>JAQQSE010000010.1:0-2906095 GCA_035772565.1 Antheraea assamensis | reverse complement strand
GATGTTTTTCGTGAACTAATAAATTGTCGTTTAGGGTGAGCAGTACTATCGAGTGATTCATCGCTTAATACTATTGTGTTTTTGAACTTCAATTACTTCCGAGAAACGCACCTGTTTAAAGTGTTTTGTGCGATTGTTTGTGTGATCGTAAACCGCACTTTTTAGTGCGACCCGCGTGTTAACGTTAACTGTGACAACAAGTGCGTGGAGCGTTCCGAGAATTCGTTTTTGCGCACCCTCTTTTGTTTTGTCGTCGTTTTTCCGTTAAACCACGGCATGGCGTCACTACAGGAACAGTTCGATAGGCTGCGATATCTTGTCGCTACTCGCGCCCCATCGTTATTCACGGAATTCGTTAACGTCATCGGATAATATTATGTGCGTTCCCCGTCTAGCAACCACGATTTCTTTCGCGTCATTGGCGCCACCTTTATTCCAGGAGATACCGGTAGATACAGGAGTATTTGAAGTTCCCATGTCGAGCTCTAGCCCTGATTCTGACATGGAGCTTGATACCAGCGTGACCCCCGCAATCACGAACGATGATTTTACAAACTTAAGCCGAAAGCGGCAACTGCCCGTTACCGTCACGTCACACGCCTCAGATTCAGAATCGGGTACGGAAGTCCCGATAACTATGATACTACTAGTAGAGGGCGTAATTGCATCCGTCTCATCTCACATGCGTGCTGGCTTAGGTAGCTTCCAAGCCCATGCTACGCGTTTTGTAGCTGAGGCTAAGAAGCCCCGCACCCCGCCCCCGTTACTATACAAGACAAGTCATCCACAATATCTACTTGGTTAAACGAAAAGAATATCCGGTACACATCCACCTTGAATACTCCCACAGGTATTCAAGTAAAAGTCTCGTCCACCACTGACCACCGTGTAAGCTTACTTCTCTTCTCCCAGAGAGGAAGCTCGCTTATTTCACTTTCGCGCTCGAGGAAGGGCGCCTCCTTCGCGCCGTAGTTAGACGTGTTCCGGTCGAGATATCGACCGATGACTTCTCAGGCTCCCTTAAGGAGCAAGACTTTCCTTTCCGAGAGGTACATAGGATACCTTATATCCTGGTCGTCCTTGACCGATCACAAGAGGGTAAGGCCATTTTCGGCCTCACCTCTGTCTGTGGTGTCACCGGCATCACCGTTGAAACCCCTTGCAAGTCCCATACTCCGTCGCAGTGCCATAACTGTCACAGTTATAGTCACTCAGCATGCAAACTACCATCTTTGTCCCAGGTGCGTTAAGTGCTTAGAGTTAAGTGCTTAGACCACCCTACGAAGGAGTGCGCACGCACTCCCGACACTCTCGAGCCCACGAGCCACGTCCTCTGAGGTAACGTGGGTCACCTTGCGACCTATGGCAAGTCCCCCACGCGCTGCGCACACAACGTCCCCACCAAGCGAGACAAGCCGAAGCTCTCAAATCCGTGGAGGCCTTCCCTGACTTGCCGGGTACCTCCTGTATCCCGGTAGCGCCGGTTCCCACGCCACGCGAGGCACCCTCTGTGCCGCTCGCCCTCCAGTCCTGGCGGGCCTCCGTAGCCCACTGGGCTTTAAGGCATAACCTCAGGTTCTCAAGCCTCAGACGCAGCCCCAGCCACAGAGAGCGATGCCTACCCTGGCTGTCCACGTTTTCTCAATCTCAGTCACGCATCGATTGGCTGACACAGGTCCTGCTTGAACACGATATTGAGGAGATCGTCGCGTTCAATAAAATAATTAATAGTAATAGGGACATTGGCTTCCTTAACGTGCTCTCTTCATTCCCAGCATCGATTGGCTGACACAGGTCCTGCTTGAACACGATATTGAGGAGATCGTCGCGTTCAATAAAATAATTAATAGTAATAGGGACATTGGCTTCCTTAACGTGCTCTCTTCATTCCCAGGCGTTGTCGTGATGACACGACGCCTCGCCCGCGCCTCCGTAAATAGTAATAAATAAAACTCGCTGCGTTAAATAGAATAAAACCGCGCGGTCTTTGTATTTTATTTCTTAACGCGAGAAGTCTCCATACACAACGCGACTTAGTAACCGATTTCTTACGCGATAGTCAAATAGATATTTCTTTATAGTTTAGGAAACACTACCTACAAAACCGAAAATGGGCAATCCCCGGATCGCGAATTATAATATAGTCAGAAACGATCGTATCACCCGCGGGGGCGGCACTTTATTTTATTATAAATGTTCGTTGTACTGTATGCCGATAGAGACGCCCGTTCTTTCTAATATGGAAGTGTCAGTGTGAAGGGTATCTATAGCATATCTTTCACCGAATAGAGAGCTTCTCAAGTCCCACTTAGAGGCGATGTTCGCGCGAGGAAACTCGGTCATCATAGTCGGGGACCTCAACAGTGGAAACGTTTTCTGGAACAGTCCGAGTACTTCTCGCAACGGGCAAATTCTCGACGAGCAAGGTAGCGATCTCGTTTTTGACATCGTAGCCCCGCTGGAACCCACTCAATATTCGAATCACTGTCGTCCGACACTAATAGATGTAGCACTTTTAAAGAATGTCACGCTTCCGGTACTGCTCATACAAGTTGTACATGATTTGAATTCAGACCACCACCCCGTGATATAACAGCTAGGTTCGAATTCCCATATCGAGTGTCAGCCCGCGTGCGTAGCTGATTACGCGAAGCTCAGTAGATATTTAAAAGATAATCCCTCCTCGGATAGCTTACATAGAATCTTGGGCGCGTTGGTGTCTAAAGCCGACGCGGAACAGACTATCGATTCCCTGGTTGACTTTGTTCAGACCGCCGTTAGGGAAACCTCGAAAGAGGTACAAGCGGTGAACGATCGTCGCTCTATACTCCTCGACAACGTGAGAGCGTTGATTCATGGAAAAGAATGCCATGACTCAAGCCTATGACACTTACCCGTCTGTAAATTATCGTGATCGGTTACGTTCGTTACGTAAACTAGTTAGATCTCGTATTTCAGAAATCTGAGCCGCCAGGTGGGACAAACTTCTGGAGGAGATCCAGCCGTCCCACGTGACGTATTGGATAATAGTACGTAGATTCAAATCAGATCTTAATGCACCCATGCTCCCGTTAGAAATAAGTCCTGGATTTCCTCCCACGTTCGAAAGTATCGACAAAGCGGAATATCTTACCGCGAATTTAGAGGAGTAATGTTCTCCGAACACTGCTAACACCGACCCTGTCCATATCGGATCGAACGAACACCCGTTAGAACGTTCTCTCACGTCTCTTTGAGCGGATACCGTAACCCCGGTTAGTTTCGATGAAGTGTCGGCCGCCATCAAGCGTTTCAAGCTTAGATAATCCCCAGGTCCTGATGGGGTCCTTCTTGACCACATCATAGTTCCCCTGGTCTGTATCTTCAATACGGCAATTTCTCGCTAAGCACTCATATACGAATCAAGTACACCACCTCACGGAGTACATTTTTTCTAAATTTAACGAAAATCCACGAAAAAAGGTCACCCCGCATAAACCTATACCGAAACGCAATATAGCAGTCTTTTTCGATGTCGCCAAGGCCTTCGATAAGGTCTGGCACACCGGTCCCCGGGGATCGAATTAGGTTGCTATTCTGATGATACAGTTATATACGCTGCCAGTTGGTGGCCGGACTTTCTTAGAAATTGAATCAATCGGGCCATCGTCACACTCCGTGAATGGTATCGTCAATGGAGAATAGAGTTCAATCCTGAAAAAAGCATCGCGATATTTTTCGACCCCGTAAATCGTCCGGGACCTAAGAATCTAAAGCTCCTCAGGCAGTACGAAACCGAGACTTCTTGGGCCCTTAAGGTCATATATCTCGGAGTTACATTAGATAGGCACCTATCTTTTAAAGCATATGTAGAAAGAGTGCGAAACAAAACCGCTATGGTTTTGGGTCGTTTACATCCGTTAATATGCTCAAAAAGTAAAATATCCCTCAGACATAAGACTACCTTGTATAAGATGTGTATTCATCCTATTCTGACATATAGCTGTCCTGTTCTCGCGCATATGTCAAGGTATAACTTTGAAATATTACAAAAGCTATAGAACTGTTTTCTACGTAAAGCGGTAGGTACCCCGTAATACATCCGGAGAGTCAACCTCCATAGGGACCTGGAGATGCCGTCTATTTGGGAGTACGTCAAAACACTCACAACTAGTTTTTTCGATAGCGCTATGTATCATCCCAGTTCGTTAGGTGGTATCCGCCGCAACTTATAACACCGTACCCGACGCGTCGCGGTGCAAAAGACGTCCGCGATTTATTTTCACTGATCCTCCTGAAGAAATTTCGTTAGCTAATTTTCAGTACCCTTACGTCCCTCGAAACAGAGCGTGTGCGTGCTCATGTCCAAGTAATCACATATAGTGAATTTTGCCCCAGCACACATACCTAGGCCTCCCTCAGCAGCTGCCTCAAGCCGAGGTCTGATTCTCCGGAATGGTGCCCTCGAGCACGTTGCTTGCGCAAATATAGTGACACTGAATAAATTTTCAAACACTAGTTATTACAACACAACACAGATCACCCCACACACGTGCACATACACACATGTAGGTACACATATTGCTTGGATTTGTTTTTATCCCTTTTTCGAACGGAGTTAGTTTACATTAATTTACTAGTCAGTTTTAGTAGTAGTTTTAATAGTCAGATATAGAGCATGGTACACGTCTATATTTCACAAATTCATATTTATATGAAATAACAGTTAGCTTAGTTCGACTCGGGATATTCGGTGACAATTCAAGACCAGGCGCACCGTGCGCCCCTGTGATGGTTGCCTATATAAAATCAGGTGAGTGCCTTTAGCGCTCCCTTTAGTTGTCCGATAAAACTGTAGAGGCCTTGCCAGACCAACAGTGTAGTCAGTTCGAAAAGAAACAACACTTTTCATTGACGATTATAATATTTTTCCTACATCTTATATGATACAGCTACGCTCTGAGATTTTAGTATACTGAAACAAACAAATGTTAAATTGATGTAAGTAAAAAAAAATCGGACTACTTATATATTATTGAAATTTATGATACATAATTTATAAGTTTTATTTGCTTTGCTGCACAACTTGTTTTGTTTCACAACACTATCAATATCAATACACATAGTAACGTTTAAATTTAGGGAATATTAAGTAAAAGTTTTATCTAACAGTAAATAGATTTGGGAATAGACTTTGTGCAATCACATATAATCATTACATTTTAGTAAACAACGTAGTCATAGGTACTTACTAAATAACAAATTATAATAAAACACGCGGAGCTGACTCATCACTCTCATCACTCGCGTATTCAAATACCACGTCAGTGAGTACTTCGAAGGAAAATGTCCTGCTGAAACTATAGCAATGTGGCAGCTCATTTTATAAGTTCGCCAGGTTAGCTTCTCGTTTCAGTTTGAAAATATTTTTTTCGAAGCTAACTAATTTATTAGCCTCATAGGCCTTCACGGCTTTACTAAAACAGTTTCAAAATCTTTTACCAAGTCTCTATGAGTGTGGTGTGGCAGACGCACTATATATTTAAAGTATTTATGCTTTTGAACACATTAATATTTATTATCAGTCAATATTGTGGTTACAAGGTAAATCCTTTAAAAGTCAAGAGAATGTATTAATTTTTTTTTCGGCATATATAATCAAAGTAAGTGGATAGTAATTAGATAAGAATCTGAAATGTCTGAGTGACTTTCTGAAATGATTTTTTCTAAGTTTAGTTTTATGCAAATAATTAATTACGTACATCGTATATTTTTCAATGTTTAGGGTTCACAGTTTGAAATAACGTCTACAATATTTTTTAGATATTTGACGCTACTTACAAATTTGTCCTCAAACATATAAGAAAAGTTGTAAAAGTAAAAATGAAGTTTATTTAAAAATTACTTCAATAAATTTAAGTCTAAAATTTTGTTTTTAATGAAACATATAGCATATAAACAACTATTAAAGAACAAAGCGCTTATCTGTGTTTTTTTAGCTCCTCTGAATTATCAAAGCAAAAGATTGTGATACGGTTTTCACTAATATTTGAAATATTATATGTATATTATATTCATATAAATCAATGATCTATTTCATAAAGGTAACCAAAAAGTGAACATTTTTATCTTTTACAAATTATTATAAAGTAATTTGTTATCATCAGCCTGTAAGAGACACACTACAAGGCGAATGGCTTCATTCTGATTGAAGGCATGGCCACAATCACTACGCCAGCCCACGATGTATTGGTGATTTTAATTAAACTCTGAGAAATCCATAGTTCTATGTTTTCCACATACAGAGGTACTAAAAGAACATTTCTCAGATTCAGATATCCTCACGATGTTTTCCTTCACAGTTAACCGATAGTGTCACCAATTTGAATGAGTAATTGTTCGTGAATTCAGAAAAATTCATTGGTATATGCCGGATTTGCCGGACATCGGATTGGTATTCCACTGGTCAAACCACTCGACCACCACGACGCATTTTATACTTTTTTTTGTGTATGTTGTATTTGATAATTAAATAAATGAATCCTTATCCAATTATGTATATCTAGGTAACTAAATATAACTGGTATATACTGGTATAGAATGTTTAAATTGTCCATCTTGGCATATTGTTTGCATGAATGACTTAGAAGATATGATAATTTTAAAATTATGCATAACTAAATTAGTATTGGGTGAAGGTTACTACAAAACTTGTATGTCTTTGGTAATCTATAAATATTGCGTACTTATAATTCATCGTTAGTACATTATGCCTGTGCAAAACTGGGGTATTTATTAAGTCTTAAATATGTTACAAACAAGAAAATAATCGAATTATTAAGGTAGAATTTCCCGCGGCTTGTTAAATTAAATTTCGCGCCAACCGTCTAGTTAGCTAACGGTCGCGAAGGCATGGCTTATCGCGGCTATATCTTGTTGGTGACGTAATTACGTTAAAAGAATTTTACTTTGATAGTATGAATGAAGTCTACACGTTGTGTTGACTAAAGCAGCTATACGTGATGTATCAGTTAAAATAAACATTGTGACGGATACGCACTATAGTTTTTTCAGAAATCATTGACGTCTAGATTAGATTAGATTAGACTAGATTAGATTCAAAAAGTTATTTGATGTTTAATATATTTTTTAATTATAATGAAAATAAAACAACACCGTTTTGTTATCAAAATAATATACAACTAGGTTTTGATTCCGGCTTCGTCAATCTTAAAGTAGATTTGATTTATCCTTCAGCAACAATACTTTTTTCGGGACGAAATTTACCATATGTCCTTTTCTGTACTCCTGTTAATGAGTATGCAAAATATCCTGGTAATCGATTGAGCCGTTTAGGCGTGAAAACATAACGAACGAACAAACTCACCGTCACATTTATAATGCTAGTAAAAATAAGGAAGTAAAGATTAGGAATTTTTCATAATTTATTGTGATACTACGATTCCAGAGATTTAAAATTACGAAAACACAAATAAAATTATGTGTGCAAAAATAATTAAGAAGCTTCTTTAAACTCGATGAGCTGTAATTATCAAAGCATAAAAAATCTGTTATACACCTGTGATGCACATGTTAGTATATTTTATCGAAAAGATGTTGGTGTAGATACCCGTATAAATGAAAGTCTTCTATTATGTGTCCATACTAATTTTCGAATCGGCTGAACTGATTGCGATGAGACCTAAAATGAAAACTTTAAAGTAGTGATATATGTGTGGGTAAAGCAACAACGATAAAATTAAGGAAAGAAAGTTTATAATCTGTATCAGAATCAGAAGACTTAAATAGTAAGGTAAAATTTCAATCAGAAAAAGAAGTCCGCTCATGAATCCATATAACACTCATGAAACAAAAGACATTGTTGCAACATTTCAACATAGTAATTATAAATTACTATCTATTTCTATGAATATAAATATATATTTTATATAAATATAATATACATATATAATACATTAAACTATTTGAAATAAATTATTAAAAAGATACTGAAAACCGTATCGAAAAGTGACATTGTTTTATAATATTTCAATATTATTTATAGATATAATTTTTTTTTTGTTTTGGAACTGGCTGCACTGTTCGTTTGTTAAGGCCGCTACAGTTTCACCGGACTACGGGAATAATGTATTAAAATCCAATACATAGTTTATTAGCACTCACAGACACAGAGACGACTCGAGAAACGTCTTTATTCTGTAATATTTATTTTAGATCGCAATGCGTTCAAAAATAATATTTTATCAATTAGACACACTGACTCTATATCAATTTGATATTTTTCTGTAGCCCATTACGTGTTGTTACATTTGAAGCGCATTTATTGACTTGTTTATTACGAAAAAATAGTAGAATTCAAAATTTACTAAAAAAGTAATTTCCTATCAGCTATAAGTAAATATTACTAAAGAAATATTTAATTACTATCCGCTATAAATAGAAATTATCTTTGTTGCTTCAAACAATAAAGTCTAAGTCTAAGAATGTTTTGCATATATCGGTCATATCGTTACGTAATAATAGGCACAGCTGAAAGTGAGGTGAATAAACTTCGACCATTACAAAACCGTTGGCTTGTCTTTGGCGCTCACTGGCAAGGGAAGGCCCGCCCCTGGCCGCACCACAGCGATAATGTTTTGGCGGGAATTGCTTGCTGAATTATACCTCATGTTATTAAAATTCAATACTTTGAAAAGTTTTTAAAACCATTACTGGTTATGTTCATGTTCTAAAAAATAATATTCTATTATTAAACGTAACGTACGTCTAGGTAATTTAAAACTCAAAATGTTAAGAATTTGTTCAGTTACATTATGACGTCATACTGATTAACCGTCGAATTACTCGGCACAAGGGGCATGAAAGCGGCAGAGGCGGGAAGGACAAAAGATGCGCTTGTTCTGTTTAGGCGCGAAAGACTGTTTAGAGATATTATGAAATATTCGGTTGATTACTCACTACCAAATATCTTTACTTTTATAAAGTGTTTATTGTTATTGGTAATCGTGTCCGAATAGACGTCTAAGCTTAGACATATTGATGCATGTAACATATTTTTATAAGAGTATCTCAATCAGAATGATGTCAGTTTTAATATTTATTACATTGCTACTTGGGTGCAATGAAGAAATATAACATTATTGTAGTACAATTTTATTTATGAAAACAGTTTATTCAATGCGTCATGCGTTCAAACAAAGCTTTTTTAAATATCAGTATCTAGTTTCGTTTTAGTTTTTTTGTCTATACAATGTTTAAAACAGTAAAAACTTAATATAACTATCGTTAATAATCACACTATTCATAGACCAATGAAGTTTGAAATACGTTATAATTGCTCATTTTTATTTCTTTTATAATTACTAATTAAACATTAATTCTAACAAACCTAAGCCTGTACAAAATTAAAGAGAATGTTATCAAATGAATTACGTAATGTTAAGCAACACATTACATCTTATCAATCTCAATGTCTATTTATCTATCGTTACAATTTAACGTACAATATAAAATTAACTACGTGATCCCATGACGGAATAATTGAGAAGTGTTTACATTAATTGTTATAAAATAATGATACTACGGTGTAATTAACACATAGCTCTTATTAGCATTAGGGTTAAATTACGATGTAATAATCTACCAGTTATAGTGTTTTATCCATAACTCCGCGATTGCGTCATCGAGCAACGTTACATCACCCTGTCATATTTACGCGGGTAAAATTTTTTGATTAGCATGTTGTGAGGTTCTCTGGGGTACTTATATACCCGCATATATATTGCGAAGTTTCTCTCTGGAAAATGTCTAGAATATCTCAGCGGTTAGTATAAATATACTACAGGGGCAGGTTTTATTTCAATTGTATTGATAAACATTGCAAATATTATTAAAATTAGTTATTTATAATGAACTTCAAGCTTAATCAGTTTTATGTACAAAATAATCTCATCCCTAGGTTAGCGCCATTATTGATCGTATTGTGCGCGTGAAATAATTTCACGAGACTAATATCAACGGTTTCTACACACGTGTTGATTAAAACTTGCATGTCATGGTGAGTACAAATAAATATCGTTCCGGCATACGTTTTTGAGTTTGTTCAGAAACTTTTGACGTGACCTTGACACTGGATTTAAAAAATTATTTTAAGCTTAATATTATCTTTTAATTACAATGAAAGAAAAAAAAATATGGTTTTACCATAAAACTTATATATGTTTTTTTTTCATAAATTTCAATACTAATAGTATATTTGTAAAGCTCATACTATTAAATATACAAAACTGAATTTTAATCAGTTTTTTATTATAATTTTAATAATTCTCACATATAAAAACTCATTATATTGTTACGTCATGATTATCGCATTTTGGTATCAGCTGCAGTGTTTGTTGTAATCAAGCAGAGCTAGCTATAGATATAAATATTTGACTGGAGTCGCGACCAATATGCAAATGTTGATAAACCGATCATAGCGAATTGTTGTAGTTAATCGTAACTGCTACCTTATAAATATGTTTACTTATGTAAATTTTATATCTGTGTTATATTTTTCTTGCATTAAAATATAGGCATATCTCTAACGCTATCTTTTAATTATTAAGCTTCTTGAGTTATATCTAAATAACATAGAACAAAAATGTTTATCTTGAAACGCTTACAGAAAGTTTGCGAAGGTATATGTCTATCACCCAAAGATAACCTTAATACTTATAAAAAAATATTAAGGTTATTAGTGCAACAATATTTTGAACATAGTAATTAATTCTTATTGAATAATCCAATTATTGTCAATTGCATCGCATAATTTTCTATGATTATCTTATAAGATATGACAGGTTTAGTATTACAGGATACAAAAAAAATGTTTCGTAAAGATATAACTGTACAAGACAAAAATGCAATTAAACAAATTAGAAAAACCGTTCACAATCTATCCAGCAACGAAGAAGGTAACAAAGAGAAAGAAACTTTTTCACGCATAGCAACTCACGGGTAGTAGCCAATATGTATATAAATCTATTTATTGGTTTTATAACAGTTATACCATACATTTCATTATCGTTATATTCATTACCATTTCGTACCAATTATCAGTAACTTTCCTAGAGATAATTAAGTACACATATATCTTAACAACATGAAGTAAACTGAGTAGTATTAATGTCTAGCGCATAACGACAAGGAACACCCTGCACAAGAACGTATTTCCCGCCAACACGTTATACCATGTCCGTTGCCCTGCTCCCGCGCAATGCCTCCCGCCCCCCGCTCCCCTCGGCCTTTGTCGCCACCCGCAACATGAACGATCGTTATTTTCAGTTGATATCGACATTACATCATAAGCGTTTACCGAGTCGAGTGTTCAATGACCCGAATACATTCCATTTAACAAATGACATAATAATATAGCCGAACTGTGCACTACGTTTCTGATGTCAGTTTATCAGTTACTTTAGAATAATTCGAAATATGTACATATACATGATATTAAATTACTTAATTTAGTAAATTCTAGATTCCACAGTAGCCAATTATATAATAATAATTTAAGGCCTTCTTCACTCTATAAATACAATATTTAAAATAAAACAAAGTCATAGTTCGTATCTTTGTTGTACCTTTATTTGTAAAGTACGTACCGAATTTTAATACACTTTTAACTGAAGATTACAATATTACTCCTGCATCTTGTATGATACAGCTAAGCACTGAGATTTCAGTATATTTGTATAGTTTTACGTACTAAATAGGCAATGTTATAATTAAATTTTAAGTAATTGATTCGTACAAAATAGCACAACTGTTTTCATTACGTCTTGTCGTAAGAAACATTCCTAGTACAATAATTGACCGAAAAGTTTAGTGCGTGTTCATAATATTTTCAGTAATGTTTCTTTAGATTTGATATATGAATATACTAGAATTAGCCCATGGCTTTGCGCGCTTTTTTATGCAAAAAATATTTTTGACTCGTTGTTTTATCTCATTAAAATATGGGTTCATTCAATTATTTCCGAGATATTAGTACTCAGTTTATAGATTATCATTTTTGAAATGACATATAATTCCAGTGTACAAAATTAATTTAAAATCTGTACAGTGAATGAAATTGCATTTTTATTTATGATCATCATTATAAAAATAGTTAAAAAAATAGAATTGTTATTATTGATATTTATACAGATTATAGTACTTTTTAATTTAACAGGGGTAACATTATTGACTGCTGTTGAAGAAAAACGTCGTGAGAAAATCGGTACGTAGGGAATGTTGAGGAAAAGGAATAATGGAACGAATAAGAAATGTGAAATTCTTTATACTTAACACAACTCTACGTCGTGGGTTGGTAGGGTGCTTACGCACATACCTTCCTTTGGAAAGAGGCCTTTGACCTTGCAACGGGTCGCTTATATGCAGATGTGATATCATTGTACAAAATTTTATTAAATAGATTGAGTAGATGCTTTACCTATTTCTGTATTCATTTACAATTCTTCTTCGTTATTATTAAGAAATGATATTAGTTTCTCATGTGACTTCATTGGAATTGATTTATTCGTATTTTAACTCCGGGAATACTAACAGATAGTTAAATTGATTTTTTTACGCCGTAGTTGACCAGTGGCCTTTATTACAGGTATCTACAAAATAAGTTTCGAAATAAATAAAGTGTACAATCTGAATTTCGAATTTAATAATATATTCAGAATCACTCAACAATTGCAGCTGGTAAGCTTTTCATTAATTACAAATACACGGGTTGATTTCGAAATGCATGTAACCATACAAAAGTCAAAATTATTTTCTTTGAAGACAAAAAGTGATATACGAAATTATTTTGATAAAAATTTAGATAAAACATAAAATGTGTATTTTAAATTCAGTACAAAATATAAATGTATGATTGATTCACTTTTTTAGCAATAATGTCTTCCATATGAAGGTTAGATGTTGTCGTTGACTTTCAAATTTATTCGACAAAAACATAAAATTTAATTAAAAAAAATATTAATACATAATTTATAAGTTTTATTTGATTCACAACTTGTTTTGTTTCACAACACTATATATTAATACACACAGTAAGGTTTTAGTTTAGGGAATATTAAGTGAAAGTCTTTATCTAACAATAAATAGGTTAGAGAGTAGACTTTGTGCAAATACATTTAATCATTATATTTGAGTAAGCTTACAACGTCACCGTAGGTACTTACGAAATAACAAATTATAACGGTCATTATAATCAAACACGCGGAGCTGACTCATCACTCGCGTATTCAAATACCACGTCTGTGAGCAACTCGAAGAAAAATGTCCTTATGAAACTATAGTAATATGGGAGTTCATTTTATAAGTTCGCCTGGTTAGTTTCTTGTTTCAGTTTGAATATATTTTATTTTTCCAGCTAACTAACCTATTAGCCTTATAGGCCTTCACGGCTTTACAAAGACAGTTTGAAAATATTTTACTAAGTCTGAATGAGTGTAGTGTGGCAGACGCACTATATGTTTAAAGTATTTATGCTTTTGAACACATTAATATTTATTATGAGGCAATATTGTGGTTACAAGGTAAATCCTTTAAAAGTCAAGAGAATTTATTTTTTTCGGCTTATATAAACAAAGTAAGTGGATAGTAATTGGATAAGAATCTGAAATGTATGAGTGACTTTCTGAGATGACTTTTTCTAAGTTTAGTTTTATGCAAATAATTAATTACGTACATCGTTTCTTTTTCAATTTTTAGGGTTCACAGTTTGAAATGACGTCTACAATATTTTTTAGATATTTGACGCTACTTACAAATTTGTCCTCAAACATATAAGCAAAGTTGTAAACGTTATAATGAAGTTCATTTAGAAATTACTTCAATAAATTTAAGTCTAAAATTTTGCTTTTAATGAAGCATATAGTATATAAATAACTATTATAGAATAAAGTCGTATTTCGTGTTTATCTGTGTTTTTTTAGTAGATTAGAACTTACTAAATAAGTTATTGCGTGAAGGTAACTACGTAACTTGTACGACTTTGGTAATTTATAAATGTTGTTTACTTATAATGCGACGTTAGTGCATTAAGCCTGTGCAAAACTGGGGCATTTAGTAAGTCTTGAATATGTTACAAAGAAGAACATTTTTGAAATAAAATTTCGCGCAAAGGGTCTAGTTAGGTAACGGACGTGAAGGCATGGCTTATCACCGATGTATCTTGTTGGTGACGTAATAACGTTAAAAGAATTTAACTTTGGTAGTGTGAACGATGTCTACACGATGTGTTGAATAGAGCTGCTGTACGTGATGATCAGTACAAATAAACATTGTGACGGATATGCGCTATAGTATTTTCAGATAAAATAGATGTCTACAAATATCAGATTCAAAAGGTTATTTGAAGCTTAATAATTATTTTAATTATATTGGAAATAAAACAACACCGTTTGCTTTCAAACTGATATACGACTAGGTTTTGCTTCCAGCTTCAACAATACTTTTTTCGGGACGAAATTTACCATATGCCCTTTTCTGTACCCTAAAAATGTGTGTGCAAAATTTCCTGGTAATCGATTGAGCCGTTAAAGCTTGAAAACATAACATACAAACAAACTCACCTTCGCATATTTAAGTTTAGTAAGGATAAGGAAGTAAAGATTAGGAATTTTTCATAATTTCTTGTGATATTGCCATTCCAGAGATTTAAAATTACGAAAACACAAAAAAAGTTATGTGTGTAAAAATAGTTAAGAAGCTTCTTTCAACTCGTTGAGCCATAATTATCAAAGCGTAAAAAATAAATCTAAATCGGTCATACACTAGTGATGGAGATATTAATATATTTCACCGGTAAGATGTCGTTGTAGATACTCGTATAAATAAAAGTGTCTATTATGTGTCCATTCTAATATTCGAATCGGCTGAACTGATTTCGATAAGACCTGAAATGAAAACTGAAAAAGTATTCATGATATCTGTGTGGGCACAGCAATAATTATCCATATAAGACGAGTAGTTCTCATGAAACAAAAAAACGTTGTTACATCATTTCAACATATGATTGTCTAAGTCCAAGATTCTATTGCATAGATCGGTCATATCATTACGTAATAATAGGCACAGCTGAATGTGAGGTGAATAAACTTTGACCGTTACAAAACCGTTGGCTTGTCCTTAGCGCTCACTGGCAAGGGCAAGGGGGGGCGGAGCCGGGCCGCTTCACAGCGGTAATGTTTTGGCGGGAGTTGCTTGCTGAATTATACCTCATTTTATTAAAATTCAATATGTTGAATAGTTTTTAAAACCATTACTGATGATGTTCATGTTCTAAAAAATTGTATTCTATTATTTAACGCAACGTACGTCTAGGTAATTTAAAACTCAAAATGTTAAGAATTTGTTCAGTTACATTATGACGTCATACTGATTAACCGTCGAATTACTCGGCACAAGGGGCTTGAAAGCGGCAGAGGCGGGAAGGACAAAAGATGCGCTTGTTCTGTTTAGGCGCGAACGACGGTTACAAACTATTATGAAATATTTCGTTGATTAACATTACCAGACATCTTTTATGAAGTGTCTATTGTATTGGTAATCAAGTCCGAACACACGTCTAAGCTTAGACATATTGATGCATGTAACATATTTTGATAAGAGTTTATCTCAATCAGAACGACGTCAATTTTAATATTCATGACATTGATATTGGTATACAATAATGAAAGACAACATTATTTTAAAAAAAAATATTTTTGGAAATATTTTCTTCAGTGTGTTTTCGCTAATTTCGATTACGCTTTGTAACACAAGGCATTTTTAAATATTAATATCTAGTTTTGTTTTAGTTTTTTGTCTATACAATATTTAAAACAGTAAAAACTTAATATAACTATCGATAATAATCAAACTATTCATAGACCAATGAAGTTTGAAATACATTATAATTGCTTATTTTTATTTCTTTCACAATTACTTAATTAATCATTAATTGTAACAGACCTAAGCCTGTACAAAATTAAAGGGAATGTTAACAAATTACATCTTATCAATCTCATTGTCTACTCGTCTATCGTTACAATTTAACGTACAATATAAAATTAACTACGTGATCCAATGACGGGATAATTGGGAAGTGTTTACAATAATTGTTATTAAATAATGATACTACGGTGTAATTAACATATAACCCTTACTAGCATTAGCGTTAAATTACGATGTAATAATTAATTAGTATCAAATGTTTCTCTATATCCGGCTCTAATTACATATATGAAATGTGCTGATATGTCGTTGTGAGATACTGAATGATTTAGAAATTTACATCTGCCTGGTATCGTGTTTATCGATAGCTCCGCGATTGCTTCAACGAGCATCATTACATCACCCTCTCATGTTTACGCGGGTAAAATTTTTTGATCGGCATGGTTTGAGGTTCTTTGAGTTACTTATATACCGGCATACATATTGCAAACTTTCTCTCTGGAAAATGTCGAGAATATCTCAGCTGTTAGTATATACTACAGGCGTAGGTTTTGTTCAAATTGTATTGATAAACAATGCAAATATTTTTTAAATTAGTTATTTGTAATGAACTTCAAAAACAATAAACGTAAAAATACTTAACTTTTTTAACTTCTCTGAATTGTACAAGACAAAAATACAATTAATAAAATTATAAAAACCATTCACAATCTATCCAGCAACGAAAAAAGTAACAAAGACAAAGAACCATTATCTACTTACCACCTACTTGCCAATATATATATAAATCTATTTATTGGTTTTATAACAGTTATACCATACATTTAATTATCATTATATTAATTACCATTTCGTTACAATTATCAGTAACTTTCCTAGAGATAATTAAGTACACATATATCTTAACAACATGAAGTAAACTGAGTAGTATTAATGTCTAGCGCATAACGACAAGGAACACCCTGCACAAGAACGTATTTCCCGCCAACACGTTATACCATGTCCGTTGCCCTGCTCCCGCGCAATGCCTCCTGCCCCCCGCTCCCCTCGGCCTTTGTCGCCACCCGCAACATGAACGATCGTTATTTTCAGTTGATATCGACATTACATCATAAGCGTTTACCGAGTCGAGTGTTCAATGACCCGAATACATTCCATTTAACAAATGACATAATAATATAGCCGAACTATGCACTACGGTTCTGTTGTCAACTTATCAGTTACTTTAGAATAATTCGAAATATGTACATATACATGATATTGAATTACTTAATTTAGTAAATTCTGGATTCCACAGGTGATAATTATATATTAATATTTTGAGGCCTTCTTTAATCTATAAATACAACATTTAAAACAAAGTCATTTTTCGTATCTTTGTTGTACCTTTATTTGTATAGTACGTACCAAATTTTAATACACTTTTAACTGACGATTACAATATTACTTCTGCATCTTGTATGATACAGCTAAGCACTGAGATTTCAGTATATTTGTATAGTTTTACGTACTAAATAGGCAATGTTATAATTAAATTTTAAGTAATTGATTCGTACAAAATAGCACAACTGTTTTCATTACGTCTTGCCGTAAGAAACATTCCTAGTACAATAATTGACCGAAGAGCTTAGTGCGTGTTCATAATATTTTCAGTAATGTTTTTTTAGATTTGATATATGAATATACTAGAATTAGCCCATGGCTTTGCGCGCTTTTTTATGCAAAAAATATTTTTGACTCGTTGTTTTATCTCATTAAAATATGGGTTCATTCAATTATTTCCGAGACATTAGTACTCAGTTTATAGATTATCATTTTTGAAATGACATATAATTCCAGTGTACAAAATTAATTTAAAATCTGTACAGTGAATGAAATTGCATTTTTATTTATGATCATCATTATAAAAATAGTTAAAAAAATAGAATTACTATTATTCATGTTTGTATAGATTATACTACTTTTTAATTTAACAGGCGTAACATTATTGGCTGCCGTTAAAAAAAACATTGTGAGGAAATCGGTACGTAAGGAATGTTGAGGAAAAGGAATAATGGAATGAATAAGAAATGTGAATTTCTCTATGCTTAACACAACTCTACGTCGTGGGTTGGTAGGGTGCTCACGTGTATACCATCCTTTGGATAGAGGCTTATGACCTTGCATCGGTTTGCTTATATGCAGATGTGATATCATTGTACAAAAGTTTATTAAATAGATTTAGAATATTGCTTTACCGATTTCTGTATACATTTATAATTCTTCTTCGTTATTATTAAAAAATGATATTAGATTCTCATGTGATTTCATTGGAATTGATTTAGCCGTATTTTTAACTCCGGGAATACTAACAGATAGTTAATTATATTTTTTACGTTATATTTTATCAGTGGCCTTTATAACAGGTATCTACGAAATAAGTTTCCAAATAAATGAATTGTAAACTCTGAATTTCGACCATTACAGAGATTTAAAATTACGAAAACACAAAAAAAGTTATGTGTGTAAAAATAGTTAAGAAGCTTCTTTAAACTCGTTGAGCTATAATTATCAAAGCGTAAAAAACAAATCTAAATCGGTCTCACACTTGTAGTACACATATTAATATATTTCACCTATAAGATGTCGGTGTAGATACTCGTATAAATAAAAGTGTCTGTTATGTGTCCACCCTAATTTTCGAATCTGCTGAAAAGATTTCGATAAGACGTGAAATAAAAACTTTGAATAAGTATTATGATACCTGTGTGGACACAGCATGAATTATCCATATAAGACGAGTAGTTCTCATGAAACAAAAAAACGTTGTTACATCATTTCAACATATGATTGTCTAAGTCTAAGAATCTATTGCATAGATCGGTCATATCATTACGTAATAATAGGCACAGCTGAATGTGAGGTGATTAAACTTTTACCATTACAAAACCGTTGGCGTGTCCTTAGCGCTCATTTGCAAGGGAAAAGGGCGGGGCCGGGCCGCTTTACGGCGATAATGTTTTGGCGGGAATTGCTTGCTGATTTATACCTCATGTTATTTAAATTCGATACTTTGAAAAGGTTTTAAAACCATTACTGATTATGTTAATGTTCTAAAAAATAGTATT
Organism: Antheraea assamensis; assembly: GCA_035772565.1. Classification (NCBI taxonomy): domain Eukaryota; kingdom Metazoa; phylum Arthropoda; class Insecta; order Lepidoptera; family Saturniidae; genus Antheraea; species Antheraea assamensis. Next base: position 2,887,010 of record JAQQSE010000010.1, on the reverse strand, counting down.
CTATTATTTAACGTAATGTACGTCTAGGTAATTTAAAACTCAAATGTTAAGAATTTGTTCGGTTATATTATGACGTCATAAACGCAACTGTTTCACCGTTGAATTACTAGGCACAAGGGGGTATGAAAGCGGCGGAGGTGGGCAGGACAAAAAATGCGCTTGTTCTGTTTAGGCGCGAACGACGGTTACAAACTATTATGAAATATTTCGTTGATTAACATTACCAGACATCTTTTTTTTATGAAGTGACTATTGTATTGGTAATCAAGTCCGAACACACGACTAAGCTTAGACATATTGATGCATTTACATATTTTGATAAGAGTTTATCTCAATCAGAACGACGTCAATTTTAATATATATGACATTGATATTGGTATACAACGATGAAAGACAACATTATTTTATTTCAATTTTGTAACAATGTAATGTGATGTAAATGTAACACAAAGCATTTATAAATATTAATATCTAGTTTCGTTTTAGTGTTTCGTCTATACAATATTTAAAAGAGTAAAAACTTAATGTAACTGTGTTTTATCCATAACTCCGCGATTGCATCATCGAGCAACGTTACGTCACCTTGTCATATTTACGCGGGTAAAATTTTTTGATTAGCATGTTTTGAGGTTCTGTGAGGTACTTATATACCGTATGCAGGTATACATTGCAAACTTTCTCTTTAGGAAATATCAAAAATATCACAGTGGTTAGTATAAATAGACTACCCATACATTGGCTTTGTTCAAATTGTATTGAGAAACGATGCAAACATTTTCAAAATTAGTCATTTATAACGAACTTCAAGTTTAATTGGTTTAAAGTACCAAATAATCTCGTCCCTACGTTCGCGGCATTATTGGTCGTATTGTTAGTATTACGTAATTACCTTAAAATAATTTCATGAGACTAACATCAACGGTTTCTACACATGTGTTGATTAAAACCTGCATGTGATGGTGAGTATAAATAAATATCGTTCCGGCATGCGTTTTTGAGTTTGTGAAGATACTTTCGACGTGACCTTGACACTAGATGTAAAAAAATATTTTAAGTGTAATATTGTCTTTTAACTACAATGAAAAAAAAAACAATATGGTTTCGCCATAAAACTTACACGTGGTTTTTCTATAAATTACAATACTAATAGTATATTTGTAAAACTTAAACTATAAAATTTGTAAAAAATCATTTTAATCAGTTTTTTTATTATAATTTAAATAATTAGGTGATACAACTTTTTAATAGAAAGAGGATTGATACGCTAGAAGTATCGCATTTTGATATCAGCTGCAGTGTTTGTAGTAATCAAGAAGAGCAATAGATATAAATATATGACTGGGGGTGCGACCACTATGCAAATGTTGCTAAACCGATCATAACGAATTGTTGTAGTTAATCGTAACTGATACCTTATAAATATGGTTGCTTATGTTAATTTTATATTTGTGTATTGTTTTTCTCAGATTTATAAATAAAGATAAATAAATAATAGACATGTCTTTTATGTTATCTTTAAATGATTAAGCTTCTTGAATTATATCTAAATAACACAGTACAAGATTATTTACCTAGAAGCGCTTACAGAAAGTTCACGATGGTATGTCTATCACCTAAAGATAACCCACCGTAACCATTTCGTCTTAAATGTATTATTAGCAAATAATGGAGTATTTTCGATGTGATTCCAGCCGATAATATAGATAATTCTTATCTCGTTAAATATTATAGTTATGTGGGGTATGTAATTTATTATAACATAATTGCCAATCGCAGCATATAATTATCAATTATTATCTTGTAAGATATCCGGATTTAATATTTCACGCTACAGAAAAATTGTTTGTATATAGATATTTACGGAACGTGTTTGAGTTTATTGAACTATAAATATCGAAGTGTACAAAATGAATCAAAATCCTTTAGATAGTTGTGATGCACGTTGAGTCGCGTCGTCGCGAGTAGTTAATATGAATAAAATTAAAATCATCATTATTTGCCTACTGGAATCTCTTAAACTATTTTCAAATTTGTGTTTATACTCTTTATCATTACGTTTTAGCATATGAGCCAAGTAACAGTAATAAAATTGAACAGAGGTAACTTGAAATGAGTAAAATTGTTAAATAGTAATGACAATGCTACAGGAGGTGGTGTGTCATACTTACAAATGTGTGTGAAAGATCATTTATGTAGCTGTACATCTTCTCATAATTTTAAATTTCTTTGATATCATAAAAAAACCGCCCGGTGCCGCAAGTAGCAGCTAGTTACCAATATAATTAATATTCGATAATAATTCAATATTATAGTTAGTTTTTGGGTATTAAAAAAATGAAAATAATTGTCAAATGCAGCGTACAACTTTCTGGGACTGTTTTATAAGAGGTGACAGTTTTAATATTACACGATACTAAAAAAAAATCTGTAAAGATATCTAAGCTTTTTTTATTTTGCCGAAATATAATTATCAATGTGTAAAATGGATCTCAATCACTTACTCTTATTATCCACACATTTATAAATTAAAGAAAAGCAATATTGTAACGGGTTGCTAGTATAAATAAAATTAAAGTATCTATTGTTCGTTCACTCTACTATTCGAATCGACTGTACTTATTTCGAGACTTAAAATAAAAAGACTTTTCCATGCATTATCTATATATTTTATCATCGTGTCTTTCCGTAGGGGATAAGCAACTATAATTAAATTGTACACGGCTAGTTTAAAATTAATAAAAGTGTTAAGAGTTCAAAATGGTAAAGATAAAAATACAATTATAAAATCGATCACAATCGATGAAGACACGACGAAGGTAACAAAGAGAAAAAACATTTACACGAAATACAAGTCGCGGGTACTAGCTAGTATGTATATAAATCTATTTACTGGTTTCATACCAATTAAAATGAGCTATTTCGTACAAATCATTTACTTAACATGTAATTATAACTCGTAAAAAGTCAAACAAATATACTAAAATCTCAGTAATTAACTGTATCGTAATAACAGAAGGAGAAATGATATAGTCGATAATGAAAACTGTATTATTTTACAATTAAACTTTAAATCTTCAAATAAAGTTACAACAAAACGTACCAAAAATTAATTTGCTTTGTATATAATATTTATGTATTGTAGCGGATCCTATATATTTTTTTGTCACCTGCATACCATTGACAGCGGAATCCATTATTTATAGAATAAGTAATTTTCTGTCACCTATATATAAACATTTCAAATTATTGTAAAGAAACTGTATAATTTTGTAACAATTCAAATAAATTACAACTTATATTTATTAATTAAATGATAAAGTGATAGTTCCAGAACGTAGTTCATAGTTCGGTCACATTATTATGTCATAGGTACAACGTAATGTGATAAGGCCATCGAACCCTCGTCGCGATAAACGCGTTTAATATTATGCCGACCCGAAACAAAAATATCGAGCGGCGCTGCGGAAGGCGGCTACGGGAGGGAGGTGAGGGAGGCACTGCGCGGGAGCACATTGCGCGGGCGCACAGTGACGTGACCTTGAGTTATATGTGATCACGAATTATGCTTGATAATAAGAGACTTCTAATTTTATTATGTGTTGTAAGATATGTGTGTACTTAATAATCTGTAGGAGTATTACTAATAATTTTATAAACTATGAATGTGTAATGAAATAATTGTCATGTACAAAATATCATGAAGAAATCTATTTCTTCGAGAAATAATTAAGAATTCTATATTTATAACATCCAATAGTATTAATAGCCTAATAATTTTGGAATGATATCGATACTTTATGGGTACAAAATTATTATGATCCACTTAATTTATTCATTCTTATAATTTTTGGTATATCGTATTTTTTTCCTTTGAATCCGTTGAACTTATAAAGTACCTTGAAATGAACAGTGTTTCTCATTTCGAATAATGAAAAAGAAGAATAGACCTACATTACAATTATAAGACGTAATCGACTTAAATGACTTGGCAAAAATTTAAAGTGTGCCGATAGTGTACTTTGCACTATCTGGCAACGTCGCGATTTCTCAGGACGTTTGAAACGGCCAACTACAAAAGTTACGAATTACGACGTGCGCGCTGCGTTTTTGCCCACGAAAGTGCACGGAACTACGAAAATATACTCTACAGGCACATGCGAGTGAAAACGACGACCAATTTTATTTTTTAATTTTAACATATTTGGAATCAGCAGAGCGCGGCGAACACGATAAAATGTGTCTCCCCTCCTGCGTCCATATATGGGACGTCCGATGCAGATGGACGCAATACTCAATGCAATTTTGGCCATACAGGACGCACGTCAGTTAATGGTCTATATATATATATATATATATATATATATATATATATATATATAATACTACTAGCTGACCCCGGCGAACTTCGTAACGCCTAACAGTCGATTTTTTAATACTTATTCTGCTATTCGGGACCATCGTATAAATATTGACATTCATATTTTTACGATACTAACGTCACTCAATTGTTTTGCCTTCCCGGAACCTCTCCACTACAACTTAAGCTTTATAATATGGTATTAAAGTTCAAATTGACTTTTAAGTATTATTACGAATCATTTGTATGGGAGTATAGAAAAGTGTCGTTTTAAGACTATTCCAGGTATTTTTTTTTCATTTTTCTCTCCGTAAGATCCATTCTCGTACTTCAAGGAATATTCTAAAAAAAGAATTAGCGAAATCGGTTCAGCTGTTCTCGAGATTTGCGCTTAGCAACACATTCAGCGATTCATTTTTATATTATCTTATATTATAAAACAAAGTCGTCCGCCGCGTCTGTCTGTCTGTCTGGATGTTCGCGATAAACTCAAAAACTACTAAACGAATTGTAATGCGGTCTTCACCAATAGATAGAGTAATTCACGGGGAAGGTTCTGGTATATAATTTGTCAAGGTTTTGAGTAAATTGGTTGAAATCGATATAAATATAAGCGAAATACGACTGACTGACAATTACATATTCTCCTACAGACACCGACAATCCCTGACATTAGGCGACCGTTGTTATAGTAACCAATAATATTATTCCCGTGGCAATAAGTATATTTTTAGGGGTGCGCTGCGCAAATAATGCTTCAATCGAACCGAATCGAATAATGATGTTAAATTTCGAACTATTCCTATATTTTTAAAGTAAGGTAGAATTATTACACTAATAGTTATAGGAAGAATTACAACATTTTACACTACTTTAATAATTTAAAATTAAAAAAATTATAACGTTTAAAAAACTATTATTTAAACATCAGGATTGCCTTTGAAAAATAACTTAAATTTACTATGTAATTAATTTCTACAATAATACATTTCTATTAGTGAAAATATTTATTAAAAATGTACTTTCTCCCTTAAATCGAAGTAATTTTATAGCATTTCAATTTTAACAAAATTTTGATAGAAATAGCCGCAATATTTCCTTTGAAAGAAATTACAATATTTTGATAATTTCATATTTTAACAGGTTTCTAGAATTTTGTACTTTTATTTTATACTACATACATAAAAAAATGTTTTAAATTTTAGCACTCAAATTTCATTAACAACTAATAAGGTACAAACATATAGCTTTTACTATATTGGTATATTTTGAGTGGTCATTTATAAATAAAAAAATCGATTATAGTTTATAAAGAAGATAGTCAGATGCGTTGAAAAAAAAGTATTTTCATATAAAAATAAATGACATTTCATTTCTTGAATTTGTAATTTTCGCTTTTTCCGCCAGTTTTTGGCTAGAAATAGAGATACAGTAATTTTTAATGCATTCCATGGCTGGTGTAGACTATAATGGTGTTGCTGGTTAGTTCGTAACATTCTATAGTTAATGCTTATTTAACGTATAAATTATTTGAATAATCCGAAGACTTCGAATTACACGTGTGTTCAATTCGGATTTCGAATCGTATAATTCGGCCCGATTTGATATCGATTAATTCGTTAACTCGCATATTCGCACACCCCTATTTATTTTGTGTTCATTGAATTAGTAAGTTTTAATTTAAAAATGACATTTTAAGTCAGTATTATTTCGAATTTTTGATTTGCAATGTATAAATATAATAAAAAAAAGTGTCTATAAATAATAATATTAAAATACCTACTTTTTACTGACCGGATATGAAAGTCTATAAGCTACTTATAGTAAAAATCAAATTTTTTAATTTATTGTCAGTCTATATGTCTGTTTGTTCCGGTTAATCTCCGAAATGGCTGGACCCACTTTAACGGAAATTTTACTGACAAAGAGCTAAAATTGCAGGCTATATTTTAGACTAGCTATTATTCACAACTTTGCCTACAGTGGAATATCCGAAACGGCAAAACCAATTTTCACGTGATTTTTACAGACACATAGCTGATCTTATCAGTTAGCTGTTACCCGTGGCATTGTCCATAGAGGAATACCTGAAACGGCAATACCGATTTTTTCGGGACCTTCACCGTCAGATAGCTGACCCCATAAGAAGTAATTTAGGCTATTTTATTTTAAAGTAGCTGTTACTTACGCCTTTGTCCGCAGTGATATATCCAAAGCGCTTTAACCGACCTTAACGGGACTTTTACTGGCATATAACTGACTTTATAAGAACTGACTTAGGTTAATTTTTTTTTTATATTATAGGGGGCAAACGAACATGTGGGTCACCTGATGGTAAGTGATCACCACCGTCCATAGACACTAGCAACACGAGGGGAGTCGGAAGTGCGTTGCCAGCCTTTTAAATATGTGGGCCTCCGGCGCACTCACTGGCCGAACGAAACGCAACAGTACAAGCACTGTTACTTCACGTTGGTTTTCTGTGAGAGGTTGGTACTACCCCGGGTGAGCCGACCCATTCACGCTGAAACCAGTAATAGCTTCAGCGTAGCTCTACCACCTTTAAACTAGCTGTTATCTGTAACTGTGCCCACAAAGTAATCCCCAAAACAGATAGAACGATGTTTATGTGACTTTTACAGGCACGTAGTTGATCTTATAAAGAGTAACTTAGGCTATTTTATTTTAGACTAACTGTTACTTGCGATTTTCTCCTGTCCAATGTGGACTCTCCAAAACAATTCAACCAATTTTAAGGACACTTTCACTTACATACAACTAAAGTAATTTGCACTAACTAGAGATATTTTATTTTCAACTAGCTGTTACTCGCGATTTCATCGGTGTAGAATATCTGAAACGATTGAACCAATTTTCACATGACTTTCATTAGCAGATAATTGAAGTTATAAGAACTAACTTAGGTTATTTTATTTTAGACTAGCTGTCACTCACGACTTCTCCCGCATGAAATTTAGCAAAAGAATGTTGTTCACTGTAAACATGTGCGTGATGCGTGCACTGTACTGGACTTCAAGAATTAATATATTTGTATGTAAATGGCTTAATGGTGGTCATTTTGTTTTATTTACCGCGTTCGCGTCTACATAACTCATTAACCATAGCTTCGGGAAGTCGGACCTCCATATTTCGCGTAACGATTTGAAAATTCGTAGAGTTTGCCCATAGATTGTTACATATTTCTACATATTTCTACATATTTTGCCCATTTTCTACTACTTTTAAAAGTCAATTTCTAAGGGATAAAAATTGGGGAAAAAGTAAAATTGAGAGAGAATTCATAATTTTTCTTTGATTGCCCCCTTACTTACAGAGATATTATAAGAAGAATATGACGTTCTATACTCTAGCAATAATAAATTATACTATGCCTATCTCACGATTAATTTTGGAAAACTGGGACTTAATAAGGGTCAGTCCCATACAGAAGGACATTATAAGTAACTAAGGGTGGGCATTCAAAAAAAATGATGGGCACTATTTTAATTTGCAATTATAAAAAAACTGCTTACAGATAGATATAGAGTCTTGAAATCTGGTTGTATGTATGTTAATGCAAAATTTTAAGACTTTAATTCTTTCTGTATTTTTAGTTAGAAAAAGAATCATCTACTCTTTGTTTATAATTCAACATTATAATTAATAGGTATTTGAATATAGAAGATTAACAGTTCCATTATAAAATTTCTTGCCGAATAGAGAAGTAATTTACTTTTTGTAAGATCGCAAAAACTTAATTATGTTAATATTACATATATAACATCTTTAAGAGAAATTGAATAACTTGAAATTTTCATTACTTTTTTACACAGTGTAAGTGAGCACTGAGGGGATTCTATAATAAGTTAGTATTTACAAAATGTACGTGATATATTCAAGTAGATGAAGTGCGTGTCGTACCTACAAATATTTTTAAAAGAGCATTTCTGTAATTCTACGTCTTCTCGCTATTTTATATTGTTTTAATACAATTTAAAAAACGCGTGCGAAGCTGCGGGTATCAGCTAGTAGAAGATAAATTAATAATTGTTATGATACCTGTACCATTCTCATTATCTTATTACTTATATTTTTATACCAACGCCATCGATATTTAATCGATGATGACCGAGTGGTTAGCATGTTCGGAAACCGCGTCGATCGACGTAGTTACAAATCCTTGCAAATGAGTAAAGCTTTCGGTGAAGTAAACATCGTGATAAAACGACAGCGTGGTGTCAAGTCTTTTTCTAAGCCCGTCACGCAATACCTATCACATTCGAGTAGAAAATCTGTCGCCAAGCAACCGTTGGTGTGTTCCAGGAGCTGTATTTGGGACCCAGTCCTCTCTTGGTTTTGTTAAAGTACTTGGAACTGATAGTCATTTAACATACGACGAAACTCTGGTCAAAAATGTATGATTTAAAAAATCGAAACATCTTCTTCTTACCCTTATCCTACCTAAGTAGAGTTGGCATCACGGCACAACATGTTTTCCTCTTCCACTCACCCCTATCAGATGATATCTCAGTATTCACACCATTTATAATATCATTTTTTACACAATCTATGTATGCTTTTTTCGGTCTTCCTCCTCTCCTATATCCATTCACCTTAATACCTAAAACTTTTCTAGTTACATGACATTTGTCTCTCCTCATGAGACCCTTGTACTATGCTAACCTACTACTTCTTTCTCTACTTCTCTCTCTTACTGCCTAAAAACCCACACTATTCAGCAAATACATGATCTTGGGGGAAAAAAAACATAAATAAGTATTTGTATTAATATTATTTATTACAACTTCAATTTCTTTTTTTCTTTTCCTACATACATTATTACTAGATACCTACACTACTCAGCAAACACATAAACTAGGAGAAAATAATACAATAACCATAGAATTCATATCATTTAATCATCACAAATATGTAATTTTTTTTTTCTAATCCTAAGTAATTTCAACCATTTCAATTTAACTTTTCCTTATCCTATACATAAACAGTTACAAACATTTATTATAAATTTATCAACTAAAACTTTTATATTAAATGGTCAAAATTAAATTAATCAAAAACAAGAATTATCCCTCCAACACTTATTATTGATATAATTACAATATTATTGAAATAAATAAATGTCACTTTACAAATATTAACAATGATAACTTGATATGTATTATGCTAAGCTCTTTACTAATAAATATATTTTTAATTTAACTAATTTAAGCTTCTTTAGTACCCTTCCTAAATTCATGGTTAATTTTCAATGATAAACTAAATCTAATACAATTTATTCTTAAAACGAGGGATAATACTTTGGTCGGTAGGTGTAATTTGCATTACACAATAAATAGGATTATTCCAGTAATACTATATTTTTAGCAGGTCTCTATGTGACTAATGGTAAATGAACAATCAAATAATTAGGGTTTAAGTACCAGACATGGTTCTTTTTTTAAACAGGTATCATTTCTGCGATCATCATCCTGCAATGATTTTATAATGGTCCCTGCCACTGAGCAAATGTTATAATTCAACGTTACAATATTTCTTGTGGGCATATTAGATCAGATGTTTCAGATTTAAATAATGAAAGTGGCAAATTAGTTCCGGTGCGAGATGATTTCGGAGTACTATGCATTAAAGGCTTGTCAGACTTAATATGAAAGTTCTTCTTCGGTGTAGATTTAATTGGACTAAAACTAAAATCTGTTTCTTGTACATAAAAGTAATTTGTTTGGTCTATTGGTTCTACTTTTATTTGTTTATTATTTAAAACCTGCTCAATCAAATCTATTGTCTTGTTTACATTTTCATTACGTTTGACCTTATTATCTTCTAATTGATCCGGCATTAAACAGAAACTGAAGTTTAGTACATCACAATCTGATTGGAAAGACCGTGAGTATAAATCAGATGGAGAGTTGCCTCCAAAATATGACGCCAAACAAACAGACTCTTGACTCTGGTCATCCAAAAGCAGTTCATCACTAAAAATAACAAATAATTTTGTTTTATATAAATCAATTTAATATATTATAATAATAATATACAAATCTACAAAAACACCTGATCTAAAAAAAAGCAATGGCATATACCTATCTTTTAAGGATAGCTTACTGTACCCACCTATCTACTAAAAATGGTCACATATAAAGAGGTAATTGGGAGGTTATTTAGAGAGATACAGTATTAATTCTTATCAGATTAAATACATTAGTTACCTTAAGCATTTTATGCACATAAGTATAATTTTTTATTATTACAGCAGGTCAACGTCCGCCGGACCTGCTAGTATATAGATAAATATGCACAAAAAATAACAGACTGACTGACTTAAACTATAGATCTGAGCACTAAGATCGGAATTTTGAAAATTCAATCCTCAAAGAAGTGAAAAAGGGTTAAAAGATTGTATGAAAATTTTATGTATATAGATATAAAATAAAGAATCACAAATAATTCATGTATAGAAACGCGAACGAAGCCGGGAGATATTGTTAGTTATTACATATATAGCCTGTGATAAACATAATAAAACAATACGGATGTTTCTAGAAATATACATGCAAATTTTAAATGGGCATAACGATTAAACGTACTTTTCATTTTGTGTGTTATTCCGGTATTTCTTCTTTTTGCTGAACAAATTAAAATTTTCATGAAGTTCTGTACCTGAGAAATTTTCCATATTTCTAATAGAAAAATAACCCAGGCAAAACAAATGACTTATTAAACGTGTTACATGTTATCGGAGGATTTTACACTGCACCACAAATTACTAACAGGGAACAACGTATACACTACATTCAAAATTTCAAATTACAACAGAAATCTTAGTATTGTCAGTGTCAAGTGTTCCCATTCCCCAAACATTTGGGTCATATTCCACAAATTTAAGACGAATCAAATCCTAACAACTTACATTGTTCCCAAGAAGGAAAGGAGTCTCAAAAAAAAATCAATGTTATTTATGTTTAAAAGCGGCTAATGCACAGAATAATATTACTCCTAGCGGAGTAATGAGGTCTAATGAGTAACAGAATGACGTTACCTCTAACGTCGAACGTCAGGTGCGGCGAATTATCGTTGTCCCTAGTTTATCTCTTGCTTTTGTTTGTTTTAGGTGCTTTAGATTTGTTAGTCAAATACTATTGTTTACTTATAATTTATAGATAATTGGAATCATCTGCTTTAATACTCATCAAGTTTTTTTTTTTTTAATAGGAGTAATTATCAGCTTCAATAAAAATAATTTTATAATTTGTGAAACTAACGTACAAAATATTCGTTTTAACCAACTTCTAAGAGAAGGAAGTTGTCAATTTTTTATTTATTTAATACTCTGTTACCTTAGAAGTTCGTAATTTATAAATCAATTTAGAAAAACCGTTTTTTATTTCGAAAAAAATATATATTTAAGGTGGTTCGATTTTAATTTCCTTAACATTGAACCTGAGATTTCGTAGATACATTAGAAAACTCATCAAAACCAAATAAGAAATGTATAGCTATTAGTAGTCAAAGACGTTTTGGTGCATTTTATTGAAGTTGGAAATTAAAATGAAATTTTCTTTTTACTCTTCGTTCCACACAAAATCCTATGTGACTTAAAAAGACTTGCAGATAATAAACTTTTTTTTACTTTCCCTATGAGAAAAATATTCTATCAGAATATCAGACGACACGTTCAACCGTCCACCAATAATGGGCCAAACGGACAACTAACAACGTATTTGAACATAATTTTTTAAATATCTTTAATTAATATTTACGACCTTAGTTAGACCTTATACTAGTTTCAGATGTAACTATTTCAGGTAAATGTTGCAGGAACGTTTTTTTGCAGTAAAAGTATTTGAACACCCTATCGCCGAACCATTATGACACTTGGCTATTAATATTTTTCACGGATACATTTCCGTACAAAGATATAAATTATCAGGTGGAGACTTCTGAATTTAGAAATATATTTTGTTGGTTGTATATTTAACACAAACCATTTATCTTTGCGCATTATCTTGTCTTTCAAAATCATGTGGACTTATAAGAGTAAAAGAAAAAATATCTCATAAGGATCTTTAATACTCAAAAAAATATTTACTGAAATGGTAACTCTATAAATTGCCAGAATGGTGGTACTGTAGTTAAAGAGTATTACCTAAAATTAATATTGTATGCAATACGTTATTGAAGCGTTCATAAAAACAAAATTATGAAAGATAAAAAATGCAGTGACTTTTTTAAACTGCCGCTATTTATATAAATTATGAGATTACTGGAGTGTTACTTTAAGTTTCACCCTCTAGCTAATACAATCAATTTGATCCATTTTGAGGTCATATACAAAGATACTATTCCATACCTTTACCCTCCATGGCTGAACTTTCTGACAAAATTAGTGCTTGAATCCATGGACAATTCGTACACCTGATAAAATTAATACGATGTATTCGACTACTTACAGATAAATATGTACTGCAAATAATGAGGTATTCTTAAATATATTCATCATCGTCTACTTTTTTATATTTTTTAACGTGGGGAGATCCATCATGGACACATCATCGTTTACTTACCCTTATCTCACCTAAGTAAGGTCGACACAACATGTTTGTCATGTGAAATATGATTTGGCTTAATTTTTACGATCGGACGCGCGCGCCTCCCATCAACCCTACTTAGGATTATTTTGTAGTACTATGTTTTCTGTTCAACGTTAGCGACTCTTATAACATAATTCGCCTGCGCGATTCCAGGATTTTGTGTAAATATTTTTAAATTATGAATATAAATATATTCTTAAAAATACACGAATAATATATAAAAAATGTGTGGTATTTGGAGGACATAGAAGTGTTGCTAGCCTATCTTTCGTCAATCTCGTAATGGGAAATCAATAGAGTTGTCATCCACAATTGATTTGTTCCGATATGAGCTTTAAAAAAACCTTTGCATTTAAGAAATCATAATAAGAACTTATAAAATACAAAACCGTTTTTATTTAAATGAAATTATGTGATAAGTCTTAACTTAATTCATTTTAGTTTCGTTTGTACGTAATTTTAATCAATAAAATATTACATGTAACGAGTAACATTTTGATATGAGTTTTCGACTATCTCAATATAATATTTTTGAATTAAGCATACTGATAATTTAACATTTTCATTTTGTTTTATTATCAAATTGCTATTTATTGATCATAATCTACTTTTACGCAATAGCTTGGTTTAAATCATTCCTTACTGATTCCTTAACAAACATTTAGAAAAATACCTACATAGAAACTTACATTTACTTATGATATAAATTTTAGATTAGAATTATATTTATTGGCGGGCAGCTATTGTCTGAGTATGCTTCACGGTGTCTTATTTAATCTCAAATTTCATAATCAATATGTATATCAGAATTCCTCTAATACATGACATTAGAACAAAAGACAAGCACAGGCCACATTAGACAGATTATGATACGTCGTTAATATATTGAAATAACTTCTTACACAAAATAAAATAATGGGTAAAAGAATGGCAGTAGCGCAACAAATCTTAGAGAAGCTTAGGATCAAAAGTTATTCGGTAGGCAGGAAGGGAGTATCTTACTGCAGAATTACCTATATGATGCTTTCCATGCCATGTGACTATCGTTATTTATATTATTCGTATTCATTAGAGTTTGAAGTTATGGTTAACATATGCCGGTAATTTTTTCCTTACACAACTCACGACTAGTGAAGTTCGGTGGCCGCGTATTATTCACTTGCACCTGCCTCATCTAGACATACCAATTTTTATGATGATTAGTTGAACGTTATAAATGCTGATGCGCTGCATCGTCGTCTAGTGGCAAATTGTGGTAAAATGAATAGCATATGAATCTACTTCATAAAAATACTTATGCTACTCCCCATACCTGCGTGTATCGGCACGAAGTTTTGTCTATGGTCAGGCTAAATGTAGATGTGGGAAGATATTATCGTTATGCTATCGTTATTAAACTATCGTATTGCGTGACGATACACGCAGCACGATAACTGGCATAACAGCACGATAATTTCTACACACATCAAAGTAACTTAGAGACGCTAATTTCGAATTACTATTGAAATGACAGTGGTGTGTAAGCGTTATTCCACACCTTTATCGGAATTAATTTTGAAGTTACTTTTTAGCGGCACAAGTAACCGAAGCTTCGTCACGTAGACATGGGAGTAGCATTAGGTGTACAAACTTTTATAAGACGAAAGTTATTTCCCTTAGAATATTTAAACGCGTTCTATTTTTGCATCAATAACATCTAAAATGTGTTGTTGGTTATTAAGCTTTCCATTTATTAGAAGCTCAAGTGAGTAGGTATTATCATAACTAATATTATAAATATATATACTAGTTTACTTGCTTTTTACGTTTTCACGTCGTAACTACACAACGTAGGTGACAATTTACATTAACGTGACCGTAGCCGCGAGAAAAGGCTATTATTGTAATATTTCTAGATTAACTAAAACTACTTATGGGAGACCTTTGAAATTCTGAACCGCAACGTTTTTGTCTGAATAATCACTGTGTGTGTTGAAAATACCGATTCTCGTCCAATCAACCGATGCAACATACTTGGACGAGTGATCGCCTGGGAACACCATGTGACGGTGTATTGTACTTGTTTCATTTCTTTCATGTGGCCATAAGCGCACACACGCACACTTTTTTACTGTTCCTCGATTGGAATAAACTTGATTAAGGACACGTGGGTTTCAAAACGAAATAAAACACTTTTATACAATATAATCGAAATTTTTATTAAATCTATTTTGGTATAGAACGATCGTTTATATTGTTTTGTTGAAAAAAAAAACATAAATTGTATACCTAAACGACGATATGCCATTTCACTAAATTTACACAAGCGATAATGTATTATTTCGTTAATAAAGTTATTCGGCGACTGGTGGTGCGTAAAAGTACGCATAAGTCACAATTAAAGTACTGTCATCTTTACACAATAAGCAAAAGGCGATTTAAAAGTTTGAAATTATAAGGATAAATTGTATTTTCGAAAACGAAACGATAATTCGTATTTTCGAAATCGAAACGATAAATCGCATTTTCAACTATTAATTACTGACCAAATTATAAATTCGAATAACATTATTTTTAATCGACTCCGTTAAGTCAAATTGGAATAAGTATGTCAACTATAAATTACATTTTAATCTTTCACACAAATTAATCACTTATAGTAAATACATATAAATATCGTGAGATAACATAATAGATAATAGAGATTTCTATACGATATATAGGCTTCTATTTTTACATATAAACATTTGTATATTACGCTTATATAACTATATGTATAGTTTTAATAATAATAGTAAAAGAAAAGAAATATAAACAAAGAAAAGAAATACATATTATTTTTACTTCTGATTTAATTCTTTTAGAACAACATAACGATTTCCTAAATATATACATATTATAGATATAATAAATATTTCTCCAATATTTATCCTAATTATTGTTTAATGTTAATTTAATAAATATAATATACTAATTTTTCATTATACGATCATTAATACCGATTGGAAGATTATAATTTAAACGCTTTTTTGAACATTTAATTTTAAATAATAAAGTTACATTAACGTTAATTATAAATTGTAAATATTCATAATACGATAAAGACACGATATTTCTCTCTCATAATTCAATACGATATCTCCCTTACATATGAAAAATATCTATTAGAAATGTAATATAAAAATAATTATATAGAAATTTATCATAATTAACCTTAATAAATTATTATTTGTATATTATATGATATTTTATATTTATTCACAAACAATGACGATATCCAAATTTTTAATAATGAATATACAACATTTTATATAATTATGAAACAAACAGAAAAAAAACGTTAACGTAGTATAAACATTTAACGCAAAGCGAATGAAAGTGGCAGATAACGTAATAATTTAATACGAATATTATCGAAATTTTCTCTTTACATTACTAAATATTAACGTAAACACCTACGTAAATATACGTTTACGTAAAATACGTAAATACTGTATGTCAATAAATCTTACGGAATAATTGTGCAAAGTACTAAATTGAGCTTTAAGAATAAAAACTGTTCCATTATCCATTCACGTTACCTACGCCTGAGTAGTACTGACCATAACGAAAACTCACCCAATTATTCGACTCGAGAGCAACTTCTATTAACTCTAATTTGTAACTTAATAACAGAGATCAGTTATATATATATATTAATAACTTTAATGTTATCTGTTTCGTTCTGGGATTTCACCGAACGATACGTGCTAAAATGAAACGAAAACACATGCTATCTGTCCGTGGTGGTTAAATTCCGATATGATTTACTAATGCCAACATTGCTATCTTTAGTTAATTTAGCACCCGAGTACAAGCCATTAGACTGGCGTTCCTCGTTCTTCTTTATTGGAAGTATCCAACTAATCATAAAGCAGAAGTAGCACATACTACAGCACCCCACGCCTTAAAAAGAAGAGTAAAACAATTGTAGACTTCCATTATAGGTGATCCTTTTGATAGTCTGCTTTACTTTAGCTTGCATATTTAATTATCCTACAAAACATAGGACCCCGTAAGTTTACTAAAGACATTGCGCTAGTTTACACTAAGCTTAAAGGCTTAAAGTCCTGTCAGTCTTGTGGTACTACCCCCAGAGGTAGGTAGACGGTCTTACGTCCATTAATTTTAATGGTTAATTTCTTACGCTGAACACAACTTGAGGTAAAATGGTTTGATAAACTATAGAAATGGAGTTACGCTTAAATTAAAATAGTTGTTCGAGTTACACAAATCCATGCAGAACTAAACTCGAATGGTTTGCCGAGTGTAGAAACCAGGGTAGAACTAAATTAAATTGGTTGGTTAGATGCGGAAATCCAGGCCGACTTAAATTAAGATGGTTGGTTGGGAAGCAAAAATACAGGTAAGCCTAGACTAGTTTGGTTGTACAGGACGCAGAATTCGAGGCAACTTAAATGATTGGATGGTGTTCGTAACAACTTAAAAATTAGCGTTGTGAAGATCTGGAAACTGATGGTGAGACGCAGAATGATCTGGAGGGATTTTAATGGACGTATGTTCTCAATTTATTTATCGCCTCCCGTAACCCGCATGGCGACTCGATCACCGGGAGTACGGCTACGCGGTTGCAAGGTTACAAGCGTAGTCAGCGAATACCAGTATGCTTCTTGCTCAAAATTATACATTTTTATAATATAAAGGTTATAACGTTTGAAAATGAATTCAGATATCGTACGACAATTGAACAATGGATGAAAATGATTGATAAGCTGAGGGCAAGGCTGTAGTAATTGGAAAAATGTATACTATCTTATATATTAACTCACTACATTGAAAGATACACCAGTCTCAGCTAAGGCTTATCCGAGGCTGTAGAGCCTCAAATGATAATGATAATCTCATACTTGACTATATTCGAAATTACGAAATCAATATTTCCAAAGTAATGACTTCTGTGTGTAAACAATTTTAGAACAAAATTCCCGAAAATCGAATTTTAATTCTTGTAAATTGAAGGCAAGGTAGATGACATTACAAGATGTCTAATATAATTTTAAAATGTTACTAAGTTACTTTACTTTAAAATTCAAAATACGAAAATGAATAACCCCATCTATGATTCTGGTTCTGATTAAAACAAAATGAATAGTATTTCTACCGGACACACTGCTGGCATACAAGAATTTTTGAAGTTTCGCCAATTTTCTGATACTCGTTACCAACCTACTTTATGGATACGGATCAGCAAATATAGTTTGCGGAAGTATTAGACGCGTTTTACCTGAAATAAAACGCATATTAAAATACTTACCTTATTAGAAGCTTTCTATTGAGAGTAGCGTATCCGTTTCCGTTCACTTCTCTTTCTACCTTATATAACTATCCCTTTCGCACCTCCTACAATTTTTGAAGTTTCCTCAATTTTCTGATATTCATTACCTACCTACTTTATGGATACGGAACAGCAAGTATAGTTTGCGGAAGTATAGTTATAGGTGTCAACATTTTAAAATGTTAGAAAAGGACAAATTTATAACAACATTGTAAAGAGAAAAATTACAAACAATATCACCTTTAAGTGACACATTTAACTGAAATTATTAACGATTTATTAGATATGATATTTTATCACGTGTCATAAATTGCTACGAACTAACCTCAAAATTAAACTTACCACAAAACGAATAATACGGAAGTCATTGTAGAAATATTAATAACAGAGAAATGGCACTTATATTCTTGAAAATAACATTATAGCTCTATACAGAATAACGAGTTTTTTTTTTCTGTAATCGTCACAACTCAATGAAAACCTAAGGTAGGAAATAGTACAATTCAAAAAATATATTTTTTAATGTTAATAAAAATATTAATTCTAAATATATTGTTTTATGTTTTTTTTTATGTTTCGCACAAGATACAAGAGATATAATAATAGTCTCCAAAAATTTATAATTCCCATTTTTTTCGGGAGATTTACCTTGATAATTTTATACACTGGCCAATAGATTTCAAGGGATTCCCCATATCTACTTAACGTATAAGGGCAAATAGTTGTTCCCCGAGATAGATTTAACCGTCAGTTTATATTTCAAAGAATTTATAGCAGTGAGTTTAACAACCGGACCATGATGAATTATAAAGATTTTTTTCAAATCATCGACATAAAAATTTGCTGCAAAATAATGATGGGTTTGTTCCGGCAGCTCCACTAGAAAGCTCCTTCTTCTAGAGTTAGTGTGTTGCCGTTTCAGCACATCATCACTTCTCATTATATTAGATTACAAGCTGTTCACATTTAGGAATTTACTGACAAGGACGACTGAAAACTTCAGCTAAACTCTTCCCTTTTGGGTAATACAAACTATTATAATAGAATTTAATCATTATTACAATGCTATGTAGATAAAATGATTGGAAAAGTGTAATAACGGTGTGACACAATCATAGTTTCGAGTCAGAGTGTCGAACAAGTCTCTGGGATTCCCGTGTATTTACCAATATGAGTGTAATTAGTAACACACGATGAAGGAGAAGTACACGAGTAAATTCTCGTAGGACCACTATGTAGTCGCTATATACGGAACTGTAGATTTCTCGGTTTCGCCTTTCATAATAACTATATGTGCATATCAATGAAATATTGGATAAATAGAATAATCCGTTCGACGGAGTTACAAATTTAATTCACTTATAAATTACGTTCGGATATAAACGAACCTGAGACACTTTACGGGCGCGCTATAACGAATTAATCACGAGAGTAGATGATATTTATGCGGTACAATGTGAAACGTGGTACTCGTGGAAACAAGGTACTATGCAAAGGTTCGTACGGCACTCGGGACAGTGGTACTGGGTCTTCCGGCGGAGGATCCTGCCGCACTCGTCGACCGTGTTCCAGCAGAAATGGCAGCTTAGCGGTGGACCGGACCGTACAGCGGGCGTGTGACTCGCGCGCTTCGTGCCCGCCGCGTCGAACGCGACCGCCTCGAACGACGTCGAGGCAGACGCGCCCGACGGCCGCCTGCCGAGCACCGCGACCGTCCTAATCAACAGCGACCCGATCTCCGGCTCCGACAACTTCGATTTCTGATCCTGCAATTATTACCGAAACACCTATCGACAACCAAACATTACGGTGAACGTTACGGCTATCACGTCTTACGGACAGCGGCCAATCGATTCCACACGGAAGTGCAAAGTAACGTCCACCCTAATATTTATTGTTGTATATAACCGCAAAGTAACGCCACTATCGATCAAATATCAACAATTAGTTCAATAGAATTACACGAATTTTTGAGTGAGATCTAAGTAGAGGCCGTGTTAACAACTAATACGGGTCAGTTAACTAAAGGTGGCACGTTGTTGCAAATATGGGTTTATTTTAAATCGTTATTACAATACACGTACCGATTAACTGACCGGTCGGTTTAAATAAATGCAGAGGACACGCTGCATTTCTAGCTTTTTACAAACGCAGAAAAATATCAGTTTTTGTCACGTTTATGAGCTTAGAGTCGTGTGCGAAAAGGACAGACATTTGTTTTGTCGCGTGTACAGAGCGACGTAATACCTTCATTCAGACACTACACAAGTATAGTATATACTTATGTTGTAGTTGCCAACTTTAATTGACCGAACCGTAATATAAAGCTACGTAACAGATAACTAGCTACTTAAGGCAACGTTATGCTGCTGCTGCTATTATTCGTTTTCCATTAATATCGTTAACTATGACAACGATCTATCATTATCGACAGATAAGAACAAGAAAGCATCATATATCAACCAATAAGTATGTGAGCAATAAGTCACAATCAAAGTCGTGATACGAACAATGAATTTTCATTTAATTACTTTGTCATTTTTTACAAAGTAGCATAGAATACAAAACAGTAGAATAATTAATACCAGTATATAACAACAATTATAGTAAAATGACAACAGCGTAAATCGTTATAGATA
Source organism: Antheraea assamensis (assembly GCA_035772565.1). Classification (NCBI taxonomy): domain Eukaryota; kingdom Metazoa; phylum Arthropoda; class Insecta; order Lepidoptera; family Saturniidae; genus Antheraea; species Antheraea assamensis. The sequence goes on along the minus strand of JAQQSE010000010.1, from coordinate 2,866,091 downwards.
TACAACTGTTATACCAACTATATACTTTATTCTATCATGTAATAAAGACTTGCTACATTTTGCACCTCATATTGAGCAATTATTAAGTGTACGAAAAGACAAAATATATAAACATCGTTATAATCGAAATTTCTAGAAAACGAATCAAAACTAATAACAATGATAAACGACTCAGTTTCATAATTTATGGTGCTAACGATGCATTATAGCTTTTTATATCGAATTCCGTCTCCAAGAATTGCTTTCGCATTTAGGAGGACAATGTTTAAAATAGATAATTGATAGCTATAAGCTGCAGTGACCAATTAAAGACTAGAGGATGCGTTTGCAACAGCTTGTTCTATTAAAAAATGTTGGTAAAGTCTCACCTTAGAGGCATTATACTGAGGATACGACTCGTGCTTCTGTAGTGTTGGCAGAGATGGCGTCGACGTCGCTACTGGTTCAGACGCCTGCCTATGAATCCCCCGTTCCTCTGGCTGCACTCTGTCCTGCCTCTTCAAATGTTTCAACCTCCGCAGCTTTAGGTACGCCTGGGCATCGGCATCATCACCCGATGCTGCAAAGCCAATTTACATAGGTCTGTTTAATACCTTGTCTACATGAATTAGGCCAAGAGCTTTGTTTCTGGAGTCATAAATAAAGTGATCTGAAATTAATGGGTTTCAGTTCGTTATAATGACTTAATTACAAGCAATACGATAACTGCATGTCTTTCTCTAACTCGATACAGTGGCTTTATGCAATCTGACAGAGTCATAACGTAATTATACTGTACATACAATAAACATATAATTTCAATCTCACGTCAGATAGATCATGTATCATTTTTACAGTAATATGTGATGTAGTCAAATCAGTGGCAGACTAAGCCGTCATAGGCTCAGGGCGGTATAACTAAAAGAAAGTCCCGACACTATTGCCAAAATATTAACTTTTTTTGTTCCCTCTACTGCTGATAATAGAAAAGTTATATGTGGGATTCCCTGATCGGCGAGGCCTTCAAATATATAAGTGTGACTTCTTAAAATTTGAAGAACATCCCGGACCCACATTCTCAGTCCTTTCTTAGTCCGATTACATACATGGCCCAGAATTGAAAGAAAATATCCAAGACAACACAGAATACTCATTGTTCCCAACAAAAAATGAAACCAATAACATGTACTTTTCTACTTTATATAAAAAAATATTAGTAGATATCTAATTTTTTTGGATTGTTTGACAACATGTAATTTCACATCAATTTTATGAACTTTGATACACTCGGAACTGTGTTTTCGGTTTTTAATTGACAGGCAAATAAAATATTAAATCACATCCTTAATAAGCCAAAAGTTTGACTTTTTGTGTACAACAACAGAGTGTGTACGGAATCGGAATGGTTAAAATAGAAGACGATTATTACAGAAATTTCTAGAAAACAAAAAACATGTTCGAGCTGCAGTTATTTCCAGTAGTCATTAGAATTCTAGTGATTTCTCCAGCTCATCGGATGTGACTCGACGCCGGCCACCGTAGAGTGTACCGGTCACATCCAAAATATACTACCACTTGTATTCACACTCAATAGAGAAGTCAAGTGTTTATATATTTTTGGACGAGACCGTACATTTCTCGTAGGAAATTCAAATACCTTATACAAAGAATAATTAAAATTAAAGAGCCCGTATTACTATGATACAAAGGCTTTTTCTTAAGCTCATACAATTTGTTCCCTATAAACACAATTTCCACAGTTCTTTCAAAATTGTTATCCGTTTGTCCGAGTTAATCTCCAGAACGTCTGCACAGATTATAAGGGAATTTTTGTTATCAGAGATTATCAGAAAAAAATAGAGTTACTTTTTAGCGCCCTCAGTATAGGAAAAAATATAATCTGTCCTAGACTCAATATTTTATGTTTCTAGATTTTGCGACTATTCAATGAGCAAAATGATGCTACGTTAAATCCTTCGATATAGGCTTATCCTGCTTAAACAAGCTGTTAGAAGACCTACAACGGAACTCATTACAACCTCTATGAAAATAAATCCTAGCAACATCGTGTGAAGAGGCTACTGACCTTCGATTGAAGTGAAAGTTAGCTTATTAAAAACACGTATATTATAAAGAAATATTACTCTAAAAACTGAATAAAACACAGTAATACAAAATAATCAAAGTTTTTATTAATTCTATTTTGGTATAGAACGATCGTTCGTGCTACGCACAGGTTCACCAAATACGTTTCGTTTCACGCGAAACGTACGAATTGCGTCAATACAAACAATGGCAAACGCGCGCTCTTCAATTAACTATATATAAGACGATAGGAATAGTCCGTTTAGACAAACAAAAACAGAAACCTAACATGGTAACGTGTGCTGTAATTCTCTTGTATGCGAAAAATTAGTTTTCATTAATAGAATACAAAATGGCACATTGTAAATTTTTATCGTTAAAGGCGTCACGATTCTACAAATAGTAATTATAAGATTTATTACGTGTGATGTTGTATTATTGCTATCGTATTATACACAAATATATTTACATCTTGTGATAGGTCCTCCGCTTTAGCAGCTACGTTGCTAATTCCCTAAATTTAATACAAAAAAAAAAAATCAGTCCAAAAATCAAAGAGATCGTACTCGACAAAACAAAGATCGTTAATATAAACTAAGCGAATACAAAAATATAATACTCCTTAAATTAAACGAAAAAAAAAAATAATACTTATACATTGTCAAAGACAGTGTCTAAATCACAATAATTCCCGGCGCGAGCGCTTGTTCGACATGCCTTTTGAACATTTTTCCGAAAAAAAAAAAAAACATTAATCGAATCAACAATAATTCTATAGATAATAAGTAACACGTGCGTTACAGTCGAGAGCTGCTCACGTACTGAAGTGCTGAAGACGCAATGTAATCAACGCCATACCCACGTCATATTAACCAGGCTACTAACAAGAACAGCAAGCATAATTTTCAAACTACCCAACCATTATTTACTAATCCACTACTCATTATTATTGTGTGCATTGAACAATGATACCTTAACTGATTTAATTAAACCATTTACATTCCCATTACTGTTGAACTTTCAATATTCATCATTCAGACTAACCAAAAAAAATTAGACCCATTATTCAGAGCAGAATAATGTAATTTTTTTGGATAAATTAAAAAAAAAATGTAACAGTGAATATTGGTGAATGGGACTTATTTATACTATTATTAGAAAGAGGTAAAGTTTATAGAAAAGAAAACAGAGGTAATGATTATAGAAAACGATCTCCGGAACTACTGACCAGATTTTAAAACTTCTTCCACTAATAGAAAGCTACATTATGCCTGAGAGACGTGTAAACTATATTGAATCTTTACTAATATTCCTAATGTGTTACGATTAATTAAGAAACAAAGCCGCGGACGGTCGCTAGTCGTTCTAAAAAATTCACGTGTTATAATGTCCGCGCTCGCGCACAGGAAAAAAAAACTAAAAATACTCGAAAACTCGACACTGGCACTACTAATATTACTTCTTACAAAACACTGTTTACACTTAGGTGAATCCCCGTACAGACAGACTGACTATAATAAATTTTATAAAATCGCTCTGAAATTAATAGAAAATAATAAATCACTGGTACTATCAAAAGGTACAATTGAAGATAAAAAATTTAATAAGCATCGAGACTCGTCTAAACCCTCGAAATCTGTACGAGATTAACATAAGTGCAATACCCAACTTAAAGGTTAAATTGTAAATGCTTTTTTTTAAATTACAATTACCTCTTATAAGCTACATTTTATACATATACGAGATCTAGGTTATTTTAGTGATATATCAAACTTAATTACAACAAATGAATGATGTATAATTCATTACTGTATCAATATTTACAATAAAAATAAAAATAAAAAAATTGAAAAAAAAGTTATTAATAATCACGTAAGAAAAAACTTGTGAAAATTATATTATTATTATTATTCAATAACCGTGATGTCAGATTTATAATTCTTAGGTAACTTTATCCATGATTTTTTTTTTGTTCATTCATTTCGCACCATTGTATAGATATATTATACAAGTATTGTAATCATTACAAATATTGTGTATATATGATACAACGATTTAAAAAATGCAAATGTATCAAAATTTATAAGTAACTTAAGTACATTATTATGTAAAAAAAAAAACAAAAAAATTGATCAATAAACTAAAACTAATAACTTGATGACCGTTGTTTGTAATACTAATAAATGCATATACTCTTAAAAAAAATACTGATGCATAGGACGTCATAGGTACCACCGGGGTTAACTAATGTCATTGGTACAGTCAAATTCTTTCTATACATGTATATACTCCAACCTCGTACGCACGAATGCGTTACGCGACCGCTCCTACGTGCACGTGACGCCACCCACATGCACGTGACGTCACGGCCAACTACGCGTCATTCCAACATCGGATATACCAAACAATGTCACCGCATATTACCGTTTCGGTGACGTCACCTCCGTATATAGAATATGTTCCCGTAGTAGATATAAATATTGTATGATGAAGCATTTAATGTTAAACAGTTGCCAATGTTAGCAGTAATTAAAAAAAAAAAAAAAAAACAAGTAGCAAAAACACTAAACCGTAATTTATATTTAATTCCAAACGATAGAATCCGTCACTCGAACGGTCTTGGTCAATGTTTATTATACAAAAAAAAGTTACCAAAATAGTTAAATTAGATCGAAATTGGATAGAACTAACAGGTGAATGGTTCAAACGATCACCACTGAAAGTGGCAAAAAAGACCATTTGACAATTTCACTTATATTATCGTAGTATTTATACAGTTAAATAATATTAACAAAAAGTCACAACCACGTCATCGGCATGGACTTACTCTTGGCCTTTCAAGGGTTGTTATGCAGAGAGTGTAGGACCAGCGTAGGGATATCCATACATATATAAGACTCCAGTTATTAATCTCAGATTTTTTTTATTGTAGTTCATTAACACGGCTTGCATTAGGAGTGGACTGATAGAAATCATCACGTAAGAAAAAGCGTTATGAGTTATCCATGCGATTCTGTTGCTCTAGGTCTTTCTATTGTATGCGTGTTTGTGTGTGGTGTGTGTAGACACGAGAGTTCCGAAATTATAGCTGACGAAATTCTGTATAGTGACTTTATTTTATGTAGTATTTTTTTTAAATTTCCGAATTCATCATTTATTATCTCAATTTTGAATAAAATTAATACTTTCTCTAGATTATTAAATGAAATCTTTTGATTTGATTCCTTACTTTGCGTTACGGAAGTTCTTTCCTAGCATGGGTCCACTGACGGCACAAGTTTTTTTTTTCATATGTCTATCTATGTCTAAACACTGGACTAGTTGATCCAGGTGGATTGTAAGTTCTACGTCTTACTGCACACTCCTGGGTAACATTACCCACTTAAATAGATCCCTTCCGCATAACGTCAATTGCAATGTAATTTATTGCTTGAGAACGGGAATTTACAAAAATTGCGAATAAAAATTACCAAAGGCGGTGCACAAAAAAAAACGTTTTTTTTTAATGATAAACGGATTTAAAATAAGAAACGTCGAATCTGCAATCTTAAGCCTTCTATTGAGATCTACAATTTGTGTTTTATTTGCCTCTGCTAATTTGTGCTGAAACTTTAATAATACCTTACAGAGAGTAAAGAGCACAAGAAAAAAAAAAACGAAGTCCTCTATCTATAACGTTATCAACGATGTGACGTCTGTTTAATAAGGCAAATACGAATAGGCCATCGTCACGCTCCTTACGAATACCATCTCTCGATACTTCTCAGTCTTTCAATCATTTTTAATGAACAAAAAAAAAAAAAACTTTATATAGACTTAATGTTGCTATTGGTTTAATATGTATAGTATTATTGTGACTGGTAACATTTCCCCACTATAATTAATATCGATATTTTTTTATAATTAATCTGAAACGATTAACGACACTATATTTGGATCAAACAATGTTAATTTGTCAAACCTAATACCAGTTATGTTTTTTTATTAAATTTACTCAAAGAAATTAAGTTTATTAATAGTGAACTACTGAAGATTAAGTCATTAATGTTTTGGTTTAGTTCACATTCCAAAAGGATTTGGCATTTAATCATTTTCAATATCAACCAGCAGCTGGTTTATACGTTTACTTTAATTTGGAATAACTTTTTATTTATAACAAAATAACGAATTCCTTTTCTAAGAACCGATTACAAGCAACACCTGAAGTCTGTATAAAGTGACAATAACTTATAGTTTATTTTAAGGGCCTCAAATAACGTGAACGCACTCCTCAAACTTTGTTCTACAGATCACAATGAATAAATCATATGGAACGTACCATAGCTATAATATTTTTTATATCGCACACTGGATATTTTTTTGAAAAAAAAAAAAAAATAATAATGATACTAAACGTCATGCGTACCACCGATAAAAGCGCCTGCGCTGGTCAAGGATTAGCTAATAAAGATAATAAATCTTACGAGTCATATACTATCAAGTAAATCACACGAAATATAAGAAAAAAATGATATCCCTTACAAAAAAAGAACTTATCAAGATATTGTTTGCGGGACAAGTAAACGTTATTTACAACGACATGTGCATATACAAGTCGTAACGTGGAGCCATGCGGCCCGGAAGCGAGGGTGGAGGCGCCGGGGGCACGTGGACCTCCAACCCTTGCCACTCGTGTCACAACGAATACGATTCGTCGGCGAGCGGGCCGCAAGCCGCGTTCTATTGCATCGAATTAAAATTCACCCCGAGAATGTTCAGGGGGGAATTATGCGGAACCCCCTGGAGAGGGAAATCTATAGGTCGGGAGTCGATGAACCCGACGGGGACCGGGTGAGGAGGGCATATCAACGCCATCTGTCGTTCCGGTTGTGCTAGCTCCTCCTTATGCTCCGGCGGGGGTGTCGTGTGTTCGCGCTTGATGCGATTCTTTATACTCGGTCGGTTGTTCGGGTAACCTTTCTTCTTGTATTCGAGCCACAGGGTCCTGTTGTTAACGCCGAACATCCTGGCCGCCTTGCAAAAACCGATACCACCGAATCGGACGGCCTCGAGGGCGCGTTGGAAGTTCTCCTCCGACTGAGGGTTTGTGGTGCGGCGGCGTTTCGGCTGGGCAGGCGGAGGCTGATCCTGGATCGGCAGTACGTCGGTCATACAGCTCGGACCCGGCGAGGGACCGGCCACACCCATTCCCTGTCCGTAGTCGCTCATGTCCGGATCCATGTGATGGTCGATAACGTTGTTCATGTAGATACCCGTCTCGGACTGGAGCGGGCCGCCGCCGAGGCACGCGTTCGTATACCGGGGGTACGCGTGCTCCATCATACTCCACTGCGCTCCTGGGAAGAGAGATAAACGATTACACCATTCTATAATATAAACTTTTTTCGTGATAACAACTAGAGTCATTGATCTCCCTTCCCTGGAAAGCAATGTTTAACAACGCACTTGTTAACGATTGCACACATTCGAGACGTCAAGTTAGTACACCCCCCCATCCCTTTTGTATAATTACATAGATTATTATAAATTGAGTCATTAATGAATACGAATGTTATTCATTGCCTTTAATTAAAATTGAAATTACCTGTTCATGTATTAATGTATCTGATATAAAATAATCTAATACACAAAATCATAAACTAGACCCAACACGTTTTCAACTTGCTATAAAGTATAAAATTACACATACAATTAAAGGAATAAGTATTATCTAAAATGCTACAAGAATACGATTTAAATAATCGACAAAACTAAAGCAGATTGAGCATATGGTGCGCATAAAAATATTAACAAGGAATAAACTCAATAAAATAAATTACAAAGTTCCACTGTTATTCTGTTTGGTAAAATTGTGATATATAAAATAATATACAAGAGGATTTTCAACGATTTAATTGTAATATATAAAAGATTTGTTGTAAACCATAAGAAGTTTCTTTTATTATTATATTTTATTGAGAATATCGAAACCTTATATGATTTACGAACGGAAAATATTAATAGCGGTTTCGAAAGCATCCCAGATGCCGTAAAAGTGAAGAGTTCAAAAATTGTTTCCAAACTACTATCAATCCCATAATTTTTCAGCCTATAACATTTCGACAGTAAAGCTCGTTTGATATGGCCCTCGAACTCATTCTCAGGCAAATTAGTAATGTGCTTAGGGAGTTTATTGCAAAAGCGAATGCTTATAAAACTTTTTCATAGGGTTTACCGTGACCAGAATCTCATGATGTGATCCAAAATAGTATACTCATTAAACCTAGAAATAATTGGCATTCAAGCACAACTGCCTGATGATAGACATTCAACTTAACGAAGGTGAAAAGCATTCGAAATAGCCTTACCATGCTGCATCACAACAACATTTTCTTTCAGCTCATTCTAACACGCAACAAATGGGCATACTTCGAGAAATGTTTATCTTACAAAAAATATAGAAATATTAGAAAACATACCTAATTTTCTCATTAAATTTTCAAAGATGCATTGGAATTGGTAACTTATTAAGTTAAACACCAAAACGTATTTATATTTGTTTAGAATGAATACATATTTGACACATCATTGTGAATGTAATTTATGATTCAATTACTTTTTTATATATGTCATTTAATTATTAATGAGAGACATATGTGTAATTTGAGTCTCAAATTATTTTTTTTCTAGTTTAATACTCTGTACACATTTATTATTAATCTATTGCACTTAGTCACGTGCAAGATATATATCTATAATATAATATTTACATTGTGCCTGCTTCATGATTGTGGAAAAATATTTCATTATTTCTATAACACATTTCCCATCATTCTTGATATGACGTTAAAATTTAACAAGAAACAAAACATTTCTTTGAAATTATTATAAAAGAGTAGTATATTATACAAAAACAGGCAATGATGACATGACAGGAAATCCTTATTTAAGATAAAACAATGTAAATCATATTGGGCTTTTAATACCATGCAGAATTTTACCATGGGGTGTATCAACCTCTTGTAATGTGAGACTGGTAGAACCTGTCCAGACTTTGAATGTAAAAGCATCACCGCACAAGGCAGTAGAATTTAGGGTACTGTGTTCTGGTATGGTATATACACACTGACTAGATGCCTGTGTGTGTGCCTTTCTCAATCAGTACTAAGTGTTAACAACATATTAACACTGGTCCAATTTTTTGTCACTTACATATAGTTCCCATCTGTGTGGATCACTTACCATCAGTAGACCTGTATTTTTATTACAACATATCATAAAACAATCTGTTGATATTTTTGTTGTTATTTAAAAAACAGGTGACAAAAACGTTTTGAATGAGATAAAAAACAAAGTACGAACCTTGTGGCAATCCTGCAGAATTCGCGTCCATCGCTACGGGCTCAACATTTAAATTTTGCTGATCTGTTGTCTGAAATAGAAAGGAGATTATTGCCATTATGTGTGTTGAGTTTTTAAATGTAAGCATATAAACAGAATTGAAGAGTCTGCTGCTTGTTTGGACTAATTTACAAAATGGCTGAACTAACTTTAACCAGATTTCTACAGGACTTCCATAGACTATTATGTACTTAATAAATACAATTACATTTTCAAGGAAATTATTGGTTGTCCTGTTGACAATAATAAATCCATTATTTAAGTTTAAATATTGTTGAAGTTTTTATGCTAACATGCTACACATATTATAAAATAATTGTAAAGTTCTGAAGTATGATGAATAGAGAGTTATAAACAAAAGCTTCGACTTGTTCATAGTAGGGAGTAAAGCTCATCAATAGTTACTAAACAAAATAAAGATAATTGGTTGGCAAACAAAGTAACAAAAGGCGTAGCCTGTTTTATCTTTCCTTATTTATAAATAGATTTTGGTTAAGTAGTAATGAGAAAATTGATCCCAATATTAACAAAGTTCATAGGAAACATCAAAGACCTTATTCAAAGCGAATAAACCAAGGAGGAATTGCTAGTAAATATATTGGCATTGCGTTCAAGGAAAACGGACTACTGGACTGTATAAATTAAATAAAATTATATATATACCTGTTGAGCGTTATCCATCGCCCTGTCATCATGGAACTCCCGACGTCGTTGTTGCGGGACACTGCTGAGAGTAATCGTTTCACCACGCATCAGTTCCAGGTTTTGTGGCTCCTCCTGTCGGTTATCTTCGCCCATCACCATGTTCAGTGAGGCAGATCCAGTTGAGCTTTTCCTCCGCCTGCACACAGACCTATGTAAATGTTAATCAAGAATGACCATGGTTACTATTAATAAAAGGGAATTATATCATTTTTAAAGCGCTTTTAATTACAAATATGTAGCTATATTTATATGTACATTAAAACTAAATAAAATATGTCTTCTTTTTGTTTTGTACTAGCTTTAGCCCACGTTCATATAGACTTGTAAACCCTCAGGAAAAGTATTTTTTGTTCTGTCTCTATGTCCTTTTCTGTACTCAATGTGTATGTATACAATGTTTTAATGCAATCAGACAAACGGTATTACTACACATAAAAAACAGTAAAAACATATAGTATGCTAATTTTAATATATATTAGAGGATTAAAATATGTTTTAATTATTATTTTTAAATACACCCACTAAAACGCAATGCGACGCACAAGCCTATAATGATGTTAGATTTACGTCTCGTGCATAAATATCACAATTTTTCCTCAGTATAAATAACAGCAAAGTATCGAAACAATGTTTCGAAAGCTGAGACAACACACTAAAATTGATGTTTCTGATCAATGATAAGGACAATGAATTTTTATGAGCAGAAAACTTCTTTAATCGCGTCGAGAAATATTTAGTAGGGGAAAAACTTATGGGTTCGCGTCACCGATAACACCGACATGTTCGTGATGTATTGCGCTTGCACCAGTCTAGCGACGCGTACTATAGCGGCCTGTGTGCATGTAATATTGATATTTTGTATTGTGCTTGTGATGTGTGCACCCTATGTTTGCTTAATTGATAAACTATATAAAAATGTGAAAACCAGACTAATTTTAACAACTATAATTTACAAATTATGAAAATTTAAATAATTCAGTTTATTAGATTTAAAAATAAAAAAAGAACACAATTATTCTATTATTTTGAGTTTTTATTTCTGTCGACTGTCCATATGACTACCTCTTTTTTGTTATTTATTTCATATTAATGAAATTATTATATTCAGTTTTTGTATATTTTTCATCATTATCTTTTAATGTCTATAAGCATATTGAAACTGAAGTTTAACTTTTATATGATACTGGCAAATATTTCACCATGACATTACAAGTCTACAAGTTAGAAGAACTTTTTTACAACTCCTATATAAAATCGGATAAGTGCCTTAAGCTCCCCTTAGTAGTCCGGTGAAACTGTAGAAGCTTTGACAGGCTAACAGTGTAGACAGTTAAAAAAAAAAATCAATTTTGAACTTCTTATAAATTATGTTTATCCAATAATATCACAAGAGTTATATATTGTATGAACTTATACTATTCAATGATCTACATACAATAATTAAGGAGCACACACATAATTTATGCATTACTTACACAAATCTTTTTCGTTTATTAGATGGTGACGTGGCAGGTGAAGCAGAGTGCCTCTGTGAGTCAATCGAATCGCCAGGTGACTGGAATTCAGCGGATGTACCCTGTGACCTAGTCAGTGAAGTCGAATCTGGCATTTCTGTCAGACCTTTGATCTTGAGGAGTTTAGCGGTGTCCAGCACCTGGATTGAAATCATTATTTTGAAAATCATATTTAACTATATAAACTCATTATATGAGCCAACGCTAATATCAAGGGTTGATATCTTAACTTAGGTAGAGATAAACTTTATACTTTGATATCAAAACAATTTGTATGGAATTTTTCTTATTACAATTTATTAAGCTCCCACACAATTCAAAATTCCATGGCATATGGTATAATGCTATTATTCAGTATTTTATCAGAAGTTTGCAAAAATGACAGATCTACTACATTATTTTAATAAAAAAGTAAAAACAAGATGTAAAACTAAAGAATCTAGTTTTGTCAAAAGAGAAGAGTGAAATAATGTAATTAAAATTATTTTTAGATGATGATTGGAGTTCTCGTTAGTAAAATTTAATCATTGCGCTTGTAACCTGTGGTAACTGTTCCTCAGTAACGTTGACTTCACCATAATACATGAAGTCTACCATGGTGCGGAGGTCTGCAAAACTCACATCCTTCAGGATTACGATGGGATGACGAGACGGATTGTCGACGAATAGTGCCTGTAACATTAGTTTTGTATTGAATTGAAATGTATTGTATTGAAATTTTATTTTAAAATAGCAGACTGTTAGGATACACTAAACAGTTTTAAAAGTCAAGACAAATTAGGTTATATTTTAAAAAGATAAATTTACATGGCACAGTTAATATGTTCGAACAAAAATGTTACTAAGTCGAGACTATATCTTTTAACGCATATCTTAAATATAGCTACCAAATCATAACAATCGAACAAAGAAATATAAACTTCTTTTATTTCTTGAAGTGTAAAAAAGTCGTAATCATGTAATATCATATTATCTATATCATTATCATTACATATTATACAAAAAAAAGTCCGCCGCGTCTGTCTGTCTGTCTGAATGTTCGCGATAAACTTAAAAACTACTGAACGGGTTGTAATGCGGTCTTCGCCAATAGATGGAGCAATTTACAGGGTTTAGGTATATAATTTGTCAAGATTTTTTTTTTGTAAACACATAAATAATAAGTAAAGGAAAATACTAAAAAGTCAATTTAATTATAAATTACAAAATGGTATAAGCTATGAAACATTTGATGTCTTTTGTCATTTTAGATACAAAAAATTGTCATTTATTTGTTAAATATTTATAGATATGTTCAGAAATTTGTCTGTTTCATAGCTGTATGAGATCCAATCTCTTTGGTCTGTTTTATTGGAATACAACACAGTTCTGTTTCATAAACTAAAACAGTACATGAGTAAGCTTTAAATTAATTATATGTTGCATTTATAATGTAAATAAAAATGTTGTATTAAGTTTTGACCACATTTTACACAAATATATGTAAGTGATACAAAGTTCACCGGGTCATCTAGTCTCAGATATATTTGATTGGTGGCTATGCCAGAGTGACTAACACATCTAGATACAATCACAAAACTGCATCTTAATACATATTATTGATAAGTAAAGGTTAATAATCATAATCAAATTATTTTATAACTATAGTATAACAATAGTATACCAAATGGTATTACACTTCAAAATCTCAGATTAAGGACGACCACAGAGTACCATTAGATTAACATAGAATTAAGAGGATTAGGATAATATTAGGTTTCAACTTGAATATAGTAGTTAACCATATGCTCCTTACAAAATGCACTAACACCATGCTAAGGTTTACACGCAATACCTATTTCCCTGGTTTATGACCACACTGATATTTAGTATCATCACTTCTGCATTTCATTGAAATAACAACAAGAATGGGTCTGTCGCCCCATTTTACTACCAGCCACCACATTACACTACACCAGTTTTAAGAGTTAGTAAAACTTATATTTATATTAATCACTAACCTGAAAGTATGTACTGCAAGCAGAGAGTACAACTTTGTGCGCTTGCAAGTGCTTCCCTTCTGCTGCCAGGGTCACATCCACCAGGGTCTGCGTATTCAGCAGCGTGGTAAACATTGATATGAAGTTTGGCTGGTGATTGTTCCATCTCAGACTATATTGTTGCGACATTATTGTTGTATGAAACCCTGTACACAAGAAGTAATTGGGTTGAATTCACATCTTATAATGAAGTGTTTTCATTTTAATTTTTTCACTATGAACTACAAGAATTAAAAGACACTTAAAGAAATAACGAATTGAAAATATAGAAAGATCGTTTTCTTCCTCCACCAGGTTAACCTTCAACCTAAAAATTAATAATCTACTGCAGTACATTTGTCTGTGTACTTCTACACACAGAATGAAGAACCCTCCTTTTTCCAGACTTATAGTGTTCAAAATTACAAGATTATTGTCACCTCCTATTAAACATTCACAGGGTAAACTCTGTGATACTCAAATTTTGATGGTAATTTTTCGTTTATTATTTCATTCAACACAATTTTAACAGTCTCAACTTACCTTACTAAATCAATCTTCTTTGTTCCTTTATTGGCCAATCCTTGACTGTAAGGAAGTAGAAAGACATCAATTATTGACATATTAAAATAAAAATTGAGTATCATGATTAAATTTCATGGTGATTTTCAAATATCTATACATTATAAATAAGTTTTATTTTTCTCTGTCAACTTAGAGATTTTATTTTTAGAGACCTGCAAACTTATATAAAATAACAATACAGTACAGGGTGCGCACAGAATAAATATAACTCGAGTAACTTATCTAACTGTTGGATTTTATACCAAAGTAGATCAGTGCCCTGCCAGCCCTAACAAGACGAATTTTGGTAAATCTACACAAAGCATAAAATAGTTCCATCTATGATTAACCACAGGTATATAGTTAAATATCTGTGTAAATATATACAATACGCAGAAACATAAATTGCGCTGGGAAAAACAAATAGGAATTACATTACTTAACATATTTTATCAAATAACACAATACAAAGTGGATACTTCATAATGATAAAATTATTTTATACCGAGAACCACACATTTAATTTATACAATTAACATTATACATATGCGCGCACAGACACAATTTCCAATTTACAGTACAACCAAAGAACAAAGGCTGCTTGCTAGATACAAATAGATTGACCCCAAAAAACGCTAACTAAATGATAACCACTGTGATGTGCAAAATGGATAGTCCATCAGCATAGTAGTAATTATCGATCGAGATACAAACCATTATATGAAGGAAAAACGCCTAAAAAGTTATTGTGAGAGAAAATCCAACTTCATTTAAATGTTACACACAGAGAGCTTAGAACATATGTAAAAAGTTAAAAAGGGCCTCAGAGTGAAGGGTGAGAGAAAACTTCGTTTAAATTTAGGGCAGGAAAGATCCACGTAAAATAGTTACAGGGGATGACGAGATAACCTTCAAAAATCTGGATGGATGGCGGTTCGAGGAGGCGTCTCACCTACAAGACCGGACCAAGGAGGAAAGTGGCGGAGGATCTGATCTTCCGTTCATGGCACTAGTTTGGTGGATGGAGAGACATTTAGGTCGACTGAAATGTCTCAGTTAGTCGGTGCCCTGGCGTACGAGCTGGGCCTTGCCGCCGGCGAATCGCGGTACATGCTCGAGCGATCTCGTGACCCCCATTATGTAGAAGTCTGACATTACCCACCTTTCTATGGAGAGACTGGTAATATTTCCACATTAAAAAAAAGGATGGAAAGCATTATCACTCTGATTTGGTTATTAATATTGCTGGTGCATTGGTTAATTCCAGTTTTGGTGAAATCCAGTTGGACAAAATTGGAGTATCAATCCACTCTGTTATGAAAGCCTTACACTTATTAAGCATTTATGCAGTAATATTTTCGTAGTTGGCAATTGTTTTTTTGTACTATATGCTATAAGAGCAACTATACTCCATGTTTTTTAAATTATTAGTAATTTTATCTAGATTTTCAATGTGTATGTTGCATATTGAACACTTGTGTAAATTGTACAGGTGCCTATGGTTTGATAGCACAAAGATTAAGACAAACCTAATGTTTTTGAACTAATATTTTTATCATTATGTTGTCTATGGATTTTCATTAATTTTTTTTACACAAATGTTGATAGAAATATAATATAGCTTCAAAAGAATTTATGTGATCATCTGATTAACTTATTAAAAAAATAAAATTATTCTTTCTTTATTATACCTAAGATGTATTCCATCCCAGTAACCTTAAGTTTTTGTATATGAATATATAATAATAATCTATATAATCTATAATAATCCTTATTCTTGTGCAAATAATAAATTCTGTCAAACATTCAATAAACACATGAAATGTGTCAGTATGTAAACACTACATTTGTTTTTGATAAATCTCTAATATTCTAAATTACTCAATATGAAAACTTCAAATAATAGGCTTCCAACAGACCAGTATGGTGAGTATTACCATTACATTAATTAGTCAACATTCAGCTCCATTTAGCTATACTAGTAATCACTAGATAGATGATAGATCAGCCCATCACAATTCATATTTTTTTAAATTAAACAGAGTTGTCATTTATATGGCCATATAATTTTTATCTTAATTTCTTTCTATATTCATTTTCAATTAACTGAAATAAATGCAATGTGTTCGATGGTATGGAAAACAATATTTACATCCAAATATTCTCATTGATATCACTAAGGCCCTTCAATAGCTACTAAACATAAATAAAATAGAGAACTTTTGTTCAAAAACAGAGAAGAAAAAGGTAATGAACTCTTCTACATTCACATATTTATACATAAATAAACACTAGAATATAGAATAATCCTACCTAACAGTAGAATATATATCATAGTATTATATCAGCGTAAACATGTTCATTATTAACGCTTTTGCATTTTTAAAGCTCACCTCGCTGGCTACTATCACATCCTTGGATTTTATTTGAAAACTTACTTGAAATTAAAGCTTAGTTATCATCATTCAATCGCAATCAACAACTTACCATCAAAGATTTATAAAATAAATAAATTACTAGAAGATATATTAGTAATAAAAATCATTCTATACATACTATAATATATAATTCTATGAAGTATGTGTGAAGAGAATCAAGTTTCACAGTTTATAAACAAGGCAACATACTCAGTTATAGGGGCAGAGCTAAGGTTAAAAATATTTATTCACAATTTCAAAACAACATTAAATACATCAGTATGGTTTTTTTTATTCAGGTAACATTTATTTCCTCTACATTTAACTTAATTATAAATTACAATGATCTTCTTCTCATGAACATTCTAGTAGTCCGGTGAAACTGTAGCATACACAATGTTTGTAGAAAGTAAAATGATTATCTACAGAGACTGTTAAATGTATGAATAAAGACAGTTTACAAAATTTTAAGGCACGTTCAGTAGGTAGCTCATCAACTATTTGCGCAGTCAATAGATTGTACCAAAATAAAAAATATTTTAATCAGAATAACATTATTTATGAAAAATATTCGAATTCATAACATATTAATAAAATACTTTGTATCTTAGTAAATCAAAAGAATATAACATGTCTTATGTAAATACTTTTTTTTATTCATAGTTATGTATTACAACAAAATAATTGAAGTAAATTATGTAAATATCACTTGCTCATGTCCAAAGTTTTTATCTTTCTGATTTATTATTGTATAACCAACTAGTGCATACTATTTTATTCATTCTAATAGTACTCTTGAACTTGTTTTGAACTGTCAGTATTAGTTAAATATTGATATATAATAAAATCCTTTAAAAAAAAACCATAACATTCACCAAACTGGCTTAGTCTAATTTCTCTATATCATTCTTTGTAAACAATTTTATCCTTTTTTTAATTATATACATTTTTAATACAACTATAGATACAAACTTTTAATTGAAAATGTATCTAATTCGAAAAATATAAACATATATAAGTTTTTATATAATACAGAAGAAACCATTCCAGTTCGATGCTATTTTTTTTTACCTCAAGCGATCCAATTCTCAACACCTCGGCGTCAACAATGCAACAACAAGTGAATATTTCATATCCGCGTAATACCTCCTATGAGTAAAAATTAAATCCTGACATTTCACACACATCGCAATGCTTAAAAAATCTCGCTTCGCCACTAATACATAAATACATTCAAACACCTGCACAAATAATAAAGAAAAAAAAATTACATCGGAGATAGGATGAGGCCACCCCAGAGAATGACATCAATCAATAACAATAGACTAGTTTAAAACACGTTTAACCTATGTAAAAACTAAATAAACTTACCCATAATGCGTTCCGTAATTTTATATTAGTTCTTCACAACAATATCTAATAAAATTTATGTAAATATGTATCTAAATTAAAACAATCAACCCACGCTAACAATATATGCACCGCGACCCACGCCGATGTGGGTTGCCAACAAAAAAATAAATTTTAATCTAGAAGAACGCTCTATATTATGCAAAATAAAATGTCATAATACTAAATAAGTTTTATTTTAAGAAGTAAATTGAACTATTTCGGTTGAAATTTAGCATGAGACAGAATTATTACATGTTGCAATACGAAAGATCATTTTTTTAAACTGTTACTCTATAATCACAATTGGGATTCGCGATTGGCGATAGACAGGTTGTCACTCATTCAGCAAACGTATAACCTACAATATAAGCTCTACTTCATAGTACTTAATTACTAAACTTAATATAAAAATGAATAATATTTAAAATATTACTGAAAAAGTATAGCATAATTTTGAAGACTACAAAATATATTTTTATTATTATAATATCCAAGTTTAATTTACTATATTAAACTACTAAAATATATAACATTAACAGGATTATAACTATTAAAAAGAAGGTAATACTGAATTCTCTAAATACTCTGTTTGATAATTTTAGAAGTGGTAAAACAGTGCAACATTTTACGTTAGCCACAGGATCATATATATTTTAATTTGAAAGCATAGAATTTTTAATTAGTTTAGAGATATTTTTTTTAATTTAGAGTTATTATTAGATGTAAAAGAAATGTAAAACAGAGGTCGCTATTGCTAGAGTTAAATCACAAAATAACTGTAAACAATAACTGGAGCACTCATAGACAGAAAAAGAGTGATATCTTTTAGTGAGAGCGATAGAAAAGCATGCAAGATATTAGACACATAACAATGTATGATGACGCTATTGGATAACATTTTTACGAATAACGAGGAAATGAATGTTCGTTGGAAGGGTTATTCTGAGATACTGATATGTAAAGAATATATCTGGATCGGTGAGTTAGAGAACGTATGAACAAATATAGGTGTCGTGCAGAGCACAATCAAGGATCATGTAGGAAAAGCTATGAATGATATGAAAAATGAAAAAGCCGTAGAAACAGAAGGAAAACCTATTGAAATACGAAAGTTTTTAAACTCGATTGGTGGAGGAAGATTAGGACGACATCCGAGTATTGTAGTTAAACTGAAATTATTACTCTGAGGTGTTTCACATTGTCTTGGCTAATGTTGGTGGTAGGTACAAATTGTAGCGAAAACATTGTATAATAATTTAGTATATCTGTGGTTTGGATTATTGAAGGCGGAATTATCATTTATTTTAAGTAATGGAATAGAGTAGGTACACAGTACAATAGATAAGCAACTTAGCACGTACTTATGTGTCGTTCTTCATACACAGGAACTTTAGAATTTGACAGTTTTACATTAAATAGAAAATCAATTTGTAGTTTATCTTTTTCTTGGTAAAGGCAGTTACTGTAATGTATTGAGTATTTATTTTATGAATACTTTTCAATATCAAAACAAATACAATTTATAGGTTAAATAGAACATGAAATGGATTTTCTTCGTATATATTAGCTTTTCCAAATTTAAAGGTATTTAGTTCTGTGTTCTTCCCACAACGTGCTATACGTTACATTGTTTTGTACCGATGGTTTTTTTCACATATAACGAGTATGACAATTGAACACTAAATCATACATAATTGTGAACTGAGCAAATAATATCTTAAAATAAATCCAAGTAATTTTAAATAAATATAACCAAACAAGCTTAGATCGGTATATTATAACGTTATATCATTCAATGTTATTCAAAAATATAATCAAGATCTATAATAATGTTGGTTGAAGTTATACAACAGAAACAGAAAGGCGCGGCCGTCAGTGCCTATATGATATTCGACGCTCTTGTCTCTGACTGACCGATATCATTCTGCTATTGATTGAAGTATGGCAAGATGAAGAGGGTGAAGTAATAATATAATATTGTACAATAATGCCATAGATTATACGAAATATAATGACAGATATTTTCCAAGTAGGGATTACATATCTTCCCGAATAAAATCATATGGAATCGTGTACTGTAGAATTGATTCATGAACAAATGTAGGTCTAGAAGATTGATCTTTCAAAAATCGTTTTCTTAATTATTATTTATCTTGAGTTTTTATTTGTATAAAAAAAAACATATTAATAGATGTTTCGTCGTCCTTAATTTTAGTAAAGTCATAAAAAGTTTATAATTAAAATAAATTAGTTGTCTTTAACGTCGGTTTACAGACGATAACTTTACGACATAAGAAAACATTGATGAAAAATTGCATACTTTTTACCGAAATTGTTGTTGTAATAAACAATGGAAATCACAATAACTTTTTACTTCACTTTACAAACAAATTAGCCTGTAAGTTGTGTGCTTCCGTTGTCTTTCTTCTACTTGTTCGCATCGGACGATGGAGTAGAAGAGAGATAGATGCGCTACAAGCTTGTTCCGCGCTCTCGCTTGCACGTTCGTCTCAGGCGGAACGTGACAATGGGTCATGCTTTTTCGTGCGTGTAGCCGGCGTTCATTGTTTTATAAGACGTAATCACGTCAAAAAAAGGCAACGTCCCTCGATAATCCCAAGCGGTTACCCATTCAAGTACTGACCGATACGATGTTGCTTAAGTTCAGTGATCGGATGAATACAATTTTTTCTAACTGACTACACTGTTGGGTTGACAGGCCTCTACAGTTTCACCGAACTACTGATGATGAATACAAAAAATTAAATTAAGATTTACAGTGTCAGAATCGATTCACTGTATCCCTCCTCATCCCTAATCATAGCCATACAGGTATTTGCTATTGACATCTCATGACGGTCTGCGTCAATCAATTATCCTTGTAAATATTACGTGAATTATATATCGTATGTGCGGTGGTGTGTCGAAAGAACTTTACAAATAATAAAGTATTCAGGTAAATAATATCTATTTTTGAATGCTAAAAATATTTTTTACGATCGATAAAAATTGTTTTATTAGATTTTCTGTAATAACGTTTCAAATAACTACGCAAATATAGGAAAAAATCATTAATTGTGTATTTTTAATGCGCTTATAATATTTGACCTTTTTTTGTGGACCCTTGTCCTAGTCGAAATTTTTCATTAATGATTTTTCTATGACCTTCCCTGTTTAGTAAGGTCACATCGTTGTTTATATAATTTAGTAAAGTAAGAAGTGGCCAGATCTGTATTTGGCCTGATCATTCGCTTACGGTGTGATCGTTGAGTGCGGCTACCGCGTTCATTGTCCTGTCCTTGTTTACTTCGTTTTTCAAAACATACAATGGGCTAGTATTATCATATGTATTCATCTTTGTCTGGTTACATTTAATTTCATAGTTTATTTTTTTATTTCTGTTTATGCTTACACATTTGTGGTTATTTTATAGTGGAGTATATATAATATAGCTGGTTCTAACTGTATGAGAATAATTAACAGAACTAGTAATAAAAAAATACCGATTATAGTAATAAAGAATTTTTTTTGTATGAATGTAACAAAGGAACAATTAGGCCAAGTACTTAGTTTCCTTAATTCTTTGTCTGTCCAAAACTATAAAGGTTTAAGTTACATTTCATTTGTTTGAATGTAAACCTCAGATCAACAGACTGTAGTAAGCATATGCTTAAAAATATACCTGATTGAATTCAAAATTTTTAAAAATAACAAATTATGTATTGTAAAATTATAATATTATTGTAAAATGTATTTTTTAAATATTTTTTCATTTTACCAAACCATGAAATTTATAATGTACAATGTTGTGAAATTATAAACATGATCACCATTTTGAGATCTGAGTCTTAAAAAATCAGCACAGGGGTTAACTTGTTGATCACAGAAATGGAAACATATTTATTCTGTTTAAATCCATTGTTGGAATATTATTCTTATTTTATTTTGCACTTAGAGAAAAAATAATTGGATACACAAATCAGAATATTATGGTATTAATAGAAAATAGTCTGTATTGTTCTACTAATGATGAAATCCATTTAAAAATAGCTGAAATTTACTAAACTAAATAAGCTATTTGTATAATAAGACTTGTAAATAATAAGCAATAGGCCCACATTAATAATGATTATTTACTACTGGTTTCTTTTAATATTCTATCTTCAATGTTATTGTTATGTTTAATAATACTGATATTTTATCATAAGTAGTTATTAAATCCTGTTATCTGATATTTATAATCTGTTATCAAACCTCTCTATCAGTTTTGTTTACATAATTACCCTGTTTTGATTTACTGTGTATGTTATATTTAGATCTTTTTCACATTCTTTACTTTGGTAATTATGCTTCTGGAACTTGAAGAGATTATTATTTTATTTACAATTTGGGTAATTGTTTCACCTAATTATGTCTTGACATAATTGTGAACAAAATATTATTTGTTAAAGACAAGCAACATAGTTTTTTAAATTGAATATTATTGCATTCTAAATTTTCCTTTAGCTTTATTCCATCACATAATTTTGTGTATTACATTTTCTTTATTTGATATTGTCAAAACTTAAGGCAGAACTAATATTTCTTAATGTGTAAGGTGATCTGTTGAATGTATAAATTACATAAATTCTATAAATTACTTGTGTGGGTCTATAAATATAAATTGCGGTGTTGAGGAAAATGCGAGAATCGATGTTTTTCCACATGAGTTTCAAAGATAGTATAAAGCCAACTTTGATACTGTGTTTTGCATTGAAGTCTCTATGGTGAGTCAGAGCAAAGACCAGTGTTTATTCATATTTAAATTGTCTCAATAAAGCTATGACATTGCGAATTAACTGTGATTTAGTTCAATCAAGCCAATGTCATATTGAGTGGTTTATAAATTTTTTGCGAGCATAGCATGCATCTCAGAGATGTTTTATAGAATAAGTATAATATTTAAATACTGAGGAAAAACAAAGATGAATCTGGAATTCATAAAAAAATAGGTTATTAGGTTAATGACCATTTAATATAGTGGCGCTTAACAAAATTAAAGTAGGAGAAAAAATATTAGTTGAAATAAAGGGTCTGATATGTTTTTCAATCAAATGTTAACACAGCTAATACTTTTACCATGACGATTTGTACTTGTTATAATCATTTTCAATAGTATGCAATGTAAAATGAAAAACAATTATAGCTCTGTGATATTTCAGACAAGTATGTTACTATATCTATCACTTTTTAATTATTTTATTAACTATAATAAAACTTAGAAATGCAGGAGGATCTTTCGCTAATGCCTCAAAAGGTATTTCACAAAGTTTAGTTAACGCTTTTCTTTTGTCTACAGGTACAGTCGGTAAAAATGAGTAAACTTTGCAAGCAAGTATCTATAGAGTCTCCAGGGCCTACGATAAAAGAATGCGTTTTTAGTTTTGACGTCCCCGTTCCGGATGTCCCTATGTATGGAGCGAGAATCAGGGTAGTCTACGCCGGAGCTTGCTACAGAACGAATAGAACCCGTTCTGCTTCAGTATGTAGCACTTCGTCTGTCTCATCCATCGGCAGTCTCTCAGGAGAGATGGAAAATTTCGGCATTCACAACTCGTTACCAGCACACGTAGGCCTAAAGGACGGAGCATTGTTTCCCGGTTACGAAGTTGCCGGTGTGGTGGACGCGATCGGACGGGCCGCAGAACGCGTCGAAGGTATTAAAGAAGGCACCAGAATTGTTCTTTACCCATATGAAGGTGTGCCACATGGCTACGCGGAGTACATAGTTGTACCAGATTTTAAATCGCTTGTGCCGATACCAGACGAGTTACCTTTGAGTATTGCTGCGATGCTGCCGACCGGGGCGCTGCTCGCGATGAACACAGTATACACAGCGAACGAATGCTTGAAGCGAGTTCTAGAAGGACCTAACCAGAAGGATAAGGCGAAAGTTTTGATCGTCGGCACCGGTGGGTTAGCTTTGTGGGCGCTCCGTATAGCATCGCATGTTTTCAAGCACGGTGAACATCGTAACCGGATAAGCATATGTGTAGCCTCGTTGAAAGACGAAGGGTTTATATTGGCGAAGGAGTGTGAAGAGTAAGTTTCATACTTTTACCTTATAGGATTACAAAACTATAGGGTAGATCGATTAATTGGTCAGTATTATGGGACATTAGGCGTATCGCAAGACGATGTTGTGCGGAGTTACGCATTAATCTGGGAGAAGTGTATTTATTTAGTACCAGGTTATAGTAGTAGTATTTATTTATTTCTCTTGTATGAGTCATAAATTGTTTAGTTTTAGATTTGAATATTATAACCGTTCCCTCAGATTGAATGTATTACTTTTCGTTTATTTTTTATGAACAAGACGTCGATATGCCAGATTTTGGCCAAGATAGAACTAGCATTTGTCCCATGAATGCAAGTTTGCTACTGCTATTCTGAAGTTTGCTTCATACAGGTTCCCACTATTAAATGCTCCGTCTCTGATGCACTATCAATTATCGATTATCGAAGACCCTGTAGGCTCAATAGAAAAGAGAAGAACATCACTACTAAGCATCGTCGTCGTATTTCGCTGTTAATACAAATGGATTTTCATAATATCGATTCCGCTATTGACACTACTGGCCAAACCGTTGCCCCTGCATCTTTAATAATCCTAATCGCAATACTCATACAACGATGATGTCTATCATATGTGTAGAGTTAACGTCGTGCAGTGGAATGAAGATCTGTATGAGAAACAGTTAATCGAGCGTACAACCGACGCTTGTGGTGGCCTGGTGGATATTGTTCTCAACTTTGGGACAACCTCTCGATCTCTGCATCGCTCCCTACAGTGCCTGTCCCCGGTTAGTACCATCACGTCTAATGATCTATACTTACGTTGAAGTGGTAACCAGACAAGTATTCTGTATATTTGTCTTTGGCAACATATACTGTCTATACCGAGAATGTCTTAAAAGTTGGGTGACCGCATTTTTATATGATACCAGCAGGCCCGGCGGACGTTGTCCTGCCCTGATAATAAAAAAAAAATATCCTTACAGCTTGATGTCTAGCATAGCTGCTATCGCCAAGATACATATTTAGAGCATATGAACCATAAATTTAATAGAAACTTTTAAATTATAAAAATTAGGAGCGGTTAACTCAAATGATATTTATTTAGTTAAATATCATCAAGTTTAATATACATTTCAAATATCTTAACACATTGTGCACCTTCAATTTTACTAAGAATTTACCATATGTTACTGACTATTATATTGGCTTATTATTTTGTATTTCAACCAATTTACAAAAAACTACCTTCACAAATTATATACCTAAACCTTCCCCATGAATTACTCTATCTATAGGCGAAGACCGCATTACAATCCGTTCAGTAGTTTTTGAGTTTATCGCGAACATCCAAACAGACAGACAGACAGACGCGGCGGACGACGACTTTATTGTATAATATGTACGACTGATTCGGTCAAACAACGATGTTTATAGTTAGTGCATTAATCGTAACCGCATTGACAACGATTCATCTATTTTAGTGTTTTACGTACAAGAAGCCGTTAAATATGATTTCCATACGGCGCCTCTGCGGTGCATTAAAACTAGAATGCATATATATACATATCAATCATCGATACACAGTATATAAACAAAGTCGCTATCCTCGTCGGTTTGTATATACAATTAATTCTTATATAAACTACGCAACGGATTTCAATACGTTTGGCACTCTTTTTTTTGGAAAATTCCTTCCGAAAGGTTAATGTGTGATGATGATGAATGAATATTTTATCTGTGGAATTTAGAATAGAAATTATATGATGAATGATACGTAATGAGATACATCAAAAGAATATACAGCGCCCGGCTTTTGTTTTGGCAAGTCTTGGAAATGAGTGAGACGTCCAGCTAAGATCAACTTGCTTTGGTTTTGTAAAAAAAAAAAATAGTTATCTATGGCCCAGCGCAATGACTGGGATAGAGAAAGATAACGCTATACGAAATCGTACTTAGCCGCCAATCGCGGTCTTCTGACGGCTTCTTCCGACACGCTAAATCAAAAAATTCGGGTACTGTACTAGGATGTAGTATATTTTAAATAGTCCTAAAGAAATGTTCTAAACTTTTGTCTTCTAAGAATAAACGACAGTAAACATGTTTATCTTTTATCAATTATTAAATAATAATGTGTTATTTATGAAGCTATTTAGACTAACAGTATTTTCCTTATCCAATTAAATATGACATATATGTTGGTATTTTATTGTAAATCAAAATTAGTTTTCACGACTTGTAATTGTAATGAAATATCTTAGAAAATATCATCGCTTTCAAATTATTATGCAAAACAATGGTTCTGTGAGAGGATTTATGATTGTTACATCACCCGTGCAAAGCCGGGGCGGGTCGCTAGATAAAATATTCGTACAAGACACCCACGCCCGCATATTTATTGTATATCAAGGTGTACGTACGTGTACGGTTTTGATATGTTTCTTCCTTGACAGGGTGGTGTGGTGCTGGTGACAGAGGATGTCGGCGAAAGATTGCTCCCGAAGTTCGCGAAGAAGGCCGAGGATTTGGGTGTAAACGTCGTTGTGGTACCAGACGGCTCGATTATACAATTGAAAGAGCTCGTCAACTTAGTGGCTCGCGGTGAGGTAAGTTTTGTCGAAAATGTTTAGTTCAAATATATTTTTGCCATCATTCTGTCTTGAACATATGTATTAAACGACATATATAGACATATAATATTTAAAAAAAAGAGGCGTAATTAATTATACAAGTATAGCCATTTTTTTTCTAAAGAAAGGAGATGTTACAAATAGAACACCTATCGAAATTAGTTTCCAGAAAAGTAGTAAATAAGCAATCCGATATTGGTTTTACATCTTTTATCTATCTATAGATAAATAAAATAGTAGAGATATCCTGTTGTGCGAGTATCACGCAAAAACTAGTAGATGGACTTCAATAATATTTTTTTTTTAGTTTTGTTCTCAGATGTTTGGTCCTTATATATAAAAAAATCACGATATCTTAATTTAATATAAAGTTATTAAAATTTTAAGATTTTTTTTATTATACTTTTTAAGTTAGTGTTTGACCGCAATCTCATCTGTTGTTAAATGATGATGTGGTCTAAGATGGTAAGTCATGCTTAACCCACAGAGAGAATGGCTCCCAAGTGCAGCTGCCGGAACACACTAACAGGTGCTTGGCGACAGATTTTCAACTTGAGGGTGGTAGCTAGCCAGGCGGACTTAGAAAAAGCTCTACCACCAAGCTATAGTCTCATCACGATGTTTTCCTTCACCCAATGCTCAGACTCAGTTGTTAGGATTCGAACCTACATGCTTCGACGCTGTGTCTGAACACCTTACCAACTGAGCCATCATCTCTTCATTTACGTAGTATAGTACGTTTGTTATAAGTACTATGCTTTCATGAAAGTGTGTTTTGTTGTCGTGGGCGAGCGGTGTGATACGGAAGCGTATGACAACGCAGACGAAGTCACGGGTATCAGCTAGTTCAAAACTATTCCTTGTTTGTTTACACATACCAAACTTCCATTGTTTCCTCAAGGTTATTTAATCCTTTTATACGATATAAATGTTAACGTCACACTGTGCGTTGAATCGATTTATTACATTTACATCGAAAATATATGTACGTAATACATATATTTACGGTCGTAATTATTCCTAACGTATTTAACTTTAAAACCGCCTCATGGTAATTGAATATTACTCCTTTATGGTATCTCACTTTATCTTTTTTTTATATATTATAGGGGGGGGGGGGCATACGAACAGGTGGGTCACCTGATGGTAAGTGATCACCGTCGTCCATAGACACTAGCAACACCAGGGGAGTCGCAAGTGCGTTGCCGGCCTTTTAATATATGTGGGCCTCCGGCGCTCTCACTGACCGAACGAAACGCAACAGTGCAACCACTGTTACTTCACGGTTTTCTATGATATCGCGTTGTTTAGGAGATATTTTTTTTTTTGTAATTACTTTATATCCAAGCTATCGCCCGCGGCTTTGGCTACGATAGTATCTTTATAAATGATGGCAACATACATTATCTTCATGTAACTCTAACAATTATTGCAGCGCACGCCGAGATAGCTCTCGAGTTTATATTTTGACCAATTGAAACGATGCTTTATGCGTTCTATGTGTTATATTGAACTATGTTACTGTAAAAATCCAAAAAAATAAATAAATAAACTAAAGTATCTTATATTGACACAGATCGAGCCGCCACCCCACTCGGTGTTCCCTGCCGAGGAAGCTCAAGAGGTGGTGCGGAAACTCTGTAACTCCGAGATAAAGGGCCGCGCTATCCTCAAGTTTCACAATGTGGATTAATTCGTGTGAGGTATTTTTACGTGGGCATCTCCTGTAACGAGGCTAAAGTTTGTGTCAATTGTCTCACGTGATGAAGGAATAATCATCACTTACGAACCGGTAAAGTCAATTGGAATTGAAACGTTTGTAATGAGAAACGTTTATGTCTTAGCTAACTTGTGTCGGCGTGTGTGTTCGCTCGCGTTTTGAATTATTATTTGTTTACCGATTCGATTCCTTCTTCACCATATTATGTTTAATTGATAACATAGAAATAAGATTTCTAAAATTTAGTCCGAAATGTTCTTCACTTGGAACACTTCTTATGGGTGGGGGTTAATTTCGATGGAGATTGGATACGTGTTTTTTTGAAAGGTTTATAAGCTATTTACTTGTGTGATTTCCACTGTAATTTTATCTTTTACAACTGCGTCAGTTTTAATATTTACGATGATATAAGTGAAGTATATTTTATACCGTATTCGTGTGGCTTCGTCTTCAAAGCCTATCATCACTTTTTAAGTGGCCGATTTTAAGGAAGAAATCGTCGCTTAGTAAACAACAACGCTTAAGTTGATAAGACGGTAGTTTTTACTTTTAAATGTCATAGTTAAAGGTCTCAAGCGATAAGGGGCACGTATTCAATTCACTAATAATTGCTGCATGAAGATACTAACACATTCGTTTAATTAAAGAATAAACAGTTTTTTCGCTATCCTATGAAATGAGTCAAATTGACTTACGCGGTGTTGATTGCTGGACGACGAAATGTCGAAATATATTATATAAGCAACTGCTCTGGGGCTGTACGAGTCTTAGGTACACATGCACCAAAGTGTATTGCTTTAGTTATTGTTTATGGCAAAGAGTTTTAAATGACGTTTACGTCAGTAATTGTAACTTTGTGTATTTGTAAAGAAACTCGGGAGTGATTTTATAAAAATTACGTAAACACTTTCGTAACCCTTATAAAGTCTTAAAAAGTCTAAAGTCTTATAAAGTTAAAGTCTTTGCCTGCTTTTACTAACAAAGGGAATAAAAAAAATGGCAAAAACTCGGCCCACGTAATAATACCTTTAACATCCCCTGTAATAAGTTGTTTCAATTCCAACCAATCAGATTTTAGTTATTGTAGACACAATAAATCAATATTTCTCGGTTATGCGTAGCATAAGACATAACTATTAAACTATCTAAGAATTGAAATGCATCACGTGAATCACAATCGTTAAGTGTATATAGGATAATCAATTAGAATATGAATATACAGCTTACGTCGAATGTATTAGTGTATTCTGAAGTAAAAAAAAAAACTTTTTAAATAATAAAAAAAAGTTAAAATAATAATCATAAGTCAAATAAAATAATATTACACGGAAATCTTTGATATGATGCTATATTATTTTGATTTAAGATGTAATTTGTCTCAAAAAAAATTATTTCACTTGAATCTACGTTTCAGATCGTATTTAATTTTCTGCTCGAATTCATTTAAACATACGAGTACTTTGTCTCCATCTTTGGATTTTTCCTTTGTTTATGAATATTTACATATTACAAGGTTCCCGTACAGAACAATTAATTTATCTATAATTATATACTCTGTAATCATTAGTACACAGTAGGTACGACTACGTAATGTTTAAAAAAAATATTATAAGTCTGTATTATGTAATTGTCAGTAACGTGTATCGAGAATTGGTAAGAAAAACTATATCTAGGCTTCCTTTTAAACTGATTATTGTGTAGATGTCTTGATGAAAGTATTGCGTCATCATTTGTCTAAACTGCACTATCTATGAAAGTATTGCGTCATCATTTGTCTAAACTGCACTATCTATGAAAGTATTGCGTCATCATTTGTCTAAACTGCACTATCTATGAAAGTATTGCGTCATCATTTGTCTAAACTGCACTATCTATGAAAGTATTGCGTCATCATTTGTCTAAACTGCACTATCTATGAAAGTATTGCGTCATCATTTGTCTAAACTGCACTATCTATGAAAGTATTGCGTCATCATTTGTCTAAACTGCACTATCTATGAAAGTATTGCGTCATCATTTGTCTAAACTGCACTATCTCTATTTGTTTCATTTTCCAAGATTCTACGCCTCATAATGTACATAATCGTGTCCTATATGCTTACAATTTTTTATATCGATCTTTTAATAACTAACCAATTAAAAAAATTGGAGATTAGTGAATTCGCACCCGATATAATCGATCGGTGTATATTCCGCTAACAATGAGATATCCGGTTTACCAAAGGACTCGTGCATGTCACATAAAAAAATACCTTTGCCATCTAAATTCTAATCCGCATTATTCAGATGAGTAAACGATATAACGGCATGTTCAGTTAATAAAGTGTCAAAATTTGATTCTTTGTCACTTTTATTAAAGCTGAGCGCGTTTTGCATGAAAAAGCGGTAAAAATTAATTTAAAACGGCTTAAAATGTAATATGGCAAATGTAAAATTTAAATTTACAATTAGACTAAGACTAATCATGTAAACAATAATCATATCAAAATTGAGGTTAATATATGTTGAAAAACAACAAAGTTTAATGGGTCATTTCTTAAAATGCTTCTACAGTAAGGTTGCGTTTTTCTCACATAACGCATAGGCTACGTACGAGTATATGGTATAGATTTGTAGTTTACAATCGTGCACCCCATAGCTATACATAATTTTTTTTTCGTCCGACTATGCTTTTCGCCTGACAGGGCCTCTACAGTTTCACCGGACTACTAAGGCGAGCGCTCAAAGCACTCACCCACGATAGGCTTTACATTATAACTTTCAAAGCGATTACAAACAGAATAATGTATAAGTATCTCTTATTTTATTGTTTGTAATATTGAAAATATTTCAAGCTTTTTACAAATGTCTCTAAATTAGTTAATGTGTGTGGTGGTAAAAAGTCAAAAAGAAATGATAAAAAAAATGTTCAAAACGTGAAATTATTAATATGGAAAAACGAAACACCCGATTGCAACCCTTCCTTTCTATATTCACTGACGTCATATGTTATGTCACTTCCACAATTAAAAGGTAAACCGAACGACACCTTCGTACGGTAAAATTCAAATCGTTTAGGTACAGGGCGTGCCAAAAAATATATATATATACATGTAGTCAAAGAATATTGTTTTTCTTACGTGCAGTCGGGTAATAAAAAATAATATATATAAGTAGTATTAATAAGTGTGGGGTATTTCTAATATATACAGAGTCTGCCTACCCAAGTAGGTGAATGACATGAATGATAGATATATAAGGTAATTAATAAGTACTTTTTATCAAACAGAATAAGTTATTGGTCTATGAATATCCCGTAACTGGGTGAAGATTTGTTTCACACGACCTGTTAACGGTTATGCGAATGTATCGCCATTGTAAAATAATGGCATATGAGAATTGAAACTGTATAACATATGTGCACCTTTTTTTTTTTCTTTTTTTTTTTATTAGCGTGGGGAAATCCATCATGGATACGCCACCCTCTCGGGGGGAGAGTGGGTAGTGTGAGACTCTTACTCACTAAAACCCCACGGTGTACCGGCCGCCGCAATGGTGGGGCGACAAGGGATCAAACATATGTGCACCTATTATAAACCTTGTTAACATAATATGTCCAGGTTTTACCTGAATTTGGTTATCCATAAAAATTATTACAAAAGAAAACTTATTAACTTCGGTAAAAATTGTTATGTACTGAAAACTGTACACAAAACTCGATCGTTGACTTTCTGTGAAAATCGCCTGCATACAAACATAATAGGAAAATCGAGTAGCTTCCTTTTCTATATCTATTAATTATAAAGTCATTAATTTCAAAACGCATGTCATTAAAATTCCGGTTTTAATTTTTTTTAAACATAATTACGCACAGGATAGTTTATATCTATACAATCAATCGTCACTCACAACTGTCATGCACTCTCTCTCACTCTCACTCTCTCTGCATTTCACGCTTAATATTTTCTACATACTGTTTTGGCCAAGTTTTTGATGATCAAAAACAAATTGTATTAATTCGTATCATTTACAAAAAAATACATTAACGTAAACGCTTCGTATTAGCAGTTTATGCTATGATATATTTGGAGTATTAAATACTGACGGGACAAAGTTCAAAAATAAATTATAGATAACATTTATAGTAAACAATATGACGTCGCGTTCGAATTCTACGCTTTCGGTAAAGCAAATATGTTTGTGGTATAGTTGCGGACGTTTTATTTACATTTTCTTTTTATCTAGATTTTTCACATCTCATCCGTGGACACATATAACAATGTCGTCACTCAGAATCGTAAATTAATTTATCAGACACGTTACAAATTTTATTCATAGGTTTTTTCGCTTGATTACACAGTAAGTCACAAGTGGTTCGATCTGAAGGGCTGGTGCTCATCAGGAATCAAACAATTGTTGTGAAATATCTACCGAGATCCCGGCGTTTTTTAGTTTAGTGTATTTTGTTAAGATTTTCGTAACAATTTGAGTATAGTTAAATAAAAGTAAAATA
The DNA here is from genome assembly GCA_035772565.1 of Antheraea assamensis. Lineage (NCBI taxonomy): Eukaryota > Metazoa > Arthropoda > Insecta > Lepidoptera > Saturniidae > Antheraea > Antheraea assamensis. The sequence continues at coordinate 2,833,141 of JAQQSE010000010.1, read as the reverse complement.
TGCTAAGAAATCTCTTTATTTTACCTCACTTCACTAAATTATATATAATAATAATGATTTATACAACAACGAGATCTCTAAAATTAGGGCACAAATGTTAACGGATTCAACAAATACCTCGTCTTTGAAATAATACATGTGATGTATTTATTGGAGTAGATTAATACTTTAGGTACAAGATTCGTGTCAGATCTGATAACAGGTATTAGTTAATATTTCTATATCGGTATGGATTTTAAAAAGCATGCTATGTAAAATGTAAGAATCGATTAAAATATATCGATAACAATATATTATACAGATCTGATATGAATTTCTACAGCAAAGGTCGAAATCAAATTTCATATATTTTTATTTAAAAAAAAAAATCACAAATATGAATAAAGTATTATAGATAAGGCGATCACCTATAAAGGAGCACGATGGATTGAATTCACAAAGTATTTTGTACTGCATAAAAAAAGACTCATCACCGCGTAGATAACGCATCATGTGTTGTGGTTTTTTATAAGAGATTTAAATCGTTTCAGGTACTATTATTTGCTTGATGTATTCATTTATTAATGACACGAAAAATAAATAAATACATTCGGTAAAATATTCTAGATAGAATGCGAATATTCCTGAAATATGTTCTAAAGATAAAAGTCATTATCTTCAATGGAATACATGGACTTTGTACTATTCATATGTATTTTAGTGTTTGCGCCCACACCAACAAGGTGCGTCATTAGCTTCTATATCTGGAGTTACTATTATGTACAGTCTACTTTATACGTGCGCGTCTATAGATTATCGCCTTTAAGTTTTGTGAACAAATGTATTACATTTTTATATTTTTACAATGTCTAGTCAGCCAAGTTTTTATAAACATTTTTAATAATATTCTCCTTCGATGGACGAAATTATAATAATTAGTTGGTAAGTGCTTTAACGATTTATATATGATTTTATATTATCGTATAGTTGATGTATGTTTAAAATAAAGATAACGTTCGCTCGAGTACTGACTTTTATTGTTTTTACCCTGACAGTGTACCCGATGTCAAGATGTTTTCTTTTAGATATCCTATAGTAATTATGTAATGCCTTATATAAACAGCTTCATTATAGTGTTAATAAAATAAAAAACTGAACTTGATATGTGTTCAAAATTTGAATACATTAACTATAATATTTTCAGGAAACGGGCAAATCAACACAATATTGGTTACTCGCCATTATCAAAAATATTTTCATAGTCACGTATTTTTACTATGGCAATTACTATTATGCCTTGTTCTGCTTCTGATTCTAACACGAAAAACAAACAATGATCAATACAACTCCGAAATATTTTAAAATCCTCTATTATGATGTACGGCTCTAAATTCCCTGAAGAGGTATAGCGACGTGACGTTTCCAAGATTCGACAAAGGCGGCCTTGTGGACACTCTGTTAATCTTCTCTCCCCAGATGTCGACAACTGACCTCATCTCCTGGTTGCGGTCGGCGTGTAGAACGATGAGTATAGAAGATGAACCGACACCCCCGCTCTTAACCGAAGCGCTCGCTCCGCACGACTTCATAGCTAAATTGTCGACATGTACATACTTAATAACGTATTCGGGGAAGAAATTGTCGTAAACGTACATCTGACCTTCGCTTATCGAAACCGGTTTGTTTTGTACAACTACGGAATCCATATGATGCATATTGTTTCGCCATTGGCCGATTTCCAACGGCGTTTTATCCCTCTGGCAAATAATTTTCGATTCCGTCGAGTTTACGATTGCGATTATCATTGCGGTGAGATTCTTCAGATTTACGCGGGACTTGGTTGACGGTGACATTCCGGTGGTGACGTTCCGGTCTCCAGCGGCGGAGTGGTCACTTTGAAAGCGTTCGTTCTTTCGTAACGTACACCTGCTTCCATTGTTCAATAACAATGCTCATATATAACCTTGAAACAAATTTTTTTTGTAATACTTTGTTCTCACTTCGTCAAGTTTACCTATTTAGGAAGTTTGTCTTATCTTAAAAATGTGTCCTTTGCTTATGAATATAGATTATACTAATTATAATATAATAACTCTTCTATATTCATACTGCCTTATTATTATACATTTTATTTGTAAATGAAATGAATGCTAGTACTGGAATCCGGGGGAACAGAATTCAGAAAACCTAAGATAGGTTTTTATAGGATAATAATGATAATTAGTGAGCAAATTCCTATCCATGTCGTCATGACCACCGGAAAACTTGGACCTTGTTCCCGTTGTCAACGGACCATCGTTCGTTTTTTTTTTTGTTTCTAAACGTATTTTTATTAAACAGTATATTCCTATGAATTATGCAAAATATTACTAACAATCAATGTATCTATTTGGCCCCTCATTTTACATTCTTAATTATTTACAATACTGTTTGTGCACAAAGAGAACTATTAGAACAGTGAAGGCAGATCATCGAGTGAAGGATAGTGATGTCTGGAAATGACTCACGCTCTGTATCTCCACTAAAAATTAAAATTTACAACGGTAACGGATAGCGAATACTTTCAATGACTGATATGTTTTCTGAACTGATGGTAGAGTTTTAACGATCATAAGTGCCTTGTAAAGATTTCATTTATACAAGATATCTCTTATTGTAGCTTCGTAATTCTTCTTAAATGCTGAGATAAATTAATATCCAAGTTAGATCTCGTCTAGGCCTAAAAAAAACTCTTTAGGTAGAGCTACTCTGAAGCTATTACTGGTTTCAGCATGAATGGGTCGGCTCGCCCGGGATAGTACCACCCTCTCACAGAATACCGACGTAAAGTAACAGTGCTTGCACTGTTGCGTTTCGTTCGGTCAGTGAGAGCGCCGGAGGCCCACATATTTAAAAGGCCGGGCAACGCACTTGCGACTCCCCTGGTGTTGCTAGTGTCTATGGACGGCGGTGATCACTTACCATCAGGTGACCCACCAGTTCGTTTGCCCCCTATAATTTGATAACTATTGTACTGGATCTGGTGGGATCATGAGCCTTACTGTAGCCCTAGTAATGGGTAGGTTGCTTAAATTGTTTCATATCTGTACACTCATTTTAATTAAGTGGTCGTATAATGGTTAAAGGTAATAATAACAATTTAGGCTGGTTTTAAGGGGTGCCGGTTTGTATACACTTAAACGTGCTTTGAGAATTATTTTCAATTTTATGGAGAGTACTTTGTCAGGCGAGAACTTACTAGAAAATGTAGCCACACTGTGATTTTTTTATGAATAGTTCTCTGAGTAGCCATCGCATCAAACTGTCGTCGGTCCGGTCATTATACCATAGATAGCACGAAATACATTATTTCTGTATTTTGTGGTCAATAGTATCCAGAAACTATTTATCTTTTGAATAACACGCGTTATTCATTGAATCCTGACGTGAGACATAGATTTGTTCAACATATATCGTAGTGTTATTATTTAGATCAGAGGTTCTCAAACACCGTGCTGGGACACATTAGTGTGCCCCAAGCACCTGTCAAGTGTGTCGTGAGATTTACAAATTTTTATTTATTATATTATGCTACAAAATTCCGCATGTATGTAAGGCTGCCGCGAATTTGTAGAGAGTATGTTAGTGTGTCGCTAAGTAAAACAAGTTGAGATCTGTATCTGGTTATTAAATCTACAATTCCGCAATTTTCGTTTTTTATAAAAAAATCGTTGTCCTCAGCGATTAAAATTGATTTATTTGTAAGTATACACTTCAGTCGAAAACTCTATGTATCGAATCATATAACGTCATCTCTTGAACGAACTAGATAATTACCGTGGTTTGAAAACCTGTTAAGAAGTCCCCGTCGATGTTTTGGCAGCTTCACTTGAGAGTCAGTATCGTAAAAAAACTGTCCTACGACATAATAACAGTAATAATCTTTAAACAAGGGGGTATAGGACACCAAAATATAGTAGGAAATTTTATTATGTTTATTTGTTGATAAAGGCCTATTTGCATTAGTCCCCGCAATTCCAGTTAAATAACTCCAACAGGAAATCCATCAATTGATCGATTTTAGGCTATCGGTGCGACGAGTGAATACTCAGACAAATCATTTGTACTGTAAATAACTACACATATAAATATAAACAATAAATTAGATAAAAGCGTTGACTTCGCCCCAACGAGAATATAACTTTAAGATTCATAATAATTTTGTGAATTGTAGCATCTTGAAGTTCACATTTTCGAGAACAAAATTAAGCCTAAAATTCATTATTTTTAACACACATATTGAAAATTATGTGCATCTTTACAAAAATAGATTCTTTCTGCTAATATTGACTATAAAAATAGTTCACTAAAAATTTAACAGATGGATCTATATACCAGAACGTTGTATTTTAATCAAAATAGTTCGGAAAATATCTACAAATGACATGTGTCATAGTTTGAACATTGAAAAAAAAAACCGTTAGTTTTATTACGTAATCCAAGACTTATAAAAATAATTGTAGACATTAAATCTAAACCTTCTAAATGGAGTATCAATTAATTATTTTTCTATGAAACGGTAGTAGAAGATTGTAAATAATTACAACCAAATTTTAGAACTTATTTCGCTCGTCATAATAAAAAAAAAAAAAAAAAAACAGATAACTCGAGCACATCTCATACATAGACTTTATTACTTTTTTAAATTTTTTCAAGTTATATAAACAAGTGTTTTAGATTGATTACTTTTAACCAACAAGGATAAAAAAAAACTATACACATACATTAATTAGGATGTTTTATTTTTTTTAATATCTCTCACAATAATGATCGTTGCGAGGGAATTTGCAAGGTGTGCGTGGGAATCTAATCACTGCACTTTAATACAATTATTATTACGATTCTTAAAGCAATAATGGTGGTAAATGAAACACAGATTGTACATTTTTAAGCTTTATTGTATTACTACCGCTGTATGGTCACCGAGTTATTAATATTAGACTTTAAATTTAGAATTCTGCAGGTTGAGCAAACGTTTATTTAAACCAAATCCCCCTTTTCCTATTAACCAATAACTTTTATTATCTTTGGTGTATCATATACGTTTGTAACAACGAGGATTCTAAAACGATTCATTATGTATATAAAACCCGAGAGCAAAAATTATATGAACAATTTCGCTAACATATCTATATATATATTTATTTTTATATAATAATATCACTAGACTTTATTCTAAAAAAAAAAAAGAAGATATTTTGATTTAATAAAAATAATGTATAGTAATTAAAAAAAACCCTTAAACACGATATGAAACGATATAAAGAGTTCCGTAAGACATTATAATTAAAACTAAACGTATTTAAACATATAATATTATTAACTAAACATTACAATAAAAAGATTCATTTCCATAGAGATCCACACACGAATTATTTTGATTAGCCATCAAAAAAGTTAGACAATAAGAATCATCCTTCATAGTCGTCTATCCATAGACAATATGACCACTAACTAATACAATAAAATTTTATATAAAATTATAACTGGATAAGAAATCTGATACAATATTATTCCTATTTTAAAATTTATACAAGTACAAAATACATTATTTCTTTATTCATTATTGCGTTACGAATGCAAACGTTACGGTACTCTTTGATTTCACATTTCATTTAATATTAATATGTTAGGAAAATATTCTTAAATGGAATTCACTTATTAGCATTTTATCCAGTAGGAGAATAATAAAAAAAATATCAAATATAAAACGTGTTCAAAATTTATGTAAATTACAACGACAAAACTAAACAAAGACGCGTACTGTCTCATGGTAACATTCCAATTAATTTAATCTGTATTTTTTTTTCTTTATCGTATAATTATAATAATGCTATATTGATAATGCTTAAAATTATAATAAATCTATGATTAATTATAAAGGGTTGAATTAAAAATTGGATCGGGCCACACCGCGTGCGTGGTCGTGGCGGAACGATACGTATATCTTTTACTTTTCGTCAGTAGACAATGCAAACAGACGTCAACAAAAAAAAAAAAATTGTATATATTTCTGAACAATGTTATTAAGAAAGTACATCAAATTTTATACGGCTATAGATATAATTTTTAATTATAATCTCTATCTATAATATAATTTAAAATATATCTCCAGAGGGCCTTGTCCTTCGCTTAGTTGATCGATTGAAGGCATTCGATATTACGAATGACGTCATCCTTAATAATTATAAATTTCTGAAAATTTCACAGCGATTCCATTATATTTAAAAACAAAGGCCATGGAAATCTGTTTAGCCAATTGCAGGACGGAGATTTCATTACTTACGGAACTCACAGAAGGCACTTTATTCTTACTCTACACTTTTCAACGCAGATTGCCAAAGAACGAATGGCGCTTTTCAAATATTACGCAAGTATTAAAGGCGGTAAAGGGGGTAGCTCCCCCAGCCCCCCTTTTTGTCAAAAACGGCGATTACGTCACTAGTAATTAGTTATTTAATTGTAGCTGTTTTTTTTAACTTTCAAAGTAAATTAAAATTTATTCTAACACTTACATAAGTATAGAAGGGAGAAGGGGAAGAGTTTTGATTCTATATGCTGACAAGGGTGAAAAGATGAGAAGGGAGGACGGAGAGAGTGGAACAGACGAGGGGGAAAGAGGATGAGTTCAAAAACGGTCCAAAACTCTGTTTATTAATACTTAATATTTGAAAGGCCCGCAGTATAATAAAGAGGAAATGACACTCGAATGAATTATTCATATAAACGAATCTGCACCTTGTACACGATTTTCGTTACGTATTTACTAAATACCACTGAGTCGAGATCACTAATATCATCCGGAGTGAAAATTGTCTGTTCATCGTTTAATAAATGGGCTTTATACCGATATAGACACTATAAAGTTTTGTTAACAATAAAAAATGTTGTAATAAAAAACTTAATAAACTTATTTATTCTGAAAAAAAACAGACAATTTTATTTAATTTCATCCGATTTCCATTAAATTTTGTAAACTGGTAACGCATGAAATTCGAATTTCAACAGTAACATGAAAGTTATAAAAAAAAATACAGTAAAATGACGTCATAGTTCAGATTTTTCCTAAATTATTCAACTCGCGATTACATTATATTGAAAATGGTATGTATATAATGTATAATAATCTGTCAAATATTAATAAATAATACAAATAACATATTTAAATTCTAACAGTAAATTTTTTTTTAACAAATAATTTCACACGATGTAATCGATATAAAGTCTATCGATATTTAATGCTATCAAGAAAATAATCGATCTTTAATATAATCCATTTTCAAATGTACACAAATATAGTATAATATCGACAGTTGAATTGCTGTATAATATAGGGTAAAATAAAGAGGGACCGGTTATAAAAAAAAAGATTACTATCGATTAATTAGAAAGATTATTTTAGCCCCAAATTTAAATTACACGAAGACATCTTAGTGTATTTTATACGTTCAAGAGTAACTTTCCAATGTTTGAATTGCTTATATTCATTTATGCATTCATCACTTTTTTTCGATCAAGAGCTGCCATTACTTTTGCGGGAATGTAGTGCTCGTGTTTTAAAAAGGCGCCAAATCAATGATTACTCATTTCATGTAATTAAAAAAGTTCACTTAGAAATATATTAATAAATTTAGTACAAAATATTGAGGTTTTTAGATAGAAGACGAACAAAGGTTAGATAATGTATGATATTTTCAAACAGATAGTGAAAATGTGAAACGGTTGCGTAAATACAAAACAATCATGTGCTATAATAATATTAAGCACTGTGAGATAAAAAAAGTGAGTTTTGTTTAGAAATAAATGTAATACTGACGTGAAACGTATGAAATTGGATCAGATGGGATATTTTATTGAAATTTAATTTCAAATAACCAGTTTTTTTTTTATTAAAACTTTAAATAACTGAGATAAATCACTATCGAGTGATCCGAGGCAATCTGCGTCGAACTAAAAGACGTGCACTTTTGTAACCTATGTGCGGATTCGATAATACGTTTAGCACTGTTAATTATTTACATGTGTATGGTGGCGGCTGTGTAACGCGCCTCGCCTCGACGCCAGTTCCATTGCGATGGCCGATACTGAAACAGAAATATTATTCCTGTAATATAAATATTTTTAAATGTAACAAAATGTTATACAAGTATTTATTATCCATAGATTACCGCCATCTGTTATGAATTCATAGAACTCACACAGGAGTACACGTTATTGTCGTATAATAAAAAAAATTGCAATAACACCTATTGAGGTCAATAATCGTGATAAAAAATATTCTACCCTTTAAGATGGACCAAATTACACACAGTTAAACTTTACAACAGTTACACATAGTCACTAATTAAATGTCTATTATATGACAACCGTGTATTTATTTCTAAGCTCTATGAATTTCTAACAGATGGCGGTGTAAGCTAATTCATCGACACAACACTCGCAACATCTTATTGCGTTCGAATGTACACTCGACATTGATTATACCTCATATTTTAAAATGAAAATCGGTGTAATAAACAAAATATACCAATATTCTCGACTGTTAAAATTCTGTAATGAAGTATGTGTCATGGATCACGAAACGTTGTACTCTCACCTCTTCCTATTCCTATTCCGCCGGAACCTTTTACAGTCACTCCTTGCTGGCGAATCAAATGATTCGAAATTATTTTTACGTATTTTACTGCAAATTGAATTCCTGCGTTTCAAACGACTTCCTTTGGGGCAACTAATATACGCGATTTCACATTTGATGGGCATAATTCTGAAACTACATTCTTAATCCAGGGCCAGGTGTATCATAAGATTGGAATCGTTGATGCCGATGCCTAATAGTTCTCAATCCCGTATTATTTAAACTCAATTAAATTACTTGCAGCTTTATTAGTCAATATTAAATAAACCTATTATAATCACTGAGCCACAGTAACGCGTGGCTGTGTCAACTAGTTATATACAAACTATTAACTATTTCGTATGTATACATGAGGTTAATAATGTTTAATACATTTTTGTATTACTGGTCGTGAAAGTTGTTACAGTCGAGTGAATTTTCTTGGAGAAAATAATTATGCTGATTATTTTACTATAAATTGCAACTAGGTGGCGCTAAATTAAATTTCATAGTTTTCTAACGTAAAAATACATTAGAAAATATCCATATAATTAATGATTAATTGTCGAATGTACGTAAGCGCATCACTTCAAAACGGTTGCACCTATGGGAACGTACCCATACTATGTGACCCATGTTTGACATTTTTTTAGCCCCCTTCTCCCACCTATTGGTGAACATCCGTAGTATATGAGAAAACCTCCCCTCTCTAGTGTTCATGTGGTCATACTTAAATAACGTAATACATAAATACTGATATCTCCCACCACCCTGTGACCAAGCATGGTAATTTGATGGCATCCCGCACCTCCTGAACCTTGTACCCTGTAGTATTGGTATGTTCCCTATTTGTCCAATTCTTTTTTTTGTCGTATTTGTAATTATCAGGTCAAAGTTTATAATAAAGAAAATGTTAAAAAAATCATAGGGAACAGTGAAAAATATGAGTTAAAAATCTACATATAAAATGTGAGCAAAGACAAAGGACGGTAAGGGGATTTTAAAAACTATTGACAGATTGAAGTTAAATTACCATTTTCTTTCATTCCATGGTCGTGCTGTAAACAATGACTGATTTGCATTTGAGTCTCATTTTTCTTCATTAATATTCTCGTGCAAAATCGAGGTTGGCAGCTATATATATATGTATAATTACTATTATCGTCTATTTATATAGAAACAACATGAAGAAGGATAATTATATATTATTGGTAGTTATATATTTTTTTTTACCTTAATCAGGAGTTGTCCGCTTCGCGTGTGGGGGTTTTTGAAAGCGTAGACAACCCAAGTGGCAACGCTGCACAGAACGGTGATCGTAATGAAAGCGGCGACAGCGCCACCTATCGACGAGTGTTGTTCGACTGACTGACTTTTCTCTTCGTTCATTATCACCTTGTCGGTACGAATAGCGGAATCGTTCTGACCTATAACAAAAAAACCTTTGTGCGTACAGTCGGCGCCAAAGTATACAACCGCTGTGAAATAGTTAGTTGCATAGAACACAAATTTCAGTAATAATTTCCTACAACAATATTTTATCTTTGTTTTATATTAAACTCTTGAGCATTATATTACGTGTAAGCCCGAATTTACGGCTATATTCAAAGCAGATAAAAGGATTAACCAGGACTGTATTTCCATACGCATTATTTCGCATAGTAGCAGTCAAGGCTATCATACACACTTGGTGAAACCTCCGTCCTGGTGGCAGGATTAGTACTTACATTGTACTTTTACAAGGTATATTAATATTTTAATTTTACGATTGAACTGTCTTTCAATAATAATCAATTTCGATGTTTTATATATTTCGGGTGCTTTACGACAGACCATTTTAATATTTGGAGTAACTTACTGGAGGGAAAAAATTTCATTACGCGTTGCGCGTTAAATGTAAGGCAAGTATGTATTTGTGTGTATGTGTATATATAAGTGTCTATTTGGGTCTAGTAGTACACAAAAATGAGTAAATGTATAGTTAAGTATTTATACCACGGGACTTCATATAGTATACAGTTTATGAGCATTCTCATAGACATATATATGTATAATTTAGTACATATAAGCCAAAGAAGTTACACTTCCTCCGCGTGTGTGCACTGATACACGCAATGTTTTTTATCAGTGTTTTCTGTAAATTCCTGTTCATATATTCGCATTTTTTGTTTCTCTAATGCCTAAACTCAAATCGATTACTGGTATTTTCGACTCGAAGCTATGTCATTAAAACTTAATTAAGGTTTTGCCTTAGTTTTAATTGTCATTAGTAATTACGAGTTTTTTGGAAGGAAGTTTTGAAATTAAGTTCTTTAAATCGACTTGCAGTAGGAGTGCATTGATTGAAATCGTCACGTAAGGAGAAAGCGTTATACCCTCTCCATATGACTTTCTTTCTCTCTGTTTCTATATATATTGTACGAGTGTTTGTTTGTACACACAAATTTGTATACGTGCGAATATCGAAATTGCAGCAGATGAACATAATAGGCTCTTAAATTCAATACCGAACGCGCGCAGATTTCATTAAATGTTATTTTTATATAGTATTTGTTTAATAAATTAGCTTTTTTTAAGTGTCGTGTGGAACTTTTTGATTCGATTTCCTCTTTCGTTCGTTACTGACGAGGGGTTCCCTGATGGCACGCTTTTATTAAAATTAATAAATTCGTTGTAATCGGCCGGCCCTATGCTGTGTAATATTGATAGCAGTTCGGGTAATATAGCCAAGTTACTGGGCACAAGAGAAATTGATGGGCAAGAATAACACGGGACATAGATTCTGTGATGTCACAACTTCCCCGATAGTTCCATACATTTTGTCAGAACACTAACTAACCATTTAATCACGGTAGTAATAATCTTCAGAAGTGAAGATCGGTTGCTGAAGTAGGAAGAAGAAAAAACTTATTGACTGTCGGAGAACGATTCGATTTTAGCGGTCTTTATCGTTTTTTTTTTTTATTAACTTACTCGATTTGTTCGACATTGTTTCGGTGCTTTTCTCATCGCTGTCGGTCTTGTACACGGTGCTGTCCGCATTGTGTGTGGTGATCGGGGGTTCGGACTTCGCAGTCGCGCATGAGTTCGCGTCAGTTATATTCCGTTTGTCGCATTCTGAAACGATAATCTAAATTATGTATACAGACTCTACAAATATTGTAGATTAGCTTTTGTTAATGTATAATTGATTTATCTCACAGGGACAGTAAATATTTTCTGGAGATACTCACTTTCACATTTATAATATTAGTTAGGAATAGTAAACGTAAGTGTACGCCCACAGTGAATACGCGGTGACTGGAGCTGCATCGGGTGAGGCTGATGGTGTTTGCGAGTTAGTGGTCACACTGCGTGCCGAGCTATTCTACTGTTTAGAGTCTTGGACGTATTTCAGGTGTTACAAATTTTTAATGAGGATTTGTTATTTTTATTAGATATTTCGATCCTATCTCGCGGAGGTCCGTCGCACTAGGTGCCCGCCGTACTCACTACATTATGGACGCAAACCGGCGGTTTCATAAATGTTTGATATTGCGCTAACCTCGACTACGGTGCAAGAAGTATAATGAAAAAAGACTCAATAACACAAAGGAAAAACTGTTGTCTATTTTTTTTTCTCTTGACAACAGTAAACCTAGGCAATAACTGCTAAACAAAAGAGGAAATGAATAAAACAAATCGGTTCACAATAAGAAAATAAAAAAGTACTGAATTATTTTAACATATATAGAAATTCTTAAGGCTAATTGACAAACAACGTATACTTAAATGGATGGTTCTAGAAGCGTGGAAATTCACATAGGATATTTTTATACATCGTAAGTGAGCACAAAGCTTTTTTTGTTTTTAATTCTTTACTTTAAGGGGGATTATACACAGGTGATTCCTAAACTATTAGTGACGGAAAATATTTCAACACAGAAACCTATAAACAATGTAACTTATAGAGAAAAATATTCCTGTTTTATACGTTGATATAAGTAGTGTTTAATAAAATATAGCACTACGAAATAGTTACATAAAACATGATTCTGTAAAACATATGATTTTTAAACGTCATAAAAAATTAAACGTGGCGGAGATGCGAATGTTAAGATGGATGTGTAGTGTAACCAGAATGGATAAGATTAAGAATGAGTATATCAGAGGAAGATTGAAAATAGCACCAGTGACAGAGAAATTGAGGAGTAGTAGGTTAGCATGGTACGGGCATATTGTGAGAAGAGATGAAAGTCATGTAACAAGAAAAGTTTTGAGTTTGAAAGTGGATGGATATAGAGGTAGAGGAAGACCGAAAGAGGTGTGGATGGATTGTGTGAAAAATTATATATGTATAAAAGGTGTGAACACTGAGATAACAACTGATAGAGGAGAGTGGAAAAGCAAAACATGAAGTGCTGACTCTACTTAAGTGGGATCAGGGTAAGATGAGATGATAAAAAACCTAAAAGTTTATACATCTTTGGTACACAACCATACATTGTATCAGTAAATACATGTGCTTTTTTTCCAAATTAATATCCCCAAATTGACAATTTTCTGAGTAATTTTTGAAGTGTTTTAAGGTTGCATCTTATAGGCATCTGTTAGTTTAGGGCTTCAATTAAAACTCTTATTAATTTCTGCGAATACTTACGTCTGAGCATCCAGTTTTGCTTGAACCTGTCCGTCCCACTGGAACATTTCTGTGTTGGCATATCTGAACACCATGTACACTGTAATATGGAAGATGTATATAATATATACGTGTATTTAAATTGCTATGTTTGTAGAAAAAACGACATTAACAATAGACAAAAGGTATTTACCTAATACATACATACGGTTTTTTGAATAAAATGTTGATTATAGCCAACTTAATAGTGTCGGTTTTTCGTGACGGTGTGCGCGCGCATCGTAAAAATTTATTCTCATCATTTTTCCCTAACGTGCCAAAAGAAGTATAACTTCAAAAAATGTTTTTTTTATTTTAAAACAGTTCAATATATATATAAATATAAATGTTAGTGTATGTGAGAACGATAAACTCCGATCACGAATATTAGCGCACCCACGTGTTATCTCATGCTATTTAATTTACTATAACTTATTACTAAATGACGCTAGGCTCTATTTTATCGTTATTAAGTTTTAAAAGTATGTTTTTGATAGTTGCTAGTAAGCCATATGAACGAAAGAGTAAACACATTACTTTGGTTTTATGAAAGATATGTTTTTGTTTATATTTTAGTATAAGACATTGACAGCGTTGTAGCTGACGGTATGTATAAAGCAAAAGGACGGTGACCACCGAGAGATTTATAATAAATACTTCGACAGTAACCGTTGTCACACCGATTTCGAAGCCACCCGACAGCTGTATAAAGACTGGCGGATTACAAAACGCGATAATCCGAACCAAAGACACGTTGTAACGGATTTATCATGTATATGGTGGTCGCAATCGATTCGGAGATTCCTTTATTTATGAGAGGGATGTAAATTTCTAACTAACACTTAATGCTGACTAGAGTGTAAAGTATACGTGAGTCGGGAGATAAACTTGTGGGAAAACTAAGACACAAGCTATTACACTGGGATGACCGCTAAATTAATGGCACTCACGTTGAATCCGGTATCGTGGTTCAGGCAGGAATCACAAGTCTTGTACTTGAGGCACGTGGGCAGAGCGGTCAGGCGGAGAATCGTGTTGTTGGCAATCTCGTGATTCTTCAATGAGACGCGGTGATATTCGAATATCTTCTTGCTCCTTAAATCTGCGAAGGATTTCTTTATACTATATTTATGTAACATCGATATTGGTAGAATTATATTAGTAGATCTATCGATAAGAATCTGATATAAAAGCCGATACAGTAGGGAGGCGGTGTTAAAAATGAGACAGAACCATGTATCGATATATATATATTTTTTTACTAAATCTGTCCATTTCGAATGATTTAAATTCACCCGGATGTGATACCTGAATACATATTCTGTCTATACTATTTTTTTATTACATGGGGCAAACGAATAGGTGGGTCACCTGATGGTAAGTGATCACCGCCGTCCATAGACACTAGCAACACCAGGGGAGTCGCAAGTGCGTTGCCGGCCTTTTAATACATGTGGGCCTCCGGCGCTCTCACTGACCGAACGAAACGCAACAGTGCAACCACTGTACTACCCCGCGCGTCGGGCGAGCCGACACATTCATGCTGAAACCAGTAATAGCTTCAGCGTAGCTCTACCACCTACAAAAATATCGTTTCAGTTCCTTTAGTTTAAGCTTCGGCCGAACTATTTCTAACTTCACTATACTATAACTATATGTTACAATGATATTCCAACTGAATTACAATATTCCTCGGGGTGTTTTGAAATTGATAACGTTACCTTTTGTTATTTAATAAATATCTGACCACCGAGACATTAATAATGTGAATGGAACGATTCTCACTGAACACGTTGTCTTCGCTGGTGTAAGCGTCGCTGATCCCCACTTTAACCGGATGGTCGGTATCGTTAATGAATTGCACGTCGATCGGTATGTGTTTGTACGCGAACACGATGTCACCGTTTTTATAGAGGGTCACTGCAAATGTGAACTTCTTTGTTGCGTTCCCCTGTAGCGTGACGTTCTCCCAGAAAGCGGTGAATTTCTCGCCTATAAAAAAAACACGTACAGAACTTATAATAATGCCAGGAGCGCATTTAGATGAAGGCAATATGACCTACAGACGAGAGCGGCTCCCACAGCGTTCGCGTTTATAAAAAAAAAAACCTGATTCCCCACTTAGTTTTTTTTTTTAATAAATCAGAGAATATTTATAACACACTAAATACGCCCCCTGGGTTTCACTTATGCTTAATTTTTCCCACCTTTTTTTTCAACATCTCACATTACGCCAAACGTCATGTAGCTGTTCCGCTCCTAAAAGTTATAGCGTGAAACTCTATAGCTTTTCTTAATATATCGGTTATATCAAGTCTGAGTGGTAAGTTTCAAAAATTTACGCGTGCAGCCAAAAAAGACAAACAATCGTTTTGGCTTTTATATAACACTAGCGGCCCGCTCCGGCTTCGCACGGGTATAAAATATATAGCCTATGTCATTCACTGAAAAAATGATTAAAATCGATCCAGTAGTTTTGATTTATTGATTACTGCTCGTGGCCCGCACGCGTTAAATTTGGACTAACCTCAAAAATAATAGTATTGGTCCACTATTTATTCTATGTTATTATACATATAAACCTTCCTCTTCAATCACCCTATCTATTAAAAAAACCGCATCAAAATCCGTTGCGCAGTTTTAAAGATTTAAGCATACATAGGGATATAGATACAGAGAAAGCGACTTTGTTTTATACTATGTAGTGATTGATATCTATGTGTAATAAAAAGGCGAAGACAAAACACTTCGGTACATTTTTCTCTTTTGTTTTTCAACGGATTTTTCTAAATTGTTGTTTAGTACCTAGTTATAGCTCACTAACTCGGCACTCCTTGTTAAGTTTGTTAGTAAAAATAAGCGCATTCTGTGTGCGGTGTTCTGTTAGTTCTATTGTAGAAACAAGTAAGTCTTAAGACGAATTCATAAGCGAATATCCGCTTTAATATATATATATATATATATATGTTTATATATTTTAAGCCCTTCCGCTTCGCCCACAACTTGACAAAATACTGACGAGCTATACTGTTTGTTATTACATAAATACAAATAAACGTTACTTATTTATTTGTTAGTGTATTAATCTACAATGAAATAGTCGATCTGTGCAGGAATTATTACTAAAAAAATTACACATTATACGTATTCCAATAAAACAATTAATGCATAATGCCGTATTTGTACACTCTTGGAGTTGATGCAATAGAAGTTCATTATCTTATTGTCCTTATACTCCATAAGTTGAGTTGGCATAACGGCACAGCATTGTTTCCTCTTTCACTCTCCTTTCTTAGATCTCATCTCAGTATTCACATTTTTTATACACATATCATTTATCATACATCATACATCATACAAAAAATAGTTTATACGATCGAATTTCGACCACTGGACAACAAATAGTTAGTACAAATATATATAAATATATGTATATATGAAAACGAAACTTCGATTATTTCTCTGTCACAGGACGTCACCTTTAAATCCAGTCCTACAAGGTTCCTATAAATAGTATTTCTCAATTACCATTGCACCTGCGTTTAAAGAATCTTACCAAACGCGTTAATTACTGATAATAACTAGCTATTTACTTAATTGTAATTACAATGGTTTACCTCTTCTATTAATAAATCCATCATACTGCGTAATAATGTAACCTTTACACATTTATTTTTGTTTTAAAACTTTCCCCTACACGTTTAGCACAGCGGCCATTCTCGAATTCGACATTTAAATATTTTTTCTGTATTATATTTTCACTATAGGATATTACAAGCGATAGTTTATGAGAATGGATGGACGTTAATTACTGTTTCCCTTTAAAAATTATTTAACAGATTTTAACGAAACTATACAGTAAAATTGCATAGACATCACAATTACATATAGGGTATAATTTATAATAGTATTGTTTAAATTATCTAAAATATAACGATATGTAACAACTATGACGAAGAAAACATATACTAGTATACCTTTTATAAAGTTACAAACGGAGATGTCTCAGGCGGCCGCCATATGTTTGGATTTAACAGCAAAACTGCTGTTTTCATGACATTTTATACACACCAGTGTATATTAATATCATTTCCCACTTAATAAGTTGTGACGCGATATTTTTTATTTTATTTTATTTATTTAGGAAAACTTACAGCTAACATTGATTAAACAACGGAACAATAACATATATAAAGGCTAATTACAAGTTTTCACTTATAAAAATATTAAAAAAAACAAAGAAAAAAAAACAGCTATAAATACTAATAAACAATAACAAGCATAGTGATTACAAACACAAGGTTAGAAGTTAAAGAAAGAAGTTAAATATTGTTTATATTCAAATTTCGTGAATAAAAGGTAGCGTTTTTCTGAATACATTTCCAATAAAAATTATCAATAGCGCTTTTAAAAATGATACAATACAAAATATCTCATCATCTCTTGTCATTCGATCATTTATTTGAAATATTATTATAACCAGACGATATTGCATTGCGAAGATTGAAAAAAAAAAAAAAACAAAAAATAAATGACATACCATCGTCGCAGAGCTTCACGAAGCTATCGCTCGTGAGCGACGTGTCGAAGTTACCCATCAGCGGTGCGATAAACTGTGTAGCAGCCAGCCAGTTGTGAGTGTGCTCGCCGGTGTAAATGAAACCACCGCTCGCTACGGTCACATTGTGAATCTCATGGCCGTAGTACGGAAACGGGAAAGTCAAGTTCACCGTCTGAAATTACCACAACTAATGTGTTTATTTAAAAAGAAAACGTAAATGAAGGATATCGTATCGGTAACAACGTTACCGACAATCAAGACATTTCTTACAATTCGTCTATATCATATAAAACTAGCGGCCCGCTCCGGCTTCGCACAGCTATAAAATATATAGCCTTTGTCATTCACTGAAAAAATGATTAATATCGATCCAGTAGTTTTGATTTATTCATTACTGCCCGTGGCCCGCACACGTTCAATTTGGAGTATCCTCAAAAATAACAGTATTTCTCCACTATTTAATTTATGTTATTATACATATAAACCCTCCTCTTCAATCACTCTATCTATTAAAAAAAACCGCATCGAAATCCGTTGCGTAGTTTTAAAGATTTAAGCATACATAGGGATGTAGGGACAGAGAAAGCGATTTTGTTTTATACTATGTAGTGATATTGTAAAACGGGAATAACTTACGGTCGCCCGCCTGTGGGAATTACTCAGTTTCGGATGAACTGTTGCTTTAATTTTAGTTATGTTAGCCCAGTACTCGTTGAAGTACGCCACGTTGCCAATGAAGGAACTATTGTAATAAATGTGATTATCCTGTGGAGATAATTTTTTTTTATGTTAAGTGCTTAGTAATATTTTTTAATGACGACACTGTGTCTGATGGTAAGCACAATACAAAAATGATAGCGACCACTTAGAAAGACAATCCATCACCAGTCATCACGGCCATATACGAGCCATATACGTATATAAGTCTGCGTAAATGTATCCACACTTTACGCTTAAGGAGCCCAATATAGTAGTCCGGTGGAAACTGTAGCGCCCTTGCCAGGCTAACAGTGTAGATCAGTGCGAAAAAAAAGGAGCCCAATATTTTGAACAGAAGAAAACCGGGATATTGTTCCATACCTTTCGATATAGTAAATTTTTTAGTTAGTATCAAGATGAAACTTGTCGAAAAATTATGGCTCCAAAACACGATACATCAATTTTGGGTCGTGGAAGGTAGAAACGGGATTTCAATTGAACAACACTTTGAAACACTCGCCGTGATAGTTTTTTTTTATATTATAGGGGGCAAACGAACAGGCGGGTCACCTGATGGTAAGTGATCACCGTCGTCCATAGACACTAGCAACACCAGGGGAGTCGCAAGTGCGTTGCCGGCCTTTTAAATATGTCGGCCTCCGGCGCTCTCACTGGCCGAACGAAACGCAACAGTGCGGGCGCACTGTTACTTCACGTCGGCTTTCTGTGTGTCGGGTGGTACTACCCCGGGTGAGCCGACACATTCATGCTGAAACCAGTAATAGCTTCAGCGTAGCTCTACCACCTACAGATAAAATGGCCAGTAAGACAATTGTCCTTGCGTAGCAGAAGCTACCTGATTGAACTCAGTAATGTCTGCATCAGTCACGATACGGACTAGCAGTTTGTAAAATCTCTCTAGGATGCTACATCTTCATCACTGTTAGCGCAACTCTCAATAGTATCATAATACGCGGTTACTTCTTATACAGCATTCACGTTTATCCAAGAAGAGCCAAAGATCCATATTAACTCCTAAATGCATCTTATTGCCATATTGTGTGCATTCCATTTCGACTTAATTTTATTCTAAAACCCGAGTGTATGTATGCGTTTCCGAAAACATGTTCAAACCTTAGAAAATATCTTACGTGTGAAAGAAAAGTTGACATTACTTTTAGGCGGGTAAGTTGTATCCTTTTTGTTGTTGCTTTAAAATTCGTTTCAAAATTCAAAACAAAAAAAAGGGGTATATATTATATATTGTGGTTCTAATCTCATTTGCAATTGCTATAGAATCGATCACATCGGAATAGCGTAACAATGAATTTACGCAAAGTAGTCTCGCATACCGTCTCAGTTAAGTACAAAGTAAAGCCAAATTTAATTCTAATATTGTGTGGTGGTGGCGAAGCATATGGTATATAACGGTCTCCAAAAGATGAATTAATTAAATGTTTACTGGGCGAACGCGTTACATCCTAGCCCTCGTCCTCACTTTCCATCATGCGTGACAGAGATCATGCGCAGTGTAGTATTAAAAAAAAACATTAGTAACAATTAGCTAGTTCCATGTGCTCAATAGGGATATGCCATCGGGAATGCGGCTAGGATTACCGTTTGCGTTAGAACGAATACATGGGCAGTTCGTTAGGCATGATGTGAACTTCACATCGATTTCCATAAAACCATACGATTTACTACACTAATTATATATCAAATCGGATAAGGTCGAGTGCTGTATTGCTAACTAAAAAAAAACTACTTACAACTTTCACTTGGGTCAAATTGTGTTCCGCTTTGACTCTCTCCGGGGTTTCATTAAATGCGTCTGATATGACTGTAACAATACAAAACAAGAATAATATATGCGTTATTAATGATCGATAATACTCTGCTGAACACGTAACCTATGGGATATATATATACATGTGTGTTTTTTTATATTTTCTTGAAGAATGGTTTACAAAATTTAAGTAACGTATAACAAGGCATGAAAATGACATCTTTTTTTTTTATATTATAGGGGGCAAACGAACAGGTGGGTCACCTGATGGTAAGTGATCACCGCCGTCCATAGACACTAACAACACCAAGGGAGTCGCAAGTGCGTTGCCGGCCTTTTAAATATGTGGGCCTCCGGCGCTCTCACTGACCGAACGAAACGCAACAGTGCAAGCACTGTTACTTCACGTCGGCTTTCTGTGAGAGGGTGGTACTATCCCGGACGAGCCGACCCATTCATACTGAAACTGGTAATAGCTTCAGCGTAGCTCTACCACCTACAAAACTTGAAGATTATGCAATACTACTATATATTATTACATTATTACTAGCGAACCCGGCGGACATTGTCCTGCCCTAGTAATAGAACCAATCTTGGAATCAGACGGAAGCGCCTCCTATCGTGTCTATTTGTGAATCTAAACAATTCATAAATCTACCTTATAACAAACAAAACATTTCACAAAAATCTATATAGGATTATTCTGTAGGTTTGTATGTGACTGAATTCCTCCTAAATGGCTGGATAGATTTTATTTTATTGTATATATATTCCTACTGATAAATGATTCGTCTCAAGTACGTTTATTAGTTACTATCTCCCACACAAACACATAAAAGTTGATCCATATACAAGCCACGATCGTACTTAAGCATTAATAATACGAAAATAAAAAAAAACAAACACCCGTGGCTTCGCTCACGTGAGTGTAGATTTACGTCATCTTTTTCTGCATGACGAAGTGCATGCAAAATTTCATTGTCACCAGTAAAGTATTTAAGTGGTAAAAGCATAACAAACAGACAATTGTACGGTACACTTACTTCCTTTCAAGTTATCAGCATTCAAATTTATTTGAATACTTTGAACACAGGTATCTTATACCATTGCGAGTGTGCTCGATTTCCAGGTTCACAACAGAAATCATTTCAATTTATTTAAAACGGTTACTACATTTATTATATATTATATACATACATATGTATCCAACTATTATATAAATACGAGAAATTTGAATCGATGATAGCTCATTGGGTAGCGTGTCCCGACACTATAACAATCGACTTAAACCCTCAGCTGATTTTTTAAGACCCAGATCGCAAAATAATGGATTATGTTTTTAATTTCACGACATCGTACAAAGTAAATTTCATGGTTCAGTAAAAAAAAAAAAAATTTTAAGCTTATGCTGCCAACCGTCTGTTGACCTGTGCCTCATGAGGTCTACATTAATTTGTGTGGAACTTAAACCTTTATAGTTTTGAATAGTCCAGGGGTCAAGTTCGTGCCCGGAGCCCGGAGTTTTCAGTGAACCAAAACACTACGGTGTTTTGCATACAAGAACATAGCACAAACGTGTCACGAAGCCATAACATTCCGGCAAGGTTTGTTCTAGTACCCGCCTGAATAATAACCACCCTCGAGTTGAAAATCTGTCAGGAAGCACTTGTAGGTTTTCCGGCGGTTGCACTTAAAGAACCAATACTTTAATTGTACACCATGTTATTGTGCAGAGATTTTGGTCAAACGCAAAAACCTACAGCGTGTATAAAATTTCGATAGTAGACGTGTATTTACAGACTAAGACTACTGTTGCAACTTTTTGAAAGAATTTAGGTTCCAGCGAATGATAAAGTTCACAGTCAAACCTTCTAACTTACAGATTAGCGGTACACGATGCAATTATCCAAGACTCATCATGTTCGATTCCTGCGTTGGCAAAGGTGCCACTGTGTTACCACGATAACATATAATAAAAAAATATATTTATAGAATATTACATACTATTCTCATCCGGGTTGATAGGATCGCTGACTTTGGGCGTTTTCTCATCCGGATCGATTTTCAGTATACCGGATCCGTTTACACCCAGCAATGGGGTTTTAGTCACCGACACGACCGTTGCTGCAGGTTCTGCTTCTATGAAAAAGAAAGGAAACATCGTACATAAAGTATTATCGTGAACATATCGTCACACGAATGAAGAATAAGATTCAAGAGATTACTGCGAATTTTATCTAGACAACAATACTAAACACTCTATCTATCAGATGTAAGGTCGAGAACATTGGATCAATGACTTGCAATATATACTAGTTGCCTGTATTCGAAAGAGGATTATCAAGATTGCTGTATTAGTGCACTTATATTAATTAACACGTGAAGTAAAACGCACTCCCATTCAGACCAATTTGGCATAGTTAAAATTAACATAAAGGAGAAGTGTATAAAGATAAAACTACCGATTAATTTCGGCTTCGAATGACTGCGATGTACTAATTATAAGTTTGTAAAGGATTTAAATCCTTTATTTACAGCACCGATGTTTAAATCTTCGCACAAGAATTTTAAGTCTATGATTTTCTCTAAGATATTCAATATAAATGATACGCTGTAAATGGCAGCTTTGATCTACATCACTTGGTTGTTACATATTTAATTGCATTAGTATTAATAGTATATTTGACAAAATAGCGCTGTAAATAATCTAAATCTATACATATCATAAAACAAAGTCGTCCACCGCGTCTGTCCGTCTGTTTGGATGTTCGTGATAAACTCAGAAACTACTGAACGGATTGTAATGCGGTCTTCACCAATAGATAGAGTATATCACGGGGAAGGTTTAAGTATATAATTTGTCGAGTTTTTTTGTTGTTGTAAATACATTATTTATATGTAGTATCCCATAAGGTTTGTCAGCGTTATCAATGTAAGCGCCCGAAAATACCTCCTTACGACTTCATTACAATACAACGGCTTTTCTCTACTATAGGTAGATATAATATACATGTCGGCCCCTGTGCCGTCATATGCACCTAGCAATGAATTAGTAAACATCACGTGCACCTTCAACCCCACAGATCGTGTTATTCAATTACCTTCACTCTCCCTGCTACTCATCGTTTCGGTATAAAAGGGTACGGAGCGAACGCAGTTCGGGGGACAGATACAAAATACATGTACGGGATCGTGAAACATACATGCTTGGTAACCATGTATATTTCACGAACCCATACAGGTATGATACGGACAGGCTTAGCTTAGTTTAGCTTAGCTAGTTAGTTTCGGGTTTTCGACGACAGCCCAAGCCGAGGCGTGCCGTGCGCCCTTGTGCTAGTCGTCTATATAAAATCGGGTAAGTGCCTTAAGCGCTCCCCTTAATAGTCCGGTGAAACTGTGAAAGCATTATTGCTGGCAGTGTAGGTCAGTTCGAAAAAAAAAAAAAAACGCAGTTCGGGCAGTCTTGGCTCTGGCGTTGTGCGGTACACATATTGTATTATGCTAGTTGCTTATCCTAAACTCTCGATAAACGATGATTTAATTACAGTTACTCACAGTCTTTAATAGACGAAATAATAATAATTGATTATTATTCAGTTTTGGTTAGATTAATTAAAATATGAAGACCCGTTATATCGCCATATTGGTATTTCTTTAATTCACTACATCGATACTCCGACCATCACATTCTACATACACGTATTATAAACCTTCCGGAGAAAAATCTCTAAACGATAGCGAAAACCGCGTATCCAGATCCATTGCATACTTAAAAAAAAAAACGAATGTAGCATATATATAGATACGAAAATCGACGTTATTTATAATATTTATAGAATAGCTTTAGCTCGCGGCTTCGCTCACGTTGTTGTACATCTAACATATTCTGGAACAGTATTTTTTTTGTTTTCTGGACGAAAGGTACCCTACGTCCTTTTTCTGTACAAACGACGTGTCCGCAGAATTTTATGACGATTGGTCGGTGAAAGCATTACAAATAAACTGACATTAGTATTCATAGTATTAGTAAGGATTGTTACAATTACATTGAATAAAATATATCATTCATTTACGTTCATACAAACACATATTAATACTCTGTGGTCAAACAGTTGCTTTGTGTAGAGATTATAAAAAAATATATATATATACATAATATTTTTTAAATAAATACACACACTAAATTATTTGTACACGCTCGAAGCTTAATTATCAGCAGTCATTAACTTATTTATAGCCTACATGTTTAAGCTGAGTATCGTCTGTGCTCGCTCCTAATCACGGTGAAGCTGTGAAGTCATTCGCGGGCAAGAACGTTACTCGATTCGGAAAATAATTGTAAGCACAACATTTAAGTCCTATACCTATCTGGCTGTGAAATCGGTGCATCCGCCTCGGTAAATAGCCCGACTCGATGTTGTCCGATAAGGCATTTCAATTTGCAAAATAATTAAGGAAAAAGAAAATATTTCTTATGGTTTTTTTATTATTATTATTAACAGAAGTTGATTAATAATGTCTTCATACTCAGTTACTAATAAAACCCTGTTTATATTTAAATAGAACACATTTAAAACTGGTTTATATATTAATGTGACCGTACCTGGCGTGAAAACATTAATATTGAATATTAGAAAAGTCTTTTCTACGTAATTTTGGAGATTTTATAACATCGTTAATTTAGCGAATTTTCCAGAATCGGCTAATAGAAAATAATTCGAAATATTATAAAGTATTCTTATTTTGAAATTTATTAATGTACTAGCTGACCCAGCGAACTTCTTAACGCCAACAGTAGATTTTTTAAATATTTTTTTTAATACTTATTCTGCTATTCGGGACCATCGTATCAATATTGACATTAATATTTATACAATACTAACGTCACTCAATTGTTTTGCCTTCCCGGAACCTCTCCACTAACACTTAAACTTTATACTATAGTATTAAAGTTCAAATTGACTTTTAAGTATTATTACGAATCGTTTGTATGGGAGTATAGAAAAGTGTTGTTTATAGACTTTTTCGGGCATTTTTTTTTTATTTTTCTCTCCGTAAGATCCATCCTCGTACTTCGAGGAATAGTCTAAAAGAACAATTAGCGAAATCGGTTCAGCTGCTCTCGAGACTTGCGCTTAGCAACACATTCAGCGATTTATTTTTATATTATAGATTTTGACAATAAACGGATACATTCAATAATTTCAAAACTACTGATGGCATTAACATAGGAGTATGACCATTCGATGTGGGTTTTTTTTCTACATGGTTCAAGATACTTATTTTATATATCTTATTGACCCTTCGGCATTTTTTTAAATTCAAAGCGAAGCGGGCGTGTACTACTTCTAGTATAATTCGCATGTTCTCATACTCGAAAGTTATAGAAATGGTCACACACTTAGCCAAAAAAGACTGGCTTTCAAATGTAGCTGCAAAAACAAACCTGTAGGTGCTCGACAGCTTTTCAACTCGGAGTGATATAGTTAGACAGACAGACAGGCACGTTTGTGATATGAGTTTTTTATCATGATATTTTCCATCACCGAAAGTTTCGCTTTCTTATAGGATTCGAGTCTAGGTCAATCGACACGGTGTTCGAACACGATATCGCCGTGTCACAACATCAACAAAAATTATACGATAGAAACGTAACAAATAGAAAAGCAATTAACGCAAACAATAGAAATAAAGAAAACAAAGCGAAATATAATATTCAAAAATGCTAATTTCGAAATCAATAACGTAAAGCATTGCTTAATAAGAAATAGTCGCAACGCGAACGCAATCTAGGTGTTTCATAAATGTATTACTTTATCATGTTATAAGGTTGTGTTCTCTGACCTTGTTATTGTACATTAAAAGTAATCACATATACAATACGACAGGGGAGCCTGTCAAATCTGTAACTGAGAGGAATTCATCTATTTGAAGAGAGCGATGGGTATTTAATGCGATTTATTACCTCGCATATGATTACCAGAGCCAGACAATCTTTAAAATACCATCTATCAAGAGATACAACGATATAATCATAATGTTTCCTTCGCCGAACACCCTGATAACAACTTCATTGTAGGATTCCGATCGAGTGGTAACAGGACATCTATATGCCTTCAAATAATTCATAGTGAGACATTTTTTACAGTGTTCATATCATTAAACAAAATACGAGAGCTTCGAAGAGAAAGAAGAGAGATGGAGAAGAGGAATAGTAATCATAAGTGAGTTTTTTAGTCACAGAAAACCGGCTAGTAGAATTACACTATTTTTATATGAACTGATTACCCAATTATGGCGGCATGTGTCTCCTATCTGGCGTTCTACTTAATTATCAGTTTTCCATAAGATTTTGCAATAATCGGTCCCAATTTTATATATAGTGTCTGTGTGTGTGTGTGTGTGTGTGTGTGTGCGTATGAAAAAATAATAATACAATACATTAATTTAAAATGCTCCCTCTGAACTGTCTTGCAAAATAGCATGTAGTGCGTAATAATGATGTACATACATTTAGCGGAAATGGATTATTGTGGTTACGCAAAACACATTGCAATGGCGGTGAAAAATAGTTATAACTTGATAGTGTAATATTTTCCTCGTATAGCAAAATACCACCACGTATGCTGATATCCACGTGTAACGTTGAACATTCGAATGAAATGGAAGCCCGTAGGTCAGCTGAGAGCGATCGCTTTAAAATAAAATGTACATTACGATATACAGTGTTAAGGGTCACACTGATCAGAAACATCGAAGAGATGATATATGTCAACATAATATATAATGAATAAAAGTGTTAACAATGTAATAAATAAACTTATTATTTCATATTATGATAATATAAATCATAATAAATAACAACTTGAACGCCAGAAACGCTCAGTTTTCAGTAATTAGTACAGTACTTTGTACTCGCTAGCACAACTCGCTGTACCGTGTGAATCGAATATTCTTAAAGACCTTATAGTAAAACTACATAAATAATACAACGAATAAACCGGAGATGTTTATGACGTTAGAAAATCCCTAGTTAATCTATTAAAAGATATTGGTTTTTCACGAGAAATTATTGAAGCTTTGAAGATAATCTCTAAAGCTGCCCTTGGAGGTTTTCTTACAATTTATCAAAACGGAATTGGGGAGAATTACGCTCAGTGGATTTCTCACCCTATTGTGCGATGGACCTGGGTATACGCACGGTGAATCCGTGGAATCCTAAACACCTACAGTTTTACCCGAGTTTGTACCATTCAAACGCTATACCCAAACAAAGACGTGGTGAAAAGTGAACTTTTCGCAAAGCGTTTGCTATTTTACGCACAGCCGATAAATACCTATTGATTATGACGCAAATTGATTCTTTTTTTTTTTTTTGCTAAAACAGCTAATCGTATTGCGGCCTCTGTTCAAGTTATTTTATAACAACAGCTAGAAAATAAGATCTTAACTTTACCCTTCCAATACGTCTTTGACAATCTTCTAATATAAAAATTTAGACTTTGCAGTTAGATTTAGGAAGCGACCGACAAGATTCTAAAAGCAAATAACCGAATTGCCAAACAATAAACTCGGCCGCCATGTCAGGCCGGTTTTACTTTCAAAGGGTTATTTATTACAGGGTGGTGAATTATAAGGGGAATGATAGTGATTTTTGGAAATGACACTTCCTGCGTATACCCGCTACAAAAAGAATGTGTAGGTATTTCAGGAAACTTATTAATTATCTTACTATTATGTTTTTTTCCATCCCACCGATGCGCCGTGCCATACTGTTTGCTTTATTCTAGAATCGAAAAGTGTAAATTCATTCGTTCAGAGTAGGTATGTATTTATTTTTGTTATGACAAAGAAATTGATACAGATTTACTTACGTTTATTACATATTTATGATAAACTTAATCACTGCGTTTTTTTTTAATAAAATGCAGTATTTAAAAAAAAAAATTCATATTAGTATTTCTCATATCTAATAAATATTTATCGGATGAGGTATCAACACGTTTGGTTAGTGTCGGGGCGGAGGATGTTTTCGAACCAGTACGAGTCGCTGTAACCAGTTTCATTAATTACTCCTTGAACCGATTACGTTATGTATATATCGCGTATCACGGGGACATTGGCAAAAAACGAAATTTCTAGAAGGACCTGCTAACATAAATTATAATTAGTGATGTTCAAGGCATTGTTGGTGACGTAAATTATTTTCGAAACGGAATGGGACAGCCCTTGCAAAAGAAAGGCCACAGATTTTTTTTAAACACCTCGTAGAACAAAGGGAATCGTCACAGCGTACAAGTAACGTTCATAGATTCCGAAGAAGACCATTTACAGATTCATTGTCAATTATCAAAATATTTTTTTGCAGATATATATTCCTTGAACCTCATCTATGAACCCTTCCTCTAATATGGCGTAGTTGAACCTGATATTTTAGTACGTTTAAATGGTTTTAAACGTAGTAAATATTGACATTTACTAGCATTTACTGCATTTAGGTGGCGGTAGAATGAAAAAGTAACTAAATCAAAATATATCTATCATTTGTAATAATTATGAAATAACTTCTTTAAATTAGTCACATCCAGTAAAAAGATTTATAGACAATACTGGTTTTTAAAACAGTTCCTTACCTTGCGAGAAATGGTATTTATTTTTCTCTACCACGAAGTACGTCTTTTAACATTCTCAAAATATATAAGCATGCTAGCGTAGTATGTGTGTGGCTTAAAGAATATTCATTCCTTTTTGTACCGAACTCATAATAAAGTTTTTTTTTGTCATGGATGTTATGGAATTATAAAGCCAAACATACTCGTGTTCTCAAGGCTCTCATGTAGATTTCCCACTAACGCATACATGTAAGATTAGTTTGGCTCGTAATGTTACATTCAAAGCAACCTCTCAAATCAAGGTTCGGTCGCTTTGGCGTCCTTCAGGTTGTTACCATACAGCTGAGAGCCTTAAGCGTTCGCCCAATAAGAACGGTGATGCTGTAAAGGTTCGTCAGGCCAACTGAGTATAGTCAGTTCGTAAAAAAAAAACTAAATAATAATAGAATAAAGTCTAACTGGTAGCGAATTACAACAAGATTAATAGAACTAAAAAAAATAGAAAAAAACACTTCAGTGCTAATTTTCATAATTATCCGTGTCTTAGTTTATCGAACTCACACAACAACATTATCAGCCTGTAAGAGAGCCACTGCAGGGCCATAGGCCTCATCCCGAAGGAAGGTATGGGTATAATCACCACACCAGCCCGTATTGGCGATTTCATACTCCGAGAAACCCACAGTTCACACACCTCCCCTCAGCACACATAAGGTGGGGTACTACATGAACATTTCTCAGGTTCAGGTTTCCTCACGATGTTTTCCTTTACCGTTAGCTGATAGTGTTAACAATTTAAATTAGTAAATGGAAAACTAAAAATTCATTACTACGTGCCGGGGTTCATACATGTAGACATCGGATTTGTATTCCACCAGTCAAACCTCTCGACCACCGAGAAATATCAAACAGGGATACCGACACAAATGTTAAAATATTTTATATATATATATATTTTAAAAAGTAGTGTGTACTTATGTATACGCGTTAGAAGTTATACTTCTTTGGCATAACAAGATAAAAATCTTTTCAAAAATTTTATCTTTCGCCTTGTTCTACGTTTGTAGAAAAAACGACACTAACAATAGAAAAAACGTATTTAATACATCCATACTTTTTTTGAATAAAATGTTGACTATAGCTAACTTCAGGGTGTCGGTTTTTCGTAACGGTGTGCGCGCGCATCGTAAAAATTTACTCTCATCATTTATCCCTAAAGCGCCAAAAGAAGTATAACTTCAAAAACTAATATACGCGTTATAAACAATTCAAAAACGTGCGATATTAACCGTTTTTATAATTTCAACGTAACACAAAACGACGTACGTACTCAAATATTTATAGAATGTTTACACTCGGTGGCATTGAGTTACCGTTGACCTCCCATACTGCATCTGTATTAACAAACGTATTGGAAAGTCTCTATTGGTCAATTAAAGAACATCGTATCTTACACTGATGCTTAACCGCTGGGTTAAGAATAACCTATGACCATTTTACATTTTCCTAATCAATTCTATTTGTCGTCCACTTTTGAGAAATACCAATTGGATTGCAATGAGAAATGGTTTACAATTCAAGTAGCGAGTAAGTAACGTGTACAAATGGATCATAAGAATTTTATACGCCATTCAATAATCGATTGAAGCCACATTCATCATTGAATTTACTTTTAATAGACTAGTGTTAGGAAAATTCGTTATTCGTCATTAAAATCATGTACAACTTAGGCTACCTAGATATAAGTAGTTGAACTCGGAAGCGTCGAAACGTGTTTTTACTATATGTATGAAATCAGAAGTTTGTAGGTGGTAGAGCTACGCTGAAGCTATTACTGATTTTAGCATGAATGGGTCGGCTCGCCCGGGGTAGTACCACCCTCTCACAGAAAACCGAGTGAAGTAACAGTGCTTGCAATGTTGCGTTTCGTTCGGTCAGTGAGAGCGCCGGAGGCCCACATATTTAAAAGGCCGGCAACGCACTTGCGACTCCCCTGGTGTTGCTAGTGTCTATGGACGGCGGTGATCATTTACCATCAGGTGACCCACCTGTTCGTTTGCCCCCTATAATATAAAAAAAGAACTAGTTGAAAAATACATTTGAGTAATTTTTTAAATAAACAATGAGCCAGAGGAATATATACAAACTAAATATATCTGTAGGTATAGAAATAACATCGGTTTTATTCTTCTGCTTTCCCTAATAGGGAAACGTGATTTGTGTAAACGACAATGGCACAGTACTTACAGTGCAGTCACTTCTTTGATCGACTTAAGCTCGAATCATTGCGAATGAGCCCAGAGCTTCCCGTGAAAGAAAACAACGTGATGAAACCATGGCATGACGGTTAAGGTTTTTTCTACGGAACTCCTTACCTTTCCCCCAATACCACCATCAGGTTGAAAATCTGTCACCAAGCACCGCCAAGCGATCACATCGTCAATAAACATCGGGTGATATTATTATTAAAGGCAAAAACCTATGAAGTATTTAAAAGAACACTACACAAAAAAAAGAAAATTAGTTGACAAACAGAGGAGAAAAAAGTACTTAACATGTGGACTGTCCAAAACCATAAAGGTTTAACTTCTATACAAACGAACGTAGAATAAGCATAAGGTTTAAAAAAAATTACCTGACAAATGATGTATTGTATAATTATAATTTTTATGTAAGATGTATTTATAGATTATTGAATCATTTGTACACATGTCTTAACTATTTTATTACAAAAGCTTGTCCAAGCTTTCTCTAATTAAACATCTCGTTTAAATTTTTTATGCAAGCTACTCTAAATAGCATATCTTTTTCGAACTGTTACGCTGTTGGCATGATGATCATTCAAAACGTTCCATTACATACAGATATTTTGCAAACAATTTAAATCTATAAATAATACCTTTGTTCACTTCTTTATTAAAATGTTTTTAATTATTTTAAATAAAATTTGTATAGTAGCATTTTGGTTAAAATAAAATTATTTAATTATTAAAATAATCAATATATAATTTTAATATATTACGTCAAACTGTGTAAAGTGGAACAACAGTATAATCCCACATGAGATACATTGTCAATAATGTCATATAGTAGTAATTATGATTTACTTTTGAATCTCCAAAATTGTTAAATTTATGTACATCTTCTAAATTAATTATACCCACGGGAATCTCGTAATTTACTAGAAAAAATCTTTTGCCGGCAAATATATCATAAAATACGATAAAATAAGAACTGCCAACTTAGACACGGATTAAACAATATTTAAATTTAAATAGTATCTACCTTTAAAAAGGAATAAGACACTCTTTTACGATGAAATTTATTTTAAACAAGAGCTCAACGTGTATTTCATTTATTCGTAATAAGAGGACGGTATTAGTTTCGTCTCGATGCTATGAACGCTTGATCGTGTCGTTATCAATTCCCAGAGGCTTGTGTGGGAATATGCTTATCTGTCCGTAAAAGCCATATGCAACGTTTTTCAACCTAACACCACTGATAAGGGACCTCCAGGATCATCAAGATTACAACACACTCGTATATAACTTTGAAATCTATTTACATTCCATGTATTATTTATCTAATGGATTGTAAAAATAATTATATACGCAACTAGGGGCCCGCTCCGGCTTCGCACGGGTATAAAATATATAGCCTATATGTCATTCACTGAAAAAATGATTAAAATCGATCCAATAGTTTTGATTTATTCATTACTGCCCACGGCCCGCACGAGTTAAATTTGGAGTAACCTCAAAAATAACAGTATTTCTCAACTATTTAATTTATATTTATATAAACCTTCCTCTTCAATCACTGTATTTATTAAAAAAAAACCGCATCAAAACCGTTGCGTAGTTTTAAAGATTTAAGCATACATAGGGATATAGGGACAGAGAAAGCGATTTTGTTTTATACTATGTAGTGATACACTTTGACAACTTATTCCGATAATATATTGTTTTGATATGGCTTGTCATTTATTGAAAAAAAAAATGTTGCAGGCAAAACATATTTTTGTTTTCAATATTTTTGACACGCCTCGGTGAAAGCTCTTTAAAACGCCTTATTAGTTAAATAAAACATTACATCCAAAAATAATGTTATTACATAATTCAATTCTAACAATCAAGTACTGTATACTTCTAGTATCAAAGTCAGTTCTCCAATCCAGTCAATTGTACAAAATAAGTAGGCACTCTGCAAAGATTTAAGACTGTCTACCCATAGTTCGTACTATCTAAAGATATATAGATATATATAATTCTAATGTATTTCTGTACTTCTCTTGAATAGCTGGATAGATATTGGTGAAATTTTTCGGTTGCGTTTAAGTGGACTCAAGAATGGTATGGAGTCGCAACTGGACCTGGTAGACGGCGCTGCCGTTTTATTCTAGGATTTTTTCTTATTACCAAGGCAGGACAGCGTCCGCCACGTTCGTTAGTAATATTAGAAAATAATAATACAATCAAATTAGGTATACTACATTAAATTAGAACTGTACGTGTAATGCGAGCCGAATGAGCGTGACGCGCGTAAGCGGTTCGCTAGCCAATATTAACCTAAAAGACATCAAATGGAACCCTCAAAATTCAATCGAGAAGACAATGACTCGATGAAAATTGAATACCCTTTAAACATACGATTAGTTTTTCGTAGTCTAATAAAGTTTTGTATCTAATGATAGTTTTAGATAAGTGTCAATTCAAGCAGTGATTTTTAACAAATATTATCGCGGCTATGTAATTTAAAAAGCGTTTAACTAAATTTTCCTCATACTTTGTTATCTCGACGACGATACTTAATTACGTACGCTTAATTACATTTTTACTATATGCATTTATTGCTGCGGTTTACTAGAGTAAAAATGTTTTTTTTTTATCGATATGAGATACATATAATAACTCCAACATGAAGTATTTCTTTCCAAAATAATTAATATTACCAGCTCTGTTTTGGGTAAATACTGTACATTTGTGTAAGGTAAAATGTCGCCAGAATGACGTGTCAAAAAAAAAATTTAGCAATATAGCAAACGAATCAAATTACTTAGTATTTCTGCCTACGCATGAAAATGATTGCGACATCGTTATACTTAACGCACAGTCTGTAAATATGATATTTACGCTATCGATATACGAGTATATCGAATGTCACTTCCCCATTCTCCAACATTAATGTCTAATGTATTAGTATTCATAACGTACATATATTATTACATTTGGTTATGTCTAAAAGTGTTTCTTTGTTACGTTTTAAATGGTCAGTCACGTTCTCCGCCAAAAGAGATATAAATGTACAGGACACGGCAGGCAGTACGATTATATTTTTCGAATCATGTTATTAATGACTTTTGTTTTATATATATATATATATATATATATATATATATATATATATATATATATATTATAGGGGGCAAACGAACAGGTGGGTCACCTGATGGTAAGTGATCACCGCCGTCCATAGACACTAGCAACACCAGGGGAGTCGCAAGTGCGTTGCCGGCCTTTTAAATATGTGGGCCTCCGGCGCTCTCACTGACCGAACGAAACGCAACAGTACAAGCACTGTTACTTCACGTCGGTTTTCTGTGAGAGGGTGGTACTACCCCGGGCAAGCCGACCCATTCATGCTGAAACCAGTGATAGTTTCAGCGTAGCTCTACCACCTACAATGACTGAACTACTCTTCGTGTTCGATGGAGTGCTGTTAACTTTTTCGCTTATACTTGACCATGTTCACATAGCCTACTAATTTTATTCATACAGACGTAAAGCGAACTAGTCATTTTCGTAGCTACTTTAAAAAAAAAATCGCATATTCTTCTGTTTTATTTTGACGTCAATTATAGAAACGTCAACCATATTACTGAGAACTGAAATCTTATATTATAAAACAAAGTCGTCCGCCGCGTCTGTCTGTCTGTCTGGATGTTCGCGATAAACTCAAAAACTACTAAACGGATTGTAATGCGGTCTTCAGCAATAGATAGAGTAATTCACGGGGAAGGTTCTGGTATATAATTTGTCAAGGTTTTCAGTAAATTGGTTGAAATCTATATAAATATAAGCGAAATACGACTGACTGACAATTACATATTCTCCTACAGACACCGACAATCCCTGACATTAGGCGACCGTTGTTATAGTAACCAATAATATTATTCCCGTGGCAATAAGTATATTTTTAGGGGTGTGCAAATAATGCTCCAATCGAACCGAATCGAATAGAGATGTTAAATTTCGAACTATTCCTATATTTTTAAAGTAAGGTATAATTATTATACTAATAACTTATAGGAAAAATTATAACATTTTACACTAATTTTAATAATTGAAATTAAAAAAATTATAACGTTTAAAAAACTATTATTTAAACATCAAGATTGCCTTTGAAAAATAACTTTAATTTACTATGTACTTCATTTCTACAATAATAAATTTCTATTTGTGAAAATATTTATTAAAAATATACTTTCTCCCTTAAATCTAAGTAATTTTATAGAATTTCAATTTTAACAAAATTTTGATAGAAATAGCCGAAATATTTCCTTTTAAAGAAATTACAATATTTTTATAACTTCATATTTTAACAGGTTTCTAGAATTTTGTGCTCTTATTTTATACTACATACATAAAAAAATGTTTTAAATTTTAGCACTCAAAATTCATTAACAACTAATAAGGTACAAACATTTAGCTTTCACTATATTGGTATATTTTGAGTGGTCATTTATAAATAAAAAAATCGATTATAGTTTATAAAGAAGATAGATGCGTTGAAAAAAAAAGCATTCTCATATAAAAATAAATGGCATTTAATTTCTTGAATTTGTAATTTTCGCTTTTTCCGCCAGTTTTTGGCTAGAAATAGAGATACAGTAATTTTTAATGCACTCCATGGCTGGTGTAGACTATAATGGTGTTGCTGGTTAGTTCGTAACGTTCTATAGTTAATGCTTATTTAACGTATATATTATTTGAATTATCCGAAGAGTTCGAATTATACGTGTATTCAATTCGGATTTCGAATCGTATAATTCGGCTCGATTTGATATCGATTAATTCGTTAAGTCGCATATTCGCACACCCCTATTTATTTTGTGTTCATTGAATTAGTAAGTTTTAATTTAAAAATGACATTTTAAGTCAGTATTATTTCGAATTTTTGATTTGCAATCTATAGATATAATTTAAAAAAAAGTGTCTATAAATAATAATATTAAAATACCTACTTTTTACTGACTGGATATGAAAGTGTATAAGCTACTTATAGTAAAAATCAAATTTTTTAATTTATTTTCAGTCTATATGTCTGTTTGTTCCGGTTAATCTCCGAAATGGCTGGACCCACTTTGACGGAAATTTTACTGACAAAGAGCTAAAATTGCAGGCTATATTTTAGACTAGCTGTTATTCACAACTTTGCGTACAGTGGAATATCCGAAACGGCAAAACCAATTTTCACGTGACTTTTACAGACAAATAGCTGATCTTATTAGTTAGCTGCTACCCGTGGCATTGTCCATAGAGGAATACCTGAAACGGCAATACCGACTTTTTCGGAACCTTCACCGTCAGATAGCTGACCCCATAAAAAGTAATTTAGGTTATTTTATTTTAAAGTAGCTGTTACTTACGTCTTTGTCCGCAGTAATATATCCAAAGCACTCTAACCGACCTTAACGGGACTTTTACTGGCATATAACTGACTTTATAAGAACTGACTTAGGTCAATTTTTTTTTCGTTTATATTATAGGGGGGTCACCTGATGGTAAATGATCACCACCGTCCATAGATACTAGCAATACGAGGGGAGTCGCAAGTGCGTTGCCGGCCTTTTAAATATGTGGGCCTCCGGCGTTCTCACTGGCCGAACGAAACGCAACAGTGCAAGCACTGTTACTTCACGTCGGTTTTCTGTAAGAGAGTGGTACTACCCCGGGCGAGTCGACCCATTCACGCTGAAACCAGTAATAGCTTCAGCGTAGCTCTACCACCTTTAAACTAACTGTTATCTGTAACTGTGCCCACAAAGTAATCCCCAAAACAGATAGAACGATGTTTATGTGACTTTTACAGGCACGTAGTTGATCTTATAAAGAGTAACTTAGGCTATTTTATTTTAGACTAACTGTTACTTGCGATTTTCTCCTGTCCAATGTGGACTCTCCAAAACAATTCAACTAATTTTAAGGACACTTTTACTTACATACAACTAAAGTAATGAGCACTAACTAGAGCTATTTTATTTTCAACTAGCTGTTACTCGCGATTTCATCCGTGTAGAATATCTGAAACGATTGGACCAATTTTCACATGACTTTCACTAGCAAATAATTGAAGTTATAAGAACTAACTTAGGTTATTTTATTTTAGACTAGCTGTCACCCACGACTTCTCCCGCGTGAAATTTAGCAAAAGAATGTTGTTCACTGTAAACATGTGCGTGATGCGTGCACTGTACTGGACTTCAAGAATTAATATATTTGTATGTAAATTGCTTAATGGTGGTCTTTTTTGTTTTTTTCGTTCGTGTCTACATAACTCATTAACCATAGCTTTGGGAAGTCGGACCTCCATATTTCGCGTAACGATTTGAAAATTCGTAGAGAGTTTGCCCATAGATTTCCCATTTTTGGCCACCTTTTAATTTTTTTGCACAACTCTAAAAAAAAGCTACGTAGATTTAAATTGCGTAGGCCAGCATTCAAAAAATTTTAAATATCAAGGTGGATTCTTGAAATGTGTCGTTTACCCACGTTTGCCCATCTTCTACTTTTCTGACAATTCAATTTGTAGAGGCGGCAAGTGGAGGGGGAAAGAAAACTTGAGAGTTCGAGAATGTTGGAAAGATGCATTTGAATCTATATCTTTTGGCCACGTTTGCCCATCTTTTACTTTTTTGGAAAAGTCAAATGCTAAGGGGTAAAAATTGGGGGAAAAGAAAAAGTGAATGGTCGAGAATTTTGTAATGTTACATTTGAATCTAATTTATTTGCCCACATTTGCCCATCTTTTACTTTTACTCTTTACATATTTTGCCCATTTTCTACTACTTTTAAAAGTCAATTTCTACGGGATAAAAATTGGGTGAAAAAGTAAAATTGAGGGAGAATTCATAAATTTTCTTTGATTGCCCTCTTACTTACAGAGATATTATAAGAAGAATATGACGTTCTATACTCTAGCAATAATAAATTATACTGTGCCTATCTCACGATTAATTTTGGAAAACTGGGACTTAATAAGGGTCAGTCCCATACAGAAGGACATTATAAGTAACTAAGGATGGGCAATCAAAAAAAATGATGGGCACTATTTTAATTTGCAATTATAAAAAAACTGCTTACTGATAGATATAGAGTCTTGGAATCTGGATGTATGTATGTTAATGCAAAATTTTAAGACTTCAATTCTTTCTGTATTTTTAGTTAGAAAAATAATCATCAACTCTTTGTTTATAATTCAACATTATAATTAATAGGTATTTGAATATAGAAGATTAACAGTTCCATTATAAAATTTCTTACCGAATAGAGGAGTAATTTACTTTTTGTAAGATCGCAAAAACTTAATTATGTTAATATTACATATATAACATCTTTAAGAGAAATTGTATAACTTGAAATTTTCATTACTTTCTTACACAGTGTAAGTGAGCACTGAGGGGATTCTATAGTAAGTTAGTATTTACAAAATGCACGTGATATGTTCAAGTAGATGGAGTGCGTGTCGTACCTACAAATATTTTTAAAAGAGCATTTCAGTAATTCTACGTCTTCTCACTATTTTATATTGTTTTAATACAATTTAAAAAACGCGTGCGAAGCTGCGGGTATCAGCTAGTACATAATAAAAAAGAAATAAGTACTCATTCATTTTTGCGTCCGCGTAAACAGGTTTTCCGTAAACACCCATTTTTTTTTTTTAAAGAGTCAATTGCCGCTGTTTGCTTTATAATCCTTCATATCTTCATCGGCGTTGACCGAATTTTATTGTATTCGTTGGATTACTCTAGAATGTAGTTTTTATTAATTTAAACTATTTTTTTTTCAACTGTTTAAAGGTTCATTCGAACTGATGTTAAATGTTAATGTGGTCAAGATAAAGTATATGACGCTAGAGACATGCTAACTAAATCCAGAGAGAGCTGGCTCCCTACCGAAACACACCTACAGGTACTTGGCGAAATATATTCGAACCTACGTCGATCCACACAGTATCTGAATACGCCACCATAGTGCTATTATTATAATATGTGAGTGAAATGCGGTATAGTAAGCAATTGTCTGGTTCCTTCTATGATAGGTATTACCATATAATATACAGCTGCTGTATCGTTTCTTTTGATTACTTCACCGAACTGGTATATTTTATAAGGTGTGGAAATTCCCAAGATGAGGAAAACCAAGTATTTAAATCTGAGAATCGAAAGAGTAACTTGTTTACGTTACACTTAGTTTTACTTTTGTTACATTAATTTGTATTACTCCTACAGTACTAATATTATAAAGGTGTTACATTGGTTATCTATGTAGGTATTAAATACGAATGAATCAGCATGCCACAGTTAGTACTACCATATTTTTATTATTCTTGGCTCGATTATAGAATAAATATCAAACGTCGCTATAATAACCGCGTCTATTTGGATAAATGGAAGCTTACAATTATTACTACATTTTTCTAATGTATATAGGTACAAATAGGCAAAGACAAAACAGTTCAGTACATTTATCTCCTCTGCTTATGAACCGATTTTTGTTTTGCATTACTAGCTATTGACGAGCGTTAGTGTTATCTGTAAGTTTAGAAACAGTTCGTTTTTTTTTCAATGCATCGTCCAGTCGAATCCTTTATATTCTCTATTCGGCATTCTTCACGCTCTTTACGTCTACGACGTACGTTTGTACAATACAGATAATGCATGGAGTAAAATAAGACCGCCACTAGTTTATTTAATAAGTCTTTGAAAAGAACCTTATAATTTTCATCTGCGGACAAATAGTTTCCGTGATAATGTATATATATATATGTGTAAACTTTTAAATGGCTTTATTTATGTTATGACTTCTTTATTTGTTCCTTTGCTAGCTGTAAGATCACCGATTATTATAAAATAAAATAACTTCTAATCTATCAATTAACTTGTGAAATTTTCACCGTCACGTCGTTCAGCTTTGGGCTATCTATCATGAATAATAGTTATCGGGAATACATTTGAAATTATCATAAGAAATAGACCATATATATAATATGTATATTCAAAATATATAATGATATATATATTTAAAAGGCCGGCAACGCACTTGCGACTCCCGTGGTGTTGTTAGTGTCTATGGACGGCGGTGATCACTTACCATCAGGTGACCCACCTGTTCATTTGCCCCCTATAATATAAAAATATATATGTATGTAAAGAAAGTATTTCTTTAATACTCTCTGCAGTTTCGTCATACTGGTTGAAAACTATTTAATAAATAATTTATGATTAATTAAAAATTATATATGTCATGTCGAAGCACATAAAAGAAAATAGTAGAAAGTAAAAAATATTGTAATATAAACTTGTAAATGTCGTTTCTTTGTTTACAGGTATGTTTTTATTGTTAAATTGTATAATATAGTATTGATTTGTGTAATGTAATATATTGTAAATAAATATTCTTTGTTTACAGAGCAACACATGCAAGTTTATTTAATTATTATTAATAAACCTTATACTAATCTTATATGTATATTATTTTCTCCGCCAAATGAACACGATTCTAATCGTGGTAATTTCGACGAAGGTTTTAATCATTTCTAATGTGTTCTGAGATTATACTATGGTATAGTATATCACAGATAGATATACTCCAAAAATGGCTGGACCGATCACCGTGAGTGTTGGTTGGCACATCGAGGTGTTGTTTTACGGAGAAAGTTACTATGCATTTTTTTTTTTTGGTAAAAATACAACAGTCATAAATTTTCATCTTTCTATTTAGTAGTTATTGACAAGCTTTAATATTATCTATAAAAAAAATGGGAAAATAGTTCGATTTTGTTTCATACTATCTATATGTGGAAGCTTTTATGAATGTCTTTATATAAATATGCAATACCATTTATATGACTAAGAAAAAAAAAAGCTATACAGATAATTATACCTATATATTAACACTTGAAGAGAACACATTGTACCCCTTATTATGGCCGAATTACAACCACTAGTGACTTTTAATATACTTTTTTTTTGTTTTTCAAACTGACTATACGCTGTTGGGCTGATGGGGCTTCACAGCTTCACCGGACTTATGGGGCGAGCGCCTGGCAACCTGTTATCTGGCCTTAGCAACATGCTTAAGGGTGCCAAAGTGACCGAACCTCGGCCTAGGTTCGGAACGCGAATCTTACTAAGCTAAACTAGCTAAACTAATCAAACATATACGAATTAGTGAAGCACACGTGGCTAGCAGCATGTGCGAACTCAAGCATGTTTTTTGTATTTGTCAACTCGGCTAAACTAAAATCTACCGCTAGTCCACGGCGGCGTGATTTGTACTTACGCGGGAGCGGGCGCACACACGCTCTGTTTGAAAATTCGAAA
The DNA here is from genome assembly GCA_035772565.1 of Antheraea assamensis. Lineage (NCBI taxonomy): Eukaryota > Metazoa > Arthropoda > Insecta > Lepidoptera > Saturniidae > Antheraea > Antheraea assamensis. Next base: position 2,791,587 of record JAQQSE010000010.1, on the reverse strand, counting down.
AAGTACTGACCATTCGCTGGCGTTATTTTGTCGGGAGCATCGGAGAAGATATTTCGCCGCCGTCTTTTATATAGCGGAGCATCGGGTATTGTCGTATAATTCCCGGCGGACGCGGGGCGTCGGGTATTGTGTGTAATTCGCGACGGATGCAGAGGGGTCGGGTATTGTCGTGTAATATGCAGCGGACGTGGGTCGTCGAGTATTGTCGTGATTGAATGCACATGCAATTCTACATATGATATTAAATGACAACTTGATAAGAAAATTGTAGTCAAGTCTAGAAAGAAGACCTATCTAATTTATTCAGACGAGTGTTAAGGCTATTCAGTAATCAATTTGTTTCTTTGTTTTTCTTAAGTTCACAGTTCAATCGTAATACAATAACACTTTGTGTTTACTGCAATGGGCACTACTAAAGTTCGTTATAGGATACGTCCTATTTTAGGAAATATAAATTCGTGTTGAGCGCCAATTGTTTATATTACGAGGGTTGTTCATGTTGTAATTTTTCAAAGACATCAAACTTATAGCCTTTACAATCTCGCCGTGCTCATAGTTCAGCAAAGATCCAATAAAATGTGTAGACACGTATACACGTCAAAAAATTCATACATAAACTAGCAATAGCTTGTAACTTTATCCGCGTTAAATTACTATATAAAACTTAATAAAAATAAAATATAAGCTAGCATCACCAAGTGACGTACTATAGACAAATGTATACGAAGAGAAATGTTGTAATGCAAAAGCACTGTACGACACCTCTCATGTTGGTCAATCAAATTATACTGGGAGTCTATTAATCTCAGTTATATATACTATCGATTTAAATATATATATATATATACATAATTCTTCTGTACGTGGGTATGTGACTGAACTCCTCCTAAACGGCGGGACAGATTTTGATGCAATTTTTTGTGTGTATTCAGATGGATTCAAGAATGGTTTAGATCCATAAATCCCTAGTAGATGGCGCTGTGCTCTGATTATAGCATTACTTTTTCAAGACAGAGTAACGTCTACCGGGCCCGCTAGTATATAAATATATATATTGATGTTGATATATCTAAAATCGATAAACTCTAATACTGTTTGACCGATTGAAAAAGGCACAGCTAATTGTTTTCTAAGGTGAAGATTGGTAATTTATCTTTTTTACTATAATTCATCACTAGATGACGCTAGACCAATTATTTTTTCGCAGTTTATTGCCAGTAGTATATATTAATAGAATACACATAGAAGTATGATAAAAGTAATTATATGTTTCGTTATTGCATTATGCAAGGTTTCGAAACAAAACGAGTGTCGCGACGAGACGATTCCGAGTATAGTAAATGAAGCAAATAAAAGCCCTTGGTATTATATATCAAATATAATTAATCAAATTCGTATATAATATTGTTATATATCACGACACATATTTTGAAGACGTTAGTATGGTCGAGCGGTGAGAGGTGACAAAATCATTGTATCTCCTCGACCTTCAGACCCTCATTGTGACGAAAGTGACTAGTTAATTGCAAACGTATTTGCAGATATAGATCCGCGAATTACAAAAATAGCTATTCTGCATATTCGTTATCACCTGTTTACAATAATTATATTTTAATATTTACTTAATAAACTCACGGATAAGATTCACCTTGAAGAGAGATACGTCTAGAAGTGTTCAGTTTTTCATAGTAATTAAAATTATGTTCTCCATCTATTAAAGGAACGCCTTTTCTCAAAGGTGAAGCCACCTGAGAAATCACTATATCTGTTTACGACGTATAGGCTATTTCGTGACGCTAAGAAATCATTAACCAGATAATTCCTAATAGCAACACTGAAACGAAGCCCGATATGTGTATAGGATATATAATTTTTATTTTTTTATTTAATAAAAGTTACAGCTAGCATTAATGTAATAACAAATCAGCAATATAGTTAAAGGCTAACTAAAAATTTAATGAAAGAAGTCTCCTGACAAATATTGTCTAAGAAGACGGTACGCTAGTCTATAATATAAAAAATGAATCGCTGAATGTGTTGCTAAGCGCAAAACTCGAGAGCGGCTGAACCGATTTCGCTAATTCTTTATTTAGAATATTCCTTGAAGTACGAGGATGGTTCTTACGGAGAGAAAATTTTTAAAAACTACCTGGAAAAGTCTAAAAACAACACTTTACTACACTCCCATACAAACGATTCGTAATAATACTTAAAAGTCAATTTGAACTTTAATACCATACGATAAAGTTTAAGCGTTAGTGTAGAGGTTCCGGGAAGGCAAAACAATTGAGTGACGTTAGTATCGTATAAATATGAATGTCAATACTTGTCAATATATATAGGATGGTAACATTTATCATTATATAGGCGTCCCGATTGGTAGAATAAGTATTAGGAAAAATAAATAAATAATCGACTGTTAGGCGGTACGAAGTTCGCTGGGTCAGCTAGTGTTAAGTAAACCTACATTATTATCTAAACAAATACAATATTTACATGCCCGCATTAGAAATGCATTTTGACTGTATGCTGTCCTTACAAATGGTACATGTGATAGTTTATGTTTTCTTAATATATTTGTAAGGATACTGCGTAACGCGACTTTGATAACAATGTGTGCGTGTGTGCGTGGGTGCGTGTGTGCGTGTGTGTGTGTGCGTGTGTGTGTGTATGTGTGTGAAGGTGAAAAATGTATGGATGTATTGTATATACTACAACACTAGTTATTCTCGTAGTTCTGCACGCTTTTGTTATTATAATTACTTGTTACACTTTACACAGTTACACAACTGCACCCAGTATAGGTGGCGCCGCGGTCTGATTCTGGGATTATTTTTTTGTCCCTAGGGCAGAACTGCGTCAGTAGGATTCGTTATTTTTACATATAAAACAGTAAATTTATCGAAACTGTCTGTATGATGACCTAACTCCAAATATGTCATTAATTTATAATTTGCGCGGATCATACAAAAGCTATTGGATAGATTTCGTTTTTTTTTTTTTTTTTAGTTTTCTACATAGACACTTTGGGTTTATCTAAAAATATATAAACATATCTCCATGTGATATGAAGTTATTATAGTATTGAAAAAATACATTTTTTATAAGCATTATGGGGGCAAGCGAAGTGGTCTGCATGCGCTGAAGAGGGGAAGTAAACGGAGAACATTGCTTACAAAGAAATTTTGTAAGTATATTTTTGCTTTGAACTTTTCTATGTTTCCCTCTATATGGTTAAGGTAATAAGCAAAGCAGAAAAGTCGCAGATATTAGATACTTAATAGGATTATTAACACTAACTGACAGATAACGCACAGCTTAAAGCATGAAATGTCGCATACAATTTCCTTATAAATAATAGGTACACACTACGAAGGGGTTTATAAACAATTACCCCTTACAGACACACGGTAAGTGCGCAATAAATTCGCCAGAAAAAAAGACTAAAGTATAAATTGAACTTTGAACAAACAATAGCTGTATTTCTGGTCGCCATGGCCAGGCACAGGCACAGGCAACAACAGCCTCGTTGTTCCAAGTTCGTGTAACGAATGCTATTCGTGAGACATGCATTTGACTTACTTGTCACATTGGCGGCTTTTGCTTCGGTGCCGTTCACCAATGTATTCACAACCGGGACCGTAGATGATAACGGGATGGAAGGTTGAGCCGAGGTGGTTAATGTCGATACAGTCGGAAGGGGTGTCGGAACATCACGGCGCTGCCTGCCCAAGGTCACGATATCATTGCGCGGGATGTTAAGTGTGTCGCTGTACACAAAGTATTCCTCGTTTCGTGCTAGAACAAAAAATACATTATTCATTTTTGGATTTATCTTCCAGACTATATAATCACACTTAGATATTATTGACCACTTTAAAAACCTTAAAATCAGAGTGAACGTGGACGACTGAGAATACAGTTCAGAAATGAGAGCACCGTTTTAAGATCAAACAGTTTTATTATAAATTCCATTTCTATTGGAGACGTTTATATAAATGTAACTGACAGTTCACGCAAGCGTCAGTTCTCTGCTGATTATCTTCCGTGCTCGTTACCAAGTCCGGTGAAGATGTAAAGGCCCTTCAGACCGGCGTGCAGTCGGATCGTTCTCGTTTCTTCATATATTCTTTATAGTCAACCAAGCGAAGGATAGTAACGAGGATGTCACCCTTAATGATGTCACACTTTTGTAACTTTCCCGTTTATACTCTCTCCGCATATTTGTGAAACAAAAGTTACCGTTGTGTATTAAGAAAGTATGGTTATAAAAGACAGGTTTGTTGACATTCCGGTCTTTAGGACAACCTGTACTCATCTAAGCCTATATTGAAATCGTCTCCTTGTGGTTGGATATTAGGAACCATGCGTTTCAACACTAATTTTTTTATTTATTTATATACTTAAAAAGTAACACTCAATACCTCGGAGAAATATCGATCTTAAGCTTTGGTTTAAAATACTATTTTGTAGAAAATAAAATATCCTACAAATTTCTCATAAATTAGAATCAAAGTTAAGTTAACGTGTATTTCATATGAGAAATCTTCTCACGCACTGAGAGAGTACTTACGAGTTAATATTAAGTGCTCAAAGTTACAGACATTTTTTTTTACATATTCCCAACAAAATGTAGCTTAGAGACCGAAAAAAAACCAGTCGTAAAAAATGCACCCCACAGTACGTAGCGTTCGTGGTGGCTTATATCGCCACATAGTGAATTGATATTTCTGTACATCTGTATATTTTCTTACGTTCTTCTTCTTATCTTCTTCAACGTTGACCTGGTACTCTGTAGTTTTCGATAGAAGTCATATGGCCAAATCTATATTGAGAACGCTTCACCCAATCGAGTAGGAATTTTTAAGATACATACATACATATACATACACAAGGTACAGAGATCAGAAACTAATGAACCGATTGTGAGGATTAACTAATAATGAACTACGTACTTCGTGAGTGAAATAGGCTTTTTAATATCTATAGATACTCGTAAAACTACAATGAATAAGAATGAGGTTTGCGGTACCATGAACTGACGTAGGGTAAGTGGAGATGTCATTAGTAATATCCATTAATTAAACTGGTTTTGTTACTTTTACATAAGCGAGTTTAGTGTTATCGAAGAGTCGAAGTAAATCGACATGTTTTCTTTATTAATATATGCTTTTTATACGAATCTAAATTACAAGTGTCGAAGGTTTTTACCAGGAGTAAACAGTAACTTATAATAGCTTATGTTTATTGATAAACTTTAACTTGGAGTCTGAATAAACATTTAGAAAATTGTGATACGATTAAAGATAGTGGGTGGCCTGTGTTTAAACATTGAAATGGTGATCGACTGTTTTATAGACACACTGCAGTGTAAAGTGTGTGATTTTGAGGGCTTGATTCCCTCTTATCTAAGGTTAAGGTTTTGAATTTCATTTTAGAGAAGTTATAATATATTTTTCCAATAAAAATAAATGCTTATAATTAACCACCACAAGCTCTCCGTGTTTCCAAATTACTTCGCTACAATGATGTACATAGTGAATGTACTCCCTGAGCTCCTCGGGTTCACCGACAGCTTTAATGAACGTAAGTCCTTAAATTAATTCCTTTAAATAATGACTCTTTAGTTAGCGGCAGTAATATAAAAATATTTCTCTTATCTTAATATCTCAAGTCATAGAAAAAAGAATGAAAAATATTGCATGTTTCTGCGAGACTGAATATATATGATTACATTTCTTTCATATGAGAAACGAAGAATAATCGGTTGGAAGATTAAAAAACGATTCTAGATCTACGTCAACTAAAGTTAAGAACCATCCTAAACTGATCCAAAAGTACAAGTTATAGGTGGTAGAGCTACGCTGAAGCTATTACTGGTTTCAGCACGAATGGGTCGGCTCGCCCGGGGTAGTACCACTCTCTCACAGAAAACCGACGTGAAGTAACAGTGCATGCTCTGTTGCGTTTCGTTCGGTCAGTGAGAGCGCCCGAGGCCCAAATATTTAAAAGGCCGGCAACGCACTTGCAACTCCCCTGGTGTTATTAGTGTCTTTGGACGGTGGCGATCACTTACGTTCGTTTGCCCCCTATAATATAAAAAACAAAGAAGTACAAAAAAGAAAAAATAAAAAGACGCACATCTAAATTTCATTGCCTAAAAAAAAACCGTTAAAAATGGCCTGTGTAATTTTAGTGAACTTAAAATAATATGGTTTACTTGTATTTTGGTTAGACTATTCATTGGAGAGATAACAGATACATACACAAACATCATTGCATCATCATTCGTATATATAACACGTGTATGCGTATAGTATAAATTACCCGTTCCCTCTATAGTGAACCCTTATCTTATTGTATTTTATTAACTCGGAATTCTCTTAAGTAACGTAACTAATAAAAAAGTGCTTCAATTGCGACAAGTCTGTGTTATGTAAAGTTGCATCCATTTACACACACAATCGAAAGACAACCCTAATCATATTAATATTATGAATGAGACAGTTTGTGAGGACGAGTACATAAACATACATCAGAATAACACGTTAAAATATGGCAATAAGTATTAGACTTTGAAAAAAAAAACATAAGAATAAACCGTTACATGAAGATAATGTAAAAAGATAGGAAACTCGTCGATGATCTCTTTTACTTTATCCCGTTATGAGAACAACCAATATATATATATCTAAATGCCGAAAGCTCGCAGGCCGGCATGACAGCGACTACTGCCGATGGATTGTACATCTGTCGCGTGATAGCTGTTATTTTCGGTGTACATTGTGCTCAACACCAGGCGCAGGACCTTCGTTTTACCGTGGTACAATAAAATATTGTCATAGGTTCGACCAAAATATTGCACAGCAATATAGATGATGCTGCTGGTATACCATTTGTTAAAAGAATGTTCTAGAACTACGAGGTTCTATCTCGCCTCACGAAGGCTGATGATAAAAGCACTGTCACAATTTAGAAGTAAGTACTATTCGTAAAGAATAAGCTATAATCGACGTTGACAGTTTAATGGGCCTCGGTTCGCTTTTATTCATTGCTCGGAATCGTTCATGTACGTTGTCGGTTTGACACACGACTTACTTAAATGTACGTCGTTCGCTTTAATAGCCGTTTAGCAATTTCCATTCTATTCAACTGCGGATTTGTGGCGAGTGTTCTATAGGTCATAGACACTTCTTCATATACCATAATAGATACAAAACATAACCGATACCATCTCTTTTATCAAACGTGCCCAAAGTAAATGACCTGCGAATATAGTTTAAATTAAATTTTGACAACGGAGAGAAGGAACGATCTATGTTGAGAGTACGATAGTTATGGGACTAGTATAAGTAATATCAGCTATTGTGAACTGATCTTTCTGAAGTAACATTATTGTACGTTGACGGTACAATTTACTCTTTCTCATATTTTGTAGGTTTTAGCTGATCATCACAACCTCATATTGTCAAATGACGATGTGACCTAAGATGGTAAATACACGAAACTGAGAGGAGTGGCTATCGACTGCGACTGTCGGAAGACAATTATGAACACTTGGCGACAACTTGAAGGTGGTAGCTAGTTAGGCAGGCATTAGGAAAAACGCTACCACTATGCTATGGTTTCATCACGATATTTTCCTTCACTAAAATATTCAGCTCATTGCGACGTTTCCACCCTATATCATTCGACGTGGTAACCGAATTAACTGCTACTGAGCCATCATTGCATGAAATGATTACCTCTTCTTGCATCTCATTACTAATTTAAAATTACTTGCTCATTTTTAGGTCGTAGAATAACATAGACAACAACGGCACTATGAGGGCAATTATTACTGTATTTATAAATTCTTCCAGAAAGGAGTTCTCCTGTCCATGATATGTTGACACCAATAACTAGCTCAAAACACACACGATACTGCACTTTACATTTGCATATACTCACTGTGTACAAAGGTATTGGTAAAGGTACTTTGTTTTTTCCTTTTGACTATTTGGTACTGTTTTTCTAATTACCATTTTCAAATCAAATCAAATCAAAAATACTTTATTCAATTTAGGCCCTAAGAAGGCGCTTATGAACGTCAAAACTACCACCGGTTCGGAATACATCCCAGTCATCGAGAAGAACCGGCAAGAAACTCGATCGGGTTTATCTTTTTAACATATACTATTACTACACCGACTAACCGGGAGAAGCTGTCAAACTCTTTCAGATCAACAGCTTTAGTCAGGTCGAAAAATGATTGTCAGAAGACACTGTCTCAGGGATAGTCGGTACCTATGTATATTTACCATAAGGTGCATCTCAGAAAAAGACTACTAAAAGTATTTATAGTTGTAGTACGTATCATCACAATGCGATTTGGAAAATGATTTTAACATTACGTGCAAAGAAACGTTGCATGCAATCGAAATCGATTTACTTGCATCGAAAACAACCGTCCGCCATCGATATTTATGACTCATAGATATGGGAATCCCAAGTTGTAATAGGCTATAATTCAAATATTTGAAAATACGTTCGATCTTTTTATAGGTTATGTAAAAAGGAATTTTTACTATTTCATATATATATTATTTGTGATCATTAATCATATATAACTCATATATAACTATAAATTAAACATACATATCAGTATAACTTGCAGTTATTGGCAGGATATTTATTATTCATAAACTTATATTATTTGAGGAGTCAAACAATGCAAAATAAATACTATTTTGTGTCAAATTAAGATCCCGCCAACAACGGATAATTTTAAATATATGAATAGTGATCACAGATAATATATATGACACAGTGCAAACTCTTAATTATTAACATGGAGATATTGTACAGTATCGGTGGCATTTTACGAAATATTTATTTGATTATTGTGCACAAGTGGATTGGAAACAATAACATGGAATTTATATTCTGAGGTTTCACTAAAATTCACTAGAAAGTTCTAACAAGAAATCCAGCATTTTGTTAGAAAACTGAAATCAATCGAGACTACTAACTATTGAAATGCGAAACATTTACCTACTAAATAATAGCAACCTACAGCAATAAATCCGTTGGAATATTTGTAGAATCAATATGTATATATAGTATATATGTATAGATTTTGTATTCGTGATAGACGTCTATCATACTGATCACCAATATGACGTCAAAAAAGCTTTATTTGTATGTCCGGAATGCGTTCAACAACGGCTTAACAGAATTTTATGAAATTTTGTACACATGTATGTAGTCTATATCATTCCATAACTTTTTTTAAATATCCAAACTGATTTTAATAGAATTTGTACACAGGATGTATACGTCATTCCTAAACTGATAAAGTATAAAAACTATAAACAGGACTTTTAAAACACGTAAAAAAAAATGTGACAAAAATTTAAAATCAACCGACCTTGATGAAATATTGTATGTAACACGGGAAGTACGTCGTTGCAAAATGATAGCTTATTAAAATTATCAGCAATACTTAGAAAAATATATAAATAAACTCGTATATTATTTCAACAAATAATTACTGTCTACATAAAAAAAGTGTGTGTTTACTTATGTACACGCCTTAGAAGTTATACTTCTATAACGTAACAAGATAAAAATCTTTTCAAAAATTTTATCTCTCGCCTTATTCTACGTTTGTAGAAAAAATGATACTAACAATAGAAAAAAGTTATTTAATACATACATACTTTTTTTGAATAAAATGTTGACTATAGCTAACTACAGGGTGTCGGTTTTTCGTGACGGTGTGCGCGCGCATCGTAAAAATTTATTCTCATTATTTTCCCCTAACGCGCCAAAAGAAGTGTAACTTCAAAACTTGCGTGCAGTTGCTAGTTATCAGTGGAGGATTGGTTGTCAAACTAGGAAGAGAAGAGCTTCAGGTTATAAGTACTAGACGTGTACTGGATGCGATTACCCATATAGTACCCATAGTCCTTTGAAACGTTCGATTTAGGCCCCTAAAGTATATGGCGTTCTTATGTCAAATTTGATGCTTGTAAACAGAAGCGTTTAGAAGCATCAAATGCCGATGTGTAATCGCATCCAGTACAGCCTGGAAGTTCTTCTTTTCCGACTTTGGCAACCAATCTTCCGTATTGATATTTTTTTTTTATTTCATTTTTTTAAATTTAATCAGAAATATATAAAAGTATCTCCCTAAAATATACAACAATGTTGGTTTACTTGTATGTTAATGTGTTGCCATAGTTCTTTAAAACTACGGAATAAATTTTGATACAGTTTTCACTATTGTTTACAGAATTTATTCCGAAAGGCTTTATATATATTAATGCGCAATATTTATATAAAGAAAAGTCGATGTATTGCAAAGAATCCGTACGGTGTTTTAGGCAGCCGACTTTGATGACGTATGTTACACCTTATAAGATACATAAAAAAAATGTTCTACAGAATTGTACATCATCAAAATGCCTACAAAAATTCCGCAATTCTATTTCCTAGGACAAACAAATCACAGTAATTATTTTTATCATCTTTAAATATTATTCAAAAATAATTGCTTATATGTGACGCTATTTACACCGACATAGTATTAAATTATGTTCATAGAAATACTACAATCATTAGCATATTATTTACAGTACATCATTTCAATGACTATTTTAGTTGCTATCCGATTTTAAGCTACTCGAAACAAAAAATAACCTATTTGTGTGTTAGATTTATGAAGACTGGTTGACTTTTAATTACGACGCCGCATCGGTGCATTACACCCATGTGAAGAAGGAGCGGATCGGGACTCAAATAAAACAATTTTAGAGTCGGTCTACTCGACTGATGCTGGCAGTATGACGTGCTATATTGCATTCACATACCACTGTTTAATATCTTTAATCACAAAGCAGCGAACACAATCTCATACGAGTGATTCGTCGCGGCCGACAGGCCCGTTAAGCGCGCGCCGACATACCACCCATTCCAATTAAAAGCCAAGTTTATACATGATTGCTTTTAATTGAAACGGCGCAGGAAATGACAATTTACAAATATCATATCGTTTCGTTTCACACGCCGTTTGTAGTAGTAGCTCATTGTCTTAACTTGCATAGCACGTTGCCAGAGATAGTTTACTTCGTCTGATAACGCATTAGAATCGGTAAATTTTAACTATTAGGTTGGAAATACTCGTAAGCTAATGGGAATAAATATGGTCTCAACCATTATTTAAAACTCAATTACGTAACTGATAAATGACACGTTTTATGTTTTTTTTTTGTTTCGAATTGTCCTACACTGTTAGCCACACGCTTCATGGTTTTTTTTTTTTCGAACTGTCCTACACTGTTAGCCTGGCAAGACCATTACAGTTCCACCGGACTACGGCGTTTTACGGAAAAAAGGGCTTTACATATAAATAAAATGAAAGACCCTTTTTTTGTCCGCGCTAATATTAATAAGGACTAAAAACCAATTTTCAGAAGACTTATAAGTTTCAGAATATAACTTAGACCACATATATTTACGCTTTACCATAGGGGCTATCCAGTAATGATAAAATTAAACAGACATAACGTTAATTCGGTATGAAAATTATATGGGTTAAATAGTAAACACAAAATTATAATTGATACAATTAATAGCCGACCCAGAGTTAATCCAGGTTAAATAAAAGGTTCACTTGGGACCGCAAAACCGATTATTATAAGACCGAAACGATAATAACGTTAAACAATACAATCATATTTATGTATATGCAATTTTTGTTATTGTATTTAATCTGAGTGTATGTTTACCTACTTTTCACGCTAGTATTATTCCATCAGGAAGACTTAGCAATCTGTCAATGTCAAAAAGAAACACAATCTTATACATTATTTGTTTCTCTTTGTATAATTAGAAAACAAACGGAGCGCCGTTATCTCAATAGAATCACCTTGGAACATTTTTATATACATAAAACTGACTATTTACCGTCATTAAGGAAGGTGTTTTATTGTCTTTTTTTGCTCCGGCAATTCAATACCTAACTAACTAACCAATACAGTTGGCTGAATTCCGTATAGTAATAGCGAGAATTCTTCTAAAACACGTTAATACATGAAATAATGTAAACGCCTGTCTGTGTTCGTTTATTTGATACCCATTGAAAAAAAAAATGGTTAAACCCAGTTATTTTTATATTTCATAACAACAGAAAACTCGTTAGCGAAATATTATTATACCGAGTCGAGTAAGACTCGATTCACACTCGTGATGCGATTTACGCTTCAATATCGCTTTGGTGTCGGTCCGGTTCAATATGCTTAAACAAGAAAGAATAGGAAACTTTTCACTATCGTATCGTTCTAGTTCCCGATTCGATTCGATATCGGTTCATCGAAAAGAATATTTGAAGCGTAATCAGAACGGTAGGACTTGAACTGCTATTGTGAGTACGCTTTTGTTTTAACTCCAGTCTTTCATCGGTCGTGCACTTCTCGCAAGTTACGTTGTTTTTCCTAACATAATATGGCTATAATTATATCGTTAGTAATAAATCGTGTAATTCTGAAAAAACTTAAATATGTATCCGTGTAATTCATAGCATTTGATGATATATATCAAATAAATACACTATACATATTTAAATCCAATTTATCTATAAGCGTTTTTTTAGGAGGAAAACTGAGCAAATGACTTTAAAAAATATATTTTATACAAAAAATAAAATTATATATCGAACATGGATCGAAGTCAGACTAATTGTGAGACAAGTAGTGTAGACACAACGAGATTTGATTGAACCGAGATCGGAGCGAGATAGAACCTTGAACGGTATCACAGTATGAATCGAACCTTACAGTAACGTCGTGTCGTTTAGGGTTGTTACTCACATATTTAAGTTACTGTATATTTTTTTTAGTATTTTTTGTTTTTAAACAATTGTCTTTTGCATTATTTCGGTACTTTATTTTATGACGATATCATTTACTATAATTTAATGTATTATTATGTATTGTCTATACCTTAATGCAAAAAAAATATGTAGTAATATCTGGCCAGCAAAAAATAACTAATGACAAAAAAAGGAATATGTGGATCAGTTCAGTGACTTTTGAGATAAAAGTACAAACAGAGAAACGTTTCTTATAATATATAAGGGCATAATAAATCTATTAGACTGTGTTAGAAATTAAATATATAATTGTCGCATCAAGGTCATGAGTATGGAACGTCTATAACACACAAACGTCAAAGTGACGTGTACAGAGCCTAGATTGGGATGGATGATGTTTATAAAAAAGAGTGTTTTCTTAATCGGACTCCCTCAGTTTAGTCAGATCGGGAAACTCGGCGATAGTTCAAGTCGAGGCGCACCGAGTGTCCTTGCGCTGATCGCATAAACAAATCGGATGAGTGCCTTAAGCGCTCCCCTTAGTAGTCCGGTGAAACTGTAGAGGCCCTGCCAGGTTAACAGTGTAGGTCAGTTTGAAAAAAAAATCGGACTCCCATATAATTCTGATCACTCTAAGTGATACTTGCCTAGGAACTGAACTGTGTATTTGAGATACCTTCTACGTTAATAATTCTAACCCACAAAATGTTTATTTCCTCGCCCGGATCCCTGCTGATACCCACAATGAGTGTCGAGAGAATGCATTTTTTTCGTTAGCAGTCGGCGCGAGCGGTCATCACTAAAACTTATCCTACTTGCCTACTTACATACTGTCTGTAATATAATCGTCTACATAATTGATTTCTATTCCGTGATACGAATTCGTTCTGTCCAACTACCCACCGTCAACCATGGTTATAAACATAGATAATGAGTGATAATCCCGATGGAGTAGGCTCATCTTCCATCATATTTATTATATTACTAGCCTTTGCTCTGCAGCTTAGCTTAAAATAGATTTGACTTATCCTTTGGGAACGATGCTTTTATTCGGGATGAATTGTACCCTATGTACTTTTTTGTACTCCAGACAACCATGTATACAATTTTCAACATAATCGGTTAAGTAGTTTTGGCGGGAAAGCGTAACAAACAAGCAAACTCGCATTAATATTCATAGTATTAGAATTAGTTTCTACCTGTACTTATTTCCTCGAAGTTTCTAATGATAATATTGTGACTACACGGATGTTTTATGACATTGAAATCAATGGTGTTGTTTTGAATACACTCATGTTGGATAATTCTATCGACGGTTACCATATACTTTTATTATGACAGTATATAAAGGCTGCGAACGTATCATGTTCCGCATAGATCTTACCATTAAAGCTAGAAAGCCGCTAATGTGCATATTACCAAATTAATCTACAGATTAACCGACTTGCTCCATTAACGTGCGGAATCAAGGACTGGCCTCGTCACTGTTGTTTACTTTTATCACAAGTTCAATCTAACCTAACACACAGCTTCTTGGTCTCCAGGAATAAAAGAAATTGGTACTCATTGTGTCATATGTACATACTGCAGAAACAAGATATTAAATAATATTAGCAATGTGCGTGATTTAAGTTTTGAATATATGTCCTACATGTGTGGACATAAAACTGTGTCGCATGAAAACAAAACTTCCACACAAGCGACAACCCTAGTCCCATGTATAATTATTATTATTAATATTAGTTTTTACTGTACCACCATAGACGATAATTATAAAATCAGCAACAATTAAAATTTCCGTGGGTCCGATTTGATTTTGTTATATTCAGTTATTAACCATTCATATAAATAAAGAACAGAAAAAAAAACGTTTTATAGTTGAACCATTTTCGCTAGTGGCTCTTCTTACGTCGTTAAACTCTTGCTGACTAAAAACCCCACAGTATTGTTCTCACACCTTTTTGTCAGGAAGCCAGGTATACCTACACATTAATTCCGCTCGAGCCGGCCGATATCGACCCTCATAAGTGGCCCGTCTTGCGGTCTGAGGAGTTGAGATCCGGAAAATCTTATAAACCGACAGCGACCTGAGCCTTCCCGGATCCGAGGGCCTCGTTGAGGCCTCTTTGTCGATACTAAGCCTCACCCCGTTCCATCACGCCAATGTGATCACAATTTAGACCCTCCCCCGAGTCCTCATGAAATATATGGACTGTTTTCAGAGTCACATACGCAAGCCCATTCGTGTCGTTATCGGTCTCTTCGTTCTCGCGTTTTCGAGCCGAGCTGGCCTCCGTCTCCATCACCGCATTGATGACAGATGTGGTTTTTAACCCTCCCCTCTCCTTGCAACTATATTTTAAAATATAATCACTATTCCAACCTCAACTAACCCAATCCGGTACAATCTAAATGGCACACTAAATAACAGGATACCAAATGTAATGGTATGTTTAAAAAGTATTAATTACGTAACCCGACTTGGATGGTTCTTCTTTATATTGACCGGTCAGTTTATTCTGTGCCCTAATTAATCACTTATTCCATGACAAACGATGCTTTATTACAACAAAACGGATATATACAGAGTAAATTAAACATTTGTTTTAAGTTACGTATAACCGCTCGACAGATTACATTCTTATCGACGTAAAAAAAATTCTTAGTTATTTATTTGTATATGGTCTGTTAACAACTTTAAACATTATATGCAATTAGCATTATCTATGTTGGATAATAAAATAACTTATTTCAAAGTCTTTGTCAAGCATCACGAATACGGAATATTTTTGCGATTTACATAATTTGTATTCTATGGTCAGAAGAGTACTAAAAATAGCATTAGTGAAATGACATTTAAGTTTCAATCACATAGATAAACGTAGTTTGTGTCGAACATCAAAAGTATTTTTACCTGAACGGAGTCGCGGTCACCAACTAGTAAAGTAATAACATTTAATAAAACTACGACAATTTGTACATTTAACCAAAAGAAACAAAAAAGTTATATACGGATCTTAAAGAATGGTAAACGACTAATGGAATGTCGACCCGATGTTCTCAGGTAGAGTCATTGAATTTTGTCCGACAAATTCGCTACCACTATGCACAGCGTAAAAACGCGACACGGTGTCGTCTAAGTTTGTCACGTTTCGGAATAAACCACTGTTTCTCAAGCAGACGAGAGATTTACAAGACAACATGACATCGACATCTAGGAATGGTCCTTTCTCTCTTTTGTCAACATTGTGTTTGTATATGGTTTTGCTTACCATGACAATTCGCGGTTGTTGTATAAAAAAAAACTGGATGATTAATATTAAGGCTGACAATGAAGGAAGAAATTTTAAGGAAACATGAAAACCCTAAAAGTTGAGAGAAATATCAAACTAACAGTGATGTTCTTGGTTTGGACTTCATAGCTGTGCTACTCTAATAAACTGTTATTACTTTAATAACCTCTTTTGTTATGTTTATATTACTCTTGTTCATAGGTAGGACTGGAAGAAAATGTAGAGCATCACTATTCCCCACCTCCTTAACCTTACTTACCTTACCCCATTTATGCATTCGCTAGATTTCTACTCTTTATACGCACAGTAGTTTTTCTATTTAAACTATACTATCATTTTCATAATTTGAAAAGTAATATCTAAAACTCAGTATAAACAGCAGAATCATAGGAACGAGAAAAACACTTTACTATATATCCATGTGTAAACGCAAAGTTGTATGTTTAAGATATATTTAGAATCGCAGATGTTTAGTTAAATTACGTGTTTTACACTGATTTGCATGTTGATTCTAGTCTTTTCAATATTCTCTATTCTCTGAGATATGATTTTGACGTGTTCAAATTTACTTAACTACATAATAAATGCAAACACTTCAAAAAGATATTGCAGTGAAATATTCTAAAACCTTGCATGCGTAATACAATGATATATTCAAATGTGCATTACATATACTAGACACGCGTATAGCTCTACACTTGTTTGCTAATATTAATATTTGTCCTTATAAATCTTTGTTAGTGTAAATATTAAAACGTTCACGGAAATTATGGTCTGTCAGTGCCAATCAATAATGGGTTACAGTAAACTTAATAGCATGAAACCCAGAACTACTCCTTTAGGAAAAAATTTACTCTGGTACTCTTCAAAAAATATATTTCTTACATGGTCAAAAAGCTAGTCGTTATAGCTCATACTTCACATTTTATCTATAACGGTTTTTATTATATCAACTTTGCGACCTCTTTTGTATCAAAAGTTCTCTATCTTAAAAACAATGGTTAGCATGTACAGATACCACTTCAAGCAACATAGATTCGAATCCTTGCGAATGACTTGGAGCTTTCTGTGGAGGAAACAGCGAAATGAACCCATAGCATAGTGGTAGGGCTTTTTCTAAGCCTGTGGGGCTAGCTACCACCATCAAGTCGAAAATCTATTACTAAGCACCTATAGGTGTATGCACCTACTGTTCCCCTATAAATTTAGTATATTTACTATTTTAAACTACATCATCATTTAACATAAGTTTTGATTGTGGTCAAATCAACTTATAAAGTATTAAAAAAAGTAAAGGAATATCTACAATATCTGAACATAATTAGTTATGTAACTATTTCTTAGGTATCACATTCACATTGCTAATCAATTTGAATCTGATTTGAAACATTATTTACAAATTCTATTTATTCAAATAACACACACCTGTTTGACATTGAATTTACTGAACAATTTACAAGTCAATGTTCATAGATCACATAAAAAACAAGTTTTATTGTAGAAACATTGATTAGGTGAATGATTTTGATATATAGGAGTGATTCTCCCTTTGTACACTAATTATAATGTAAAACTATAAACAATACTAATATTATTAAAAAAAAAATGAAGTCTCATCAAGTTTAGTCAAGATGGGTTATGTCTCAATTCCAATTGAATTACATATTTCTATATACCTCTTAATTAACTTTCAACATATAATTTTCAATGTTCCAATTGAATGTGAAGGTTGTTTAAACATTCAGTTGTACAGCAGATTTGTGATTAGTTAATTTACATGTTGTTAATTAAATATGCATATTAAAACATGTGTTCTATACCAATTTTTAGGTGTTTTTGTACACATATACATAGTAATAATAATGTACATATATAGTTGAAAGTGTTAACAGGATAAAAAAATGTCTCATTAACATTTACAGGTAGATTTGATCTCAATTAAACTCTATATTTTAAGGTAATATTAGGGTGGTGATAGACAAGGACTCACTTTCTTGTTTATTCCTTAGGATATGGGATAAATGCAGGTTAGATGAATTGGCGAAAGATGTCTGGGGTACCATGAATGTCCTTGAAACTCAAGGGGAAGGAATAAAAACTATTATAAGACCAGTCATGCTGTATGCATCTGAGTGCTGTGTTACGAAAAAGACTGATGAGAGAAAACTATATGTAGCAGAGATGTGAATGTTAAGATGGATATGTGGTATAACTGGAATCTATAAGATTAAGAATGAGTATATAGAAGGTAGTTTGAAAATAGCACCAGTGACAGAGAAGTTGAGGAGTAATAGGTTAGCATGACATTGGCATGTCCTAAGGAGAGATGAAAGCCATGTAACCATGCCATGTGGATGGATATAAAAGTAGAGGTAGACCAAAGAAGGTACACAGAGGTGACAGGGGAGAGTGGAAAAGGAAATCATGTTGTTCCAAGCCTATTTAGGTGGGATAAGGGTAAGAAGATGATGATGTTGATATTGGGCAATATTATTCAACACTATGAGCTACTTTTCTAATTCATTGATATTGAATTATGCTTGAAATGGCAGAATCCCAGGTATAGGAGAAATAATGGCTGTCTCAAGTACTACCATGACAACACACAAATTTCTTGGTGACTGATTTGCAACTTGATAATAAGGAGGTAGCCAATCACTCTACCAACACATACAATCAATTACATAATGTGTTCTACCACCATGAATTGGTTTAATCAAAATATTTTATTTAGATCAATATTGCAGACTACTACTGCAGTACTAGTGTTTCAATATATTCTGTTAATATAATAAGTAAGAATAATAAACAACGAATGTAATTTAACATCCATACCAAATTATTATAATATTTTTTTAATCATTTATGGACATTTGAGCACATTCTTATCTGATGTTAAATAATGATATGGTAACATAGTAAGCCTAAAGAGGCCAGGCTCTTAAGTACCATTGCTGGAACACACCAAGATGCTTAGAGACAGATCTTCAACTTGAGGGTGGTACCTAGCCAGGCAGACTTAATAAAATGCCCTACCTCCATGCTATGGTTTCATCACAACGATTTTCCTCCATTGAAACCTCCGTCTCTGTTGCAACTATCATGATATGGTGTCATAACATGCTATCAACTGAGCCATTATGGCTTTTATAGGTATAAAGGAATTAACCATTTCAAAGAATATTTTCTGTGGTTCAAATTTGAGTTTGTCGAGTTGAGATTTAAGATATTTTTCCAGTTACATATGCTGGCGACAAATGGTTTCTGAAAGTAATAACATTTTAAAACTGTTTGTTATTTGTAAATTCGGCCAGAGACATGCAAATTCTAAGCGATATATCACTTTATTGTTGTTATAAAATTCACCTTTGCACCACACACAAAGGTTTTTCTTATATATTGTATTGAGTTTTGTAAATTCTTTTAATTTTTTTTAAATCATGATTTCTTATTAATAATTAATTCAAACAGTTACATTTGTTTGATATTGTAGTGAATCACAATTGATTGCTAGTTTGGTTAGATTGGAATAGCATAATGTCAACAAGTCACTGTAATGCTCGACTAGTGACAAAACAAATTAACCATACAAAATTCACATTTTCCAATTCCTAGTATTATAATTGTGCTGATTAAATAGTTATAATCTAATAAAATATACATAGAATTTCTCAGAAACAAATAATTTCTTCACTTATTTCTACACAAAGGATATTTTTTTCCTATCAGCTCCTCACCATCTCTAACCCATTACATCATCCAAAACAATGGTATATATCCAAAAGTACTCTTTCGCAACGAACAGACATAAATATTTTGAATGATCATTTATCAACAGTTACTGAAAGAAAATCGTCACATAAATTACATATTTCGACATCATATCGGAAACAACGATTACAGAGGTCAATAAAGCGTAGACCGAGATACAATAGGTAGCATTTCGTAATGGACAGTTTCAAAGGATTTTGCATAAAAAACTTTCGTTTGTGTCGTAAAACCACGCAAAATTCAAGTATCACTATTTTAATAATAACAAATTATGTAAATAACATGTGTAAACTCGAATCACGAACTTCCTAAGTTCTGTTTTTTAAGTTACGGAATTTAGACTTGACCTAGAAAATAAATCGTTCACTTTCGTATCGAATCGATACGTCCTTCCAAAGAAACCAGTGAACAATTAAGGAATTGAATCATTACTATACGTCATCGAATTGCAGGCCGTGAGATGCAAAGGAATTCAATACGAGTGTTGTATTTAAGGAACATAAAATAATTAAACTTACCTTGGGTATACTGGCAACC
This sequence comes from Antheraea assamensis, assembly GCA_035772565.1. Classification (NCBI taxonomy): domain Eukaryota; kingdom Metazoa; phylum Arthropoda; class Insecta; order Lepidoptera; family Saturniidae; genus Antheraea; species Antheraea assamensis. The sequence continues at coordinate 2,771,133 of JAQQSE010000010.1, read as the reverse complement.
AAACAACAGGAACAATATACTAAAACCGAATATATATCTCACATTCACATGTAAATGTTCCATTTTTTACTCACAAAATAAAAACTTAACTTATTCGTTAGCTTATTCTCATGCACGTCATTTAACTGAATGACGGGTGAAGTAGCCAATGTTTTACAGGCCAAACTGATTTTCTATAGTGATGTGACGGATTTCAAATACATTGAATGTAAAAACCAAACCATTCATACGAATTAGGTACATATATTTCTCGGTACAATTAAACTATATTCATAATTAAAATATGGCATTAGAAATATTCAATATGGATGAATATAAAGTAGTCTAACTAATATTAACATTTTTTTATTCAAAATTCAAATGAATATATTTGAATCTTCTTTAATAAGGATTTCTGTTGAAATTTGAATTTATTTTGAGCAAAGAAATCCATACAGGTTCTAAAAAAAGATTAATGATGTATGAAACTCAATTTAAAATCATACATGAGTTCTTGTTGAAGGTGTTGTGCTAATATATTTTATTTTTAGTATATACTTTTTTTAGGTAAAAATCTTTTAGTAGATTATAACTGCCATTGTCGAGTAGACATTACAACTTTCTTGCGATCATTTCAATGAATTAACACGATGGTGCCGTCTGTGTGAAAGCCATCTTGTTAGATAACTTTCCAGGGAGTTTTTGTAATAAGTCAAAATCCATGCTACATGACATTATTTCCCACCCACGTCACTTGTAAATAATAACCAAACTATATTACGTAAACCTCATAAATATTACAAAATATGGAGACAAATAACACAAGATTATGAATAAAATATAAAATCCACTACATGACATTCCAAGATCCCCCAAAAACTTCAATATATACTTTATACTAACGATATCAATAACTAACTAAAATTATAGTGTAAAAAAGCATATAGCTTTAGAACGTCTTATTTATATTTAGACAAATGTGATATGTGTGAATATCTCGATTCTAAAATATAATATGAATGTACCAACTATGCATTGCAAGTTGAAATCAGTCGTGAAAAGTTTCAATGCTACCCTAACAATTATATCGAAATAGTTATGATTCTGTCTACTTTTACGTGTTCTGAATATCACAAATATTCTTTATTTGTGCTTTTTGGTCGGATAATAATGTAGGTATAATAGAGGTATAATTAGTTTCTATTTGTCTCTGGTGCATTTTATTTGCATTGTACATTTTTGAGTTTGTGACACAAGAGTATTTTTTTACGTATATAGCTAGTAAAATTGATAGATAGTTTTATTTATTTTTTTCTGAATAGTAAAATATATACGTATGAAGTAATTTTTGATACATATAAAATTAGTAATGATAGTCGTCGCTACTTGCAAATCATAGGTTATCCAAATAATAATCTTACTCATTTGTTCTTCAATAGAAAGTAGTATTGCAAATAACTAAGGTTTTTTTTACACACCTTTTATTGTGCTACAAATGAGTATGTCGGAAGAAGAAATTGAAAAGTGGACAATAGAAAGCAGAAATAAAGGTAAATAAAGCTTTTAATTTCGTATTCCATTAACGCTATTAGATAACAGTGTAGAAGAATTACCTAAAGTAAACTTGATGTTATAGTCTTATGACGGTCTTGGCTTTAAAGGCGTATTACTATGTACTATGTATAATGCAAAAATTGTGTTCAGCAGGTTGTTAATGTAGGCCACATAACTTAAGGGGTGTGAACAATATGATTGTTATATGCTATAAGGTATCACTTTTCTTGTGGCCAACAAAGTTTTTGTGACTTGATTATGTATATATTGTTATATTACTTAATCTGTTAGTAAGGTTACAACACCACTGATATCAACTTTTTACTGAGTATTCTGCAGGTATTGTTGGCTGTGTTCATTACTTAGTCTACTTGTGGATCAATTAAACTCTTCAAATATGAGGCTCGGGCTAATTAATCTATATATGTATATATATATTATGAAAATACAGTCCTATTAAAGCTCTATAACATCAAAACTACTGAATATATCAGAATAGAAGTATGACCATTCAATATAGAATTTTTCATAGATGATTCTAGGATATTTACTTTTTGGTTGCAATTGACCAATTATCATTTTTTTAATGCCCAATGAAGCAGGATGTAATCAGCTAGTTCATCTATAAAACAATAACAAAAATATGTGGTAATTAAAATCATGTTTGTTAAAATATTCATATTTCAATATTAATTATTCCAGAGTTATCTATGTCTATAAGCTGCTCTAGCTTTGAAGTATTGGACCCACATGATCCAGTTATAAGTCGGTTGGCGACACAACTATTCAAGAAGACAAATGACTACTTACAAGGAGAAATGGCTGCAGGCCAGGTATAATAATCATTTCCCAATTATAGGTCAATTTAAGTTCAATTTCAAAAATCCTTTTTTACTTACTTAGATTACTTGTAAATTAATGGACATTTCCATTAACATCATGCCAACAAGGCATGCATTTTTATTTATCCTTAGTACAGTCCCAAGCAATATTTTTGGTTGCACTGAATAAAACCATAACTTTGGGCTTGCATATAATACAGTCAGTCAGTTATTAGCACTCAACGATCCCTTGCCTCCCCCAAGAAGTACGGTCGGTCGGTACACCGTGGGGTTTTGGTCCGTGCGAGTTGGACATAACCCACACTCTCCCCCGAGAGGGTGGGTATCCATAATGGATTTCCCCATGATAATAAAATTAAAAAAAAAGAAAAGAAAGGAGCTTATTACATAATAGAGTATAAATATTATATGGAAATCTGTAATTGGTATTTATTTAACCTTAGTTGTCTGGATATTATACATATATAATAGTATTTATAGTCAATTTGTGTTTTACATATCTATGTTCAGAGTGGTCAAAAAGATTAGTGAGTACTGTATTGACTTGAGTTACATATGCAACTCATGAGAGTGGCATGAGCAAAGTTTCATGTTTCCAGACCTTTCAGTTTAAATTCTGTACTGTCAGTCAGTATTATAGTTTTTCTAAGTACCTTCCAAGGTTTCATATATAAATTTCATGATCACTGAATAAACTGCTTTTATGTAAAAATAATAAAAAAAATGTATACATAAAGTTTAATAGCATAACATAACAAATTCTTTACTTTTCTTACAAATATTATAAAAGTAAACGACAGTGTGTTTGTTAAACTTTCACACCTTAACTACTAAAGCCATCATCATGGAATTTTGTATACACATTGTCTAGGGTATAGAAAAGAAGGTAAGGTACATTTCATCCAGAAAATTACTGTTCCCGAGGAGTAGAATAAATTTACGTTAATGCCAGTGAAGCCATGAGCAAAATCGAGTAATTCTTAAAATAATATTGTCATTGCTTTTGATACTTAATAAGAATGTACCTTTCTACCAGTGAAAGAATTTTCAGAAGAGAATTAGTACTTCCAGAGGTTATCTCCTACAAACATACAAACTTTACCTCCTAGTAATAATGCAATAAATAGATATGTTGAAATTGATGAAGATATGAAATTGCAAATTTGTTTCAATATTTTTCAAGTGATTGTTAAATTTATTGGATTTGTACAAATCTCCTTCTTTTCCAAACAGGAACACTATACACTAATTGAAGATCTCAACAGACTGACGATTACAAAGTATGCAGATCTGAGGAATTTGGCATCGAATCTTAACAAGAGTCTTGTTGAATATAATGACTTGTGTAAGTAATTAATATCAATGCTTTATTTAAACAACCAATGATCTATGAGACTAGCATTAGTTACAAAAAAAATTACTAACAATCGTTAATTAGAGAGTATTGAAGACAGTATTCATAAAGAAACATATAAAAATAGTGCTACTTAAATAGGTTTCAATTAAATTGTATAGTACATTTAAAGGCACCTCTACAGTTTTGATGTAGTACCTCTATGTCACTGCACTATACTCTGTGTTAAGCACAGTGCGTATACTGGCTTATTGTGACATGTAGAAAAACCAAACGAGTGCCATCTTTACTAGTGTTTTTTCTTTGAAGTATTTCCTTTCCAGATGTACAGCAGATAAAACCACTGCTAGAGCAAATTGATGTGATAAATACTCAAGTGACAAAGTTAGAAGCCAGCGCGTACCGTCTGGATAGTTACACGAAACAGTTGAAAGCGCGCTTCAAAGAGTTAGAAGACAAGTGAGGTTGACTATTATTATTTTTTAGGATAACTCTATGCTGTTTTGAAAAGGGATCATTATCGATATTTTATGTTATGCTATAATTAAATAATACAATTACACTGTAATTTTATGATATACTCGTATATATAAAATTACAGTGTAATTGTATTATTTAATTTCTTCTTCTTTCTTTCATATATATATATTGTAACAATTATTTTTACCAGTTACTAGAGTAATTAATACTTATACTGAAATATTAATTTCGTAATAAATATATTGTGAACACCTCAAGGTCCCAAAAAAGAGTTAATAAGCATTCCTCTATGTTAGTTCCAGAGAGTATGATAAATGCTTGGTACCAAGGTTCACTCTCTGTTTCTCACCACAATAAAATACACAAGTCGATTGTCTCGTACTCTACGAGAATTTAATACATTTGTTTATTTGTAAATAATTATTGGTATAATTACTTTTTAATCAATTGAATAATTATGTAACTATATGAATGATACACGAGATACAAGTTTTAAAGGCTAATTTATTTTTCACCATTGAAGCTCTTGATCTACTGTATTTGAAATTCTCATATATTAATCAATAGTTTGTAATGCTTTTTAAGAAAAATTCAGTTCAATACGAAAATCGAATAAATTTAACAAATCATTTATTTAATAATTATTCTATCTCTTTTCCTTAATTATGTGTGTAACATGTAACACCAATTTGCAAAATATTTTTAGCACCTATATATTTCATATAGAGAAACATATTTTTAATTTAAATTGATTTGAAATCTGATAATTTTTATAAATATATGTACATCATATATACAAATATATACATAAAATAAATTAGAATCAAAATAAATTGTTGTAATCACTTATAAATATTTTACAAGAGATTCATAATATATGTAAAATATTAGGGCTACAAAAGTTGCATTCTGTGAATCGTGAAAATAAAGCAATAAGTACATAAAACATTTTTAACTTTAATATAAATATTATTGTTGTAACAGTTTATTAATAAGTAAAAGCTGTTTTATATGAATAGTATATTTCTATAGTATTTAGATCTACTACATATGTAACGCTGTTATATTATTTCCAGTTCCTGAATAGTTCACATTGATTGCCTAAGTGCCTTGCACATGCTTAAAGCATTCACAGGTTGACTTGTTAATCGGATGGGATAGTTATTTGTATTTATAATTTACGATATATGGGGATGAGGGATACATTTGATTGTACTAACTAATACATATGTATATATTTTTTTAAGAGTGTCGTTGATATTTTTATAATGAACTGCAGAACTATTGTCTGTATTTTAGCGATAATATTTATTATTTTGTTTTGGTGTCATTCTAATACATTTTTAATAAATTTAAACTTGACGGTAAATACAAAGATGTATCTATCATCATCCTGTATATCGTAAATTAAAAATATTACAAAGATCGTTATCGGAATAAGTGGATGCACCGCACCGGTTTGGCAGATTCGTCGATGTCATTTAAAATTTTTGTCTTTCGCAATTGCTGGAAAACTTTTTGGTACATAGAAATATTACTCGTGATTGCCAATAACTAGTTGATTTTAATAGTATTTCAGTTATAATTATGATATAAAGAATTAATCGATAATTAATTAACTGTCGTGCGACGCTTTTTAAAATTACAGGCAGTTACAATTATTAGAAGAGTGCAGAAAACTTAAGAGGGAAAGTGTAGTACTGATTATATAACTAGTGGCGATTATACTAGTAAAAGTATAATTGCGATCGACTTCGTAGATTTCATTGTGACAAGCTAACGATACAGACAGAGATATTTTCGCATTTATATGTGCTGATTAATTAATACACCCGGCTTACATTTATAAAGTAATGTCTACAGTATATATATATATATTAAATCGAATATCTACTCTGGACCGGGTACATCCTATTCCGATTCCGATGTCGAAGTTTCGATTATGCCTAAATCTTACCCGTGACTGGTGTGATGATGTTCACATATCGATTTTCGATTTATGAAATGGTTATACAATGGATTGGGATTTTTTGTAGTAATACGTTAGAAATTTTTTTTGTATCTATCGATATGTCGATCTTATCTCATCAAACACGGAAGTGTACACGTGTCGTAGGTGTTTATAATAATTTGTATTTTAGTTAAAAGTTTATTTTTTGCTCACTTTCTTTCTTACTCTATGGCAGGCTATTTGGCGGTTCAAAATTTGAATATAGTTATATCGTTTATGTTAATTGGGCTAGCGGCCCTTCAAATTGTGTTGAAGGGGGGAGGAACGAGGTTGAGAAAGGTCTGTCCTTTGTTTATTTTTATTAAATTAAATTATTAAATAATAATTTTATAATAAACTATTAAATGAATATTATTAACTTATTTAAAACAATTGCTTATAAATTTAATGCAGCTTTTTAACAAAAATACAATTTATTCTAAACATCAACGACTGATCGCCAGAAGTAATTATGGAATCGATAGTGCATGTGGATAAGTACAAGTAACTGGTTAGCCTAAAACCTGATCAGAAGTACCTAAGTTGCCTTCTGCGATACCTCTATAGGATAATGGGGGTGCAATTATAATGCCGACGACGTCCCCACGGCGGATGAGAATATATTTAAGATAATAATTATGTTAATATTAATCATAGAATCGTCTCGACGTTGGAAAGGTAAATTGGCTTACACGCCGGTGACGGCTTTTGTAAGTTAGTCAATTAACCGATCTGACCTTGACCTGTAGTAGTTGAATAGTCGGTTAGCTAATTACCTCAATGCTTGAGCGGGCGATATAGAATGATCCTTTATAGAATTAAGACATTTTAGATATTCCGCGGGACTGTATTTTCTAAATGCGTCGTACAATATTACTGAAATATTTGTGAGATTTGTAACAATAGTTCATAATTCATAACGCCTGCAAGTAACTCGTTTACATGCCTTTTAGCAAACTACAGTCGGTTTAATACGTACAGTACTATTTTTGTACTTTAGACGCTCTATGTTTCTAGCGAAATAGCAGTTAATTATTATTAGAAATAATTAAATATATGTTTTATTGTTAATGCAATATTGTTATCATAAAACATTCTTGACTGGTTTCTGCAAACCATCTCAGATTATTTAATGATGTTTATCGAACGCACAGCTAGTTGTTATATTCAATAAAATAAAAAAAAATAGCAAATAAAAATAGAATATTTAAAAAGGCCGCCAAAACGCTCTCGGGTGTGGTACGATGTTCATATGACATCACATGTCAATGTCCAATCAGAGCCACAGGACACTTGAAACGCAAACGATTGGCAATCAATATCCGACATTTACTAACATGTCTCACGTCACCTTAGATTCAGCCAATCCAAACCGTTTTTGATCACATGGTGCCAATTAAGAAATAGGTTATTTTTAAGTAATTCTTAATTAAATAAACTATTACTTTTTATTAAAACTGATGCAAATCTCTTTTAAAACTCATGATCTATAGGAATATAAATAGTTATGATATTATATCTCCTACGGTCAAATATGTTAATATTTTTTTTAAAGTAACCGTTATGTTTTTGAGTTACGCACACGCTAGAAAGTTTAGATCGATCGATAAATAGATTGATCTAGAACTTTCGGTGTTGTTGTGATATATCTATTTAAGCGGCTGTTGTTATGCTTAATTCGATTGAGACGTTAATACTTTTGGACCCTATGTTAGCTTAACATTAGTACAAGTTCAATATCTAGAAAAAGTAATTCATTCTATTAAAAAAAGTATTTTTTGTTCCAACCAAAAAAAATATTAGAATAGGCATATTGATTTTCAGTTGTTTGGTTGCGGTTTCATTTTATTACATGGTCGTATTGTAAAAGGAAGATTCGGCTTATTTACTTCGTTGCCGTGCGAAGCCGGGGCGGGCAGCTATTTGCGAATTACAATTTGATAATATTTTAATAGACTTTTAATAGATAATAATTTGATATAAATGAAAAATAGTTATTATTCAAGGGGCACACACCAATATTTATATATATAAATCATTATTCTTATTGCATCATCACTTTTTTACTAAACACTTATTTTGTCGCATAAAGAAATTCACTTCGGGTTAATAATTTCATACGAATGTTTGAAACTAGACTTCAACAGAAAAAAAACGTTGATTGACTCGATTATGAATGTATGACAGAACTCGTTGAGTTTTGCAGCGAATGCGAAACTTTGTCTCACTTAGAAAGGTTTGATTTCGATAAATAGAATTATTATCTGTGCTACTGATGAAATATGTAACATTCTGTTATTAAAAAAAATAAAACTCGATTATTGTCATATTTTGTTGTTTTTAATGATCGTAGATTATTCTAAATGAATAATAATAACTGACCGAACATTTTGCGTAAATATCGGTCAAAAGCTGAGCAGTTGCCTTATAATCCTAGTACAACATATCGTTCATAATGCTTCTTACTTGTAAAATGTTATATAATGAAATGTTGAAATTCTACACAGAATATACATTGTCATTACGCTTATAAGTCCGTTATATAAAAATTGGAAGTTTCATCATTGGGAAAATAAAAATATTGTATGATTTTCTGAAAATAAAAATAAACGAACGAAATAATGAAGTCATCTACGTAATTTCGGAACTTTACAGAAAAATAAAATATTTATGTAACGGATTTGCCAATGAGCTGACAACGATATATATTATATTATCACATATTTATGTACGCAATAATAATAATAATATAATTAATATAAGACATTATTGTTAAATTAATAATTAAATATATTCTAAATTAAAATTGTGTTTTATTGTTCTGAATCATATTTAAATTATATAAATTACTAGCAGACCCGGGCGGACGTTGTTCTGTCCTGATAATTAAAAAATACATACTTATGTGCATGAAACGCTTAAGGCGACTTGACTTCCGATTCTTTCAACAATTATCATTATATTTCAACCAATTTACAAAAAAAAACCTTGAAAAATTATATAGCTACCTTCCCTCTTAACCTCCCCCTTGAATTACTCTCTATCTATTGGTAAAAACCGCATTACAATCTGTTCAGTAGTTTTTGAGTTTATCGCGAATATCCAGACAGACAGACGCGGCGGACGACTTTGTCTTATAATATGTATAATAGCCCGCGGCTCCGTCCGCGCATGTAGTCTGGTGAAACTGTAGAGGCCTTGCCAGGTCAACAGTGTAGTCAGTTCGAAAAAAAACCATCCGAGCTTATAATCATAATATAATATCTTATAAATGTTACAGATATTTTAATAGGCTATCGATTTTGGAATATAAACATCCGACATAAAAAAATTCAAAACGGACACACACACAGAAAAATAACTCCATGTTTATAATCCGTAATCGTCTATGATATTATGAAAAAGAAAATAATTGTGTGATTTTATGAGACCACGATGCAAGTGAAACATTTTTTCGGATCGTAGCGTTTTAAAAACCTAACATAATATTTATTTAAATCATTTTGAATTGAGGTATGGGTGCCGCTATATTGACCTTGGCTACTCTGCCGAGTCTTTCACAATACCCCTACTGCGCGGCCGGCTGTAATGCAACATGCGATAGATGGACCAAAAAAATTGAGGCGATGCGGAAAAGTTTTACTTTAATAAAAATAAGTATATAAGGAAGAAATACAGATTTATCAATATACAGATAGATGTTGATATCTCTGCGACTGATAAACTCCATCGCAGTTTGACCAATTCTCTTGAATGTTGACTGACACACTTAAGAATTTTTAAAGTAAAAGCGTCTTTATGCGCATTGCATAGTGAACTGTCACGCTCAGGTTCATGGCTGAATCGGGTTTACTCGGCTTGACTCGACGTCGAGCGCGCTAGGGTCGGTGACGTATTGAATTATGTATACCCGGCTCCAGTTGTCATCATCTACCTTTATTGTCTGACGAAGAGAGCTTCATCCAAATCGGGGGTTTTCATTTATATTGCATAGATAAACACACACCCACTTTATCCAATGATATTAGCGTATTATAATTGTTATATTATAGAAAAAAATAGAGTTATTGGGTAGTAGCTATTCGTGCGACTTCGACTGCGTACATATTAATATATTCAGGATGAAATATAACCTACGCCCATTTTTAGGTTCCACGATACTTCTGTGCTAAATTTCATTGCGATATGCTTAAGAGATTTATTTCTCAGATAACAATAAGCATCATTACTTTTGTATCTTATAAAGCTAGCGTGGACACGCACACATTCACAAAAGTATGTATAATTATAAATTATCTGAAAAAACGATAGCCCAGTATGTCAATTCTGCAGAAGTCATTATAGCCTACGATATTTTCACTAACTAGCCAACTCTCGTTTACGGTTTGGCTAAAAATCCATTGAAACTTTGAAATAAACCCTTTTATTTACGCCAGGGTGAGCTTTCTGTACAGTTAAAACGTAACGGACTGTGCAGTTCATATTGTACATAGTTTCTGCGAACTAAAGCAAACTTTTTTCAAACATCATAAATCACAAGCTCGCTTGTATTCAGCACCTGACGGCATGGTTTAAACTTTGCGTCCACCAGGTTGAATCGCGTAAAGCCGAATCGAATACGGTTTATCCTCTTACATATACGAAGGACTATATAAACATTAATATAGTTTACTATTAAACTGTAATATAAAACACTTTACATAGTGTAACTATCTGAACCCACATTCTCTCTATCTCCACACTCCTCTCCTCTGCTCCATACGAGCTTGTTTCACACGAATTATTTTCATTTCGTAATTCTATTTTTGCTCACAGGTTTTTGCAATTTCCGAAAAAAATATTTCTATTTCTTATAGCTTATAAATGGTAAGCGTTTTGTAATAACATAGACTTCATATACATACAATTCTGTAGGCAGTAAATACATATTTATAATGATTGTTAAAACTATAATTGACATACTGTCTACAATAATACGCAAACATAATATAAAACAATTCTGAGTTCAAAAATATCATTGCCATTGAAAACAAAATACATTTTTTTTATGAAATTGAAAAGCATTATTAATATTTTTATAGCCTATATTTTGTCTAATGCAAAATTACTTTCAATTCAGTAAATCCGAGTTTGAGCGAAATCTAGACTTACATTAAACAAAAAATCGAATATTAAATTTTATTTTAAACTACTTTTATAACGGATACCTATTACAGAATTTGGAGCGGAATTGCATGTGCACACATGTGATAGATTTATCAATATGCTATAGTAACTTATGATCATAGAAAATTGTCATGGGCCGATTCGGTGTGCCTGATGGACGGTAAGCATAATGTGTCCTCCATACCTCTAACAAATATATTCAGAACGATGTATAAAACACTGTAGGGTAAAAGCATTCTTTAATAAATTATTTGGTGTCTATGCAGCGTAACCCTTAAGCAGAGCGCACGTACATCTGGCTTCACGATTTGTCTCCTTATAGCCGTTATGTAAATGTTATAGTGACTTATGTACACCGTGTAAAGATTATTCAAAGGTTGTCTTAAGGGCCAGACGTTTTTAAACATGGTTAAATGCGTTATCTCATCTTTATAGGGTTGGTAGACGTTTTCCTTAGTATTCACAAATTTTATACACATATCGTTTTTTACACAATTTGTTCATAACTTCTTCGGTATTAAGGTCCGTCTATCTGTATACTAATCACTCCTTTAGTTATATGACTTTCATCATTCCTCGTGAGATATTTTATTTTTGACCTCATATATTTTTTATTAACCTGGGGAAATCCTCATGGATACGCCACACTCCTGGGGGACACAGAGTGTGACACGAAAACCTCACGATGTACAGATGCCGCTCCAGTAGTTAGCTTGACGAAAGGGGCCCCGGCCCTTCCCCTCTGGCTCGGCTACAGTGGTGGAAGGATGGGGGAAAGGCGTGCCCCTCTCCTTCTGCCAGACCTACTATAGCACAGAGAGCCGCTTAGAAGGTCTTCCTCGTGGGCCCGCTTCGCCGCCTGTCATGTCATGCCATATCATCTCACAGAAGGAAGTCAGCACTTCCCATGCGGCTTCGCTGCCGAGCATGGCTCAGACTATGTCCAGCAGCGATGGACCCGTACCAACTGCCGCAGGCATCACACTAGCCTACTATTAATACAGTTTGAGGGTGTGTATGTTTGCTTTAACACGTCGCACAATGGGCCCAATTTGGTAAAACATTTTTATTTACTTTAATTTAGGCCAACATTTTAGGATTTTTTTCTTGTATTTATACCTTTTTCTTCATTGAGTGTAAATAAAAATAAGTCTTAAACCTCAATTAGACTGCTTTATCGTAACACCTCTTGATCTGAAATCAGAAGTCCATTTTCTTGTTTTACACGGTCTAGTCAAGTGTTTAAAGTTGACATAGAATCAAATATATAAACGCTTCGACGTATCGGGATCCACACGCGTGTGTCACTAATTGGTCTACATACATATCAATAGTTTAGCTTAGATAGATTCGTCATTTTGCATCCAAAGTAACAGTTAACGCCGAGGTTCGGCCACTTTGACACTGTTAAGCTTTAAGCGCCCGCCTTAGTAGCCCGGTGAAGCCTTCATGAGAAAACCTTAAATTGATTAAGTGTATAACTGCATTTATAATGTAAATAAAAATTGGGACCACAATTTACACAAATTAATGTAAGTGATACGAAGTTCACCGGGTCATCTAGTATGACATATATAAGTGAATTTAACAAATCTTCAAGTAATTATGTCAGATATACAGTTAAAACAGTTTCGACAAAAGAAGGCAGTTAGCATAATTTCATAACCGAATCTTGTGGAGACATCGGTAGCTGATGAACACTGATAACTTATCTGGCATCCTCTTTGTTCACTACCCCATTGATAAGAAGTTCGAGACCTCGGTCGCAAGTTATTACGTAATAGTTTACCGCTTTATAATCATTATTACATTGTTTACAATTTATTTTAACATTAGTTGGCAGGTCGCTCGAGTGTGTCACGTCGATTGATGTGGGATCGAGTCTTACAATCAGCTCTATATTCTAGGTGGAGGAATACATCTTTATCAAAGCGTAGTATGACATTTTAAGACATTTTTAGTTCATTTATAAATATTAGCGAGTCCGTAGCGTATTCTGATTTAGTACAGCTACTGTATAATAGATGGCGTTCAAAGCTTTACTATTTATGAAAACAACGCGGGTGATAACGTGATTAAACGCTGATATAATTAATACATACATATGACACAAAAGTATTTTTGTTTGAATCGTTATTCTTCAGTAGCTTTGAAACGGCTAGACAAATTCTGATAAAGTTTAGATATTTTTATATCAAGGGATAAAATTACATTTATATAAATTTGAAAAAATACGAGTATTTAAAAAATTATTTCTGCAAAGAATATTATTACATTTTAAAAGATTGGTGTATTTATGCCGTATGAATTTTGAGAAATAATGTCACATTTGCAACGTCTCTCAAAGCGTATTATAGAAACATAGTACGTCAGCTGTTCATTTTCGTTCAACATTAATCATTGACGAGGTGCAATGACATGTTATCAAATCACAAGGGTCTTCGCAGCTGTACCCCACCAATTATATCAGCCATGTTATTTAAAGCAAAACGTTTTGTTGCTCATGATGTTACAGAAATTAGTCAGTGAATATTTGGATAATAAAATATGTAATCTAATTTAATTAAATATATAATATAAATTCGATAATATGTACTCCGAGCAATAATTACATATAGCTTATTAATTAATGAAACACATGATCGGCTGCACAAGCTCTATACAAAATATAAATAATACATGTACACAGGCCGATATTGTATGCGTCGCTAGTCTGGCGCAAGTGCAATAAGTCACGAGCATGTCAAGGTCATTAGTGACGCGAACTCATTAGTTTTTCCCCTACGAAAATAGCTCAACGCGGCTTAATAAGTTTTAGAATACGCGCGCTGTTCGCTAAACACGATAAACTAAAAGAGAATCGAGACGGGTTTACCAGACCACACCGCTGGACTGCTGACAATGACCTGTTAATAACAGGTTTGGTCCAGTGCTTCCCTGATAATACACCGATAAGATGACACAATACCCTTTCATAGTAATATTATTTACGTTGAAAAAAACATTCTCAGATATTGTAGAAAGCAATGGTGTCGAGTGGTTTAATTCGTGGTATATTATTACGATATCCGCAGGTGTGAACCCCGGCATGTACCAACGATTTTTTCTGGATTCGGGTACATTTACTTATCTAACTTGGTAACACTGACGGCTGACGGTCAACGAAAACATCGTAAGGAAACCTCAACCTGAAAAATGTTCTTGTATTATTGCCGTATGTGGGGAAATATAGAACTGTGGATTTCTCAGAGTTCGAAATCGCCAATATGTCGTGGACTGGCGATTACTCCCATTCCTGACTTCGGAAAGAGACTTATGGTCCTGCAATGGATGTCATACAGGTTAATCATGATGTTGAAAATTCTAAAATGTTCTCAGATGACATGTAAATGTCGAGTTATGGCGACGTTAAAAACTCCAATATTAATAAATATTACAAAACAATGTCGCGTTTCGCGTCTGTCTTTGTTCTTTAGATTTGTCAGGGAACTAGTGGCAAATTTGCAATCTTGGCCGCCCTAGGCCCCAGGCTATGTAGTAAGTACCAGCCACCCCTTTTCTTTCCTTTGCCATTTCTTGTTATCATCAGTGATTTTTTTGTCACGATTGGCCGCCCTAGGCCCGGGCCTCCTGGGCCTTAGGGCAATTTTGCCACTGCCGGGAACGTTTTAGTATATAAAACATTAGGATCTGATGAAAATTTTCGGAGATATTTAATGAAACTCTTCAACCATTAACAGCAAATGATTCGCGATTGCTGTAATCGTATATATTTTGTTTTCACCATTCCATAACATAACATCACGCCTGTATGGTTTTAGGGGGTAAACAAATATGTATAGTACATACTTTTATGGCATTTATGTTAAAATTCTATAATAATTGGTCGTATTAAATTGTTGTATTTCTTCGTAGGATTTTATTGTATACTAACTGTTGTTAGTAATATAAAATTGAGAGAACATTTAGAATTACGGAAATGCTCTTTCACAAGCTTTTGTTAGCACGAGACACATACCACCTACTGTAACATGTAGCGTGTACAGTAAATATGTAGATACCAGCAGTGTAGCGAATGGAACTCTTAAGATAATAAAGTTTATGATCTAATATCTTATTAGGAAGATTTTTTCCTTACTATTAATTATAGTGTTGAATTGTACACAATGAGTTAATAATTATTATTTTAATTCAAAACACAGAAGAGTTGTAGTCTTAAAGTAGTTTTCAGTAATTCACAATTAAAATAGTGTTCATCAAACTCGATGGAATATTCTTATACGTTGCTATGGTTACTGAGTTATGAAGACACGATCGCGGTTAATAAAACAAAATGGCTGCCAGTTTAACCAAAAGGACAATATAATTCATATATGAATTTAAATTATATTTATTCTTGACGTCTAGTACAACGCTCGCCTCAGATACATGTTTATAGTGAACAGCATATTTTTGTTAAATTTCACGCGGATGAAGGCGTGGGTAATAGCTCATTTAAAATAAAAAAGCCTAACTTAGTTCTTATAAGCACAGATATCTGGCATTATAAGTCCATATATAATCAGTCAAAAACTATTACACGAATTTTTTATACAGTAATTATGTCGAAGTCGTTATTTTATAGTATTAAAATATGGGCATATTTTAGAATTCCTAAAGGTTATTCTGATCATTTCAATAGATCAAATATCAATTTTTGAATCATTGATTGTACATTTGCACAAAATTTCATTGAAATCGGTTGAGATTAAATAAAATATTACTATCTTTTTACTGTTTTTTATAAGTAATATTGATAATTCTTGTACTTAATCGTTGTTAGAGTGGTATAAACGTCCCATGTACAAAGTGCCATCAAAATCGGTAAAGAAATAAAATTTTAATATTAGATCCTTACATATAAAATTGGCCTTTTATATGGAAAATGTAAAACGAAACAAAAAAATAGATAATATATTTAATCAATAGAATTATGTATCATTATTATCTATATATTTTCGCCATTTTATCTATGGTTCGTTGATTCTATTACTGAAGAAATAGTGGGAGCGAGTATCAATAAAATGTTTGAAGGCGGTTTAGACTGTCTTATCGGAATTGTTTTATTTTTCCTTGCGAGAAATTGTTCAATTTCTGAAGAAGTGGTAATTTGTTGGAGCAAGAGGTCCGGGGAGTATGTAGGGTGTCGGAGACATACCAACCGTAGTTCCTCTAATTTGGAATCTGGCGATGTCTTGAAGCGGTGCTGGACTAGAGATATTGTTTATAATACAGATCTGCCGTAATTGTCTGGCTAGATTTTAGGAAGCTGTAGTGTACGACATATTCACCAGTACCTTTTTTTGAGGGAACTTGTGCTTGGGATCGGATTTTACCGGTTCAATCGTTGGGATGAGCGTTTCCGATTGTTGTAAAGGGTCCATTTTTCGTCACAAGTAACGATGGGATTCAATACTCCCTCATTATTGTCACGGTTGAGTAATGTAACGCAGCAGTCAACGCGTGTTTGATGATGTACTTCAGTCAAGTCATGCGGTGCTCGTTTCTCGAGCTCTTTCACTGTTGTTTTTTTTTTTCTATTCAAATTATTTTATCAGTCACACTGAAGTGACGTAGTTTGTGTGACAGACTTCCGGCGCAGGCAGTACTAATTAAAAATAGCATTTAGAAATGATCTTTGTTCATTAGAATTAATGATAATTTCTATTGATTAGTATTTCAGTATAAATGGTAATATAAGTGTTCAGTATAAATTATTAAATAATTCATGATATGATTTGTCTATACAAGCCGGCGTGTTTAGTATGAATTGTTTCGTAACCACCGCCAAGTTCAATTGTATGGGGAAACTCTGCCTGGAAATATTGTATGTTTATGTGAATGGAATCGAAAAGCAGTAATCGATTCCCTGTTAACGAGTATTAGATGAACATCGTGCGGCTTTAACCCTGTAAGACATCAACATAACCTATTCACTGCTGCCCAGCGCAACCTAATATAATATTTTCCAAACTTTCGAATTCCATAAAACCTTTATAAAGCAAAATCTATCTTCAGATGTCCTATTTTGAAAACAGTAGTTTGTTTTAGTTATTTACTTCCTAAAATGTCTTCGCGACTCTAGACTTGTGCTGTTGTGAAAATTTAAGAAAGATTGTAATTTGTGTTTTCTTTTATACGTGAATCTATTGTAAGATAAAAGGTGAAAGTCAAAGCGAAATGAAATAAAACACGAACAGTTTTTTTTTTATATATTTTTTTAATGTTTTTATAACAAGTAGTTCCAATAAAATTTTACAAGTTCCTCTTTGTACAAGAACGGATTATACCCCGTTTGTTGAAACATAATCACTTCAGATATTAATCAGTTGTTTAATCGTGGAACGTGACTTTTGAAGAATACAGGGTTATCTAACCGGGACTGGAGGTGCCCCGGGGATCTGTCCGTCCGTGCGTTTCGAGTCGCCACGTGACCGATATCATAATAAGAAATGTAACGATAAACGCATTGAGCCCATCACAATCGAGCCGACATAATAAGTGTTGCCAGTTGAATGTGGTATGTAGTTGAGCATCACCGTACATAGGAACGATTCTTTAATATCTCTATTCATTTATGATAAACAAAACAAATATAGGTCTTTTCGAACGTGACGACAAAAAATTATATAAGTTCCCGCGTCCCGGTAAAACCGCTTCAGCCGGCAACACTGATTATACGCGACTCACGAAGTTAACATGAACGAATATAATATTACACTTATAACTTGTTAAATTGGTGTTTACATTTGTGAGTTATTGTCATGTACATCTAACGATTATTTTGCACGCGGAGTACAAAAGTTATAATGCGGATACGTCCCACTAAACAGTTATGTATGTTAACTCTTATATATATATTATATTAACATTATCAATTCGCATATTGTAAATCTATTATATTATTTAGAATTGTCTCGTTTATAAACTAGAATTGCTAGCGATACATTGAACGTAATATAGTCTCTCTAAAGCTTAGATTGATATAAAAATTCTAATATTTATGTATCTATTATAAATATATATATACAACAGTTATATGTTTTATGTCACTTTGGATTTCTCTATGTGTCTATTTAAATACTAGCTGTGCAATGCGGATGCACTGGTGATTATTTTATGTTTAATTTAGAATTAATGTCAACTTCGATAGGTAATATTAAAACAAATCTGGTATAAACCACAGCCGTTGCGTTGGGTGTGTTGGCCGCCCTACTTAACTGCGTGACACGGTAGTGCGCGTCAAACTTTTTCGCCACTTTGAATACAGCTTTACGATTGGCTTTACGCATAATACAGTCAAGAGGTTAATACGAAACAACGTGAAATTATTATTATTGTAAGAATTTAAAATTGGCATTTATTAATCCTTAAGTTGTCTCGATATTCAAAGTACAATATAATACGTTTTTAATTAATTATAAATCAAATAGATATTTACCTATTATATTAAGTAATAGTATAACGACCACGTCGCTATTTTCAGAAGATTTATATGTGATATGAAGATATGACTCGGATTGTGTGGCCTTGTAAACACTTTGACAGCTGATTTATGAACATCTGTTTATTTCAATTCAGCGGATATATACATACATACGAGATATACATGCATATAGAATATTTTCAAATTATTAGAGATGAAAATAAGCAGATAATAAAAATTTAATTATCACTGAAGTTGAAGCGATGATGGCTCAGTTGGTAGTGTGTTCGGGCACAGCGTCGAAGGACGTAGGTTCGAATCCAAGCAACTGAGTCGGAGCTTTCGGTGAAGGAAATCATCGTAATGAAACCATAGCATGATGGTAGGGCTTTTTCTAAGACCGCCTGGCTAGCTACCACCCTCAAGTTGAAAATCTGTCGCCAAGCACCTGTTGGTGTGTTCCGGCCGCTGCACTTGAGAGCCAGTCTCCCTCTAGGTTAAGCGTGACTTATCATCTTAGACCACATCATAATTTAATATCAGATGAGATTGTGGCCAATAGGTTTACCTATAAAGTATAAAAAATAAAATAAAAGTAAAAATTGAAAATGGTCAAAAGTAACTAAACAATACAATAATAAAAACAAGCTAGAATAGTCTAAACATACAATATATTAATGCCAGTTATAATTAGCCCCACATAACATTTGAGTCCCCCCTTTTTGGTGAGTTTTAAGTGATTGCGTACTTTAATTGAATGATCCGCCTTATACAGTATTTGTTTCTATCTGTCGGGTATAATCTTGTAGCATATACTGTGTATGTATTATCTGTGTATGTGTGTGTGTGTATGAAACAGATTCATAATAAACATTTTTTTATCGTGGGACAGCACCTTCCATACAAACATCATTATTCGAAATGGATGGGCTTTATAACAATAACTTCTAATAATAATGAATATCAACAAGAAAAAGAAAAGAACGTATATAGTAATAACATGTAATTGACAACCACGAAACTATTCTGAATGCGACTGTACTGTAAGTAGCAGTCACACCGGCACACGTGTCGACATGTGTGCAATAGCGAAGAGGAACGAACGCGTGTGAATTACGCTCCACCTTCACCTCTTCCGCGTTCCTCTGACACTTAGATTTATGTTCTGCGCACCTACGTCAGAGCGGTCAAAAAGTTTGACGCGACCTATATATAGGTGACATGGGTATTCAAACTTCGGCCTTTCTTGGTAATGGTTGATTCTGGTAGGAAAGGTAACCCGTCATTGGTCCCCGAAACATGTCGCTGCGGCACACCCTTCTATTACTTCGTTATCTAGTAACATAGTCTCTGGCGTACACTTTGTATGCAAAGAGCAAAATTAATTATTCATGTCTGATAAGTAGTTTCTAAGATTAGCGCGTTCTAACGAATAATTTCTGAAATCCTAAAATATTAGTATAGTTATTCAATTACCGGTCGAGTTTTAAGAGCTTTTAATACAGTCGCTGTGTTCATCACAAATGATATAATCGAAAAATATTGTATCCGGTACACATAAAGTTATATCTCTATATATATGCACTAGTATGTATTCTATTCTATTCAAGATTGTATTTAGGAATTCAAATCGTTCTATACGAACTTCAACTACTTCCATTTCAATAGGTATTGTTAAAAATTCGATGTATCGTACAGGTTTTAATAAACTGTTCTTTATTATTATATAAGCGTTTTATGGGTTATTATGTCTAATTATAATAGTTTAAATCAAAAACATGAGTTATATCTAACTTGAGCAGTAATAGAAGAAAATACTAACGCAGTGACGCCGCTTGCAAAAAAAAATATATATCATCTCATATCCTATTATTTTAGTATTATACTCCTCCCATACAAGATTGAAGTAGCTTTTAATCGCACTACAATTAAAAGTTATTAAGTTCTTCAGATAAAGGGGCAGATTAATCGTCCCGGCACGTGTGTGTTATTCTAATAACTTAAAATATTCCCGTCCGGTGAATTCCTTTAACGTGTGTCAAAACCGCCGGTCCAGGTGTTCCGCGTATTGTCACGTAACGCGGTAGTGCGTAACGCATGACAAAATCTTGCCATACCTGCATTAACTTGTCAGTATTTCGTGATCATACCTACTGGTATGAGATTGGCTTTGACTATATTTGCATTATTAAAGCGTTGGTTACAGGGATAATACATGAAGCGGTTTAATTATTGAATTAAATGTGAATACTCGTATATGGAAATAATACTATTTTATATAATATAATTTTTTTAATACGAATTATGTCAAATTAAAATATATGCACATAACATACGATTAAATATATATATATATATAATGATCCGAAAAGCGATGGCGGCTTAGTGGATTAGACCGGCGGCATATTAATTCGTTGTCTGCAGGTTTAAATCCAGTCTTAAACCATTTTAGTACTTTTTGTACCTTTGTTTGTAAATAGATTTTTTTTTTGGGTCTATCTTTATCGTTTAGGGATTTGTTATAAGTGTCACAAGAAATGATATTGTGCTCATTATAATGTTGGTTGCATTACATACATTGCAAGCGGTTGCATATTTCTATGAATATGCCGAAATTCATCTGTTCTAAAGTTTAAATGTCATCGACAGCGAACACCGAATATAGAGTTTATACTATATTACTTGATACTTATGGTTGATTTTAAATTGACCTGGGACACTTATTAGCCAGTGTGGCTCGAGTTTCATTTTATTGTTAGTCTTATTTTATTACCAGGCATACATTATTATATAACACGTATATGGGACACGCCTGACCCGCCGCCCGGATATGACCCGCTTCGGAGTTTGATCCGGCGCGCGGATCCCTTTAAAGACCTAGCAGGATGAAATATTATTTTTCATAATCGGATGCTCATATAAATGTAAATAGTCTTTACTATTAACAAAACTGTAATGAAATTTGGTGTAAGTAAGAGACGAAAACGTTTTAAAACGTAGACCCATAACTTTTGAAAGGTTGGTCATATATATAAATAGTATAAAAACAAATGTATTTCCCCGATAGAATATACGGCTAAATCACCACACCGCCCTGTAATATATTGGCGAGTTCAAACACCGGCTTTCATATTTTCCCAGCTTGTGGGTTTTCGCATATCATTTATTGTTGTTGTTGTTCAATTAAAAAGGTTAATTGCAAGGATAAAACAACATTACGACACGACGAGACTCGAACCAGCGGACATCGGATCTGTATTTCACTGGCCTAAAGCATTCACACACCGTTGACATAAGTGATTAGAAATATTCCTTGATATAAACATGCAAGCGGTTCTCCGGTCACTCTTAGCGACTTATTTCAGTTCATGCCTAATAATTTTGTTGTGATTTCTTTCTATCTCATTCAGTTCACAGTTTACCCGCAGAGACAGCGATAAAAAACAAAATTAGATACGTATAGACTTATTTACAATAATTAGAAGTTTACACGAAACCAGATGTCTATTTTCTTATACTTCTATGTACCATATTATTCGTATTAAAGCGTGTGATTCCATTTACTTAACTTTATAATACACAGCTATTACTGGAAAAAATCTCATAACAATGACTAAACATTTAATATTCTCTGTATACTAACTAATATATGACGTCATAATTCGCATATCGGCATAATAATGTTTATCAAATCGATTTCTTAATTGACAATGCAACAAATATATAACTAAATCGATTGTAATGGGCTCATAACTCGACCTTACGACTTCACATTTAAAACACACATTTATTTGTACTTTGTTTTGTTCACAGATTTATCTCGTGCATTGAGACATTACGTTTATATTAATTCTAATCTCATTATAACTTGAGAAGCACTTAATTTTTTTTTTTTAAATTTATCTCTCACTAACAAATACAATTCGTGTATATACAGTAACGATACAATATGATTTCAGTAATAAAGTAGATAAAGAATAAACCGTGCGATAGTGCTGTAACTCAGCTTTGGAAATGTTTCGTTAGCGATTTGGTAATTAAAGTACGAAAGTGTTAAGATAATTTTATAAAATTAGTACAATTGTACAGCTTATTAGATAAAATGGAACAGTCGATAACTGCTAACGGATATATAGTTCAATTAAAGTTATATTTATTTTGATCTACTTAAAAAAAATGTTGAAATACTGATTTTATTAAATTTCTATTTATTATATGTATTAAATGCTGTAGAACTATTATTATCGTTATATATATATAATTTTCAATAGGAACGTTTCCATTAGAATATACATTTCTCAGGCTGTAGTCGAGTATGGAATCACGAAAGGTATAGAAGTAATGTTGACTGTTCGGCTTCGTTCACACGGCAATGCACGTTATTTATTATATTGTTCGGTATAAAATCGGTAAACAATAAAATCATACAACGAACCACGTTGTAATATATCTGTAATAGATTCTCACGCTTTATAGTAATTTGATATTAGTGTCGAAAACGCTAACGGATTCAAAAGAGGCTTCGGATTAATCACATAGGTAAATCAAGAGTCAAAGTGAGATATATGAAAAATTATAGGAAAGCCCAGATACTCCTTGGTTGGTTGCTATGTCATGAAACAAAAAGAAAGAAACAGCACGGAACCATTCGCTGCTGTAAACTGTATACGTCAAAATTCATTGGGTTTGTTCGACAAGGCCTATCAGTACAATACGAATATTGATCGGTGCTTATTTTTTGCTATACTAGCGACGTGCCAATGGTTCTATGTACGACGATTGTATTACTGCATTGTTCGGGAACATTTATCCGATAAAAACTTTTCCGAACAGATGTACAATGCCGTGTGACGTAAGGCTTAAATTCTTGATAAGGTTTTTTTTTTATTTAAGCCCTTAGTTTAGCCAGTCGTTGATTACTAAATCCATTACCTCCACGGTATGTTTTTACAGTGATGTTTTTCTTTGAAAATAGACAGAGAGAGAAAGAGAGAAAATCGCACAGAGGCAGAGAGATAGAAGGGCATAACGCTTTTTCCTTACGTGAGGATTTCTACGTTTAATAACTCTGACAAAGTAATTAAAATTGTTTGAGAGCTTTTGTGAATATGGGACCTTTTTAGACATTAGTTATTTTAGGTTATCTATATACATCGTTTATAAAGTATATATATTGCGCGTTAAAGAACTGATTGAAGTATCAGATAGAATTTAAAAGTCGAGTAGCGAGGTACAAGCAGAAATATAAATATACAATTTGTACGATGAATGTAGCAAAGCTAATGAGATAGATAGTACACGCTAACAGGTAGTGAAATAATTTTTACTTCAAGAATACGCTTAGGGTTGTCAAGAGAAATCGAGATGAGGGATACCTTGATTAAAGGAATTGAGAAACGAGGAAATTAGGAGGAAAATGTGAAGATCTCATCGATGGACTGACGAGAAAGACACTGATGTATTTAAGATTAATTACTTAACGCGAATCATATATTAATACGCATTCGGTATCGTAATATTTATTACTTAAAATTACTTAAAGATATTTAATCTATACTACGCGATACTAATAATCTTAACATGAATCTTAATTTGTCTCCATGGGAAGTTTTTATGTGTTTCAAAAGAAACTTATGTAACAATAATGTATGTATGTATGTATTAATTGTACATTAATAATTTTCACTTTACATTGAACGTTTTTCACGAACTAATATTAATTTTGAATTAACAAAATGAATATGATAAAGGGCCGATCTCTCAACTCTTTCGATATTTCACGTAATAATTCAAGGTATCGTGTCTCCAGGGAATTCGGTGATATCTTTATATGATTTTATTAAAATTATTTCCAATAAATTATTAACATAAGGAATTAAAACAACGTGTACATTCCCCCCTTTCGTGAATCTCGATTTTATCCTAATTACCTATAATTAATTATATGAAATGAGGTAGCTGATCTAATATAATTTAATTAAGTATATTATTATTCTATAACATTATATGGCAGTGCTACGCAAAGAATCTAGATCATTAGAATTTTTTTACAGTACCAATTCTCGCTCACCGTTTATTCATTTGACTGTGGGGTTCAGATCTGTACGGTATGTTGTTTGAAAAGACACCGGTTAATGTGGCAGATAATGTTTTTTATAGTTTTTTAATAGTTTATCCTCTTATGATATTATTTCTTTATTGAGCTATATTTTACTTAAATATTTGTATAATATAAGCTTTAATTAAATTGGTTATTGTGCGTAGGTTATTGTGCTGCGTAATTGCATATCACGTTGATGAAATAAAATTCGTTATCAGTTATAACAGGCAGTAATCGTTACGATGTATATATTTTAACTGTTGAAAATGTAACTGTGATTTAATTATAATAAGGTTCCTTATTACTCATACGATTGGACAAACACGATTGTAACGGTTTCTAAAATGTTCGCTATTCGAAATTGCAAGTAGTTATTGTGTTCTATTTTATTATTTACTTGTTGGAAAGTTTTTATTTTTTATGTTATTTATTGTCACGACTTTTGAACACTTAAGGAGCCTGGTCGCGGTTTACGATTTTTCAAGCACAGTCAGCACCTATTGCCAATTATTTATGAGCGAGTATCATACTTCATTTGTTTTTTTTATTTTTAATCTAGTGAATCACATAGACAAAGGCTTATTATTGATCTTTCTTATTGCAAAACGCTTAATTTAGGTGTATTCTAAAAAAAATTATTGCACTTTGTTTAGTGGTTTAGTCTTATTATAGGTTGATATTGTAATATTATTAAAGCGCATGATTCTGCAACGCTTAAGACTACCGGTCAGAACTATAGAAATCCGATCGTGCACTACTCTGCATTACGATTCTATTAACGAATTTATATAAACCCTTATATTTATTTCATGGACATTATTACAATTTAACACACATATTGCTCGATATCCGGTGCGACACTCGAACCCATTTGTAGGTATAACTCGAAAAGATGTAGTTATCTCGGTACATCGATATTTTTGTTCAATACGTCGACATATCTGAAACATTTGAATCGTTTTCTAACAAACGAATTGAGTGAGACATACAAAACATTAATATAAAATCAATATACTTATAAATGAAATATAGAACACTACTAGTACAGTGAAAAGCAAAACACATTTAACTTTAAAACGTTGCTAATTGGCACCCATGCCGATGATACGCGTATTTCATTCGATGTATAAAACAAAAATATCGTTGCGATGCATCGATACGATTCTGACATTCCGATCGCATAACAAATACGTTTTCTAACGAACGTTTAAAAATACGCAGCCAACGTGAGCGACTCTTTATTACATTTTTTTTACACACGAGTTTTATGTTCATTGTTTCGTATCATATATTAATCGATAAAGACACGACGGGTATTAATCTTAACATTGAATTGAGCAGTGTTCGATCACACGGACGAACAAACAGACCGTAACCCTGCCATACCTACTGAATCATTTCTATAAATTTTTATCTTTCACTAGGGCATATAAGTTAAAAGCTTTAGGTTATTAAAAGTCTCCACAAAATTGTATAACTTACCGTAACGCTATTTTTTTTATTTTTTTTTTCATCAATTAAAATGTAATAGTAGTTAATATGTTCCATTATCATTTCTTAATTGCTATAAAGAAAACGGTGATTGTTGAAACCGACAGCAAGATAATAGGTATATAATATACTCAAACAATCGTTCTATGTAATATAATATACATGTAGGTGGTAAATAAAATAAAAATTGAAAAAAAAAAAACTATTCAAATACAATCAATTCCCTCGAACTCGTTCAATCCTACGTTCTGTAACTTTATTGATAAATTTATTTTTAATAATGATAACTAATATAATAATATCGGTCATTTAAGATATGACATAAACTTTACCATAATGTATAAATACACGATATAACAATTATAATAAATTCATGATTCAAATGAGAATATTATATAAACTTCTTCATTATAAAACAATATAATTATAATTTATATTGACAATTAAAAAAATCAACAATCGAATAAAAAGTCTCAGCATGTGTGTAATATAGTCTATGTAAATTGTATTCGTTTTATAAATGGGGTGATTTTTCATGATGACTTATTACTGCACAAGTACTACAATATTATCGTACCCATTTTATATTAATTTCTACTTTATATGTATATATATATAGTACATATAGTGTTACTTGGCATTATTTCACGCGTGTACAACTAACTTTCAAATATGTTTCATATGTCGACTAGGCCCATGCATTCTTTCATAGATTATTGCTATTTTTATTTGGTGTTAATGAATTTGTGTCGCTGCTATTTTTCACAAGGTAATGTAAAAAAAAAAATCGCTGGTGCAGGAGTCCCTTCTGAAATTGTATTTATATTACAATATGACAACTGTACTTATAAAAAGAAAATCACTTAATTATGAGATCTTTCAGTATTTTTTTTTTGTTTAAAATATACGCGATTTTCATTTCTGACCAGTGAAATAGCAGTGTTAGAAAATATTCTCAAAGTTATACAATTATATTAAAATAACTATGGTTTCCATGATTAATGTCGATAGACTTTTAAGTAGAATTAACTGAATTGTATCTAGTTTTATATAATATGAATTCCAAATTGTTTAACTTACTTATCAGTGTATTTTATTTTATATTATTTTAATATTTTAATATCAGAAGCTATAATCATTTCATACATCCGAAACTCGTCCAATTCAAGTCCCCTGATCGAGATATCGTTTTCCATACTAAATGAAAGTTCACGAAGAGCTTATTTTTTAAAATGGGTACAAGAAATCGATGGCACTTCACACGGTACCTATGCATTTTCCCATATTATTTTATTAATGTATGTCATAAAATGACGGACTAAATTACTTTAATTTTACGCCGTGACTTATAAAACTAATTTCGTTTTGTTAATCTAATCACATCAATTTAGAACATTTGTTGTGTGGTAATGATTGAGGCGCGGCCTCCAGTTTGACGTTTGAGTCCATGAAACAAAAAGTTGGCGGCGGCCTTGATAGGCGCTACAAGTGGCGCACGCGCATGGCTCTCCCATTGTCAGACGTTGCCGGTGGCAGGGAACCTCGGGGGCGGCAGAGGTGGGGGAGGCCTGCCCGCTTCGACTCCACCCGACGACTGCTCGGACACTGTAAGCAGTATTACACATTAGCCATCAAGTTTTACTTCATAATTCAGGTCGCTGTATAATAAACGAGGATCTAAATTTAATGACCTCTATGTTGAACTGGATACGCTATTTTGATTCATTACTTTCACCCGGAGTTGACTGGAATCGATTAGTAGATTACACATATTCGGTTGTCAGCTACGGGAAAGCCATCATCAATCAACGGCTGCTTGCAATCGATTGTGGTAGACGTGACAGCAGCCAATCAACTCCAGGTAGAAGTGGCAACGTAACATCAAGTCAACTATTTACATGCGGCATTGCGCTGTTCTGTATTTAAAATTGCGCAACAAGTAGGCCGACAATTTAATACAACTTATATAGTTGAATAGCCGTGTTATTTATATTTACAAAAACAAAGAAAAAAGAAAAAATTCTATTGCAAATAACATTTATTACTTTTACAGTGTGTTAGTTTAATACATAAATATAAAACAATTTAAAATATAAAAAGCTTATTTGAAGTGGCCTCCACTGGCTGCAATATAGTCCTTTAAGCGTTGAGGCCAGTTATCAATAGAAGCACGCACTCGTTCCATCGGAAAATTCTTCACTGACAATCGTTCGGATTGTTTTAGGGACTCCAAATTATTATGGTGTTTAGAGCAAGCGGTACTCTATAAAACTGACCACAAATCATAATCCAGCGGATTAAGATCGGGACTAGACGACGGCCAGTCTTCAGCTCTGATGAAGTCCGAAACGTTCGATTCCAATTAAGACTGCGTAGACCGAGCTTTATGACCTGGCGCCGAGTCTTGCTGGAAGGACCATTCTTGGTTATTGAACATGGTGTTGTTGAGAGGCTTCACTACCTTCTCAAGTAATGGTATATTGATACACTTATGCCGATGTTTTGATACCTTTTTCACAAAAGTATGGCTCAGTCACTCCTTCATAGCTAATACCCCACCAAACCATCACTGAAGTGATGCACTCACGTTGCACTCTGTCGACTAATTGGGACGCTTCCTTAGAGCTTTGAGCATAAATACGGTCATTTTGTATGTTAAAACGTTGCTCAATTTAAAAAAAATTCTCATTCGTAGACAAAATGTTTCAGTGACCTCTCTTTGCGTACCGCTTCAGTAGTTGTTCCGATTTTACCACCCTATTCTTTTTTAAATAATCAGTTAATAAATGACTAGTACGTCTCTTATAGGCTGCAAATCCTAAGTTATCTTTTAAAATACGCGGCATGATTCTAGGTACTATCTTCATCTCCCCAGATAAAATCTTTTGCTTTCGGACAGGATTTCTTCGAATTCTTTCCCTTATTGCTTTGACCACCTTTTTCGTACGAACACTACGTGGACGGCCATATGTTTTTCCATCACAAACAGAGGAGCTCTCATTGAATCTATTAATAGCCCGGTACACAAACGTTTTACTAATACCAGGCATATGGAGAGTTTTAAAAATTACATTTCGCTCCTTACCTACTTTGTGTAATGCAATCATAGCGATTCAGTTCTCTTTATCACGCCACTCCATTTTAATATCGCAAAATATTGTACAATGTATTGGCACCAAAAATAGAAAACTCTTCTTCTTCTTTATTTCTTGACTCCGTCACGGCTTATGCACTAGCCAGCGTCAAGTACCAAGATTTTGCCAAGTAAGTGTCTTGTGATAACTATAATGTTCTAACAAGATGGTGGTTTCCTTGTTAGAACTTTCCATGGAGTTTTGGTGGCATCTCAGAATGCATGCTCCGTGGTATTATTTCCCATCCACTTCACTTGTGCATAATAACCGAACTATATTACGTAAAACACCAACCATATTACAGAATACAGGGTCTAATAACACAAGATTATGAATAAAATATAAAAACCACTACATGACAGACTAAGATCCCGCCAAAAACTCCATTAGAAAACTCAATGAACAATCATATAAAAATGACAGATTCCAAATTCAAATGTAATATTTTGTTTATTTTTAATTGTAACAGTATTTATGGCCAGACTAAGTACTTGCCTGCGGACATATTTTCGGGCAATATTCCTTATTGTTTTATTTTTATATTTATTGTATCGATGAGATTCTATATTATTTTAATTGTGATAAAATTGAAAAGTATTTTTGTTCAATACCGAGATATGATAACAATCCGTTCAAACAAAGGACTGCCGATGCAATATATACTTTTGTTATTATAGTGAAACGAGTCGTGCAACATACATATTTATTATGTAATAATTTTTTAATAAAAAAAAAATTCAGCAAGTTCTTTATTTCTTATAAGTTTACGTCCGCGTACAAAACGTATATATAAACAGACGCGGTAATGCGAATTGGTTCAATATTTTTATAAATATTAGTAGCAGTTACGCTACTACGTTGTCCTGTCCTGAAAATAAAAAAATATATGCTTATGTGCATGAAACGCTTAAGCCGGCTTTACTTATTCCAATTCTTTCAACAATTATCATTATATTTCCACCAATTTACAAAAAAAAAAAACATGACAAATTATATACCTAAACCTTCTCCGTAAATTACTCCATCTATTGGTGAAGACCGCATTAGAATCCGTTTTTGAGTTTATTGCGAACATCCAGACAGACTGACAGACGCGGCCGGCGACTTTGTTTTATAATACGTAGTGAATACTATATATATGTATAAATATTGGATGTTCTAACCCCATTTAATTTAACTACATTTAATTTACAGGAATTGATATTATTTCAAATTATTAAACGAATACGTACATTTTTTTTTTTAATATTTATGGTAAGCATAAAAACATGGATATCTTGATTTTATCATAAACCATTTAACTTATGTTTAACTGTATCAGTAACGTTAGTGACCCAATTTGTTCCTGGGCTACCAATCTTCTAGTTTATTACTGCTATAGTCAAGCAATAATGTAACAAGTTTCTTGTTATAATTTCAATGTTCTAACAAGATGGTAGCCCCCTTGTTAGAACTTTCCAGGGAGCTTTTGTGGCATCTCAAAGTTTCTGCTCCATGATATTATTTTCCATCCACTTCACATGTGCACGATAATGAACTATATTACGTAAAACATCACTAATATTACAAAGTATAGAGTTAACAAGAGTTTATGAGTTTAAATATAACTACATGACAGACTAAGATCCCGCCAAAATATCCATGCTTCATATTAGCAGTTTATTAATACGTTCTCGCTACCTTTAAATCGGACTCCATCAAAGACGTCAACATTATTGAAGTTATACTTCTTTTGGCGTCTCAGGGAAAAACGATGAGAGTAAATTTTTACGATGCGCGCGCACACCGTCACGACAAACCGACACCCTGAAGTTAGCTATAGTCTACATTTTATTCAAAAAAAAAGTATGTATATATTAAATACCTTTTGTCTATTGTTAGTGTCGTTTTTTCTACAAACGTAGAATAAGGCGAAAAATACAATTTTTGAAAAGATTTTTATCTTGTTACGCCAAAGAAGTATAACTTCTAACGCGTGTACGTTAGTACACACATACACTTTTTATTATTAGTTGTAGTTCTAAATAGAGGTGTACATATTAAACGAAAATAATGACATCTTTTATAAAATGCAAAACCAAATTAGCACGATATTTATATTTACATGTTCAAAATATATTTTAAATAATAATGAAATTAAAAAAATATTAATTCGTACTTGTTACCGCCAAAACCAAAAAAACAATCATAGTGTGTAACGTCACACCTTCCTACACGTCATTTTGACATTTATATTTGCAACATTCGTACAGGAATAGGATAAATGCGGAGTGGTTGAATTGGCGAAAGGTGTCTGGGGTAGTTTGTAACCCACGAATGCCGTTGAAACTCAAGGGGAAGGTGTATAAGACTATAATCAGACCAGTCGTGTTATATGGATCCGAGTGCTGGGCTACGATAGAGACGGATGAGAAAAGTTACATGTGGCAGAAATGCGAATGTTAAGATGGATGTGTGGTGTAACTAGAATGGATAAGATTGAGAATGAGTATATCAGAGGAAGATTGAAAATGGCACCAGTGACAGAAGTTGAGGAGTAATAGTTTAGCATGGTACTGGCATGAAAGTCATGTAACAAGAAAAGTTTTGAGTTTGAAAGTGGACGAATATAAGGGTGGAGGAAGATCGAACAAAGTGTGGATGGATTGTGTGAAAAATGATATGTGTATAAAAGGTGTGAATACTGAGATGACATTTGACAGGGGAGAGTGGAAAAGGGAAACATGTGCCGACCCTACTTAAGTGGTACTTAATATTCATACCGAAGGAAAATAGTGGTGTAACATGATGGTAAATCCAAGGTGGTACTGAGCGATTTTTTGGGGGGGGGGGGGAAGGTATATTAAGAAATAATAAAAACTTATTTTGTTAATGCAAATAAAATAATAAAGAGCTATAAGCTAAAAGTACTTTGAAAATTTTGTTCGTTTCTTTTTGTTTGTTTAGTGAATATTGAAATAGAACGATACCCAAGGAGTTAAGATGTGTGTACTATCATTATAGTGTTATGAAGTGTAGTCCTAATACCATTACGTATAAGATAAGGGTTTATATTTTTTACTTCTATGTCTCTACTAGAGTCTGCTTGTGGGTACAGACGGAAACCGAAGGAACTTTTGGCATATGAAAAGATTTAACACCACTGCACTATGCTAAATGACTGGTATTAAATATGTATGATGTATTTCTGTTGTACAGAAAATACAGTTTTTTTTTAAATAATATACTATGTGACTCTTGACCTCGGTTACGCCTAATGCAAAGTGAGGATGCGGCAAGAAGACCGTTATATTACATACTTCAGGAGAAGCAGATGCAGGTGGTGCGTCCCATTCTTTAGTGGTTTGCATAATAAATGACAATGCAAAGCGCTTCGTACTGTTAAATGGTACGACGACTTTGAATAGTTGGAGGCCGTTACAGCGTATGGTAGTATTGAGATAGAATACATCGAGACATAGGACCCTTCGCCGATGTTCTAGTATTTGTAGTTTGGCTGTTATCAGTGATTCATCACCAATTGCCTTCGAGTTCTATGACCGACGAAGTACGCAATGGCCAACTAATATTTGGCAGACTTGGTTGAGAAACTGGTCTGGCGTAAAGTACTACTCCACTTATTTTAGCCTCAGTCTCAATCAAACAGCCAAAGTTGAACTTGACGTTTAATAGGATCTCAAAGAACTCGGGTTGCCGGTAACTGGTATAGTTACACCCTGTTCATCAGTCTATTTCTCGCCAGCTCAATTTCAATGCGTAATTCCCCTTAACGGTACTATCGTCTGCTTCTCCAAGAGTGCCAGGTTTGGGTAGTTCATCAATATGTAGCAAATACAGTATTGCAGAGGGTACTGATACCTGAGTAACTCCGGCATTAATTACAACAAGATTAAAGAAGCAACCATCCACTACTACTTGTATTGAACGTTCACCAGGAAGTGTTTGATCACGAGACTCTCAAGCTATCACGAATACTGCATGACCCAGCGTACCTAAAAAGCTTTCGTGCCCCATGCTATAGAAGGCTTTGAAAATATTAAGAAACACATCGAAGGCCTCACCATGACACTCAGTTGGGTCACCCCATTTTTGAGTAGCATATGCCCGGAGATCCCAATATATCTACTTTCATGGAAACCGTGCTATTAATTACTAGGTTATCGTTGTTGTCTATGTATGTCATGGGTTGATTGTTAATAACTCTCTACATAAATTTACATAGGAGAGAGGTGATGGCTATTGGGCAATAATTGGTAGGATCAGCACGGTCGCCCTTTTTGAGAATGGGCTGTATGTTGCAAAACTTTGTAACAATACCAGACTCAAAAGAGAGGCGGAACGGGCATGTAAATATAGGAGACATTTCAACTGCACAGTTTCATGTAACCATACCATTAGGACCAAAAAGCAGTAACTTTGCTCAAATTACAGCGAACGAAAAACTTTTTTACAGGTCTTAGCGGCTTTATTCATTGCCCTTTTTATCTTCTTCATCTGTGAAGATTTGCAGTCACGTGCTACAACCCCTGCTTGATAGGCTGAATATTTTGTGCTTTTTGCCATGGTGCATTCAAACTTGAACCATGAGCGAGTATTACCAATAAAAGACACGTCTAAAAATGGATTATAGTATTCCATACCAATATGTATGGCGTACGTAAACACGAGAAAGAAATTGGGATGAGCCCAATTAGCTGACTTGTGTCGCCAAATTCTTCTAAGACCTTTGACGGTAGAGATATATGATCAGAACTACCTAAGGCAGCTGAAACTGACTATCTGTTCGAGTCAGAAATCAGTAGAAGATCTGAGTAATTGGCAGCATGGGCGTCAATATCATGTATCCGCGTCACTTCATTAACCAGTTAGGAGAGATCAAGATAAGTGAAGATTTTGCGCGCTTCTTTC
Organism: Antheraea assamensis; assembly: GCA_035772565.1. NCBI lineage: Eukaryota > Metazoa > Arthropoda > Insecta > Lepidoptera > Saturniidae > Antheraea > Antheraea assamensis. The sequence continues at coordinate 2,736,670 of JAQQSE010000010.1, read as the reverse complement.
GCAGCGTGATCCATTTTTTTAAATGGGAATAGCCATTCCTGGTGATGGTAATTAAAATCCTTTAGGAATACTAGCTCTGTGGAAGGATACCACAGCTGTACAGTCAGCTGTCTCCAATAGGTATTGGAAAAATCTGACTCTACAAATCAACGCAATCCGCTGCAAACTCCATTGTAACTGGTCCTTTCTAAACCTGATTCAGCCAATACCAAAGACTCAAGAAGTAACGGTTTTCATAATCCCAGAGGCGCCGATAGCAGATGCCGTCACGAACATATGCATAGACGCCAGCACGTTAGATGAAGTGATGCTCTAAGGTGTGCGCTGAATAATTAAGGTAAGCATTGTCGTCTGTGCGATGTATATGTTTAGATAGTTAAGGTTAGAGTGATGACTGTGGAATCTGGAACCTTACCAACAGTAAGGTGTCATTAGTGGGAGGATGTCCTGCTACTATATAATCTTTCTCCTTGTTTTCTTTGAGGCTCAGTTACGTCAAAAGTATTGGCAAAGGAGTGTAACCATTAGATGTGGAAGTTATCATAGATGGTTCTGGGCTAATTGGTATATTTTGGATTCGTTAACCCCTCGCCAATTTTTTAATGATCCAGCGAATTGGGCGGATATCCATTAGTATATAAGTAAATGCAAGTTATATTTCAACTTGGTGTTAGAGACAGAAGATAAAAACTAGATTTAAATACTTAGAGTTTGGTTCATAATCATGCTTTGATGTTCAGAAACTTCTGACGAATGAAAATAATAAATGCTTTTTATTCAACTTTCAACAAAATTGATTACTGTTTATAATAAGTGTACATATGTTCGGTTTTTAGAAGCTCCTTATTTACCCTATATAATTTGCTCGTGAGATTTCATTCACGCTTAATCTTTGGCCTTCTCAAAATATAAAAAATACTTTATTTAATTTAGGTTCTGAGAAGGTGCTTATGAATGTTAAAACATTACTACGGGCTTGGAAAACAACTTACTCATCGAGAAGAGCCTGCGAGGAACTTGAGCTGGTAGCTTCTTTTTTATACTCCTCTTTCTACATCTATGGAAGTCTGTGTGTATTAGACATACAGAGTGGGACACCATTATCGTTTATGTATTAATGTCACCCTGTGTGGGGCTTTTCACATTGAAACCTGCCTTCTTGAATTAATTGTACTGCAAATCGGTAATGTACTATGAAATGTCAATGCAGAACCTAATTCTATTATTTAAAAAACTTTTATCGCTCTTAGTAATTCTAAAACAAGAGATATCTTGGTATGATTGAATTAAGATACTGAATTCTAATAACTTGATTCCATATTGGTCTCATTTAGATCCAATATCGCACGTTGCTCGAACTATTTTCATATTGTATATATTTTCTAATTTATTATAATTATGCTTGACAATTATATTTAATTTTTTATAACACATTCCATATTTCAGTAGAAATTTACTTCTACTGTTCGAACGAATATTAGTTTATTATAAATAAGTGTATATGCTCTTTTCTTTCCTTGATCATTATTAGATAAAAGCGTCCAAATTACTCGTTGATATCTCGAAACTCTATGTTGAATATAGTATAAAGGGTCCAATATGGATGTTATGTATTCATTTGGTTTCAAGTAAACATACAAGAGCTAGAATTAATTCTCACGTCACTATTCATTTCCCGATATACACATTGAAATTACGATGGCTGTATATATATATACCCACTGCTAGGGTAAACGTTGAATGCAGTTTTCGTCCATTCGCCGCCATTGCGTAGATTCATTCCGGCCAGAACGTCAAAGTCAAATATTTGTTTACAGAATTCGAACCAAGCCTCGTTTGTGGCTAGAACTATGGGGATTCTCTACGAACATGTATAGACTGATATATACGAGGCAATTACTAGACCCACGAGTATATGTACGTATTAATCTGAAGCGTCTCACGTATCACTGCTATTTTTTAATGAAAATTAATTTGTTATGTGATTGTTATATTTTATCGCTATTATTTTTTTACATGTTGGGAGTCTTTTAGGGGATTCCTTTTTTACATTATTAGAATATAGTCGGATTAACTGTAAATGGTTATTTTTGTCTTCTAACAGATAAGGAAATGATCGAAATGAGCTTAAAATAACTCATTCGTAATGCTCTTAGCAAATAGATATTAATGTAGTTCCAGTGTGATATTAATAATAAAATAAATATAGCACATTTTAATTTATCACTTGTGAAATAGCATTGATAAAAATAATTTTACTATTATATAAATATTCAAACAATTATAATTTACCTATTACTTTGTTAAGTACGTAATCGTATTTCTCATGATATACATTTATAACTGTGGAAGCTGTTACATCGACTATATAACAAAAAGCTGTAGTTGGTTCGTACTGACTACTATAATTATAATGATTATGTATGTTATCGTAATCTAGAAGTGCAGTTATTTTGGTCTCATGTTTTGATTTAGCTGATCTCCAGTTTAGATATGTCGTTTACTAGAAGTTTCGAAATTGATACGACTAATGCCTTATTGATTTTCGATTACCCTTCTTGAGTGTATAACATGTTTGTGAAACTAGGAGCAAAGAGTTTCTGATAAACTGGCAGTAGTAGCGGTGCGGTCATATAAGCTATAAGAGATGTCTAAATAGATATTGCCTTTGAGAAATATTTCAACGATGGACATATTTCTTTGTCTAACCATAAGATTGTAAATTAAAATATTCGTAAAATAGAATGAACGAGTTTTTACTTACATATGTTTTTATTATCTTTCTTCATAGTGTAAAACTCTATCAAGTTATTTATTTTTTATTACTGTTAATCATACTGTATTTAACACCGCACTACAGAAGATAATAGTGTTGTGGATATGAAATGCGAAATTGGATGTCAAATAAACTATATAACAGGACGTTAAGGAAGGAAGCTAAGGTTTGATAAGAAAATTCTTTGTAAAGTCTAGGTTCTGTAACTAAGCGATAATAAAAGATGTTACATTTTTCCCTTGCAGTTCACCAAGCAAGCGTTACTGTGAACTTAATCATATTTTTTGTTGTATACAGACTAAGCAGCCGGTGATATTAATGTTTACAATATAGGGGATGCTACAGGTAGAGATTATTTTATGCAAAGCAAATCTTTATGTATATGTAATACTTTTCAATTTTCAGCGAATTGACATAGATATTATGATTATAATTGTTTAGACCGATTTTGACCACGGCGATCACTTTGATCCCTAGTCTGAAGAATGGCGCTGGTACCCGCGAAGATTGCTTATGTAATCTATCTTCGCGGCAAAACTCCGTGCAAACTGTGGGCACGTGAGTACACCGTTCTCATAATGATATGTAATGGCAGCAGGAGGGTAAGCCTTTAACTGGTCGCATTTGGTATCAAGGTCAGCTTTACGCGGAACCTCGGACTCGCGTACTTGACTGTTCACCATACTGCACAATTCAGACTGCTGTGCTGCCAAACGTTCGCAATGAGAGGGCTCTATGTTGCATATCTTCATGTGTCGCATTTGAACATCTTTGTATCGGAGGTGAGGACCACCAGGGTTCCGTTTACCCTCCTCCAGTTCAGAGTAGAAGATGCACTCTTTCTTTAGCCATACGAGATACGTGACCGCACCACCGAAGCGGTCGACGCATTAAATGGGCTTCAATGCCACCAACATTTGCACATCGCAGATCTTCGGTATTTCACACTCTATCGGACCATCTGATCTTCTTCATGATACTGAGGAATTTAAGGTGGAAGCGATCACAGGTGTGAATGTGACAGCGGCATACACACCACGTCTCATATGAGTATAGTGAGTATAGGAGGTTCGGCAGCACGATTGCCATATAAACCGTTATTTTGGTGGCCAACTTAAGGTCATCAGAGCAGAAGACCTTGGGCCATAGAATGCTGCAGCAGCGGCATCCATTTTGCTATTGATCTCAGCATCAAGGTCACACTTGGATGTTACAGTGTTTCCCAGATAGCGAAATTTATCCACATGCATCAGAACATCCTCACCAAGTTTTATGAACAGTGTCTCGACCGTGTATGCCCAAGGACATCATATCCATCTTACTGACACTGATCTTCAGGCCGAACTTACGGCAGGCTTGGTGGAATGCGTACATCAGCTGTTTAACGCCGTCTACGGGTTCTGCTTGGAAGTACATGTCATTAGCATACATGATCTCAGTGATCAGTGCTAAGGAGACTTTAGTGCGAGGCTTAAGTTTAACCAAAACTTTTGAAACTAGCACCAGAATTTTTTCACCTATTATTCGTTTTTCTATTCGCTTAAGTTTGTATTAATGATAACCAACCACCTATTAATTGACTTCCTGCTCGGATCCGTTTTAGTTAAATAAATAAGTTTCTAGAGGTAAGGGCTTTGAAGATTAAAAATTTGTAGGTAAGTTGACAAAGTACTATTATTAGCAGTTTTATGTTCGATCTTAGCTGTGATGTACAGTTTATATATATTTTTTTTATAATATAGTCAGTTCGTCAGTCATAACGTACAGTCAGTTCGAAAAACATAAAACTAAACTAGTTAATTAGACTTATAACGCTCGTAGAGGTTTCAAGCAATACTATAATGTTTCATAACGGTTTATTCAATCGATGTATTTATCGATGAGAACAACTCATTTCAGCATCACTGAACAGCCAACGCACGAAGCTTGAGGTGAAGAAGCGCTGCTTCTGTTTGTTCTATTACTAGACAGTTTAAAAATGCGATAAGCTTCAAATACTTGCACCACTCTCTCCACATGCTTAACTTTTATTACCTAATAGCAGAAATGAAGAACAGGTTAAAGGTTATAGGTTAAAGTGTAATGTTTTGCCAGATATAATTTGGTTTTTATTTTGTTTACCCTATCGTGTGTAAGAGTCTCAAGTCTACCATTTTTGTCACAGGATTCGGCAGCTGAGAGCGACCAGGGTACATTTAGATAAGCATTATGTGCAAATAATACTCCCATTTCGTACTTACCACCGAATTAGTTACAGGGATAGAAATGAAGTAGATCTATGCATGTTAGCAGCTCATATTTTAGAATTATTTCATATGCCCTCTGAATCACAGTATTAACAACGCCCTTATGATCTGGTGTAGGTGTTTATAGGTGTATTCAGAATGTTCAAGCAGCAGATATTTATTCTCGTGAGTGTCTCAGTGTAACAGTACGGGTATGTTATCGTCATAGTTTGTTTTATATAACATTTTGTTACTATTTCATATACACCCGTAGTTGTGTATGAACAAATCCAAATAAATAAATGTAGACAAACTCAAGTAATAACTTAGAGATGGAAGAAGAATAGAATGCTTAGAAATATAATCACAGTATTATGGTATGTAACGTAGAAATGCGTTTGTTAAACACATTATCGGGGGTTATCAAAAAAGGAGAAAAATCCAAGTATTTTATTATCAACAACGTTCCAGTGTTCATTCTGATATATACATCATATGTTTATAATCAAAATAACGTTAAATAAATATGGTGCATAAAGTCTTCGATCGGGGTTATGAGAACCACAGGATTTACCAGATATGTTATGATAACATCTTTTAAAAAAATATATCAAAGGGTAATTAAAAACTATAACATTGAATATCCATTTATTAATTATGTATTTATTTATAGACATGAATATTTTGTTTATATAGACAAGAAATTTTTACATTAACTCATCGACAATGTCGTATCTAATATTGAATACATCCCTTTCACTAATAATATTCGCACCTGTTATAATCGACATCTTTACATCGTTTACAATACTGTGTTTGTATTCATTATCATTCCTTTCTAATACGACTCTTAGATTAGAATAAGTAGAATCTACTTGAATAAGTCCAGCTAAAACTTGATGAATATATAATATTAGATATTATTATTATTATTACTTAATCTACAAATACGACATTGTTTGAATAATTATCGAGAATAACCATTAATATATTGAAATGTTTGATTATAATTTTAATATTTTTTTTTTTACTATTAATATACTTTTTGAATTATATTCATTACTATACCTAAGTAGTTCAACTTTTAGTTTAGAATAAATAGAATCTACTTGAACAAATATATAGATTAATATTAATTGATATTTTATTAGATATGGAACATTATTATACTTATACTACCTGTGGATAATACATTCATTTTAATAATTGTCGAGAATGAATATTATATTGAAAAATGCTTGATTATTAAATATTATTTCCTAAGAACCTCTAAGAACATTGAAATCTAAATAAGTATTTTGTAATAGTGTGTATACATGCTTTCTATTATTATTAATTCTATGAATGAAGAAAAATTACACCTGAATACTACAAATATTACCTATCCTAAAACTACTCTTGCTTATTATAGCATCATTCTAAGACAAATATTATGAACATGTATATATTTGATATAATTTTAATAAGCTTTTATAAGTCTAATTACATTGAAGCATAATTGTAAAGCGTGAACGTATAAGCGAGGGTTTCGGATCTGATTAGATTTTTACCCCAAAACTATCAAGCGTTTCTATAATTAATTATTTAAGCCGTATAGATTACTATCTTCGTACTATATATACTAGTTATTAATGAATACACATGTTGCTATATAATATTAATACATTTCTACTGAATTTATACGTATTTTAATCCGGTACACTCCATATTTTTTATACATAGACCACCAAATAACGAGGAAGAAAAAAATGTAATTAAATTAAAAATATATATATATATAAATATTAAGTATTCATTCAAATTACTTATTCTGTTTAATTTTTCATCACTTGTATAATAACTCCTTACGTCATAATTTAACAATTATTAACATAAATGTTGATCAAAATTAGTATCTCATTACATTTTACCAATAAACAAGAATTATGATAAACAATACACAAAAGAAAAAAAATAGATGCGTACACATTGGTTATTTATGTCGATCACCGTTGTTTAATCGAATTATTGTGCTTGATTTGCAGGCGTGAAACGTACAGGAGATAAAGCGGCGGGCATATCTCGATGTACCAAACAAACTGTTAAGTTAAAAAAAAGTCTAATAGAATATCATATCGGCAAGCGAGTCGTGATAATCGAAACAGAATTAGCCGGATTATCATTCTTCTATTCATTTCATAATTTGAAATTTGTTTGGTCGTATTTTTTTGGGTAATTTTGTGAGAGTTGCGAGTGATTATAACGAGATTGGTCTGGCGACAAAGTGAAATTAAGCAGAGCCGAGATGAGCTGAGCCGGGGTAAAGTTGGAAGCGTTTACACGCTATAATATGCAAACTATGCCTTAAAATATTAACAACAAAAAGTAACGGGTTTCCGCGACCTTCTGCCTCGATTATCTTGAGTCGCTTACGTAAAATTTTATAAGACTTATAAACTATCAAAGCATAGATGAGTATAGGTTCCTAATTTATTATTTTACAGGTTGTTAGACATACATTATGCTGGGCGTATATTAAACTGTTGTGCCCATTGAGCAAAAGGTATCATATTCCATGCAATAATTGACTTACAACCCAAATTTCAATTAGAATTCGTCCAGTAGTTCAAGATGGAATCCTTATTCGATTGGACTATCAAGGGTACACACAAATAATACTAACTCGCTCTCCTTCATATTTCCTTTAATGTAATGATTGTATTTAAAATATACCAAGCAAGATTATAAACTTCCCTTAAAATTAAAGTGACCAAGCAACCTTTAATCAAATAAATCAGAAGTATGAACTCTTTACTATGTGTTATTTAATTCATATAGCTGTTGACAATAATACGGTCAAAGTATGCAGCATATTATACGAATCTATTACTTATTATAAACGTGACGACATCTACAATGCTTTAGATGTATATTTCTAACTGAAAATTATTAATGACCCGTCATTGAGAAAACGTATATTATCAATAAGTCAATTTATAACGCAATTATATGACGAATTTAAATTATAAACTGGAGAAAACCTTAAGTGATAATAATATAACACATATTTGGAAAATCTTTAAGGAAATAAATACCATTTACGAAAGTATTCCAAGAGCTGAAACCTTCTGAGAAAGTAATGGCGTAGATGTTTATGTTCTCGGTGTTATAATTTGTCATACCATTATATTTCGAATAATCTTACATTTAATACGTTCTTATTCGTACATAATTACAAACTGACTCAAGCTTTCTTTTTTTTACTTTTTCTTTAAGAGCATAACCTAGTGGTTAAACTCTAATAGGGTATAAATACGGGTAGGGTGTAAATAAGGTATAATATGGTAAAAAAACGTTTTATGTTTTCATTTAATTGCAGTATATTTTTCATAGTATATCATAGACATAAGTTTAATTTAAATAAAGAAATAAAACTACGGCTCAGAAGCGGCGCGGCGGGCCGCCATCCCAAATCACAACATCATTTAAAATGTGTGATTTGTTTTTATAAGAGAATGTTATTATGGTATCTCCTACACACTCAAACAATACGCTTCCTTGTGTATGATACCAGCCGCTTATTAGCCAGTGACATTGCTAGCTCTTTAAATTACTAACAGTTCGAGCAAAGGTAGCTTAATTGCTGAACTAGTATCAATTTGAAATTTTAACGGTACTCATTGTACAGATACAACTTCTTTCATAGGTTTCCCGGTCAATGGCAGAATATTATAAAATTCGCCATCGTCATCACTATCACTAGTCATATTTGATTGGACAAAATTCATCTTTTTGCACATTCGTAGCATATGACCCTTTTGGTTACATTTTTTGCATATATAATTTGCAAATCGACTTTGTAATGAGCTGTGATTTTTACACCCGCTCACAGAATACTTTTTGAGCATTACTGGTAGTGCGTGTCGAGTGACGATTAGTTTTGAAGAGCTAATCTTTCTGCAGCGGCACTTGTGTTATCGCCGTTACTGATACGGCAACTATACGAGCAGTACAAATGCTCTCCGCCAGATCAGTTGCCTTTCCCATTGTCAAGCGAAGCAAAGCAAAGTGTCGCAATTAACTTATCACCATTTTCATCTGACATTGTTTGCATTATAAAACGATCCCGTAAAGCTTCTTCGGCAGTTAAAAAGAAGTAGTTGAGTTGTTAGACCTTGTAATCTTACTAACCAATCTGAGAATGTCTCGGATGCTTTTTGAAATGCGGCATAGAACTTACACCGTCACTGAATCCGCATCTCAAGTAAATTGTGTATCTAAACTTTTCAAAATATCCTCCTAGGTACCTCTTATAATTCCTCGGGCAACGCTAAATCTGCCGTTAATCTATAAGTGTCATCGCTGAGGGTACGCAGCAAAATTGCTCGTTTCCTAATATTAGCAGGATCATCGGTTACGTCGATCTCGTATGCAATTAATCATTGCAGTAAACGGGCTTTGAATGTTTGCCACTGTTGAACATTGTGGTAAAAACTATACCATTTCGCAGTTATAACGTAAGTTCTTGCCACCAATATTATGTTAATACACCACACAATATACACCATAACAAGTGATGACAGATTATACATAGGAATATAAATATCCTATGTAACAGTAATACATAGGAAAATGTAAATCTCCTTTATTCATATTTAAAGTATGACACGAAATGCATTGGGTTGCCTTAGTTAAAATGATTATGGATAATGATAGATAATGATTGATAGACAAGCCACCCATTTGACATATCTTACATGAGGGTCCTCGATTTATACTTACACGATTTTCAGAATAAATATATGTATATAAATATATATAATATAATATAATATATTTTATATATGTATAATATAGTAATGATGATAGTTGCAGATACTGATATTTGTCAATGAATAGGGCATGGCAAATTGGGCAGCAGGCCGGTTCAAGCTGCAGTATATCATACTTACATGAGTCGTGCTTCTCGTCGACAACAGGAGGTGGCGGCGGCGGGGGCAGCTGTTGCTCCAAAGCATTGACGCAGTTCATCATGCTCCCGTAGAGTCGGCTGTCACGAAAACTATCCCTGCACACATTCACCCGATGGATGAAGATGCGATTGACCGATTAAAAAAGAAACAATACTTTCGTATCCCAAATTTTCAACATATTTAATTGCCTGTAGTTTCCTCCACATGACTTCTCGCGGAACATGTCTTCAGTGTTATTTCCCACCATCCAAATCCACCTACGTGCAACGCGTGCTGATGATAATGATCTGCCGGTGCCTTACTTTAATATGTGGTTTGTGAAGAACATACGTATTATAGAAAAAAGTGTACACTGATAGATTTAGGAATTGAAATGTGCAATAGAAAACTGTGCTTTAAGTTATACTACTCTTACCTTCCATTCGAGTTGCGGAACAAGGCCAGTATTTCTTCGAATGTCTTATTCTTCGTTTCAGGAACTTTTTTATATGTGAAAATCCAGAATATTGCGAGGAACACACTAAAAGGCAGGAATGTATAATTTTCCAGTAGCGACTGCAACAATATAAAACCATATTGACGTTTCATTTTACGATATTAATGTACAATATAAAGTTACAAATGTAAAAAATGTACCTTCATGCTTGGAAAACCGATACCGACGATGAAATTTGCCATCCAATTGACCAATACGGCGATCGCCATTGCGCTAGGTCGTGGGCCTTGAGAGAACAGTTCGGCGGTGATCAGCCATGGAATCGAGCCGGGGCCAACAGCGAAGAACACCACGAAGCTGAGAGTTGAAACCACCGACAAGTAGCTCATCCAGTCAATCATTTCCTGCACATAGCCGAAGAACTCCTATCAGGCGATAGAAACGAAGTCCTTTCCCGTATCCGACCGGATGGTAATAAATCGCAAACATAAGTAGCACATCACGCACATGTATATCGGTGTGCCTGTCACGGTCTGTGAGAGTCCACAGTGATGTTGCAGTGGATTGTGAGGTAACCGATGGGTACGCGATAAGTTTAAAGTTAGTGCTGACAGCATAGTGTTTACTTCATCTACCTGCATGTTATGCGATATTTTTATAAGTGATGAAAAGTGCTATCTGCTTCTGAGCAGTGTTTGTTTCAATTGTAACGTCTTATTGGAAAAAAAAAAACGCGTGCGTCATAGCTCACCTTATTTTATCTCTCTGTCCCATATCGGTGGTGATTGAAATAAAAATACGTGTCGAATGCTATGTGAGTGATGTACCAACAATTTATATTTGTGAATTTATACCTTTTTTATATATTTACATATTTCCTACCGAGACATCGGTATCGGAAACAGGAAAGTGGTCAACGTTGGTGGGCATCTAGCAAAGCGACATCCTCACAATCCTCAACAAATAAAAATAATATAATAAATGAACCCATCAGAAAAAATAATAATAAAAAACAGATATAAAATTCACTATTTAAGGTACCATTGAGGATCATTAAGGACGTATAAGCGAAATAAATGTGAAGTGTAATAAATGAAAATACATGCGAAGCGACTTCGATATACAGCTTTAATAAATATATTTACTGAAAACTGAAAATAAATCAAAATACATATACGAATGTATACCAGATGTTACAGTAGCCAAGAGCAAGTCTCCAGCGTATGTAATGGAAGATACTCATGAATTAAGCAATGAGATAGCGTGCTTAAGCGATAGGGTGGTACAAAGACAAAACAAATAATGAAGAACATAATGCATCAGTGAGACTTGTTGAGGTAAAGTAATAAGTTAAAATATTTATAGTTTATTTTGTTAAAGATTTGAAAGTGTTATGTTTTTCAGAGTTGAATATAAATCGTTTAATATGCAATACAGTTTTGAAATATCCTCAGTATTATTATCATTAATTGAGTTATTTTAATGTGTTGCTGTTAAAAATATACAACATTATAATTGTTATTTTTTATGTTTTATTATAGTGCACATTAAACGAAAAGAACAAATGATATCGAAAACCAAGAAAATGATTTATCATTCTCCTTGAAAGAAAACAATACTTAAAATAGTTAATATATAGTTCGCGATAAACTTTATGGTAATAACGATTAGCTTGTAATAATATAAATTTGAATTAAAATAAACTGTTTTTATTTTTTATTTTAATGATCTATTTTGTTGTAGAACAACCATATATATAGAAATTACTGGCAACAATACATAGATGACCTCGTTGTAAGATATACCTAATGTCGTACATCACCTATAAAGACAATACACTACTATGTTAGGTTTTATCAACACTGTAAAACTTTATTCTAATTTGGATAGTTTTCTTGATACAAATCACTCATAAGATTTCCCGCGAACTTTATAATTGTGCTAATTCGAACCTTGATTACACTAGTCATACACTAGTCACTCAAATTATTATTTTCAAATATATTATTGATAGCAATAGTATTGAAATTCGTACTCACAATTTACAAAACAATCTGTAGCGAAAAGTTATGAAGCTACACGCATTCTTTGATTCATTTTAAAATTTGTGATGTATATAATTATTGCGTAGTTTTTATGAAATGGAATGTTGACATCCATGAGACTCTATGTGATGTTAAATTGAAAGCTCATAGACTTCTCTGTAGTCAAAGTTACGAAGTTCACACATATTTAACGTTACTCTATCAGACACACCTTTATAAGGAATGAGATCGTGATGAAAATGGAGAAGATAAACATTCCTCCAAGACCGTAGAGATGCAGAGTACGGCGGCCAGTGCGGTCCATCAACAGCAAAGAAACGAGAGTCATTCCAACCATTATAGCGCCGATGCCCATTGTAGCGAATTTTGCAGATTCATCAGTCAGACCGGACGATATGAACAGCGAGGTTGAATAATAGAATACCTGGATGAATGGAAGCTTAATTTTTAATAAATATTGAAACAATTTTTGCTATGAACATACTTAATTAAATTAACGCTCTAATCTGTTGACTGAAACTTCCAACAAGGTACAACGATAGACAGTGCAAATCAATCAGTATTTGATTGATCACTAAAGCAGGAATTATTTGTAAACTAGTCTAACCAACTCTGTAGATTCAGGAAAAGCTATAGAAGTTAAGGGAAATGAAACATGAAAGGTAAGTAGTGTAGTAGTTCAATCTAGTGTAAAAAAGGATATCAAAGACTTAAAATATATAAAATTGCAAATAACCGCGTTGATTCCACTAAGTTGTTGCGACAGTTGCATTACGATGCCGATGAGTAAGGGTGCGCGTAAAGTTGGTGAGCAAAGTAGTTCCCTCATAGAAATTGAAGCCTCAGCATGTTGAGCACGTTCTTCTGCGCGCATCTCCTCGATATCCTCTTCAACCTTACACAGAAGCGTAAATAACATAGGTAATAATTAAACTATTAAGTATCTGTATTGTAATTTTTATGATCTTCATTGACTATTTGTTGATAAAGATGGGTGTGTATTTATTGAATTTTTTTGGAGAATTTTTTTTTAATAATACTAACAATAAATATAGTCCAAATATTAATTGATTGAGTAATACCTGGTTGCTAGCCCGAAGTCGCCTAAGAGCTCGACGAGCCTCTTCTTCCCATTGCCTTGTAATGAGCAAGTATCGAGGTGATTCAGGGCAAGCTGGTAGCAGGATCAGTTGGAGAGTAGCCGGGCAAATCGCTAATCCTGTATATAACTTTGTATTAAGTAACCGAGATAACAATTCCATATTATTATTAATGTGCAGTTAATTCAAAATATTTTAGCGCTTGAAAATAAGCTGAATGAATATAAGAGAAACGGTGAATAATTTCAAAAAAATTAACGCAACTGTTAATTTCATCCTATAATGTACGGTATCAGAATGTTACCATAATATTCTTAAGTGATCTAATTTTAATTACCAAGTAAAATAGGCCAGCCATCGTCTGTTCCAAGTATCTGCTCAATGCCTAAGACTTGGGATATAAGCAAGCCGACGGTAACGGCCAGTTGGTTGACAGTACCCAGGCCACCGCGAAGGTTTAGCGGAGCAATCTCGGATATATACATTGGCACTAACGATGTGTTCAAACCTAGGGAAGATATAACGTAAAGTACATAAGTATTCCTTCGTTCAAAATTCCTAACTTCTGCGCTCCTTCTATTAATGTAACCACAAATTCATATTTACTATTTCTATACTTTTAATTTTGATAATTTATTTAGAGAGCAACGATCGAATCTCATCGAATTGAATAATATCATAAAGAATTAGTATGATTTTAAATAATTACCGCAGTTGACGCCTATAATGAATCTACCGAAGATGAGCAATTCATAGCAGTGAGATATCTTAGTGAATCCCATTAGACCGGCACCGGTAATTCCCAGTATGTTGTTGAGCAATAGTCCCCCTTTCCTGATAATAAAAATATATTTTAATTCACAGGACAAGTCTGTTAGGATACCATCTTTCATAAATGCCCTGTTACTTACGTGGCAAGTATTACATGTGACGTGGAAATAAAAGTAGGTTGATCAAGAAATAAAGAATTATTTTATAAAATTTCTAAAATTATTTAATAATTGCGGAGAATGAATATTCATAATAATAAATAAAACTCATTTATTCATACTGAATGTTATTTATTTCACAATTCTTCTGGTCCATAAGATGCGTCATCAAGTGAAATCTTCTTTCCCAAATATTATCATAATAGCTGAAAATTATTCTGTGAAAATCTATAATATTGTTTCTAATTTCCTTTAAATGTAATCGAATCTATTGTCATAACTATTGGAAAAACTCAACTGATTCGATTGATACATACAGACACATTTTTTATAACTTAATTTTAATATTAATAAAATTGTATAGCAATAAAATAAATGACTATAGTGACGATAGTTTGATATGGATCACGTATAAACCTATTAGATTTTTTAACGTTACCGATGTTTTAGAAATGAAAAATTTTAAACACCAGCACATCACAAAAGGTGTTGTTTTTCAAAGCACTTTATCTGAATAAACGGTAATATAAAATTTTAAATTTTATCTTAATTATATTTCCGTATAAATACATTGAAAATTAATGGCTTTAATACCCAATCTTCTGCAATGTTATTTTACCGAGAAACGCTAATGTTAAAAAAAGGAAGTTACACATACCTGCCGAAACGATTCGCGATCATACCACCAGAGAATCCCCCAAGCATTCCTCCAATGGCGAAGATGCTGACCGCAATAGAATAAAGCCTATTAACAGTATCGTCGTGCAAATCCATTCCATAGCGAGTCTTATAGACATCCTTCATGAAGTTTGCAATATTCTGTAACGATTATTATACTAAAGACCACAATCATACCTGATGCCAAGTGATGCTATGCCCGTAGACGAAAAGCGCTAAACAACTTGGAAAGTGTTTTAAATCTTCAGTTGCTGGAGATATATACATAAGAAACGAAGCCAAACACTATTACACGCTTATATAATGTTTATCCTTTACTAAACTATTAATTTATTATTATTGAATACAGTTTTGAAATGCAGTAACATTTATATAAAAAAGAAAAACTTAAACAATTGGATTCATTGCAGTTATGATAACTTACTTTTCCAGGAGCATTGATGACACCTGTATTGTAACCGAATTGGAGCATACCCAGTACAGCAGAGAAGATAGAGTAGGACAAGAAGAATGTAAGGCCCTGTAGAAGAATTTGATTTGCGTCATACACGTTGCTCTACAGGTTTTATTATGTATATTAAGTAATACTATTTAGTATTTAATTTATTAAACAAGATGTCTTTGCAATATTATTGTCATAAATTATGCTAAAGTTGTCTTTATAATAAATACCTGTTCGAGAAGTCTTAGTTTCCGTCTCTGCGAGTGCTCCTCCAGCCTGTCGACGTATTCTCGTAGCTCTTCAATCTCTTCTTTAACCTGCTGCACCGTATCGAGTTCCTGCTTGATAGCTACCATGTCGCGTTTTACCTATACGAATGTTTAGGTTGTAATATCATCTTACGATGGAAGCGATGAGAAACGATTACTTATGACGACAATCGTTTTGTAGCCGTCGACAGATTGACAATTCATCGCCGTTACTATCTACCGATTTGCGTAAATGTCTCTTCGCGTTTTACTTGAAGGACTCGATGTTAGAGCAGAGAGAGAAATATGTTAGCCAGGAGACTGTTCTACAGCTACACGTTACGACATAGGTATACAAACTTGTATATTTGAACTGAGCGGTACGCTACCGTTAATTGTGCCTTCGAAATGGAACCCGTGTGGATTTTTCAAACTTTAAATCCATAACGCAACACAATAGGTACATGGTAAAAAGCAGGCGTGATTGCGATGCTGTTGGTATATCCTTAGATTCTACTTACCGTGATGAGCTTTGAAATTATTTTATCGAAATATCCTTTCTATAAAATCTGCTATATTTATTATATATCGAGTTTAAGGTAGATGGATAACTGCGACATCGACATAACTTACAATAAAATCTGCGCATCTTTGTTATATCAGAACCATATAATACCTATTATGAATACTATAAATATTTTGTATGCAAATTAAAATTAAATATATATTTCTTTTTTGATTTTTGTAAAACGTACAGCGTAATAAATAGATGGGGAAGAACAACGTTTAGAACACAGAAGGAGAAAAGTATATATGTAGGCATGAATGAAGTATGTTACAATATTGTTAGCAATGTCAAGTAATAGCCACATTTATTATATAATGTAAATATATGTATCTATATTCACCTCGGACACTTCAGATTGACATGATTCGACACTTTTGGTCAATTCTTGAAGTTGGGTGCGTATCTCGCAGAGCGCAACCGTTGTTTCTAGTTGCCGGTCGCCGCGTTGTAGTTCGTCCAGCTTGGCGGATAGATTCATACTCATCACGGTTACCTGAGTGTGAAGGCTGACGAGAAAAAAGCTGGTCAATAACCTATTATTATACATATTAATTTTCAGTTTGTTGGTCAATGAATTATGACTGTGGTAAGAGCGGTCTTCTTCATTATCTTATTGTTATTAATATAATCAAGAATTATCTCAATATCATATATATATTGCAATTTTAAAACAACAAGACTTGTACAATTTGATTGTCTTAAAATGATATTGATTTTTAACACGGAAAAATTAATCAGTTATATTAAAAAATATATATATATATTTAAAAAATATAAACGATTGAACAAAATTAATGGATTGCAAAAGCGAATGTATATTAATAAATAAAACAATAACACCGGTGAACATCACTCACACACACTACGTTATCGAACACATTTTAGTTACACGCATGCATACATTTCACAATTTCGTAATGGAAATCTTTGCGAAGTTGAAAGCGAATTTTTAGCGTTTTTTTTTTTTTTTCAGTATGACAATAAAAAACGTCATGGCCATCGATGCTAATCACGGTGTGCTTCGGTCCTACGTCATGATAAGAGACAGTGAGATGAAAGGCTAACCGCCTTGCGTATAAACACCCTTTATCTGCAATACAAGATACTTCGGATGTGAAGCTATAGTGAAACAAATGTAATTATAGGTACATCGACACACAGAACTCTTATGAATCGGTAATGCATAATAAAGCCAGTAACAAAGGCGGTAAGCTCCGTTTCGCTAATTCACACGTACCTAAGTAAGAGCTGCCTGAGTGTTGTTTCGTCCTCCTCCGTCGTCGCATATCGTGTCAGCTTCCCTCTGGCCTCCCGGGCCACATGTTCACGTACAACTGCGTCAAAACTCCTTGTTTATTTTTTTCGATAAGTTCTCGATGACGTTTAAAACACGCGTCATCTGCGACGGCGCATCACTAACAGACTGGATATGTCACTTTGTCTTCCAAAGCAAACGTAACTGCGCGATGTATCGCATTGTAAAATGGATAAATAGTCCGTTTCACGTGGCGTATGCGTTGCTTTATATTATTGTAACTTTATATATTCAACATCGAGCCAATATCGAGCACCGTACAGCCAATTAGCTTCAATGGCCACGACCAATAGAATCCCTAATCGAATTCGATGTTGTAGCATTATCCAAATAAACGATTATAGATAAATAAACAAAAATTAATGTATTAAAAGCTTAAATCGACAGCGTGTAAGCTCGAGAAAAGAAATGTTATTAAAAATTTGTTACTAAATAAAATAAACACCTCCTTTAATGGTAATCATAGAATATCAATGATGTTTTCTATTTTAAAATAAATACATATGTCGAATAGTATATTTTGTTTTTCTTTTATTATTATTATAGTTTTATATCTACTAGATCCATTTTACTATTTTTTTTTCTATCCAAGAAGCAAACCAGACCGTGCCATTTCTATGCGGTATTGCAATGAAAGCAAATTATGCAGCAAGGTTTAATATTCTCATGCATAACGACGACCTGATTACAAATAAACTATACCGTGTTGCTAAAGTAAAATGGTTTGTATAACGTTATAAAATGATATTATTCTGCTATTACTGATATCACCAACTTAAACTTCTACTTCGCCCGTCAAATTACATTTAACTTCTAAATATAATGCCTCTTTATTATAAACCGGCTGTGCCTCCACACATTCACTTCTGTTTAATTTCCGCACTATTACTTCGTTCAGTCTTAGCGTACTTTCCGATCTATAGTTTGTATGATAATTGTTCTACTCCTAAGGATTTTTTAATAAATAAACTACTAAGTCTAAATATATTTTTCAAATCTTCTCGACAGTGCCAAATATCAGTCTATTAACAGTATGAATTACTTATCTTAGAAATAATACTGGAATAGAATAACTAGCAATTTCATGGTCGATAACTTTTGCTCCTCCAACCTAGTGTACTTGTGTTATTAATCCTCATGTTTATAAGGTATAAGTGTTAATAAGTGTCGTATAGAAGATAAGCTACACTTATAGTAGAATTCGAAACCACTTCTACTGATGCGCAGTCCAAACACGCTACCATTTTCATCTTGTGAATAGTAATTGACCGAGAGAGCTTTAGAAAATGTCACTACAATTCATTACGATGTTTTCCTTCACCAAAATCTCAGTCTCATTGTAGGATTCAAAACCATTACGTTCGATGTGGAATCTAAGCACT
This sequence comes from Antheraea assamensis, assembly GCA_035772565.1. Lineage (NCBI taxonomy): Eukaryota > Metazoa > Arthropoda > Insecta > Lepidoptera > Saturniidae > Antheraea > Antheraea assamensis. Next base: position 2,717,574 of record JAQQSE010000010.1, on the reverse strand, counting down.
ACACCATTTTCAGCTAGTGAATAGAAATTAGCCGTGAGAATGTTAGAAAATATCACATTATTACGTCACGATGTTTTCCTTCACCGAAAGTTCAGTTTTGTTATAGAATGCAAAAAAAAAAACAACTTTTATCGAAGCGGTGTTCAAAGAAGCTATATCATTTTAAACTTGTGAATAACTAGCCAAGAAAACTTTTAAAAATGTCACACTATTTCACTACGATATTTTTCCTTCACTGAAAGTTCAATCTTATTGTATTATTATAGAATTCGAAACCGCTTCCATACACGCAGAGTGAGAAAAATAAATAATACCTCAATAATTTAGCATAAGAAGTACTAGGACACAAAAATTGTATTCCTTTACTGTAATGACAAAAGTGAAGTAGATATTCAAGTTTTAATTACTGGCGGGTAGGACTTGGCAATTGTGTGAACTATAATATATATACTAGCTACGATGGCACGCTTAGGTTTATCGTGTCCCAGGATCGGCCAGTGTATATCCAGTAATCAAGCGAGATATGAGGGTGTCTATACTCGTCTTGGATACTTCGACTTGAACAATACACATACACATAATGATAAACCCAATACAGTAACCCTCTTTTGTTTTGTTGCGTTTAGGGATTAGTCACTGTTAATTCTGCAAACAGATGGAGACGCACATATTTAAAAGGCCGGCAACGCACTTGCGACTCCCTTGGTGTTGCTAGTATCTATGGACGGCGGTAATCACTTACCATCAGGTGAGACACCTGTTCGTTTGCCCCCTATAACATAAAAAAAGTATCTTCCGGCAGGTCAAATCGGGGCACAAGCCACGGACGGCACATTTAGAGGGTGCCAAAATCATAATACAATATGACCGAAAAATAAAAAAACTTGCTTCACAAAGCGCCTAGGATATAGAAGGCTGGTTGGCTTTTTTTTGAAAAAGTTTGTTCGTATCCTGTATCATTTTTAAAATTACAGAAGTATTGCCTTATAAATAAATAAAAGATAATTAAAAATAACTGAGCTTGTAAAAAAATTCCGTCAGGCCCACTGAATAGGATCTCATTGATTTCAAACGTCGACTGAAATAGATAGCTGTCAGTAATAAGCTCGTCATTTGTATCCATAGTAAAATTTGAAATATCCAATATAAAATCTTTAAAGAAATTGCAAATGTAAGTAAATTTATGATAAAAGTATTTTGACCTCTATGGTTTAAGTCTTCCCTCACTAGAGGCGACGGTAACCTGGCTTCATTTCTCGAACATGAAGCAACTATTAACCTTGTAATTTCTCTAAGTTCGCAATTTGAATTAAGTCCTTCTGTTAGGCGACGAAGGAGACGGGGGTTAAGTAGGCGACCGTAAATGGCTTGCATTAAATCTATGTGACCTTAACACGGTTTACAGTGTTGCATTGGATGTCGTAGTATATATGCTTATAAGGTGTAACGATTAAAATTTACCTAGTTGGATATATAAACCTTTCTCACCTCTCTCTATGTTTTTGCGTTAATACATAACTCATTCTTACCTGAATAATTAAAAAAAAAAATTCGTACACAACTGCCCCGCTACCTACCGTGGACATGATGACTGTCTGTTGTTTTAATTAATCGTCGCGTTTTGGAATTAATATAACTAGCAGGCTTGCAGGCCGGCATGACAGCGATGAACGGTTATCGATTATTATCTCTCGGTAGTCATCAATGAGCTCTGCTTATGATCAACTACAATGTGGACAGTTTATCAAGCTACAACAAAGTTAGGTTCTAACAAACTTTCAAGTGTAACCACTAGTGCTGTCAACAGGATAATCAAGTTAGCTGACACAAAGTGGAGAACTTTGTTTTGGTATGTAATAATTTGTTTAATTGGAACTTGTTTTATTGGTATTTCATACACTACATAAGAACATTTCCATTATAGGAATGGAATCTAAATCGTTCGACACGGATTCCGAGTTTACCGTCGAGACTTCAATCTATATTCAAATAGCGAATGTTACAACATTTGTATTGGTATAAACTGGTATTTGTCAAATGGTATCGCTGGTACTAATATGTACATTATGCATGCAATGGAATGCATACATTTATTTGTGAGTTATCGGACGAAAAATGTATAGAATAGGTTAGTTTCTTTACACATATAATTACTATTGTTTACATATATAATTCTGCTGTACGTGGGTGGGTCTGACAATGAAATCCTCCTGAACGGCTGATCTGATAGCGTGTTTTTTTTTAATTTTACCTACTCAATTGCATTAGTTATTGTCTAACTAAGGCTAAAATAAATCGAAGTTATGACTTTTAAATTATATTAGTGAGCGAGTATATAAGATTTTCACTGTAAAAAGTTTATCTGAACTCGGCACATTCTTCGTTGAAAATACAACCATAAGTTGTATAACTTCAAATAAAATTTCGATGTATTGACAGATTTAATGCAATTTAACTATCGACCGATCTATTCCGTGTTTGAAATCAATCTCGTATGGTTTTGGACGGAGCGTAACTAACGAGTGTTCATTACGTATTTTTTACCACCAGAAGCTTAATATATTCTAAAAAACATGTTTATTAACAGATTGAGAATTTCATATGTTGAAATATAAATTTGAAATGGAAAGAGGAGTAAAGCTAATCATTAATAATCTTGTAAAATAATATTTAATTAATCGACAGCGAAAGGACTTATTTTTAATTACAAACGAAATAAATCCTACATTAAAATAATATACAGTAGAATAGACTATTCATTAACTATAAGAAGTGTCTTATTTGTATGTTACTTGATTATGTATAGGAGAGAGACGTATAGAAAATTAATTTTAAAGCCTTTTAAAGTTATTATAATGTTTTAATTGACACGTTATCAGTTGCATTTAATGTCTTTTTTATGCTAAATAAGTATAACTTCTCACGTGCGTGCATAAGTACACACATAGGATTTTTTTTTTTTAATTCTAGTAAACCATTACTTAAATGTAAAATAGTGACCTCTACAAACTAGAAAGGTGAAATGAAACTTACTTTTAAAATTATTATCTTATAGCTGAGAGCACGTTGTATGGGCATAAGTGTATGTGAAAGTGGATATAGTTACCTGAAATTCGATCAACGGGTCTGAATACCGGAGGCTCCTCGATTCCCCCGTGCTGATGTTCTAGCAAACGATGGCACGACTGTCTCATGGGCACTCCCGATACTGTCCGCATAATAATTACCGATTATTAAGAACGGTATCGATTGTTTTTTTTTTTTTAATATGACACGATGATGAATGGAAGTAATTTTCGAATATTAATCATTCCAAAAAACTATTTCTGTCGTTTTTTTTTATTAAATATTTAAACGAAATGTTACACGACGTCATTTCTTTAGAAGAGTTTCATAATGCTTCAGTCATAATTCACGCGTGTTTCTAATATAGCACGGGAGCTACTCTTCGTTCTTAAACTAGATTATTTCACGGGCTATGTTAAAAGGTCGAAAATAACTTGAGAAAACCTTCTACTATTGTATAAACCGACTCGCGCCAACGACAAGTGCCAACAGTATCTGATGTGTATAGATAAACTACATTGTAATCATTTATGTCGCACAAAATATTATATAAAAAAGTTACAGGTGTAGAATATAAAACTGTATAATATTAAGTGTCTACATTAGACGCGCTTGTGAAATTATGTATCGCCTTGTGAATAAGTGATCCATCCGGCTTTATGCTATTTAGACATTCGCATTGTATGATCCATTTAATAGCGCCTCGACGTTAAATGTTCATTAAAGTAAAAAAATCTTCGTATAAAATTATATAAGGTCAATTGTTACGTTAAATGCACAGTGTAACATTGACTTGGATATTGAATCTACGTTGATCAGTAACTTCGTAATTAATCTATTTTCATCTAAAGATATGTAAAGGAAAAAATGGTTACTGTTATTATCATTTTTATTATTCAATTCCTAATTGGAAGTATCTCATAAGGTTCAACCAGCGTGAACATTGTAAGCTCCTATTGTGTAGTTTAAAAGAACTAAGATACAGAGCGATGCGCCGTTATTGTATAGATTTCATTGATTATCCGAAACAGAACCTCAAAAATTACTTTCATTACAAACACATTTCAATGAGGGTGAAAAGTTTGAATGAACTAACTAACATGTAATCAAGATATGAAACTTCTATGAAAATGTCTGAATATCTGAGAATGAATTACAATTATGCAGGATTCATCAATCATGAAAAAGTTATAATAAAAATATTTGAATGGAAAACAACAAGACGAGCGGATGGTCAATGATATCGAATGATCCGAACGGAAACTATTTCTAATTACCTACGCCATTCGACAAGCTACGGAACAGTAATTATTCCCGGAGCGGCGAAACCCTTTCTAGGAAGTTCAAGTTAAGTAACAATTTATGTGTATAATAGGACGTTGACTTGGTTATGGAAATAATATTTTTTCTTGTCATATCTTCCAAATAACTGTAGCCGGAGGTTACACTTGCTAAATTTTTGCTTTATATATGCAACCCGTGCGATGGCACGTCACACACTCACGTCACACTATATATTTTATACGCTAATAGCACCGGTTCTAACAGTCGTAGCACGATTAAATCTGAATCCTTTAAAATTAATCTGTGTAATTAATATATTTACAATTTGTTTCGCTTATCCCTCGTTTCATTGTTTGCACGAATAAACACATAGGTATTTGAATAAAATAGCCTATGATATTTCACTTGTTAATAATTTGGTTATTAAATTTAGCTCGCGCACTGGTGGTAAAGCCCCGTGCTGTCGTAGACTGTACAAATGGGCACAAACAATATGAGTTTTCAAATTTCTAACTGAACTTAAAATTATTTGTGAAGGATTTATTGAAGCTTCGACGGAAAATGCTTAATATACTTGCGTTTTGGAACAGAGCTAGCAATGAAGAAATAGTGAACAAAATAGTTCAGCTGCTGTAACGTCACGACGAAACTATTAATACTGGTATATCGTAAACGTTACCTTGACAAAGATAAGTGTTAAGATTGACAACCCTATTTAAAATATACTGTATTGAGCAGTTAGTGGGTAACCTCTGGTGTAGATATTTCAACAAAAAATATTATTTCTATCGCCCTACGGACCTGTCGGCCTACTGCAGCCTACAGCACAATTTAGTTCAATGTCTCTATTCATCTGCGCTTTTTATCATTGGTATTTTTCGAAATAAATTGTCATATTTCCTGTTAGTTGTCCTCTGGTAAATACTTCCAAAAAATTATCTCTCGGTTCCTAGAACAAATTGAGCTTGCTGAATATTCATGACGTAATAAAATGTATACGAATAATAAATATAAATTGAAGTCTAAAATATATTTGGTTGTTTCGATTGGATGTTTTTAATTAAAGGGAATACAATAGTACACTTTTTACTAATAAACTTTAATTTTTACTAGTAACAAAGCGCTTCGTTTGTACAAAGGAAAACTTATGTTTCCTCCATTGTCTCTTTAGGATTCCTATCAATAGAATTGCAGCGACTATTGTTAAGGAAAACCCGGCCAAGGTTAACCAACACGGAACTGGATACTTTTTACTTATCAAATTCAATACACTTTTATGCAAGCATGTAATTCATTTTACGTCTGTTGAAACTGAAAATTATAGAATTTGATCAGTTTTAAATTTGATATCACAAATATTTAAAAATAAACAATTGCATTGTCTCGCTTGTGTTAGAATTTTATCCTCGTTAATTGAAAGACATAGTAAAATAGTTTGATAAGATTAAGTTATTACTTATAATAAAATTATAAAGCAAATCCATTCAACTAATAAACTTTACATATGAAAATATAATAAAAATAACTGTCTCGATTTATTTTAATTACCAAATTAGAATTATATTGATTAAAATAAGAAAATAAATATGAACGGTATATAATTGAAATGTACAAAAAAAAATACAAATTATATAAATAATATAACAGGTGTTAATTCCACTTACCTCTATGCTATTTATTGTCATTTGATTATGACAGATTTCAGTTTATTCGGCGACATTTTTCCTGGAAAGAAAAATGTACGTCAGTTACATTGCTCACAAATAAATAATGATATTATTAAAACAACAATTATTTTTTATTTATAATTAATCAGCTCGAATTATATGTGTGAAATAATATTTCCAGAAATCTCCGTGTACGATAATTAATTAAGTTTCCTCCATATTTGTCCCTTTAAAATTAATTTTATTGATCTAAAAAAGAAGAAATGTTGTTTAAACTTTTTATTCAATCTTTTAAGTTTATACGTTTTTCACAAAAAAATTAAAACTTATTCAATTTCACTGGATGATAATTTAAGCGCAGTAAAACAGTTAAAATAAAATAACTCTTGAAAAAATAACACTTGAATAAAACAACAAAGGTATATAAAAAAAGAACTTTAATAAAAAAACGTTAAAACAAAAGATTTCCAAAACATATAATATTATTAAATAAACACTAAATTAAAAAAATAAAAACACTCCCGTGAAACGTAAGATAGAAAAATTAAATAAAATCCTAAGTGCACTTTTTTCCAAAAACCGACTCCAGATTTATATTTTATTCGCGATTATTCAAAACGTATGTAAACATTGATAACGTTGCAATATTTGATCGAATTTATTTGAGATTTCATTAAAATTTCAAACTTTCACCAATTTTCAGTAAATGCAACTTTCGTTTCGACACTTAGAAAATTTTCATCAGAGTTTCAGGTGACTGAAAACGCGGCCTTCCGCTAGCAGAGTTAGTAACGCTGTGTGAGGTCTAAGAGAATCTAGACTCGCGCATGCGTTCGTAATACAGCCCCCCGTTGCATCCGTAAAGTGCATGGGCAGAAGGGCCGGTAGGCTGGGTCTTAGGGCGCGGCATAACTCGTATCCGCCTGGCTCGCAATTATGATTGACAAGTGCGTCCCACAATATCAGCTATATTGCACATATCTATGTAAAAAATTTAATTATTTACTGAATATATTATGTAAGCGCATCACTTCCTAACGGTTTAGGTAATTCTTTCCTGCTGTGATTGTAATTATCAGGATGAAGTAGTTCTAATGAGAATCTTTGAAAAATCGTATCGTAATAGTAAAAAAAATTAGGTTAAAAGTCCCCACTTGAAAACGTAAGTGAGTGAGACAGAAAACAATAAAGAGAGAAGATCTTTAAAAACATTGCCAGAATTAACAGAATGATGTTCAGTTTTTCAGTTGCTAGTTTATTTATTTACATGATTGTACTGTAAACAAAAGATTTGTTTCATTTCTTTACATTATACACACCTGAGCGAAGCGGGGACGGGCAGCTATTTTAAAATAAATCTAATGAATATATTTTTAACTTCTAATTACACTTAGCATATATTCAAAGTACTATATACCTTTAATAATAGATTTTAATATAGAACTAAAAGTTACTTTCAATAAACATACGAGTACATAGCCTTTGAGTGGAGCTAATTCAAGTAACGAATAGTAGTCAAATACAAACTATATCGCGTTAATGGGCCGTATGAGATTGTACGTTTTTAAATTACAACCAAATTCGTGTTTTTCGTATCGGTTCTATTAAAATACACAACAAATGTGATAACTTTATGCCTACAGTGAGTTCGAATCGAAATTTTGGGTCGGGTTCATTTCTTTCAGAGCCGTTCTGCATTTGAATCATCGATTTCTCGTGGGACTAATTAAAAATATGGATTACACTGTCACATATACATGTGTATAAATTAGTGCCGAATCATTTTTTATTTCAAAAATATCTGTAATTTATTTCTGTTCTTTATATTTTACAGATTTATATCTCTGTAAGTTTTAAATATCGGTTTTATAAATGCATTATTTCCCAAGACATTTATTCTAAAAACTTATAAGAATAATACGGTCAATAAACTTCTATTGTATGTATAATTCGATTGTATAATGAGCGCTAATCCAAATACACCTCATTACACATATTTAACTACAGAGCTCTTGAGTACAAAAGGGCAGCTAAATGCATTTCATATTGACGACCTCTTTAAATCCGTATTGTGAATTCTATTCCAATTTTCTACCGAGCATTTTAATATTATTCCATTTCTTGTTGTTTAATTTTTAATCCCATATATTTAATATAACGTATAAATTTATATTATAGGTAGTGTATTTTTTTTTAGTATAAGTAAACACATATAATATTTGGCATTCAGTATTTAGTATTTTTTTTTATAATAGTTAACTGTTATGCTATCTATAGTTATGAATAATTATATCGATTTAGCATTTAATTAAAATCTGTCGTAATTTTTCGTGATGATATGACCAAATATGTTAACACGGTAAGCTTAAAGTGACACTGATTCGAAAGTGCAGCTGCCGGAATACAATTATATGTGTTTGGTTACAGATCATCCACCTATATATAGGTGGTAATTAGTAGCACGAATATAAAAAAAAAGATAGTGTGTACTTATTTATACGCGTTAGAAGTTATACTTCTTTGGCGTAACAAGATAAACAAACATCTTTTCAAAATTTTTTATCTTTCGTCTTATTCTACGTTTGTAGAAAAAACGACACTAACAATAGAAAAAAGGTATTTAATACATACATACTTTTTTTTAAATAGAATGTTGACTATAGCTAACTTGAGGGTCTCGGTATTTCGTGTCGGTGTGCGCGCGCGTCGTAAAAATTTACTCTCATCATTTTTCCCTAACGCGCCAAAAGAAGTATAACTTCAAAGAAAAATTAATTATCAACAAATATTCATAATTTACGTTTTTGAACAAACAGTTATCTATAACAGTCTTTCATGTGAAATGAAAAGGCATTTGTAAGAAGTTAAATAAATGTACATAATATAAACAATGTTTTTTTTTTTATATATTGTAGGGGGCAAACGAACAGGTGGGTCACCTGATAGTAATTGATCACCGCCGTCCATAGACACTAGCAACACCAGGGGAGTTGCAAATGCGTTGCCGGCCTTTTAAATATGTGGGCCTCCGGCGTTCTCACTGACCGAACGAAACGCAACAGTGCAAGCACTGTTACTTCACGTCGGTTTTTTGTGAGAGGGTGGTACCACCCCGGGCGAGCCGAGCCATTCATGCTGAAAACAGTAATAGCTTCAGCGTAGCTCTACCACCTACATGTAATTCGATATTTTTCTACATTATACACACATATTGTTACTTCTTTACAAAGTTATGTATATAACGTTACAAACTCTATTTACTAGTCTAGTTTTATAATATTTCTTTCTGTTACCTACCCGCTTTGCTACACATTTAATGAAATAAGCATAGGATGATATAGAATCTAAGAAATAATTAGCGTGTTCTTGGAAAAATTCCGTATCTAATGGTCATAATTCTATATCAATACGTCCAGTAGTCTTGCCGATATTTAAATTCAAAAGGTTTTATTTTTTCTAAAAACGCGACTACGGGATTCGCTTGTGAATTAAAATGACTCAAGCTATGACATCAAGTAGAAGTCGACTTGGACGGTGCTCGACTAAATTGGCCTCAAATCCTATAATAACTAAGCATTTGCTGAAATTATAACGTGGAGACTGAACGTTGAAGGCTGAATAAACTTAACTAGTTCGGTTTAATGAGATCTATAGCTTGAAAAGAGCTTGCAGCATGGATAAGTTAACCTTACGCCTGCCTATCTTCCAGCGAGATGCCATTATGGTCAAATAATACTTTGGCTTAAGGTTGTAATTTATCATTTAAAAATATATATATATTCGTCGAGGTCTTCTATTAGTTCGTGAACAAAACTTCAGGAATGTTCTATTAATATTATGAATGAGAAAGTTTATAACGATTGATGGAGGTTTGTGACTCTCAACGTATTTAGATGAATATTTGTAATAATTTAGCTTATACGTCAGAATGATACGTTAAAATTTATAAAGGTACTGTTTAAATTGGCCGATATATAACTGTAAGAGTACCAAGTGATTTGGAAAACTCATCAACACAACAAGCATACGATGCCACAGCACTTTATAAAAAAAATGTGAGTGCACTTATTAATTCAAAATTTAATTTCCTAACTAATCAGTGCATAAGAAATAATAAGGACTTTAAACAAATTACGTTTGAAACATACCGAAGACATATGGGGAATGTCGATAATAGTAAAATGTATGAGATTTAACTTGCATATTGTTCCAGTTATTGATAGCAGAATCGAGATCGAAGGGAACCTAGTTGGTTTAGTGAACAATACCATGTTCATGGGTATCATACTTGATACTATATTGCAATGGGGTCCTCACATTAAAAAAAATACCAGGAAGATTACGTTCTGCTGCCTTCGTAGTTGGAAAAATTCGTCAGATATTGCCACTGCTAAGTTAGTCTACTTCGTTAATTCCGTAGCTTAATTTCGTATGGTATTTTGAAGTGCGGTACAGCAGCGGAGGTAGACACCATATTCTTACTACAAAAACGGGTATTTTGAACAATTGTAACATGGGACCTCGCGAATCATTAAAGGCTAAATTTCAGGAATTCGGTATCTTAACTCTGCCCTCAAAATACATTCTTGACAACCTAATGTACTCGTATGCCCGCAAAATGTTCGATAAGCTGGATTTAGTAAAAACCGACATAATTTTAATATTAGAAACAATGATAAATTGGTCATTCCATGTTTCAGGATCACGACGACCAGTAACAGTTTTTTTAGGTAATAGTGTTAGGTTTTATAACAAAATTCCAAAACACGTTACCGATTTGCCCGATAATGGTTTCAAAGAACCGTGTCAAGAAGGTTTGAATGTTTAAAGGCCATTACAGGATGGATCAATATGTGAATGATGGTGACGTCTGGAAATAACACCCCTCTAAGTGCAACCGGCGATAACGAATGTTACTATCTAAGTCTGTAACTATGTGTGTTTTGAAAATTATATTATGCTTAATTAAAATATAAGTCAGATCAAGTTTCTTGCCGGTTCTTCTCGATAACCGCGTTGTTTTTTTAACCAGAGGTAGTTTTGACGTTCATAAACGTCTACTTGTGACCTAAATTGAATAGACCTAAACATAATTATATAGTTTTATATTTAGGTAATAATACAAATACAAAGGAAGTTACAGGTTACTATTATTTAACAATTAATGATATAAGTGACTTTGACGTAAATGATATTCGGACAAATAGATAGACAAAAGGCTTTCTGTAATATGTACGAATAAGCGCAAGGAGTTTTTGGCGGGATCTTAGTCTGTCATGTAGTGGTTTTTATATTTTATTCATAATCTTGTGTTATTAGACTCTATATTTTGTAATATTGGTGGTGTTTTACGTAATATAGTTCGGTTATTATGCACAAGTGAAGTGGATGGGAAATAATACCACGGAGCATGCATTCTGAGATGCCACCAAAACTCCATGGAAAGTTCTAACAAGGAAACCACCATCTTGTTAGAACATTATAATTATCACAAGACACTTACTTGAAACAAAACATTGATACTGGCAAATGCTTTTGCGGTGCCAAAACAAGAAGAAGAAGAAGAATAAGCGCAATGTTTTTTTTTATTGTATATAATAGATAAAAAATCGTGATGGTCGAGTGGGCTGACCGGTGAATATCAATTCGACGTCTGCAGATACTCCAAGCCCGGCGTAATTTTTGGAACTCGTGTACATTTACTAATTTAAATTGGCAACACTATCAGCTGACAGCGAAGGAAAACATCGACAGGATACTTGAACCTGGGTTACGTTTTTATAGTGCCACCGTATGGCGGAAAATATAGAACTGTGGATTTCTCGGAGTTTCAAATCTCCAATCCGTCGTGGACTGGCGTGGTGATTATGCCCATATCTTTCTTCGGGAAGAGGCCCATAGCCCTGCAGTGGGTCTTTTACGATCTGACATGACGATGATAATTAATAATATATGTTTATATCATGTATTTTGTAAACAATAATATTTAATATTGAATTTTATACGAACGTTTTATTTATAGTTAGTACCGTGTGCATTTTCGTTGCCGCGACCTCATTATTCCTAATTATTCGCGGTTTATCGAAATGAACGGGCTATTAACACATCACTTAGTCGACTAATGATTTATTTTGACAGTAATGCATTTCACTGATTCATGTTACGACCTCTACAAAATGTTATAATTATTTACGAACATTAAATAAATATTTGGAAGGATCTAGAACTCTTTACAAACAACACCTTCATCACCATCAACTTGTGGAAAATAATAAGGAATATTGGTACTTTCTCTATTTTATGTATGTTAATTAATTTATTTATAATATCATCACTACATATTATAAAACAAAGTCGTCCGCCGCGTCTGTCTGTCTGTCTGAATGTTTGCGATAAACTCAAAAACTCCGTAACGGATTGTAACGCCATTTTAACCAATAGATGGAGTAATTCAGGGGGAAGGTTTAGGTGTATAATTTCTCAAGGTTTATTTGTAAATTGGTTGAAATATAATGATAGTTGTTGAAAAAATGGGAAAAAATCAAGCCGCCTGGAAACTTTCGTCGAAAACGCTGCCCAATCCCTTTGAGATATAACAAAACAATGCATACTGAAATATATTTCTTTTATAGATCTACAAAAAGGTCTGCAATGGCATATACCTATGTTTTTAAGATAGCTTCTTATACCCAACTATCTTATAAAAATGGTCACGTAATGAGGTATAATTGGCAGTCTATTTAGACGGATACAATATTAATCCTTATCAAATTAAATACATTAGTTACCTTAAGCATATCATACATATATGTATAAATTGTTTACTATCAGGGCAGGACAACGTCCACCGGGCCTGCTGGCTTAATATAATTTAGTTTAGAAATAATAATATTAACATTTTTGTACCGATTTTCATCGGGTTTTTCAAATTATGTTAGTTATATACAATCCGTTCGAATTTAATTGGTGCAAGCCGATCCGCAATAATCTTGCAATTAACTACAAATAGGGAAGCTGTTTCCAATTGATTGTCAGTGAATAATAGAGTGTTCCGGTGAAGGATTAAGGTAATACGCATCGTGTATCAAAGCGCTTCGTGTATCAAAGGACGTTGTAACCGCACGATTTAACCAAACCAAAACTCCTGTTGATATGTGATCGATAATGCAGGTCCGTCTAATTGGACAGGTTTGAATAACATAAAACGTATTCGAAAATTATCATACAAACCCTAAAGTATTAACACAAGTCTTAAAAATTTTGTTTTTACTGGCAGTGATAATCTATACTGGAATACATTTTTCGAATAGTTAATAAAAGAAAATGTATAAAAAAAACACATACTAAATAACATAGATAAATTAAATAATAATTATCAAGAAGAGTCATTCAGTTGTAATTACTTTTCGTAAGGTTATATATGAATGTTAATTTTTTCTCGAGACCTATCTCATGTTAATATTGATTTGATCTGTCTCTTGGGAATAGTGCTGTTTTACTAAACGGAAAGGTACTCAATGGCCTTATGTATACTCTTGACAACGTGCATACGTACGTGTGATGATGATTGATTAAGTAGTGAACGCGTGATACCGTAACAAAGAAACGAACTCATTTATACTATTAGTTATAAATTTCGCATTTATAAGTATAAAATGTTATTTAAAAATTGTTTGTCTGTAAAGTCGGTTCATGGACGATAATTTTACGTGATAATGTCATAAGAAAACATTAATGAAATATTATGTGAATGATGAACGTGACAATGATTCATGTTTTTTCATGCATGCTGCGGGCGTTCATCGACTCATAAGACGTTATCACGTCAATACGTGTTATATTATGTTTGATGGAAAGATAAACCAGATCGAGTTTCTTGCCGGTTCTTCTCGATGATTGGGTTGTTTTCCGAACCGTTGGTAACTTTGTCGTTCATAAGCGCCTTCTTAGGGTCTAAACTGAATTTATTTTTAATTTGAGTTAGGATTGGCAATGCAATTGGTGATATAATGCAAAGTACGTAATTGACATTGATAATTCATATTTACACCGTGTAACTAGTTGTTGTCCGCGATTTCGTTCCCGTGATAATGGTTTTACAGTCTCATACGACATTTATGATCTCAGTGCGCTTTATAATATAGACATAAATGCTGGCGTATATTTGTGAGCTTGATAAGCTCCAATGCCGTTTGATCGATTACCTACTATGAGAGAGGGTTATTATAATAACTCTTATGGATAACGATTGTCAAATACCTACTATATAGTCAACACTGGTGACAGTGTAGTGGATTATAATTAATTGGAATAAAATAAAACTAGCATTAAAATCCAACAACAACTTTCACTTCACGCTTGTTTAGTTTGGTCCATTCTTTTACTGATATTATATTTAAATGTTTATTTTATATATTGATTTATTTTAATGAAGTAAAACTAGCCCTAAATCTTTTTAGTATTTTCATATGTATATGTATATACGAGTATACAGTAGTGGTCAAAAAATTAGAAACACTTTTTATGCATAAAGAAAGTATAACTTCAACGTACAAATGCTTGAAAAAAATATATACATTCGATAATTAATAATCATACAATAATATATAGCCACTCAAATAAAAAACTCATTAAATGCATAAAATATAAAACATATCTTACTTTTAATTACAGAATGAGTCTTACACATGTAGGAGTTGATTTTCTGTTACTGGCCGCTTGGACGCTTAATTAGAAACATTTTAAAGAAGCATCCATAGCTCGTTCTTTTGTTGAAATTAAAGAATAATATTTCTTTCTTGGCTTTTTCTATTATTTTGGCGGCAAATCAAAATGTAATCTGAATTTTATATTGTTGAAAAGTGGGCAAAAATAAAAGTTGTGACGCGTCAACTAGGCAAATAATTGTTAATTTACATATAGATCATAAGTGGGCGTACAGAAGAATAGCTGAGCATTTACATTGTTCTATTAAGAAAGTTTTTAATGTAATTGATCATTCTAAAACATATGGAACTGTTGAAAATGTTCTTAGAACGGCGCGGCCAAGAAAAATATCTCCCAGAGAAGATACGCTAATGGTTCGTGTTGCTAAAAAAGACCCAATTAAAGATTAAAAATGAAATTTTTTCACCTGATGACGAAGCGTTTATTATTCGCTAAAAAAATATGTTAATTGGACGGTACGAGAATGGAAAAAAGTATTATTTTCAGATGAAACAAAAATAAACATGGTAAATTCCGATGGATAGCGCTATGTTGGACATTCTGTAAACAATGCTTTTAATTATAAATACACAAAGAGTGTAGCCAAGCACTGTGGCGGTAATATTAAAGTTTGGGGGTGTTTTTCCGGATGTGGGGTTGGACCCGTTTGGAAGATTGAAGGTACAATGGATCAATGGCAATACAAAAATATTTTAGAGCACACAATGATTTCCTACTCGGGCGATCATTTGCTTGTAACCTGGATCTTTCAGCATGACAATGACCTTAAACACACGGCTAATAGCGTCAAATGTTTCCTTATGGTAGTCCCATACCTGCGCGATGAAGCTTCGGTCACTTGTGCCGCTAAAAAGTAACCTCAAAATTAATTCCGATAAAGGCGTGGAATAACGTTTGCACACCATTGTCATTTCAATAGTAACTCGAAATTAGCGGCTCAAAGTTCCTTTGACATGTGTAGAAACCGCGGCCCCAGTTATCGTGCTGCGTGTATCGTCACGCAATCCGATAGTTCGTAACGCATAACGATAATGTCTTCTCATATCTGCATTTAGTCTGACCATAGACAAAACTTCGTGTCGATACACGCAGGTATGGGAGTGCCATTAGCGAACAGCGTATATCCGTTTCAGACTGGACAACTAATAGTCCGGACTTAAACCCGATAGAAAATCTCTGGTATATTGTTAAAAAGAACGTCACAAACAAACGTAACACTGGTCATAACGAACTGTATTACGCATTTCTTGAAGCATGGAATTCAATCCCCCTAGAAAAATATACGAAATTGATTGAATCAATGGCCACGTCGTTGCAGTGCCGTTATTGAATATAAGGGACTGAATATTAATTATAACTATTCGTAGGCTGTGGATAGTAGCTATTTCGTAAATAACAATACAAATTACTAATACTTAAAAAAATATTGTTTTTTAAACTTTTAATTTGTTGTTTCTAATTACTTGACCATTATTGTTCAGACCTTAAAACAGATTTACATGTTTGTCCGTAATGTAATAGTGAAACTGCACTTGTGTAGTGGGATTTATATTGTTTTTTTATTAAATGATAAATCGTTGAACATTTTGCTGTCCTATCTATTGTTTAATTTCAAAATAAAAACGATTGCGGTGAAGTATCTTACATAACGTCAAGGACCGTTGGTAGTGTTTCTAATTATACGACCATTACTGTATATATGTATAGACTTAGCAAACATAAAATAACTAATTCAAACCTCGTGAAGATTTACAATTCAATACAGATTTAATAAAATGTAAAGGTTATTCTTATAATTTGTAATTGTGTTTTCCAATATCTATGGAAACACTTGTAAAGTTAAGGAAAAAACAATAAATTAATAAGTTTTAATTAATTATATGCGTGTGTCTTTTTCGCAATAAAATATCGAATACCTGTAGTCCGGTGAAACTGTAGAGGCCTTGCCAGGTCAACAGTGTAGTAGTTAGTTCGAAAAAAAAATTACAATTAAAATAGTATTTAAAATATATTATTTATGTATTTATAAAGTTTCGCGACAAGATCCCTTTTTCTAATTTTCTTGCATTGTCATCCAATCCTTAGTTAATTTCTCTGCCTTATCAGGAAGTTACTTAAAAATAATTAATGTTCCATCCGAACATACATATAAGAAAGGAGGTTCATGAAAACGTCGTAAAAAGTAATTGTTTTAAAATCCAAAAGTGCTCGGAAATATTTTAATATCTTTTAACTGGGTTACACGAGAAACCGGTGCGATAAGATTATAAAGCCGTCTGTACAGGGCGTACCTTTTAACGGCTTTGTGTCTTGTTAAAGTTTATAATGCAATGTATGCACTCACCGGGCAATACTGTTTGCTCACACGACATATAAGCCTGTCCAAAGCCTTTGAGTGTATGAACGTGACGGTTAATTAATGAGTCGCTCCGACGTCATAGCACAAAGTGTGACCACAAAGCTTACAATTAGCCTGAAATGTTGTTGCCATTTATCAATATGATTTTATATACAGTAGTGTTTCAGTTACTAATTTCTACATTAAAATTGGGTTTAATTACGTCGAACCAGCATTCGATGTGTACCGATTAATTGGTACAACGTAAAACATATATGAATGACCAAACATCACAGCGCTTAAAAAATAATTATGATTGTCTAATTTTCTTATTTATTCTCGGTAATAATAAAGAGGGATTGTACTCGTACACCGTTTGTGATTTTTTATAAAAATGCTCCTTCTTCAGATAGATAGGCAGTAAATTTCCTCTATCGTCTCAAAAAACAAGTATTAGTACTTAATATGTAAATGCTCAGTTCTTCTTTACTTGTATCTAGCGTTTAATCACTGTCTCGCTTGACGTTAACTGATGAAGCTACCACTAATGTCAAACACACTAAGCCTAGACTCTTAAATGCAGCTGCGCGGTCATATTTATAAGTACGTCGTCTCAACTTTCCAACTTCCTATCGTTTGAGAGACTTAAGCGCCCGTCTTAGCAGTCCGGTGAAGTTGTGAAGGCCCGTCAGGCTAATAGGGTAGTTAGTTCGAAAAAAAAACCAAATTGTAGGTGAGCAGATGGAAATTAAAAAAAAACAATCAAAATACTATCGTTGCATCACAATGTAATTTCCTGCAGTAAAACGCCGGGATCTTTGTAAAATTGGAATCTACTTAGACCGATAGTTACCCGTACACGCTACCACTCTGAGTAGCGATGTTCATGCAAAAAAAAATATCGATATTTTTATTGACACAATATTTTTAAACGTTCCAGCGATGTTAAACGATATATCGAATAAAAAAATCTATATTTTTAAATATATCGCGATGAGTTCATATTTAATTACTCGATAGTGAGGGGTTAAAAGAAGAAAAAATGAAGGCCTCAATTAAGACTTAATAATACAATCAATTAACACAATTACTAACTTTTTTTATACTTCTTGATACTTCTCATTTTAATATTCCATAGACATTGAACGTATTTATATATGCACTATACGACATAATGTATTTACTTATAGCTTATAATTTGCAAATTTGTTGAAATAAAACTGCTATCGAGATGGTACAGAATTGGTCATTATAATTCAATATTTGTAAATAACATTGGTATTTTATGATTTAATTACGTTTCCAAAGAGTTTATATAAAATCGTGTAAATATCGCTCTAAAATGAACGAATAATTATTATTTGGTACATTTTCGTTAGCGCAGCGTCCTCTCCAGGTAAATTTACTTGGACGCTAAAGTTAAGTGGTACATTTTAGCTGTAAACTATAAAAGGTTTTTTATACGCCATAATTCACTTTTATTTATAGATATTTTAAAATTATTTTTGACAATATTTTAAAGCTTGGCTATATTGTATTCCAGGATTCTTTCTAAATATATAAATCTATTTAAACTTAAGTTACAGTAATATTTTAAACTTATTAAGAATATGTGTAATACATAATTGTATAAAATATATATGTATTAAGAGGCGTATCTCTATCTCTATCTATCTATCTATCTATCTCTTGTATGTGGCGACGTAATTGCTAAAACGTGCGCTGCTTATCATTCTTTGTTTTCCTCAAATCAAATCAAAAATACTTTATGCAATTTAGATCCTAAGAAGGTGCATCTGAACGTTAAAACTACTATCAGTTCGTGAAATAACCCCGTCATCAAAAAGAATCAGCAAGAAACTCAATCGGGTCTATCTTTTTAACACATATATTTATACATATTTAAAATACATTACACGTTACAATTATTTTTAGTGGATGTACAGAGAGGGGCCAATTCCAGACATCACCATCGTTCATATATTGATCCACACTATAATAGCCCTAACCTATCCCTAGCTCTAGCCTCACTGAAACAACTTGTGTTGATCAGTTCAAATATCAATGTCCGACTGATAAACCTAATTTTAATTAATGTCTAATACAAAATTGTAAGCATAGTTTACAATTTAAGCAACTCTGGCTGACTGCTTTGTTTCTGCAAATAAATCAGTGAGTCCAGGGTGACATCCGGTGTTCGATATCTATACATCTATACATATAAATAAAATTGGAGTGTCTGTTTGTAATATCAGAATAACGACTTTTTACTGATTGAATATTAACGTATACACAATACTGATAACAAAAATACAATTTTTAAAATTTTTGTCTGTCTGTCTGTCTGTATGTTCCGGGTAATCTCCGAAACGGCTGGACCGATTTGTACAGAAATTTCACTGACGAAAAGTTAAAATTACAGCGGGTGACATAGGCTACGTTATTTTAGACTAACTGTCATCCGTGGCTTTGTCTGTAGTACTATCTCCAAAACGATTGGACCTATTTTCATGGGACTTTCACTGCCAGATAGCTAATGTTATAAAAAGTAATAACATTTTTATTTTGGACTACCTTTTACCCGTGGCTTCGTTTACAGTACTATCTCCAAAACGTTTGAACCATTTTTGACGGAACTTTCACTAACAGATAGCCGATCTTATAAGAAGTAATTTACAATTATAAGCTGCAGTTAGTATAGAATAAAATAGATCGATATATCGGAATAGTTTATATGTCGAAGCCAAACATCGACGTTTTTTTGAACATCGGTATATATCGAACATCCCTACTACTAAGTCATTAAGTTTCCGTCGCAATCACCTATCTATCGTCATGCCATAATCGGTAGAAGGGATTAAATTCTTTTGACGTCCATCCGGTTTCGATTACTTTTTACACCCATTATTACTATTGTATTAAATGTGTGTAGGCGGATCTCAGTCGGTTCAATTCCCATTCGTTTTGTATATGTTACGTAGATATGATAAATAATAGAGGTTTAGTAAATAAATGAATTGATGATATTGTTTAAATATTAAAAGTATTAATAAAGCAAATCATATATTAAGATGATGTTCTTAAAGAAATATAAAAGATATTTTTGCAGGGTCTATGATACGTGCTGTTTCTTATCACGTGACCAATCTTTTTTTTTTTTACTAGTGTGGGGAAATTCATCATGGACACGCCACCCTCTCGGGGGAGAGTGGGTAGTGTGAGACTCTTACTCACTAAAACCCCACGGTGTAGCGACCGCCGCAATAGTTGGGGCGACAAGGGATCGTGCAAGGCTATCACCATGTCGCCCCAGCGACCAGCCCAGCGAAAGGTGTTCGCCGGGCGTCATCCTAACCTAACCGATCATTCGACATCACCTACGATTTAAATTTCAACTTTTCACTATGATAGTTTAAGGATTTGACCTAATCACTAACTTTATTTAGGGAAATCAGCTGACAAATTTTATTTTAACATGTTCCGTCAATTAATCTTTTAGCTTAGGGATTGGATCAAATCTCTTTTTTTATTACCTGGCTGCGATGTATGTTATCAGTAACTCTCTGCCTTTTATAAAATATTTTTGTTTTAGAAAAATACGAAGCGAGGTACGACCTCACAAGCTCATTGATGTTGATGGCGCCTGGCGCAAAGCCAGCTCCCTGAGCACCTACCAACCTGGCACAACTTTGTCATTCGATTCAACGCCAAATAGCGTCGCGTAAATTCTCTTTATCTGGTATCATTAATGGCATATCTATGTGATTGTAAAAATGTATGTAAATTCGAAATTAGCTACACGATAGGTCCTAAATATGTAAATCCAGCTTGTATATAAATAGGCGTAAACTGTATTTAATTAGGAACATACAAACCAGAGCCTAAAAGAAGATTCTATTCCTAACTAATATTATAAACGCGATTGTGAGCTTGTTACGATTTCACATCTAACTAGTCAACGGAACATCTTGAAATTTTGCATACACCTTGTCGGGGGTACAGAGAAGGACATAGGGTACCTATCATCTAAAAAAATACTGATTCCAAGGGATAGATCAAATCTACATAAATGTGAGCAAAGATGCGGGCAAAAGATAGCAAAGAATAATGCTTCGATTATAGCTGATAGAATAATGGTGTTCCTATTGTTACCAGCCAACATTTTGCACCTTCTAACGACATATCATCATTAAGTACTTTTTCTATTAAATCCAGGCCAGGGATCTTTACAGCTTCGTTTCGCTTTCTGGGCGAACGCTTAAGGTACCGACCACAAGGTAACATTCACTGCTATGCAGACGACAGTACTGTGGATGCTCTATATACCAGTCGTGCAGGTGTTTCTCGGGAACGCGTTAACGAGTGCCGGAACAAACTTGTGTCCGAGATAGAGACCTCATTGGAGTGTGTCTTGGATTGGGGAAGAAAAAACCTAGTCGATTTTAACCCCACAAAAACACAGGTATGCGCCTTCACCGCCAAAAAAACTTCTTTTGACGCAGTCCCTAATTTTCAAGGAGTTCCTCTAGCTGCTGAGCCTAATTTTAGTATCCTCGGTATCGACATATCTAGCGACGTTCAGTTTGGTGGTCATTTGGAAGGTAGAGCAAAACTGGCCTCAAAAAAGTTAGGTATCCTTAACAGAGCGGGACGATATTTCACACCGGTTCACCGACTTCAGCTTTATAAGGCGCAAGTCCGGCCACACATGGAATACTGTTCTCATCTCTGGGCCGGAGCGCCGCAATGCCATCTACTTCCTTTTGACCGAATCCAACGGAGAGCGGCTAGAATCGTTGACGACCGGGTGCTTTCCTTAGGGCTCGACACTTTGGAGCTTCGTAGGGATGTTGCGTCACTTTGCGTCCTTTACAAGATCTACCACGGAGAGTGTTCTGAAGAACTGTTCGGATTGATACCTGCTGCTGAGTTCCATTACCGAACGACTCGCCATAAAACGAAATTCCATCAATGTCATCTCGATGGTTGGAAGTCGTCTACTGTGCGGTTCTCACGTGCGTTCTTCCCACGTACGTCGGCACTCTGGAATGAACTCCCACCGGCAGCGTTTCCAGACCAATACAACCCACAGACCTTCAAGAAACGAGCCTACTCCTTCCTCAAAGGCCGGCAACGCATCTGTGATACCTCTGGTGTCGCAGGTGTCCATGGGCGGCGGTGATTACTTACCATCAGGTAACCCGTCTGTTCGTTTGCCTCCATTCTCATAAAAAAAAAAAAAAAAAAAAAAAAAAAAACATCAGCGCATCTATGTAAATTTGCCAAGATAAAAGGTATATTTATGGTGTTTCCTGTACCCTTGGCAAAGTATACCCAACAATTCATGATAATCGGTTGAGTAATTACGGTATGATGGCTTAACAAGCAAACATAAGAAATCCACTTCTGCATTTATAACCATTAAGGTTACTATTTAGAATATCATTCAATTGCTATTTAGAACTTATTCTTATAATATGAGGGTCGTGTTTAATATTACTGTAACACATTTATGTTGTAAAACAATACGATGCTTTTATCTAAAATTGGCTGCAATGACCACTTACATCAACCACATACCGTCCGCTACTAGCAAAGTTTACTCTAAATAAATTTATATTACCTGGCCAATTTCATAATTATGTGCTTTCATTATCAAATATTTATATTTCACTCGAGGGAAGTTTCATAAAGCAATAGCGTTCTCGCGTTGTAATATAATGATTACTGAATAATGGTTTAACAGAAATTAATTATGTGTTAATTGAGAGGTATAATGGTAAATAACGAAATGCCTGTTGTATTTTAAAATAAACCTTTTTTTTTAAATGGGTTGGAAAAATATAATTTCAACATACTCTACTCAAGAGATTTTTTTATTGCTTGTTTTGCTCGGACACCATATTAGAAGACACCACTAGTCATATTAGAAAGGATTTAACTTGTAGAGGAACATATAGGCTATCTAATACCACGTTACTGTTCTTAGGAGCGGCGTGGTTACCATCCAAACTGTAGGTCAGAAAGAGTAATAAGTGAGAATGAGTACAGTTTGGTGCGACACGGGGTGTCGGAGAACAAGGACGAGTTGGTCGACCGATGTCGATCAAGCATTATCACTAATGACCGAACCATTAATATGCCTATGTCACTAACATATCATGACGTCCGTGTTTAACCTTTATTTAAGCTTACTTTACCTAGACTATAATTCAAATCATTAGAAACTTGAACGTTGTACTATAGAGCCCATATTTAATAATGATCTGTCCGTATTCATTAATAATAACTCCATATCAGATACCGATATAACTAAACAGAGACAAGAGTAGTTAAATAGTTACAGGTTGTTTCCCGAACTACGGAGAGACGGTGTTCATAAAGTTAACATTTCACGCCGGAGGGAAGCGCTGAAACTTTAGCCTACTGCACAAGTGAATTATTTTGTTGTGCATCGTGTCGGCTGACAAACTCATTATGGAATTTGTTGAATATAGGAACATACATGCGTTATAAGCTAACATATTTTAAATTGTTATTGTAGTTTATATAATTCTTTACATACTCGTATATCAGAGACAAAGTGAACGCGTATCAGATGATGACTTTATCGATATTTGGTCAATATTAGTGTTTTTTTTTCAAACTGACCTACACTGCCAGCTAAAGATGCCTTCACAGTTTCATCGGACTACTAAGAGGAGCGCTTAAGGCACTCACCCGAGTCGATATTAGTGATTGGAAGTCATGAAAATAGAAGCGGCTTTATTATTGCAATAGATATGGATAGAAAGTATTGTGAATAGTCAATGTTTGTATGATCGGACTCTTAGGTAAAAATCACCTCTTCAAATGTATATACTTCTTCTTCTTTATTTTTTGGCTCCATCACGGTTTGTGCACTAGCCAGCGTCAAGTAACAAGATTTTGCCAAGTAAGTGTCTTGTGATAACTATAATGTTCTAACAAGATGGTGGTTTCCTTGTTAGAACTTTCCATGGTGTTTTGGTGGCATCTCAGAATGCATGCTCCGTGGTATTATTTCCCATCCACTTCACTTGTGCATAATAACCGAACTATATTACGTAAAACACCACCAATATAACAAAATATAGAGTCTGATAACACAAGATTATGAATAAAATATAAAAACCACTTCATGGCAGACAAAGATCCCGCCAAAACTCCATGTATATACTTATATTGTCCTATTCAAATGACACTTCAGAATGACGTTGATAACGTTATAACGAAAATTTTCTTTATATTTACGATAGACTATAAATTATGGCTTACACTTTTAAGACAGAATAGTCTGGTAATGCTTGTGTATACTAAATGTACGAGTATATTCCTTAATATTGGTATTATTTTATCGTCGGCAAAAAAAAAAAATTGCCATAATATTTTATAGCAAGCGGACCGAGTTACTTAAAATTATGTTACAGTAATTGAAAACAAACTTAATGCACGCGTTATCATAAAAAAAAAAACGTCATACAGCTTAAACACAGAAAATGTTTTATAAATCTATGCTTTGATTTTCAACTTCTCTTTCACATTTCACGTTGCGCTCGTATTGGAAAAAGGCTTTCAAAGGCTTTCGTTTACCTTTGTGACACTTTATTACTCCAATACATGACGGATTTTTTGTTCAATCGTTGTCGATTTTTATTTCGTTTCACTGGAAAAGTTCGCGTATAAATGCCGATTTTAGAAATAGATCTGTCTGTCTATTTTAGTGTCCATTTGATTTGGATTGTTCTACTTATGACATTTATAAGTTATATGAATAGTAATATTGGTACTGATCAATTGATTTATTAATTTGCGACATTATTTCCTAAAGTTAATTACCACAAAATCTTCATCACTAGATAGTATAAAACAAAGTCGGTTTCTCTGTCCCTATATCCCTATGTATGCTTAAATCTTTAAAACTACGCAACGGATTTTGGTGCGGTTTTTTTAATAGATAGAGTGATTGAAGAGGAAGGTTTATATGTATAATAACATCCATTAAATATTGGAGAAATACTGTTATTTTTGAGGTTTCTAATGTGATGTCGTAAATAATTACATTTTTTCCGCTTACATTGCAACAAACGCAGGCTGAACCGTAAAAATGTAGTGTATGAATTTAGATATTCCAAAGATAGCAGGAAATCTTCATGGTATAGGGAAAGGGGAATTGTTTTACTCCAAATTGAACGCGTGCGGGCCACGGGCAGTAATGAATAAATGAAAACTACTGCCTCGATTTTAATCATTTTTTCAGCGAATGACATAGGCTATATATACGAGTATTTTATACCCGTGCGAAGCCGGAGTGGGCCGCTAGTAAAAATATTGTAAGTTTTTTTAAATACTTTATAAGTTTTAAAGTTTGTTCACAGTCTTATCTGATATTAAATGACGTTGCGGTCTAAATTGTAAAACCTAGAGGAGACTTTCTTTCAAGTGTTGATGCCGGAACATACCAACTAGTGCTTGACGATAGATTTTCAACTGTGCTAGCCAACCTAGCCAAACAGGCTTAGAAGAAGCCCTACTACTATGCTATTATTTTCACCGAGAATTGCGACTGTGTTCCAAGAATTCAAACCTACGTCGATCAACTGAGTCCTAAAATCATTATTATCTCGTGATTGCAATGTGATTGGTTATATAAACATTGATTACAAACTCTTATTATCAATCGATTATGTCTCACTGTTGGACAAGTTCGGTGTCAATTCTTTCCATGTTTTCCGTTCAATCGTCAAACAATCTCGTGTTAACTCCTCGACTAATTCCGCAACCCTTTGTTATGCCGATAGCACCGCGCCGTATCGTGTCGTCGCGTTGAATCTGGAATTTTCAAACTGTACCAACTTTATTCTATAAATATAGTTAGTCCTTTTTTTTTAACATGGGGAAATCCCTCATGGACTCGCCACCCTCCTGATGCAGAGAGTGGGTAGTGTGAGACTCCTACTCACTAAAACCCCACGGTGTACATCCACCGCTTTTGTTGGGGCGACACGAGGTCTCTTGAGAAATATAGTTAGTCCTAACTCAATCTAGGAAATATGCGTAATATTTTACAGTAGATTACGGTCAGCTATTTTTCACAACCAGTAGCGTTCCGTTCGTCATTGGTAAACAAGTGCAAAATGTGAGATTATATAGAATTAATAATGGGGTGTTCCCTTTCTCATTGTGCCATTCACTAATCACTTTAAATTAACTAGTGGTGTAGTCATTGAATTTTGATAATTAATAGGGTTTACCGAATTTTTATTCACGTGTTGATACATGGGTTTTATAATCTGTCTTGTACAAATGCACGTAAATGTTAGGAGCGTGAAGTATGACGAATACAAACTTAAATATAAACTCGGCGATAGCATAAAAAAAAAGTAATGTGTCCTTATGTACACGCGTTAAAAGTTATACTTCTTTGGGGTAACATGATAAAATCTTTTCAACAATTTTATCTTTCGCCTTATTTTACGTTTGTAGAAAAAATGAGACTAAAAATAGAAAAAAGGAATTTAATACATACATACTTTTTTTGAATAAAATGTTGACTATAACTAACTTCAGGGTGTCGGTTTTTCGTGACGGTGTGCGCGCGCATCGTAGAAATTTACTCTCATCATTTTTCCCTAACGCACCAAAAGAAGTATAACGTCAAAAACGATTTTCAAAATTTTGGAGTTCGACATTCAAACGGAATGAAGGTACTAAACTCTTCTACCTTATTTTATAAATAGTTTGAGAGAAGCGAAACGATACTGCTGACGTTCAAACAAAATACCGTATACAGTAATTTTAAATAAGAGTACTGTGACAAAGAAATGTGTGGGATATTGGTATAGAGCGGTTTCTTTGTAATATAATCGGCGGTATTACACACACTAACATATGAATAATCAAAACGTTTATATCTGCCGATGTACATTTGATATAGGTATTATATCATAAGAAGATACGAACTAAAGCGATTAGTTACATAATATAAAGTTTAATTATATTAAATCGTCAACTATGATTCAGGGTTATCGAAATAAAAAAAAAACCATCTTGTTGCTTTACAGTGCGAAGTACTATTTCTATTATTGATGACGGGTGTAAGCATTTCTCATTTCACGCCCTTCCTAGAATATTTAGGCAGTTTGTGTGAAATATGTGGCCTGTCTCCGTGTTGCTATACAGACACATACACGAGCACATTGTTCGAAAAGTCTGACCTTCAGATTTAAGAGTATGTTATCTTTGAATGCATGGGGTAGTTTACAAAAATACCTCATCCTAATGGATTTTCTTTTCTTTTCCATTAATTATTTTATTACGTTTGCTCACGACTCCGTATGCGTTTGTTGAATTTGTTATCAGATAGTAAAGTTATAGTCAGCTTAGATATTTTGCAAATATTTTCGAATGCCAAAACACGATCGGTTGAACGGCGCAAAAGTTAACGTGTTGCAGCGTCACCTAGTTGTCGTAAAATAGATATGATAAAATCCTTGTTTATGAATAAACCGTGTTAGAGATCATATATTCCACACATACTCGTATGTATATATTGAAGTATTATCTATATTGTTTTTTTTCTAAACGGTAAAAACTATTGTAAAGTATGACAAAAAGTTTCGACTTATCGAAATAGATTTTTTTTTTATGGTAACACTACGCCGGTAGCCACTAATAAAAAAAAAAAGAAAACCTAATCGTTTGACTGTTTTGTCCCTGCTTATTTATAATGTGTAGATTAGTGTGCAATCACGAAATATTATATTTAAAGTTTATAATAGAAACCAATTCAAAAGAACCTAGTGGAATGATTTATGTAAAAGAAATGATTTTATCTTATCGTTACATTTTTCTGTCCCGTTTGATTATAACGTTAAAATTACGTTTCCTTTTAGATTTATCATAAGCGTTATAGGTTCACGGCTGAAATGTTAATAATAAAGAAGCTACATACGTCACTTTTCATTCGGAGCCCGGTTTTCGTGCACGGCCTGGAAATGAAAGTAGGTCACGGACATTCGTACCTCTTTGGCGAGCGAGCGTCGTTAAGCCTCGCGTTACATTTTTAGATACGGACAAATGAATGATTCACAGTTAACGTGTATTACATATCGGTTGTATTAATTGATGAGCGAACCAATGTTTCAAGGGTTCGTATAAGATACGTATTATTCGTCCACATTAAATTACAATACAAGATTTTATAACAACCGGTAAACCGGTAGCACCACCTCGTGGCGAGTTACATTCAAATGGATAATATAAAATCCTCCTTCGAGAATAAAAACCTCGGGCTTGCTAAGATTAGAGGTGATTTATTTGAAGGTATATATACATACATATAAATATGTAATGTCCATTATATGTTTTTATTTTTTTACTATGCATTTAATATAACTTACTGCCGGATAACGCTAGGCTATATTTGATTGTTACGAAGTTTTAAAATGTAATTAAATACGGACGTAGCCGCGAATTTTTAACCGACTTCAAAAAAGGAGGAGGTTCTTAATTCGACTGTATTTTGTTTTTATGTTTGTTACCTCAGAACTTTCGAATGGGTGAAGCGATTTTGATGTACCTTTATTTATTTGAAAGCTGGTGCTTCTCGTGTGATTTCATTTTAATTTGTTTCGGACAATGGCATCCACGAGAAAAGTATGTACGCGCCAAATACCTCAATATCACGCCAAACGATTTCGATGATTAATTTTTTATTGGAAAGGATGTACTTTAAGGGTAGATTGAGGACTTCAAATATATCATTAGGTAACGCATATACTAATACTTTTTATTTAATTTGGTGAAAATGATAGTTTAGTTATTTTTTGCTTATTGGTGCCTTCTTGTTTAGCCCTTAAGTGCTTATTGATATTGAAGTCGGTTTATGTTTTTTGTTTGTAATTTTTTTATTGTTTATCTACATAAATCACTACTATAGAAAGATAATATTTGATGTTTTGTTTGTTTTTAAAAACCCTCTAGCCTATAGGTAGCGAATTTTTTTCTACGAGTAACATGAGCTATATTTCTATATTCAAAATTTATTTTAATGCGAGCGAAACCGCGACCTAAAGCTATTATAATATAAATTGCGCAAGAACGTCTTTTTCAATGTTTGTCAACCAGTCTCACTTATACCGGAGTTTACTCTAATTTGGCATAAAAGTCGATTTTATTCATTCGCATATATTCATTCATTCATTCATCATTGTAGGTGACCTATCAGTTAGTTAGAAATATAAATATACATACTTAGTTGAACATATTTAAGTATATAACAACAAGTGGAATCCCGGCTCCTTTTGTAAGCATTAAAGAAAGGCGAAAGGTCAATCAAATGCAAAAAAAATAAATAGATGCTCTTAGTCCTATGGCGATAGGTTAAATAGTTTTAAACCCCACAGGAGCAGTATTTTCATAATATAAAAAATAGGATATTCATGAAGACTGTAATTATTGATCGACCCTGTTTCACAGTTAATGTGATTGGAAATAAAAAAAAGTAAAAAAAAATAGGAAATAACAAAAAATGGATAATCATGAAGATTGTAATTATTGATCGACTCTGTTTCATAGTTAATGTGATTGGAAATCAAGTACATTGCAAACTGTAGGCTGTAGGAGTAGGCCTGACGGAGCTCGAGTAAACGAAGTACCATCAACATAAAGGGTTGAACCACAGTCTGATTGTATCGATCGGTTACAGTTACAGTGAGTGGCTAGTCAAATATCCGTTAAACGTTTGTCGGTTGTATTGGGTGGAAATTAATTAAAGCAATCTACTGCGTTACAGAAATCAGATGGTTATAAATTAATGTGCCCGTAAAAATATATTCTTTCGTAATATCGAACTGGAAAAAAGGGAAAATAACTTTCGTGAGAGAATCATTAGATATCTAAAAGGAGCTATTTAATTGTTTTGAAGCCGTTTAAAGACTCATTGAAATGTGAACAAACGAATGAATATATTATATTATTGTGATATAATAACGTAACGAATAATAATATTTAATTATCCAAAGTGTTTATTTATAGAACAAATTAGTTAAATGTCAGAAAACTCGTATTAATCGCACGTGTAGTCAACATTAATTAACGCTAATGTATGCCCCGTGGCTATTTCACGGAATAGCTATAAAGCCTTTCGCTTTAACTCTCAGTTTGTGTCCATTTGCATTTCTATTATTATCGGTAGTTTTACATTAAATATATTTAAAACATGCATTTAGGATTTATAACAGAATGACCTTTGCCTGTTCACCAAATTAAAAGTAAGAATATCTAATTGGTGCATTTTGACCTCGATGTAAACACTATATTACAAAGTAAATCAGGTGTGAAAGAGATATAAGACGTTATATGAGTTTGGAACGAAATAGATGACACAAGGGTATGAAGCGAGGATGTAGGACAGGCGGTTATATGATGTCGGCGAGGTGTGGAACCGTGTTTAAGATACAATAACGTAAAGTTTAATAGCGTAAAAGAGTCTTACACCTGACACCATTCCACCTACATATACCATTTATTATAGTGAGATTAAAAATGGTTTTCAAACAATGTGTTACATAGTATCCACTATAGTGAGGTATTTTGCTTTCTTAACTTCCCTTCCCTTTACAGCGTCTTGTAAAAAGTAACCTAGAAGACAAAGTAGGAAATTTCTAAGTCTTTCGTAGGTGAAACGTGTTTGGATCTTTTGTTATATGTATCCTTTCGATTTTTTTATTTAACGCACTGAACAGAAAGTGTTTTTGACTAAAACACCTACCAAACCAAAAACCTTCCACCTAATACTACTTACTATACTTGTACAACTGTACTATATTATACTATACTGTACTGTACTATAACACTACTACTACGAACTATAGAGAAAATAAATTAATTTCGCTATTAACAAACGTTGAAGAAATATTGCGACATTTAGATGCATTAGCATACCATACATTTGTATACTGTAAATTACTGTTGCCCAGTACAGTATCCGACTTTTGATTTGGTAATTCACGGAGAAAACCGAGATAGTCAGCTAAGTTCGGTTTCGTATAGGGATATCTTTGCCTATCACAGTCATTGCGCCGTACGATAGAGTGAGCGCTATACAAAATCGAAGCAAGACGATGACAGCCGCGTATCACACTCTTCTCCCCGACGTGTCGAAACAAATGCCGGTTACTGCACGGTTATGGCACTCGCTCTGTCAGAAGTATAAAATGCTAAAGTTGGATGTATCTACTTTTAGTATTTTTTACTTCAAACTGTGCTCAGTTTGTATAAACCTTCATAACAACACCCAGTTTTCTCGTATGTATGTAGTCGAAAACCAGATCAATAATCAATCATGATTGATCAATGATCAATATTATTTCATACGTTACGGTTACATTTTACGTTCACTACAATTTAAGTAGGAAGACAGAAAAATAATAAATATTGAATATTGGCATTTGATGAAAACTTAGCGTTGACTTTTTTGGAAAAAACCATGATTCTAAAATTGTAAATATTATATAGTATGCTGCTGCATATTGCATAACTTCATTTAAAACGTATATTGAAGGTGAATCTGAATCTTTTCCTGACGTCATTATTCAGGTAATAACAATAAATTATATTAAAAGTATGATGACGTCATCTAAGATGATTCTTCTTTGTCATATATTTTTATGTCACATATTCTAGGCCAATATTTATAAAACGAAATACATTAAACAGTAGATACAGTAATACGGTTCGGGGTATTGTTGGCAAACATTAATAGAGATGGTACAATCGAGAACATATCATGATTTTTTTTTTCAAATAAACAACCGCTTTTAAAAACATCCAATCAGTGGTGAAGAGCCAATAATTATTAAGTATTACTAGAATTGGCGATCTACTACGAGCTAACACTAATTTAGTACCACCGATCAATATTACGCGGTCAATAGTAGTTGATTATTTCAAATACTAGCTCGTTAGTACGATCGACTGGTCAATTGCAATTTCAATAACTACATCGATATAAACGAATGTAATTTAATTAACTTCGATATACGTTACATATTTTAATATAAACATCGAAATAAATACTGTAGGTATAAATAAATATTGAGAACGCAACAGAATATCGTAGATCCGTGTGCGCCTTTCTGTATTCCGACAAAGGATTTAGTAACATAAAATGGAAACTCGGAACGGATTTTATAGAATTTCTGTGAAATTTCCAATGTAGAATATTATTCTCATAATGGACTTTGGATATTGTTCTCACGGAGTGAATTTAATAACTGTAATATTTCATAGTAACATTAATTAATTACTAAGTAAGTAATAACACAATTCTAGCTGATATGTATATATCAGTGGCTTCGCAGGTCTATCTATTTCTTTTTTGTGCAGAAATCTTTAGGTCCTCACCGATTATGCTGCAACCAATAAAATTATTACTATTGAAATAATAACTTAACATCAGCTAAGATAAAACTCTTAAAGGAAGATTAGTTGAAGATAGCAAGAATTATTAGCCTGTAATATATAATTAGTGATCGTATTAAATATGTGTAAATATGGAAACGTTCAATTGAACCTTCCGTGAAATCCCCGACGATAAATTGTTTCATTAAAGCAACAAACCATCTTAACCAATTAGTGGTATAAGCCTCGAATTTCACTCTCGATCCCGATGCTATGCGGTCGCAACGGCTGCAAATTAATAGATGATCCCGATGACGAAATGACGGTAATGAGCGAGTCGCTCCCACCCGGTGCCAGAATTAATGTGTCCTTGCGTTTACATTCACGCGACCACTTTTCGCGCTATCGTGTATGGATATTTAACTTTACTACCGAACACTCGACACTTTGTTCATCATTAGCGACTCAAGCTCAAGTTCGATCTTCCGCAAAGGAGCTCTCGAATCCGCTACATGAGCGAATACAATTGCCCTACCATCTCTTAGCTCATTACACCTGTACACCCACATATTAGGTACCGAGATTTTAAAAAGATCTTTTTTACCTACTTACACTGGGTGTTTTTTTTTTAATGAACTAAATAGATACACGTATATTTACATAATTAGGAATAATTCGCAGAAATGCATGTTAAATGCATAGTCTAAAATTGTAATTTAACTGCTTGGGCACACTTGCACTAGCCGCCATTGCGGTTTACTGCCTACCGCTTTGTCCGCTTACCACCAAGTAGGATAAAGCTGTCTAACTCCTACAGTCCAACAGCGTTATTGTTTGAACGAAAACATTTCATTCCCCACAAGCGACTCCGTATTAATTGTGCGACGCAATTTGGAAATTATTTTCATAATGAGAATAATTATATATCGAATTGAGTTGGCTACTATTCTTCATGACTTATAACTGTAGTTATTTGTGTAGGTTGTAATAAAAATGTTCATTTATGATTTAAAATTGATACGTATTTTAAGGATACCATATTAGGTTAATATCATTTATTTGACAATGGTAAATGCAAACACGTCACTACAACTCAAATAAAAAATAGAGTCTAGAACTTTATTTAAAAAAAAACAGTACGAATGTTAAAAATGCTCCGAAAGTACAATCGACTAATGGAACCGAAAGAGAGGAAAACTGAGACTTTGTATCGTGTTTGACTTTGACAACGTAAATCAATTTACTCTATACGCTATTGTGCTATTCTTGTGAGGGCGTTGGAAAAACACCATTGTACTTGGGTAAAATGTCACTTTGCAAAATTAACTCCGGGCTGCTACAGTGCATGTGTCACTCACGCAAGTGCGAAACAACTGTAACGCTATTGAACTTTCGACGAAGTACCCTTTGTGTTGCTGACATTCACTCTTCAACTTTTCATTCTGTAGGTGAAAAAGTGTTTACTCACATACGTTTTTGAAAAAATATTATTTTAAATAAATTCTGATTTAAGGAAAACCTCATTTTCTACATTAAAATACAAGACTAAACATGTCTCATTTCACTGAGGTGCAACGGGGATTTTGTATTAAAAACCGAAGATTCCTAAGTTAATGATATATGTATGTGAACAAATTGACGATGTAAAGATGGGATCGTACAAGCTAAGACGGCTTCCGTTTCACGGTGAGCAACATTTCTGAACTATATTGCATTTTACAAAAATCAGGCCAAGCCTGTTGCTGACTAAATTGAAGTTTAACGAAGAGTGACAAATATCAGGGGTTGAATTTTAAAATGTTAAAAACCGTTGCAACATCTAAGACATTTCTGAAACAGGGCGCTAAATGTAATAAAGTTTCCGTTTTACAATTTTCTCTGCTCGCAAAGGAAATTCCGTTTCACCTTCAACCGCTGCACTTTCTCTTATTTGCAACTTCCCTTTAAACTCCGTTGGAAATTAAATAATTTTAACTCAGTGCGCTTGCTTTGAATAGGCTGCTATTTATGTCAGGGCCGTATTCATAACAACTATCAAAAGGCCACCCGTTTTCAAAGACACGACTATAACACATCTTTAAAATATGCAAGCCCATTAGTAATTCACTAATGACCACTGACGTATTTTTAATCATAATTGCTATGCTCGTACAAGTTACTGAATTTCACCTGACAGTTACTGCAAGAGTATTAGTCACCGACGACAAATTGAACCGATCTGTTAACGGTCACCATCATACTTGTAAAGCTACCAATGGGCAAATCATAAAAATATGGATAATAAACAATTATTCAGCTGTTGAGTGATTTATTGTTTTGTATCGTACTGCGATTTGTGAAAATGGTACGATACTCAAATGAATATTCGATATTGGTATCGTGCCTTTGAGTACATACAATGCGAAATTATTTTGCTTTAAAATCTAATGGTTGTTGCCGATTGAGCGGGTAGTGTCGTTGTCAATAATATTAACTTTTAAAATATAATAATCAACAGCAAAATAATAGCGTCTTCAATCATTACGTGCTCTTAAATACAAAGGGACAGTTAAAAACATTTTATATTGACGACCTCTTAGACATGTATAGTAAATTATAGTTTAATATTTTGTAAGAATATAAATTTTATGGATTCAAATTACAATTCTACTACATATACTCTAAGATCTATTTTCTAATATATTTATCATACTGTTTTCTTGCCCATGGCCTAATTTTAGTTTTTATTGTTTAAATAATTGTCACTTTTTCATATACAAATATGCAGTTTTTAATGTCAAATAATTTTTGTTTGTTATATTACAAGTTTTTATCCATGTGTAAACATGTATGCTAGGATTCAGTCAAGTGTTATTTCTTTATTTTAATTTTTTCTCTTTATTGATCGATTGTCGCATTTTTCATAGTTACGAATAAATAAACAAATTTGCTATCCCATGCGTAGAAATAATGCATTAATTACTAGGTTTTGAATGAATTGCTATCTCTACCTCTGAGTCATAAATAAATATTTAAATAAATACAGAGTACGGCCCTGGTTTCCGCAATCCGAATAGGAGTTTTTGCCAATTTGCAACTACTTGCAAATCGCGACTAGCTGTCGTTTGCTTTCCTTTAAGAATCGGAAACCGTATTGCTGCTTTCGTCTGTAATTCAATTACTTAGAAGCGAGTCTATCTTCGGCTTAAGTATTGACATTTGACAACATGTACCCGTATTTAAATATTAAAATTGCAATATTTATAAAATAGTGAAAATTTAAAGAATTTTTGAATTGATTTCAATTTCGTTTGGAGCTTATAAGTTATTTGTGTCAAAATTAGACAATAGATACTATTTTCGTCTCGTGACGTTGTTCTTTAAAAATAACTTAGATAAATTAATTGCATACGATCTGAATCAACGAAACATGTCTTTGGTCATTCGCACTGGGGTCTGCATAGTTATGTATTCGTTTCCAGTCCGTTTGTCATCCATGGAGATTCATATATCAGTCGATAGTCATCGTGATTCTACTATATTCTAATTCTCCTACAGGAATATTAGGGGGTCCCGAAGCAGAAGTTTTGTTAGGTATGTGTAAAAAAAAATGTCTGAAAATTTGAGCCCTTAATATTAACTCGTAACTCATCGCAGTGCGAGAGTAGATTTCTCATATAAAATACGTGTAACTTTGATTGTAATTTTTATAACTCGGCGGCCCTGTATGGTATCATATCATTCGAAATCAGGAATTACTCAGGACTGAGCGTTCTACAATAGTGCCTATTGCGACTTAAATGTAACTTAGACCGGTGAGGCGATACAGATCACTAAAGTCAAAATTTGTTGAAATTTCTTCTATTTTTTTTCTTAATGGCTTCACCAACAGGCACCATGTTAATTATATACTTGTAGGAAATTGCAATTTTCTACAAAAATAGATCAGTAAAATTAAATCTGTAAGATCGATATTTCTCGAGATAATTTAATTCAGTTTTTAATTTTTTGTAGAACAATAATATCTTTTTTAAATTTCACTTAATAATCCTTAAAAATTTTATGATAAAAAAAAGTATATGGTCAATATCTCAAGAAATATCGATCTTAGAGATTTACTATCAAGTACTTTTTGTAGAAAATTAAATTTCTTACAAATTTCTCATTAACACTTTTCCTGTTGGTGCAGCCATTAAGAAACTAACAACAAAAAAACAAGAAAATTCTACAAAATTTGACTTTACTGACCTGTATTGCCTCGCCGATGTGAGTTATATTTAAGTCACAGTATACAATATTGTAGGGCATTCAATCCTCACTTCGAACGATACGATAGTACAAAGTGCAGATGAGTTAAAAAAAAAAACGAAGTTTACGTGTATATTATATGAAAAATCTTCTCACGCACTGAGAGAGATTTTAGAGTTATAATATTAAGGGCTCAAATTTTGAGACATTTTGTTTCATATTTTTGAACTTGCGTCTATTGTACATTGTTACAAAAGCATGTTTAAGTGATGTCTCGCTAAATATCTGGTTTAAATTATTTTCGAAACAACTGTGAGTATCATTCATTCAATTCAATTTCATCATTCATACATCTGTATAATCTTAGTTGACCTTAGATTAAATACACTACTAACTATTTAATAGTAACAGTTATGATTTACTTGTTAATTTAACTTGAAATCCATAATTTACTAACAAATTTTCTCTTAAGTTTTTGGCGGGATCTTGGTCTCTCATGTAGTGGCTTTTAATATTTTATTCACAATCTTGTGTTATGAGACTCTATATTTTGTAATATTGGCGGTGTTTTACGTAATATAGTTCGGTTATTATGCACAAGTGAAGTGGATGGGAAATAATACCACGGAGCGTGCATTCTGAGATGCCGCCAAAACTCCATGGAAAGTTCTAACAAAGAAACCACCATCACATCACAAGACACTTACTTGAAACAAAACATTGACACTGGCAAATGCTTCTGCGGTGCCAAAACAAGAAGAAGAAGAACAAATTTTCTCGTCGGCAAATGGAAATGCAATAAATCATCACCATAAAAAAATACAAATTGTATGTTTAGAAAGGGTTATACAAAGTTTCAATTTAAGCTGTGCTTAAACCCAGTTTGTCTCTATAGGAGCTTCTATAATTAAACACGTATTCAACGCGTGTTTAACGTTTTTGTAATAACACGGAATATGTCTATTTAGGAATAATACGTGTAGTAAGAAATAATGACAGACTTCTAGTAATTTATATGTAATAGTGCTTATATCCAGTGCTAGACTATAATAAGGTATAAAATGTTTGTTCTTCACGTATTAATACATTTAGTATTATATATATTTCTATTTATTTTCTTCAATCTTTACCACCTGTAATCGAAGAGTTAAATATCCACGTTTAGCATCCATACGAAATTAGGAAGTTGAAGTTATAGTGGTACTACAAAACAATCCCAAGAAGGGCTGACGAGAGGCGCGCGCGAACGTTCGTAAAAATTAAGCCAAATCATACATCACAACATGACAAGTATGTTGTGCCGACCTTAGGTAGGCGGGAGAAGGGTTTTCTAAATGTTAAAAAGTGTATTGAATATCATACAACTATTGTAGATTGTATATGAAAGGAGCGCGAAGTATGAGAAATACAGACTTCTCTAAATAAAGGCTTCGAATCGTCGTTGGTATGGAAAGAACGGAACAGTTGTAAATTTTGGAGGTGATACTACTTATCGTTAAGGCTTTGAAACTCTTATCCGTAACCTTTTTTTATGATGAAAAGTGCCCTAGCACTTTATAAACACTGTGTCGGATAGAGGTAAAGCAACGTCAGGCGCACGGTCAGCACTTGGACAGGTGACCACCTGGGAACACTGAGGGACGTTGGCTTTTTGATGTACTTTTTAAAAAGAATTTTTCACTTCTTTCATATGGACATAAGCACACACACACACACTTGTTTTGACACCACTAAAGCTCGTCATAGCTTTTAAGTTTCTAAATAAAATAAAAAACAGTGGATGAACAGAGGAGAAAAAGTTACTGTTTTATCGTCTCGTTTTTAAGTATACATATCCTCTTACAGTATTTATATTGCATTAAGCAGGAAATGTTAGAAATAGAATGTAATATAACCTAAGTGCATGGCAGCTTCTGGAAAATTTATTTATTGAGAGCTCTTGATCGTAACTACGTTTAAAATGGATTCATTTTTTCAAAGGAACTACTATCTATTTTATTCAGTATAATGTATAAGCGATTTCAAGTTGCCTCTGTTAAATGTTATAGCGAAAATTTCTGTCATATTTTCATCAGAGTACTTTGTAATATTTTCATCTAAAGTTATTCGGCTGGGGTCATTTGAAGCGTTGGCGGCTCATACTGAATTCAAACACTCCAAATCCATGCAATAAGCCGAAGCTTTCGGTGAAGGAAGAGATCGTGGTTTCATTCCATAGCATGGTGATAAGATTTCCTCTAAGTTGAGCGTCACCAAGTCCCTGTAAGTGTGTTCCGGCAATTCTTTAGGCCTACCTAAAACATCAAGTGAGATTGTGATCAAATAATTTAAATGTATAATATTAAAAACAAAACGATTCAATTAGCTATAGAATAATTAAAGAGTTATATAAATGCTCGGGATTAAATCTCTAGATAGAATAACAAACAAAATATTAAGGAACAAAACAAGAGTAACAGATATAAAAAAAAAAATAAGAACTCTAAAATGGAATTGGGCGGGTCGTATCTATAGATTACACGACGACCGATGGACAAAGAAAGTGACGTTATGGACACCATGGGGAGATGAAAGGAAAAAAGGAAGACCCAAAAAGAGGTGGCGCGATATTTTTAATGAAAGGTGTATTGGGGAATGGTCCCGAACAGCGTTGAAAAAGAACGAATGGAGATAATTGGGGGAGGCCTACGCCACTGAGGCGAGTGCTACAGCTTAAGATAAAGAAATGATAACTGAAAGAATGATAATTGGGAAGCAAACAAATAAACATGAAATAGTTGTTAAATAATGTAAATAAAAAATAATAATTGCAATATTGTTAGTAGTTTATATACCATTGTTGTAAATAAAAAGGCTTTTTTATTTTATTTTTAGATTATAAAGTCGTGGTGGTCTACTGATTTAACCGGTGGAATATTAATCCGATGCCCGCAGTATCGAACCCCGGCATGTACCAACGTTTTTTTCTGTATTCGCGTGCATATACTAATTTCAGTAGTTAACACTATCGGCTAACAGTGAAGGGAAACATGGTGAGGTAACCTGAACCTGAGAAATGTTCTTGTAGTACCACCGTATGTGGGTAAAATAGAGAAATCCATATTTGGTGGTGGTGATTGTACTAATACATTCCTTCGGGAAGAGGCCTATGGCCCTGCAGAGCATCTCTTACTGCCTGTTGATAATTATGATAAATTTATAATTGTGTAATTAAATGATGTATTTTATTTATTCAGTAGACTATTTATTTATTTTAATTTTAGCTACTTATACTAGAATGCTAAGCTCATTCAATATTATTATAATTTTGATATATTTTTTTTATAAATAGTACAAGTATTTACAATTTTTTTGTGACCACAATACCGCTGGTTAGCTGGAATTGCTTGGCTCGTGACATAAAGCTCGCCGATATACAAACTGAGTGGTGTAATAAAGTATTCAGTCATTATGCTATTATGTTGTTATGGGGTAGACATCAATAAATTTCTAAATTGAATGCATGCTGATGTGTAAATTTGTGAATATTAGAACCCAATTAGTTGGTGTTTCGTCTTTTTTTTTTATTGTTACATCATATTAAAGTGTTTATATATGAACTCTAATGTGTATAGTGAAAGACTTTTTGATTTCAGTTTTTAGTTGATCTGCAAATATACAAGAAAAATTGACAGACTGATAGTCCAAACTACTAATGTTAGGTCCCAGCCTTGAAAATCGATTGGATTCGATCCGAGTTCCACAGTAGATGAGTAGTGAGGAATTTTTTTTGAAAATTCACTCTCTAAAGTTGTGGAAAAGAGGATGAAAATTTATATGAAAATCCGACATTTTGCCGTCAGCCAGTCGGACAAATATTCTTGTGTATGCATAAAAATTAAAGAGTCAAAAATAATTACTGCATAGAAAACACGTGCTGAGCCGCAAGAGATTACTAGTTATTGACATATAATAACTTGGCGAAAATGGCAATTTCGGGAAAAGATGAGATTATTCTAGAAAAAAGTGAACAATTTCATAGATTTAATATTTTTTTCGGGATATACATTTATACAGTAACATTAAAGAAAACGGTGCCGAGTATTCAAATTTCAAAGAAATAATACCTATTAAAACTAAGGTTTTTTTAATTCATAAGATTTTATGAATTGACAAAAAATAATTGATATTATTCTGGAAAATGATTGTAGCATGGTAGAAAAGAAAAAAAGTCGGACAAATCGGTCGGTCGGATTTAAAAGTGGTCGATTTTATATGAAATTAGCAGGCCCGGCGGACGCTATCCTACCCTGATAATAAAAAATATATACTTATGTGCCTGAAATGCTTAAGGTAACTAACGTATTTAATTTGATAAGATGTATAAAAAAGAAATATCTCATTATGCATTGTTTTGTTATATCTCAAAAGAATTAGACAGCTCTCAGGCGGCTTGACTTTACCTAACACTTCCAACTATTATCATTGTGTTTTAACCGATTTATACAAAAGCTTGACAAATTATATACCTAAACTTTCCTCATGTATTACTTTATCTATTGGTGTAGACCGCATTACAATCCGTTCAGTAGTTTTTGAATTTATCGCGAACAGACAAACAGACAGTACGTGTCTGTACACGGCGGACGAATTTCTTTTCTAATGTGTAGTGATAAATAACCCTTAAATATCAATATTTTCACGATTTCCTAGTTTTTCTTATTAATTATGACAGAAAATCTCAAACTATGAATTTGATGTACAATAACGTTCTATAAGAATATAGATTATAAAACGTTATGAAATATCCATTGTCTAGAGTTTGCGTCGTGTCGCGTCGGTACAATATGAAGCAATTTAAATGTAAAATGTCAAAAGCGCTTTGTAAAATGTCGCGATATAAGCATTAAGTGAAAATGTCCTTCACATTTTTCCGCAAAGTGACATCGTTTTATACGATTTCATTTGATTTAAGAGAAAATTGAGATAGTGCATTTTAATATAACTCGGTTTATGATACGACGTCTTTATAATGTAAATTATTTTCTTTTATATTTTCATTTTCTTAGGTTTATGTTAGAAATTATTCTAATCTTTTTACACATGTATGTGTTGTTGCTAAAGCCGACATATTTATGAAATAAAGTTTTTGAATCTAGTAGACATAAGATGAAGACTGTCCCGGCATAATGCTATAAATAATTAATTATATAAAAACTAAATAAATCATAATTCGTTTAGGTAATCTAAATATCGACCAAGTACACATTTCAAAGAGTTCAGAGGTGGTAACTGTTTTCCAAGATTATGTCACTATTTACCTTTTTATTACTATTATAGCCTTTATTGCTGATACTAAATATGTACAATTTTTTTTTTACATAGGCTTAACTGATCAGGTTTCCCGTATTAGTGGTCAGCGTGTCACTTGACACATAGGCCTCTTCCAGCTGTTTCCAATTTCTCCTATCTTTTGCTTTCCTTTGCCAAACTGAGCTACCAACTTTCTTTATATCGTCTGTCCATCTTTTAATAGTGGGCTTTTAAAACTTTTAAAACATGGACTATTTACCTTTACGATGATTTAAATACTAGAAACTGTGACAATCTAGTTATCCGTTGTTTCAGAGTCAACAAGACCAACAGTTCTTTAATTAATAGTGTCAGGTTAGTAGTTAATTTTAAAACGCTTTACTGATTTCCCGGATCAAGGGCTAGTCATGTCAGGCGGGTTATGACGTCAGAATGCTATTATAAGCTAGATCAATACGTCAACGTTGGTGACGGGTGGAATTAACAGGCCTCTCTGTGCATCCATTGAAAAGGATTATAACCTTCACTCATTTTGTATGAGAATATGTACGATAAAAGGATAAATCCGATCGAGTGTCTGTTGTATATCGGATAGGTAAATAATATTTTATGCATATACTATACGACCCGGTGCATTTCGTATCACTTACATATATTTGTGTAAAATGTGGTGAAAACATAATACAAAATTTTTATCTACTTACTTCACTTAATCAGTTTAAAGCTTTCATTTACTATTATTATAATATCATATACTATTTTTATTTTCGAAACAGAAATGTTTTGTATTCCAACAAAACAGAACAAAGAGATCGGACCTCATACTACAGCTATGAAACAGACAAATTTCTGAACGCACCTATAAACATTTGACAAACGAATGACATTTTTGTGATTTCTTTCTGTTACTGTTCTGTTGTTCTTTCTTTGTTATTTCTAAATTTTTTACTTATTTTATTTATGTTTGTCATCTTGTATGGTGATTTGTTAATGCAAATTTTTCACTTTTCATTTACGATTTTTTAAACAGTTTTCTTCATACGAAGCTTGTCCTGAGAATTACAAATACAAAACAATATGAATTAACCAAAACGATTCTTTCTGACATTCTTACTGAGGTAAGAAAACACTTACATAAATTTGGCAATTGATTATGTGAAAATTTACAATAACTTTCCTTCTTATTTTCTTCACTATCTTTCAATTATCACCACACCAATATTATTATCACTCCTGGTCTATATAAAGAATTGTATTGTTTATCAAGAGTTTAGTTAAAATTCAACTACCAAGTTTCACCTGACTAGACATATAACATATAAAAAGGGAAATAGCTTACAAAAAAGCAATATAAAAGTTTTGATTTTTCAAAATGAATGACAATCTGGAATGTCTCATTGACAAATTGACAGCGTAACATACTTCCTTTGACCTTTATGTCTCATTTCTAACTGTCCATAGTGGTTTATTGTCTTCGTGAACTGTGAATGTCTCTGAGTAAATTATTATTTATTTATAAGCTACCGAAACTTGTTTTAAATCTTCTTTCATTACGATATTATCACTCTCCAACATTTTATTATCCGATGTTTAAAACACATGAGTACAACAATTTTCAGTTATCTGTAACTACTAAATGATATTAGGGTACTCTAAGCTAGGATTAACAAATAACTTATAATAACTTTCTGGTAAAGTCTTGGGCTTAATAATTCTTTCATCGATTCTCCGTTTAACCGTTTTTTTTATTATCAACGTGGGGAAATCCCTTATGGATACCCACCTTCTCGGGGGAGATAGTGGGTTATATCCGACTCATACGGACTGAAACCCTACGGTGTACCGGCCGCCGCTTTTGGTTGGAACGACATGGGACCGTGCTGAGGCTATTACCATGTCGCCCCAGCGGTCAGCCCCGGGGAGAGTGGCCGCCGGGCTCCGTCTTTATAGGGAGGTAGACTGGGTACACAACCAGCTACCTTCCCTCGTCAGCCGCGGACCTGTATTCTGCCCTTTAACCTTACGTTTGTGTAATTGATCGACCTCAAGCACCTCGTTAAAATCACTATCATTAAAAAATCAAATTTTATAATCAAGATCCTATTTTCCTTAGCCTATTTTCACTATGCAAACTTAACTACTGCTCTTAAAATGTATAAGATTTTAATTCGGAATATCCTGAGATTCTCTGTCAAATTCTGTTTTAGTTGTTTTAGCAACCTTAATCCACGCTAACTGTAGTTTCACAGACATTTCGAAACGTTGTTAAACTTGTGTAATCTATTTTCATCCTCACTTGACCCCACAATATAGAGCTCGTGTATATTATACACAGCTTACGATTGATTCGTTTAACGCGATCATGTTTATCGTTATTGCTTTGTTAACAGAATATTGATGCTTAATTTTAAAATAACCCCTGCGGCAAAAGTATGGGAAACATGGAGATTAATTAACTACCGCCATCATTAAATTGACAAAGTATAATAATGATAGAATAA
The DNA here is from genome assembly GCA_035772565.1 of Antheraea assamensis. Lineage (NCBI taxonomy): Eukaryota > Metazoa > Arthropoda > Insecta > Lepidoptera > Saturniidae > Antheraea > Antheraea assamensis. The sequence goes on along the minus strand of JAQQSE010000010.1, from coordinate 2,673,049 downwards.
GGTTTTTTGTTATTTCCCAAAGAATCATTGCACGCGTTGCTGTGTGTCCGTCACAAGGTTATGATTGGTAACGGGAATTGTACAAGACGCGTCTCAAAATCGATCTATAAGTGTTTTGACCTGGTATCACTATCCGTTTTTTAATATATCTCTCTTATGCCCGTCGTGATGGTGCATTAGGCCCATAGCGTACAGTCACTTTTAAAAAAGCGCTCTTGTTTAAGCGCTTCTTTTCCTCTTTTTTTGCTATCTCATATAAAGGAAACATAAGTTTAATTTTATACAGGAGGTTACTTATTTTGATTTTATTTGATATGTTAAATTTAACCTGAGTGGTAGTCAAGTGGTAAATAACTGTTAGGCAGGCCATCAACGCAATGCGTTGATGGTGTAGCAAAGATAGCTCTGTACAAAACCGTGAACGAGAGGAGACCTATACTCAATAGAGTGTAAATATGGACGGAATAGATGAATAGGGATAGATATGTTTAGTGAATATACATTATATTGCACGCAGCAAATAACCGTTTGATGTGAACGTGCCTCGCGGTTGTTTGAACTCGCCCCGTTTAAGCCGAGCCGTGCTCAAACGTTGTTTAAACTGTGTGTTAATTATACAGTTGTTAATGTTTGTGGTAATGTCATGCAATTTCGAATAGTTATAACAAAAATGGATATCCTAATTTAACACGGGAACATACTCGGTTAAAGTTATTTGATATTTATAGAGACGCTGAGATTTTTTTTTCTATTTACTAACGTACTGATTTGATTGTGAATCATGGCATTTATTTTGATTGTCTTTTAAATTTTATAATATTGTAAACATAGCTGTATCAAAATTGTATGTCTACTAAGAACCGACTGCGACTTCTTTCGCGTTTAGTTAGAATATAAGGATAATAATAGAATATAGCGTAATATTACTTAGTGATGAGTTATAGTAAAATGGATAGCAATAAAATTTTCGACACAAATAAGAACTCAGATGTGCTAACTTTCATGGGCATCAATTTTTTAATTAAGTAACGAGTAAATCTTCTGACAACAGGTATATACCTTATCTAGATTGACAATATTTACTATTAAATATTCTTGGTTAGTAAATAATAATTAATGTTATACCTAAAAATATCAAACTGAAATTTATAAATTACAGGTATTAAAACTGAAAAGGTAAAAAACAAAGAACAGTCTTATTTTTATTTATTATTATATTTTCTTTATGTAACACAACTAAAAATTAATAAAAGAAAGCTTGAAATAACTATATTCTAAGATACCCATAAACCGTAAACTATTCATTTACAGTTTCGTATACTTTTTAATAAAAGATATACAAAAGATTATCGGCATACATTTGATTTGTTATATATTTTTTTTTAATTTTCTACAATTTGTATATGGAAATTTATAAAACTTTCTCTAGTGCTTTTCCTACTTATCAAATGTATGAGTTCATTTTCGCATACTGTGGTTCCAACTTTCAATTCTAGTACATTCCGAGTGATCCTTAATTTAATATTTATATAGATAGTCTGCCAAAGCACCGTACCCTGTTAGCATTTCATCTAAGGAGGGAGAAAAGTTAATCTGTTTGATAACTCGAAAAGCATAGAAATACACTAAGTAAAAATAGTTTAGTCGTTTCAGCCGTGTTTTTTTTTTAAATAGAACGTTCCTACCATTCCTATTAGGTAGCAATTTTAATATGTACTTTTCTTTACAAATGATATAGAACACAGATTATAACGTGGTTCTGTTTTGATGAAAAGTGTTTTTTTTTTGGCCACAAAATCTACTCTTCTATTTGCCGTGATACCCACATGTGCTTTGATCAAATCGAGCTTAACTTCTCTTCTCAAACTTCGTAATTCTAATAATTTTATTATAACCACGCATGCTAAAGAAGATTCGATAGCTTTTTATCGTCTCTAAGGCTGATCTGGAGTCGCAAAATATTTTGACACTTCTAAATTTAACTGCCAGATTAATTGCTTTGTGTATAGTGTATAATTCCGCCTGAGATAAAATGCAAAATTGTGCTAGTTTATATCTCCTGTATTCAACTTCGATACCATATTTAAAGCAGGACAAGCTATGCGTCTGTTTGATTGTCAACTTTAGTAGCGTCTCTGTGTAGTGTGGTCATCGATTGCAAGCTGTTAGAACTTACCAATATTGTATATACAGTAACATTTATTTATATACTAGCTGACCCCGGCGAACTTCGTACCGCCTAACAGTTGGTTCTTTGAATATTTTTTTAACACTTATTCTGCTATTCGGGACCATCGTATAAATATAGTGACATTAATATTTATACGACACTAACGTCACTCAATTGTTTTGCTATCCTGGAACCTCTCCACTATCACTTAAACTTTATGCCATAGTATTCAAGTTCAAATTGAGTTTTAAGTATTATTAAGAAACGTTTGTATGGGAGTATAGAAAAGTGTTGTTTTTAGACTTATTCAGGCATTTTTTTTTAATTTTTCTCTCCGTAAGATCCATCCTTGTACTTGAAGGAATATTCTAAAAAAACAATTAGCGAAATCGGTTCAGCTGTTCTCTAGATTTGCGCTTAGCAACACATTTAGCGATTCATTTTTATATTATAGATAGATGCAAATGCCCGTTCGATTGTACATAGGTATTTGTAGTAAAGTAAATATTACGCCCTACGCTCTAATACAAAGCAAGCCTGTAAAGGCATAGCGAAATAGTAGCAGGGATCCCTAAAAGCCCGGTGCAGCTGTGAAGACCCGTCAGGCCAACAGCTATTAATTAGTTTGAAAAAGAGCGCGAATCATTCTCACGCGGATGGTTGGAAAGTTCATATCTGTACATATATTCGTGATTATATACAGTAGTAGTATGGCTATTAAAGATGGCGTTTACATAGGATGATGCCATACTTTTATAACTAGCACCTCAACGTTGGCCCGACATATTTATTTATACATATAGGTATACTATTTAATATTATGAACGGCAAAGTTTGTAGGGATAGACAGACGTTTGTTACTTTTTCACGCAAAAAGTACTTATTGGTTTTTGAATAAACTTAACAGTAATATAGCTTATATATAGGAATAACACATTAGCAGTAATTTATAATGATATTTTGTAAATAGGTCAAAATATAACGACAAGTATCAACTAAGTTTAAACAACTTCTGCCATTTGAGAGCTATCTCGTCGTGCGCTGCATAAACCGTTACAGTGAGCAGATAATTTATGGCGTCATCATTTATAAGGATACAAACATAGACGAAGTCGCTGTCGGCCGCTATATAACTACTATATAACTTACTGTTATAAATTATTAATAAATACTGAATAGTGGTTGGCTTAATTAGGCTTTTCTTGTCTTGTTAAGCTACACTCAATACTATAAGAAGGTATGATGAAGTAGACAAGTGAATCCATTTGGTAGGTGTAGACAAAAGTATTTGATTATTAGACTGTTGTTATGCAACGCCTTTACGCTTAAATAATGAAAAAAACAATGAAAAGGAAGATAATTCAATTTAAACGGTCAGTAACTCTATGTGTGTATTTTTTGAAGTTATACTTCTTTTGGCGCGTTAGGGAAAAATGATGAGAGTAAATTTTTACAATACGCGCGGACACCGTCACGAAAAACCGACACCCTGAAGTTAGCTATAGTCAACATTTTATTCAAAAAAAAGTATGTATGTATTAAATACCTTTTTTCTATTTTTAGTGTCATTTTTTCCACAAACGTAAAATAAGGCGAAAGATAAAATTGTTGAAAAGATTTTATCTTGTTACACCAAAGAAGTATAACTTCTAACGCGTGTACATAAAAGTACATACAACTTTTTTAAATATATTTATATTTAGCATTCGAAAAATCTAAGTCCTGTCGTACACTTTAGACTAACATATTGTGCAAACTATCAGAAATGCATAAATTTTTAGTAAAAACGATTTCACAGCGTTATATCATTGAAACACCTCGGAATTAATATACTGAGTGGAAGAACCGAAACCGATACGGAAGTAAGGGTACATTTAATATTGAAGATGACAAATATTTTGGTTCTAATTTTTGAAGTGAAACTTATTTAGAATCGTTGTGATTTCAAACAGGATGCAACGGAAAAACGACAGGTAAGAGACACGAAAAAAAATGTGTAGGATAAAGCCGACAAAGAATGAGACAGAAATATACATATTATTTTATATTATAGGGCTCTCCTCTTTGTGTAATGCTTCGTAGCACCCACTCCCGTCTTCTAAGCATATTCGTCTGTAATTAGTGAGCCAGAGCGAGAGAGCAAATGTCGATGTGTATGTGTAGGGTGTCCTTTATACTACACTGGCTCGACAATGCCCACGTATCAGTCAATATAGCACAACCGTTGACACGCGCCCGCGGCTCTCGTGACAATGACGCCTGCTATTTGCTTACTAACACGAGAACACACGAGACAGCGTATGTATGCTATAGCGCATACACTACAGTATATATATTGCCCACTGTTCAATACTTGCTTGTATTTGAGCATTTAACGTGTGTTAGTATATGTGAAAAGTATGTGTACTACTACTGTACACTGTATGCGGCTGCGTATTAGAGCTTTTTAGTAAGTAGTCAGTGTGGTGTGTTATTATTTAACAGTGTTTGTAAGTATTCTTATATCTTGTTTGTTGAAACTGAAAATATGTAACATATGTTAAATAAAATATAAAATATCTTTTAAAATTAATCAAAATACTTTCATTTTTAAACAAATAAACTTTGTAATTATCCTTTTTTTTTTTTTTTTTTTTTTTACATGGGGAAAATCCGTAACGGATACCCACCCCCTCGGGCGGCGGGGGGTGGGTTATGTAACTTTGTAATTATCCTACCCTTGTTATATGTATTCATCTAATTCTTTTGTCGATTTACTGAAGTTTCACTTCTATCGTGTGTGAATCGCACACACACCTTTTTTTGTTTTAATTTTGATTTTATATTTGTTTTAAAATAAAATAAAATTAATTGAAACAGTTTTTAAGACTTACACGAGTCAGTCATAAGATCATGAACTAAAAATGCATAAAACAACCATTCACTATGTCATTGTATTAATCGGAAGGGTGAAAGGTCTCAAATAAATATTATGTGTGAAAACTAAACGTTGTGAAATTCAAGAATTCATACGTATCGAAGTAATATGAAGGACTCGGAGGTACATTTTCATCGAATATATAAATTAGTACATGAGGAAGATACAGATTAAAATTAATGTTTATTAAACATATTATATTTCTATCACAGACGGTCTAGATTAATACTATATGTGAATCTATATTTTTTTTTTGCATTTTTATTTCGTGACAACCCCGATTCGAAAAATCTGTAAAGCCAATTGTTTCTTATTTTGAAAACATAAGGATGTATCCTTTGAATAAAATTTGATACCGTCCATGTTCATTGTATTTTTCGTTTTTTACATACTGTATAAGTCTATGTTAAAGTCTACGACATAAATTCTTCCTTCAAAACACAATTTTACCTTAATATATGTAAAAGCAGGTTTGTGTTGCAAAGTATAAATTTGTAATGCATAGAGCGCGCGAAGGAAATTGTCGCTGATTTAGATGCTATTTTATGCATCGCGTGTAATTTTTTTAAACTAGCTGATACCTGCAACTTCGTGTGCATCGTTTATTGTCATAACAATATAGTTTAGGTACAAAGAAAAGTACATAAACACCTCACAGCTTGCCCCACTTCTTCAGGACAAGAAAATACATCGCCGAACGCGTATTGCTTATTTAAATCATGGATTCCTAAAACTTTAATAACCTTGTATTAAATTAGGCTATCGTGTTAATTTTTTTTTATATAAGGATCAAGTGTCTAAGAAATAAAACTAAAAAAACTTTCAAAATCTATACTGTAGCTTTTCAGTGACGCTCGCACATCAGTAGACCTATATCATTTTGTTTTTATAAATATCATTATTTTGTATGTTTGTATGTGAATGAACTCCTCCTAAACGACTGGACAGATTTTAATGAAGCTTTTTGTGTGCATTCAAGTGGATTTAAGTATCTATAGTTTAGATTCACAACTGGACAAGCTAGGTGACGCTGCGGTCTGATTCTTGGATTTTTTGACGTGATAACGTCTTATAAATAGATGAACGTCGGCTGCACGCACGAAAAAGCATGACTCATTGTCACATTTCGCCTGAGCCGAGCGTGCAACGAAGAGCGCGGAACAAGCGATAGAGAGGCGCGATCGGCCTAAGCGTTCGGCTTATGACGCATAATTTTTCATCAATGTTTTCTTATGACGTTATCACTTAAACTGACTTTACAGAAAACCAATTTTTAATTATCCCATGGCAAGTTGGGCGGATCGCTAGTTATCTACGTCTAATACCGCGCACCAAATCCCACGCGGCTCTCTACGCATCTCAAAAGTGCGGCAGTGAGGCGGCCACAGCGCAACACGCTCTGTCTGAACGTGCCACATGGGAATAACGCACTCTGACTGCGGCGGTAGGAGAGGATTTGCAAGCGGTCCTCTGCGTCAAAGGAGGGTTGCTGAAAGAAGCAGACGATTCGCTCGCCTGCTTTGACCATCATAGTCGGTCCTGCGAAGATGGGTCTGGACTCGACTAGATTGTACAGACCTGGTGGACGGGTTGACTAATTAACTAATGAGTAACTAAGTCGGGGATCGAAGCGACTAATGTCAGGCCTACCGCTGCGGTGGCATGGTTGCTTGCATGACCGATACCACGCAGCCCCACTAAAGCGGTGGATGTTACACCGTGGGGCTTTAGTTAGTAAGAGTACTCTACCCACCCTCTCCCCCAGGAGGATGGTGTGTCCATGCAGGATTTCCACATGTTAAAAGAAAAAGAAGGTCGCTAGTTCCACTATATAGATTATTTATTTATTACAACAAATAAAAATAAAAGCGTTATTAATTGATTTTAATTTAACCTCACTTTAACTTAATTTATAGATAGTTGATTCTGAAAATGCACCGGATATGAAATACATCATTTTTGCTTTTGTAAAATTTATATTCGAATTGGGTATGATATTCACTAACGTTTAATATAACTCCAAGTAGCATCCAACCGAATATGTTTCCAGGTATATTGATAATAGGAATAGCTTTGAGGTTTATTAATGAAATACCGTGAATTACGAAGCGAGCACAAATAATATTAATACGGCATTGTTCGCTTACGCTCATAATTACGTGTATTTATTGAGTAATTATAAAAAAATTGTCAATGTAATTCCTGAAATGTCGAGTTACAAACGTGAAGAACCAGACAAAAAATCAAAGGGTAAGATGGTGGTTGCTACTGCATTCACGACAAAATTCTTTTGACGCTCTCCGAGAACTATATCTTGTAAAGTGTGTTTCATATATATTTGCCTTAAATTTAAAGTTATGTATACAGCTTAATAATCTTAACCACAGTTTAGTTTCATAATATTTATTTAAATTTGATTTGTTTATTTCTTTAATTAGGATGTCGCGCTAATTTAGTAAAAAATACAAACGCAGACGATGTCGTGGGCGGATGCTTGTATTATATATAATTTCTATTCGAAGCGATCGTTTGTGCTTGACATTAATATTAACGTAAGCAATAGTATGTATTAAACATAAGATATATCTTTCTGTAGTTTTTTTTAGCTATACAGAATTTTATACTGTTCCTTGCGCACAATGTGCTTTAAAAGGGGTACAAAGGTTTTCAGTGCACGGTTCACAAAATTCACGTTTTAATATTATACACGTATAACTGAAGATATGTAAGAGTGATCACAAAAATATTTTAAATTAGGTATGAAAAGGTTGCATTGTAAAATTAATTATTTCAGCAATATTTCGTTTTAATTCAGTGTGAATATCACAAATTAAATGCTTTGTTCCGGATAGAATAACATGAATACAGTTGAATTAAAACAATAAAAGAAAGGCCTAGAAAGTGTTTATCAAATTCCATTAAGCAAGCATAGAAAAATTGGTAAAAAAAAACCACCCATTGCAATATTAACATAACGGTCAAAATGACTTGCTACGTTATCTTTGTCCGTTATTAAAAAAAAAAATTATTGTTTAATTGCAGTGCGAGAAGAGTCCATTATTAATATCGCTTTATTGGATTTAATGGTCAGTAACGTGTCAGTAATAACAGCGCTCATACGCAAATAACGATAACATACTTGATCGAACTTATACAATACGATGTAGTTTCCACCCCATTATCGAATAGTAACTAACAATTGTCGATCACCATTGATAGTAGCGTGCATAATTAAGCATCGGACCGAACAGAATTCCTAACATATCACGCCATGCATTGCGGTATTCGATGCATTTTAGAATATTTAAAGTGTTCTGAGTATAGCGGCAATCGTTCGCTAAGGGGGTTAAATGTTGTTAAAAATAAATGAATAACATAAGTGTTAAATGCATCCGTATTTCGTAGTTAAGATTGTAAAAAAAACATTTTCTTTTATACAGTTATATACTATGCATGTTCAGTAACCGTTTAAAGAGCTCTTTTTAGGCCTATAATGATAAGACCGTTGTCAGTTTTGTGTTCGGGTTTTTATTGATATGTTACTGGCGTTGTATCATCACTACATAGTATAAAACAAAGTCGCTTTCTCTGTCCCTATGTCCCTATGTATGCTTAAAAATTTTTAAAACTGCGCAACAGATTTTGATGCCGTTTTGTTTTAATAAATAGAGTGATTGAAGAGGAAGGTTTATATGTATAATAACATGAATTAAATAGTGGAGTAATACTGTTATTTTTGAGGTTACTCCAAATTTAACGCGTGCGGGCCACAGGCAGTAATGAATAAATCAAAACTACTGGATCGATTTTAATCATTTTTTCAGTTAATGACATAGGCTATATATTTTATACTCGTGCAAAGCCGGAGCGGGCCGCTAGTATATGTATAATAACACCGAGACAACTTAAAGATAAATAGATGGTAATTTTAGATTCCTATAATAATATTTTCACTTTGTTTAGTATTAAACTATTGGCAATATAGCCAATAGCAATAGCGCAAGCTCGAACTTACGTCTGTAATCAGTGCGGTCAAAAGATTTTAAATAGTATATGCACAACATGTTTTTCTTTTCCACTCTCCTCTGTCATATCTTTTAGACTCTCACTTCTCACAATCAATCCATACCTTTTTCGGTCTTCCTCTCCTCCTATATCCATTACCCTTCATACTTAAAACTTTTCTGGTAACAGATTCTCATTTGAATCCTTCACTTTTTTGCAGTGTCAACCTAATCCTAATTACGTAGGGTCTGCGAAATATCTTTGTCATGGTGTGATGCAAGATTTGGCTTAATTTTTATGATCGGCCGCGCGCGCCTCGCGTCAACGCTCCTTGGAATTATTTTGTAGTACCACTATATATGGGAAAAATAACTCTCGATTTCACTTCATTTATTATAATGACGTAGGCTGCAGAGATGATTATGTTAGTTGATTCTTCCAGACAGAAAGTTTTGCCCAGCAGAGGTACACATACTCATAAATCAAACAATACTGTATTCAATTTGGCCCTGAGAAGGCAGCTTATGAACGTCATTTTTTATTTCGAACTGATTACTCTGTTGACCTGGCAACGCCTCTACAGTTTCACTAGACTACGCTTATGAACGTCAAAATTACCACCGGTACTTTATTAATGGCTGACATTATGTAACATATCTATGTGGAGTTATGAAGGTATTACTTGTGATATAAATAGGTAATCGTTCACTATTTGTAATTAGTTCAAAATCACATATACATATCCACATAAACTAATAAATTTTGTGTAACTGACGGGTTGCGGTTTCAATATTTGCCTTTGTCGTCAGAATGTAGTCTCAAGCAGTCGGTTAAATGTAAACGATGTTACCCCGCCTCGGACCATTGATGTGAGGTTTCGGTTATTCACGCTCACGGCTATCGAACCAGGAATATCGGCTTTGCTATCGGATATTGTCAATTGTGTGTCTGCCCTGTTTGATTCGATATAAATCCAATATATAGGTAGAATTATTTACAAATAAACGTAATGTTTTATGGAAGAAAACTTTTGAATGGTTTTTTTTTCAGTGTGGAGTTTTTGGGTAAAGACTAAACCCCCACTTTTGTCTGTTTGTCTGTTTATATATCCGGATTTCATTCAATAATGACTTGACCAATTTTTATGAAACTTAGTACATCGTAAATTTATATAATTCCTTATTTGATAAAGTACTAGAATTATGAAAATACTTTTAAAAATTGTAAAAACTACATTTTTAACTATTATTGTCTTTTTAAGGGATTATGATGAAACTTAGTACACGGAAAAAACGTTGCATTAAAAATTGATACGCCATAAAATGCTATTTTAGATTTCATAAAAAAAAAAAAAAAAAATTGTAATGATTTCGATATTGATTGAGACTACAAGACTATTACTTTCAGATATAGTGGTTTTTCTTTTATATATAACAATCGCTTTTGTTAACATTTTGTACCTACGAAGTATATGTCGTCCTAACATAGATAAGTGATAAGAAGTGGCAATAAAGTTGTTAATAATTGCAAAAATATAAGCTTAGTAATTTTATATAATAATGAATGTAAAAAAAGTGAGTGCATGGATTCAGTGAACCAAAAATTTCCGCAATTAACCACTTATATTTGGTACATTTTGGAGTTAAATTATATTATATTATATTATATTATATTATATTATATTATATTATATTATATTATATTATATTATATTATATTATATTATATTATATTATATTATATTATATTATATTATATTATATTATATTATATTATATTATATTATATTATATTATATTATATTATATTATATTATATTATATTATATTATATTATATTATATTATATTATATTATATTATATTATATTATATTATATTATATTATATTATATTATATTATATTATATTATATTTTGTCGCCAATTTAAATATTGTGTGTTTACGTTACCAGAGATTTAAATTGTGTCAATTTTCGTACAATGATTATAATTCTAAGCGTAGTTTGATGCCTCCGCACGATGTCATTTACCTTCAAACTGCTTTTGGCAATTAAACACTATGCAAGTCGACTGTAAAAAGCTGGTTCGTAAAATACCAATGCGGTTGTGTTAAGCTCAGTGACGAATTTCCTAATAATCATACGTCTACCGCTATGTACAACAAAAATATCGATGCTGGATGCCATATGATCCAAAAAGACGAACATGTGACCTGCCATGAGATTCGGATATCTTTTCTGGGCATAAGCATGAGCCAGATACAATAAATCCTATAAAAATATTTGGAATGTGAAGCTCAAAATCAACCAAAATGATGAGTGTACGGTATGGTGCTAAGCGGATGATTATTACTTTTTAAAATAAAACTGGTCTTGTGGCTACTGTCGTTTTTAGAGGACCATTCATTAGTCTAAGGCAGTTAACTCTGCCTTCCCAATACATTCTGGATAGTTTACTGTATGTTCGCAAAGATTTTGATAAGCTGGAGTACGTAAAACACAGGCATGATTTAAAAACTAGAACTGTGACAAACTGGTCGTTCCATGTCTCAGACTCAATAAAACCAGTAACAGTTTTTTAGGTAATAGTGTTAGGTTTTATAACAAAGTCCCAAAGCATATTACTGATTTGCCAGACTATAAGTTTAAGTGCCATGTTAAGCGGGTTTTGGTGTCAAAGGGTTATTATAGAGTGGATCAATATGTGAACGATGGTGATGTCTGAAATTGACTCCTCTCTGTGCATCCACTAAAATCGATTGTAATGTATAATGAATTTTAAATATATATTATAAAGATAAACCCGGTCTAGTTTCTTGTCGGTTCTTCTCGGTGACTGGGATGTATTCTGAACCGGTGGTAGTTTTAACGTTCATAAGTGCCTTCTTAGGGCCTAAATTGAATAAAGTATTTTTGATTTGATTTGATTAGTGTATAGCGATTAGCACATGATCGTTTTGCTTGACAGAAATTATTGACGATTTCCTTAAACATAATCAAAAATTTCGTATCATTTATCACCATGACAATACCAGCTGTTACGCGACCAGGCACAGACAATATACATTATTGCTTTAATAAGAATGCCATCGAATTGAATTTTAAATTAACAGTATTATTGTGCAAAGACTTCTGCGAAGCCAGTTAAAAAGTAATGGGAATGAAATTTTCTTCTCTTACTTTTTCATTAGACTAGTCGTACCTCCAACTTCAAGGAAATCGTAGAAAACGGAGTTTTTGCTCTATAATGAATGTTCAACTGAGTAGTATTTTCATTAACTTTTCTCTTTTGTTTGTCAACCGTTTTCTTTTATTTGTTGTTCTTTTTAATAACTATGGACGATCTTTAGTGTTATCAATATAATAATTTGGAATCAGTTAATTCGTTGTTTCCTTACCATCGACGAGTCGATGCATTTATTTATAAGTCTCTGTTCGTCATACTTCACGGTCCTTACGTGTACTAAGCTACCGAAGTACAATATTTGTACACTCTTTGGTAAAAATAAACTCAGTGATACTAAAACTTAAATGTTGATGAATTATGGTTGAGTTTCGACCACTAGTTTTATTAATTTTAAAAATTACGTAATACCAATAGAATTTTATATCGGAACTATGAATTTATAATTTACTAGCGTTTGACCGTGACTTTGTATGGTTTTGTATGATTGGAAACGATGATAACCTAGTCTGATTAGCATTCAAACAGTTTATTTATATCGAATATGAGAAGTGACAAAAGATATCAGGCGATCGCAGATTCGAATCCTTGCAACTGACTTTCGGTGTAGGATAAGATCGTGATGAAACCACAACATGGTCGTAGGGCTTTTGTCCAAAATCCACCTGGCTGGCTACCACCGTAAAGTTACAAATCTGTCGCCAAACACCTGTTTGTGTGTACCGACAGCTGTATTTGAGATCCTATCCTCCTTTAGCTTGACAACGTCATCAGTTAACATGTGAAGATAGCATAACATAAGCGGTGAAACGCTAAAAAAAACAAAAGGTATTTATTTTGATAAGTATTAATGTAATATTATATGCTATCCGTTGAAAGTACAGTATCAATTTCAAAAGTATAGACTTAACTATTTTCATTATAATAGCATCCACATAAAAGCCAGGTATATGCTGTCGAGAACTTTCTCCTAGAAATACAAACTCATAATATTGTTATCTCCGTGTAACTGTAACAGCGGACGCTGAGATTGCTCACTGATAGTTGGATTTTTCCACCGTACTTGACACTCATCGTTATATTAGAACCAATTTAAACAATAGCTTTTTTAATTATAACCATGAGTTCTTTTTATGTACAAGTTATTTTACTGTAAAGTCTCATCAAAACCGGTTGAGTAGTTTTTTTTTACGTGAACTAGTACCAAACATCCACTCACCATCGCAAACGTTCTCGTTTGTAATGTTAATTGGATGATATTGCAAATTACTTTTACATTATTTCATTTTTTGGAATTAATTGTACACTTCTTTAGCCGCCGCATGAGGCGATTTTTGGTAGGGGAAAATCTTATGGGTTCACGTCACCGATGGCCTCGAGATTCCCGTGACGTATTACGCTTGCACCAGACTAGGGACGCGTAATCATATGTTTATCAATTGGATAAACTGTATAAAAATGTGTATATAAATATTTCTCGGAGTGCCAATCGATTTCATAGCCATACTTTGTTAATTATTTCAATTTATAAATGATGAAATTTGAATCATTCAGGCTATAATTGATTTAAAACAAAACAATTATTGCATTGTTTGGAATTTTCACTTCCGTCAGCAGTCCTTGTGACTGGCTCGGCAATTTTTTTTTGTAATCTTCATTGGTAATAGGATAACATTAGAGAATTACAATTTGTTACTATATTATTTTTTAGCTTTTGTTTATCTTGTTACGTGTATTCCAACCCTATTTGGGGTTTTGTTGAATAATAGATTTTCTTTTCAATACGGCCATCCGATAAATCCCTTCCCACAAAGACTAAATGCAAATGATTTGGTGAATACGTACGTGTATCCGCAACAACGTTGTTCTCTATTTTGTGTTATATATAACAATAATAAGTCAGTAGTTCTGTTTGTACATTTAATTTTTATTCTAAATTTCCATATTTAATTCAAAAACAACTACATCGATTATGTCGTTGAAGTGTGAATGTAATGTAGAATGTGTCATACTAAAATTGATAGAGTATAAAAAATATCCATAATTGCTTTAGAAATAATTACAAATACTAATATTTTAATAAAATTAAGTTAAACAACAAGTCGGCAAAAATGACTGCTTAAAAAACGCGTACAGAGAGCTACAAATGCTAATTATACATATACATAACTGTACATATAATGTAGCATCCAAAAATAAAAATACAATACTATTTACATTAAAGTACTATATTACGTTATCTTGTACTAAAAGCCACACGTAGTTATACATTATACCAGTGTAAACTGAATGCAGAGCAAACGGTAAAACACCCCCCTATTAAAATGAGAGCGTAGAGTTCGATAGTTGCAGTTTACGTAACGCGGCGGTTCGCTCGTGGAAATTCGAGCCAATTTCCTATCTAACTCGACTGATCAAAAGGAAATAGAATTTACAAATGGTCGATGCTGTTTTTGTTCCTCTTTCAGTTGAAGATTGTTTACGTATTGGATAGAGATTGGACTGAATTTTAGTGGTAGCATGTTATAGTAAGAAGACATTGAGCAAGTGTCTTTGCATAACTTTCAATAAATGTGTCTTGTTTATTAAAAAGCTATGGACTAAATGATTTGAATAGGTTTAATTAAAAATAAAAATCACACACACACACACACTCATATATATATATATATAGACAAAATAACGCTTGGCAGAATAGTAACATACATACTCAATTGCTCAGAATAATAATAAAAGAAAATCAAAAAAAAGTTATGACACACCATACATTCATTTTAATAACCCTAAGTGCTTCAGATTCGGTACTAGCTTTTAATCGTGACTTTGTCTACATGCTTTTCGATATATCTATTTATACCATGACCGCGTGACCTCTCATTTACTAATCAAAGATAAAAAGAATGTAACAATCTATAATTTATAGTGTTCTTCTTCTTCTTTATTTTTTTGGCTCTGGCACGGTTTGTGGACTAGCCAGCTTCCAGTTACAAGATTTTGCCAAGAAAGTGTCTTGTGATAATTTTAATGTTCTAACAAGATGGCGGCTCCCTTGTTAAAACTTTCCATGGAGTTTTGGTGGCATCTCAGAATGCGTGCTCCGTGGTGTTATTTCCCATCCATTTCACTTGTGCATAATAACCGAACAATATTACGTAAAACACCACCAATATTACAAAATATAGAGTCTAATAACACAAGATTATGAATAAAATATAAAAACCACTACATGACAGACTAAGATCCCGCCAAAAACTCAATTTATAGTGTTATAGATCGTAAGATGACCGTCTATAGATTCTTATCTCTTGACAGTTATCGCTGTTCACTACCATTGTTTCCTAAACTAAGTAAGACTAACGAACAAGAAAATATTAATAAATAGTACATTCTAATAACGTACCCATCTTTGGAAAGAAAATTTCTGTACAGAGTGAGATGAAGACCTACTAACTGCAAAATGTTATTTGTCACGCAAAAATAAACCTTAAGTCTTTACGTTAAAGCTCACTAGCCGCAATTTATAAATACATTTTACCTATTCATTAATACGAGAAAACCATAAATGACCAAAATTATAGCAGCAAATTGAAAGAAATGCCCAAAAAAAAGGAAATTTGATTTTAAAGCATAGACTGCAGATACTTTAGAATTGTTTCTGTCACTGTACATACTATGCAGTTTATATGTATACTAGTTTTTGTCCACGGTTTCGCTCGCTTTAATATAGATTTCTAAGGTATCGTCATATAGTAGGCATAATTCTATCATATCAAAGTATGTTTCATATCATCCCAGGTAATAATAGAGTACACATATCTGTACGCCATACAGTCTAGTACTAGAATTTCTAAATAAATATATATATGAACAAATGGAATTACTTCACAAATCCTCTCAAAGTCGTCACAAGTGTACACCGCTGTAAATACATAATCCTTCTACGTAGTTGAGTCCATTTGATCACAGAAAAATGATATTGTGGTCTGACAACGAAGTGTACACGCCATTTTATACGTTCACTTGGGATTTTCTATCCGCTTATCGGTTTAAGGCCGTTTGATGCTGGTTTAAAGATTATGTATAGCATAGTATTTCATATTTTCTTTGTATAGAAATGAACAGTAAAGGGCAGATCACGCTATTGTACAAAAATATTTCTGTTACAAGACGATAAATTCGCCTTGGATATTAAACGACAATAGGTTTCTTTGAACGCGCTAATCTCTGAACATGCCAGACGGATTTGGAAAATAATTTTTACATTTCGTAGTTTATTTCTTGAGGATTCTTATAGGCTATGGAACATCACTGTGAAACTCTTACGAACGGAGCGATCACTATACAAACTGTACGTTATGGTGGTAGGGTTTTATATACGTCCACCTGCCTAGCTACCACCATCAAGTAGAAAATCTGTATAACAAAAATAGTATAATAAAGGTCATAAAGTACGCTAAGCGATAACAGAGTAGTGGGAGTGAGCCGTGTAGCGTGACGAGAAGTGTCCTGGGCAATTTGGCCGCTTGATAATAGTCGAGTATTACCGAGAAGAACCGAATTGGGAATACTTATAATGGGCAGGTGTTGTGTAAGGAATGTGTTGGAATTTAATTAACAGTGATTCAAATTGTATTAAATTATTTAGTTTCAAATTTCGACTAAAAGAGCGGGACGAAGCTGGCTTTAAATGTGATATATAAAAGTAAAATACTTTACTGCGAAAAGAGCACGTTGCGTCGCGTCGACCGAGTAGAAAATCACATCGAGATGATTGTTTTAGTCCGGAATAATGGGACTGGTAAGATGGTAGTTTTATTCGACAAAATAGTTATCAATCTTTAATATTATCATCCTATGAGTGTTGTTTGAGAAAATCAACTGTGTGTCAGATAATACGATAAATATCCACTTGATTGGTCTACGTATTTTGAGAGAGTTCCGTTTGGGCCGCGGTCGGGTGCACACGTACGCTCTCTCGCAGGTCTGACGGTTCGATCGTTTCATAACTCGCGCGCAGTTATTCGAATATTTTTGTGAGTGTTCGGTATTGTGTGTTCGATTGGCTATTGTCAAACAACACGCTCTTTACAGAGCGACGTTGCACCTCTAGCAGTACACCAGTAAACATCACTTTTCGGTGCAAGCCGAACACACGAAGTGTAGTGCGTCGAGTCCTCGTGATTCGTGCTGCGCTTCGTGAGTCGCGCAGCGCATCGTGTGACGTGCAGCGCGTCGTTATTTGTGCTGTGCCGTGTAAAAGAAACCAAGAGAGAAGAAACCGAAGTGCTAAGGACCTCCCCCAGGCTATGTAGGTTCTCTGTGAGGAATTGCACTTTGCCCACAGTTCCCTTTAGGCAGGAAGGTTAGTCATGTCCACCCCCACCTCCGCCCTGCTAACTCCCACCGATCAAGCTCAGATTCAGGAACTCATCAAATTCCACATGTTCACGAGTCAGGAAAACCCGTTACTAGTATCCGAATTCCATCGGCTCAAACGTATCTTCGCGCGCGATCTCAACCTTAAGCCCCCCCGACACTTCTCTAAGAATATGTTCGAGGCACTCTCGGACCGCGATTCCGACGACGTTTCCAAAGGGTCCGATATGGACCTCGACTCCGTTTCCGTGGCCGCGTCCGCTGATAACGACGGTTTTCAAATCGTTATGCGCCGCGTAAAATGTGCACGCGCCGCGAATCTGTCCGATACGTCAAAACTTCGGCTGCAAGTTCCGCAGTCGCGGCTAAGAAACCACGTCCTCCGCCCTCCGTCCCGATTCGCAACAAGGCTTGTTGCATCGAAATCTCTAAGTCTACGTCCCGTAAGTTTTACTACACGTCCGCCGTTAAAACCGTTGCCGGTTTTTCTATCAAAGTGTCCATCTCCGTTGAGCATCATCAGCTCACCAAATGCCTCTGGAAGCAAAAACTCCCCTACTTCACACACGCGCTCGATGAAAAGAGTGCGGGGGGAATGATACGATCCCGCACACACGTAACGTTGTCTCTGGTAACACATTCATTAATGCTAATGAATGCTTAATACGGTATGCGGTAATGCTCGAGCCTAGGTTTGTCCCTCGGTGTGGAGCCTCCGAGTACTTGCACGAATCATACACGTGCCCACAGTAGGTACAAATGGTGGTTGGGTTATTTTTCACTTCTTTCTGAGCTGAATTACTTCACACAACTTAGCAGTCAGATACAAATTATACGAATGCATTCGTGAAACATACATGTTTTACACATGTATGTAGTAGAATGAGTTATGTCCGACTCGTACGGACTAAAACCCCACGGTGTACCGGCCACCGCTTTAAGTTGGGCTGGCATGGGACTGTGCTGTGGCTATCACCATGCACTATATCAGCCCGGCGGAATTAGTTTAGCTTAAACACTCCCCTTAGTAGTTCAGTGAAACTGTAGTGGCCTGGTTAGGCTATTTCGAGATCGAGTTCCAACGTTTTCTCTCTATAGTTAGGATGAAATTACGTTTCTATCGATAGTATAAAGTTGGACATGTAGCGGTAATTTACTTTAATACTAGAGACAATCACAACGTGGTGATCCTATATTTTAATCTCTGTAAGAGCAGTAACAGTTTTTTTAGATAGCTACCAGTGTCAGGTTCTATAACAAAGTCCCAAAATACATTACCGTTTTGCCAGATAGTAAGTTCGAATATCACGTCAAACAGGTTTTGATGTGAACCAGGTACTATAATCAAATCATGAATGCTTAATTGAATTTAGTCACTAAGAAAGCGTTTAGGAACCTCAGAACTAATACCGTTTCGGGAAACAATCCAATCAGCGAGAAGAACCGGCAAATAACTCTATCGGGTTTATGTTTTTAACATACATATTTCTATAATACATTAAATTTACAAACATTTTTAACGGATGCACTGAGAAGGGTTATACATTCCAGACTCCAGACATCATCATCATTCACATATTGATCCACCCAATAATAGCCCTTTGACACCAAAACCCGCATGATATGGGGCATGAATTTACAGAATGGCAAATTGCTAATGCGCTTTGCGACTTTCTTACACTATTATGCAAAAAAATGGTTTCTAGTCTTACTAAGTCTCAAACATGGGATAACCAATTTGTCACAGTTTCTACTATTAAAATCATACCGGTCTTTTACAAAATCCAGATTTTATAAGTTTTTGCTGAAATACATTAAATTATTTATTATTAATGTATTGAGGGGCAGAATTAAGATACCGAATACCTGAAAGTTAGTCGGTAATGTTTTGCGAGGTCTCATCTTGTATATTGCTCGAACTACCCGTTTTTGTAATAAAAACATGGTGTCTATATCAGATGCTGTTCCCCACAGCAAAATAATATAAGACTTTAAGACTATGGAAGTAAACAAAGTTGATTACCCTAGCAGTGGTTATAGCTGTAAATCATCTGGTGGATTTTACGTATTGCGATAGGGTGGATCAATATGTTAACGGTGGTGGTATTTGGAAGCGACACCCCTCTCTGTATATCCGCTAAAAACAATTGAACTAAAATGTATTGCTATAAAAATATCTATCTATACATATAATAAAATTGTAACAAAGCCAAATCTGTACATTAAATATTTTTTGACAATTATAATTGGGGTAAGTTATCAATATAGAAGCCAAAAATAATGTATTTATAATTTTTGTCTGTCTGCCTGTCTGTCTGTCTGACCCTGTGTACGCGTATTACTCTGAAAGTACTCAACCAATTTTGACGTAACTTGGCACAGTGATAACTAATATTATGAAGTGACATGTGGGATACTTTTTGACCTGTGAAACGCAAGGCGTTCTCCAGGATACCGGATAAAATTAAAAAGAAATTAGTTAATGTAATTTTACGAACTTTGATGAAATTTTCTTTGTGCTATAGCAGACAAATTAGCTAGACATTTAGGCTATATTTCATCTCTCTATGCTTCTTAAAAAAAGCGAAAAGCTAAAAAAAAACCATCACTAGGTTTTGACCCGATATCTTTGATGAATTTAGCATCAGCAACTTAGTTGATCCTTACGAAATGATCAATCAGTTGAATTAGAAGCAAAAAGTCTAATACGTGAGCTAAATCTTATTGATGGATGTATTTGTCTCTTTGTCATGAAGCAGTTTCGGTTCATCGAGTTTCAAACTACAACGATTCTAAAGAAAGTTCACTTCGATAATACGATGTCGACAAAGTTGAAATATAGGTGTAACATTATACGAAACTCTCGCTAATATGTTGTTACATTTACTGTATAAAAATATTTTCTTATATATCAGGTATTTAAAAGTTATTTATTTATAAACTATGAAATTTTAAGATGCACATTTCTTCTAACATACAACTTCTCATCTGCATATTGCATATTTCGCGGCGGCTGCCAAAATTAATAAACTTATGTTTAGTTTTAAAAATGTAACTAGAGATGGCGTTACTAAGAAAAGCGTGGTTCTTGAATTAAAGCGATAAGATTTTTTCTGAAAACAAACATTTTCACCGATTCGCAAATGTTTGCCGCGTTATGGGGAAAAAAGTATACTGTGCGAGGGCTCCAGCGCTCTAGGCCTGCAACTATATGTCGAAAAACTAACAATGTCGATAAAACATAATTGGCACTTATATCGATATAATAAAAGTAATGACAATATAATAAATAACAGGTGGGTTTAAGAATGGATTAGATTTACAATTGGACCCGGTAGGTGGCGCTGCGGTCTGATTTTAGGCTTTTTTTTAATTATCAGTGTAGAACAACATCCGTGGTGCCCGCTAACTCTGCTATAAAATATTTTTTATATATAAAGCTGGTAGCGTTATATTTTACATTTTAATGCAATAAAACTTTTACAACTGTATATTTGGTTTATTAAAAATACTAAAGATATATATAAAATCGAATTAAGACAGTTTATGCAAAAAAAAAGGTTTTTTTTTTATTTGCATCCCTAGTTGCTTTATTGTACCAGACGATGCGTTCCCACACTTCTTACATTCTGTATGGAACAGTTGCATAGTTCGTACGCGTCCTTATTTGTCGTTTGCACGTCGTCAGAATGCTTTGTAGGAACTAGAAAATAGTACGACGCTACGAAAATTGTGTACTACAGTTTCGTATAAACAACCCTTTCAGAATGATGCATCTTGTTTCTATGCATGGTGAAAATTTTTCGCACTACATATACCTGTCTCTATTTAAAACCCGTCTCGTTAAAGTATGGCAACGTCGCGCGGAAACCCGGCCTTTTACAGCTAGCCAAGCGGTTCACGCGTGCACCCTAAATCCTACCCCCGAAGTGGAGCCCTCGAGCACGGCTCTAGTGTGATACAGTGTATTCCACAGCCCATCACATACACCGGGTACAGACATACGGTAGATACACAGGTTGTGGAAGAGTTTTTTTTTTATTTTGCCCTTTTTTTCGTTTTTGTTAAGCGTTATCCAAAATTATCAGACACAAAATATAATGCACGCACTCGTGTGGCATATGTACACATACGTGTTTCACGAACGCATACCCGTATATAGTTCAGCTAGCATGAATAGTGTAGCTCAAAATGCGATACGAGACAACAGACCAAGCCGAGGCGCACTTAGCGCTCGCCCAAAAAGACCGGTAAAGCTGTAAAAACCCATCACGTCAACAGTAGATAATCAAGTCGGAAAAAAGTATATGAGTCGAAACAAAAGTGCACTGTTAAAAAAGCGACGTTGCCATTACTACTCAAGTTATATGGTCGAATCATTGATTCGAAATGAAAACTTTATAAAATTTTATAAAACTGTAGGAAACGAGATTAATTAATTTACCCGAGGCATAAACCAGTTCGAGCGTGCCGAACAAATATAAAATTATAAAAACTTTCTCCAGTACGATCGTTTGATCCATCCGAAATGCTTTCATTTTCTCATTTAATTCCTAGAGTTCACGACTGTGCTAGTTGGGAATTTGTTTTTGCTGGTACCTAATTTTCTGCAGTAGATTTCGCTGGCTCGCTGGTAAAATCATTGAGGTCATGGATTCGAAGCTGAGTAGAACTTTGGTGGTATTGTAGCGATTTGATTATCAGCCTGACTTTTATAGGACTAACAACACTGATGAAATAACTGTTAACGAGAAAGTATGTATATATTAAATACCTTTTTTCTATTGTTAGGGTCGTTTTATCTATAAACGTAGAATAAGGCGAAAGATAAAATTGTTGAAAAGATTTTTATCTTGTTACGCCAAACAAGTATAACTTCTAACGCGTGTACATAAGTACACATTACTTTCTTTTTTAATAATACTAAAGCTCGTTAATGGCTACTAATAAAAAATATTTGAGAAAGAGAGAAGAAAAGGTACTCAACTGTTTTATATTCAGTTATTTATATACACTATATATTAATAAATAGAAATTCTTAAGTAAGACCAGTGACCGAGTGTTGGACGAGATTTTAGTCCGTCATGTAGTGTTTTATAATTTTTATTCATAATAACGCGTTATATGATCCTACATTCTGGTATATTGCGTATTGTAGCTTAATTATCTATAGTCCCAATGTGGACGGGCAGTAATAACACGAAGCCCTGAAAACTTCAAGCAAGGGGAACACGATGATAGGGCATTTTCTAAGCCCGCCTTCCTAAATATTGACCTCAAGTTGAAAATATGTTATTTAGCACCTATGGGTGTGTTCCGGCAGGCGCACTTGAGATCCTGTCCCCCTCTAGGCTTACCGTGTTTACTATCCTGGACTCCATCGTCATTTATCATCAGATGAGATTGTCGAAACACTCAAGTCAACAGAAGACACTTTATAATAATTGCCCACCTACTGAAAGCAGTAATAAACTTCAATAAATACGATTGATTAGCAATTCTAGGAAACTTTTTGAAAAACGCTACGATAATATTGCCAATATTGAAGTACTATATTTGAATTATTCATTAGGTCCTTATAAACCCCTGGTAACGAATAACCACTTTGCATAATGAACGAGCTAATATTTTCTGACGGCTAAAGGGAATATTTACAATATTAATTGTACTCTATAATAAACTAGCGTCTCCCTCGTCTCCACGCGCTTTTCTTATATTTTCCGTGATCACGCTTTGTCCGTGTTGATTTGTTACAGCGCCATCTAGTGACGATTTTTCGCAAAAGGGATGCCTTGATATCTATTTTATGAAAAAAACTTAGGTGTACCAACTTTCACAGTCTTAAATGGTGTTCGAATATATCAACATCCATTTTTAAATACACGTATATCATCATAATCTTTTTTTAACCTTATACCACCTAAGTAAACATGTTTGTCATGTTGTGATCGGCCGCGCGCGCCTCACATCTACCCTCCTTGGGATTATTTTATAGTACCACTACAACTTCAACTTCCTAACTTCGTATGGATCCCAAACGTGGATATTTGACTGTTCGATAACGGCTGGTAAAAGGATTCAAATGATGCGCTTCTGTACGATGTTTTCGTGAATTACCCTTTTACAGGCTCTGGTTTAAGGTCTGTCGTAATCATGAGGATTTTTTTTTTCTGCAAATCTGATTCAAGTGGGGTTCACTGGCATTTTCCCCCTTTTCCTGTCCTTTTTCGTCGTTATTGTTAAAAAAAAACAAAAGTTACATTTAAAAGTATTACACAGCTGATGATGATGTATCGATAAGGTATAAAAAATGAATACCGAAATGAGATTGTATTTATCAAAAGTGTCGTAAAATTCGAATCGGAATAAGCTATAATGAATATAATAAAATCATTTAAATAAATAATAAAATATATGCACTAATGTCGCAATGATTCAAGCGTTGGATAAACTCACCGCAACCGGTGCCACCGCGCTAGGAGTCGTCGGTTTCAAATGACAATTATATTTGTGATCAATAATTTATTGTTCTCGATCTGGGTGTACCGCGTATCCATTAATGTTGACTGTACAGTCACTCGTGATCCGTCACTCGATACCCAGTGCGAGAGTTATCCTTAAATAAGAAAATTGAAAGGAATCTACTAATTTAACCAAATTAATAACTATTTTTTTTTAGCCTAATTACGATGACGAACCAATTAAAAATTTGTTTACGTCAGTCAAAATCAACCAATAATATCTATAAAATATTAATGATAGACTAGTCAAATAATGGTGTGTAATAATACATGTGTAGGTATGTAGTATGAAGGTAGACAGATAAAGGAGTAGAGAAAGACCGAAATAGGTTTGAATTGATTGGATGAAAAATGATTTAAAGATGTGAATACAGAGACGGGGAGAGTGGAAAAGAAAAACATGTTGTGCCGACCCTACTTAGGCGGAATGAGGGTAGTATACAGTTAATATGTTTTATTTATGTCATTACATTATATATATATATATATATTGCTTTACATTTTGACATTACTGCTTCGATTATATGGACGATGTATTCGTGTATGAATCGTGTTAAACTTTACTATTGTTGCTTAACCCCTACGAGAACATTACATTTATTTAGCCATTATATGTAACCTAGATAACATACTGATAAGTTCTAAATTTAGCAATATTAGTCTTGTTACAATCAGTTTAGCCGTTTTCGGAAGTTAACCGGGAAAAACAAAAAACTAATTTTTTAAAGGGGTTTAGTATGAGGATTGTTGACAAGACACAAGGTGAACAGATCGTGATCGGTCTGGTTGGGCCTAAGCAGATTAACACGAGACACTACCCGTTGACCATAGTAAAATGTAACACGTAAAAGGGTTACGTATAATAGTTCTGTTATTCAAGTTAGGCAGTAACAAAACAAAGCCGCAATTGATGACGTAACGCGTGACGCAATACCCGTAGCCGTATGCTGGGGTGCGGCCATCGGGTCGCCGAATGAGGTTATGTTGCGTTCTTACTAAATACACTATTGAACAAAACATCACGAGTTCTTAAATTACTCTGATGTCAAACATTTATACTTTACTGCCTATCACATTTGCCAGCTCGCGATACACTGACGGTTGCAATCGCATAGGAAATCTCTAAGCAATGTCTTTTTTCTCTAGTTAAACGGTAATTGTGTCTGACTGCACCCCGCATAGTGACTCTTTTTTTTCTCATTGTCACCATCCAATACTTTCTTATTTAATGTACGTCCGCGCGATGTTCGTTTTACTTAGATTTTGTAAAAGATAAGAATAATTTTGAACACTAAAATCAATCACAAATTAGCCATCCCATATTCCAGGCTCAGTTAGACCAGTAAACATTTTTTAAGTAATGTCGTTAGTTTCTATAATAATAGGTTAATAATAATAAAATTTTATTTGTATATCCATTTGTAACATAGTAAGTTTAAGCACAATATCCAGTAGGGTATTAACATCGGAAGGGTGGATTATTACGTGAACAATGGTGATGTCTGAAATTGACACCCCTCCGCATGCATTCGCTTAAAACGACAGTGACAACTATGACTTGTGTAATTTTATTAAAAATATTTCGGGACAACGTTGAGGGGACGGTTATGAAAGTATAACGTCAATCAAAAGTAACGTTCCCTTTGTCATTTCATCAAACAATCATTCAAGACCAATCAAGTATCAATGATAAAAGCGTTTACCTTCAATAACAACAGTAATGCACTAGTGAATATAGTAACGCGCTTAAAGACGCGAACGATACGACGCTTCATTCGAGAATAAAGACCCTTATTTTTTTTTTACGAACTGTCCACGCTCTTAGCCTTACGAGCCATCACAGTTTCACCGAACTACGATCCTTCCTCCTTTTCCACTGGGTATTTTATAACCGTGCTTAGGTATTAGAGGTTACGGCTATTTGTTTCCGGTAGTACGGAAAAGTTTTGTTTTTTGACGGTAGTCGTAATATAAACTTCGACTAAAAAAAAAAAACATCGTCTCGATTTTGTTGCCGACGGTTCTCAACGATGGGTTGTTGCCCGAACCAATAAAATACACACAACAACAACAACGAAGCGGGCGACTCCAAGAGGAATGTCTTATATCGTGATATTATATCAGGTACGGGAGCAGCCATTTGATCGTGCTGCAATAAACAACACATAAAAGACTGTACTGCGGAATATTACTCTAGTGCCCTGATCCGCTCGCGATGATTGTCTTCTCTTACGATCGATTTAGATATTAGTACCTGGGTAGTCGAGTTTCGCTCGTCGCTCGATTAGTTTTTTTTAAATTGTAATAGTGGGCAAACGAACAGGTGGGCCACCTCATAGTAAGTGATCACCGCCGTCCTTAGACACTAGCAACACCAGGGGAGTCGCAAGTGCGTTGCCGGCCTTTTAAATAAGTGTAGGGTTTCTTAACACAGTTAACACAATAAATGCATTGTTGCTGTTAGATATTCGTAATCGGATATATTATATAACCGTCGCCACAAAAGTTTACGGGCTGGTGTTATATGACAATTAATAATTACATAGTAATATTTTTTTATCACACATCACAACAATCAAGAGTTTAAGTTAAGATACATATAGAGATAAATAGAGAAAGCAAAACCGTATAAATACAAAATTTGATCCAAATCGTCAGAACAGCTGTTTCCGAGATATCTCGTATGAAACAAAATGTATAAATAACAATTAGTCGTTCCAAGTTATAAGATTAATACAAAAAAAAAATGTAGTCAATGACCAAACTATACCATTTAAGATATTTAATATATACAAGTATGTATATTAAGACTCATTAAAATTTTAATTCCATTTTTCATAGACTTAACCGCGTATTGGTCTATCAGACCTACGACATACGTTTTAGAGATAGTACTACAGACGAAGCCACGGATGACAGCTAGTCTAAAATAAAGTAGCTTATGTCACCCGCTGTAATTTTAACTATCCGTCAGTGAAATTTCTGTCAAAATCGGTTCAGCCGTTTCGGAGATTACCCGGAACAAAGAGACAGACAGACAGACAACAAGTATCGTGTCGTGTATACTTTCATATCCAATCAGTAAAAAGTCGTTATTTTGATATTACATACAGACACTTTATTTTTATTATATGTATAGATGGCTATAGCGTATACATTTGTGCATACATTCCATGTACCTGCAAACGACGCAGATCGGTCCCTCAGACTGACGCAAATAGTATGTATGTAGTCATAGTTACATAGTTACTGAGCCATAGTGTAAGCAATATTTACAGTTATACCTACAATTGTGCCGTTTTATTATTACTATTGAGTTTATTATTATGTAATACATTTATAAATTATTTTGTGATTACATTACACGAACTAGAGATGGACGGAGAACAACGTTCGAAAGTTAACTCTGAATCCAAACATGAGAATGGAACTATAGCGACTTTTATAATCGATTGGATTCGACTTCAACAATAAAAAAGTGATATAGAGAGCGGAAGATAGTCTTAAGAACGAGAAGTTTCAATAAACTTCTTGTAACTACAACTATATACGCAAAGATAGCCTCACTGTGTGGAAAACATACAATGACGTAAGAGGTACTAACTGATGAGCTGTAGGATATTTTATAGTCTAATGAATGAAACGGGAATAAACATGATTTATGTTCAAAACAATGCTAACAAAATATCAACGGTAAGTCGTTTTTGGAAGCCTACCGTAGGTCTCATAAATTCGCATCAGGGAACACTTGATAAGGTAAAGAATTGCTGGTAGTACTTGCAAATTAGGCGATCCAGAAACTACTCCGACAGGAAATAATAACTAAATAGGTCATTTTTATTATTGTTCCTCTAAAAGCAATTGCGAGGCTCGATACAATTTCGTTTATTATAAGATATATTGTTGTATGGAGCATGTCAAATGTTCAAATGTCACGTTGAGTCATCTTTAGAGGAGTAATGTTTTCTTAATTTTATATGTTGTTTTTGATATGTCAGAGTTTATTTTAGTTTCATACAACTAGCAGTATGTATTTGTTAAAATCTTTATAGCTAATATCAATATTGTAATTAATGTTTGTTGTAATAATGTTAATAAAGGTAGTTACTTTTTGTAAACTTTTATAAGACGTATATTTCCACACATTGTTATCTGAGAGTAAACTAAATTTTGTGACTTTTGTGATTTCTCAGAGACTGACTGCACGTGTTTTATTCCATTTGACGCGGGTATCTGAAGGTTAAAGAAATTCCCTTTCTTTTAAAACGAATAAATTATATTTCATGTACGGAGGTATGAAATAAGATTCTAATTCATTTTTGATGAAAGTTGTTTGGGTTTATACCGATGTAATTCGGTAAATCATGGAGCTCTCAGCGGAGTAGGTACACTGTAAAAGGCCAGTCAATGAAATCTAATTCTTGAGAAGAAAAATTCTAAACGTGGTGGTAGATTTTCATAAGCAATTGTGTATTTAAGTACAGAATATTTTCACGCTATCTATTTTACTTTCACCAATAGACGGCGTTGCAGCGCATCATCTAATATACCTTTCAACCTATCGCCTTGAAAATTATCCGTAGATAATTGGATACGGAGATTATTCACACGATTGTCCATTTTCCTATAACTCAATATTTTTTTACTAGTTTTTGCTCACGGCTTCGTTCGCGTTAATGTAACTTATTCCTCGAAAGCAGTACTTGTTTTCTATGTAAAAGGCAACCCTATAATCTTTTTCTGTTCCCCGGATAAAGTGTAAGCTAAATTTCATAATTATCGGTTTGGTAGTTGAGGCGTGAAAGTGTAACAAATAAACGGGCAGACTCATTTTCACATTTATAAAATTAGTTATGGTGAAAAAAAGAGTGAGTATAACCGCAACTATAACTATTCCAACGTCAAAGTATGAAATATCGGAAGTAATATTGAAATATTGAGAATCGTTTGAATGAAATCGCTTAATGTTAACGTACATTTAACAAAAAGTATTTCGTTCCCGCAATTCTGCCACGGGGTGCGGTGGTGATTTTGACAGATATTGCTGCATAAACGACAAGCTAGGGAAATAAAGTTTAAATTTTCAACACGTTGAAAATAACTCGTTTATTTTGAAATACAAAGCTCGGACTTCGCGCATCGGTTGGACGGCCACACGTTTGTTAAATCAATTATAATTAAAAGCATAAACGGTAGCTCGTCACGGTTTTATCTTTTGGGAAATTTTGCAAGTTGAAATAAATTTCATAAATATCATGACAATTATAACGATATAAATTCGTGGTCCAAGTTCAACTATAATAAGGGTCAGAAAGATTTTTCTTTTCTAGTTATATATAAGATATTATCATATGTATGTGTTTGTTTTCTTTTGTCTAAATGCTATAAACTGTATTGTGTATCGTATACAAACTACATACTCGTATAGTATTGTTAATAGAGATTTATATATAATCGCTTCGTCTAGGTGATGGTTTGGAAAGGAGTAATTGCATCTGTTTTAAGCAACGACATTAAAGTTCGTTAACAGTTACAAAAGAAAGAACAATTAAGTTAATCGGTTTATAAACAGAGAATAGTAAGGTACTGATCTATTTTATGCTCGCTTACTTAAGGGTTCATACATAATAAGCTGTATTTGTGACTTTATACGCGATTGTAAATACTAGAAAGGTAACCATACCCAATATTAAGGAAAACAAAAGGAACGTTGTCCAAAAAATGTTATTGGTAAAATATACTAAGGCTTGTTTGTATATATATGTTGTACACAAAAAAAAAAGGTTAACAAACAAAGTAATAAAATGTACTTGTTTGTTTTGCATTTACTTAGACTATGAAATATTATAGTTAATTTATGCCAAAATAAATATTGTGCCTGTAATAAATATCTACATGCCAATTCTCTTGACGATTGATAAAATGGTACGCAGGTCGAAGCGTTTCAGCGTTATCTATTGCTGAACTATGTTAAAATTTATAGCATAATTTTTTTCTGCATTAAAATATATTTAATTATACTAACTTAGAGGCCACTTTGACAAAATATGTTAGAATTTCTCTATGCACTTATATAATATGAAAAAAGTATATTAATATTTATTGCCAATCAACTTATCCTAGGCGTTTTAAGCTTTTAATGATAATTTGATATAGCTAAGCCAATTACTAATAATTTAATAGTTAATGAGTTTTGATTATCTTAAGATTTATAAATTAATCTGTAGTTCTCTCCGATGATGACGTTACAAAAGTTTGTCAGTCTGTCTCTCTCGGCTTATAGGTACGGATTCAACGCAAAAATGGCTTAATTGATTTTCCAAACAGTTCTGGACAAATCCGAGTTAGCACTTCGCATCACCGTTGTACTCTACGCTTTCAAGTATGTACTCTACTTTGATTCTCGTGATGGTTCTTTGTGTGTGAAATAACAAAATTGCGTTATATAATAGCGCTAGCGCGATAATGTTTTGTGAATGAAGGGATTTAAGTGTATTGGAGTAGAACAGAACTAAATTGAATTAAATAAAATCTACACCGAAATGGTAGAACTTTGTTAAAAATATGAGCAATTAATAGTATATTTTATTATAGTAATAGCGGGCCCGGCGGACGTTGTCCTGCACTAATAATAAAAAAATATGTACTTTGTCAACCAATTTACAAAAAAAAAACCTTGACAAATTTATACCTAAGCCTTCTAT
Source organism: Antheraea assamensis (assembly GCA_035772565.1). Taxonomy (NCBI): domain Eukaryota; kingdom Metazoa; phylum Arthropoda; class Insecta; order Lepidoptera; family Saturniidae; genus Antheraea; species Antheraea assamensis. Next base: position 2,642,173 of record JAQQSE010000010.1, on the reverse strand, counting down.
GGGATTTACTCTATCTATTGGTGAAGACCGCATTACAATCCGTCCAGTAGTTTTGAATTTATAGCGAACATCTAGCCAGACAGACAGACGCGGCGGACGACTTCGTTTTATAATATGTATTGATGTATCGCTCATAGATGTTATGATAAATTACCTTATTTTACGAACAAATTTGATAGTCAGATCGCAGCGTACAGGCGAACATGCACGAGTTTAAATGTGTACAAATATACGTCTATTTAGGGAACAGGGGTAGTTTAAAGCCCCTATTTCCTGGTGTTCGCGAAGGGGAATTTAATTATTATCCGATATTTTGTAATAACCCGGCGAGACCGTTGCAGACTCGTCGGATGATAAATACGATGCAACAAATTAATATTTCAGACTCGGGCTTTATAAATAGAGATGATAATGAGAAAATGTAATAAAACGTATGGAAATGTCCAATAAAGGAAAGCAGAATTCTAAATTAATATTGTGTATACCACGCGCTTTTATTAGAAAAGTTTTTTAAACATTCTCTCTTTTTCACGATAATATCCTTCGAAGTTAGTTGTATTACTAATTCAATTCTAGTTATTAAAATTGAATAAAATTGTTGAAAAATGCCGATAAGGTGTCAGATTATAATAATGTTATAACATTTACAATTAGACTTATAGTAAATTTCATACTGTAGTCTAACAGAGATTAATCTTCTGTATAAATAATTATTTTATTATGTAATAAAAAAGTGACTTCAAAAAAATGTGCTTAAAAAAATTCATCATAACGTTGTTTACCATAGTTCGGTGTATCTAGTCTTGGACTGTCTTAAACCTACTAACTCCTCGTTCACTACACATTTCCTATTCGATTTTGTATAGTTTCCTAATGTATCGAAATTCAAGCTCCAGAGTGTCAATTAAATTAGAATAGGACCCAAATGAAAATATCCCTTTTCTCTTACGAAAATAATTGAAATGAAATCTGTTTATAAATTACAAAGTTCTACGGTAATACGATAATAAAATAAATAAAACATTTAAGAAATATAAAACCCAATTGAGAACCTTTTCCATTTTGAAATCGGTTAGTAAAACGATAGACGTATGACCTTTGGGAACGTATAGCTTTTAGTTTTAACTCGTAGACATATTAGTCCTTATTTAAAAAAAGAATTATCACGACATCTTCAATTGAGTTTTCACATACTACAATTTTTATAAGCACTTCTCGTCCAACAATGTACGAAGCGGACAAACGGCAAAGTATGCTTTTATTACGATAGTTTTTTAAAGATGATTGTTGAAAAAAGATATATTGTTAAGATAATAAACAATGCAGAACAAGTATAAGTATCGCCTAGTTATAAGATAAAAAGAAAATCGACTTATACCTGTATTGTATATTTGAAATACCACAACCGCCGACAATTAACCACGTTATCGCATGCAATTGATTCAATTTGAAATTGCAGCAACACTCAATTAGATGTTGCAACCCTAGCCAGTGGTCGTGTAATTCGATTTATTAACAAATACAGGGTTAGGATCACTACAAACTTGCCCACTATATATATATACGTTCTGCGTGACCACGACAAATGTTGACGCAATAAACTTACACAGAATTATAATAAATAAAATAAAAAAACTTAGTTTTTACTTCGAAAGAGGTCGCTTTATTTCATACTCGTGTTCGTCTAGTGGTTGAAATTCGACAATAATTCTTAATTCTCTAGTTTTCAATAATGAGCCAAAAACGGAAAACCTTTTCCAAAAGCTGTCGTTGATAGAGGTAAATTTCATCAGTATCTGCTAAATAAAACCCGTTGGAGCTTTGTCTTCAGTTATTTATATATTTGTCGCAACCCAGGTCATCATGTCATGAGTATGGAGCGTTAACAATAGATAGACGTTAAAGCGATCGGTATAAAGTCTAGATTGAGTGGAAAGACGTTTATAAAAAGGAATGTTTTCTTAATCGGACTCCCATATCGTTCTGTTCTGAACGCTTAAATGATACTTGCGTAGGAACTGTACTGTGTATTTGAGATACCTATTAAGTAAACAGTACGTACATTCATTTTCATTTTTGATTTTGCATTGTCACGAAATTTTCTCGCACGCAAGACTTTTAAAGTATAGAATGTACTTCTTATATCGTTTTCAATACGTGGTATATAAGGCACTATAAAAAAGATGGTAATTACACGAAAACCATCCACTAATTATTAACAATAAAGAAGGGTAGTATAATTTGAGATTAAACTTAAAAATAATATTTTCGGACAGTTATGATATTTTACAGCGAAAATGATTCAATGTTTCCATTTTATACGTAATTCCCGGAACTTTTTAATGTTCACACAAAAATCGCTTTTATTTTATGAATGCACAAATATGGAAATCATACAATATATATTGAAAATATTATGCATTTTACAGCGTGTTAAATATTGACAGCGTTTTAAAGAGAATTCAGCGGTAGTAGCAACTTAAACACGGTACGAAAACAACAAACAATTTAAATTCGCGAACGCCGATAAAGCCCCGAATTCACCCCTTTGTAGGTGAAACTCTGTCCGCGTCAACTAAAACCACTTTGCTTGTTAACTAACGTTATAAAACTCGCCATTAACATGTCAAACGGCGAATCGGCTGGAGTGTAGCTCGCTTAAACCTACCTGATCAAATTGACTCGGTGCTTCGGTGACCTGCAGCTTTTATTTTTCGGTTTCGAGCTGTTGTTTTTACGTGCACTTCTGTTTTTCTGGGGTTTTTGTTTTTACTGATGCATAGTTAAAACGTAAATGTTAAGAGTGAGTGTAATTGCATATTAGTCAAATTTACACGTCAGTCAATATCGTCCAGCCGACAATCAGTAATTAAGCAACATTTGCCGCTAAGCGATCAGTTGTTTCCTAATAATAGGCATTTTTTATTATAACCCTTGGCTTTACAAAACATTGTACATATAATAAGAATGTAAATTTAACGTGTAACTATACTTTTCAGATATTTGTGAAAAAAAATTTGCTAGTCACTATAAATAAGTAATTAAATGTATTTAATCACTTATAGAAATGTCAGTCTGTCTGCTTATTTGTGCACATGCATCACTGATAAAGCACTAAGTTTATAATAAAAAAGAAATCGTTAAGCATATCCTTTAGTAAGTAGTCTTTGTTTCATTAAAATAAGTTTACTATATCAAAAGTTATTGTAATTTGAATGATGGCGTAAGTTAAATACGAGAGATGAGTAGGTAAGCAAATGCATTTCAGTCTCATCCTAAAACTAGGCTATTTTATAGTATACCTATATAAATAAAATATTACAAGTCTGGCGTGGGTAGTGGTGTCGACTACATTTTTTAGTTTTATTTTTAAAATACTTGGTTGTTATCTAAAAAATTATCAAGACCTTTCTAAATATTCACCATCGTCGGCGTTATTACATATCGGCTAGTTGAGTAATCATTTACTAAGTTAATTTTAGAAAAAATCCATTTGATTGAATAAGGATACTTCATATATGTTTCAGCATAACTCTTTCCTTTTGAATTTCCTCAAATCTGTAATTTATTTACTACATACGTTATGTTTAATTGTTGCAACGAATTATTAGTTAGTAAGACACACTAGCAGCTAATAGCTGATGCACGTGTATCAGATACCTTGGAGATATCTTCCTTGTCCAGTCTGCTCTTAAAGGAGTTTATGGTTAGAGCCATCACGACATTTTCTGGGAATTTGTTCCATGCTACGACCACTCTGTTATGCAGGAAATGCTTAATTGGGCATCTTTTTGCTGAGGTTTCCCAAAGTTTCAGGGGATGACCTCGTTATTTATGGCTTTGCCAGTTAATTCGGGGCAATGGTAGGGGTTAATCGTAGAATAAAAGAATTTTTTTTTACTGTTCTGAGCATTTTAATTATATTATTTTCTCACAATGTAATAATAAATCGTAAACAGTTTTAAGTAAGATAAAGATTGCAATTTCAAATATATTGTATATACAGCAGAAATATTGCATTGACAAAATGTAAATCTTGTTCGTCGTTCAAGTCGGTGAATCGTTCCGGCATCTAACAGTACGTTATTAACCGAGTTCTCGTAGTGACATCGAGTCCTCGTTGATCGTTTTCCGGTTGGAATAAACCACTTACGTTCCAACAGAAAGAGAAAATGCAGTTCCCATTTCTTATGTACGAGATTTGTTCTTCAGTTTAGTTAATAATGCGTTTATAACACTCTCTTCTCTCTTCAGTAATATGATGCACGTAGACGAATTTTTGTGATGAAACTTTATAGTATAAAGTACAGGAATGTTACGTACTTATTTTATTCTATGCATTCATTTGAAATATTCGGCTAATCTGAGCGTCTGGTGATGCAATTGGAATATTACTTAAATTCCTACCAAATTCAAGATATAAAGGTATAGAGGTATGTGAATATAGCTGTTGAAATTGTATGGCCATAAGGAAACTTAAATGGCAAGATTGTTTTCAATGTAAATAAAGTACTTCGTTCATATTTATCATAAGTAAAATTAAGCAACGATAGTGAAAATAATTTGGAATGAAGTAAGAAATTCGTAATGAAAATTGAAAAAAAAACACTACGACCGTATTTAAATTGAAAGTGAACAGAAAATTCCTATTCCAAAATTAGACATAGTTAAAATTAAACTTAGTGGCATATATATAATTAAACTCAAATTAAGTAGTGTGTCTATATTTAAACTGATATTCATTTGTTAATCTATAGTTAAACCATGATTAACACGGACGGCCGTAATGATAACCGGTACCTACACAGAGATATTTAGAATAGCTGAATCTTTACTGACTTTATCTTTTTTTTTTCGAACTGACTACACTTTTGGCCGGATAGGCCTCTATATCTTCACCGGACTACTAAGGGGAGCGCTTATAGCACTCACCCGATTTTATATTGGCAACTAGCTCAAGGGCGCACGATGCGCCTCGGCTTGGACTATTGCCTCTTATTCCGAATCTAAGTAAGCGTTAAGTAAGCGGCCCACTGTTTATAGAAGTTTAGTAAGCATATCTTTAGCTATTCAGTTTTGAATTGCAGCAGATTGGTGGAGTTGGAATAATAGTTATATACGTTGAACGCTTATTGGTACTATGACATATTCCATAGCTTTTACGGGTTTATGTAAATTATAATGAAATGTTCTATTCATGGATTTATTATAGTGGCTTTATCATTAATATCTGACACGAGTATACTAATGATTTTAGAAGCACTAATATCGTTAATCGAGTTTGGTTTAGTACAAAAAAATCGCATCTAGATATTTAGTATGGTAATTTTCTTTTTTCATTTCTGTATGTTTTTTCTTATTTTCATATTGTATAACGGTCGATACAGATACACGATGGATTTAAAGACGCTATCCGTAATGAATATTGTAATTTATGTACTATCATAATTCAATCGCATATAAGTTATGTATTGTAAAAACTTTATCAAAAGATAATTTTATCTCTTATAATTTATTGTTTGTATGCTTATGTCCGAATCGTTTGATGCTTTTAAATAACAAATAATATAATTATATGGTAGAAAAAATAAACTAGACTACTACGTAATAAAAAAAAATCGTAATTTTCGGTCTATTACGTAAATTCTGTATTCGAGCAATATTACTGTGAATAGTTGCACGCTAACTTGTATCGCGAGGTCGTCAGTTGTACAAAAAGCGGTACGGAGCAACCCTCACCGCGCGTTCTCAATAAATGAGGTACGGTCTCTCTAATTATTCTTTTGTATGCTTCATACAGCGTGTTTTTAACTCCATACGTTTAATTTTTAAATATAAAGTTTCGATGTTAACATATTCATATCCCGAAATCATACGATCGCGTTTATGTCTTCTGTTTGCAGTTTCTAGTATGATTCATATCATAGTGGGACGCATTTGATATTTGTGTAATATTGTAATTCTGCAGAATGTTATCTTGTTATAGGGTGTTGTTATTAATAATATAAATTGTATTTATGTTTATAAATCTGTATATACAATAAACCGTATACGTTCAATAGTTCTTTATATATTATAGGAATTATAATGAAATCAGCTAAATATTAGACATTTATTTTTATTGTATAACTTTGTTGATTTATATAAGGTTCTTTTTCCGTATTTTAATTTTAGTTTATTGATTGTATAATAGCTTTTTGTTGTTTTATTATTTATGATTGTTGAGTTAATTTAAGACGTTAAATGAATGTAATAGTCACCTTTGGTTACAAAATCTTTGTAATGGGTATTCCTTTTTTTCGTTTATCTGTATTTTTCCATATTCGGAAGTACTATCAATTAAGTTTGATATGAATGGACTAACTATTTGAATGTTTAATGTATTTCCGAGTATGGAATAATCTCGCGCGGCATTCAGTTGCATGTTATACGATTTCTTGTGTTACGTTACTCGGGACTAGTAGATGGCTGGTGACTGTTAATGATTTACGCGATGTTCTCACACATGATGTCGGTATGGCTTCAGCTTTAACAAAATACATGCGGCAATAAGTTCGCCAGCGCAATTTGATACTTTCGCCCACCAGCTTGGTGTCGCAAGCAAGTCCATTGTATATGTATGGTTTGCATGTTCTATGCTAATGCAATGCTTTTAAATGTAAAACATAGTGTTGTATTATTGTTTGGTAAATAAAAAACGTTTCATTACTAGTAAGTAGTGCTTTCGATTCTAGATGACCTAAACAGATAGTTTAGGAATCTGACGGCAGTTTATGAACTATTTTTCACGCCCCATTCCAGTCACCCTCCGCCCTTACCCATCATTCTTCCCCCCCTCCCCCCCACTCCTGCCGACATGCGCTATCGACGGACTTACATAAACGTCTCCATGTCACGGGATCGCAGTTAGCGGTGCATTGCCGTGCACGCATGACCTCTAGAATGCATAATAGTGAATGCAGCATTTCATACCTGACGTTCGAGTATGTACTGGAGGAACCGCGTGTTCGCGGACTGAACCCGCCCCGCCTCATCCGATGCGATATTAACTGCGGAGCATCACCGGCTCTCGGGCACGGTTCCGAATCAATTCGGACGCGATTAAAGCGCACATGAGGCGCCGGCGGGCCGGCCCGGTACTGCTAAGGCGTGAGCTAGCCGCGCTTCGTCTGTGCGAGCCAGGCCAACACGGCCGCAGAACTCGCGCGTCTAACTCACTGCGCTATTGTTAGTCGATCTGCCCGCGGGTGATACTCGCGCATGACTACGTCGGGCACACGACCCGGCGGGCCAGCGCCCCTCGCGCAATACTTGCGCACGGTCGATACAGAGGGGCGTGCGCTGCGGCTCCGTGCTACTTTCTCCCCATTCCATGTTATGCTACTCTTTATTTACAGTGTGACGTTTCAAATCGACGTCATAACGAAAGCCGTGAGAGAGCATAAGATGCGCAGACGACGGCGGCGCGGGCGCCGCTCGGAGTCCGCGTGGCGCAGCCTCTACGCGCATTGACACCCACCACCCCCCTATCCGTTGATACTACGCTCGCTATAAAATAGAGCATAGAAGTTCAGTTGAATAGTAGTTATAAACTGTGCACGATGCATCTGCGCTAACTTTCACTTTCTATCACAATTCGGAAGTTTCCGGTTTACCCGTTCGGGTGTTTAATCATTGTAGAATTTCACGTCAGAACTGAAACAGGTAACCGAACGTTGAATTAACCGATGAATGAAAATTGAGACAGCATTGCATTGATCGTTCAATATAACATTCATGTTAACAACAATCCATTGAGCTGAATTATAAATTGAAATATAGGTTGAATATGTGATTGTTTGCAACTAATGATCAACCCGTAATGATAATAATGATTTTTATTGTAAAAAAAAACAATCACTATTTTAAAAACGGTTATATGTTATATGCGATATATCCTTTTTACATCGCATTACTTTGATAAATACTTTTAAGAAAAAAAAACAATAGAAAATATAATGTAGCAAACCTATAATACTTTACTATATAAAAGCATCTTTGTATTTTATAAAACGGAAAATATCTATCTGCCCACCAGTGTGCTTGTAATTCGAAAACCGAAAGAACTGAACCAATTTTCAAAGTATTTTTTCCAGTAATATATATTTCCTTTATCTGTTCGAGTTTTACATGTTTTGTTATATTAAGCGGTAATATGTAACAAGTAGTAGGGTTAAAAGTAAAATATGAAGAACATTTTTTAATAAATTCTTCAGTACAACGCAGTAGAACATTGTTCAGAATAGAAATTACAAAAAAATATCGCCGGCAAAGTAAATGCATTTTGTATATATGATCCTGGCCATTTACACGCGCCTAAACAAACTATAGTTTATAAAAAGCTTAGGTCTCGTTATTTTGTTAATAAAAATTGTGTATGAAAAGGTTCTCGAAAATTGTATTTATACATAAAAGAATCCACGTAATGTTTAGAAAACTTGAATGAAAAAAAAAGTTATAATAAGTTTAGTTGACGTGAACAGCGCCGCAAGCAAAATAAATATTACATACATTCATTCAATATACCAGAGAAGCGTAGTATTGAACAAATCAAAAATGCAGTAAAGCCGTTTTATTTAATCTTCATAGTTCCGTTGCAATAGGTATAAGATTCGGCAAGAGCTTCCGGTACTGACTCGCTGGGATTCCTTTAAACTGAGCGGAGATTTTCGCTTTTACGTCGCAATAAAAAAGAAAACTTTTATATGTTTCTATTGAAATTGTTTCATCGTTTGCAATTTTATAATAAAAATACCCTTCGTAGAAAGAAATATTGGATCGCGATAATACCAAATACAATTAACATTCTTAACAATTTTAAAAATCAAGAAAAAATTCACAAGTGGATTAATTATCATTTTTTCTAAAGCACACTAATCAAAGATTTCATTTATATAATGTGTACCTTACGCCTGAAACTGTAAATAGATATAAATTAAACCAGTACACACTTGATACGATATTAGGAAAAATATAACGTACAAATAAATAATTTTATAGAAATAGTATTTGCTTCAAAACATTCAATTATTTGCAATAACCTATTCAGAAGCCATAAATAAGAAGGTTTTTCTTTACAAGAGCAAAGTCGCTGGCGTAGGTTTGTAACAGTATAACTTACGACAAACTTCAGAATACACGCATCGCGTCATACATACATCGCGCACGAGGAAGTTGCGACCACAATTTTTTTTTTGTATAAGCATGCTTTAACACACAAGCTATTTTAACTATTATAAGTGCGTAGACAAATGTTAAATATAACATATTTGCCGGACAGTACGGAATGGGACTAAAACGCATTATTATAATTTACCCATTGTTTTATAAAGATAGCTCGAGCATTGAGTACCGAGTTGCATACACATAGCGTTCTTTTCTAAATATACAATCAAAAACCGAAAACCTATAAATGTTGTTCTTTTACTATATATACTTTAATTACAATTAATTTTTCCGCGCCATCTGAACTACCCGTTTTAATAAACCTTTTTATTGTAACTTTGTTCTATTTTATTATTATTTGTTGTATTTTATTCGTACAACTTACCCCGTATTTAAAGGTGTACTGGTATGTATTTTGGATAATATTTTTAAAGGTATCTGTATAACAATGGTACGTCGTTAAAATCACTTCATTTGATTCGAGGATTACTCCAATAAACATATACATATATACACTTCAATTTTATTAATATATGTCGATTATAACACACTAACAGTATTTGAATGAAATTTTACGTGATGTTGCATTGCTGTGATATTAGCATAGTTATTACTTATGAAATAATAGCTTTTTCGGTTTACGTGTCGAGAGACGTTGACTCAAAATCTTAATATGAGACTGAGCTTTCCATGACAGAAAACACTTTGTTGAAACCGTAACATGGTGGTAGAGAATATCCTGTCAGACCCACTTTGCAAATCTGTCACCGGGCACCTATAAAACTGTTCCGCTAGGTGTACTTAATAGTCGGTTGCTTCACTTCGTCAATATGATCACTTAAATACAGATGAGTTCATCAGAAACTCCGACCTATTAAAATAATCGAATTTCCGTGCACGGGTATCCGGTGCGCCGATAACCGACTTGTTATTTCTTGAAGAGTTGTTACCTGAATGAACGCCGTGTTTACAGTAACATAATATAGGTCAAACGTATAAAATGACGAGATATGCATATATATAAAACTATTAACTTTTGCTAGCGGCTTCGATACCTTTAATTTAGAATTGACCTATACCTCGGTAACGGTACTATTTTCTGGATGATATGCGCCTCATGTCTTTTTATGTGCCTCTGACCGTGTATGCGACGTAACAAACTCATTTATATAAGTAAATAACGCAGTAATAAACTAAAACCGACTTATAATCAATATCCGATCATATTAGGAGAGGATGTAAATTATCAGCGTCAGTAATTCACCACTCACACATTTTACAACATATTTGAATTTTACAAAGAGCTCGGCGCGAGATATGCGATCATTATCTGAAAAGTGGAGCGCGGGAGTATTAACATTATCGCACATTAAGTAGATTAAACTCGCTCCGACAGACAGCGTTGTGGTGTTCGCTCGTTGAAAATTTCACTAATAAAACTTCCAATGGGCATGCATTCGAACTTCGATTTTTATTATAGGAGATGGTTTTTTTATTTTTGTATGACAAAGTGACGACGTTGTGTCTAGTGGGAGGGACATAATTAAGAGATATACACAATCCATCAGCAAACGGATACCAGATGCTTATAACCTCGCTTGGCTATTATGGACAGTGGAAGTACACAGGCTGATCTTGGAACGCGATCGTGTTCTAGTCGATGATAAGATTAAGATGTGTATCTTCCGATGACATCGCTACATTATAAATGCGCCAATTTTTCACATTCTCATTATTTGGCGTTTTCAGCTCCATATATATATTTTTTTATATTGCCGAAATCAAACCATAGGCTGGTCGCACTTTTCATAAATAAACGCAGTTTATATAACTACTCTGTCTACATAATTAGTCTATACATTAATATATCTGTACAGATGGCAATCAGAGGTTTAAAATATAATGGAACGCACAACCGATTCACTTAAAAGTAAAATTGATATAGAATTGGATCACAAAATAAAAATACACATTCCGTATTTAAAAAGTTTTACGTACAGCGTATCGCGAATAACTGGAAACGTTTTGTTATTCGATAAAAAAAAAAAACAAAAAAAAAACAAACTGCACGTAATATTTCCTTCAACTTTTTGCTGATGCAGTAGTAGTGTTCGACAAAATTGATTAATACATTTCCGCGTCAAACAACACGTGCGGAATTTCATTTTGAAATATGGAATTGTATAAAAGGATTTATTTACCGACGATACCGGTTGCCGATTGGGTGTTCTTGTTTTAAAACTATCGAACGATGGCCTTAACCGAAATCCTCAGCGTATTGCAAACTCGTCGAAGATTTATTTATTATGATGATATATCTGTTATTATCGTGACGTTAATTGATGTATTCGAATCATAATATTGTTTTTAAAGAATATTTATTATAAAGAAGATATTTGTAGAGAATGTTTAAAGATAATTTTCTACGTCTTTTCGTATACTCGACGTTTTATTATTAAGTGCCAGGTTTTTTTTTTTTCATTTTTCGGTATTTACGAACACGTACAGAAAGAATAGTGTTGTGGACAGACATGTCTATTATACACATTAACATAGTTCTTACTAAAATAATTATTTTCTTTTTTACAGATACGTAATAAAACAAAAAACTAAAAATATATTCAATTCAAATTAACATTATAGAGTGAAAGAGATTTATTTTAGATATTTATACATAAAACTATTTATTATTTATTTTATTGCTTAAATGACATTCTCGTGTAAAAATAAAACCTACATACAATTAAAAAAGGAACAGTCAGATTTATACTTTATGCATCTCGTCGTTGACAACGCTCAAAGACTCATTTGTAAAAAGCGACGTGCTTATATCATCCGACTTGTATAACAGATTGCGTTTAAACGTTGTTCTTCCTTTGAACGTTCTTTCTACTTTTTTTTTTTAATTATACCTACGTAAGTTTCTCTCTGTACAAATCTGACGCATATATTTTGCAATGTTTGAACAAATATAATAATTATAGCAATATATTTAATGAAATTTGGATTTCTATGGAAATACGTATGAATTTTGCGATACAACAAATTAAAAAAATAACATTACAATTAATCGTCCATTTGATCTAACCCAGAATTTATATAGAACAATTTATTAGAATCGTGCTATATCCCACTTTTTCACGCCTAAGTAACACTTGCACAAAATATTTTTCTCTTCCACTGTTCTCTATCATCCCAGTAGTTTAAATCTACGCGCAGTTCTACATACAATCGCTTGACACTGTAGTCCGGTGAAACTGTAGCGGCCTTAATAAACCAACTACTACTAATGGCTATATTTTAGGAAACCTCCAGAAGTTTTTCCCAGTATTTTTAATATACGTCTGTACTCTGAGAGAACTAACATAATAATTAATGTTTGTATAAAAGCTACGCAGAAATCAAAACTACACTTCGTCACTCACAGATAGTATAGTTCACTAAACAACATTTTTTACACGTTTCCAAGTAATTTAATGTCGTTTTAGCTCCACAACGTTTCGGCTGGTGAAAACAGTGCATTACATGTAGTCATACACGGGAATGTATAATATATAGTCGGAATGGAATAAAAAGAACAGATAATATAACATTGTTAAGATCTGTATAAAAGAAAAGTAATGTGTCCTTATGTACACGCGTTAGAAGTTATACTTCTTTGGCGTAACAAGATAAAAATCTTTTCAAAAATTGTATCTTTCGCCTTATTCTACGTTTGTAGAAAAAACGACACTATCAATAGAAAAAAAGGTATTTAATATATACATACTCTTTTTGAAAAAAATGTTGACTATAGCTAACTTCAGGGTGTCGGTTTTTCGTGACGGTGTGTGCGCGCGCATCGTAAAAATTTACTCTCATCATTTTTCCCTAACGCGCCAAAAGTAGTATAATTTCGAAAATATCGATTTTCCAACACTAAAGTAACAAAATAACTCGAATAACTCGAAATAACTAAAATTGCCTACAAACGTCGTGTATAAATTCGTAAAAACAGATAAGGCGTTGCGTCGCCGTGACATGTCATTTCACGCCACGCGCACGCATTGAAACCTCAAGGGTCCGAGCATTGGAAACAAACACACGAGTTCTAAAAATAACAGGTCTCGAAATTTCTAGAATTCTAAAGGCATTTCGTAATTTCTCTACGAACCACCGTTTTCAACCGATATATACGCGAACGACAGTCCATTCTATGAAAAGAGATCAAAGCGAATGCTACGTAATGCCAACCGACAGGATTAAACGAACAAACAGCGACTGCGACTGAGACTACATATAATAGTGAGTGCATATGGAGTTTGTTTTCTTTTTATCTATAATAAATTGTTTTACGACAAACATTTTTTTTTAATATATTATAGGGGCAAACGAACAGGTGGGTCACCTGATGGTAAGTGAACACCGCCGTCCATAGACACTAACAACACCGCGGGAGTCGCAAGTGCGTTGCCGGCCTTTTAATATATGTGGGCCTCCGGCGCTCTCACTGGCCGAACGAAACGCAACAGTGCAAGCACTGTTACTTCACGTCGGCTCTCTGTTAGAGGGTGGAACTACCCCGAGCGAGCCGACCCATTCATTCTGAAACCAGTAATAGTTTCAGCGTAGCTCTACCACCTACAAAATTATGTTACGTTCGTGGCGTATGCCTCAAAAATATGGTTCTGTAATTTTTTCATAGAATGAAAACATTGGCGGTTTTGTTACAAAAACAAAAATGAACACGCGTTTATCGCGACTTCTACTAAACAGTGTCTAAAATTTAATACACATGTTTAAAATACTTTATTACAAAAGAGTGTCTAAGCGGTCTCTAGCTAAATGGCTGGTGTTTGTTTTTATATGCAAGCAACTCTGAATAGTATTCATTCAATTCAATCTCATCATTCAAAAACGTTCCAATTTCCGAATAATATTTTTGTTTGGACCTAGATTTAGAATATTTATTTATTTTAAGTGAAATTGGTTTACAATTTATGTGACATTTGGTTTAAATAAAATGATGTCATTATTAAAATAAGCAATATATAAGTTTAAAATAATACCCCAAATTACGTAAAATGGAACAACAGTATAATCTCAGAATAAATACTTTGTGAAATGTCAATAATGTCATATTGTAGTAGTTGTCATTTACTTGTGAATCTTCAAAATTGTTTAATTTATCTACATCTTCCAAATTAATTATACACACGAAATCCATAATTTACTACGATATGTCTTTTGCCATCAAATAGAAACAAAATAAATCACAACAGTATATACAATGAGAACTGTGAACTTGTGTTAACAATGTTTAAATTTAAATAGTGTCTATTTCTAATCAATGGTAAGACACTCTTTTGTGATCAAACTTATTTGAAACAAGTGTTCGACGCGTATTTAACTTTTTTGTAATAACACGATATATATTTATGCAATTATATTAGTGCAATTAGGTACTACTAATTTCATTCGTATTTTACCAATAATAATTTTTGTAATACATAATTACTTACTATTAAATTAATTCTAATAAATCGTTAATAAATTGAAATGAGCCCGTAAATGTATTAATTTTTATTATAAAAAGAACGCTTTTTTATTTCCTCAAAAATATAGATATTAAATTAAATAAAAATAATAACGTTATTTAATAAAGTACGAATAAATCGAGAATTATATCTGACCAGCGCGCGAAATGCTACAAAATAAACTAGCGTGGTTATTTCTCCCGCACCTTCCCAGAGGTAGATGCTTATCACACTGGATATTTAGAGATTAAGTACATCTTTGTCTTAATTCAAACACTTATGCTACTTAGACTAACAAAATTTAGGTTTAAAACGGAAAAACTAACCTTATTAGTACAATAATTGAACGGTGCAATGACGTTAGTCCGTGAAACTAGGTCGCGATAATTCCTGAACATGCAACATTTAAACGCCTCTACAACGAGAATCTTGTTTGCCATAACTGCAAAATCTACCGCCGCTAGTATTAACTATTCGATCATTTCTACATGTATGAAGTTGGATTAACTTATATTATCATACTTTGTGAGACATGATCGTTAAGTTCAATGAAGGAGACATCATGTTACATTCCATAATAAATAACGTAACCAATATTTATATATGGAGTACTATTCACATCTCCATAATATCTCCCCTCGATGCTCAGTTACGGAGAAGGGTAGCCCGTGTAATAAATTATGCAGACGCTGCTAAGTACATCGGAGTTAATTTCGTTTCGCCGAGACATTGCATCGCCGAGCGATATTCTAGCGTCTCGATCATAGTTAGTGTTCTGCAGAGCTATTCGTTCTAATTCCCTCCTTTTGTTTCCATAACAATCGGATACTGGGCTTTGTAGCTTAATATCCATCTTGGCGTGAATTAAAAAGTCTGCAATTTTTTAACGTATCATTTACACTTTAGAACCGTCTAACGGCCATTGTATTATCTACTTCGTATAATATTGGACATTTGAGGGGAAACAAGAGACACTTATGTGGGCTACCATGATAATGACGAACGTCGTTGGTTTCATGAAATTAGACAAAATATCACGTGGTCTTAAAGATTAAAAAGTTATTCCTTAATTTTATTAATGTTTAAACTAATACACACACTGCCGGTTATACCAAATCTTGTATGGGTAATGGAGATCAAAGCATTAATTTATATGACGATGATAAAGAAGGAGGGTTTCTGTTCTCAAGAATGAAAGACAAAAATATTGGTGATGGAAGAAGAGGAGCTCTATTGCAGTTACAGTTAGAAATGTATGATGAAATTACTAACCACTAGGGATGGCCCATTAGTTATAATACACGAGGAATATGGCATACATTTCAATCAGAGGAAATCTTCGCTTCGAACACACTTTTGGGTACCAGCCAACTTTCGAATGTAATTAAATCGGCAATCCGTGTATTGTAAAACAGTTGAATAAGTACAAG
The DNA here is from genome assembly GCA_035772565.1 of Antheraea assamensis. Classification (NCBI taxonomy): domain Eukaryota; kingdom Metazoa; phylum Arthropoda; class Insecta; order Lepidoptera; family Saturniidae; genus Antheraea; species Antheraea assamensis. The sequence goes on along the minus strand of JAQQSE010000010.1, from coordinate 2,626,023 downwards.
ATTAGGTATGCGGTATTTGGAAAATTTAAAACAAATTTGCCATGGTCTTGAACTGTTTGCATTCCCGACTACATTCAAAGAATAAGTTATCGCTTAGACACAAGCTCACAGTTAAAATAGATATGTTCAGATTATTCTCGAAAGAGAAACTTTGTTTTTCGAACATAGCAGCCTCGTTCTGAACTCTTTAAACATATGTCTTGCAGATGCCTTGAGAGTGTTAGCCAAATATTTAGTCTGGTTGGTTTATCAGATATTTTATCATATACACCGATTAAACTGAATTTGCTAATTTGGATATGTGATATGAAGCATACTGTAATCCTCCTACAAAAGCTATATATAATGGTGTCATCAGCATATGATCCTAAATTACTAACTCGTAACTATTTTTCAGATGGATGGAGAATGACGGTAATCGTTGGCTGCATTGACGATGCAAATTAAAAAGATATTAAAGTGATCGGTAATAGGTTTGAAAGGCTTGTTGCTAATACCGTCGGAGTGGAATAGCTTTCTAGACTAAGGGATTATAGTCACGTGAAGTCACGATGATGTGAAAAGCGTCACGAATGTTGGTTGCGTGTTTTTATTATGAAAGTACAAAATATAACAAGTGTTCAAGATATTCAAATGTTCATGAATATATATATTGGAATACAAAAAAGTATTTTATTTGGAAAATTCGCTATTTTGTATTTTGTAACATTCATCTTTCAGTCACAACTTTACCTGATGTAAAATCACGACGGTCACACGTTAAGCCCAAAGGAGTGCTGGTAACCAAGTGCCACCGCCGGCACACACCTATAGATGTTCGACAACAGTTTTTTTTTTTTATTATAGGGGGCAAATGTACAGTTGGGTCACCTAATGGTAAGTGATTACCGCCGTCCATAGACTCTAGCAACACCAGGGAAGTCGCAAGTGCGTTGCCGGCCTTTTCAATATGTGGGCCTCCGGCGCTCTCACTAACCGAACGAAACGCAACAGTGCACGCACTGTTACTTCGTGTAGATTTTTTTTTTATTTTTAGTTAGATTTTAACTTAAGTGTAATTATTAGCAAGATGGGCATAAAACGAGCCCAACCACAATTATATGATTTCATCAATGCTTCCTCATTGCAGGAATGTGAAGAATTACATGATAAATGTTAAAACAAAATATTAATTTCGCAGCATGCCGTAATCATGTTGCGACCAAACTGCCATAATGGATAAAGTGTAATGTGAAATGTGACGGTTCTGTTTTCAAATCGAGTGTGCATAAAAGGCCTTTCTTCAATGATCACTTCGGCAATTTAATTCAATGCAAGCGCTGGCATAAGTCAACATAATAATACCATGTGAAGAAATTATTACAAGAGGTCCATATTAATATTATTCCCGTTGTAAGCAATACAACCAATTACGTTGAAACCGGAGCGTAGTTTCTGAATCTCAAACAAAGTTACCAAGTGTCTTCCGTCTGACCAAAGAGAGAATAGACCTAAAGCCAGCAAATATTTTATCAAATATATCTTACTATTATATCGTATTGATAACTTGATTGTGACGTGTCAGTTCTAGTTTACTATTGGCGACAAATATACAAACTTATTAGTTGTGTCCGCGGCTGCGTTCGCAAAAAGTGCAATATTTTTCTTATAACGTTTTTGTATCTTTTTGATTTATCATAAATTGTATAACTTTTTCCATATATAATGTATTTTTAATTTGGGTTAGATCCATTTTGGGATAACCTCCAGCTTAAGCAAGTAGGCGTAGAAGAGGTATGTGAGATTCGCCAAAGACGAATATTAAAGCAGTACCAACTAAAAATCGCCTCAGTGTTCCTACAAAGCACTCTTTCTTTTCAACAGCCGGGAACTGCTTACTCATTCCTTCCACTCCGTTCCACGTACTACTTCATATAACAAAACATGTATTCAAACCTATCGAGAAAATAATACTGAAGAAACCGTCATAAATAAACTACGCCATGATAGCAAAACATTTACTAATTACCTATCTGACTCAGACCATGCTTGCATTGGAAATTTTTCGCCAAGGTCTAGTAAATATGTTTCGACAGCTGCACTTAACAGTACTGATTTTCTGTAGGCTTAGCGTGTTACCATAATAACTAGTTTCTTAAAAGACGGGTTCCTAAAAGCTTCACCAGGTTCTGGTTCACCCTGCGGTGAGTATGCTCATTATGCGACTTCCTTTCCGTGATCGCCATTCGAAAAACTCTCAAGTTTCATCGGAAATCTGTTCTATTAGATTATTTACTGTTGTACGAATATATGCGCTCCGAAAACAATCGGTAGTCAACCGTTAATACTTTTTCATGTATTTTGATTTATTTATTTTTAAAGGATTACATACACTAATCTTTTTTGTTGTACCTAAATACAATGGGTTGCGATGATTATTCCACAAATTACATCCCCTTATAGTAACATGTTTAGTTGTATTGCGCTCAGGTTTCAGCCGGTACAATACTCTTTTCTGCACCAAATATCTTTTAGTCTATCGTGTTTCTGAACCAGTCAGTTTATAACACAACTGTTGAGAAGTACCCAGGAAAATCTGTTTGCAACGACTGCTGACGAGAGAGATATACGTTTCTCGATGGTCACTATTATTTTTCCATTGCATTGCATTCGACACCAATTACCGTGCCGTCGTTTTATCCTGCAGTAATAAAACATAAATACATATTTTTATACATCAAAAACTAAAAACAAAAAACTTATATACTACATATTTCGGATTACAAAGTCTAGGACATGTCTATCTTTACGACTAGCTTAGCTAGGTACGATGAATCCGGTTCGTCGTCGGTTTTGTATTTGTTGAAAATGTTATCTGCTATTCAATTATACAAAGTTGGAGCTTTCGAAAGCAAAGTGCACTGGTCGCCGGAGTCGCAGGTAAGTTTGCTACAGCTCTTAGATTTACTTTGCTCATTTAGAATGGTACGGAGTTAGCCACTGACTCTCTTATTATACTCGTAACTTAGTTAGCTTACTTACTGAAATTCTGTATTTCTAACTTCAAGCACAACATTATAATATTGTATGTCACGATATAAGTTGTGTAGTAAGAGTGATTAGTATTCAGACTGTATAACGAATTGAGAGTACGAGTGGTCGGTAAGCCGCAGGCGGTGGGTGTATCGGAAGGCGAGCGCAGGTTGGCAATCCGACGGGAACGGAGCAATATCGAAGAGAAGCGAACTGTGAATGTGCCTATATTGACAACGCGCGTGGTCGGCTTCATACGCAACATTCGTTCTATATACGAAAGCGATTTAAGCTTATATAACTGCGATGAGATTCATTCCAAATTATGATAATTAAGCGCGAGTGAAACCATGTGACACATGTAATCTATACTTATAAAAATGGATAATATGAGATGGATACAGTTAAACACCGGTCAAGAAAATCTTATAAAAATTGATCTTTATGTTTTCGCAAAGAATGTTATAAAAAAAAACATTTTATATATATACTATAAAACACACAATAGTAAAAACGTATAAAATAAATATATATCCAACTAGCTTTTAATTGCAGCTTCGTATGCGTTATTTTAAAATTTATCTAACGCTCTTGGGAACAATCACTGTTTTTCTAACTGAAAGGTACCAAATCTCCTTCTCTGTTCGCTTCAGATTTTTTCGTTTCGGTATTAATGGTATATACCTATCGTCTCTATTTATGTAAACAATAATTATATTTTTGTCTATTATTTAAAACTAAACCTGAAATAATAAACAATACTAAAACGATATATAGTTCAAGGAATTCACCCTATGACAATATGCCATTCAATATAAGACTAATATGGTATTGCATACGATATTTCGTTTCAGTATTAACGACCGCTATAGAGTCCATTTTAGCTTTATAACATCACATAAGGCGTTTCGATTCTAAAAGCAGAAGACAAAGCAATCAACCCTGCATTGTAGTCGGAATATTCATCCTCGTTTGATTACAGAATATTTCCATTCGTCGAACACTATTGCCATAGCCTTGTACGTTTAACGAAATGAACTAATCTGTATCGTATTTGATTCTATAATCTTATGTCCGGTGATCCGCATGCATTGATTACTATAGGTTGTTAATACCATTTATTGTAACGTATGAGTTAGTTTAAACAAAATTGGTTTTGTACAAATATTGCCAATTTTAATATCCTTACGTGGCAAACGTACTGACGATTCACAGTAACATGGAAAGCATAAAACCATTTCTGCACGAAAAACATATAGTTGTATCATTTTTCATGATAAACAGTCAAACTATATTGAAGTTTACCGATCTCAAATATACATGTTAATACAGCTTTTCTAAAGTTTGCAAAGTTACGACAACTGCATCCGCCGAGTTATTCGTAGCCCGGTGTTATTGTGTTCAAACGGGATACAAACTTCTTAGTCTGGAGAGATAAATATCGATGACATTTGATTCTACGTCAACATGGAGTTGTTTCGCCAACTATTATCTTAAACTACGTTTCCTTAATTATGTATTATTAATATGGAAGTAAAATTTTATTTTCTCATCAAGTGTTATAACAATATTGATTTTTTTTCGATAGTTTTACCTGATGGTAAGTAATCACCGCCGCCCATGGACACCTACGACTCGAGGGGCATCACAAATGCGTTGCCGGCCTTTGAGAAAGGAATAGTGTAGTGTATTGGTGTAAAAAGTATATTACTATTTTATTATTTTTAAATATTAGTCTATGACTGGAGATCTTCTAGAAGTCGGCTATCAACAGTCTTGACATGTATTAGTTTAGTTTGAATTATTTTAATAAAGTTTGCTGCATTTATATATATTATATTATTTTAAATGTTGTACCAAAGGCTGGTACACACCAAATAGAAATATATTCCAATTACAGTAAACCTTCATACAGGTTTAAATAAAACAGCCAACTAATAAACAAAACTCATTAGACTATCAATTGAGTAAAAAAATTTATACAATCAAACATTTCAAATCTCATAGTGGAACGGTGAACGTGTTTTGTTTTTTTCCATTCGATACAAAGCTTGAAAGTGTATAAGGTGACAGTTCCTTACCGTAAAATTTATTAATTTTTAAGCGAATTCATTATAAATAAAAAATGCGTGAATGTATATCCATACACGCAGGACAAGCGGGTGTTCAGATCGGTAACGCATGCTGGGAGCTGTATTGCCTCGAGCACGGCATCCAACCAGATGGGCAGATGCCCTCCGATAAGACAGTGGGGGGTGGTGACGACTCTTTCAACACTTTCTTCAGCGAAACTGGCGCCGGCAAACATGTACCGAGGGCAGTATTCATAGATTTAGAACCAACAGTGGTGGATGAGGTACGTACGGGCACTTATCGTCAGCTTTTCCATCCCGAACAACTGATTACTGGAAAGGAAGACGCCGCTAACAACTATGCTAGAGGACACTACACCATTGGTAAGGAAATAGTTGACCTAGTGCTTGATAGAGTCCGAAAGCTAGCTGATCAGTGTACTGGTTTGCAAGGGTTCTTGATTTTTCATTCGTTTGGAGGCGGCACTGGATCTGGTTTCGCTTCGTTGTTAATGGAACGACTTTCCGTCGACTACGGGAAGAAATCTAAACTCGAGTTCGCCATTTATCCGGCCCCACAGATTTCCACTGCGGTTGTGGAGCCATATAACTCTATACTTACAACGCACACAACGTTGGAGCATTCTGATGCAGCCTTTATGGTCGACAATGAGGCTATCTACGATATATGTCGAAGGAATCTGGATATTGAGAGGCCGACTTACACAAACTTAAACCGCTTGATAGGGCAAATAGTATCCTCTATAACAGCCTCGCTTAGATTTGACGGAGCGTTAAACGTAGACTTGACCGAATTTCAAACTAACTTAGTACCGTATCCGAGGATCCACTTCCCGTTGGTTACATACGCACCGGTTATCTCTGCCGAGAAGGCGTATCATGAACAGTTGTCTGTGGCGGAAATCACGAATGCTTGTTTCGAGCCCGCCAATCAGATGGTGAAATGCGACCCTCGTCATGGGAAATATATGGCGTGTTGTATGCTATACCGTGGAGATGTGGTACCCAAGGATGTGAACGCTGCGATTGGGACTATCAAGACGAAACGTACAATCCAATTTGTGGACTGGTGTCCCACTGGATTTAAAGTAGGCATAAACTATCAGCCGCCTACCGTGGTACCGGGCGGGGATCTGGCAAAGGTACAACGAGCAGTGTGTATGCTATCCAATACTACCGCCATTGCAGAGGCTTGGTCACGTCTCAACCACAAGTTCGACTTGATGTATGCTAAGCGAGCATTCGTGCACTGGTACGTCGGTGAGGGAATGGAGGAAGGCGAATTCTCTGAGGCACGTGAAGATCTAGCCGCCCTCGAGAAAGACTACGAGGAGGTCGGCATGGACTCTGGCGAAGGAGAGGGCGAAGGCGGAGAGGAATATTAATTTTAAATTCGTGTTGCTTTATATTTAGTATGTTTTTCTTTAGGTCTAAAATGTATTGTAGTTTATTGTAATATCTACGTTTACACAATGTTTTAATTTTGGTCAATGAAATAAAATGTACAAGTGTATATGGATAATTGTTTATTTAGTATGGTTCACTTTACCGAATTGGTGGAAATAAAATATAACGTAGTCGCGTTATGGTTACATTACATTCTTTGCATAAATATATATGACAAACATACACATTGTTAGGACAACAAGTAATGTACCTGATGCTTTTAGGTGGTAGTTGACCCTTGCGATTACAGTCCTCCTTAATTTTTTGGCCGTTCTGAATATAGGTCTAAATTTAGAAGAGTTTAATACGAAACAAGACTATATATTGTATTAAAAGAATCTAAATTTATCATTTATTTATCGTTAAGTTGTCTGGATGCTATAATTATACATAAGTTTGTTGTCCGTGCATCTAATTCAGAGTGAACAAATACAGATAAATTTACATATTATTATTTTTATTGTATAACTATCATAATTATGGTGTTAATAGAATGATACGTAAGTTTATTACTTGATAATTAATCTTGATGGCTCTAAATTTAATTACCGTAAACTGACTACACAATGTTGGCATCAAAGCTGTTTACAGCTTCATCGAGCTTTGAGGCGAGCGCTCGATGCACTCAGCCGAAATGACAACTAACGCAAACCTGCTAGAGAGACCGAAACTCGGTTTGAGTCGCCGTCCCCTTGCACACAAATTCCACAAACACGAATCTGGCTGACAAACTGAACGAGATCACTTACCACAAATGTACGCATTTATGGGAAATATTGCATATTCACGTACATGTTGTTGTACATTTATTTCAAATTTAATAGTTTTAGATAAAGTAAAAAGAAATGTAGGCATGTGAGGTGCGGTATCGTGTTGTTAGCTTGTGAACGGGGCAAATACTATGTCATGCAAGCAGCGTGCTCGAGGGCTCCATTCCGGAGGATCGGAGCTAAAGATATCAACCGCGAATAGAATCTGCAGCGTGTCTATTTTTATTATCAGGCGGGATCGTCGAGTCGACCCTCGAATGCGGCGTGAATATGCTCACACATTCCTAGATATTGAAAGCCGTGTGTTTGAATAGAATCGTGTGAAGAATTTTATTGTATAGTAAAATTTACAATTCTCTTATTATCATTTTAAATACCACATTATAATAATAACTAAGAATTCGTAATTCTTACACAATATATGATTAATTAGTGAAGATACTATTTATTCCGCTGTCGATATTCGTAATTATTATTCACAGGGATAATGATGGTTGTTTAAACGGTCGGTGTTATCGAAGCAAGCGAAAAAATATGCATTAGGAAATAACTATTAGATGTGAAAGAGTTGTTCATACGAATAACAATTATCTATTTCATCGTTACAAATTGGAATACGATATGAAACAGCAAAATACCCAATAACAAGATAATTAACGACAGTTGTTATCAACGATTATTCTAAAATAATACAGTAAGTCGCATGATTGATTACTATTACCTATATGACCGTTATTGTCTTTCATAAAAACACTATATTAGATTAAAAATATATATATATATATATATATGAATAGTTCACCTGAGACACCAATAATTGTATTGGACTTCAAATGTTAAGAACGTTTGCGTAAGTTTCCTTAACGGCAACTATTACTTTGTAACACTTATTTCTATAAATTTTTGCGTTTACAGTATTCTCTACATTATTTTTATATCATTTTTAGAATGTGGAGTCACAATTTCAACTGATGTTAGTTAATTGGCGATGCATTCTAAAATGGTAACACGGTAATGTAGGTAATATGTAGGTTCTTGTCGACAGAGTTTTGACTTAAGTTCGGTACTTAGAAGTGAACATTAAGTAAATCGCTATCTCCATGAAATGGTTTTACCACGACATCATCCTTCACAGAAAGCCCCGGATCGTTTTAAAGATTCAAATCTTCGTATATCGACTCGTTTACTGAACTCGCTACCAATGTTCAATCATACCTTTGCTTTTAATCCAATTCAACAACGTGATATATATTACATTAAAAAATGGGTAATTGTCTTCTACTTTTTAGTCTGTTGCAGTCAGATTATGACACGGCGATGGGCAAATTAATATCAGTTTAAAAAGTTATACCCAACGGATATAACGAAAAACGAAATAATAACATTTTTCATTTGTGACAAAACTGTGCGTAAATGGTACTACAGCAATGGCTTTCAAACTTTATCCACCGCGCCGCACTTGTTGGGTTAAAAAAATTTCACGGCACAGCTATCTTTAAAGCTGTTTGAATATTTGAGTGTAGAAGAAAAACAGTGCAAATTTTCTGCTCGTTCCCGCTCAATGCGATGAATGAAACTGCCTGAAACAATCCTTTATTGTTTCCTTTATTTTTTTACAACCTCAGTTAATTTTATACTCAAAAACGACTTAAGCCAGGAAGTCGATTCCTGAATTTTATGTAAGCGTACATTTCAAATGCAGGTACATAGTTATAAATTGGAACAAAACGAACAAGACTTAACGAGATAGGAAAACGCGGCCATGATTTCGGCCTGTTTCAGCCTAGTCTCAATCGTGACCAAATGTTATTTATTTTTGCAGTCTATTGTTTCAAACTGTAATTTGGTATACAGTAGACGTGATGTACTATGGAGATAATCAATAAAATTATATATTCTACATTATAATATGATTGAAATGTTTGCCTGTTTAGATATATTGTTTTTATAACGGCCATAAACGTTGAATTAAAATAATTCGATTTTTAATCACTAAAATATATTCTGCTTATTGAAATGAAAATTATATTATTTCTGCAATTTTTAACTTTATTTTCATAGAGTTTTGACGAAACCTCGCTAACAATTCGATTCGACTTCGATTCGACTCGATCGAAAATTCGAGAATAATTGAATCATAATTTTTTTTTCAGATTTCCTATAACATGAAGTGAAATTGTACAACGCTTCTACAGTAGTTTCTCGCCTTAGTTAACTTACTGCCTATCATTTACACTTCTCTAAATATATAAGTCCTAGCAACAGATTAGTTTCTTAATGTACGTGCATTCAGAATTCTCTTTGACATTTTTGCTTAGTTGTTGGTTTGATATATTTGATATTGTTGTCGTGGTATTTCTGTAGTAAACTGGTGGCACTAATGGTCTACACTCGCGTCACTACTCTACTCACACAGGCAACCTGTTATCTACTAATAAGCATACAAATATACTAGTTTTTATTTTGAGAATCCATGTATTTGAACACGGATATATAATGCATACATATATTACCCTGTGTAATATTGTATGTGTAATGACTTTAAAATATTTCGCTTTTGCTTTATTTATAGTTTTTATTGTAACTTCACTTGATGTTAAAAGAGTCTGATATAATACAAAAAGTCTATAGAAATTGCCTTTCGAACGCAGCTGTTGAAATACACGCACCAGTGTTTACTAATAGATGATCAACTTGAGGGTGGTAGCTCTAGCTAGGTAGGATTAGAAAAAGTTCGCAGCATACTCTATCTGAGTGTCCTTACTAAAATACTATACGGATGTTTGGCGACAGATTTTCAAGTTGAAGGTGGTAGCTAGCCTGGCGGATTTAAAAATAGCCCGCCCTACCATCACACCATGGTTTTATAACGATATTTTTCTTCACCGAGAGCTCCGCCTCAGTTGCTAGGTTTCGAACCTACGTCCTTCGACACCGTGACCGAACACACTACCAACTGAGCGCAAAGCGCTTCAAAAGTACTAATCGTTCTTCATTATAGATTGTTAATGTTTCTTCTAATTTAAAGATTGTTCAGAGACATTTTGATAAGATATATTTGTAAAGCAAAATTATTAACTTTAAACACTAGAAAAAAGAAATTTGTAACATGTTAATCCAAGAAATAAAGAGGCTTTTTATTTTATTTATTTATTTATTATATTTGTAAAAAGCCTGATTTTAATAGGAATATTGATAAACAACTAGCTTTTGTTCGCGGCTTCGTTCACCTTAATGCAGATTTGGCTTATCTCTCAGGAATAGTACTTGTTTCTGTACGATAGTCTCTTTATATCAATTTCTATACACCGGACAACGTACATGAAAGATTTCATCGTATTCTGTTAAAGCTTGAAAGCAAACAAACATAAAAACTCATATTCTCAATTATAATATTAGTAATGATCAGCCATCCCCATGTTTTAGACTTAGTAAGACAAATAAAAACTCTTTAAGAGTATAATATTAGGTTCAAAAACAAGCTCCGTATTTAAATTACTGATTTGCCGAAGAGTGAGTTTAAACGCTGGATTTAAAAGTTTTTAATTAAAAAAAAACATTGGTGGATAACATGGACCATCAAGTGAACAAAATCAAAAATACTTTATTCAGTTTAGGTCCCGAGAAGGCGCTTATGAACGTCAAAGTTACCACCGGTTCAGACAAACAACCCAGTCATCGAGAAGAAGCTCGAATTCGATCGATAAACAATAGTAATGTCTGAAAATTACTACCCTTGCGTATACCTGCTAAATATGCCCGCGAACAAAAACTTGCATAGGTATCCTGGTAAACGTTATAAGAAAAAAATGATAAATCCGATTGAATTTCCTGCCGACTCTTCTTTATGGTTCGTATGTTTTCACAACCGATGTATTATTAGTGGTATTCTAACTTCATAAGCACCTTCTAGAGCATTTGAAATACATTAAAGTATTTATTAGTTTATGATTTAAGACTCAAATAGTTGATAGACACAGATAAATAAAATTGCAATATAAATATTACATTTAAACTGTAGACACGAGTACATTTGCGCTAGATATCCGAGTATAGATTTCATAGCTCTGCTGCAAACCGGATCAAATGTCGTGTCGGAATCACATACCTGGAAAGCATTACACGAACAAGAATAACTCTCTGGAAATGAAAGCTCTTGAAAACGAGTAAAATATATTTTATATTTCTGAATGGAAACTGGTTGTGAAAATAAATCCCTATCTAAACCGAGTGTATCAAGTTTCATTCCTAACTTCCGTGTACGAATAAAATGGGATTTTTCTAGAAATTATTTCAAATATTTAATTTATTTATTTTATATAAAAAGGTACAATTATGGATAGACAGTTAAATGGATAACAAGACTATTATAGCATTACAAATCGGAAATCAAATTACAAATTGTACACAACACATTTAATTCTAGTTATAAACATATTTAGCCCACTGTGAGTCTATTAATGACATGCAATGCGATATTATTGTTATACGCATACTTATAAGTTGCAATCTTATTTCAGGTACAAACCTTTCAGGATTTCTTAGACTGTCGTAAACATGTTTCGGTGAACACAAAATTAATTATAATAAATGCACATTCACAACAGCGGTTTGTTTTTTACAATGTTATAAATTAATAGTCACTTACCGCATACGATTTTTTTTAAGTGTACACACATAAGGCAGCTGTTCAAGATTATTGGTATTAAATTTTTGTAGTCTGTTTTTGTACAATATATGTTTTTATAAAATTTACCACACAGTGCTCGCTGCCCTGAGAAAGCGACGCTGAACAGATTCACTCATATCTATATGAATTTTGCAGAACGAGGACCATACTGATGAACAATATTTTAGAATGCTACCGACCAAAGACACAAATAATTCATAAATTAACCAAATTAAAATAGTTTGTCTGTGCGTGTAACAAGCCCGAGCTTTCTATTGACATTGCTTATGATATAATCGAAGTGTGGTCTAAAAGATATATTAGAATCAATCATGAGACCTAGATTTCACAATATGTCGGTTCAAATAATGTCGCCTCTTTCTATATTATACATATTTCAATCAGGCATACTTATAAAATAACTTAACATTTATAAAAGTATTTACGCTATCGTAACCTTATTGGAATCTAAATTATTATTATTAATATCACCATATATATGTACGAGTATACTACTATCATACAAATGTTACGGTGTTTTGTTGGTAATGGGACAAACTCAAAAAATAGTTAACAATTAAAAAGAAAAAAATCTTTAAGCTATAGAACGCTACATTATTAACGATTAACATGAGCTGTATTTAATTTTCAATATTTAATTTAACATGGATAACGCCGCGAGCATTAACTATTATGTAATACATTTACATATTAAAAATAAAGTAAAATAGAAATATACATTTGATATATACAACACAAATTTACAAAATATTATAAAACATATATCCAACGGAGATGATACTTAATTGTGGCATGGAGTGAAATTGGTCTTGTCTCAGCGTAAGGCTGCAGGCTTACAAGTGCAAACGTTTTAGCGCTGATTTTCTGACAAGACCTGCCGTATTACCGAACACGGACGAAATTACACTACAATTTCAAGTTAAGCAATATCAAGTCATAGGTATATGCATGTTATAATATATATATACCTCAGTATTTAGTAGTATATACAATATATAAATTACGAAGTTACATATTACATTTTACGAAACTACAAAATTATATATCACTTTGAAAAGACTATTTTTTACTGCACAATTAATTTGAATAGCTTTTATTCATTTATATAATTATTAGGGGTAAATTTAGCATGATATAAGAATAAACAATAACAATCATGGATGTCAAAGTATTTTTACTATACAGATAGGTATGAGGAAAAAATGTGGAAAATGATTCATCGCCCATTTTATCACAATTATCAATGCGATGCCTTTAAAGCCTTTACAAAAACTATTTTATCTATGCTACATAGCTTTAACAATAGCGAGTAACTAAAGTGATGATGGCTTAGTTGGTAGTGTGTTCGGACACAGCGTCGAAGGACGTAGGTTCGAATCCAAACAACTGAATCGTAGTCTTCGATGAAGGAAAACATCGTGATGAAACCATAGCTTGGTAGTGCTTTTTCTAAGTCCACCTGGCTAGCTACCATCCTCAAGTTGAAAACCTGTCGCCAAGCACCTGTTGGTGCGTTCCGGCAGCTGCACTTGAGAGCCAGTCTCTCTTCTAGGTTAAGCGAGACTTACCATCTTACAGTACATTATCATTTAACATTAGATGAGATTGTGGTCAAACGCTTACCGCTTATCCGATTCTGTACTCTTGATAATATGTATCCAGAATGTCCATGATGATAGGTCAAGGATTAAAATGAGATGCTAGATAATAAACATATGTTACGTTATATCTATAGCCAGCACAATTTGTTTAAAGTAGTAATGTAAAATTGATCTGTTTATAGTAAATTGGTATGTTTAAATTGATAAAATAAGATCAAAATAAGATAAAATAATGGCAGAATGGCAAAATATACAATAAAAAAAAAACAAAGTATTTATGATCGATTTCTACAGAATAATTTAAAACATGTGACCGATGAACGCCCTTAAATGTATACCCATTATAAGACTTGTTTTGACGCACGGATCTGACTACTAAATTACGAAAATAAAGGATGCAATAACATTTAGCAGAGATGCGAATGTAAAGATGGATGTTCGGTGTAACAAGAATGGATAAGGTTAGGTATGAGTGCCGCAGAAAAAATTTAATAGTCACCGATTAGCGTGATACAGACATGGCATGAGAAGACATCAAAAGTCACATGATCAGAAGTGTTAAGCATAAAGGAGAACGAATATAGCGGTATAGGAAGACCCAAAGAGGTATTGATATATTGCATAATAATAATATTTATGTAATGATAGATTAAATAAGGTAAATATATATATGTCTACTATATAGCCCGTCACGTCGTTCCCGTTACTCAGAATTTGGTATGCGTCCTTTTGGCAGACTTAAAAAAAAGAGAATTTTTAAGGAAGGAAAAGAAGTGGAATAAAGGCTAAAAGAAGACTCATCTGGGTAACTTTCTTTTAATGTTGTATTCCAAAGTGTATGGCAGTCACTAAGAATTCCACGAATAGACGTGGTAAATAAAAAACCATGCAGGAAAGACATAAGGGGCATTGTTTATAGCATTTTTCAATCAAGATGTATAAGGTTACATCTTTGTATTAGCATAGTTATGAGGGGATAGCGTGTTGGAATGTTTTTATTATTACCCACCTTTAATAGCAGTTGATATACTAACGTTCCTTTGATTTTTATTTCTCAAGCTATCATTTCCTTTTCGTCACCAAACTATTTTTTTTTATATATATTATAGGGTCAAACGAACAGGTGGGTCACCTGATGGTAAGTGATCACCGCCGTCCATAGACACTAGCAACACCAGGGGAGTCGCAAGTGCGTTGCCGGCCTTTTAAATATGTGGGCCTCCGGCGCTCTCACTGGCCGAGCGAAACGCAACAGTGCAAGCACTGTTACTTCACGTCGGTTTTCTGTGTGTCGGGTGGTACTACCCCGCGCGTCGGGCGAGCCGACCCATTCATGTTAAAGCCAGTAATAGCTTCAGCGTAGCTCTACCACCTACAACATGTTTCTAACAAACTAGCAACAGTTTTAGACAATCTCAATGCACTTTATCGGTATGCGAACAAATGAAAGAAAAAAGTCATATACACAACATTTTCATTACTTTATCTAACAGCTAGAAAATAAAACAAAACTAAAGGAGTAATCAATACAGATAACCTTCAGGACATTTTTTTGTTTCACGAAAGATAGGATTACATAAATGACCATGCGGAGTAAAATGTAGCATTTTCGATATAAAAAATCAAACATAAAGAATGTCATTGTAAAAAAAAACCTTAAAAGGTATTATTAATAAACAAAAATTGCGATAAGTAACATCTGGCAACACGCACACATTATTTTAAGGAAACATATTTCGTCATAGCAATCAGAGATACAATGCGATATTAGCTTCAAAGTTACAAATTTACGTTCTATACCAGACGTAATCAACCCTCCGCAGACCAACGTCAGTGCTGCCGCTATTTACCTAAATCCAACCAATATTACATAACACGATTATGTGACAACTATTCAACTGTTTGTTATGAATATACTCTTACGGATGGATAGCTCAAATGTACATTAACGCGAATAGCCAGTATTAAAATACTCTTACGAGAAAGTTTACCTAGAGAAGTGCACGTTTCAGTTTTATCGCTTCGCATGCGCAATCATGGAAGAATATTCCAGAGAGGAAGGGCCATTACGGAGCTGAGGCGTGTTATGCTAGTCCCATACCTGCGCGACGAAGCTTCGGTCACTTGTGCCGCTAAAAAGTAACCTCAAAATTAATTCCGATAAAGGCGTAGAATAACGTTTGCACACCATTTTCATTTCAATAGTAACTCGAAATTAGCGTCTCCAAGTTCCTTTGATGTGTGTAGAAACTGCGGCCCCAGTTATCGTGCTGCGTGTATCGTCACGCAAACCAATAGTTCGTAACGCGTAACGATAACATCTTCCCACATCTGCATTTACTCTGACCATAGACAAAACTTCGTGCCGATACATGCAGGTATGGGAGTACCATTATACAAATATTAATTCTCCATTATTTCAACGCAAGCTGACTTATCATTCTAGTATCAAAACGTAACAGGGATTTAATAATTATTAGCTTTTAACAAACATCGATTGCAATACTTTTTTAGAGTTATACAAGAATAACAAACGGGTTATAATTTATAAAGTTATTATTTAAATTAACTAAAATGTAACGATAAAGGTCAAGTTACTTAGAACAAAAAATACTGCCATCTGACGGATGTCTCGGCTACAATGCATAAATTATGTACGAAGTCATGATTATAAGGACCAAAACACAAACGAAGCCGCAGCTGGCCACTAGTATGGCTTAATATTATGGGTTTGAGCGACTGATTCACAATACGATGATAATGATGTAATTATTCCTGTAGTCTTTCATCAAGGATATAAAACTCACACAAGAGAGGCCCATTCATTTGGATAATGAGTGACGTCACCCGGCTCTTTCCAGCCTAGGGGCATTCAGAGGCAGTCTAGCCTTTTTTTTCAGTAAGTCAACATATATTTATATTATTCATGCTATATTTATTTTATATGAAAGGCTAAGCAAATATATGTATCATAGTTATGAGAAAAAAATATTTGAGAGCTATTATTATCTAGCCGAGGTTTCGCTTACGTCAATATAGATTTTAAAATGTGATAAAAAAAATTATTAAATTTTTTTTATATTAGTTAATCGTTACAAATATTCTGTGATTTTGGGCATAATTTTTCTTAAGAAATGAAATTTGTTAAAAGTATTAGTAAATTTGATATTAATTTAGCGCTAAAATAAAAAAATATATATATTAAAGAAAATACCAACCGAAAATGAAAATCCTTCTAAAATCTAATTCTGTAAAATAATAAATACACATACAATATACTATATATGCATGGAACCTTATAATAGGTGTTAAAATTAGTGAATTAGAAATGACTAGAAACGTCCTGCGTCTTCCACAGCTACAATTTGTATTAAAAATTTTGATGATACTAAAATATAGACGAACGCTACCCAGTTCCCCGCTGTCGCAAAATGGATAATAAAAATCTTCCACCTGAAATGAAAATTTAGTGCACCAACTCTCATAGGATCGATCAAACCCTGCTAGAGTTTATTGACCTCGGATACACCGACATACTTATGGAATTTGATTTCGTTAGATGCCACGATGAAACAGGTAAAGTATTGAAAGGTGGTGGTGAATGAAGTACATACAAATGAAAGAGACGAAGAGAGATCAGTTTCTACAGTAATAAACCGAAAAAGCAGGTAGCAGGTAGTCGAAGGTAGTGAATTTGTGATTAGTCAGTCGTAGGAGCAAAAAAATTAAGGATATAATAAGGCTCTCAACTACTCGGAAGAGGAGTCTGGAAGAATACGCATTCTCTGACAGTCAATAATAAAATAAGCATAAATTTTACCTGCTTCAAAAATGAATGTGAAAGTTTTAAATTCTTTACGGCTCCTAATAGCGTTTGACCTTTGAAACAAACTATCCCGTAGCTTCACGAACCGTATCAGGGAGATGCTATAGGAAATTCTATTAAAGTTATTAGTGCGGAGTTACATGATACCAGTTTGAGAGATTTTACAGGAAGCGGTCAACTAAAGCTAGGGAGTATAATTTTACGAGTAATTAAGTGATAGTGGAAAATTCAGTGCCAATATTTTGTGTCCATTTACCAATATATAGAGAAAAGTGTATTGTGTATCGGTGTATTAGTAATAATATTACAATTTGATATGTTTGTTTGATGCATAATATCTATTAATGAAACTATCTATTTACATATACCGATAAATTTGTGGATCTTTCTCTCTCTCTCTCCCTCTCTCTCTCTCTCCCTCTCTCTCTCTCTCCCTCTCTCTCTCTCTCTGTACACAGTTCATTTTTATTTTCCCAAATATTATGATATATATTTATTATGAATGCCAAAACTCACACCGGTTCGAAAAACAACCCATCCATTGAGAAGAATCGGTAAGTAATTAAAAAAAAATACAATATAATAACAGAAAAGCGACAATCACGGGTATGACGTTAAAACAATTTACCTCTGTCTACTTCATGTCCAGATTTAATTAAAAAACGGCTTAACTGGTTTATTTGTACGGAATCCTGTACCCAGGAAACTATTATTACTCTTGTCGAAAATATTTTTTTAAATTGTATAGAAAAATAAAAACCAACTGATTTTGATTACATTTCGTACATGGGAACACTAATATATACCATTTAAAATATCATACGTTACAAACATTATCAACATTACTTTCAGATTTATTAAAAAAAAAACGAACATTAGCAAATCAATTTAATTACTACATCGAAATGTATTTCATTCTCGAATGGTTTTAATATAAAAAACTTCGATGGAATTTTGTCGCGATCCATGCTATAGTACTGTAAAGTTTAATTAAAAACCGTTTATGATGAGTTTGTGCATGAAAGCGTGACAAACGTATGTGAAAAATGTATAAATCAACCTCGCAGACTTTCTCGTTATAAAAGGATATTGCGAGCCACCCTTCGCACGGATGCAATGTATTTTATTTTAATAGGACGTCACAAATATCCAAGCGATATAGCCATACTAGTGATTCTCTAGCACAGCGATTCGCAACCCGTGGTACGCGTACCCCTGGGGGTACGTGAAAATTTTATTGGTAATGGCGGAAATACTGTTAATATAGATTACTAACGCAAACTTTTTTTTTTAATTATATTTTCATCATATAGAATCATAACCAAACAATAGAAAGAGTTAGAAGTATGTATCTAAGACATTTTTTATTCTCCTTTTTTGTTTTAATTGTTGATCGATCTGACTTTATATTGTCTTGTACATGTTTACAATAACTTAAAAAAAAAGTTACACAATCTTTTGCACGTCGATTTTATTAACACGTGAACGTTATTCAGAACGATATAACATACGTTCACTTATTTATAAAATTAATGTAGTATTGTAATAAATAGTAGACTGGAGTAAATATTTGGGGAAGCCCCGTTTGTTTCCTACTATGTTCATAATTGCTCTCCATGTATTTGTACGTTGTACATTTCTGAATTTTCGGAAAAACATTGACCTCTTTGGCAATTCAGTCGAAAAGTATTCAACTGTAGATTAGATTTAACTGTAATTAAACTGTTATACCTTAGCTTTAAATATGTATATTATTAGCGTATTACGTCACATAGGCCAAATGTATGAACATACATCAATTGTACAACTAAATTCTAGTAATATTTTTAAGGTTATACCTCTACGAACGATTTTAGGGAGATTCACCTAATCTAGAATTCACTAAATCATCTTTGTCAGCCTGTAAGGGACCCACTGCAGGACCATAGGCTTCTTCCCAAAGGAAGGTATGGGTAAAATCTCCACGCCAGCCCACAACGTACAACATACTTAGATAGATTATAAATACGAATGTGTTTGTTTGTTACGTTTTCACGCCTTAACTAATCAACCGATCATATGAAATTGTACCCACGCCATGGATAAGTCATATTTACATTAGCACGAACAAAGCCATGGGGGAAAGCTAGTTTGTATACTGACTGACTCATCATAGCTAACTCTAAAAAAAAAATCAGATATAGACGAGAATTTTCACTTCACCCAAGACCGCAGTAACAATGATTTTTTTTTCTTTCAAAATTCAAACAAATTTTTGTCTTCGCGTTAGATCCATTTTAAACTCGCTATCAGCACTTTACGAGGTATGTATTCCAGCTTCAGCACTTTTGTATATTCAAGTTCTAATGGTTTATATGAGGAACAATAATTCTAGGTTACATTTATTATGCATGACTTGAAACGAAGGCAGTTCCAAAAACAGTCTGTAATAATTTTAACCCTAGAAAGTGCACCACCGATGTGAGGAATAAAAACGGATGTTGTGCTTTATTCAGTTCTAATTTTCTTACGGCAACTTTGTTCGCGTGAGCTAGGTTTACAAAAAAAAGTAGCTTTTCTATCGGTATCAGATTTTTTTTCTTGATACAAGGTACACTATGTCGTTTTCTGTACCGCTGACAACGTGTATGGCAAATTTCATAATGGTTGGTGGAATAGTTAAGATTAGTGTAATAAACAAATAAACCTATAGTAGCCTTTATACGGTTAGTTAGGACCAACTGATACTCGCAACTTCATCTTGGGCATACGCATCACACCGCTTGCCCTACTTCTCCATAGCAACAAAACAAACAACGCTAAACGCGTAATGCTCATATAAATTGTAGTTTCTTAAAGGTATTATACGGTGGTATTTTTTTGTACATAAAAGGAATACGTTATTCCTCATAGTCGTGGTGGTCTAGTGGTTTAACCGGTGTAATATCAATCCAATGTCCGCGGGTTAGACCCCCGGCATGTAACCCCGGTTTGTAGGTGGTGGAACTACGCTGAAGCTATTACTGGTTTCAGCATGAATGGGTCGGCTCGCCCGGGGTAGTACCACCCTCTCACAGAAAGCCGACGTGAAGTAACAGTGCTTGCACTGTTGCGTTTCGTTCGGTCAGGGAGAGCGCCGGAAGCCCACATAAATTAAAAGGCCGGCAACGCAATTGCGATTCCCCTGGTGTTGCTAGTGTCTATGGACGGCGGTGATCACTTACCACCAAGTGACCCACCTGTTCGTTTCCCCCTATAATATAAAATAAAGAAACGAATATTTCGGAATTAACGTAAATTTACTCATTTAAATTGGTAACAATATCAGTTGAGGGTGGAGGAAAACATCGTGAGAAAATCTAAACCTGAGAAATGTTCTGTCAGTACCTCCGTATGTGGGAATAATATAGAACTGTGGATTTCTCAGAGTTTGAAATAGTCAATACCTCGTAGGTTGGCGTGGTGATTATGACTATAACTTCTTTCGGGAAGAGACCTGTGATCCTGCAAGGTGTCTCTTACAGAGTGATGATGATGATGATGGTGATGATGATGAATAGGTTATTATGAAGTAAAATTAAAAAACAATAATCGAAATCTATTCAGTATATTTTACGTAATGCGCGCACAAAGGCAGACCTATATTATATTTTATTTATTATAGAAGATTAGGGTATACATTACATTAAAATAATTAAAAATGAAACAGTATAAATATCACATTATATAACAACAACTTTAAATACAAGCAACAATATTCTTTACCAAGCGCATCCAAAAGCTTTAAATCCAGTTCCAGGTGGACGTCAGTTATATCACGCCCTTGCACGAACGAAAAGAAAACCGTCCGAGTTCTTATAATAGAGTTTCGTCCAATTTATTTCGACAGTATCACCTCGTCTTTCTCCATTCGAGAATATTATAACAGCAGAGGTATAAAAATATAAAATATATTTTTATTGTAAAAATGTCGCACTATCCGGAATACGTATATCGAGAAGACAGCAAACGAGTATCCGGGTAACGATGGTAATTATCTCTTTGAGTATTAAATGTACACGTTTATTCGCGTGATTTTATTCAATATTTTCTATATATTCACAGATAAAGATAGCATAATGTTTACTTTGGTAACGCTAGTTAAATATTATAAGGTCCATACAAATAATATATACTACAGGATTGTACATCTTAAAAATGCATACATAATAGTCTGCGATATCATATGTCTATCTCCTAAGGATAGGACACAAAAATCATTTTTATATTTTTCATATTCGTTTACAATAATTGATTATTTGCTACGCTATGTTAGCCCTTATTCAATAAAAGATGTTCGTTACGGTCGTTTGTAATGTGTATCAAAATTATCCTATGTAGTTAAAATATCAAATATTAAACATTACACTAACTGAATGACTGAACCTTTTTTAGTATTAAAACAATGAAGCAAGGTGAGAAAAAACAATGGAATCATCTAGAAATTCAAAAGTAACCTTCGTGCATTATCAAACAATCTCCTAGATTATTTTTAATCTTCTAAGTTAGAGATAGATACTCACGCTATCATGTCTATACATAAAAAAGTAGAGACAAAATAATTAAATACAACTTCTCTCTCTGTTTCTCGACCGTTTTTCTTTATTTTTTATGCTTAGTAGATATTGACGAGCTTTAGAGTGCAATAAAAAAAAATGGAAATAGTTTTTTTTCTTCATATTTCACGATCTACTATATTTATATAATCATAGCTTTTTTTTTAAATACAAATTCCATTCCATTACGGCAGAGATATATGGACTTTTGAACTTCTTGGTGTTTACCGGGTTGGTCGCTACAATGTATCTGTGGAGAAACGTAACGGCACGCGTTGTTCTGTAACTGGAAAAGACATAATATAATAAGATTACACAACTCTTTAGAACACTCACTATTACATAAATGATAGACAAACAAAAAAAACAATTAGTAAGTCCAACATTATTCTCTCCACATCGAACATTTTTTGATAACTTGAATATGTAATTTATGTATTAGATCCATTAAACAGCGAAAGAGATTCACGTCGCTTATTTCGACACCTAATAATATGCGTCAATAGATTTCAAACGCAGTGCCAATTATGAAGCCGGAATTGATGTACGAAACTCCGCATTGAAATATGAAATATAGCTGTATCGAATCCTAACCCTCGCAAGCTTGCTTGATTTGATGAATTTTTTTTTCACAAGTTTTGCACATCACTATATTGGATATTGCAGAGAAAACAGAACTAAACTGGATAATAAAATAACTGAGGTTTGGATCAATAACTTTATTCTTCCTTATTATTTTAAAAGTTTGTCAGCAGACGCTACGTACTAGTATTTTCGACGGACCGTTCAAATATATGTTGGTCCCAGGCAAATTTTCGTTTTTTAAGTATTAATTTGCGCCTGATTTTTTTTCGTTGTACATACTGAGAATACTTGTTTAATTTTACTGGAATTATATACGATGTACTCATTAAAACTGTCACAAAAACTAGATGAGCTATTTCGATTTGCCAGGGTGTATCTAGCACCTACAAAACATGTGACTTGCAGCTAGGTACACGACCTCTCCCCTACTTCGTTACCTTAACATAGTTTCCTTAATACCTCAAAGTGAAGAATAACACTTAAATCCCTTTTTAATGAATTTCTTGGCCGACAGAGCCCGCGAGAAAAATAACTCAGGTGTCGTTCCTAAGCTAGGATAACTTTCGAACCGATGAGCAGCTGCTTTTAAAAAGGCTGTAACTCAAAACTATTCGAGATACTTGCACTTAACATTTTAGTTTGTTATTTTTAAAGATACGAAATATGGGAAAAGAAAATTCGATTTTCGTGGCGCTAGTGCATTTTATGGGATGCGATGGGATTACATTTATTTATGGGATCTACGGATGCAAAGAAAAAGGAAAAGGACCAGCTATATCATAGTGTAGTAATTTTGTTTTATACAAGGCACATGACAATGTCAAATTTATATGTAAGAATGAAATATATATATAATTATACAACAAATAAGTTTGGTCAATATAGTCTTGAACATGCCCCCGGGCGTTGAAGACTGTGTCTTCAATCAGACTGTGTTGTTGATATAGACAGTGGGCATATATTATTAAAAGCCCTTCGGATAATTCCAGTTGATGTTTTGATGTCTGCCACAGGAACTACGCCATCAGGTCTAGGGTGAACTACGACGATCTTTCTCATCTTCCATTTTAGAGGCGAAAGATCCTTCCTTTACGACTAGCAAACTATTTAATACCAAAACATCTTTGTAAGTGTACCACTTCGTCCTTTGCTATAGTAACTCAGCAATAAATTATTTTGTTCATCTTGATCAGAATGCTGACGAAGCTGTTCGATGCGTCGCTATTAAATTGAATAATTCTTCAAATGGCTATGGTATGGTATGGGGTAGAGATTTGAGTGGTGGCCCAATTACAAAATGACCTGGTGTTAGCGGTATGCAATTTGCAGGATCCGACGAGAGCGAAGTGAGTATCTGAGAATTTAAAATTACCTCAATTTAGTTCCTATATAATTAAAACTATAATTTCCCAGCACTCGTTATAAATAGTACCTTGTTGACTTAACGCCTGCCTTCCAGAGACCGCCAAAATGAGGATTGTACACCTGTACGAGGTGAAAATTAATGCTGTAATTAGCGGCATGGCTTATGGAGTTGCAATTAGTTTTTAACAATTTGGATAATTCGTTGGATGCCCCAACAAATAAAGTACCAGTATCAGAGTAAATAATATTAGGTTTGCCACTTCTGGAGCTAAAACTGCATAGAGCTAAAATAAAACTGTTGCTTGTTAAATCACCTACCAATTCCAAATGAATAGCCCTTGGTATTGAAGCATCTAAAATTTGCAATATAAACTTTGAGTAACTTGCAACCGATTAGCACTTAAAATAGCCCCAACATAATTTACACCAGCATTTTCGAATGAGTAGCCTCCGGGAAGTAAACGTTGCTGTAGCAAATTCCCCATTATAGGAACAATGTTCCTGGCTCTGAATCGAGCACAACGCACGCGTTTAGGATAGTATGTTTAGCTTAATACCGACACCCTATACGCCAATATACGTTTCTTTTATAAATGATAATAATAAAAAGGGACCAACATGCATTAACCTTTTATGTTCAAAATCAAACAATAATTTCAACAATATAGTTAAAATTCGAATTATCAAGACGACCGCCAATGCGCTTTATATTTTTTTCATGCAGAAAAACATTACATTTTAAGAGTGGACTCTTTTTAGGTAAGGGTTGTTTATTCAACAGTAATTTTAACAAAAGAAAGGATTCGTCTTGACATTGTGAAATTTTTTATATTTAACGCATCTTTCAATTCTCCTTCTGCTATATAGTATATTTTCTGTTGGACTTATTAAATCGTAAAACGTAAGCCGTGGAACGTACTGAGAGTAAGGTAATTGGAGAATTATCCAATAGTTTTATAATTTTACCTATCATCTCTATACGAAATTGTTTTTAATTATTACAATTGTTCGATTATAGTAAAATCATAAATCTTTGATCAATACTCAAAAGCTATTAGGGATTTTTATCGGTTCCTTTGATTAAGTATTTCGCGAGACTAAATAGATAGTATAAATAGCTTAGTTTATATTTCAAATTGGCGAATTCTAAAATAAGTATATTGCGTTACTTCGCAGAATACATTTCAGTTATCCCTTCAAAGTACTCGTAATCATTTTTAACTTATTTAGTAATAATAAATAATAAGACATAGTAAATAAATAAAGATTCTAAAGTGGTATAGGTATTAAAATCTCGTCTTACCTGGGAAAAGAGCACCACATGCCGCACAACTTCGCAAAGGCACGCGCCGAGACTTACCGAGGTAATAAGGAATTTTATAGAGAGCTCTAACTCTCGCATATCCCAGAACAATTGTAGACGAATTACATCGCGGTTGGCTTACTGCAAGTGCAGTTGAGCTGACATAATTCTCCTTCAACTATGTTGTAATGATTTTATGCATAATAGTCTCGTTAATAAATAATTTAAATGATTTAAACAGGTGATTTATTTCCGAGAGATCACTGGAGATGAGTGAGGTGCATCATCAGTCAGATGTTTTTGGATTTAACATATCAAATGCAGTTACAGCGCCGTCGTCGCTTTAGCATGCTAACGTAAAACCGTGTATTCCATTTCTACATTGTGTCTACGCCTTCAGTGAAGGACAATAGCGTGACGAGACCATAGAACGGTGGTATTGGTACTAATAATAGAATGACGGCGGTGAGATTCGTTGCAGTGGTCCAGTGAAACTGTAAATGCCTTGCTAGGTCAATTCGAAAAATCGTAATTTAGGAAATGTAAAACTGTAAGAACAAAGTCATGTCGTAATCAGATAAACGCCTGCAACACGAGCAGCTCATAAAATAAAAATCGAACTAAACATTTTTTTAGTTTGTCCGGAGTGAACGAACAACAACAATTTTTACTAAATTTGACGCTGACGAAGTCGCGAGTCTCAGCTAGTTTCAGTATATGAGTGATCAAATTATTTCATTACTTAAAGCGAGGAAATGTGAACCATTATTTAATATATGATCGCCTTTGCATCTAATACAGGTTTTCAACTCCATAAAATTAGTAGCATTTTGTAATAAAACCACTGTATTAAAATTTTTGTTTTGTGACGGATAGGTTGTTATGAGACATTTTTAAATTTTCAATGAAATCAACACGGTTACGCATGAATACAGAAAAGTCATCAAGCTTTGTTGAACAATCTCTTGTCAAATTACCATTAAAGTCTTCCCAATGATAATAAGATTCGTGGTCCACTTTGTGAGTAATAATGTATATTAAGTGGGTGTCTCACTGTTTAACCGCTCCTCCCCGTGATTCTAATGCTCTCAAATTTTTATTTATTTCATAAATGTTACGTTTCATAATTGCTAGAACATTCTTTTGTAATCGTTTCAAGATTAAATATAGCATAGAGATAAGATTTTGAATTAATAAACGTTTATTATTGAATCTCTCACACAGAAGGTTCCGTGCTACGTTGTTAATTTTTCGTCAAAAAACTTGATTGATTGTATAACAACTGCAGCAAAGCCCTCTGAGGAATAATTATATTATGAAATTCTAACCATTTATCATAAGAACTTGGTTGGGATTTGGTAGTTGTAAATTTAATAGGTAACTTAACGAACTTACGATTACATCTAGCACGAGCAGCGTCATCATCATCATCAGACGCCTCATTATTTTTATTTAAAACTAGCTGTTGCCCGCAGATCCGCATACGTTTTTTTTTTTTATAATTGTAAATTACTTCTTATAAGATCAGCTATCTGTTAGTAAAAGTTCCGTAAAAAATGGTTCAAACGTTTTGAAGATAGTACTGCAAACAAAGCCATGAGTAAAAGCTAGTTCAAAATAAAAAAAGCTTTAATTACTTTTTATAATGTTAGCTATCTGTCAGTGAAAGTCCCATGAAAATAGGTCCAATCGTTTTGGAGATGACAGCTAGTCTAAAATAAAGTAGCCTATGTCACCCGCTGTAATTTTAACTATCCGTCAGTGAAGTTTTTGTCAAAATCGGTCCAGCCGTTTCGGAGATTACCGGGAACATACAGACAGACAGACAAAAATTTAAAAAAATGTATTTTTGTTATCAGTATCGTGTATACGTTCATATTCAATCAGTAAAAAGTCGTTATTTTGATATTACAAACAGACACTCCAATTTTATTTATATGTTTAGATTATTTAATAGGTAATAATACTTTGATTCGAATACTGTTCGTTCAGCAAAATGCATGTCGACATTTTCTACTATACACTCTATACTGTACTTACTGTATAGTACTGTACTGTATGTACCGTAACTGTACTTTATCATATTGGGCATACAACGAAATTATCTTAACTAACCGAATTTACAACTCCCTTGCGTCTGTGGATGTAAACTCCTTCTCACTGACAGAATTCATATAATTTAAGAACAATGTCATGCACCACCGTAGTCCGGTGGAACTGTAGAGGTCTTACGAAGCCAACAGTGTAGATCAGTTAGAAAAAAACAACTCCTTGTAGCTGCCTCGTTTTTTGATAAACCCATTTTCTTCGGACGTTTTGAGATTCAACTGAATCCTTGAATTTCTTGATGATGCCTTTCCTTGATCATTATATCAATTAATTTAATAATTTTTATTATCCGGTACGGTTAGGACCGTATATATATTTATTTAAGGGATCTACGGATGCATAGAAAAGGAAAAGGACCAGGTACGTTACAGCGTAGTAATTTTGTTCTGTACAAGACACATGACAATGTCAAATTTATATGTTAGAATTAAAAACAAAAATATATAATAAACAACAAATAAGGTTGGTCAATATATTCCTACGTTTTTTTTTTTGTTACTGAGTTTTTTTGTTGTAACTTAACGGGGACGGAGTCACGATTGGTTGCTCGTAATATATAAATAATGTTTGGTATAATGTCTGGTAGTCACGACATGATTAAACTACAGATCCGCCTTGTATTGGAATCGTATTCGTGATATCGACGTAACTATATGGCTATTATACCAGCACCATTTTGTAGTATAGTTAATGTAAATATTAATTCGTTAAAATGTCATAAAATATGCAACATGACAACGGTGTGAGATATTCTGAATAAAAGAATATGCGCAATTGGATGACAGCAAGTAAGTACATAGATTTTAATATATGATTCTGAAGATTTTACAATCTTCTGCAAACTACAGGATTTAATTCCGATACGACATTATAATTTATTATAATTTGTTTATATTTTCTATACCCGGTCTCTATTATGAAGAATTTATATCACAGTTTTGATATTCCGCCTTTTATTTACATAGTAACAAATCTTAGTGTACATCAAAGTGTTATAAAATAAATCGACCTGTTCTTGATAAGAAACACCAGTATGATAAAGTTATAAACTTAAAAAATATGTGTACGGGTAGTCCGGTGAAACTGTAAAGGCCTCCGGGTCAACAGTGTAGTCAGGTAGGGGAAAAAGAAATGTGTATAGGGATATTATATACGTACAAATATAACTTCGATACTATTACATACATTATTAAAATAGATTAGTAAAAACATTTAACTACATCTACTGTGTTAAATAAAAATCACACAACATATATTTTTTTATGCATAATCATTTAATTAAAGTCTTGTTTTTATTTTTCCAAAAATCGAGGGTATCTT
Organism: Antheraea assamensis; assembly: GCA_035772565.1. Classification (NCBI taxonomy): domain Eukaryota; kingdom Metazoa; phylum Arthropoda; class Insecta; order Lepidoptera; family Saturniidae; genus Antheraea; species Antheraea assamensis. Next base: position 2,597,329 of record JAQQSE010000010.1, on the reverse strand, counting down.
ACTCTTATGTCGTTTAACACTTTCCGGTTGAAACGTATGTTATTATAATTTCGATTATACAAATTAAATATTCACGACAACTTGAATGTCATCCGACAGTTATATTCAAAATAATGTCGTATATAAGTCTAACTAAGCTAGCCGACTTCACTTATAATTAACAGTGCAGAGCGAATGCAGCAATGAATATATTGACTATATTGGTTTTAGTAGTTCTGTAGGTGGTAGAGCTACGCTGAAGCTATTACTGGTTTCAGTTGAATGGGTCGGCTCGCCCGACGCGCGGGATAGTACCACCCTCTCACAGAAAGCCGACGTGAAGTAACAGTGGTTGCACTGTTGCGTTTCGTTCGGTCAGTGAGAGCGCCGGAGGTCCACATATTTAAAAGGCCGGCAACGCACTTGCGACTCCCCTGGTGTTGCTAGTGTCTATGGACGGCGGTGATCACTTACCATCAGGTGACCCGCCTGTTCGTTTGCCCCCTATAATATAAAAAAAATAGTAATTATGTTTTGGTGCGGTAATTGTTATGGGGGGTTTATTTAAGAAACTTGTCTGTAACGACGAATAATTGTTTAAGGATAATTCAAATAGGCCTGGAGTTGATAACTGTTTTTTTTTTAATGTAATTGTTAGAGAAACTCTTAAAATATGCTATTTTAACATAATTTCCAATTATTAAATTGTCTTCGTTTAGTAATAGAATCTCGAACGATATGCGGGTATTAAATTGAACTATAGTTTTGGTAAAAAAAAATTTTTTATCCAAATATATATATTTAGCAACGGCCCGCGACTTCGTCGATACTTAATATTGCGATATAAAACCTACTAACAATACAACCCACCAAACGCCAGTGGCGGATTACAGTAATATGAGAAGAGTGATTATCGGTCAAACGGTGTTGAATTTTGCCGATCTCACATATTTATTATACACTCGTAAAAGGAAGAGAAATAACATTCGACACCAATGTAAATATTAGCATTACTTATGAACTGTCAAAATGTGGATAGGTTAATGTGGATATGTGGTCCATTAATAACCGTATATTGTATTAATTAAGTCATTACACGTGTAATAAATTATATATTTTTCGGTATGCTAAAATGTTGTTTTGATGCAACTCCTCGACTATATTAACAGATATACGACTGCTTTGTGGTACCGCACAGTGGTACATAAGTTGAAAAACGGAACAAATTTTTTGTTGATGTAATTTTTTGTTTATGAAGATTTCTGATCTGCTTTTCTATTACTTAGATAGATTATAATAATGATTACAGTATCAATTATTTTATTAAATATATATATCGATATAGTCAGTTGTTTATTTTATCGAAATTTTTATAAGAGTAAAAGTTGTTGTAATAATAATTAAAAAAATAAATAATAAAATAAAAACCAGACCGAATGTTTGTATTTAATATGTCTGTGTTTTTTTTACGTTATGAACCACTGTGCGCTCCAAACGCGTCGCGTTGTGCCTATATATTGCCATGTTACGCAATTCACATTGCCTATTCCAATCGTAACTTGCAACTGAACAAGTAAGATCTTAGTTGCTTTTCTGATTTTTGTTTTTTTAAAAGAAGAATGGCGTCATTGAAAGATAGTATAATCGTTGTTTTTCTTTCAGATTACAAAAGGACGATAAGGTGGGCTGGAGCTCTGCTCCTGGATGAGCTTCGGCTCACCGCAACGACGGTAACCACTGATGTGATTAACTTTTATTTGGTAAGTAGCAATTAGTTACCACTGAGTATTTTTATTATTTTCAAAAATGCACCGCTTGGTTGAAATCGAGTTGGGCGTGACAACTAAGTTGTCTCCATAATAAATTTGGGCTAGCAAATGAAAACTATTCTTGCTGGTTAGACAATATGATTTACCGTTAATCTATTTGAGTATGATTTAAAGAGCGCATTTATAAAATGTTTTGCAGGACGTAGTTCCATGGCTAAATACACGAGGCGACGCGGCGCAGCGGTGGAACGAAGTTTTCACATCCATCACACTGCAATACTTTGTAAGTTAATAGAAGCATATAACATTTTATTTATATACTGTTTACCGGCATTCATTAAGTATATTCCTCGTTTTTTTTACATGACAAATGCTCCGCCCGGGATATATCGAAGAGCAGACCGAGATGGATCGGAGACCAGACCAGGACGGATCAAAGACCAAACTTGGATAAATCAAAAAACAAACTGGGAGGGATCGGGACGTAGTTTAACTTTCTGAGAGTCTACCTGTATTAAAAGTACCTTTATTGTTAGTGAAGTTGAAGCGCAGTGTATAGTTTATTTTTTAGGTCAGGTTCAGTTAGAACAGTTCAGTAATTAGGTACCGCCGTATGCTACGAGTGCGGCGTTGAGCCGGACACCGCGCAGCACTTTCTGTCATAGTGTGGATCTCTCGCTGCCGAACGTGGTAAATGCCATGCTCGGGAGCGAGTCTGTTTGGAATGTAATGGCGGAGAGGGCTCGCGAGATGGACCCTCAGTGCGGCCGTCGCCGTCAACGGAGGGCCTGTGGAAGGCGGGGATGGCTGATGATGTGTACATAGTCGTCTCTTGATAAGGACAGGGCCTGGCGGCGCTGATTGACGGCGGGCCAAACGCAGGGGCAACACGGCGAATACTCAACAGATTTCATGTCGCCCCAACAAAAGCGGTGGATGCACACTCTGGGGCTTAGTGACTAGAAGTCTCAGACTAACCATCCTCTCCCCGGGAGGGTGGCGTGTCCATGATGGATTTCCCCACTTAAAAAAAAAGAATTCAGCAATTAAGTTCAGTTTGTTTAGTGTATAATTTTAAATTTATTCATTTGTATTATGGTATCGAGTTTATATTTCTGTTTACCTGTTGTTCACATATTGCTGTCGGTTGCACTTATTACTCTGCACTGTTCCTTATAAGGGAAGTCAGCTAGCTCAGTTAAACTTATATACGGCATTACTTAAAGCGGCGTATACGATCCGATTTAGTTTTAACTTGTTTATAATTTCTTTTCCCATTAGTCATTTGTTATGAAGGGTGGCGAGAGTTATATTGAATCACTAATTTCCTATCATATATCTAGGGATTACTTCGCAAATTTAGTTAGCAGGCAGATCACTACTATCAAGCATTTTCATTCATGACACTGCGTTTAGTTAAATAAGCAAATTAATGTTTAATTGTTAGTAAGTAATGAACTAGTATAAGTAATGTTGTTTATTTTTTTCAATCTGCATATTTAGTTAGTAAACGGATAACAGAACCATTCTCTCTCATAAAACTGTGTTAGAGTTAAGTAAGCTAATAAGTGTTCAATTATTAATTATTAATATACCACCATAGAGAATATTGTTTTTTTCAATTTTTAATCCCTTCATTACTATTGCAACTATTACAACTATAATATGGCAAGGAACGTTATTTGCAAAGGTTATATATACCTCAGTCTGGTATTGGATACATAGGCCCAGGAGTATTTATCGGCTCTCCAGCTCAGATTCGTAGTTCTCTGTGAAATAAGGCCACCTCGAGTAGAATGTGGTTCTTCACTACGCATTACGGTCCTGAGATGACACCCAAATGCACATTAGGAGCTATATAACGCCTTGATTTCAACCCCATGATTATGGGAGATACTAATTCGATTATGTGTACGTGCCCGTCTCGTGTTACTATAACTCTTGTTCGTAATCGCAGCTTCACAAATTTATTTATTTCAGAACTTACAATAAAAATTATTCGAAGAAAAAAAAACATGCAGACATGTAAAAATTACACTAATTGAAGTGGACACGCAAGGGGCCGGGCGCGGTGCTGAATCGCAGACACATCATGTTTCCTTTCCCGTGGGAGACTTCATTGCGGAAATATCATATGGAGGAAAACTTTATACATTTTTTAAATTCAAGATTAAAGCAGCTCACACCTGTGGGCCAAGAGAATATTGAAGAAAGCACGTCAGCTAGTTAGGTTGTTTGTATTAAATGCGTTGCGCAGAATTACGTGTGAAAGAGGACGAAAAAAATACATCCTTCAGCCTACAAAGACCATTAGCGGCTTGACAAAACGTTGTTCAAGAGCATTTTAATCAAGCGATCAGAAGAAGTCAATCGCTGTTCTAAAATACAGAATGTTAGTCGCGGCTTGTCTAATTGCTTTAATCCAGTAGAATAGTAGTATGATCCGTGCTTCTATTGTTGTTCCGTTACATGGCTTGCTGTCCTCATCGTGACTGGATGTGGCGTCAGTTATAAGTATTATAAGGAAATGCTTCCTTTAATCTGGTAAGTGTGAATGAACGTTTTAAATACATAATAGTCTGCTGTATGAAGTACATTGATACATTTATTTAATATTTCTAATATCGTTTTGGGTTCCGTACATCTTTTTAATACATTATGGATTTTTAATTCTCGGTTTGTTTTATGTGTAAGGTGTTCTTGTGTCGTAGAAATGTATTTGTTATGTAGCTATTTTAGTCGGTATCACCAAAGTTGGATATTATAAAGTTGAGATGGCGGCAAATTATGCAATTACTTGTGGGTTACACGTTTCCAATTTTTCTTGCATGTACTGTTTTATTGGAAGGCGAATTTGGTATTTTCTTTCATTTAATGCAATTTTTGTTTAATTATCATATACATTTCGCAAGGATCTTTTTATTTTGTTTTCTGATGGTTTTTCTTACTTGTGATATCTTTATTTTCCCATATTTTAGCTACTTCTTCGGAATGTTTTATTGTTGTAATAGTTATTATATATTAATATTTGTGAACACCCAATAACATGCTAATATTTCTAGATAAGTTTAATTCCGGATCAGAAACCTTAAAGATCTAAAGCTTAAGAGTCGATGTGTTATTGTCTCTGTGTGGTAGCTTAGTAGTCAGTTTGTTTGTATGGCCTCTGCTACAATTGTAAAGTTATTATGTAAAAATTTGCAGAATAGTTAAACATCTCCATTTCGTTAGTTGACTTGTCTTGAGCCGCAATCGTTGACCAGCATCCTAAGTTTTCTTCTCTTAGCTCTAAATACATTCCAAATGTTTTCTTAGTTCCCATTAGCGCAGTTGGTAAGAGTTCACCGTTGGTCAATTTATTACACATGTGGGTCAGTCATTGACCCAGTTTATTTGTGGCATTTGTGCGGTCGTAATGCATTGCATCATGCAATAATGCATTATGATTCTTTTATTGCACTAATTGCATTGTTTTTTTGTTGATTTGTACTGAATAAACATTATGACTAAACAGGCAGTTTTTATATACGCAAAACTAATAAGATGGTCCTATGACGTCATATTTGAAAAATTCCTTAGACTCCAGTGGTAGGTGTCCGTCCATGTTGTTTGTTATAGTTCGGAGTTTATAAAATTATAAAATGTCTTCAACGAGTTATTCTGATTATAATGTTATTATCGTAATGATATGTCTTGACGTTATTTACTAGTCACAAATATTAAATTAGCAAATAGTAAAAATTCAAAGTTTTGGATCGATATTAACCTCGATTGTACTATAGAAAATCCTTCTCTGTGCGAGTAAAAATCTCGACAAAATTGGTTGGTCTAGTTCAGAATGATCACAGATAAATAAGAGATTAAAATGAAACTTTCAAAAAATATACACCAGATGAATATTAAATAACAGTATTCGTTTATAATTATTTAATAACAGTGTTTGGCTCGGAACCGTTCTGTGTATTCTTAAAAGCCTAACTTATTTTCAATCAAGAAACTACAAAGTTCGGATACAAATTGCAGGATAAACATGTTTGCTGGGAAAACCCTTTCGCTCAGTAGAAATCAACTACGCGTTTTATTGAAAGCACTAACTGGACACTTATATAATTAAAGATATTATAACTATATAATATTGATACAAACGAACCTTTCGCTTTACTTTTTCGACTAGCTAAAATTACATTAAAGTTTTAAATTTCGAATTTCGAATAACGATAACTTTTTTTAATACAGTATGTTTTATGCCAATATCTAATAACTGCTTTTTACTATTTACTTTGTATGTAATCATTTATGTACAGGGCAAATGATTGAGACACGGTGAAATATTGTCTTAATTACGACACAATACTTATCGATAGAATCACAAACAATACGTAGTCTTGCATATTGAGATGTTGCGATAGTAAGAGATAAATTTTGTACGTATGTATTTCGTTATTGGTCACATTTAAAACAAATTCTTGCAGGAGTTTTTAGAATTCTTATCAAGTTATGAAAACTTAGCGCCATCTGTTGTTCGGTAGCAAAAATAAGCCTAGAAATAACTAGTGACTCGACAATTCTTTTCTCGACAATTAGTATTATCGAGATAATCAAGGAAATTTTATAAATCCGAGGGAAATTCTAAGTTATTATTACGGTTAAAGCTCTGAAAAGACTGTATTAAATTTTCCATGGAGTTAGCTTTGGGTTAGGATATAAGTTATTTTTCATCCTGATTAACTTAACACAGAATCAAAGGAAATCACGGGAAAAGTTATGGTATAAAGCTAAACCATTATTATGGATTTCAACGGGGACGTACTTGAACAGCGCGTCGCTTGATCACGAAATTATAGTGGGTTTAAGATTTTTTTAAACTAGCTACTACGCCAAAGTAGAAAATATGTCACCAATCACCTATAAGGTGTAGTCCGGCAGCTATATTTGAAACTCTAAAATATAATGTACAAAAATAATATTTTAAATGGCTTTAAAAAAAACTCAAAGAGTAAATTATATTCTTCTAACGGTATTCCGTCATAGATTTCATCACTTATCTGTCAACACTATGAAAGAAAAATCTATTACCGAACTTTAAAATATGGTATGATAAATTTAAATATTTTTAAATTATGGGTAGAGAACGCCATTCAACTCGATACCAAAAGGAAATGTTCTCAAAAGGCTGATTGCGTGGTCACATTATAGCGTAATATTAATTGTAATCCAGATATTAATCAGTGCCCAGGCTGACTTAGGCCCCATTGTCCCAGAATTTTAACTTTAAATATATAATCAATATTAGGGTTACCATAGTTGAACCGCTTGATATCCTTTGTTAAGACAGAAGCTACAATAACCCTTAATGACGTAATTGGAAGTTTGGATGGTTTCAAAGTATCGATCCACGTCGTATCATATACCAAGCGGAGATACATCCTCCAGCGTATAAACGTCATATCCTCAAGTCTGTTATCGTTGATGCAGGAAGAAGCTCGACGCGACGTAATTTAAAATGGAGTCATTAATTTGGTTGACAGTCATATTTTTGGTTTGTTTTTATTTTATTTCTTACCCTATTTTTAGTTATAGATTGCCATCGATCATTATTCAAATCTTCAGAAGTTGATATGCTGCGTCTGTTTCTAATACTGGAAGTAAAATGTGGTTTAAATTACAGGTATAAATTACATTGTAGGTAATATATACACATTGCAAAGAATCGTAAAAATTTGTAGTTCTCTGGTAAACTAAGTTAGTTGTTTGTATTTCACTATCGACAGTAATAATGTTATTTATAATATTTACTAAAGTTGTTACTATGTTTTGCTTTAGAACTAATTTCAAATAATATCGACAACTGTTAAAATTTTGCTGTCCCTAAAATTTTATTTTTGTGTAACGCCATCTAATGTCAAATAGTAAAATCTGTAGAAATTCCGTGATTCTGCTATTCGATGCTATGAAATAGAAGAAAAAAAATGTGAACACATTTTTTGTACGGAATCTTTGTTAATCATTTCTTTAGTCTGTAACTTTGAATCTCGTTATTAGTGACTAAGTAGCCGTCCTCTAACTCCTTACGCCATAATTACATATTATTTTTACCATTCCTATATAGAACAGTTTCTTTGTATGTTGGTGATAAATATCCGCAACTGCAGATCCCAATCCAAAACTTCTTTTACTACCAACTAGGAAGCTAGCTTTTTTTACATCGAAAAAGCCTTCAATGGTACCGTCAAAATTTATATCAATGTATAGCTGTTCTATTTCATCTTACCGCCACTCAACAATGATGACTAGCTTACTCACAACTCGGGACACCATCTCATCAAGTATATGCGACACCGCATTTGTCGTACCCCTTCATTCACGTCGGAAGATCCTTCAGCTGTTCCATCTAACAATCAAGCTTACACGATACTGTCATCAGGAAACACCTCACGGTGTGGGTGTTTCAAAACATGACATTTTCAAGGTTTGAGTGGAGATGTCGAAGCGCCACGTTGAAGAAATTTTCTGAAGGCCGGTGAACCGTAAAACATATTTTTACACACACGGCCTTTTAACTCCAAATCAACCATAGCTTATATTATAGAACTCAAATTGGTAATATGCTATTGGTAATATGGTTATTGGTAATAACCAAAACTCAGAAGCTGAACTAACCTATGCCCATCAGTTACGTGTGGGAATCGAACCCCCAACCTCTCGGCTCAACGGTATTGCTTACTAATACTATGCTATAAAGCTTAAGTACTTCAATTCCATATTATATTAGAATAGTTTATGCGATACTTGTATATAAAATAATTTAATTAGAACATATATTTTAATCCTGCAAGTCTGAGCCTTCGGTGAAAGAAAAATATTCTAATAAAACTGCTGTTTTTTTGGGAAGATATTGTCTAATACCCAGTTTTGAGTTAAAATCATAATATCATAGGTGCGTTCTGGTTGAGATTACCAACGATACTGTATAATAACGTATTCTTCTTTGTTTATTTATTTAAGGCAACAAAGAATTGTACTCAGACATACATCATATACATATATGTAATATCACAGGAAAGGTAAAAACCATAGTTCTTAGCGTACAATCCGCTCACTTACCCGCGGAATAAGTATACAAATATTTTTAGGGCAGTAATAATTACAATAAAATAGACTAATGATAGTTAAGTAATAACATGAAATTAAAAATACACTATTAAGTTAAAGAAATGAAATAAAATAAAAATTAAAAAGCATAGATATCATAAGCTTTCTAAACATACCACTGTTGAAAATTCAATAACCTCTATATATATAAATGAATTGCCGTTCGTTTGTCTAGCTAAAACTCGAGACCTGCTGGACCGATTTGGCTAATTTTGGTCTTGAAATATTTCTGGATAATTCAGGGAAGGCTTAAACGGTGAGAAACATAAATAATAAGTGAAGGAAAATACTAAAAAAGACAATTTAATTTTCAAATACAAAATGTGCCTAGCTATGAAATACGAGTATATAATGTCTTCTGTCATTTTAGAAATAAAAATTTTCACTCGGTTGCCAAATATTTATAGGTGCGTTCAGAAATTTGTCTGTTTCGTAACTGTAGTAAAGAGGTTCGATCTCTTTGGTCTGTTTTGTTGGAATACAAAACAGTTCTGTTTCAGAAATAAGAATATTGCACGAGAAAGCTTTAAATTAATTAAGTGCATAGAACTGTGTTACATTTGAAATGTAAATAAAACAAATTGTATTGTGATACGAAGTTCATCGGGTCATCTAGTAATAAGATAAAACTTGTTTTATGTTTTTTTTTAAATAAAGCCGGTGAGTTGGTAAAATTTTTAATCCCCAGGAAATTATTAACATATAATTTATTCATTCTATATAATATAATTCTGTACACTTTTGACAGACACTCTTCATAGATTTGCATAAAAATAAAATATGCAAGAATACTTGATTTCCAGTCTATGCGTATCCGGTTATGCGTAAACTGAAACATTCGCATGGATAATTGCTGAACTGTTAATTACTTACTGCATACTTATGCTATAACTATACTGCATATCTAAATTATTCTGGATAGATTACGAAACGAATTAAAAAAAAAAAAAAAAGTGAAAAGTAATGAGATTTAAAAACAATAGAAAACTCATCACCAGAAATGGTCAATACAATTTTCACCAATTTTTCACATTTACTGATATGAATACAAGTTTTACTGAGAAATTGTTTTGACACTCATTTGACCTCCCTGACATATTTAAAAAAAAATATTTTGTATTTAAACATTCCGAAATGTTTAATAACTATGGCCGGATCGCAAAACAGAATAAACATTGATTTTAGAGATTTATTTTCCAAGATAATAAGATTGAAGAGATACAAAGAAAGTGAAAAGAAGAATGCTATAGACTAAAGGCAATATATAATGAAAAATAATGTAATTATGTCACAGTTTATTAAAAGTAATAAAAAAAGTGTGTGTGTACTTATGTACACGCGTTAGAAGTTATACTTCTTTGGTGTAACAAGATTAAAAATGACACTAACAGTAGAAAAAAGGTATTTAATATATACATACTTTTTTTGAATAAAATGCTATAGCTAACTTCAGGGTGTCGACTTTTCGTGACGGTATCCGCGCGCATTGTCAAAATTTACTCTCATTATTTTTCCCTAACGCGCCAAAAGAAGTATAACTTTCAAAATTTTTCATACTTACTCTCTTTTCCCGCCACTTCAGAAAAAAATTTCCTCACGGGAGGATGACGAAAGAGAGAGTTAAAGAACAGATTATACATAAATAGAAAAACGAGTTATTTATTCATTGAAATTTTAATTTTAAAATTAGCTTTCTAACTTTTAAAGAAAACAAACAACTGTTAACATGTACTAAAAGCACGCAACAGTAGAATAAATGAATTTGAAAAATACTTTTTTTAAACAATTCAAAAATACAAATAATGTAAAAAAAAACGCGGAGTGCTTTTTACCATAATGTGATAATAATAATAATTCTTATATACAGCCAATGAACTATTTGTAACAATTAATGTCAAGTACCCCCCACACTTTATACAATCAAGTTTTACCACCCTTCTCCTAATGGATATGCACCACAAAGAATGTTACGAATGTTATATTGCTGAACGCACTGTATTGCTTATAAAATTCGTAATTCCTGTATGTCCTTCTATATTTTCTATAATCGTAATAACTGTTTAAGTAAATGAGGATGACGTGATAATTTTAAGCTCAGGGAATACACGGGCAGATGCAAAATTGATGGTAAGTATATTTTATGATATATAAAAACGTAACTGACAACTTAAGCCTGACCCACCTCGGCTTTGGTTTGGTTTCGGCTACATGGTTGCAATGTACTAATTTGGAGCATTCTAAATATATAAACGATTAAGATCCATTCTTGCCGCTTTCATATTTACAATCCATCAAAGTCATAGAAGCGACAAAAGAACCTGCGCACACTAACAACTTTTCTTTTCTTTCCTTCGTGTTTCAAGTACGTGATAGCATCTGAGATATTAATTAAAAATGACATACTCTAAAGGGAAATATTGATCTACACCAAACGATCACGATAAGATGGATGGATAAGGATTAATGCTGTTTTGGTCTAATTAATGTCGCAAATAACCAATTACTTTTTGGTATTCCATGTAAGATATAAAAGTAATGGCTGTATTCCTTGAAAAATACTGTATCTTCATTGGTCCCTTTCGTAATTTTGAAGTTGAAGAAATAGTATTTTGCTAGTCAACATGCAATAATTTGAAGTCCGGGCTTCAATACACTTTATGATTTGACGCATGTATTATGCAGATATGTACCTGGCGTTTGTATAGACCTGTCGATTGAACCCTCGAAATCGATACAAGCGACGATTTCTACTCAGCTCTTACAACGATCTTAAATTGAACAAAAAAATAAAAACTCATTTTTTAAATTAAAAATTGTGAATGATTGTACAAATGTTTAAAATAATAATGATTACCAGCTTTGCTTAGTTGGTTCTCTTCTTTACGTGATTTTTACCTCCATTTCTTTTGTTATTTAATCTCCTGTTATTTTTTACCTTTGGTAAATTAGTTTTTCTCTTGTCTCTTGAGCAGGAAATTATCAAGAGTCGACTGCATTCTCTGTAGGCGATTTTAAAATGTGCAATTCTGTAATATATTATTTTTATCTTATAAGGTTTAATCAACGTTTTCTCTCGAAAACTCTTTCTTGCGACTTCACAAAAATAAACCGGGTTTTCTTTACGTTTAAAAAATACAAATATAATAATGTGTTATATACATAATAAACCTTCCGAACAAATTCCCTAAACGACGGTTAACCCCGTATCCAAAATCCGTTGCATATTTTAGAAGGACTACGCACAGACACACGTGATAAGCGAATTTTTATAATATTTATTGTACATAGAAATAGATAGGTTACTCGTATAGATATTATGCATTTCCTTTATTTTATTATTTATGGAAAACTCGGTAGACGGGAGTTTTAGTTGAGATCGAAAAAGTTTACGTTCGCTTTTATTTTCGTTTGTCAAGTACCAGGACTGCAGAGAACATTGAAAAGTTTTACTCCCACTGCGCATGTGCAATTTAGTGCAAGTTCAATAGGTAGACGCGACGCGAAGGTTACGCTTTTCAGTGAACGTGTCCCGACCACAGTACTCTGTGGGTCATTGCCACGATACTACACAGGACTCGTGTAAGTTCAAGATGTATTCGTTACTTCTCTCCTGGTATCCTATAGTACTCTGGTTACCGTTATAGCTGACCTAAAAACCTAATAAAAGTACAATAAACGTTATTCATTTATGTGAAATGCATTTTGAAATATTAATTATAATAAAATTATTTAACGATAGGTTTATTTTATTTTTGTAAATACGGTGAAATGAAAAACTCTTCTTATAATTGAGATATCTATTATATATAAAACAAAGTCGGGTTTCTTCGAACACTTATATAACTCAAGAACGGCTCTACCGACTTTCATTATCTTTTATTATATGATTTGTTATTCGATTATTCGGATTTGTCTGCACCCCGAATAGCGGAATAATTATTAAAAACATTGGAAAATTGATGAAAACTAAAAATAAAAGAAAAAACATTTTCCCATAGAAAACGTTCATGGGTTTCGTAACTGTCAAACATTAATGTTCATGGCGTCGATACGGTAAATTTCCCCCTCAAGTTAAAGAACGTATTTAAATAAGGGTTTCGAATTGACAATATATATTCACAATATTCGGATAATGGCGTATTTTAGATTTTAAGAATGTATAACAACGAAGCCGTAATGTAATTGCTTCTCCTCGAATAGAATGGCTCATTCAGCGCTAATATTTCAGCTAAACCTTCAAACTACTACAAAACAGTCATGTAACGCTTTGCAATGGCCAAAATTTTAGTTACATCCAAAATCATCATCTGGGGCGAATGCATAATGGCGCGTTAAATGTCATTGGAAAGAGTTAACCGAAGATTAAAAGATCGGAACAATCTGAATCTAGATGTTTTGAAGGTGCAATGATTTTGCTATCTAAAAACAATTCCAGACTTTCCAGGATCGACTGTTGGCGATGAAACAAACGCTTGCCTCAATCATGAAATCTATGGCGCTATTTAAAGAAACTTCAGCTTACAGCAATGAGTAGTAATGAGAATTGTATTACTGAACGATCCATCTGATGATTTTTCCGAGTAACCGCTGACTATCGGTATTGAATTTTAAACTCTTTGAATCTGTCTGGCATATCCAAACACAATTTATAATAGATTGTTGGCTCAGTTGTCATTATGTTTCAAAATTTGAACCAACCAGAACTATCCAATGGAACACGTTTGTTAACATGAAAACTAATGACAAGTGTGATTCATGCGTCGATACTCAAAAGGAAATTCAAAGGTGAAGAAGTTCTCATTCCGAGGATTCCGATAATCCCAACCGATATACTATTCAATTAGAAATTAATTCAATTTTCAATTCGTCCTGCATTCGCCGCGACGATTAACAAATCACAAGGCCAATCTTTGAGTATATGTAATGTAAATTTAGAAAATTTAAGTTTTGACACATGGTCTATTGTACACGTTACACGCACAAATTGACCATGCCACGACTGTTCACGTGTTGGCAAACGAACACCTTTATTTGCTCTTGCACCTGATATCAAAACAAAACATTTCATATATCACAAGGTGTTTCACTGAAGAAAAAATAAACCCGAAAGTGACCAAAATATACAACATGCAGCAAAATATACAACATCAACAAAGCATGCATGTGTCTTGCTGATATGGTATTGAAATACTTGGTTTTGTAATTTTATTATATTTGTGATTGCTTTATATATACTATCGTAATAAACTATTTAATTTGGTAAACTTAGGTGGTAGAGCTACGCTGAGGTAGGTGGTAGAGCTACGCTGAAGCTATTACTGGTTTCAGCATGAATGGGTCGGCTCGCCCGGGGTAGTACCACCCTCACACAGAAAACCGATGTGAAGTAACAGTGCTTGTACTGTTGCGTTTCGTTCGGTCAGTGAGAGCGCCGGAGGCCCACATATTTAAAAGGCCGGCAACGCATTTGCGACTCCCCTGGTGTTGCTAGTGTCTATGGACGGCGGTGATCACTTACCATCAGGTGACCCACCTGTTCGTTTGCCCCCTATAATATAAAAAAAATAAACTTTTAATAATCGTTTTATTGCGTTAATAAAATCCTAAATCAAGTTTAGATAAAGATTTACACGACATTCATTAACTGGTTAGGAGGTACGACGTTCGTTGGCTCAGCTAGTTTATTATAAAACAAAATCGCTCTTCACGAAGGAGATCCAATATATTTTAATTGCCCTAAACTATCATGTTTTTATATGATCTTCTCCTTTAAATTACACTTAACTCATTGAATGTGAATATATCACCGACATATATATATATATGTATTTATTTCACTTCCATTGAAGCTTCTTCCCTGTTGTTTATGACGTACAAGTTCATTATATTCTTGAAAATGTAGTAATTTAAAAAGAATATACAGCTTTTAATTACGTAAGGAAGTTGTAATTATTATTGTCTTCTGCAAAATACATTGGATTTAGTGATTCGACTATCATGACTCCATAGAAAAGAACTATGAGAGGATTACACGAATGATACTTGTTTGTCCTTCAGTTGTGTAGGGTTCTCGGACCATAAATTGTAATTGTACGATAATTACTTGGTTATTGAAAGATTTGTTTACCCATTGAATTATAGTTTGTTATGAAAATTACCAACACTTATTTTTTCTTTATTTAGTTTTTTTTTTATTTATTTGGCTTTTGTTTATTTTTTTTATTATTACTAAATAAAGGATAACAACTGCTTTTCTATATAATTATTTTAGATTAAAATATCATTGTATATTTAGTTATTATTTATTTATTTACAAAAAAGAACTAATTTATATATATATTATAAATAAAATTATAATAAATTCTTTTAAAACTTTAAATAAATTCTTCTTGTCTCTCAGATTTTTTTAAAGTTTCGACTGCATGCGGATATGTTTACCCGCACCTCTACTAGGACAACATGTTATGTGAAGAGTTTCTGCGCAGATGAAAGCTCTGTCTGTCACATTCGTGTTTTTGATTCCGAGCTATTCCCGCTTACTTACTAGGCAAGTTTTATTGATCTTAAATATTCTTCTTATATAAGATTTTTTTTTTTTATAAAATATAAAACCCGTTGCGAAATCAAAGTTTGCAAAACAATTTAATCATTTGAATAAAAATTATATTATGATATACTTTAAATCTAGAATTAAGGAAAATATTGTTTTGGTATAATTAAAATGAAAGAATATCATCTGGAAATTAAAAGGAAAAAATAAATTTATTTAGCATACAAATTAGATAAGTAACTAACGTCTCTCTAAAGATATTAATTATGGTGACATAATAAATTCAATTATAACTCATATTTCCTACACTTGATATAATAGGTTCTCAATTTTAACACGTCGTATGCAGGTAGGTATATCTCTATCTGGCTGCGGATATACGCGTGCGGCAGGACGTTCGGACAAATCGAAATAAATCGTTAGTTCATTCGTTTTTCTATACCAAACTCCTTATTGTATGTCTTATATTATTAAAAAATGGAGTGACGCAATATAAATAGTCCACAAGACACACATTTTGCGGATTGAATATCGGCATAAATCAAACGATATTATTTCGATGGAACCGATTATTTTACAGTATTGTACATACAATGCGACGCGAGATACTAGAACTCGTAATATTTAATTTTAAAGCCATTGAAGTTATTAGATAATTATTATTAGTTCGTCTACATTCGAAGCTTTGGTAATTACTAAGCCCCTTTAATACTGCCGACCGTAAAGTAAAAGGGAATGGGTGCATTCAATAAATACAGAAATAGCAGAATAGTCTTTTGACTTTGCGAAGTGCGTCTAACTCATTCTGTGTTTAAGGAAGGCTAATAATTTCAGAACAGAAGTGAATTTTGTAAAAATAAGAAAAATACTACTTCTATTATCCTCTATATATATATATATATATATATATAATTAATACTATTCATTATAAAATTAATAATAGTAATTCACAAGTTAATATAAAATTGAACAATATAATTTGTTGAATAAAATAATACAAAACTAATAAATAATTATTATATGTATTTTATTCACTTTTTTTTTAATTTAATTTGACTAAAAAATTATCTTATTTATTTTTCTCTGTTCCGTTTGAAAAAAAAATATTTTCTCCAGATAACCTCCATGCGGGTCATTTTACCCGCATCTGTACTAGGAACTCATGTTTCGTAAAGAGTTTGCTTCCGCGTTACTGCGCAGGTCCAAGTTGTGTCAAAACCGTAAAGCTGTACGTCAAAACAACTTCCGCGCCATGACGAGTGCTCAGTGTCTCGAGCGTAGTGGACTGGGAACAGCATGGATACAATACATCCATTATACAATAATCCTGTATACATTTTAAATACATATTTGTAATAATTATTCAGCTTAGCAGGATTTTTACTAAGTGTAATTTCAACCACAACAATTCAATGGAAACAAATATATTAAGCTCTAATTGAACGATTGTCATGATGACATTAACCTTAGTTTTTATAATGGGGCGTACAGTGTTGAAAAGGTTATAATATTGGATCTGCATAAATATTGACTAGTTTACGAATTGTTGACATTAAGGATAATGTCTATACTACCCTTAATTTTTACGTTAATTATAAAATAATAGTACTATGGATTTACAACTGACTCATCACGATCTCATTTACGTTGCTTATGTAATGTACTTTATTTGTCGAAGAAAAACCAGAAAAAAATTCAAAAGACAAATTATACTTCACTACATAGTATAAAACAAAGTCGCTTTCTCTGTCCCTATATCCCTATGTATGCTTAAATCTTTAAAACTACGCAACGGATTATGATGCGGTTTTTTTTTTAATAGATAGAGGGATTGAAGAGGAAGGTTTATATGTATAATAACATACATTAAATAGTCGAGAAATACTGTTATTTTTGAGGTTACTCCAAATTTAACGCGTGTGGGCCACGGGCAGTAATGAATACATCAAAACTACGGGATCGATTTTAATCATTTTTTCAGTGAATGACATAGGCTATATATATATTAAATGAAGATATAGGGTTTTTTTCTTTTTTATAAGAACTCGGTGTATTTGATGTTGGACTAAAAGGAGAAAAAGCTTGAAATCTCCCGAATAGTTTTTGCGTGATGTGTGCAAAATGACAGATCTCTGTCAAAATATTTATATATGTATAAAAATGAGCATCTCCAGTAGTAGTAATTACAGTTTTTATGATATATGATTAAACGTTGCAGAAACTGATATATTATAGCGAACCCTATTGACAAATTGTAAAATTAATGGCAGAAAAACCTGCATGGACAAATACTTAGGCATCTCAATTGCCATGATGATCGGTCAAATGGTATTGGAGTATATTGATTCTATATATCAACATTATTTTGCAAAATACGTTATCAACTAACACATAATAATAAAACTTTGCCTAGCACCCTCTAGCGGCGAATTTATAGTATAAACGATAGCATAAAACCTTTCTCCCTGTCGATGTATTTATTATAGGTGAACTCAGCCAGATGGTTTTGGTAATTTTAATCTGCGATAATATGTAACAACTGTGGTATTCTCTATATTATCTGCGATATTATGAATCCACATTCATTTTATGTGTACATCTGTACCTAATTATCTTAAAATTTATATATTTTGTTTTATGTTACACACATATTTAATAATAACAACAATTTTGTCGTAATTTGTCATAAGAAACTACAATATAGCTCGATAGATGTCGTTGATCAAAATGAAACGAGCCATCGTTATGTCACCGATATTTGACTAGACCTAAAGTGAGTTTATTTTGTTGACATGAACGTGAAACTCAGGTTAATCTTGATATTTTTGACATACCTACTGTATTTTACTATACTACGGGTATATATCTGCTACATTACAAGACATAGTTAATGAACTATGAATGATTTCAGTTATGCTACTTTGTACATATACAGAGGGCTCGTGGTTTTTTTAAATGTTTTTATTACCAATCATTCATTCCAATTGTAGCTTTATGACTAGAATGTCAACCTAACACACACTGGCTACAAACCTTTTAAATTATTATATATCGAATATGTCATTTCCAACAAATGAAATAGAGTCTCGTCTGTCGAGTGGAGTGCACACGTGCGCTCTCTCGCAGCTCTGACGATTCGATCGTTCGATAACTCGTGCACAGTTATTGGATATTTTTGTGAGTGTTCGGTAGTATTGTGTGTTCGTTCGGCTATTGTCAATCGACACGCTCTTTTCAGAGCGACGGTGCACCTTTACCCGTGTATAAATTAAACCGCAGTTTTCGGTACAAGCCGAGCACACAGAGTGCATTGCGTCAACTCGCCGTGCAGCACGTCGTGCTTCATGCTGCGCTTCAGGAGTCATGTGCAGTGCATCACGTCGTTCTTCGTGCCGCGCCGTGTGCAAGATACGAAGAGAGAAGAAACCGAAGTGCTAGGGACCTCCCACTAGGCTACGTAGCTTCTCTGTGAGGCATTGTCCGTTAAATTTTAAACAGGCGCACCCCCCTGCCCTTCATACAAGGAGGTTAGTAATGTCCACCCCCGCCTCCCCACATGCCCCTCAGGCCCTCGACGATGCCAGCCACATCGAAGATCTTATTCGTTTTCATATGTTCGCAACTCAGAAGAAACCGTTGTTAATCTCTGAGTTTAATAGGCTCAAACGTACGCACGCGCGCGGTAATTGCGGTCGTAAGATACCCCGCTGTTTTTCCGTGAATACTTTCGAGATTCTCTCCGGTCGCGACTCTGACGACGATTCCGAAGGATCCGATTTGGACCTTGACTCCGTTCTCGCGAACAATAACGGCGGTTTTCAAGCCGTAACGCACCACGTTAAACGCCCACGCGCCGTGAACCCATCAGATAGCGACTCCGCAGCGGGACATTCCGTTTCCAAACAGTCGAATCTAGGTGGTGCTCTGGTGCCTCGAGTCTCGCCCGCGCCCTCTGTCCCAACTTCGGCTAAAGCTTTGGCTGCGGAACCTGCAGTTGTGGCTTACAAGCCACGCCCCCCGCCCCCCGTCCCGCTTCGTGACAAGGCTCGTTGGATCGAGATCTCTAAGGACATTACGTCCCGTGAGATCTACGACACATCCGCCGTCAGTTCCGTTGCCGGTATTTCTATTAGAGTGTCCACCTCCGATAAGCATCGTAAGCTCAGTAAATACCTCTGGTAGCAAAAACTCCACTTGTACACACACGCGCTCGAGGATGAGCTCGTCCTCCGTACAGTCATTCGCGTGGTTCCTTCAGAACTCCCCACCGACAATATCTTAGTCTACCTGGAGAAGTAGTATCTCCCAATCAGGAGCGTACATCGGATGTACCACCCCCGTACGAAGGCCCCCTTTCAACCTAGTACTGGTCACACTAGACCGTGATACGTGTGGTAAGAATACTTTCAACCTCACCTCTGTGTGCGGTCTCTCCCGTATCTCCGTAGAGCCTCCTCGCAAGACCTATGTACCCTCGCAGTGTCACAACTGCTTGGTGTACGGCCATTCCGCCCAGCACTGCCACCTGCGTCCTTGATACGTCAAGTGCCTCGGAGATCACTCCACTAGGGAGTGCCCCCGCATTCCAGAGATCACCGTGCCTCCCAGTTGTGTCCTCTGTGAGCAACCGCGAACTATAGTGGATATCCTCGCGCGTCCTGCTCGACCCGTCCCGCCGCGGCAGACGTGCGACCTCGTCCAGGGCGCATGTCCCGCCCTCCAGGTCGCAACTGCCTCCGCCTCCATCCATATAAAGCCAGAAGGCTTTCTCTGATCTGCCGGGCACCTCCAGTGTACCGGCAGCACCGGCACCCATGCCGATTGCGCTCTCCTGGCGCGCAAAGCCGCGCCCGCCACCCCCAGCTTCAGAAGATTCAGTCCCCCTGTGCCACCTACCGCGTCTTCCATATCGACCACCAGTATAGACTGGATAGCTCAACTTTTATTAGTACACGATGTTCAACAAATACACGCGTTCAACGTGCTCGTCAACAGTAAGTCTGAGCTCGAGCTCTTAACGCGATCTCAGCTTTCCCGGCCGTTGCGACTATGTTATAAAGTCTAACCCGCGCCGCGCATAAATAAATTTGCGATAATCATAATCAGTTCGAACCCGCGTGTTCATATACATTAGACTGAATCATTTGGAACTTTTACGTAATTGTATAGTTAAGTCGGCTCCGCGCCCATTGTCTTCTATTTTTCGTTGGATGTCCTCTTAAAAGATGCGTGTTTGCGCTCACTCCCGCGACTCTCTCTGCTCACGCCGCCGTGAGCAAGAGGTGAAGATATAATTCCACACACACACGTCGCGTTGTCTATGGTAGCAACTCGAGTCTAGGTTTGTCCCTCGGTGTTGAGCCCTCGAATATATTACTCGCGTGAATACAGTGACTCACGCTAGTTTTACACATACACAGATCACCCCATACACGTGCACACAAAGGTACACACAATGGTTGGGTTACTTTTCATCCCTTTTCGGACTAAAATAGGTCACACAACTTAGTAGTCAGATACAAAATCCACGTATGCATTCGTGAAACATAGATAGTTACACATGCTTAGCTTAGATTAGCTTAATCACATCGGGAACTTTGGTGAAGAGCCACATCCTACACGAGGTGACCCTGTCTAGCAGAACACTACGGATCTAGGCTAGAGAGCCGATAAACACTCCTGGGGCTCGGTTCCAGAACCGGGTCGGGGCATATACCCCGGCAGACGGCGCCCCTCGCAGTACCCCTCTGCTTATCAGAGGGGACAGGGGATGGGGTAAGGACGGGCCTGCTTCGGTTCGCCCGTCAGAGGGTGGAGGGAGAAAACCTCCTTAAAAAGTTACCGTGGGAGAAAACCACGTAAAAAAGTTACGGAGGGTAGTGCCTTCGGGCGGCGGGAGGGAGGAAACCTCGGTAAAAAGTCACCGTGGGAGAAAACCACGTTAAAAAGTTACGGGTGTTGAGGAGACAACCTCGTTAAAAAACAGACGGGAGGCCTTCGGGCGGAGGGAGGTAGAAAACCTCGTTAAAAAGTTACCGTGGGAGGAAACCACGTTAAAAAGTGACAGAGGGACGGCCTTTGGGCGGAGGGAGAGGGAGAAAACCTCAAGAAAAAGTTACCGTGGGAGGAAACCACGTTAAAAAGTGACAGAGTGACGGCCTTTGGGCGGAGGAAGAGGGAGAAAACCTCAAGAAAAAGTTACCGTGGGAGGAAACCACGTTAAAAAGTGACAGAGGGGAGGCCTTCGGGCGGAGGTAGAGGGAGAAAAACCTCATTAAAAAGTTCCTGTGGGAGGAAACCACATTAAAAAGTGACAGAGGGGTGGCCTTCGGGCGGAGGGAGAGGGAGAAAACCTCGTTAAAAAGTCACCGTGGTAGAAAACCACGTAAAAAAGTTACAGGTGGTGGTGGTTGGAGGGGGTGACCCCTTGACTGCCAAACCGGACCAAGGAGGGAAGGGGCTGGGGACCTGACTTTCCATTGCACATTGGTTCGGTAGACGGGTAGGCAGCTTGACCGGGCTGTCGTCGCGGTCAGGGCGTTCGCGCTGGGCCTTGTCGCCGGGGTGGCATGGTGCTTGCTTGTTCGATCCCGTGCCACTCCATAGCGCGGCAGACGGTATCTTGTGGGTTTTTTTAGTCAGTAAGAGTCTGACACCCCACAGCTCCCCAGGGCTGTGGGTGTCCAATGAAGGATTTCTTCCCAAATTAAAAAAAAAAAAAAAAAAAAAAAAAAAAATCACATCGGGAAACTCGGCGACAGTTCAAGCCGAGGCACATCGTGCGCTCTTGCGCTGATCACCTAAACAAATCTGGTGAGTGGCATAATCGCTTCCCTTAGTAGTCCGGTGAATCTGTAGAGGCCCCAGGGCCAACAGGGTATGTCAGTTCGAAAAAAAAAACAAACAAAATATTTTTTGTCACTATATATACCAACTAGAAATCAGAATAAATACAGTCTATTATTACACTTTCCGAGTTTCACTGAGTTTCACTCTTTTCGACATAACTTAGACTCCTGCAATGGTGACCCTTAGTCAGGAACACTAGAAGGAAGATGCCAAGTCATGAAACGGTTATTCCTAGCCTGAAGACACAAGCTAAAGTCTAATCTAATCAAGTCCTTTTTGTTTATTTCTTACTATTTATTTGCATATTTTGTACAATAGACATATAGTGTAACAACAAACGGCAAGACAATGTTAAAATTGTGACGTCTTCATGCATATCTAACAACGAGTTTGTCGGGATATCTGGAGTGGATTTTAAAATTGTCTAGGGATTCTTGATTTTATTATCACAATACAATATATATATCCTTATTCGCTATTATATTCTAAAATGCTATAAATCTTTAATAATGTTACTTTACAGACTAAAACTAAATTATTTCCATGCGTCTGCCAATAATAAGTCTAATAAAAATTCAAATTTTTATTATACGTTTCTATACCAAAGACAATCTTAAAATAGTATATTTAAATAAGGCCAAAATAGGTGGTACAATTTTACAACTGGCCATATAATGACGTAAAAAAAAGATAATACAACAGTTTAGATTGAATGTCAAAAATAAAATCACAAAAAATCAATAAAATGAAAACATGCAATCTTATGGACACGTAAAAGCTCTTATTTGTATGAACTGGAAAGCATAAAGGTAGCTATGAAAGGTATGCGACATTCGTATGTTGTTGCATCCGGATTGCTCGAAGACAACGAAATATATTTCATGGTCTGATCCAAAGTACCAAATAGAGTTAGTAAGACACCTCAAATAAATCTAAGATCGAGGAAACTGACTAGAGGGATGTCTATAAGGATAGCTCGTAAGCTTTAATTTCTATCTTTTAGAATGTTTTTCAACCACTTTATATTCTGATTTATTATTATTATATTTTAATTTTTCAGTGTATGGTACTCTCTAGATACAAAACACGCTTTAAATCAGTAAGATTCTATAAACAAACGATAGTACAATTCACAAAAAGATTGAAGATTTATTTAAATATACCTAGTGAGTTAAATAACATTAGAGGCATGAAGAATATAAGTAATATATATATTTCGCAAATTGAAGACGTGTTTAATCGCCCTAAAGATGTCAAAAATGTGTGTATAATAATAAGCAAAAATAATAGGGATCGATATAAGAACCGTAAAAAAAGGAAAGTTTATAACATACCAAATTTTATTTCGGCATTGTCTTTATCGAATTCAAATAACATAGCACCAATGATCGAACAATCTAGTATGCCTGAATTAAGAAACCAAAAGAAGTATAAAAAAGTGGGTATTAGTAACTCTGTCATAGCTGTAACTACAAATAATCCTTATCGTTCACATTATATAGTAAACATAGTGTCAGGTCATCCAGAACCTGAATGTTTAAATTTATTTAACAATTCACTAACACAAGCTAGATGGAGAATTTACAGATGTCAGTTAAATACTAAAGAGGAAACGTGCTGCTGTTCATGTAATTCTGACGCAATGTTCGAAGTAATGAAGAGTTTATACGATTGTTATAAAAAGAAAAATTGTGATCACTGTAATTGCATACTCTGCGGACATTTGCCTAAAGAAGAAAGACGTCTAGGAGAAATGCGTAAAGAAGATAGTCGTATCGCTCCTATAGATACTGAAAAGAAGAAACAAAGGTCAAGAAAAACTGAATCCGGTTTGCCGCTAGCAACAAAGGCTGCGGTTGAAAGAGAACAATCAAAAAAATTAGAAGAAACTGTTGTGTCAGAACCACTTGAAGGAAAAACTTCTAAAGAAAAAGAAAAAATTCTTAAGAAAAGGGCTGAAATGGGTGCTACTCTTCCCGAAGGACGAACACCTTCAGAAAAAGCTTTAATACAAAAAATTAAAACGGAAGCCGCATTAAAAAAAGTGCCATCGGAAAAAGTTCGTAAAGCAAAAGAAGCTGGCTTATTAACACCTTTACAAGGTAAAACACCTGAACAGAAAGAAAAAATATTAAGGGGGTTAGCTATGCATGGAATTCCGCTTCCAGAAGGTAAAACCCCGTCAGAAAAAAAGATAATAAATAAAGTTCGGAATGATATTGGTCTTCCTCCAGAACCCAAAACAGCTTCAATAAAAGAAAAATACAAGCGAGGCATGGAAAACGGAATTATTACTCCGTTAGAGGGAAAATCTGCAGCTAAAAAAGAAAAAATCCTAAAAGCTCAAGCTAATCTTGGTATACCATTACCTCAAGGTCGGACTCCTTCTGAAAAAAAATTGATAGCCAAAGTTAAAGCTATATCTAGTATTCCATTAGATGTGGTACCGTCAGAGAAAATACGTAGAGCAAAGAGCGCAGGGTTACTTACACCATTATCAGGCAAGACGCCCAAACAAAAGGAAAAAATACTTAAAGGATTAGCTATTGAAGGTATTCCACTTCCAGAAGCTAAAACACCGTCTGAAAAGAAACTTCTTGAAAAAGTTCGTACTGAATTGGGTCTTCCACCAGAACCAAAAACCGATTCAGGAAAAGAAAAATATAAAAAAGCTGTGACAGCTGGCATAATAACTCCTCTTGAAGGCAAATCGCCTGCTGAAAAAGAGAGAATTCTTAGAAGCCAAGGAGAAATGGGTCTTGCCTTGCCAGAAGGACGAACACCATCAGAAAAAGCTCTCATAGCTAAAGTGAAAACAAGTCTTCGGCCTCCTTCAGAAGGTGTTATTTCCTCGGATAAATTTAGTAAAAGAAAAGCCACAGGAATACTTACACCATTAGGAAGAAAAACGCCAGAACAAAAAGAAAAAATTTTCAGAGACCATGCTATGCGTGGTTTTCCATTACCTGAAGCTGAAACACCATCAGAAAATAAAATTATTGATAAAGTTCGAAACGATCTTGGGCTACCACCGGAACCTAAAGCAGCTTCTGAGAAGGATAACTATAATAAGGGAATCTCTGCTGGTATCATTGTACCTTTAGAAGGTAAGACACCAGATGAAAAGGAAAAGATACTAAAAACACAAGCAAAACTAGGAATACCACTTCCTGAAGGAAGAACACCATCTGAGAAGAAATTAATCAAGAAAATAAAAGGATCGCAAAAAAAGTTAACACAGAAAGAAAAACGGGCCTTATCACCTGAAAAAATTAAGAAAATGGATGCAAAAACAGCTAAAGTCATGAAAGAGGGCAAAGGCCCTAGCGATGAATGTATTTGTGATATCCTTACCCCCGAAAGTGAGAAATATTTAATAAAACCGAAGATATCTAAGTTATTACCACATAAAATAACCTCCGAAAAACTGAAAGCAGCAAAAGCTGTCGGTCTGCTTACACCTTTGTCAGGCAAAACACCTGTCCAACAAGAAAAAATATTAAAAGGATTAGCTAAACAAGGACTTCCGTTACCTGAAGGAAAAACGGCTTCCGAAAAAAGACTGATTGATAAAGTACGAGCAGATATGGGTCTACCACCAGAGCCAAAGACTTCTTCAGGTAAAGCAAATTATGCTAAGGCTCAAGCTGCAGGTATAATAACACCGTTGGAAGGTAAGACAGCAAGCCAAAAAGAAAAGGTTCTTCGAAAGCAAGCTGAAATGGGAGTACCTTTGCCTGAAGGTCGAACTCCATCAGAAAAGGCATTAATCAATAAATTAAAAACAACTTCTGTACCCGGAATTTCTACACCTTTGTCTGGCAAGACTCCGACCGAAAAAGAAAAAATATTAAGAGGATTAGCTAAACAAGGACTTCCGTTACCTGAAGGAAAAACGGCTTCCGAAAAAAGACTAATTGATAAAGTACGAGCAGATATGGGTCTACCACCAGAGCCAAAGACTTCTACAGGTAAAGCTAATTATGCTAAAGCTCAAGTTGCAGGTATTATAACACCGCTAGAAGGCAAAACTGCAAGCCAAAAAGAAAAGGTTCTTAGAAAGCAAGCTGAAATGGGACTACATTTGCCTGAAGGTCGAACCCCATCTGAAAAAGCATTAATCAACAAAGTAAAAACAACTACTGTACCCGGAATTTCTACACCTTTGTCAGGCAAAACACCGACCCAAAAAGAACAAATATTAAAAGGATTAGCTAAACAAGGGCTTCCGTTACCAAAAGGAAAAACGGCCTCCGAAAAAAACTTGGTTGATAAAGTACGAGCAGATATGGGTCTACCACCAGAGCCAAAGACTTCTTCAGGTAAAGCTAATTATGCTAAGGCTCAAGCTGCAGGTATAATAACACCGTTGGAAGGTAAGACATCAAGCCAAAAAGAAAAGGTTCTTCGAAAGCAAGCAGAAATGGGATTGCCTTTGCCTGAAGGTCGAACCCCATCTGAAAAAGCATTAATTAATAAAGTAAAAACAACTGCTGTACCTGGAATTTCCACACCGTTATCTAGCAAGACACCGGCCCAAAAAGAAAAAATATTAGAAGGATTAGCTAAACAAGGACTTCCGTTACCTAAAGGAAAAACAGCTTCCGAAAAAAAAATTATAGATAAAGTTCGAACTGATCTAGGGCTACCACCGGAACCTAAAACAGCTTCTGAAAAGGATAACTATAATAAAGGGATTTCTGCTGGTATTATAGTACCTTTAGAAGGTAAGACGCCAGCTGAAAAAGAAAAGATACTAAAAGCACAAGCGAAATTAGGAATACCACTTCCAGAAGGAAGATCATCATCTGAGAAGAAATTAATTAAGAAAATAAAAGGATCGCAAAAAAAGTTAACACAGAAAGAAAAACGGCCCTTATCTCCTGAAAATATAAAGAAAATCGATGCAAAAACAGCTAAAAACATAAAAGAGGGCAAAGGCCCTAGTGATGAATGTATTTGTGATATCCTTACCCCTGAAAGTGAAAAACATTTAATAAAACCGAAGATATCTAAAGTAATGCCACATAAAATAACCTCCGAAAAACTGAAAGCAGCAAAAGCTGCCGGTCTGCTTACACCTTTGTCAGGCAAAACACCGACCCAAAAAGAAAAAATATTAAAAGAATTAGCTAAACAAGGACTTCCGTTACCTGAAGGAAAAACGGCTTCCGAAAAAAGACTAATTGATAAAGTACGAGCAGATATGGGTCTACCACCAGAGCCAAATACTTCTTCAGGAAAAGCGAATTATGCTAAGGCTCAAGCTGCAGGTATTATAACACCGTTAGAAGGTAAGACAGCAAGCCAAAAGGAAAAGATTCTTAGAAAGCAAGCTGAAATGGGAGTACCTTTGCCTGAAGGTCGAACTCCATCAGAAAAAGCATTAATCAGTAAAATAAAAGCAACCACTATACCTGGAATTTCTTCAGAAAAGCTTCGAAAATCTATATCGGCTGGATTACTTACATCTCTCCAAGGTAAAACACCCGAGCAAAAAGAAAAAATTCTAAGAGATAGGATCGCGTCAGGCTTACCTCTGCCAAAAGGAAAAACACCATCAGAGAAAGAAGCAATTGAAAAAATCAAAGCTGCTACAGGTTATATATCACCACATGTTACAAAAACTCCATCAACCGCTATGACCCCTTCAGGTAGCAAGTTAAAAGGTAAAACTTCATCTCAAAAAGAAAAGATATTGAGAAGTATGGCAAAACAAGGTATTCGACTTCCAGAAGGCAAAACGTCATCTGATAAAGCTCTAATTTCTAAAGTTAAAGCTACTGAAAAAGTACCTACTACGCGCGTTCCATCTGAAGTGTTACGAAAAGCAAAAGCTGCTGGTCTTTTGACCCCTCTGAAAGGTAAAACAACACCAGAAAAAGCAAGAATTTTAAAAAAAATGCATGAGGTTGGGTTACCATTACCTGAGGGAAGAACTCCGTCTGAAAAATCACTGATACGTAAAATAAAAACTTCAGAATCATCTACTGTACCATCAGAAAAACTAAGAGCCGCAAAAGCTGCAGGATTATTGACGCCATTATCTGGTAAAACACCTGCGCAAAAAGAAAAAATATTAAAAGATCTAGCCAAAGCGGGTATACCTTTACCGGACGGAAAAACACCATCAGAAAAAGAATTAATAAAGAAAGTTAGAAAAGAAATGGGCTTGCCTCGAGAGGCAAAATCACCATCAGAAGCAGATAAATTACGAAAGGCATATACAGCTGGATTAGTTACTCCTCTAGAAGGAAAAACACCTGCCCAGAAAGATAGAATACTCAAAGACCTAGCAAAGGCTGGTGCACCTTTACCAGAAGGAAGGTCAAATTCTGAAAAAGCCCTAATCAAAAAAGTGCAAGCTGAAGCAATGGCGAGACCATCAAAACGCTATACACCTTCAGGATTGGGTTCTCCTGCCTTACCACCTGAAAAAAGACATAAGCTTGATAAAAAGACAGCTAAATTAATGAAAGAAGGTAAAGGACCGAGTGACGAATGTTTATGCAGTCTTCTAACCCCAGAATCTGAAAGGATAGTCAAGACGCCATTAGGGTCTGTTCATTCTGAAAAATTACGCAAAGCAAAAACGATTGGCTTATCAACACCTTTAGAATCACGCAAACAAAAAATTCTTAAAACCGGATTTTCTAGTCCTGATACTAAAAAGGATATAGTAAAAAAAGATCGAAAATTGACGAGTACAGCACCGAAGCGTATATCATCGGAAAAACTAAAAAAAATAAAGACAAAATCACGAAAAATTGGTGTGGAAACCACCAAAAAAAGCGCTAAGTCAATCGGTGCGATTAAAAAATCAGCTGGAATCGTGGAGGAGTTTGAAGATATCCACAAGAGTACAACTTGTGAACGCGGATGCGGTTGTGATAAAAAGAAAATAAGATTTAAACATAGTTATGTTAAAATCAGAGTTACTTCACCAGATATTTCCTCAATTTGTCCTTGCCCTAATGAATGTATCCCAGGCGTAGTAAGTGGTATCTTAACAGATAACGAAGGAATTAAGGTGACAGTTGGAAGAGCGTTAGGCGTCCCGTCATTTTCAGTCGAGATACCTAAAAATAATGTTACATCTTTGATTTATATTAACGAAAATTGTGCTAAAATTTCAACAGAGAGTATTGCAGATGATGTTATTTACTCGACATTAGGCGATACCAATACACGTCCCGATAAGAAAAGACAAAATTTGTTTCGCAGATCGATTAACGGAAATGGTGATAAAGAATGCTCAGAAAGTTATCACAGAATCCACAATAACTTGAACCCGTATATTTATGATTTTGAAACCGACAGTACCACAGAGGCAGATTACACAGATTTTGATACGTCATCACAAATCATAGATAGAAGCACGGCTTCTTCTATTTCAGTTTCATTTATATCTAAAGATTGCTCAGAGTCGACTGGTTCAAGTTTTGAATCAATATATCTTCTTAAAACCGAATCATCATTAAGCCTTTCGATATCGTCTGAAGATGGTCTTGGAAAAATAAGTATAATATCGCTGGTAGACAATAGTGTCGTTTCGCATTCAAGTCATTATTTATGTTATCCACAAACGTGCTACAGTGACGACAACACTGAAGAGAAGAAATATATTACAAGCCAAATAAATTGCTCCATTATCGAGAGTGAAGTTAGGTAAGTATGTATATGTCACAGCCATCATAAACTTAACGAAAAACCTGCAGTAGTCATTGATTTCAACTTGTTGTTAATTCTCGTTTCCTCGTTCGCATTTCGGGATCATCTAGTGTATACCCAGGTTTCGATAAACTTGCAGGCCAGCGTGACATCGATGACTGGCGATGGATTGCCTATTATTTGGGATCTTCGTTATTTTTGGGCTGCCTGCGTTATGTGCTTACCATCAAGCACGGTACTATTAATTTGCTGATATCCTATTAAAAAAATATATTACATCATATTTTAAAGTTATTGTTGGACTGTATTTACCATTAGGCAATTTCTTGTCATTGGGCATTAGGTAAAACAAATAGAAACAATTAAAAATACTAATGATACTCTTGACGAAGGACGTGTACTATGAAGCGTTTTATCACAATATTAAACCTCGGCCTTTATCGATAACATTTTGAGAATTCGAATTTATTTATACGAATATATTATATATATATATATATTATTTCAAATATGCTAATGATATCATTTTCAATTGACTGTTATGAAAAACACCGCGGCGATACCCGAATAGTTAAGAAATATTCCCATAGTATCACCATATAGACCTGTAAATCTATCTGCGTTGGAATTCAACACTATGTCGAGAGGGAGTAGTGATTAATGTCATACCTTACTGGCCACTTATTGGCACCTATTACTTATTGTATAAGCATAAATATATAAGCGTCTAGATCGCTGTATATATATATTGTTTTTCATCTTCGGGCTGTATCCCGACTCATTATTATTCATTATCATTTATCATTAAACTATATATATATACATATAATAATAAAAATTGCATTTATTTTCAGCACC
Source organism: Antheraea assamensis (assembly GCA_035772565.1). Lineage (NCBI taxonomy): Eukaryota > Metazoa > Arthropoda > Insecta > Lepidoptera > Saturniidae > Antheraea > Antheraea assamensis. The sequence continues at coordinate 2,566,501 of JAQQSE010000010.1, read as the reverse complement.
ACTAGTGGTATCGCCGAGGATAATTTTCATAATACATTACACAAAAACTTTACAAATGATACCGACGTTCTAATATTCAGAGTGTCTGGTACCAATATAAGTAATATGAATGATAAATTTCAAGGAAACAAACATATAGACAAACCTGTTTTAATTATGAACGATTTAAACAGTGACCATAATATAAAAGGTATGGTCGATGAAATTCTATCAAACAATTTGGTCGGTGATGTCTCATCGGTTTTCATCGTTGTGGCGAGTTCTGACAACGTGACGGAATGTTCAGGAGACAGTTCCACAGTATACATTCAAATGTGTGACAATTTGTCAAATTGGAGGAATGGGTTACGTATATATGACAAATGTAAGTATATTCGATAAGTACCTATAGGTAAACTGTTTTTTCACGTACTTAAAGAACCTAAGGATCGCAAGGTTAATGCTTTATGTTTACATATACATTTCTGAAAACTATATAATCGATATGAACTATCTTAACTCAAGAGGACGTCGTTGCAAAGATATATACGTATCTTATTCATAAGGCTTATGCTTAATACCTCGCTAGCTCATGACATATTGGTATATTATACACGGCCTTACGGATGAAACATTTTAAAGCGCGCCTCAATTAATTAAATGGCACTAATTGATTTAATATTATTACCAAATATACCTATGCAATATACAAAATTACTGTAGGTATTTATAATTACTCAGTCAGACAAAGATAGTTGGCACACTTAGTGTTTTTTCATGGAGAAACATTCCGCGGTGTTTTTTTACGTTTTCCATTTACCTAAGACTCCTCATTAGATGGTGCTAGGCTATATGTAATTGTTATTGTGCATTGTAATTTAAGTTTTTTTTTATACTTTATAGCTTAGCGTTTGATCACAATCTCGTCTCATGCTTAATGATGATGTAGTCTAAGATGGTAGTCATGCTAAGTCTACAGGGAGACTGGTTCTCAAGTGTAGCTGCCGGAACACACCAACAGGTGCTTGGTGACAGATTTTCAAGCTAGCCAGGCGGACTTAGAAAAAGCCCTACCACCAAGATACCACTACCATCAAAATATTTTTGTTCACCGAAAACTCCGACTCATTTGGTAGGATTCGAACCTACGTCCTTCGAACCTACGTCCTTCGACGCTATGTTCGAACACACTATAAACTGAGCCGTCATCGCGTGTGCGTGTGCGTGTGCGTTTGCGTGTGCGTGTGTGTGCTTGTATGTATGTACTGTTTGCATCAACAATCATAACAATATTTTTAAGTATGAAGGTGGATGGATATAGGAGTATAGGAAGACCGAAAATATGTATAGGGAAATTGTGTGCAAAATGATATCTGTATGAAAGGTATGAACACTGACATAACATCTGAGAAGGGAGGAGAGATCTGAGAAAGAGGAAATGTAGTTATGTTGACTCTACTTAGGTGGGATAATGGTAAGAAGATGATGTGATATAATTTAGTTTAACTCAAAGGGAATAGAATAGATCACTTTCATTTGTTGTTCAAACCCAATTGTCAAAATTTGTATCATGAATTTTTTATCAACATCAGATATACGAGCCAAAATCTTTAACAGACACAAAGTACATAATCTTGAACACCCACCAATCTTCTTATATATATTATAAAACAAAGTCGTCCGCCGCGTCTGTCTGTCTATCTGGATGTTCGAGATAAATTCAAAAACTTATAAACGGATTGTAATGCGGTCTTCACCAATAGATAGAGTAATTCACGGGGAAGGTTTAGGTATATAATTTGTCAAAGTTTTTTTTTTTTTGTAAATTAAATTGTTGAAAGAATCGGAAAAAGTCAAGCCGCCTTAAGCGTTTCATGCACATAAGCATATATTTTTATCAGGGCAGGACAACGTCCGCCGGCCCTACTAGTACTAAATATACACAGTAATTACGTATATAGGTTAAGAAGTGTGATTGATTCAAAAATATTGATCAAGCAGTGCAAGCACAAATGTTTGTCTTTCCGAAATAGCCGTGTCATAAATATATTAGACAGCTTATTCACTGTAGCCGTATTGTCAGAGCAAATAAATAAGAATTATAAATAAAATTTTATTTATATTTTTAGGTGATCAACGGGATAAACATATCTCTACGAATGGTTTTAAAATTAATACTAGGTGTAGAACTTCGAACGTAGAGCAAATGAAAGAAAAGAATAAGGTTGTTTCCGAAGTAAAACTTGAGAGATATGCGAAGAAAATTAGAAATAGTCGGGAAATATCTCAATATGAAAGCAATGGCGGTAAAGTAGGAAGTCACGTCGCATGCATTGACACAACGTGTGACAGACCCTGCTGCTGTCAGCCGAAAGCGGCGTGGTCTCAAGTTTATGCGCCATCGGACCATTGCGTTGCGAGTGTCGTCTCTGAACTTATTACACCTATGATTATGAAGCAGGGTATCGCTCAAGGTAAATGGAAAGATGTGGTGCGCTCCTTTGGCTAATTCTACATAATTATTAATGTTACTTATATAAAAATGGACGTTAGTGAATAAATACATGACATACTTATGCGATTTATAAACTCAATCATTATTTCATCGGGAATCATGAGAGTTGGCATACTAGAGTATTTTGAATTGAAACTTCTTATGCGAGGGCTTTGAAATTCTGATCAGCAACCTTTTTATGTGACGGAAAGTGATGCAGGTGTTGGGTAGAGTGTGTAAAACACCTGTTCTCCTCCGATCACAGAAGTGAAGGCAACTTCGAGCGCTGTCAGTACTTGGATAGGTAAACGTCACGTGACTTTAGCTTACGTGGTATATTTTTTATTATAATACTAGCTGTTGCCCGCAACTCCGCATGCGTTGTTTTTATAATTTTGAATTACTTCTTATAAGATCAGCTATCTGTCAGTGATAGTCCCATGAAAATAGGTCCAATCGTTTTGGAGATAGAACTACAGACGAAGCCATGGATGACAGCTAGTCTAAAATAAAGTAGCCTATGTCACCCGGTGTAATTTTAACTATCCGTCAGTGAAATTTCCGTCAAAATCGGTCCAGCCGTTTCGGAGATTACCCGGAACATACAGACAGACACAGACAGACAGACAAAAATTTTAAAAATTGTATTTCTGTTACCAGTATCGTGTATAAGTTCATAGCCAATCAGTAAAAAGCCGTTATTTTGATATTACAAACAGATACTCCAATTTTATTTATATGTATAGATATATAGATTTCCCTGTTATAGAAAAGCTTCCCTTCTGTTCTATGTCTTTCGACAGACCCAGTTTTTTTCTTCTTAAATAAGGATTTTGTCACTAGGTACAGTATTGTGCAACTGATTGTCATCAAAGAAGCCAGCTTTGATACTTAAATACAGAAAATATTTTCGTATTATCCATTTTACTATACCTAAGCGACATTAGATGCGAAGCAGCAATGACTCAATGGTTAGTGAATTAGGACACCGCGTCGATCGACGTAGGTTTGATTCCATGTGAATGAGCTCGGCGAAGGAAAACATCATGATGAAACCATAGCATAATGGTAAGCTAGGGTTGACAGATTTCTGAGCAGCAAAGATGAAGGCCCTCGCTAACCGAGACAGACCGGTCGACCTAAATGACTCCCCGTCCGCCGAACCAGTGCCAGTAAAAGCCAGTAAAAGGTCAAGTCCCATGTACCCCGCTCCTTTCCTCCTTTGCCTGTTTTGGCAGTAAAGGAAATGCCTCCACCAACCGGTATTTACCAGTGTTTCTTATGAAGTTGCTTCCTCACTCGCTCTGAAATATTATAAAGAAAAGTTTAGCCGTGACTAAACTGTCATATCTGTTATTAGGTCTAAACGATGAAGCTTTTTTGAATGTATCGGAACTGGATGAATCAATGCAAGCGCGTTATGGTCGAATACAGATGGAAGCAACTCCAGTGACGTCGTGCGTAATTCCACCATGTTCTGGGCGTAACAGTTGCCACGATGAAGAACCGTTTAGAAAAAAAACACCTTCATTATCGCCAATTAATCAGTTGGGTTCTTTGCGTCCTTGTCATTGTAGACAAGAAATAATTCCGGAATTAAAACGCGACGGTGGGAAAAAATTTGCCAATACTGGAAACAATACACAACCATTGAAACCTGTTGGTGCAGGTAACTTTGTATCGATTTGTTATTATAGTTTAAAAAATGTCATAAATATACCTGAGTAAACTTCTCCTAGCAAGAACAGTACGAGTTCTGATTCGTATATTGAATAATATTTTCAATTTGTTTTTTATAAACTGACACGGGTACTCATTATGTTTGTATAGTAGTAGGTTTTTCTATTAGCACGCCTGTCTAACACTGTCAAATTAAAAATCTGTCTCCGAACAACTGTCGGTGAGTCCCGACAGTGGTACTTAAGAATTAGTTCTCCCCTAGGCTTAGCGTATTAATATTTGCAATAATTTTTGCACTAATTTTTGAATTCATTATTACAGAACAAGTTCATGAACAAAGCAGTACTACGGATATATTAAACAGACTGCCTGCTTTCACACCCATAAGTACGTTTCTCTATTTTTTTCTCTCATTCAAGTGATTTGCTAACATACTAGATCATCTACACATATTATAATCGAAACTTTGATACCTCCGAAATACACGTGGGATCTAATGGAACAAAAAATATTCCAGTGCCATAATACAAATGCGAAATATCTTCCCATTCTACTTCAATTAATCACTTTGTCCGTTGTTTGAGATTTGTCGCAAAAAATTAAATTTAAATATTTCAAATAAGTAAAAAGTTAGCAATAATAACTAACTCCAGAGATAATCATATATTAAATATAGCATTCTAAATGCAAAATCAAAATAATGCATAATTTTCTTTTATACACTTTTATCACGTTACACGTTGACACCTTGTAGATATTTTGTAAGCTTAAAATAAAAAATTCTCGCGCTTTTGCCATAAAACACTACCTAACTGCTGTGATAGGTTTTTTTTTCATTTAACGCGCAATATGTTAAAAACATAATATATCAAATTATTATATAATTAAAGAACATAACTTCACTGAATTACATATATGATTTCACTAAATTAAATGCAGATAATTATTTATATTCATTATGCAACTTTTTTTTATTTATACTCAGAAGGACTTTTAAGTACTTATGGTAACTGTCTACAAGTACTTAATTCCATGCAATGAATAAATACATAATTTTATACACAATACATTAGAATATTATGAATTGTATACATAATACATCACATCGAGGACACACAGTATTATGTACATTTTCAAAAAATATTCACATCTAATTAATTACATAATCTCTGACAGCTGAAATACTCCCCTATGTACTTTAAATTTGTTATGAAATTGTGGTTCTTGTACATTTTTTTTGTTCAAATTGAATATACGCTGTTAACCTGATGGGCCTTCACAGTATCACTGAAATATTGGGATAAGTTCAAGGGTACCAAAGTGGCCGAACCTCGGCTTCGGCTGTTACTTTGGGTGCAACAACGCGAATCTTACTAAGCTAATCATATATATACGAATTAGCAAAGCACACATCAGCATTTGTACTTGTACGTTAGAAAGTCTGGTAGTACAACACCATATTAATATACTAACCTCACATTATGATGAATGTTTGATTGAATCATTACCTAATTTCAGAAAATACTTCATGCGCGACTTGTAACCGTCCGAATTTTATAGACAATAAAAAGAAGAGTTGTCTCTGCAGCGGAAAAGAGAAGAAAGTGAAACTGGACCCTAAATGCCCATGCCAAGTATACGATCGGCCTTCTTCGCAGGAACCCATTCAAGAGTACAAGTCTATAGCCTGTCAACCTGACACTAAAGATAGCCATCAAATTGTGCCTGAATCGATAGACACGTGCATTTGTAGAAATAAAAAGAAAAAGAAGAAAAAGAAAAATGTAATTTGTGAATGTCCCGAAGTTCCAGATCTAGATGAACTTTTAGAGTCGACACCCTGGATCGACGAAAAAGTAATTCGAAAAATGCAATCTGATTTGACTCAAACCACTTCAGGATTTAAAATACATAAGCAAAAGAGTGAGCCGCCAGAAAAAGAATTGAGTTACGAGGACATAATCAACTATTATAAGAGTTTTTTAGTAGAAGACGAAAGTGATGCTCTGGTCAAGCGTCAAGATTGCGACTGTGAGACATCTAGTAAAAAACCAAAAGGCGTTGATTGTGAATGTCCATATGAACCGCCGCCACTAGCACAACCCGTGATAGACAATATTCCCCTACAAGGTCTTAAATTTCACATGGGTGCCAAAGGATCAGGGTCAAAAGGGCTGAGTGGTATTTGTTGCTTCGACGTGCTACATGAAAATAAACGAGTCGTAAAATTTCAATCCATAAACTATTTATCTTAAAATTTATTAATTTTTTTTGTGATTAATTATATATAATATTATAATAATGATTCTATAAAAATATTTACTACTGTCGTTTGTTAATGTTTGTAAATGTTAATTTCTATATCAATCATTTCTATATACAATATTTACTTAAATACACGCCATTTTCTTTCAAGATTGTTCTTTGTTCCTGAAGTCGTTACAACAATTAATTAACAAAGGTAAAAAACTTTATGTAATATTATAATCAACCTGAAAAATTCATAAAGTCACACAATACCAAATAGCAAGAAGTCAGATACATATACGTACAACATATATAATTTATTATTTTTTTATATATTTAGTAAGTACATATTTTCCAGAAAAAAATACTTCTATAAAGTTATTGATTTTTACCTGTAATTTAAACACAGTTAAAATATATTTGTCTCATTTTTTCTTGGTTCATAGAATGAGGTACTGACAAGGATGGCAATTTCATAACTTATTTTATTGGCAACATTACAATGTTATTAATAAGTGCTCATCAACGGAGAAAAGGCCGAATAACAAATTTTTTCGCGGCATCCCCAATCATTTGTCAATTGTGCTTCAAGTAGTTAGGACATTTTGTGTATAAATCCTTTCGTCTTTTGAGAAAATTAACCGGTAAGTAAATTTTACAACCTACAAACACTTGACGTTTAGGATATGTGTATTATAGTTGTATATTTGTAAATAAACACAATGATTTTGACATTGCACATACTATGCAAGACTATAACTAGAGGCTAACTGCATAACATAAAGACTTGATAGTATATGCGTTATGTGTCTATGTATACTGAATAAAATTTTGGTCCGTGACATATTTTACCGTTACGGTGACTTTTATGTTACGCTAATGGAGGCATATATCTAACTTTCGTTACTAAAAGCCATATAAAATATGACTATAGACACATCCCAAGCAAGCTGTAGGTTTTAAAATCTGCTTTAAATATGAATGAAAAAAGTTTCTTTAAAAAAAAAGATCGGTTATTTTAGGTCATTAATTTTCTTTGTGGTAGAATAATTTTTATGTTAGTGATTATTTTCTGTTATCTAAATATATTGTCCTTTATTCATAATATAAATAGTTTAACTTGTATGAAAAGCATATAATTTCTTCACAGGATTTGATCTTGGGACTCAACACCCATGTTTGGCCTTATTTGTGATCAAAGATTATATAGATATGTAAACCATATAGTCTTCGCAACAATCTTTGATGCTATTTAAGTTTAGATTATATACTTCAAATACACAAGCTTAATTTACATGTTTGGTTACTGACATGTTAACTAATATTTTATTAATAATTAAATCCTAGCTCTGTGTAGCTCCTAGCTAAAATGTCATTTTTACTATATGTAGGTCTTTATTGAACTAAGAAACTATATCCTTTTATAATCAGGCTTTAAGAAATATAGAACGGTATATATTATGAATAAGAAATATATATATATATATATAAAGGTTTTCTTACTTTTTTTCTACTTACTATTTTCTATGTTATAGAAGCATATTCTTTACACAAGATTAATCCAGGAGCTTTGATCATCTCTCTTACTCTCTATCTACTCATAAACCATCTATAATTGACTATTGCAGTTAAAAGTAGCCAAGTTCCTCTCACTTAAAGAGGTATCCCACTTATACAGTTAATTAAATAATTGTTTCATTTACAACATTAATTCAGCTATAATTTTATTAATAAAGATCAGAAATGGGTTTTTAAACATAATTTTTTTAGTTACAAATTCTTTTATATTGAAATAGGAATATGAAATATCAATAGAAAACTATAATAATCTGATTCCTCGTATTTGCACTGCAGTAGGTTTGCTAAATAAATTGTGTAAATTGAATCAGTATAAAATTATTATTGCATTATAAATAAAATTACAATTAATGCACATAAATTATACTTTATTATGTAAAGCAACTCACCAATTAATGATAATAATTACTTATTGATTAAATCGTTTTATCACGATATGAAGACATATAAAATAAGCCATATGAATTAAACCTTAAGTTTGAAAAATATATCCATTTGAGTAGATCAGGAAACTCAGCGACAGTTCAAGCCGAGGCGCACTGTGTGCCCTTGTGCTGATCTCCTAAATAAATCTGGTGAGTACAATAAGCTCTCCCCTTAGTAGTCCGGTGAATCTTTAGAGGCCCCAGGGTCAACCAGGGTATACCAGTTGGAAAAAAACAGAATATATCCATTTGAGTTTCTTGGTTCAACCTCAAAACAGATAAATTCTTCTATAAAATTGTTTTAATTAAATATTTGTTTGATTTCATTTATATTATTTTCAGCTTCGGCTATTACTTATGTATACTTCGGCTATTTTTTATGACACCGATCTCAAAAACGCAGACCATGTATTTAAATATAGTGACAATTTGTCTGTTGACTTGACCAGTGTATCATAAGGTCTACATTCATTTCTATGGAGCTTATTAAACCCTTATGGTTTTCAACAGTCCAGGGGTTAAATACCTTATCAATTTGTTTGAAGAATAGTGACAGTTGCTTAATAAAACTCCAAAATGTCTTAACTAACAAACAACAGTGTTACTTGAAGACTATGTGTTTAGGAAAATAAAAAAAAAACAAGTCTCAAATTTATTAGTTTCACTAAAAGATAAATTTTGTTTTAAAAAATGTTAGGATCTCAAGACGTTTTTCATTTACAAAGTTTTATCTCTTATTCAGTCTCCACTTAATGAGATTTTACTTCTTCATTCTTAGCAAAATTCAAGAATTCCTATCATAGCACAATAGACGAAATCTGGTGTGATTATTTCAGACGTAATTCAACATACATATATTTTTACTAATTTAGTAAAATACTATACTATACTGGATATATTGATTTATATTTTATAAATGCACTATTTATAACATCTTATATTATAACATACAATGAAACAAAGTACTGGATATTATTCATAATATTTATGTGTACATATATTAAATTGGAAAGTTGTTGTTAATTTTCTTAACCTTATTAAATATAATAAGGAATTTATTTCAAACTTTTTAAATAACAAGCAGAATTTCCTAAGTATGCATGTTAAAGCAAATAAATATATCGATAGTAGAATGAATGGTTATTTACTCACTTTTGAAAATATTGTGAGTTTTTTATCATTTAACCATAATTTCACAAGTTATTAAGTGATGAAGTGGCTTAAGATGGTAATAAGATATACATAGTGGAAAAAAAAAAAGTACAGCCGTCAGAGCACCTACACTGCATGGTGACAGGTTTCTTACTCGAGGGCGATACCTTTCCATGTGGGTATTACAAAATCAAAATCCTTTACAAGTTATTCAGTCTCATTGTAGGAACTTAAACTTACTTCAATCTACATGATACCCAAATACTGGTAACTGAGGTTTGATCCATTCAAAGTTAGTCTTTGCACTATTGATATAAGAAAATAGCTTTTAGATAATAAATAATTGATTTTTAATGTTATTTAGTGTGCTGCGCTTGCTAGTAGTGACAGGCTTACAAATTCAAGTTAATGCCACTAATAGAATGTTTTGAGATAGAAATTGTCATTATGCCCTCCTAAAAATAGTATAGAGGAATAAACTTTTTAAAATGTACTTCATTATTATTATTATTGCAATGTTATTTATTGCCCTCATTTTGCTCATGAGTATCTAATTAAGTTTCCTAGTCTGTACCTCTGCTTAAGTAGATTAAAATATATACTGTCACTATATATATTATATATAACCATAATTTATTAGTGAAAAGTAATCTTAGGAACTACTAATTCCACTTTGAACATTTTTTTACTGATAAAAAGGTACTTTTTCCATGAGCAAAGTAAGCAATATAGACTGTATTTTATTTAAAGTTGTAAAAAATGTAACCCTTGCTTAATAATATTGATTTCTTTTGACACAAATTACTTTGAATCATTCTATTGATATTTGCTACACGTTATATTGCATACATTATCATTATATGCCCAATGTATACTATTATAACTGAATATAATGCGTCTTTTTGAATCAGCAATATGTGCTTAGCGTTTTTTAATTCTGCTTGTTCAGGGGTTTTATGCAATTCCGACATTTTAACCCCATTAAGTTAATCATAATGTATACATAACTAACAACCGGCTCGAGTTTCACACGGGTGGGTGTAATATATTAATAGGGCACTATAAACGATATATATACTTTGGCCTGTTTGACATATTTACAGTTCGTCAAAGGAGTTGCCTAAAAATTTCACAGAGACACTTATTTGATTGTTTATTATTTGTTTGTGGATTATCTTACATATTATACCCTTACAGATTTAGTATGTTTTTTTAAATATACAATCTTAGCACACAAATAATAATTTTTGACTATCAGATTGCAATACATCAACTTTTACTTATTTCTATAAATATAATGTATTCGTATTATGTATATATATATATATATATAAATCTTCGTGACGAAATTCTCTGAACGATCGAGATTATCGATATTCCTTAAGATAGTTTACAAGATCTTATGTAATATATAGAGACACGTGAAAATCGATTGAATTTTCTAGTATTTATTAATAACATGCTATTATTTATATTCACGGTTATGCGAATATTTTTTGTAGTAATATTTTATTCATAGTTTGGATTTTAAAGCTATGCTCTGGTTACGTAAGGCGTTTTCATAACACGTGTTAAAAAACTTAACACGTGTAAAAATTGTATCGAAATAATTGGCAAGGCGTGTGATATAAAATGTAGATATGTATATATTTTTTTAATTTAACAGAATTCTGGTTCTATTCTTAATCTAGTTACTAATAGTCTACATGTAAAGGTTGTTTTGTTATAATTAACATGCATATGTGTTAAATTTGGGTCTGATGCATGATGGTATTGACTCCGTGTTTTGCAAGTGCAAAGTGATGTACCAGCAATAATGAAAACCAGAATATGCACTTCCCTTTATAAACTTACTTGTATAAATACTCGTCAATTTTCCTATTATGTATATTATATACTGAGGCAGCGTTATCATTACTTTGATAAGGCTTGGTTATGACTGGTATATGATCTGAATTTAACATTTTAAACCCAACATTTAATGCTATTGAATTTCTATTGTTATATATATATTTTCAGGAGCGGATTTATTTTCATTCCCTTCTATTTATTGTAGGTAATAAACTAATAGAAATGTACTTGAAGTTCTTATGTTAATTAAATCATTTTCTGATAGGATTGGAATACCGCTCCAGTTTAAACACCAACGTTATGCGACCGGGTGATAGTTTACCTCAAGAAAATAATTCAGTTGAACAGAATAATTTGAAACTAGAAGGTGTAGGGAAAGGCAGCAGTTCAGAAGAATCCGATAATAGTAGTTCAGCCAATTCAAAATCAGTTGCGGTAAACCGAAAGTCAGAGATGTCGACGACCAGCAGGAAACGTCCGGCGCCGTCGAGTAAGGCACCGCCACGAAAGAAACGTGCGCACTCAGACGACGACGATAGTGACGACTCAGTTCGATCCCATGTATCACAGGGTGAACCCAAATCCCCATCACCGGAGCCCGAAGAGCCGACTACAAAACTACCAGAGGTATATCGAATTTTATTTTAATCGGGTATGGTCATTCGGGAACGGTTTAAGTTGTAAAACTTATCTGAATTTCAAATTTAGGAATTGTTGAAGACATTTTATAAGACCCCTGGCGTTCTGATGATAGCCGGGCTCGTGTCGTGGGATATGGTCGCGCGCCGTGACAACAACCCGACGAAGCGCACCCATCCAAATCTATACACGTTTCACAAATTTACCGATCGTCGGGTAAGTGTTCATTAAACCTTTTTTTTTCTACTAAAACTCTCTCAACTTCAACACTATGGAAGTAACTAGCCATCCGTCTATATTTGTATGACTAAATTCCTTCCTAAATTGTTATCCTTAGTACTTTTGACTGGATAACGAATATTCGGTCACATCATTACTTTTTTAAACTTTATATTTATGCTTCCTGTTTCTAATTTTCAGTAAATTGTAGGCATGTTGTCCATACATTTATAGATACAGTGAATTCATCCCTTTATCTTAAATGAGATAACACATTTTTACCATTAAATATACCAAGAGGATAATGAATGATTTTTATTACAGTACCGACTTATTGTCAGTGGATGCACAGCTGGTCACTCTGTCTTGGTATCGGAGGACGGGGAAGCCTATACATTTGGTGAGGAATTTTCTAAAAAACTATTCATTTCACTCAATTGGAATTTTTCAGTAGGTTATATATAAGAAATTATAATTAAACATCGTAAAACAGAAAAAGTAAACAATTTAACGAATTATAACACTTTATTTAAATTGAACACTGTTTCACAATAATTGTAGTTCTAATACTTAATCTAATAAAATATCTACATATCTCATTTCGATTTGTGTACACATAAAATTAAACTTATAATGTCTGTTATATATCTGAGGTAATTCCTGCAAAGGCTGAACTGATTTCAACGAGATTTCCGCGAAGATAGATTACAGTATATTATCTAGACACCGTATCATTACTTTTCCCATAACAGTTAAATGTGGTAATAATAAAAATGAACAGATCTAACTTATAATCGGTAAAACGATTACAGGGTCTGATTAATATTAATAATAAATTACAAACAATAAAATAAAATTTATATAAATAAATAACAAAATTAAAATGGAAAAGTAAAACCATTTTCAATAGAACAAAAGTATTGACCATAGGTTGAGTATAGATTAAAAAGAAACTCAAGTTGTTATTATTTAGAAAATTATCTGTCCCCTTCATTCCTACGATATTTTGTCACTGAATACTTTTTCTAGTTATAAATTGATTAAGTTTTATTATTTTTTAAGCATGCTGTATTTTTTTTTTGTTTTATCTATCGTACGGTTGGAAATTCACTAAAGTAATATAGCTGTTTTCCGATCCGAATGGATTGTTTTTTATATGTACATAATGACCATTTAGTTGGTAAATATATATGCATTAGATTTTTCCATTAAGTAATTAATTTTCTTATTCATTATATTTGACTGTATACCAATGGACTCGAGATATTGCCCTGTCACATGCTGACAGGCTGAACGTATGGAGTCATATATCTTTTTTATGCGAAAAATTTAAACAAAAATCGAAATCTCGATAACCGTATTTATTACCTACGTCCAATTATAGCTAAGAAATGTCCAGGTGGCACTTATAAGTACAGAAAAAACGGCCAGTCTATATACAATGAGAAGAATCATGCATACCGGATTTTTTTTCTATACGAAGGGTTTATTTACTTTATTAGGTCGTAACACATTCGGCCAGCTCGGCTTCGATGATACGGTTACCCGTAACGTACCAGAAGCCGTACCCGCATTACGAGGCAAGAACATCATCCACGCTGCGGTGGGAAAGCACCATACTCTGTTTGTTACAGGTACATTTTAAAATATATGAATAACGAGTAATAAATAAAATGTTGTTAAAATTCGTTATATTCCGATATTAATTTGTTATTTGTGAGTAGAATTATTGACAGATTTACATACATACTTATATATTATGCAGACTATTACTAAAGAATTATCTATTACTATACTAAAGAAATATACTCTCCCTGTGTGAGCTTTGATATAATATATATTTTACGTGAACATAAATTAATCTAAAATTTTCTGGAAAAACAATTTTTATTTTTATATTGGCAGTGGTGCTCTGAATGTCCAACCGCTGTTATATAGGAAGGTATTTTTGAAGGGGTCGTAATTGTACAAACATATATAATATATATATATATATTTTTTTTTAATGACAGACACGGGAACCGTTTACGCTTGCGGTGACAATAAGAGCGGCCAATGCGGTGTGGGATACGTCTCTCCGCAAATTTTAAAACCGACTCGGATCAAACACAGGTACGAATATCATTTTTTGATTATAAGTGACGATGTGGTTCAAAATGGTGACTTCTTTTTAAATACTTTATCGATTTATAGGTTTTGACCACAATCTCATTTGATGTTAAATGATGATGTGGTCTAAGATGGTAAGTCATGCTTAACCTAGAGAGAGAATGGCTCTCAAGTGCAGCTGCCGGAACACACCAACAGATACTTGGTGACAGGTTTTCAACTTGAGGCTGGTAGCTAGCGGGGGTGGCGCGCTTAGAAAGAGCCCTACCACCATGCTATGGGCTCATCACGATGTTTTCCTTCACCGAAAGCTTCGACTCAGTTGCTAGGATTTGAATCTACGTCCTTCGACACTGTGTCCGAACACGCTATTCACGAAGCCATCATCGCTTCATGTTATAGCCTAGAGAGATCTAGTTCAACTGCTGGAATACACTTAAAAGGTATTTGGCGACAGATCTCCAGGTTGAGGGGCGAACAATCCCCAGCTGGGTTTAAAAAATTCAGCGAAAGCCTCAAGCATATTCCGGGTTTTAAACCTATTTCAATTGATGTGATGGATGAATACGTTAATACCGAGCCATCGTCGTTTCAAGACACATAATATATACAAAGAAAAAGTTTACAAAATACTTTGAGACTAGATTTATCCCGGGGTTTCGTCTACTAATGAATAGCAATAACCTGCGTGTTTCCTTAGAATATATGTCCATGTCACATTTAATTATGACTGGTACATTACACATACAGTAGCGAAAAGCGAACAGACAGATTCATAATATTAGTATGGATTACACTAAGATATAATATCAGTCAAAGATATGTCAATATCGACTATGTAACGGGAGGTTACATCGAAACATTGTTGCTTCATACTATCATTGTAAGTGATCTTTATGGTTTGGTGACGTCATTGTCCTACTCTCTTCCAGCGGAGCACCAATAGTGAAGGTCGGATGTGGATCAGAGTTCTCCATGATACTGGACTGTAACGGGGTACTGCATTCGTTTGGCATGCCCGAGTATGGGCAACTCGGTAAGGACCGTTTTATTTTAATTTTATTTATTTAATCATTATTGTATACCATTATAAATAAACACTATAAAACATTACAAACTATGTGATTAGTACAAAGGGCGGCCTTATTGCTGATAGCGTTCTCTTCCAAGCAACCTTTGGATGGATATATTCAATGGAGTAGAGAGGGGGATATTTAGGGTGTAGAAGTAAAACAAAACAAGTAATATTCTATAGCAAAGTTTAGTTAAATAATAAGTCCAGTGGGTAGTCCGGTGAAACTGGAGGCCTTGCCAGGTCAACAGTGTAGTCAGTTCGAAAAAAAAAAAATTTAACAATTAATTCGAGATACCAATGACTGATAACTCCTTCATTGATAAAATGTCATCGAAATTTATGTATTTTTATTTGGCCTTCGGGTATATCCCTTAAATACAGTGGATTTCGGTTATAACGACATTGGAGGGACCACTGTAATGTCTTCCCTATAGCAGGAATTCTTTTTTTAACAGTAAATGTACTTCTATGAGCCATATTCACAATTTCACGAAACACTGTTCACACATTAGAAATTACTATGTAACTGATTCGTAAGATTTAGCTTCGTACCCGAGCTAAGTACTCCTCCTCTACCTATAAATAAAGCAAACATATCTGACCATCAGATCTGTAAATGTAAACGAAGAATAAGAAAGTCTAATTGTTTTACTAATGAGTCTTCGTACCTTCGCCGACTCAGTCGTAATATGCGTTTGAAACTTCTACGAATCTGTCACAAATAATTCATAACAACAATTCGCTTTACCCAAAAGTGATGCTATATCCGAAGTTGCTATAGCCGAATGCATTTGTTACGAAAGTATTCCTCTGTAACCGAAAAATCGTTGTTACAACTGAGGTCGTTATTAATTAAATCCACCGTATTGTTAATATTATATTAAAAAAAAACGCCTAGTGTTACTTATTTTTCTTTAAAAAAAATATGACGTCATTAATTTACAAGAAATAATAGAGTTTTACGTATAGGTCGTATTGTAAGTCCGTGTTTATCACATCTTATATAAAAATAACTACAACCAATCAAACATCGTTATAAGGGCGTTATTTATTAGTCTTATTGACAGAAAAATTGAAAACAATATTGTTAATGCTTTTGTAAACATTTAGGCTATATACAGCAGATCAGACTCATACCAAAATTTTGGAGGACAAGTCGAGTAGAGTTCAAACATTCACAATGGAAATATACTGAAGGAGTAATGGCTAAGAGGTTATATAATAATCTAGAACTTTGAGTAAACGGAAAAACCGTAGCAAAATTATACACTCAGATAAATTATTCATTTGAAGGATACATCTATCAGTATGATCTATCTCCCCCCTTTCACGGCTTGACGAGCTATTGACCATCTTGGACCGTACAAGCGTTAGATATAAAATGGCCGTCAAACATAACAAGACTAATAAAAAAAAACAAACTCCTGCCACAGGTCACAATTCAGACGGCAAATACTTTGTAACGTCGACGAAGCTGTCGTATCATTTTGAGACGGTGCCAAAGCAGATATCGCTTTATATACAGAAGTCAAAAGAGGGCTACATAACTCCAGTAAAAGACGTCGCCATCGTCGACATATCCTGTGGAAATAACCATACGGTAATTATTATACGTGTATTCCCTAACACTATTGTATTCATTGTAGGAATTAGGAATATTTATGTTTTCGATTTTTATAAAAATATTTTTTTTACATAAACAGTGTAATTTAAACAAGTGCTAAAAACAAATAATGTGATGATACTTGTTAAATTTTTAGGTAAGTTACGCTTAAACTGGTTCATATCTTAAATCCGAATAATAGGGAGTATATTTGTTGATTTATTTTTGAAATTTTAAGTTGGCCAAAAATTGTGTCACCGCATTCAAGTAAACTAACAATTGAATAACCACGCTCATATTATCATGTACATGTACGTGTAAACAACACTGTTTCTAAAATAATCTCTAATTTTTGTGTATGGCGAAAAACACATTTTGCTTCACATTCATTCATGGTAAATTCGAAAACAGGTGACTTTAAAAAAAAAATTATACTTCGCCATCCTAATCCTACTTAAAATTATAAACGCTAATGTGAGTCTGTCTGTATATTAAGTCTTGACGCCTTCACTACTCCATCAGTCATTATGATATCTTGCATACAAGTTGTCAGGGATTGTATAAAAGGATACAGGGTACCTTATTTCTAGAAAAAAAAGCTGTTCCCGAGGCATAGGTTGAGTCGTGAAAAAATGAACGCTAGCGAAGCAACGATCAATAAGCTAGTTGCTATGTATATATATAATAGTCGGCATGTTGTGATCAGGTGGCGATAGATTCAAAGAGGCGTGCGTTCAGTTGGGGTTTCGGCGGCTTCGGGCGTCTCGGTCACGCCGAGCAGAAGGATGAAGGCGTCCCGCGGCTCATAAAGTACTTCGATACCGTCGCACGTGGAGTCATATCCGTCCACTGCGGCGGCACCTACAGCCTCGCCGTAAACGATTACGGTACGTGACCGTCGCTCGTTATTAATTCAAAAAAAGTTGGAATTTAATAGGACATTTTAAACTTTTGTAACGGTAAATTAAAAGACACTCAACTGACTCTAGTCGGATATGACGTCACGACTTGTTTGTCGAATCACCGCTCGGGGAATTTGCCTTTATTTACGCTGAGAGCACGGTTGTGTGAATCATTCTCATTCTGTACTCATCGATATTACTAGGGTGGTGTGTATTTATTTTTATAATGTTATAATAAATAATTGTATAATGTTAAAATATAATGTTGTTTTGTAAGCTTATTTTACTACAACAACTTATGAGCATTTAACTGTGTTTACAAACTCACTAAATAACGTATACTTTTCAACACACCGCACTTAGCAAACAGGTAGACAAAGAAAACACTGTTGCACTCGTGGCTCGGAACTCTGAACTCTATTTATTGTTAAAAACAATTTCAATTGTACAAAACAAAACGATGTCTAGTTTAAAATCGTGACAACGCCATCTCTTAACGTAAAGAAAAACTAACTACACTGAACAAACTGTTTATTTTCCTAGTAGAATCCTGTAATAATCCTGGTTATAAATAAAGATCGCCTTAGAGGCTTTCAATTTGTGTGATGCATTTGACATTTTTAACGAAAATTTTTTTGTTAGCGGTTACTATTTCTTAATTCTATTGATGATTTAAGTAAGCTATTCAAATAAACAGGTTCTGTCCACACTAAACTATTGCCCAATAGAATAAAAAATAATGGTCTTTTGTAGAATTGTAAATAATGGTCTTTTGTAGAATTGTAGTTAATCTTTAATTATAGGTGCACTGTTCATGTTTGGCCAGACGAAACGCACGGGGGAAGCGAACATGTATCCAAAACCAGTACACGATCTCACAGGTATGTGAATTGTTTTATAAGAGTAATTAATGTTCAAATTTATTTTTTATTTTTTATCCGAAACAATTTTTTTTTATAGTCTCAAAAATTTTTCTTTTTCTCTCCAAAAATATTGTATTCAAATGTATTTCTTAAATGAGTAACGTTTCAAAGTGATTGTTTTGTTGTAAAACATAAGGCGTGTAAATAGCCCAGGCGCGGTTTGAACAATTAGTTTTTGAATATGATGGTCGTACGGGTTGAGGCGCATAAACACTTATTATAGTAAATTAATTTAACGAAACTATAAAGTACTCACCAAAGGCCGAAGACAGCTATTCCTGTTGCGTCGGTGAGGAGGCGGGTTTGAGTAATTTCAGGAGCGGTGCGGTGATACTATAATAAGTCTCTATGCACGTTGTATTCCAACCACGAACGACAACACACTCACTGTGACTATATTAGTATTTTCACCAATTATACGTGAAAAAACTGCAGTGACCTTTCGCTGCAGCAAACGACACTTAACATTCCACATCCCTTACCAGCGTGGGAACTCAATAGCTGAAACCTTCCCAGGTGCTACTAAGTCCCAGCTAACCTCTTACTCTAATAATGTTTTTGCGCCGAACCAGTTATTTTAACACTTACCAAAACCCCTTAATAACTTATCTATACCGTATACGTATGGAACTTATAATTAAGTTGTTTTCATTGTGGTCATTCATCTATTTAATTAAGAATTTGTGAAAAGTCAGAAACTGAAACCTATGTTTGTCAGTAATACTGAAAATTGCACAGGAATGCTTTATATAACATCTCTAAGTAAAGAGTTGTTGAAAATTCATCCACTAAAGTGGAGTTTAAAATGAAGTTATTGCCGTGATGTTGCCGAGAGGATATTGTAGCTACCAACTAAACATGCTAATCTATGTATGTGCTAATTATTCTTTTAAGCAGATGAATTGTTTTAATTAACAAAATTAATTGTATCATGAACAGGATGGAACATTCAAAGTATTGGTACCAGTGGCACATCCATTGTTATAGCAGCGGACAACACTCTCATAGCTTGGGGCGTTTCGCCCACTTATGGTGAATTGGTGAGTAGTTTTTAAACTAATCCAATATAGTTTATTAGTTGAACTGTCTGTAAGTTTCTTCACACAGTGTGAATCGTTTATATATTTAGTATAGTAACACAGAAAGTGAACGACTAGTCTGTAAACGGGTCTTTTAAGGGTTCTATTTGAAAAGTGATTGTTGAGTTTTGTTAGTGCATCGTTATTACACTACTCTACCGATTAGGTACTAGTTCGGATGGTATTCGAGTATCACGAAGTATTACACATTCTTTTTTATATACTTTATAGGTTAGCGTTTGACCACATTCTCATCTGATGTTGAATGATGATGTAGTCTAAGATGGTAGTCACGCTTAACCTAGAGGGAGACTGGTTCACAAGTGCAGCTGCCGGAACACACCAACACGTGCTTGGCGACAGATTTTCAACTTGAGGGTGGTAGCTAGCCAGGCGGATTTAGAAAAAGACTACCACCATGTTATGGATTCATCATGATGTTTTCCTTCACCGAAAGCTCCGACTCAGTTGCTTGGATTCGAACCTACGTCCTTCGACGCTGTGTCCGAACACACTACCATAGATTACCACTTTAGATTTCATAGACCTGAATGTTTTTTTTTGTTGACATCAACTCCTCTGATGGTCGTCAGGGACACCTATGGCTGGTTATAGACCACTTTGGGAATCGTAGAACTAGACTATACCAAACGCCGAGTGGCTTGCAGGCCGGCATGATAGCAGTGACTGCCAATGAATTGTTGTTGTCACACTGTCATTACCATCGGTTTGCTGTACAGTAATTTTGTCGTGCTTGAATAAAACAAAAAAGGGTACGGTTTTTTTTTTCAGGGTATGGGAGAAATTAATAAATCGTCAGCTAAACCCAAAGAGGTGAGCCGTATGGACGGACTCCATATAACTCAAGTGACGATGGGTTTCTCTCACACTCTTCTCCTCTGCGATGATTCTTCAGACGAGGTCAAGCAGATGCTCGCTAATTTCCCCACCTTCCAACCATAAGACGTAAGATTTTCCATCAAATCGTATTTATTTACAAATAAATCAAAATCGTTATTATATTAAACTGTATAACCATAATTTTTGTACATTGGAAAATATTTCCTTAAAAACGGACCGTATAAAAAGTGTTATAATAGGATATTTAAAAACTTTGTCTGTCTGTTTGCCTGTTCGGAAACGCTCTCCATAACTATTTTAAAACTCATTTTCAGAAGGCTTTTTTGGTCAACGTACCCGGATACTTAATCTAATTTTTTCAAAGTCCGTTCAGCTTAGTACAATTAATTAATAAATGGCTTATTTAATATTACTTTTTATATGACCAACTTTACGTGATCTTATTTCGTATCCGATGAAGCCGAAAACCTATTTTATTTTCCCAATTATAACACTTTTTTATACACATTATTTGTACAAGTTGCAGGTACAGCTAGTTGAATACTTAAAAAAAGTTTGTGTAGCATTGATACTATAAGAGACAATCGTTTTCAGGACTTTCCATATAATATTCCTTTAATGGTTCTATCAATTTTAAACTTGTAAAACAATTGAACAAAGCATTTTAGTTGTTTAATAAAAATAAGAATTATTCCCCCATTTTATTGACACAAAATAGTCCTATGTACATGAGTAATTAATTGCCTTTGAAATTTTATCTCAACTTGTACGCAAATTAGTATAAACAATTAATTGCAATGCTTAGTCAAATATAGTTAAAATAATGAGGAATTACCTATATGTCTTACAAATAACACTAACCTGATATCAATTCATGGTGAAGTCGAAGTTAAAATGGAGGAATGAGCCAATTTCAACTGTGTTATTTATATTGTTTCAGTTTTACAACGAGAATACCTCACGTAGTTGTTTAGTCTAAGGCACTTATTCATCTCTTCTGACTAATGTGCGAACGGTCTCGAATGTTCCAAGTACTGGTATACGGATTTTTCTTATAATAGGCGATTTACTATATGCACATAGTAAAGCTTTAACGAAATACTTGTTTGAACGTTCATTTGATATCATATCACTAATTTTAAATCGGATTGGTTTTTTTTTTCAATGAATAGGCTACAGTTGAAGCCCAGTTTTTACAGTTCTCGTTGAAGTTGTCTGCCATAAGGCCATCATACATTTTAGTAATAGACC
This sequence comes from Antheraea assamensis, assembly GCA_035772565.1. Taxonomy (NCBI): domain Eukaryota; kingdom Metazoa; phylum Arthropoda; class Insecta; order Lepidoptera; family Saturniidae; genus Antheraea; species Antheraea assamensis. Next base: position 2,544,434 of record JAQQSE010000010.1, on the reverse strand, counting down.
CATGGACTTAGGTCTCTGGTATGTCGGAAGAGGTTAGAGAAATATATAAAAACATACGCTTATCTGAAAACCAACCAATAGTACAAAAAACTTTTGGTGTATTTGTGAATTTCTGTTTTGATTTTTTTTTATTTTAGAATTAACTGTATTTGTTGTAGTAAAAATCATGAGTAGATAGATAATAAAACGTTGTTTTCTTTAATCATGACAATTATAAGTATGTCGTTTCGCATTTCGTTTGAGCTTTACGTCTTTATAACTGTTCATATACAAATCTGTTAACTAAAATAAAAAGTTTTGTCAAATCGCTTGTAATACATTTTGAATCGAGTTTTTGACATAGCTCAATTATTAAACAAGTATTTTATTTTATTTTTTTAATACATAATGACATTTAAGATTCTAGATGTTTCTCTGAATTTGCAAAGCTTTAATAATTTTGAAGGGTTATTTAAAAAAATAAGGTTTCGTTCACACCATATGGATCTGAAAGAATGAGTTTTCTCCATTAAGATCGCATCGGCGCACCGCACGACAAGTGCTATATGCTATAATAATTTTACATTTTTTTTTTTTTATTGTAATGTGTCAATAGTGTTTAGTCTAATGTGAGTCTATGGCGTAACGGTGATATTGTCTACTGCCATCGTTTATTCTCGTGAGTATTTAATAATCATAATAAGAAAATCAAAATAGCGTCTTAATTATATTTATTCATATTTCGACTTACTGTTGAGTAGAAAATGAACTACGATTAGTGAGAATATTCAACTTGAAAAGAGAAATATACGAGTGGTATAAAAGCCAAAGTGGACAAAGTAAGTAGAAATGTGTGGCAACACAGATTTTTTTGTTTTCATCCATTTTGTCAACGTTGAAGGGTTTTTAAATTCACCAGAATTTGACAGTAGAATACTAACTGTGATTATCTGTGAATGAAGTTTAAATTTTCGTTTCAATGACCAAATTATAGGTTGAACGTACTTTGTCGCTTTTGTTTTATTTACCATACGTATTTTGTGATTTAACTGGTTCGAGTCATATTAAGTAACTTCGAAATATGTGTACAGCGTATTTTAAAATCTCAACCATCGGAATACGATGTAGCGTTAAACAACTTATTCGTGTCAATTAATCTCAAAATGGGTTACTCGAAATGATTTAATGAACTGGAATATCTTTAAAATGTTTTCTATCATTATTTTATAGAATATTTCATTATATTTTGTTTTTCCGCTATTTTTTTTTATATTTCACAACGAACAGTATATTTGTGTTATCAGTCTAGAAATCACAATGTTGAGAAACAATTACGTACATTTTTAAATCATAAAATGACATAAATCTGAAGTAGTGCATTTTTTAAATTAATTAAAATAAATAAGATTTTATATTAAAACATCGACTTATTTCATTTTACTTGATAATGTACATTAACTATTCAGCCGGTACTAAGTTTTTCACACGTTTAAATGATAATGAGAAAAACAGTTATTTATTTTCTTAGTTGTGATCGTATTAAAGTGGCTGTTGAATTTGGCGTATTCTTTTCGCAACATAAATTTACTTTCGGGTAAAAACTCGAAATCGTAAATTTTGACTTACTTCGTTTTTTGATTAAAGACGCGATATGTTTCTTCTAAAGCCATCAAAGGTAACGATATTGTTGTACTGTATAATGACAAACACGCTGTATATGATATTCGTCGTTCCGAGAGTGATTTACTGGTAAAAAAAAAATTCTCAGCTAAACTCGTAGGAAATATTGTGTTGAATAAAATAATTCTCATCAAGTTTTATTGATATTTAGCCAGAACTATATAAATGATTACATAATGTTTTTTTTTTTTATAAACTTAATTATTAGACTTAATGTGTTTAAATATAAGCTTATTAAATAGTAATGTAACACGACAGATTTTATACGATCCTGTTTTTTTTATATAAATAACAGTATAGACTGAGTTTTTTTTTCTAAAACTTCAGTCTTGTTTCAGATAACTGGATTATAGGTTGCTTCCTAAAAAAATGCCTTTCGATAATAGATAGCGTTAATGGATCAAATACGAATAGTACCTATATATCAAGAATACCCATATAACTTGTCTGATTCGAGTTTGCCAACTGGGCCGTCACGGGGACGGATTTAGGACTCTCCGTAACCACGGGGTTCTAAATTCCACAAAAAGTTTTTAACAAAACAAAAAAAAAAACATTTATTGAATAATAAACATTATGCGGAACTTTCACTTTTCAAATCCGGTCATGGGCTTATGACGTCACCTAGGATATGATAAACGAGGCGTGATGCAACAGCAAACTCTTAGCAGACTCCACAGCACGTACAAATGACACTGAGATACAAAAAACTAATTAACTTTACATTCTGTTTCAACAATTTTTGTAATTATTAAGTACTTATTAGTGCTAAGTTATTAATTATATAAGATATTAATGTATCAACGTAATACATTCCCTATGCAAATTGTTATAGACTGTTTTTTAATAGTTCGTTTACAAAACAAAATGAAATGGATGTGCCTAGTATTAGAATGATTTGGTATTGTTGCTATTATTAAATTGTGTGAACTGCCCAGAAATATTTGTCAAAATCTATTCTTTTCAATTATATACGAAGTGAGCGTGTAAATAGTATATACGAGCCTAAACACTTGTTAATGAACGATTTCGAGTACGTTACAAATTTAGTGAAACTGTGTACATTTCATAATTGCCGTACCAATGATACGGGGTTGTCGACTTGTCGACCTACAAGGGGCTCTATATATATATATGTATGCATAATCAAAAAGTAGTACAATGTTACCTACAACTTTAAGTTCTCTTAAAGTATTAAAAATAACAAATAACGATTGTGTTTCTAGATCCTAGTGATTCTTAGCTGACACGTCGTTAAAACATGATGTAATACAACAGGAAAGAGCAAACCCCCCAAAAACTTTCACTAGCCACGTCACTGTTGCCGCTAAAAACATAAAAAAAAAACATATGATGATTAGAATTATTTACAATTAATCTTCAGCGATAACATTTGTCATATCATAAATAATGCGTTTTCTTTGTTTTGTTCGAGACATTTCTGGGCGGTATATAATAACTCTTATAGTTAAGGGGAATATCCTAATGTAAAACTATTTTTAAATGTCAAATACTTTGCACCTATAAAACTCGTATAGGGTTTAATAATTCTCATATACACCCTCCATATATAGTTGTGATTTTATCTAGTATAAAAAGATCTTGCGCGCACATTTTAATGTCGGTAAATATTTGTTATAATAATTCATAATCAATTAGTAAACCAGCTCTATACACGATTTTCTAAAGAATTTTATAGTTAGAGGAGTATAATCTCAAGATTCTCAACGAATGGAGATATAGGTCGAATTAACGGGTACAAATTAACTTTATTACCTTGCCAACGTGTTTGAAACTTTTTCTTAAACATAATTTGATAAATAAATAATTCTTTATAGTTTATATAATAGTTTTATTTACCCTTCTATTTTAAAAACGTCATGGACATTCGACTCGAATGTAGAAAACGAACATTTTTGAAGTGAAACTTCTCATGGAAGGGCTTTCAAGAAATTCTGAGGCTTCAACTTCAACCTTCTTGTGTCATGAAAAATGGCGAGGTAAACACCGCCTTGGGTAGAGTGTTGAAAACATTGGTTTTCGTCCTATCACCAAAGTTAAAAGCAACGTCGGGCGCGGTACTTAGATGGGTTATCGCCTGGGACAACCGCGTGACGTCGGCTTTTGGTTTATTTTTTAAATTAAAATTTTTCCCTGTTATACCAAAAATCTCACTTCTGTAGTGTGTCTTTACGGCACATTTTTTTTCAACATATAGTAATATAAATGTAATAAAATGTTCAATCCTAAACCTCTTATTTGATACATGATTATGAGGTGCATTAGCATAATTTCTGTCATTAAATATTTATTTTGGTGCCTAGCCTACGATACATGTAATAATATCAACTATGGTTGCCCTCACAATAAAGTGTTACACGTTATTTTGGGCAATCCCAATATTTGGGGAAAATTGTGATTTTCATATCATTAAAATACCAACAAAATATTAATAGTTGTTATTATAGTTATATAGTGGATATTATCACAGTTGACTTAAATACGTTTTATGATTATGTAGAGAAACTTATTCAGAATTATATGCACGGAACGGTAGCAACTAGTTTTTTGGGACTTCTCCGAGTATATTTATTCTTATCGATGTTTCTCGTATTATATTTTCGAGAATTTGATATTCAGACATGGCAATTTTAGATCTCAGTTATTTTGTCGAATTACTGAATGTTGAAAAAATAAAAAGTATGTTCTAAACATACTTTACCTAAACTAAAAATTTATTTTTTAATTCACCAATCCTTCATAACAGACAAATCTTTTGGAAGCGTGACGAAGCTTCGACTACCTGTTGCGTTAAATTTAATGTCAAAAGTTATTCCAATAAAGGTGTAGATTTCATATTTTCAAATTAATTTCATTTCCCTCCAAACTGCTGCGCCATGTCGTGCTGTTCCGATTACCGTGTTACCTCTATCGTCCAGCCCTATTATTAGTAAAACGTGATTATAATCTCTTCCCACACCTACATTTTGTTACAACCATAGACAAAACTTGGAGGCGATACACACATTTATGCAAATCATAACTTTATATAAGTAATTTCGTAAATTTTACTTCAAATTGCCAATCCCGGCAACACTGTTATAAGATGGTTATAAGTGTTAAACATTATTGCCAGGTTTTGAACTTTCTCCATAAATATAGGGATATAAAGAATAAAATCTTTACAATATTCAACTTTTTCAAAGCTTAATTATCTATTATATTATTTTAAATATATTTCAAATGTCCCACCTCTGGATAAAATCTCATTCAATTGTTAACGGAAAACATTTTTAAGTTGCATGTTGGTGTGTACATAATTTACAATAATATTAGTATCTGCACTGGTTACAAACTGTATTACAGATGTCACAATTTCTTGTTAGCTTATATTATTTCTTATTATATTGTAATTTTCATTGTATATTAAAACTGTTATAAGCAACTGTGTCACACTTTTTTTTCGAACTGACTACACAGTTGACCTGGAAAAGCCTCTACAGTTTCACCGGACTACAGCAATGTTAAGCACCCAGCACATTTTTATATAGTATAAAAATACATAGTTATCTTAGATAGGATCTGTATACATAGTTGTTATTGTGACATAAATGTAACATGCTACATAATGCTATATAAATTTACTTGTTAAGTTATTTTACAATCAACTAGTGTGTCTTTATCGTCCCTATATCTTTAGCTTCTTTACTAGATATTTTTATATTTGTATCAAAACATAAAATAACGTATTAAAAACAAAAATTTTTGCCACCCTAGGTTCAGGTTTCATAGGTCTGAATCTTAACTAATTTTTGTATACATTTATATGATATACACGTGAGTTTTTGTTGATTACCTCACAAATCTCTATAGGTACTATATAGCTCTTTTGTAATACTGAGCAGTGGCCACTATTGTTGACGATATATTGCTAGGTCATATTGATTTGGTTGTCTTGAGATTTTATTCGATATCTAAGTCCTAATTCAAACTTTCATTTCTTAAAATTTTTAACAATTGCTTGTTGTCCTTAAATTTTACAATCTATATAGTTTTATTATAATAAAAAGTTTTATTTCGAATACTTAATTTTAAAGTGATTCGAGGTTCAATCCGGGGGAACACGAAACTACCATCTGGCAACAGTGCGCAGTTACGTTATTTGGGGAGTGTTATAATTTGTTTTGATTATCGAGTCAGTGTACTGTCTAATTTATCAATGCGACATGCTTCACGTTCAGAAATTTAGAGACATTCAAACAAACCGAAGTAGGTGAAGACAGTTTTTAGTGTCATAATACTATCTAAAACTGTTTATTATGACTGTAAGTGTATAAGGAAGTGATAGAGAATGTGAGCAAAGGCTCCGCTAGCCTTGGTGATCCCTGTCCAACAGGCAGGCATTTATTCGGTTGTCAAAATCGCGCTACTGTTGCGGGACGTTCGTGGTTTATATGTATCTACGATAGTACAATTTTTCTAAAATTACACCGAGTACATTCACCTACCTACATGTGTAACACTTTCTGACTGTAGGTGTGTGCTGAATACCAATTTAGCTATTTAATCTTGATAAAATTCGATGAACGCCGTATCACTGAGCAAAAGCAATTCGAGTGGATTCTCTACGTGTGGATTATGTGAGTATTAATTATACCTTATTAATTAAATATTATTGATTATATATACATGATGTTCTTTTGGCACTATGTGAAAAAACTCGATATTGCTACATATTTTGGAAACAAATTATTTTTAAAAAATAACTTTGTTTTATGCTTGTTTACTAAAAAAAAATAACAATCTTAAAATATAAATAGCAACACTTGAATTACAGAAAATGAAATAATGATTCATATTTCTTCTATATTATTTATATTGACTGGATAAATAGTAATGTTAATTAAAATATTATTTTCATTTTATAATATTAGTAATGAGTTGTAATGACTAAGCAAATATAGTATTAGCTACATTACTAGTCCCTTACTTATTTTAATGATAATCAAATTCTTACATATCTGTTCCATAATAGGTTTTTAGCATAAAAATGTCAAGTATTAATGCCCTTGACATTGGCAAAATGTAATTACCTTATGTATCAACATGCAACAAATATTTCTACTTAATTAATTGGTCTATGATTCTATAATTGTAGATATGACAATGATGCTTCATATCTGTAATACTCTATATAAGTTTTTCTATTTTTTTGTAAGCATTATCATTTAATTAATAACTTTTTACTTCATAAGTGCAATGCCCATTTTCATTATTGATATTTAATGGATACAAGATTATTTCCTCATATTTAATACCACTGTTATGTGAAACTATCTAAATGCTATAAAAGCAATCTGAGAAGTGATTTACTGCAGGACTGTTTAGCTTTATTGTGTAGTGCAGATTTTTGAAGATTTACTTGTGATCATATTATTCTTACTGTGTTGCTTCTCACTTATTTGGTTGTCAGCAATGTTTATACACATAGAAAACATTATGTATGTGAGTTTAATAGTTTATACATGTATAGTAATATTATGAAGAGTTAACCTTATCAGTTCACATGTAGAAGGTAAACTCTGGAACCGCTTGACGGAGTCTGAAAATTCATTAGTGAATAGGAGGAGGTACATTGTCAGTGAGTGACAAAAGTTTATGTTTTATTGATAGCAACCTGGATATTAAGGTATACAAAATCAGTAACACTTTCTAAATAAATTCTTTAGGATCTATTTTCATTAAACAGATATAAGTTTTGGATGAATATATAATAAAATTATAATTCTGTATTAGTAAGGTCATACTGTTAATTTACTTATCTTGGTTTTGAAATATCTCATGTAATAAATATGAAGGAGCGGTTTCATGCAATTTTAAAATGTAGCTTATGCTTTGGTGACTAAACAGGTAATATGCATTTCCACATACGCATTCATTTACAGAAATGATAATTGTGTGTATCGAATAAAATAAAGTGTGAATTACGGTATCTCTGTAATATTGGTGTGTATTTCTATTCAATTTGCACTATGCATCTGCTTTTTATACGTAATTATTAAGTCCATCTTACAATAGAGCATTTAATTTGTAAAATGATTGCAATTTCGTCTATCAACATGCAAAATATTGTTGATAGTTATTTTCATACAATATAATATAATTAATGCGGGGTCAGAATGATAACCAGTGCTATAAGGTACATAACACCAGCAGTTATGTAATCAATTATTGTTACATTTGTAATAACCCTAAACTAATATTATTTATGGTAATAAATACTTAATAATTATTGATAAAGCCATAAGTTTAGCACAAATATAATGAAAATCGTTATATTCATCTTCTATATATATATAAATAAGCAAATACAAAAAAGTTAATTACCATTTTCTCCTCTGTTTGTCAATTGATTTTCTTTATTCTTTTGTTTTTTAGTACCCATTGATGAGCTTTTAGTGTTATAAATTATTCCGCATCTCCACAAAGAATTGGTGATAATTCATTTTCATTCCTTATCATTAACAAGTTGAAGCTTGTTATTTTTAAGTCTCTATCCTTCATACATAATGGTCCTTACTATTCTACAATATTTGTACAATCTTTGGTAAAAGAAAAACCTAAATAACAATTAAATTTAAAACCTTCATGAATTTTGTTACCCTTAGATAATCAATAGTATATATAAATGGATGGTGATTTATGTGAGATTGATAAAATCCCAAAATATTTATATGTATTACATATACTCTCTATTCGATTATAACCCACCAGTAGGTGGCGCTATGTTATGTTGTAGTGGTATTATGTCATATACTGTAATTTCACGTGGAAGAAGGCTACCTTTAGTTACATTCCCCTTTTTATATGCATATAAGAGTACAGTTTCATTGGGAATTATATAATTTTAAAATTAATTTAGTAGTTGGAATTGTTGACAGGCTAAATAAATAGGAACTCGCCCTTTTTTATTGTAGAGGTAACTGCGTTGTACTTGTTGGTAAACACAGTGTAATGCAAACACTATGGTGACCATGGAGGGTTCGACAATCCGTTACATTTAATAAGCTCTAAGAAAACACCTTAATAATGTATATATTATAGTTGAAACTGCTAAACTATATTTGATTCAAATAGAAACGACTCGATAGTGTATGTGAGTTAGAGTAGTTGTAGGTCATTGTTGCGTATTGGATAATCTATATCAAGTGAGACTCCCGAGTTAATTCAAGTGTAATTTAATTTTTTTTTTTTTATATTATATCGGGCAAACGAATAGGTGGGTCACCTGATGGTAAGTGATCACCGCCGTCCATAGACACTTGCAACACCAGGGGAATCGCAAGTGCGTTGCCGGTCTTTTAAATATGTGGTCCTCCGGCGCTCTCACTGACCGAACGAAATGCAACAGTGCAAGCACTGTTACTTCACGTCGGCTTTCTGTGAGAGGGTGGTACTACCCCGCGCGTCGGGCGAGCCGACCCATTCGTGCTGAAACCAGTATTAGCTTTAGTGTAGCTCTAACACCTACAAATAGTTCAAAGAGAATAGGATTATTTAAAATTTAGAATAAACATAATGTGCAAGCTCGTAGTAAAGTTAATTCGAAATTTAATTTGAAATAGTCTAATAACTTTCTAGGAGTTAGAAATTTCGTTTTTATTTAGAAATCTTCATGAAGTTAAATGGTATTTTAAATTCACTAAATTAAGTGCTGCTTAGTAAAATGAGGTTTGTTTTTATTCTGGGAAGTCCTTTTTGTTTGTTTATACGGTTATCCAGTTTCCACTAATAATAGTATAATCTGTTTAATGTTGTTTTTAAACTTGATTGATTACATTGTTTATTAAAAAAGCATTCTCGGAAAGGTTCAGTTATTACTAGGTTTTTGTATGTGTTTTATTTTCCGAATTAGTCTAATAGCATTACCTATTTTAAATTGTATCGAAATCAGATAAATAATGTAAGAGGTCATATGGAACGAATAAATATTCACTACTATACGTTATATAGATTGAGATTTAATTAATTACTTTTATTATTCCACCTGATATTATTAATGTTGTTGGCACACACACGTACCTAAGTATTATTTTTTTATAGAGAAGGCTTGTATGCTACCCATTTCAATAAAACCCACTACTAAATGGGTCGATACTTTTATACTTTTAAACTGTTCAATTGATGTTCTGAAAATTATAATGTGTTATTATTGGTATTCAAACGGAATGTATTTACACTATCCATTTTTCTGTAACTTAACTATCAATAATGTAACTGAAAAGGGATTAGTTTTAATATAATATTACAACATAATTATGTAACGTCTAGACACAATCGGTCTTATTACAAAAACGAAATTGAACACGCATTTAACACGAGCTTTACTAAACAGTGTATAAAATTGTAAACACATGCTTAAAATACTTTATCACAAAAGAGTATCTAAGCGGTATCTAGAGCTAAATATCTGGTTTTTGTTTTTTTATGCAAGCAACTCTGAATTGTATTCTTTCAATTCAAAACTCATTATTCATTCACGTTCCAATTTACGAATTTTTTTTTTTTTATTTGGATCTTCAGTTAGAATATTTATTTATTTTAAGTGAAATTGGTTAAAATTATTGTGTCATTTGGTTTAAAGAAAATAATGTTATTAGTAAAATAAACAATATATAAGTTTAAAATAATAGCCTAAATTGCGTAAAGTGGAAGTTGTGTGATGAAACTTTTTTGAAACAAGTGTTCGACGCGTATTTTTTTTTTTTATGTTATAGGGGGCGAACGAGCAGGTGGGTCACCTGATGGTAAGTGATCACCGCCGTCCATAGACACTAGCAACACCAGGAGAGTCGCAAGTGCGTTGCCGGCCTTTTAAATATGTGGGCCTTTAACTTTTTTATAATAACACGGACTGTATTTTCTGTACAAATTATACTTATGTGCCCATTGGCGTAATATATAAATGTATCAGAGAAGATATCGTACTTTTGTTATTTCTAAATAAGGTTGATGATCCACAACTACAGAGTACAATAATAATAATAACAATTGTCCAAAGAATTAACAACATCGCGTGCTGTTCACACGTGTCGTACTCATGATGCCAACATTCGGCCCCGCTGCCGAGATGACTAGCTTGTTTTTGATCGCTCTCTTTTAGTGCTCACTGTTTTGTTTACAACAATAAATCGTTAGGGAACCTCTTTCTTAAAACGAATGGTTCTATCGACCCTCGTATTTTTATTGTTTTAGTCGTACGAGACAATGTTCATTTTGGTTCTTGTGATAATTACGTGGTCTTGGTCCTATCGATTGTGCAAAAATTCAACGTTTTTGAAGCAATGTTCGGAAATAGTGTAGAAATATAGACTGTGTCACACGGTAATAAAACGGATTACCTTTTACTAGCAAGGTTAAAGAATATGTGTGATCACCTCTCGAGAGGTCGGTAATCCATCACCGGTCGGCGCTGTCATGTACGAAAGAAGAAAGAAAGGAGAGAATAAACTAGCCAGGTCCCATAGCTTCACGGTCCAGCAAAGATAATACATATGAAACTGTTTAAATCGCGCCGACATGTAGAACACTTGAAAACTTATTCACCGTAGCGCAGTGTATATTAGGTAATAGGTAGGATAGGTTATGTTGAACAGCATAACATTCGTTATAATATAAAACGGTAAAATAATCGCTCTGCGCTCCTAGAGCGACTCCATATACTTGGTAATATTTACACAATACACACAAAGCGGACAGCTCATCGCTGTAAGCAGTTATGAGCATCGATAAATATATAATGGATTCGTCCCAGAAATGCGAACTGTATTCCGAACACGACCGAACTCGTATCGTCTGAAGAAGGTACTGCTTACCGGGAGTAAAAAATCTTCGCACTCAGAGATGTTATAGAAATGACACTCAATTTCTTCGTCTAGTTGAGATAGTTGCAAATATCTCCAATTATTCAAGCCGTAACGCATTGAGAGCGTGACGTTATGAAGAGTGAAGGGGAGGAGAAAAAGGCATTTTGGTTATGAATGCTTATAAATAACTTATTTTAGCATTGAATTTGACCTATTTATAATGTCATTTCTTTTAGTTATACTTTTCCTACTTTAGCAACGAATCCTCAGTATTTAAGATTATTTCCATTACTAAGTGTTGCCTTTGTTGGAACTTCCCAGAGAGTTTTTGTGATATTTCAGAATTCATGTTTCATGTTATAATACGCCATCCACCTCACTTGTATAAATTTAATCGAATTATTTATACTATACTCAAGTTTATTAATAACAAATAAACTGTAATAAATAATTTACTAAGATACTATAAAAGCTTCTTTTTGACGCTGCACTTCGACGAGAGTAAATTGAGGCGCAGATGCGAAAAAAACAACTGTAATCTTATCACAATGCATTTTATTAAATCTAGTATACATATAAATTTTATGTCTATTTCATTGATATAGCAGTTCGCAGGCGTCAGGTGTTATTGGCGTAACGCCAGCATCCCACTTCACGTCGATGACTGGTTCCCATTGCTCGTTTCATACTGTATTTTGGATGCGCTGACTAATAATTTATTTTAACACTAAGTGGTTCCCGTCATGCATATATTAATACAATGTATCTATGCACTGGGATATTAACTGGACTAATTACTGATTAACCTATTTCTACTTCTTTAATTTATGCTGCCGTGTGTAAGTAACACACAATTCCGTCAATGTCATGTATATAGGAAGAGTGTGCGCTGTCTGGGGCAGATAGTGCCATAAACGAACGAGAGCCATTAAAAATGTAATTCATATACAGAGTGTTCGCTCTCTGTGGCAGATAGTGTTGTAAACGATGGAGAGCGATATAAAAATTAAATTCATATACAGAGTGTGCGCTGTCTGGGACAGAAAGTGCCATAAACGATGGAGAGCCATTAAAAAATGTAATTCATATACAGAGTGTTCGTTCTCTGTGGCAGATAGTGTTGTAAACGAAAAAGAGTGATAAAAAAATGAAATTCATATACAGAGTGTGCGCTGTCTGTGGCAAATAGTGTCATCAACAAAGGAGAGCGATCAAAAAATGTAATTCGAAAAAGAAAATAATTAATTCATATAATTTGTATTCAGACCCGAGTTATTGTATCTTTCTCACAGAAAAACTATTTCTATAGTTTGGAAGCTTACAGTGAAGTTCACAATGACTATAAAAATCGACAATGACAATCGTAAAAAATTACGGGCCTCGTGGCGCAGTTGTATTTAACCTTACTACTGAGCAGGCAAATCACCGGTTCGATCTCCGCGCGTGATTTACTCTCGGGTCATGAATAAAATTCTACTTGTGTACATTTGTGTTTGGGCGTTAAATGTTATTATAATATTTGGAATTAAATGACCGTCAGTGACATTGTGAAGTCGTATTAAGATTACATAAAATAAAACATACAATGATAACTTGCGAGGGCAAATGATTATAAAACATTCGGTATATATTTTTTAATGAAACTATGTATAAGGATATTATGTAAATATTTATAACCTCTGATCACAGCGCATGCGCTATTATGCATAAGTAACAGTGGGCATGTCGTGAAACGCCTATCGGAATGGCGATACGGCTATTGATTTTTACGATTTTGACATTAAAGTAACAAAGCATTCACAGTTGTACGCGCTGACTTTCATTATTTATCTTAAGTTGATTCTTTAATACACTAGTATAAACACGTTTTCACTAACGTTTATTTAAAAATGTATTAAATAGTTATATTTAGTTATTCTGATAGAGAAGTGATTATGCGATATCACAATTGTACGATGTCATCAATATTTGTTTTTTTCTTTTTTTTTTTACATTAAAATCTTTTTTGTCACTCGCTACTACACATTTCGATACGCTATAAAAATAGGGAAAATATCATTCGGTGAAATTGCAAAAGGTGACAAAATCAGCATTGAATGTTACTTCAAAATCTTGCGTACAAAATCAATCTCAAAATTCGACATCCACGTGTAATGCAACCGAATAGTACAAAGACGATGTTACGACCTGATTGAAAATTTACGAGTATACAGATTTTTAATTATCGTAATAAAGTATGATGTAAACGTATCCTAATTAATATTATGTAGTCCGGTGGAACTGTAGAGGCCTTACGAAGCCAACTGTGTAGGTCAGTGTTCGAAAAAATAAAAAAATAAACTAATAGACACGCAAATGTGAGCGTGTTTGGTTACGCTTTCCCGCCTTAACTACTCGACCGATCGCCATAAAATCTCGCATATACTTTGTCAAGGGAACAGAAAAGGACATACTGAGATCTTTTATCCAGAAAAAAATACTGTTCCCGAGGGATAGGTTATATCTACATTAAAGCGACTGAAGCCGCGGACAAAAGCTATTCTATATAATAGGCGAAGATAAAACAGTTTAGTAACTTTTCTCTTCTGCTTGCAGTTGACTTTGTTTTTTGTATGGTAGCTATCGACGAGCTTTAGTCTTCAGTCGTTCAAAAGCCGTTTAAAAGACGTTTAGTCACATTCACACGCACAGAACAACTATATATATAAAAAATAACTCACTAACTAACGGAAAATTGACGTATTATCACACAAATTTTCACCACTTTAGGAATTGAGTTTCCAATATCCTTCTTTAGTAGTAATCTATATTGTAAAAGGAATACAATTTTTTACGGCCATATCCCTAGAATTTTCGGCTGTGCGTTAATATATCAGTAAGTTATTGTTATATCTATATACCGTAACAGTCTGTAACTCTGTGAGCTTCTATATTTGAAAATAACACGTGTTAGAAGTTATCCAAGGCTTCACTATCATCACGATCAGTTCTCAAAACTAGCAACATTTGAGTTTGACGCTACTTTCTCTAGTTTTCTTTAAATAAAAAGTATAACAAAATTAAGAACACGATATAATAAATAAAAAGTTTAGTTAACAATAATATATATACGTTTGCACAGTGTTTCTTAGTTCTCTATGCCTTTTATATTTATGATGCATACGTCAGAGATTGGTTTGATGCGAAACAGATTTCAATTGCCTACGCACTGCCTTTGGTGTAAGTGTTAAGGTGTAAGCGTTCTTTGATGGGGCAAATTTTTATATAACACGTTCCGTGGCCAACGCATAACGTGCACCACCGGTGGTACACGTTAAACTTGATCTTCTGGCCACGGGTCGGCGACACATGACACGAAACGTGTTAACACAGCGAAAAAGAAACTGGCTTACTTCGTATTACGAAGAATCTTATTGTTGAAGATTTGGGAAAATCATTTTGTTTCGTTCAGTCGTGATTTCGAATCCAAATATGCAACTGATTAGTATTAAAAAAAAAGAAAAGAAAAGAGTTATTAAAAAAGAAAATTCTGACAGTTTAACTAAATAAATATATTTTCCTTTTTTTTTCAATTATTCTCTTTTATTTATTTTGAATTGATTTTTAATATGTATAACAATTATAGATAGAATATTTACTTTATGTACAACTATTTATTATAATACTTAAATACGTTCCTTTCGGTAGTTGTCAAGATTTTTTTACAAAAACCTTTCTGTTTTTATTTTTTATGTGGTAAAATTTACAACCTGACCAATTTGTTTTAATATTCTATTGGCGCGATGAGAGTAAAATTCTAAGACCGAATATTAATGCAACATTGTTCCAGACTACATGACATTATCAGGGAAAGTAGGTACAGTACTCAACTTTTGATTTGGCACGTTGGGGTGAAAACAGATATAGTTGGCAGTTCCGTTTCGTATAGCGTTATCTTTGTCTATCTCAGTCATTGCCCTCTGCGATACGGTGAACACTTTACAAAACTAAAGCAAGCTGATTATTACAGTCGGACCTTTCACTCTGTTCCTAGAGGTGCCAAATCAAATACATAGAAGAATTAGCCAGCGGGAGGGGAAAAAAGACTATTATAGAAAAGTAAGATAGAGTAATAAAGTGTACGTGTAACATACGCGCAAAATCATGTAACAAATGTAGTCATGCTCGGAAATTTCACACTCTTTCCTATCTTTTAGTATTAGACATTTCCGGTTTGTTTTGGGCTAGCCTTTGATTTTTTAACCAGAAAAGGAGAAATGGTAATGCTAAATGTCCTATGTAATCTGATGGTCTCATTACGGAAACACAGTAGCCTTCACTATTATGTCTTGTGAGTGATATTGTGGTGGTTTTTACCGGACCTAATCATGAAGAACATTCAATCTCAGCTTACTTATGTCGGCGATTTTAGTATTTTGAACGTTCTTTTGAGTTACGGACCAGGTTTCATTGTTGTAATGGTCAGGAAAGGTATCAAAATGGTTAAAATATGCTTTGGGTGAGCTGTATTCCTTTAACTCTAGTAACTTCTTGCCATTTTAGTTATGGTGCGGGCTTGCGATATTTATATTCAGACTATATAATTTAAATGGATATGTTGGAAGATATTGAAGTGTCAAAATAGTATATTGTACCCTTGGTTATATCTTCCATATTCTACTGCTAGTTTGTGGTTAGCTCTGTAAAGAAATTACTCGACCTGCGGTAAAGGGTTATAATATTCATTATAATTAATGATCTTTCAAATCGTTAAGGGTACTGTGCCAAATATGAAGAACTATTGTAACTGTATTGTAATTGGTTTTGTAATGATAGTGGCTGAATCAGGTTCACCTATCGTGGTTAATGAAAGGAGGGTCCGGTTTGTGCCAACCACCTGGAAAGAGTACGGCATTGTTGGGTTTTATTTCTTCTCTAATAGGATCCTAAGTGCGTTCAGAGATTTTCCTCGACTTCCTGCATCGCCCAAGCAGAAGTAGTTGGTCGTACAAGATTGCGAATTTCCGTGTGATTGTATATAGGCAACTGTTGGGGGCGTCATAGACACCCTGCGAAGGAGGTCCGATTGTATTATGACTATGTGATGTTATCAGTAGGGTGTAGGACGGGGTACGCGAGGAGCTTCTACAGACCCTGGAAATGATTCCATGAGGGCATTCATATCGTGTCCACGCTCAGGCGATCCCGGTTACGGTAACGCCAGCTGTAAGTGGTTGAAAGGGTCGTGGAAGCATTGTTCTCCGACAATTCGAAGCTACCTTCTCCTTCCATCCTTCGTATTGAGGCTTTCGATTAGGTATTGGTCGACCTTTCCTCAACTACGGAGTAGGAGATGGGGAGGGCGATGGAGTACTTTAGCATCAGGTGGGGGCGCCCGAGCTGCATAGCATTGGCCAAATGGCCTAACGGGAGACGCCGTGTGGGGTGCTACAGGGATAGACCATGGCCCACTGAAAAATTTACGTATATTATGTTAGTTGGAAAAAACTGACACCTGGGACTTTGCGTGTGTGTCATTTATTATTTTACTAAGGTGTTTGATATGCAGAGGTAAAAACATAAACACCACACCGCTTGCCCCAGTTCTCCGTAGCAAGAAAACACACATTGCTGAACGCGTAGTGCTTCCAAATATCGTAGTTTCTTTAAACTTCAATAATCTTTCTTTAATAGTTTAATAATCTTATACTAAATGAAGCTATCGTGATATTTTTTTCTAGATAAGAGCCAATAAAAGTAAAACTAGAAAAAAAAAACGAAATCTATCCACTATTTTTTAAGGGATTGTGCCCACAACGGCAGATATATATAATTTTATTTACATAATATATATTATAAAAATAATGTATACCTTCTGCGTGCAAGGTTCGCTTCACGTGTCGTTTGCGCCTGACCTTAACATACCACATAAGGGTGTCTATAGAATGACTGCCCTTCCTCATACTACAGCAAAACCATACAAAGAACTCTTTCAAACAGTTTTATATTATGTTATTCCAACATTGTTTTTCTAGCAACCTTTTTTATTTTTATGTTGAAAATTGAAATGATACACGTTAAATTATTTTCGATTAAGAAAGAGACAGGAGCTATATGTGTAGCTTTTCCTGATGCATAAGATTTTAGCCCAACACGTCATGAAGAAGTTACTAGATGTTTGTTAACGAACCAGAAGTGACCATTGATAAATTAGGGTTTGGTATGATATTGTAGTAATGGAAATTAAATTTATTGTTATAACACTTTAAGAGTGATCACTGCATTTTTTTTTATCGAATCCATGAGTTTTAACATCGAGTACATGTTACAAATGTTACTGCCTTAAAGCAGATATACATGTGACTGTATTTCCATTCGAATCTTGAATTTCTTTCTTATGGGAGAGCTTTTATAGTCTGACACGCAATTTTTTTTTTATGTAATGTGATGGTTGTTAACCCTGTCTTCTTCGTTACCCTTATCCCATCTAGGTAGGGTCGGCACAACATGTTTGTCATATTTTGTTGTATGATTTGGCTTAATTTTGGGATCGGCTGCGCGCGCCTCACATCAACCCTCCTTGGGAGAATTTTATAGTACCACTATAACTTCAATTTCTGTGGATATTTGACTCTTCGATAACAGGTGGTGATAAGGATTCAAATTACGCGATTGTGTACGATGTATCCGTGAATTGCACCTCCGCAGGCTCAGGTTTCAGGTCTGTCGTAATCGTGAAGATTTCTTCCTGCAAATCTGGTTCAGGAGGTTCACTGGCATATTTTTTCCTATTCTTCTTACTAATGTCAGATTTTAATAATTTGGTATTTTCTTTGGGATTATTGCACATAATAATTTATGGTTGTAAACATTATCTCGCATACAGTTTTGAAAACACCGGTTCTTGTCCGACCATCGAAGTTAAGCAACGTTGGACGCGGTAAAGTACTTGGATGAGTGACATCCTAGGAACTCTGGTGACGTTGGATTTTTTTGTTTTGTTGTACTTTATATAATTATATAAAGAAGTTTTCACTTCTTTCGTGTAATCTTAAGCATACACACACTTTTTATTTTTTTTATTCCTAAACATCACTCATGATATTGTTATGTACGTTGTGTTAACCGTCATAAACTATAATTATAATAATTGAAAGACTGTAGCCTAAAACCGGGTGTAGTTTGTTTCTCTAGTGATAGTCTTAGCTTTTGAATGAGTTATGTTGTAACCAAAAGGTAGACCGACATTCCGATTATTGACTTCTGAGTGTACACTGTATTTTATATGCCGATGTTTTTGAACGCAAAATTTTTCTCTTTTCCCTACGTTTTTTCAAACATTTTCTTTCTTGCACACCTTGTTCTGGCAATTACAAACACGGTAAAAAAGATAACAAGCCAAATAGATGTGGTCTTTCTCACGTGGTGCACGTACATACGTACATTTGGCAATTTATTTTGATTTATATAACACTTTTTACATAGATCACTCAAAACCCAACGGTAACCTACGTTGGTCGTCACTGTCATACCAGCTTTTCGGTTGGCGGTTTACATCAGCAAAGCATGACACACGACAAACTACTGAATGGTTGTTGTGATGAGTTACTACCGTGCGAATAGGTTGCTCGTGGCTCTGTCGAGTAGCACCACTTAGCATGTTCACAGGACATACATAGGTATTATCTTAAATTAGACAATACGTGAACACTTTGTGTTCGATAATTACAATTTTAGTTTTAAATGCTTTAGATATCTCTACCTACGATAATACAACGTTGTGGGCGTGAATCCGAACGCAGTATTTTATGCTATAACGGCAGTCGATATAAACCCGGCCTTGTAAAGTGACTGGTGGTCTGTGGCTATTAGAACATGACAGCAAAACATTGACCGTATAAATAAATTTAGATATGTAATAACTGCATAAATAGTTTTGTACTTATCCACTGTTTTAATCACTTAGAGGTCTTGGAATGTACAATTGATTTATTTAATTTCACCTACGTGGTAGGATAATCCCCTGGTTGTATGTGGAAATATTTGAAGACCATTACTCGAATAATGTTTGTCCAGTAATATAGTGCTCGGACGTCGAGTCGGTATCGATCTGGATTCGCATCTTATTAATTATGTCGTCGGTGAAGAAAATATCGTGCCGAAACTACAACACAAGGGCGCAGGGTATTTGCTTGAATTTCTATTACTAAGCATTTATCGACGGGTTTCGGCAGATGCATTTGACAAACTGCTTACTTTCTCGGTTCGGCCATAGGCAATCTTTGATTAAATCTCCATTTAACATTAGGTGCAATTGTGATGAAACATATATATATATATGGTCGCCATCAGAGTTGCTGTGGTCGAGTGTTTGGCCAGTGAAATATCAATCGGATATCCGCTGGATCGAAACCCGGTTGTAATATACAAACGATTTTTTCGGAATTAGCGTGTATTTACTAAATTAAATTGGTAACACTATCGCCTGATGTTGAAGTAAAACATTTTGAGAAAACCTGAACCTAGGAAATTTTCTTGTAGTATCTACCACCGTATATGTGAAAATATAGAACTGTGAATTTCTCGGAATCTGTAATCGCCAGTACGTCGAGGGCTGGCGCTGTGATTATGGCCCATATCTTTCTTCGGGCCTATATGGCACTGCAATGGGTCTCTCAAAGACTGATGATGATTATGTATATATATATATATACGGATGACTCACTCGGCTTACTGTCTCGCATCGGAAGAATCAAAATTTGTATAACTAGTTGTCTACTTTTGCAACAATAATGACCGCTTTGGCCTTTTATGATGTTACTAGGAATATGGTTGACGAATTTATTTGTCGCAATCCGACGTTTTCTTATATTTGTATCCTTCGTCTCGACGAGCTGTAAATGGTATTATGTACACTTTCTTTTACCGATTGCAAAAACGAAAGTGAAATTAATTGCATCCATCGCGTTTCAGCATATGGCCGATTATTGCGTAACCGTTTTCGTGTTCACATCAAGTACACGTTATAATAATTATAGCTTTGAAACTTCCTCAACTGAATCCTATTTTTATGTAAGTGGTGCATAACATGAAAATTGGCTTATGATAAATATTACGGATGACTTTTCTTCTCAGTTGTCTGTGTATTTAGATCTTCTAACGTTGTATATTGAGGGTTGCATAGGGTGTCTTCACCTATTTAAGGACCCGCCACATTCGAATGTGATATTGTCCGCCGCTTTTACGCCTATAGGAACAAATTGTGTCCTCTTTGATGCGCGTCAAATACGTAGGGGTTCACAGCGATGCCACACTGACGTCTATTAAGTACGTAAATAATGACGTGCGAACAGCGAAGGCGACATGAGCATTGCTCAAACTCGTACTAGTATCCTTGTTACCCCTCAGGCCGAAGCTCAGGTATCTACATCAGGATCCGCTTCACTAATGCGGCCCTAGTCAGGTACGCATACTGTTTTGAGACACAGCGAAAGCGATTCAGAATACAGGAGCGCCAGAGTGTAAGGAAAGCGACTAGCGCGTACAACCTACAGTTTTTAAATCCCATCTAGCCCCGTTTTGAGCAATTGTACACTCTTATAATGACATGCCCTACCTAGTCAGCAGTCACGGACTCGGCCTCTTTTTCCTTTACACTGAAAAGGCCTCTAAATCTAGATGTGTTAAAAATCAACACAACGAGTAACCTATCGCGTGTTATTACATATAATTGGCCTCCTCGTAACGGTACAAGAGGTCCTCTTACTGAACGTCGAGGGCCAGAGGGTGCGCTTGTGCCTAAAGTTGATATGAACGATGAAAACAAAGCATGAGCTTCTCTTTCAGCAGGCGGGCACGTCTCACGTTCGTTCAGATCAGTAGATGCTAGAGGGTCAATTCCACCAATACTTTCACTGATGCGTCAAGTGCCGAAAGGATAGACAGCCCTTAACTAATTTAAAATTAATATTTCATATATTAGTTATATTATGTATACTATAACACTGTCATTACGTTTTTAAGAGTAATTATGATTTTACCACACACCTTCGTGCAGGCTGCGCAAAAGATTGTTGGGTAGTCATGGGCAATTTAAACCCGGCATCGACAAAGTCTCGAATTCTGTTTGAGGAGATTTCAAATTTGATACTTTAAATATTTATATCGAATCCAATTTTAATAAATCCTGTGTTAACGTGTGACACAAGCGGTACACGTGGTACGAAACATTGTATCTGATTTTATTAATTCTTTATCCTGTAGAAAGCTACATTATCAGCGAATATAACGTGGGCTGTATTTTATTTTCAAAATCTAAATTAACGCGAGCGAAGCCGCTCTCGAAAGCTAGTATTCTAGATTCAGTAGATAAAACCTATAAACCGCAACTAGGTGACGTTACATCGATTATTTTAACCTTTAATCGATCGTCATTAAATGTGGTACATGTATATATACCACACGGACAGACAAACACTTTCATATCGTCAAATTCGTGATCAATAATAGCGTTTATGATCCGTCGAAAATTTTCGAAAGAAAAAGAACTACATAGATTAAACCACAGATTTAATAAAGATAGATAACACCAAATGTTATCTTCGCAGGCACGGTAGAATTATTTCAAAATTATATTGATACTTATCATAAGTGCCTTGGCCAATTTAAACACTATCATTAGAAATTATAGCGTATATACATATATGACTTGAAATTTAATTAAAATCCGTTTACTAGTTTCTATGTCAAAGAGTAACAAACATCTATCCATTCTCGCGAACTTTCTCGTTTATAATATTAACTAGCCAGCTTTCCAGTGGTATTATACCCTTTTCTGTACCCGTGGCAATGTGTTAGCAAATTTTCATGATGATCGGGTGAGTAGTTAAGGCGTCAAAGCGTAAGAAACAAACATACTCACATTTGTATTTATAATACTAGAGATAGGATAGGATGTATCAGTAGCTTACGTTTTAGCCAATTACTGATAGTAGTCCCCACCCCAACGTATCCAGGGGGATTTGTCACATATTGTCACCATCAAACACTGTTAATTAAGCTAACGAAGCACTCCCACTAATAAAACGATGAAGTTAAAACTAGATTCTTTGGTTCAAACGTAAATTTGTGGATGTGTTAAACAACCCATCCACACGGAGGGTTGATGGAAGGAGGAGGCGTTTTACTCGCCACCTTCCACCACCGCCGTAGCCGAACCTGAGGGGATGGGTCGGGAGACCCATCTTCCCATTGCACAGGTTCGGCTGACGAGGAGAGACAGCTAATGTGTATCCAACTGTCTCTTTATTGAGCCGGAGCCCCACGGCGTTTACTCCGGTACGATCGCTGGAGCGGCATGGTTTTTGCAAGACCAACGCCGTGACGCCCTGCTAATGCGGTGGATTGTACACCTTGGGAGTTTAGGGATAACAGTCCAATACTACCCACCCTCTGCCCCGGGAAGGTGGTATGTCAATGCAAGATTTCCCTACGTTAAAAAAGGGGTTGGAACCGAGACTATAATGCCAGAAACAAATAAGCCGAAAAAAACTCATATCTTGTAGTTTCTAGAATAATCCCCATATACTCAGAATAGAAAATATTTCTCCAAAACGAAGTTTAAATAAGTACGTAATTACGTAGCCCATTTGGACGTGTCATTCATTACTCACATTGTCTGGGCAGTATAAATAGAGTCCTAATTAAAAACGTAGTCCGTTAGTATAACATACAATATACAGACAGACATATATTCGTAAACAAGCATTCACTTATTTTACAATTATTCGATAATTTTGTACCTCGAATATGTTTTTATACTGTACAGGTTTTGACGTTGGGGCACAATTCATCTAATGTTAAATCATATGAGTATATGGCCAAAGGTAACAAGACAAACCGTATCGAATTACCATTGCTTAAAAAATCACACAATACATATTTTTCGACCTTTACATTATCCTTTTATACGATGTACATTGACCGGAGCGGAGACAAGTCGCTTTATTTTAGAGGCACTGCCCGGAAACGGTAATTGTGACAATACGAGTCACCGACGCCCTCTGCCCCTTTTAGTGACCGTTTACGATACGTGTATGTGCTTTAAATCAAACACTCTTAACTGCTATGCGATTTTGATTCAATTTTTTCACGAAAGCGTGTGCGTGAATAATTCTAGTAAAGAACCCAACATATTAATCTGCCAAAACGCATTGTACAGGATAAATATGACTGGCCATTATTTATATTCGCCATCGCTATGACGATTTGATAAATTGCTATTTCCAGAGAGTTTAACGAACTCTCGATGTCATAGAAGAGTCCACGCTATAGACTGGCCGGCAGACGAATTTGCTCCCTATACCGCGTCGGATTGTCGTCCGGTCTTTTAAAATCGACGATCGGGTTGCCAGTAAAGTATTCGAATAACTATAAAAGGGACTAGTATATCTATAGAAGTTATATAAATAACAAATAAAACCATTCTTTTCTTTATACCTTAAATTACCATTTTACAAAGCGTTGATGTACATAAAATGTTAACATTATAAGCGATGCTTGAATTTTCGTAATAATTGCTGACGTCTGATGTGGATGAATTTGTAGACAGATGTGTAATTTTTTAAGTGGTCATTACCGCTTAATCCGTACAACTCTTGAATATTTTAAGTTAAATTTATTATATTTATGAATTAGATTAAATATTAAGCACTTATGAAAATAAAAACTTGTGCGAATTCCAGTTAGACACCAAGTTCCTTTCCGTGAAGTAAAGAATGAAATCGATGAGTTACACTTTATAATTAAGGGAAATATACATTTTTTTAATTATGTGTAAAATAGTGAGTTATAAATTATATATTTAAAAAAAAATCATTTTAATGACATTTCCATGCCTTCTGCAGTAAGGCACGTTTGCTCGAATTTCGATATTCGTAAGCACACACTCACTCTCGGACAATAGCACAGAGAGAGAGAAAATCGCATAAAAGTGTGTAACGCTTTTTCCTTACGTGATCATTTCATAACAGTCAAATTCTACTAAAAGACGCATTAAGCAACTTCGTTCCATAAGGAGTTGTGAGGTATAGTTGTATACTTAAAAATATGTCTATCTGTATAAGTCTTATAAAAATCAAAACAACCGTGTCCAAGATTAGTCTAAATAAACAACGGGCAGCTCAGTTTTATTTAGATATATATATATATATATATAAATTAACCGATTCCAGTCCACTTCGTTGGTTATTAAAAAAAAGAAAAGAGGACATGAAGTGGGCTTTTGTTTCGAAGTGATTACGCTATTGACCTAACGCGGTTGGGCCTTCATAGTTTCACTGGACTGCTTAAAGCGGGCGGAAATCAGCTTATATATACAGATAATAAAAAAATAAAGTTCCTTTGTGACTCAATGACGTCAAAACTATTGATCGTTTCGGTATAGGACTATGACAATTAAATACGGAGAATTTCGTGGATGGCTCAAGGCTACTTTTTGAATTCTATTTAAACCTTTGCCGTTTAATGCCTAACAAAGCGGGCGGCTATTAGCTGTACGAGTATATTGTATAGATAAAGCGCGTATTTGTGATGCAGCCAAATCGGTATAAAATTGAAGAAAAATAGTTTTAATTGATATGAATAATAATTGTACATTTTCAAGATTTTTATATTTATTTTTATAGTGTTCATTCGACGATGCTGTATTTCTCCATACTGGTAGATAAAAGAAAAGGAGGAACAAAAAATATTTTGTGTAACTGTTGTGGTAGCCCTGGTCGATGAGTGATTCAGCAGCGTGTCACTACACTCGTATAAATCATAAAATACATTATAGCAATTGACAGGATGTCTTGAAGTACACATAATTCAATCTGTTCTGACAGAACTCGGCTTTACAATGTTTGTTTACGTTCCACTACTATCAGTTATGTTTTTGAATAATCTTATCTGAACGCTCGCGTATCCGGAGTGAAAGTGCTAACGTTATCAAGGAGTAATTAGTGATTATAGGACTTACCGCGGTTCCGTCTGCATTTGTTTTTATACAGGTTTATGGATATATTATAGATAGTTTACAGATGATCTTTATCACAGCAGCTAATACTGTAATTCAATATTAATTGTTTATATATTATTAGTAGTATTTCTTACAAATGCCTATAGCAAAATCCGCAATGGTGTAAATACATACCGTATTGTGTTTATCTCCTTAATTCACAGTAAACATTTATTTTTTTCACACATTATTAAATCATTAATGAGTTATTTGTGATGCTGTTTGCACCGATATAGTATTAATCCCTGACCATTTAAATACTTTAGTTACGTGGGCAATTATTATAGACTAAAAATACCCCTTACACAGCATTAAATGTCAATTAGATTATCTGAGAATTTATCACGAATTTAAAATCAGACGCAACGATAAAACAAGGGGAATGTCTTACGAAACTTACAAGGCTTCGTTGAGTTTGATGAATTGTGATTATGAAAGTACCAAAGAAGGAATATTGTGTGTCTGTGAATCGTTTGGACCAAACGATCACGCCACATTAGGTCGTTGCAGTCGTGTGAAGGCGAAGCGGGTCGCTGGTCGGTAAATATGTAAATACTGGTGTAAAATTAGGTATGAACTTAAGCAAAATATTATTGTTTAGCGGAGACCCCACGTGGAGTGTAAACTTGGACTATTCGGTATTAAACATAATCCGAGAATAACCTAGCGATACTCCCATAGAGTAACATAGCTTCATAAGCTGATGATTCGTTACTCTATAGATACCTCACATGAAGTAATTGGTCTGTATAGGATTTATTTTATTTGAAATTATATATTTAATGACTGCCATAGCATGAACTGCATACATACTGACTAGCATACAGTACAAAATTGTTATTAATGTGACCCTGTAAAGTTTTTAAAAATTACGGTGGTTAATACACACTATTTAATACCTAAATGTGTCAAAATGATACCTGTGTCAAATTAATCGTGGGTTTTTTTTTTAAATATATATTATAGGTGGCAAACGAACAGGTGGGCCACCTGATGGTAAGTGATCACCGCCGTCCATAGACACTAGCAACACCAGGGGAGTCGCAAGTGCGTTGCCGGTCTTTTAATATTTGTGGGCCTCCGGCGCTCTCACTGACCGAACGAAACGCAACAGTGCAAGCACTGTTACTTCACGTCGGTTTTCTGTGAGAGGTTGATACTACCGCGGGCGAGCCGACCTATTCATGCTGAAACCAGTAATAGCTTCAGCGTAGCTCTACCACCTACAAAAATTTCGTATCTCTAAAATAAGTCCAAGTTTTCTTTGGAAGAGCATATCGTGATAGAATGATAATATGACTCGTCGTCATCTAGACTCTCTTTAGTTCTGTCTATACTTGCCGTATTACCCTCTTGAGCCACATCGTCACTCGATATATGTTGTAAATGCGAGAATCAGTTTGTTTGTTACACATTCACACGTTAACTATCCAACCGATCATCATACAATTTTGCATACACTTCTCATGCAGAAAAATGAACTGTTCCCGAGGGGATTGGTCAAATCTATATTAACGCGTGCAAAAGGTGATCTGGTGATTTTATTGTCAAATATTAAAGAAAAAAACCTATATAGAATACATACCTACATATATACCTACTACACACGAGCTGAACGTTTATAATTATCTCTAGATTTATCTACTGATTCATTTTTATTATCTCGTACAATTTTGTCCTAGATGTGTTAAATTTGCAATAATATCTTCTCGGGTAATGCTATTAACTTTCAGAATGCGATCAATGGGAACACGAATTATACTGGTTAATTAAAAATGATTCGTCATACAGCAGAATATGAAATTGCACTAAAAGTTTCCGCATCAAGCGGCAGTATACAATAATTTGAAAATTTTGAAATATTGTTAGGTGCTTAGAAAATTGTCGAATAACTTACGAATGTACGAACTTATGAACGTAATATTTCATTGATGACCTAAGTTACTTGAGTCTAGACTATTTTTTTTATAGAAACTACACTCTTACAATATGCTAGACATTCAGAACCTAGAATTTGGCAACAAATACCTTGAATAGTGTTTATAATCAGAATTTCATAATTTCGCGTTCCAAATGCAAAAACGGTTTTGGAAAGCCAAACGAGCATATATATATTTTTAAATTGTCTTATTGACAATCTTAGACTGTTGCAATGTAAAAAAAGAATAATAGGCCCTTTTCGCATAAAACCATATTTACCTGACGTGATACGTACGACCTTATAGGATTTGGCACGCATATACTTACATTTGATTAATATCCTTATGGATAATTCTTAATCCAGTTTATATTAGTTATGTTTTATGTACATGCTTATTTAATGATATATTTTATTTTCAACATAGATATATTATAACAGTTGTTTTTATCTCCAGCTCCTACAAAATGAATCGGGGTGGTCGCGTCGAGCCCACGCCGCCGGAGTGCGCGCTGGCCGCTGAAATGTTCGATCATTTCTGCTCCGCCGGAACAATGAAGCAGATACTAGCCTTACACAGGGAGATCTGTAATACGCTCAATCTTAGACCAAACAAGCTACCAGACTTCTATCCAAAACTTAAGGTATGTTGTCGTTGTTTATTTATCCATATCAATGACCAAACTAATGATGAAACTAAGGGAATCATTTTAACTACACATGTAATAGTTATGTTTCATAATTCAATAAGTAATATAGTGGTAAAAGTCAGACGCTTGGATATACAATGGATTAAATTAAAATAGAATGACGATACAGTCTTGTTATTGTATATATATTAATGTCGATAAAAACTTACGATTTTATATCAGCTAATTTGTCAATATAAACTTTCATTCTTTTACCGTTATTTATTGCCCGTAAGACTCGTAAACTCGTAAAACTCATTGTAGTATCGGTACAACACTCGTACATTGTATAAGTAAAACTCTGTGCATACTTGAAAATCATCATGCTCATCTGTTTTCAGCGTGCCCATTAGGATAACTCACGTTTGTGCGGTATCCAAGTCACTTTTTCGACTAGCGATACAACTGCTACACTTGTGTACTACTTTGCGAATTATTATTTTTATTTTAGCCTAATCTATTATGACGCCTTTACTTTTACTATACTATACTTTTATAATAATAAGAAAAAATTATATATCAGTTTTCAAACTACCTAAAAAATATAAATTAATCTATCTAAACATCGTGAAGAATATAAAGATGTCTAGCCTCTCATAGATTGTAAAGGATATTTGTAAAGGCTGCTACGGAGTGGATCAATATGTGATGTCTGGAAAAGACGCCCCTGTCTGTGTATCCCCGCTAAAACTAAATATAACTTATATGTTCGTATTTGTAACGATACATGTTCAATAAAGTATGTACGGTGAATAGATAGAGCAGATCGGTTTTCTTGTCGGTTCTTCCGCTAATAACTGGCCTGTTTTCCTAGCCAGTGCCAGAGGTAGTTTTAACGTTCATAAACAAACGCCGTCCCAAGGTCTAAATTGAATTAAGTATTTTCGGTTTGCTTTTTGATTGTTGAGATAATATGTAATTATCTTAAATACAGTTTTCAGTTAAAATTAAATATTCTCCTACAACCATCGACAGTCCCTGACATTAGACAATCGTTGTTATAGTAACCAATAATATTATATCCGTTGCCATGGTAACAAGTATAATTTTAGGTCTATGCTTGAAGCGATTCGAATCGAATAACGATGTTCTATCCGAATTTAGAATTCAAAATTCAAACTATTATATTAGTTTTAAAATATGGAAGAATTATTAAACAAATAGTTATAAGAAAAGATACATTTTTCATTATTTTAATGATTCAAACTAAAAAAATGTTCACATCGAAAAAACTATTATTTAAACATCAAGATTGAAGTGCGTTTGAAAAAAAAAATTATATTTGTAATAGCTATGCAATATCTGAAACAAAATTATGAAACGCATACAATAAGTGTAGTAGCTATAAATTACAGAACTTATCTACTGTCCAATACTATCTGCAATGCTATAAAATTGTTACTTGAACGACAATATTAATGAATCAATCCTTTGTTACATGTACACACGTTTCTCGTCTCAAATATTACATTTATCCTAGTAACTATTAAAAATGTACAATGAGAAATTTTCAAGATATCATCATCATCATCTTACCCTTATCCCACCTAAGTAGGGTCGGCACAACATGTTTTCCTTTTCCACTCTCCCCTGTCAGATGTCATCTCAGTATTCACACCTTTTATACACATATCATTTTTCACACAATCCATCCACACCTCTTTCGGTCTTCATCTACTCCTATATCCATCCATTTTCGAACTCAAAACTTTTCTTGTTACATGACTTATCTACTCTTATCTCTTCTCATAATATGTCCGTACCATGCTAACCTACTACTCCTCAACTTCTCTGTCACTGGTGCTATTTTCAAACTTCCTCTGATATACTCATTCTTAATCTTATTCATTCTTGTTACACCACACATATTTTTTTTTTGAAATTTTCAATATAATCTATAAGATATTAAAAATCTGTATTTTCTCCATATTACTTCGAGAATTATTTTAAACTTTTTAGTCCGTTTTAAAAGTGTGTGGTGTATTATATTATTTTGTTTCACATTTTTTTGCAATATTACCATTCAAATTGGAACCTGAATCTGTAAATTATAATTAACCGAGTTTATTAGGGAATTAGTTTAAAATCAATTTAAAAGTTTCAGTTGGGCATACATACAAATTACGAATTAATAAAATTGTAGTACAATATTTAAATATGATTTTAAAGCTTAGAATAAAATAAACGACATACCGTTTTTCGTTGAAAGTAATTTTTTCGTGCTCGCATAGACAAAAGCGGAACAAACTCAGTATTACAGAGAGAACTCTCTACAAATCTACACTGTTATTGTACTTACACCTTATATTATTCTGTGATTGTAGTCCGGTTGTAGATTTCTTCCTTTTGTGTATTCGCCTCGATTTCCACAATAGAAATGCCCTCAGTTGCTCTGTGACGCCATTATATAATTAATAAAACGAAGGGTTGAAATCGCTGATGTGCAATTACATAATGCACACCGACAACCCTTTAAAGTAAGGGATGAATATTCAAGGTCTCTGCTATTTTTAGAACCTGTTTGGTTATTATGGTCGGAGCGATTCACATTTTCAATGTGTGTCTGCCTCCCCACGCACCGATGAGGCACCACGTTGGTTTGTTTATTATTACTAAACTGTTCGTGAATTCTGGCGATAATTCTAGAATGTTTCATATATTTATTCAGTGTTCGGAAATAGTGGATTTTTTGTACGGGTGGTACAACACCGAGGTCTTATACTTCAAATTAATTTTGTAAGAGAATAGTGACAATCGTAGTTCAATAATTGTGTATAGGAGAAATATTATGTTATAAAAAAAGTTATTGTCTTTAATTTCTTTTCCACTATACTAAATTATAGTTACGGCGTATATTACCATTGAAGTATACATACATAGATACATTAGATTAATTATTGACACCATATCATCTGCCAGATGTATTATCTGCTGAAATATATTAAGGACCCAAGTGACAAAGGCCCGTGATGTAGCCGCCGGCCGTCTTTTAAGACATCGGGTTAATGGTAGATATCAATATTAATTGAATACAGGGCAATGAGTACGAATACTAGGATATTGACACAACCATTAAGTCAATAGCACGATAGCCTAAAACAATAGCATTGTTTCAATAAACATCCCGACCAATATAAATACACGACTTATATGATAACCGCGTTCGATTGACGTGAGTTTAAATCATTATAATAATTCTGAATTGTCGTTGAAGGAAAATATCGCTATGCAAACATAATGTTGTGGCGGGAACTTGTCTAAAGCCCATCAGGCTTTCTACCACCCTCTAATTGAAAATCTAAGGACATATAGGTGTGTTCCGGTAACTGCACTTTAAGGCCAGTTAATTCTAGGTTTAACACGTATATCGTCTTGGGTAACTTAACATTAGATGAGATTGTAGTTCGGTTAAAATGTAACGGTATAAGAAATAAATATTTTGATTAAGCATATAACATTTAATTTTGATTAGTGTACTTTTCATTACACACATATACGAACAACGCCCCTAGTGGACAGCTACGAAAACAGGAATGACAGTAATAATAACACTTTTCTATGCTTCCATACAAACGATTCGTAATAATACTTAAAAGTCAATTTGAAATTGAATACCATAAGCATAAAGTTTAAGTGTTAGTGGAGAGGTTCCGCGAAGGCAAAATAATTGAGTTTTTTTTTTATATATATTAGGGGGCAAACGAACAGGTGGGTCACCTGATGGTAAGTGATCACCGCCGTCCATAGACACTAGCAACACCAGGGGAGTCGCAAGTGCGTTACCGGCCTTTTAACTATGTGGGCCTGCGGCGCTCTCACTGGCCGCACGAAACGCAACAGTGCAAGTACTGTTACTTCACGTCAGTTTTCTGTGAGAGGGTGGTACTACCCCGGGTGAGCCGACCCATTCATGCTGAAACTAGTAATAGCTTCAGCGTAGCTCTACCACCTACAAAATTAATTTAATGCGAGCGAAACTACGAACATTACCTAGTATTGTATTATATATTATTGTACCTATATAGTATGCATTTTTAATAATTTAAAATTAATGCATAATGACATATTTGTACACTGATCACAGCTGATGTAATAGAACTAATTTCAAAAAAATCATATAATTAGTATAGTGTTTATAGAGGTACAACAACAACTCTTTGACAAGATAAACTTAATGAACTCCAAATTTAAGAAAATTATGAATTTTGACGACTGCACGACCGTTAGTTATATTTGTAAGATATGAATGGTAAAGGCCGGCAGCGCACTTGCGACTCCCCTGGTGTTGCTAGTGTCTATGGACGACGGTGATCACTTACCATCAGGTGACCCGCCTGTTCGTTTGCCCCCTATAATATAAAAAAAAAAATATGAAATACAAAGTCGTTATGAAATTGTAATTTGATATATAAACGTTAAAAATATGTAATTCCCGAGTGACTTACTCGTTATTCGTTATTAATTTTGATAGAAATATCGTTAGAAAGTCATTCATGTGTGTAATCGAGAAGTGTCTAAAGATTTGAATAAATAACTATAAGTGTTCTATTGCCCGAGTAATTATAGTTATGAATATCAGTTAACATTCTTTATAACAATAATCTGCAACGTCAGTGTATCCTGGCTTTGTGCCAATTATATTTATCTATCGCACGATCAGATAAAACCCGTCTCACATCCAACTCAATAGGATACTCTGTGGTGCGAAGCTTTTTATAGAAAAAAAAAACCACACATGTTTTTAACACGTCTATTTTTATCGCAATTTCATTTTATATTAATTAAAGATGGTCAATATTAGAACAACTAATAATGTAACGTATTATACTTACGCAGTGGATAATTAATTTTTAAAGTCAACATTACTCTGTCGTTCAGTAATTGCTATCCGTTAATATTATAGACAGTGACAATGTTGACAAGCGTTATCGTACAGTGCAAACAAGAACCAATATGTGTGAAAGGCTGAGGAGCACTACACGTTGTTCACAACCGCAAGTCGTATTACCAACAACAAAATTTAATTCTATTGGTGTATCATTGTTATAAAGATTCAGAATAGGAAATTACCAACGAGTAAAATAACACGAGCGTAATTAATTAAGTCATTATAGACATGTAGCCGAGTGATGGTCGAATGGTTTGTTGACCGATAGAATTTCAATTTGATGGCCATACTTCGGTATGTACCAAAAAAAAAAAAACAGAATTTTCATACATTTATACTCATTTAAATTAGTATTGGTTAATGGTCGGCTGACTGTGAATTAAAACATCATGACGAAACCTAAACCTGAGAAATGTTGTTGTATTACCATCATATAGGGGAAAATACAGAACTATGATTTCTCAGAGTTTGTAATCGTCAAAACGTCATGAGCCGGGTGGTTACTATGCTCATACTATACCCTCCTTCGATAAAAGGTCTACGGGCCTGCACTAAGTCTCTTAGAGGCTGATGTGATTTATTAATGATATAGTCATTATATAATATTGAGAGATCATGTGGTTGGTGACGGACACGCGCTAAACTTACAAATTCTCACGAATAGGCATTTAGTTATGTATCGTATATCTCTTGTAATCGGTACATTTACTCACTAAATTCATTATGGGTAAGTTTAGGACGTGTGGTAAAGACCAGATTTCACAGTTCTGAACTATTGTTGGTGACAGTAATCGTTTAAG
The DNA here is from genome assembly GCA_035772565.1 of Antheraea assamensis. Taxonomy (NCBI): domain Eukaryota; kingdom Metazoa; phylum Arthropoda; class Insecta; order Lepidoptera; family Saturniidae; genus Antheraea; species Antheraea assamensis. The sequence goes on along the minus strand of JAQQSE010000010.1, from coordinate 2,510,576 downwards.
TGCACCGCGCTAAAGCATTAGCATCCTGGAATAGCAACTCGTTAGGGATCAAAGAGGTAACAAAATGACTGACAATTTGACCATCCAATTATGTCAGACCATTATGAAACGTATGAACGCTTGCGTCTCTTTATATGCATTACTTTGACTAAAAGTCCATCATTTTTGGTCTCATCACGGAGGTTTTGACCTGGAAACCATTAAACTGATAATAGTTAGTATTTGGGATTACGAATGATTAAGCTATCGTCAATTAAATAGATAGATAATAAATAGATAGATTTGTGTAACATCATGCTCAGTACAGGTCTAAGGTAAAATCGAGTGCTATTTATTCAACAACTACTTATAAGATCACAAAAAGCGTCATTATACTAAAGATAAAAATACAATTTTACATATTCCGGCACTTCCTTTATTAGGTATTTCGCCCTTTTTTTTAAATTGCTTATTGATGTTGGTGAAAGTCGATGCTTTAATTAAGACGGTTTGAATTTACACTGCACTGACTTTTCGCTTATTATTTATGTAAATAAATAAAGATGGCAGTTATGGATATACGTTAAAAGAATTAAACATACATAATATACTTAATTTACTGCACCAAAGAATAACTATTAATACATTTGATTTCTGATAGATATTCTTGTCGCTTGCGGCTAACTCGCAGCACAATGAGCATTGTCATTGCGTTCTTGGTTATGTATTTGTTTATGTTTTATATTAAGGTAAAGTGATATTGATCACGGGGTATAGAAAACAACAGACTTATGTCATGTTTAACTTATAATAAGTATGTACACACACACACACACACACACATATATATATATATCTTGCAATAGGAATAAAAATTCTAAAAGTGTATGAATACATTCGCGTGAGTTACTCTTCTTCTTGACACAACAATGTTATGGCTTATGGTGTTAACGTCTTTGTTTACGTTGGCAAATCTTTATTTTATTAACGTGGGGAAATCCATCATGGACACGTCACCCTCCCGGAGGGGAGAGTGGGTAATGTGAGACTCCTACTCACTAAAATCTCACAGTGTACCCTCTACTGCCATAACGGGACGTCACGGGCTCGTTCGTTGGCAAATCTATCATGAGCACGCCAACCTTCTGGGGGAGAGGGTGGGTAGTGTAAGACTCCTACTCACTAAAATCCCATGGTGTACGTCCGCCACTTTTGTTGGGACGACACGAGATATCGGGAGTATTCATCGTTCTGTCCCAACGGTTATTCCTGCGTCAACCTGCGCCGCTGGGCGCCGTCCTTGTCAGGAGACGACAGTATGCACACCGGCCGTCTCCTTCGTCCGCCAGACCTGTGCTATGGGAAGAGATGGAAACCCCGACCCATCTTCCCAGGCGCGACTACAGTGGTGGAAGGAGCCGAGCATAACGCATTTCACAGCGCACGAACGTTAGTGGTGTTGAGAGCGTCCTCCCACAACGGTGCCCCGTAAACGGCGATGAATCGCAAGACAGCGATCAAACAGCTCCCGAAGCTGCCCTCCCAAATGGTCCCACGAGAGGGCCAGACCACGGCTCGAGACCCCGTCGGGGTCGGGTGGTCTACGTCTGCTGCGGAGGCGCTCGATCGCGCTCCCCATTTCCCTTTCCGTAATTGGGGGAGGAGAACCGAGCACCTCCACAGTAAATGGCAAAAGAGGAGGAATAGAAGGAGGGGCAAGCTCCGGAGGGTCGGACGATGTTAACATCTGGACTGTCGAAAACCATCAAGGTTTAAGTTCCATACAAATGAGTATAGACCTCGTAAGGTAGGTCAACAAACTGTTGGGCGCATAAGCTTAAAAAATTACCTGTTTTATTACAAACCTTTGATAGATAAGTTATTTGTTATAAAATTAAATTTTTATGTAAAATGTATTTTTATAATATATTTTCATTTGTACGACCTTTGTTTTACTAAACCACGAAAATTACAGCATACGATGTCGTGAAATTAAAAACATAATCCACCATTTTAAGATCTAGGTCTTAAAAAATCAGTCGAGGGGTTAACGAACTTGATAGGGACTATTACATCAAAAATTGACCACAGTAAGGTTTACAAAGATTTTTCTAATACATTATCATAATTTGATTGTTTTCGGTTTTCGGTAGTAGGTAATAGATATCAAAAGTCGCTATACATAAATTAACATCGGCCGTAGGCTGACCGATGTGCACAGTCCCAATACAATGCATTTGTTTACCACATAACGATTTGGAATGTGGGACAAGGGGCCAGTAGGAAATCAAGAATAGCGTTTCAACTGAATCAAATGCCTGCACGAGCCAAAACGATGTCGCCACACTTACCGACTTCAGTTTATTTGTGTAACTCTAGTAGACTCGATCGATCTAACATTCATTATCCGGTAATACTAACCAATATTATATATACCAACGTGCTCACGTGCTCGTTATGCTTTCACTCTCCATGTACTCAATCGAATATCATAAAATTTTCCGAGGATCAGGCCAAATCTGCTTTAAATCAAGAAATCGTTAACTTTGTATCTTTTGGAATTATATACATGTCCACGCAAAGTCTAGCGGCGTCAAAATGTATTGTTGTAGCGGCAGAAATATTAACACCTACCTTCTAAAGCGAGCAAGCCTACAAAAAGCGCAGTGCAAAAAGACCGAGGATCGCTGAGTGCCTTAAGCGCACTACCAAAAATCCGATGAAGGCCCATCAAAAAAAAAAAACGTGAAGGATCGGAGCGGAGATCATTCTCGCACGGATCTTCGGACCGCTCACATCTCTAAAGATAATTCATTAGTGTATTATAATATTTGCTGTTTAAGGTAAACTCTTTTATTGTGAAGGCTACTTGATTAGTTTTGACTGACTTATCGATCGCATGTTCAAGGTAATGTCAACATAGGATAGCGTTATTCTTTTAAAACTGCCCCCTGCACGTCCACCCGATATACATTATTTTTATGCATAGCCCTAACGACCCAGTTCAGTGAACTTCAGTGTGCCAATATGGTGTGTGTATTATCTTATGTGTGGTGATTGTTGTTCAGGCGGACACCTGTGTCATATCCTATCACTCTACGTAGTATTTTGGTGTTTGGGATTTATAGATGAGATGTTGAAGATATGGTAACTCCTTTAAGGCTATAGAGAAATCTGACTCAGGTACATACGGAAACACTGTTTAAGTTCCCCTAACCTAAGTACCCCGCAACAACATCCAATTATTAAAACTAGTTATTGTCGACCATAATTAATTAATCGTATAAGTTTCAGCGCTATTGAGGTTTTTTTTTTTTTTTTACAAAACTTATTCAAATATTTTAGATTACTAAATGTTAAAGATCGTGAAGTATGATGAATTGAAACTTATGAATAAAGGTTTCGACTCGTCGATCGCATGGAAAAAATGCCAACGATTTCAGTTTTTCTTCTTGATAATACTATAGCTCATCAATAGCTAAAAAAAAGATAATGCAAATTCGTTTAACTAAATAGTAAAAAACAAAGTAGCTTTCTCTGTCCCTATATCCCTATGTATGCTTAAATCTTTAAAACTACGCAACGGATTCTGATGCGGTTTTTTTTTAATAGATAGAGTGATTGAAGAGGAAGGTTTATATGTATAATAACATAAATGAAATAGTGGAGAAATACTGTTATTTTTTAGGTTACTCCAAATTTAACGCCTGCGGGCCACGGGTAGTAATGTATAAATCAAAACTACTAGATCGATTTTAATCATTTTTTCAGTGAATGACATAGGCTATATATTTTATACACGTACGGAGTCAATAAAGGAGAAAATGTTAAATGAACTGCTATTGTCTTGGCCTATTCATATGTTGAATATCGTGCCGATTAAAACTGCCTCGTCAACGAACCTAATCCTACACTATGAATTTCGCTAATATGTAATTTGAAGATGGTGGAGTTGAGTAAATACTATAACTAGACTCAATTAATTAGAGCGTGTCGTAATCGGACCGTATCGCGTTTACGTTACGACGGTAGGTGTTTTAGACTTTACCGAGTGTTGTTCAAACCTACGTTTACTCGGGTATCAAGAAAATATTTATTTACATTTTTTTAATACACATAGTACAATCTATTTACTAATAATCCTCGTTATATGCTTGTTAACTTTAAACTAATAAGTCCCCAAAATGGTCACAATTATATTTGACCTAGAAAATAGTGTGGAACTTGGTGAAAACAGTAGGCTACCTTTCATACTGAATATTTCGAAAAATACGCAGATGCACTGGCTGGGAAATTCCAGTAATTAGTATAAGGATATTTAAAATGAATGACGCCTTATTACGGCTACGTAAATTTACCCATTGACATAGACAGCATAATAGAAAAAATAGCGCTGTTTGGTGTCGTCCAATGACAGAACTTTCGTAATGCCATGGATATCTGTATAAATTTTGATTTTTATAAAATTTACTACATGACCCGATGAACTTCGTATCACTTACACATATTTGTGTAAAATAAGAATAAACCTTAATACACAATTTTTATTTACATTATAGATGCAACGCAGTTATGAACTTAAACAGTTTAAAGCTTTCACATGTACTATTTTTATTTCTAAAACATAACTGTTTTGTATTCCAACGAAACAGACCAACGAGGTCGGACCTCATACTACAGCTATGAAACAGACAAATTTTTGAACGCACCTGTAAATATTTGACAACCGAATGACAATTTATTATTTCTAAAATGACAAAAGACCTCAAATGTTTCATAGCTAGGAACATCTTGTATTTGAAAATTAAATTGTCTTTTTTAGTATTTTCCTTTACTTAATTATTATTTATGTTTCTCACCGTTTGTACCTTCCCTAAACTTCCACAAATATTTCAAGATCAAAATTAGCCAAATCGGTCCAGCGATTCTCGAGTTTTAGCGGGACAAACGAACAGCGATTCATTTCTGTATATGTAGAAGATATATACAGATATTATTAGGACATTCAACATAATTGTTTGACATTACCGATTATTAATATGTATTGTCCAGTATAAATAGCCTCTGTTTAGAGAAGGGAAGATTTATTTATTATGTCGATTTCATTAGAAAGGGTTCAGTTTATCTATCGGCCTGTGTATGTATGTATGTATGTAGCGGGTATAATAATAATATATTAATTGATGCACTTTCCCCTGCCTCGTTTCAGACGGACGTCACCGTTTACTTATTTGCACCTTTTGTTAATTAAATATAGCGATTAGATCTTGTAATTGTTGTTAACGAGCGGGGTTGGTTCAGCTCCGGTCATTTTGCTTTCTCTGTGCGCGCATGTTTTAAACAAATGACTCTGTCTTTATTTCAATAAAATTAATTTAATACATAGCTGTGTTTATATGTGACGTTGTGCTGGGCGTATTCTGTTTACTAATCATAGAATTTATTGTTCTATATAATATGCGAATGTGTTTATTATATTAAAATAGTGATTATGAACGAAGTACAATTGATGCTGGGCTCTGTGGTGGTGGTAGTCTTTCTCAATGTCGTTTCAGTCTTATAATGAAGCGTGGTGTTTGCTGTAGGAAAACATTCTGATGAACCATAACATGCTGGCGGAGCATCCTTTAATGCTTACCTTTGCGTTGAAATTCCGTCACCGAACACTTTTATGTATGTTCCGATGGCTAGAATCGAGTGTGTAAAATCATCATTTTCACTAACTGCGGTTATACCGTTATTTAACATCAGATGTGATTATGTTCAAACACCACGTAATAATATATAATATGTCAGCTATTATAAATAATATAACAAAATTGAAGAGCTTTGCCTATTTTATTTATTTCTATTTTAAGTAATTATATAAATGGTAAACATTGTTTATAGCTGAGCGTGTTTATTTTCTATTCGAGTTCGACGAAAGAAGAGAGACGTAGGCGCCGTTCTGTGTATAATTCGACAGTAAATTCAACTAATTTACTGACTAAGATTTATTATATACTGAGATTTAGAAACTGCACGTTGAAAGTAACGACTAGTAATAAATATGAAAGATTCATTAAACTTGTGTACACTTTCATACAATATTGTTCTGAATAGATTTTTTTCGTTTTTGTAATTTATGTTTAAAAACGAAATCGTTCGCAAAATTTTAACCTATGTATGTTTTCTTATAGTATTTTTGAATCGCTTGATCTGCTCGTTACGATAGAAAATAATACTATAATTTCAAGGCACGATGTTTTTCTCTCTGAAAACAGCGAAGTGTTGTTCACTTGTAGTTTATTACCGCCTGCTAGTGAAACGTGGAATTTTAGATTCGTTATGTGTTTAAAATTAGTATCACCAATACGGCATTTGCTGGCGAAGATATTAATTCCCCCGCTTTCGGAAAGTGGATTTTATCCAGCAGTAGTTTAGTTGTAGGTGTTGTAGGTGGTAGAGCTACGCTGAAGCTATTACTGGTTTCAGCATGAATGGGTCGGCTCGCCCGGGATAGTACCACCCTCTTACAGAAAACCGACGTGAAGTAACAGTGCTTGCACTGTTGCGTTTCGTTCGGTCAGTGAGAGCGCCGGAGACCCATATAGTTAAAAGGTCGGCAACGCACTTGCGACTCCCCTGGTGTTGCTAGTGTCTATGGACGGCGTTGATCACTTACCATCAGGTGACCCACCTGTTCGTTTGCCCGCTATAATATAAAAAAAAGTTTAATTCGCAAATTAGGATATGTCTCTCTTGACCACAAACTCTACTGATTTCAAATGACGATGTAATGTATGATGGTAAATATGCTAATTGTATAGGGGGATTAGCGCTTATGTGCAGCTACCGGAACACACGAACAAGTGCTTGGCGACAGATTTTCAACTTGCAGGTGGTAACAAGCCAGGCGGACATAGAAAAAACCCTGCCGACAACATTCTATGGTTTCATCACAATGATTTTCCTTCTCTGAGGGCACCGACTTAGTTGCAAGAATTCGAACCTACGTCTATTTTCGCGGTGTCCAAGCACGGTATCGACTAAGTCATATCGCTTCAAAATAAATTAAATTACAAAATGACAGTTATGATGCTATAATAGTTGTCATTGTTATTATTATACCTAACTCATAAAATTCTTCAGATGAAAATTTGTTCACGTAAACTAAAGTAATAAAAACAATCGTTAATTTTTATATATATATATAATTTATATGTATGTGTCTATATGACTGAACTCCTCTTAAACGGCTGAGCATATTTTGATAAAAAAAATTGCGTGTGGTTTAGATAGATTCATGAATGGTTTAGATTTACATTTGTACCCGGTAGGTGGCGCTACGGTCTGATTCTAGAGTTGTTTGTATGAGTCGACTAGTCTATATTAAAAAAAAAGTTTGTATATCTGAGATTCATAAAGTCTAACGTTGTATAATCGTTCATTGTGAACGTTGACACGTGTAAAGTGGTTTTTCATGAAAAGGTTTTTTATAATATGTATTTATGTGCTAATTTTAAATATAACTCACTATAAAGTTTTTACATTTTATATTGTAATTTCACCGAAACAAATTCGCTATCGGTAATTACTATGAACACGATAACACATATAAATAAAATTGAGTTCTCTATTGTTTCTTTGAGCCAGATCTCCGAAACGGCTGAACCAATTTTGACGTGACTTTTACTAGTAGATAAAAAAAAACGGAGCTACTATTTTAGCTAGCAATTATTACGTTTTTCTATACGAACTAAGCGTTAATGCCAATATTATAACATAAAAAAACAGTCTAGAGTTAATATACATAAATAAATAAATCATTTAAATTTTTTTCATTTTCTAATACCACCTTGTCACGTAGCAAAAACCGTGATAATGGATGAACACTATTCGATATCACTACATAGTATAAAACAAAGTCGCTTTCTCTGTCCCTATGTCCCTATGTATATGCTTAAATCTTTAAAACTACGCAACGGATTTTGATACGGTTTTTTTTAATAGATAGAGTGATTGAAGAGGAAGGTTTATATGTGTAATAACATCCATTAAATAGTGGAGAAATACTGTTATTTTTGAGGTTTCTAATGTGATGTCGTAAATAATTACATTATTTCCGCTTACATTGCAACAAACGCAGGCTGAACCCTACGAGATTTATCAAAAGAATGTGTGCGGGTCACGGGCAGTAATGAATAAATCAAAACTCCTGGATCGATTTTAATCATTTTTTCAGTGAATGACATAGGCTATATATTTTATATGCGTGCGTAGCCGGAGCGGGCCGCCAGTTGTAATATAAAAGTAAACAATATATATTAAAGTAATTCCGCCCGTCATTAGAGTCAATGTCATATACAGTTTTTATCAATGCGTTTTCTAAGGTACACCCTTAATGCATTTTTATTCTACGAATTCATAGTTAATAAACAACAATGAAGGAATTTTGCAAGCGATAATTTTATCTTAATTAGCATTTTGTCGCAGACCGTATTGTGTATTATCTTAGCGTTTCCGATATCAGCGTGAGTCAGTCGATTAATTTAGCTTTTTATCGTAAATAATCGATGTTCGCATTGCAACGTTGCGAATGTTTTATGTGTACATGTCTATTTTACATACATTTTCAATAGGTACCTTACTATTTAATAACATTTCTATGTAATCGTTAATATCAATACATTCGAAGTGGTAAATAATATTCAGTAACGCCAATCCCACTGGCGTGATGGTGGTGCATCCATCCCACTCGGTTATTTGATTCACTATATGTATCGGTCTATGTTAAATTACTTGCTTTCATGTTGGCAGTATTTTTGTTTTGGTTGTTGCTCATCTGTATTGTGTTACTTCATTGTTGGAATATAGAACAATTTGATGTTTTTCTTATTATTAATTTATAGCTTATTACTTATGTAATGTTTTTGTTAAGCCAGCGATAAACGTCCGTACATTGTTATGGCCCCCGATTGAAAATCAGCGCTATAAGTTTCACCGAGTTGTTGTTGGACATTTTGAATGAAGCATATGTATATTTTCGTTCTTCATCTTGTAACCGTTATGTGTACCAACAATAAAAACTTTTCATTCTTTTCTCTCTGTAGGTAAATAAGCCGTCATAAGGACTCTGACAAATCCTCTCTCGATGATAATTATTTTTCTTCAACCTTGACTCACCATCTGCTGAATTGAACTCGTTAGAAAAACGTTTCTCTGTATACATCGAGATCGAGTCCATACTAATGTCTCGTGGCATAGCTTCCAGATCTATTTATAGAATGACCTCACGCGAACGGCTCAACATGTAAAAACTATTGACTTTCGCTCTGAATTCACGTAAAATAGCATGCATGCTTCTAAACATTCCGCTCCCAGCTCATTGTAACTAAAATATTCGACATGAAGTTCATGTTTGACATGGGAATATTAATACCACAGTATAAAAAACTATTTCCATAATAGATTCTATTTTACCTTAAAAAAAAGAAAGAAACATAACGATTTGGAAAACGTATGAATACGAGACAAACAAACGTTTTGGTTTTCTCAAAAAAAACAAATGTGTTTTTATTTTATTTTGTAAAATTTAATTATTATTATTTTATCGACTAAAATATTCATTAATTACTTATAAAGTTTGCTTTTTTTATTATGATGATAAAGAATTCTATCTATTTTCGGTGGGTCATATCGACAGGTGACACTTAGCTATAGAGCGGAGATATGTTTTGATACTTCTATGGTAATTTTAAACGATATTATAAATGTAAAAGAGATTTCGTTTGTTTGTTTATTTGTTACACTTTCCCGCCTTAACTACTCAACCCATCATCATAGAATTTTGTACACACATTGTCAGGGCTACTGCAAAGGACACTGGGTACCTTTCATCCGGATTAAATATACTGTTCTCGAGGGTTAGATGGAAACTGCATTAACGTGAGCGCAGTCGCAATCAAAAGCTAGTTTCATATAAAATTATCTAACTGAATGAAACAATTAAGGTTTTGCTCATTACTCTAAAGTTTTACTATATTTGAGAGAGTTTTCGTCGACATTATCCAATGCAAAAGAGTCACTGTGTGTTTTCGTCAGATCACAAATAAAAAAAAATATGATTAGTGTAGATTTACGCAATAAACGAATAAATAATAAGGGAATAAAGCCTGAAATAGTTTATAGATTTCTGGGAAACAACAGTATTGCACATTATAAAGCTTTTTTTGTACTTTATGTTATAGGTTAGCGTTTGATAACAATCTCATCTGATATTAAATGATGATGTGGTCTAAGATGGTAGTCACGCTAAACCTAGAGGGAGACTGGCTCTCAGGTGCAGCTGCCGGAACACACCGACAGCTGCTTGGCGACAGATTTTTAACTTGAGGGTGGAAGCCAAGCAGGCGGACTTAGAAAAAGCCCTACCACCATGCTATGGTTTCATTACGATGTTATCCTTCACCGAAAGCTCCGACTCAGTTGCTTGGATTCGAACCTACGTCCTTCGACGCTGTGTCCGATCACACTACCAACTGAGCCATCATCGCTTCAAATTAGTAGGTTTCTGAATCTTCTTAAACAAATATACGTTACATGCTTGCATAGGCAAAATTAAGGATAGTATGGATACTTCTTCGGCAAAAGAAAGATAACTGTTCTACCGAGATGTGTTAGAATTTTCAACGTCGTTATCAGAAATAATGTAATAGGAACATGATGGGAATTCACTCTTGAGTTTGATACGTGAAAAACCCTTCAAACATAGAATAAGCATTAAAAACGTTCATTTTTAATGTTAGTTCACCAATTTTTATTCATATTTTAGTTTATTATTGATTATAATCCTATATCTATAATATAAAAATGAATCGCTGAATGTGTTACTAAGCGCAAATGTCGAGAACAGCTGAACCGATTTCGCTAATTCTTTTTTTAGAATATTTCTTTATTTGCGAGGATGGATCTTACGGAGAGAAAAATTAAAAAAATTACCTGGAAAAGTCTTAAAACGACACTTTTCTATACTCCCATACAAACGATTCGTAATAATACTTAAAACTCAATTTGAACTTTAATACCATACTATAAAGTTTAAGTGTTAGTGGAGAGGTTCCGGGAAAGCAAAACAATTGAGTGACGTTAGTATCGTATAGATATTAATGTCAATATTTATACGATGGTCCCGAATAACAGAATAAGTATTAAAAAAATATTTAAAGAATCGACTGTTAGGCGGTACGAAGTTCGCCGGGATCAGCTAGTAATTATATAAATGTGTAAGTGAATTTGATTTGGCTGTTAACGCTCTCACGCTGTAACTGCTCAACCGGTCGTCATGACATATTATATACAACTTGTCAGGGATACAGAAAAGGACAACGTTCTTTGTTCCCGAGGGATATATCAAATCTACAAGGGACACAAACGAAGTCACGGGCCAAAGCTAGTTTCTTTATAAAAGTGATTTCGATTGGAACCCCTGTAGCTAATATATATACACAAGCAATCTTTGAGTTATAGAACCTTTTTTTCATCGACAAACTTTTATTTAACTTTGTAATGTTTGTTATTTTGGTTTGGTTAAATCTTGCAAACTGAATAAGAACCAGTTATGTGTCTTCATACACATTGGAAAAAATTCGGTTAAACTTTTTATTCGTTTTGAAGTGAATTTTATGGGAGGGCTTTGAAATTCTGACTCGCAACACACCAGTGCTCTTCCGATCGCCAAAAGTTAAGCAACGTCGGGCGCCGTCAGTACTTGGATGGGTGACCGCCTGGGAACATCGCGTGACTTTGGCTTTCTGTCGTACATTTTCACTTCTTTCGTGTGGTCATAAGCACACACACTTTTTTTAATATTCATTACTAGTAGATGCCCGCGCATTGCACGTGTTTTTTAAATGGTATTAAAGTAATATAGAATCATGAGTTGAGGTAGAATTACAGAAATGCTATTTAAAAACATTTGTAGGTGCGACACGTACGCTATCTCCTGTAATATGGAATTTGTAAATTAACTATGTAAATACTAATCAAATTAAATCAAATCAAAAATACTTTATTCAGTTTAGGCCCTGAGAAGGCGCTTATGAACGTCAAAGTTACCACCGGTTCGGACAAACAACCCAGTCATCGAGAAGAACCGGCAAGAAACTCGATCTGGTTTATCTTTTCATTAACATATTATAACTCATATTTTTAAAACATAGTTATAAATAATTACATTCGGTTTTGGTGGATGCACAGAGAGGGCGTCATTTCCAGAAGTCACCGTCGTTCACATATTGATCCATCCTGTAATAGTCTTATATGAAAATAAATATATATGAGTTACAATTATATTAATTCTTTGGGTCCAGTACAGTGCACGCCTCACGTACCTACATGTTTATAGTGAACAATATATTTTTGCAAAATTTCACGGGTACCAATTCGTAGGTGACAGTTATTGAGCCCATTAGTTGTTTTTATTGTTTTTTACACCTCTTTTGACCGTTATAACTTTTAAGTAAGTTTTTTTTATAACTGTAGTTATGTGCCAGTGAAAGTCCTGTGAAAATCAGTATAATCGTTTCTGATATTCCACACGGATGAAGTAGCGAGGGATAACTAGCTTTAAATAAAATAGCCTAAATTAGTCTTTATAAGGTCAGCTATCTGCCAGTAAAAAAATCATCGAAATATATCTGAACAGTTTGCAGATTGCACTGTGAACGAAGTCGCAGGTAACAAGTAGTCTAAAAGAAAATAATCTAAGATATTCCTTATAAAGTCAGCTATCTGCCAGTTAAAATTCTTCGAAAATCGACCTAATTGTTTTGGAGATTGGTCTACAGATGAAGTCGCGAATAACAGCTCAAATAGCCTAAATTACTTCTTATAAAGTCAATTCTCTGTCGATGAATGTCCCGTGAAATTAGGTCCAAAAGCTTTGGAGATACCACTGCGAATAAAGCCGCGAGTAACGAATAATCTAAATTAAAAAATCCTATGTCGCCCGCTATAATTTTAGCTATCTGCCAGTGAATTTTTTCCACTCCCGCCGCTTCGGAGATTAAAACAAACCGACATACACCGACAAAAATTCTAATAATTGGATTTTTGTTACAACTAGCATATTATATACTTCCATATTCATTCATTGAGAAGTTGTAATTTCGATATTACATGTAGACAGTTCATTCTTATTATATGTATCACTACATAATATGAAACAAAGTCGCTTTCTCTGTCCCTATATCCCTATATATGCTTAAATCTTTAAAACTACACAACGGATTTTGATGCGGTTTTTTTAATAGATAGAGTCATTAAAGAGGAAGGTTTATATGTACAATAACATAAATTAAATAGTGGAGAAATACTGTTATTTTTGAGGTTACTCCAAATTGAACGCGTGCGGGCCACGGGCAGTAATGAATAAATCAAAACTACTGGATCGATTTTAATCATTTTTTCAGTGAATGACATAGGCTATATATTTTATACCCGTGCGAAGCCGGAGCGGGCCGCTAGTAGATTATAAATAAAATATTCGAAACAAAACTGATGTTAAATAATATTTATGAATATATAAACTTACTAATTCAATTAAACATAAAATTAACTTATTACCATAGCAACGGATATAATATTAATGATTAACTATAATAGCGGTCGCTTAATGTAAGTAACTATCGGTAAGTATAGAGAATATGTGATTTCTAGCTAAAAAATGTACTTTGGATAGGTTTTAACTAAAATCTGTTGTTAGTAAGCCTCTACCTCGCAACAGGAATAACTATAATGAATTTCAAATCAATCAGACTCATACGGTTTCGGAAATGTCGTGATGAGTCAGTTTTTTTTTTCGAACTGACGTACCCTGTTGACCCTGAGGCATCTACAGATTAACCGGACTACTAAGGAGAGCGCTTATGACACTCGCCCGATTGTGATGAGTCAGTTTCTAATTTTTTTATAGTCTGCGTCAAACTTTTGATCGCTCTAAAATTGATGCGCAGAACACAAATTTAGGTATCAAAGGGGCGTATGAGAGAGGTGAAGGTGGAGCGGGCTCACCCTCTCACGTTGCTCACCCCCCCTATTGCACCTATTCCGACATGTGTTTTAGTGTGCGTGGTGGTTATAGTACAGTCGCATTCAGAAGAGTATCGTTCTTTTTAATTACATGATATTGCTAATATCGTTATTTAGTTTTTCTTGTTGTGTATATTTATCATTTACGTTTTTTTTCTCTTTTGTTGTTACTTGTTGATAACCGTTATTATTAGAGTACTCATTCATTTCGAAAAATGATATTTCTATGGAAACAATTGGTTCAGTATAAATAAATGTTAATTACAAATTCTGTATTAAACATATTTTTGTAAATTACCTGTCAAAACGTTTACAAGACTACCCAAGTCTTTCACATATAACATCTTTTGAAATTAGCAACATGGTGGTTATACTACCACATGACTTTTATCTATAATTGATTAATGTGTTGCTAAGCGCAAATCTCGAGAACAGCTGAACCGATTTCGCTAATTCTTTTTATAGAATATTCCTTGAGTACGAGGATGGATCTTACGGAGAGAAAAATTAAAAAAAATAATTGGAAAAGTCTCAGAGCGACACTTTTCAATACTCCCATACAAACGATTCGTAATAATACTTACAACTCAATTTGAACTTTAATACTATAGCATAAAGTTTAAGTGTTAGTGGAGAGGTTCTTCTTCTTCTTCTTAATTTGTGGCGCCGTGTGTAGGTAATACACAATTCCGCCAATGTCATGTAGATTCAGAGTGAGCGTTGTCTGTGGCAGATAGTGTCATAAACGAAGGAGAGCAATTAAAAAATATAATTTGTGAAAAGAAAATAATTATTTAGTGTAGCTTATATTCAGACCGAGTTATTGTAAAAAAATAGATACAGCCAAAATTAGATATATAACGATTGAGACATAGATATTCAGATTAAAGTTTGATTTTGTTAATTTTAATAAATAAGGAAAAGGCGTGTAAAATTAAAGGGTTATTATTCACTAAAGCTAAGAGACACATAAGGTTAGTAGGACGAGGAATATAAGCAGGAAGGATATCATACAGGGAGAATCTGTTTCTCGAACAATTGAAAAATATATGATCGGGAGAACCGTCCTCTAGGCCGCATTCACAGAGAGAATGATTCCTAATCCTTAATTTAGATAGATGCACTGGTGTACAAGAATGACTTAGACGAAGGCGACAGATGATGGAAGTTACAGCCTTACTAAAATATGGAAATTTAAAAAACCATGGCTTTTGAGGAATATCGATTTGTAAAGTACCATAATTTCTGCCTTTATATTTTCTGAAGAGATTCCAATCCTTTTGCCATGCTTCTAACAATCTAGTTTTGGCTAGAGAACGTAGATCCTCGGTATATAAACTATAATGGTCCATGGATCCGGACTGGACAGCATTTTTTGCACAGGAATCTGCTGATTCGTTCCCTGAGATGCCACTATGTCCTGGAATCCAAGCTAACACTGTTTTGATACCTAAAATATGACAATTGTATAATTCCTCTCTAATATTCAAAATCATCGGATGTCTGGATTTGGAGCGGAAGGGATTGGAAAGTATAGCCTGTAAACAACTTTTACTGTCAGTGAAGATAATTGCTTTTTCTAATTTGTGTGACTTAATGAATAAAACAGACTCGAAAATTGCAGTAGCTTCCCCAGTGAAAACCGATGTTAGAGGGGGACATTTAAAGTTAAGGATAATCCTATATCTAGGTATCCAAACTGCAGCGCCCACGTTACCAAGATTAGACAGCTTAGATGCATCAGTATAAAAAGGGATCCAGCTTTCCCAGTCCCTAGTTAATATGCTGTTGAAAATAATGTTAGTTTGATAAGTGTCTCTATCAACACCAAAGTCCAATATGATTGTCGGCCTGAAGGTGAGAGCTAAATAGTTAGTGCGATATAAAGGATTTATGGATGATTTAAAAATGGGATATACGATTCTGTTTATTTTAATGAAAGATTGAAGTACACAAGGAAGCGATTTCACAGATTGGTAACCTCTGGATTCAAATGTCTGTAGGAGATTTTGTAAACGACGAATTAAAGTATGGTTTGGATTTTGATAAAGTGGAGAGGTTCCGGGAAGGCAAAACAATTGAGTGACGTTAGTATCGTAAAGATATGAATGTTAATATTGATACGATGGTCCCGAATAGCAGAATAAGTATTAAAAAATCGACTGTCAGGCGTTGCGAAGTTCGCCGGGTCAGCTAGTTTAATTAATATAATAGAAGTCTATCTACCTGTATCATCATTATTTAAAACATATTATATTGTACGTATAATATCGAGACAACTTAAAGATAGTAAATAATAATTTTAAATTCCTATAATAATATTTAGACTTCGTTTTGTATTAACCTCTTGACTATACTATGCGCAAAGCTATAATTCAAGGCGGCTAAAAAGTGTGATGTTGACTATAAGTATATAAAACAATAAAATCAAAATATCATATCGAGAGAATTGATCGCTAAATGTCACTTTGACCGACGTATCAAGCTTCCTGGCCGCTCTGAATATAGTTTTAAGTTCGGTCTTGTGCATAGTACAGTCAAGACAACAAAGCCAAAATATTGTTAGGGGAATATAAAAGTGGTATTTAGTAATCAGTGTTATTAAGTTGTTTCTATATTATACGTATAATATAATATGTTTTTAATTAATTGAAGATAGTAGATATACGAGTATTTGCTTATCATGTTAAATAATAGTGATGTTGCAGTATAACGACCACGTTGCTACTTTCACAAGATGTTGTATGTAAAATGAAGATATGACTCCTATTGTGTAGTCCAGTGGTGGGCAAACTTTTTAATGGCGCGCCACAAAGTTTAAGAAATTCTAGAGGGGAGGGCCAGAATTATAGAAAAAAATGTATTTTGTATTAAAGCATAAACAAAATACCTATTACTTCTCAACGTTTACAACGTCATATTTTATTTTTCGCGTCAAAATGATGTGTAGAATATTTAGGATGTATGGACTCTTGGCGGGCCGGATTACATACTTTCGCGGGCCGTACTTTGCCCATCACTGGTGTAGTCGTTTGTAAGCAAATTTAGGAAAATCTGTTTGTTTGAATTGAGTAGATGCATACATACAAGATATATATATATATATATATATATATAGAATATTCGCAAAGGATTAGAGATAAAAATGAACTGACGCTGACAATAAACATTTAAATTATTGCTGGTGTAATAAAATAAAAGTAAAAACTAGAAATACACGATAATAGCTGAATAGACAGACCTAGAATAATAACAATTCGGTATGTTATATGTATTTGTTCGTTACAATCAGCTCTAGATAACATTCGATTGTCACCTGGTCGATGAGTTTTGGGTTGATCACGTAATTTACTTGAATGATCCCGCCTTGTATGGTATTTGTTTCTGTCCATAAATGATATCTGATATCATATACAGTGTAGATATTATGTATGTCGTTACTATAGTGTTATTGAAAATGTAGTATATTACTAGTATACAAATAATTTGTAATAATTATTTATTTGTAACGTGGCAACACGGTGCATGTAAAGATCATTTTTTGAAGTAGAATAGGCCTTTTAATAATAACTACTAATAGTAACAAATATCAACAAGAAAAAGAAAACAACAAAAATAGCAATAACATTTAATTGACAACGAAATTGTTCTGAATACGACTGTACCGCAACTCTCACTCACACTGGCACACGTGCCAGCGCCGGTGAAATAGGGACGGGGAACGAGCGCCAGTGCAATAGGGACGAGGAACGAGCTAGGGCGAGCCTGCTCCACTGTCACTTCTTTGCGTCCCTCGGATACCTAAACTTGTGTCGTGCGCATTTACTTCAGAGCGGTCGAAAAGTTTGACGCGGACTGTAATCAATATAGTCGCCCGTGTAACAATAGTAATATAAATAATTCGATGTTATTACGCATTCGAAGTGTGCCAAGAGAGATTTTTCAATTATTTAGATAATGATTTGCAGTAAAACTTTATTTGAACTACGCTTATATCGAGTTTTAATAATGGGTGTTTTTGAAATCCATTATACAAAAAACACAATAAAATGTGCCTCGTATGGTTTGCGTACGTATCCATGAAATATGCTATACATAAAAATAACATTGTAGTGTTGGTCGTTTGTATGAGTGACTCTTCGAAATGTCTGAACCTATTTTAAAGAAATATTTACTAACGTACGGAGAACTCGATAAGGTGTCATATGGGCTATGTATCATTGCGCTTTTTCATAGAGGATTTAAACAGCAATGATAAGATTAGAGTCTGATTTACAATCAGTGAAAGTGAAGTAAAGTATTTTTTTTTCCACGAGTTAAATCTATGATAATGTGAACATGCAATAATTAAAATAGCTCCAAAATATAAAAACACGTGAGAAATAGATGAAACAAACTGCATTTGAAAGCCAAAGAGTTCCTTTTTCAATTTAATCTGACTATCCTAAGGAGAAAATTTGTCGTTATGCCGTTTCTAAACATCAGGATTTACGGTTGAACACTAGTCAGCGTCTAAAACGAATTATTATGACTATAATTCTGATTTATACGATATGGTTGTCCGCAGGCAAAATTAGCGAGTTCTTGGAAGGCTCAAGCTCTGTTCAAGAAATTCGACGCTCGTGCGAACCACAAGGTATACGGAAAAGGACGAATATGCGCTTCGACCAAAGTGCTTATCATTGGAGCCGGTCCGTGTGGCCTCCGCGCCGCAATCGAATGCCAACTGCTGGGAGCCAAAGTCGTAAGTAATCTGTTATAGTTAGAACCAATTATGGGTTAGTGATGTATTACTTCGTCATAATAATGTTCTGTTGCCTTGAATACAACAATACGAATCAAACTAAACTAACCGTGTGAACTAAGCATAAACATGCATGTATGTAAGCTTCAGTGAGACACATATGCGTACCTTCATATGTGCTGCACGAATGCGTATACAAGATTAAATAATCGAAAAAGGAAAGAAGGTCCCTCACAGAACCTTTGTAACCACCGTGTATCTGTGGAGTGCAGTGTGGTGCTCATAATGAACTAGTAAATGCAGGATCACTGTATTGCGCTAGCAGCGTATTTAAGGGTTCCACTCTGGGGGATTGAACCAAGTCTTGAGACGCTACCGAGGAGGGCTGCGCGATCGGTAGTTTCGCGGGCGTAGGCGCGAGTACGCTTTGTTTAATCACCCGTAAATGTGTATGCTTATCATTAAGAGATAACACCACAGTTGAGATAGCTCGCGCTATCTTTCGAGCGTTAGGCATGCATGCATGATGCATGCAGCTGCTAGTCCGATTTTAATTAAATTCGCCACCCAATCCTAACACTTAACTTCTCCTCTCATCTACTCGATGTCTAAATAGCTATTCTAATGTCGCTTCATCGTCTCACAAGAAACACGTTAGAGCGACAACAGAATAATTACTATTTAGATAACTTACAGATGAGAGCGAAGTTAAGCTTTAGGGGTAGGTAGCGAATTGAATTAATTTCGGACCGGCAGACGTACGTCACCAAAAGACAACCCTCAATTTAAAGCGCGATCTATCTAGACTGTGGCGCCATCTCTTAACGGTAAACATAAACATCAGTGGTTGATTGAATGTTACGCTTACATATGTTATTATGCACACAGAGTTAAATGTCACTCGGTATAAACTCACTCTCTATAAGACGTGTGTTCGCCTATTCTTATATTAAATTGTTTAATACGAAATCACCTCTTACGACAGTCTGTCGATATCTTATATTCCGTTCGAACGGACGATCTCCATAAGGATTTGGAGATTCCTACAATCAGAGCGTACATCAAGTCCCTCGCGACCCATTATTTCCATCTACACCCGTTATGGTATATGCTACGAATTAACACACCACCAAGCTCGCTGTGAAGTATAAAAAAAAAAACGATTGCGAAATATTTTTACCGGTCCCCCGATAACATAATAGGAGCGAACGATTTGTATTCCTCCGACTTTTTAAATGTAACTTAAATGTAACGTGCTCTCCATTTTTCTGGTACTCAATAATTGTTAAAACAAATAATAATAACAAATGGTGATAATCTAAAAATTATGATGCGATTTCCGGTGATGGCGCAATGGTTACTGTGCTTGAACATTGCGTCAATCGACGTAGATTCCAATCCTTGCGGACTTGCGATCCGGAACTTTCGGTGAAGGAAAACATCGTGATGAAGCACGATGTTAGGGCATTTTCTAAGCCCAGTTGTTTAACTACAACTCTCAAGTAGTAAGTACTAGTAAGTACCATCGGTGGTACACATTAAATTTGATCCATCCATCCATCTTGGGCCACATCAATATTTAATATCAGATGTGATTGTGATGAAAACGCTAATAATATTATACCTATGAAGTGTAAAATATCTACCAAATTCCTACTTCTTTTGAATTCTCATCTTTACCTGTATATTTATACTTTTAATATATGTGGTGAACCTCTTATGATTCGTGGTACGTCTATATGTCGTACGTATCGTACTTAATCTGTATATATAAAAGTATATATACGAACCAATATCGTTGCGTCAGACACAATTCATATATCAATGTGCCATTCGTAATTTGCTGATAGACAGTTTTTTTTTTTCAAAGTTATAAACGCGTCGCAAATAACCATTGCACTTTTCATTATTGTTACAGGTGGTGATCGAAAAACGTGACCGAATATCGAGGAACAACGTGTTACACTTGTGGCCATTTGTGATTCAAGATTTACGGGCACTCGGAGCCAAGAAATTCTTCGGGAAGTTTTGCGCCGGTTCAATAGACCACATTAGTATCCGTCAGCTGCAGTGCATATTACTGAAGGTGCGTTCCCTTTTATGACTTTCCTAATTCTACCGCTTGGTATTAGATGAAGTCTTCCCTTATGGAAATCGGTATTTTGTTTATTTAGTGTTATATCTTCAGGAATAGCTTTTTTGCCCAGCAGTAGGACTATTTTAGACATATATATACTCTATAGAACTATGTTGAAGATCTACTTCCATCCAAAAGTTTGCTCTCGAGTTTTTTTTGGTATACTCTAAATACTGGAAACGATTAGCGACTTATTTTTTATTCCAGTTCATTTTTTATTTTTTATCATTGAACATATTCATAGGGACTTCTACTATATAAACAAATAAAAGGAATAAGTATTGGCTTAAGTATAAGTCTGTCACTAAATTCCTTTTTTTTTCATACTTTATAGGTAAGCGTTTGGACCACAATCTCATCTGATGTTAAATGATGATGTGGTCTAAGATGACAAGTCACGCTTTAACCTAGAGGGAGACTGGTTCACAAGTGCAGCTGCCGGAACACGCCGTCAGGTCGTTGGCGACAGATTTTCAACTTGAGGGTGGTAGCTAGCTAGCCAGACGGACTTAGAAAATGCCCTACCACCATGCAGTTATATGTTGACATCACATTGTGTAAATAAATTCAGCTTATGAAGCTAATTTTATCATCAGCACATGTAACGGTAATATCCGTAAAAGCTTATGTTTAAAATTGATTCTAGTATTACTATGACTCGCATTGGAGTTATAATAGATATTATTGTAAATTTTAATGATCTTTTAGTAATAACGGTTTTGCATGGTGGTAGGGCTTTTTCTAAGTCCGTCTGGCTAGCTACCACCCTCAAGTTGAAAATCTGTCACCAAGCACTTGTTGGTGTGTTCCGGCAGCTGCACTTGAGAGCCAGTCTCCTTCTAGGTTAAGCGTTACTTACCACCTTAGACCACGTCATCATTTAATATCAGATGAGATTGTGGTCAAAACGTTTACCTAAAAAGTATAAAACAAAAAAATGTTTTTTATGACTAAAAGTTTAAATGTAGCTTTAATAAAATGCTGCTACAAGGCATAATCTCCAACTAGATTTGTGTTATTATATATTTCTTGTCATTCTGTTCGTTTGCACTACGCTCCGTGTTATAAAATCGAAGCGTATTTCAAAATAAAAGCATATTATAGGTAAATTATAAATGTTTATGCATGTTAATAGTGATTATGCAAAAAGTGTTTAATTTATAACAATATCATTCCGGTAGGTGGCGTTATTGTTGGGAGTCGAATTTCACGAAGGTGTTAGTTTCGAGAAATTACTGGAACCAACTGTTACGGAAAATTCTGAGAGTAAGTACATTTGATATATAATACTTGATAGTGTTGGCTTTTATATTATGGTGTATGGTTAAACGGGATCGTAAATATAAACTGAAGGACCTAGGGGAAAAATGGATAACATGTGATAATATATATATATATATTAATAAGCTGTATAATTGTGCACATGTTTTGTACAGTAATTCTTTTTGACTGCTCTCAACGTAGTTGCACAGAACACAAATTTAAGTATATGTTATATATATATATATATGTATTATATTATAGTATAACATCTCGATTGCGACAACTCAGGGAAATAAATACGAATTTTATATTCCTATAATACTATTTTAACTTTGTTTGTGTGTAAACTCTTGACTCTATTACATAAGTTCGAACTCACGGCTATATTCAAAGCGATTAAAAAGATTGACCGTGACTGTACATTTGATATACGTTATTATTATAATTTTGTTTTTATATTATGGTTTATAGTTAAATTGGATTCCATATATGCAGTGAATCTACAGTGAAAATGGTTTATATGTAAATGTGAATATAATAAAGGCTTTAAGGCGCTTTACAATTTACTCGAAATTTTTGAATTTTAGAAATTGCTTTGGTTCGATTCCCTTCTGGAGTTTTGTTGCTTGTCATGTTACAAACTATTATACTTCTTTGAATTGTTAGTTTTAATTCATACACTATGATTATGGTATTGTTTTATGTATTTATTTATATATTTTCTATTTTAGTAGAGGAGAACATACTCGTACATACTTATGAGTATATTTTATTTCATTAATTGAAAATAAACATTTTTTTATAGTTATATAGAATCTAAAGGGAAGTTTCATTATGACATGTTTGTTTATTGAAAATCGAGAACTACTGAGCCAATTAAAACAAAAAAAAAGAAGTTATTATTAATAATCATGTAGTAACCAAAACCCACGAAGTCATGTGCGAATGCTAGTAGTGTACGATAAAAATATTTTTGTATGGGACAGCGTTAGGCTGGCGAGCTCGCGTCTCACCGATGGATCATCCTGTATCGCAGTACGAGTTCGACGTTCTCCTCGGTGCCGACGGTAAGCGGAACACCCTCCAGGGTTTCAAGAGGAAGGAATTCCGCGGAAAACTTGCGATGGCCATCACCGCCAACTTCATCAACAGGCACACGGAGCAGGAAACTTCTGTGAGTTTATTTTTTTTTATTTTTTGTACGCATACACGTTGAAATGACTTTAAACTTTTACTATTTTTTGTAACAGACATCTAAAATTGACAACCCTAATTATAAACATGATTTTTAGTCTATACAACGAAATATTACAATAGTCTTTAGGCTTTAATTCATATGCGTTCCGAGCACAAATTTTCAGGTCGATCAGTTCATTGACCTCAGTTTATTGTATTTAAATGCAAAACGAGTAAATTGTCAATCTCAGTTAAAACGTGTAACATCAAATTATGATGTTAGTGAGACAGTATAATGCTGACGAGGTAGTTGAACATTGTGTAATCGAAGGAGAAGCGGATTGTCGGTAATGAGGACGGTGTGTGCTGACAGCGCGCGTTGCGCCGCCCTCCCGCTCTCATCCTCGAGACGATACCAGATACACTATTATTGTCTCCGCGTTACTCGACACCAGTAGTCCACTAAAAGTAGTTTTAATGATTATTATCATTGATTTAATCAAAGATCAGTTATATTGAGGTGAATTTTTAAAATTAAATGATTTTAGTAGGAAATTTAAATACCTATAATTTTTTTCTTAATATAATCTTACGTTCGAATAAATACATTTGTTCACGACATGAATATAAAATATTCATCTTTTTAACAGATTATCATTTTTTTTTTATATTTTATATAAAACGTGCACAGGTCCCCGAGATAAGCGGCGTCGCTTTCATATTCAATCAGAAGTTCTTCAAAGACCTTTTCGAAGAGACCGGCATAGACCTCGAGAACATCGTCTACTACAAAGATGACACTCATTATTTTGTTATGACCGCTAAGAAACACAGCTTATTGGACAAGGGCGTGCTTTTGAACGTGAGTACATACTTGCAATTTCGATATTTTAATTTCCGTCTCTAGATAATTCTAATGTATTTTTTATTGTTCTTTTACCAAAGTCCCAAAATTCTAAAAGGGATGCCGAGTGTGAAATGCATTTTTTTTTTGCTTTGTTTCCCTGAGTTTTCATTTTTGGACACAATTCCACATTATGTTAAGTAATGATGTAGTCTAAGATGGTAAATACCCTGAATCAAAAAGGGACTAGCACTCAAGTGCTGCTGCCGCCACACATTTATACGTTATTGGTGTCTGAATTGCCAATCAATCAAGTTTCATCACGATTCTTCTCCGAAAGCTCAGCACGATCTTAAAGATTCGAACCTATGTCAATCGACGCAATGTTCGTACATGGTGGTACCACTGACTGAGTCGTCATTGCTTTCTTTAAACTGCAAGAACGCGGAGCGAATTTTAATAGGTAGCATTAGAAAATTGGCTACCGGTAGTTGTGGATATAGAATGTATATTTTTTTTATATTGAAAGATCAGGAATCTTTACAAATTTTAAATTTGATAGTACTATTCGCATTCCCCTATTCCATTCCTATGCGTGCACAAAATAAAAATCCTTTTGTTTGTCGTTTTGGCATTCAATACGAAAATCTAGCAACTGACCTTTCTTTCTTCAAATTCTCCATATCGGTCGCCAATTGTAGACTTACACTAAATTACAATAATAGATTTGCAGATGCATACATGCGTTTCACATCGCCTTTTTTCCAAACTGTGACATGGAATATGTCTGTTTTAAATATAATTTTTTAAATACGAAAACACAAATAAGTTTTCAACAGAAAATACAATGAGGTTTTTAACATTTTTCAATTTATTAATGAGAAAAGAACGTGGTTATGTTATGAAATAAACGTTCTTCTTTTTTTTTTTGTTTTATTTATTTTAATTTTTCGCTTATAAGCGTGTAATATAAGCTGTGTCTACGTCTATAAGGCTTTAATATAAATTATGCTTAAATAGATAGATATTATGTAAAAATGAATTTGTAATTAAAACGAGTTTTCTAATATAAAAATTGCAATAACAACTGCAGCGTAATATACAACCAAACGCCGAAGACTAGTTCTAAGCCTAGTTACAATGGGTTGTTGTATGCCGAGTAACCACGCGGAGTGTCGCGACCAACATGTACATGTCGATAAACCCATCGTAGAGCCTGTAAACTGCATACTTCCAGACTGACGTTAAGAGACACGACTACGTGTGTCGTAGATGTCTCGGTAGTTGCTGTTTTTTCGGATTTCACGGTGCTTACAAAAAAAAATTAAGTAAATTTTGAAAACGGCAATGATACATTTAAAAAGTCGTTGTGGTCAAATGGCTTGGCCGGTGTAATGTCATTTCGATGACTATGTTTTTTTTTTTAAATTCGTGGGCTTTGCTAATTTGGATCGATAAGAGTATCAGGTAACGGTGAAATGTTCTATATAGTACCAACGGTATGAGATCAATATAAAAATGTAGATTAATTCGAGTTTGAAATCGACAATAGGTACGTCGTAGGCTGCTGAAGTAATTATGCCCATACCTTTATTCTGGATAAGGCATAAGACCTTGCAGTGGGTCTGTTACAGGTTGATGTGTTGAATACTTTTTCAAGTTATATAGTACTCACCCCCCGACTTATTTTGCATTTAATCACTACATAGTATAAAATAAAGTCGCTTTCACTGTCCCTATATCCCTATGTATGCTTAAATCTTTAAAACTACGCAACGGATTTTGATGCGGTTTTTTTTAATAGATAGAGTGATTGAAGAGGAGGGTTTATATGTATAATAACATAAATTAAATAGTGGAGAAATACTGCTATTTTTGAGGTTACTCCAAATTTAACGCGTGCGGGCCACGGGCAGTAATGAATATATCAAAACTACTGAATCGATTTTAATCATTTTTTCAGTGAATGACATATAGGCTATATATTTTATACCCGTGCGAAGCCGGAGCGGGCTGCTAGTTCTTTATAAATTATAGTACTATGTGTTATTTTAATGCATAAGTTACATAAAATCCATTGAATAGTTTTTGCATGAAAGAGAAAAAAAAGACATACTTTGATAGTCGCAACATCTCTGGTCGTTTATAAATGCCATTAGGATTTACTGTATATAATATTTGACAGGATTTCGCGGAAGTATCACGTCTACTGAGCGTCGACAACGTTGATCGTGGCGCTTTGATGCGTTACGCTCAAGAAGCAGCTCGTTTTTCAACTGAAGGCAGATTACCATTGAAGGACTTTGCACTGAACCACTATGGTGAACCAGACGTCGCCCTCTTCGACTTTACCTCCATGTACGCTGCTGAAAACGCAAGCATGGTTAGTCATATTTTCTTTTATCGACCTTTAAACCTTTCGAATGTTTGTTTTGGAGTCTTTCTGATTCGACTATTACACGGACCGGACCTTTGTGTGATTTAAATAATAGTATGTATGTACGTACGTACGTACGGACCTGAGTGCTAGGCTATGAAAAAGACGGAGGCGGACACAGATGCGAATGTTTGCGATGGGTATGTGGTGTAACCAGAATGGAAAATATTAGCAATGAGTATATCAAAGGAGAATTGAAAATAGCACCAATAGCAAAGAAGTTGAGGAGTAATATGTTGGCAGGGTGTGGGAAGCTCATCAAAGTCATGTAATCAGAAAAGAAATTAAGTATGAAGGTAGTCTTTCGTCTACCAATAAGAGTAGAAAAAGACAGAAATAGTATGGATCGATTGTGTGAAAAATGATATATGTATAAAAGGTGTGAATACAGAGATGAAATTTGAAAGAGTGGAAGAAATGTTCTGTCGTCTTTACTTGGGTGGGATAAGAGTAGGATGATGAGGTGTCTAATTTTGAGCATTTACTCTTGTATTTATTGTTAGATATATGGATGCAAGTAAGCTACAAGTGTACGAACAAGTTTATTTGCTAGGCGATTTTTGGTGTTGTGATTATTGTTCCGACGTGGAATTACGTATCACGATCACGTGTAGGTGTACGAGAGACACGGTCGCCGTAACCTGTGCCAGCTCGTCGGCGACAGTCTCCTGGAACCGTTCTGGCCGACCGGGTCCGGGTGCGCTCGGGGGTTCCTCTCGGCGCTCGACGCCGCCTGGACCGTCAGGTCCTGGGGACAGAATCCCTCATCCCACCCCCTCGAGATCATCGCTGAGAGGGAATCGATTTATAGGCTTCTAGGTGAGTCATATATATATATATATATATATCCGCGGGGTTAATGCATAGCAACGCCATCTGGTGGATAATGAATCTTCTGCATTAAACAACACTTATTCGTGTCGTTTTTTATCATGATATGTATTGGGGCTTATCGATCTCAGGTACAGCGACACGTGGGTTTTTATTCCAAATATAATATTATAAATGTGAATGTATTTTGTTTGTTACGTTTGCACGTTCTAACTACTTAACTGATCATCAAGAAATTCTGTATAATGGTAGTCAGAGTCGCAGAATAGGACATAGTGTACTTTTTATCAAGAAGAATGCACTGTTTCTAAAGCATAGGTCCAATCTATAGTAACTCGAGCGAAAGCTACTAATATTGTTATACATTCAGTGTGCATATGTTCATAATTCTTCTCCCAAATGGAGTGACTTATATTGAGCATGTTTTTTTTTAATATGTATAGGGTGGCCCGATGACTTTGAGTCATACATTCGTCCGATAGGTGGTATCGTTGTTGAGATTTTTTTGTAATTTCTCAGGTATATTAAAAGAATGATCCCAAATTATCAACCATTCAACACAGTTCAGGATTATTAAATTCCTATTGTCGGCATACTAGTTCTTCTAATATATGGATTAATTTTTCTACAGTTATTCCATGAATAGTCCTAAGTTTTGTCTAAGTTAGATATAAGTTAATGTTGATTACTACAGCACAAACTACACCGGAGAACCTTCACCGCGACTTCGGAGCGTACACCCTGGACCCCGGGACTCGGTACCCGAACCTGAACAGGTCGGCGGTATCCCCGCACAGGGTCGTCGCCTTCTACGATTCCGACGAGCCACTCCCCCTGGACGCGAGCTCCACCGCCAGGAAACGCAGGAGAGGTACCTGCCTTCATTCATTTATATGGTCAATTTTATCGGATACAAATGGTTATATACCCCGTAGTGTTTTCAATTAAGCGGCCCAGGGATCGTTCAATTATTGCATAACCACCAAAGGTGTTGGGAGTAGGTCTAAGCTTTTGTTGTTTTTGACGACATGGGATACGTTCATTCTGAATTAATTTATTTACTTTTCGTATTTATAAGTATTGATGAGGGAGGGGGGGGGGGACGACATTGCTTACTTTACTTCAAAATTAATAAGATTCTGCTTACGTTATACTTGAATACATAAATATGGAGAAGAATGTAATAATAACTAATATGCATTTAGCAAACGAAATAAGTTGTGTTCAATTTTTAGTTACAGAAAATGTATTTTTACTTCAATTTGTTACGTTTTTGCAACGTTTCTGTTTTTATTATTATTATTTTAGCAATCGCCTAAAGGTTTAGATTTCAACATTTTTGTAATAGGAAATAGTTATTCTGGGTGTATTATTATTAACAGTTGTTAGTCTAATTTAGCTTGGTTAATATACGTGTATCCTAAGCTATTATGGAGTGAAGTTTTAGTGTTAACAAAAAAGTATACACTACATTTTCTATTTCGTGTCTTTCTCCTCTTGTGTCATATTATAAATTGACTCAAAACACATTTCGTTCTCTCCACTAGTAATCAAACCCGCGTTCTCGAATAGACGTCAAGATGACGAAGGCGGGGTGACATAGCAAAAAATCTATCCCAATCGTTTTTTGACGCAGAAGATGCCTTATATAATATTTTAAAGTTGGATTTTACACTTAGAGAATTTATGCGTCTCGTTGTGTTGTGAGGCATCATCTGCGTCCAAAGACAAGAAGAGTGTATAAAATGTAGTTTTTTAAATAGTAGGCGGTTGTCTATCGGCAGACAATCACCTGGACGGTCCGATGACAGCGTAAGAACACAACGGAACTAAACTGAAAGAAGCACTATAATAAATCATCAACAGAACGCTTTTATCATTAGATAGATGAATACGATAAGTGCATTTAATCGGTATGACGAATTGCATTTGTGTTGACGTACCGATATTTCGTTTTTCCATCTTATTATAATATATGGTGTTTGAAATCCTTATATCAATATTCTTAGTGTTTGTACGGGTGTCCGCGTTATGGTAACTCTTTTGAAATGTGTGTCTGAGTGTTTTTTTTTTCTTTAATACTGGTAACATTTGTTTGCTTTGGTATTTGTATATCCCGTGAACATTAAAACCTATATAAATAATTAAGTATTTTTATTTCAATAATTTTATGGTCATTTTAACCTTGATAAGGACTCTGGTTTAATCAGAGGACCGTGTTTAGGTGATGCATCGTATCTACGTGTTGTCTTCAGAATTTGTGTATTGCAACGGTTATAATGATGGGTCTATGGTATCGCATTCGGATACAACCCCTACTACTATGAGCCTAAGGTTTTACTGGGGACCATTTAATTAGTACGTAATCACCAAATGGTGTTGGAAGTGTATCCATTGCTTATTTTTGATGGTAGGGGGGGGGGATAAAGGATTCCGAATATTGATTATATCAACAATAGTGTAAACGAAAACTTGCAATGGATTTTGTAGAAATTATGATAATATTGAAGTAAGCATAGTGGGGAAGATGGAGGTTAAGAGTTTTGCTTAGTTTTACATGAAAGGGGGGTGAGTAAAAGATGGTTGAAATACACCAAACAAATCCAAACCATCTATATGACTTGGTCGTACTTGAGAGGTGTAGTGTGGTACTGTCTTAGACTATATTGACATTTTAATACGAAACGAAACTTGTACAGTCGAAAAATCAAATCGGGTAATATTTACGTTGTTCTGTCAGAACCGGAGGTGACGGACGAGGCACTGATCGCCTGGGTCGGTGCGACAGAGCCAGGATTGCAAGGTGCAGCGAGTCCGACTTCGCTGGCGAATCTTCTGCGTCGCTACAGACCGGACCTGATGCCGGCGGATTCGCCTCCAGTACCAATCTACCACGTGCTTCATCACGAGTTCGGTGAGCTATCAATTCTTCTTCTAGCTCTTTAATGAATAAATATTATAAAGCGTCTTCCTGTAATGTTTATTACCCTTTTTTTTTAGAACTTTCCAGTGTTTTCGTGACTGTTCAGAATTGATTTGTGTGTGATAACCAAGTTACATATTACGCAATACATCACTAATATTACAAAATGCGGAGTCAAATAATGCAATGACAGGAAAATAAATTAAAAACTGGTACATAATTAATGACTAAATCTATCATGTCTGGGCACAGGTGTCATAGGAAAGTTCACCAACCAATACCTGGGTTTAAACTTAAGTAATCACAGAATGACTTCACCGTGATCGAGTGGAAAAAGGCTAAATTTTTTTATGTTAAATAAAATCAAGTTAAAATTATACATAGTTGGTTAAAATACTACCACTTATTCCTAAAACATCCCAGTCATTAAGGAGAACCAGCAAAGTACTAGGTGATGTAATAGTGGTCTATTATATATTTCTTTTTAATAAAAAAAAAATCAAGTACACATTATTCACACAATGGCGCCATCTTTTGAAACTATGTTTGATAAAGCGCTTGGATATAAAAGTAATAAGTTTTCCAGTACAATCGACATATATAAAGTCCAAAGAAAACCTTGATTGAAATGCAAAAAAGTGCAACAGCCTCGATCGACATGCAAATAAAAACAAAATCGTTTCCATAATCTAAAATTGATTTCAGCAATGAACGAATAATATCTTATACAGGGTGTTGAGAATTTAAATATACTAGTGAATGAAATATGACCATATTTCTTTTTTAAATTCCAACTGTTTTGTGTTACCTTTTTGCCCCAAAAAATGCCTATAATTAATGGTTTTTTTTTATATTGATATTATTAAAGCTTGTGAATCGCTAATAAACCATAAAAAAACAGGTTGACAAACGGGAGCAAACGGTACGGAGCAGTTTTACCATGGCCTATACATGTTTGCGACTGCGCACTTTTTAGTAAATTCAGTAATTTCCTAATTTCATATTATATTAATAGTTTATTATTTCTGAAACTACATTTTATTGGTAATTTTAATAGGCTGATAATATCACAATGGTGTATACTGTACGTTACGTGACATTACATGTTTTAACTATTTACAAAATTTCAAGAAAATCGGTCAAACTGTTTTGATATACACGCATACATACAACAGAAAGTTTTTTTTTATATCAAATACGAGGTTAATGAACTTTATAGTAAACATCTGTTAACAATTTGGGAAAAAAAAAAGTAACACGTTCATACAGAATTATTGATATATTTATTTATCTGTCATTTATGAGCCTCTTTTACATGCACTTTTGTGTAATAGTTTTAACAGTCGCGTTATTTCATACATTATATAAATTTTATTCATACAACTTGCTATGAGACGGCTAATCCCATAAGATGTAAAGGGATGTTTAGTTTTTCTATTGTATATATGTATGTATATATACATTTATATATACAGGCATACCGCCTTTCTCATCGAGCGGTTCGCTACGGGACATCCCAGATACGAAGCTACGCTCGTATTTGTTACGCGTGTACAACGCCTTCAAAGGGGAAGTTCCACACATATACCACGAGTCGGACGTTTTCGATCAGGTAAAACGGTAGAGTTTTGTACTATAAACTGCTCTTTAGACGCGACTTCGTTCATTTGGAAATGTGTTTATTTTATATGTTATATGTTAGCATTTTACAGTTTATTCGAGTCGTCGAATTCAAAAAGAAAATAAGATAATATTTCAGGAATTAAAAAGTATGAGGTCATCGCTTTCATATGTCTCATGGACGAATATTTCGAGAAATGTCCCTTGTAATTTTATTACTATTAATAGGTCACCAATTTTGTTGGGCCACTCACGGACACTCAATAAACCGCTGGTTAAAAGTAACAACGGACTAAAATCTGATAGTCTTGTCTAGTGTTATTTATCAATACTAGTTGTTTCACGTGACTTCGTCATCGTGTTTTCCGGTAAGTTCAAGATGAAAATGAGTCTGTCGTTTCTCAGGCTACCTGAGTGCCAAATTTAATTGTGATCGGTTCAGAGGTTTAGTTGTAAGCGTAGCAACAAACCGACAGAGAGACAGTTACTTTTTCTGTTATAATAATGATAAGTATAGAGAAATGGGGAGAATTTTATTTGATTTGAGAGTGACAATAGCAAGACAAAATGTAATAATTATATATACTAATATTTAATTGTAATGTCATGCTTTAGTTTCGTGACGATATTTTCCTTTGACTAAAGTCCATTATAAAGCTCTGAGACGTCATCCGGCGTGGAGTCCTAATATAGTACTTTCTCTCTCCGTCTACTAAATAAAATGATATTGTAATTGTATTGTTTAACGATCGTTTATTTCAAACTAGTAAGTTCCCGCGACTTCCGTCTTGTGAAAGTGGTGTTTATGTTTCCTCGGAACTACACGTTTATTTGGTTTAATTAAATTGTTTTTAATGTTATTAATTCTAAACAATCTCATCTTACGTTTGTTAATGACATGGCAAATACTCTGAAAATTTCTCTATCCACCGGTAAAAGTTTCGTTATATCTCAGTTAGTTCGAACAAGCCATAGATACTACTTCGTTTTTATTTAAGTCTCTACATTGTTGTATTGACAGCATCCAATAATTTTCTAGATCAAACAGATGCAACAGAAGGAGAAGTACGCAAAGCACGCGGTGGATTACCCTATCTCTGTATACACAAGTGAGTGCAACGTCCCTTCAATACCACTTGATATACATTTATCAATTGTAAATCCGAACGAAATTCCCGTTAGAGGCAGTTTACAAGTAAAATACAGTCCGCTACATAACTATACTGTCATTTTAATAAATTGAATCACAAATGTGTGTCGGTTGCATGCATTATATAATCAACGTGTTTTACAGGCGCGGCGGAAGCTGACAAATCATACTCGAGCTACAGAAAGAAAAGACGCTCCGTCCGCACTCCCCAAGTAAGTATCGATCCCTCTGAGTACATAAGAAAAAAAATCGGGAAACTCGATCTAAACGATATAACACAACTTGCGAGACTAATCGAGGGCCATGACGCCGTCACGGACGACGACAGGCACGTGGACAAACAGAAAGACCTTCAGGAACAGATATTAGCGTTACTCGATCCGGAAGAGTCCCCGGACCCGAAAGTGCTCAGGCAATCCATCGCGGAACTTCTCCAGGGTCCGACGAGGACGCACGTCAAACAGGACCATTCGAGGATGTCACAGTTTTTTCAGGGGAAACAAGAGAAACAAGTCAAACCGCCGCGTCGATTAAAAGGTCTCGACCCTAGTACTATTAGACAAGTAGATTTCGATAATTTCGATGATTTCGATGATTCAGCCGATACGGACGCGACAATCGTGAATGTCGATACAAAGGCTGATGCGGTTTCGCATTTTAGAAATAACAAGTCACGGTCTTCGGAAAGTCCCGTGTACGTACAGAAAGAGAGACGATTATCAGATGCTTTAGATAAGAGGCGGCACTCGCAGAGTCTGGACGTCGCTTACAAACGATCGAATTCTGTTGGGCCGACGGAAATCGCGAACACGAAACGCATCGCACAGATTTTCGAAGGCAACAGAAGAAGGCACACACCGAGCCCCGAGACAAGGTCCACTCGTTCTGGTTCCACGACGAACCCCGAGATGGCATTGCGTTTACAACGGATGACCGAGATAATCGAAGGCAAAAGGAGAGACACCCCGAGTCCGGACAGGCTGAAACTGGAGTCAATCGGAAACCCAGAGATGGCTTTGCGCCGTCAAAAAGTTGTCGATCTAATTCAAGGGACGAAGCCGCGGCCATTGGCACCTCCGGAGAGGAAAAACAGTGGAGAAATGTCATTCAGAATGCAACGGATGTCGGATATGATGCTGAAGAAAAACGCCGAAGCGAAACGGCCGAAGAATGTCGGTAGGAGGAAGGCCGCGAGGGAGATAATGAGACAACGCTTCGAGAAGAGTCTACAGATGCTGGCGGCGGAGCCCCGTTTGGATTTCGCTCCGTCGGCCGATCTCGAGAATGATTACGGCCTGCAACAGTATAGGGCGAATGCGCCGGACTTCGACGAACGTGTCAAAAAGTTGGAGAAAAAGTTACAGCACTATGTGAGGCCGATTGACTCTATGTGTGGCATGAGAATGTTCGATATCACTCTAAACTCGAAACTAGAGGTCGCGTTTGTGATGGCCGAATGAGATATCGACTCTAGGTCTTGAAGTATATTACTTGGCCGGAGTCATAATTTCGTGTAATGTGATTCGAGATAAATCTGTCAATATTATTGATTATGGGTCTCATTCGCCCATCATTCACGATTTTGCATACAAAGAATAATCTGCACGGTTTGACGTGTAAATGTTTTCCCTGACAGTGATATGACTATAATCATATTATGTGTGTGTGTGCATGATTTAACACTTGGAACGTTTAATGTTTTATGCTTACAGATAGCTTCGAGTGTGTCTCACACCCAGTTTGAAACCAAATGTATTTACTGGTGACGAGTCGTTTTTCTTTGAGAAGTTTTAATTGCAACATAAAATTTTTTATCGAAAAACGGGATGTCGCTGGTGAAAGTATTCGACGAGTAACGGATACAATTTGCTACCTAATAAACTTATTACCAAATGCAGATGTTACTGTATCGAGACACTTTTACAGTTTCGAACATTTTGTTTTATAATTTACACTGTGTTTTTTTTTTTTTTACTAACAGAAAATGCACTAACATGTATCAAGTTTCATACAATTTTACACATGTAAGTATAAGTGACGGACTCTTGTATTAAATAAGTAATAGTGTAATGCGATATCATATTAATAAATTATAATATATCTTCGTGAAGTGCTATGACCCGTCCAGTGGTCAGATAATAATTTTACGTTCAATATTAGTGTAAGTAGCAGCGAAAACGATTTCTCTTTAATGTGAACGTCTTTTAAACAGAGTGGTTAGTTTAGTTTTACAAAATTTTCAATAGCTCCTTGCAATTCGGGTTGATGTAGTCATTTTCTTGTTTTTTTTTTTTTTTGTCGTCACGAATCTGTATAATATATATTACGTAGTATTAATCGAAGGTTCGCGTCATGTACAGTACTATAAATAGTATTACAAGAAAAAAGAAATCAAAAGTACTTTGCAAGTTTAGAGTTTTGACTTGGACATTTGGATGTTTCATAGGAAGTTGTATGATAAAAATCGTAACGAATTTTAAAAATTTTCATCCAAATTCGTCGTAGGTTTTTTTTTCAATTAGATTACTTGTGTAAAATGACTGGACTTAATTACGTTCGTTTTAGTTTTTTTTTAATATATACTGTGAGTTAACGATTTTTACTAGAAGTGTAAACATGTGTGTTATACTGGGTGGGTATCTGAGACTCGGCTCCGTGTTCTAGGAGGAGGGTAGGGTCGTGTGCGGGGGGAGTCGTGCGTCGGGTGGTGGGGCGCGAGTCGCCCGGCTCGCCGCTGAACTCTGCGGCACTAACGCGAACGCGACCTCGCCCCGGACACCCTCCAAACCGAAGGACCTGATGCGCTCCGTCGGCAAGATAGACCGGGACGACTGGAACATGAAGGAGATCGAGAGGAAGATACAGGAGAACCGGCTCGGGAGACCGGAGCCGAAGACCGCCGAGAAGGTTCCGAAGTGGGACAGGGAACAGGTGAGTTCGTTGCTATGACGAAACGCGAACCGTATTCATTTACACACTTCTTTAAAAATTTATTTATTTCTTTATTTTTTTTAATAATTACCACGTAAATTATTTAAAAATATATTTCAATCACTATTCCTATATCAGATGATCTTCGTGCCTAAAACGTGAGCAATCTATACATATAAAAAAAATCAAAATTTTTGATGAGAATTTCCCAAGGAAGTAAAAGTTTTTTCCGAGTATTCTCTAAGGTACATCATAACATTACGCTTTCCTATACATGTTGAGCAGTAATTATTAAATTAAACAGAGATAAATTAAAATCGGTATTAGGATTTATACGGATCAAATAGTAATGTAAAAAAAATTTATTACATAGTATGTACCAGGATACCGCTCTTATATTCATCTGTAACGGTAAAACATATTAGTTTTGAGTGTATTTTACTATCAAGAAATAAACTCGATAAGCTTGCAAAGGTCGTAGAGAAAACGTATAGTTAATAATTTTACAGGTGAGATTTTATTATTTTCGATTGAAAGCGCTGTTTATACAGTTTTTAGGCCGCCAACGAAGGCTCAAGGAAGGCGAGGGTAGCGAGAAGTGGGTGGAAATAGACGAGACACTGCACAAGCTGGACCAAAAGTTACGCGACTCTGGCCGTCCTGATCATGGCACTAAGAAGGTAACTGAGTTACCAGTTAGAAATTTTAATTTCTTGAAAAAAATAAAAACACTTAAACGCTACTATCTTAATCAAAAGGTACAGGAAAATAATCATATTTGAAAAACATATATATAATTATTTAAAGTATGTGATATCTTATAACATTAACCTGTGGTACATTATATGTACCAAAAAACAAGTATCCAAAATATCCTAGAAACAAAAGTCTAGATTGGCTCAAATGGCTGAATGGTAACGTATCGGGACACTGCTTCGATCGACTTAAGTTCGAATCCCTGCACTGAGCTGTAGCTATCGATGAAGAAAAACATCGTGAGGTAGTCATGTCGATACTTCTAATTCCCCCACCAGGTCACTTACCACTCTTATGTTAGAAACCTACCTGTAGGTATGTTCTAGCAATACACTCGGGAGCTAATTAATTCTTGAGACGAGATTGTGATCAAACCTTAAAATGTTATAAGATAGTTAAAAAAAAAATACAAGATTAGTAGAATATCGGTTTGTTTTCAGGTCGCCAATTTAGCAACAAAGTTCGTTAAAAAGGATGAACCGGAGCCACAGAAGCAACAAGCGAAAGAGGAGGTACGTCAAGATAATTAATTCATTGTTAATTACTTATAAGACTATTAATCTATACATATAATAAAAATTAAGTGTCTGTATGTGATATCAAAATAACGACTTTTTACTGATTGGATATGAACGTATACACGATTCTGATAACAAAAATACAATTTTTAAAATTTTTGTCTGTCTGTCTGTCTGTATGTTCCGGGTAATCTCCGAAACGGCTGGACCGATTTTGAAAAAGGGGAATATGTATATAATAATATAACCTCTAAATGTCTCATCATCAATCATGACTTTATTTGGGTCATTCACAAATATCGCTTTCTGAGTGTAGGTAAGAGATATATACCACTAAACCAACCCACAATTCACTACTGATTTTAAGTACGATACAATTTGAATTAAAATCTGTATCTGAGTTTGCGATATATTAACAATTCTGCGACTGCTTCGGTCTGATAAAATGTTTATTGTTAAGGTGCCAAATAGCTCACCATCATATTTCAAACAGGTCACCGTCCGTTACCATAATACTACTCAGACACTTGCGTGACGAAGCTTACGACTACTCTTGTCCAGTTACAATTAACGTTAAACGTTGTTCTGATATGTGCACAGGCTAAACGTTCCCACACTTGCGTCATTCCGATAATTAGGAATTAGCGTCGTTTGGGTGTGTGTAAAAACTGTCGGTTTAGGTGTTGCGTTTATCGTCACGCAAGACTATAATGTCTTCACACACCTGTACTTATTCTGTGATCATAGATATACACAGTTATGGGAGTAGCATAATACGATAGTTGTAACAATTAAATCGAGATTACTATAATTAAGACAATTCCGATAAATACTCTGGTGGTACGTCCGTGAAAAGATTTTTATAATTGAATGAGTAGTTACGGAAATTACTAAATATAAACGAACAAACTAATGTTTTACTCATATTTAGAGTATAGATACGACTCGTAATACAATTTATAATAAGTCAGTAACAGTATAAAGAATTTGCGTTGGAAAAGCAAAAACCCGCCTATGGTGATACATTATTTTAACAAACAATAATGGATCGAAATAAAAATGTAACATTTCGATTTATCAGTTGAATTTGTATTATTCTCTTCTTGTTATTTTCTATGACCTCGTCAGTGTAAATATCGAATTAGGCCAATTGCGAATTGCGATGTAGTCGTTATACATACATTGAACGTTCTGTTAACAGTCGAGACGACGATCAAACGACTAACAATGATATCACAAAAGGCCGCGTTATTGTGTTTTATTTATGCGACCGGTTGACTCGTTCACGGATTGTAGGTTACTGTATTGAGCTATCTCTCCAATAAGCATCAGTAACATATGAATAAAAAAAAATATATGGAATTTCATTCATTCACTGTAAGATTTCTAAAGAGTGTTTGAAATGACGGCTGAGCTCGTCTTCATATTTTGTTTTTGAAGTGAAACTTCTTTAGAACCGTTGTGATTTCAAACCGGATGCAACGGAAAAACGACAGGTAAGAGACACAAAAATACGGCAAAGAATGAGACAGAAATATACATATTATCTTATATTATCGGTCT
Organism: Antheraea assamensis; assembly: GCA_035772565.1. Taxonomy (NCBI): domain Eukaryota; kingdom Metazoa; phylum Arthropoda; class Insecta; order Lepidoptera; family Saturniidae; genus Antheraea; species Antheraea assamensis. Next base: position 2,471,634 of record JAQQSE010000010.1, on the reverse strand, counting down.
CTCCGCTTTGTGCCATGCTTCGTAGCATCCCCACTCCCGTCTTCTAAGCATAGTCGCCTGTGATTAGTGAGCTAGAGCGAGAGAGCGAATGTCGGTGTGTATGTATGTTGCACAATGTTTAATACTTGCTTGTATTTGAGCATTTAACGTGTGTTAGTATATATGAAAAGTACGTGTACTACTGTACACTGTATGCGGCTGCGTATTACAGCTTTTTAGTAAGAAGTCAGCGTGGTGTGTTATTATTTAACAGTATTTGTGAGTATTTTTATATCATGTTTGTTGAAACTGAAAATATGGAACTTGAGCAATAAATTATGTAACATAAGTTAAATAAAATTTAAAATACCTTTTAAAATTAATCAAAATATACTTTTATTTTTAAACAAATAAACTTTGTAATTATTCTACCCTTGTTATATATATTCTTCTCATTCTTTTATCGATTTACTGAAGTGTCACTTCTATCGTGTGTGAATCGCACACACAACTTTTTTTTTAAATAAATAAAAATAATGTCATTACGAGATATCCCACTCGCACAGCGGTACCCATAATACCATACATTACAAATAGGTGATTACAATTTGTAAATAAGATTTAAATTAATAGTAAGTACCCATTAAACGTTTGTTTATTAAAAGCTTAAAGTAGGTTTAATTTCTTTACTATTTGCATCGGAAAAGACCCACAATTGGTTACTGTTGATAATGGAGTCGTTCATCTATTTACACGTCTGTTAATTTCTATGAACGGGTAATACCATTCTCAGCTTCATCAACTAGTGATTGTTTTAGATTGTGTATGATTTGTGAATAAGACTTTTTAATTAATAATGGCTCAGTGGTAAGCGCTTTCGGACACCGCGTCCATGGATGTAGGTTCGTATTCTTCTGAATGAGCCGAAGCTTTCGGTGAAGAAAATTATGGTGTTCGAGGTTAGTCTAAGTCTGCCTGACAAGCTACCACGATCAAGTCGAAAATCTGTCGACAAGCACCTAAAGGCGTGTTCCGGCAGCTGCACTTGGAGTTTAACTGTTTAGCATTATTAGACCACATCGTCATATAACATCAGATGAGACTGTATTCAAACGCCAAAATTGAAAAGTAAAAAAAATGAATAATACTTCTAAAAATAATTCGTTTACTATACAATATACTATAAAATGTACAATATATTGTATGTAACGGTTCGTCCTCATCGGTTGATTACCGACTGTTGCAGAGGTCGCGTCACGATGTTTTCACAAGTTTTTTTTTCTTTAATTAAGTACATATTAATCAAGCGATAGTGGCGGCCACCCACAGACAAACAATCCATTGCCAGTCGCGGTTGTTGTACCGGCTTGCGTGAATGTATCTTCATTTACGTTTCAAAAACTCGGTATTATAAAAAGAAGAGAATTCGTTGGTCGAAAGACTTTTCCAGAGCTTCACAGTACGGCAAAGAACGCTAACATCGATTAATCAAAATATCGTGAACTTTTGGTTCACATATATATATATACACAACAGTCATAGTTCAGTTATCGAAAGGATAGAAAGCAAGTTGGTAATGCATTCGTTGCAGAGTTCAGAACGTGTCATGCTTTTCCTTATTGTCATAGTATTCTGCGTTCAAATCTCTCATCTCATGTCTCACGTCTCATGGAGGCTCTGAATTTCTCCACATATTCTTCAACGAATTTAAGAACCGCACCCATTTGATCCTCTATCTTTTCCTTATCGTTTGTTTTTTTGTGGTGGAGGAATCAACCTTTCATATTTGTTTTCTCCATTTCGTTCTGTACTTGTCGTCACAATTAGAAACTTTGCATCTATTTATATCCCTTAGCACTACACCCTTTTAATTTGTTTTCGGTCTACCTCTTCTTCTTTGACCATTCAAGGATAGTTGTAGTAGCAAATTCTCTTTCTATTCTTGTGACTTGTCGACTATCGTAGCCTGCTTTATCGCATGTTGTCGAGATGTCGGGTACCTCTATGACGCTTCTTAATTTCAGCAACTTGATTTGTATGGACTATCATACATCAGAACTGATCCTTTAGTGCTGTCCTTTGAGCTTAATAGGTATTTTCCTATCGCATGGTAATATTAGTTATTTATCGCCATTTAAGCGATACGCACGGACTCTTAGACGGACAGCATGTGAAGGGGCTGGTGGGACCGTGTAAATAGGTCCACCAGGATGGATGCGGTGAAAATAAAGATGTATAAAAAAATGCGTGAAAGGAATAGAGAGCGTGGGGCGGTAGGTGGTCTTGCCTATAAATAAATATAATAAAAAAGACCCCAAATAAAAAGGCGTGAACTGACCTGCAAACTCAGCACCTTATACGGAGCAGCGGTTTCTCAGTATCCTCACTACTAGCGGCGATAAATCCAATAATTGGTCTGCGATGCCCAATGCGTAGTATATATATTGTTGCGGTTGTTGGGAGTGTAATTTTCCCCGTTAAATTTGTGCGATGTACAAAGCGAAAAATATATTAGCGGTATATGTATTTGTGATGTCAATAATTTTATAATAATTCTGACATACATTTAGAATTTTCTCTTCTTTTTTCATGTCTAAATGACAGCGTTATAATCTAGTAAAGCGTCGTCTGCATACTCCGTACTCGATCAATGAGATGCAGGCCAGAAATACATCTCATTATCTGGAGCGCAGTCATTACATTTATTTATAAGGGCGATCCAGCATGGTTAAAGTACACGAGTTAACGGTATCGCCTTTACATTAAATTATATGTGGTTTACTGGGGTAAAATATAATTCCTGAAATGATATTATACAGATTAAGAAGGGGTGGCGTGGACCGGCGTCATCGGGCATGCTTTGCGCTGCATGCGGCACTCGCGTTTTCGCCGCCGAGGGAGTAACCGCCGACGGTCTGCATTTACATCGTGCGTGTTTTCGCTGCGCTGTTTGTAAGACCGTCTTGCGTCCCGGGTGAGTCTCGAAATCACTCATTTAGTAGTTTATCCATTCACCTGATGACCATATATAACTAAGCAAACATTTAATTTATTACTTTTCAATCCAGTAAAACAAATATCTTCTTATAGTGAATACGGGATATATCCAGTTTCTAATTGTCAGAGGAATGTTACAATGTTGATTGATTGCTATTTTCAAATGGAACTCAATGCAAATTGAAAGTTGGTTAAGTAACTTGATTGAACTAGCATAGTATATGAATGAATCTCTTCTACAGAAACTATATAATGGAGCGTTACGGTAGCCGGTTGGTCTGCTTGCGTCATTCGGGTGTGAACGCGCCCGATGCTGGGACCGCAACGACGTCACTGGTTCCGTCGCAACCGTGCCGGAGCCAGTCCCCGACACCGACCCCGGAAAGGATCAGTGTGGAGCTCTCCGACAGCGGTGCTCGGGAGATCGACGAGGACGAATGGACGGATAGGAATTTCCTCGCATCTGAGACATCCGTCGCCGGTGGGCTCAGGTTCGCTTGCAATTATTATCTCTCTTTATTCTATGAGTGAAGTGGAACTTCTTTAGATACGATGAGAGTAAAATTTCAAAGACAATTTTTTTTTGTGTAACGTCTGTGTAACGTTTTTCAAAGCAACGTTTCCTACGCAACAAGGATGGGAGATAGATATTTGGATGGACAAAAAGGAAAAGAAAAAACTATGCTATAAAGTGATAAAGATTGATGTACGCGATAGAATAAAGGCAAGTATATGAATATATTAAATGTACATGCGCTCTTAAAATTAAATGTCTTATTTGAAAGGGTATCATTTATTTTGATTATGTTCATATTTATTTATACTCCTTCGGTATAATGCTTAAGCTTATGAACCTATTGTTGAGCGAAGAAGTAACTAACGGGTCTGAATCCCGCACAGGGTAATTATATGGCTGAAGAGCGTATTTATTAGTTTATTCTAAGGATGTCTAAATCAACTTTTAGTTTTGAATGGAATATATGTGTAGGGGGTCATTATTATCCGACTTCGTAGAAGAAGAGTAATTAATATATTTGAGTGTATTTGTCTTTGCATGCAGTATACGTATGTTTGTACGCCTATTTTTCTGGCACCCCTTCTCGCCTGAACTGTGCAATTAGATTATAACATATGAGGCGTTATTAGATGCATCTTAATCGTGGGAATTATATATAGACATTATTTGAATACCGCCTACGCTATTATTATTGTATATTACAATGAAGACCTAAAAAAAAAAAAAATTAAAGTTTTAACTTAAATACTCAATATCATATGATTCGTTATCAATACCATTACTATATAATAAATTCATATAATGAAATAGATATAATGAGTTCCCTTGTATTAATTTTAAAGTATGTATATAAATTCTATAATCGGTAGTCCGGTGAAACTGTAGCGGACTTGCCAGGTCAACGGTGTAGTCAGTTCGAAAAAGAAAAAAAAAACTATAATTGTAAAGCAGTAACGGCGATGATAATGGTTATTGAGTTATAATCAAGGAGGGTTGACGTGAGACAGGCGGTCGGTCGTATGATATGACTACTACTCGGGTGGGACCGTAGTATGATATGACTACTACTCGGGTGGGACCGTAGTATGATATGACTACTACTCGGATGGGACCGTAGTATTATATGACTACTAGTCGGGTGGGACCGTAGTATGATATGACTACTACTCGGGTGGGACCGTAGTATTATATGACTACTAGTCGAGTGGGACCGTAGTATGATATGACTACTACTCGGGTGGGACCGTAGTATTATATGACTACTAGTCGGGTGGGACCGTAGTATGATATGACTACTACACGGGTGGGACCGTAACGAAACGAAGACTATTAATACGTTGTTTTGACGTAGCGATGAAGAGGAGTCCAGTTCTGAGGACTACACGGATGCTGTCGACAGCGAGAACGAAGAGGAACAGTCCCCCGAACCGCAAGGCATCGCCGAGCCCCGCATCTCTCATCACGCCGCCGTCTACTTCTCGGACGATTCCTTCGGCTACGATGACTATTCTGATGACGGTGAGAATAATATCATCGACTGTCTGTCGACTTTGCCTTATTCTTCTACACTTTAACTTTCCTAATCATCTTTGTCATCTGTTATGTCCTTGAAATTATTAACCATTCGAAGGTACTTGAAGTAGTTAAAGAATATAATTAATTCGTAGTTAGAATTAAAAAAAATAACTTAATCCTAGTAACCGGTCTACAGCTAGGGATTGCAAACGATACATCGATTTTTTAACATCTATATCGGAACCCTTGATGGTAACAATGTTTACCTCTCTATAAGCAACGTTTTGTCACGTGTATCGCCGTCTATTGTATTCTTTGCGGTTTATTTTAGAAGCCGAAGCCACGATTAATCAAGTACGGTACCGGTTACCGGCATAAAATTGTAGTTTTTCAATGCCGTTACGCGAAATAAATATTTATTATATATATATATATATATATCTTTGTTTCATCTTTTTTCTAAAGCATCGATCGATATATCGATCATAAACATCGATGTTTTTCTTATGAACAGTGTTGCATCTCTATGCAATTGTCGTGTTGTTGTTAATCGCAGGACAACTGTTGAAGTAGATACTATTTATGAAAAAAAGGGTAGTTCAATTTTTTTAAATCAATATAATATAGAATAAATAAATATATAGAAACATTTAAATTCAGACATCGCAAATCACAAAACAATAAGTTTCAGGAATATATCTTAACTTTGCTTTCTCGACCACATTCTTAAGAACTTGATGTATGTCTGCAAAAATTTAAATATAGGTTTAGTAAATGTACTGCATGATTTTACCACTAGAAAGATAAATACGAGTATATCAGTTTGTTCCAAATATTAGATATTGTGAGGCCGAAGTTTATTTTTAGTTAGTGGTCTTAGGTTCTGCCATAAGGTCCTGAAGTATAACATATATTTATATTTATATGTAACGTGTCAAGCAGGTTTTATTGTCAAGAAGATTTATTCATATGTACTATAATGTTGTCTTGTCTAGAAAATACACCTTTTTGTGTACATCTGCTATACTAGAAGTATGATTGTAATTACTTATATAGTTGTAATTTAAAATATATGCAAAAGAAAAATTACGATAGACCAGATCGAGTTCCTCTCGGACTCTGCTCGATAACTGTAGGGTCTTCTTAACCTATGGTAAATATGTAGCCTTGATAATCATCTTCTGTAATGTATAATATATTTTTGACTTTGATAATTTCACTATGTGTGTGGCATTACTAGTGCATTTCGCAAACTATCAGGTTTTCTCACAATGTTTTTCTGCACTATCGTTAATCGAATACAATAATCGATTATATGAACTGACTGATTTGCAATCACCAACTTTGTGTGGAACAGTGCAAGACTGATTACAACGTTGTCTTTTTTAATGAATGCTTTATAAGTTTTAACGCTTCATCATAATGCCCCCTGATGCTAGATAAGCTTAGAGAGGGATTGGTTCTAAAGTGCAGCCGCCGGAACACACCCATTAGAGGTGTTTGGCGAAAGATTTTCAACTTGAGAGTGTTAGCCAACGAAGCGGGCGTGAAAAGTCCCGACTGTCATACGCCAATAGTCCATTCGTATGTCGTAACGTTCACTAATGTATGGCAATAAAGAATTATTATCGTATCTTCTATTTGAGTGAGTGGTGTGAATATTTACTAGTCACTACATAGTATAAAACAAAGTCGCTTTCTCTGTCCCTATATCGCTATGTATGCTTAAATCTTTAAAACTACGCAACGGATTTCGATGCTGTTTTTTTTTAATAGATAGCGTGATTGAAGAGGAAAGTTTATATGTATAATAACATAAATTAAATAGTGGAGAAATATTATTATGTTTGAGGTTACTCCAAATGAACGCGTGCGGGCCACGGGCAGTAATGAATAAATCAAAACTACTGGATCGATTTTAATCTATTTTTTTGTGAATGACATAGGCTATATATTTTATAGCTGTGCGAAGCCGGAGCGGGCCGCTAGTGACGTATATTCATGAGATACTGTTTGATCACTTTTTAAGTAATTAAATCTGATGTGAAAAACGATTTTTATACATTTATTATTAGGATTTTAGAGGTGTTTATTTGATTTTATCCAAGACACTGGGTTGGTGTATTTTCGGCTGTACTCGTGAACGACGTCACGTTGATTGCGTTTCACATCAGTTGATATGAAAGATCAATCAATTGATGTGTAAGTAACTCTTACAAGGTGTGTTTAATTAAGTACACATGTGTCTATTAACTTCTATCAGCGTTTTGTTACTGTTTAACTCTATTGTTAAAACAGAGTTACCATCGTTTATCGATGTTTTCATGATTCCGATATTCTTAGCGATTCTCTTATTAAAAACAAATGAGGTCGCTATGGCAACCGGGTTGTTATATAATTTTTTTTTAAACCACAACGATGTTATCTATTTTTGCTTTATTACATGGTAAAAACTATATATTATTGATATCAAATATTTGTTGTATACTTAATTACTATATTTACTCAAAGTCTATCCGGCTGTATAATTTATAGATATATATGTACTTTTTTTTTTAATTTACATCCCACGATTTTCTGATCTTCTGGTGGCAACACTATAGTAATCATGAAGAATCGTTTTTAAATAAATACAGACTGTAATTTGATAGGAATAATATTGTAGATCCATTTAAAGAGGTCCGGTATCAAAATTTTTACTGGTAAATTATATCGTGCATTCGGCGACGTATGGCCTAGGAGTACTATTGTTTATTTTTTTAACCTGGTCATTGCGAATTGTTTTGCCTTTGCACTTGTGTAGTCCGTATGGAGAAGGAAATTGTATGTGCTGTGACGAGCGTGGGTGTGTTGTTGGTTGCGTAGGCGTCGAGTCGTCCGGGAACGAGTCGTGTTCGCGCATGCGCGCCGCGCGCGAGGCTCGCCGCCGCGAGGTGCCCGCTGACAACCGGCCGCCGACCGACAGCAGCGAGGTATCGCGCTGCGCCATCGCCTAGCGACCGCCGCGCGATCGTCGCGCGACTCTCGCCCGACTGTCGCGCGACGCACTGTAGGGAGGTGCGACGCGACCACCTCCGCCCCGGCCACCGCCACCAAACCCCTCGCAGCTATATCATTACTCCATTATCTATCTCGCTCGACACGTACACTACACACCCACATTATTTAGGCGAAACATTACAACCTCGACGTGTATTCTTGTTAGTGATAAGTAAAGAGAAGTCTTAGCTTAGAATATTCATGTTAGTTTTACTTTAAGTAATTTAATTTTTATTTTCAGTTTTTCTTTTTCGCAGCTTTCATCTGATCTCAACTGTAATTATTCGTTTAGTTATCGTGTATAAATACTTCCATCGTTCTATTGATAATTCATTATTTCTGTTATCTGTTCTTTGTTTCCTTTTTGTAATAGTGTTTATTATAGTCGATAGTATAATCCTATTATAAAAAAGTATATGGACGTGTTTGCTTTTATAAATTAAATTTGATTCATATATGTGGACCAAATATGACATAATATATAATGAGAAAACAAATTAATTATGACATAACGTTTAATAAATAAATGTAAATGATACCTTAGAAATGCATGTATAGTTCTCACGTGGTTAATTATTTTTTTTACCCTGTTCCCTATTTTTATTATCTCCTGAATATAACAATTATAGGAAACGATTAAATCATAACAAAATACTTATAGTATGGAAGGAAAATACTGAAATTATTGATTACTTCATTCACATTCGTTACTTTCATTTCTCGAAACGCTTTCCCGAACATTCTTTTGTTATAGTGTTTTAATTTATGACCAATTATAGTGAACAGTCTGTGATGTGTATAAAATGAAAGTACCTACAAATGAATCAATTCTTGTTAAGCTTCGATTACAAAATAATCAGTCTATCTTCCTTCTTTTTTTTTTGTTCTTCAGTTAAACTGTTATTTTATTGTGACAACTGCAGTGATGGTAACAAAGAATCGGATTACTTCAAAATTATAAAAAAAGTAATTGTTTCATTTAGAACATGTCTTATAAAGGCTTTTCCTAATTCAATAATGCCTATATACGATCAAAAGGCCATACCGATAGATCGACGTAAATTCTTGTATTAAGACATCATAATTTTCAATTACACCAACGTGATAATAATATCGTTGAATGTTCTGGAAAATAAGTCTATTTACATCGAGAACATATATGTTTCTTTTTCTTTCGAACCGACTATACGCTATTCACCTGATCGGCCTTCACAGCTACATTGGATTAAACCACATAAGTAATTTAGAAAGATTCGCTGGGACGATCCTTAGACAATTACTTATGAAAGAAATTGCATATAAACTTAAAATTTACACATATACCATCGCACAGACCGTATTTATCTAGAACGTATTTCATTACATTATAAATTACTAGTAAAAACTGATATAATTGACAGATCTATTGTGATAATTGTATTGTAATAAAAACTTTAATTGCCGTATTTAAAATTCATATGAGTTTCGGTTGCAAACAATACTTTAATCGATTATCTCGTTATGATTATAGTAATCGATTAAAAACTCATCACTCGAGATCTTGCATACATATAAATTAGTAAAAACACTCTGAACAGGTATATATGAAATGGAAATATTATTACATACAATTTCAAATGATATCATAATGTAAATATAAAAATTCGCAATGAACACAGACTCTCATACGTTTCGATTTGTATATAGAGATATGAATCATTGCGCATGTCATCACGCTAACGTTAACAGGGGGCGGCGGGCGGAGGCATGGTAAGAATGCAGTTTGCCCACACTAACTTCCGTCTTTGACAGCCAATTGTTTTATAGATATATCATTTAAGTTACACACACATAAATGTATTTTTCCTTAACAAGTGAGAAAAAAAGTCAGCTTCAAATTTTTTGAAACTAACTACTGAACGGTATCGTGTAAGTAAAACGATAGTGCAAATATAATTGAAGTCTTTGAAAGTGTAAATTCAAGTTATCCGCCAGCTATAATATAAACTAAATTTTATCTAAGCATACTCATTGAAAGATTCTGGTATTACTTATTTAGATTCTCAAGCCGATATCTAGGTATTTCGTCCATAGATTTGCTCTCCATATTAATTTGCCAAAATAAATATAATATTCAGCATCACCTCTGCTATTAATGTCTATTTTTTAACCCGTAAAACTTTCATCGAATCCTGCTCTGTCTGTCTTTTCCATTCTATCAACAAGCGACGATTGAAATTCATGGAAACGTGTCGTAAGTAAGGGAAATCTATTTCATTCGCTGATTGGAATGATTTAAAAAAATTACAAAGCTGCAATCTGTTTTATAAAGAATAATTAATGATTACCACTCTTATTCAAGTAATGACATTCACTGTTGTTGGGTCAAAGTCCATTCGTAATTGACATTTGTTCCATTAATTCATCATCGTCTCGATGTAATTTGGTCTGCACAATACCGAATACCACTACTCCACTCTTCTATCCACTCCTCAATCTTTCTTCGGTCTCCCTCTATTCCTATATCCGATCTACTGTTATACTGTTATGCTACATCTCTAAATGCGAAGAGCGTTACATTAATCTCATTTCCTGGATTCATAAAATATGGATGTCATCAGAGAAAAGATTCCAAGAATCAATGAGTCATTTATCTAAATGTAGAACTTGAATAATCTCGGAAGCAAAGATAATTTTGGGCTATACCACAGTAAAAATTTCATAATTATGTCAAACAGTAAGATTTAATAAGGATCCAATTAAGCAGTTTAAAGATAATTTTTATCATACAACAATGAGTCTATGCCATAAGGCATAAAATCCTAGGCTGATATAGGTCTATACGATTCTGTGGAAGATTCGAGTTTCTAGGAAACTATTAAGAGCACTTAATTAATACATTAACCAATTAATAACAAAAAAAAAAAAAATTAAATACTATTAATATATAAGAAAAATCATCGTAATATTTTAATTGCACATAAATATAATTAAAAAACATTTTTTCTCACACATTTTGAAGTCTAATGTTGCCATCAATCGATACTAGAATAAAACAGTTGGCTGTCAATATTTTGATGGCGCTTATATGGATGTCATTTACGTCTGTTTTTTTTTTTTTATATCTGTCTACCCTTTTTATATTTAACTATCCCCTTGAAGCTTTTAACATTATATTATACACGCGCTGTGATGTATTTTATTTATATATGTTTATTTATGTAAATAATGTTTAAGTGTTGTGAAGTTATTTAATCATAGACAATGTATTGTTCGTAAACTATGTTTCCCCAGTTTTTTTTGTGTGTTTAAGTGACAGAATATTTCACAGTCGCAAATATTTACAGTATTTATTATTATATTTATTGTATTGTTTTTAAAATGTTTGTTATAAAACGCTGTGATATATATACCACATTCAGCAATGATGGATTCGGTTTCACATTTTCAAAACATAATTGAAGCCCGAGTATGAGTATGCAAAATTAAATTCATCGTTCTACAGATCCGATATAGTTTACTAACAATTTAGCAAATATTAAGGCACAAATGATTATTATACATTTTCCTGGCGGTTTTATTGAACAATTGTCTATTTTATCATCTTCTAATAATATATTGAATCTATAATTGATATTAATTAATGAGTAAGTAAAGAATTCGTGTTTTGAAAACCGAAGAAGATAACGACCAGTTAATAGAGCTTCGATAGTTGCAATTGATATCCTTTCAATTCGACTTGGACTGTGATAGATAATAGTTGAATATGTAGTGTAAACTATTTCTGAATACTTACTTTTTTTCTCGAAGCATGTCTTTCAAGACAACTTGTGATAATAAAATAAATAGGTAAATGAATTATAGGCATCTTTATGTTGATATATTGGACAAACAAATAACTATTTTTTTTTTTATTCATCTTTATAAATTAAAATTTCACAATTTGTTGTAAAATCAAACTGATGATATCTGCTAATTTTAATTAGTTTATTGCCTATTTATTGCGTTGCTAACTTACAAATACGACATTAAAAAAAAGTTAGAAACTCAGTATTTCGTTTTAGTCAATTAGATATTTAGACATTGTCGAACTTGTATAATTATTACGAATTACTTTTTTAAATGAATTCAAGTATATATGTATATATTACTTTATTTGAAGATGGTAATATTCTCTTAGAAGTATTTTTTGTTCACTATATTTATAAAATTAGCCTTGAAATTTGTTAATATTATACATTATATATTATCTTTTATGTATATTTATTGTATCAATTTTATGTCATACAGTTTGTATGTGATGTCAAAAAGTACGCCATCTAGCGCACAAGACGATAAGTTAGTGTGGCTCGTATAGTAACGCACTTATAAGAGATTTTTATCACGAATAATTAAATACTTAAAAGTCAAATAAATGTATAGTTAAACTGAATAGGACTTTCTAATCGTATGAGAAAAATGTATATTGTATAACTAATATTTGTATTATAAATGATTTGAACACAGGTGGAGTCTGAAGAGGAGAGTGAATCTAGCGACGAGGAGATATCATCGGCGACAGAAGTGTCGACTGATAGCGAGTTTGCTCGTGAGGAGTGCGCGCCGGCGCCCATGCCTCCCGCTATACTTGTCACTGAAGCGACTCCTCCGGCACCGCCGCCAACACAGGACTACCCTCTCAGCAGGACAAGATCAGCCGGCGGCCTCGCAACGAAACGTGCGCTCGAACTTAAAAGGAAATACCTTCTCGGTGAACCATCACCTCCCGCTGTCCGCAAATCAGACTCAACTTCGCAGATCGATACTAAATTTGAAGCTTTCCGCTCGAACATTACCGAATTCCAAAAACTGTTGCATCCCGCTACCACTTCCGCAACGCCGGTCGCACAAAAACCAGTCGTCACCTTCCAAGTATCCGGGCTTGTTAAACCCCAACCGATGCCGGACATTATCAAGAATTTGTGCAATGATGCCCCGGTTGACCTACTCACGAAAGGCGATTCACCTCTATGCAACGATTGGAGGTTGGAACAAGCTAATGTCGATAAAAAAGAAGCAGATGTGGAATCGGATTCTCTGTCCGATGATTCGTCACATACCGAAACGATACCAAATCAAACCGTTCCAAGAGTGGAAGTTCACAATGAAGGTGGAGAGTTGATACAACTAGACAGTTTAACCATTATAACAAGTAGTACTGAGGATAATGATAGGGTGGCAGGAACAGCGACCACCACCGATCCGACTGTAGTTGCAGCTGAATCAGAATCGTCCGAGTCTTGTCCTGACGCCACAACCATGGCTCTGACCGAAACAGAACTGTCAGATTGGGCTGCTGAAAGTGTCGTATTAGACGACTGCGGTTTTGACGACAAGGAGGATAGGAAGAGAAGTAAGAATCCGAGACAACTGAGCGGACCAAAGTTGATACACGATGCGAAGAATGTATCGGCTCTCGCGTCACACGTCTGCGGGCGAATGAGCCCGTGTGAAAATGTCATGTATTCCAACGCTGTGGATCATTTCGAGTTCGCTGACGAGGGTGAACAAGATCCTACTATCGAGAAGTCTGTCACACCAAAAAATTTAGGATACATGGAGTTAGTTGACGACGAAGATTACGCTTATTCAATGAACAACGATCGATCTATGAATTTTATAGAGAAAAGTTATTCGGAGACCGTTTTGAAGTCCGCTAGCCAAGATGTTAGTGTCCATCAAGAGGAAAACATTCCCGAAACAATTATTCAACCGAATACAAAACTTGAAGCACCGTGTGATTTAAAATCACCCCAGTCTTCGGTTATAGTAGATAACGAAGCTAGTGATAAGTCGACGAGTGATAAATTCCCAATTAATAGTATAAAAAACGACAGTTCTAATATTGAATTGAAGATGAAAGATTTAAGTTTATCCGAGATATCTCCTCCATTGGAGAAAATCAATAAGGTCGGAACAATCGATGATATATCCCCTCCCCTGATCCCAGAAACACCGATGTCGAAATCGATCTTTTCGAGTCCATCGATACCATTTGCAGGACCTAGTTCTATAAGGCTGTACGCACCAGCGATCTGCAGGTCTGCGAGTGATACTTTCCAAAAACCCAATATCCGAAGTAGTAATTCATCGTCCGGGAACACAAATTTTTCGCTAAATATAACTTTTACTTCGGGTTCAACGTCGCCCGTAAGTCCAGTGACTGAGCGTGATATGACCGATAAAGTACAAGAGATAAAGAGAGAGAGGGAAGAACAAACTGAGCTGGTCAGGCGGTTGGTCTTGGAGAGGTTGGGCAACGGGCTCCGTATGAGTAAAAAGTCTCCGCGACGAGCTCGGGTATCACCAGCCAGTGGGGTTCCGCCTCCTGTACCTCCGCCTCCGACTCTGCCCGCTCCGCCGCCTCCGCCTCTGCCACCGCCGCCGCGACCGACGCCACCCAATATGTCCATACAAGTAACTCCCTCGTTCTCTGACCCTGAACTAGCGAGGGAAAGGCGACGGAAAAGCATCATGAAGAGTATATCAAATTATTTAAACAGGCGTCTTGGACCTCGGCATAAGGTAAGGAACTTATAAAAAATTCTTATAAGAAACCCGATACACAATTAATGTTGATGGATAAATTATTTATTTTGCACTGGATATTAAAGCATTTTTTTATTGCAATACTACACATACGAGAGTAGACAGAGATAGCAACATGAAGTGACTTACAACATTGTCCCATCACGTATAACAAACATTATGGTCAAAGATATGTATGTACAATCATTGTCATAGTAACGCACAAACATCAATTCATTCCCAGTTTATGCAAATTGTGTATAGTGTATAAATGATAGTTACAAAGGGAGTGGTCGAATTAAAATAACCCAAGGCGTTCGGTGGTCACGATCAGTCGTTTACGACAATTTAATAACGGAATTCGATGCTAAAAAGCATTTCTAAATTGGTTACAATACAAGATTATTTAGAAATCTCACTTTATAATCATTTCGTATCTAAATCGCGTAAACATTAAATATTTTTTGCTCTATTAAAAATATAATTACCAAAGATAATTCAATCGTAATGAATCATTAAAAAAGAAAAAAATCTGCACAACTTAAGAATGTAATTAATACTAAAGTGGAGGTAACCTATGGCTGCACACGGAAATAAATGAAATAAGTGTGTCTATAATCAATTCAATATATTATCTCTGAAGTGAAATTACATTAATCATTTTTTTTTTTTGCAAAATCACTTGTTGAAATGGACTCCACCAGTAGATTAACATTAGTTGAATTTTCAGTGGGTTTCGGAGCCGGAGCTGACGTGGCACGTAAGCAAAGCATATCAATATGTCGTGAGTGGCATGCTATAACCATCTCTGTCGCACCAATCACTCGCTGAATGTACGTTGTCTTTGTCGCGCATCGCTTATATCACATTTTGTCTACATTTGATATCGACGTTATATCTTGTGTCTATTGAAATTAAATAGTTGTTA
The DNA here is from genome assembly GCA_035772565.1 of Antheraea assamensis. Lineage (NCBI taxonomy): Eukaryota > Metazoa > Arthropoda > Insecta > Lepidoptera > Saturniidae > Antheraea > Antheraea assamensis. The sequence continues at coordinate 2,456,113 of JAQQSE010000010.1, read as the reverse complement.
TATTAATCCCACGTATTTATAATGCATTAGTAATACGGGCTCGTTGTTTAAAATACTGGAATTTAATAACGTTTTATTGTATTCATTGTGTAGTAAATGTTTTGATATTCTAAAATATTGTTTAACGAAATCATATGATATATATACATATTAAAATTCAGTTTTATTAATGTTTATTGCTTTGACATGAGTATGTAAGTCTCGTATTTATCTGCAATTAGTAAATTAGTAATGCTTAAAATCAGTAACAATACTGTGTCATACTTTGTCGTGAATCTTCCGTTAATCTCAAATTTGGTCTCGCTAACATTCTCGTGTTTGGACGTCACAATTCGATGTCGTTGTAATTGCATTCAACGCAATGTACGCTACAATCCTACACGTGAACTTATTTCATTGGCTGTCTATTCGTGCTTTAAGTTTATCAGAAAATTGGTGTAAAACATAACTTGAATGTTGATGAGTCGCATCCCTCGTGCATGTCGGATTTAAGCTTCGTGTTAAATCCGAACACATATAGCGGCACACGGCATGCACGGAAAGAGTTTATTGCAATTCGCCCAATCGTTTCACGTGCCCGTGCACTGCTATATGCGTTTGGATTTACATAAATACATTTCAGCATGACTCGAATTGTAAATGAAATGTATAGTAATGTGCTACATGTCTGTTTTTTTTTCTGGATACTTTTTATTTCTTGAGAATATATTCGATAAGAATGCTCCACTTGGCTGTAAACGTATTGACTTTGTATGCATATTTGGCATATAGGAACCGCAGCAGAGGATCTCGAACTCGCACAAGTCTACGGGTGCCCTGCAGGAGGCCCCACCGGTCCCTCCGCCGCCCGTGCATTACAGTCCCCCGGAAGTGCCTCGACCCGAACCACCAAGGGCGCCTGGTAAGTGACCATGAGCATGAGAGAAAAAATGTAATTTTAACACAAAAAGTAATTAAGAGTTTCCTTTAGGATTCACTCGGATAAATAAGATAATATCAAAAGGTGTGACATCGGCCAACTCAAAACTATCTCATTTGTATTCTAATTTATATATGGCTCTAATCATAAAAAAATATACGATTCAAATTTTAATTTCATTATATTACTAAGTATGTGATAATATTCTATCGTATTATTTGCGTATGCGGACTAAAAATAAAATATACATTAGGATATTTCATCGTAAGCGTAATTTTAAATAATTAAAGCTTTCCATGTTGCAACAACGAATGCGCGACTATATATATATATATATATATATATATATATCATCAGTAAAGCGTTATGGAAATGTGTTCGTGCGCTTTTATTTTGCTTGTATTCGCTAGATTAACATATTTTCTATTTTTATTCGACACATTTTAAGCGTTAACGTCAAAATTTCCAGAACATTTAACTCTATTAATAAATAATCTAACAAAATAAAAAAAAAAAAAAATTCATCCTAATAGGAGATCATTGCTTGATGTCGTATGTATCGACAACGAAATTATTGCGTTTGAAAATTTCATTATTGTTATAACACTTTAACTAAACTCGACTACTTGAATAAGAGTTTTCACTGTTCGTTATAAAACAAATTATCTCGTGAGCGTCTATTCTGTATGTAAATATAAAATCCACGCTAAATGTATGTTGCATATATGTTGTACCCATCAAAAGAGTGAAAGGGTATATTTTTAGAAAAGAACGTCATCGTATTTCGAAATTTCGAAAACAAGCTGCTTGCGGTATGTAAAAATGTGGCAAAAGCATTTTTGTGTGTAAAAATATCAATTTATTCGGATATACTTATTTAATAGTTACTTATTTTATACATCTATATAATGTAAAGAAATAATACTTAAAGAGCAAATTACCCAAAAATAATCTAAAAACAAATGACTGTATATTTATCATATATATATAAAGATTTTAAAATGTATTTGTAAATGTATTCCTTTGTTTTAACGGTATAATAGTTTACAAGCCGAAAATCGTACCGTCATAAGTCTACTATAGAAAGAGACAAAGCATGATGGAATACATAAGAATAGTTGCGACAGACTATTTCGTTGTCAATTGTCGGGTAAAACGTCTAGAGACGCCTAATGTAAATTTTAAATGAATTCTCGTTTTTGTTATTCTGTCATTTACAATGAGAAAATTATAACAAAACTTTGGGGACGTTTGTGCATGTGTATATGTTTCCAATATAAACTCATTTAAATTAACATGTATCATGTATTCTGGATAACCGTCGTGTTCAGTTCTCTAATTACGTATTCCGCAAGTATAAAGCGGTAGCAAAAGTGTCGTAATATCGGTTTTAAATTGATAAATTTATAACTACCGGTGAAACATAACTACGCCACAGCGAAGCAACGACGATGTTGCCACTACTCTCGTGTTATGTAAATACTTACAATAAATATACAAGAAGCGTGGATTTTGTAGTGAAAATTGAGCTAACTCTTGTAGTCGGGTGTCATTCATGCCAGTACCATATCGATGCACGCTAACCGGTAACAGCAGGGCCGAGCGGCGGCGTGTCGTGCGACGTGGACGAACGTGACGCTATGCAGCTATGGTTCGAGGCGCGGTGGGCGCGCCTTCTCGCCCAACGAAGGTCACGAGACGAGTATCCCGAGGAGGCATCCTCGAGACGTCTCGCCCGCCTCGAACGACGCCTATCCCGCCCTCTGTCCGGTAATAGGCGCTTCGTCATTACCACCATTTTTTTCTCAGTTTTCCACCAAAACGACGTTCCATTTTAGATGACAATTTTACTGATATATTGTTTCGATTATTCACTACGGTCTTCTCTAATGGCCGCCATCATTGCAACAGCACTACGATTATGCACAACGCTTATCCATTAGTTGCTAATTAACCATTACTTACTATCATAACTAGCACGCTTCGCTTAATCGATGAGTCGTAATTCAAACACAAGTTTTTTGAACGCCTTTTGAAATTTTGGAATTGGCAATAAAAAATACAATGAGAGTGTATTGCATATTCACTTTATAACATATTGTTATAGATCGATCCGTTATCGAGATAAACTCGAACGAAGAAGTAGACGCCAAATTAACACAAGAAGTTGGGGATTTTTTTTAATTTAATGTTAAAGTGGGTATTTTTGAATATTTTATGATGACAAAAACTACCTAAAGATGCGTTTCATCGCAATTTGGTTCCAACTCCTCAACTTCTTATGTCAAGTTATCATATATTTGCGACAGCAGTTTGACATCTATTTGCGATGCAAAATTAATGATATGCGCCACGAGCGTGCTGTAGGAAATTTAACAATAAAAACATAGCTGTCGTAAGGACACACGATAGAAGTGAAAGTTTTATATTACAGGGATATACTTTAATTATACTCGTACATCAATATATATTATCAACAATATAGATTATGTTTAGTAATCGCTACGCCGCCTGGACGCACTTCACGCAACCATGGACAATGGGAAAGAAAGAAAGCGAGAAGAACGTATGTCTCACTGTTCTCCAATACCCGAAGGCAAGCGAGACACCGTTCCCACTCTACCCGAGATAGTGTTTACCTCCACCACTTTTCGTCACATAAAAAGGTTGCCGATCAGAATTCCAAAGCCCTCCCATAAGAAGTTTCACTTCAATAATATAATAAGAAGTATAATCTATACAATCCTGCAGTGTAATAAACTTAGGTCTGATTATAAAGACGTAAAACTAAATTGTACACTTCATTTAAACGAAAAATATTTTTATAGCTGAACAACAAGCCGCGACGGTAGCAGAACTAGTGCAAGTCTCGGCACAGAGAGAAGCTCATTTAGCTATGATGGCCGCCGATAGGTAATACGATTTTGTAATATTGATCTAGTAGAAACTAGATTTTGTTGTATCAACTTGTTAGATATTTATCATAATTTGCATAATAAAGTTTATTGATAATAAATCAATAATTACCCAAGCGATTTCATTTTTCTCAGCTAATTTTATATCGTCGCAAAACGTACATGATGGTGTAAAAAAAAGGTAGTGTGTACTTATGTACACGCGTTAGAAGTTATACTTCTTTGGCGTAACAAGATAAAAATCTTTTCAACAATTTTGTCTTTCGCCTTATTCTACGTTTGTATGTTTGTACGTTTAATACATACATACGTTTTTTTGAATAAAATATTGATTATAGCTAACTTGAGAGTGTCGGCTTTTCGTGACAGTGTGAGCGCGCATCGTAAAAATTTACTCTCAACATTTTTCCCTAACTCGCCAAAAGTAGTATAACATCAAAAATCTTAAATAATATTGCCCATATTTATTATTGTAGATCTGAATATAATTCAGTCTATTACTGTTTTATGAAATAGCCCCTAAATTGATTATGTACAATAAAATTTCGGATAGAGTTAAATCCGGGGTATCTGGAGAATGACTAGGTTATTTTATATTCCGAATATATCTAGAGACCTGCAGTCGAAGTGTTAATAAAATGTATCTTATTCTTAATTGGTATTTCTAGACTATACATAAGTGTAAATAAAATATTCAGTAGATAGAAGAAGAGTAACGTAAAGTTTACCCTATTTTCAGGAGACGTGGTGGAGGTGGCAACACCGTCGGTGATTAATGTAAGATAACGGTCTAAAGCTACTACTACTAGGAGACTGGACATACAAAATAACCCCGCGTCAGAAACACCCCGCTCAGTTTTACCAATGCAATATAATTTTAAGTATAATTGCGCACTTATTTCGTAATTATAAAGAAATTTATATACATATAAGGTTAAAATTTGATTCAGATGTAAGAAATACAGTAGATTTAATTGTCTCATATAACAAATAAACAGTTCTAGTTTATCGGAAACGATTAAAGTTGAAATGGTTAACGTAAACTGTACGAATATTTTTACTCGTTTGTCGTTATCGCTGTTACTTTGTCGAATTACTTGCACAATATAAAAAGTTCGTTGGCTTAATACTTTATAATTCCTTATAAAGTCTAGAATTTACGACAATATTTTAGGCTTGTTCAACAAGTCACAGAACAAGAGCAGGAGAGTTGTAAACGAAATGAACGAATCGGTAAAATAAATTAGATCTGGCAACACAGCCATCAGATCGGGATTGGATACAACTTTACGATAGTATATAATTATACACAATGGCGTTATTAAGTGGTCACTAATGATTTATTATTTATCAAGATAAATAATCAAAACGGTCGCTATAAGTTGTCGAGAACGTATTTGACGTTCTTGTCTAAGAAACGTTTTTTTTTTTTTTCGATCATAGAATCATAAAGTAATCCTTATATTCTAGCGTCGTCTTTTGTAGGAAAATTGTATTTTTTTTTATCAATGTAAACTTTAGTTGCATGCTTTTATGAAACAATTAATCGTGTAGTCTTAATAATTGATATGAATATAGTATACTAGAATTTTGTGCTGCGTTTTTGCCTTCAATATTAATCACGGCGCCGTCCTAATTTAGTCTATTCTTTTTTTTTTTCTTTTTTGTGCTGTGCGTTTTCTTATCATTACCAGATTGAAAAAAAAAATACAACAAAGGTTATCTATGTCAGTATTAGTATATTTCGCTTGCGATTTATTGTACAAGTGTTGTAACTATTGGCAGCTGCGCAGTATCTATTTCAGCTATCGTATTGTAAGTAGGAAATAAATTAGTAAATAAATGTTTTAAATATATCAGAATCGGACGATCTGATGTATAAAAGTTTGAGGAGTCAGCGATTTCTGACGATTGTCACAAAATAAAAATAAAAAATTAAAATCGGCCTCTTCGGTCATAACGGTGTGCTAGATATGCCAAATGAGAATGTAACATTATATATATATATTATATATATATATATCTATTTTTATTATAATAAGTATACATATGTATACAATGAGTATATAGTATAATTAAAATTCATCGACTGAATGGAAGCGATGCTAAAATATATAATTTATGAAAGGCTTCGTATGTATAAATGCTACGAAAAAGTGTTAGATATCGACACATATACATATATATTTTTATTGTAAATTATAATAGCGAATTTGTGAGAACAATTAGCTTGATTTTTAGATAAGTTGTAACTAATCTAAAAACGTTTTTGTTATGTAACTCAAGGGTAGCTAGAGCGATGTGTACATTGCGCACACATTTGCAACGTAACCATTTATGTGCGTATAAGCTTATTGTTTTTTTTTTTTTTTAATTTAACGTAATACAATCATCATCAAATACGGCCCTTAAGCATGTAAATATCACGGTCAGTGTTAAAAAAAAACGTCAGATGTTTATTTTCTAACTTGAGAAAAAGCTTAAAATCACTTTTATTATTAGAAATTAACTATTGGCTGTGAGTTATTATGGTCTTCGATTTAACTACTACTCATTTATTGAAAACTCGACTCGAGCGCCACCTGTTGTACGATTTCAGAAATCTTTGCAGTACAGCAACTCCTCAAAGTGTCATGTTACTTGCATTCACATACTATTTACTAAAGAGCGATCGAGTTATTATGATTATTCTATAATTTTAGTCACACTCGCTTATAGTTATATGAAAAACGTATTTATTTTTAAATAACATCGAAAATTCTAGAAAAGTCGAGCTAAACTTTTTTTTTTTTAATCCGTCCAATTCTTTTTGTGTTATATTTCATCCATTCTTTATTTGATTACATTATTAATGACATCACTTTAAACGAAATGAGTAGTGTTTTATTGATTCGAACTGACATTATATAACGTACGTAGATTTTTTTTAAATTTATAATTGAAAAAATAACAAAAAGGTCTGTTTTACAATTTTTGGGAAATAAGCTTCTCTTGAAACATTGAATTCGTTGGTTAATTCTTTCTAATTCTCAACATATATTTTACACTGACCGTGTAATATACATATACTATATATATGTGTGTATTATATTCGTCAATATATCTTTTGTATAGTTGTAAAAATTGAATGTTTTGTGATAACAAAGTGATGTTCTATTTAATTGGTCACTTTCGTTTTCAAATTGTCTGTTAAGAAGTTAATAATTTTTTTTTTTTTATTAATCCAAAAATTACAGCCGAAGTAAAAAAAGCTAACATTTTGTTCGTTAATTTATGATTATGATAATAACAGACAAAACGTGTAGTGAAATTATTAAATGAATATATATATAAAAAGTAATATAAGATATTTTTGTACCCGAGCATTCGAAGAAAAAATGCTATTTTAGTAGTCGTATGATTATAACCATTTATTAATCAGTAGAATAAACAGTACGTCGGCTCACTGTAAAAACCAGATAAGTAATAATTCAAACATTCGTATAAAAATTCGGCTTAAACGATTACGTGTACACAATTAAGTAAGAGAACATTTAATAAAAAAAAATGTGTGTGTGGACACGCGTTAGAAGTTATACTTCTTTGGCGTAATAAGATAAAAATCTTTTCAAAAATTTTGTTTTTCGATTTATTCTACTACGTTTAGAGAAAAAACGACACTAACAATAGAAATAAATAAATAAAGTGAATAGAGTTGTAAGTTCTCACGCAAACATACGTAGATGTTCTTATTTTTACTTTGTTGGTAACTTTTTTTGAGTAAGCATAGCGACATCTGTTGTGAAAAACACTAAAATGTTGACTATAGCTAACTTCAGGGTGTTGGTTTTTCGTGACGCGCGCATTTTTCCCTAACGCGCCGCAGGAAATACAACTTCAAAAATAATGTTTCATATTATTAAACATATTGTTATTTAAAAAAAAAGTTAGAACATCAATATTCTCTATGAAAAACATGATAAAGGTCTTGATGTTGTATGCGTATATATATATATATTATATCATATATAGTAATTTAGTGTGTTCTCTTGCCGTGGAGAAATGAGGCAATCGGTGTGTGGTGCTCAAAGTTTTTTCTTCTGCACATCTTAAAAAACGGCTAAATCTTGTTTCGGCAGTAAACCGACGGACTTCATTTAACTACTACACAAATTTTGGTGTGAATATTAAAAAATATATATATTGCTAATCTTGCAAATACACAGAGAATTGTATTTATTTATATGTCGCAGAATCATTAAAATAGATATAGTACCTGTCACGATTAACGGAGTGCCTGTTTAAAGTAGGAACACTAGATGCATCTACGTAATAATTTAAACCAGCGGTCGTCAAACTGCGGCCGGAATTCGAATGAAATGTGATCCATGCCGGATTGTCACCTACACTATAAATCCTAACGTAAAATACAATTTCACTTATTAAATATACCTGTCTAAAAGATACCATCTATACAATGGCGTAGCTAGTCTTAAAGTGGCCCAATATCAGAATTTCTGAATTATCTCTTACCTTCGGTAACGTGACCTAATAGCCACTAAATTCTAGATCGATATATTAATTACGAGCCCCTTATAACAATTTGAACTGACGGGTACCATTTAACGAATTTTTACTTATACTTAAAAGTCGGAATCCCTGTTGCTGTAGTAGGCTGTTGCGTATTAATTATACGACTGTAGGTACGGTCCTGCGTCCAGTTCTAGCTATAGAACGTGGTCCAAAACGACATCTCTCATTGTTAATATTGACGTCCCGATAAAAGAAAAGTTTGACAATCACTGGTTTAAGCAATAAACGTGATGCATTAGAGCTCAGTTTAAATTGTTAACATTGTGAAATTTCTATATATACATGTATATGTATGCATTAAATAAAATTATAATTAAATTGTGGTTTAATTTTATAGCCCAATAGCGACTTCATTCGTGTTAATGAATCATTCTGTAAACATGTTCACAGACTGCACCCCTGTATAATGTTAATATAATATAGTGCTAATTAGCGTAACAGAGAGAGTATATTAACCTTTCTTTCAATGGACAAGCAACAGAATTATGCATACTTGGGCCAAACAAGGGAATTTATTTATCAAAGGATGGAACAATGGAAAAGATAAATAAAGCTTATGTGTATCCATAGACAATCATGGTGAATATATTGTATAATATCTTTGGGTCGATTTAAACAAGTCTCTACGTCAATAACATTGTCAAAAATCTTTCTACTTTGGTTATACCTCTTTACTTTACTCATCATCTCCCTATCTTACCTGTCACTGCCCTACATTGTCCGTCATCTCCCTACTTTGGCAGTCATCTCTCTATTTTACCCGTCACCTACCTACTTTACACATCACCTCCCTACTTACCCATCACCTCCCTACCTTACCCATCACCTCCCTGCTTTACCTATCACCTCCCTACTTTACCCATCACCTCCCTACTTTGCCTGTGTAACCTCTCTACTTCACCGAATTTTATTCTATACGACTAATGCACATCCGACGTCCATGTATATGCAGTGTCAATGCCATCTAACGCAAAAAAAGCAACTAATCACCTTTCTTGTTTAAAAAACAATGATATTTATTTATGTTACATACTTGTACAGCATTTGTACTATATGTAAAATTAATTTGTAAAATACAAAGTGTTGATGTGTATCCTGGAGTTCAGTACACGGTTCTATTTACATTCTCGATGCAGACAGCGTGCGTGCGGAACCTTCTAGATAAATGTCGCGGTGTTTACAGGTGGACGTCGTTGATTTACTGCCTCAATGCCTGTGGATTGATATCGCTGTATGTACAGATTGACGTCATAGACAAGCAATGTTTGTCGCTAGGGCTTGATGTCGCAGACAGAATAATATTATTTTATCTAATTTCCAGTCGTACACTGGGTGATATGCGTAGGAGATTTATACAAGAATTGCACAAGTATGTAGAAACTTCCGAAATGTTCGAAAGTATATTATGTTATATTTTGGATACACATATAGGTTTCTAGGGCTATATTATCTCTTTTTCTCGCCGTCACAATTAACGACAAACTCCCTAAAACGTCGACGTTACTTGACTTTGGTGCTTACCTTAGAATAATATTGATTTTTATCTCCATTTTAAAGACAACTGAATAACGCAATAAGATATGCTGTCCCTTAGGTCTGTACCATATATATACAAATCCACACCCTTGTCAGTGCGTGAGATGGGTTTGGATGGATTTCTTTCTTAAAAGGCCGGCAACGCATTTGTGATGCCCCTCGTGTTCCAGGTGTCCACCACGGGCGGCGGTGATTACTTACCGTCGGGTAACCCGTCTGTTCGTTTACCTCCAATCGCATTAAAAAAATTTGGGTACGCGGTGGGATTCCAGTTAATAAATTGTTAAAGAATATGTTTTTTTTATTTCAGTTAATTCGTGGGTTTAAAGACTTCTTTACAAACTACTTGGCGCTCACAATTTCATTTATGTGAAGTAATTTCTTAATTATTGCTTTTAACGTCTATAAAATAGTATAAATCCTTCTTCAGGCTCAGTAATATATTACTTTTGAAAGCATAGTAAAATTGTTGATAAGTGCTGTCCATTCAGAAACGGAAATTGTACATTTTTAATATACTAGCTGATACCCGCAGCTTCGCACGCGTTTTTTAAATTGTATTAAAGCAATATAGAATAGTGAGAAGACATAGAATTACAGAAATGTTCTTTTAAAAACATTTGTAGGTACGACACGCATTCCATCTACTTGAATATATCACGTACATTTTGTAAATACTAACTTACTATAGAATCCCCTCAGTGCTTACTTACACTGTATAAGAAAGTAATGAAAATTTCAAGTTATACAATATAATATTAACATAATTAAGTTTTTGCGATCATACAAAAAGTAATTGCTCCTGTATTCGGCAAGAAATTCTATAATGGAACTGTTAAGGTAATACGTGTCTGGTCTAATATTGAAAAAACGTCTTCTATATTCCAATACCTATTAATTATAATGTTGAATTATAAACAAAGATTTGATGATTATTTTTCTAATTCAAAATACAGAAACAATTGAAGTCTTAAAATTTTGCATTAATATACATTCAGATTTCAAGACTCTATATCTATCTGTAAGCAGTTTTTTTTATAATTACAAATTAAAATAGTGCCCATCATTTTTCTTGGATTGCCCACCCTTAGTTACCTTCTGTATGGGAATAGCCCTTATTAAGTCCCAGTTTTCCAACATTAATCGTGAGGTAGGCACAGTATAATTTATTATTGCTAGAGTATAGAACGTCATATTCTTCTTATAATATCTCTGTAAGTAAGGGGGCAATCAAAGAAAAATTATGAATTCTCCCTCAATTTAACCTTTTCCCCCAATTTTTATCCCTTAGAAATTGACTTTTAAAAGTATTAAAAAATGGACAAAAGATATAAACAGAAAAAGTAAAAGATGGGCAAACGTGGCCAAAAGATATAGATTCAAATGCATCGTTCCAACATTCTCGTACCCTCAAGTTTTCTTTCCCTCCTCCACTTGCCGCCCCCTACAAATTGAATTGTCAGAAAAGTAGAAGATGGGCAAACGTGGGTAAACGACATATTTCAAGAATCCACCTTGATATTTATAAATTTTGTGATAGTTTTTTGAATGCTGGCCTACGCAATTTAATTTTAATAGCTTTTTATAGAGCTGGGCAAAAAAATTACAAATGGGAAATCTATGGGCAAGCCCTCTACGAATTTTCAAATCGTTACGCGCAAGATGGGGGTCCAACTTCCCGAAGCTATGGTTAATGAGTGATGTAGACGCGAACGCGGTAAATAAAACAAAATGACCACTATTAAGCCAATAACATACAAATATAATAATTATTACAACTATATTAATTCTTGGAGTCCAGTATAGTGCCACGCCTCACGCACATGTTTACAGTGAACAACATTCTTTTGCTAAATTTCACGTGGGAGAAGTCGCGGGTGACAGCTAGTCTAAAATAAAATAACCTAAGTTAGTTCTTATAAATTCAATTATTTGCTAGTGAAAGTCATGTGAAAATTGGTCCAATCGTTTCAGATATTCTACACGGATGAAATCGCGAGTAACAGCTAGTTGAAAATAAAATAGCTCTAGTTAGTGCTCATTACTTCAGTTGTATGCAAGTGAAAGTGTCCTTAAAATTAGTTGAATTGTTTTGGAGAGTCCACATTGGACAGGAGAAAATCGCTAGTAACAGTTGGTCTAAAATAAAATAGCCTAAGTTACTCTTTATAAGGATCAACTACGTGCCTGTAAAAGTCACATAAACATCGTTCTATCTGTTTTGGGGATTACTTTGTGGGCACAGTTACAGATAATAGCTAGTTTAAAGGTGGTAGAGCTACGCTGAAGCTATTACTGGTTTCAGCGTGAATGGGTCGGCTCGCCCGAGGTAGTACCACCCTCTCACAGAAAATCGACGTGAAGTAACAGTGTTTGCACTGTTGCGTTTCGTTCGGCCAGTGAGAGCGCCGGAGGCCCACATATTTAAAAGGCCGGCAACGCACTTGCGACTCCCCTCGTGTTGCTAGTGTCTATGGATGGTGGTGATCACTTACCATCAGGTGACACACCTGTTCGTTTGCCCCCTATAATATAAAAAAAAATAACCTAAGTCAGTTCTTATAAAGTCAGTTATATGCCAGTAAAAGTCCCGTTAAGGTCGGTTAAAGCGCTTTGGATATATCACTGCGAACAAAGGCGTAAGTAACAGCTAATTTAAAATAAAATAGCCTAAATTACTTCTTATGTGGTCAGCTATCTGACGGTGAAGGTCACGAAAAAATCGGTATTGCCGTTTCAGGTATTCCTCTATGGACAATGCCACGGGTAATAGCTAACTAATAAGATCAGCTATGTGTCTGTAAAAGTAACGTGAAAATTGGTTTTGCCGTTTCGGATATTCCACTGTAGGCAAAGTTGTGAATAATAGCTAGTCTAAAATATAGCCTGCAATTTTACCTCTTTGTCAGTAAAATTTCCGTCAAAGTGGGTCCAGCCATTTCGGAGATTAACCGGAACAAATAGACATATAGACTGACAATAAATTAAAAAATTTGATTTTTACTATAAGTAGTTTATACACTTTCATATCCAGTCAGTAAATAGTAGGTATTTTAATATTATTATTTATAGACACTTTTTTTTTATTATATCTATAGATTGCAAATCAAAAATTCGAAATAATACTGACTTAAAATGTCATTTTTAAATTAAAACTTACTAATTCAATGAACACAAAATAAATAGGGGTGTGCGAATATGCGACTTAACGAATTAATCGATATCAAATCGAGCCGAATTATACGATTCAAAATCCGAATTGAACACACGTATAATTCGAACTCTTCGGATTATTCAAATAATTTATACGTTAAATAAGCATAAACTATAGAATGTTACGAACTAACCAGCAACACCATTATAGTCTACACCAGCCATGGAGTGCATTAAAAATTACTGTATCTCTATTTCTAGCCAAAAACTGGCGGAAAAAGCGTAAATTACAAATTCAAGAAATTAAATGTCATTTATTTTTATATGAAAATGCTTTTTTTTCAACGCATCTGACTATCTTCTTTATAAACTATAATCGATTTTTTTATTTATAAATGAACACTCAAAATATACCAATACAGTAAAAGCTATATGTTTGTACCTTATTAGTTGTTAATGAATTTTGAGTGCTAAAATTTAAAACATTTTTTTTATGTATGTAGTATAAAATAAGAGCACAAAATTCTAGAAACCTGTTAAAATATGAAATTATAAAAGTATTCTAATTTCTTTAAAAGTAAATATTTCGGCTATTTCTATCAAAATTTTGTTAAAATTGAAATGCTATAAAATTACTTAGATTTAAGGGAGAAAGTATATTTTTAATAAATATTTTCACTAACAGAAATGTATTATTGTAGAAATGAATTACATAGTAAATTAAAGTTATTTTTCAAAGGCAATCTTGATGTTTAAATAATAGTTTTTTAAACGTTATAATTTCTTTAATTTCAATTATTAAAGTAGTGTAAAAAGTTGTAATTTTTCCTATAACTATTAGTGTAATAATTCTACTTTACTTTAAAAATATATGATAGTTCGAAATTTAACATCATTATTCGATTCGGTTCGATTGGAGCATTATTTGCACACCCCTAAAAATATAGTTATTGCCACGGGAATAATATTATTGGTTACTATAACAACGGTCGCCTAATGTCAGGGATTGTCGGTGTCTGTAGGAGAATATGTAATTGTCAGTCAGTCGTATTTCGCTTATATTTATATAGATTTCAACCAATGTACTCAAAACCTTTACAAATTATATACCAGAACCTTCCCCGTGAATTACTCTATCTATTGCTGAAGACCGCATTACAATCCGTTTAGTAGTTTTTGAGTTTATCGCGAACATCCAGACAGACAGACAGACGCGGCGGACGACTTTGTTTTATAATATAAGATAGTATAATATGGATAAACAAAAGGTATTATATGTACCTACACTTATAAGAACATATTAATTATATTCTGAATATAGATGCGCAGAACACAAATTTAACTATATATATATACGTATTATATTATACGCATAGATAACATTGAACCAGTTCAATGATAAAAAATACCAGTTTTAGATTCCTAGTGCAATGTTTTTAACTTGGTATTATTGTATTAAACTCTTGACCGTATTCGCCTTGCACCTCGATTCTTTCTCTCGCTTTACGCAGTCTAGCTCTATACTTGCAACACATCACTGTCCAACATTAGAAATACTTTACTTATAATATTTAATGTTCATAATTATATATATATATATATATATATAAATTGTCATTATTACGTTATTTTAAAATTGAGTTAATATTGTTCTTATTGACTTTCTCTTGCTACTTAAACTAACTCAAAAATAATTTCTTGATCTTGAGAGAAGATGCTTGTAATAGTCGAAACTACCGCTGGTTCGGAAAACTGTTCAGTCATAGAGAGAAACTGGCAAGAAACTCGATCTGGTGTTCTTTTTGTTATATTTGTTTTTATAAAAATGCACTGCAGTTACAATCGTTTTTATAGGATACAGAGGCATCAGCATATATTGCTCAGCACATATTGAACCACCATATAATCGTAATAGCCTTTGATATTGTGCTTGAATATAGTCTACGGCAAATTGGTAATGTACTTTGAAACTTTGTAGTAGAACCTAACACTGTTACCTAAGAAACTATTACTGGTTTTACCGAGTCGGAAACATGGGATGACCAGTTTGTGCTTGTTTCTATGTAGTATTCAAATCATGGCGGTATTTTACTAAATCTTGTTTTTCTAAATTTATACGGGCATGCATCCGAATAACAGAAATGTATTGAGAAGGCAGAACCGAGTTACTGAATTCCTGAAAAAATTCTTAATCAAAATCAAAATATACTTTATTCAATTTAGGTCCTAAGAAGGCGCTTATGAACGTCAAAATTATACAAACAAGTCAGTCATCGAGAAGAACCGGCATGCAACTCGATCAGGTTTATATTTTTAAAATATTATAGATGCATATTTAAAATAAATTACACGTCACAATTGTTATTAGTGGGTGTACAGAGAGAAGTCAATTCCCGACATCACTATCGTTTACATATCGATCAGTGAGCCTTTTGACACCAACACACGTTTAAATTTACAGTCCGGTAAATCGGTAAAACATACTTTGGGACTTTGTTATAAAACATTAGAAACTATTACTGGTTTTACTGAGTGGGAAACATGGGACGACCAGTTTGTCACCGTTTCTGGTATATAGATCATGCTGGTCTTTTACGAATTCAAGCTTTTCAATGTTGTTAATCGTTCTCGAGACCCCATATTGTAAAGCGTAAAATTTATAACAGATATGCACCACTTCATTTTTGAAATAAAGAACAAGATGGAGATGCTTAAACTACGTTTATTTACATGTACCCACTTACATAACAGTAGCAGGCCCACATATTTAAAAGGCCGGCAACGCACTTGCGACTCCCCTGGTGTTGCTAGTGTCTATGGACGGCGGTGATCACTTACCATCAGGTGACCCACCTGTTCGTTTGCCCCCTTTAATATTAAAAAAAAAGCTTATAACAATATAAAATATAAGTACCACAATTTTAATCATCATATCATATCTCTGTATTATTATCTCCTCAATATACATGCACTAACTTACACTATCGTCTAAAATAGGGCGACCCAACAATAAAACGACACTGATTGCCACAATATTTAATAGTGAAATACAATCAGAATCCAATGCAGTTCACAAAAATCATTATGTTCCATACAAATTCTGATACTTTCCATAAAACTAATAATCGTGAGATATCAACGGAATTGTCAGTTCGAAATGTACAACATTTTATTCCATTTTTTTATACAATTTAATTTTAACTCAGTATTATTTTTTTATATGTATATAAAAAAAAACATCAATATTATTTCGTATTTCAAACAAAATTACACATAACGTTTTGACGATTCCGTTTAAAACTCATTAAATTCTATTAAAATCAAAAATCAAAATAATCTAATTATTAATACAACATACTAAAATAAATGAATTCGTGAAATCGTTTATCATATCTCGTTTATCTGCCTGTTCGATGGCACATTGCTTATATATGTTTATTATATGTTGTAGCATTAAGAATATATTATAATTGTACTCGAATTACTTTAGGTTTTCTTATGAATGTGCTAATGAATATTTTGTACCATACAAAATAGCCGAATAAAAATATTTCAACTTTTCAGAATCACCTAAGCTAATCTCAACTTTGGCCTGCACAAAACTCTGAACACCGAAATACTTGTATTATCCCATCTGTTTATTATGGAAACAATAATTTATTATTTATTCACTACAAAATTATTTAATGTTGATTATTCAACAAGAATAAATGAGTTATAATTTATATTCGGTTATTATATTTCATAGATATTATTCATATGTGAATTGGCACTTTTTAACGGTCCAAAGTGAATATCTTATATAATTAACATTAAAATAACCTTTTCATATATTAAATCCAATCTTAAATCATTGCAATAATAATATAATGTTGTACACAAATCCCCTTAATAATTATTATATAATTACATAGTTATATCTAAATAGTTACGATATTTCATAACCTCTTTAACAAATAATTAATCTATAGTCTTATGATATACATTAGAAATCAGAAAGGAAAATCAGCATAGTCAACAATGATTATCTTCAATCTTATCCTATAATGAATATATTTACAAGGGATCGTTGCTTAAACTCTAGTTACACGAGAAGACAATTAGAAAGTATAAAAAGAAATTACAATTATGATTATTATTTCAGAAAAGATCAAAGTAATCATAGTTTTAAGCGACGACAGATGATAAGTAAATGAAAAGAAAAAGTGACAGGAAAAATATAGAGTAAAAAGTAACCTTAAAACAAATTAAATATTCAATTCAATTTAAACTATATCCATGAACTGGTTCGAGAAAATTATATCGATATACTAACGCTATTAATTAAATATTAACTAATTAACTGAGGGTCAAGCACAAATTACGCCACGCAAATTTCACGATTGTTAGAATCGTCTTTGTCATAGAGGGTGATATTTATATGTTAATCTTAGTATGATATTGAATATTTTGCAATTTTAAAATTGTGGTTATTCTTTTGTATAAAACGCTATATGAAAAAATTTAGAATTTTGTTACATTTGAAGCCAGTCTAGTGCTTAAATTCTTGAGATTTATACTTGTCGCGTTACGGAACTTCTTCTTCTTGTTTTGGTACCGAAGAAGCACTTGCCAGTGTCAATGTTTTGTTTCAAGTAAGTGTCTTGTGATAATTATAATGTTCCAACAAGATGGTGGTTTCCTTGTTAGAACTTTCCATGGAGTTTTGGTGGCATCTCAGAATGCATGCTCCGTGGTATTATTTCCCATCCACTTCACTTGTGCATAATAACCGAACTATATTACGTAAAACACCACCAATATTACAAAATATAGAGTCTAATAACACAAGATTATGAATAAAATTTAAAAAACCACTACCTGACAGACTAAGATCCCGCCAAAAAACTCACATTACGGACCTTGTAACTCGCCCGTCTCGTTCAATATGTGACGTAATTTATTGATGCCTCCCGCAATCAGAGTCTAGCCACATTTGTTATTTATTCTGTTTGGTGCTAGTTAACTGAATGTAATTTGCGCAGACATCACTAATAATATTTCGCAATAAACAAATATGTGGTTTTCAACGCAAATTAATTCAAACATTGAATATCACATATTCATTAAATTCTTACATAACTATATGTCCTTAAGATGTATTTTTATTATCCATTGACATTGCTATATATGATATGTTTTTTTCTTGTTCTCAGTTAAATAAATTCTCCTATAAACATTAAAAAAAAAAAGAAATAGTTTTTGTTTAAATATTTTTGGTACGATTTCTACTCTCTGAAAATATTTTTTTGGCATGTGTGCAAAATTAAGATTTACTCGTTGTTCTCTAGTTTAAAAATATTATAATTCTTCTGTTTTGTTACTGTAATGGGCAATATTTATAAATGGCATGGACTACTCCCTCTCTGACTATATTTAATAAATATTATTTTCTTTAAATTATATATTTCTTCAACAAAAATTATCTAATCGGTAAAGCAGCAAAAAAAAATTAACTAATCAGTAATACACCTTAAACAATAATAATTATTATGTACTATATAAGGAAAATTAATAAATTGACCAAAAAATAACCTCTATCTACTACACAAAATTTAATTTTTCAAATAATTTAATGAAAAACTAAGCGCCTTACAATTAATAAAATGAATGAAAATTCAATGGTATTGAATCACATAGGTATCTCATTTCAAATATACACGCGTTAAAATATAACTATAATCTAATTCGTAGCCGTTAACTAAGTAAAGACAAAAGAGTCCCGCTTAGGCTAAAAGAATAACTGAAATAATGCCTATCGTATCTAATTTCCCACTTATCTAATCGTACAAAATAATTTGGATACTTAATATCTTACTTATTAAATTATATTAATATTTACGGGCTAATTAATTCGTTTCACGTAAGTATATATAATGAAAGCAGTAAAACCATAGCAGAGGAAATTAATTATTTGTTAGTCGAGACGTCTCAGTACCTAGGCTTATGGTTATGATGGGGTCGGTGGGGCGTGTGCCAGTCTGCGTGCCACTCCGCGTGCCTCGTCTCACGGTGGTGGTGATGATGGTGGTGGCGACGCTTGTCTCTCGCGTGGAGCACGGGATAAGCGTCGGTTACGACCAGCTCGGAGCCGTCCTTCGGGGCCTCTCTCTCGTGTCTCCTGTGGCCGCCGTGCTTAGCGCCCGCAGCTTCGTGAAGATCCTCCCAGGCTTGCCTGTAGTATCTGTTCAGGCCGCTCCTCGATTCCGACGATGACGAGTCGAGGGACGCGACAGTGTTACAGTCTGGGGAAACGTGGTGACGGTAGCGCTTTCCTTTGTTGCGTTTCCGGCTGGAAGAGTGTCATACATTTTTATTATTTAAGTAATAAGTAGGTTTGGTTAATTCGATTTTGGTGCAGTGTATAAGGTACGCGTGAGCTTGAAGCGTAAATCTGTCCGGCTACCGAGATATCAAGCGAATTTCACTTACATATTTTATCTGTCATCGCGTCTTAATCTTACATTACGAATTAGGAAAACTATAACCGTAACATATTTTAATTTATTCAAATGAAGTCGATATTTCGATAAACGTTAGCTGTGTCATTTTCTTAATATGAAACTTACGGAAAAACCTATTTAATGGAAGCACCCTACACATTATGTTGAGTTATATTTGGAAAAGTAAGAATGCCTAAACAGTTTATGATTATTAATCGTATAGATTAGTGTATTGCGAGACTTGTATTCTACTCTCTGACGGTTCATCCGTACAACGAATTTCATAGTGACGAATCGTATCTTAATTACTGCATTGCCTATTACGAAGACGCGCGGGAATTTCAATCAACTACAACACTCTAAACCTTACCACGTTTTTCATTCATTTATCACACGTATTTTGTGTACAATTTTATTTTCGCAACCTTATTATAAAAGCTACATATTCTACACATGCACATTGATTGATATTGCACCGAATTTCATGAATTTCCCAACGCTACAAAATAGATCAACGTGCGTCGCATTATCGTTCACCATCGCGCATCTTTACGATTACACGTGTATAGCAGCATCGTTAAAAAGTTTTTTATTTCAGTGTATCCGTTCGCTTGTAATTCTTATGGCAGTGGTCAGATCTTCGCCTATTTCATTTTGACAGTTACATGTGACAGTGCATCTCACAGCGTGGTGTCGTTCGTGCTGGCTGTGTGTGTGTGTATGTGTTCTTTGCATAGTGATACATTGTGCTAATAAGCGTGTCAATAATGCGCACTATCAATCAGTTTTCCTCAAAAGTTTTAATATTTTACCCTTTACCCTAGTAAAGATTTTAGAAGACATATATATTCGAAAAGAAAAACACTTGCAAATCATTCTTGGGAAGTTTTCTCGAATTATAGGAATGCGATGTAAAAATTGTACACGAATAAAACTCAGAATGCGTATTAACGCGCAATTTTTTATATATTACAAATAGTGAATTTAGATTATTAATTTTTTAAACGTGCTGATTGACTAATTTGATCTTAATAAGCTCTTGTTTTGGTAATTAGCAATTTATACTTTATAATTATTTATATTTAGCCCTCATTTTTCATTAGCTGCAAATTAAGATGTTACTCTGACTGTAAATGTCACTTGAACGCAGAATCTGTTCAACATAAGTATAATAGCACGTGGCCTGCTCCAAAATTCAAGTTCCGCCTCAGGCTTGCAGGTAATAAAAAAATACCAATCATACATGAAAATGTATATATCAAATTACAATAGATACAACAAAATGTATCAGAAATCTTCGTCGGTATACTAAAAGTAAAAAATGATCAAACTGACCCCATATTGAATATATTATAATTCGCGTGACAACTTATGTGCTCATCATGGGATTACAGCAAGCAGTCAGTGAAATACGTTGTTATAACTATACAATATAGACTTCAAAAAAAGCTGTGAAGTACGTGTCCTTGTTTGAGATTAAAGTCGCGTGCTTTTCTGTACCCCGTAACATGCAAGGTGACACGATGGCCGATATAAGCATATTAGGTCTGAATAAACACAATTACTCCAAATTCGAAATAAAAACATTATTTTAATCTTCTTTAATCCACAAGGTGATTTATAAATACATTATTTAATGTTTAGGTCATTTGTAAATTTTTTTTTTGTTATTACTTTATGTGGCATGTTACTTATAACAACACGGTATTCTAAGAATTGAAATTGTGTTTATGAAGTGTTATGCTTCGTTTTCTAAACACTTGTTATTTTTACACACAGAGTCATAACACGAACTGAGACTATTTAAATAGGTTTTTTTTTTAAACTAACAACAGCCCGCCGCTTTACCAGTTTTCAATTACAATAAGTTAATAATAATAGAGTATAGGCTAACGCCATCTAGTAGCGATAATCATGTACAGTACAAAAACATTCGTCACGAATAAACACATATTTATGGCAACACTCATGACGTTTGGTCAACCGAAAAAGATTATAAAGAGCTTGTATTGTTAATTATATATAAATGTGATTTATTACACAACAATTACAATGAATAATCGTTACAAATAATAATATTACCAGGATTTACTTATTTCATCTGATACTATCGTTATTACAGTGCATGGCAAAGTAGGAAAGAAATGTTTTTACTATATATTATTCTATTATGCATGATATATACAACTAAAAAAATACGATATACCAAATGTTTTGTTTCTTATTAATTCTACTTAGAAAACATACCAAATCGAATTATTTTGGTTGATAAGCACTGACTGCTTTAGCTGGAGAAGCGCTTAGAAAGATAAACGTCTATAAAGAGTTTGCCTATACCGAAATTAGTTCGAGTTATGAGATAACTAAGAACTGTCCCTATAATCAGCCACCATGCCAGCCTCGCTAAGTACCTTAAAATATAAACGCACTCGTTATAAGGGATTTGAGAAGTGGCCGGCTCGGTGCACGTGCCGGTGCGCCCTGACGAACTCGCGCCTGCCAACCTGCTGGTCAGGGAACGGCAGCGCCAGGAGCGTATACCAGCGGGATGGGAGCTCCCGGACCTCGGGCGGGGGTCGCTTGCGGCTGCCACTGGTCGCGTCATAACGTCGACCATTATAACACATTAAATGCCAACTGTTGCCCGCTACCGACTGTGGCCCGTGTATATTATTAGCCCGACATCATACGTTCATTTTAATAATAGTGCTTGGAGTCAATTTTATTTCAAAATCTTTTGTAAATATTTCCTTTTCAAGCTGTTAAAATTACTCGTGAATATATTACAATAATACTAACTTTTATGCATTTACGCTGTTAAAATTTGAAACAATTGAATGTTGTACGGATTGGTTGGGCATTAGTAAGGGTGTGCGAGGAACGCATACGTCATAACTGCGTCATAAATACGCGAGATACATAGTCGCATATATTTGTAGTAATTCAACAAATTACTTATAATAAATAGTTTTTTTTTTTATATCGTAGATTTTTTTATTACAGTTGTGATAATGTTCATTTAAAAATAAATGTTGCCACAAACTAACTAGGGAGCCCGACTTCTCTTGACAAAATTCATATCGAAGTCATAGAATTAAATGATATTATGTGGTTTTTACAAAGCATTTTAAGTAAAATCTATAAGGTACGTTTTTTTTACCAGCTCATGACATCATTTTATTATTGTACTAAATCAGGAGGAACGTACTTACAAAATCGTACTATATTTTAGCCATAGAATTCTCACTTAACATTTTTACGATATTGAATATTATGAAACAAGCAGAAGAAATGTACTATAAGATTGTATACCAAAAACAAAATGAAATGTAATAAACATGGGAATAACGTAAGAGAGTGTCTAGTGACTGCTTGTGTAACGCATTTATATTTTAAGGTACCTACCGTAATACCCAAAAAATACAGACCTTCAAAGATATTGAAATATCGATATTGTTTTTATATGTATTTTTAAAATTAATACTTAATTCAATAATAAAATAAAATCTTAAACTGAATACTGTTTCATTTTAGTAAAAGTATTATTATTATTATTATTTCACTTTTGTCATGAA
Organism: Antheraea assamensis; assembly: GCA_035772565.1. Classification (NCBI taxonomy): domain Eukaryota; kingdom Metazoa; phylum Arthropoda; class Insecta; order Lepidoptera; family Saturniidae; genus Antheraea; species Antheraea assamensis. Next base: position 2,432,961 of record JAQQSE010000010.1, on the reverse strand, counting down.
AAATCAAAAAAAGAATCAACTGTGTTCTAATTATAAACGAGAACTAAAAGGCAACGGCCACAAAGCAATAATGGCTAGCAAGCTGTGATTGTAAAGGAAAATTTTGTACGACGCCATGAAATTCCAAATAGTGTAACAAAATTATTCATTCTCACCTTCTTACGAGGATCACGATGGTGATAATGATGGCTATAAGGAAGACCAGAGCTCCGAAGGCTGCCAACGCGACCACGACACCGATATTAAGCCTCGGGCCGACTGTCTCTCTTCTCTCACCCTCTACTGATTGTGGCACATTCACTTTAGGCGTCTGTTCCGATCTGATGTTATTGCCGTTGCCGACGAGCTAAAACAATTAAGATTATATTCAGAACTGATTCCTCAGTTATCAATTAACAATACTTAACACTTTCTCTTTGTTCAATGACCACGATGTTGTTTGGTATTGTCTTGTCAAAACTATTCCATATCGGTTTACGGTAGGCGTGGAACTTTCATGCGACACTGTCACTTTTCACATGACATGAATAAATTTATATCACTGCTAATTTTCACACGGTACAAATTAACTCATTTGCTATTTCTTGTTATATCATTGTATTTTATACTAATCAGTATAGCGAGAATAGCTACTTAAAAAGTTAATTATTCTCTTTGCGTATGCAGTTGCAACGAAAAAGCTCAAGAACAAATGCAGCGCAATTCCGTATATCACCTGTGAAATAGCAGTGATTATAAATAATTTCACAGCTTTGCATGAAAATTACTTAAAACGTCAATGATAAAAACTAATCTCGGGTTAAATGCACCTCTATCTGGGTAATCTGTATAAAAAATTAGGAAAATGCATTATTATTGCCGAGAGACATAGATTGTAGATCCTAACAATTTATACATTTATAATTTTATTATGTTTTTGGTTTGATTTTGTGTTTCTGATTGTCTATATTGCGCTTCCTTTTCATTTTCATATCGTATTTCCTTATGTAATTAGTTATTTACGTTATTATCAGCTTATTTTAATTTATATTCGATCTTCCTTTGTGCATTAATTGAAACTGTCTATCTTATAACGCATGTTGTGCCAGCTATTAAATGCCAATGTGCATATAGATTCGTACTCAAGCGACAGTTAGTATAAGAAAAATATAATAAATCGAATAACATAAATAAATCTATTTATATTGTAATAATAAAATTCAGGAGGTTCGAATCTGTATCAAAATGTAGACATTTAGCCCCCCTTTTGTATTATCAGTATATTTATACAACATTACTTATTGCAATATGTATATATGGCTGTCCTGTGCGCTTTTAACGACGCTTATGAATATGTATAAAAAAACGCTTGCATATTAATATATATATATATATATATATATTTCTAATTATCTTAACAGGATATGAAAGGATTATTATCTGGTCATTATAATACCTCAAATCTAAAGAAATCTGTATTATGAACAAACTAATATAGCCACTGGAATATCATTAATTGTTTGGATAGGATAGTCTAGCCGTAATTGAAGTACGGTAAATGGATACGCTTTTATAAAGAAAATAAAATCAAAGTAAGCGTATCTAAAACAAAATGTATCAATCCTAACTGCACATTAAACTCTTGAATACCTTCGTACGAGCATTACTGCTTCATATCAAAGAAAGGTTCTAAAAATGTAGCTTACATGATTTTCCCTCGAATGACCCGCTACAATTATATGCGGCACGTGGCTTGTCGGTGAGTCTTGGGTATCAGGAACAGTCACCTTCCTTTCTGGGGGCCTTTCGTATGATCTCGTTGTCGGCCGTTCGGTGGTGGTTTTCGGTCGCTGACGGCGAGGCACTTCGGGCGTGACGAACGGAATCGGCGCCGATACGGGCCGAGGGGATGTTCTTGGCCGTGATGGTAGGACCAGGCGCGGTGTTGTTGGAGGCGGTGACGTTGTTGTAGAAGTTGTAGGAGGCGGTGGCTGAGTTGTTGTGGTGGTGGTCGTGGTTGACCGTCCTTCAGCTGTTCAAATATATATTTATTAAACATTCTGGTGAAGATCACGTTGAAGTACCTCCAAACAAAACGCTAGTTTTGAATTACTACGTTTTTGTAGGTGGTAGAGCTACGCTGAAGCTATTACTGGTTTCAGCATGAATGGGTCGGCTCGCGGGACGCGCGGGGTAGTACCACCCGACACACAGACGTGAGTCGACGTGAAGTAACAGTGCTTGTACTGTTGCGTTTCGTTCGGTCAGTGAGAGCGCCGGAGGCCCACATATATTAAAAGGCCGGCAACGCACTTGCGGCTCCCCTGGTGTTGCTAGTGTCTATGGACGGCGGTGATCACTTACCATCAGGTGACCCACCTGTTCGTTTGCCCCCTATAATATAAAAATAGACCACCATATATTAAATAATTTAAATGTACGAAGAATCGAGAATTCTATATATTTATGTTAATGGCGGTACTTACTATATTAAGATTTTACAAAAATTCATTTACGTCTCCTTGCGGAAGAGGTTCAACATTATTTATAGTAAATGAATATTCAACCACCGGTCAGCACCCCTGTGTCATTAGATTAAATAACAATATTAGGTTGTGCATCGCATGGGTGCCGATGAGATTTTTTGAATAGCATTTGATAATACCTACCCAGACAGGAAGGGGCAGGGTTGTCCCAAAGCCCGGACGCGAGGCAGTTGATCTTTCGCGGCCCTTGGATCTTGAAGCCTTGTGCGCACGCGTACTCAGCGACAGCTCCATACACCGACGCGTTATGTGGGACAACAACTCGACCGTACGATATCTGAGGTGGATCTTCGCACTGCACCACTGCCGATTTGAAGTACGATTTCTTTTTTATTCAATAGTCCTATTTATATAGCGCAAATGAGAGTAAAATACTACGCGAACATAATTGAATGAAAATGACTAATGAACATGTACAGAAAGAAGTACGTAAATCACTACATAGTATAAAACAAAGTCGCTTTCTCTGTCCCTACATCCCTATGTATGCTTAAATCTTTAAAACTACGCAACGGATTTCGATGCGGTTTTTTTGAATAGATAGAGTGATTGAAGAGGAAGATTTATATGTATAATAACATAAATTAAATAGTGGAGAAATACTGTTATTTTTGAGGTTACTCCAAATTTAACGCGTGCAGACCACGGGCAGTAATGAATAAATCAAAACTACTGGATCGATTTTAATCATTTTTTCATTGAATGACATAGGATATATATTTTAGACCCATGCGAAGCCGAAGCTGGTCGCTAGTGACGTATATAGGACAAAACTGAGAAATATGTTTTTAATAGACATGATAAAAAAAATGAAACAATACGGTTTTAATCTTGAAGAGTTAATTTTGATGTAACATTATTAATAACAACAGAAGCACATAAATCAAACGATAATAATATAATGATAGAAAATAGTAATTCATTTGGAGTCTTGTCTGATACTTTGTCACTGAACGCTGACATGCATAGTAATAAATTTTAATTAATTGAAAGGATATCAGCACTAAATACAAGCTAGGAAGACTAATAACTTTCAAACCTTCAATAGTGCTGTGAAAGTGTTAAGTCATTTAACATGTAAAATGTTTAATATTTTACTGATAACTTTGATCTTGCTATTGTGATCTAAAGACAAAACAACCAGATAAATTATCATTAATTGCCATAAGTAGTCCGGTGAAACTTTAGAGCCCTCGCAAGGTCAACAGTGTAGTCAGTTCGAAAAAAAAAAATTGCCGTTAACATAAAAATCGCTTACCCTAGCTAAAGTAAATACTTGCAGCTCGTTTATATTTAACAGGTCAGGTCAAAATTGAATTATGCAAAGTGTATAATTTACCATCGCATCTCGGCGGCGGACCGTTCCATCTCTCGTCGATGTCGCACACCAAGCGAGACCGCCCCACCATCTCATAGCCAGGTTTGCACTCGTACTCCACGTGTGATAAGTATGAAACTGATCCGTTGATCAGTTTGTACGAACCGTGCTGAATCTCAGCCGGGTAGCCGCACTCGATTCCTGAAAATACATCTCATTTTATTTTGTCTCACAATATTGACGGAACTTCAACGATTTAAATCAAATGAATGATAAGGGCCCATTAAGAATCAACCTTTAAATATTTTTAACTATGGCAATTTTTAAAAGTTTTTCTTGTAGTTTAAATAAAATTTTAAACGAGTGTAATATTGTAGATGCTAAGTTATAATAATTATATTTTTTTTCTATAGTGAATGATAATTAAAAAATGAATATCGTACAATTTTTAATTACACGTTCGAAATTAAAATTCAAATAAAAATCAATGATTCATTCTATTCAGCAAGTGAACAGAAATACCAATCATAGCGCTTGACGTCACACCTTCCGAAACACTGTTCTGAGATTTATACACTGACAAATTGAAACCATAAACGAATATCTTTAGAGTGACGTGACGTTAAATCAAAGTCATAACACAAACATTAATGTTTAGTGACAATATTTAAAATTAATAATGCAAATATATATTCAAATGAAAATATAAAAATAAAATTATTAAATATTTTACTTAATCTAATAGATTTCTAACTATGAATAAAATAATGTCTAAAGTCGAACTTTATTTAGTTGGCACTTTGTCATCATTATCATTAATTCCTCAAATCACTAGTAATCAGAATTCTAAAAATTTAATTAGCACTAGCAGGAGTCTAATTCATGACTAATTTGTATTAAGCTCGATAGCCTATTATATCGATTGATAATAGTATACATTCTAGTACTTTTAACTGTAACATGATTGATTGGTCGTCATATTCTATTGTTTTTGAAGATAAACTTTTTATGAGAACGCTTTGAAATTCTGACCCGCAACCTTTTTGTGTCACAAAAAGTGGTAGGGGTAAACACTGTGTCAGGTTGAGGGTTAAAAACGCTGGTTCTCGTCCCATCGCCGAAGTTAAGCAACGTCGGGCGGGGTCTGTACTTCGATGAATGACCGCCTGGGAACACGGCGCGGCGTGACATTGTTTTTTTATTCTAATTGACCTACGCTGGTGATACCCTTTGGTGTCTTCACAGTTTCACCGAAGTACTAAGGGGAGCGCTTAAGGCACTCACCCGATGCGTGACATTGGTTTTTTGATGTACTTTTTAAAAAGAAGTTTTCACTTCTTTCGTGTTATAATAAGCACACACTACGTTTTATTATAATTCATAAAGTAATAATAACTGATTTTTACTTTTACTTCCTAGACACTTGGTCTTTATTTAAAATAAAATAGTGTATCTTCATTTTATATAAAGTTATTAAAGTTTTAAGAAACTACGATTTTTGTAAAAACAATAAAAGACTAAAGACATTTTGTAAGCACACAAGTTTTTGATTTCTATTTTTTTAATGTTTTTTACTTCTGTACATAAACATTCTTCTGTACATTTTGTTAAGAGAATAAACAACGCAGACGAAGTCGCAGTAACCAATAAACGCCAATTTAAACACAAAACATTGGCACACTACAGCGTTGCTATTTAAAAAAATTACAAATATAAAAACGAATATACACACTTATGATCGTGTATTTGTTTGTATGCCATATAACACTCCTGAAAGTACTAATGTGGTGAAGAATACCTTAATAAAAATACGAAGTGATATTGCTCACGGCTTGCTTACTTTTGCAGACTGGTGGGAACTCATTGTAGAATCCGGTGTCGAGGCAAGTTCTAGTAGTAGGACCCACAAGAAGGTGGCCTTCATCGCATGAGTACTCCACCGACGCTCCCACGTTGAATCCTTCGGTTACCATGGTAGAGTTCGGAGGCTGTTCCGGTCTACCGCACGCTTTCGGCTCTGAGAAACAAGGAAAATGTAGCCATTAAAACAATTTACTGACTAATAGCAACCAGGTCATTGTGGAGACTTCCCAAAGTTGACACCGTAAATTAAGTCATTTAAGAGGAACGTTATCGTGCAGTGAAAATAACCTAACAATTACAAATAAATTAGACACGAAGTTTTTGTAAATACGACATCAAATTTTTGTTGACTTTCTTTTAAGTTTTAATTAAAAAAAAAATTGTACTAAACTTTAAAATAATATGCAAATAGACTAGATAGATAATAGATCCGATACAATCCGTAAATAGACAGATAGAAAATAAAATAGGAAGGTGAAATGGAATTTTTGTAATTTATTTCAAAAAGAACAAAAATCGCTTTGCAAATATTTCTAACAATTCCCTGAAAAAGCATATTACAAAAAAAAAAAAATAATGTAACGCAATTAATATTCGCATTTAAAATGTACATGAATGGTTTTCAATTTTGTCTGTGTGTTTTCAATTCAGTTACCAGTGAACTAAATTATTTTCATTTGCAAGTTCGTAGTTAATCTATATCTTCTGAATCAAATATCGATGGATAGACATTGCACAGCTCAAACAGGTGGGACTAAAAAATGTAATATTTACACGGGAATATTTTCTAAGTAAGCATAAAAGGAAAATTTCAGTTTTAAATAAGTCACGGCGGAAAAGCTATCGTAATCTTCCCATACTTAAATGTACGCACCATTTAAACATGATCGAACCAATGTAAACATAGTTTTCAAATAAATATAACATGGAACCCGAGCAAGGATTTACGCTAATAACGATGGTATTAGTTCACGTCAAAGATTATACAGACGCCAGCCGATTAAATAGCACAGTGGTTATATAAAACACAATAAAAAATACTTACGTCATCAATATTGAATTCGTTCATCTGTTAAACAAAAGTTAAACTTACGGTGTTGACAGATGTAGTTCAATCTCGCTTGGCAATCCGTGTCCGCCCAGAGCCATCCCTTGCTTCCGTCGAAACGAGCGCAGCTGCCTCCTTCGCCGGGCGCGTTCCAGAAGGACACGCTAACGTCGTTCCCGTTCACCCACTTCCAGTTGGTCGGGTCGTCGGGATCCCTGACGGCGCCCATCCAATACTGACTGCTACTGTCACTTCTGCCAAAACACCGTTTCGAATATTACATGTATATATTACCGGAATTCGGACAAGTTTCGTCATCATGGATACGTTACGTTATCCATAACGGAAGCCATACTTGAGAAGAACTCAAAGAAATAAAGTAGTATCGAAATAAAATTTAAAAATCAAGTCTCTACTAAGATCGATTTTAATGAAGACTCTTATATTTAGTGCCAATCTTATTTTTTTTCTATACATTGCCTTTCATAATACAATTTCTGTATGTGACTCTTTCAGACTATAGTCTTCAAATTTCAGAAATTTTATTGACGGTATAATTAAAATATTATAAATTCATTAATTTATCTCCAACAAAACTACAACTTTACATATTCAAAAAAAAAAATATTACTTCGAAATATATCATTGTTTTAGGAGCAACTAATGGATTACTCGTACATTTCTTTATAAATTTCTCAAGATTGACTAATGACAACGCACAGCTTACACCGATGTGTCTGGAAACGTGAAATTTTGCAAAGGAAACCGTGCCTTATTATATAACGTTGGTATTAACAGATGTTTATTGTAAATTCATCCCATAACGGGGATTAAAATAGAATAGTCTATGATAGGTAATTTATAGAAAATCCCATTTGTACACAAATAATTAAAAAAAAAAACATGCAATAATTGTATATATCTTTTATTATCGTAAACAATACGCTTTCTACAATCTCGAATTTAATCTGCAGTGAGATTATCAGACGTTTCTATGATTAAAAAGTATATCGATCGATCGATTACTGATCCGTTACGCTCTGTGCTCCGTTTGTGGACAATTTAAGCCACAAACGATCCGTTATGGCGCACGAAACGGGACATATCGTTCTAGTCGAAGCCGTAACTTTGGATTAGAAAGTGATGCGTCTGTTTTTTTTTTTTTTTTTTAATAATAACTAAGGTTCACCGACACGATTGGTTTTCAACTCTTTAAGGGATTTATTGAATTCTACATTTTTTTATATGTTCCTGACAATGGTGTTCACTAAACAGCTTTAACACTATCGGTCTTATTACAAAAACAAAACTGAACACGCGTTAAACGCGTCGTTTTACTAAACAGTGTCTAAAACTTTAAACACATGTTTAAAATACTTTATTGCAAAGGAGTGTCCAAGCGGTATCTAGGTAAATATCTGGTTTATGTTTTTTTTTATGCAAGCGACTCTGAATAGCATTCATTCAATTAAATCTCATCATTCAAAAACGTTCCAATTTACGAATAATATTTTTGTTTGGATCTTCATTTACGATATTTATATATTTTAAGTGAAATTGGTTTACAACTATTGTGAAATTTGGTTTAAATAAAATATCATTAAAGCAATATATATAAGTTTATAATAATACCCCAAATTGCGTAAAATGGAACAACAGTATAATTTCAGAATAAAAACATTGTGAAATGTCAATAATGTCATATTGTAATAGGTTACTTGTCAATATTGAAAATCTCTTTATCTACATCTTCCAAATTAATTATACACACGAAATCCATAATTTACTACGAAACGTCTTTTGCAAATATAAAGAAAATAAACCACAACAATAAAATGAGAACTGTCAACTTAAACAGGTGTTAACAATGTTTAATTTTAAAGAGCGTCTATTTCTAAACAAAGTTAAGACACTCTTTTGCGATCAAACTTTTTTGAAACAAGTGTTCGACGCGTATTTAATAACTTTTTTGTAATAACACAGTCTATGTTTTAGGAACACTGATTAAATAAATATGTATTGGACTACATAATGTAAAGGTATGTATTAGATAATATATATTTCAATAAATGACATATTAGGTGACACTATAATGCATTTTTATTATTATTTTTCGATGGGCAAGATGCCGCGCATCGTTACCTAAATGCGTTCACACCATAGCATTCTAAGAAATAATTATTATCGTAAAATGCGAAATCGAAATTGTTTTTCTTCAAAGCCGTTAGGTATTGCTACTCTGGATGTTAGCAAATTAAGCTAAATTTGGTGTATTGTCGAGAATTCGGAAAAAATTCGAGAGTACACATATCACACGAAATGAGACTTTCCACTCACCAAGTTGTTTTTAGAACGACTAGGTACTACTTTACAAACGTTTGTATACTTTGAGAAAAATAAGTTTAAATACAAGAATAAAGAAATACATACACCATTATCATATATGAGTCGACTTGTAAATAACATTACATAACTTGTGATAGTCCGATATGTGGTGACCGTTACGAGTGAACAGCGTTTGACTTCCGTGAGTTCACAGCGAACTACCTTCAATCATATAATAGTCGTCGACGCTGTTAATGCAATATTAGTATGGTACGGTTGAAATGTAGAGGTTACTTGGAAAGATTTCCGGGAGTTTTGAAAATTGATGATTTCATAGATTTCGATGTGCTATTTCCCAATTTCACGTCGTTGCCTCTCGCGCCGCCATATTGGAAAAAAATGACGCCTAAAAGCAGTTTTTTTGACGATATTTCCTTTCTAACTCATTTAATAATAAAAACATACATATATGTAATTATTTTTCCTACAACTTATATAGTAACAACTTTTTTCATATAATGAATAGTTTTAGAGGTACGAGTGCCGCAAAGTATAAATCAAAATCAAAATCAAACATACATTATTCAGTTTAGGCCCTGTGAAGGCGCTTATGATCGTCAAAGTTACCACAGGTTCGGAAAACAACCCAGTCATCGAGAAGAACCGGCAAGAAACTCGATCTGGTTTATCTTTTCATTAACATATTATAACTCACATTTTTAAAACATAGTTATAAATAATTACATTCGGTTTTGGTGGATGCACAGAGAGGGCGTCATTTCCAGACGTCACCGTCGTTCACATATTGATCCACCCTGTAATAGCCTTTAGATATTAAAACCTGCTTGACATGGTGCTTGAAATTAGTATCCGGCAGATTGGTAACGTGTTTTGGAATTTTATTATAAAACCTAACACTATTACCTAAAAAACTGTTACCGGTCCTAGTGAGCCTAAAACATGGAATGACCAATTTGTTATTATTTCTTGTATTTTGATTATATATACATATATACTTCAACATGTGTTGAATTATGACATTGTACATCGGCTACGACCAAATAATAAACATTATCAAGGCGTTCAACTGTCGCTCGAACCTAGTCATCATTACGAGCTATTCCATGTTCTGAAATACTTTTTTTCATCGAGATTTTTCGTACACTATACACAACATTACGATTAGACAAAAGCATCTGTTTTTGTTTTGCTCTAAACTCTGGTGTTATATCAACAGCGTCACAAGAAACGTTGACCTTTACACGAGAATGTCGAGTGCGTGGATTGCAGTCGTGGTTGATGTATCGCGACATCTCTTGCTCTACGCAATGATGTAGCTATTAACTTCTTATTATTATATCGTTTTTTATATACATTGTGTATTATTATCGGTTTTAGTTTAGTTTAAAAGTTTACCCTTGTTGTCCTTTCTTTTAACAATACGTACAATACGTAGTGCTGGACTAAAGAAATTTATACTCACATGCTGTCGGCACTAGGAAAAGTATAACGTAAATGACATAAATATACGAAAAACAAGTGTTGTGTGTGTAAATAAATTAATAATTGTTTACGGTTCTCGTACATAAAAACGCTTGATTTTACAAAAAAAAAATTGTCACTACATAAATTTTAGGAATTTTTTTCTAGTTTAATTTTGTATATAAACGTTTTTATCGTTAAATTTGTTAGAAAGAGACACATTTCTAAAAAACTCCTATTATGCGCTATTTTTCCAATATGACGGCACGAGCGGCAAGGACGCGAGGTAGCAAAGTTGAAATTTGAAAAACGGAAATCAGAATTTACAAAATCACCGATTTTCAAAACTCCCGGAAAACTTTCCTGGTACAACTATATGACTGCACTATATCTCTGACGCGGAAATATATATATGTACAATATAATTTCACTTAAAGTAAAACAAAAGAATAACGCGACGATGGCTTAGTTACGAAGTCGGCTTTTAATGAAATAAAGCGTCGCGTCGTGGTGGACCCGTATATTGTAGTCTTTCATATTTGCTAGGCTAGCTCCCACATCCAAGTTGAAAGTTACGTATTTTGAAGTTTTGCGAGAACAAATGGGTAACAGAAACGACTAAATAACAGAAAAAAAAATCAGATTATATGCCAATCATGACGCCAATGCTGTCTCTTGTTGTCAATGTTGTCTTGTAAATCTATAGAGAATAGCGCACCTTTTCATTTACGGCCGAGTTCCGTATTTGATATTTTGAAGCTGATACTTAACTTTTTTTTAATATTAATTAAGTCCTACGAAAAACGCTACCAGGGAGCCAGAAATCCATTAGAGAGACATTCCCACATTTAAAGTACGATCCTATCTCATTCATAATAAAGTGAAATTCTGTTCAGAAAATAGCCTATAAAAATAATAAAAAAAGGATTCAAATTATTGAATATAAGCCATATGAATTAAACAAACTAATTTTAATGGAATAATCTGTTACATTCTTGGACGAGTTCACTTCTCAGGATCACGTTTAAAGAGTGGTAAATTTAATATCTGTAAAGGTATTATTAGGGTAACGGTCGAGAGATGTAATAATTTACAAAGAATAGTTTCCTATTACCTGTAAGAATGGAACGCACGGATAGTTATAAACGATTCCATTAAAACCGGTATGGCATCAATCATGTAGATGTTATTATATAACCAATTCGCCATATCGCATTCGCATCAGCGCCATTTGTCACAGACACTCTATTAAAGTAGATATTCCCACCGTTCGTGATTTATCTTCTTTTACATTTGAGATTGAAAATATTGCTAATCATAATATCGTTTATTTATGAATGATGTTGTTTAGATATCTTTGAATTATTATGTTTTTTTTTAATTATTCTTCAAATGAACTTTGAGAACTACGGTTTACAGAAAAGTTTTAATTCAGAAGAAGATACGCCAGCAAATCGCACAAAACTCACAAAACCAAACGAAACTCACCGATGTCTCCTCCATAGCTCCCAGCTGATGAAACCCTGCAAGGCGGGGTTACTTTCGTCGACCAAAGTCCCACCTCTGGACCGACAGAAACCGAGAGAGTCCCTGAAGTTCGCCGGCTGCCTGTCGTAGAATATATAACATTTGCCGTTGTAAGTCGCCGTGCTCCCGGGAGGTTGATCCCTGAACTGAGGACACCGTTCGATGGGTAATGCCTGGTCGGTGTACACGAAAGCTTCGCATATTGACAGTTGGCTTGGAATCGCAGTTTCCAAATGTACGCTGACGAAAGCGCCCGGCATCGGTGGGTTGCAGGGCAAGAACAGCGGCTGCCCTTCTTCGAGGAAACCGGTAAATCTGTTACAAATTGGATTCGTTCCTAGATCTGGACGATTATTACCGACGCGAACCACGATTACAGCTGGCTTGTTGGTTCCTAGAACAAATACATTAAAACTTTTTATTGGAACTATTGTACCAACACGTTGAGATATTCTCGTGACTAGCAAGGTGAAATAAATATCGATATTATTTCATTAACCAATAATATCCTATATCTTAGATTGTTCAATTTAAGGAAACCCTCGCCACGGCCATTCTATGTGTCGTTAAATTCCTCTTTATATGGTTTGGCAGCTCTACAGAACGAGACCCGTAATGTTAGTTTTGTCCATCATCTAATCAGATAAATATTCAACTTAAGAATATCTTATTTCTTCTTATGAAGCGATGATGGCTCAGTTGGCAGTGTGTTCGTATATAGCGTGGAAGAACGTAGATTCGAATCCTAGCAACTGAGTCGGAGCTTTCGGTGATGGAAAACGTCGTGACGAAACCATAGTATGGTGGTAGGGCTTTTTCTAAGTCCGCCTGGTTAGCTACCACGCTCAAGTTGTAAATCTGTCGCTAAGCCCCTGTTGGTGTGTTCCGGCAGCTGCATATGAGAGCCAGTCTCCCTCTAGGTTTAGTGTGACTATCATCTTAGACCACATAATTATTTAACATCAGATGAGATTGTGGTCAAACGCTAACCTATAAAAAAAATGTCAAAATAGTTATCTACAAGTTCAAATCTTAAAATTTAACATCAGTCTCGACTTACGTGATGCAACAAGTCTTACTAACAATTAGTTCTTTTAAAAGTGTTTGGTTTCGCTCTTTAACTTAGTAGAAAAGAGTAATTGTTCCAACCCCTCAATATAGTAGATAGTATATGAATATCTGTGAAATGAATTCAATTTATAAGTAACATATTATAAAAATAATATATAGAAATTGAAGTTCTGAAATTTTCATTTCATTTGTGCCTATTCAGTTCATCGATCGCTCAAATATAAATTTAGTTGTCCTAAAAGATGTTATTCAGTTATTTTTAAATATCCTTCATTAAGCTGATGTTTGGCTTAAAAGTCCAATTAGTAGAGTTACCTAAAGCATTTCTTTAACTTAATTTTTATCTAACTGATTAATACTATTGACCTAAAGGGCCTTCACAGCTTCACCAGAACAGAATTCCCTCCACCGAAATTGTAAATAGCGCAAGGGTTTGATAGATTGATAGGAATATTGTCTAAATCTCTACTTGGGCAATTGTTGTGTATGCAATTCCTCCAATTTAATATAACCCATATCATTTGAGCTAACTAATTATATTCATCTGATTAAGTATATCCAATAATTACCATCAAATAAATATGACTAGAATAAAAAGTCTCTCGCAGAACCTATGTACCTCCCATAAAGGTGAGCAAGTATGAAGTACTTTATGAGCTAGTGAATTTTAGTGTTACTCTATTACGCAAGCATTGATCTCGAGAGCTCCTTTCCGAAGGATCGGACCCAAACCTCTTACAGTTAAAAGTTGCCCTAGGAATCAACTTGATCAAACTGTTGATAGATATCTTCTCTATATGTTCTCTTTTCTCTGTTGATAGGTCTTCTACATCTTCCACTATTTTTAGTTCTTCTCTTTTAAATATTATCTAACGGTTGAATTGTACAGGATATCGAATCACCGTAATATATTTATATTTGTAATCATTCAGCAGCATTGAGAGATTACGTCACCAAACTCACAAAATTGAATTCATATTACATGTAAATAAAAGATGTCCACCAATTGGTGCATTCAGATAATGAAATACAAATTGAATAAAGATTTTGTAATAGCAATAATTCTTCCAATACGTCGATTGTGAAATCATGTATTTGTGGTCCATTTAATGAGATGATTGCGCGTACGTACGCGAGGTTACGGTGTACGCCTGATAAAGCCACTTCTGTGTGGAATTGCAAAGAGAATGTGATGATACCGTTGACCGTTTGAATTGGGTAACGTGGCTTCATTAGCTTCGTAACTATTTCGGGAAACTGTGATAATTGTAACATGAAATTACGACCATAATGCCATTTGCTAACGTAATGGTGAAATATAATGGTCGCGTTGATTATTTGCAAAAGTTTGTGATGTATATTTTAGACCGTAATAGAATATGGTAGATATCGAATAGTTAACCTGTATTTACTGCGCCATTCTACTCCAACGTTAGACATTTTTCTACTTTTTCATCATATGAAGTAGTTGAAAATCGTAAGTTGGTATCATTTACAAAAGAAGTGATATTTTACAAATCAACAAACTTCCCACTGCTGAGCAAAGGAGCCGAGAAAACCGCAAGCCAAATTACAAGATGTCGACAAAGCTACATGTTTATATTTTCACATTACACAGCGTAACATGAGAACATTAGTCAACTTTTCAGATTACCTTATACTACTTCAATTCAAAGTCAGTTGATTTTATTCATTATTACATGCATTTAAATAAATATACACAAAATCAGAACAATTTCTTGCTAAAGCATAAGTCAAAATTGTGTCTCCAGTGAAATAAATCAACTTTAGACAAATTACAAAGAGTTTCTTCGTATGTATAGTTAAAGTTTGCCGATAAAGAGAAGATAAAGAGTTTCAAAATTTAAAATGTCTTCTTAATTAATTATCTCTCGTAGAGTAGGATAATAATTACCACATAATTATGCTTAAAATAGTCGAAATATCCTTTACAGATATATCAGTGGCTGCACAATCTTACAATCAAAATCCAAAGTATTCGAATATCTGTCAGCTTTCATAGTTTTACGTTTTGTCTCAGACTTTCACTATTTAAATTGTCATTCGCGATCGCTGAGCCGCAACCGCAGAAATAATTCAACGTAATAATACTCATCCGAAAGATTTCAAGTTATATTAAATCGCTGGAAAGTTATCACACGCTTCACGGCTTTGCCGTTACGAGACAAGGCTACGGTCGTACTTAACAGAACTATGTTAATATTGTAATATTAATTTGACGCTTTACGTTGATTAAAAAGTGTTTCTCGTACGTTTTACGTGGACTTTGCCTTATTCCTATAGATTAGAATGTAAACGAAGATGTGGTTACGTAAGAGCGGCGTTTACATGCCAACCTGATTGTCCTGCTTAATTGTCACGTATTACCAAGGAAGTTCCGTGTTGTGGGAAATCGGAACTCTGAACTATTGTTTTCATTGTCGTTTCCACGGCATTGTTCAGCGGTTGTTACCTTTATAAGGTTTGATTCTAAGAACTGATGCGATTTAGTTTTAATAATTAAATAATAGCCTGAAGCAATATTTTTACGAGAAATTGAAATTAATGCTAATTGACAATCTAAACGTATATAACAAATACAAATATAATAAAATAGATTTTTCAATAATAATTTAAAAAAAAACTTTAATTTATTACGTCTCTTGTTATTAAATCAATCATTTCCAAAATCAATCGATTAAAAAGAACGTAACGGATATTTATGTCAATATTTTTTATTTAATAATATT
The DNA here is from genome assembly GCA_035772565.1 of Antheraea assamensis. Classification (NCBI taxonomy): domain Eukaryota; kingdom Metazoa; phylum Arthropoda; class Insecta; order Lepidoptera; family Saturniidae; genus Antheraea; species Antheraea assamensis. Next base: position 2,417,052 of record JAQQSE010000010.1, on the reverse strand, counting down.
GAAAATGTGTCCAACTAAAAGCACGTGTTAAAGGCTCGATACTGCGACAAATCCAAGGACTATCAAATGTTGTCAATATAGATTTCAGACAATAATTCACAATCGATTCAAGTAAAGAAGTTCCTACCATACAAAATCCTATCCGATGTATGGATGGCTTTTTTTCTCTTTCACGCCAAAACCACAAAACATTTTTCGATTAAAATATTCCAGTATTATTATAGCTTGTAAGCCATAATAATATATGGGCTATAGTTTATAAACACTTTGTTTAAATTGACTAAATTATTACGAAAAGTGTCAAGTAATTTTATAAAAGTCCTACGAATAACAGTATTTTAAATAATCAGTTACTCAGGAACAACAAACATTACGTTATTAGTAGTTGTAGAAACGACTACTTCTCTATTTTCAACGGCGTATTTCAAACCATTTCATATTTAGTGCCACTAAATAAACAAGCAATAAAAAACACCTTAAGGGAGCGATGACAATATATATGAGTAATTAATTCATGTGCCTTGAAAAAAAATATCGGGCAAATCGGGTGAGCCACATTAAGATGGCATACCGGCGCATGAATTTATAATAAAGGCGTACGTTTGGCGGCATGATGACATATAGCATCGCGCTCTTGGCAATGAGGACATCTCAGCACACCGACTATTATTATATACCACGATCCATATTTCATAAATTTATTAATAATACCTCCATCTAACTGTTTTGAAATTATATATAATTATTTAATATCTTTGGTCTTGCTACTTACATTTCATTAACCTATAAAATATGTATTCCTGATTCATTAATGTATATTCGACAAGCCGCGTTCACAGCTCTGGTCTACAGTTTTTTTAAGTGAATTTGAAACTTTAAATTCTGATCCACAACCTTATTGTGTGACAAAAAGTGATGGGACTTAATACGGTGTTGGGTAGAGTGTTGAAAGCATTGGTTCTCATCTAATTACCGGACTTAAGCAACATCGGGCGCAGTCAGTAGTTATAGGTAACCGATTGTGCTGTGATAGTGTTTTTTTGTTGAACTTTTTATAATGAACTTTTCACTTCTTTCGTGTGGTTATAAGCACACACATACAATTTTTTAAATACTTACTTCAGAGGTTTTTATAGGGCCAAATCGATTGGCATTAGGAACTAATATTTTTCATTATGTTAATGAGATGGTTACATTTGATTAACTTTGCTATTTTAAAAGCAGTTAGTATCATAACAACAGAGTGTACATATTGATAGGAATTTTGTAACAATTTCAATCACTTTTACCTCGTTAATTTATTTCTTCTTCTTCTTCTTTATTTGGCAACGCAGAAGCATTTGCCAGTGTCAATGTTTTGTTTCAAGAGGGATTAAAGCAGAATGTTTACAAATAATATAAGCTTATTAAAACGTAGGAAGTTCCAAGTAAGTGTCTTGTGATAATTATAATGTTCTAACACGATGGTGGTTTCCTTGTTAGAACTTTCCATGGAGTTTTGGTGGCATCTCAGAATGCATGCTCCGTGGTATTATTTCCCATCCACTTCACTTGTGCATAATAACCGAACTATATTACGTAAAACACCACCAATATTACAAAATATAGAGTCCAATAACACAAGATTATGAATAAAATATAAAAGCCACTACATGACAGACCAAGATCCCGCCAAAAACTTTTAATTTATTTCGTATATTATCTAATATAACAAAACATAAAAAAAATTGTACACTTATAATTTAAAAAAAATCATGTAAATCGATTCAGTAGTTTTCAAGTTACAGAGAGACAGACAGAGATATGTTGTATTTTATAGTATCTTAGGAAAGATATTGTAGAAATTATGTTGTCATTTGTCATTTGTTCAACATAGGAAATGTAACAGACACCATGGTTTGACACAAATATGGAGCTTCGACGGATAGCTGACAACATGACGGAAGAAAATATGTTGATACTACACCATCTAGCTGAGACAAAAGCAAGAAGAAGAGGCTGTGCTATTAATATATTGGACTCACCACAACACGGCTTTCCGAAGTCGAGCCTGACGAGCTGCACCATATACGGCTCTAGGAGGTTCACATACCACCACGGAACTTTCTCGCTCTTCGTAAGGGTGCAAGTTTCAGAGTTAAACACAGCTGACGTGCTGCCATCTAAAGCCTTTTGTGGTACTCCGCCATCTTCAGTGGACGCCTGCATAGGCGCCTTGCCAGCTGCCACGTTGAGAACTACAAATAAGAAAGAATATATGAATGCTGTAATACGTCACGGGAAGAGAATAGCGTCTGAGATATGTGTAGCAATACTGTATGTCGTATGATAAACCTTCAATGTATTTTGTTCAAATACACTTAATATGAATACCTTCAGTCGACAGTGACAAATTTCTTACTTAGAGACGAGAGTTAAAAACATGATGTTTCGTTTATCTCTAACTAGGCTTATTTATTTATTATTATTTTGCATTTATTATATTAAACTCGCGATACATCCGACGGTCGGTATCCAGATAAACCGTTAACGAGTGTCGCGTCGCGTCGCGCTCTCCCCGTGATTCACAAATTTGCATGCAATTATCGACTGCTATCGAGAAGGCACGACACTAGTCCGGATTCCAGATATGTTAATATAGCTAACCCCAGCCTCGTTATCAATACTTTAATAGTCTGCTTCTTTACAGAAAGATAAATACTAATTATATCATAAATTATTCAAGTATAATTAACGTTTTACTATACACGCCGTATTGGATATATTTGAACGCCACCGGATTACAAAAGAATAATAATACAAGTCTCGATTATCGCTATACTTGAATAAATACAAAGTTCGACATTAAAACATTAATCTTTTAAAATTCACTAATATTGATTTAGGATAGTCTTAAGAATCATAACGTATGACGAATAGAGATTTATAGACAAACGGTTCGACTCGTCGATGGAAAAGAAAACAACAAGCTGCTTCCTTTTTTCGTTTTAATTATACCATTAAAAATGTGTAACAACTACTAAACAAAACAAAAACGGTTGATAAACAGTGGAAAAAGGTACTGAGCTGTTTTATACTTGCCTGTCCAGCTCCGGTAATAAAAAAATCATACAATCAAACCGCTGTACCACCTACCGTGTCTGATTATGAATCTAAACCATTCATGAATCCACCTAAACACATACAAAAACTTTCATCAACATCTTTCGAGCCGTTTATGAGGACTTCAATCACATACACACGTACAGAAGAATTATATACGTATATATAATGATATATAAATAAAATTATAGAGTTCTGCCATTCTACGCGCATCACCCAAAAGCTACTCAACAGATTTGAATCAGACTATTTTAGTTTTACGTCATAGACACTTGTTACTCATCTGAACTAAAAATTATCACGATGTCTTTTCTACGTTTCGTACGAGGACTACGCGTTTAACGATGTGTATTTGCTTGCTGTGGAGAAGTGGGGCAAGCGGTGTGATGTTTGTTTTTTTTTCCTCTGTACATGAAATATTATATTTAGATAATAAACGACGCAGAAGAAGTCACAGGTATTAGCTAGTAGAAGTAGCAGCTAGGGTGTACATAATATATTTTTTTATACTTTAAAGGTTAGCGTTTGAACATAATCTTATTTGATGTTAAATGATGATGTGGCCTAAGATAGTAAGTCACGTTTAACCTAGAGGGAGACTCGCTCTCAAGTGCAGCTGCCGGAATGCACCAATAGGTGCTTGGCGACAGATTTTCAACTTGAGGGTGCTAGTAGCTACGGTTTCATCACGATGTTTTCCTTCACCGAAAGCTCCGACTCATCTGCTTGATATTTGAGCTAATTTTATTTTCTATCATTGTCCATGTTCACGTTTTTTGTTACATAAATATATTTATTAAAATAAATCTTGAAATGTTCATTGTTCGTCCCGCCGGTTAATATTTGAAACGGTTTAGCCGCTTTTGAAAATACTATTGTTGACAGATAGACAGACAACTCTTCAGAGTATTATTGTTTAGGTTAAATCCTATTACGCTTTTACATACGTACTAAGCAGTTATGATAAAATTAAACAGAAATAATCTAAAATCGGTAGATGGTTTTGGGGATAAATTATATTACTATAATATGCTTACAAATACTGTATATTTTTATTTATGAGTATTAACACGTTCTTGGGTAACAGTTTCAGTTTTTTTCTCTGACGTCTTTTATTGTCATTCGTTTGTTTCTTACTGGACTTTCTATATATATTACTAACGCGATACAGTGACACTGAATATCTTCATTCACTAGCTTACCAGACACAATACAGATCATTTCCACATACGTGCACACACACACACAGGTAGGTACACATATGATAGAAGGGTTTTATTTTATTGTTGCCCTTGTTTTCGAAACTTGGTTAGTTTATTTATTCGAGATGACAAATACAAAATACATGTTTGAATTCGTGAGGCGCACATGTTGGTACACATGTGTACTTTACTATTTCGTACATGTAGCTTAGCTAGGTTAGCTTAGATAGATTTGCGTTGTCGCATCCAAGGCAACAGCCCAAGCCGAGGTTCGGCCACTTTGGCACCTTTGTGCTTGTTGCCAAGCGGCCGAGCGACATAAGTTCTCGCCTTATTAGTGGGTATTAGTTACAAACAAAGTAATACTGTGGACATTGTACAGGAAGCGAGCTAGATCTGTATCGATATTCATATGACCAACTAATCGCATGCAAAATAATTATATTTTCATTTGCAGTCCATGAACCATATAATGCGATAAAAATATGAAGATGTCTTTACAAGCTTAAATCACTATTATAAAAAAACAAATACGCGTCTTTAAAACTATAAACTACTAGCGGCCGCTTGCGCTGGATCTTTTTAAACGTATAATTCTTAAGTACGTCGTTAGGTCACGTCGGTATATTCCAATGTTTTTGTAAATTGTAGTAGGCTGTGTAATTTAAGTTTCGATTTATTGTCCATAGATTAGAAGATATACACTTATATCATCATCATCATCATCTTACCCTTATCCCATCTAAGTAGGGTCGGCACAACATGTTTTCCTTTTCCACTCTCCTCTGTCAGATGTAATCTCAGTACTCACACTTTTTACTTCACATATCATTTTTCACACAATCCATCCATACCTTTTTCGGCCTTCCTCTACTCCTATATCCGTCCACTTTCAAACTCAAAACTTTTCTTGTTACATGACTTTCATCTTTTCTCATAATATGCCCGTACCATGGTAACCTACTACTCCTCAACTTCTCTGTCACTGGTGCTATTTTCAAACTTCCTCTGATATACTCATTTTTAATCTTATCCATCCTTGTTACACCACACATCCATCTTAACATTCGCATTTCTGCCACATGTAATCTTTTGTCATCCGTCTCTTTCGTAGCCCAGCACTCGGATCCATATAACACGGCTGGTCTTATTATAGTTTTATACACCTTCCCCTTGAGTTTCAACGGCATTCGTGGGTCACAAACCACCCCAGACACCTTTCGCCAATTCATCCACCCTGCATTTATCCTATTCCTCACGTCCTTGTCTATTCCACCGTCATTTTGGATTAATGAGCCGAGGTACCGAAAATTGGAGCAGGCTGGTAAGAATATACCGTTTAAGGTAATATGACAAAAACTGGATGGACCTCCAAAGTCACAAAACAAATGTTCAGTTTTCATCCCACTAATCTTGATATAAGATATACACTTGTATAATTAAATAAAATAATAGATTTGCTGTTTTGTATGCTTTCATTTTCGTAGCCTTTTTTCGAATCACAAAGATATAGAAACTGTCCATTTTTAAGTATAAAATTCATAAAATACAGGGAGGGTTTTAACAGACAGTCTTATTCTGATCTATGGTCTATATACCGTATAGTTTCATAGAAATCTCTTGAGCTGTTTTTGCGTAAAAGAGTAACAAACATCCATTTATCCTCACAAAATCTCTTGCATATAAAATTGTTATGTATTATAACAGTACTGACACCGAGCATAAACAGTAAACAACATTTTAATATTTTACTGTACAAAACTTATGTGGTCGACCCGGAAAGGATTTACGTTACATCTGACGCTGCGTTAAATGTATTCGGAAGATAAATTTATTTAGTTCGCGCAGAACAATCTAATCTTATGTTCTGTCGCCGGTATAACAAGTCGAATTTCACGTAACAATAACAATGTAAATTATACCTTAGATGTGTGCCAGCTGACACAAGAAAAGCATAGAAGCTTGTTCAAAATATTAAATAGCGTATTAATTTTTTTAAAGCTTACTCGCAATAAGGAGAATGCGGGGCAGCATTTGGGCATGTAAGCCAAGTGTGATCAAGACTGAATAATAAGATAATATCTAATAATAGCTTAGTAGATTCTAGCAGATATGTAAATTCAAATATTTGTTTATAGTGCATACCTGTACAGCCAATGCTATAACTTATTACATCTGTCAATGAAATCCCACTCTTACTGGAATACGCAGAAACTGACTGAAATAATGATTTTTAATAAACGTAATGGAACCTATGACTTATGAATCAACTAGAAAATACTACTAATTTTATTTAGGTATATATATTATAGGTTGGGTGACTAATTAGGATAGTATTTATACTGTCCATGTAATATAAATTAGTAAGAAGTCAAATCGAACTACATCATTAATATTTATTTAAACTTAATTTAAAAAAAAAAAAAAATTTTAATTTTGAGGTTAACTCTATTGATTTTCGATTTTTGTATTATGGATTATCTACAGTAAATTAATTATAATTACAGTACTGACGTAACTAACCCAATCAAGTGCATAATCAAGATCACTAATAGACCAATAAGAGTCGTCTAAGAGAGTGAAAGAGAGTCCAATAAGATTAATTATGATAAACAATAAAGCTTAAATATTAATAACATAACCCGATTTGACATATTGCCCTGAGAGTATAAATAGTGCCAACAGTCACTTTTTTTTTTCGAATTGACCTACACTGTTAGCCTGGCAAGTCCGCTACAGTTCCACAGGACTACTAAGGGGAGCGCTTAAGGCACTCACCCGATTTGTTTAGGCGAACAACGCAAGGTCACTCGGTGCGCCTCGGCTTGAACTGTCGCCGAATTTCCCGATCTGACTAAGCTAAGCTATCTATCCATTTCATACACATATGAGTTCGTGAAAAGTGCATGTGTGACCATGCACGTTTCACGAATATATATGTGTATTTTGCATCTGAATATTATATTGTGTAACCTATTTCAGTCCGAAAAGGGCAAAAAAACAGCCCACCACTATGTGTACCTAGGTGTGTATACACTATGTGTATCCAGAGTTGTATATTTTCCCACATACTATGGTAGTACAAACAACATTTCACAGGTTCTGCTTTCCTCACAATATTTTTCTTGAGCTTCAGTCGATTGTATTACCAATATTAATTAGTAAATATACGCGAATTCCGAAATCATCGTTGGTACATGCCGGGGTTCAAACCTGCAGAAGTCGGATTGATGTTCGAAACGTGTCAAACCACTAGACCACTACGACTTTCTTTACGGTATCATTCCTTTAGAAAAAAAAACAATTTCCCCGAGAGATACGTCAAATCTAAATTAAAGCTAGCAAAGACATAGGCATAATCTTGTTTTACTATAACTCGTCACCAGATTGCGCTGTGGATCATCACAAAAAACGGTACGTTATGTATGGTACGTTACATCGCGGAGAATATTTGTACAGTATCGATTTTAACTAAGTATTTATTGAAAGAATACTAATTACCTCAAATAATAATAATAATACTATCAAATAGTAACAAACGAGTGTAAAATCAGTGAATAAATAAATGAAAAAAAAAACCATAGCATAGATGTATTTCGGCTTATCATACGTAATGAACTATCTGGAGTGAATTATCTGTGTCACTGGGATAATCAGGCTCACCGAATGCGATCGAGATGGAAAGTGAGGTCGACGGACCGGAATGCACAGGTAAAATGTTTCTTTTTTTGCATCAGTTTTTAACGATCGCTACCTGGTTTGAATATTTTGCGACTTGTCTTCAACTCATAAAATTGTAAATAGACTAATATTTATTTATTAGCTGGACACAACAACATAGCGTATTTTGTATTTGTACTCATGAATGATTCTTAGCTATAGTTGGAGCTTTCTACTTCAATATTAATTTACACTGAAAAACCTGAGGGAAAAATACGAATAAGTTACAATTATATTTTAGTCTGGTGACAATCTAAATACTCCAGGTGAGGTCAAATCTATGCCCACAACCATATAGTTCAATTTAGTCTTAGCACTAAAATATATATGGCGGTAGAAGTACCAGATTACTTCAGACGGAAGTGGAGGATTAATAAAGGAGGATTTATTGGTGTAACTAAAATGTTATTATAAAGCTTACACACCCAAATTTATATGTCGTTGGACTTTGAGACAAACTACTTATAATTTGTACTAAATTCGTCGCTAACGCATCGAGCTTTGCGAAACTCAATAAATTAGTAGTAGGTACTAATAAAACTCATTTAATTATCGCTTATTCGAAATCTTTGATGTAGAATTGTGCGTTAAATGTTATTCTCGGCAATTATTTTATTTGACGTTTAATATGTACCATTTAAAGTGTATCGTCATAAAGAAAGGTAATAACGTAATAATAATAAGTTCAATACTTCGAAAAGTGCTTGCATTAACAAAATAGGTTATTTGAAAAGGTCGTCAACAAAAATAGAATTTTTTACTACGACAAATTAAAAATGTTGCAACACAATCGATTGCCAGACGTATACTTATTTTACGTAAATTGACCGCTTAATTAAACATTTCTTAAAAGCAAAGCCATAACAGCAATGGCTTTATATCCGCATCAAAACTTTTAACTTAATATTCTTTGCCAGGTTTAACAGAGCCTCCGCAGGGGAACGAAAGCGTTGTGACTAAGATTAAGTCTATTGAGAAGTTTGCCTATTTTGGCTTACGTTATGTTTGGTACATAACAGAGATATGCTATTTTAAAGCTGACAGTAATTTCTGTTGACGATTTGCTCTTAGGAACTACACAGCAGAAAAACAGGCTGGACAAGATACGATAGTTTTGATAAACAGGATTATAGAAAAAATATTTTATTTTATTAGACGGGTCTAGTACGAATCTTCAAAGGTTGTAATGAATTGATTGATTGATATGAATTGATGACTGTACAACTATTTGTTGGCGTCTAATTTTACAAATATATATGGATGGTGTAGATTATTGACACAGCACCCTAAATATGTTTCTTTCTACTAATTATACTAAACATCTATTTTCGGAATGCATAGAACGGTATCAATTGTTTACACAATTTGAAACAGTTAAACAACATTTCTTTATATCCAAGAATGCTAAGTCATACAATTTCCAAAAAACATATAGACGAATAACCGTATCATTTACAACTACCTAGTATAAACGTACGAGATTTTAAGAAACTAAAACATATGTGTCCGCTAAACGTGATCGTTGTTATTGTCAACTTCACATGAATTTATTTTACAGTTAATATTTAATTTTAATGGAAGTAATAACCATTTCGAGTGACAAGTGAGCGAGTTTCAAATGGTACCACACGTTTAAGGTCACCACGCGGCGACATTGCGAGAGCTGTAAACAGGGTAATGCGGTTTGAATGGCTTCACGTTTTGGCCTTTTTGTGTATTTATTCGAGCCCCGTGAAAGGGAGAGTTTGTTTGTGAAACGACACTTTGAGTAATAGTACTTTCGCACGAGTGCGGCGAACATTAAAATAAATTTATTTCTTGAAATTTTAAGTCCTGTTATTTTTTATTTATATTTACCGCGAGTTCGGCACATTTTAACATAAATAATAGGGCTGTCACTAGATTCAAATTGTGTGATCTTTGTCTACATTTTTTTTCTACTTTATGGATTAGCGTTTGATTACATTATCACTTTATATTAAATGACGATATGGTCCAATATAATGAACTCGCTAAACCTTGAGGGACTGGCTTTGAAGTGCTACTGCTGGAACACACCCATACGTGATTGGCGACAAATTTTCAACTTGAGAGTGGTAGTCAACCACCAGGCGGGCGTATCCTCCACTATGTAATGATTTAGCCTACCATCATGTAATGGTTTCATTGCGATATTTCTCTGCACCGTAAGCTCCGGCTCGTTCAGAAAGAAACTACGTCGGTATCGACGGAATAATAAAGGGTACAAACGGTTTTCTCCATATGACACTATATATTATTATCTATGTTGTACTAAAATTGTATGACGAATAGTCTTCATATAAATAAAAACTCGTCAATGGTATGAAAGAATATAACTATTTCCATTGTTTTTTCTTGATAACACTAAAACACATCAAGAGCTTCTAAACAAAAATAAAAGTGTGTGTGTACTTATGTACACGCGTTAGAAGTTATACTTCTTTGGTGTAACAAGATAAAAATCTTTTCAAAAATTTTATCTTTCGCCTTATTCTACGTTTGTAGAAAAAACGACACTAACAATAGAAAAAAGGTATTTAATACATACATACTTTTTTTGAATAAAATGTTGACTATAGCGAACTTTCGGGGTGTCGGTTTTCGTGACGGTGTGCGCACGCATCGTAAAAATTAACTCTCATCATTTTTCCCTAACGCGCCAAAAGAAGTATAACTTCAATAAATACTTAAAGATAATCAGTTGACAAAAAGAAGAGGAAATTGTAGTGAACTCTTTTAATTTCGCTTATTTATTTATTTATTTATTTATACTTAGATAACGATGACTGGCAAGTGGGTTGTATTCAATGCAATACTTAATATTTCTTCTTCGTTTTGAATTCTTTTATTTATGCTACAATTTACAATAATCGCGAGTGCATCACAGCTTAATTATTAAATACTAGCGACCGGCCTCGGCTTATCAATGGGTACATATACTAATGCGTATGTTTGAACGATTCAATCCACTTTTGCCGCTCTGATTGATATTTACAGTTCAACAAAGTTATAGAAACTGTGTAAGAATCTTCACATAAACGTGATTTTTGTTGCGTGTTATTTTAAATATGTGATATTTATCTTCTAGGATAGTGCTTCCCAACCTTTTTTCGTTCCCCTACATCTTTTCATTTATGATTACCCGTCGCTTGAATCCATACCTACACCTAAACATGTGTCTCGTTCCTCGTAAGGTCTATATATTGTCAATCTTAACTTTAAAATATACGTAGTTCTGTTTCTATAGACTTGTGATCTATACATAGTTGCTGTAGGAGTGAGTCGCTTTATGAACATTAATAATCTTGTTTTTTATAATTTTATTATTTATTTATTGTTACATTACTACAATATAATACATAAAACTATTTTAACTTCTCAGTATTTCCGCCATTATCAATTTAATTTTCACGTGCGCCATAGGACCCCGCCTACTCCCAAGAGTACGAGTGCTGCAGGTTGGGAATCGCTGTTCTAAGATATTTATTAAAATGATATGTTTTGAAGGCTAATTGTAAACTAAAATCAATGTTCAACTCAGCGTAACTGAAGTATTTACGTTTCGCAACAATAACGTCGGAAATAACCTATTATTTTTTAATAATAAGTAGGAGATAAAAATTGTTAGTGTAAATTGTCCTTAGGAGTTATCCTGACCGGGGTGCAAGTGCGGGGTTGATGGTATGAGCGGGGAGCGGGGAGCGGGACGCGGCAGCATGCACTGACTGCTCTGACGCGTGATCGCACGTATGTAAACAAGGGCGCTTGGGGTTGAATAATGATTTATGTATTTCTCTAGATAATTAGGTCAAATATTAAGCACCTATTTTTTTTTACTAATTTGGAACGAGAATCGAGTACTGAATACCCTCTATCAATATTGCGAGTGTTCAACCAGTCACCCAGTATTTACACCATCGGATAATTTTCTGTACGCATTATAAGGTCTTTCTGATACTGGCTACGGGATTATAAGTCCCAATTTGAGCAGGACTATATCATAGTCACTGACTAACATGAAATATTTCCACAAAGAGTACATCTTCTATTGGTGCGTTTTAAAAACATCATTGTGTTATTCTCGCGACGATGATTCCTTTCCATGATAAATAATAATAAACCAATCGATATATATTAAGATAATTTTTAGTACAGATAACCGTATCGAAGGACGGACCACCTATGACGTTGGAAGATGACAAAATTGGAACGAAACAAGAACGCCAATATCCATTGATACGGACTCACTAACCATTTGTAGTAAACAGTTCCGTCGTAGGCGTAAATGTAACAAACACACAGGGCTGACACATACTTACTATTTTTATCTTGACTAGATTTTTCCTTAAAATATTGAAAAGTATAAACAATCCAGTAATTTAAAAGTATAAATAACTCTTTCGGATAAATATTGAATATTTATTAACTATCATTAAAACGGTATCGATATAGTTGGAATAAGATGTTCCGAAAAATATTTGACTCTCATGAAATGTAGTTACTGAAAATACAGCTTTTTTTTCATTAATAAAAAATATTATATTTAGTCACGGTTGTATTCTAGACATCGATTTAACTCTAGTTTATATAACATACATACGTACGTGTATTATAATGTTGCGAATATATGTGAAGTGGTCGTAAATCAGCTCTATCCGCAACATTGAATTATTTCGTTCTATTTATACAACACAAGTTGTGTAATATAAATGTTGTCTGTGGCTCGTTGAGTCGTTTACCGTAGGTACTACTGTGGTTTATAATCGACGCGTATCTCTTATCTGAAGCCTGTCGCACTATTTATCACTATTTCGTGTGTCTGTATGTACTGGTCAGACGCTACTTAGCGTCTGGTCAAACTTTTTAAAAATATTCTATAAAAGATATTGGATACCGTATCAAAATCGATTTCGTAATTTAAGAGAAATATAGGAACACATGTAACAAATGATTTATAAAATTTATTTATAGGTTTAATTAACCTATAATCAGTATGTCTGGTAGCAAATACTGTATAGGTGACGTAAGTCTATTACAACAGGGAGTATACACAAGAGCTATCGTAATTATCTGGGATATTGATACTTCTTTTTAAGTATTGACAGCCCTGGATTTAACGGCGCGTGTAAAGTGTGCCATCACTTGTCGCTAACGGTGTCGCACGGCGAACGCGAGCGTCGCGTCTCACAGGCGCGTGCACGCTCAGTTACGCCAATATTTATAAATCGATTTTCGGGATTTGAGGAAAAATATCGAGTCCACGAATGGTTTTTAAGTCCAAATCGAAAGTACACATTTCAGATCAATTCAATAATAATAATCACTTGTTTACGTTTTTATATATTTTGTACTCAAGCATAAGGAATAGTATTAATAATAGTTTACCGTGGAGTATTAACACGTCGTGAAACCTCGCGTAAATGATTGCTAAATTACATAATTCACAAAAGCAAAGCGACAGCAGAATCGTTCAATATAATTTACGATTATATACCATATATCATTAGATCTTAACTAAGCATACTGCACTGACCCTATATACGTAAAAACATAATTTTTCTACTAGTAAGTTAACAAAGAAGGGTATGGAGAGGACAGAAAATATTGTGAGTTATCAACATTTCTACATTTTATGTAGCTCGTGTCACGGAGTACGTGTGGCCCGCTGTGACCTGTGACGCGTCATTCCCACAATCCCGTGTGGTATGTCGTGACGCGTGGTATCATAAGCCATGAGAATCCACTATAAAACTCAGTTTAATGAAACCAAAGCCGTCGTACAATTTACATACATAAATTGAGAAATATTCTCGCATTACCGTTAGCTACTTGGAAAATACGAACATATCATCGGTATATGAAATATGCAAGTATGTACGTACATCGCGTGGGCTTGCTTTATTAAGTAATAATGTATTCGAGTAAATTCCGTTTAGCCCAGTAGTGGGGCATTTTAAAAATTGTTATCTTACATACTATGAAAGGCAAGGTCCCCCTGTTTGTCTGTCCATTCATATGATTACAATACAAAAACGACTGATCCGTTTTACAGAATTCGTTAAACCATAGGTAAATATTTAAATAATACTCTCCGGGGTGGTTTTAGTATATCGCGTTCGAAATGTAAAAACAATGTATATGAATGCTAAGTCAAAGGGCGCATAACTTTTTAAATCGAAAACGTTAAAAAGATGTCTCAAAAATAATTATGCCTTCTCCAGGCATAATACACTATCTAATTGCTGTGATTATTTACGTAAGAAATGTTAAGCGAAAAGGACTTATTTATTTAGATAATAATACGTTTTATTACAGAAATAGAGTGCCGCGAGTGTAGCTAGCTTCTTATAATTTCAGTAAAAGCATAATTTTCTCTGATGGTAAATATATTAAGTGTATAGTCTATACTTAAGACTTTAGTTACTCATTAGGTAGCCTGTTACGGCCATTGTTTTCCAAGACGATTTAATATATATATGTATACACTTGTAAATCACCAAGACAAACATGCAAGAGATTATGGACGGATATTTGTATTAAAGATATATAACACACAAACACACACACACACACAAAAATGTTCCCAAGACATTCAAAGAACAACTTTTTATTATACGTGAATTCGTAAATTCCTGTAATAAGCCCATGGGAACAAGCTAGACACCGTGCGTGTGCCGGGACCATTATGCCGAAGCCCGGAGCTATGTTTAGGACTTGCACCCCAATTGTAGGTTTAGGCGTTCCTACCGCTCCCACCAACACTCACCTCCCCCTACCTGCCTTATAAAATTAGATAATAACATACTAACCCCCCTTTAAATATTATCTCCAATAACAAATTTATAGTATAGCTCGTGGGAGGTTAAAAACTTTTAGCAAATTATATAGAAATATTGATTATATTTATGCTCCCACTTCTAGAGCGTATAAATGAATCACATAATTATATCCCAACTCATTCGTAGATCATAATCTTTGTATTTAAAGATAATTATACCATTGTAGACTATCAATTAATAGCATACATTAGGTCAGTGATTTCGCTCTAAAATTATAATAAACCTACACGGAAGTACAGTTTCCTAAATTATCCAACTACCAATAATAGTAGACTATAATGTAATTAAATATTACGTTGTAAATCAGGGGTTTGTCAACCTCTTTATAGATAAAAGCCTGGTTCTATATCTCTGTCGGTAGGAAAACTTTCTAACCGCCCACCCGTTCCACAGTAAGTGTAATTTACAAAGTAGGGAAGTAGTAAGGTACACTAGTGTTCGAAATTCGATATTTTAAGTTAGAACGTTAATAAAATTATTTTGTCAAAGAGAGTTGTTGTACCTCTATAATCATTGTCTATTCTTTTTAACTCCCTTCAATTACATCATCGGCGGGCGTGTACATGTACGTCAATATGCGTTTTATTATTTCGATTTATTCAAATACTTTAGTTATAATCTGTAACACATGCATAGGTTTAATATCTCTATACTTCTTTCTAATATGAACTTTAACTATGTTAAATCGCGCAGCCCTCTGTACGCGCGATGTGAATACAACGAGTCAGTGAAGTACATTATTTGTTATTAGTATATATACAATTATAATAATTAATGACTAAAGACTAAAACACGATAGACTAAAGACTATGAGTGAAATTTTGTTAATTGTTTCAGAATATATTACATATATTTGACATATATAGCAGTACTAGTTGTGCCCCAGGCCCAGCTCACGTGAATTACAAAATTATTAAGACCTTAGTTTTTGTGTAGACTTCAATTGTTTGTAACCTCATAACCTGTTCCACATATTACCAAATGTAACAAAACATATGCTAAAATATGACCAAAGAATTCAAGTATGAATTTAATAAGACTCTTGTAAATCGGTTGAGTTGTTTTCGAGAAATACGCAAACGGAAAGACAGAAATTCTCCGCCTATTATACACCTACTACAAAGATTGGTAATCCCACTAAAGGGATATACGAACCAGATTGACAACTGTTTTATAGGGAGAACAAAGTATTATGAATAATAAAACAATTATAATATGCCTATTGAAAAATAAAATGATAACGTAACAAGCGTTCGTCCATTGTCAATCGTGTTCCTTATGCGTATTCTCATTACAATAGACTGTAGATTCATGGACAATAGGTCTCCGGGTCACCGCAATCCATAAACTCAGTCGTACGCGCACAGAATATATTGTATGCACTTGTATTAATTTGTAATTAGGTCGACATTTTCTTATACTAAAACTCGCTACGCTATGCGATATTAGATAAAATTCAACAATAAGTATAGTTAGTATTGTTCGTCAAATGTTTGAAAACGATTATTTACAATTTATTAATTTGAAAAAAAAAAATGAGTTATTTCGTTTTTGATTTTTTTTATAGTATTACATTCTGATGTCTAGATTTATTGACAATTTTTTTTTTCAAATAACACATTAAACAACTATAGTATTCTTATAAACTGCAACACTTCGAATGGAGATGAGATAAACAGACCATTATGTGCAATCGGGAATAGATATTTTCTCATTCGTGTAACTTTCAGGACTAGAAAATATTCAGTATGCCACAAATTTACAATTCATCGTTACAAAACAAAAAAAAATCTTAGTTTATTATATTCCAAAAACAAAGTCTTTGCAGGCAATGTTAATAGAAAGTTCAACCGAATATTGTAACAGGAGCTTTATAGACACAAGGTACACGCCGACAATTGCTTTGTGACTTATTCCGCGGGTATTAGAAAGCTTTCTATCACAGTTTTATGGCTTAATTCTTCAACTAAAGCTTAGAGTGTATTAAGGTTCAAAATCATTTTAATCGATGCAATATAAACTGATTATAGCATATTATCTGTACGTCGCTGTTACACTCGCGTTTAATGATTCCCATCCTCGGGCTGCGAAAGATCGCATCTGCCCCACGGCCCACCTGAACTATCACTTATTCTAGCTTAACATACTTTCTTTTTTACAGATTTTATGATATATGCTCCGCTCTTAAGGGTGTAGCATCGTGATGTTAGTAGCCCATAGTTAATCTTTACTTATAAACACGAGAGTGAGATTATTAGTTTGTCGCCTCAATACTGAAAACTCAACCATATAAGATAAACTTTTGCATACATATTGTCAGAGGTACAGAAAAGAACATAGGATACCTTTCATCCAGTACGTGTTTTGTTAAAAATAAACATAAGTATAATATATACACAATTACACACAATACGCTACGCAACACCTGACGCGTACAGGGTGTACAAACTATACCTGAGCAGCCGGTGCGAACGTTTTGGCTGCCTTGAACCAATAAGTGGACATCTATGACTGGGCTCATCCAATATCATACGCGTTATGTAAAACCGTTTATACTATTGAAAGAGTCGTTATCGAAAGCTCTTACACTTTTTTTCGCCTAGCCCCCATCCACCAAGTTCGGACCGTGCGACGAGGAATTTAGTTCCAAATATATGCTAACTGAGGGATAGAATGTAAAATTACAAAATGCATATAAAGAGTTAAATCTGTTTAATAATTTCAGATTTTATATAAAAATAACGTAAGTTATGGTAACGTTAAGGTTGTACTGTTCAGATATAATTATAAGAAATGTTCCACGATACCATACCTGATCTATTATGAATGAATTTAAATAATATGTAAAAGTTGTAAAAAAAAAAATTGATTTCAATTAGCCGCGGTATCCACGGAACCGAGTCATGCCGTGTATACTACATAGGAATTTATTTCGAACTCGGCCATCAGTTCGTTCCACTTCGAACAAACTGTTGTTTTGACCACACCTGTACCAAACCAGCTGCCGCCGATAAGCGATATTATATTATAACCAATAATTAAATACTAGATGTACCGGCACACTTTCGTTCCGTTATGTGATGGTGCAAACAATAAGATAGAGGCGATTACGTTTTACCCATTTTTCGCATACTACTCGAAATTCGAACATAATTGTTCTTGAAAATTGTACAAAACAAAAGAATAAAATTATTAAGGAATATATATCTTCTAATATATACAAATAAAATAAAAGGGATCTTCTGTTGTGCGCACATCACGCAAAAACTACTAGATGTATTCAATCAATTTTTGTTATTTTAATTCACAGACACTTGGTGCTTATCTCAAAAAAAATGTCATGATATATTCACGTAATATAGAGCTATTAAAGTTTTAGCAAACTACGACTGTTATAAGCACTGGTCGTTCAACGTTGTGCTACAAATTTTTTTTTTTTTCGAGCCGACTGTGCTGTTGACCCAGAGGCTACTACAGTTTCACCGGACTACAAATTGTTTATAAAGAAATTTTGTAATCAAAATATAGATTTAGTTTCAAATTATTTGATATTTTTTAAATTACTCAATGTTATAAAAAAAATAATTTAGTTTGATTTATAACTGATTTATAAATGCAATTAATTTGCTGAATTATACGTATTCTGTTTAATTTTCGGATGGAATCAATTTGCAATATTGCATTTTTTATTTAGGTCAGTATACTATTACTAGATCTCAAATACAATTGTAATAGTCAAAGCATTGTGCAACTTATTTTTTAATATAAAAATACGTGTTATTTTTAATTTAATGTATTGCTGAATCGTACGAATACTCACACTATTACTCAATTCATTACATTATGCAAAAATATGCAATTACTAATAAAAACTAGCAACTGCCTTGGTCTTCGCCCGCCTTAAAATACAATTTAAGAATTGATTAACAAAAAAAAAAATAGAACGTTCCCCATAAAACACACCATAAATGTACTAGCTTCCATGGTGTTACACTTTATATACCAACATACAATTTTATATATTATACATATTGTTTATAAAGATCGGTATTACAATCTGCTTCCACTATTTTAAATTAGTCTTTTATTGCGACGTTTAAACTTGAATTCTGTAAATAAGTTCTTCTATGTTACGTTTATGATATACAAAGGGAATTTTTGCAGAGGTAGTAATCAACCATCATAACTACAGGAAAACGTTTTGAGGAGACTGACTGTGATTACTTTTTTAAAACATTACGACCCGCAGTCACAGATTTTGACAAAGCCGGGCAGCAAAAAAATTGCTATATACATAAAAATATAGCACCTCTTTAATTAAATTAGTTATACTATTAAAATAACATTATATATTCTCCAAAAAATTGCAAAAAAACGACCATAACCAATTTTGTTGTCTAATGGTATTATACAATAGGATTTGATCGCTTCCGCTTATGACAAAGCCATTACTAAATATTAATGGGATTTCAAATGACAGCGCCACAATAATAATAAGACGCATTATTGTGCTTTACGTTTTTCTATAATATGACCTAGAAATTGGAAATGATCCGTGGATGAAAAATGATCGGCCATTTTGTTCTGGTATTCATGCTATTTACGTATTAGATGTAGAAGTTGGTTTTTCTAGTAAGGCAATTGTGAAGTTATCAGAAATTTGCTGATGACTGACTATCCATGGAATATATACAGCAAATAGCACACAGCAATAATAAAAATTGATCAATAATTTAGAAAAAACTTTTTTCGTCTACACATTTTTTTTTATATTATAGGGGCCAAACGAACAGGTGGATCACCTGATGTAAGTGAACACCACCATCCATAGACACTAGCAACACTAGGGGAGTCGCAATTGCATTGACGGCCTTTTAAATATGTGGGCCTCCGGCGCTCTCACTGGCGAACGAAACGCAACAGTGCAACCACTGTTACTTCACGTCGGTGTTCTGTGAGAGGGTGGTACTACCCCGGGCGTCGGGCGAGCCGACCCATTCATGCTGAAACCAGTAATAGCTTCAGCGTAGCTCTACCACTTTCGATATTCTGTTATATTTAAAAACTTTATTTTATTTAAATTTATTAACAAACAAAACAAATTTTGACGTTGACAGTATTTATAGTCATTTTACAATTACTCTGATGGTGTCGATGATATTACCTGCGTAATAAATAACAAACAAGAACTCAAATTATTTCGAGCCAACTATTATTTACCCTTACAATAAAGTGTAACAAATCTATATACATAAAAATAACTTGTTTCTAATTTTAAAATAAACACCCAAAACAATTTTTCATATATTTGTTTGAAGTGACTTTGAAAGAATATATATTAATTTTAGTGTTTTCAAACACTTTGAATACATAACCCATAAAAATAGCTCTAGAGACCGTTACCTGTTCACTTAAAGGGAGTATAGTGACACCTACCCCATAAAAGAAGCCCTAAACAAAGCTGACGTTATATGAAATTTGCTTTTTGCGACCATCTATAAATGTTTTACTCGTGACCCACTTTTACTTTCAACTAGAAAACATTTCACATAGCTTGAATGGTAGCGAAAAAGTGGAGGATGCATTGTGCGTCTCTCCCACAGCTCTCACTGCTGGAAAGTCTGTCCCTTTGACAGTGACGTACCTGGCTTTTATAAGGACGATATCGAAGAAATTAAAACAATAATTGACAATAAATTTTAAATATTATTTTAAAATATTTTAGTTTGGGGTACAGTCAAATCAAATCAAATCAAAAATACTTTATTCAATTTAGGCCCTAAGAAGGCGTTTATGAACGTCAAAACTACCACCGGTTCGGAATACATCCCAGTCATCGAGAAGAACCGGCAAGAAACTCGGTCGGGTTTATCTTTTTAGCATATACTTATATAATTAAAATTCATTATACATTACAATCGATTTTAGTGGATGCACAGAGAGGAGTCAATTCCAGACATCACCATCGTTCACATATTGATCCACTCTATAATAGCCCTTTGACACCAAAACCCGCTTAACATGGCACTTAAACTTATAGTCTGGCAAATCAGTAATATGCTTTGGGACTTTGTTATAAAACCTAACACTATTACCTAAAAAACTGTTACTGGTTTTACTGAGTCTAAAACATGAAACGACCAGTTTGTCACTGTTTCTAGTTTTTAAATCATGCCTGTGTTTTACGAACTCCAGCTTATCACAGTAGCTGAAATTAACCCACAGTTTTATAACAAAAACGGGCATTCCGAGTAATTTACAATATGGGATCTTTGGAATCATCAAAGATTAAGATGCAGACATTCAGTATCTTACTTCTGCCCCACCACTACATTCTTTATAATTTAACGTATACCCGCAAAAACTTAGAAAGTCAGGATTTAATAAATGGCCAGCACGTTTTAAATACTAGAAACAGTAACGAACTGGTTAACTTATATTTCAGGCTCAGTAAGACCGGTAACAGTTTTTTAAGTAATAGTGTTATGCTTTACAGTAAAGTCCCAAAGCACATTACTGATTTACCGTACAGTAAGTTCAAGTACAATGTCAAGCAGGTTTTGATGTCAAAAGGATTAGGGTGAATCAATATATGAACGCTGGTGGAAATAACACTCCTCTTTGTGCATCCAATAAAAACGATTGTCTTTTTATGAAATGATGTACGTATAAAAGGTAAACTCGACAGAGTTTTTTGACGGTTGATTCTTTTCGATGACTGAGTTGTTTCCCGAATCGTTGGTAATTTTGACGTTCATAAGCCGTTTTAGAACTTAAATTGAGTATACTTTTTTAGGAGATATATCTTATGTATTCAGCTACCAGTTTACAGAAAACGGACACCACTTAACAACATATTTTTTTATACATAACTATCATGTCAGTTGTCATTATGCAGAATTCAAACGCGAAACCTCTTAACTCAACAATAAGTTTACCGATACTTTATTATGGAACTTAGGTGTGGAAAAGATGCGTTCACTGTGGTTCCCTTTAGAAAAACTAAAAAAAAGTACTTACCACAGAAAGGTATGCCGTCAGGTGTCCAGCTGCCGTCAGGTCCACACATTCGCCTGGCGGGCCCGAGCAACTCGAACCCTCGTTCACATTCGTACGAGGCGTAGGTGCCCTCCGCTAGGCTTTCGTCCGAGAACGTGACTCGGGAGTGGGCGGGTGCGCCAGGGAATCTGCACGACGCCCAAACGTACCCTGTATACAAAGATTACACATTTTACTATGGATCTATATAAATATCATAAAACAATGTCGCTTTGCGTATCTGTGTGTGTTCCCTTAGTTCTTCTAAACTACGTAAAGAATTTTGAAACGGTTATTTATAGATATTTAGAGATTCACTGTTCCTTAGAGTTTTTATGTAGGAAGGTTTGCATGTGGAATATATGTATTATTACACCATATTTACAGAATATCATTTCAAGTTAAAATACACCACATATTTAAAATTACCCGCCATAAAACCAATTGTATGAAGATTCCTACGTAAACTTATGACTTTGGTGAACTGTAAATAAAACAAAACCTTCAAAAATTAATCTAAATCGTTTAAATACTTGTGACGCTAAATTAGTACAGTTACATCGATTCGAAGCCGGGGCGGTGCATTAGTCTTATTGTATATAAATATACTTATACATGATATAAAACATAGTTCTTCCTCTCCATAAAAAAAGCGAACCGCGGTCATTTCATATCTTTCAAGCATCACAAATGGTGTGGTGAAGTGCGCGGAATAGTACCATCACCTACTGTATCCAGATACCGTTAGTAAAATTATTTAGAAATATCTTACTTCTTAATCAGAGTTAGCAATCAAATTAATAACTCTTTCGAAAACTTATCATGGAACGCCTTCACACGAAAATTCTCAAACTTAAGCGAGACCAATCACTTGAAAATGAATCGACTAAACGAATTCATATAACTATTAAATATATAATTTAAAATGCCCTAATATCTTATTACTTATATATTTGTTATTCTGTTAACTGTAAGAAAATTTTTATAACACAAATTTTTATCCATTTTTGTTTTTTTTTAAGCGATGATGATTCGGTGGTTAGCGTGTTAAGATACCGCGTTGATGGAAGTAGGTTCCAATCCTTGCAAATAAGCCGGAGCTTTCGACGAATGAAAACATCTAGATGAATAGCGTGGTGGTAGGCCCTTTTCGAAACCCGCCTGACTAGGGACCACTCTTCAAGTCGAAAATCTGTCGTCAAGCATCTATGGGTGTATTCGGACAGCTGCACTTAAGAGATGATTCCCATAAGCTTAACATGTTTACTATCTTTTATCTTATTGTAGTAGGTACGGCAAAGTGACTGCACTATGCCTGATGGTAAGCACAATACAATACAAAAACTATTAGATTAAATTTTATATTAAGATTTGGCTGTATGTGAAGAATGTCATTGCTTGTTTATTTTGTTTAATGTTGACGTCGCCACTATCCTTCGTTCGGCTTATCGTTCTTTATATGCATCATGTGATTTTTTATAATAAATAAAAAATATTATTCAGTTTAAACTACAAGAAGACTTATTTATTATCTTAATCCGCATAAAAACCAAACGGCAACTACAGAGAAACAAGCAATTCATCAACTGTCGTTGTCATTCATGCCGGCTGTTTTGCGGTGTTAGACGGTAAAGATGCTACATTTACAGTGAAATTGGCTCTCACGTGCAGCTGCCGGAATACACCAACAGGTGCTTTGTGACAGAGTTAAAGGTTGTAACTAGCTAGGCGTGCTTGAAAAAGACCTACCGCCATGCATCTTGGACCATATCATCACTTAACGTCACGTGCGATAGTCAATACTCTAAAACATATAAATTATGAAAGTAAATAAACCCAAAACATTGCTACTAATATTGCAATCGTAATTTAGGACTCGGTAAATGTTTATACTAACACTCGTTTTAATAACAATGTGCATCTGTTCGAATGTTTGCCCATCAATCACGTTCGGACGTTTCGTTCTAATGAAATGTAAGCACAATCATAATATGCCATACCGTATAACTCAATCCAATTCCCATGATAACCACTCCTTAAGAATGTCTTTGTAACGTAATTCTCTTTTTTCTTATTGCACAATATTACATATAAATAAAACAGTTGCGATCGAGACGCCCTAATGTCGATATGTATTATAAGAAATGACATTATAATTCACCGCTTGTTGCCAATTATCAATAACTTAACAATAAAATACATCGATTATTTCAAGATGAAGCGATGATGGCTCAGTTGGTAGTGTCTTCGGACACAGCGTCGAAGGACGTAGGTTCGAATCCAAGCAACTGAGTCGGAGCTTTCGGTGAAGGAAAACATCGTGATGAAACCATAGCATGGTGGTAGGGCTTTTTCTAAGTCCGTCTTGCTTGCTACCCCCCTCAAGTTGAAAATCTGTCGCCAAATACCTGTTGATGTGTTCCGGCAGCTGCACTTGAGAGCCAGTCTCCCTCTAGGTTAAGCATGACTTACCATTATAGACCACATCATCATTTATTATCAGATGAGATTGTGGTCAAAACGTTTACCTATAAAGTATTAAAAAAAAGACGAATGCTTCCTGTAACTAAAATATTGCAATAGCAAAAAATATGCCACGATAAAATATTTTTCAGTTAAGTAACATTCAATGCAGACTTTCCCGTATTGTTTTCTATATGGGGTATCGTATTACCTGCAGTATTTTTGTATTTAGTAAAATAATATTATTTTACTATTTGAATTTGATCCTATAAGGAGAGGTATAACTTCCATAGCTTATTTCTCTATGAATACTGATTGTCAAAATAACATTGATTGTACTTCTATAGACTTGAAATTGAGGTTATATAAAAATATTTATATTTTTTGGTAAATAAATGATTACACGCTTGAATTTCGGTAAAAATGAAATGGCATTCATAAATCAAACAGGTCACCAAATGTTCGAAAGTCATTCTTAAATTCGAATAATAAGGATTATGAAAAAATATGTAAATGGACCACCGGTTTATATTCGAGGATTTGGGTATGCATGGAACGGTAAAGGATTCTGACTTTAGTCCGATACTATTTATTTCTTTTCATCGAAACTTGTTTTTTTTTAATATGTTATAGGTTAGCGTTTGACCACAATCTCATCTGATGTTAAATTATGATGTCTAAGATGGTAGTCACGCTAAGCCAAGAGGGAGGCTGGCTCTCAAGTGCAGCTGCCGGAACACACCAACAGGTGCTTAACGACAGATTTTCAGCTTGAGGGTGGTAGCTAGGCAAACGGTCTTAGGGAAAGCCTTACCACCATGTCATGATTTCATCACGATGTTTTCCTTCACCGAATGCTCCGACTCAGTTGCTAGGATTCGAACTTACGTCCTTCGACGCTGTGGCCGAACATACTACCAACTGAGCCATCATCGTTTCATATTCTTGTTTGATACCCAAGCCACTTCTAAAGCATAAGAAATCTGCCGTATAACGCAATATTCGATGCCTACACTAACTGACACTAAAATTACCATTATTTGTTACCATAATATTTCGTTTTTGGTTCGTATGTTTGTTTAAAAACGTATCAAATAAAAATGACTAAATCAATTTTAATACACTTTTCAAATGAATATCGAACTTTCCTTTGAAAATATTCTCACCACATAACATCTATATTTATACTTATAGGAGATAGTAAAGATAATTTTCTAAATCATTTGAAAACAAAAAAGGCAAATCCAAATAATGCCATTGATTATAATATTATCTCGATATTTTAAAAGTATCACAATTTACAAATTCACACAAATAACTCCAACTTGCTACAAACATCTTATTCAATATATTTAATCGATAGCAATATATAAATATTTATAAAGTAATAGATAACTCATAACTCTTCTTCTTCTTCTTGTTTTGGCACTGCAGAAGTATTTGCCAATGTCAATGTTTTGTTTCAAGTAAGTGTCTTGTGATAATTATAATGTTCTAACAAGATGGTGGTTTCCTTGTTAGAACTTTCCATGGAGTTTTGGTGGCATCTCAGAATGCACGCTCCGTGGTATTATTTCCCATCCACTTCACTTGTGCATAACAACCGAACTATATTACGTAAAACGCCACCAATATTACAAAATATAGAGTCTAATAACACAAGATTATGAATAAAATATAAAAGCCACTAAATGACAGACCAAGATCCAGCCAAAAACCCAAAACTCATAACTCTTGTATCTTAGGAAGTTGATCATATTAATTCGTCTTTACGATGTCTATTTAATAATGTAAAAAGACTAAAATACTTTCAATAATATGAAGTATTTATTACACAACAACCTGTGTAATATTCGTATGATTTCGTTTTCAGCATGTGCTCATATTAATCCTACGCCTGGCAACACTGACAGTACTGGTCGCCTTACTGACGCTGCATATGCGTTCCTTACGCGTGTTCCGTTGGGAACAGTCGACGTCTGGCGGGTTGGTCGTAACATTCACCATTTCAGCGCTCGGATTGGCGTTATGCGCCGGCAGTGATCACTGCGGTGGTCTTGTTTTACAGGTATGCCCATTCTAAGAACAGCATGGTAATTCGATGCGAATTCACTGAATATTAGATTCTGGATGACACTAATTCTTCATTGCAATCTTCACAGTAAAACTGTTGATTTCTCATGTTCATCTACAGCTCACCAACAGCACAACTGTGCCCTAAGCACTAAACCAGTATGATATCTGACAAATAATTATCATATAACGGAATTGCAACGATGCAAAAATACATTCCAGAACATTCGATCAGAGATGATCCTAAAATAAAGACTGAGATGTTGCATCTGTTCAAACTTTTGCTGAATTGAAAGATATTGAGACTTGTTGTAGTATGTCGAGGATGAAAACAACTTTTTACTAGGTGTATCTTTGCGGCACCGGTGCAGCCTTGCTGGCAATCAATTCGGCTGTGTTATACCAGCGCTGGCGTCGGGCTGGCGAATTGACACGCGTGGTGGCCGAATTTCTAGTTGCTTTAGGAGTACCTCTCAAACGTCAGCTTATGACGAAAGTGTTCTTAAGTGCTGCAGCTGCTACAGCGCTACTGATCGATCTAGCGTTGACGCCCCTGATTCTATATCAGATGAAATGAGAGCCATCTAAATTCGTAAAATGTTTTAAATTTTAATTCCTTCATTTTATTGCTTATTTTTAAATAAAAGTTTTGTATTTAATTATTTTTGCATATGTACTATGTATTTGTAAGTAGTAAAGTTTAAATTTCGTCTCATTTTGTTTTACTTTGGTATATGCTGCATTCAACAGGATGGATAAAGCTTAGTGCTACCCTTAGTGAATATAACAAACATATTCTAAGATATACACAATAATTAGAGGCATTGTTTTTTTTTTTTAATCCATTGTGCAAATTACGCTGCTTTATGAACAGGTATAAAAAGACATCTAAAAAAAGACATACTATCTTTCATTTCTTTCGTATATACAAAGTAAATATTTCCCATAAATTTGAATTCTAAAACTGACAACCCGCTTAAAATATACCAAGAGAGTAAGAAAGTTACGCTCGGGAACGGATCGCGTGTCGAATTGTACTAAAGGTGGTGATTGTCGTTGATTATTTAAAACATCACTAATGACCTGTGAGGTGTCCGAGGCAGCGCAGCGCTGCGCGACGCGGCACGGTGCAGCGCAGCGCTGCGCGACGCGGCACGGTGCAGCGCAGCGCTGCGCGACGCGGCACGGTGCAGCGCAGCGCGGCACTAACCGGTGCGGCCAGTCGTTCGTCGAAAGCTTTTTCAAACGAATTAGCCCGATTTGAAGCGGAATGATGCACGTAACATACAAATGTTAATATTTTCTTAACGAAACTCGTCATAACCGAACCTAAAAAATGAGTTGATGTATATGACTCCATATATATTTCAGATAACGTGAACAGAATTCAACATCATACTTAAGCATGATTCTTTAAGCATTTCAACGTTATTGTCTCTATAACCGTAACTACATAACCATTGATAAGATTCAAGTATTTTTATTATTTCGTTTAATGTTTCGTGGCGAATATTTCGACTAATATTTAGAACAGATAAAATTTAAGTATTCATTAGTATTTAGTGGTAATTTAGTCATTCAATGAATATTTTATTAATTATTGCATTTTATGAATATTCATTCCTTTTATTTTTATTTAAGTATTTATAAATAAATATTATGAAACTAAGTTGGTTATTGCTTGTCTGTGTATTTCCTTATTCCTTCTATACTACGCAACCTAACACGGTACGCAAACTTTACCTTCTTCTTCTTCTTGTTTTGGCACCGCAGAAGCATTTGCCAGTGTCAATGTTTTGTTTCAAGTAAGCGTCTTGTGGTAATTATAATGTTCTAACAAGATGATGGTTTCCTTGTTAGAACTTTCCATGGAGCTTTGGTGGCATCTCAGAATGCATGCTCCGTGGTATTATTTCCCATCCACTTCACTTGTGCATAATAACCGAACTATATTACGTAAAACCCCACCAATATTACAAAATATAGAGTCTAATAACACAAGATTATGAATAAAATATAAAAGCCACTACATGACAGACCAAGATCCCGCCAAAAACTCCAAACGTTACCTTACTACAATGAATTTAAAAAATATTGACAGATTTTGGGAGATTTCAATTTTCGGAATAAATTTTAGATCTCAACAATAACATTACCTATCGAGTCATAGTATATATAAGAAAAATCTAGGTGACAGAAAATCAATAAAATCTATCAAGCTTTTTTTTTTATATATTATAGGCGGCAAACGAACAGGTGGGTCACCTGATAGTAAGTGATCACCGCCATCCATAGACACTAGCAACACCAGGGGAGTCGCAAGTGCGTTGCCGGCCTTTTAATATATGCGGGCCTCCGACGCGCTCACTGACCGAACGAAACGCAACAGTGCAAGCACTGTTACTTCACGTCGACTTTCTGTGAGAGGGTGGTACTACCCCGGGCGAGCCGACCCATTCGTGCTGAAACCAGTAATAGCTTCAGCGTAGCTCTGCCACCTACAATCTAAAAAACTATCTACTTGAAGCCCACATCGGAGTTTTATATATAGAGATATAATAATTATAAAAAATATCCTATGTCCTTCTCCAATTTATTCGAGATTAACTAACGTACAAACAGACACATTTACTTTCACATTTATTATTGGAGGCAATCTACGGAACTACTGACCCGATTTTGAATATTATTGCCACAAAAAATTACGTCCTTTCTAAGTGACATCTTATAATATACACATATATAATAAACGTCTGTGGTTGTACGCGCATCACGAAAAAACTACTCGAATAGATTTCGATCATTACTTTTAGTTTAACTTCTTAGATATTCGGTCCTTGTACGAGTATATCACGATATCAACATTCAATATAAGGTTATTATGCGTTATCATACGTACAATATATCGTTAAGACAATAACGCAGATGAGGTCGGAAGTATCAGCTAATAACGACTATATTTGTCATCAAATTGTATATTATAATCAGACAACAACGTCACGACCGGATAGTAGTTACAATTATTGTATCAGATTGATCAGAATTTTTTTTTCAAAATAATTTATATATCCGTTTGCAGTTAAATGTAACAATACAATGTAGTCCGTAGGAAGTAACAGTTTATAAAAGAGTTCTAGCTATTCTTGTTACGAAAACTCACTTTCCGATGTACTAAGATGACTCAACTACTTAGAATCGCTCGCTCACTCGAGGTCACAATATTTAGTTTTTTGGGTCTCTTCAAGAATGTTTTACGTGTCATTGGTATTTTAGGGATCGTTGGTCGTCATAGAAAGACCAAATAGTTGATTAATATTCGCTTTCTCCTCTAATAAAGCATTACAGAGTATATCAGTATATATCAGTATATATCAAGGAAATATATATTGGGGAAATAAAGCAATAGCTTATTTTAGGCATATTTAATTTAAATAAAATAATAGAAGTTTTTAGTTATACTTCTTAGACACTTAGTTCTTATATAAAAAAAATACCACGTTAGCTTCATTTAATATAAAGTCATTAAAGATTTACAATTGTTTTAAGCACTACGCGTTCAGCGATGGGTCTTCTCTTACCGGGGAGAAGTGTTGCAAATGGTATGCTGCGCATGCGCAGGAGAAGTGAAATAAAGGGATAACATTGTTTACAAATAATTTTTATAAGCATATTATATTAGTACTTTCCATATTTTTTATATTTTCCTGTACACATAAAACTTGTGTAGATAGTAAACAACGCAGAGGAAGTTACGGGTATCGAATGTTTTTATATATAGGACATTTTGTTTTGTTTCACGACAATTTGTCGGTACTGTACGTAATGGGTAAGCAAATTACAATCCAAAAACATTTTCGCTATTAATCGGTATCAAGTCCTGCAAGCCTTTCAACAATATACACTGGTTCATCCCGGAACGCGTCACGCCTAATCGGACCACAATGGTGCCTTTTAGAGAAATATAGAGAGACTGCAACATACTCGTATAAAAGAAATAGGATATTTTCGTTCATGCCTACTATCTCACATAATATCAAGTTACAATAAGGTTCCAGATTCAACCAGACTAAAAAGGTACTAGCCCTCACGTACGTCTGCCCAAAAACACGGATAAATTTTAAACTTGAAGGTTGTTCCTAGCAAGTGTGCGTATGTGTTAATAAAACACGGATAGATTAGAGGATTCGAATCACTTGTCTTCGACAAGGCTCGCGATCGCACTGCCAGTTAAATATTAACCAATAATCAAAACTCCTATCGGCTGTTCTTATATCGCAGTTGATAAATCTATGACGAAAATAAATTAAAGCGTCTACTGTTTGTCCGGGCTAGTCTACGTAATGACTGAACCGATTTTGACAAGATTTTTATCATTAAATAGAGGACTTTTTGAAATATTATATAGGTTTTTTTTCTACAGAGGTTTATTAGTAAGAATAAAATTTAGTTTGGTTAATTTAAAAGCACAAAGTATCCTATAATTTTATTGCTAAATAATTTTCACGACAACGAATCAGGCTCGTCCATAAATATTTTCGAGAATATATTATTGGAAAAAAGCAGTTCGTAATATTTTTTTTGTCAATTGATTTTAAATGAGCTACTTTTTTTTGGGTTGTAGTATGTGCTCTGGTTTGCTTTAATTAGCATTTTTATTAAAATAAAGAATTATACCGGTTTTCTTAACACTAATTAGTCGATTTTCACGTGAACTCGACATACGAGAATAAAAAGCGGTACTTCTTTACAAGTAACTTGACTAGAGTGGTTATATTTGTTTTTCAACCGACTTCAAAAC
Organism: Antheraea assamensis; assembly: GCA_035772565.1. Taxonomy (NCBI): domain Eukaryota; kingdom Metazoa; phylum Arthropoda; class Insecta; order Lepidoptera; family Saturniidae; genus Antheraea; species Antheraea assamensis. Next base: position 2,385,796 of record JAQQSE010000010.1, on the reverse strand, counting down.
GGAAGAGAGCTCAATTAGGTTGATTTTGTTACTTTAGAACGTCGTCATTTAGAAACCGATTTGAAAAACTCTTAGTTTATTGGAAAGGGAACATTTTTATTTTCGAATTTAATGCCATTTTTAGCATTGGATCTTCGTTTTCGAAGTATAGCGATTGAAATATTGTTACGTTTATGACAATCTAAGACTAGGCATGTCCCTACCTAACTATGGCTAGACACGTTCTGGTGCATTCGTTTGGAGTAGAATTTTTTGTCAAATTGTTTTTATTTTTTGTTAAAATTTTCTTCTTTAAATAATGTTATATATTTACGTTCGATTTCTTCGATATTTTATTGTTAATTGATACATTTACGTAAAATATCATACAAAAGCATGCTTATAGATTTAAAACCGACAGAACCCGAGCCTACGTATATTTTGCATATCGTCATCTTCTTACCCTTATCCCACCTAAGTAGGGTCGGCATGTTTATCATGTTGTGATGTTCGACTTGGCTTAAGTTTTATGACCGGCCGCGCGCGCCTCACATCAGCCCTCCCTGGTATTATTTTATAGTACCACTACAAGTTCAAATTCTTAACTTCGTATCGATGCCAAATGCGGATATTTGACTCTTCGTTAACTGGTGGTAAGGATGGATTCAAATCGCGCGTTTGTGTACGATGTATCCGTGTATTGCACCTCCACAGACTTTAGTTCCAGGTCTGTCGTAGTAATGAGGATACCTTACTGCAAATCCGATTCAGGAGATTCACTGGCATTTTTTCCCCTATACTTGTCCTTTTTCGCCATTATCGTAAAACAGAAATATTATTATAAAGCTAAATTGTAACAATAAATTTATATTACTTTGTAAATTGTATATAACAATTTTGTACTGAAATATTTTTTTTTATTAATTAGAATTATCATTTGAATATGATTAAATCAAATATCTATTGAACCTGAATTATAAACAGGATTGCTTGTTTTCGAAAATGCTTATATGTTAATAAGCGATGATACATTCAACTTTAAAATTCACAGCACCAGCATATATGGTGCTAGTTTTTATACTAAGCTTAATGCAAGCTTAGAATAACCAATTTGAAGTTGAAACTCTTGCGTCAAGCACATATAAGTGTGTTCCGGCAGCGGCAGTTTAGAGCTAGTCCTCTTCTAGGTTTTGTTTACAATAATAAGCAACATCCTCATTTAATATTAGGTAAGAATGGGGTCAAACTGAATGTACAAAATAAAAGAAAAATGACGATTTCTTTATTACTAAAATACGATAACAATAAGTCAAAAGATCACATATTAAAAAATAGATATAATCGTTTTGTTGTCTTCTTAGACGCTTCACCATGAAGATAGGTGAACGCCCGATAATGACTCTCCGTATGATATTAATCAACCCGCTACCGATTCACGGTAAAGTTTCGTACGTAATTCGACTTACGACTCGCCATTAGCTCATTGAGGGAAATAAATGTCGCCCCTTAAATAGAAAGGTCTCACAACACTAATAGTCTGGAATTTTAAAGCAGTTGCCCTTAAGTGGTATTGTCTTTGTACAATGCTTCGTTTGACGTAGATCCGAATTCATACAATGAGCCGGAGGTTTCGGTGAAGGAAATCATTCTTATGAAACTATAACATCATAGTAGGGTTTGTTCACCTCGTTAGATACAACTTTTTTTAAGAGCTATTCCTCTCTATGTCTAATGTCTTATTTGAGCCACATCAATAATTCAAATCGGGCGATACTATAGTATGATTATAATCAAACCCTAAAACAGTAAACAGTACAATTTTTTTTCAACGCACTATATTGTTAAGAACTATTAATTTCTATGCTCTGGATGAAATACCCTTTAATTACGTATTTCGCAAGAACAAAGCGATAACAAAATAGTATTATATTGGCTTCAAAACATAATCAATCAGTTTGGGAAAAATGTGCATAAGATTCCAACTTTTATTTAAATATATTTTGCCTAGTAGATAACAAAGCGTTCTATTATTTTTCTTATTACATACTTGTATACACGAAGACAAGGTTACAGACAAGGATATAAGGTGCTTTTCATCAAGAAAAAAGGGCTATTCCTAAGGGATATCTACGCCAAGTCTACATTAACACGAGCGAAGCCGAGGGCAAATGGTAGTGATAAATAACGGTGTATAAATATACGAAGAGGATCTTATTGCGGAAGTGTATACATATATATATAGTTACTTAAGTCGGAATGATATAAGCAGGCTAAGTTAGGTTTCAAGGTTCTTGGATTACAGACCAAGCTGGCGTCTAAACAACGGCCGGTCGGCTAAACAGGGCGCGGTCAAGCGGTCGCGCGGGCCGGTCCGCTGACCACGCGGGCCGGTTCGCTGGTCACGACCCTGATCCGGCCACGGGACTGCGTCGTCAATGAACGGTTTCCAGAGTCATATTATTACATAAATGGATTACATAGCCTTCTTTAATTTCTGCTGGGTAGAAATTAGGGTTGCCACGAATGCTATCATCATCATTATAAGCCTGTAAGAGAACTCTCACCATAGGCCTCTTCCCGAAGGAAGGTATGGAAATAATCACGTCAGCCTATGACGTAGGTATTGGCGATTTAAAACTCTGAGAAATCTAAACTCTATATTTTTCTCACATACGGTGGTACTACAGGAACATTTCTCAGATTCAGTATTCTTCACAATGTTTTCCCTTACCGTCAGCCGATAGTGTTATCAATTTCAATGAGTAAATGTCCGTGAATTCCGAAGAAGTCGTTGGTACATTCCGGTGTTCGAACCTTCGGATGTCGGATTGAGATTCCACCGGTCAAACCACTAGGACTTCTGCATTCATCATGCTTATACCATATAATATTCTGATAGCCACACAAAATACAGTCTACTGTATTTTAACGAATTATGTAAGATTATATAATAACATGTAATTATTCTATTATTGAGTAATATATCGATAAATATTATACTTTCTCAAAAGAAAGTGGCAACACGGAACACATTTCTTTAATGGTGTCCAGGGTTGTTAAACTTGTCGAGTGTTTCCTTCAAAAATATATTAGCATAATTAATAATTATAGAGATTTGTTCTTTTTTTTTATTTTAAAAATATTATAGGACGTACAATTTCACAATTTTTTTTTATTCATATAGTATAATAATAATCAAGAATACAAATATTAAATCGTGGTAGCCGATGTGTTTCTTCCTTGCAATGTCATTTAGATGTCCGCAAGTTCAAACTCCGGCGACACGTACCACCGATTTTTCTGGAAGTCGCGTATACATTTACTAATTTAAACAAGTACCATTACCAGCGGACGATGAAGGAAAACCTCTTGTCTTGAATCTTATAAATGTTCTTATTGTACTACCGTTTGTGGGAAATGGGGAACTCTTGATTCCTCGGAGTTTGAAATCGCCAATACGTCGGTGTTTGACGTGGTGATTATGCCGATACCTTCCTTCGGATAGAGGTTTATCGCAAAGTAGTGGGTCCCTTACGTCTGGTATAAGTTAGCAAAGGTATTTTAAGAAGGTGTAATAATATGAAAAAGATTTTACTATATACAATGTTAAGGTTCCATAATTATGTATTGTCTTTATGCATACTATTTATATTATTTTTGTATAAAATTATTTCTTAATAAACTCAGTATTTTTCTTTAAATACATTGAGAATATTTCATTATTTCTTGGCATTTCTAACCTCGTTTCTTCCGCCATAATATAGCTGAGTTTCATAGTTGCCAACCCTATTTATTCAATAAATGTTCTGCATAAACATATGTCTTTGACGTAAGTCCATATAACATCATACGAAATCTAATATTTCAATCTCTAAAATCGTTTGGGAAACTTTCTCACATTCCAAATTAACATGGAATTTTATAACACAATTTAAATATTTTTTACATAACAAAAATGTTTATCGCAGTAATTTCCTTTTAATACCAATAAATAGTATAGTAATAACTAAATCGCTATCTACGTTTGTCTCTGTCTACACTTCTTTCTTCTAAGCTATACTTCTGTAGTCCGGTGAATCTGTAGAGGCCAAAGTGCCAACAGGGTATGTCAGTTTGAAAAAAAAAAACTGTACCTCTAAATATATTTTACTATAATACTATACTATATTTTCTTTACTAATACTATAAATGTTAATTTGTGTTGGTCTGTTTGTTCACGCTTCACGCTTTAACTGCTCAATCGATTATTATGAAATTTTGTATACGAGGCGTATACAAGGAGTACAGAAAAGGTAACATTTATATATATATCTATATTTATCCCAACAAAAAAAATGCGGTTTTCGAGGGATAGGTTAAATCTCCGGTAACGGGAGCGAAGCAGCGAGCCAACGCTAGTTCTATTATATTCATAAAATTTTAAAATATTTATTCCTATTACTATCCTATGCCCTTTCGTCATCCCTGTATATTTAGGGTTGGCACATTTCATTTGAGCAAATAAGGTATATTGTATATTACATGTAGTAAAAATACACATGCAGTTTTCAACGCACTTAACAACGCAGATGTGCATAGCTGCAAACCAAAGAAATTTAATTCTGCCTTACTTGTATTTTCATTTGTTCACATGCAAATAAATATTAAATTCTTTTTTAAGTTATACATAGAATCACGTTAAATGACTGTTATGCAATACTGGCTGCTCACCCTGGTTTCCAAGGGATTTATTCACTAATGTAGAAAATGAGAAAAAATCTTCCTTTTAAAGTACGACCATACAGTAAAATAAATTTGTAACTGGACACCAATTTTACAATATTTCGGAAGATCTACTGTTTTCTGTATTACTGTTTTTTTTTGTTTGTCTGTTTTTAATCCAATTTTTTCACATTTCCCTACGATTTTTCAAACATTTTCTCTCATGTAAACCTTGTCTTGACAATTACACATAAAATTAATAAATAGATTGCTAATTCGTCATTCTGAAGCGATGCGCTTATGTATATGCGGAAATAGATTTTTATTTAAACAGATCGATTACATTAAAACCTTGATTTTTTAAGATTCAGATCTGAAAAACTGAAAATCTCAAAAATCGTACAGTTCATGATTTAGTAAAAAAAAGTACCTACAAATGAAACAAAAAACATTTTACATAAAAATTATAAATTATTGTACAATATACATCGTCTGTTACTTTTTTAAGTTTTGTAATAAATCACGTATTTTTTGTAAGCTTATGCTGCTAACAGTCGGTTGATCTGTACCTCACGAGGTATACATTCGTTTGTATGGAACTTAAATCATGATAGTTTTGGACAGTCCAGGAATAAAAAGATTTCATATCACTAATTTGTACATAAACAATGTCATACAATTGTCCGAACAAACGTATAATATGAATGACAACCCTATATATATATATATATTCCACGCCCGAAGTAATTAGCGTGCATGTATATATTCATTAAATGACGCCGATACGCGTCGCACGTTAGCAAGCTGTTATAACGGGTTCATAACTACGTATAGAGTGCTCACGAGGCAGTCAAGCATGAATATTTTAAACCGTACTGCATATCCTGTTGCTAATTTACCATAAATAAGAAAACATATAATCACTTTTACACGCGTGCAGAGCTGCGGGCAAAGTTAATAGTGATTGCAATTGCATATTACTATATCATAGATATACTATAGCTATATCTCATTTATTCCTTTTATAATTGTATTTGTTCAAATACTGTCAGTACGGAGGTGCAATACACGGATACATGGTACATAACCGCGTCGTTTCAATCTATACCACCTGTAATCGAAGAGTCAAATATCCACGTTTGTTGTTCGTACGAAGTTTAGGAAGTTGAAAGTTATAATGTCACTACAAAGTAATACCAAGAATGGATGATATGAGGCGCGCGCGGCCTATCGTAAAAATTAAGCCAGTTCATACATCGCAACATGACAAACGTGTTGTGCCGACCCTACTTAGCTGGGATAAGGGTAAGAAAATAATGATTAGTTCAAATAAGGACGTCAATTACCCTACATCAAAGATGTGCAACCCACGTTTCACAACGCATATCATTAGAGAATGCGAAGGTCAGGTCATGTTTAAAAATAGATTGCATTTTTTTTGTAAAACATGAATGTAACGTAATTATATTTTTACAATAAAGTGATAACACAGTCATTTCTTTTTTTTTATAATTATATTTTTATATTCATTGTAAGTGAAATCGCGCGAACCTAGTTCCTCGTCTTACTCATAAAATACTGTCCTGAATGACTTCATGACGTATAAACTAACGTTAACTCAAAATATTCCCATAACATCTCATAACGGGCGACGCGATTCTGAGTCCTTCGAAATTTGTATCTCGAAACTCACTTTCTAATGTTGCGTGACATCACAAATTCGTTCGACATTCATTTCGGTTACATATTATTTTAATTTTACTACATCTAAGAGACGAGTATTTAATTTGGTAACTGAATTAACTTGATGGAATTTCCGTGTTAGTCTGATAACGTCCCATTAATAATCTTTTGTCTTATTCAATATTCCATACTCTTTTCTTTCAGTTTATAAAAATATTATACTTGATAAGATTAACTACTATGTCATTACACCTACTTCTAATGCCGTATAGGCTAGATTGGTGAAATGGATACAATATCATTATTTCAGTTATAAATAAATATAATAAAGAAAAATGTTAAAATACAACCATTAGCACAACTTATATTATAATAATGATCAGCTAACAATCACTATATATATATATATATATATATATAGCATCCACATACAAATCTGACAATTATGCTTATCACACATGTAAATCAGTATTTAGTACTACTGTGCCACGAGACCTGTCTGTACTTAAATATGTAATCCTTATCTATCAGCGTATACAAATAATAAATGGTTTGTCCCGCGGTTTCATTTAAGTTAAATTTTTGCTCGCAATCGTTCTTCGATACACATGAGCTCCCCGTATTATTACTTCGTTATCGCGTAATCAACATTTTGACCCACATTTTGTATGGTATTCGCTCCGCTCCTATGGTTTGTAACGTAACGTTAAAGTGCCTTCGTTAATAAATGAAATTCAAAATATAACAACGAACGTTTTTAAACTGAATAGTATTTTCAGACAAACTATGGGCTTTCATATGGGGCATGGGTTCGAAGTTCCAAACAAATAATATTTTATACTGTATAACATATGATTACCATAGATAACAATTAAAATTGATATAGCATGACATTTATACTCGTGTTCTAATGTCGTACGAGCGAGAATAGTTCGCTAAGCCATGACCCGGTACCCGAGTGCGCGTAGGTACGTTGATACGATGACGCGGGCGCACGTTTTTGCTTATAACTTTCACATTTCTCCGGAGCTACGCAGGTGTTGCGTCCGACCGTGACTGAGTGTTGTTGTTCTCTTTTACTTTATTATACACTTGCTATGACCCACGACTTGTATTCACTTAAATATCGTTACACAAAGTGTATATTTTTATCAAACCAAAATATATGAAGAACTTCATTCAATCTGATATCGACATAATTTGCAAAATGTTCGGCTATGATCAATAAAAAACTTTAACCCCATTAATTATGCTGTTACCGTGTGTAGCGTATATTATGATCATATCTGCACTAACCCGACGACCATCGTCCTACATGAAACCGCGAGCAAAAGCCAGTATTCCATAAGATCGATTGTGACCGTAGACATAATTGCCTTGTTCCCGAGCCAACATTTGTAGGTGAAAGACATGATAAGTGGATGATAATTCACTCTTGTTGATTCGAACTCACATGATAACGTAAGGTCAAAGCTATATATATAAACAACTTTTTCCCGGGACTCCGTCCGTGTGCTTCTCGCTATATTCAGGAGGGCAGTAGCCTTTTTACTTTATGTTTAATCGCATGGAGAGTTGATGTTCTATTTATTTATAGTGACAAAGTAGTGTCCAACTGGGAAGTGACCACCATCAGATGTAAAAACCGCTTTAATGATAAAATTATGCGTGTCGCGTTCCGAGATGTACCAGTGTATATCCAGTTATTAAGCGGTGGTGGGGTGTTTGTCTTCGATTAGGTCGCCGCAACCATTCGCACGCGGATAAACACGTCGCAGTGACTCTCTTGTTGTTCTTCGCGTCTCAAGACACTGGCTATGTGTGTTGTAACGACTGCTAATAAATTTAAAATATCTTTCGCTCGTTACCACTTTTTTGATCCCACTGCGCTAACCATCAGGAACGCGAACATTTTCACGATACACTTACAAACGGCTTATACAACTATATATATTCTATACAAATATAAATCAATGTCGAACGTATGTAAGCGCATCACTTCAGAATCGCTGCACTTATTTACATATTCATTTTTTTGTTGCGTACGTACGTAGTCAGGACAAGGGTTGTATGAAAGAAAACGTTTAAATAACTGAAAAATTTGGGTAAAAAAAATCTTCAAATAAAAAAAAGAGGTCATCTCATTAGAATATTTGAGTTTCTCTTGAAATTCATGTCGACACTTTGTTATTATTTGCTCCAAGCAAAAATGATAATTTTCGCGGCCTCACCCATTTTTATCACATGAAATACCTTCATAACTCTATTATATAGAAATGTTACATTATGTCAGCCAGTATGGGCAAAAACTCCTGTCCGGAGGAATCAACTAACATAGTCATCTCTTCAGCCTACATCATTGTAGTAAATGAAGAGAAATCAACAGCTACATATTTTTCCCACATATAGTGATATTACAAAGAATCCCGAGGAGGGTTGATGTCAGGCAGGCGGTCGATCGTAAGAATTAAGCCACTTTATCACAACATAAGAAAACATGATGTGCCGACCCCACTTAGGTCGAATAAGGGTATGAAGATGATGATAAAAAAGGGAGTCAGTGATAAAAAAGGACAATATTCAAAAATATTAACAGGATTAATAAGTTGAGATTCAGTTGTTTAACTAAGCACTAACTAAAGGGAAAATTTGATCTTATTTCTTTCATTACTACACCCGTGAGAAGCCGGGACGTGCAGCTAGTACCTTGCTAAATTTTGGTTCAGAGGTTAAATATTTATTTAACTGATTTGTATGTATGTATGTTTATTGTAAATAATTCTCATCAAGATACATTATTTGTAAAAAAAAAACGATATTCACATGATTTATCATTAATTCGACCGAAAGCAAACAGTTCGAAAAAACTAAAAGGAAACTGCATGAGTCGCGAATACCCGCTACTATATACAATAGCTGTGTCATTGACCTCTAAACGGAGATTTTTCATTACAAATCATAATTACGTAGTAGTCATAAACGTCGATACGTGTTTATGGAACAAGTCTAGCTATGATTTTGTTTCCAGTATTTTAAGTTAATAAAAATAATAAATATAAATATATATCTATTTTTAACCTGTTGTATTGTTTTACTTCTGAATTTAAAGCATCGATATTCGCGTGTAATATTTTCTAAGCTCCATATCTAAATATAATTATTAGTAAAATTATTTATATAACAACTAGGAAAAGCTCGTTGTTTCACTCATGTTTGGGAATAGTACTTTTTCTAGGTAAAAATTAGCATATGACGGACTACAGTTTTTGTCCTATGTAGTTACCATAGTACAAGCTCCATTTAGATTCAAATTCAATTTAGCCCTTGAGTAGGTGTTTATGAACATTAAAACACTACCCTTGGTTCGAAAAACAACGCAGGAAACGAGAAAAGCTGAAAAGAAAAACACGATCTGGTTAACCTTTCCTTTGGTAACTATTATACAAAAACAGTTCGCAATTCGGCTTTTAAATAGACGTAGAGAGAGAAGTGACTCTTCTAGACATCACTATCATTAACGTAATTCTTCACCCTGTCAAAAATATTGCTAAACGCTATTAATTTGAAATTGAATGCGCCCGTATTTGAGACCGCCACCACATACATACGAGTACACGACGAAAATATTTTAAAACGAAAATTTATACATTTTTGGGTTTAACACATAAATACTAATCACAGGAAATGACTGTAACATCCATAGCTACGATTTACGTCGAGTAAAAGTAAATTTGGTCCCGGCAAACGTTCGTCCAACGGTGAAAGTGGATCTCTGCGGTGTTCTTTAATTAATATATTATTCGCTATTTTGTAAGAACGTGCCATTCAAATTAACCTATGTACACAAAGCGGAAAACGAAGAAGTGTTTAGAAATAAACATGTTATTTCTAAATGCGTCTTAACGTGAAGCTGCAATGAGTGCAAGGCCCTCACGCGCCGGCTCCTTCCGAATGTTAGTCGGTGCCCCATAGGCGCTATGTTATAAATCACAATATAAAAACATTTTGAATCAAAAAAGGAATATCATATAATCGTATACATTCTATTACTTTGATATTTTCTATAGATATGTATTTTAAATGTATCATGAGGTAAATGAATACTGAATTGAATCATAAAAATTATCCATAACTACAATCACTTTTGACAGAGAAATCTATTAGCAGCTATATGTATGCACATCAATACATATATAAAAATTGTATTATACACATTTGAACTGATTTAACGTAGAATATAATTGAGAGGATTCCACTTTAAGAGATTATATAAATACATCCGGTGAAGCGAACGAGCGCAAAGTTGTACTTAGTACTCCTTAATAACTACCATAAAGTGGACTAACTTATACTTACTATAAGATACTATTAAATAATTTCAAATAAAAAATATTTTGTTATCCTCGTGCGTTAATACATTGGAACAACAATTTACATTGTATTTATATCATATCACAATTTTTAAAACCTTCGATATAAACTTTTCTTATATTTAATAGCATTTGACCACAATCACACATGATGCTTAATAACTATGTGTTTTTTTTATTTTTTTTATATATTATAGGGGGCAAACGAACAGGTGGGTCACCTGGTGGTAAGTGATCACCGCCGTCCATAGACACTAGCAACACCAGGGGAGTCGCAAGTGCGTTGTCGGCCTTTTAAATATGTGGGCCTTCGGCGCTCTCACTGACCGAACGAAACGCAACAGCGCAAGCACTGTTACTTCACGTCGGTTTTCTGTGAGAGGGTGGCACTACCCCGGGCGAGCCGACCCATTCATGCTGAAACCTAATTTCAGCCAAACCATAATTTCAGCGTAGCACTATCACCTATAGACGCTAAACGCTAAACCTAGAGGAAGGACTGGCTCTCAAGCGCATCTACCATGACATACTTATAAGTGTACTGGCGACAGATCTTCAATTTGAAAGTGATAATTAGCCAGGTGAGCTTAGAAAACCATCAAACTATGCTTTTGTCGTAATATTTTCCATCGGCGAAGGATTCGAACCTACGCAGCTTTTTATCTAAATACATTAACCACTGAACAGCGATCGCTACAATTTCTAAGAAACAACAAACATATAGACAACGATATAAACAAAATTTATTCTAGCGCATTCTTCATTATTTTTTAATATCAATAATTCGCCAACCCTATCATAAGGTAGAGCCGTTTTGGTAAGTTAAAATAAAAATCCATAAGTAGACGGATAGGAAAGACGGCTGATCATATATACTATTCACATGAATTTCGAACTCCATACATATAGTTGTAGATATACGTAGGTAACTCACAGTTTTAATACGCCAGTGAAACAAACATCGCGTCGGATTTGAGCAACTTCCCTTAGAAAACGTCTGACCTTATTGTGAGGGTACGTGATGAAACCGCCGAGGGCCGATCGCACGCGATAACATTGTCGATAAAATCAAGCTTAACATACTTCGTTTAGACAATGTTCCCGCGCCGTACGATGCACGGATGATGTCAGATAACCGAAATATATGAGATGAGAAACCATTGAATAAGTATACTAATGATAATATACTGTTACAGTTCTACTTAATAATAAGGTACAATATCTGTTCTCTGTTTTGGTTCGTCGGGGAGGAGACTTTTTTTTTATATTTTATAGGTAAACGTTTTGACCACAATCTCATCTGATATTAAATGATGACGTGGTCTAAGGTGGTAAGTCACGTTTAACCTAGAGGGAGACTGGCTCTCAAGTGCAGCTGCAGGAACACACCAACAGATGCTTAACGATAGATTTTCAACTTGAGCGTGGTGGCTAGCCAGACGGACTTAGAAAAAGCCCTACCACCATACTATGGTTTCATCACGATGTTTTCCTTCACCGAAAGCTCCGACTCATTTGCTTGGATTCGAACTTACGTCCTTCGACGCTGTGTCCGAACAAAGTACCACGTGAGCCATCATCGCTTCAAACTGACACTGAAAGACTGAGATAGTTGGGTAAGTTCGTTTTCGTACATCGTTATCTTTGTCTATAGCAGTCATAGTGCTTTGCGACAGAGAGAACGCTTTACAAAATCGAAGCATGCCGACCTTAGCTAGATATCTAACTCTTCTCTACGATGTGCCAAATCAAATGCCGGTTACTATAAAGAGTTATTTCAGCGAAAGTCATTCCCGTGACAATGACAAAAAATAATAATTTGAAAGCACCGTCATTTAAAAGTTTTATATTCTAAAAGTGCTACATCCTAAGGGTAGTATGATAGCTGCCACTATTTATAAGGTGTCACCCGTAATAAATGCGTGCTTAGGTGTCAACATGATCAACCGGGAACACTCTTCTACCAGAGCTAAGCTGAGGTAAGAAGACCAAACGATGTTAGTAGCGGGTATCATACACATTGTAGGTGGTAGAGCTACACGCTCAAACTATTACTGGTTTCAGCATGAATGGGTCGGCTCGCCCGGGGTAGTACCACCCTCTCACAGAAAACCGACGTGAAGTAACAGTGCTTGCACTGTTGCGTATCGTTCGGTCAGTGAGAGCGCCGAAGGTCCACATATTTAAAAGGCCGGCAACGCACTTGCGACTCCCCTGGTGTTGCTAGTGTCTATGGACGGCGGTGATTACTTACCATCAGGTGACCCACCTGTTCGTTTGCCCCTAATAACATTAAAAAAAAAACATTCCTCGCTACTGCAGCTTAACATACTTCTGGTGGCAAGCGGCTCTAATTCCAGTAATATTAAAACGAATATTTTGTCCATCCATTACGTTTACACGCTACTAGATGGTTCTTATGTTGGGCACAAAATTCGATTATCTCATAGGACAGGACATAGAATACCTGTTTACGTATATTTTTCAGTTTCGATTTCTTTTTTCCTAATTTACACCCAGAAATATACGCGGATAACGAACGAAACTAAACTATTAAATACAAGTATAACTAGCTGCCTGTCCTGGCTTTACACGTAATGTACAACTGAGACCACAACTTTCCTTTACAGTACGAACATGTGATGGAATAAAATGGTAACTGAACAACAGAACATTTGTAAATGTTATTCAAGTTCTCTCTACTGTCTTCTGTCTTACTCACTGACAACTTTATATGAAGATTTTTTTAACCTTTCCGTATGATTTTTCAAATATTTCCTTTCATACAATCCTTGTCCTGACAACTATAAACAGAACGAGAAAAGAATTAGCGAGTACTTGATTTTTATTTATATATATATTAATAAAAATATCCGCACTAGAAAAATCTGAGGACGGCAATAAGATCATGCACGTCCTCTGGTACTTAACTCATTCGATGGTTTGGTAGTTACATTGTTCAGCAGGAAACTGATGTTTACAGTGTAACACATAATAGAGGATTTCCTTTAAAATTTACGTAACCTCGGGTACCGTGTTAAATAAATAAACATAGATATTATCGGGACCAGAATTCTATTTGTTTATATTAATTACAATTAGAATGATTATTTGTATACTATAATATTAATATAAATAATTGTATATTATTTGTATTATCTGCTATTTTCTTCTATATATGTGTTATATTTATAATGAAAGTACAGTTCCTTTAAGGGTCAATCACAAAATCAAATGCATTGAACGTATCGGCATAGCGGTATGAACGTTGGATGGGTATTTCTGTGGAAATAGTTCCGGGCTACTTATTTTTTTTTTAGGTTCGACTGACTCTTTGGCATTATTTTAATGCACAATGCAACGATTGGAAATTAGCTAGTCACTATACGTACATATGTAAATAGTAAAAAAAAAAACATTAAAGGAAAGTAAATAAATTCTTAATTTTACTGTATCGTGAAAGTAATCTAAAAAGGTCATAGATGTTTTTATGTTACTTCAATTAGGGAACGACATATATCTCTCATGTACAAAACTTCAGGGAAATAATTCCAACCATTTTTTAATTAAATTTTGACATACAAAGAGACAGACGTACTGATAAAAAATTTAATTTGAGATTAATAACATCGACATGTAGTTGTAATTGCATAACCCAATTATTATAATGTATACTTTTTAATGAACTTACAATTAGTAACAATCCTTTTTTTTCGTTTCTATCTCGTCTTGTTTTTGTTAAAAGAAACTATATGAAAACAATTATATATATAATATTATGACATTTATTCGTTTAATAATAAAGTCTTGCTCCAATGAACGAATGAAACGAACGAATGTATAAGAAGGCGGACGTCTGTGAGTATGTGTGAACAACGCGAGCTAATTCTGCCAACTGACGTATTTCTTGATATTCCCTAGTTTCCTAATATAATACTTCAAGAATAATAAATACAGTACTTACATGAGAATGTCGCTATTATGATATACATTGCATCGACCAATATCTTCTCATTAAGAACATTGTTATATTCACTAAACTAGCGCAATATTATCCACTCTTGACAAATCAGAGCAACAACCAGACGTTTACAAAACACTTCGAAGACGTTGGGAACAACGTGATAAAATTATAGCACATTCCTAAGGCATTTTCTAATGTTTGCCTGGTTAATTCCCAACCTCGAAATCTGTCGCCAATCATCTATAGATGTATTCAAGCAGCTACACTTGAAAATTACTTTTTCTAGGATAGGGACATATATAAACGCATGCTTATGCGTTAAACCTATACACAATAAAACATAAAGTAAGTCATAAACATCACCGCATCAACGGCGATAAACGTAAGTGGAGCTTTGAAAAAAATAATCACCTTTCTCTGTTAACGAAACCGCAGGTTAAATATCAAAATAGGGACCGGATGTGGCGTGGGACGCACTTCCGCAGTGTCAAAGTCTCATGGGGGACGGGCACGGCGTAAGGTGTGCAACTGTCATTTGTCCAAAAAAAAAAAACAATAATAACGAGGATTTCTTTTAAATTAATAACTATGAACATACTATTTTTATAGTTACATGTATGTCAAAGTTTTAAAAATAAACGTTCTTTTTTTTTAAATTTCACTCTAAGAAGACAACAATGATTACTTTGACAACGAATACTTTGACATCTGACATCTGATGACATTTACACCTTTTATCAGTAAGGCGATGAAAGCTTCTGTATAAAAATAGGTAACAACATATGTATTTACTTTGAGTCATTGTGAATTTTTAAAATGATATTATCTCTTTTTATACAACAAATATATATCCTGTATATTTATAAGTTTTAATATTTGACCACAATCTCACCTGAGGTTAAATTACGATGTGTCACGCACTAAACCTAAAGGACCTACCTGGCTCTTGAGTGTATCTTTCAAAATACACACAGCCGTTTGGAGCTATATTTTCAACTTGGTCGTGGTTCGAAGTTCGAATGTCTAAGTTCTGAAGTTCTCCTACTACCGTATTACCGGCTTATTGCAGGACCCGAACCTACTACACCAATTAACGCGATATTCAAAAACGCTACCATTGAAACATTATTACTTTACCATTGAAAAATCTCTAGAAGGATACGACGTATAGCATCATATTGGCGCATCTAGTTAAGCTAATTGCTAGTCATTTTTGTGGAAAGGTGCTCATCTAGCAAAATGGTTTAATACCTCTTTATAACCAACAAAAAACAAATAAGAGAATAGTAAACGGTTCTATATTAAAAAAAGAAAATATTCGTATGCTCGATGGAGTTAAATCTTCAATTTTATATCAACCGATTTACATCTAATAATCCAGTAGAATCGTGATGCTACCGTTTACATAGTGATAATCCCGTCATAGTGACTCAATGTGTCACGTTTCTTCATTAGAAAATGTTAAATCCAGCTACCGGTAAGCTTGGAAGCATACATCACAGTAACAACTGTTAACTGTGTTGGTCGCCGTAGTTTACAAATTGTTTTATGGTTACCTTACGGTACAGTACCGTCACATTATCATGATGTATTAAAAAAAAACTATAGGTACTTCTAACATAAAAGCTTAGAAATGAATCGACGAATCAATATTTATCCGCGACTCAACAAAATAACGCAATTATTGGTAACACAAAAATATTGTAACGGAGTTCATAAAGTTTCGTTTATCCTTCTATAAACTAAAAAATAATGTAAAATAAGCCATAAACACTTTAATAAAAAATAATAATAATAACTTTTTTAAATTGTGAAGGAACCGTCAAGCATGCAGTCGGTCAAGATAACCGCAGTTCTGAAGCCATTTACATTAGAACTAGCGATATGTCTGCGATTATAACTTTACTAATGGTGAGACCATACATTATATTCGTGTATATCAAACGGTTTACGCAGCGTATCCCGAAACAGCTCACAATTGGCGGTATTTTTGCAAACTTGCTTGAAGCTTATCATTATATTATTTCGCCCAATTTCAACAATATCTTTGCAAATTACAGTCGGTGTTTTATTCTGATGTACAAATTATATTAATCTAAAATTTCATGAAAATCGGTTGAGTACTTTTTGTATGAAAGAGTAACAAGTATACATCCATCTTCATACACTTTCTCGATAATAATATTATTGTATTTATATTTCTAAGGGATGAATTGGACCGCCTTATTATATTTTTCTATAGAAACATACGGTATTCTCATTTCACAGTAAGCGTTAATAAATACCGCAATAACATAATATAAAAAAAATATTTTCTCATGAAAAATGCCCACATAATGTCTAAATAGTTTACTCTGTACATTTTTCAAACGAACGTATTATCTGTTTTGAAACGACAGCGAGAGTGAATTATACAAAATACGCACCGTATCAAAAGTGTGTTTCGTGCAAAAGCATTCAAATTACTTTGTCGCGTGGCTTTCCTTTTCAGATTACCCTCGTTTCGGGATTATGCGACCGGAAAATTGTCGAAAAATTATTATGTATGTCACCTTTTATACATACCACGAGACTATGTACCTAGGTTTATAAGAGTCACAGAGGACAATTTTGTGTAAACAAAAAAGGCTTATCTAAAAAATATTCATTAACTAATGTTATATGTACATAACAGAAAAATCATATAATTATGTAAAATTTGGTGAAAGTTCTTTAAAATTACGTAAAACTTTATAAAATAAGATATTCAGTAAATTTATTGAATACAAAATCAAAATAAATATTTTAATATGAATAATTAATTATTGAGCGTATTTGTAGAACAAGTTTGTATAAATACATTTAATTTTGTTTATTATATATCTAAGCAGAGTTAAAGTTTCCATAGCTGCTTGAAAGTAATGAGAATTTACAACATGTATCCATGAATAATTATACTGTTATTACAAAAATAAAAGTAAATGGCAAATAAATAGGTGTATAAAAGGATAAAAATGTTAATTCGACATATTAAAATACTTATTAGATATCGGAGGGTAAAAGAATAGAAATCTCAAATTGCCGCAATTGGTCTGAAAGTGGTCCATCTTCAGATGCTACTCTCACCTAGTTGCGGGTGCAATGGCATTAAATTAGGTCAAAAAAACCCACCTTGTAAGAAGAAGATGACACACAAGTATTGTAGCACATCCATGTTCAATTTACACACAGAACGGTCCGTTATGACACTCACGACGATTATACTATCGATTCGGGGCTCATTGCGCGCACGACGCTCTCAACGGTCGACGATCGACTAATGCGCTCTGCGGTTCGAATGATCCGGCGCACGATGCGACGAGACGCTTGCCGTTTTGCGGCAATCGTAACAGGTGCGTACTCAGCAGCGCGAGCGCAGGCCTACAGGTACAGGAGCCCCCTCCCGCGAACCCCTTTTCCCCTGTCGCGGTCGCCGCGCCGCAGCGCTATCGCGCGCTGAATAGCCAATTTCTCGCGCTCCAGGGTACGATAGAGATGAGCTATATTGACATCAATATCGAATATATACAAAAATCGATATCGATTTTCGATACAAAAAAAACTCAAACAAAATGGTCGATAGTTATATTTCAGACATAAATATATTTCCTATACTTAAATAAAATAAGTACGCAATTAATTATCTTATCAATAGTTTATTTTCAACATTTCCGTATAAACTGTAAACAAGGTGATTTTCTTGAAAAATTACCTACCAACATCGGTATCATTGAATTTTTATATCGATATTTTTCAGTAGCTTATCACTAGGATAAAAGTACGCCGTACGTGTTTTGAATGTGTCAATCTATAGGTTATTAGGTCAGTGGGTGGATTATTCTTCATTCTTCTTATTTGGTATTGGCACATTAGAAAATTCTTAAGAGCGGGGAAAGCATTGTATCGAGCACGTATTGTTAATATCAAATTGTAACGGTCTAAATTAGAACGGTTGAATGAAAGTTCTGCTGTTTTGTACACATTACAATATTGTTGTAATGGTGAATAATTTAAGAAGATGAAGCATATTATTAATTGCAGCCACAACATAATTATTAAGGTAGGTATTTTTATTTTTTGTAAAAAGTATTAATTCCAAAAAAATAAAAACCAATGCATGGAAGGTTGCATACAAAGCTATTATTTTATAAGAGAGTATATTAAAAAAAAGGGTTTTAAAGACTATTTACATTGGATTAATTATAAAAATTAATACAGTATATTGTTGATTTTTTTTTTTGGAACAATATCATTCGATCAATAACATAAGGCTTAGCATACACTTACAGTCACAGTTCCTTGGTTGCTCACAGCAAAATATTATTATTTATCGATTAAAATACAAGCGTTAAAATAATGCGGTTCTTAACTCGAGGTTTTTTTTTATAGTATATGAAGCTTTATAGATAGAACTGCACAACCATAACGCTGTTGCATGTCGAAGACTTAGTCCAACTGGATAATATTAAATCATTATCCATAGCATAATAATAATATTAATTATCTAACCGTCAATTAGTCCGAATAGAAAAAGAAATTCGATTTTCTAAACAAAACTCAATTTTTAATGTACCTATTACTTTCTAAATGGTATCGATTCGATCTATTCCGAGATTGCGCAATCGGTTATGAAAGTCATTCAACTTATACATAGACCAAAACAGGTTTTAAAATTTAAATTAATTATTAAACTAAATTTTAAACAAGAGTTCAAATTAAAATATTACGTATTCGAGTTCTTATATTTAGCAAATATTAGCACTTATCAATTTTTATATGAAGCATCTTAGATAGAAAAAAATATATATTCTAAGCTAATTAATTTGCAGTGGTAAGGCAAGACAATTTCACCTGCCTCGCTTGTGACAGCCGTAACTACCAGGAGTAATACACAACAGCTGGATAGCCGATATCTCTGGCGTTGTTTTTAAGTGATACGAATACTATACTTATGGGCCATTAATTAATTATGCAAGGGTCCCGAGGCGGAGAGGGGGATAAAAAAATCAGCTGTTATTTAGTATTTCCATTTCGAATGCAGAATGATTATCTTCATTTTATAATATACAGTTTGATTTGCATCTTATTATGCAATTTGTTGTTGTTTATTAAAATGATAAAAAAAAAAAACTCATGCTTGCCATTTACATTATTATAAATAATAATTACAGTAGAATCTTGTCGCTTTTTTTTTATATGATAGGGGGCAAACGAACAGGTGGGTCACCTGATGGTAAGTGATCACCGCCGTCCATTGACACTAGCAACACCAGGGGTATCGCAAGTGCGTTGCCGGCCTTTTAATATATGTGGGCCTCCGGCGCTCTCACTGACCGAACGAAACGCAACAGTGCAACCGCTATTACCTCACGTCGGCTTTCTGTGAGAGGGTGGTACTACCCTGGGCGAGCCGACCCATTCATGCTGAAACCAGTAATAGTTTCAGCGTAACTCTACCACCTACAATCTTAATTCATCTCACGTATTAATCTGATAAAAAAAATGATTATTTTATTTTCAAACAACAATAATAATTAATTAATAATTTTTGATTTATTTCACACTGAACGTTTTAGTATAACTAATTCTTGGAAATGACGCCCTCTCTGTGCATCCACCAAAACCGAATGTAATTATTTATAACTATGTTTTAAAAATATGAATTATAATATGTGAAATGAAAAGATAAGCCAGATCGAGTTTCTTGCCGGTTCTTCTCGATGACTGGGTTGTTTTTCGTACCTGTGGTAGCTTTGACGTTCATAAGCGCCTTCTCCAGGCCTAAACTGAATAAAGGATTTTTGATTTGATTTGTTTTGAGCCTGCTCCATCCCCACCTGCAGTAGTTGCATCTGGCCACGTGACGTACCCAACTGTATTTGAGTTGAATTATAAGCATACCGATGTCGATGTCTTACACTACGCGAATATATATCAAGTCATGTCATGGCAATGTTTATCTACTTTAGAAACTACAGTAATGTGACAAACTCCCACACTATGAGAAGTTTTTGTTGCAAGTTATTTATTTATTCCGTACTTAGATGAATCGACAAGTACTTCTCTAAATTGTAATTGAAATGGTCTGAATTGATTATTAAAAGTCGTGGTGGTCTAGTGGTTTGACCGGTGGAATCAATTAATCCGATGTCCGCAGGTTCGAATCCCGGCATGTACCAACGAATTTTTCCGCTTTTGCGTACATTTACTAATTTACATTGGTAACACTATCGGCTGACGGTGCAGGAAAACATCGTGAAGAAAGTTGAACCTGAGAAATGTTCTTGTAGTTCTACAGTACATGGGAAAAATATAGAACTGTGGATTTCTCAGGGCTTGAAATCGCCAATACGATGTGGGCTGGCGTGGTGATTATACACTTTACCTTCCTTTGGGAAGAGGTCTGTGACCCTGCAGTGGCTCTTTTACAGGTTGATGATGATGATGATGAAGAATTGACCGTTTATAGAAGTTTTAAATATTTACATTATCTACAGCAATGTCTTTGGTATTAAATCTATACATTTGAATATAATGAAGTGTCCGTTATTCGTTCGAAGTAAAGTCCGAAATGAATGTACTGATTTTAAACTTTTACTAACAAATCAAGATATTTCAGAATATCATACAGGACATATATGATACCTCGTCTATATAGTGGTTAAGTGGTCATGATAAAAATTAACAGATCTAGCTTAATATGTGTTACGGGGTTGTAGGGAAAACGCAGTAAACACAAAGTTGCAATAAAAAGACAAGACTACCCCCACAATTAATCCCCATATAATACACGTAGTTACCATTAAACAACAAAACTATTTTTTTTTGAGAATAAAGTCGCAAGGACTAACTAGTATAGGTATGAAACAAAAATCACTACATAGTATAAAACAAAGTCGCTTTCTCTGTCCCTATATCCCTATGTACGCTTAAATCTTTAAAACTACGCAACGGATTTTGATGCGGTTTTATTTAATAGATACAGTGATTAAAGAGGAAGGTTTATATGTATAATAACATAAATTAAATAGTGAAGAAATACTGTTATTTTTGAGGTTACTCCAAATTTAACGCGTGCGGGCCACGGGCAGTAATGAATAAATCAAAACTACTGGATCGATTTTAATCAGTTTTTTAGTGAATAACATAGGCTATATATTATATACTCGTGCGAAGCCGGAGTGGGCCGCTAGTAATATTTATAAATACGATTCCAAAATATTTTTAAATTGTACGTGGTTAATGGATGCCGTCTAACTCGCTACCAGAAGGGACCATTCCCCGAATTCTGTACACGTTGCCAAGTCGTATTGCAACGCTAACCGAGTCAGCCTTCTGGTCTTTAGAATATTTAAATATTATATTGTCACCTACCCCATTCACGCGGCTTCTGTATTTATCTTAAAAACCATATACATCTATAACCTTTACAGGATAAATAGATATCATAATATTTATAACACATTTCTACTATTTCCGTGTTATTTGTCCAAATTAATTTATACCCTTCGATTGTCATTGGAACAAGTAATTACTTCATATATGTATATTATATATATATAAAATGATCGTATCTGAACTTTCTGATTTTTGTAAAAGAAAATTTTTACGAGTGATCAAAAATAAATAATGAAATAAATTTAAATAATTTTTACAAATGTCTGTCTCT
This sequence comes from Antheraea assamensis, assembly GCA_035772565.1. Taxonomy (NCBI): domain Eukaryota; kingdom Metazoa; phylum Arthropoda; class Insecta; order Lepidoptera; family Saturniidae; genus Antheraea; species Antheraea assamensis. Next base: position 2,363,412 of record JAQQSE010000010.1, on the reverse strand, counting down.
CTGTCTGTTTGTTTGTGCATATGTCACTGCTAAATTACAACGTTTATGATAAAATTTCACCAAGAAAATCATAAAGCATATCCTCCTGTAACATTTAGTCTTTTTTCCTTTAATTAAAATGTGGATTGATTGTGTTTTAGTATAGTAATAAAATTTGGTTTCGTTATTAAGGTATATATGAATATAGAATAAAGATATACTAAATATTTAATTATTTTGTTTTCTAACAAAATAAATAGAAATATCGATATACTAAGTATCTTGAGTTTTGTTAAAAACTTGTTTTTATATTCTAGGAAATAATTTCTGGAACTATTCAGTTGTTACCGCAAAATATTTCAGTTACAAAAAGTTTACGTTTGTACTAATGAATAAAAATTACAAGTGTACTATAGCAGATGCACTAGAAGACCTAGTTAGTTCTATTTAAGTAGACTTTCTTACTAAACGCTAATACTTATAAACAATAAAAAAAACAAACGAAATAGAGTTATGAGAGAGATATGAGTTATTTACTTAATAAAGGGTTATTCGTAAGCTAGTATTATTACAATAACTATTTATTATAGTTAAACAATATTGCGACAAATTACGAAATCCTATTTAAAATCTATGCGTGCCTAAGTATATTTATATTGCGCAACGATTGCGTACAACTAGGCGATTGTTACGAATTGTATTTCGAAATCATGCCTGAATTTTCAACCTTTGTACTGTCGAAAACTTCTTCGTTCTGCATATTTTTAACACTCGACTTCGTCGGCGATTTCGCTCGTTAATTTTATACACCGTATGAAATATATGCAGACCTACGATACAAGGATTTGCTTATATGCATGCATCCTTATAATATGATAAGTCAATATCTCTAATATCTAATATCTCAGTGCTGATGCACTCTCGTTAGGTGGTAGAGCTACGCTGAAGCTATTGCTGGTTTCAGAATCAATGGGTCGGCTCGCCCGACGCGCGGGGTAGTACCACCTTCTCACAGAAAACCGACGTGAAGTAACAGTGGTTGCACTGTTGCGTTTCGCTTGGTCAGTGAGAGCGCCGGAGGCCCACATATATTAAAAGGCCGGCAACGCACTTGCGACTCCCCTGGTGTTGCTAGTGTCTATGGACGGTGGTAATCACTAACCATCAGGTGACGACCCACCTGTTCGTTTGCCCCTATAATATAAAAAAAAATGCTTCTCTTTTAGTGAAGGTACGGGCATCATCAGTAATTCCAGTCCATGACGTATTGGCGATCACTAATCGCGATTCCAAACGACGAAAAATCAACGGTATCGATGTTTTTCTCAAATACTGTGGCGTACTAAAAGAATAGTCCGCTACAGGTTACCATCTATCGGCATTCTACCAGACAAATTGCTTAACGACCACAAAGTGTGCGTACCGTATAGAGCATTGATAAAAAAAAAGAATATTATTGGACAGTACTATATCTAATATTATTACATAAAAATAGGCAAAAACAACAATTTCATATTTACTTATGCTATAAAAAAACATATATCATCATTTCATAATAATTAGGTACTGTAAAATGCCAACGACTATGAATTGCCTTATTTACCTATTAAAACCAAAAATGCAAACGTAAATATATATTTTTTTTATCTATGATCGACAACATTAGACGTAGGTACTATTTTTTTAAAACGAGGAAAATATGCACTGGAAGTTGATTGACAACATATTAACTTGTTAAAATTTAAACTCCGATTAAAGTAATTCCCTTTTTGTATAATCTACGTTATGATATGGAAACAGGGTGAAGAAATCATTGCTTATTACTTATCAACACTTATAAGTAATGCCTTTACTTTATAAACGTTTATTCGTCTGATAATATTAAAAAAAAGATCACTACATATTATAAAACAAAATCGTCCGCCGCGTCTGTCTGTCTCTCTGGATGTTCGCGATAAACTCAAAAACTACTGAACAGATTGTAATGCGGTCTTCACCAATAGATAGAGTAATTCACGGGAAAAAGTTAGGTATATAATTTGTAAAGATGTTTTTTGTAAATTAGTTGAAATATAATGATAATTGTTGAAACAATCGGAAAAAGTCGAGCCGCTTGGGACCTTTCGTCTAAAACGCTGCCTAATCCCTTTGAGATATAACAAAACAATGCATACTGAGATATTCCTCTTTTATAGATCTACAAAAATGTCTACGATGACATATACCTATCTCTTTAGGATAGCTTACTATACCCATCTATCTTCTAAAAATGGTCACATATAATGCGGTAATTGAAAGACTATTTAGACGGATACAGTATTAATACTTATCAAATAAAATGCATTAGTTAACTTAAGCATTTCATGCACATACCTAAGTATATATTTTTTATTATCAGGGCAGAAACAACGTCTACAGGGCCTGTTAGTATATTATATTATAAGTCAAATTCAAATTGTTCTCCCAGTCCCATAGTTGATCTGTTTTTATTGACTTGATTAATTGATTGTAGCGTATATGAGTCTATTATCATATCAGTTCGGAAAATATGAGGTGAAAAGTCGTTTACTTTGGGAACTTTGCCTTAACCCTAAAGAAATTATTTGAAACAACCGATGTAATTTTTTTTTGTATAGTATCAATATTTATTAGCAATAGATGAGTTATAGTGTTGGTCCTTATTTTTCAAACCTGTGGGCGCCGACGAAGTGAAGCCTTCATTTTCAAGTTTCTATTCGTTATACTTAAAACGCTTCTAACGTTCTCAATCTATACATATAATAAAAATGAAGTGTCTGTATGTAATATCAAAATAACAACTTTTTACTGATTGGATATGAACGTATACACGAAACTGTTAACAAAAATCTAATTTTAAAATTTTCGACTGTCTATCTGTCTGTTCGTTTCGGGTAGTCTCCGAAACGGCTGTACCGATTTTGACAGGATATTCACTAATGGATAGTTAAAATTGTAGCGGGTGGCATAGGCTACATTATTTTAGACTAGCTATCACCCGTGGCTTCATCCGTAGTGCTATTTCCACAACGGTACGGCCTATTCTCGCAAAACTTTTACTGAAATTTGGTTCGTTCACTTTAAAATCCCTACTATATAATATGTACTCTTTACAGCACAACAGCGTTTCCCTATCACGTATAAGGAAGTTGATAATTAAGATGTCAGTAATTATTTTCATCATCTGTTATTCTTAATGTTATCAGCTTACAAAAAGCTTCGACTAATATATCTGAATTGCCGAAATTTTTGAATAAATACACCTGAGACTTTGCTTTTTGTATTCTACATGTTACAAAAAACATGTCCGCCATGAATTTGGGATTGCAATGTCTGTAGGTAACTTCGGTCTAAGTTACTAAGCACATCAGGCACCTGTCTTATCAGCCGTAAACCTACTTTGAAACTGTTGACGTGGCCATTATAAGAAGGCATTATGAGTTAAATAAATGGTTTGATACGTGAACTGAATAAGGGAGATGTTGGGATCTCTTTATAACGTAATACTGTTGGGTAACGTAGGTTTCGGTACAAAATGTTTATACAATACGAGCAATAATTATAATTGTTTACATATGATAAAAACATAATTCTATTCTTCATTATTTTTTTTTACCATTTGATTATAATACATATAGATTTTTCTCGAATTTCCATAAACATAATTATTCGCGTTTCATGCTTATAGATTTTCTGGAAGAAATATTTCAAATGATAGTAAAAACCATAGAGTAACAAAGCTGCGAGCGTTGAAGTGTAAGCCGTTTCATAATTCTGTGGTGAAAACCATTTTGAAATCCGTTAAGTAGTTAAAAAGAACTAAGCACTGACACGGACAGACTCGTTTAGCGTTTTCGTTTTTTATATATTTTTAGTCGAATCGTAGTTTAAAGCGATGTTTTTGAGATTGTAAAACTAACTACAATGCGTGTAAAGGCAACCAAGCTTGTTTTTATTGTGGCGTTCAAGAATGCGGGAACCACTTTCTTTTATCCTTCTAAGTTTGATAAGGCCATCACTTTTTTGGCCGGAATGTACGCCGATGATGCCCATAATATATTAAAGTGTGTACATATTTGTACACCCGTAAATACACTCACGTAACGATTAGATATATAAACGTACGGGCTGATCGGTTTCACTTTATCCTTTCAAATGTTTTATGGTGCCAACTCCCATTCCATGTCAAGCGGACGTCACATTTATAATGTAATCGTCAGTCGGTGCTCCTCTTGACGTCACTCTGGTTCCGTAGTATATATCGAATATCCTTACGCTGTCATGCCCTAACTATTCAACCAATCGTCATGAAATTATATACGTGAGGTAAGTAAAAAAACTTAAGATACATTTCATCCCGAAAACGTACTGAAGGGTAGATAAAATCTACATAAGCGTGAGTGAAGACGCGATCAAAATCTAGTCTATACATATATATGCGAAAATAAATGATTTCAAGACCTTTTTCTCCTCGATATTACAAGCAATTTTCTTTATATTTAACGGTTATTGACGAGCTCTAGTGTTTTTTAATAAAAAGTAAATTAGAAATAGTTGCTCTTTTCGAGTGGGAGCCTTTATTTATTGATTCTATATGTACTAAATGTATAGTGTGGCAGTGCTTCTATTTTTGTATAATGCAATCGGTGGAACTAGCTATTGATCCAGTTCAAATATTACAAAGTTTTTATTTTAAGTTTTAAGTTTTTATTTTAATATTACATATACACTCGTCATTTTTATTATATGTATAGATTACAAATAAAAATATCAAAATATTACTGACCTAAAATGACATTTTTCAATAAAAACTTACTTGAATTACGACACAAAATAAATAGGAGTGTGCGAATATTGTAATCGAACTGAATAATTCGATTCGAAATCCAAATTGAACATTCGAATAATTCGGAGTGTTCAAATAATTCCAATTAGCATCAAATAACCATTAACTACAGAATATTACGAACTAACCAGTAACATTACAGTCGACACCAGTCATTGACTGCATTCAAAAATACTGTATCTCTATTTCTAGCTAAAAAGAGGCGGGAAAAAGTGAAAATTACAAATTCAACAAATGTGATGTCAGTTATTTTTATTTTAAAATGTTTTTTTTTTCAACGGCACTGGCAGTTTACTTTATGAACTAAAATCGATTTCTTAATTTATAAATGACCACATAAAATGTTCCAACATAGTAAAAGGTATATTTGTACCTTATTACCTAAAAAATATATAGCACTAAAATTTAATGTTCTTTATGTATGTGATAAAAAATAAGAGCACAAAATTCTATAACCCTATTAAAATATGAAATTATGGAAATACTGATATTTCTATAAAATAAATTAAAATTGAAATGCTATAAAATTATTTCGATTTAAGGCAGAGAAATTATATTTTTAATAAATATGTTTACTAATAGCAATTTATTTTTGTAGTATTGAATTACATAGTAAATTATTTTTGTTTTAAATGCACTTCAATCTTGATGTTTAAATAATAGTTTTTCGATGTTAACATTTTTTTAGTTTGAATCATTAAAATAGTGAAAAATGTTGTATCTTCTTATAACTATTTCTTTAATAATTCTTCCATATTTAAAAAATAATGTAACAGTTCGAATTTTCTATTCGAAATTCGGATAGACATCATTATTCAAACAACATTATTCGATTCGAATCGGTTCAATAGGTTCAATTCGCATAGACCTAAAATTAAACTGGTTACCATGGCAACGGATATAATATTATTGGTTACTATAACAACGTTAGTCTAATGTCAGGGACTGTCGATGTCTTCTCTCCGCCGTATATCGTTATACGGCGGCTAAGAAACGCCGAGGGGAGCCTCCAGCTCCCAGGGAAATAGACGAAATGAGAATGAGGGTCCGGAAGGATGAGGTAGAGAGGTGGCAGCAGGATCTGGCGGACGCACGTTATGGTAAATATACCATTGACGCCGTCTGCCCGGTCCTGCTGGAATGGATGAACATGGAGTGGGGCTCCCTGTCGGCCGCCGACCGCCGCATGCCATGAGTGCGTCGCACCGCAGTCCGTCGTACTCTGGTTGCGGCGGTGGAGAGCGATCTATCGCTGCCGAGCATGGCCGCAACCACGCGAGGAGGTTATCTCGCAGAAGGAGGCGGCGGAGAGGGTCCGCGAGGAGGATCATCCGAGCGACCCTCTCCGTCAACGCAGAGTTGGTGGGAGGAGGCGGCATTATGTCCGTTTCCTACAACCTCCGTAACCAAAACTGGGGAGACGGGCCGGGGGGCCGATCTCCCCATTGCACAGATTCAGTTGACGAGAAGAGGCGGCTGGTGTGTACCCAGCTTGCCCTCCTTATTAGGACGACGCCCGGTAGACACTTTCTGCTGGGCTGGCCGCTGGGGCGGCATGGTGATAGCACTGCACGATTCCATGCCACCCCAACCTAGCGGCGGTCGGTACACCGTGGGGTTTTATTGAGTAAGAGTCTCACACTACCCACTCTCCCCCCAGGAGGGTGGTGTGTCCATCATAGATTTCCCCACGTTTATAAAAAAAAAAGAAAACTGTCGTTGTCTGTAGCAGAATATTTAAAATTTTAGCTGAACAATGTATTTAGGATAAGTTTTAAGCAAAATACGTTTTTAGTGAGCGTCTACGTCGCAAAAGGAATAATGGTTAATTTCAAGTCAATCGGACATACAGTTTCGGAGCAGTCGTGATAAGTCAGTCAGTGGTATTTCGCTTATATATATTCGTACAAATTTTCATACACGATCTCATGGGTACAGAATAGGAGATATGATACTGTTCGGGCACAAAATTGGTTGGGGGGTAGGCAAAATTATTTTAGATATTTATGTAAGTCAAAAGTCGGTAATGATCGATAGGGTTATTTTTAAACTCATATTATATGTTTCTGCATCTGCACTTGGGGGCCAGTCCCACTCTAAGTTTAACGTAGTTACCGTCTTAAACCACATTGTCATTTCCCGTTAGGTGAGATTGTAATCAAACGCTAACATTTATACGTATAAAAAAATAGTTTTTAGTGTACTATTAATATTTTGATGTTATTATAATTCCTTTTTTAAATGTTTATAACTCGATAACATATTATATTATGTTTCCAGTATTTATTTGTGGCCTCTATATCTTGGTAAAATCAATATTCTTTTCCAATAAAATAAATGAATAGCGTAGAAAGAAACGTCTTCAAGCTGTCAAATCAATATTACTCTACAAAATTGAATGTTGTTCAATTTAAACTGTATATTCCTTACTTACGTGTTGCAATAACATTTAGTCGCATTACACGATCATGTTTTGAGTTTTGTATCCAGGGTTGTAGATATTTAGTAAAAGATTATTAATTATTTTCTAATAATATTTCATTTTGGGAGTTCTAAAATATCTATTTATTATTTTACGTTAGTGTATCTAATTGTTGAGTAGCACATTTTATTTCTCGTAAAATTATGAATAATGTTAGTTTACCGGAGGATTGTTCTAAGCAGTGGGAGATTTTACTTTTGCTTATATCTTCGGAAGAGAAGAAAATCGACAGGACCAATGACAGCGAGATTGATACTATGAATTATTTTCTAAGCAACGAAGGGATCAGGTATTTTTACTGTATACAAATCCTATCGAAATGTTATTTATATGTAAATAAGAATAAAATTACTAAAACTATTACTATTGAAAAATAACAGTGGGTGTGGTTGTCTGTATAATATGAAACAAATGCTTTCTGAACTCAACTCTAAAGGCGTCTCACTTTAAGTAGGTTCTTTTTTATTTTATTTTTACTACTACTACACTATTGGCTTGTTAAGGCCGCTACAGTTTCACCGGACTATAACTTTAGTTAGGATTATATTCTTCTTTGTGGTTAATTATCTTGAAGGGTTTTACCATATTGATCCATCATAGCTTATAAGCTTCCTGAGTGTATAAACTATAATACGAATAGTTTTTTTTTTTCCGACTAGTATTTCTATAGATTGACATTAGTCAGAATAAAAAAAAATAAACAATCAAATATGCACATTCAAACAAATAAAAAGGCAAATAATCCATTGATTATCTTGTAATATTGATTATGTGTATTTGCGACTAAAGAATTGCTTTATTTATTTTGTTTAAGACTGTAAATTTCTATTCAGCTTTTCCTTAAATCTCATTAGAGTATAACACTCACAAGTATTAAAAAAAAAAAGAATACGTAAAATAAGTTTATTACTGAAATATATACACGGTTTTACCTTTTAAAAATTTATACTTACTACCTTCTTTTGGTTAAAAATTAAAACATTATTTGTTTCAAAACCACAGCTGATGTTATGTGGTTGGTGTGATTTAAAGTTGTATATGAAGGTAATCTGTGATTAAGCGCATTTGAGATATGTAACTGTTAGGTCATAGTTCCCAGGGATTAGATCAGAACACCCTATGTGATAATGCATTTTACCAACCGCATACTTCAAAAATTATTTGAAAAGCTGTTATGTTATGCAGTATTGTTGCTCTCCTGTAGCTTAATTTCTACAGGTTCTAACAATCTTAATATTACATGATAGTATATGCACACGGTACTTGTTACTTTAGAACATTTTTATTCAAAAGCTAAGTTTATATATGTATATTATATGGGTTTATTGAGGTATTATTATATTATATGTACATTAAAATTGTTGATCAAAAATAAATGCACAGGCACACAGGTTACAATATATTTTAATGAAGTTGTAAACAACAGGATAGATATATGTTTAAACACGCTGAAAAGAAATAGCATAAAGATATTTTAGGACTATAGTTTACCAGTTCAGAATTCAGTTTGCAAATTTAGAACAGAATATTTTCAATACACACTATCCCTCGATTTTCACAGTGTATATGAATTACCGAATTTAGAAAAAGTAATAAAAATGTCTGAATGTATTGAGAGCTTATTTGGAGTTTTATTCATTTTACATAGCAAAATTGGAGATTTTATTTTACACAATTTAGTCGGGATCTTCCGTATAAACCGAGGGACAGGTGTAAGAAAAATATTATGTAATGAGTATCTAAGAAGGAGCGCCAGAGGTGATGGAAATTAATGTAATACATGTTCGGATAAACTTTATATTATTTTGGTAAATAGTGTAATTTTTGTTATTTATCTCTTTCTTATTTTAGTCTGTGACGCTCTGTCCGCATAGTAGTGCTGTACTGATATCTTATTCGGTCCAAATTACTGTGACTGAGATAGGTTCATTCCCCTTCAACATCTTTATTATTTTTATTCCATTATCTATAAAAAAACTTTTTTTATCTATAGATATATGATATATGCTCATTTATATGAGATCAATAAATCCCTATACTGTTTGACTTGCTATCATGAAAATTGCTATGTTCTATCATAGAGAAAGGTTTTATGCTATCTGTTTTACTACATCATGTAACTAGATGGCGCTGTAACGCATCAACGTCTGTACCGTTCGACTAATCTTGAGAATTGGTATCAATACAAACAATACTTACACAATATTGATTTTGTAGTACAGATATTTGGTGCAATAAATTTAAATAATTAAATTAAAAAATGCACAAAAAAGTTTAGACTCATTTTTAACGTGCTTCGTGTTAGTTTTGATATTTATGAAATATTGCTAAAATATGTTATGTATGTTAGTGGCAATATAGCTTATTAAATTTGCTAGAACAAGAAAGAACATTTGGGTCTGTTCGAAAACTGTCAAAACTTATATTATATTCCTTGTCATGAATATGTTTGTGCTTAAATTTATTAAATAAATCTTCATGTTATATAGACATATACTTTTGCAATGGTTGGATCAAATGAAGGAATCGTATTCAAAGAAGACAGATGATTTGGATACTGCATTAAAATGCAATGATATTTCATTACAATGGAGGCAAAAAGGAAATGATAAATTCCGAGCCAATCTTGTAGAAGAGAGCTACAGATGCTATACAAAGAGTGTACTGTATGCATCCCAAAATGGACCAATGTACTCACTGGCTTTAGCAAACAGGTCTGCTACTTTGCTACGGATGAAACATTTTCAGGTAAATATTTCCTCAAGTTACCTGCTAATTTTGGCTCTTGTGTCAAAGGGATCGTAACCATAATAAGGTTAGGTTAACACTAACCTACAGCCATGTCACAAGTGTCGGGATCTGTTCGTATTTTCTATCTCTGTCACAAGATGGACCTGGCACCCACACGGAGAATCCATGAAATGCTAACAAGTTCGCCCCCCTTGGTAAGGCTATGTATTGTCAATACAAGAAAGAGACACCCAAATGCGCAAATCGTGAAAATCAAATTTTAATTGATCTCGTGATGAATTTTTGTTTATCATGATTGAAAGCAGAGATCTTACGCCTTTTTACTCGCATCACACTAAGTAGCTTAGACTACATTCTGCAAATACGATTTGAAACAAGCTTATTCATTTTCCAGGACTGTCTGTCAGATATTAAATTGGCACTTGCAAGTGGATATCCTGAAGAACAGCGACATAAGTTGCTCTTACGCCAGGCTGACTGTCACATAGCTTTATGTCAGCGCAAAGAAGCTACGGAAGTGCTCACAGCTGCCGTCACCCATTCTGCTAAACTACAGCATTCGGCAGCTTATAATGGTGAGATTACTTAATTCAATTCTCACTGTTTCGTCGAAGTAGGGTAACTCATGAGGAGCATAGCCTTATCTGTGATAGTGTCAAGAAATTTACCAGCCTGCATCTACATTAAAAATATTGTTATTAGACAATATGTAGTAGAATAAGGACTAGGAAATGTCTTTATAAAAATAATTTGAAACAATGATGATGGCTTGGTGGTAACGTGATCGAACACTGTGTCAATCGTCTTAGTCTCGAATCCGTAAATGAGTCAGAGCTATTGATAAAGGAAAAAATTGTGATTTAGTAAATCGATAGTAGGGATGTTTTTTTTTTCATTTTGTTCTTACAGATTACATATCTTTTTCATTATTATTATTAGATCAGAATTTCGTGACATAGAAACTTTCTGTAAAGCTAGTCGGGTCATAAGCCCTATCACAATGTTATTATTTTTAATTTTAGAATACTGGCCAGATAAACTTCGATTAATTTTGAAAATAGAACGTTCGCGCTTTCCAAAAATAAAAAAGAAATTAATTTTTGTTCGTCTTTAAAAAAGGAATATAGAATTAAAATTATCGCGTGCACCGCTGTAATGTGGTTAAGGTTAAATAGTGTAATCAGGTTTTATGAAACTTTACCACAGAATATGATTGAAACACTGATAAAAACTAAAGCAAATATTTTGTTTTAAAATGAATTTATGGTTACAGCTGATTTTGACCGTCACGTACGCGAGTTAGAGAAGAAATTGGAGATGATCAATGATGGGGGTTCGCCTGAAGAGGATGTACTGCCGGAGCTATATCTGGGCGAGAACAAGAACTTTTGTTCCGCCTCAAATGCCATCGAATTAAAGTGAGACATTTTTATTTAATATATTTTGTTAGTATTATAAATGATAAAATTTGCTAGAATTTTTGTTAGTTTTACATGTAAAAACTGCTCAACGAATTATGATGAAATTTGTATATCAGAATAATAGTCTATAATTTTACTATTTCAATTAGCCATAATGTAACGATAAGAGTTGCATGTTGGAGTTTCTGAAAGCCATTTCAACTTGCGCTGCATAAACTGATAAAATTATGCGAAAATAATATATGATTGATTTACTTAAACAGTTCTAAAAAGGATAAAGTTTAACGTGTACCACCGGTGGTACAGGTAGCACGTTCTAAACAAACACTAACCGGTTAAACAGTTCTAAAAAAACCCTCGACATCATATATTATCTACCTTTTATTTTTTAGCCATTATTGTCTCTCTCACCTTTAACAGTGTTGCAAGATTTGAGGAGAATCCTTTGTAAATAATTTGCGCAATACTGTACTGTAGTATTAAAAGATAGACCGGAGCCTTTTTACGTGTATACGTACGATCAGAACTACCAGCTCTACTGTTCTGTATGTCATGTGGTTGTCAAGGGTAAGTTTGGATTCGCGAATCACATTAGGGCCCACACTCGAAAGAAACGAAATTTTTCGGAGTTGCTGTCATCGCAATCTATCAGGAGGAGTATACACAACTGATATTAAAAACTCATGGCGAGTCGCCGTTGGAATGTAAATTGAAACAAGAGTTTTTTTCTTCAGACATACCGATACGGTAGGACGACACGTTGTCGCGCGTCAAGCTACGAAACGCGGCGATGTACTATTCACTGAAGAACCATACGCTTCCGTCAGTTTACCAAGCGATGAGGAGAATGCGACTTGCGAATGTTGCTGTCGACCCGCCGTTAATATTGTACCGTGAGTATGTGAACTTTACTACTGCATCGTAAAAAGGCAACTTCCCTTTATGAAAAGTTTAAATAAAAAAAAAAAACTTAGTCAAAGGACCGTCAGGAACGAAGTACCTTAACGTAAAGTAAAGAGTCAAGTCAAAAAGGGTCCATTGAATTTAGGAAAATATTAATCTATCAAAAGTTAGATATGAAATACTATAAAAAATAATGATAAATACAAATGCGATTGAATAAAATTCCTATGCGTTCAGTTTTGAGGGTATACGGTCTGCTCGTCTGTTCGATGTCGTTACTCGCACGCGCACATACTCGTATACGATGGAAAGAGACAGAGAAAATGTTACATGAAAGGTGTGTAACGTACGTCCTTACGTAACGATTTCTACAATTAACTCATATCGCATGCCGCGTTAAGGAACTTCGTTCCAGAAATTGAAGAGGTCATTTTTTTTACAGCACTATGATTTTTTTTATGACAATCTGATAGGCGCAGTTCGATCTCGGAAATATCGGTGACCACCAAGTAATTAACAATCTAATCGGCAATTGTCGTTGTTGGTCATTATCATCAGTCTGCTTGTTACCGAACGAACGTACTCAGTATATACTCGTAGTAGTTCCTTTTGACAATATGATTAGCCCGAAAGCCCCGATCACCTACGATTTTGTCAGAGTAGAAACTTGACGGTGACGGATGACAAATGATGGTCATTCTCCAACGTTTAAAATAAATTATTTAAAAACACACAAATACATAACGGTCGTCATTTTTTGTCAATGGCATAATAAGAACCCTTTAATACATTTGTATTTATTATTTATAACCTTTTTTCATTTGTGTGACATGAAATTATATACGTTCGTACGTTCTTTCCGGGACGGAAACACGTCAGCTGTACAATATGGCGACTATTACACCTGATATATGTGTGGTGGTCACTATAGTCATATCTAACCACCAGATACATTACATGTAGAATAGATAATCGCTTATAAATATAAATAATCTATTTAATTTTCCAAAATAATGTTGCGTAAGTAAATTACATGTCGTTTGTGTCGAAAAATGTTATTTCTACTAATATGGACAAAAAGAAATTTAGACCTGTACATGGACGCATAGTGGTATGGTCAGATATTGTACAAAAAAGGTGGGTGGAAATTTCTCGAAGGTTGATATCATTATTACAGAGATTCGACGAAACTCGAGACAGACTATTTTTAGAACCCTATTGTTTCCGGTTCCCACGGTCTATGATTCATCCAGTTCGCATACAGTTTGTAACATTAGTGTAAAATAACAAATTGTTAGCTACATGACTTCAGAAAATAAGCCAAAGACGGATTTAGGTTTCGCTACGTGGAGTTAAAACTCGTATTGTTAAGAGGAATGTGGGCTTTTATCATACATTTTATTTCTTTCGATTCGTTTTTTATCCATATAATCCATATAATAATAGATGTTGTTATTAATTTTACTGCAGTTGCTGCGTCTGTTCACGCAGTTGGTATTGCGGGGAGGCATGCAGAGAGCGAGCGGCGCGAACTTTTCACCGTTGGGAATGTGATGGTACTCAAGCGAACTTGTTCAAAACTATCGGAATCGCTCATTTAGCTTTAAGGTGCGTTTATGTTTTTTTTTTACTGTAAAGCGAATTAAATTTTCTAGGGTTTTATTTGGATAACACTTAACTCATGGGACCCTCATGAGGAATGAAGTTCCTCAGGCTTTTTCTTTAATTTCGAATGTAATTCTATAATATGGAGTGTTTATATTTTTACAATTTCTTCATGTAAGAAAAAAACGTTATTATATGCGGTTATCACTATCTGTAATCTGTATTTTTTATTCTATAATTTTTCAAAGTAAATAATGTGAAGTATAGAATCAAATCCAAAAGTTTAATGTAATATTTTAGAAAAAATATTCAATTATTAAGATTTAAACATAAAATGGTGAATTATAAATGATATTAAAAAATGCTGAAAAAATATTCTTTACATTCAGTATTAAGGTTTGAGCACGTACAAATAGACTCTTATATAATAGAAAGAGACAGAAAGAAAAAGTAGCATTAAGCGAGTAAGAAAAAAGAACGTAACGTTTTTTCATTACGTGACGGTTTCTATCAGTCAACTAGTATCGCAGGCCGCGTTGGGGATTATTGTTCCAAAAAATATTAAAAAGAAAATGCAATTAAGATGTCTTTGTTCAATAGGGTGTTACTCGTGAGTGCAAGCGAAGGTTTCCCAAAAGTACCGAAACATAATATAGACCCGAAAACGGCCGACGAACTGTTTCGAAGTTACTCAAACGTCGACAGCGTACATATATACACACACGACACGCCACCTTTCTACAGAATGTTCAATTTGGTCACTAATTTCGACAAAATGAACAACACAGATTATATACAGTATTCTCTGGTAAGTTCTTGAAATAGTCTCTTTCTAATATTTACCTGACTTGTATTTTTTTATTAGGTTTTTAATCTTTTTTTTTCTCTTTATAAAAATAGACTGACCATCATTAAAATTGGCACACTTAAATGTATTCTTCAGAGAGAAGGTTATTATGTTGTCAATTTTACTATAGCTCACCACTGGATAACTATTTATAAAAGTTTTATATTGCAATTAAAAGTTGAAGAAATTGCGAACGATTGCCCTACTATATAACAGAAATATTTAAGCCTGAAATTGTAATATAAATATAATTTATTATTATTTTCGTACAGTTAAAAAAATCGTTATGCTTCAGTATCAATCTACTTCCATATGATAATTTTATTTGATCTCATTACCGTTAAGTTTTTGCATTAAGAGACATCTTGTGATCATATTTCAATAATACAAACAAATTGTCAGCGTCACCGTCTCGAAATACTTACGGGATGTTTCCATCGAAATTGTTTCTTTTTGAAAAACAATTGAATCAATGTACTAATATAATCAAATTTTTTTTTTAATTAATAAATCGATTATGTGCTTGGTAGTTATAAATTTACGTCAACTAACTGATTTTACAACTGAATGCGATGCAAAAGTCGTAGGAAGAAAACCCTTTTCGTACAATGAAAATGACAATGTAGAGAACGTCGGAAATCCAATTCCTTGGAACAAAAAAACTTTACAGTTAAAAATTTAGTACAAGAAATTAGCGGATAGATGGCGTTAAAAACAAAGCTCGATGGTTACGTACGATCTATTATTATTACCACCGATCTTGCCATTCGGCGTTTCACAACGGAATTCGTTACATTTCAGACGGCGACAATGCTGATTCTGTATTTGGAGAGTTCTACGACGTTTTTCGATTACCTTCCGACTAGACTTCCTAACGCGCTGTCGTCGGCGTCCGAAATACGTTTGTTTGCGGCAGCTCTTGTGTTACGCAGTTTAGGTCAATTGGTGTGTAACGGCCATGCGGCTCTTAGTCTCACAGCTGTCGAAGAAGACGATGGTGAGAATAATTGTCCATGTTTTTTTTTCATATTAAGAGGTTTCAGGTCTCATAAAGAGGTTAAGTTTATTTGTTTCTATTATATGTTCGCCCTGAAGCGACTGATTCGAATCTGAAAATTTTTTCACTGATAAAAATTTTGATCTCTCTTACTGCTATATGATATTGAAATTTTCCAAAGTGTACGTACAGTTTAGGATGGTTATTGTAATTCACTTATTTTTTAATTATAGTCGTCTGAGCAATTATCTTATAAAATAATTAAAATCACTGACAGATTGCTTAGTTCTTGGGCCATTAATTACTTGAGGCGCTTTTGAGGATTTTTTAACCTCTCTTCCCCCCAGTGAAATGTTATGGTATTTGTCTCGACGCACTACCCCCTGTCTTAAATATCATGTGAGCACAACCAAAATTGATATTTTGAGTAGAAATGCATTGGATTTAGTCACAAAAGAAAAAAATTCTTTATTATTTTTATTACGACTAGTGAAGATCAGTATTCGAGATTGTTTAGATCGTAATCTAAAATCAGAGTGATAACATTAAATAATACTAAAATGATAATTACTAAAATATATAGAAGAGATGTGTCAGATGTCAGCATATTTTACTCTAGAAACGTGTTGTGTTTTGAATTAATTTCAGTTTCTCCCACTTTTTCCCGTTTTTTTTTCTCGAATATAAATTACGTGATATTTGCCGACATCTCGTCCTTCCCGATGTGAGATTTAATGATATTCGGCTTGAAATTATTCCGTGAAATGTTTTTGAAGTTATACTTCTTTTGTCGCGTTTGAAAAAAATGATAAGAGTAAATTTTTACGATGCGCGCACACACCGACACGAAAAACCGACACCCTGAAGTTAGCTGTAGTCAACATTTTATTCAAAAAAACGTATGTATGTATTAAATACCTTTTTTCTATTGTTAATGTTATTTTTTCTACAAACATAGAGTAAGGCGAAAGATAAAATTTTTGAAAAGATTTTTATCTTGTTACGCCAGAGAAGTATAACTTCTAACGCGTGTACATAAGTACACACACACACTTTTTTTTATGATCCAAAATATGAATAGAGTATAATTACAAAATGATTCTCAGGCCGAACGATAACTGAGAGAGAGATGCGTCGTGCAACTGCAATATACCCTTCGGCTGCAATGATGAACCATTCCTGTGATCCGAACATTATAAACACGTGAGTTAGTGGCACGTAGTTCACTGAGCTATTGGATTTTAAACCATAAGTGTTTACTATTGGTTATATATTCATAATCTGAGAATCTGAGGGAATTGCAAAGAAAAAAGGAGACTTTGAATATTAGTCTGTCAATTTTGATACTTTATGAATGAACCCATGAATGAATGAATGAATGAATACAACTGAAAAAGAAAATGGTCAAAATACGAGACGTTTTAATGAAACGTCAAAAGGAAAAGATATACAAACTTCTGCATGTTAGAAAGAACTAAAATAAATAATAGTTCAGAGTCAAGCATACAGATATTTTTATATTATGCTTTTCATATGGGATATAGTTTATTGATGTAACTCCTATAATGTAATTCCTTCATGACGTCATTGTTTTTTATTTAACATGGATTGTCAACATGACAATACATTTTGTAAATATAGAAATGGTAACAAATTTTGGTAATTAAATTTAAATGTAGTCATACTTATAGACAACTACGGCATTATTACTGTTACTTAATATTTAAGTAGTGTGGGGGCAACATATCTCCTGTCAACTTTAAATTCACAATTTTTATACACATACAATTTTCCACACAATCCATCCATATATAGTTCTCTCTTTCTCAACTCCTATATTCATACATAATATTGGTCTAGTTATTTTATCGTTATTCTTTATTATTCCTCAACCTCTGTCACTTAAGCTATATGTATTCTTTCTGTGATATACACATTCCTAATATTTTTTATTCTGGTTACATCTCATATGTATCACAAAGGACGGTTCTAGTTACATAACTTTTATCTCTCTTAACATGTCCATAACACACTAACCTATTACTCTATAACTTCTCTGTGTTACTGATTCTATATGCGTATTTCCTTTGATATACTCAAGGCTAAATTTATCCATTTCCGTTACACATCCATCTCAACATTAAGTTAACCTCCTACAATATATAGTGTGTGCAAGCTCGTGTCGTTTTCTATTTACAGTTTCTATAATAGCAAGCTGATAGTGCGTTGTTCCCGGGAACTGTTCGCGGGCTCTGAAGTGTTCAATTGTTACGGTCCTCATCGTTCCCGGGAGACGACAGCACACCGACGTGCGCAACTACGAGCCCAGTATATGTTCCATTGCAGTTGTACTGCGTGTACGGATAACAGCCGAAGGGATTTCATCGTAAGATACTAATAAATCTTAATGTTAATCATAGAGTTTGTCTTTACAATTGTCTCGATTTTCAGTTATCGTCTAATCTGAAAAAAAAAACATTTATATGCAATGACACTAAATTAATGTCCACTAGTAATGTTGTTAATAACTGCTATATCGATACCAGTAACGAATGAACAATTATTAGTTATTCTGCTGTTTGGTTGTCGGGTGGATTGTATTTTCTGCTACTTTCTACTTTGATAACCTAGTGTTTTTATTAGAGACTATTACTAAAAATTATCAAATGAGTAATATTATTGTAGGGAGTTTGATAAAATCACCGAATTTAAGTTTCTTGAAATTATTTTTCCCACCCATTTCACTTGTGTATAGTAACCGAGCTATATTACGTAAGATGCCACCAATATTACAAGTTCTGTATAAAAATTAAAAGTTATAAGATCCTAGTAAAATAGACATGTTAATGAAATAAATATGTGTTGTTCGCATCGTTACTTTGAGTGAAAACAACGAGCTCTCCCTTTCACATCTATCGCTTGTTATATGCTAGCTTGTTTACTCATTTGATAAAATTGGTATCCATTTGATAGAAACAGCTCTAATTATTGGTTAGTCTATTACCCCACTTGTAATCGGTTGTATACATTTTGAGAACGGCTTATTATTGAAGGATTTCATAAGAAATTATGAGTATGCTTTAAGACATGTCTAAGAGACGAGGAGTGGATTATTTGTTTTGTCTCTCTCATTCCATGCCATAGAACAACTATTTTAGTTTAGCACCAATATTGGTGCTTAAGAAATGGGCTGCGTTATAAGATTGAATTACATTTTAATATAGATGTTCGTATACAAATGAAAATTCCTCGATGTGATCGAATTATCGGAGCAGTGACATTTTTTTTTTTTACATAACAGTCCCTGTTTACTGCATATGCCTGTCAGAGTTGCAAAGGGCCTGTTCTAGTGACAGGCAAACGAGCGCGATGCCAACAATGCAAGTCAGATTTTCAGCTGGACAAAGCCGTCGCAGCTATTGAAAGGGCTGAAGAATACATGTTGCAAGGTATGTTAATACCATTTTTTTTATTGTCCTAATATTACATTCCGAAAATCACATACATAAAATCCATAATAGAAGTGAATAGGAATTCCTAGTCATAATACGAATATCATTCTTCAGGTGAGCTACTCATACCTTCTCCCATCTTCATCTAGTGCTAAAGAAAAAAAGAAATAAAATGGTTCCAAGATCTGCTGTCTTTTGTCTTACTCACTTTTTTGTTTCAATGAAATCTGTTATTACATATTTTGTTTCTCAGCGGATAACACTACAAATTTGGAGGAAAAATGTGAAAAGATCCAGTCTTCATTAAAATTAAAGCAACAAATATGGCATCGACATCACAAGTCACTACGGGTGACGGCGGATAGATTGGCTAGACTTTACGCAGACATGGGTAAGTATCTGTCTATAATCACGCTGTGCGTCACTGATATAAGCAAAATGATTAGCAAAAAAACTCTTCTGTATTCTTAGAAAACTTTTTCAATTTCCGATTTTAGAATCGCGCTGTTGATACATCACATGTAACGATGGTACCAGCAGACTTGTTTTAAGCGCCATCTATCCGCTGATGTTTCGTATTGTTTTGTTAATAGTATATGGTGTAAATGTTTGATATCTTTTAAGTTATCAGCGAATTTGTTCTGAGCGTCATTTACATTGTAATTGTTAGAAAATTTAAGAATTTGTTTTTATTCATTCTTATGAGTAATTCAAATTGTAACTATTGTGTGCTGTAATGCTAATTTGTTGACACGAAATTAACAATTGCTAAGTACGGTCAGAGGTTTATGTTTATTTTAAAACCCGTTTTATATCGATTTTTACAACTATATCTGTTATCGCTTAAAATTAAAATTCTTCTTTATTAACACTTTATTCTTTTCAAATATTTTTAAAAAAAATTTACCGCCGTATCACACCAACACAGCACAATTTGTTGAGGCACTGTGACTATGTTAATTTAAATCGCAGTTGAATGCAGTTCTTTGATGATCTCTATAATCAAGGACTGTCAATAACTGTTGAAGCAATGATGGCTCAGTTGATAGTGTATTTGGACACAGTGTCGACGGACGTAGGTTCGAAACCTAGCAATTCAGTCGGAGCTTTTAGTGTAGGGAAACATCGTGATGCAACCATGACATGATGGTTGGGCTTTTTCAAAGTCCGCCTGGCTAGCTACCACTCTTAAGCTGAAAATCTGTCGCCAACACCTGTTGCACTTTAGAGCCAGTCTCCCTCTCTTGGTTTAGCATGACTACCATCTTAGACCACATCATCATCATTTAACATCTGATGAGATTGTGGTCAAACGCTTAACTATAAAGTATTTAAAAAAAAATTTGGCATAAAATCAGGTGACTTGGCAGAATTCAAATTCAACAAGTAACAGCTTATCGGTATACAAAACAATGCATTGTATATAAAAATAATTAATTTATTATTCGACAATAATTCTTCGTTATAAATCGTTGTTAGTTATTTTGTTGTTTGTATCGAGGCTTTGAGTACGAGCGACAGAAGTGCTCTTCCTTTCACACCTATTAGTTATTGTATAATGCTAATTCGCGAGTTGCGACAATACTGGATGACCGTTATTATTATCATCAATAATATCTAATAGCAGAATTACGAAGACTTGTATGTCGTCCAATATGTAGAAATGATTACATTATTAGTTCTTATAATGACCAAATTAATAGCAGCTGAGCATCGAAAAAAACCCTCAGTACAATTTAGACTATACGAGGGTTTGGGTATTTGTGTATTATCTATTAACTTCTCTCTTCTCTCACTTCTCATCTCGACGTTCCAGGGGAGTTCAGTAAAAGTATGGAGTTGATAAAACAGAACATAAAAAGCCTCGAGTACCAGTTCGGTTCGTTCAGCGTTGAAGTGAGTATTCTGTGGGTGTATTTAATATTGAAGAATGATGAGATTTTTGTAATATATGGCACAAACGTTACTTTTATACAATTTTTATGATTGAAAAGTTAATATAACACGGTAGATTGGTTCCGCGTTGTAGGAGTATAACGCGTTTCTATGACCCCGTATAACGCGTTACGTATAAATTAAAAACATATTTTATTTGTTGTAGAGAAATAAATTTCCTTTTTAAGTAACTTAGGTTTTGTTTTCTTTTCACACTTGTCATGACTTAAAACTAAATATTTTATTTAAAATAAAATTTATACAAATCGAATTTTCTACACCTTTACACAAATTTAATTTAATTTTATAACAACACAATTAAAACACACAGAACAGTACAGAAATATAATGTGGGAAATCCCCGCGTTATATGGGGGAATACCCTTGTTATAGGGGGGATTGAAATCGCGTAATATGAAAATGCGTCATAAGAGTACCGTGTTGTAGGGGAGATTACCGTATATTTTAATGACTAAAGATCGGCAAAGTACTGTTTTTTTTTTTGTTTATGAGGAAGAGCTTCCAGCTATTTAGAATATGTTACCGATTTTAAATAATACTATAATTTCGTAGTCTGTGTACATTTTTCACCATTTTTACGATTGGAAGTAGTATATATGAAAATTGATAATAACTTTTATAGGCATATATTTAATTGTTAACATGTTTAGCGTCTAAATAATGTCTTCCAAAGATAAAAGAAGGCAATTTTTTTCCCACTGACAGGTGGCTCACGACCTCAGGAAGTTGTCAGATGTCATGTTGGAGAGGCTTATCAATACACAACCGAATCAAGATTACAGGTAATTAATATAGAGACTTCTGTGATAGAAGGCTGACCAATATTTTTTAAAGTGTTAATTGTCGATAGTCGTGTCGAAGGTGGAAGAAATGACTCGAGTTATTACCGTAGAAATAATAATACGCTCGATATAAAACTTTTCGTGTGCACTCTCTTTAGGGTAATTTTCTAGTAGCAAAGCGACTCGTTTAATTAATTCTATATAATTTTTTAAAGATATCTTTAACTTGTTTTTAATTGTAATGTTTTTTTTTCACTATAAATTTAAACTATAATATACGCATGATTTTGCACCGAAACCTAATAATCTATACTCTTGTATTAGTCATCGCATCGGTTACAGCACCGATGTAGGCTTAAAAATAAATATAATAAATGAAACGTTTATTATCTGTGCCAGTGTCAGATTGTAGAAAAATTCTTTAATTCGTCCATCTCGTTCATTATAGTGTACTGTAGTCCTGATTAAGTGTAATCCAAAACAGGTTATTAATTCATAGGATCTAGTCGAACCATCTAATATCTTCATTTTGCCAACCGATTTCTTCATACCGAAGGTAATATCTACGAGAAATATTATGACAGTTCTATGTCCAGAATCGAATTTCCCGATTAGTGTATAATTTTGTTGAATTCGAAACGTGATATTCCAGGGAATGGTGTCTGGAGGCACACAAGATCATAAAAAAAGCGATACAAGTTATGGAACTCAATTATGGTTCGTGGGAGATGGTCGTTAAGAGACTGAAGGAGCAAGAGGCGATCGTGGCCTCTCTACTTGCGCATAGCCGTACCCCGGACGTAGCCGATAATATACACCAAAATCTGCATTATAATTTGAAGATTTAGAAATGGTTGTCTCATCTGAAAGTTGTTTTAACTTGTCAATGAATATTACATATTGTTCGCTTACCCATCGTATTATAGTCGATGGAGGCAATGGTATGAAATTCAATACTTTTCGATATCCATCTGGGACAGCTCGATAGTTATTTAAAGCGATAAGCGCTCAGTGGTTAATGTGTATGGATGCCGCTTTAATGGGTATCGGTCCGAATACCTGCAACGAGCCTAAATTTTCAGTGGCGGATATCGTGGAAATGCCTAATATGGTGATAGGATTCCTAATGCCAGTCTGGGTAACTACCACCCTCAACTTGAAAATCTGTCGCCAAGCACCTGTAGGTATTCTGGCAGCTACACTCGAATGCCAGGTTTTTTTTTAATGTATCTTGTGTATAATTTTGGGCTACGTCATCATTTAACATCCGGTCAAATTATTGTCCAAGGGTGAAACCTATAAACAAAAAAAATACTGCTCATTTCGTTAACGAGTGATATATAAAAATTATACTCGGAAATAATGGAAAAAATGTAGCGAAAAGTTAGCCATTGGAGTAATAAAAAAGAAAAACAATAAAATAATGTTATAACAGAGTTGTTCTTAGTAAAACTGTAAAACATTTTTTCTATACTGCAGTTGAAAGAATTAATATATTTAATAAATATCAATAAAATTTAAATATCTGTTGTTTAAACCGCCCAAACGGCTGAACTAACGGTGAAAGAGACTTACAGACGGATAAAGACTTTTTAAAGTATTATCTAGGCTATATATCATTACCTCGCTCCATAGAGGTTAAGCAGCAATAATGGAATTTAACAGAGATAATTTAAAATTGGTGATACGGTTGTAGGGATTAAGTAATAAGGACAGATTTACAATTAAAAAATTGTAAAATCAAAGAACGTACTTCTGATCGAACAAGAACATGATTCTCAAGCAAAAAAGCAAAAGCAAAAACCTGAAGTTTTATGAGAAATCCATTGAAGAAAAAATGTTATCTGATGAAATAAAGATCAAATTTGATTGAACCTCCGTATTGTAAGAACATTTCGGGTGGTAGAATGATAAATATATTGCTATCACACTCACTCTCATTATCATTGTCGAGTTTCCGCCGGTGCTATGAGTTTTGATTAGGCATTGTTTTAATTAGGGGTGTACGAATAATGCTCGAATCGAATCAAATAATGATGTTCGATACGAATTCCGAATCAAATAATCGAATTATTCGAATAATTATAAAACTAATAGTTATAGGAAAAACAATTATTATTCAAAAATCAAGATATAAGTGTCCTTAAAAAAGAACTTCAATTTACTATGTAATTCAATTTTACAATAATAAATTCCTAATAACGAAAATATTTATTAAAAATGTACTTTTTCCGTTAAATATATATAATTTTATAGCATTTAAATTTTAACAACATTTTGATAGAAATAGTCGAAATATTTTATCACAAAAAGACACTATTTCTATATAATTTCGTGTTTTAACAAGTTTTTAGAATGTTGTGCTTTTAATTTTTATCACATATCACAAAACTCAGTTTTAAATTTTGGCGTATAAAATCAGTTTACAACTAATACGGTACAAACGTATAGATTTTACTATATTTGAATATTTCATACGACCATTTATAAATTAAGAATTCGATTATAGTTTATAAAGAAAATTATCAGTGCCTTTGGAATAAATAATATTTTCAAATAAAAATAAAATACTTTAATTTGTAATTTTAATTTTTTCCGCCACATTTTTATTAGAAATAAAGGTTCAGTATTTTTGAATGTACTTAATGGCTGGTGTCGACCTTGATGGCGTTACTGGTTACTGCGTAACGTTCCATACTTGGATGTTTATTTGACGCATAATTGAAATTATTTGAATAATCCGAATAGTTAGAATTATTCGAATAGTTCAAATGTTCTATTCTAATTTCGAATCGAATTATTCGATTTGATTCGCTATCGAATAATTCGTTAATTCGAATATTCGCACACCCCTAGTTTTAATATCACAATTTGTGATAAGGGAAAGTATAAAGTTTATTAAATTTTTTACTCGTAAATTCACGTAAAAAAATTATTTTTACAAAACAATATTTACAGTATAATAGATCCGTAATTATATATTAATTTTCAGCAAAAAAACAAAACGATTCATTGATGACAATACTTACAACTAAATTATTTATATTAAGCTCAAAAACGTATATTAGTAGTACGATTCTATTATCGAATATATTAAACATTAAATAAACACTTAAGAAATATAATCACGAAAAAATGATCAATAAGTGATATAAATTTCATAGTTTTCTATAAAGGTTATGTAACTAGCATAGTCGCCAATAACGGTTGTCAATAATGAAATACTGTGTTGTGTTATATCGCCATAACTGTTGTCAATTATTCTGCTGTTGGGTAATTTACTGTTTGGTTTTATACACATTTTCGTAACAATGATACTATAATGAGATGAATATACGTTTGTTCGTATTGTAACGTGAAATAATCTCCATTTGACACCTATTTTCAATAATAAGTACATATTGTCAATAATAATAGTAACGGATATGCAACAGCAGAATAATGTAAAGCGTTGCGTAAGAATAATGCGTTACATTATTTGTTATTGTAATAACGTTTATTTCTAATGACAAGTATATTTTTTTCTACTTCTTTATTTAAAAAAAAACACTACATGTAATTAATTTTTATGTAATGTAATTTTATGTATATAATATTGCCATATTATTTATATATAAAGATATTATTTGCTTGAAAGTTGGTATGTTGTGCTATCTTTTAAATATTTACGGTTGGCTATACAACAACCTTATATAATGTTTGTAGCTTATAGAAATAATGGAAAATATAAGCAATATCATAGTGAGATAATGTAATTGTAAGTATATATCGATTTTAAGCATTAGTCTACTTAAAAATTTTCTCTCTATATTAATAAAATAGGAACTAGAACGAATAATTATTCGTCGGTGTGTCTGTTGTGATCATGTAGCTTGTGAACGATCTGGTCGTATCGAGATCAAATAATGTATTTCATTTATCGAGACGATAGTTTGTAATGATGCTGTGTCCGATAGATGGCGCTGTATTCGTTATTACCGAGGTCTATATATTTTTTTTGCACCGAAATGACTTTTATTCGTGATATATGTCAGTAAAGTGGCAAAAATTAAGAATATAAAAGGCGTTGTTATTGAGTTATTCAAAATTTGGAAACTGAAAGAAAAACGTTTGTCGGACCGATTGGTATATTTAAGTTTATACGGATAGAAGTATTTTATCATGTGAAATGACCGCAAAAACTGTGTTTATTTTAAACGGCGTAATTTGTTTGGTATTAAGGTATAATTTACAAGTAAGTGTTATCATAAATTAACCCACAATTGGTATTCCCTATACATTTGTAAACACCGAGACTTGTATGTATAACTTATGTATATAACATAATCATATATATGTATATATATATATATATAACTTAACGTAAAATAAATATATCCTTACGACGATATATCATTAGATTTTAAAAAGTGAGATATATTTACTCTATTTATTATTATATTCGTAAGTGAAAAATACAATGAGGATGACAACGCAGTGATATCCGAACGCTGTAACTTTGCCGATGATGACCTAGATACAGAAATTTCCATGTAAATTACAATTACCCAATTTCTAGGTCGCATATGACAAGGACCCTTATAATTTAGGGAGGCGTGATAACGAGTTACGTAGTAAGGGGACTATAGTATGGGCGATCTTGTCCACCCAATCTGTCTGATTTCATAATTATTCTGTCGAACTAACAATGCAATAAATTTGCGAGAGTTAGGGAGTCAAGTGTTGAAAAAATCATTGTTTAAAACTAACAGTTTGACTTTTAGAATCATATTATATTTTTTGTAAAGGTAGCCACTAAACTGAATACTATTATTGTAATTGTTTTCACAATAATAGTTAATTGTTCGAGGTTTCAAAACGTGGTTGCTATTATTGCATACGAACGTGTCTATTGAAGTTCGTATTCCACCTGAGTTAATGCCTGAAGGGTAGGGTACATGACGCACTAACCTAGGGACAATACCGCTTTCATAATAAAACGACAAAGTGACTGCATTGTCACTGTTGTAAGCATAATGCCATCAAACACTATGAGTGTAGAGAGATCAACCATCCATCACTGATCATGGTTGTCGTGCTGACTTGCTACATTCTCGAGCTGGTATATTTAAGTCACTAAAGGGTTAATTAATATGTGTATATGTGTTGCGTCCCGACAGGATCGGACTGGGTACAGGGTACAGACTCCCTTTTTTACGAAGGGAAATCCTTATGGACATACCTCCCTCCCGGGGTAGAGAGCGGGTAGTGTCGAACTATAACCGACTAAAACTCCATTGTGTAAATCCGATGTTTTAAGGGGCGGCACGGGATTGCTTCCTTTAGACGCCGCCGGATCCCAACCTAGTCAAGAGACAATCAGGTACTTACTGGTCGTTTCCCCGTCCGTGGGACCTGTGCAATAGGAAAATGGGTCACAATCTATCTCTCCAGGTTCAGCTATAGTGATGACAGGAGGCTAGCAAAGCGTCTTCTTTCAAAGTAAAGCTGACCCTCTCTGTCGCCTCCTTCTGCGTGATGACTTCCTCGTGGAAGTAGGCCATCGTATTCCATTCAGCCTCTTTGCTGAGAATGTCTTGCACCACGTTCGGTACCAAGAGATCGTCGCCAAAGGCTGCAACCAAAATACAGCGCTGATCTTCCTACGCAGCACATTTCAACAGAGAGGCATACGGCGGTTGGCTCCCTGCATCATCCGGTGCAGGTACCAACCAAGGCACCCGTACTTGGTTAGCACCTGCGACCAGTTGCAATGACAAATAGCCTCATTTGTCACATCATTGTGGCAAGATCGGATGAACGACATCAATAGTATACTTACTGTATGCACGTCCACCAAGTCCCCCACAGATACAGAAGCAATCCGAAAACTCGAGCGCCTCCAGTATAACTCCATGCGGCAAGCTGTTGAAGGCGTTGATATCCAAGGATTCCGCCAGTAACCTTTCTCTCTGAGAGATCGCCACAGAGGAAAGGGAGCGTTCTCAGGAGGGTCAGGGCGACCAGAGTAGAGCGCCTTGACCAGAAGCCGAATTGCACATCCGACAGGCTCGACTTTACTTTCTCCAGACAACCCGGGACAGTACGCCAGATTTTTAGAGCTTTGACAACTGTCTAGCCGCAAGACAGCGGTCGAATAGCTCCAGAAGCTATTCTCTTAGGTGATCCTAGGGCTATCAATCGATCTTTCGACCTGGTCCATCTCCTCATCCGCGGGGGTACAAGCGTCTGCAATTTCCCTCTCTGCCGTCTCCCAATTGAAGCGGCGGAGTGCCCAACAGGAGAACGTCTCATCTCATCAGGGACAGGAAACCGTTTTGTTTTGGGAGGTGGATAATAAATCCACCTGCATTTCAACGCTCGGATACGCCAATAACCGACCTCCGCTGCTGCATGCAGTTCCCGCGGTTGAGGAAGCACAGCCTAACTTCGGCTGTCCAATTCTCAAACGCCACGCCCCTCAGATCCTGGGCTGCCGCACTCCATACCCGCGACAAACCCGGCACCGTTCTCCCTAACAGAGACGAGCGATCTCCCCAGGAAACACGCACGTCTCTGGTACCGTGAGATTGGTCTTGGACATGATATGGCTCTGTGATGACGGCCATTTCGAAGTTCTACTTCACCATTGTCTACAGGAATCAATCCTAAATAGTATCTCAAGGGTCTAGACCCAACAGAAGATGCATTTGAGCTGCACTCTAGCTGATTAGGAGGCGGCCAACCCGGACCATTTTCGGGAAGCGGGAAGAATGCGAATATGATGATTGTGCCCCCAGCGCTAGTGAGAAGCTTGCTCGTCCTTAGTTATATGGGTTTGCGCTAGGCTTCCATAGTTACTGCCTCTATGGCCTCCTCCCACAACACGTCATACTCGATCCAGGCGACTCGGATGTCCGCTTTCTTAACGGGCCGCACGACCGTGATCAGTCTCTAAAGCGCCGCCCTCACACCCGTCGCGAGCTTTTTAACTTGCTGCGTGGCCAGGGAACACGAGGCTTCTATAATCCTGGCTCCTATGATATTCGGGCACACTCGGACTCTAGAGATGTCCCACTCAGCAACACCTTTACCCTCGACTTAAGGAGAGCGTCCCATAGCTTACCTCCATCTCGACTGCCTCTGGCCGTGGCGTGACCGCTACTGCTTTTTTTCACCCTCTTTCTCATCCGAGGTCGTCGTCGTAATCATTAGCTGAGTCCTACCAGTTTAGCACGGTTACAGACCCCTACTGCCTTGTTACTTACTGCCCTTGAAATCGGGTAATGTGATAAGAATATTCATTTGCATGTTCATGTTCATGTGTGTTCGCTTGATTTTGTTCGACAAAGTTTATTGGCGACGGATTATTAGGTAAGGTTTTATAAAAATGGGTACTTGATGAAATTGTCTATTATTTTAAGTAAAAAAACGTTTACAATTTAAGATATACCTAGTGTTAAACCGAGTATGAAAACAGTTGATTGTAGGCATTTTTTTTTCTCTCTATTTTATTTGTATACCGAGTTTAATGTACTGAACAGTTTTACTACCTCATGCATTGTATTCAACGGAAAGTGAGAATAGATATTTAGATAACATATAAGTTTTAATAGAATTAGATGAATATAATGATGATTGTGTAATCATATTAAGAATATTAGACGATTTCTTGATAATTTATTATTACCAATGATTCAGTACATAAGAATAATAAATACACTGTGCTGACAAATAATGGGTTTATATGAACCGGGCGCTTAGTGAAGATAATCTTTAGCTTTGTTTAGTTTCATAAAAACTTGTATTCCAAACTCGATTATAATATTTGCAAGAATGTTGCAAAATACATTTTAACATTTTCCGATTTTAAATAAATATTTATATACTTAATAATTCTATTATTGATTCCTTCCCTGTATATATATTTGTTTTCTCTAGTGCTTTTCCTTCTTATTACATTTTTGAGTTCATTTTTGCATACTGTGATTCCAACTTCCAGTTCCAATTCAGTTCTTAAGTTTAAAAAACATTCTTTTAAAAATGTGAAGAACATTTTGTTTTGTAATATTATCACATATACATTCAGGTATATATTAATAAATATGTATACAACATATTCCCTATGTATTATAAAAGGTAACTTTTAGCTGTCTACCCGTTAGCGTGATACATAAGTATGTTTTTCTGTCCATGTATTACGGTTTGTATGATTGCTTCAATCTCAATTGATGTTAAATGAAATCGGAGTCTGAACTGAAAGCATTGGTTAATATTAAAAGATGCCTTTTAGAAGATAAAGATAAAAAGACCACAACTCGAATATACGTAGATCCAAGCGGTGTCCGAGCTAAGACAAGCCATTGTCATCGGGTTCATGGTTATTCGTGAGACAAATTTTACAATTACATTTAAAAGTAATTGTGCTTAAAATTAAAATGATTATTATAGACTAGCTGTTGCATGCGGCTCCGCACGCATTTTTCAAATTGTGTTAAAGGAATTTAAAATTGAGAGTAGATATAAAAACTTACAGAAATGCTCTATCAAAAACATTTGCTTTTACACGAGGATTAGGATTTAACACCAACAACATATTTGGAACTTTAATATGGGTTATATATTTGCAACGATATAACCCCTCAGTGGTCACTTTTACTATATAAATAATTAAAATTTCAAGCTATACAATATGTCTTAAAAATGTTATTATATAGGTATAAAATGCTAATATTGTCAATATAATGAAGTTCTTGCGACCATACAAAAAGTTATCGCTTGTCTGTTCCGCAAGAAAATGGATTAAGGTAATACATTTCTGGTCTAATATCTTATTACAAAGACTTTTTCTATGTTTAAAATGAACTATAATGTTGAATTGCAAACAATAAGTAGATAATTTTTTTAAATTAAAACTATATAAAATATACATACACTTTTCATTTAGATAAGCCAAGATATAAAACTGTATATCTGTTTGTGAGCAGTTTATAATATTTAGTAATTGAAATAGTGCTCATTGAACTCGACGCAATATTCTTGTACGTGGCTATGGTTGCTAACTTCCGTAGACGCGAACGCGGTAGATAAAACAAAATGGCCGCGAAATCGACCAAAAAGAGCATATAATACAAATTTCATACATATAAATATATATATATTCGTCACGCACATGTTTACAGTGAACAAATTTATGCTTATTTTCACGTAAACGAAGTCGCGGGTGTCAGCTAGTTTAAAATAAAATAACCTAAATTAGTTCGTATAACTTCAGTTATCTACGAGTAAAAGTCCTGTGAAAATCGGTCCAAGCGTTTCAGATATTCCACACGGATAAAGTTCCGAATAACAGCTAGGTTATACATACAATAAGAAAGTCTGTCTGTACTTTTTTTTTGATTTTTGAGAAAAAAATTGTTGCAGGTGTCTAGGTATAACTAATAGAATCCATTTCGATCATTTTTAGAAATGTCTGTCTGTTTGTTTGAACAGGCATCACTGGTAAAGTACTAGGTTTCTGATAAAACTCCAATAATCAAGCATATTCCGGAGCAACATAAATTTGTTGTTTCATTAAAATCGGTTAACTCTATCAAAAGTTATTGTAATTTTAATGACGACGGGAGTTAAATATGAGAGAAAAATAGATAAGTAAATGGATTTTAGCCTCATCTAAAACCCAGGGTAATTTATAACATAAATAAACATTGCCACGGTATTACATTACTATAGAACGAAAGAAAAATGGTTAATTTTTTATTTTCACATAAATAAATATTAATAACCAAAGAAGTTCAGTAATTAATTAATATGCATTATTGCAAATAGATGGCGCTCAACCACCACTTTCTATAATATACATTCTAAAAATTGGCCAATTACATATATCACACATTTCTATAAATTGAATAACTTACTTTGTACTTTGTATAAGTAAAATATGATTTTTATTTTTCGATCGCAAAAGATTTATAATTAAATTTGTAAATTTCTAAGTATTTTTGTTTTGTATATATTACAAGTTATTAAACATTATCACTTTTTATGTTAATTTTTTATTATAATAAAAAAATAAAGAGACTAAAATTGTTAATTGAACATAAATGTAAGAAACAATCGTCTTTGGAAGCAATAACAGGCTACATTTTTGACGACAACAGATGGCGCTAAACTTATAATTTTATTGGTTTACTGTCTTAAGAATATTATTGTAAGGAAGAGTATAGACAACAATGAGATAATTTCTGTGTTTTTTAGGTTTACTTCGAATTATAATTTTCATAAATTTACCTTGATTCTAATGTTTTAATTAGAATTTTGCATGAATGAATACTTTTTGGTTTATGCATTAGGGAGTATGTAGTCCGGTGAAACTGTAAACGCCTTGCCAGGCCAACAGTGAAATCAGTTCGAAAAAAAAAAGCATTAGGCAGCTGGCATTTTCTTCGAGCGGTATCGTGGAGAAAAAAGGCCTGCATGCAGTGCAAAAAAAGAAAGGATAACATACAAATATATTAATAAGAATGAGCTATATATTATATATAAAAGTAAATTACGGTAATAGGAGTATTTATTATTTCGCTTCTATTATTGTTTTGTAGTTGTTGAATTATGAAGAATGTATCTGATATTAGGCATCAAATTATTATGTCCAATAGACATACATGGCTTCTTTCAATGGGTTTTTGATTTGGTCTGTTGGATGAAATTAGAAATTCGCAATTAAACAAATCGGCTCTTATTATGTACTAAAACTTCTGAAAAATATCGGCTAATATCTGTAATTATTGTATTTTGTAACTCTTTCGAGTGATTGTATCACAAACAAGTTTTACTTAAAATTTACTGATAAGTTTCACGTTCAAACAGTATCGAATTAATATTTGGTTGTAAGTAATGAACTGGTATAACTAAACGAGTATTTCTGAGACGAGATTAGGTGACAGTAACACGGTTCGGTGAGACTTGCTACTGCTTGAGACCAAAGTCGATAGCAAACGGGTCATTTATTATTTTAAATTCATACTTTCGAAGACCTACATGTCGATCATATAAAAATTAAAGGGTGTTTGAAGCACGGCTAACTGTTGTTTTGAGTAACATCCCATATATCGAGAGTCAGATTACAAATATACAAGATATACAGATATAAATTCAAATTATTTCGTTTATCACTGTGTTTTTGTATTGCCTTCCACGCGGACGTAGTTGCGGGCACAGCTGGTAACTAATAAATACATATTGTGGTGAATTATTAACTTTATCGATTACTTTATTCTTCAACTATTATTGTTTATTTCTAATTTTGACATTTAGTTTATTATTCCAGTAATCACTTTAGTGTATGATCATTTGCGTCTCTAATCCTTTGTAAATTACTCTATATACGTATGTACCTATATCTAAATGTCTTATTAATCCAAATACACAGGTTTTCGTAAATTAGCTGTCAAAGCGTTCACAAGACTACCACAATCCAAGTCATATCTTCATCTCACAAAATCTTCCGAGTTATATTATACGTATAAAATCGAAACAAGTTAATGATTAATAAATCCCAATTTAAAATTTTTATAATAATATTTTGACTTTGTTTTGTTTTTTTTTCGAACTGACCTACACTGTTAGCCTGGCAAGGCCACTACAGTTCCACCGGACTACTAATGGGAGCGCTTAAGACACTCGCCAGATTTGTTTAGGCGATCAGCGCAAGGGCACTCGGTGCGCCTCGACTTAAACTGTCGCCGAATTTCCCGATCTGACCAAGCTAAGCTAAACTAAGCTAACTATTATTTCATACATATATAAATTCGTGAAACATACACGTGTACCAAGCTTGTGTGTTTCACGAACTCATACATGTATCTTGAATCTGACTACTAAGTTAGTATAAGCTAACTCCATTCGAAAAAGCGATTAAAAAAAAAACAAACCCAACCACTATGTGTACCTACATGTGTGTATGTGCACGTGTGTGGGGTGATCGGTGTTGAGCCTTTGTTTTGTATTAACCTCTTGACTGTACTTAATGCTATATTCAAAGCGATCAAAAGTTTGACTTAGACAAGTATAGCACAAAAGTATTTATTATCAATAATATTTTATTTGGAAATGGAAAATTAATCAACATTGTACCTGTTTATTTTCAACGCATATTGAGAGATCGAATTACATAGTTTTTGTTATTTCATAGCGGTAATTTTTTGCACACAATTCCTATCAGCTTTATAGAACGTTTTAAGTGCAGACCACAGCGAATATTCGAAATAATGTTTGATACGAAATGAATGAGGATTAAAGAAAAAAAAAACATTTCATTTTTTACAAAAGTTTTTATTCTGGTATACAAAGGGTTTGCAAGCATTATCGAAGTGTTTACATACATTTCTATATATATAGTATGTAGATAATTGTAGAAAACTTATCTAAAACATTTATTTTTTTTGTATTATTATTTTAAGTTACAATTTTACCACACTTATAGTTTAAAATTACGCCGAGTTACGTATTTACGGAAGTTTATTCAGAAAAATCGATTTTGAACATATACCAACGTACCCAAATTTGACTTTGTACTCGAAATTGAACTACTATGAACCGTATTTATTATATAAAAATAACTCGTAAACCTCACCTCTTAGAAGAAAAAAAGGTTTCGACTAATTTTCCTTTATCTATGTGCTCATGAAGTTGAAAACAAAGTTTCAAAGAGAAAAAGACATCCCACTTTTAGTATGAGTTAAAAGCAAAAAAGTTAAATGTAAAAAAAAAAAATCCTTTTTTCCTCTTAAGAGGCGAGGTCTTCAATTTCAAGTACAAACCAGTACGACGTCTTGTTCAATTCGATTTTATTAAGTACACTTCCCATGAAACTTTTCGATTAATATAGACATCAATTACGATATATTGAAACCAATACATTATATGAAAAAAAAAACATTAATTTCCGCTTACAAAAAAAACACATATTTGGAACAACATCTGATTGATTATATGACACCGACATTTTGACAATAAAATAGCCCAATGTACTTTTCAGAATTTTTTCAAAGAAAATACAAACAAAAAGCAATCAATCACAAGTAAAAGTGTGACTTTTTTAAATTTTTATAGTATTGTGACACAAATATGAAAAACAAAAAAAAAATACATTTCGCAATAATTTCACAAATAGTACAATTCACCACATCAAGAGTATACAGAACATCATGAAATACTTTTGAATAAGACAGAACTCACGTTACTACGCATTATTATATCTGGGTAAAGGTATAGCTTAAACGATTATTATTTTATTCTAAGCGAGGGAGAGCCTCTTATGTGGGTAAAATGTACAGTCTCATACAACAACGATATACATTTAATAAGATTGCCTACGAAAAACTGTTAATCGATTCTCCATTAGCAGTCGCATATGAGAATTACTGACAGGTCGGTACACACATTAAATGAGTTTCTCCTGATGTGCTTCGGTGTATTACAGGGGAAAGACGAAGGAACAAGTGGCTCAAAAGTTTATTTTCCTTACCTTTGTCAAAGACTGAGGTATAAAAATGTATAAAAGTGTGGGGAAGAAATCCTCTTTACAAATCACCGAGGAAGACTACTTTTAATGGAAAGTAACAGGACAGGTTTCATGTGGATTCTAACCAAGAGGAAGAATGTCTAGTTCAAAAATGAAGGGGATAGAGGGCGTTTGATAGGCGTCACAGAAAGAAACCTCGACTTCGGGGGCTTCTTGCTTGATGTGTGAAAGTGTGGGATGAGATTACGTTTTTATTAATGACAAGTGAAAACAGATTATACATTCGGTTTCACATAACTCATTTCCTATCGAATTGGGATACCCACAATAGGAATTTTCCAATTAACCATCAAAATAAAAGAAGCCGTACGGAATCTGTGATTATTTACCGACATCAATTATCTCCGTTTGGACTAAAAAGTTGAGGCAAATAAATGCACTGCTAATTTCTTCGACTAACAGACGACTTCCGACTAAATGCATATCGTATTAGCTTAGCTTACTTAACTCGCTAACATGTAACACACATTATTATAAAGTAGATTAAAACTTCAAAACCTTTACGTACGGCTACTAAATGATATATGTTTAGTAGCAGTGCTAGCGCAGAAGCTTAGACATATAGCAGAGATCTACGTTCGATATGACCTCGAAAGCGATAGCACAATCAAGCATCAACCACATAGAACCTATCATCTAGCGTACTTTGCACTTTTTTTTTCATCTCAACAGTGCCCTAGTTATATTATACTTCTGTCAATTAGCGAAAATAATGTAAAGCTTTGATTTCACTGAACGATGTACTTTATTAACGATAGTTGAACTTATCGTCTGTTTATTGTAAACGAAGCATTTGTATGTTTTAAACTTTTGCCTCGCTAGGTGAAAAAAATATCCCATGTCCTATTCCGCATCATAATCGATTTCTAACTTAAATTCAATTCGAATCCCTCTAGCCGTTTGAGCGTAATTCAAGGAAAACATTCAAATAACCGAAAATTTATACGTATATTATTTTGTCACAGAAAATGAAAGGTAGATTAAGTTTATATAAAAAAAAAACTATGGCCTGTCTCACGACATAAGCAACCTCTTCACCAAACTCCATTAAAACCCTCCGAGCCGTCTAAGCTTGTTTGATGAACAAACCTACGTACTTCTTCTGCCTTAATGAAATATTACCAAATAGATATCATTCGCCCGCATCGTTGGGCGTAAATTGACTTTACTAATAATTGATAAGAATATTACGCGATATAATCGACTTCTACGGAAAAACATCCTTACAGTCCTACAATATGTGTATATGTGATTACCTAAATCTAGATTAATATAGCGAACATGGTATGAACCAGTTTTTAGAATGACTA
The DNA here is from genome assembly GCA_035772565.1 of Antheraea assamensis. NCBI lineage: Eukaryota > Metazoa > Arthropoda > Insecta > Lepidoptera > Saturniidae > Antheraea > Antheraea assamensis. The sequence continues at coordinate 2,326,499 of JAQQSE010000010.1, read as the reverse complement.
ATTCATAAAAGATACTCATGCTGTATTTTAATATAGCAAACGCGTAAGCCATTTAGAGATCAATTTATCTGTCCCTTTATATATCGCGAACAAGCGGGAAGCACGAGTCGTGATTTTAAAACCTAAGTAAGTTTCTCAAAAAACTTTTTGTATATTATTAATCAATCGTACGTACGAGATAAAAATACATTCACTTCGCCAACGTGTGGTCGTTATTAAATCTATAAAAATCATTCAAACGACATACGTGTATTTTTACATTTCTATACAACGTTACGTCATACTATATTTAATTATGATGATGCCGTTACGAAATTTCTAGAAATTTTACCATAATCCTATAAGAAAATATTGACCAATCAAACGCTAAGCTGTGTTTAAACACAGCTTGATGGGGCTTTAACCCTTTAGTAGCTACTATTTAAAAAAATATATTATTCATCGTTTAGCATAAAATCTATGATTAATTGAGGAGAATTATTTCTCACTACACTATATCCTATGAAGCCTATATGAACTGGCCTTAAAAAAAACTAAAGAGACTCCAGTAGAGCCAACTAAAAGATAACTTGTAAATAAAATCGCGCGTCTATACACTATGCTAGACGATATTTACCGATTAACATATTTTTAATACGACAAATGTATATAATCAATTTTAGAACCTATCTCAATAAATAAATGTCGCTTTTCCCCTTTAGGAATGCGCGGTCGTTGTCAACATTCTCATCTGATGTTATTATATGTGTTGATTACTCTGAAACCCGGTTCGGTACGTGCTTCTCATGTCGGGTTCTTATACTTATTTACGCTTAAGTCTAGACTTAATATTGCGGCAGTATGTAGCCAGACGAGCTATATGAAATGCTCTATCAACATGCTAGAAACTTCTAATATCGTTATAGGAATCGGTGTACGTTTCCCACTGTTTATTTTCAATATAAATTTAAAAACACACATTCAGGACACGATAAATATGTTTTTCTAGGCGGCGATATAGGCAACGGTTTGTACCTAAGCCGTTAACTCAATATCCATATATAGAAAAAATGCTACAATTCCTTACGTAGCAGATGCAATTTCAATCTACGCTTATAATCTAAGTATGGGCGGAAAAAATACTCGAATCGAAAGTTAACATAATATATAATTAAATCATAGAAGTAACTTAGTACACAGTATTTTCAGAATTATAAATTACAACGACGTTACTGTACCATTTTATTTTTGTATACGCGCGTAAACATCCTATCCAATCATAAAGCAGTACGTTCGCTCGGGTTAATTAACTATTGGTGAATATTAATCGATTGTGTAAATCATTCAATTTTGATCATGTTTTAAATCGATACTTTCTATTGTTTCTGGGTATCGTAATATTATCGATGTAACTTATATTTCTGGTTTTACTATGCCCAAATGTAAATGTACAGGACCGGATTTAAAGGCTGCAAGGCTATGTATGTAATGTAAGAAACAAATGTAAATCCGAATATTTGTTAATATAATAATTATTTGAGTTGTCAAAAAAAGTATTTAAGTTATTTTTGTTATTAAAAAATTTACAAATCATTAACTAACGCATATCGCGAAGACTCGTCTCAAATAAGGATACCAGAGTCAAAGCCACCCTTGTCCTCCTCTAAATTTGGCCCTGAATTTATACAAAATTGAGGATAAAAACTGCTAAATATATACCATCTTAAATAATTATATGTATATATATTATATACTCTGCGAACTGAACACCGACTTCGTTAATACTATCGCCATCGAAGCGTGTCACTGTCCTGTCGAACATTCACACAGAATGTGACACACCACGAACTGAACACTTTAAAATAACCACAAACTTATCCAACAATAAATTATTAACCAACATCTCACCCCATTATTTAGCAGTGAACAGAAATATCAATGATATGATATTAAAAAAAAAATGGGATAATTTAGTTTATCAAAAAAAAAAAAAATCTTAATACTGGAAATAATAATAATTGTATAAAATATTATTAGTCACAAAATAGCCCTATACTTTAAATATAAAACGGGACGTCATATCCTATCAATGAATAAACTACATATTAAATGGACGTCTAAAAATTGAGGTTATTTTTATCATCCTTAGGCCTGATTCTGGCGCGAAATTCAAATTATTACGTCGCTATTATTATTATTATTACCTTACTATTATTATATTAATATTTGGGAAGATTCGAAGCACATTTTCATTGACTTACAATAATACGACAATAAACCGTTACGTAGTACATTATCGCATTAAATACATGCAAATAATCGACACACGTCTTTTCTATGAGTTATACTTTTTCCATTATATTGTATTTTCTGTTTGACGTTTGCGCATCTACCGAGTTTTATATATCTTGATAGTAAATGTTATCGAAACAAATATCATTGTTTATGGTTGCCAGTGACGTCATAACAGCAATTTACGAGTCATCCATCGCACAGACTATAAGCTATCAACACCATTTCTAAAATCAATCGTATAGAAACGTTTTGAAACGAAAAAATATTGATAAGGTGTTTATTTAAAATTAAATTATGTTAATTATTTATTATTCCGAATATGATATACATTTTTAATCAATCAATGCGCATGCAAAATACTAACAATCGGTTCATAAAAGTGATTTCGTATTCAATATATATATATATATATATATATATATATATATATATATATATTGTGCGTTACACAATTCTTTCGAAAACAATATTAAAATCGTAAAACATGAACGCGATTTAACTCTAGATCCAATAACGATAATCGAATTAACAATGTGTGTTTCACTAAATCAAATTACTACTATCGAGAAAAGAACATAATGGAAGAAGTATAATTGAATGAAGTACATAAACGATTACATATTTTAATCGATTATTTGTTTTTACATTCCGATAATATAACTAATTCTTGTATAGTATAATTGCCGTCTCATCGTTTCTCCGATGCGATAAATTGTTCGAACTAGAAAAAAAATTAGGCCATGGGAAACGTTTTTAAGGCTGATAATGCCTTCCGAGGAATTGGCTCTCGTGCAATCCCCTCGTAGCTTGATACACGTCACGTTCCTTATCCGGATATTTCGTGGGCAAGTTGGGCGAATGCAGATTTACTTTAGCAGCGTATCTATACCGATGAAATATATAAATCAGTAAAAATATCCATTACGATTAGACACGTCTATAAAATAACATAATATTTTCGCCATTTCTTACAAGTCAATTCGACATTTTTTTTTTCTCTGGACCAAAATACCACTGGTTAAGTCGACAATAAATACTTCAACGTAATTTTTGATTTAGCAAAAAAAAAAAAAACAGACTGTCATTTTTCTACTAAATTTTATAACTTGTAAATTTTGTGCGTTAGTGTCAGCGTATAGGAATAACAATTACATTTTTTTTTTTATAAGAATTGAAATATATATCAAGAGTTTAATACAAGCTAACAAATCAAACAATATATATATTAAACCAGACAAACAACTGACTTTTTAATTTATACATACAGATTTTTATTGTACTGGACCGGTATGTAACTAGAATACATTCTGTAATGAATTCAGTAATTTTCATAATACTGTCATTTTTACTGACAATTTATACTATTTGATGAGAAGAGATGGAGTTTGTTTTTTGTATGAAGTAATCTATGACATTTCTGATACGATTTTAACAAAAAAAAACCCGATAAAGTGCTATATTATCCCTGAAAGACAAACAATTGAAATATATGTTCAATTATAATATTGTACCTGATACCGGCGATATCGATCTCGTAGTGTCCGCTCAGCACGTAATCGTTGTTGACTCGATGCGGGATGCCGTCCTCGTCACGATTCTCCACGAAACCCAAGCACACCTATCGATGAAGTAAATATTTTTTTTGTACATGATTTGCAAGTACTTAGAGCGTTTATTTCTTACCACACATATACACAAAAACATAAATCATAAACACACACTCACTCACTCTTACTTAAATACAGTCCATACTACTCTCACACACGCACACACACATTCATTACTAACAGTATTCACCTGTTTCTTAAATGTGAATCCGTAACTGGTGGTGGTCGTCTGCCCGCAGTAATTGCCATCTCTGAATATTGGCTCCCCGCCCCATGACCATAGGTCCAGTTCGTGGTCATGATCGGTCAACAGTAGCTGGACGTATTGCCGGCGTATACCCTCTTCACGCTGTTTAAGTAACGCTTCGCGTCCGACGAACGGGATATCTTTCTATACGCAAAAATGAGACTATACTTTATCTTTACAATACGAAAAAAAGATCGATTGTACGAGAGACATAGACATCCATTAACTAGACGTACCAAGACACCAAAGTGGATGGATGGATCATATTATTGTACGCTAACAAGCAGAATGAATCAACAGACATACATCGCATTTTTATTGTAGACGAAAAAAAACAAATGTTAAAAGATAAAAGTGTAAAAGAATGTTAAAAGCTGTAAGTGTGCGAATGTTAAAATACGTAAGTGTAAAAGTGTTAAAATGTATAAGTTTAAAAAATATTATACTGTTAAAATGCTACATTTTAACAAAGTGCATTATTTTCTATAGCTTATTCAGAAATTTTAACAAACCTAGTTTCATTTCGATATATTCTTAACGCAAATCCAGATTCATGGCAGTAATCAAACCCTTCTTTCACCTTGGACCTATCGATTCAGAACATCGATACGTAACACCATTTAAATTTATTTATCAAGAACTTTACATGACATTTGGAACGAGCATAAAGTGACGGATTCTCTGTCTATTTCGACTGCTATGACACCACACTTCTACCTGTCGTAAAATGTCGGTCGGAAAATGCAGTAGGCAACACTCAAACCCACGTTATAAGATTAGCGACTGTGTTAAAACCACGATTCCGTGTGCTATTATCATAATAGAAAAAGGAATTAGCATAGCATATTCAGGTAAATAGTGGATAAGCTTACATCAAATTTGACACGCCAAGTCCGGCCACATTCCAACGGTGTCGTCAAAGTGTCAAGGTCCTGGCCCCAGAAAGCGAAGAATTTCTCGACGCGCAACGCTCGCGACGCGTAATAGCCCACGTGAGTGATTCCGTACTTCTCGCCGACGGTCATAAGTCGATTGTAAACGTGAAGTGCGAACTGTTAAATCGGAACATTTATTACCGACTCATCGTATCATAGACAATTGAAATGTTTATAAGAACACGTCTCGATTAATACCGTTTATTATGGGATAGAAGAGAAACGAAAGAAGATTGGTAGAAATATTAATATACGAGCGCTTATAATTTCAAATTGGAACCATTACTTATTACGTGAAATTGTTAATTGCATAATGAAGAGTTAAATCGACAGAATATGACGTCACGGGATCACACGACTACTATCAGATTGGGTTTAACGCCATCTACCGCTCATTCATCGTATCACATTGTCAGCTGTACATGTACTTGTTTGATATTTTGTTATCATCATACATATTTTTAATACAATCTAATGCTAATTTATCGAACATTTAAATTTCAACTTCTTTTTTAAATACGAGGTTTGATCTTACGACTTATGTTTCTTTCGATTGTATATTCAATTATCAAGTGAAACGATTTGTTTGTAAATCGACAATTACTATTAATAAAAATATATAAATATCTTATTGATTGAACAGTTTTAGAATAACATCTGTAACACGTTCCTACGAAGGCTCACTTTTTAACTATCCTTATTCTTCCTATATTTTATTTTCCGATTACTATTGCTGTATTATTTTCGGTGACATATATTCGCATGAACTTACCTCATTCGGTATATAAAGAACATAGCCCAACTCTCCAGTGTGCGTCAAGTTCATCGCTCGAATTCCGTTTGCGAGTCCGACGTCTATCTCCTTGAAAGTGAAGAATGGAAAGTTGGACGGCGCTAGATCGGTGTCCGTTAGTTCTGACAGGAGACTCCTGGTGAACGGACCCATGATGCATATAGCAGTATACATTGAGGTCACGTCGGCGAGGGTCACGGAACCGTTACGAGGGAGGTGACGCTTTAGCCAGGCTTTGCACCTCGTCTGCTGTATCGTCGGCGCTATCATCATGTAACTGGTGGAATATTAAAAGAAAGCTTTGATTTTAATTTGTAATTGATAAAACGACCTACCATTCAAGAAAAAGAAGTTATCTTTTTTATTAAAATTAAGTGAGAAATTAAATTGAATTGAAGTTACAAAATTATACGTTGATTTCCGTTGAATATTTTCTTGAATGCTTTGTCGAAAATGAAATACAATTAATTAATAATGCTAATTAATTAATTAAATAAAGTATTGAAAAAGCCCGAATTTTTTATTTTATATCGTTATTTAGTACATTTTTAAGTGGAAAGTAATGCTGCTTTTTATTACATTTTTAACTGGAAAATAATAATATTGGGTGTGACACTTCAAACTGGGAAGTAATAATGTACCATTTTTAACTGGAAAGTATTGCTGCTTTTTATTACATTTTGTAACTGGAAAACAATAATATTGGGTGTGCCATTACAAAATGGAAAGTAATAATGTTTGATGTAGCATTTTTAACTGGAAATTAATGTTGCTTGGCGTGTGATATTGTTAGCTGGAGATTTTAAGTTTGTTAGGTAAACAGAGGAAAATATTATATCAATGCTTACACTACGATGTCTTTAGTAACATTCGACACTACTCTGACACTGTATTTTTGAGCCATCGTCCTACAGAAGATGCTGAAGGAGAGATAAGGTTTCTATTTAAGAAATAAAAATAACTCACTGATTTTCCGTGATTCTAGCGAGACTGCAATCATTCTCGTAACCGCCCCTATCATTCTGCATCCCGGTATGAATGATACTGCCAACGGGCACGTCGACATTGTTCGAGCATAAATATTGTAGAAGGTCTACCACTTCAAGACCTTGGGACTGGAGAAAAATTGGATTTTAGACACGATGTGTAATATTCCAGTGACAAAAAATTGCAAATAGTACTAGGTGAAGTTACATAAATCATTTGTCGAACGACCAATCAGAAACGGTGTGAGGGTAATTCACTTGTGGAAGACAAGCACTGTACAAAAGTGGTTGATGTATATTGACAATTTTTAACACAACGATCATTTTTTACTTTATTTACCACATTACCGAATCTATATATATATATATATATAAATAAAATTGGAGTGTTTGTTTGTAATATCAAAATAACGATATGGATATGAACGTATACACGATACTGCTAAAAAAAACACAATTTTTAAAATTTTTGTCTGTCTGTTTGTTCCGGGTAATCTCCGAAATGGCTGGACCGATTTTGACAGAAATTCCACTGACGGATAGTTACAATTACAGCGGGTGACATAGGCTACTTTATTTTAGACTAGCTGTCATCCGTGGCTTCGTCTGTAGTACTATCTTCAAAACGATTAGACCTATTGTCATGGGACTTTCACTGACAGATAGCTAACGTTATAATAAATAATTGAAGCTTTTTTAGTTTGGACTAGCTTTTGCCCATGGCTTTGTTTGCAATACTATCTCCAAAACGTTTGAACTATTGTTCACGGAACTTTCACTAACAGATAGCTGATCTTATAAGAAGTAATTTACAATTATAAAAAAAAAAACGCATACGGAGCTGCGGCCAACAACTAGTACAAATATCCTTGAACGTAGACAGAGTGTTATATAAGAATTTGAGTAAATACAATTTAAATAGGGGTGAAGTATATAGGAATAAGTATGGGAATGTTTTAGAATAATGTTACCTGAATATCAATTTTGGTGAAGGAGGAATAGTCAGCGAGGCCGACCTGTTCGCGACAAGCCCAGTATTCCCGCTGCACCGTGTCAAACCAGTGTGGTTTCCCGAAACTCTTCGTATGCGCTATCTTGAATTCACGGGGCTTTTCAATGTCCTTTTTGTCTGATTTTAAATAATAATGGCGAGTTTAGGTAAAGGAAAAAATCGTAGCTACGATTAAATATCTTCTTCGAAATACTGAATGTTTTATTTTTTTGTCCCTAACCTACTAAATTACTTCAAACATCATAAAGCATTTTTTTTTCATATTGTTTCACAAGCAAGTCACAAGCATATTAACCCTTAAATACATATTGTTGCGAATTATATACATTCCACATCCACTTAATTTTTGTTCAAAATCCTGAGTGTGTGCATTTTCGAAAGCATGTTAGAACCTTAGAAAATACTTTACACTTGGAACAAAGCGTTGACATTACTTTTGAAAGGCAAATTACACTTTTTTTTGTTGTTGTTTTAAAATTAGTTTCAGGATTCATAACAAAAATTATGCATTTAAGGGTTAAGTGTCAATGAGACAATAAAGCGGAATCAATCATATCTTTTACCATATTAAAAAGGTATATATTGAAAAATAAATGAATATATTTAAGGGGGATATAGAAATTAATTTTAGTCTAGTAAACACTAAGTGCCACTTATACTAGTATGTTAAATTCGCTTGTAGTCTTTTAAATTCATGTTAGAATTATGAAAAGGTGTACAATTCAATTTTAAGTCTGATTTCAAATTTTACATGTGATTTATGGCTTTTTTTTTTTTTTGGGAAACCACCATAAAATATAAAGAGTACTGAACAAGAGGACTCACCTACAGTTTCGAACCACGATGGCCTCTCGTAGCCCATGACTTGACCGAACACTGCACCGTTGTCCCTCAGCGTAGGGTATATAGGGGATAGGCGCAGATTTCGCCCGGTCTCGAACTCGGGAAACGGATACGGTAGCCCGTAATGTACACCTGCGCCGGACACATTTTTTTTATATATTGTATAATGGTTGTAATCCGCATATTTTGATATAATAAAAGTCATAATTTTTGTGTTTTGCGAAGTGGCGTGGCGCTAATCTCTAGGAATACAAATACATTCCAAAAACATATATTTAGATCTTACGTTAGTATTTAATAAAAAATATTATAAGTTATCCATCATCTCGCTACGGCAGTAAGGAGCGGAGCAATTTACATATACACAAAAACGAAATAATAGTATAGACGAGTTAAATGGCTGTGGAAGGCAGTTGAGACGTATAATAGTAAAACGCGTATAACGTTGTGTTGAGAGAAAACTATGAGGATAAGTGAACTGATACGCATGAGACATGATAAATGAGATATTGCATTGTATTTTTTTAATAAGAAAAATAAACACATAGTGGTGGTCAACGAAAGTTCGAGCAACACTTTAATATCAAAACTATATAAAGAAAACGTGTGTACCAATTTTTTTTATAAAATATAAATATTTATTATATATGCATGTCACCTGGAACTTCCTTAACCCGGTCCCTAAGGAATCTCTTGTTGTTATGCAGCCCGAGGAACCGGTTCAATCCTAGTTCGTACATATCGTATTTGGTGTAACCGTCGACGATCTCGTCGACGGTAGCCTCAGCCACGCCCCCGGCGGCAGATATACCCACGGTTTTCATGCCGGCGGCAACGTGGTAATTGAACATCTGACAAGAGATGTTTCTATTAAAAAACCGTTATTATAATTTGTAAGCGACAAAATCACCAATAAAATATTATTAATACACACAAAACTATTTTCTCAACACAAAATGGTCTGAACGATCGTTGTAAAGATGTTCGCAGATGACATATTTTCAAAAGATGCAAATAAGAAATGTTTCGAGTGATATGGCTGATCCTAGACCAAGGCATTCCGACACGTCACGTAGGAAAGTTTTTTTTTTCTTTTTATTTTAACGAGGCTTCGGTCGGTACATCCTTGATGACTATGCCAGCCTCGTAAGGTAACTCCGTTGGATTTATATATCGTTAAAGTTGATTCTCATATTTAGGAATTAAGGAAACAAACTTATAAATTATCCGAACCGCATTAGACACGGGGTCTCCTAATATTTACTTCTCCAACTCCCCTCCAGGACTCTAAGAGCATTTTTTTGACGCAATTCCTTGGTCCGGCCACATTCCCACAACATATGCGTAGGAAAGTATAAACGTGCCAATGCTTTGAATATATTCTCTTTAATATACAAATAGATATACTAATGTAGTATTCATCTTTCGTTAAAACTTATTACTTATTATCACCATAAAGGACTCCAATTATCCAATTCACCTATTACATAAATAAAATGACTGAATATTATAATTATTATTACTATAATAATATCACATGAACTTCACTTCACTAAAAAAAAAATGTTTCCATCGATATCTTCATGTCGATTCTTATTGTCTTCCAGAATCTTCGATACTGTTTCCATTTTACTCACGATAAAAGAATAAGTATTCGAGAATCAATTTTTGACTCGCATTCTATTTTCGCTGTATTGTTTCTTCATATTTATACCATAAACTTGCCTGTTTAGATTCTCTATCGTGTCATCGGAATGATTTTGACATTATTATTAACAAAAGTTAGTTGGTAGTCATCGCGAATCCCCCGATAGCACGAATTTGGCTAGTGTAACAATGTAAACACGTTTACAGCCCAATTCGCGAGATCGAACGGTCCGAAAAGACATCAACACCGTAGGTAGAATAAATCCGGGCATCTCTTCATGAATCTTGGACGCTGAAAATAGCTATGGGAGCTTCGATGATAATATATAAATGCTTTTTCATTAGTACATTATTCTATATTACTTTTAATTCACACCATAAAATTATAGAATCCGAAGCGCGTATCACTTACCAATAAAATATAATTAATTCCCTATGTTTTTGAATTACATTTCTAAATAATTTTTTGGTTCCCGCGAAAAGATCAAATAACGTTTGCAATAAATACTAACTTCAGGCGCTTCGCCGACGATCCACTTGCAATCCGGCGAGAAGGCTTCGAGACCATTGCAAAGTCTGTGCAGCACGGCTTGACTTAAACTGGGTACACGTTTCAGCAACTCCTGGAGCAGTACTTGGAAGTGATCCCAATCTTCGGGAAGACAGCGCTGCGCCGCGTTCTCGACTGACATATAACCAATTTATAAATACGAATCACGAAAGCGTTTTGAGAAGAACATGAAGAACATAATAAGTCGGTATGTCCCAAAACTTTACGTTCAGTCTCATCGTCGTTATAGAACGTAAGTTTTATTTTTAAAGCGAATTCTTCTATCCAAGTCCTCTGTATTTGGATTATCAACTGGTCTAATAGCACTTGGTTATATAAAGCAGTAAACACGGTAAGTCGGTAAAACAAACTGTTTATGGAATGGTAAAAATACACTATCCGATTTTAAGAAGGAGTTTACTTTAATATTGCGATGTGTGTAATAAGTGAGGAAGTAAAGGACTCCAGTTTGGACGATCGTGTAGACCCGATCCACCTAGTACGATAATGCAATATAATAATAACGCTTAAAGCAGTTAAGAATCTAAAGACCGTAAGAACCAATCGCATTGCTATTGTCCATCCGTATATGAAACAGTTTAATCATTGTAATAATTTTTAGCTAAAACCTTTGCATATCCTTCGATACATTTCTAGAATTATTTTGGTAAATAGATATGAACTGGACTGGATTAGAGAAAATAGTACCAGCCAAGGTCCAATCCTAGAAGGAGTCCGAGTCACACGATGGAGGGAGAGGTCTCTCTAAACTGATCCGATTAGATAAATCTAAGTATCTATCATGAAACCCCTCTAAACCCAGTGCGAGAGCCAACTCTTCTCTAGTCTTACATCGTATCAACTTATACCATATGAAGTATTAAAAAATCTATATCTAGAACTGACTGCCTTGGGACCGTGTCATGCCTTCCTATAAAGATACACTAAAATACACATCAAAGCGCTAATTATTGTAATTTTGGACAGCGCTAGCGCTATTATAGAGTATACGTAAATATCCAATCGAAATTCGCGTTCCAACTGAACTACAAACACGTAGTACCCAACTGGTAGGTTTGTGTATTAAGTGACACACTAACTAGACGCAGTACTGTAGAAATTAAATAATATGATAAGCATTTAACTCTTAGGCTCGGTTGCACCAGTTAATGTTAAAGTTAAAAATTCGGTTAAAGTTATTGTTAGGCAAAAAATAGGTTGCACCAATTGACAATGGTTAAAATGACGTCACGATTTAACGTTAACTATTACCGTTCCATGTTGGCCGGTTACCGTTATTGTTAATGTCAATTTTTGAATCGGTTGTCATGTTCAGTAGAAAAAACTTTATAATATCATGTCGTTGCTAAGAGAAATCCTGTGGGAAACTGAAAATAGTTCTTCCGATGACGAAATCAATATATTTGAAGATAATTTGCGTTTTAGAAAGAAAAAAGTTTAATTTCCTAAAATTGGAAAATGTCCACAGGACGACAAACGCTAACGTTTTGTCGTTGACATCTGAAATCTGTCATCAAAAATCTGTTGACAGTCACAGAATAACAATAGTGACACTTGGTGACACTTATAACAAAGTCCTGCCAAGTAAAATATATTACCCTTTTCGATTTTAGGGACTAATTGGCTTATTGAAGTAGCAACCCTAATAACTTTAACAATTACAAAATGTTTGATGGTGCAACTCGTTTTGGCACATGTAACTGTTAGCAAGTCTTGTCATTGTTAAAGTTAACTTTAACAATTACAATAACCACGATTTTGGTGCAACTCAGCCTTATAATGTGTTCCGTAAATGGCTGAGACATATTACAAATTCGCAACGAAAGGACGGCAACATTTGACCACTTCTCCGTTTAAATAACAATGAAAAGACCAAAACAGTAACTTACTCTCTTCATCGTTCACTGGCTTCGCGATTGGTTCAAAACCGCCAGCGAGTATACATCCGTCTCGTTCTCTTAAGTATATGCATCCGTCAGGATCTCTGATAACTAAAACATAACACGTAAAAATTAAGATAGATATAATATTATACAGAGATTATCAATTTGCAATAACAGCATTAAAATATTGATTGTAAGGTTATTACTTTTGGATGGTGGTAGGGCATTTTCTAAGTCCGTCTGGCTAGCTAGCTACCACTCTCAAGTTAAAAATCTGTCACCAAGCACCCGTTGGTGTGTTCCGGCAGCTGCACTTATGAGACATTCTCTATCTGGGTTAAGCGTGAATTACCATATTAGACCACATGATCATTTAATATCAGACGAGATTGTGGTCAAAACGTTTACCTATAAAGTATAAAAAAAATACTGTAAATTAATTCACTCACCGGGCGTCATCGGATCTAAATTTGACATTGGTTTCGTGTGAAGATAATAATGCTCGCAGGGAAGTAGCGGTACTTTGACTTGTGGTCTGGCTAGTTGGCCGACCTGTTGAACGAAATACACGCGATCAGGAATAACACACATGCAACAGACACTATACTAGGGACATAATCGAGCTACAAGTGCGACAATAAATCATATGAGTATGTATAATTTCAGCGGCAACGTATAGAGTGACGCACGACATTCACTTCGATAAACAGCCATCTCGCAACAAATACGAATGCATAGCAAAAATGAAACTTGCCAAACTTCTCCAAAATGAATGCGTACGCTTCACGTTGCAGTATATCTTAATAAACTTTGTAAGAACTAATGAAACAAAAACTGCAAATGGTTTGGGCTCCTTGCAGTCTTATAGTGAAACTTTATCACTTTGCTATCGAATAGGTAAAAAAAAAAAATAATAATCTCGAAATTTGAATTCAAAGAAAAATTATCAGAATTCACATTATATACAATTATAACATTTTCTATTTTTATAATATCTGCCTTACTTGTCTAGCCCAAAACCCAGCGCAGTTGACAAAGTACTCGCACTCGATTGCACCACGCGTCGTTTCTACCCCAGTCACACGATCTTCTTTAGATAAAACTGCTGTTACCGCACACTGCTCCATGACTCCGACCCCTTGTAACGATAAGACTTAATGAGTAAGGGATTATATTGTTATTTCCGTATTTACTACCACTTCCAACTTCTAACAGATGCAAATTATCCTACACATCTTTTCTCCATAGGATGTGACAAGAAGCGAATATAATCAGAGAAATAATAAATTTCTCTATCGCCTTCGTCGGCTAATAATATAATTATAAAAACATTCGGATAGTATCTGGACGTCGAGTTCGCAGACAAAAGCTTTAAAGAGAGATTAAATAATTGAAACAAGTAATCAATTAGCCGAATGGTCACGCCTTTGTCAAACAATTTAATAGACGAGTGTAAACCCTATAAAAAGCTTATTTGTCTTCAAAATTAATTAGATAAAAATGCGACATCACTGACACCCTAGTCGACTAGTTATAACAGAAAACTAACCAAAATATATTAAAAAAAAATTGTATACAAGTTACGGTGTCTTTTAATAACGCGTTTTTCATGAATATACCATTTCTTATCTCAACAATAGTGATTCAACTGCAATTGTTTTAAATACACATAGAGGTCGAATGGTTATACTACTTTAGGTCAAATTAAGTCCGATAAAGCATACAAACGTTTTTTTTTTTTAAATTAAGAATAAATTTAAAAATTAGAAGCCTGAAACGCTTTTTGTTAATGAAACGACATAACTGATATAAATAAAGAACTTTAAGGAGGAGTTGTCAAGCATTTATTGAAATGTTATTGTAATAATTTCTTCATTGATGTGATGATATGAGGATAAATATCGGATATTTTATTTATATGTAGACATTTATCATATTTCCAATGACTTGTAATTGAAATGTATTGATTAAAATAGAATATTCTATCATTCAAAATCAAAAACTGAATCATATCAAATTTAAAGGATCCCTACTGCAGGGTCATACACCTCTTCCTACAGTAATATATTACCACGCCAGTCCCCGACATAATGGCGATTTCAAACTCCGAGTAGTCAACAGTTCTATATTTTCATTATACGATGTTCAGATATTTTCCTTCACCTTCAGGTGATAGTGTTATTAATATAAATTAAAACTTGTACGTGTATTTCGAAAAATTTGTTAATAAATGTCGGGATTTAGTCTTGCGAACATCGAATTAACATTTCAATGGTCAAACCACAGGACCATCACTAATATAGCCAATCAACAAGATGGTAATCTTAGGTTTTCCTTCACCAAAAGTCAGGTTTATTGTTGAATTTTAAAATACGTCGATCGATCACAAAAAAAAATGTCAAATTGAAATTTAGAGCGGTGAAGATAATTCGACAGCACTATAAACGTTCGCTTAATAAAAGACCTACCACTTACCTTGAGCCACCGCTTCTCTCATTAAAGACATGCATAAGAGATGAGGATCGCCGACTCCGTCGCCAGGTATCCACAACCCACCGAGGATATCATCAACGTTCAACAGGGGAAAGAGCTCCTTACATCGCTTTGGCGATACAAGTTCGCATTCTATATCCCACGACCTGTTTAACACAGTCTGGGTCTAAACTGCTATACTAGAACTATACGCATTTCGGTCTAACACTTCTGAAGCTCAGAGTAAATGCATTTCTTTTTATGTAACATGATTTAGTGACGTCACTGTCCCTGATAGTAAACACAGTGTCAGACAAATAAAAAAACAGCCACCAAAAGTTCTACAATCTATGATTTCCCAGCCTGCAAGCCTCTCTCGTCACCTGAACATATAATGGTCGAACACGAAACGCGACAAATGAAAAAAAAACAGTCACTGTGCTGGTTTATTACCATTGGTATGGTGATCACGGCGCAATCATATACGGATTCCTACCACCTTAGTATTTAAAAAATACGTTATTTATAATATATAAGAAATTCTTATCTATTTTAGATGATTATAAGGATAATTGTCAAATATTGATAACTATTCACATACATTAATTCAAAAGCATTCTATTTACTAAAACAGATTTCTTAAAGGCTAAAAAAAATTAAAATGTTTTATTTATTATCTTTATTTAATGTATTGTATTATTAATACTCAAAAGTATTATAGGAAAAGTAATTAAGCCTAAGTTTTTTTTCTGTATTTTTATTGTAATTATCATGACAGATATCACTTAATAATAACAAAGGTATAAATGTTGTGATAATTATGAAGGTATTGTATTGCTAATGTTCATTTGATAATTATCAATATATCTATACACTATCATAATAGTTGTCACTTGATATTTATCGAGATATAAATGATATGAAAATTATCAAGAGATAAATATAATTATAGTTATCACTTCATAACTATCAAGCTATAATATCTTGATAAATTTCACTTAACAATTATCAAGGTATTTATATTTATATCATAATAATCACATGACAATTAGCAAGCTATAATAAATGTTATGATAATTAATCAAGAAATAAATATAATTATAGTTATAACTTGTTAATCATCCAGTTAAAAATATCATGATAATTATCACTCGATAGTTATCAAAGTATACATATAATTATAGTTATCACTTGATAACTATCGAGTTATAATATCATGATAATTTTAACTTGACAATTATTAAGGTATAATTATAATTATAGTTATCACTTGATAATTATCATATTTATAACTTAATAATTGTAGAGGTATAAATGTTTTGATAATTATTTATTTTATCTATAATTGTACTTATGATTTTATGCTTGTAAGGTAGGGAGTGCATATTATTTTGTACTTGGGTTTAAAAATAAAAGTAGTGCCGTACATACAAAGATATAAGTTATAAATATATTAAATAGAATTTATCTATTGTTAGATAACAAATTATCATAATTCTCATTATTGAGAGATACTAGATTTAGGAATAATTGTAAAAGGAAACAACTATGGTAATACATACACGGACTGACTTTTCATTCGACGATACACTGTCATCCTGTCTCTTGTTCTTGCCAGTAAAAGGGATCCACATTGCTTCCATCCTGTGGCTCGGCCGATAGCCTCTAACTCTTTCAACAGTTTTATAGACGATTGGGCTAATCGTACTTGGGATAGAGTAGGTTTGAAAGCTCCCACGAGGCCGGATGAGTGCCAGCGACTCCCTGCTCCGACTCTGTATAATATTTTGAACATATTACTTGATCATGCTAATTTTGAATATAGACAACATATATCATCCTATTTTTAACTTTATAAAAATCTTCAAATTCTTTTTTTAGTAGTTGCGTTTTGCAGATTTATTATAAGTGAAATACTGCCATAAAAGTTGATTTTCAAATAAACTAATAATATATATTTCTATATATATATTAGGGTGTATCAAAATAAGACCATATTTTTTTTCACTTTAACCCCAAAATATCATAGGATATGTCCAAACAAAAAATTCTGTCCCAAAGTCAGATCTTAATTTCAATTTTAAGAGATTCTCCATCGAACTCTAAGTTTTTCCATATAAATAACATGGAAAACATGGTTTTTAACAATTTTTTGTCCTGCTTACTATGAAAAAATTATTTTTCGAGAAAATGATTGAATTGAACCTTTTTTAGTACTAAATTTAGTACAAAAAGTTCCATTGAGTCGAATTTCTAAATTCCATACTGGATTTGTTATATAGTTTCGAAGTTCAAATTTACGGTTTTTTGCATTTTTTAGCTAAATTGTATGAGTTGTAGAAAAATGTTAAATCACAAATTTGTAGTATGTTTAAAGTCCTATAAAAAAGTTTTTTATAACATCAATAACAACAAAGTAACAGGCTAATGAATAATTATTTTTTCAAACTTTTGCTTTTACCAACTGAAATATCGATAATGAAACCGAAAAGTTGATGAAAATTTGTTGACACATCAAATTTGCAACAAAATTAGATGAGTTAGATCTTTGGTAATATCGAACATTAAAATTTACAGATTTATTTAGTCATATTTTTATGATTTTTCAACTATATTATAAAATATGTTGATACAGGATATGAAATATCATTAAGATATAAATGCACAAGCAATTTACGACAAAATTTACCTTCGTACATTTTTTATTTAACCTGTAGCTTCAATATGCTAACAACATTATTGTTATATTTATGATTTTTTTCTTGCATACATTTTAAATAGATACAAATCAAAACATTATTGAAATAAATATTGAAATTATAGAATAAAACGTATTAATTAATTACAAACTACTAGAAATTAATTCAGATTAATTTCCGAAATTAATTAATTTCCGATTCTCAGGAATCAACTACTTGTTTTAGTAGTAAGGGTAGAAATTAGAAAAAGATGAAGGTCGAAAGAGAAAAGGTATTACAATTTTCACAAGTTAATCAAATGATAATTACATAATTTTAAAGAGATGGAAAGATTTTTTTTAATTTTTTAGAGTAAGCAGTTAAATGTGTATTTTTGGTAATGTTAGGAAATCTTTTATGATGCTCCTCGATCACTTGCAATAAATATTGCTTCTGTTCCTCACTTCGTGTCAAACAATTATTGTACTCCTGGATCAATGCCACACCTCTTTCAGCGAGATCATTAACAACTTTTAAGTCTGACAGCACCGATTTGCATTTTTGATAATTTTGATCGAATGCCCAGAGCTCTGGATCATTGTCAATAAAATCATGCTCTAGTTGAAACTGTTCAAATAAAAATAACGACCACATGATCTAACTCATCTAATTTTGTTGCAAATTTGATGTGTCAACAAATTTTCATCAACTTTTCTGTGTAATTATCGATATTTCAGTTCATAAAAGCAAAAATTTGAAAAAAGAATTATTCATTAGCCTGTAACTTTTTATGTTATTGATGAAAGTTCATGTCAACTTTTTTATAGGACTTTCAACATACTACAAATTTGTGATTTTATATTTTTTTCTAACTCTTACAATTTAGCCAAAAAATGCAAAAAACCATAAATTTGAACTTCGAAGCTATATAACAAATCAAGTATGGAAATTAGAAATTCGACTCATTGGAACTTTTTGTACGAAATTTAATAGCAAAAAAGGTCAATTAATTCATTTTCTCGAAAAAGAATTTTTTCATAGTTTGCTGGACAAAAAAATATTAAAAACAATGTTTTCCATGTTATTTATATGGGAAAACTTAAAAGTTGATGGAGAACCTTTTAAAATTGAAATTAAGTGCTGGCCTTGGGACAGAATTTTTGTTTGGACATATCCTATGATATTTTGGTGAGAGAGAAAAAAAAAATCGTCTTATTTTGGCACACCCTAATATATACTTGTAAAAATCAGAAGAATATTTTCTTAAGGTCTTGTAACAATATATAGCTTACAGAATGAAAATCAAATGCAGTCTAATATTATAAATGGCAAAGTAACTCT
Source organism: Antheraea assamensis (assembly GCA_035772565.1). NCBI lineage: Eukaryota > Metazoa > Arthropoda > Insecta > Lepidoptera > Saturniidae > Antheraea > Antheraea assamensis. Next base: position 2,307,210 of record JAQQSE010000010.1, on the reverse strand, counting down.
GTTTGTTTTTGTTGCCTTTTCTCTATATAACTAAACCTCTTTACTAATCACAATAAAATCTGGCATACAGATAACCTGGGTCATAAATATGAGGATAGGCTGTTTTTCATCTTAAATATACTACAAAATAAACAGCGGGTATTTGTGTATTGTTTGAAAAGTTATTAGATAGAATATGTGCAAGATTATACTAATGTTCAAAATAAACTGCACCTGTTTTAAAATTGATCCCATATTATCTCTGCTCAAGTTTAAGGCGACTATTATACTACTACAATATATTTTAAAAACAGATCTAAAGATGGAATTATAAATACTAATTATTTTTATTAAAAACCTGACATAAAAAAGTATGAATGTTTTTTTTTTAATAGTTTAAGCATTCAATTAACTAGAATAAAAAAAAAATATTAGTCTTTTGTTGGTTGTTCTTCGATTACACTTAGAACCAGGTACAGAGCTCATTATATATTTTATGAAATTAATTGTGTATTTCACTAAATTGATGTTACTGGAATTCATGAGTCAACATTATTTAATTCTGACCTATTTAAAAATAGTAACTACATCACCTTTTTTCATTAATATTATTTAGAGTATACAACTGAATAATAAGTTTTTAACACTTCTGCATTTATTAAAATATGAAGTTAACCAAAAACCTAGCTCCATTCTATATTGCCCTAAGCGCCAATGTTTACATTACGAGATAAAATTTTAAGATATTTTGAAACTAGTGATGACCATACTTTCAATGAAGTATCGATAAAGAAATTTTTATATTATTTATAAATTAATATTTATTTAGTTAAATTTATCCCAAACAGCGAAACTATGAGTATTATATAGGTGTTTATGTTGAATATTATTGAAATAAACATATTATCAGGAATACTTTGTCTATGAATAAATAAAGTAAGAAATTATCATATAAATAATATTTGTGTTTTTATTGCTCTCTAACTAGTATTCTTATATTAACATTGACGAATTATTATAAAAACCAACACACATACAGACAAAAAAACAACTTGTCTAGTGTGTCAAAAGTCACTCACTCCCATAATTAACACGTGCAATCAGGAAAAACAGTAAATGCATATGTTCTATCAACGTTTCATATCGAAAACAATAGCACCATCATACAGCATTACATACATAGTCTCTTGACGGCCTTTGATCGTCATACAACCACCATCTCTCGCAAAACTTAAGATCTAAGCTAGCTAAATGATGTAACAAAAAGTACGTAATTCATTTCGTTTGTTTGTATTTAACGTTTTTATGAGGTTTCCTTGCTTTTGAAAAAGCAATTGAACAGGACCAAGGTGTAAATAAAATACGAATTAGCTTCCAATTATTTATTAATATTATTAATTTGTTTATTTACATTACCAAAAGATTAACACATGAACAAAAACGTCTTTATCTCGTTTTTCTCTTAATGCGCAAATCAGGCGTAGCATCTTCACCAGTCAAGATTTTATAAAGTTACACTCTATATGAATCATATAAGATATGCCATAATGATAATAATTGAATAATAACATCCATAACTTTATTGACAGTACCTTAGCAAGCTATTCCTATCAAATTACAAGTAATCATAACAAAAAGAAATGTAAACAAATGTTTCTGTAGTATAAATATTTACATTAGCGAGATATGAAGCTGATTATACAAGTAATGTTTCACTTGAAATCATACACTTGAAAACAAATCACAAAAATCCTGAAAAAATATAAAGCACAACAAAACACACAATCACTGGTAAAAAATGAACAATGGCGTCTTTATCTTACGTCAAATGTCAAAGGCAATATAAACCATGAAATTTTTTGTAGGCGGTGCAGGTGTCATTTGATTGCATTCGGTAGCTAAGTACTTTCTAATTGTACATATCAAATTGACAGGCCGGCGGATCTACCCTATTCCTAGTGAACCGGTTAATAAAAACAATAAACTTTCTATAAGTATGAAGATTTTTAGAATCGAATGAGTAGTTTCAGACATCAACAAACAATTACATATTAAACAAACAATATTATCATTTTCATCATAACATAGATAATAATATTTTATCTCTTAAAATTATGTAATCTTAAAACTATCCTAAATTTATAACTCACAATTCAAGTATATACTTTTAAATTTGATTGACAATGATTTAAAACATCAATATTTGAAACGTATCCACTGTAATTCGTAATTTTATTTTGGTTACCAATGATAATTGGATATAATATAAAATAAATTTTAAAGTAATTGAGAACAATATAATTTAACACCGAAAAATAACAAATACTATTCAACTTTCTAGTATTTTATTAATTTACGAAACATAAAAAAATCAACCAAAAGTACATTGTATTTTACAATATAACATTACAATTAATTTCGCTAATGTTATGTAACAGCGTTGTTATAAAAATATTGCGTTTACAAATAAATAATTTATAAAAGTAATAATGAAATACAATAACGAATAAAATTTATTTAAAATACTTACAATTCTTTCTCGATGAGGACGGTATCCTTTCCCCATCCACGTCGAGATAGGTGGTACGCGACTGCGGCTCCCATCACGCCGCCGCCGCAGATGACCACCTTCGCCTTAGTCGGGAGAGTCGGCCGGCACCCATCCAGCCTCTCCAAATGGTCTAGGACGTCTAGCTTCCCCGAGAGCTGCCTGCAGACTAACCCGGTACGCCGGTACCCGTTATGTCTCCCCACACCAACCCCTAAACTGCGAACTAGCATCTCGCTGATTTACTCATGTATTATACAACACAATAATCAAACGTTACACGTAAAAAAAAATCATAAGTTCAAATCTAAAAATAGTCTAGTTGCAATTAGAAACATCTGTTTTGACTTTTGACATAAAATTACTGTGTTGCCAAAGAAAAATTACTTTGGCATTTAAATGAAGTAAAACGTGTTTTTTTTTTAAACAAATAAATAAAGTAAGGAAAAAAAATAACATAAAATAATATAGTACACAGTATATGTTATAAAACAATGAATATCAATTTTGTATATTTTAATGTACTTGATAATTTAGGCTTTTTATTTAACATATATTTCTTTACAGAATCGATTAAGAAATAAAGAATACAGAGAACACGCTAAAAAATCGGCATCGCTGTACTGGAACTTACAAGACCCGCCCACCATAACGGTTATTGATTGTCTGGAAATAGACTTCAGCTTGCGCATGCCCGATAATATATTATATAGTCTAGAATTTTCTTTGAGTACTATTTTCATATTCAACACTTATATTCATTTGGTTTTTAATCTCTAATAAATATTCAATGTGCTAGTTTCTACTATATTTACATATATACAAAAAATAGGTATCCCAAATATGAACCCTACACATAAAGTCTACGAAAAATCTAGAATAGAAATCATGTTATGGATTATTGATCGGGTTAATTCGGCACAGGCGCAGAATCCCATTTACTTCGTTCGGCGGTAGTCATGACGACGAGAGGGGTGACAGTCTAGTCTAGACACCAATTATTTTATAATATATTTACAGTTATACGTAGTAGCTATGTCCCTGGTAGAAATCATTCAACACGACGAAGTTATTTATACGATTCTTGATAAACCTCCACCAGATCCACCTAAAACACCCAGGTATACTTGCATACACCTATTTGAAATTAATTTTTATCTATATTGAAAACTTTTTTGAATAAAGAAATATAGAAATGTGCAATATGTACATATTGCACTTTTATAGTTATGAGCCAATAAATAGATGAAATTAGCCCTTTATTAGCAGCACAGTTTAGAAATACTATTATAATTATAAAACTTTAGTAGTTTGGCACAATGTTTTGAATATATTGTTAAATCTCAAGTAAATATAATTTTTAGAATCGTCTTTGTACTTTGAATTTAGTAAATAAAAATTGAAATAATAAAAATAGATTTGTAGACCGCAGTCCGCCGGTAAAAAGATACCCAAGACATACACGACATTTTCAAAGTTTATTGTAATTTGTTTATATCATAAAATTCGCTTTCATTTGGTTATAGTTATAAAGCCAAGCTAGTTAGTATAGAAGATACTGAATAATTTGATTTAGGCTCGAATTTTCCTCTACCACGAGAATGTAAAATAATAGAATCAAATTAGATATTTGAAACAGTTCTGGGTTATAAGGTTAATTTAAAGATAAATTTTATAACCTTATTTTGTAGGCAATATATTTTAAATCTACACACGAACAAAAAAAATATATATTCGATAATTAATGCCTATATATGTCTGTTTGTGTTGTTATTAATTACATAATATAATTACAATTATGACTATGAAACCATGGTAACCAATCGAATAATATTTTGGATAAACTTCTGTACTATTTATATTATCCATATATCTATTTATAATTGATGTATATTGGACCCAACAGACGCGACACTACCGGGTTCAACCTAATTTTGTTATCCGTCTTGAACAAAAAATGCGGTAGTGTAAAAGTTACACTTTTTGGGAATAATGTGGTCCGCAATATTTTAAAATAACAAGCTGTTGTATACCGGAAAAATATTTAAAAAGTTGATTTGCAGATATGAATCGAAATTAGAAAAGGAATTAAAGGAAGCTGAAAGACCACAACTTCATCGTTCATTCGGTTATGCAGAAACCCCCTTAAATCCGCCAGAGCAATTCCTAAAAAAGGGTCATGGCATAGGGCAACCAGTCAAAAGATCAGATCATAAATGTATTGTTTCTGGAAATTTACCACCGGTACCTAAACGTCCCCCGCTTGGGAAAAAAGAAGAAAAGCCGAAACCTAATTTTCGTGTTTTGAATATTAAGAAAGCTATTAAAACCAAGGCGAAGCCGGTTGAACCTCGGTAAGATTTAAAAACTATTAACGATACTATTTTAATTATAAACGAGGTAGATTGGACGGTGGTTGATTGGATTTCGCATTAGTATTTTGAGCTAAAAATGTCATCACAATTTGTTTGCATACAATATAATATACAAAGGCATACAATATAATATACAAAGTCATGCAAAAAATCACTCGCAAAGTTATAAATATTTTTCAACTCGACACATTTTACTCATAAAACATACTGTAAGTACATACAAAAGATAACATTTTGAAATACATGGGTGTAGAAGTATGAATCCGGAATTTCCCTACAGACGGTGCGACAGCCATAAGTTTTGGGATTCTTATACCGCTTCTGCAGCACTATCATCTCCCTCTAACAGCTGACGAAGATTTTTAATACAGAGAACAGCTTGAGTTCCATACACTCGCATATTTTTCTACAATCTTTAAACATGTCGACTTGTGTACCTACGAACCATGATTTGCGTACAGCATTGATTTTATTTTCACATTTGAAGAAAACTGTTGCAGAATTGCATCGAATGCTTATTGAAGCTTGCAGTGATACAGTATTTCGAGTAGTTAAAAAAATTCAAAAGAGGTAATTTTGACGCGAGAAACGAGAAGCGTTGAAAACTACCGTAAAAGTTCTCAGACAACGAATTGCAAACCTTATTTGCTGAAGATGATACTTAAACTAAACAAGAATTCGCAGGTCAATTGAAAACAACGCAGGAAGCCGTCTTCATTCATTTTAAAGCTATGGGAAAGTTCCAAAAGGAGGGAATGTGGGTTACACATGAATGAAAGGTAGCAAGAAAATCGAATAACTACTTGTGAAATATTGCTCGAAAATTACAAAAGAAAGTCATTTCTTCGACGAATTGTGATAGATGGTGAAAAATTGATATATCGTGGGAATCTTAAGCGACGTAAATCATGGATGAATCCAGGTAAATTATCAACGCCTACTGTAAGACTACTTTGGAATTTAGACAATGCTCTGTGTTTGATGGAATCAGAAGAGTGTGATCTATTACGATTTGCTAAAATCAGGTGCAATCGTTAACGTTGACCTCTATTAACAGCAAATGATCGATTGAGTAGCACGTTACGGAATTTGGAGAAAGGGAACAGAAATTCATTTGGCTCCATGATAATGCCTCATCACAAACAGAAAAACGGGTCAGGGAAATAATCGAGGCGTTCAATTGGGAAATACTAGCATATGCGGCTCGTTCTCCGGACTTGGCTCCAACCCATTATCGCCTATACGTATCACTGGGATACGATATCACTGAATAACGTTTGAATTTGTATGAAAATGTACGAATATGATTCGAATACTGGTTCGCTTCAAAAGAACTTTGGACTGATACCCGCCGCTACATTCCACTATCGTACAACCCGCCTGAAACTGAAATTTCATTCACACCACCTTGATGAGTGGAGGACTTCAACGGTGAGGTTCTCAAGATCATTTCTGCCTCGAACTTCGACCTTGTGGAATCGACTTCCAGCGGCTGTGTTTCCAAACCATTACGAGTTACAAACCTTCAAGAAACGAGCGTACACTTATTCTAAAAGGCCGGCAACGCACTTGCGACTCCCCTGGTGTTGCTAGTGTCTATGGACGGCGGTGATCACTTACCATCAGGTGACCCACCTGTTCGTTTGCCCCCTATAACATAAAAAAAAAGAACTGTTTTGGCGTATTATTCATAAACTGCTGGAGAGGTAGGAAAACTGTATAAATAACAAGGAGACTATTTTGAATAAAATATTTCTTATCATTATCAAACAATAAACGTGTAACTTTTCTAAAAAAAAAAACAGGTTTCGTTTCATACTTCTACACCTCATACTTATAAACGCACAGATTAATGTTATTATCATGACAATCGCACTTCAGTTGAGCGATAAGTATTGGAAAAAAATACATTCTTTAATAATGACAATTTATAAAAAGGTTGGTGGACACGAGGGATGGTCATATCAAGAGGATTAAGGGTTCAGGGGAGGTACCGGAATTTTGCCTGAGACCGGATTTCGGTAGGATGCCAGAGTACCTGGTTAAGCGGAACAGGAAGATACATAAAGCATTACAGAGGATGAGGTTGGCGGAAGAGAACAAAGAAAGTTTATGCAAATTAATAGGAGAGAGTGACCGTCAGAAATTGCTCGATGTAAGTATTCAGATTATATAAACTATATATACATATAAACATTTTAAAACCTTTGAACAGACAAATCATTTACAAAGTAATATACATTGTATATAAAATACGTCATCCATATATATATATATAATAAGTATGTAAATTTAATTTGTCCGTACTTTTCAGATTTTTTGGAAAAAAAACTATTGTTAGTGACTAAGTAATTAAATACATTTAAATAATTTCTAGAAATGTTTGTCTGTCTGTTTGTTTGTGCACGCATCACTGCTAAAGTATTGCTTTTATAATAAAATGTAACGAAGAAGATCATAAAGCATATCCTCTAGTAATATATGCTCTTTGTCACGCATCATTGCTAAAGTACTACTTATATAATAAAACGTCACCAAAGAGATTATAAAGCATAGCCTCTAGTAACATACGCTCTTTGTCACTAAATTACTGCTTTTATAATAAAACGTTATCAAGAAGATCTAAAGCATATCCACTAGTATCATATGGTTCTTTGTCACGCATCATTGCTAAATGATGACTTTTATAATAAAAGGTCACCAAGAAGATCATAAAGCATAGCTTCTAGTAACATACGCTCTTTGTCACACTTCACTGCTATAGTACTGTTTTTATAATAAAATGTTAACAAGAAAATCATAAAGCATGTCCTCTAGTGACATATGATCTTTGTCACGCATAATTTCTAAAGTACTACTACTTTTATAATAAAACGACACCAAGGAGATCATAAAGCATAGCTCTAGAAACATACGCTCTTTGTCATGCATCACTGCTAAATTATTGCTTTTATAATAAAACGTTACCAAGAAGATCATAAAGCATATCCACTATTAACATATGCTTTCTGTCACGCACCATTGCTAAATGACGGCTTTTATAATAAAAGGTCACCAAGAAAATCATAAAGCATATATACCTCTAGTGACATATGATCTTTGTCACGCAGCACTGTTAAAGTAACATACCCCCTAGTAACATATGCTGTTTGTTTCATTAAAATCAATTCATTCTATCGAAAGTGCGTGCGCATCGCTAAAAAGCTGTTGGATAAATATCGACCACATTTTGTTTTTATGCATGCTTCTTTTCTGAAGAATTTTTCTCGACTTCTTAATTCAATATACGTTTATTAAGATTTTAAGAAAGTACAATTTTATATAAGCACTTTGAGCAATTTATGAAGTGGGGCAAGCGGTGTGGTGCGCTGCGTAGGAAAGAGGAAGTAAAAGGATAACAATGATTACAAATAAATTTTGTAAAGTACATAAAATATATTGTTAGGTAATAAGCAACATACATGAATTCGCCGGTATCTGCTAGTAAATATAAACATATAAAAGGAAGACATTTTGAAATAATTACGCGTAGCCAAAATGTAAGTAGTAAAGAAAGGTGGAATAAAATATTTATAATTGACAAAGCAATGCCTTCATCCACAGAAATATTACAGCGGACTGATTGTTGTTGTTCGTGATGACGTATTTTCATCACTGATGATAGCATTTGATGATCATTATTATCATCAACTTTCGCACTCACCCATTGGTTATAATGCTGCGTAGACTAAACTGTGATTTACATACCCCCCTTACCTTGGAATACTATAATAATTATAAAATTTCTATTTTTACCGTATTACGGTGTCCTCACAACTCAACGAGCTTGAAGTTAACGATGCCGCGTATAATACACTGGTTACATCTGTGAAAAAATTCAATTTAATTTCAATAAATTTACTAAATTATTAATTTAAAATTAATTAATTAATCAATTAATTATTAATTAATATCACTCATTAATCCAAAATGACGATGGAATAGACAAGGACGTGAGGAATACGATAAATGCAGGGTGGATGAATTGGCGAAAAGTGTCTGGGGTGGTTTGTGACCCACGTATGCCGTTGAAACTCAAGGGGAAGGTGTATAAAACTATAATAAGACCAGCCGTGTTATATGGATCCGAGTGCTGGGCTACGAAAGAGACGGATGAGAAAAGATTACATGTGGCAGAAATGCGAATGTTAAGATGGATGTGTGGTGTAACAAGGATGGATAAGATTAAGAATGAGTATATCAGAGGAAGTTTGAAAATAGCACCAGTGACAGATAAGTTGAGGAGTAGTAGGTTAGCATGGTACAGGCATATTATGAGAAGAGATGAAAGTCATGTAACAAGAAAAGTTTTGAGTTTGAAAGTGGACGGATATAGGAGTAGAGGAAGACCGAAAAAGGCGTGGATGGATTGTGTGAAAAACGATATGTGTATAAAAAGTGTGAATACTGAGATGACATCTGACAGAGGAGAGTGGAAAAGGAAAACATGTTGTGCCGACCCTACTTAGGTGGGATAAGGGTAAGATGATGATGAAATTGACTAAGCAATTATTTAAAATGAATAAAAAAAGTGTAGACTACATGAAAGAAGTGCAAGCTTCTTAATAAAAAGTACCTACAACAAAAAGCCAACGTCACACGGTGTTGCCAGACTGTCAACCCATCCAAGTACTGACCGCGCCCGACGTTGCTAGCTTCGGTAATCGGTGTTTTCAACACTCTACCCGAAAGAGTGTTCACCCCCATCGCTTTTGATCTCTGAACCAATGCTACCTTACGAGACACCGTCACTGCTTCAATCTGTTAAAAATTCAATTAAAATAGGAACAGTTGATTTGTTCTAAACTTTATAGATAATAATTTCATTTATAAGTCTTTGAAAATCAAATAGCTACGATAATGTACTTAACCTTACCGATTCTCAGAACCATACAGCGTGATGCGTTAATAATTCTTCTACCCTAAACTCTGCCTTGATTTATGTCTGCCTGTAAAGAAAACTATATATCATTAATCAAGTTTTTATAAACTATCGACTAGCCCCGACTGCATGTATGTGTAATGTATTATTTTGTCCTAGTAAATTTCTAAACGATCTAGATACATTTTTTAGTAGTTTGATATTTACAATTCATCGAAGTCATAGAAGCTACGTTAGATTCCTCACACAAAAAAGTTAATTTTTTTTATTTACACGTAGTATTAAATCTGTGATATCTTCTAAAATATTCATCGAGATAATCAAAGGCAAAGGCAGTTCTGATCTATATTGTATTCTCAAAATAACTACAGTATTTAACTATATAAAGATTAATAGCATATTTTTGTGAAAATAGTGTTTCAAATAACCAATTATTTTATTAATATGTAAAAGAAAGAAAATGATTACTTCGGGATATCATTAGGAGATAATAAGATTAATATATACGAACCCGGACTTTTCTTTAGGCATTTTTAAAATGTACAATTTTGTACATTCTTCTTACCATAGCTTATAAGGTTTCGCCGGCGTTATTAATGTAAGAATTCGAGTACACCTTCTTACGACGATATTAGAATACGTCGACATTAGAATACGTCGACTTTTCTTATATATTAGTATTAGCTTTAAGTCTCGGCTTAGCTCGCGTTAATTTTAATTTGAGTTTTCCTCAGCAATTGTAGTTTTTCTGGGTGGATGGTACCGTATAACATTTTCTGCGCATCTGAAAACGTGTATGTAATAAACACTTCGTGATGATTGGTTCAGTAGCTAATTCGTGTAAGCATAAATTCACATTCGCTTTTATTATATTAGTAAAGAAGTAAAATTAATATATATATATATATATATATATATATTTATTAGAAGTATAAACTTTTCGGAAGAAATTTTCTAGACGACCGTGAAAACTGTATCAAAATCCATTGCGTAGTTTAGAAGGACGTAGGGATTACACAGTATACACGAAAAGCTATTTTATTTTTTAATATCTATAGATCATGTGACTATTGTATTGAAAAAACAAAAAAAAAAAACGTTTTACCAAAGTCTGATAATTACATAAATTAACTTTTTAATATTATGGGTAGTGTAAGCATTGCATCAGGGATCAGCTTTAAGTCCTTATCTATTCCTTCTTGTCATGGATGCAATGACATCAGACATACAGGAGGAAGCACCTTGGTGTATTCTATTCGCTGATGATATTGTTCTTGTTGGTGAAAATGCTGCCGAGGTCCAGAGTAGGCTGGAGAAATGGCAACAGAAACTGGAGAATTTTGGTTTAAAGATTAGTGAGATGAAAACTGAACATTTGTTCTGTGACTTCGGAGGTCCATCCAGTTTTTGTCATATTACCTTAAACGGTGTATTCTTACCAGCCTGCTCCAATTTTCGGTACCTCGGCTCATTAATCCAAAATGACGGTGGAATAGACAAGGACGTGAGGAATAGGATAAATGCAGGGTGGATGAATTGGCGAAAGGTGTCTGGGGTGGTTTGTGACCCACGAATGCCGTTGAAACTCAAGGGGAAGATGTATAAAACTATAATAAGACCAGCCGTGTTATATGGATCCGAGTGCTGGGCTACGAAAGATACGGATGAGAAAAGATTACATGTAGCAGAAATGCGAATGTTAAGATGGATGTGTGGTGTAACAAGGATGGATAAGATTAAGAATGAGTATATCAGCTGAAGTTTGAAAATAGCACCAGTGACAGAGAAGTTGAGGAGTAGTAGGTTAGCATGGTACGGGCATATTATGAGAAGAGATGAAAGTCATGTAACAAGAAAAGCTTTGAGTTTGAAAGTGGACGGATATACGAGTAGAGGAAGACCGAAAAAGGTATGGATGGATTGTGTGAAAAACGATATGTGTATAAAAAGTGTGAATACTGAGATGACATCTGACAGAGGAGAGTGGAAAAGGAAAACATGTTGTGCCGACCCTACTTAGGTGGGATAAGGGTAAGATGATGATGGGTAGTGTAAGCATTATTCATAATCATCAGTACATTTGGGCTTCAGTGTAGTTTTTCTTTTATTATTCTTTTCTTTATCTAACTTTTCACTGTGTTGTTTTCCATAGTTATGAATAAATAATTTTTTATAGAGTCTGGCAAATGACAAAAATTACACGTAATAAAAAAATTAAAGCTCAGGATTAATCCAGATCACGCAGTTCCCATGAGGTTTTGGATATCCGTAAAAAAGCATATCGCAAAACTAAATAAATAATAATAATAATAATACCTACGAATTAACCAGAAATAGCTAATTGTTCAAATTATACGCAGTTAAAGTGGGAGCGTGGGTTCTATCAACGAATTCTTTGTATAATTCAACTAAAAGATTTTGAGTTCTTATGAGCATTCGTAAACTTCTTTTTCAAAATTATCTCTAGAACAGCCCGGGTTAGTTTCGTACCAGATTTGGCAAGATAGGAAGGCGTATGCGGACACAGAAAATAGGCGTGTATGTATAGCAATAAGGCCTCTTAAACCTGCACTTGGGCAGCAAACTCTAAACACTGTTTCAAGCTTTGCACTTTACAACACAATGGATCCGGCACCCGCCCGTTATCCATGGAATTCTAAATACTTCTCATTCATTTCCATATTAACGCAGGCTTGTGCACCAGCTCCTTTATAATTCAAATTGTATATTTTAAACAGGACCTGAAGCACAACTGGCAGTTGATGCAAAAGGCGTTTTTGCAGCTACCCATGCTTACGGATACAATCCCTAAGATTCTTAAGAAGACTAAAATGGAGCAAGAGCTCAGGCAGCTTGAGAAGGACATCGCTCTTGTGGAGAGCAACCCCTACATTTATGTTTATGAATAGGTTCGTCTAATCAATTCTGTTTTAAGTTATCCTGATGCACTTTAGCATTTATAAATTCGTTAATATCTGCGTCTGGATTTTATTATGATTTTAATTGTTCTAGTTTTCTGATTTATAATTATTTTAAAATTTATATAAACTCATAATAAATATATTGTGACAATTTTCATTGTTATCAAAATAAATGACTGATATTCGAGTTACCCGAATTTTGATCAGCCCTTTATTACCTACGTATTTCGGAAGAGCTAAGAAATTGATTGCCTTTCTCTCTCTTACTCGTAGTAACATTATGCTGTTATGTACACAGAGTTAGTACTGTCGATGCTTTAGACTTGATTACAATTCGTCATTCCTATTATCCCTTTTTTCTACCAAAACATGTACTTAGCGAGGCCGTTTGGAGCTCCTTAGATCAGTTTTCAAATAAAAAAGTAAAACACGTAACGGTATTTACTTTGATGAAATCTTACAGGTCTATCGTAGACGGTGTATGACTTAGTTTGGAAGTACTCAATGTTAACCTTTTATTCAATTAAAACCCATAATAATAATAATAGCCTTAGAATTAATATTAAATGAGTGATAAACTGCAAAATTATTGTGCTTACTCGTAAAATATTTAGTGCTACCATTAAATTTATTTTTGGACAAATGCATTTTATTTTTATCCTGTCTTTAATCAAAATCTGGTTCTTGAAGTGTCAATATAGTCCTATTAATATTATAAATGAGAAAGACCGTTTGGATGTTTGTTACTTATTCACGCAAAAACTATTGAACCGATTTTCATGAAATTTGTATTAATAAAATATAAGAATACGTTTTAAAGAATCATGTCAGTTGAGAGCTATCTCGGCGTGCGCTGCTTAAACAATTATAGTTATTTACAAAACGACAGTGTAAGACATCATAATTTATAATTGTATCAACATAGACGAAATTGCGAAAGGCCGTTAAGCTTTTAGTGAGTAATTGGATTAGATTTACGGCGTCCTCTTATTGTTGAACCCTAGAAGATCTGGAATATGATGAGTCAAAAAGAATTGCTTAAACTTACTGATTTTCCTATTAATATTTCTATATTTAATATTATGTATACAGCATTTATATTGTATATTTCTAAAAAAAAATACGTAAAAAACGTACGTGTGTACATGTGTACGCACGTAAGAAGTTATACTTCATCAGCTTAAGAAGACATTAAATGCAATTGATAACGCTCTAATAAAAAAGAAAACAACTTTTAAAAGCTTTACAATTCATTTTTGAAATACCTGTGTATAGAATTAAGTAAGATACGAAAAAAATGTGTAACAAACTATTTCACAAATAATAATGATATATAATGTAAACATATAAAAAGAATACATACCGGCAGTTAACCTCATAATCTATAAGCCCACTTAAAAACTGTATAATATAAAAAGAAGCACTTTTATCACGAATACTCACAAATACATATGTATATTTATTATTTATGTATGCATATGTGTTTTTTATGTAAACTGATATAAAACACGTGTTGTAGATTCAAATATATAATCGAATAACTACATTGAACATAGTTATCAGTTCTTACGAATACTTGACAGTTAATTATCAACCAACTTCATGGTGTCGCTTTTATAAGTCGATGTAAAATGTAAAGTGTCGTCGTAAAAAATTACTCTTAACATTTTTCCCATGCCAAAAATGGTATATGCTTAACGGTTTTATACCATGCTATTCCAATTTTGTAGCATTTTGGATTGTGGAGGAAAGTTTTTTTTTTAATAATTCCGAGGCGTGCAGAGCTTGTTCAGTTCTTGGCGGTGGATTCTTTTACTAAATACTTTCCAGTCGAAAAGTTTGAAAGCAATTTAAAAAGTGTTAACGTAAAGATAGCCTATAGTAAGGAATAGAAAGATAGTATGGAAGTACATTCAGGTGAAGATGTGCTAAGTAAAGAAATAAATCTAAGAATTTTTTGCATGTTACGAAGTATTTATCTGTGGTAGTTTTGACCTTCATGAGCGCCTTCTTAGGATCTAAATAGAATAAATTATGTTTTATTTTGATTTTACGATTGTCTATATTGTTTCAAAGGTCAGTGAGTTCAATGTTTATTGGGATCCAATTAATGGCATGTTGTTTCGCTATTGAGAGTGGTTATAATACTTTATATGGAGTATTTCAATGTATGTGACAACCTCCTCCCTGAGGTTAGTCATGTACACCCCCGCCTCCCCCCCCCCGGCCCCGCCCGCACACTACCATGCCCCGTGGCTGTGGGACAGATACAGGATCTAGTCCGATTCCACGAGTTCGTCCGCGATACGAACTTTGTTTCAGAGTTTCATAGACTCAAATGCACATACGCACGCGCGACTCCCAGCCTTCCGCCCCCGCCCAAGTTTTTTTCCGAGAATGCTTTCGAGCTACTTTCAGACCGCGATTCCGACGACGACGTCTCCAATGGATTCGATAAGGATCTCGACTCCGCTACCGCGCCCACGCCCGCTCCGCCCCCGCCGAAAACGACGGCTTACAAACCGTCACGTGCCTCGTTAAATGCCCACGCGCTGCGACCGCGAACCCGTCCGGTAGTGACTCTGCAACGGGACTTTCCGTCCAAAAGCAGTCGAACGTAGGTGGCGCTCGGGAGCTTCGAGTCTCGCCCGCGCCCTCTGTCCCATCCCCGGCTGAAGCTCGGGCAGCGTATTCCGCAGTCTCGACTAAGAATCAACGCCCCCCGCCCCCCGTCACGATTCGTGACAGTGCCCGCTGGATTCAGATCTCAGCGAACTTACAGTCCCGTAAGACCTACTATACATCTGCCGTCAATACCATTTCTGGTATTTCCGTCAAAGTCTCCATCTCCGATGCGCATCGTCAGGTTACAAAATACCTCCGGGAGGAAAACCCCGCTTTTGCACCCACGCACTCGAAGAGGAACACCTCCTCCGTGCCTTCATTCGTGGTTTTCCCTCTGAACTCCCTACCGACGATATCTCCGATTGTCTGAACACTCAGGACTTCCCAGTCCGGAATATGCATCGGATTTACAACCCTCATATGAAGGCCCCTTCAACTTGGTACTAGTCACACTGGATCGTATAAATAATTAATATATACATAAATAAATTCGTGTTATTCACGAAGAGATGAGCCCGCGTGGTTTTGTTTAATATACCGTTAGTTAACGGTGCCGCCGCCGTTTTAAAGTTCGTCCGATTTCCTCTTAAAAGATATGTGTTTGCGCCCACGCCCGCGACTTCCTCTGCTCACGCCGCCGTGAGCGGGAGGTGATGATACGATCCCGCACGCACGTCGCGTTGTGTCTGGTAGCAGCTCGAGCGTAGGTTTGTCCCTCGGTGTAGATCCCTCGAGTATGTTACTCGCGCGAATACACTGACTCACACTAGTTTTACATGTACATAGATCACCCCATACATGTGCACTTAATAGATACACATAGTGGTATAGTGGTTGGGTTTATTTTTAGATCCTTTTTTCGACCTGAGCTAGTTTAGATTAAATTAGCAGTCAGATACAAAATACATGTGTGTATTCGCGAAACATACATGTTTACACATATATTTTTCACGAATTGATATATATATATGAGATAGATAGCTTAGCTTAGTTGCTTAGCTTAGTTAGATCGGAATATTCGGCGACAGTTCAAGCCTAGGTGCATCGTGCGCTGTTGTACTGGTTGCCTATAAAATCGGGTAAGTTCCTTAAGCGCTCCCCTTAGTTGTCCGGTGGAAAGGTATCAGCCTGGTGGCCAACAGTGTAGTAGTAAGTTCGCAAAAAAAATAAGGTATGTGACAAACAATGTACACCAAACAACAAACATTTGTGACTACAGTTCAACGAATTATTTGTTAAATAAAAGTCGCTCTATATAATTACTGTATGTATGTGTGAGTGAGACAGTATGTGGCTTTATGAAATATATTTAATGAGGATTTTAGAATAGCAGCGATTACTCTCCTTTTAAAGTCTGCACTACAGTCAAAGATATATCTAAATTAACAGCTTTATCATTATATGGATGAATACACGTTAAAGACACTGAATTACGGACATAATTTGATTGTACTGTGCGTTCGTGAAAAATTCGAATTTTTCGATTCTACTTAGTATTGGTTGTCGAACCATTTTTTAAATCAAACTTTTATAATCCAAAAAAAAACTGAAATCAACAATGGAATATCTATTTTTCACAGTGATTAATATACTAACCGATAAAACTATACCTTGCCCTTTATTATGCCTATATTATGCCACTTCTTCATTTGGCCATGTACAACGGAATATGGAACCCATAACTGAAATGCAAATTTTCAATACATAAGTACAAAATAATACTTTTATAATTTATTTGATTATGTTATTCGGTCTATAAAGCCTAACATTAAATAAGCGTAATACATGTACAGTGCTTTATGAATGATATCCCTAAGTTAGGGGCTTAGCAAGTATATTTGGAAATTACAGTGTTACTGGACCTTTATCTATATTTTAAGGACATTATTCTTGCATGTATATATGATGCAGCGATATTTCGTTAAATTATGATTCAGTGATTCAAAAGATTTCATAAATAACATTAGCCTAATTACCAGCATAAATATTATTTGCTATATGTATACATAGAACCTCGTCATCAAGAATCATGTCACTCACGTATAATTTAAATAAGAGAGGTTCCAAGTGTGACCCTTGAGGCACGCCGAATATAACGAAGGAAAGTTTAAAAACTTGCATCTCTATTTTAACTGCTTTAGTGCCTGCGCGTACTGCGGTACGGTTAGTTGCGTTTTTTATTCCGCATAGGAAAAAAAATCGCAATAGATAATTCGCGCACTGCGGTAGAATTTCCGGAATAGTCTAAGAGCGAGCGACTGACTGAATGTTAAACTTTCCTTAATTCATATTTATTTTATTTTATATCGATTTTACATGTTCTTAATGTCTCCTTAGAAAATAATATTATTTTGCCATTATCTATCTTGTGTGCAATCCTTTCTCCTTCTAAAAACATTAATAAAATGATTTCGATTTTATGGAGAACGCAATCTAATGTTTTCAGTTTATTTCTCTGTATACAGATTCCGTTTCAACTTGCAAATTATTTATATTTCTCCAATAGAAAATCTCAATATTGAAACCTTAAAAAATTACAGGACTCTTCCAACTTTACGCATCTTTTCTCATTATCTAGTAATTCAGTTTTCAAATATATTGTTTTATCTTCTTGATTTTCGTTTGTTCTCATCTATTGAAGATAAAGTGTTCTGCTTAAAATGTTCGAAGTGATAAGAATTGTTATATATCAAACAGTTTATGATTTTTCATAAATTGGGTTACTACTAGTACTTCAAATCAAATAATACGAAATGTAGGAAACATAAGCAATAAGCGACGTAAAGATTTCTAACTTGATAAGTATATAGCAAGTAGGCATGTGATTTATTTCAATTAGTACCTAACCACACATAACAATATCTAAAAGTAAATAAACACCTTCATATATAATAGGATAATATATCAAACAGATACGTTAGATGGGGTTGCAAGTCAAATATATGTTCGTAAATAAATCATTTAACCATTGAAAGGTAGTGGTGATCAGAAATAAAGATTCCTGATAGTAAAGAACAAAAATAGTTTTTTTTTATATATTATAGGGGGCAAACGAACAGGTGGGTCACCTGATGGTAAGTGATCACCGCCGTCCATAGACACTAGCAATACCAGGGGAGTCGCAAGTGCGTTGCCAGCCTTTTAATATATGTGGGCCTCCGGCGCTCTCACTGACCGAACGAAACGCAACAGTGCAAGAGCACTGTTACTTCACGTCGGTTTTCTGTGAGAGGATGGTACTACCCCGAGCGCCGGGCGAGCCGACCCATTTATGCTGAAACCAGTAATAGCTTCAGCGTAGCTCTACCACCTACATACGTACAGTATCTTTATAAGTATATAAAGAACAGAAAAAAAAACAGAAAACTGAAAATGTACAAGACAAATTCTTCCTTATGATACTTCTTACTACACTGCCGTCCAATAAAAAGGGGCGCTCCTGTCATATTCTATTAAGTTACATATATTCGGAATCATATCACATGTAATAGCATTTTAATTATATTCCTATGAGCTTTTGTTCTCCAATTACACTCAATCTAAAAAGAATTAGACGTATCAGAGTAAAGGCCCCCGTTAGAAATGTTTCGACTTCTCGCCGAGTTGCGTTTGTTACATGCGCCCTTTTTCTTATTGTAGCACTTATAGGTCCACCCAAAAGGGCAAACGCAAGAATTTATAAACACTGTAAACATATTTAATACAAATAATCAACTTAAATGTTCATCACACATTAATTTATGAGCAAGTTGTCTATATTCAAATTGCGCAATCTTTAAACACAAAATGTTCTCTTGTATAGAAACAAAGAATTATTAACCATAGTAACTGTAGAAATGTAGCCCAATAATTTTTATGCTAGTAGTAAAAAGGAGCCATTAAAGCGCTAGGGGTATCTAGTCTTAATCAAAGCTGGTACTCTCTTCTCCCATGCTTTTGTCTTACCTAAATCAATTTTTATTATAGTGAACCGAAATTCGGCCTACAGTTCTTGCTATCAATATTCCTTGATATCTCCTTGTTCATGTCTAGGCGGCGACAGTAAAATAGCCACTGCCGTTGCCTCTACCGCTTTTCATTAGTAAGTACATATCTTGCAGATATAGAAATATAAAAACTTATGAATCAAAAACTTTAATATTAGGAAACTCATTTTCATAGCCACTGTTATAGATATTATAACATAGATATTGAGAAACGCATGGTTATATTGTATCAGTGTTTCAATTAAAACTTAATATAAGAGCTGGAATTTAAGAGACAGTTAACGTATAAACGATAAATACTTGACAAATTTCTAAAATATAATCCCATATTTACCTTGTTCGTTCTACAGGTGCACCATAAATTCGCGGCTTTCCATAAAATGGTATAGAAAAAATATGAATAAAACAAGCCCTAACGTCGTATGCGTTAATGTACATCTAGGTATATATGCACAGATTGATATTGCCTGGGATTCACGGATGCTGCCGAACATACCCGATCCCAGGTACGGCGACGCGACGCGCACCCCTCGATTGATTTGCACCGGGCTTGCATCGGCGCATTGAAGTCACAAGTCTATTGCATTATGTACTCAATATGTACTATAACGACTACATATTCACATGGATATTAAATTACTGGAAGAAGCACGATATAATTATTATATATGCAGCGATATGCTTAATCATATGAAATTAAAAAATGTTTGATTCTGTTTTCCACTTACAGCTTATTTATTTAAAATGTAATCAACAGGTAATAGATATTGTAATTTTCACTATTATCACTCTAGACCAATGTTTTTCAACGTGTGGATCGCAACACTGTGCGGTGTTGTAAAGACTATAAAGGGATCGTGAAGTCTTAGTAAAGAAAAAAAATCAAGAAAGTTTAAAAGACACCTTCCCTAATGAAATCTTTTTTTTTTTTCGAACTGACTACACTGTTGACCTGGCAAGGTCTCTAGTTTCACCGGACTACAACTAAGAAAATCTAATTAAAAGACATTTTCATACATTAATATAAATCAACAAAAATATATCATGTTTATATTTTACTGATTTGATTGTGTATTTATGCGATACCTAACCATAAAAATATCGTACGGATTTGATATTTGTAACTTAAAAAATACAGATTGGAAACAGCAAATTGTAAGAGATCGCGAAACAATTTTTGAAGTTACACTTCTGTTGGCGCGTTAGGGAAAAATTATGAGAGTAAATTTTTACGATGCGCGCGCGCACACCGTCACGAAAAACCGACACCCTGAAGTTAGCTATAGTCGACATTTTATTCAAAAATAACGTATGTATGTATTAAATACCTTTTTTCTATTGTTAGTATCGTTTTTTCTACAAACGTAGAATA
The DNA here is from genome assembly GCA_035772565.1 of Antheraea assamensis. NCBI lineage: Eukaryota > Metazoa > Arthropoda > Insecta > Lepidoptera > Saturniidae > Antheraea > Antheraea assamensis. The sequence goes on along the minus strand of JAQQSE010000010.1, from coordinate 2,286,483 downwards.
AAGCGAAAGATAAAATTTATTGAAAAGATTTTTCATCTTGTTACGCCCAAGAAGTATAACTTCTAACGCGTGCACATAAGTACACACTACTTTTTTCATACAAAGGTTGTGTCCGGAAAAGATAAGAAAACACTGATTTAAACAAAACATCTCATAAGAAATGTACCTTGTGTTATGTATAAATATGTTTCATAGCAACTTTGTATAAAGATTGTAATATTTTATGCAACATAATGTTCGAATTATAATAAAGTACAGAAAATAATAAATTGACTAATGAAGCAATTAAAATATATATTGTTAGTTCGAGTGAAGATTAACTTTGTACCTCTCCTTGGGATGGGGCCAGACTGAATCTCAAGTGGTAGTCTAGGAAACTTCACAAAATATCTTATAAATTTCTTACAAATATTAATTGATAAGACGCCCTTAGACAAAACACTTAGAAATACCTTTTCACTTTGTTTCAAATAATTATGTAGCACTAGCTTTCCACTCGTGGCTTCCCTCGCGTACGTTATAAGATTGAAGTATTTTTTTTATGTTTTCATTTGTAATTCCAAATTTAAATGTAAATTTCAACGTGAACATACCTGCTAATTGAATGATAGAATAAAAAAAAACACACACACAATACTTTGTAATAGTTGTTGTCCAATCTTATGCTAAAATCATCCCACCGTTTATCGAACCGACTATATAGAAAAGCCCACTCCGAATAAATCGGACTCGTATAATAGTATTTCCAATACAAACATTTATACATCTATTCACACCATTTGGGGTTGAATTTTGATAAACATTGAAATACTTGACATATTAATTATACAGTTTTAATATCAATTTCATCCCTCTCTCTAACTATTTAAAGTTGAAATTTGAAAATCACTGAATTCTGTATTCCATTATATCATTGAGTAGTGAGAGTCAGTTTTAAACAAATCTAATAAAAATAATACTATTTCCCATACAAACAATATCCACCCTATCTTAAGCCCCTATAAATTAAAATTTGTATATCGCTTACACACGTGTTTTATAAATTTTATTTCAAAATGCCTAATCACTATCACTACATAGTATAAAACAAAGTCGCTTTCTCTGTCCCTATATCGCTATGTATGCTTATATCTTTAAAACTACGCAACGGATTTTGATGTGTTTTTTTTTTAATAGATAGAGTGATTGAAGAGGAAGGTTTATATGTATAATAACATAAATTAAATAGTAGAGAAATACTGTTATTTTTGAGGTTACTCCAAATTTAACGCGTGCGGGCCAGTAATGAATACATCAAAACTACTCGATCGATTTTAATCATTTTTTCAGTGAATGACATAGGCTATATATTTTATACCCGTGCGAAGCCGGAGCGGGCCGCTAGTATGTTATACAGCAAAGTCGTCCGCCGCGTCTGTCTGTCTGTTCACGATAAACTCAAAAACTACTGAACAGATTGTAATGTAGTCTTCACCAATAGATAGAGTAATACATGAGGAAGGCTTAGGTATATAATTTGTCAAAGTTTTGTGTAAATTGGTTGAAATATAACGATAATTGTTGGAAGTGTTGGAAAAACTCACGCCGCTAGGGAGCTTTCGTCGACAGCGCTCGCTAATTCTTTTGAGATATAACAAAACAACGCATAATGAGATATTCCTCTTTTATCCAAAAAAGTCTAGTATGCCATACACCTATATTTTAAGGATAGCTTACTATACCCATTTATCTACTTAAAAATGATCACAAATAATGAGGTCATTGGAAAGCTATTTACACGGATATAATATTAATCGTTATCAAATAAAATACATTAGTTACCTGTCATGCACATAAGTATATATTATTTATTATCAGGGCAGGACAATGTCCGCCGGGCCTGCTAGTTTAAAATAAATCTAACCTTAAAAATATTACAATCTGTATAAAATATATTCCCCATTGTTATATCCCAAGGGGTTGGTATTTGATAAGCTCTGAAATAAGTATTTCAATTATTCTATTAAAAGGTATTCAAAATGTTTGTTATAATTGTTGGTCGAACGGTACATAAGTTGACGTGTAGGAGCGCCACGCAATTAATGTCAGTTATCATTTTAAAGTGGATACCATAAAACCTATATGGAAAAAAACATTTAGGTCTACTATCTTTCATGATAATCGTTCACACGATATTGTAATTCATATCACCATCTATTGTTACATATTAAAGGCAAGAAAAATAAACAATTTTCCAATTATTTAATGTCATTGAACTCTGTGTAGTCTAAACGAATCTATTTACGTTGGTCGGGCGGGGGTTGAAAGCGTTCGTTATATACGCGGCCGGCTATGTGTCTGGCTCGTGGGTATGTTTGCGAAACGGTCTGTCGAATTGAACACTGCTATATGATGAAGACTAGATAATACTATTTATTATTAACATTAGCTGGAGCCCGCCCACCACGTGATGCATAATAAATGTTTCTATTGAAATCATTGCGAAAAATATCCCTACCACGACCGTCGTTACTAACTTCTAAGTTAAATGTAATTAGAATTCGTCTATCCCTTTAAGCGTCATTGATTGAAGATAAAACAGTTCAGTACATTTTTCTCCTGCGTTCATAGACATATCTCCTTTTTTTGTTTAATAGCTGATGAAGACTTTCAGTGTTATCAATAAAAACAGTTATAAATAGTTTTTTTTTTCGTATTATTGAGGAGTCGAAGCGTTTACTTATAGGTCTCCATTCGTCTTACATCGCGTTTCTTATGTTTGCAATCTACAGTATTTGTACAATACTCAATACACTTTTTAATATGTAGAAAAAAATACAAAAAGGAATACAGATAATAATAACTTTATATTAACACGCGATGAAAAAACTTTTTTCTCCTTATTATAGTCCAATTTCGACTACAGGACGACAACTAGTTTTATTATTTAGATAATACAAGCAGGCCTGGCGGACGTTGTCCTGCCCTGATAATTAAAAAATATATACTTATGTGCAAGAAATGCTTAAGGTGACTAATGTATTTTATTTGATAAGGATTAATACTGTATCCGTCTAAATAGCCTTCCAATTACCTGTTTATATGTGACCATTTTTAGAAAATAGATGGGTATAGTAAGCTATCCTAAAAGGATAAATATATGCCTTCGTGGACTTTTTTGTTGATCTATAAAAGAGGAATATCTCATTATGCATTGTTTTTTTATATCTCAAAGTGATTAGGCAGCGTTTTCGACGAAAGCTCCCAGGCGGCTTGACGTTTTCCGATTCTTTCAACAATTATCAGTATATTTCAACCAATTTACAAAAAAAAAACCTTGACAAATTATATATCTAAACCTTCCCCGTGAATCACTCTATCTACTGGCGAAGACTGCAGTACAATCCATTCCGTAGTTTTTGAGTTTATTGTGAACATCCAGACAGACAGACAGACGCGACGGACGACTTTATTTTATAATATGTTGTCGTGATTCCGAAATCTCTCAAAAATAATTTGGTTTCATTATAACATAACTTTACCTTCATGTAATAATCCAGAGAATGTCTCTATCTACCAATAAAAGTCTTGTAATATTTGGTTCAATTGCTTAAGAGAGGAGTCTAGACCAAAAAGAGGTCCTTAAATTTTACTACATCGATATACAGCTTTTTTTCTTATCTCCATCTACCTCTACCAATTCATGAATTTAAGAAACTCCTTACCTTCCTGTCTTCTAATGCAACGAGTTCATACCGTAAAGTATTTAGATATAGATATAATTTATTATATAGACAACTCAACATACTTTCAGGTCCATTTTAGTCTTCTTAAAAACCTGTATATTATACTATTTATCAGGGAGAATAATACTTATTACACTACTTCATGGGTCGGGGCTTTGTAGGTGGTAGAGCTACGCTGAAGCTATTACTGGTTTCAGCATGAATGGGTCGGCTCGCCCGACGCGCGGGGTAGTACCACCCTCTCACAGAAAACCGACGTGAAGTAACAGTGTTTGCACTGTTGCGTTTCGTTCGGCCAGTGAGAGCGCCGGAGGCCCACATATTTAAAAGGCCGGCAACGCACTTGCGACTTCCCTGGTGTTGCTAGTGTCTATGGACGGCGGTGATCACTTACCATCAGGTGACCCACCTGTTCGTTTGCCCCCTATAATATAAGATTTAGATTAGATTGTATACAGTTTAACCACATAACAGATAGAAGTTTCATAATAACACAACTTTTCATTCCAAAAAATATATTTAATAAAACTCGAAAATACTAAACAAAACAAAAAATAATAGACACTCATTCATACAATACTGATAATTTCATTTATAGTTTCATAATAGTTCCGTCTATAATGACACACACTATTTTACAGAATGTACGCGTATAGGAAGGATCATGACAAATGAAGTTAGTTTAGAGTAGGAGGGTGTGGGGACCTGTTATAGACTGCCATCAGTGTATATAGAGTTATATAAAGGGGATCAGTATTTGAACGATGGTGATGTCTGGAATTGACTCTTCTCTTTGCGTTCACTAAAAACGTTTAATGTATTTTAAATATTTATATATGTTAAAAGGATAAGCCCGATCGAGTTTCTTACCGGTTCTTTTCGATGACTGGGGTGTCTGTCTGTCTGTATGTTCCGGGTAATCTTCGAAACTGCTGGACCGATTTTGACAGAAATTTCACTGACGGATAGTTAAATTTACAGCGGGTGACATAGACTACTTTATTTTAGACTTGCTGTCATCCATGGCTTCGTCTGTAGTACTATCTCCAAAACGATTGGACCATTTTTCACGGAACTTTCACTAACAGATAGCTGACCTTATAAGAAGTTATTAACAATAATAAAAAAAAACACTTGCTGAGCTGCGAGCAACAGCTAGTAAACAATAAAACTATAGGTATATTGTGGCCGTGTAATTCTAACTGTTTACGCAGCACACATCGAAGTCTGTATAAATTACAGCCTGTATTAGTCTGATTTATAAAAGATATTACTGAAAACGCATAATCATAATCTCTTTGATAGTTTTTGAGTAAAAAAGTAACAAGCATTCGTACGTCGTTACAAACTTTCTTATTTATATTATTGATAAAATAATTATAGTGTTAACGTTCGGCACAGAGGTCGCTTGAAATTCGGAAAATACCATAGGTCACTTTTCATCCTGAATATATTGTAAAACACACTAATATATAATTTCATTAAAATAAAAACATTTTCATATAGAGTAATAATAAACGTACCTTTATTAAATTTTCAACGTCTGGCGCGATCGAAAACCTTTCACAGAAACTACTCTGAAGCTCTCAACATTTCAATTAGCTTTTGATGGAAATTCCTCTTCGTCGGAGGAAGCAAGCATCTGCGACGTAGGATATTTAATTTCCCTTTGAGGTACGCTCTGTCGTAACCATAGCGATATATAAATTAGTTTTACCGTGACTTCGCTTGTTTTTATGTATTTTAATTTGACAAATTCTTTTTATCACAATGTCGTATAATTTTTTGGGAGATGGTAATATTACAAGCTTAGAATAGCGCCGATCTCAATTAGAAAATATTTTCTTCCATAGACAGTTAAGACACTATGGAATTAGAAATAAAGACATTAATTATTTGAAGAATTCTACACTAAACAATATCAGAGCTTATTTAAACGACATGTTTCCAAACCTAAAGGACAAATATTTAGTAGGTAATTCTTGATTTTTCAAGGACCAATATAATCTAGTTATGCACATATATCATAAGGTTCTCTGTGCCTGGTTTACATTTGGACCAAATGAAACCCTACACACAGTTTAATATACGGATCGACGGACGGCCGTCTAGACGGTCTGTGTTAGTATGGAGAAGTTGTAAAACTAATAATACAGTAAGGCAGGGTCCTAGTTAGGAAGGGGGGTTTTTTAAATGAATTATATTTATATAGTAGGTATCATTTGCAATGTAGGGAGCATATATACATAACTGTAATTACGTTGAAGATGCCACAGATCACTAACAACTGTATATAATTAAGTAAAAGTCTAGAATTATTATGGAATGAGGACCAATATTTGCTAGTGAACAGTGATTTCCACCACAAAATCTGGGTTTCGCGTGTTCAAAATAACTGTTGTGCTCTTGATTAAAATATCTATTTGTATATACATAGTCTGGCCATAAATACTGTTACAATTAAAAATATACAAAATGGTACATTTGAATTTGGTATCTGTCATTTTTATATGATTGTTCATTGAGTTTTCTCATTTTGGCGCCAATACATTGTACAATATTTAATTTGCGATATTAAAATAGAGTGGGGTGATAAAGAGAAACGAATCGCTGTGATTGCATTACACAAAGTACACAGTTTACAACTCACCATACGCTTGGTATTAGTAAAATGTTTGTGTACCGGGCTATTAACAGGTTCAATGAGACCTCCTCTGTTTGTGATGAAAAAAAGATATGGTCGTCCACGTAGTGTTCGTACGAAAAAGGTGATCAAAGCAGTAAGGGAAAGAATTCGGAGAAATCCTGTCCGAAAGCAAAAGATTTTATCTCCGGAGATGAAGATAGCACCTAGAACCATGTCACGTATTTTAAAAGATGACTTAGGACTAGCAGCCTATAAGAGAAGTACTAATCATTTCTTAACCGACAATTTAAAAAAAAATAGAGTGATAAAATTAAACAACTACTGAAGCGCTATGCAAAGAGAGGACACTGAAAAATTTTGTTTACTGAAGAGATTTTTTTTTTTAATTAAGCAACATTTTAACTAACAAAATGGCCGTATTTATGCTCAAAGCTCTAAGGAAGCTTCCTAATTAGTCGACAGAGTGCAACGTGACCACTATCCGACTTCAGTTACAGTTTGGGGGGTATTAGCTATGAAGGAGTGACTGAGTCATACTTTTGTGAAAAAGGTATCAAAACATCGGCACAAGTATATCAAGGTACTATTTTTGAAAAGGTAGTGAAGCCCCTTAACAACACCATGTTCAATAACTACGAATAGCCCTTCCAGCAAGACTCGGCGCCGGGTCATAAAGCTCGGTCTACGCAGTCTTAGCTGGAAACGAACGTTTCGGACTTCATCAGAGCTGAAGACTGGCCGTCGTCTAGTTCCGATCTTAATCCCCTAGATCATAATTTATGGTCAATTTTAGAGAGTACGGCTTGCTCTAAACGCTGTGATATTTTGGAGTCCCTAAAACAATCCGTACGATTGTCAGTGAAGAATTTTCCCATGGAAAGAGTGCGTGCTTCTATTGATAACTGGTCTCAACGTTTAAAGGACTGTATTGCAGTCAATGGAGACCAGTTCGAATAAGCTTTTTATATTTTAAATTGTTTTATATTTATATATTAAACTAACACGCTGTAAAAGTAATAAATGTTATTTGCAATGGATTTTTTTTTGTATGTTTTAGTATTTATGTTTTGCCATAAATAAATATATATAATAAATATGTATAATGAAGCTAGTTCAGTGAACTATCAACGCACAGCCGAAGCTGCTAAAGTTGGAAATATAAAATTTAGATAGTAGTTTCTTTTTAAGGCTTAGAGATTCACTAAAACGCTAGAGCTATTGAGAGTTTTAAGTTGGTATTTTATTTGTTAGGAAATTAAAATGTATTACAAATAATTACTTGATTTCTTATTCTCTTATTAACTTATGGTTATCCCTGAGGATACCGATTATATCCTATAATATCTCTGCAATAAGTCGGAATGAGACCATTGTTGGAAACGTCAATGATTATTTGTTTTTTGTTTCTTTGAATGGACTAATCTAAACAACTATAATTTATTTTTGATTTTTTAACATTTATGATCTATTTATTAAGGAAAAACTATCTAATATCCACTCCACGGAGTGGATTAATCCTTACACAAATATGCAGGTCAGAAGCTCGCTAGCCGAGTAGAAAGTAACAGTGCGGGTGTGCCGTGTGACACAATAATGAAGACCGATAGGTATCCGAAAAAAAATGTAACTTAATCGCGAAACTCATTTTTAGCTATGTATTTTTTTTAATATTCATAGATATTAATTTAATTATTATATAACCTATATAATTTTCATAATTAAGACGAATGTTATGATATCCCGTCTGTAAAAACCTATCAGATCGTTACGGTTCTACAGCGTATCAAAGAAATATATACAATGCACACAAAACCACCATCTTCGTTATGTGGCGTAATAAACTATCATTATGAATAACCAATGTAAATCTAAAATATCTCCGAGGGGGCTTGAACCCACAAAACTTTTCTACTAGATACGTCACTTCGAGTGTGTCTGAAGCACTACATCTCGGAAATGAGAGTCTGATTGAATCTCAGAGTGGGGTTGGGTGGTAGACTTCAACTTACAACGTAATGCAGTTCTATACGAAGGATGGAGGAAGTCGTAAAATTGCATCGTCCTTTTCAACTGAAAATGAATTTTTAAAAAGTTCCCAACAAAATATAAATTCAGACTGATTTTTCGATTTGAAGTGATTCGAAGTCGGTTCTATTAAGCGAAGAATTCAGTGTGATAGGAGTAAAGAGTTGAATTTATTGTTAATAGCGAATTGTACCGTTATTGTGCGGTCACTAAGAGACATTACCACATGATACCATCCTATTCTTATTATAAACGAGAAAGTTTGTGAGGCTGGACGTATATTTGTTACTCTCTCTAAAGCTACTGAACTGAATTTGATGAAACTTTACACTAGTATTATTATACATCAGGATAACATATAGGCTATCATATAATGTATACAGATATTATTTATATTGCTATACATTAAGCAATGATAAGTAGCAAATAAGTGGCATAAAATCATGCCATCGCAGAGCTGCCTCGTAGTGCACTGCATAAAACATTAGTTACAAGAAGATGACGTATGATATGAACGTAACTAATATTATAAATGTGAGTGCGAGTTTGTTTATTTGTCCAATAATTACGTGAGGTATTTTTGAGGAATTTTGAACGCTCCCTCTCTCCCCCCTCCTCCCCCGCTAGTGAGATATGTGGCGATCCCGTTTTTTTTTTTCGTGGGGAAATCCATCGTGGACACCACACTCTCCTGGGGGAGAGGGTGGGTAGTGTGAGACCACATACCCCCAGTAATCTCATGTATTTTTATGTGTGTAAATTTGTATTTTAAGTAAAAATACGTTAGATCTATTAAAAATACACAATATGTTTTTTATCGTTATAAAAACTAGTAAAGTCCAGTATTTGAGATTGTTTAGATCGTACTCCATAATCACAGTGATAATATTAAATAATTCTTAAATGTGAACTACCCGAATATACATAAGAATTGTGTCAGATTTCGGTATACTTTAGTCTAGAAACATGTTTCAATTTACATTAATCTGATTTTCTGACATATTTACAATAAGTAATGTCCGAAAAAAATTACATGATATTTGCCGAAACTCTCTCTCTCTCTCTCTCCTCCGCGTGAGATTTTGGGTTGAGACCTCTCCACCTGATTCCTTCACGCAATTAATTAAATGGAAGCCCCCTTACGCCTTTAAACACTAACCATTCAACCAATCCTTAACACACCTCCTCCTCCTTGCATACATGTTGTCAAGGGTACAAAAAAGGATATACGGTAACTATCATTTAGAAGAAAGTACTGTTCCTGAGGGTTAGGTTAAATATATTTTAAAGCAAACGAAGTCGTGGGCATAAATGCAAAAATCTGAAGACAAGAACGCAAATGAATTCGCGGGCGGCCAACAGTAGTTTATATATATGGTCTATGTTCCCATAATTTGCCTATATATTTAATATTGCTAAAGGACGTATGGAGAACTGGATGACTGCAGGTTGTATATAATGGCGACCGGTCTTGACTATCCCTTGTCCTTCAGAAATGTGCGTGGTATATAAGGGAAAATTGTATAAAGCCATTATGAGACTTATCATGAAATATGCATTTAGAACTGGCATATGAAAGTGACGGACGAAAGAACATGTGGCCGAGATACGAATATTAAAATTGATTTGTGGTGTAAATATAACGGAAAAAATTAGGAATGAGTATATCAGAGGAAGTATGAAAATAGCATCGGTGTCAGAGAAGTTGAAGAGTAATAGGAGAAATGAACATCATGTATCTAGAAGAGTGTTGAGTGTGAAGGTAGAAAGATATACGCAGAGGAAGACCAAGAAAAGTACGGATGGGTTGCTTAAGGAATTATGCTATACATTATTACATTCTATATGCGAACTTGTTATAAATAAGTAAATAATGACTCATTAACCGTGGAAAAGAAAAGCAATGTGATGCGTGGTGTAGGTGCTGGTTCTGGGGGGATAATAGGTTGTGAAGGGGATGCGGACTTACCGGTCTGTATGTTGCGTCTTTTCTTTTTAAGTGCACTTCACTCGCGGCGATTGTGATAATTTCTATACACAATATATTATAGTGACTCGGATCTGGTTCTTAAGATGCGTTGAATGATATGTGTGCCACTTCACTCGCGGCGATTGTGATATTTTATATACACAATATGTATTACACTGACTCGGATTTGGTAGTTTTAAGATGCGTTGAATGATATGTGTGCGTCCGCGTTAACGATGGAGGCAAAGTAAAGTGGAAATAGGAAGGGGAAAGAGGTGGGCGGAAGGGGTGGTTTTTGGTTCGTTCGGAAATTATAGCGTGTATGTAACACGCGCCAACACAAAGTATTACTAAAAATAGTCCGTCCCGAAGTTGTTGAATCGTCGGAATAATAACGTCAGTCTTCTAAAGTTTTTCACCCTCCTATTTGTAGGGCATATCAGCGTACCATGATGATATGTTGAAATTTAGTATTCTTTCGATTCGAGCGTTAAGTACTTCAAGTCCGCAACTTAAGTATCCCAACTCGTTAGTTCGTTACTAGTTAGTTACTCGCTGCGAACTACACCCTCAAGCTCACCGCGATGACAACAACATGATGATGAGTCATTTAGTTATAGATAGAATAAGATATATCTAACAATAAGGTTTTTCGACATCGTAACAATCTATACATATAGTAAGAATACGAATCACACGTGTCTGTACTTTTTTTTTGAGAATAAACGTTGTTGCTGTTGTCTAGGTATAAGTAATGGAATACATTTCAACCATTTTTAGAATTGTCGTCTGTCTATCTGTCTGTTTGTTTGAACAGGCATCACTGCTATAGTACTAGGTTTATGATAAAATATTAGCAAGTAAATAATAAAATCCTTTCTTCCATCGTTAAGCAACATTAGTCTTTGTTTCATTAAAATCAGTTAACTCTATCAAAAGTTATTTTAATTTTAAGCGACGAGCACGAGAGAAAAGTTGATAAGTAAATGGACTTCAGCTTCATATAAAAACCAGGTTATTTTATAACAAAAATATACATTACTACAGTATTACATTGCTAAGACATATAACGTTAGGTGGTAGAGCTACGCTGATACTATTACTGGTTTCAGCATGAATGGGTCGGCTCGCCCGGGGTAGTACCACCCTCTCACAGAAAGCCGACGTGAAGTAACAGTGCTTGCACTGTTGCGTTTCGTTCGGTCAGTGAGAGCGCCGGAGGCCCACATATATTAAAAGGCCGGCAACGCACTTGCGACTCCCCTGGTGTTGCTAGTGTCTATGGACGGCGGTGATCACTTACCATCAGGTGACCCACCTGTTCGTTTGCCCCCTATAATATAAAAAAAATAACGAAATAAACATGGGTAATATTTTATATTTACACAAAATAAAAAAAATCTTATTACTATAAGAAGTTCCGTAATTGATTAATATGTAATAACGTCAATAGATGGCGTTCAACAGACATTTTCTAAATCTATGACTACTATAATATTATGATCTAAAAATTTGTGAATTTCATACATTACTCATTTCTATAAATTGAAAGGTTAACTTTGTATAAATTAAACATAAACAAAACGGTTCGGCGAGTCTTGCTGCCGAATGATACTATCAGAACAATTTACATGCCTTGAAAAGCCGATAGTAAACAGCTCATGTATTACTTCAAATTCATAGTTTTGCGAACTCGCATGTCGATCATATAAAAAGAAGCAGGTGTTTCAAGCACGGTTAAGTGTTGTTTTTAGTATCACGCTGTATATTGAAAGACAGATTACAAACAAACAGACATGCATTCAGATTGTTTTATTAATCACTGTGTTTTTGCATTCAGTTACAAGCGTCCGAAGTCACGAGCACAACTAATCTATAATATAAAAATGAATCGCTAAATGTGTTGCTAAGCGCAAATCTCGAGAACAGCTGAATCGATTTCGCTAATTCTTTTTTTAGAATATTCCTTGAAGTACGAGGATGGATCTTACGGAGAGAAAAATTAAAACAATTGCCTGCAAAAGTCTAAAAACCAACACTTTTCTATACTCCCATACAAACGATTCGTAATAATACTTAACAAGTCAATTTGAACTTTAAAACCATATCATAAAGTTTAAGTGTTAGTAGAGAGGTTCCCGGAAGGCAAAACAATTGAGTGACGTTAGTATCGTATAAATATGAATGTCAATATGTATACGATGGTCCCGAATAGCAGAATAAGTATTAAAAAACCGACTGTTAGGCATTACGAAGTTCGCCGAGGTCAGCTAGCATCTAATAAAATATGAAAAATATTAAGGTAACCAGTTCAGAGGTTTATGAAAATATTAATTAAAAATCAACAAACAAACAGGCCAACGTATGTATATATTTAAAGCACAGGTAATAAAATATGTTACATAATTTTAATAAAAAGTCATCACCTTTACACACGTATCTTTCGAGACATAAAACATTGATTCCACGTGATGGTCGTACCAAAACTCGAATTATTCCTGCGACTCGAAGCACTATTGTGACTTTAGTTGAAATCTTTTAGTATTTTCATTGCATATTCGAACTCAGCAAAATTGTTGTGACGTCATTAAATATAATGTAAGAGCATCTACGACAGCTAATAGAGAAGGACCCATTGCTGGTTACTATCGCCAGCTGAACGACTAAATATCATTATTAAAATAACAAATTTGGTATATTGTTACACCCTGTAAAAAAATTCGTCGTTGTGAATAAATAATAAATGAGTCATCAAGGCGTGAGAATCAGAAATACAACATATACTCGTATTGACACCTTATCGCTCTGAATATTATAAAGAAATATTAGCGATCTAAAAATACCACGTCTAGAATGTTTTCGTAGGTTTCAAATAATGATGTCAGCCTTCGCGAATTCAGAGACAAGCATTATAGTGTATAGTGGCCATAGTGAAATTGATCGACAGTGATTCTGTTTTATTTTCGTCTTTAGAAGTATAAATAAATTTTTATTGAGGCAAAAACTCAATTAATGTACCTACCAGGACTAACTATATGCATTAACCAAAACATTTACATAGAGGCACCATTGTCGATGCTATGCTGAAGCTTGTTTATTATCGATATCGATCGATGTGAATTTATCATTTCAACACCATTTATAAGTCGTGGTGGTCGAGTGGTTTGACCGGTGGAATAACAATCCGGTGTTCGCAGGTTCGAATATCGGCATATACAAACGATTTTTTCGGAATTCGCGTACATTTACATATTTAAACTGGTATCACTACCGGCTGACGGGGAAGAAAAAAATAGAGAAAAAATCTGACCTCTGTATGTGGGAAAACATAGAACTGTTGGATTCCTCAGACTTTGAAATCGCCAGCCAATACGTCGTGGGCTGGCGTGGTGATATGTCCATACCCAACACCGATATTAATTAATTTCCGTTACTACTTCACATTTTGAAACTCGAAATTATGGCGTCGATATGAACCATCTAATCAAAAAACGTAAAGCGTTTTAAAGGTTTTTTAATGGTTTTCAATTTATTGTTTTTAATGAGTTTTTTATATTATATTTAAATTATGAAATCACTGCATATTATAATACCAAGTCGTCCGCCGCGTCTGTATGTCTGTCTGGATGTTCGCGATAAACTCAAAAACTACTGAACGGATTATAATGCGGTCTTCACCAATAGATATAGTAATTCACGGGGAAGGTCTAGGTATATAAATTGTCAAGGTTTTTTTTTTTTTGAATTGGTTGAAATATAATAATAATTGTTGAAAGAATCGGAAAAAGTCAAGCCGCCTTTGAGCTTTCGTCGAAGACGCTGCCTAATTTGCTTGTGATTAGCAAAACAATGCATACTAAGATATTCCTCTTTTATAGATCTACAAAAATGTCTACGGTGGCATATACATATGTTTTTAGCATAGCTTACTATACCCATCTATCTTCTAAAAATGGTCACATACAATGAAGTAATTGGAAGGCTAATTAGACGGATACAGTATTAATCCTTATCAAATAAAATACATTAGTTACATTAAGCTTTTCATGCACATAAGTATATATTTTTTATTATTAGGGCAGAACAACGTCCGCCAGGCCTGCTAGTTTATAATAATCCTGTTTAAATTTTATTAGCACTGGACATTTGACTTCGAAAATATGCCAAATTGATAGGTTTACGAGAATCTAAGACTAGTCTAACCTACTTAGGGTTGTCATATACTTTCAAGGCAGAAGTCGAGGACATTTTCTGTTGCATTTTTTAGAGTAGATTTTTTTGAAGACGGTTTTCTTTTTTATTTAAATTTTATTAATGTTGATATTATTTGAATCTATAGGCACGCAGCGGTCGACCAAAAATAATGGAACTGTAGGTATCCGAATAAACAGAAATATTACGAGAAAGGTAATTTTATATTGCCTTTTTAAAGCCCGTAAATAAATAATTGCTCAATTGTATATTCGTTTCGTCTGAGATAGCAGACAAGTATCAATGTATATGATAGCTCTTAGGTCTCCTCTGAACCTTAAGGTAGTGTTCAAGACCGATAGGCGCGGTGGTTAGTGCGCAACATGCGGTATTCCAGCTCATTCGTCAGGAATAACATATGAATTTGAGGTCTCAGTTAAAACTCCCATCTCTTTAAATTTGCTTATAAATAGCTATAGGCTATATATAACATAAGGAGACACTACGTTCTAACTTCAAAAATCGATAATTAAAGACACTGTCACAGTGATAGCTGAGATATTTATACGTGTTAGTGACGCTATTTTTATTGTGATAAGGATACTATCAAAATTATGGCCATACACTATCAACATGTACGAGTAATTAGTCTTTGCATAGCTCCTTGATATAAAAATTATATAATAGTTTTTTATAAATTATCAATACCCAGTATTATAGATTACTTAAATATTAAACAACTAGATATATCCATGATAAAACCAAATTAAAGCATAATGTATTATTAAAGAAAGTAATTTGAAACTGCGAAAGTTATTAAAGGAAATTAAACTATAGGTATACAAACAGGCAAACGAATTGAGAGAAGTTGCCTACTAAATGTAAAGATTTACCAGTTGTTACAATACTAACCAAAAATTTCTCAAAATTCAAGAATGTCTCATTGAAATAGAAGTTCATGGGATGATGTATCTTTATGGTATATGATCACTTCCAACGCTAGATGCTTCAATGTCCATATGCAAAATAGATTATATCACTCTGTGTTTTTTTTTTTTTTATGTTATAGGGGGCAACCGAACAGGTGCGTCACCTGATGGTAAGTGATCACCGCCGTCCATAGACACTAGCAATACCAGGGGAGTCGCAAGTGCGTTGCCGGCCTTTTAAATAAGTATTGTGATTTCCCTATATTTCCAAAAAACAATTTACTAACTGTAAAAGTGTATACAAAACTACAGTTAAATCTAACGCCAGATAACCTCATGATGGGGAGTGATTAAATGACCATCTTTTTAAATTTCATGTTCAGAAATTCAATACTGTAGATCAGTAAATATCATCGTTACTGTATAATAAAAACTAGTGAGTGCAAAGTATAGAATTGATTCGGAGAAGACTACTGTGGTTACTATTAGCAAGGGTGCTAGAGCCGCTTCTTGGCCTTCTTCTAGCTGGTAATTATGTGTCTATTTCATTCGACATCGGTGGGCACTACAAGAAAACTTTTTATGCACTCGCGTTAATGTACTTCATATTATGTATGTGAATTGGAATTGTTATTTATTTCAGAAGGAATTGTTATTTTAAAAAGTAATCAATGTTATCCAAAGATATACCCGTCCTTGGATTAAATCGTACAGGGATTCTACGTTCATATGTACAAATCCGGCAACACCCCCATACAATATTTGTGCTTGTAGTGTAGCGTTACCTTTTAACAAAGCAACATTTGCGCCGACGCGACTCGTTCGTTAATTTGGGACAAAAATATAGCCGGCATTTTGAATCTTGAGGTCAAACCGGGCTGTGTATGTTTAAAGGAAAAAAAAACATATTACCTTTTATATTTTGTGTCATAATTTTTTTAGGAAAAAGGTGCATACTTATGCTTATCGATGCAGGTGTATTCCAGGGCAGCATTTCCTTGTTGACTGTGGGATCAATACCTCATTGGTTGATTTTGTTCTCCGGACCAGCTGGAAAAGCCATAAGTAAAAAAACCTTACAGGCTATGTCGGTTGGATAAAAAAATAATAATTTACTGAAATCGACTGTTCTACTAGTACCTAATGGTAAGTTTATAAGTAAGTTCATACTTTCTAAGACCGAGGAATTCCCAAGTGAAGACCGTCATCCAATGTCACATTAACATATATTATCCTTCTTATATATATAATGAATGTTGTTATACAAATAGCCTAATTAAAATCAGAAATGCGAATGCGAGCTTGCTTGTTTGTTTTTTTGTTGCGTTTTCACGCTTTAAGTATTCAACTGATCATCAATAAATTTTGCATACACATTATTAGAGACACAGAAAAGAATATAGGATACCTTTTATTCAGACAAAAAATACTGTTCCAGCGGGACAGGTAATATAAACGCGAGCGAAGCAGTCAGCGAAATATTGAGCAAAATCTAGTAAATAATGAAAAAACAGGGTAAATTCGAACACCGCATTATATCAAATGTAAAGTCGAGACCGTCGCGGTACTCGAATGAATTCAATTCAAGGCCCATTTGGTTCGAACCACTGCAGAAATTATCACAATTTGTACAACTTATGTATATTTACGGGTTTAAAGTAAATTAGTAAAGTCAGACATCGTGAAAATATTTGAGTGACTATGAAATGGTCGTTCAATACTTATTGTGTTGTCAATATCGGTAGGTATAAACATATTCGTTACCTTTAGATAGCATTTATTGTCGTTTGTTCAGCTAACTTTTTGCTTAGTATTCAAACTATGCGTGGAAGCTTATTAATCAAATAGTAGTTTAACGAAACGAATAGTTTTAAAGAGCACGTCATATCTCTCTGAAGACAAATGGATGCAAAAAAAATAATTAAATATAATGTAAAACTTATACAATGGAGATGTGAATAATCTCCTAATTAATGTAAACACTTTTCTTTTGGAACTGACTACGGTATTGCCCTGACAGGCCTCTACAGCTTCGCTGGACTACTAAGGGGAACGGTTGAGGCAATCACCCGATTTTATTGGCAACCAGCTCAAGGGCGCACGGCACGCCTTCGCTAGAACTGTTGCCTCGGATCGCGAATCTGACTAAGCTCTAATGTAAACATATAATAACAATAATCATACGACCATAAATTAAATTGTAATTAAAACAAGGCTACCTTACTGTTAGCGCTATCTATTGTGAACAATTGTTATTATCGTCATATTAAATTTGCGTTCTAAGATAATTTTACTTCATGGTTGGTTGGTATTTTGGGTTTAAAAAACAGATTAAGTTTTATGGAAATAGTACACAAGATTTAGAATTTTTGATTTTACAGGATTAATATTATAGGCATTCGTAAAAGTAATTGTTCTTAGAAAAGGTCACCCCAGGAGTGGAATAAAACGCATTTTATATCGATACTAGCTACGCCTGTAGCTTCGTACGCGTTTATTATGATTACATAAATGTTATAATATACATATAATGTAAAAATCAGTTGTTATAATAAATAGTCGGGTCATTGCATAATATATATTTGCGGTGTCACCTCACAGCACCAGACAGCAAATTTTAAAGACGGTACAAAGTTTAATAAAATGTATATATAATATAAGGGTGTGTTCCACTAAGCGTTCACAGCGCCCAGAATACTCTTTTGGCCGTTCGGCACGGCGACTACGATCATTTTGGTCGCGGCGAAAACGTCACTAATGACGTCATGACTTACGCTCACGCGAAGGTCAAGGCGACCCATGTCTAGAGGTGGGTCGAAGGTGAGCGTTGAGAAAATTGGCGGAATTTTCAAAACTTAAAAGGTGACAGCTGTGAAAATATTTCATTTTTTATTTTTTTTGTTTACTGATTATGATATAATTTTTTACATTTGTCAATTTGTGTAGTCAAATTCATTTGACGAATAATTATTAAAATTTACTCTCAAGACTTTCAAATTGTATCCTAAACTCTTGAAGCATTTGTTTTATTTTTTCTAACTCGCCATTTGTATTATTTACCTCAACTCTCAAAACGCTCCATAATCCATTTCTTGGGTTACACTTGGTACACTTGGGTTTACGCTTATAACGCTTGAGACTAAGTGGATCGGGAAAGCCCGTGGTCGTGAGTGCTTAGTGGTACGCAGCTTAAAAAGCATGAAAGAATACCAACATGTTCAACTTTCATGGTGATAGTTTCCCAGATACATTATATATATATATATATATTAGCGACGCGCTCGGTTTTCATGTGTGCAATATAATATCGCGTCATGAGCGTATGAACGTTTTCGATCCATTTTTTTTGTGCTTTGATATTCACAGTTCATTGAGATCATAAGAACTAAAAAAAGAATGAATGTTCAGACGATTTTTTTTTTGTTTTGTTGCGCATAATTTGAACTCTCTGATATCTTCTAAAATAATCATTGAAATGGTGTGCTATAAAGGGTAACATTGATCTACAAGAAATGTCCAAAGTAACTAACACATTTAATTGGATAAGCGTTAATACTATAATAGCCAAAGAAGCGTCAAGTGTCACTAATTATTTTTTTATAGTATGTAAATAATGAAAATGAATACTCTGAACTACACTTAGGAGAAAGACATATTACCATCGAAGATTTTTATATAGGCACTAGCTGACCCAGCGAATTTAGTACTTCACTAACAGTCGATTCTTTAATTATTATTTTTTAATACTTATTCTGCTTTTCGGGGCGCTATACAATGTTAAATGTTACCATCGTATAAATATTAACAAATATTGTCATTAATATTTATACGATACTAACGTCACTCAAATGTTTTGCCTTCCCGGTACCTCTCCACTAACACTTAAACTTTATAGTATGGTATTAAAGTTCAAATTGACTTTTAAGTATTGTTACGAATCGTTTTTATGAGAATATAGAAAAGTGTTCTTTTTAGACTTTTTCAGGCAATTTTTTAAATGTTATTCTCCGTAAGAACCATGCTTCTTGCTTCAAGGAGTATTCTAAAAAAGGAATTAGCGAAAACGGTTCAGCTGTTCTCGAGATTTGCGCTTAGCAACACATTCAGCGATTCGTTTTTTTATATTATAGATTATTAAAATGTACAATACTGCAGTTTCAGCGTTAACAATGCAAGCGTATGAAAAATATTATTACGCATTCATTAGAATACATCAACTTCACTTTGTAATATATATTGGAACGTTTTGTAAAAATTAATCCAAACAACACTAATAACTGTATAAAAATTCGCTGAGCAATTTCGAAGAAACCAGGGAACCCCACAGAGAGATACGAAAAGCGATTTTGTTATAGATATAGATTGCACATACATAGATTTGTGTATCTGTTCGCATACGGTGAAAACATTCAACAGGAAAGCCTCGTTAAGTAGGAACTTAATAATTCGAATACACTACAACATTCCTGGGTCGGCTCGCCCGGGTAGTAACACCCTCTCACAGAAAACCGACATGAAGTAACAATGCTTGCACTGTTGCGTTTCGTTCGGTCGGTGAGAACGCCGGCGCCCACATATTTAAAAGGCCGGCAACGCACTTGCGACTCCCCTGGTGTTGCTAGTATCTATGGACGGCGGTGATCACTTACCATCAGGTGGCCCACCTGTTCGTTTGCCCCCTATATTATAAAAAAAAAAACCATCACACGAAGTCTCAGCCTTCGCTAAGTAGAAATAATCAGTACTTCACTAGATATTTTCCCTCGTGATAGCTGAGCAAAAGTATATCCAATTGCGAAGTAATTATCTGTCTATTTGAACTATTTGTTTCTATCACAATTCGATGATGTTGGATTAATGACTTGTACACCTTGATATAAAATAAGGCCGGTACCTTATTATTTTGGAATATTGACAACTATACGTATACTATTACTTCAATATCATGAGCTGTGTGATATACTATACTTACTATAATATATGTATATTGTGTTTCGAAATTAGATATAAAGTGTGTCCTTTGAATTTCATGTTACCGAGGTTCAACTGTACTTGAAATTACTGTTCACAAATTTCAAACAGCTGTTTTAGAACAACCAATCTCTAATCATTGATCAGGTCAGACTCCGTATACCTAATTTTATGGTTAGGACAACGTTTATACGCTTCCAGAGTAATGGGGAAGTGTCAATATAATATAAAATAAGCTTCATGGAGATTTTGTTACGAGACGATCCGTGACAATGCAATCTACAAAAATAATGTGTAGTTTCTAAAACCGAATCGAAAAGCAGCACGATTCGAGCACTATGACACATAGGAATGTAAGAGTTTAAGAATTCACAACACAGTTGTTCTTACAACGTTCAGTTCACACACGGGCTTTAAGATATTTGAAAGAATGGATTTCATAAGAATCTATTGACAAATGTTAACAGAGTAACCAAAAGTTAAACGTTCAAATGATTTTTTGTTTGTTTTTTTTTTATTAATGAAATTAAAGTATAATGTTTTTTATCATTGGGTTTTACACAAATCTAATAAAAACCCATCTAATACAAACAGTTATTATCCATTTAAAATATATAAAAAAAAGAATAAACATGAGAAATAAAGTACAATTTTGCGGTCCGAGTTAGTGGTACTGTTTTGAAAGTGTAAAATAAAAAAGAATTGGTAATACTATACATTACTTTATATTATACATTACTTCGATTTCTATGAAAATGTTATTATTATAACCAATGTACAGTATACGTGAATAATAAAGAAGTGTAATGTAATGAATTAATGTAATATTTTAGTAAAAAAATAAAAATTATATGCATTTTTATATGACCAGGTTTACTTTCTCTGACTCGAGATATAACTCATCACAGTTCGTGCGGCTTTTCGTGCAGTGTTTCAATACTTACGCAGTGAGGATTTCAGAACATAACACATGCTGGAAGTAACAACGAACACAGAAGGACAAGAAAATCAAATAAGGGTAGAAGATAAACCAATTTTATTCATTCAAATGTTCACAAATACATATATGCGGTTACAATCACTACGTACGATGCTCACAGAGCAAGGTCGCAACCGGGAGGTTAGCACTTCTTACGAGAAACGTACATATTCAACTTTCAAATGCATTGTAGTCATTGAGATTTTTTCTGGCTTCATTACGAGCTAACTTCACAGTTGCAAACAAATTTATCATGTATTATTATGTGGTATCTATATTCTTATAGAATAGATTAAATACGAATACAAGTTGAGTTTAACCAGACGGTTGTATGTTATTAGATTCATGAATACTACTGATTATAATATTGGAGATTATTTAATATCAATTATATCCTAAGTAGTTGTTGCGGAGACATAGAAGCGCTTAATAATCTACATGTCTTGACTGATCCTCATCCTTTATTAAAATTATGATTATATAAGTATTGGCTATTAGTTTCCTTTGTAGAGAAAAAAATTGTAGTCAGATGATACACGGTTACACATTTATTTTTCACGAACTCATATATGTACGAATTAGATAGCTCAGTTTAGATTGGCTTAGTCAGATCGGGAAACTCGGCGACAGTTCAAGCCGAGACGCACCGTGTGCCCTTGCGCTGTTCGCCTAAACAAATCGGGTGAGTGCCTTAAGCGCTCCCCTTAGTACTCCGGTGGAACTGTAGAGGCCTTGCCAGGCTAAAAGTGTAGGTTAGTTCGAAAAAATAAAATATTTGTAGAGAATTCGATTATATAGTAGAATAACCTTTCTAATTCTACTACAATTCTAATTGCAGTTGCCCTGGTCTTACTTCACTAACGGAACTCACCTGCGTAAGGTAGAGATGTTTTTTTTTAATTTTTTTTTTGTTTATTAATTTTTTTTATTTTTTACTTTTAGGAAAACATTACTATAATAATACATTGTCTTATGTATTATATATATACGCCTATAGTCTATTACTTTTATTTTTTTGGGCAAGATAACTATTATACCTGATGGTCTACATTCTACATCGCCTACGAATATCACAGCGAATGCCTCTATTTACCTAAATTACACATTTTTACATTTGGTAATAATTATAAACGAAAAGTGCTGAGTTAGAAGCTATGCTAGTTAGGCGGACTTTTGACCATTATTCATATATATAATATAAAAATGAATCGCTGAATGTGTTGCTATATATGTTGTATTCCATGAAGTACGAGGATGGAACTTAAGGAGAGAAAATTTTTAAAAATTGCCTGCAAAAGTCTAAAAATAACACTTTTTTAAACTCCCATACAAACGATTCGTGATAATACTTAAAAGTCGCTGCGGTTAACGCCATCATAAGTGTATTTATATGAAATAATGGTTCCGGAGACGTCAGTCTCTAATATTCCTTTAAACTTTCTAACCTTACATACTATAAATGGGAAATATAATTTATTTGCAAAAAAAATCATAGAGAAAGCTACCAACTAATTCGTCTTTCATATAATTTATATATCAGAGACAAATGCCTGTGTTTAATAACTATAGAAAATAAATAATAACGTGTTGAATTTGTTTATCATCTAATGAGTTCAGCGTAATCTAATGTCGTCAAACGATACAGAAATGTATTTTTCTTAGCTAATTTATATTATAATTATTCCTCTTTATAAGAAATTCTTTATAAAAAGTTGAAGAGATTGTAATTAATATACCTCAAAGAGCCCTTAATTACATAACGAATTTTTTAAATAATAGCGAATTAACATTTCTGAATGAATCATTTTGGTTATTACGCTATCTGATTTAACGTTTAAAAATAATGTCAAGAATAATAAAAAAAAAACATATTACTTATGAATAATATAAAAATATTCGATAAAACAATATCTAAGAACGTTTCTCTAGTTATTTACAAAGCTATATTAGAATAGAAATATGTAAATGATATTAGTAGCTTTTAGTAGTAAAGCAAATCTAAAAACATCAAGGATTAGAAGCTCTTAATTAAAATTGATTTTTTAATTCAAGAATATGTAGCTGACATATGTTCTCGATATAAAACATCGATAAAGAATCGAAAATTACACTTCCTAAATTAAAAATGAAGCGAACTAAGAACAAAGAATGCGCCGCATCGCGTTGCGGTTGGTCGGCACTATTGTAAAAAGTGCGAACGGTAGATATAGTGTGCATTTAAACCGTACTATCGGTGCCCATTCCGTAAAATTTCCACTGTGGAAAGTCGGTGAAGCAGTAAAAAAAAGCGTACACAGTTAATACGATTCCATACTCAGTGCAATGTTATACTATTGTCTACGTCTCTAGTGTGTTTCTAATCGGAGACCTTTGTAACACACATTTACCCTAATCTACATGTATATAATTAAACTTCTGCCTCTTGCTTTATAAGTATATAGAACGGAGCCACTAATAGATCAAAGACAATCCTATCTAAATACTCGAGACAATTAAGCGAATACTTATATTAGAAAAAAATCGACAACTATAAACGATCTACGAGTGAAGAGGACCGCGATTAAAGAAGATATATGTAAATTAATTTCTTAATAACTATTTATGGCATTTAACAGAATGTATCGATGAGCTCTAGTATGAGCATAAAGTTAGGGTTCAAGCGTTCAAGTTAGAATTGCCGGCGATAATCTATGACGAGTTCACTGTATTACAATAATCTTTGTGCGGTGTAGCGTCTATTTACCAACATCAACAAATTTGTCAAACGTCAGTTTTTATTACTAAATATATTATTAACAATAATTTATCCCAATTGGGTATATTCTTATTTTAACAGAATAAACTAGTACTATTTTTAACATTCTATCACCGTCTACATAAGCAACTAAACAAACAGTTCTAATTGAACAAATTAGCTGGGTATTACATAAACGAAAGTAATTGTTATTTTGTAAAACTGTTCAAATAACATTCCGTTGGTAGATGGGATAATAAACAGCACAAAATAAAGAAACTGTATATTATTATTAAGTAATTTCTTAATAATGAAGTACCACTATCGTGCTTAATAATATCTTGAAAGCCTATAATTAGTAACAGTTTGCACTACAGAAGCTATATAACTAAAATCTACCAACGTTAAATTAACGTATAACTAACAGCTTCCTCATAACGTTATACTGTTTTGTGCTAAACGATTAGGCTGCGTTAACTAACACAATATAAAAAAAAACGCGTACCTACACAATAAGCGTATATAGTTACATGTACATTTCTTTAATACCTATTGTAGATTACTTAATTATATAATTTAATAGTTACTATTTATATGGTATTCCTTGTTTCAACCTCACTTTACTCAAATCTATATACTCTATGCAGTGCCAAGCTGTTAGCAAGGCAATACATTCGTGCAATAACAATCATTAAACTACGTATATTATAATTAATAACAAGGGGAAACTATAAATTCTCTATAATAACAAGAAACTTAACTATAGAGCAGACTGCATAATTGATGTGAATTATGTACCGTTCTTTCTGCGCTTCCTATTGGTTACTTTGATTGAAAATCGACGGTCGTTAATATTTAATATCTGCTTTTTTATATTATAGGGGGCAAACGAACAGATGGGTCACCTGATGATAAGTGAACACCGCCGTCCATAGACACTAGCAACACCAGGGGAGTCGCAAGTGCGTTGTCGGCTTTAATATGTGGGCCTCCGGCGCTCTCACTGACCGAACGAAACGCAACAGTGCAAGCACTGTTACTTCACGTCGGTTTTCTGTGAGAGGGTGGTACTACCCCGGGCGAGCCGACCCATTCATGCTGAAACCAGTAATAGTTTCAGCGTAGCTCTACCACCTGCTACTGATCTGGTACAGCCTTATCAGCCTAAGTCTAGCTATTCGTCAAAGGTCTCTTTCAACGAAAACTCATTCTTACCGGGTTATTCATTCTTCTCGTCTGGCAACTCTCACGGTTAACAATAGGTTGACTTCGTTCTCACGCATTATTTTTAATGATGCGTCACAGTTAATTCTGTTTCGTCCATCAATACCTAGGAGAATATCGTCAAGTCCTAGGAGAATATCCGAAAAACCGGTCACGGATATCTCGATAAGTGGACAAGTTCGGGCAACCCCTCGGATAAAACAGACGATCTGGTGGACGACCCGCGTACAATTGGTTTCCCTACCCACCAATATATCTACACTTTTATATATTTTCAATACTAGTGCCGATTTTACGAGAAATTATATCAACTGTTATGTTACATCACGTTTACCTTTACGCCGAAAAGTTCTTTGACAGAAGTTGAGGTCTGAACCAAAAACTGTTTAATGCTTACTGTACATCCCCCCATTACTTGAAACAAAGGGAATATAAACATGTCTTTTGACTATTTGTTAGTACTAATTTTTTTTTATTTATAAGAATTTCATTATATTTTTATATTTAACTATCGATAATATTTAACATAATAATTAGTGTTTTTATTAAACGCTTTATAATTAGAAAATTACTATGGTTACAATCGAATTCTTTAAGTTTAGTTGCAACGTAATTAGCTACGACGTTATTTTTGTATAGCTATTGTACCTACATATACATATACTTTAAAGGCGTATTATTAAAATCAATAATAATAGATATTAAAGTTTAAGTGAGTACGTTAAATTTGGCAAAAATTTTTGAGTGTATTTAAAGATATTTAAAAAATATGTAAGTTTAGCTATTTGCGGTTATTATATTAAGCAATAAATTGAATATTTTTCAACTACATTTGGAATTACGTATGATGGTATTTACTCGTCCAATTTCACGCTTAATAACTACGTAAATACTTTTAGTTTAATATCCTGATATCAGAGGAGTTAATTAGCGTATTCGAAAAAAAAAAAAATCTATTCTGTTAAGAACATGATCTACTGTAGGTATTATTATACCTTTACAGATTTTAAACTGCGAACGCAATATTTATACTATTTCACCAAAATTAATATAACACGGATTTAATATACGGATCAGTCGACACATATAAATTACAAAACATTTACATGCTCAAAAACATTAATTAGTAATATATATATATAGTATTTAGTAAAATAACCATATAAGCTAAGAACTTTTAACTTTTAGAATAAACTTGACCCCCAATTTAAAGGGTATCTTTTCGTTAAATCCTTCAATTAATAAATTTACTTGATAAAAATTGATTAAGGTATACTTTATTGCACTGAAAGTAACGATTTTCGAGTGTCTGTACGTACGTCTTTTATTTTGAGAGGCGTTCTATTTACAAAACAACCTTATGGATTTTAACATGCTAGATATATCACTAGGCAAGCCGTAATCGTGAAAACGATCTAGATTGTATAATATCTAGGTATGGTATCAGAAAAACAAATAAAGAAGAACATTAGCAGTCGTCATGTATTTGTTTTTCTATTTCTCATTCATAATTCCATTTGTTTGAATATTTATTGACCATGATTCCAAAGCCCGATCAACTTTTTAAAACAAATTAATACTGTTGTTATATAATGCTTGAATCTATAGAGAATCATTGGATATAATATCAATTGGATATAATATCAATAGTTTATTCATCCCTTTGGGTAGTTCTTTCAAAAATCTCAAAGACGAAATAGATTTAGATATGACAACAAAAGTTTTTGTTATAGGCTACCTTATAACCCTATAACCTTATCGGTTGATAACGGGGGATATAATCTCATAACTTCTAGCTTATACAGTTATTTTAAAGATTCGAATTAAATTATACGACATCTTATCAATAACTTATATCTATCTACAAATGGAAGATTTCACATAGCATAATAACGGTAGCAAAATAACGGATACAATATCGATAGCAAAATAACGTTGAAATAATTGACAACATTTAAAATTACGCCCTGCAAGTGTTTATTGTTCGTAAGGAAAATAAGTTATGTAGTTAGGTTAACAAAGTTTGACTACAATTGATACTTTTGAGAAAGTGACAAAGAGTAACACTACATTTTTAAATTTGTTTTTTTTTTTTTTATAATTATTCATTCGATTTCCTCGAGGAACATATAATTCTTGGCAAGGAGTAATAAGCACACTTAGGAATTAATGTTGTACATATTACAGGATCCAGTCAGCAATCATATAAGCAGTTATAATAACAAATAAATTTCAACCGTCATTAGTCATTTAAAGTTAGGACAAAAATTTAAGACGGTGTATACTTATAAATGTAATATACATGTTTTTTTTTGTATTAACGATTAATATTTGGAATTATAAAGTAGTGTCTAAGTTATCCTAAGAAAAGCTTGATTAAATTATCCGACTCTGGAAAAAATAAAACAGATGTTTATAATTTTTAAGGACTTTTTCATTATTTCTAAATAATTTTCTACTACTTTAAACTCTGGTTTGAAAAAAACGAACTCTCAAGTGTGTCTAGAGATATATTCTCATTGACGCAGAACACAGCTTTTCTGCCTAAAACTACATGATTTCAAGATGGCTCCTCATGGATGGATGGATGTCGGTTCTAGTAGCTCCTGATTAGTGCGTCTCGTATTACAAAAAATATACTTCGATGATTATTACATATATAGATATGCGAATGTTACCCAAAATAATGACAGAGAGCTTTGCTTTGTCCGCAGTAGTCACAATAATGTTATTAAGTTTAATAGCTCTCTGCATATATAGAAGTATAATATTTAAATGTGTAATAACTAAAATCATCCCAGATAAGTACTGAAAAATTTTAAAATATTTTTTACGAATAGCACACACATATACAACTTATCTCTGCGTTTGTCACGCGACTGAAGTGTTCCCCAACTACCCTACGTGATGTCACATAATTACGCAAACAGCAGAGCGCTTAGGGAACTAGGCAGATCGGTCGGTCACCCTAGGCTAGGGTTCCTTAATCCGTACCTTTACCCTACGCTACCTTACCCTACTTCTCTAACCCTAACAACATCTCTGTACATTACAGTATGGGCTCCTTGAAATCGGATGGTGTAAGTGATAACAAACTAATATTGCATTTTAATGTCTTTTTAATATTATTATTTTAGTTATTTTATATTATTTTAGTTTGTTCCCGGGATCCCTTTCTACAATTAATTTGGTGTCCAAGGACGCTATGTCTGATCTATCATCTATTCTTCATTATCGTTATGAAAATAACTAAAGCCAAGCAAAAGGCAGAATAGATAAGAATTTCATTGATAACTAAAAGTGACACCCTGAAACTGTTTATCAGACAAACCTCATACAGCAGCGCTAAAGCTCAGCGCTCAGCTCCTGAATATAACTGACTATCCTATACAGATCTACGTGTTTGCCATCTGTATATGTATGTATACAAAGCTGTTTGGATAACACAGTGGAAGTTATGCAGTATTATAATAGTCCTGTGAAAATGTTTGGAGCATTAATAACTTGTACTTACACTTTTGCCGATTTTTTATTCTGCTTCTGGTATATAGATCCCTTTGCGATACCAGCCGGACCTTTAGCGAGTTGGGATGTACCTCGGGCCAAAGTGAAAGAATTCTCGCGGAGCACCGGACCGATCGGACAGGTAACTTGCACGCATCGAATAACCGGGTTCGGACCAGTCCAAGGTATGTAATCTTCCCTGTTTTATAAAAATTATTAATGTTATATATTTTTAATAATTTAACTTCTTATTTGGTCTATCTAACCATATATATATATATATATATATATATATATATATATATGTAAGACCCACATATATTAAAAGGCCGGCAACGCACTTGCAATTCCCCTGGTGTTGCTAGTGTCTATGGACGGCGGTGATCACTCACCATCAGGTGACCCACCTGTTCGTTTGCCCCCTATAATATAAAAAAAATGCACACCAGTACGAAGCGAAGATAAATAGTCAGCATAAAAAAAATACTACACTTACAGCATTCGTGATACGTGATACGCTTTGGCAAGTAGCATTCCGGGATCGAACAATGTATATCCAGTTTATAAGCGACATCTGATAAACCAGTCATAATGACTCTGTTTTGATCAGTCCCACTGTATACCCAACAGCGAAAAGTCAAGGCACGTTGGCAGGCGATGGATTGTTAGTTACTCGGCGACTATTATCATTAATGTATCGCACTTTACTTATCATCAGATATCGTTACAAATCATAGGCACTTTGTCGTGATTGGATAAAAAAACGGTAGAGTTTAAATGGTCTTAATACGCACAATAACAAGCTGTCCTTGGGCCCTTGACATAGACTCGGGTTCGGTCCGTGTGTCGGCGTGCAATATATCGATCTGTATTTACATTCACTGTTGCAGGACGATTTCAGTATCGGCCTGCAAATTTTAAATGTTATTTTGAACTATATTAAAAATCAAACCTATAAAATCAACTGGTTCTTTTTTTACCCTAAAGAAAGAAAGTTAACGAGCGTTTTGAAGAAACAATTCCGAATTAAATATATTTGAGTTATACCTCAAAACTTAAAATTTTGGTTTTATACAAATCTTAAATTATCTCAAAAAAAATTACAGTTAATTGCTAAAACAAATAATTTCTATGGGTCACCAACTTTCTAGCTCCAGGGAACTAATGTATCAAATTCACACGTCATAAAAAGCTATTAGTTAAAATGAGATAATGAAATTGATAAAAAAAAAATCATGCAAACTATAAATAAATTACTTATAATTTATAATCAATCAGTATGTAAATATTCACACCTTCAGAATCTAAATTAAGTTAATATGACTAATAATATTTATTATGATTCTAAGAGATATCTAAAATAAACTATAAAATGTATTGTGACTTATAACTACTATGTTACCGCTAAAGTACAGAAATCGGTTACTCTACAAATTAGCTAGGTAACGTGCGAATAAAGTGTGGTGAAACTTAAAATTGTTGAAAGATTGTTTCACGAGTCATTTAAATGGTAACGTGCTAGGTTAGGTTAGGTTGGACTCACGGTAAAGGTAAGCGCGAGAACCGGGTGAATGCGGCAAATCCCTTGCATATCGGTTAATCTGGAGATAATCTGGAGTGGCTAGATAATATGCAAATTAACGGCTTTCACGCTCTAACGGTAACATCTATTCCTAGCTATATATTATAAATAGAAAAAGAAACAATTACCGCACTGAACATTGAATATAAATTATTAATATTTATTACAAACAGACATGTATACATAATAATTTTCATCATAAAATATGAATGTTTACTAAATATATAATAAATATTGTATTACATATATTATTTATGTAAGTGTATATGTAGTTATGTTGCATAATATAAATTGTTTTCATATCAAATATATTTGAATATGTCTACGAATAACAATACATTTGGAAGGAGTTGTGAATACATAGTAATTGCATACACACATTAATAAATAAATGTTATAAATATATTATATATATATATATATTATATATTTATTATAAGATTAACAACATTTTAAACAAATATTTATATCGTGTGGAGATGAAGTACTTAAGTATTACTTGGAATTACATAAGATTAAAGCATGAAGAAGACAAAACGAGACCAAAAAGTGGATTTAATATTCAAAGGCGCGATTAAATAACTCACTACATCCTTATAATACATTAAAATATATATTTTAAAATAATGAGTGTATTTTTTTTGTCTTTTTTTTTTTTAATTTTATAGGTTAGCGTTTGACCATAATCGCATCTGATTTTAATTGATGATGTGGTCTAAAATGGGAGTCACGCTAAACCTAGAGAGAGACTGGCTCTCAAGTGCACATCTGCCGGAACACACCAACAGATGCTTGGCGACAGATTTTCAACTCGAGGGTGGTAGCTAGCCAGGCGGTCTTAGAAAAAGCCCAACCACCATACTATGGTTTCATAACGATGTTTTCCTTCAACGAAAGCTCTGACTCAGCTGCTAGGATTCGAACCTACGTCCTTCGACGCTGTGTCCGATCACACTACCAACTGAGCCATCATCGCTTCATAATATATTTCAATTTGGCTTTTTTACACTTAAAGTAATATACAATTGTTAATAGTTACTTTTAATATAATCTATCAATTATAATATAATTACATAAAATAATATATATATATATATATAATTTACGTTTCACACATTGTTCCTAACTTATAATTTTATTATACAGATATAAGAAAGGCAGACAAACACATCGCCAAAACGTGTGAAAACTCGATAAGGACAAACAGAGGAACAAATAAATATAAATAGATCGTTATATTTACAGTGTTTTTTTTACGTAATACATATATAATAATAATAATAATATAAGCAAACTGTTTTATTTAAAACACATTTCACAATATTCCATGCAGTTTCGCCACTCACAAAACACTCTGGTACAATACCATTCACCGTACATTATAAAACAATAGCCACGTGACAGGGGAATTTGAATGCGAAAGATTTTTCACCTAGCGACAACTATCGTATTTTATCCATGTATTTATATTGAATTACTAAGAATATAGTCCTCTATTGCCCGCTCCATAATCAAGTATATTGCAAGAACAAAGCGATACCAGTTATCGTTAAATTTCGATTACATAATATCAAATTAGTTCAGGCGTCAGACGTAAATAAACAAGATTTAGTGATATAAAATCGGTTTTGCTTCCGTTTACGTGTTGCCAAAGTAAATCAACATAGAAGAGTGTGACCCGTTGCGATCGCTTTGTTTCACGGAATATGGAATTAGGTTCGCACTCTTTACATCATACTGCGTTCATAAATGAAAAGTTACTAATTTTTTAGATTTACTTTTTATTCCGTTACTAACATTAGACGTGAAACGTAACAGCGGCCAATAAACGGAAGCGAAAAGTAACGTTCACCCTAATATTTAATATAGCGACAAACTTTTCTTATGTCTTCTTTATTGTTTATGAAAAAATATAAGCCATAACTGAGGAGGCTCTACGGGCTTTGCGGCAATGACATATTTAATAACAGCAGACGATACCAAATACATATCCACATACCGCTCGCCCCCACATTTAAATCGACTTTCATATTTTTTATATTTCATTTATTACTTACACATATTATTCTTTAGAAAATATTCGCAACATGTTAATGTGAAAAAGACAAAATTACTCCAACATTCACTTGGACAAAAATTGTACTAGTTGTCTATGCGTAATAAATAACATGCTTTAGTCGAGATACAGGTAGGTATATGCCGTCTGCTGTTTACAAGTAATGCGAGAGGATAACTTAAGTTAATATCTACATTCAAAAACCAACTAGGAACCTACCGTTCGATTCTAGAACCCACACTAATGTTATTTAATATTCATTTGCATACGTAGATCTAAACCAGCTAATTTCATTCTCAGTGTATATATATATATACATTTTATAAAGACACCACAGACTCACCCATTCAAGTTACATATTCAGAATACCACAGACGATGATGCTGGCTCCTATTTATCTTAAATTCATCACGACGTATATATTTTACATGAATTGTAATATCTAACATTAATAAGTTAAGTATGCATTAAATGATTGTTACGGCATAACAATTATATACACAGATAGTTTATCAGATTAGTAATCGTGATGGCAACTGATATCTCTTTTGTAGATATATGTATAATACAATTATTATATACATCTCCACATAGTGTAATGTAACCGTTATATTTTGTGTTATTTTTCACGGTGCAATTGTTTGTGCATCTGTCACTAAAGAAATCTTTTAGAAATAATTAATGTACAGCTAATGATTAAATAACGAAAACCGGGTAAAGATGGTCGTTTAATTTTTTTTGCCGCCAACGCACTTACAATACGTTACATATATAAACAGATATTGTTACGGCCTATATAAGAGTAATATTTAAGAATTAACAACAAACACATAATTAGAATTCCCTACAAGCACCGTGTAAAAATCGACGAACAAAAAATAAGGTAAGCACAGACACGCATACACATATATTGGAATCATATCAGTAAGAGTATCGTAAACAAAGAAACAGGTTTGATAAGTTTAAAAAAAATTGAATAACTCGAAATTTCCACCCTTCTTTTAAAAGTTATTTTAAGGACTGTCTGGAAATTTCCACCTTCCGTTTTTAGTAGACATAAGCGAGCTATAGTCCGACCGATGGATATTATCTGAAATACATGTACGCGTTCGTGCGGCAAATATGCAGATACGCGTATGTATTACGTTATATATGTTACGCATATGTGACAGATATACAATAGGTGATCCGGATACTTTGACAACCTTAAGCTAGTCCTAAGCTAATGCCTCGAGCGCTCACCTAAAACCCGGCCAAGATGTGAAGACCCGTCCGAAGTCAGTCAAAGTAAATAAAAACCACCGATTGACAATTATATTTTGATCATGGAAGCGAATATAGCGACTGAGTGAAAGCTATGAAAAGTTTACTTTAAAAACTGTACACAATATTTTATTATCCACAAGAGTTACAGTAAAAATCAATACCAATAAGTAAATAATTTACAAAAGCAGAGCCAATAGTAAAGTTGATTTGGTAAGTATGAAAAACATGTCCATAGGAGCCAGCATCACACAGGCATGCATACAGACTGACGTACTTCAAATGTTCAGTCCAAGTCTTGAGTCGACGCGACGCCGGTGCTGGCGGTGTTGTGTTCATCTCTGGCGTGTCCACAGCGAAACTCTCACTGATGCGGTCGTTGAATGAATCATGCGCGTGCGTGTGGGTAACGGAGTTTGATGAGTTGTCGATAAATTAATACGATTTCATCGATATCGGTTCCGATACTTTAATAATAATTACAATAGGCAAATCCAAAACTTATCGTCTTTTTAAAGAGTTTTTTTTTGTTATCAAGAGGATAATTCTTAAATAGCATTTGAATAACTAACTTTGACAATGAATACACTTTTTGTTAATTGAACTTATATAAGAATTACTTTAGACTTCATTCGTTCATTAGAAATTTACAATTACAATATCCAAATCCAAAACTTACCGCCTTTTTAAAGTATTTTTTTTTTTGTTATCAAGAGGATAATTCTTAAATAGCATTTGAATAACTAACTTTGTCAATGAATACACTTTTTGTTAATTGAACTTATATAACAATTACTTCAGACTTCATTCGTTCATCAGAAATTTACAGTATAGAACGAGTCTGTTCTAACGCGTAGGATTGTAAACTTGATTAGATTTTATAGAACCATTTACTCGTATTGTCTCAGAATAGGATGGCTATGTTTAAAACTACTACTTCTTGAAGCGTTGAGGTTTTTCAGCTAATCACATAACCATCTTTGGCCATATCACAGCTAAACATTAGATAACATTACGTTTAAATAATTCAGATCAGATCACTTTAATCCATCTGCATAGACCTAATCCTTACTCATCACGTGTCACGAACCCACTACAGTTCCGGATTGAATTAGTTGTTTTTTTATAAATAAACTTTATAGGAATTTTAATTCGAAAAAAAAAAAGTTTTTTTGTGGTCGTTTGTGACATATATTACGTAAAAATGAGACAGGCCCATCCAGAAAGGTATACTCGTATGTAGTCACATTGAAAATATAACAAGGTATATATACAACTAGTAATACTTAAGTATAGAAGACACATGTTTCAGATTTGGACTATGACGGAATTGCAATTACTATAATGGAAAAAAAATCATATTGCTTTCTTCGTTCAAAAAATGTTAAAATTTTTTAATATGTTTCTTTGTTGAATAGATAAACGATATAGGTAGTGTTTTATATATTTAAATCAACAACCTCATCAAACCCTCGAATCAAAATGTTTATAACGTTTAAGCGATCATTGCGACAATATCGATAACGACATTTCAATTCTATCGATAAAACCTATGGATATCGACAGCAACGCAATTGAATATGTGATGAATTAAAAAGCAATTGAGTATGTAAAATTAGAATTATTATGTAAAATAGAAGCGAGTGTTATCATACTTTTTGATTATGATATAAAAGTGTAATGACTGTGCATATGAGTACGAATAGTATGGTATTTATTTACCAAGAAATTATCGATGTTACAAAAATTTCTCATATCTCTAAATTATATTCCATTGATTGGTTTTTAATTACGTTGATAATATAATTAGGTATTATGGCGGGATAATTGATGCAATTTTTTTTTTTTCGTTTTTAATAGTGTAACACATCTGTGTAAAACTTTGAACATCTGTTTCAAGAATGTCCCAGATTCAGTACGAAGAGATTAGGGCATATAAAATACTCGGTAACAATCTTCCAATATGCATGACCTTTTGATCTTTTAGTCTTGATGGAGAAGGAGTCTGTTATCAAATCGTTTGATAATTTTGTAAAGCATTTTTTTTTTTTTAATACTTTATAAGTAAACGTTTTGACCACAATCTCATGTGATATTAAATGATGATGTGGTCTAAGTTGGTAAGTCACGTGAAGTGACGTATGTGATCATTCATCTCAGGGCATTTAACGGACTTTGAAATTCTACGACTCTCTGAATGATACTTAAATCATGGACGAGGAATCTCTGTGGCTTTATTATGTAATGTTAAGGCAACGCGTCAAGGGGAAGGGAAGTGACCTATATCAATTTGCGACCACTTTCCACTGCCATTATATTGCTAATTCCGAATACATTTATGCGGAAATAAAAAAAAAAAGAATGGCGTAACGAGATAATCTGTACAAACTTTTTGTAACGAATTTGTTGTTTAAAAATATCTTATTTTAAACGACAATATAAATAGTTAATTGTCAGTTTTAGAATAGTATTATGGCTATATTAACTTCATTATTGCAATAGTTCGAAGTTTCACACAGAAATATCGCATTTTTAATGTAACGCATGGAAGATTTGAAGATACCAGACCGAACGTCTGGTCTACTATCCTAAGAAATAGGATAGTAGGCTAGCCCGTTCAAACACTCCACGAGCGATAAGAAGTAATTACTGAACAATAGGATTAAGACACGCCCTTTTTAACTGGCCATACACGAAAACCAATCCGCGTGTGAATTGCTTCGTTATGTTAACCCTTACATGGTTGTAATTATTTCTTATAGCTCGTGGAGCGTTTGAACGGGCTAGCGTACTATCCTATTTCTTAGGATAGTAGAGTAGCCGTTGTTCAGTCGCTACAACACCCATACTTAATGTATATTAATTTAAATTTAATGAAAAGTTAAATTTACTTGATAGACTTTTATAGTGTAATGAACATAATGAGAATTTTATGTAACTTGATTGAATTTATAAAATAATTTCGGTAGACAACGAGTATAAAGTACATGCAACTCACGGATTTTTTATCTGATCGGATACCGTAGACTCTATCAAATCAGCAATTGAAGCCGACAGACGCTTTTCCTCAATAATGACCTTCGTCAGCATTTGATCGGCTCTGTCCTCGTTGTATCCAGCGCTTTCTAAAGCGATTACGAGTATACGTTCTGCGATTGAAGGGAACTTCTTCTGCAGACTTTCTTTCACTTTAAAAAAATATAATCATATAAGACTCTGAGTGTTTCATTATTCGACTTTGTTACTGGCGTATCCAATATTCTTTAGATATGTCATTTGCAATTTAACAACGCCAAATAACGGGTAATAGCGTGAAAAAATATTGTTAGGTAAATTGAACGCCACTAGTTAAGGATTTTAATAAATTCATTTATGTTTGAAATCATTCGTACATCGTGACTGAGCCCCTAATAAAGTATTTCACAATACTAAGGCCATAGTAAAAACAGATAATTGTATGTTTGTAACTCCTTCAAGGAAAAACGACTTAACGGATTTTTATAAAACATTACAGTACTATAGGTTATATTATACAATATTACATTGATAATAATTTATAAGGATATTGTTTAAATTCAAGAAAATATTGTCAATTGAAAAAAAAAAAAAACTACCATCTGATATCTGTAGTGGGGTGCGCTCAATAAATCGTTAAATATTTCACAAAGATAATAATAATAAATGGATCTATCATATATAATGATTTGACACAACCGGCTGCCAGTGCTTGCTATTATAAATTATTTTTACAAATTCTTAGAAAAATAAACATTTTAAAGAAATCTTACTTGCATTCTTCTCCTCTGCAGTCTTCATTGTAACGACTTTCTTCACCGGCAGTGGCGTGTTGTTTTCTTTCTTCTGTTGGACCGTATTCTCTTTTTTTGTGAAACCCATAGTTATGAGCTCCTCGCTAACTTTCTGTACATTATTATCCTTGTTCGACAGCAGATCCAGTATCAAAGTTTCTTCGGCTTTCGGAAATACGTTCTTCAGATATCTGGCACATTTTAAAATAAGTTAATCAAATTAATAAATTTAGTGAAAATATAGCGTCGATATTAATAAAGAAATTATTTTTTGGAAATACAAAGCTAGTTTTACCTAAAAAGTATTTATTGAATGCTATTAAACAAACGAGTAATTTTAGAAAAAAAAATGCATTTACTAGCACTACAAGCGCAGTAGACCCCAAAGAGAACAGTGGTCACCGTTACTATCAATCGCCACTGTCTTGCCGGCCATGAAGCCTATAAGCTGAATATACACTGGCTAATCCCGGAACGTGTCAAACTAAAAAACAACCACGGTGACTGTTGCTTTACCATATGCATGATGGTAGCGATCCAATCGGGTATATATACCCTGCCAGTATACAGCATACACATGAAAACATTCGTCCATATAACGTCTGACAGTATTGCGACTACCGTACACAGTGAGAAATTATAATTACAACTGATTTTAATACATTACATTTCGCGTAATCAACTTGAGAACAAACCATTTAATCTGTGGTCAGCACTCAATAGGGACTTAGCAATCGACTACCCTGTGCACTTTTCGACCAGTATTATATATTCAATCGAGGTCATAATATATATACCTTATTCATTTTCTATTAAGTATAAATGAAATATAATTAATACCTTTTCAATTTGAACCACATTTCACTATATTTTATTCCGTCGTTCAGATTTATATTTAAACTTCACTGCAATAGATGATTTTAAAACGTTCGTGCACAAACGTATTATGCGAACGAGTAAACACATGTATGATGTACCTATAGCGGATCGTATATCGTTGAATCACGGTATTTATTATCAAGGTACATCGATGTGAACCTTAGAAACGTACATATAATAATCTCGAATTTATCTTAATCAGATAAATATACCGTTGTATCTTTTGACCCG
Source organism: Antheraea assamensis (assembly GCA_035772565.1). Lineage (NCBI taxonomy): Eukaryota > Metazoa > Arthropoda > Insecta > Lepidoptera > Saturniidae > Antheraea > Antheraea assamensis. Next base: position 2,247,765 of record JAQQSE010000010.1, on the reverse strand, counting down.
GTTTTTTAAACGTGTATCTTTGCTTCAACATCCACAAGAAGAGCTCAGCGTTGTATTAATCGTTAAGTCTGAAATCTCGGATTATAGTACAGTGTAAACTCTTTATAACATCGTTCGCTATAACGAAAAAAATTTCTATAACGTAAAAATTAGGTCAAGTCGGTTGGTGTACCACAAAACCAATACATTTATTCACTCTTTATAACCCAACAGCCATTCTCTATTACGAAGAAATATTGTCACATTTAGACAATAATTACACATTTAACAGTATAATTCTCTCTGCAATCAGCTTACAAAACTAATCTTTTGAAGTGCCGAAATTTCTATGAGAGATACCTCAAGTAATAAACAGTCGTCTCGCTTTTGTTATTGTCAATTGCCTTAACAAGTGAGCCATTATTGCTAGATCATATTGTCTGTAGGGAATTTTGGTTTCAGTTACTAAAGGCACCATCGACATTTGAAACTGTAAAGATGGCCAGTAAAAGAAAAGCGTTATGTGTTTAAATCGTTAAGTGTTATAAAATTAAAATTTATTGTAATTGGTTAAATTTGGTTTATTTTTTCTCTTCTCTCCATATAGCGAAAACTCGTTATAACGAAAAAAATGCTCGGGGTCTTGAAATTCGCTATAAAGAGTTTAAACTGTATTAACAAAATCTGATTACATTTTACAGAAAACCTTTAGTCGACACGATAAGGCACTGAAATTCTATGAAGGGTGAATCAACTTTTAAAACACATTTTTTGAACCAAAAATACCCACAGGTAACGCAGGAGAAATTTCAGAATTATCTTTATAAATATGATTATTCTGTACATGTGTATGTGACTGAAGTCCACTTAAACGGATTGAAAGGTTTTAATAAAACTTTTCTATGTGGTCAAATGGATTCAATTGGCCCTGGTAGGTGGCGGTTTTTTTTATTATCAAGGCAGGAGAACGCCTGCCGGGCCCGCTAGTGCGGATATAATTTCAATTACATTTCATTTTCGATATGACTAAAATGTTGATTCACTCACATAATAGTTGCCAGACGCGAAGGCGTAAGCGCACTTGATATGAAAATAGAAACACATGAAGTTAAAGTGGCAAAGTGATATATAACTTTGATGTAAGTAATATAAACGACGATGGCTCATTGGTAGCTTTCGTACTCAGCGTAAATTGGGAATGCGCCGGAGACTTCACTGAAGGAATGAACATCGTCATGAATCCATAGCATGAAGTTAGGAATTTTTAATAATCGTCTGGCTGGCTACCAGACCCAAGTTGAAAATCTATCGCCAAGCACCTGTAGGTAGGTAGGTATATTTCTGGTAACTGTACTTGAGAACCATACCTTTTGATCTTATGTTTAAACGTCGTTTAACATCAGGTGGTAATGTATAATAGTTAATAACAGAAAGCTACAAAGCATAAAACAATTCATTTCATTTTAAACGATTTTTGGTGACATAAAATGTCGGATTTTATTATATATACAGTTTTTTTTTACATATACATACGGATATACAGTTTTTTTTTTCTAAAACTGAAAATCTTTACTCGTGTAACTAATTCAATATTTATTATGACTTAAAAAATCTACTGGAATCTTCTCCGTCCTCATTTTACACCACTTCAGAAGGTGAGGAATAATTAATAGAGAATGAATATTCCCTTATTGCAAAGGGTTTACACTTTAACTGTAAATACGATGTAATGTATAAGCACGATTACCATCCAATTTAAATGCAACGAATGAACTCAAAATATGAAGCATTAATGTAATTTATTATAATACTTTCTCGAGCTGTATGCGAATATTAAATTTTAGGTATTATTCGTCTACAAATCGAATCGAGTCGAATACTAGAACTATTCGAATAGTTCAAATCGTTCGAATAAATCAAGCGATTCATATAATCGAAACAGTTCGAATATTTTTAAGTAATAATTGTTTGTTAAGTTCATATTAATTGAAGAATACCTCAGATTAACTGAATATATAGAATTATACTCGTGTTGCTTAAATTTTTCCAATGGTTCGAAGTATTCGAATATTTCGTATACTCATGTCTGCAAATGCACTATTCGTATACCTTTAGTTTTTTTACGATGCGTTATATCAATTCCCGAGAGATAGGCCAAATCTATAATAACGTCAGTGAGTGGGCAAAATCTAATTAATGATAAGTAAGATCTTACTTTAGTTTCATCTTAGGTGATTGCGGCCTTATCGGATGATTGTCCACAAATCTGCCGGTTCCGAAGAAGTTCGATGTTCCTGATCCGGGCCGAAGGAACATAGGTGAACCTTATTGAGAAACAATTCAATATATTATACAATACAAGGATGACGCGGGGAAATTTTTAACGAGTGACGAGGATATAAAAAGCCGTTGCCTTCCAATTTCCTAGTATTCTGAAAGACTGATGAATGTAAAAAAAATGATTAGATCAGGGTGTTAGAGGCTGTGACGTTAAATTTAGGCGTTATGTTCCTGAGATAACCGAGGCCGAAGTAAGAAATATTGTGAATAGTATGAAGAACGGAATAAGAAAAAGCAGTAGGGCCAGATATAGTATACCTATTGACGTATGAAAGTTATTAAAGGTAGCCGACCTTATTTTTTACTGAAGCAAATCAATTCATTACCTTTTCCTCTTCTGTTTGTCTACCGATTTTTTTTTTTGTTCGGTATCTATTGATAAGCTTTTGTGTTATAAATAAAAAATAATTGGAAATAGTTTTTTTATCCACACCAGCGATCGACCTTTATTAATGTGTCTTAATTCGTAATATTTCACTTTCCTTATGTCAATACAATCATTTGGCAAAATAAGGTTGAATTTCGAGCACCGGTCGATCACTAGTACATACAGAGTTTCAACTTAAGGACTGTGATAAATGAATCTTGCATTCAAACGGGGTTGCCGCTGAGCTATGAATGTATCACGATATTTTCTTTTACCGAATAATCGGTTCATATGACATCAAATTCGGCTCGATATGGAATTCGAAAACACATCCTAAACATATACTAACGAATAATATTACACACTATTATTAGAGGATGATGCGTAGAAAATCCAGGACACGGTGTACCTTTTAGCGACAACAGAGTGATCGTGCGCATTTATGTCCAATTGTATTGTGTAGGTCAGGGCTGTCGAAACTACATGGGACCCAGGGCCAACAAAAATGACTCAATACATTGGGGGGCCGCAAAATATTTATAAAAATAAAATACAAGTATAATAAGTATCATTATTTCATTAAATTGTCTTTTAAAGCCCAATAAATGAACAACGCGCGGTGTCGGGTGTACCTATTATACGTTCGGGGAATTCCCCGAGTTCTCGAGTGAATAGTGTTGTGTACGACATAATCGAATACATATCCAAAACATTTGAATTTCGTCGCAAGAAAAATAATTTACTCATTTAATGTATTTAAACAAAGAAGATGAAAAAGATTCTGCGGGCCGTGGTTTGGTCAGCCCTGGTGTAGGTTACACATAAAGTAGGAGAATTGTTTCTCATTGACCCACTATACCATACATCCCCGAAGCCCGATAGTATATATTCAGTGAGCAAACGTAGTGATAGGGTGCACGTACCCGGCTGAATCCTAGCTACCGCCAGCATGCACACGGGAATAGACTCGTCGCTGTGACGCTCTTTTGATGTATCACGTTTCGCGATTCGCCAGTGTCTATCTAGCTGCCGAAACCAGGTCAGCCTCACAGTACCGATTGGAGATGGTCGTCATCGTTTTTAGATTGCTCGCAATCAGTGTACAGTAACTGATCATCCACAGATAATAATACTCTTTTTAAAATGTACTTATACAACCCAAAATTCAGATCGCTATTTATAAGCAAATTGGTTAAAGAGTCGCGACTACAAGAAAAAACAATCTCACCTTGTGGCGTGTCTATGCTTGGTGGGAAGCGAGTGGATCCATGCATAGAACCAGATACTCCTCTAGCCAGTTGCGGCGCCGCATAAACTCCGGTGGAACTTCTTTGCAGACGTCCGGCTGATGGCGACATTGTGAGCGGACCCGGGGTTGTGATCGGATGCTTCTCTACTTGTAAAGCGCTTATGACAACGGCTTCTCTATTGTAATACCTTTATAGAAATATTTTCTCAGAACAGTAATATATGTTAAGACTTATTTCTATCCACGAATATATTTCGAGCGTTACGTAATTATCATGATCACAGTTTGATTCGACAAAGTAATCTATCCAATCATCAGGCAAGATCTGGTGCATAAGGATTGTAGGATCCCTAGGAGCGGTCAGTGATAAGCGTGCACAGAATGCCAATTAAATTGTTAATTCCTAACCCTTATAATATGCTGTGATTGGAATTTTGCCAAATCCTGCTTTTCTGAAAGCCACCTCGTCATTTCAATTATTTTGAATGCCGCAGTTATTATCAAATACTATTAGGAGAGATAATAGTATGAATTTATGTTATTTGTAACTTGTACACGGTTCAACTGAGGAATCTCTATTGTCAGAATGATCTCTTTTTTATTGTTTAAATGCGGTTACAGTTTAACCATAAACTCAGCTGATGTTAAGTGACAATGTAATACACTCAACCTAGACAGGACCGGCTCCCAAGTGCTGCTACCGGAATACAATGCATACAACTTGAGACTAGAAGCTAACCAGACCAGTTTTAGAAAAAATCTTACCACCAAGCTATGGTTTTATAAACACGATTACTGGCTCATCACCAGGATTGTATGGTGTCCGGTCATCCTACCAGAGAGCCATCATTGCTCCCTGTCTGCTGTAAAACTGCTACGTGGCCGTCAAAATTGTGTATTTGGTAATACGCACTGTTTTAAAGATTCTTAAAAGTAGCACCTTATTATAAGCTGTTAGGATGAATTGATCGGCAAGACATAGAAGTGTAACAACGAATTTTTCGAGACTGATGACAGTATTTGCTGACGATGAAGGAAATATCGCGAGGAAACCTACATTTGAAAATTGTTCCGTATGTTTATACCTTTCGTTTTTATAATACCTTTCCTTATGAAGAACCATTTATCCTATGGGTAGTGGAATTACTCTTATCTACATTTTATATGACGTACCGATGCGTGGAGTTTGCACTTCATTTTTTATATAAATATAAAACTTACTTTTTCAATAATATCTTGATATGCGTTTCGCTGACCGTAGGGAACATCGCACTGATTTTAGATACGAGGGCCTCAGTATCGGATGATAATGCCAACGAATCTTGGAACCTCTCATTGAGGTGAGACACTCGACCTGGGATGGGGCTGCCTTTCGGTGTGAGGCAGAGAGCACGTCCGAGAATCGGACTCTCATGTGGAGGACTCCGTGGATCCTTTCCAGGAAATTAAAATTCTGATAAAAACTCTACAAATTTTGACTAGCAGTGTGTTACATATATGAACATGGCAGCAATATATGTTTAGCACATTATACTTCATATAACATTTATTTAATTGTGCAATACAGATGATTATTAATTTAATAGAACTTAAAATACAATATATCTATACATAACAAATTAAAAATTTATTTCATTTGAGGAATATAAAATTTAATCATTGAGTTTTTTAGTTTATAATTGTAAAGCTCTTTTATATTTAGCTCAAGACCGTTTATTGTAATTGTGCCTCCTGTAAATTTACATCGCTCGATGATGCTAAATAAATAATTATGGAATTTACTTACAAGATGGGGTTTGAGTCCTTTCGGATGGAACATCTTCGGACTGTTCTGTGCTTGGAACGCATGCTGGAGACGTACGGGTGACGGATAGGGGTGCACGTGATACGGTGAGCCTTGCGCAGACTATGCATCCCAACGGTACAGACATAGGCGGAAAAAGCAAATTATGAGTAGTAGCGTGCTCTATTGGAAGTGTTCAGTATTCATAATATAGTACACAAGTGCAAATATATTGTTGTTAATTGGAAACATGTGTAAGCTTGTAAGCACGCTTAAACTTTGAAGTGCTCAACAAAATACACCACTCAATGAAGCGACCCATTCAGTATTGAACACGCTGAAAATTCATTACCGCAAGATAGGCTTGCTTCTTCAAAATATTCCTGTTAAAATAGTTCGGCAAAAAGAATGAATGACAATATTCATGTTATAAACTTATGTTGTTATCAATTTAGCTAACTGTTTTCTCTAGCTAATCTTTCCCTAGAATTCGAGGCTTGAGTTGTCATTAGAAGGATTCATCTGGTTAAGTACCGCTCTTAAATTGAAAATCTGCCGTTAAGTACTTGTAAGTATACTCCAGCTGCTGGACTTAAAAGCCAGTTCTATCAAGGCTTAACGTTCAACCAAGCTATACCCCAACCACCATAGGCCAATTGTAAGACTCGCCGTCATGGCATGCTTCAGCATGTCACGTTCCAGGATTAGCTAATTAATACGCATAAATCAAGTGGGGTGGTATTAGACGGCTGGGTTGCGAACACCATATGCCACTATACTGTAGTCAGTGTACATCTGGTTCCCGAAAGGCATTGTATCGAACTGAACTACAAATTAATATGGTGCCAATGTCAGCTTACGTCATATTACACCAATGAACTCTTACACTTCATATAGGCTGAATCATTATAACAATAAAGCATTTTAATTACGTATTGCCCAACTGCACAATAATAAATTTGTTTTCATTTGCAAACATTCATGTCATTTTATAACATTATAATTTTATTTATTGGTTTCAATTTATTCGACGCGGACAAAGTGGCGGGTGACAGTGAGTATAAAATAAAACAGCCTATGTTAGTTCTTATAACGTCATTTATCTGTTAGTGAAAAATCGGATATTCCATACGGATGAAGTCCCGAGGAGCAGCTAATAGAAAATAAAATGGCTTAAGTTAGTTCTCATTACTTTAGATAACTGCTAGTGAAAGTCCAGTCAAAATTAATGTAATCGTTTTGGAGATTCCACCTTGGAGAAAGTCGCGGTTAACAGCAAGTCCATAATAAAATAACCTAAGTTACTTCTATAAGATCAGCTATATGCCTATAAAAGCCCCATAAAAAACGGTATAACTGTTTTGAGATTTTGCTGTGAACGAAAACACGGGTAACAGCTATTCTAAAATAAAATAACCTTTGTTACTCCTTATAAAGTCAGTTATCTGTAAGTGTAAATCTTTTGAAAATTGACCTAACCTTTTTGGAGACTGCTCTGAAATTGAATTCTCGGGTAACAGCTAAATTATAAACAAAAAAGAATGACCTAAATTACATCTTATAAGGTCAGCTATATGCCGGTGAAAGTGCCGTGATAATTGGTCCAAGCGTTTTGGAGATAATACTACAGACGAAACCATAGGTAACAGCTACTCCAAAATAAAAAAGCTTAAATTACTTCTTATGAGGTCAGCTATCTGTCAATGGAAAATCGAACCAACCGTTTTAGAGATAGTGCTGCAGACGAAGCCACGGATAATAGCTAGTTTAAAATAAAGTCACCTATGTCACCCGTTATAATTTTAACTACCATCAGTGAAATTCCTGTCAAAATTTGTCCAACCGTTTCGGAGTTTACCCGGAATAAACACACAGACAGACAGAAATACAAAAAAAAATTGTATTTTTGTTACTAGTAGCGTGTATACTTTCATACCCAATCAATAAAAAGTTGTTATTTTTATATTACATACAGACGTCATTTTTATTATATGTATAAATATAGAAGATAATCATAAAATTATTTACATATATGACATTTAGAATTATATAAATCAGGTGCGTGTTTTGAAGCTTGTGTTAAAAACAATTAGCAAGTAAGTGGCATTACGTTTACACAACATAGACATCTAACTACAATTAGACTGATTATTACAAAAATATAACTCCAAAAACCTTTAAGTTTTGTTAGGTAACAGAATAATAATTAAATAAATTTATCACCCAATCAATGTCACAGAACCCCAAAGGCTTCGAAATATGTGAACGAAAATTCGTAAAATGTTACCCATATTCACAAACTAGCAGTTGCCCGCAGCTCCAGATGCGTTTTTTTCTATAACTGTGAATTACTTCTTATAAGATCAGTTATCTGTTAGCGAAAGTTTCGTGAAAAAGGGTTCAAACGTTTTGGAGATAGTACTGCAAACTAAGCCATGGGTAAAAGCTAGTCGAAAATAAAAAAACTTTAATTACTTTTTATAACGTTAGCTATCTGTCAGTGAAAGTCCCATGAAAATAGGTCCAATCGTTTTGGAGATAGTACTACAGGCGAAGCCATGGATGACAGCTAGTCTAAAATAAACCTATGTCACCCGCTAAAATTTTAACTATCCGTCAATGAAATTTCTGTCAAAATCGATCCAGCCGTTTCGGAGATTACCCGGAACATACATACAGACAGACAGACAGACAAACATTTTAAAAATTGTATGTTTGTTATCAGTATCGTGTATACGTTCATATCCAATCAGTAAAAAGTCGTTATTTTGATATTACAAACAGACACTCCAATTTTATTTATATGTATAGATAAATGAGTCATAATAAAATAATAATGACTCCTAGGCCATATGGTGTGAAAGCACAATATAATTTAACAGTGAGAAGTCTTCCATCCCACAGCCCATCTAAGTAATTTTGATAAAGGACGCAGCCCTCCCCGCTTCACGACTAACTACGCCACTGCGTGTATAGACATGATTACAGCATGACATTATTAAAATGATAAGCATGGGAAAAGCAAAATATTTTATATGAAAATCTCTATAATAATTACCAGAATTAGTATTTTATTACAATACACAAGGTTAAACGAATAAATTCTAAATGATTAATCTATAACGATAAGTGGTCTTCAAATTATTGTTCATAATGAATGGTTACTAATATATAATTTATGGAGTTCTATTGCCTAATGTATGTAGTTTAGCTGGTATCATAAATGCTGCAAAGTCTACTGATTTCGGTCTCGTTAGAACAGTATGAAATAAACTTACCTTCATCTGGGTATGACTTGGAATAGTAGTCATGTTTAACAATAAGTTAATTATCCACCACCAATATATATTAGGACCTTGAAGAATAATTGTTAGGTTAGGTACTTGATTTTAGATGGTATTGTTTCCAATTGTAATATTTTGTATAGAATAAACAATATTGTTTCCAATTGTAATATTTTGTATAGAATAAACAACGTTGTTTCCAATTGTAATATTTTGTATAGAATAAACAATATTGTTTACAATTGTAATATTTTGTATAGAATAAACAACGTTGTTTCCAATTGTAATATTTTGTATAGAATAAACAATATTGTTTCCAATTGTAATATTTTGTATAGAATAAAGAAAACCGTAATCTGTACTAATGTTATAAAACTCAATAGTATGTTTATTTGAACGGGTTAGTCTCTGGAGCTACTAGTTAAATTTTTGGAATATTAAAGCCCATTTAACATTTCTTTATCACCTTTAGAAATGGAGCAAATGCCCTACAAATTGTACGGCAAAAAGTCCGCTTAATATAAAAGTGTGTCCATTAATTACATGAGGCGTTTCTGAGGAATGTTGTGACCACCCCGCCCTCCTGGTGAGATATCGTGAGATTCAACTCGACTCCCCCCCCCCCCCCTAAACCCACGTGAGATCGCTCAAAATTTTGTATTTTACCTATAAATACTTTGGATTTATTCCAAAAAAAAAAAACAAAGTACTTTGCTATTTTATTAAGACCAGTATTTGACATTGTTTAGATCGTTATCTAAAATCACAGTGATAATATTAAAGGGTTACGCGTGTGATGTCGGCTGGCCGATAGTGCCTAAACAATCGAAGGGCTAGTTTGATGCTGCTTTGCGGCGTTCGGATAACCACGACAAATATTACTAGAAATTGAAACTGGGTTCAAAATTTATTTCAATAAATGAATAATCGAGAACCACAATTCAATATATCAATACTAAATAACACCTGTTCATGGATTTTAATATACAGAAAAATTGTCTCAGATGTCTACATATTTTAGTGACGTTCAGCTTGACCCACCCCTTCCCCCGCCTCACCCTCAAATCCATCCCCCACCCTCATATCCATGCCCCACCCCCCACCCCACCCCAGCCCCCTAATCTCAACACGTAATTAATGGACGCGCCCCAAAAGGGTTAGATTGGAGTAAATAAAATCTGAGAAAGAATTTGCAGAAACGGGTCTTTAGTTACAGAAATTACAAATATGTAATTCAGAATATATGTAATAGGCATAAACTCATGGATAAGAAAAAAAAATAAAAACCAAATACAAAAATCAAATATTTTATTAATACAAAGAAACAAAATAATATTATAAGTATTTAGTATATATATATCTAACATAATCATTTTATATAAGAACAAAAAATAATACACCAAACAAAGAAAAAATAATGTAGATATAAAATCATTAAAAAAAAACATAACTCAATAGGTCCTATACATTTGAAAATTAATAAATTGTGCAACGATATTACACAAAGGGCCCTGAACAATAACTTACCCATGGCTACTAGTTAGCCAAATCCAGGGCCGTCTATACTCTAGTGCCTCGGTACAGTTATATTATTGTGACTTCTTATTAACTTGGAAATTTAGCTGTAGGATTTACGATTCGAATTGGGAATACGTACTTTACCGTCGAACTACCTGTATCGAATGGTCACCGCGTCCGGGTCGCGAGCCCTAGATTAACGACGCGCGCATTGTGATCAATATGCACCGGGCTTACACAGGCGCATCTATGCACTTTTGGAATCGACCTAGTATTCTAGCATATAGCTATCTACTTCAAACTGGGTTCGCTAATATATATCAATGGATATATACCATGATATATGCAATATAATTATAGTTATTATTTGATGAAATTACTATTGATTGTATTAATAGTTGAGTACTAGCAAATCGGGTGTAGGTATGCCAACTTTTAAGGTGGGGTCGGTCAGATATACCAACATACATTGTAATATATGGAGAAGAGAAGAAACGGCGAGCGCTTAACCCTTAGTAGCCTGATTTACGAAAGTGATTTATTTTTAATATTACTGTTTGCTTGAGGGTCTAGATGAAGGGAAAAATAGCTTTATAAATATAGCTATATAATTTATATATATAGCTTATAAAAAAAACTAATAGTAATGTGAACATTCGGTTTAAACGATTGGTATCAAAATTGAAACTCTAGGTTATTAAGGGTTAAGGCACTAAGCCGATTGACAACCAGCCAAGTGTGACAAAGTAGAGGAAAGTTGTCTTACATGCAACGTCGCGAATCTTTCTAAGCTATACTATTCATATATATAACAATTAGTAAGACACACATATGTACATGTATTTTGTATCTGTCGACTCGGCTAACATAAACTAAGCCAATTCGAAATAGACGGAAAAAAATAAAAACCTTCCAATACATGTGTGTGTGTGTGTGTGTATGGTGTGTGTGTACGTATTTGGGGATGATCTGTGTTGTATTGTTAGGCTAGTAGTTGAAAATTTTCTGTGTCACTCTATCGCGCTAGATGTAGGTAGTGTCATAGAAGGATCCACTAATGGGGATAGAACCTAGACTTGAGCCGCTGCCGAGGAAGATCGTGGCGAGTGTACGGAAGCGAAATTCACCGTCAAACACCGGCGGAGCGATCTGTGGATACGCCAAAGGCGCAAACTACATCCTTTATATTTGTAACCGATTTGTGTTTCAATTAAACACTAGCTTACCCGGCGAACTTCGTACCGCCTAACAGTCGATTCTTGAATTTTTTTTTAATACTTATTCTGCTATTTGGGACACTATATAATGTTAAATGTTACTATCGTATCAGTGTTGACAAATATTGACATTTATATTTATACGATACTAACGTCACTCAATTGTTTTACCTTCCCGTAACCTCTCCACTGACACTTAAGCTTTATGCTATGGTAATAAAGTTCAAATTGACTTTTAAGTATTATTAGAATCGTCTGTATAAGAGTATAGAAAAGTGTTGTTTTCGGGCAATTTTTAAAATTTTTCTCTTCGTAAGAACCATCCTTACTTCAAAGAATATTTTGAAAAAATAATTAGCGAAATCGGTTCAGCTGCTCTCGACATTTGCGCTTAGCAACACATTCAGCGATTCATTTTTATATTATAGAAAATTAATCATATAAAGTGTTATAGTACTGTGTAATATCTGCATATTGTCAAAGTATGAACCGGTTTATGCTGAGTCATTCAGAGTCAAATAAAAGGGTTATTGCGCGCAACGAATACGTAAAATAGTATTAATATAACCTTTCTAGAAAATTTCCTCATATTTTCAGTTAGGTAACACTTTATGTTTTAAAATATATTAACAATATTCACAAAATAATAAAGTGTGTAAACATAATTCTACAATCATTGCTATAACTTCTATGCCTAAAAAAAACGTATTGTTACTTAGCCAATATAGAATTATGGCTTATCGAAATAATATATTATACTCGTAAATAAAAAAAAAACAACAAACAAAAAAATGTACCGAAATGTCATTGACTATAATTAGATACCAAACTAATATAGGATTGTCATAAACCTATTCTATATGTTAACAAGTTCTGTGCCACGTATAAGTCTGTGGCTCGAAGATCAAGTTTAACGTGTACCACAGGTGATACATGTAGCACGGAACATGTTAATCACTGCATTTCCTATTCGATTCTGGAAGGTTCCCAGGTGTATCTTTCCCATCTAGTAACCAATCTTCATGAAATACAAATGTACTGATTCCAGTAAAAAAATAAAATTATTCCAAATCAATACATAGATGATTAAGTACTGAGATCAAAAAACATAAAAAAAAACAATGCAATCGAGAACTTCTTCTGTTCTAATGCCAGTAAAAAAAATGTACCTCACATTTATATTACACTGTATGCTTATATTTATGAATGGATTACATTCTATTTAACATTATAAATAACAATATAATCAGATTGTGAAACAATAATTCCTAAATTACTTTTAATCCATTTTCAAAATGTATTTATTAATCTTCTAAAGTTGGCAATTAATTCTTATTTAATATTTCCAAAATGTCAACATTACTTTATCAAACTGCATTAAAACAACAACACTGAATGATAATCAGATTAGCAAAAAAATAATAATTCTGCTTTTCCCATACTTTTCTTTTAAAAGCAAGAAAGAACCTGGGTTAACACTTTATACTCCAGATTGACTGTTCCATGATAGACATTCCAACAAAATCTTGTCTTCATTTTTTTAATATTATCAATAATAATGTAAAGAAATCTGAAAACATAAGAACTTTATTAGTTAATTGTCCAAAATATTCATTCGGCGGTCATTGTGTAAAATTTATGAACATAAAAATAGATTTATATGAATATAATTATTAGCTTCCCAGGTTTTTTTTTTAATAGTGGTTATGACATATATTTATGCAGTGGTTTGACTGGTGAAATATCAGATGTCCACATGAACCTTGATGTGTAGCAAATATTTTTTCAGAATTTACACGTATTTTACAAATTTCAATTGAAGGAAAATATTGTGAAAATCATCAACTTCAGAAATATTCTTCCAGTACCACTACATATAGGGCTTATCTAGAATTGTGGTGCTCTTGGAGTAGAAGGTTGCCAATATTTTGTGGGCTGTAGTGGTAATTTAAAGCCATACCTTCCATCATAATCAACCCTTTGGCCCAGTTGTTGAACCAAATGGCTGACATTATAATATAGTGCAAGAAGTATCCAAGTATTTGATAAAAACATGTAACTAAAAGGATACAAAAAGGAATAAACATCTCTCTAACCTCCCAAAACTTACTGCATTTATTTTAAATTCACAATTTTTTTTTAATAATTCCACCACTTTTTCTCATACTTCCATCACTTATATGTTCATCAGAGAAAAACTAAATGCAATTATTTTTGTTAAATTGAATATTTATATTAAAAACATTTCTATAAAATATGTATATAAACCATCTATTATTAACTATATCCAAACTAACATTTATATACATGTATATATATATATTCATATATATAGAAGATAAATATGAAGAAAGAACTGATTGTGTACTAAAAAATTAAACATTAAAATTCAATACATATGTGGTTTCAAAATCAAATTACAATAATCATAAGAAAAAGGGTTCACTATCCAAGGTGGATATTTAAATCAAAACCAATTTAAACTATAATTGGACTAAAAAATCTTTTTAAATTTTTAAATTACTGGTGTCACAAAAAGTTTTAAATAAACTCAAAAAAGTTTCATACATGTTTTAACATGTATAGTTCATTATTAGTGTTTTTTTTAACTTGTATGTACAACACCAGGTAAAGAATCTTTGGGATGTAAATAAGACATTAGAATATTCAATCTTAATCTATCATAAAACACGTATAATTGCTCAAAATATTTTAGTACATTTTTGATATAGGATTCTATACTAAATTTCAGTATAATATATACATACATAAAATATCATATGTTTTGCATACAATAATTACCTGAGGATGGATGCAGTCCAAGCCTATATGGTGTGTCGCATTCTGAACGGGCTTGTGTTTCGACCGATGTTCATCCATTTAGAAAAAGTTTAAATTACATTCCCAAAAAGAATTAGTAAGAGTATTCATTAAATTTATACCGTAACAAGCACTTATTGTCTTTCTCAATCATGTCACAATTATAAAAACTCATAAGTATATTCAGATAGTGTATAACTAAAAACACTTAAAAACATAACTGAAGTGGCTAGGAAGAAGATCTCTAAAGAATAAAATATTATTAAAAAAATATTTAGATCTGCTCACAAATCAGAACACACAGAGATTTCAGAAAAAGTCAGAGACTTCAGACAAAGGAATCTGTGATCGATCAATAATATCGCGCAGCTTGCTCATCCTGCGTGTTATTATAGATTCGTGGTTCACAGAGTAATGTTAATTCGTTACATTTCAGCATCTCGTTTGTTTTGGTTTCTTTACTTTTTCTGTTTCATTTTTGTCGCAATTACGTTTGCCAGTGTCAATAATTATTAATTTAAGTATTTAACTCTTCGAGTTAAATCATAAAATAATTGAAGAATATAATAAAATTATTATAACAAAAACACGTTTATGAATTAATTATATAATATAAAATACTATTTAAATGGTAATAAAGTTGAAATCAAAATCTTGAAGTACACGTTTGAATTGAAATTTTATCATCATCAATGAATCTACAATGAATTACTAACAGGATATATTATTTTTAATAAAATATTGCAATAAATACTTCAGAGAACAAACTCACAGCGCATATGATGTTTTTTCAGGTTTAACGTTATTACATCAATATTTACTTGTTTATGAAAGAGCTAGTGACTCGACGACACTACTTTTGAGAAGGCTAATCATAGAAGAATAATAATACTTTTGATTCTGGGTAGATAAATACATTGCAATTAATGCTAATTTATGAATTTCTTTTATTCAACAAAATAGCCATCAATTCATACAAGAAATTATTTATGATAATTAAAATATAAATATTGGAACAACAATGAAATAGGTCCAATATTTAGAGATATAAAATGAAAGAGAAAATGAAAAATGCGTTGAATATTTGGACACTTTATTCATAACATTTGAATATGGTTATGCTAACTCTTAGTACACAATAAGTTAATTTCTGACTTTCTAATCACTAAATGAAAAAAATAAAAAACATTACGTTACAATAACGAAAATTGAATATTTCACAGATTTAAGTACTATGGCATTTATGCGATAATATATATTACACATGGTTTCTCCAGACGGTTATAAATAAGCAACGTAATGTATTCATAATGACCTAAGGAAAATCTTATATGATGCTTTCTTTATATAGATACTCAGATGGTATGGGAGATCCAATAAGAATTAAAAAGGATATTTCCAAGTCTAATTGATTATTTCCATTTCTAGGGTCTTCAATATGATAGAAAGTAAGTATTTCCTTTGTCGCGAGATAAAACTTGTCATCAAATGTTAATAATGATGTGACTTTATGTTTTACGTAAATATGGTGAAGGAGACTTGATGTGTTTCCAGAAATTTGTACTCAGTGTGTATTGATTTTGAATGATTCAAAATTTTATTACAAGTGTATTTCCTGACCGAAAGCAATGTGTGTTGTTATGAGTATAGTAACAGATTTATTATTCTAACTCGTATAAAAAGCAATTTTTGCGTAGTCATAATTAAAATTTCCATTATGCAATTACAAACTGAATATAACATTTATACTGAACCGTTAAATTCCATAATGCCGTATGTATTTACATATAGTATTAATTTTGAAGCCATCTATACGAGGGATAATATTAATGTAACTTTCAATTTAGACTACATTGTAATAATAAAGTTTATGATAACAGTTGTTAACATTACTAACGAATAAGTTAATTAATATTTAAATGACGAGTTTGCATTAACCGCGTTCCATTGTTGTAAATTAGTGCGCAGACTTAAAATGTACATAATTACTCAACAAAGGTGACCACCTCTCGAAATACCCTGACAACATTTACCAAAGAAATTTTGAAAAAAAATCGTTTTTCAACTGAAGAAATAGCGGTTTTAACTGTACATTATACATACACATTTGGAGTCGAAAAAAATATTCGCGCATTGAGCACCTGGAACGCTTTCCGATAAACAATAAAAAATAATTGTGTGGTTTTATGAAACGACAATGCAAGGGAAACTATTTTTCGGATCGTAGGCATTTATCTAAAAACATATTAAAAACTAAGCACAATATATATTTAAATCATTGAATCATTTTGAATTGAGTAATGGTCGCTGCTATATTGGCCTTGGCTGCTCAGCCGAACGCCTTTCACTTGACTCCTACTATGTGGCCGGCTGTAATGCGACAAGCGATAGATGTACGTAAAAATTTGAAACGAAACAATTCGACAAAATAATGTAGCAAACTCACGATATTCGCCGCTGCGATGGCTACAATTATAGATTTAGAATTTATTCAGCATGCTCTTTATGCAACAGACCTTGTCTGTGAAAATATATGTCTATATTTTCGGAGTTGAGGAAGTATTTGAGAACATTGCGACAGGAACATAATTGATTGGTAGTATCGGCGATACACAAGTTTTTTTAGGTATTCATGATGAGAAATTCTTTAGAAAGAAAGATATTCCTAGAGCATTGCACAAAAAGCGGTCTACAATTTAAAATTTAATAAACGTTATAATAAAAGTTTTCAGCAACTTACTTATTCTACTTATAAAAAGACAGAATTTATCATTAATCAATTGAGAATAGGAGGGAACATCTGTGATTTATCAATTCTTAGTCTAAAATTGAGATAGAGAGATGTTACGCAGCAATTAGGCAAGTAATCAATGAAATGTAATTTTGTAAATTAACTAGTTTAGGAGAATATATAAAGTGTAACTTAGAATAAGAAAACAGCAGCGACAATAATGATAATATAATGCGAACTGGATATAGACATAACAATAATAAGTGCAAGAATTAGCTAAGCTGTACGGAGGAAACGTGGAACCTAAATCCATCCTAATATTCACAGATTATTAGTTATACAAGCTAATAGTGGCAATATGCATCTACAATAACATTGTACATACACTTTAATGCAGTTTTCATCGTTTTTAGGACTCTTATTTTGTGTATCTTGGTAGAATTTTTTTTTGCTATCAAATCTACATGATTCTACATTATTTTTCTCTATCATTCATTGTTTGATCCTGAACGTATTTTATCGAATTATACGTAGACAGAGATTTGTTTCTCTGTCTACGGAATTATATGCACAGTGTTGCCAAAGCACATCTGTATATTTAACCTATTTTATTGTCTTTTTGCACGAAAACATTTTTTAGAAACTAAATATTGATTACCAACGCCTACGTTATAAATAGATCGTATTTTAAAAATGTTAATGTGAATTACATTGAAATAAAATATTTTCGTTTTCTGAAAAATAAGCTAACAGATTTAATATAATTGGAGAACAATCTGAGAAGGTTTTCTCTGTCATATTTATTTTATGTTGTGCAAATAAATACAAAACAATGTTTCTTCTTGAACTAGAAATAATAGCAAAAAGAGTACAGATCTGAGTGTTCGATAAAAACCTCTTTCATGAATATAATAAAACTCTTTAAACGTCTAACTTTATATAATTAGATAATTTTTCTCTATTTTATTATTCAAGATAAAGCTTAATATTTCCCTTCTATATATGTTTATGTAAAAGAAACAATTTCTTAATAACAGGATCTCTCGTTGTCTTTGCGGTGAATATTGTATTTTGTTTTGTTATGAATAATACAAATGGATTGTACAGATTTATTGAATATTTTTACATTAAATTGATAGCGATATTTGAATAAAGTATTCAGAAGTGATTTAATAATGGCAAAGCTGAATAATTCTGTTGGTATTTAAAATTCATTGCTTTTAAATTTACCGCCATAACCTAACTAGTGTTTATGCACAGAGTAGTTTATGTGATGTTTTTAATTTTCGATTTTAATTATGGCGGACGCGGGTTAAAGGATGTGTTTTACTCATAACTAATATGTTTTTTGAAGAATAATATTGTCTACCTGACTGTTTTTAACAATTTGGAACCGAGGAGGAGTAGTGTTTGGCAGGGGGAAGCAAGATATGGCTGAGAATAGGGGTTCGGACAATGTCGTGATGCCGGACATTACCGAAGTATCTGAGGCCGATCCGTTGGCGGTGGCGGCCGAGCACGACACGGAGCGAACCGAAAGCGATAGCGTGCTGCCGGATAGTATAAAGAGTGGCCGTATATCGAGTGAATCGAACGGGGTGGTTACTGTTCCTGTATCTTTGCCGGTGGGCACCCTTATCACGGGTACAACTTTCAATGTGATTACATCGGACCAGTTACCGCATTTCAAGCCAATGATATGTGTTGATAATGGATTCATATCTGGCGGACCGGTTAGCGACGACATAAAGGCAACTCACATCGTGATTCAGAACCCACCGTCGCCTACAGCGCGTCCGGAACACGAAGGTGCGGCCGCTGCGCCTGCTACGCGCGCTGCGACCGCTCGTTCCTGGGCCGAGACCGCGAACATGCCCGTTCTCCCTGTACGCTGCAAGAACACCTCAGCTGAACTGCACAAGCATAAATTTGGCTCTGGTGGACGGGGCAGGTGTATCAAATATGCATTAGAATGGTACACACCGAGTGAATTCGAGGCTTTGTGTGGTAGAGCTTCTAGCAAAGATTGGAAGAGATCAATAAGGTTCGGTGGAAGAAGTATCCAGGCCCTGATTGATGAGGGTATCCTGACACCTCATGCAACGAGTTGCACTTGTGGGGCGTGCTGTGATGATCAATCAGGTAATTTTATTCTGTTAATAAGTTATAGAAACATGAAAGATGTTAATAATTTCAACATTAGTTTTGTTTTCTTTTCATAAGTAAGTGTGCTTTAAGGCTTGCTGTTAATTGAATGTTATCCATAATCATATTAGTAAAAAACAACTGTATATCAGTGTACGATATTTAAAGAACACATGAAATACTTTTTGGATAATTTATTCATTATCTTCATAGAAAAGATTTACAAACATTTATGTACCTTATCAAACACAGAGTCTCTTTTCTTGTCCGTTTCTGTGTAATGGGTTAAAGTATGTGGTGGGTTGTATTAGGCCTGTAGTTTTCCTTTATATAGTAGTAGCTTTATATTTCCTATTTAAATATTCTTAAAATTATATTTTATAATTATTATTTTCCAATGCTGAATTGCTGTTGTATTCATTCCCTTTAATTGTCAAGGTTACAGTGTTTGACAATTGTACTGAATTTTATTTTATGTGGTCTAAACTAGTATATATACTAAACCACACATACTATTCATTCAAAAAATTGGTTTTCTGGAACTCACCTGTTGGTGCTTCGAGATATATTTGTAACTTTAGAATAGTAGTTTAAAAAATAATACTTTTTATCATAATGTTTTCCTTAAGTGAAAGCTTTAGCTCATTATAAAAATTTTGTACTTATGTTGATCAATGTATTATTGGATAAACAAAGATTAAAAATATCGTAAACTTTATAATTTTCTATGTTATTATAATAACATTTTTAGGGTCAAACAAAACAATTATTGTTTCTAATTTTGTTAACATTTGATACTACAGATTTTCGCCCCTTCTTTTATTTTGCCCTTGTTGCCTGTGAAATTAATATATATCAACTTTACCAATATTATGCTTGATACATGTGTTGTGATTTTCAAATAAAACTAACGGTTTTTATTGCTTTAATCTTATCCACCACATTGAAAAATGCCTTTGTGAAAGGAAAACGTGAAAAAGTCTACAAATCTCTGATAATTTCAATGAAAATCACACTGAATGAAGTTCGTCTTTTCGTAACTAACAAATAAAAAAAAGTTACCGTATTTTTATTTATAAAATGGGACAAATATTATGTTAAATCAGTCTAAGTCTGGTGAGTGCCATGATGAAATGAACAGAACTAATTTCATGAAATGGATAACTAAAAAACTTATTCACCATTTGCCAGAAAAATCTTTAATTGTTATGGATAATGCATCGTAGGTACCATAGTGTACAGATTAATAAAGCACCTACTATGAATTTTACGAAAACCCAAATATGCAGAAGTGGGTTAGAAGCAAAGTAATGCCATATTTGCCTAAGGTGATAAAAATAGTTTTTTTTTTAATTATAAAGTAACAATCAAAAGTCCTATTTATGTAACCAACCTACCTACTGGAGTATTATGATCCCCAAGTTCTAAGGATCTTTTTTTAACAATCTGAACTGAATACAATTGAATTCATGTGGAGTTTAGAAAAAGAATAGTCACATCTCTCAACATAAGGCCAAGAAGCAAATAATATTGCAAAGTTGACTAAAAGTGTTTATAAATATAATACATCAGAAGCCTTAAAAATAATTTCGTATACTTAATACAACAAGGAATAGCAAATGGATATTAGGTTAGGAATCTGATACAGAATCTGACGGTACAACAGGCTCTACTAGTGACAACGATATTTCTGTCATAATGTCTTTTGAATATGTAAGTTGTAAGGTGTAGGTTTTATTATTGTAAATATAAAATATTTTTAATAAATACTCTCTCTATGTTTTGCTTTAGCTGAATGATAGTTCACACAATAAATTTAGCCTATTTATTAATTGGGATACAATTTTCTTGTGAATCGAGCTATCCTAAAGATATTTAGAGAAGTGAGCACATTACCATTAATATTACTGTAACATTCTTCATACAAGATGATGATATTTTGTTCAACAAGTGGTACAGTACAGTAAATTAGTAATTTAGTTACTTCAGTAGCTAATGGTAACTTAAACTAAGTAAAGTGTTTGTGATCCCTTCTCAGGGAATAAATATAATTGATAACTGCTGACCAATACTTGAAACTCCACAAATTGAAATTGTCCTTTCAATTTATTACATGAACTTTTTTTTTTAAGTATAATCAGTAATTCGGTTGATTGTAATAGTATTATCACTTATATTTGAGTATAGCTTCAAGATCCAACCCTCAAACTTTTAAAAATAAATCCTCTATACAGCAATTCACTTAACACAGCTATGCTTAGTTATTTACAATTAATCTTAAGTCAATATTTGTCCAAACTTCCAAATCTACACAAATTTTTGGAAGGCCTGCTAGGGAAAGTATGGCAACCCAAGTAGTCAGAGCTACCAATTCCTGAAGGACTGGGCATTTTATAATGATCAGACTATAGTAGCATTGTAATACTAGTTAGTTAGATTACCAAGTAATTTAAGACATAAAATTCTAAATGAAACATTTAACATAATTTATGTACTACAACAGTCATTAGCACAAACTTGTGTTGTATTTAACAGATATGATTCTAATATACAGTAGGTATCTCATATATTTTATTTTTATAAATATTTAAAATAAAATGTGCCACTGTTTCTTCTGTCTGTTATGACACTTGTTGAGTTTGGGACCATTAAGGGGATAAATTCATTTGACACTAAGTAACATTTAAAGTGAGTTCAAGCAGTTTTCAGTGGCTTCATTCGAGTTAATGTAGATTTAAATTATCTTCCAAGAACAGCATAGCTATATTTTTCTGGATGAAAGGTATGCCCATGTTTAAACTCCTGGCCGTGTCTTTGCACAAGTTCATGATAATAGGTTGGGTAGCTAAGGCATGGAAGCATAAAAAACAAAACTCATATTTCCATTTATAATATTAGTAAGGATTTCGTCACTGTACTTGTGAAACCCAAAACATATTTTAACATATAAAAGTTAAATCACAGCTAAAATAAATAATTTAACCCCTGAACTGTCCAAAACTATAAAAAGTTTAAATTCCATACAGAGGAATATAGACCTCATGAAGCAGAGGTCAACAGACTCTTGGCACCATAACCTTAAAAAATCCTTGATTTATTATGAAACTTTGAAAAACAACAAATAATGGATTGTAAAATTATAATTTTTATGTAAAACGTTTTTTTTTCATTTGTGTGAACTTTTTTTTTCTAAACCATGAAATTTACAATGTATTATGTTTTCAAATAAAAAAATATTAAAATCATAATCCTCCATTTTGAATGATGGGTCTTCAAAAATTTGGCAAGAGGTTAAGGAATAAAGTACAATAGAAATACAAGAAATTATTTATAACTAGCAGACGCGGCGACGTTGTCCTACCCTGATAATAAAAAATATATAATTGTGTGCATGTAATGCTTAAGGTCACTAATGTATTTCATTTGATAAGGATTAATACTGTATGCTTCTAAATTGCCTCCCAATTATCAGGTGTGTGCCTTAGGGGTTCCCCTTAATAGTCCAGTGAAACTGTAGAGACCTTGCCCGATCATCAGTGGAGACAGTTTTGAAAAAAAAAAAAGTCTTCCAATTACATAATTATATGTGACCATTTTTAAGTAGATAAATGGGTATAGTAAGCTATCCTTAAAAGATAGGTATATGGCATACCACACTTTTTTGTAGATCTATAAAAGATAAATATCTCACTGTGTGTTGTTTTGTTATATCTCAGAAGAATTGGCAGTATTTCTGATGCAAGCGCCCAGGTGGCTTGACTTTTTTCAACAATTCCCAACATTTATCTTTATATTTCAACCAATATACACAAAACCTTCCTCATGCATTAGTCCATCTATCGGTGAAGATAGCATTACAATCAGTTCAGTTGTTTTTGAGTTTATCACAGACAGACTGACAGATGCGGCCGACGACTTTGTTTTATAATATGTTGTGATATATTTTTTTTATTTCAACATTTTAATGTGTTTGTAAGTGTAAGTACATATTTGATTAATGCCAATTGACAAATATCAATGTAATATCGTAATTTGAAGTAAAGTCGGTGTTTGTTTGGTAGTAAAATATGGCGCCTGTACGAGACGCCATGTTAAAAAACAGTTGAAGTTTATGCCGTACCTATATTTTATTCGTAATTGTGAAAATTAAAGTGTTTTTGGCGAAGATGGTTATAAATATTACAAATATAGTTAGTTTTCTCTGGGCTGATTAACGGTAAATCTGATACATGGTGTACGGTTCGCGTCATTGTTTTTGATGGCTTTAAAATAAATGTGCAGAACATAAATTGTAAGTACTATCAGAGGGAGGCAGAAGAGGTAGAGCGGGCTTGTCAGCGTGTTCTCCTCATCCCTACACCCACGCCGATATGTGTTTTAGTGTGAGTGCTACTACATGCACAAACTACATATCCAATGATTTCTTGCAGTACGGTCCCATTCAGAATAATTCTGTTGTTATCAATTACACATTATTGTTATTATTTTTGCTTTTTCTTGTTGATATATGTTATTTTGTGTTTGCATTGTTACCTGTTGATATTTTGTTATTATTAAGCGGCAATACATAATTTGTTGAATCTTTCTTTTCTAGCTATTTCTATTACTTTATTGTTCAGTTCAGTTGTTTTTTATTTTATCACACCAGTTATAATTTAAAAAACTTATTACATTTTGCAAATAATATCAAGACAACTTAAGGATTAATAAATGCCAATTTTAAATACCTAAAATAATATTTATACTTTGTTTTGTTTAACTTCTTGACTATATTATGCACAAGGCCAAACTTAAAGCTATATCAAAGTGACCAAAAAGTATGGTGAGGACTTTGATTCTTTTGTGGTTTTGATGCAGTAGTTGATAATGACATAAACAATGATAAACTTCCGTGTTTGTTTTTGGTTCAACATGGAAAAGAAACATACATTACACGCAACATACATACTACTAGTGCTTTTACATTAGGCTAACATAAAGTTTAGAGAAATAATATTCATTCTTGACCAGTTTTATGAACTAAACTAAGAAAGCTGAGAAAGAGTGCAAGACTATGTTGCAGTAAATTTGTACGTTAGCTTCTAGAGGTAATTTTAAAGACTTTAACATCAATTAAGAGACAGACCGGTATTGGGGACTCATGTGTGACTAAAGGGAGACTTATTGAAAACCGAGAACTTGACATATAAGACATCTTTACACTTGTTTCAATTTTCAAACATATTTTACTGATATGTATCTTGAAGTATGTGAGTCTAAATAAAATCTCTTAATTGTCCAACAAATCGAAATATGTGGGATTAAAGTAAAGAGATATCGACATTGTACTAAAATGTATAAGTATGGAGAACACTGTCTATTAATGAATATTAAATGTTTTTACTGTATGAAATCTGAGCTGGTAACTCTTCAAATGAAAGGAATAACAAGTAGGACTTCAGGAAATACAATGAAAGCGGTGAAAGACATGATGAAATTATGTGTATCCTCCTTTGCTCATTCTCGGAATTAATCCCAGATCATAGTTGTTGTATTGATTGAGGGAACCTCATTAAATATGGAAGTTGAGTCTAGAGCATCGAGCTCAATTAGTTATGGGCTGCTTTACCTCAATTATTTTCACTATATAACTATCAGACACCAGTAGATTGTTGCATTGAGCATGGTAAAGATCAATATTATATTGAGAAACAAAGAAGCCCTTTGTGACGTTATGGTTGTTGTTTCTAGGAGAATGCCCAATCTATTGGGTCAAAATGTGATTAAAAAATTTGATCTTTATGTAAGAGGATTGATTGCTTTGGACAAATGATGAAATATCTATATTAATGCAAGTATTACATAGGAGAGTACAAAGGATCAAAAAGATTACTGCATGTACATGCAGATGCAGTATTAAAGTTTGTGAAACCAAGACTGATTCAGTAGTTTCTTGTTTCCTAAAATAACAAGTGAATAAAAAGAAGTACACTATGATAATGGAAGGAGTAATAACTCCAGTCAGATACTCGAATTGGGCCACACCCTTGAGAACCACTAAAAAAGATGATGATTCAGTTCAAACATATGAAGATTATCAGGTAACGGTGAATACTGCAATATATGTTGTAATGTTCTTTGAATAATGCTACAGGTTTATTAACATTGAATATACTACTAGAACTCATGAAAATTAATACGGTGTCTTTTGAACTTAATGACACACCAGAAATTTTCCAGCATAAGAATGTACAGGTTCTGGTGAAAGATGACGGAAGGTAATTGTGGAGGTAAGCCAAGACTCAAGGACATACATGATGAGGATCGAAAATGGGTAGTTTTATCGTAGATATACTGATCAGTTACTGCAAAGAACCGGTAGAAGTAGATCCGGCAAAATCATCAAAAACCTATAGATATCAATAAAAGAGCAGCATGAGATCATCCTGATAACTCTTTTCATTCTGAACCAAAAACAACTTTGTCAGCTTTAAATAGTCGTATACTAGATCCACAGTCTTGGCGTGATATTATTGGCATTCCTAACACATAGTCGCTTGTCATTAAATTATATTTTGTATTTAGATAACGAGCTAGGGTATATTATATGTTTGATTAAGGTCAATTGGCAAATAATTGGCAAGTAATTTGAAATAAAGCCAGTTTTAGTTTGGAACTCAACTATAGCGTACCTTTTTTTTGCTATGTAAACTTGTTGTTTTATTGTTACTGAAAAAAGGGTGTTTTTATATTTCGGTTATTCCATACCCTGTAACTATTTACATAAATGGTTTTAAAATAATGTTAAATCAATATTATTCTATTTTTTTAATGGAAATAGGGTGGGTATCTTTAATTCATATAAAATGTACTGTTCCCAAAGGCTAGGTGAACGCTTACATTTATATAAGCCAAGCCGCGGGCAATAGCTAGTATTCCATCCTTGCATCTTCAATAACAATTGAATGTAACCATCAAAATGTTGGTTTCGCTTCACTTTTTATTTAACTTAATTGTTATTATTTTTGCTACATTAAAATTCATCTCTCTTTTTCTTAGCAATGGGTCCGGTGCGACTATTTACTCCTTACAAACGGAAGAGGAGGAATGCAGAAGGAGAGGAAAAGAAGACTAAAATTAAACGTGATATGAGTATTGGAGACAGTGATGTTGACAATATTCATCAAACAAGCAATAACAGTCACTCGAAGGAAGCCTGGCAGTCAATTGCTGAAGGATTAGAAACTAATACAGACTACCATTTGCTTGAAAATCCCGAGACAACACAAGACCCGACCACAGGTAAATATTTTCCTTCATGATTTCATGTTAATAATGGTCTCAGGATATTGCTGGGGCTGTATTGTAAATTTGATTTAAATATAACAAAAACATAATATCCTGTTGCCATTGTTTATAATTACTTATAATTTGCTAAGAAATATGCAATATTTATACAGGTATAGAAACTAGTTATCGCTATGAAGCTAAGTCGTAATCTACTTTTATGAAACAGGAAACTTTGAGAAATTAATTTATAGTGCTCTTATTTTTTTATCCATTTATTTAATGTTTTAATTTATATTTTACTGTAAAATAATTAAAAAATATTTTTTTTTATTGTCATATGAAACGCATCGAATTCCAGAATTTTCTGAATGAAAGACAACACTAATAGATAGCAATTTGTGTGTGTGAAAATTTTTTAATGTGAATATTTTAGATTCAATAATTATTTCAACAAATTAGGTACAATTTAGTTGATCTCTACATCCGATGTCATTAAATAACACTCAGCCAATCAACTGTGGCGGTTGGACAAATAGTTAAAGAGTTCACTTTACATAATGGAACAAAATTATGTTACTTATTCTTTGTTTTTCTATTTCACTCCTTTATTTCTTATCATACCTTTTATGTGCAAATTTTTTTTTACATAATCTGTCTAACTTTCTTTGGTCTTTGTGTATTTCACCTTTATATTTAACTCCCTTCTAACCTCATCATTTTCAACCATACTCGTAGAAATCTATATATTTCTTTGTAGTGGGGGTGCCAATTTCATATTTTGCTTCAGTATAATAATTCATAGTCTTTCATTTTTTAGTTACAATATACATACATTTTAATATTCGTATATATGTATGTCTTATATTATCCTTTCATGCATCTCTGCCATTGTCCAGAACAGAACAGAACATTTGTCACAACAGGGTATTAAACTCTGCCATTGCCCAGAACTCAGAAGTATTTGTCACAACAGCGTATTAAACTCTTATTTCCTTTTTACTTAAGTTCTGAGAGTATTAAAGGGTCACATATATACTTTAAGATTTGTCACTATTGCATTTGTACTATTCGTGTCTCTGTAATTAGTATCACAGGCGCAAAGAAATGTTCAGTTTTTGTTCTGTTCACTTTTAGTTCAATGTTGACTATCTTTTCTATCTTGCCCGGAACTCATTACCTGTTGTTCATTAAAAACAACGCAGTGAGTGAACAGTGAACACCGAGTTGTTTCCTTCTGTATTTGTGATGTTAACATTAATAAGAGGAAATTGATATTGGCTTAATGCCATATTTATTATAACTATTTATTGGTCTAAATTGTGTACATCATATATTACAAGAAACGCAATTCACTTAGTATTGTTTTGTTTGATGTTTTCCTTTTTAGTTTGTATTTAAATTTATTTAAATACAATACAGTTGACTGTGATAATATAACCAAATATGTAATATTTATGACCACATTGGTATACGTGAACCATTATTATTACCAAATACTTACCATACAATTATGCTTAATTATATGGCTGACTAACGTGAATGTAGACCAACATATTCTACTTGACTTTATACTGTATTATATATAATATGTATTGATTATTTATAAATAACTAGCATCTACTCGTGGCTTAGTTTTCGTTTATGTACGTTTGATCAATCCCTCGGGAATAGTATATTTTTTCTGGGTAGTTTCTGTACCCCTGAAAGCGTAACAAACATACTCACTTCCCCATTTATAATATGTATTAGAAAGGTTACTCGGGCATATTAAGTATACTCAGGAAAATTTGCTCTTCAAACCTGTCGTTTCACACGAAACTCCTTTAGGTATTTCATGAAAACTAATACATATCGTTTCTGAATTAAAACGGCTCGTTTTATTTTATTTTTTCTTTGTATATATAATAAAAATGGAAATAATCCATTAATTCTTGCTATATGTTTTGACATATTTTAGCTAGTAACAAATCATGAATGTTTTGTTTTGTCGAGCCCTTCTCCATCAACTTACCAAATGAATGGACATCGTTGTGCCATACGTATCCCACATTTTTTACAATTATATGCATATAGTTTTAATTATACTTTACCCGTTTGAATAACATCTAATACCGTTGGCTACTTTTGTATTAGTTAACATTGTTCCCGTTACATTTTGTATACCCTGAAATATCTACTGCCTTATATAGTATCGGATTGCTTATTATTTCTAACATTTTTATTTGTTAAGTTCTATAACAATAGGATCCTCAAGCATTCTTTTTTTTTATAAGATCTATAATATAATTGTAATTATTCACGAATTTTCTTCAATTCTGCATAAAAATTTTCGAACTTATTGCCTTCATCTTCAATTTATATTATTAAAATTAAAAGTGTTGATTACTTCGCTTTGAATCAATAACAAATAATTATCAAACTCTATTAACCCTTGTTTGTATATAGGCGTATCACATATATTTTTTTAATACTGAAATATTAATATTAATATTTTTTTCATGTAATCGAAAAATCTAGCCATGTACCTAATCGTAGAGGTGCTGACATTCTGTATTCTATACCTGCCGTGACGTCTAATTCTTCCTCATATATGCTATATAAATTTTTCATATTAAATTTCCTTTGGTTTCCTTATGGTTCTTTTCGACTGACCATATACTGTATACTAAGAAGTAATAAATACTGAATATCGGAGCATCTCTCTTTATTATTATTATATATTAGGGACAGTAGAAAGTCAACTTATTCAGAATTATAACAATTTAACTATATGAGACACATGAGTGACACACGTTACAGAAATCGTCACGTAAGAAAAAAGCGTTTGCCCCATGTGATTCTCTCTCTTTCTCTCACACACTATCTCTGTTTTTCTTTATTTCTTGCGATTGTATAAGAGAATGTGCGTGCATTCGAGTATCGACATTCGGACAGAGGAGCATTGTGTTCTATGACACGGCATAACTGTTGTATAAGACAATAGGTTGTATAACTATAGTACTGATCGCGTTGAGGTTATATTAAAACTTCTTGTTATTTAGCATTTTATATTCAATTCACTGTTTTATATCGAACCGTGTTGTTAATAAATGAATATTTTTCAATTACGAGAAATGAAACCTTTTCATTTGTTCTCTTACTTTACGATAAGGAATTTTGTTCCTTACACGAGTCCTCGGACACGTTCTTTTTTTTTTTTTTTATTATTATTATTCCTTGATTTACACAGAAGCTGATGTGTTGCAGCGTTAACCTAGTTTCGAATTATTATAAAATGGATAACATAAAACTCCTCATTATGAGATAAAACTTAGGCCTGTCAATCTTTGATTGTGATTCGTCAACCGACGTTGAAATAAATTTATCAATGTAATTCAGCTGAGCGCATTTCGTTGCATCATGGATGATGGTGATTATTCTACAATAGAGTGATAAAATTAACTCTGATTGCTGAGAGATTGAAAATCCCGAATGGTTACAATTGTGTTGGCGCACGTAAATAACTAATTACGCAAGTTTAAAGGAACATTGTTATATAAGAAAAGTAATGCGCAAAATTCATATTTAATTATGTTGTTTTATTTTCATCTTTCGCTTTGTCTTTCGTTCATTAATCTCATATAGTTTAATAATTTCATGCTAGCGTTATCCGGTATCAAAAAAAATCAACAAAACTGTTTGGCATAGTAACCATGTCAATAAATTACCAAAAGTATTTTTTTACTACGCCTTAATATATAAAACACTTCAGTAAACTGACAAAACTTAACACAGGATAAGTATGCTAATGCAAATTGTAAGATTATTTTTTTTTAGCTGCAATGACTTTTCCATACGTATTCAATTTTGAAACTTTTGCTTTAGAAAAATTAAATACCAGCTGATACATGCGAATTTATCTGCGTTGCTTATTTATTATGTTAATGATATATTATATGAACAGAAGAAAAAATCACAAAAGAAAATGCTTTACTTACAACATTTATTCATTCGTAACTTTAGTACATTTATAATTAAATCAAGATGTGGTTAAATTAGTCTCAAGTGTTTAAGAAATAAAACTGAAAAGACTCGGTCGTAATCTATTATGCGTGATGCGCGCACAACAGACCTCTTATCATTTTATTTAATAGATTGAAGAAAACTATTTCTGTAATCTTAATGATTTAAAAAAATATATATGTCGATGCTTGCGTTACATTGTATCTAACTCAAAAGAAAATAAATGTGACTGCTATCTTCCCAATTTGTGTGTTCAAACATACAAACGTTCCAACAGAATAAAATTACAAAGCTTAGTACCTGAGAACGCCAAAACTACCACCGGTTCGGAAAACAACGTAGTCGCCGAGAAAAACCTCCAAGAATCTCAGTCTGGTTTATCTTTTCACCATACATACATTTATAATAATAATAATACCAATATAGTTGCATTCGTTTTTGCCAGGTACGTAGAATGCACAGATGAAATAACACCCCTAGTGTTATTTCCAGACTTCCCCGTCGTTCATATATCGCTCCACCCTAATAGCTTTTGTCGTCAAAACCCGTTTAACATGATGCTTGAACTATCTAGCCGGCAAATCGGTCATGTGCTTTGGAACTTTGTAAAACCTATCACTATATACACTCTCAATAATTGTAAATTACCTGTGCTCCAGATTCTGAATATAGTTACTATGAGAGCACGTTTATTGAATTATTGCTAAATAGATATACGAGTAGCTAGTAACTGCTTGCGATATTGTTTACGTTGATTACAATTAAAAACAATAAAATATAGCTTAATATAGTGGAATGGATAGCATAAAATATTCTTCATGAGAAAACAGTTAGTTCAGCCAACTTTTATCATCACCCGTTAAATAGTTCTAGAAAGTGCAAGGTCATAAATTATAACCTCACCACGGGTGTTACATTGTAACGGCAGCTGCTTGTTGGGTGGCCTTTAGAAGGTTACTGCAGTAATTTCTCTATAAGGTGTTATGTATAGAGTGTCGATCTTCACCTGTGTATTGGCTGTTTTCGAAGATTCAACTGCTGTTTTCTCATTCAGGCTTAGGACCAGTAAACGCAAATTTTGTACTTGTCTTAAAATAATTTCTCTGGTCTTGAAGAACATCATCCTCTTTGGCCTGGTTATACAAGCTGTGAATCACGAGTTAACTGGTGTACTGCGGTATCTTCGTTAGCGAGGGCAATAGGCTATTGTCACCTGCCTGATTTGTCACCTGATGTTATCTGATGGAGAAAATAATTATTAATAAGATGTGAATGTTTACTATTAATTGGGAATGCCTGATTATCGCCATTTGTTTTCAACTTGAGGGTAATAGGCCATCGGGAATCCACCAACGTACTACGGTTTTCTCACTGTTTTAATACTCGTTGTTGTAATTAAATTCGTTTGAAGGACTAGTCTAGTGAAAGATAATACTAGTAGTACACTAGAAATGAGACGCTGAGCGTTTATTACAAGCGAGAAGTATGATGAAGTGATAACGAACATTTTTTAGCTGGCGTTTTAACGTATCTATAAGAAAAAAGTGATATCTGAAAAAGGACCTTAGAAAATCGAAAAACAAACTATCTTTACGAATATAACTCTTTTATAAAATCATTCGTGAATGTTAAAACTGTCGACTGGTTGTTTTTTTTTTCTTTTCAAAATATTTTGGTTTTTATAAAAAAAAAGAAACAATATTGTGCTATCAATATATATACAATCCTCATACTTATGTATCGTATACAGTGTAGAATCATTTTCAGACATCACTACGTTTATATATTGATCATTTAACTTGCTAAAGTGCTCGTCAAAACTTGTATAAGAACGGTACGATTTTTTTTAAATACTTTTCTTATCTTTCAAGGTGTTACACCTAGCGATTTTTTTTTATATCTGTGCATTATGTCTATACTTATTGCTCCACCAACACCACTTAACCAGAATAATCGTTGTTAACTACGATTGTTCTTTTAGATTGTGTTGCTTTTGTTTATTTTTTATATATATACCCAATATATCCAACTATTTATAGAAGAGAAAATTATAGTATGGCATAATGAGTTGTCATATTAATTACTAGCTGTGCCCAACAGTTTCACTCGCGTTTAATTTTTTTACACCTTCGGGCTGACGATACCACGGGTCGAAGTTTCCGGCCCGCTTACACTATTATTTCGTGGTCATTTACTGCGTACTTTCTGAGGTACATTATGTATAATAACTGCTACGCTCTTAAGAGTTGTAGCGTTATGTTAGGCAAGTGTAGTATAGATGATTATTATATCCATATATTGCGATTTATCTATTATTAATAACTTTGCTCGCGACTTCTGATCTTTCTGAATAAAAAGTAACCATATGCCCGGTACCCGTGGCCATATCCTTGATAACGTGTACGCAAATTTAATAATGATTGGTCAATTAATTAAATCGTAAAAGCGTAACAAACAAATTCACATTCGTGTTTATAATATTAGATGTTTTATATGAGAGGAAAAATAATCGCTGTGCGCGTGCTTTGTTTTGTATGTTGTAGCAAGATAATGTATTTGTGCGTTGTGTATTGAAACTATTTAAAACTTGACATTGTCGCTTACATTCAGTTGAGGTATGAATTATATTTTACGAAGTAATCGTGGTATTGAAATTCGACTGTAACTGTGCATTTTACGTAACGTATGTAACGTACAAATCAATAAAGTGCAATATGCGGCAGCATACTACTATATAAAGCTATATTTTTATGTGGGGAAATCTATCATGGACACGCCACCCTCTCGGGGGAAAGGATGGGTAGTGTGAGACACCTACTCACTAAAACCCCAGCCAGGGTGTATATCCGCCGCTATGGTTGGGGCGGCACGAGATCTCTAAAGCATTCATCGTGTCGCCCCGGACTATATAAAGCTACTACAACGAACACTAATTGGAAATTAAACTCTGAATTCGACGCTACCGAACGACTAACCTATTGCATTTTTTTTTTTTGTGTTAAGATGGTAGTGTTGTTGGCTATTATCCTGCCGTACTTTAATTCCATAAAATAACTGTGTGTATTGAATCATTTTTAGCGAATAACGAATGTCGATATACAATAAACCGTAATAGATAAACGTCTTGTTATAATATTTACTTATCGAAATTCTTTATTTAGTTATTTCTTCTAATAATACATCTACTGGACTTATCGGTTTACATAACATAATTGAGAGTTGTTCATATTTTTCTTTTGGTTACTGAGATAACTGTTTAAATGCGATTCATAAAAAACAAAATTTCAACAGCCCTCGACAAACTTTTTGATTGCTCTGAATATCGATGCGCTGAACATAATTTTAGGTATAAATATTATATATTTATTAGTATAAGTATTAGCAGTTGGTAGTGTGTTCAGACACAGCGTCGAAGGACGTAGGTTCGAATCGTATCAACGGAGTCGGGAGTTTTCGGTGAAGGATAACATCGTGATGAAACCACAGCATGGTGGTAGGGCTTTTTCTAAGTCCGCCTGGTTAGCTACCACCCTCAAGTTGAATATCTGTCGCCAAGCACCTGTTGGTGTGTTCCGACAGCTGCACTTGAGAACCAGTCTTCCTCTAGTTTTAGCATGACTACCTACCTCCTTAGGCCACATCATCATTAACATCAGATGAGATTGTGGTCCAACGCTAACCAATAGCATATAAAAAAATGTAATAAAATCGAGATAACTTAAGAATAAAAAAATACCAATTTTAGTTTCCCGTAATGATATTTTAATTTTTTTTTTGTATTAAATTCTTAACTATATTATGCGCAAGCCAGAACATAGGCTATATTTAGAGGCCAAAAAGACTGACGACTGTAGTGTAGCTATACTTGTTTGGGTGTAACCAGCGGTTTTACTGAGAATTTTTTATGCATTTTGTGTTTCAATTCACGGTTCAAGTGTTGTCCGCTTGACGAGTTTACCAAAAACTAATTCTTATTGATTCGAACTCGTATCCTTTAGTTTTTATTACTTTTATAATACAAGAGAGTACTTTTAATTATTATTTTGATAATTCGTTTCAAGATTCTGGAAAATTCTGTTTAGGAATTTCGCTATAGAAATCTTATTATATCTTTTTTCTTTATTATCCATATTAGAGATATACTCGAAGACCATAATATATAGCTATTAAAATGGGAGCAGAATTTTAATTATATTGCCCAAGGACACCAATAAGTGATAGATTTCTGACTTGAGGGTACTACTACAAGACGTATGAATGTTCAATTGATGAAATTCATTATTTTCCTTCAATAATACTCTGTTATTTTCAATTTATTTTTTATTTATTAGTACATTAGTCTCCCGTGGTATGATTCATTCTTCCTCTTAGAACGTAAGTTATTCATATATTCAAGTTGTAGTCGAATCACTTGTAATTTGAGGCGATGGAAAATATAGTAAAAAAAAAATCTTATATCGGCTGTTTCATGGTAAGATACTATAGGTGGTAGAGCTACGCTGAAGCTATTAATGGTTTCAGCATGAATGGGTCGGCTCGCCCGGGGTAGTATTACCCTCTCACAGAAAGCCGACGTGAAGTAACAGTGCTTGCATTGTTGCGTTTCGTTCGCCAGTGAGAGCCCCAGAGGCCCACATATATTAAAAGGCCGGCAACGCACTTGCGACTCCCCTGGTGTTGCTAGTGTCTATGGTCGGCGGTGATCACTTACCATCAGGCGACCCACCTGTTCGTTTGCCCCCTATAATATAAAAAAAAGATACGATAAGATTTTTCGATTGTGTCACGACCTCCATTTACCAACCATGTCTGACATGCATCGAGTTCCACGATTAACTATTGCACATCCTCGAGCGGAGTGATAGGCATTTGGGTCGTACATACTACGTTATAGGGAATCCGCCGCTTTGACTCCTTTTACGTTCGACACGTATCGAAATCAGTTAGTGAATATTGCAGGCAGACACAAAATAGTGACTGGTGATGACTTGAAGAGCTCTCGATGTTTATTGTTGTTTTTGGATTACGCGGTTATTTACCATCACATGTGCTTTGATAAAAACAGGATAGATTAAATAATATCACGACAGTCACAACGGAATAGACGATTGCACTTAATCGTTTACCGGAGGATTAGTCCATATTTTCTTGGTTAAATTATTACGGTGAGAATTATATTGAATGTTTCGAAAATGTTTTAGTAGCGTCACGGTTTTTTTTTTAATTATTAATACATCGTGAACTGTTGTAGTAGTCAAGGTGGTCAGATAAAAGTCTTTATTGGAAGTATTACAGATTACCTACTACTGCTTTTCATAGTCATTTGAAAAGTCAATCATTCATTGTATGCAGATTTTAACTTTTTTTTTGTTTGACATAAACTATCTACGAGTACCTTAAATTTCGACTTTAAATTTTTAACAGAATTCTATAAAATTCTCAAAGCTTGCGTTGAGACTACTGTATTTTACATACGATATTGTAAAATATTCAACGAATCAGTAGAATATTTCCAAGTGTACGAGTACTCGTATACATACGTGATTATTCCGGTAAAGGAGCTATTATAGGTGTAGTAGTAGCAATGTGTAGTGTGTATTATTCATGTAACATTTGAATATTCTCTCAGACCAGAATCTAATAATAGTTCATTGAAAAACCAAAACGTTTCACGTTTCTAATTGATTTCTTTTTTGTCAGCCTACATTCATCCCACCTCTGGACGTAGACAACCCATCACGCTACAAGGAAGCTCCGAGCATAGTCCTCCTCGCTGGTCAAATGCTAATTGTAAGTAGTCGTATCATTACTTAAATGCTAATCCATGTTTTATTGCTTTTAGGTTTTAATGTCTGAACGTTCCTGGTGTTTGAGTCGTAATGTCTTGTGATGTCGAGTGACGATATAGCCCTAGATCGTAACACGATAATCCTAGGGAAATGGCAATTACCGGAATATAACGAAGGGGGTGCTTCGCGACAGATTTTCAACTTGACGGTGGTAGATAACAAGGTGGATATGAAAAAAATCCTCACCCCCGTGTTGTTATTGTTTCATCACGGCAGACTTATAATTCACATAGAACTCTGGTTCTTCGAGGGGTTCGAAGCTACACCGATCGACGCAGTATAGGAGCACGCTTCTTCTCTTGAGCTTATAACTAACAAAGATCAAGCTTTGAGTGCTATCCTTACTAATATTATAAATGCGAAAGTGACTCGGTTTGTTTGTTCCGCTTTCACGCTTTAACTATTGATACTATCATCATGACATTTTGCATATACATGTTGTCAGATTTACAGAAAAGGACATAAGTATCTTCTTTCACTCAGAAAAAAAAAAGTATTTTCCCAGGGATACATTTAATATATATTAACGCAAACAAAGCCACGAGCAAAAGCTAGTTAGTAGTAATTGAGACACGATAAATTAGTCAAGGTGAAGATGTTAAATTTCTTTATTATTAATAATATTGCAATGTAAATGTATACTATTCTTCTAAATGCGAATTATTAGTCGAAACGCCTTGTCTAAAATGCAGAGTACCATCGAATTAATATTTAGAGTATAATTCGTTGATTTGAACACGTCGATTGTACGAATAACGAAAGAATAATTACATAATAACAAATCAAATCAAATCAAAAATACT
Source organism: Antheraea assamensis (assembly GCA_035772565.1). Lineage (NCBI taxonomy): Eukaryota > Metazoa > Arthropoda > Insecta > Lepidoptera > Saturniidae > Antheraea > Antheraea assamensis. The sequence goes on along the minus strand of JAQQSE010000010.1, from coordinate 2,210,409 downwards.
TTATTCAATTTAGGCCCTAAGAAGGCGCTTATGAACGTCAAAACTACCACCGGTTCGGAATACATCCCAGTCATCGAGAAGAACCGGCAAGAAACTCGATCGGGTTTATCTTTCTAACATATACTTAACAATGCGAATATGTGTAGGAAGTAAAAGCCGCGGCCAACGAATATAGAAACTAAATGATTGATTTAGACGTCTGGAAAGATAGAATTTGCAAAGTGAAAAATATCGCGTGATCTTTTCTTAGTATGTTTAGTCCTAATTTATTATAAAATCTCTAGAATGGTAATGTTTCATTTAGTAACGAAAAAATCTGCACAAAGTCATCGTCGAATTGATCTGGTATTTAGTATAATAAAATAGAAAGGAATTACAGCATTATTGTTTAACAATTAAGTTTAAACAGCAGTAATTTAAGCGGTATAGAACAAACATAAAAAAAAATCCACATTTTTTCTTATATATATAAAATTCTTGAATATTCAAAATTTTATCTCGAAATACTAGCTTTTTTCAGTTCTGTATAGATTCCTAACACCCCGCGTGGTTTTTTCATATACACTGGCTAATTCCGAAATGCGATCAGTTCTGTTCCGTTCTGTTCTGTTCTACATAAGGCATAATTTGTATTTATTGTGTTTATATATAGTATTATATATTTTACATCCCTTACAATGTTAACATAACGTGGTTAATAAATATTGTGCTACGCTAAATTACCGTGAGAATAATAAATTGAGCGCTGTTTAAGCATCTATTATATTTTCGTAGAATTTTGCCAATTGTCGCGTTGAAGTAGAGTCGAGTCGCGTTTTGTTACTTTTTTGTAATTTTTTTTCCTTGTGGCGTATGATGCTGTAGTTCCAAAAACTTTTGACAATATTAGCGTATTAGCGGTTTTCGCTCACACCTATGGGATTGCACCACCTATTGGACCTCCCCCGGTTGCACCACGCGGCTATCGATCGACTGAGCAGCGTCCGCCTCGCACACTTCCGGACAGACAGCATCGGTGGTGGTGGTGGTGACACGTTTCGTTACAAGTACGTTACATTACGCTTTTATATAGTAGTTAATTGATCGTATTGTCTGTTCTTTCTGCGTCTGCCCTTATTAAACCATATCATTCTCATTTCCATTACTGCTTATTTTATTACACTTCGCCATCATTCTCTACGCTATCTCTCATTATTTCCGTTTTTGTGTACGTTCCCCTCATGTGTGTGAACTGGGACTAGGAAACGGACTAGTAGGTACCTTGTCCATACCGTCAAAAGTGGAATAGAAACGATTACTATGCATTAATTGTTAGTATTAAAAATATGTGTGTAAAGCCGTAATTAATACAGTTACAGATATAACTGTAAAATAAATTGTATTATGTTATATCTATCTTTCTTGTGCTTACTTATTAATTTCTTTGTATCCACACACTCGACTTATATTCCATAATGCTATTTTTTTGTCTTAAATCGAAACATAACGTAAGCGTTATCGCTTCCATATTGTACAAGATTTTATTTAGCTTGCAATATTTGTTGGTTTGTGTTTTAAGTCGAATCTTGCAAGCTGAATTAGAACCAGTTCCTTCAAACCTACGACTTTGTAATGGTGTTGCGTGTTTGTATAGTTGTGATGGCAATACACGAAAACAAAATGGCGAATTTCAAAATGACCGCCATAGACATTAGAAAAAAGATCCGATTACTTTGATAGTAAATTATGTATGTTAAAGTGTTCACTAGAATAAATGAAAATAGAAAACATAGTTATTTTAGAGGATTTGAATAAAAGCTTGTTTTTAAAAATACTTTTTTGATGTTAATGTTATTATTTGTAAAAAAAAAAGCTCCACGGTGTTATTTTCACACTCGAGGTGGGTCGTACGCACATTTCCGCATACATACACAGACTCCCCCGGCTTCTACAGCGCTCGCTTTTCACCTCGGGTCTTTATATATGTGGTGACGGACATCATCAACATATTCATTTAAATTGGCTGGAAATAATCATGCCATTCATGGTGCGTAGTTTCCAGTCTACGGGAGGGGAGTATTGTGTCCCACCCTTTCTATCTCTTTTCGCCTCTTCATTTGTGGTAATGACTAATTTTTAATACGAGGTGACGGGATGCACTAATCCTTGCTCTTAGTCATCAATTCAGCTAAAAATCGAAGCAAGAGATTGGTGTCTATAGTTGTGACATATTCTAACATTCTCCACACTGCCACGAAAATGAATCTCCATCTGGTTCTCGTGTAATATTTTTATCTAAATTTTTATGTGACACCGCTAACTCTTAAAATAATCATGTTCAAAGAGAGCTTTCGTCTGCCGGATTGTCAGAACACCGAATCACCTCCGGTTGTACCAATGCTATAAAGGGTTTCAACAACTATTACACAAGGTCGCCCCTACATATCATTGCTTGGAAGCTCCATACTTTCACGACCAGAATTCGGTGAAGTTCACGTAACTCCTACTTTTCCAACCACGAAAGTTTTTTGTAGTGCCGACCTGCACGCCACCCCTCTGATCAAGTTATTGCATCTGCAATTGCATACTGCATTGCATATGCCTGATAACAATTCTGATGAGGCTTAAGTCTCGCTTGCCGGAACATGAAGATTGCACAAAATATTGTACAGGAAATTATGTCAGAAATTGCGCTGAGTATTGGGTAGTCATTGACCCAATATGCTGCTGACTTGTGGGTGGGGGATAGTGGTAAAGACGTGTCAGCTTATATTATTTGTAGAAACCGCAAAGAGTGGTGACCGTCTGCGCTGTCCAAGGACACCCCAGTCTTATTTGAGGCGGCCTGTGTGTGGGCTGCCCTAATGTCGAGATTATATCTCCGACATCGGAAATCGCAGCGATCCGAATGTTCCTTTGAGGCATAATTGGAGACTGATGCTACATACAAAAATAGAGACGTGTACGTCGGAGATTCATGGTAGGAGAATGGGACCTTCGTCTTGAGCATCAAAGCTTAGATGTGGTAAAACGGCGGCATGAGGCGGTACGGCGTCTTCACTTTTCGACTAATGCAGGTGCTTTTGAGACATGTTTTTTCGAGAGTTGCCTGTGCCACATAGACGCAGAGAATATCGGAACATGTCGCGGCAATCGCAGAAGGTGCGAAAATAACACAGGGGCTTTTAATGAGGAGTGTAGGAAAACTGGTCGAATGGAATCATGTTATAGGATTCGATTTTTAAATTCTTATTATTAGCAAAATATTTGGAATATTATAATTACATTATCTCTTTGAATTATTCGAATATTTTAAATTATTCAAATCTATTCGACCACTTTATTTTTGTGCTGACCATCAACTTCTACTGTCTTTTACATAGTTAAATTGAAATACTTTTATGTAAGAACTCATAACGGGGTCACGACCTTGAAGTAATATTAACAACTGGCCCTAGATAGAACTACTAATGTAAAAAACAAGATCTTGATCTAGATCACGATTAGAAATCACATAATGTATATATTTAATTTTATTAATAGATGAAAATTATATTAGCATACTAGTAGTAGTAATTATTATAGTACATACATTAATTAATATAAATATATACATCATTAGACGGATATATAAGCATATATGTATGATAAGAATATAGTTATATTTTTTATTTATACACATTATACATAAAAAAGAATTTGTAAATATTATTTGATTATAATAAGTATGTACTATATTATACAATAAACACAACGACGAAGCAGAGTATAACGCGAAAGAAGAAAAAGGAAATTCACAGAAGTAAGAAAATCAAGAAGTAAAGAAGAATTGTCCAAATGTACCGAAGGTCGCGAGTTCGTGGCAAAAAAGAAGGTTTTTTTTTCGAACTGGCCTACACTGTTGTCCTGGCAAGGCCTCTACAGTTTCACCGGACTACAAAAAAAGAAGTTATGTCGACAGGGGGGTAACACGTCTACGTGCTTCATTAATGAAATGGAAAACGAAGGAATTGTGCGTATATTTTTTTGTAAATGTATATAATATGGAAAAAGAAAGAAAAGAAAAAAAGAATATAGAGACATAATAAAAAGATAACGAAAAAATGAAATAAAAAAGAAAATAACAAAAAAAAAACGAGAAAAGAAATAAAAATAAAAAAAATAAACGAAAAAAAAGATAAAATATGTATAAGAAAATAATAAAAAAAAAAAACAAAAAAAGGAAAGTAATAAAAAAAAAAGAAATTAAAAAAAAAAGAAAATAAAAGAAAAAAAAAGGTCTTTTATATTATATACATATTAAATAATACATTAAGATAGTAAATCATGTTAAACTTAGAATTGAGTAGATATAACAAAAACTGTATTCTATGTAAACTTGTGTACATCGGTTGCCTTAGATCGAATAAAATCAATATTGTACTAACGGCCGTATTTATAAACGATATAAACAAAAACATAGTACATTTCATATGTACAGTATAAATCTTTGTAACGTTAAAAATGACGCAAAATAAAGTCTATAATTGTACTAAATACGGTCGTATTTATGAGTAACCGTACAAGAAATAATCTGTATATCGTAATTTTAACATACATATCCATAAGATGTTCCAAATAACACTTTAACGTAGGAAACAATATACAGAGTTAATACACTTGTATTAGTACGTACTTACATACGTACTTTCACGTACATACGCCGATATTATGTAAAATGCCCAGTAAATTCAGCAAATGTAAATTATACAAAATGAACGTATAACAAAAGAATCAAATACAATTAATTAAACATGACGTTCTATAGTAACTGTACGATTGAAGTAAACTATAAAAGTCGGGCATAGTATCTGACATCTATGACAGTTGGGTATTATAGCATGAGGTCCTTCCAAGGTCTTCGTCAAACTTTTTGGCCGCTCCGAATATAGCTGCGCAGAACACAAATTTACTTACGAATAAGTATTCTATGTTGAACATTCGAGAAAATTTAACGATATATAAATATGCTAGTTTTGGGTTAAAACTCTATTTTAACTTTATATTATGCGCAAGCCCGAACTTACGGTTACTTTCAGAGTGGTCAAAAACATTCACGAGGACTGTACTTTTACCTCTGCTAACAATTAACGCGTCGTAATCGTTTCTATTCCAGTAATTTAACGGATGTAGACGTAACGGATGTAACGGCCGGAAGCTGTGACGGCCCGTCAGGCCAATAGCGTAGACAAAAAAAAAGGAATTTAACGGTGTGGGCAAGATACTATAGTCGACGCATTTTAAACTGAGTCGTCGGGGGTAGTCCGGTGGAATTGTAGCGGCCTTGCCAGGCTAACAGTGTAGGTCAAAAAAAGAAAAAAACTCAGTCGCCGGGCAATAAATGCCACTGACAGTAGGAATGTGCACGTAATGCAACCTGTTATCGATACTAAGCTACCTGCGCGCGCGGGGTCGATGCGTCATCGTTACCTTCATTAGTACTCTGATTCCTGATTGGTCGTTACCGAGTAATGGTTGTTGTTTTTCTATAAACATTAGATTTTTTGTTATGACATTCATTACATTACTTACGTCTCGTTACGCAGTATGCGCAATGGAGAATTTATTTTCTAACGTGGTTTTAAAGACCCGAAGCGCCTCAGTTCATGTAGTCCGGTGAATCTGTACAGGCCAAATTGCCAAAAGGGCATGTCAGTTCGAAAAAAAAACCTCAGTTCATAATGCGTCGACTATAGTCCGTTTCCTAGTCCCAGTTCACACGTGAGGGGAACGTAGACAAAAACGGAAATAATGAGAGATAGCGTAGAGAATGATGGCGAAGTGTAATAAAATAAGCAGTAATGGAAATGAGAATGATATGGTTTAATAAGGGCAGACGCAGAAAGAACAGACAATACGATCAATTAACTACTATGTAAAAGCGTAATGTAACGTACTTGTAACGAAACGTGTCACCACCACCACCACCGATGCTGTCTGTCCGTAAAACGTGCGAGGCGGACGCTGCTCAGTAGATCGATAGCCGCGTGGTGCGACCGGGGTGGTCCAATAGGTGGTGCAATCCCATAGACACGAGCGTAAACCGCTAATACGATGTCAGTCGAAAGTTTTTGGAATTACAGCATCGTACGTCACAAGGAATTTAATGTATTTATTGCCCGTTACGTTACCATTGTATATATCTATATATATAAGTATGCTTTTATATGTATGTATGCATGTATACCTTTATATAAATATTATATAAGTTGTTGTTTTTTAAATCTATAGGTGGCCAGGTTGTCTTTAGTTTTTGTTATTTATAAAAATAAAATAATAGGCGTGTATAGATTAAAAACTGCTGGGTAGATTTTGCTTTAGTTTTCGTAGGTTTACTTCTTAAACCCTTGGTCTTTGTCTAAAAAAGTATTATCACTATAGGTTAATTTTATTTAGAGTTATTAAAATTTAAAAACTACTATTTTTGTAATCACTACGCCTTCAGTGATGTGCGTGTCTGTGTTTTCTTGTCCGTGGAGAAGTGGGGTAAATTGTGTAGTGCTATGTTTTTCCTGTTTACATAAAATATATAATTTAAAACGCAGACAAAATCGCGGGTATCAGGTAGTCGTTAAGAGCTATTTATATTTTGTTTTTCCATTACCATTTCGAAAACCACGTAACCGATTTACATGAGTATTTTGAGTCGTAGGCGTATTCTCTGGACAGGTTTTAGCTTTTATTTTATTATATTTCTATATTTTATGTAACATTTTGTCATTAGAAATATATTAATTTATTATTTTTATTATTGATATGTATATATATTATTTGAATTTATTTCTTTAAGTAATAGGTAGTACATATAAAATACCCCTGAGATAAATATGTATTTATGGTTTTTTTTTTTTTTATTTAATATATATTTTTTAAACTCATTCAATGATGTCTTAGCTTCCTTATTGTATTCGACTGTTCAGTATTTATAGAAAAATCGGAGCACTATTTATTGTAAATTCAATTCAAAATTGCATCGTTAGATAAAATAAATAATACGGAATCAAATAAATTTATTCGTATATACAATGATAAAAATGCACCAAGTTCGCTGTTTACAGAGCATCTCTCTACATTACATTATAGTAGTGCTTACCCGTCCACTATTTTACCGGTGTTTGTCCTGTTATCGGTTTCTCTCGGTTATTGTTTCTTGTATTCGCTTCGATCTTCAAAATATAATTGTCATTAGATGCGTCCTAGTCCGTTTATATATCTGATAAAAATATGGGGTCGATATTTCCGGAATGTAATTTTGTTGTGAAGTTTCAATACGTCTTATATTTAAAAATTGTTTAGTTCCTTTCAATATCCGGTACGAGTTTTCGATTTACAAGCTTTCCAGACGTTTAACTTTGATAATGCAAAAGTACTTGAGAGTCAGTGACGTAGAAGAGGTATTTACACCTCTCTGGGTTATAATAAGTAGTAATATATGATACACGAACATTTCAGGATCGGTTGCCGGTTTCTTAACGATGTTTTGCTTCAACTGATGATAGTTTATCGATTGAAATTAGTAAATTTACATGAACTAGTGATCGCCTATTGACGAAATACGACCATTATTATAATGGAGTTTTTTCTTCACGTATTACATATATGATTTTCACTTATATTATGTATTGTACACGTAGAGCGTGAAATATAAAGAATAGATACTAATAAATAAAGCTCATTGATAAAACTCATTGACGATGTGGAAACAACGAATTGTTTTAAGAAAAAAAAAATTAATACCACTAAAGTTCATCGAAATTGGTTGATGAGGAGGAGAACAAGGTACACAATTCCGTTTAATATCAGAACCGTTCGACAAACAATTTTTTCAAGAGGTCTCCCTGATGTTAATTTTATATTTACAACGACTACATTCAAATTTATCCGATTCTGTTTAGTTCTTAAGTCTTCATTAAAAAAAAAGTTGATTGAATTGTACTGTTAGATGATAGTAATTTACTCTAATGCTCGATGAAAAAATTGTTAGCACAGGTTTTGTCTATGTACAAATTAATCTGCTTATTATATGCACTACTTCTTCGAGTACATTGTAACTACGAACTGTAAAACTGGAAAAGGAAAGGAACAGAATAAACTACCAGAATATTTCTACTGGCTTGGAGTTGAGGAGGGCTTCATTTATTTCAGGAGAATAACGATACGGTGACTTTTGTTAATTAATAAATCCTGTTTATTTAATTATTTCTTATTAGTAGTTAGTTACTTTATCAAATTATTGTGTGTTGTTAAGGTTAAAACTTGAACTAATCACTATAGCGACGAGACTGCAGGAGATACTTATATATCAAGAGAAAAGAATGGATGTAGTACCTATATCGTTGTGCATTGCAGGATACGTTTCCGAAATTTTCTAGCCAAAACGTTAATAAAGTAAAAGGGTTGCCGAAAAAGTACGTTAAACGATAACTCAAGTAATAGTGCGAACGAGTAGTAACGATAAAGATGTCGCATACAATGCATAGTTAACGAAATCGAAACGACGGGAACCCAACGTGCTAAATATATATATACCTTTCATAAAGAATTCTATTAGAATTTACAATCGTCAGACATTAGCTGAAATCAAGTGCGTGGCACAAACTAGAGTGATTGAATGAAATTAATACATAAATAGTAATAATTTTAATTGCTTACTCCGTTGGCTTAGCGAATCGAAGTGGATCTTGGCTTCAGACACCAAGAGTCAATGATTCTCCATGTTCAGTGCGAGCTCCCGCCGGCTCGCTATCAACAGACCGTGCTGAGACATCAGCCCACGCGTCCAGCGATAGTGAGGGTGTCCAACTCGAAGTGTACCAGACGGTCGACCCAGGTATGACCTCGTCGATGCCCGTCACCGTCGATTTAGTTGAATAGTATCCGAGCCAACGGAGTCTAATTTTTAATCACATAATACATTGGAGAGATAAATAGTATGTTCGCTCGTCACTTACGAGAATCAATGTAAAAACCTTAGGTTTCTCTGTATGTGTACATATAGCAGTACTCGGCTTATATTTTTTATTTCGCTTACCCTTTCATAGAGAATACGTTTGAAAGTGATGTTTTTACCATTCTTCGTTGCGTTAGTCAAGTAAATGTATTATTTTGCGTATTGAAACGGCATTAAGAATTTTACTCGAGTTATTTTACAACGAGATTTTTTTTACGAAGAATATTAATTAATGATTGACAAGTTTCAAGTTACGCGTCCTTATGCTTTTATTGCTTTTTTATCATTATTTTCAACCAGAAAAGTATTTTATTTGTAAATTATGCTTATTTATATACACCGATAAATTGATATGACAATTGTGTTAGCTGTTCCAGATTTGAACGGAGTAGTAAAAAGGCTAGACGATATCAGCTCTACCCTCGTTAGATTATCCAACGAGTTGAAGCAGTGCGTCGAAGACGTGAGGTTTGTTAGCCAAAGGCAGATGGAAAGATTCGACCAGGAGCGTACGTCGGCGTTAATAGCGGCTGGCGTCGAGGCGCAAGTCGATCCTGAACCTGTCTCGCTTCACAATGTCGAAGATACTGAATCTAAAAAGGTAATAATTATTTAATAATGTGATAAGATCACGTATATAAAGGGACCAGTCGATTTTCTAAATTTTAATATTAAATTTTCTTAATCAGTCAATTTAGAAGTTATTTACACACATTCGCTTACTTATTTAAAGCTTCATATTATCTATTAGCTGTGCCCGAGACTTTGTCCGCGTGGAACGGAATACAAAAACGCAGCAAAGAAAAATTATCTCTTGTATAATTGTAATATGATTCATGGGATACGAGGTGGTAATCAAAACTGTTAGCCGTGCTTCAAACACCTGATTATTTTTATATCATCGACATGTAGGTCTTTGAAACTATGAATTTAAAGTAATAAATGAGCCGGCGGTGATTGTCTGTAAGAAAATTGATAGCTCCCTAATGCACTAATAAATATTTTTAAAGAAAAACGAACCGCCTTCAAAAATTGCGACTTAAAAGTGTAAAATAATATTCTATTCTGTTCATTTTACATTATACTTTGGCTTCGTTTTAAAAAATATTAATTACGGAACTCCTTTTTTGAAGTTGGTTAAAAGTCTTTCTTCATTTAAAGCATAATTAAAACGTTATAATCAAGATTAAAATTTAAAGACATTTCGAAATAACTCTAACAACAGAAATAATCTCACAGAGAATCTATACACTTCTTTGCAATATTCTTAGGACAGCAAACCAATAAAACTATGAATTTAGCGCCATCTGTTGTCGTGAAAATATTAGCTCTAATATTTTATTTTTATTTTATTAATGTATACATTTTTGATTATCATACATTTTATGTATTATCTGTATATGCTGCTACCTACTATAGTGTATAATTATTACAATCCCAAATTTAATCAAAATCGGCTGAGTAGTTTTTGCGTGATACACATATAAATAAACCGACAGAAGAACAATGCGCTCTGCCATCGATTCTAAAACCCTCAGTTTTTTTCTCAAAAATGTTTAATACACTATTTCGTCCCGTTAGTGTTACTCCGATCAATAAACTATCGCCTTACCGAATTTCGTCAAAATTTATCGAGTAGTATTTTTTTTCAGCTACAAACGACATACAGATAAAACTTCTAAAAACCAGGAATCTTTTGTCTCTTATTTCTTATAAAGACCCCCAGAGTATTTGTTTTTACATGCATTCAATATATTGTCAAGGCGACAATTTTAGTTTCCAAAAAGTGATAAGATTCAATAGTTGTAATATTTACAATACAAAATTAAATAGAAATTCAGACATAAAAGTTGTGAGTTATGGGATTGAAAAATATTTTTTTTAATTTTACGTATGCAAAGTAACCTTTCAATTTATAGAAATAAATAATGAATGAGATTAGCAAATTTTTTGATTATATTATTATAGTAGTAATAGAATTAGAAAATGTCTGTTGAGCGCCATCTATTGGCATTATTACATATTAATGGATAATCAATTACTGAACTTCTTATAGTATTAATATTTTTTTTATTTCGTGTGAAAATAAAATATTAACCATGTTTATTTCGTATTAGTAATATAATACTATAGTAATGTTTATTTTTGTTATGAGGCTGAAGTCCATTCGCTTATATACTTTTCTCTCGTACTTAAGTCGCTTAAAATTACAATAACTTTTGATAGAGCCAACCAATTTTAATGAAACAAAGACTAAATGTTGCTCGGGAATATGCTTGATGATTTTATTGCTAATGTTTTAACAGAAAACCTAGTACTTTATCAGTGATGCCTGTTCAAACAAACAGATATTTCTAAAAATTATTGTAATGTATTATTCTATTACTTATTTTAAGACACCAGCAACAATTTTTTTCTTAAAAATCAAAAAAGTACAGACACGTCAGATATACATTCTTATTATATGTACAGATATTTATTTATTTCTCATCGTTAATGATCTGCAAATCCATTATGAGTAAGATTTATTTAGCTAAAAGTTCATATAAAATAAACTTGCAGTCTGCATGTATGTCTGAGTAGTATTTCGGAATAAGTTGGAAAGTTTCTCCAAGTAATACCCGTTGTTCGTCTAAGTCTACTTCCATATACAACGCTGTCTCCCTTACTTTCTTTTGTATTGTCTGGGGCACTGCTCTATTACCTCCTTAGACCATTTGTCCTGTTTACTTCTATACACTTAACTTGCTGATCTTCATTTTAGTTTTTTTTTTTTATTATAGGGCGCAAACGAACAGGCGTGTCACCTGATGGTAAGTGAGCACCTCCGTCCATAGACACTAGCAATACCAGAGGAGTAGCAAGTGCGTTGCCGGCCTTTTACTATAGTACATAATATCAGTGATTCTAGAATGGTATCTTATAATATTTGATTTTATTTTTATGTTAAGTCTACTTTGTTTTATACCCATGTTGGTAAGTTTCTTATCTGCATATATTATAGTTGGTTAGCTCCTTGTTTGAAACAATCGGAAGTCATGACAGGTAGAAAACACGCATGAAATATTGGTTCTTCGATTGCAATGCTAATAGAGGGGTATTTAAAATGTTCTTAAGAGATTGACATCCTTTTCATGCTGAATTGAATCTGTAAATAATCTCATTTTTTGTATCAACCAACCTGTCAGAGGTAAATCGTCCACACATTTTGTTGTATTCTATTGTATTGTTAACGGTAATTGAGATATATTCGAAGTTTGTCATTATTTTAGAATTAGTGGTATACATTGACAGGACCAATTTATCACTTTCAAAAATAGATTGTTTCAATACTGTCTTGTAATCTTTTGGGATCCTTAGAATTTAATATATATATATATATTTCAATGCAGTGACGCACGATAACTGTTTGAACAAGTGTGTCTCCCAAATATCCAAATGTATTGCGTAGCGAGTGTGATTTTTTTTTCTCTACCACGGAACATACAATTATGTGGTATTATACTATCTATACATATAATAAAAATGAAGTGTCTGTATGTAATATCAAAATAACGACTTTTTACTGTTTGGATATGAGCGTATACACGATACTGATAACAAACACACAATTTTTAAAATTTTTTGTCTGTCTGTCTGTCTGTTTGTTCCGGGTAATCTCCGAAACGGCTGGACCGATTTCGATAGAAGTTTCATTAACGGGTAGTTAAAATTACAGCGGCTGACATAGGCTACTTTGTTTTAGACTGAACCTATTTTCACGGGACTTTCACTGACAGATAACTAACGTTATTAGAAGTAATTAAAGCTTTTTTTATTTTGGACTAGCTGTTACCCGTGGTTTCGTCTGCAGTACTATCTCCAAAACGACTGGACCGTTTTTCACGGCACTTTCACTGACAGATAACTGATCTTATAAGAAGTAATTTACGCTTTTTTTTTATTTATACTAGCTATTATCCGTGACTTCATCTGTAGTGCTATCTCCAAAACGATTAGACGAATTTTGACGGAGCTTTCACTAGCATATAACTAATGTAATAAGAACTATCTTAAGCCATTTTATTCTCTACTAGTTGTTACTCGCGACTTCATCCATATGGAGTATCCGAAACCATTGGACCAATTTTTTACGGGCAGATAAATGACGTTATAAAAACTAACTTAGGCTGCTTAATTTTATACTAACTGATACCCAAGATTTCGTCCGCGTCAAATTTAACAAAAATATGTTGGTCCCTGTTAACATGTGCGTGAAGTGTGCGTTGTACTGGACTCCAATAATTAATATAATCGAAATTCATATATTTGTAAGTGTGTATATAATTTGAATTATATTTTTGGTAAATTTGGCGGCCATTTCATTTTATTAACCTTACTCGCGTCTACATAACTTCGCTATCGTAGCAACGTACAAGAACATGGGGTCGAGTTTAATGAGCACTATTTTAACCGTTAAATATTAAAACCAATAAAAAAACAGATAGATATAGAGTTTTATATCTTCATTGATATGCAATGCAACATTTTAAGACTTCAACTCTTTTTACAATTCAATTTTAAAAATAATTATCAACTCTTTATTCACAATTCAACATTATAATTAACAGTAATTTCGAAGATAGAAGTTGTCTTACTAATAAGATATTAGACCAGAAATGTAGTATTACCTCCGGAGTTCCATAATACATTTTTTACGAAACGGACAAGCGTTTACTTTTTGTATGGTCGCAAAAACATAACCATATTGACAATATGGACATATTATATCTGTATAATAACATTTTTGAGAGATATGGTATAGCTTGAAATTTTCATTAATTTCTTATATATTGTAAGTGAGCACTGAGGGCATGTATGGTGGGTTGTAACATAAGGTCCAAATATGTTATTGATACTAAATCCTATCCGACACACTATTAGTAATTACTTATTTAATATAAACGTTACATGTTATAGTAAGGTGGCGTACTAACAAATATTTTTAATAGGGCATACCTGTAATTTTACCTCTTCTCACAATGTTAAATTCCTTTAATACAATTAAAAAAAAAACGCATACGAAGCTGCGGGCAACTGCTAGTTCGAAATAAAAGTAACAAATACAGAAATAATCTCATTGTTATCTATACTCTTACTTGCAATATTCTTACGACTACAAAACAATAAAACGATAAATTTAGCGCCATCTGTTGTCGTAAATGATGTAGTTTGTTATCGCTTCTAAAGACGATTTTCTCTTACATATGTTTAATTAAGAATTTTAGTCTCTTAATTTTTTTATTATAAAAAAAAATATAGGTATAATTGTCCTACTAAGTCCTACTACCTAAGTAATAAGATTCAATAAGTTGTAATATGTACAATACAAAATTAATTAGAAATTGAACATAAATTTTATGCGATTGAAAAATAAAAATTATACTTTATTTATACAAAGCAACCTTTCTATTTAAAGAAATATGTAATTGTAATTCGCAAATTTTTAAATTATAGTAGAATAAATATTGCAGTAGTAATAGCGATATATGTTGAATGCCATCTATTGGCATTAATGTATATTAATAAATTATTGAACTTTTTATAGCATTAATATTTATTTATTTTGTGTAAAAATAAACTAAAAGCTATTTCTCTTTCGTTCTGTCTTAGTAATGTAATACTATAGTAACGTTTATTTATGTTATAAAATACCCTGGTTTTGAATGAGACTATAGTCCATTTACATATTTACTTTTCTCTCGTACATAAGTCATTTAAATTAAGATATCTTTTGATAGAGTGAATCAATTTTAATGAAACAAAGACTAAATGTTACTCGAGAATATGCTTAATGATTTTCTTTCTGTTATTTTATTATAAACCTAGCACCTTTGTCAATGATGCCTGTTCAAACACAAAGACAGACATTTCTTAAAAATGATTGAAATGTATTCTATTACTTATTCCTAGATGACACCGGCATCAATTTTTTTTGTCAAGAATCTAAAACGTACAGACACGTTAAATCTACATTCTTATTATATGTATAGATTGTACATGCGAAATAATTTTACATTTTCAGTGTGCCAATTGCAATCGTGAGGCATCTGCGGAATGTTCGCTGTGTCGTCGAACACCATACTGTTCGACATACTGTCAAAAGAAGGACTGGGCGGCACACCAGCTCGAGTGCCTCCGTTCAGTTCCAACGATACACACCGACTCGCAACAGCACCAGTCGATCATGCTTATAGTGGAGAGTCAGCATCAATAGTGTTTAGGTAATATATGTTTTTTTTTTTAAATTTATATTATATTTAAAGAGTTTTTAAACCAGCTGTGCAATATTATCTCTTCGCTTAGAACAGTGTTGGAAGTTTCGCGTAAATTTTATAACTGATCACAACAAGTTATAGTATGTACATGAATTAGACTTAAATATACAGTGTAAACTCGTTACCGTTTTTTTTTTCGTTGTAGAAAGTTTTTAAAATCACTTCTCGTATTATTCCCTTTTCTATTGCATGTGTCAAATGAATGTTCTCGTCGCCACGTAATGTTTTTTTTTTGTACTGGCTACGTTGATAGTTTCAAAGTATACGACTAATAAGGTTTTAGTAACCGAGAGCAATATTTTTTAGAGATACTGCAATCTAAGTGTTCTTGCACATCTTCGCGACTGACAATAACAAAGGTAAGGCCGACTGATTACGACTTCCTCACTTGTCTTTTCTTAGAAATTTTAGCATCTCAATGATTTATTCGTAGACTTTTGTAGACTACTAACATAAAGAAAATAATACTCATTGCAAATATTTACTCTGCTGCTGTAAGGAAAAAGGGTGTATCTAATTAAAACACAAATTGGAGATAAAGTCTAACACGTTTTAGGTACAAAAAAAAAGTTAAAACAATTTGATGCATCTTTTTTTCTTATCTATACATATAATAAAAATGAAGTGTCTCTATGTAATATCAAAATAACGACTTTTTTACTAATTGGATATGAACGTATACATGATACTGATAACAAAAATACAATTTTTAAAATTTTTGTCTGTCTGTCTGTCTGTTTGTTCCGGGTAATTTCCGAAACGGCTGGACCAATTTTGACAGAAATTTCACTGACGGATAGATAAAATTACAGCGGGTGACATAGGCTACTCTATTTTAGAATAGCTGTCATCCGTGGCTTCGTCTGTAGTACTATCTCCAAAACGATTGGACCGATTTTCATGGGGCTTTTACTGACAGATAGCTAACGTTATAAAAAGTAATTAAAGCTTTTTTATTTTGGTCTAGCTTTTACCTATGGCTTCGTTTGCAGTATTATCTCCAAAACTTTGAAACCATTTTTCACGGAATTTTCACTAACGGATAGCTGATCTTATAAGAAGTAATTTACAATTATAAAAAAAAACGCATGCGGAGCTGCGGGAAACAGCTAGTATTGAATATATGCATGCACAATATAACAAAAAAATATAGATTCGTTCCTGTTTATTTGGACGGTAGTACTTATTTCTAAGATAGGAACTGATATCTGTGTGGTGTAGAAAGTGACTGTTGAATTATAAACAGTATAGCAATGTATGAGTTTGAAAGTAAACCATTCAAGTTTAAATAGTTTTCATCATATAGAGAGTTTCGTTGTGTAAACAATTTTATTAAAAAAAAAAAAAAAAACAAAAATGAACTTGCGTTTACAGGAGTTTTACTAAACAGTATGTAAAATTTTAAACTTTTTGTTAAATACATGTTTAAAATAATTAATTACAAAAGAGCTTCCAAGCGGTCTTAAGCTAAACATCTCGTTTTAAGTTTTTTATGCAAGCAACTCTGAATAACATTCGTTCAATTCAATCTCATCATTCAAAAACGTTCCAATTGACGTATAATATTTTTTAATTATGATAATAATTAATTAAGAATATCTAGTTATTTTATGTAGAATTAGTTATTATTATCGTGACATTTACTGTGAAGATAAAATAATATTATTATTGAAATAAGCAATATATAAGTTTAATATATTACGCCAAAGTGTGTAAACTGTAGCAACAGCGGTATACGAGTAATCTGAGAATAAACACATTGTGAAATGTCAATAGTGTCATTTTGTAGTAGTTGCCATTTACTTGTGAATTTCCAAAATTGTCGGAACGTCTTTTGCCGGCAAATAGAAATACAAAATTAATCAATACAATAAACTAAGAACTGTGAACTTAGACAAGTGGTATATAATATTTAAATTTAAATAGTGTCTATTTCTAAACAAGGGCGAGACACTCTTTTGTGGTCAGACTTTTTTTAAACTAATGTTCGATGCGTATTTAACCTTTTTTTTTGTATAATAACACGGAAAGAGTTTACACTGTATCTATTATATTATATATATATATGTCGAATTTATCCCAGCATAAACTTATCAACGCTGCTTCAACTACCCAAAGGGAGTGATTATCTCTAAAACTGGAGATGGTCAATCGTTTCGGTTCGGCACGGATTTTAACAAGTTGAAATATTTGTGAATCGCGCTTTCAACATTATGTTGTTGATGTGAAATAAATAGCTCGGCTCGGTTTTAATTATTTATACGAGCTTAATAAAATTACCACATTATATAAATAAAGAAATGAAATTAAAAGTGTTATTATTTCTTGCATTTTTCTAAACACTTCGGTAATATACTATATATTAAACTTAATCTCTGTTTCGTAATCTGAACGCAATCAGTAGTAAGTGTTTGAAGAAATGCAAGAACTCCCTTCCTTAAGAATACCTATCCTGGGTCACATAAAGTTATTTTGATGGAGTAATTCTTATGTCTCATTTGTCGTGACGTTACATGTTTTTCTAATAGTTTCTATTTCTGTATGCTTGAGTTTTTCAATCTTCTTGACAATTAGTAGTACGCTATGCTTCAATCCCGATTGAAAGGCTGTTATTTTATTTATTAGTGGCTTCCAATACTATTTCTTTTTCCTCTTAAACTGTATTAGTTTATGTAGGTGTATAAATTATTTTGGCCGCTCTGCATATAGTGGTAAGTTCGATCTTGCACATAATGCAGTCAGAGCTTAATACAAAAGAAAGTTAAAATATTAGAGGGATCTAAAATTGGTATTTATTTATCCTTAAGTAGTCTCTATACATATAATACATATAATATAATACGTATTTATATACACCTAAATGTGTGTTCTGTGCAAAATAGCCGAGAAATGTAGTGGAGCATATTACTTTTTATGGCAGATTAGCCACCTTATTACCATTGTAAGACCTACTTAATCACTCTTTTTTTTAATATACTTTATAGGTTAGCGTTGGACCACAATCTCTTCTGATGTTAAATGATGATGTCTAAGATGGTAGTCACGCTAAGCCAAGAGGGAGGCTGGCTCTCAAGTGCAGCTGGCAGAGTACACCAACAGGTGCTTGACGACAGATTTTCAACTTGAGAGTGTTAGCTAGCCAGGCGGACTTAGAAAAAGCCCAATCACCATGCTATGGTTTCATCACGATGTTTTTCTTCACCGAAAGCTCCGACTCAGTTGCTAAGATTCGATGCGACGTTCTTCGACGCTGTGTCCGAACACACTACCAACTGCGCCATCATCGCTTCAACCTTACACGCCTTACTACCTGTATATCTTTTTAGACCAATTAACGGTTTCTTATTTATGAGTATAAATTTGTAGATTTCTTTCATTGCGAATAAACTTTCCTCATTCTTCATGCTTTCTTTGAATATGTAATGCATTTTGTTCATTTCTGTCGCTTTGGAGTTGTAATAAGTGTTAATATTATTTTGATCTGTATATATGTATTATTTTATTTGAGTTCCCCATACTGTTATAACCACTGAAGCTACAAGTGCTGCCCTCTCTTAATTGATATTCGGTCATCCAATGATGTTGTTCTTTTAGTAGTTCGCTTTAATACCAGTAGATGGAGTTATTATACAGTTTTTCATTATTGGCTACACTATTTTAATATTAGGGTTTTTTTGTTAATTAAATTGTTATATTTTCTCTAGTATAATTGAACTTTGCGGAAGTTTTGTCTAATTGACTCTAGAATTCTGATCCAAACAGATTTCCAATCCTGGTACTAGTTCACTGATACTTTATTTTATATTCTAACTGCACGACATTTCTTTATTATTGGTTTTTCTTATAATTATCATTTGTTTTAGCATCTCATATCATAATTTATATCTTATATTACATAAAAATTGTCTTTTTACCTTTTTTTGATCTCTTTTTATCGTTCTTGTTATTTCTTTGGTTATTTCGATCTGGAGTTAATAATTGCTAATAATATTTTTTCAATTATTAATGGTATATTATTTTTTTTTATTTGTAATGGAATCTTAACGTTTATGATTACTAGTGCTGCCATCTTTTATTGATGCGACGGATTTCGTTTATTGGTTCATAGTTAATAGCAACAGATGGCATTGTAGGTTTTTTCGGTTCCTACACTATTTTTAGATTATTTCCTTTCGCTCAGTAAATTATTCTCTTACCTATCTCTAATATCGCCAAAGTAGGATTGTTGCTATTAAACGAATTTAATTCATAATTGCATGTAGAATTGTAAGTTGATTTTACGACCACTAACTATCCTAAATACAATGTGTGCATACCTCTTATCGTTTGCTTGATTTGTAATTACTACTTTTCCATGCTCTTTTGAAAGATTAGTTACAGTTACGTGTATTAGATGTTTACCGTTCCATGAAGTACATCATTTTATTTTTCTTGCTTGTTTTTCTAGTATATGTAAATTATAAGTCTTGATTTTTCCCTAAAACTATCATACTTTTTATTCCACGTCATGATTTTTTACTTTAAAAACTTTGTTGATATTATGTCTCCTTTTCGTTGATTTTTGGATTCTTATATATAATATATACATTTTAGAGGTTTTACCGCTTGACCCCATTCTCACCTAATTTTAAATGACGATGTGATCTACTATGGTAAGCCGGCTAAGTCTAGACAGGAACTGGTCCTCAAGTGCTGATGTGGGAGTAGCTGTGGGTGTTTTTGGTAATAGATTTTTAACCTGAGGGTGGTAGCTATTGTAACCAGGTAGGTCACTTATTAAAAGTCCCATCAGCAAATCCTAGTTTTCTTATTTCCTTTTGGAACACCTATAAGACCAGTTACAATTTTTTTTCATGATTGACGTATTATTGTTTTGTTATCTGAATATTGCTTAATGTCGTCTAGTGCTAGTGCTGCCATCTCTTAGTTGACCTTGGATTGACCGATGTTGAATTTGTTTAGTAGTTCGTCATTAGTAGCAATAGGCGGAACAATTATGCGTTTATTTTATGTTTTAACCATAATATAGACTGATTGTCATTTGTGCTTCTTTATAATTATCACTAGTTTTTTCGTGGATTTTATCACTTTTATTTCTTAATTTAGTTAAAGATTACGTTACACTTAGGAGTATTGAATATCTTCCAATTCATAAAAAAATCATACAGGTTCTGTGTTTTATTTACTTTTCAATTATATGTAGCCCCTTTTCTTGACTATCGACTTTTGTCTTAAGGTATAGATATCGTATATTTCTTCCTATATTAGTAGTTCATTAGTCATCGGTTTGTGTCATTTTGTGTTATATCTGCAACTCTTTTTAAAATCAAAGTATATTCTTCGGTTATTTCATTTTAGATCTCAATAGATGTAGATAAATATTTTCTCATTGTTAATGCTGTATTATATATCTTTTCGTTTCAGCCGTTTTACAAATCTCTGTTCGATGAATCCAGCTGCTAGGACATTGAGTTGGTTATTTAGCCGTTTTTTGTACTTAAATGCAGTCCTCTGAATCCCTTCATTGATGGTGGCCATATGAAGGTTTTCATGAATCTTGTTTTTTTGCTGCAGTTCGTTGCAGGATTAATTTATAGATCAGGAGCTTGTTGACGGTTGAGAGCTTACTATTTCTTCCCACAAGCCAATGTAGAGCTTTATACTAAATCTTGAGTTTTTTTTTAAATCTTATATTTAAGAGCTTTTATTCTATTGAATATATCGGCCCCATTGTTCCCCATTTTTTCGAGCTTCAACAAGAGAGTCGTTGATGAGATATTATTACAAAGTCATACAACATCTTTGCTTCTTCCGAACAGGGTTCTGCCAAAATGCTGTGACAAATACCGATGTCTTGGCAATTAACATTCATAATACTCATCAACGACTCTCTTTCAATGCTATTCTTGGCACACTCCATCATTAAGTGATGCACATCATCAATTATGCCACATAAATTGCAGTTTGGTGACTCCGCTTTCTTCATTAGATATGCAAAACTTCCCGATGGATAGTGCCCTGAACGAAGTCTTAACGCTATTTTGACATATTATCGATTTAAATTGCATTTGTTAAACCAAGATATATGAAGAGGCTGACATTGTATTGTTTTATACCAAATACCTTTTTCTTTACTCCTTTCATCAACGAACTCTCTCCAATCATTATAACAAATTTCTTTCAATTTTGACAATTCTTCTCTATTTCTTGATATGTTGTTGCCAAGTAAATCTTCGGTCTAGGTGCATACCAAGGTATTTAAAACTATTTTTGTGTGGAAGTGGTGTGTTTTCCAGTGTTACAGGTGGGCAGTCTCCCTTATTTAGAGTGAAGGTGACATGTACTGGTTTGGTTGTGTTGACTCTGATTTTCCATTTGTGTAGCCACTCAGTCACTTGATCGAGACATTTTTGGAGTATTTTGATGGCTATTGTCGAGTTCTTGTTTATTAGCTAGGATAGCTGTGTCATCTGCAAATGCAGCAACAGCGACATTTTCAATTTGTGGAAGGTCTAAGGCATAAAGAAGGTAAAGGATAGGTCTGAAGACTGATCTTTGAGACACTCCCGCCTTAATTTAATGGAATACTGAAGTCACATCAGCCTCTTTAACCGGGAACAGCCTATTTGTGAAGTAAGAATGTAGCAGTAAATAGTAACTGTGTTAGCCTTAATTTTCGAGAGTAGTCCATCATGTCAGACTCTGTCAAATGCTTGTTCTATGTCAAAAAATACAGAAGAACAGTATTCTTTATTCTCTAAGGTATTTCTAATTTTATTGTATACGCCATGCACCTGCTCTACTGTGGAGTGATGCTCACGGTAACCGAATTGGTGATTTGGTATGAGACAATTTTCTGTTAATAGTGGTAATATTAGAATATTATATAATATTAGAAAATACGTAGACGTAGCACCACCTTCCAAAAAACCTTGGAAAAGAATGGCAGCAAACATATAGGTCTGTATGATTTGATCTCATTGGCGCTGGTTTCCCTGGTTTGCTTATCATTAGGATCTGTGATACTTTCCACGGCATACCGTTCCCATAGGAAAATACTAAACTCTGCGACATCTATTAAAAAGGGTTCTTAGGAATACTATTCCTCTTTTTGGTAGATGGATAAGTTAGTCTTTAGTTATAAAGTCAAAACCTGGAGCTTTTTTATCTTTCAGTTCCAGTTTTATCTTAGATATTTTACGAGGAGTTACTGGTTTTAGAGGTGGCGATAGTTGAAAGTCATGTTTTAAAATGCATTCCGTTTCATTTTTTTGCCTCATAGCAATCAATAACATGCGTGTAAATATTGTAAATAGATGAATAGCAAAGGTATCAGCTTTTTCTTGCGTGGTACGGGCCCATTAGTTATTAGATTTATTTATAGGTGGTTTCATTACGTGAGGTCTGTTATATGTCTTTGTGAATTTCCATAGTGAGTAGTTAATAACCTCTGTTGCACCAAGAGATTCCAACTTCGCTTGAAGGGCGATACTATGTCATTCCTGAATCGCTTCTTTTAGTTTCCACGCAGCAATATTAAGGCTATTTTATCCTTTATGTCTACTAAGCTGTCAAACTCTGCAGAATCGGTGTTTTTCCAAAACCTTTTTTCTTATTTTATTAGGAAAATAGGGGTATGGTCAGAGGTGCTATCGTAACATGAAGTAACTTTAAAGCTCTCTTTGGGAAATCGTTTTACAATAAAGATGTCCAATAGGTCTGGCATTTTACTTGTATTAGTGAGTCAGTAGGTGGGTTCAGAGGTAGATAAGGTAAACAGATTGTTACTGTCCAAACTCATCTTTAGTTGTCTTCATCTGGTAGTTATTAATCTGGAACCCCAATGAGTATGATTGTAGTTCCAGTCTCCACCTGTAAGATATCGATTTTCTAGAGTTCGAAAGTATTGAGTGAACATGGGTTCTGAGGTTCTTGTATTTGGGAGGATAGTAGACAACTGACACTCTAAGTCTCCCACAGTTAGATTCGATTTCTACTGTAGTTGCCTGGATCTCATTAGTCTGGTATGCAGGTATTATGTTATGTTTTATTGAGTGTTTAATAATGATTGCTGTGCCAGCATGAGAAGTGTCTCGTGATGTCCCGTTAGGTATGCTATGTATCCTTGTATTTTAATAACTGTAGCAGCAGTGCTATGTGATTCGGATATCAAAAGGATGTCTAGTTTGTATTCTTTTATTAAGATTTCTACTTCATGTTTGCTTGGCACTAAGCCATTAATGTTCCAAGATGCTATTTTGTTAATGTTTTGTCAAGAAGTTTGGACATGAGGTTCATCAAAACACACTCATTTGTTCTATGATTAAATTAAACTTTTCACACTGTTTATATAATAGTGATTCTAGTGTTTCTTGTGTGGGCTGTATTTTTTTGGGAATTTTGAGAATTTCGGCATATATGTCTTCCTGTGGTGAATGAATATTGTGACTAAGTTTAGGAGACCCAGATATTTTTTTATCTTGTGTATATTTAGAGATAATTTTAGGTCCCAAATGCGGTTTCTTAGCGGTTTTTCTGGACAATATTTCCTTATCAACTTCACATCCTTTGTTGTTAGCTGGATATGAGCCCTGGCAGAGTGCACAAAGTGCAAGAGTAAACCGATCTCTTTTTGGACAATCGAAGATCTTGTGTGATTGGGCACACTTAACACACCGGTATAGTCACATACACTAATTTTTTGAATTACCATACTGCTGACATCTTTGGCATTGTACAAGAGATTTCTTTTTTTTAAGATTCTCGATCACCACTACTTGGCGATTTATTTAATTTCCTTGGGAGCTTTGTTGTTGGGACAAGGCAGGACGTTAACAAAAAATGTTGATGTTTCTTTCTTATCAGAGCCATATTTACCATTTATTATTTCACTTGCCACAACGTTACCTGTTTTTTCTATAGCTTCTTTTATGGCTTCAATTGGAGTAGTAGGGTGGAGGTTCCTGATGACTTTCTATACAATCTTTCATCTTTTCTGTTAAAGGTATGATCAGTTGACCTTCTTCTCGATCTATGGTATGGTATACAGCTTATCCTTAATTGATTTATGGTGATAATTTTATATGAGGACTGTGTCTTCTGTACTGTTGATTCCAGGAGCTCTGTTAATTTACTGACATTGCCCACTTCGTAGAGAATAATTGGAGGTAGTTTGGGGGCCTTTTCTAATGTCATTGATGGTCCATCTTTATCAATTATATAGGCCGGAAGTTCATTGTACCTGTTAGAGGTATTTATTCTTTTAGCAATGGGTGGGAGATATTATACAATTGGGTCTTTGCGGTACTGTTTTCTATTGGTATTGTTTTCAGGTTACTATTTTTGTAATTAAATTATTCGATATTTTAGATAATTTAAGACACGAGTTATCATAGGTGTAATAAATACTATAGTACAGATCGGGAATACAAAAAGAAAGAGAGATTTATATGCTTATGTTACAGTGAGATGTTAGCCTATCTTAGGCCATTTTCATTCATACGATCGGCTTAATCTTAGTTGGGACCAACACAAATCAAGCTTATTTTTGAAAATCTAATCTTTCAAAGTATATTTTGGTGTTTGGTAAACGTGATGCATTATAGTTAGATATGTGTTGTTTGAATGTTACACATATAGAGGAAATTAACAAAATTATATATTTAACATATAAGTACTATTGAAGTATTTGGTTGTCGAGGTATATATATATATATATA
The DNA here is from genome assembly GCA_035772565.1 of Antheraea assamensis. NCBI lineage: Eukaryota > Metazoa > Arthropoda > Insecta > Lepidoptera > Saturniidae > Antheraea > Antheraea assamensis. The sequence goes on along the minus strand of JAQQSE010000010.1, from coordinate 2,185,405 downwards.
TATATATTGTTAGACAATGACCATAGAAATGACACGCATAAACAAGTGTACAGAATTATTACATTTAATCTCATTAATTTATATCGATAATATGTCATCGAAATGAGAAGTATCATTTTAAATTTCTCGATTAATATTTACTCAACATAATTACTTATAATTGAGGTTGATTATCTCACATTGAATGTGAGTTAAACGATAGATTTATCAAAGTATAAACAAAAAAATGTTATAACATTTTATGTCAATGTACGATGCTGTATTTTTACCCAAAGTTGGGTATCCTAAGTAGCATTTCAGTTTATTGAATTGAATTTATTGAATAAACATTGTTAAGTGCAGTTTATAATTTGAAAAAGCTAGCGAATTAATCACTGCGCAGATTTCAGCCATCAGAACTCAAATGATTGAGTTTCTGTTGAAATTGATGTTGAGACTTTGATGTTATTTGCTCCAGGCAAAAATGATAGTTATGGCGCCGTTATCTTTTTTATATTATTAAACTATATGATGAAAGAGATATTTAATTGGTAAATGGTTTGTTATTCTTTTTATGGTTATAGATACCGCTAATGGTTAATACCGAGCAGTAGTGTTGAGTCGCTTGTGGTTGAAACTATAATTATATAATAACTAAAGAGCCGTTCGGTTGCGTAACTCCGAACACTACATCTGGAGATCTTACATTTTTTTTTATATTTTATTTCAGACGACGATGACGTTGCGCTCGTTATCGTTGAAAACGAAGAACCAGAACCGACTGCCGATGAAATGTAATAAAACTTGAACAGATATCAATCGGTAAGGTACCGTGTTCGTTCTCATTGTGCTCGGAATTGTTAAACGCATTCCGCAGTTCGCGCGAATCAATCAATGGGAGAGTGAGCGTAATGCAGTGCCCATTAAAAGATAGGCGTTTATGAATCGAATCCAGTAAATTCGAACTGCTAACCTTCATCACTGTTTGGATATGTTCGTGAAGGAAGAGAAAACGGTTATAATAAATTGTATCCCCGATTAGCAACTCGATTGACGTGTACCGTAGAATCTAATTATAGTACGCATGATGTTTTAAAATCGATAGAAATAAATTATTTAAGGATAATCCTGTACTACATTGAATCACAATGGTAACTGTCATATTGAATTGGGTTAAGATTGACACTGTATTGGGTAAGACAGCGCTATGCAAGTAATTTCATATTTTTAATTGTATGTTGAACTGTCTTTAATGATTGCAGTGTTTGTTCTTATATACATGTTGTACTATTGATGATGTATCCCGAAAAGTTTAGAGTTTAGCAATGTAAGCACCTGAAAAATATTTTTCTGACTTGACTTGCATGCGCACAGCACAGCAAGCCCCACTTCGTGGTTTCTTAAAATTTTAGTAACTTTTTACATTAGATTAAGATTATGATTGTTTTTTTAATTATTACTAAATGTCTAGGAAGTGACACTAAAACTACAAAATGATCTAAATCTATGCAGTAGTTTTTGGGTGCTATACGCACAGAGGCATACCTTCATAATACCATTATTTATCTCGTATAAATATATTAATTAGACAACGTTCCGGAAAACATATTCTCCGTTATAGTTAAGGCCTTCTTAAAATCTTTTCGAGATTAGAACTAAGAGAACATACAGACAAATGTTAATAGTGACTTGTATTTCATACTATATTTTGAATCGACATGATTTTTTCGTCGAATAATTCAATCGATTTTATTATATTGTATTGTACTGAGACGCTTATATGTTACTTTGACGTGCCCTTAACTATCCATATTATACAGTAACCTTCAGTACCTTTCATACGATGTGGAGCATTATTGATACACATAAAAAAAATTGAAGTATCCGTTTGTGACGTTTATTAAATGGGGTATAAATGTATAGACGGTACTTGTAATAAACAATCAAGTTTTAAAGTTTTTCAAAGTTAAAGTTTTGCCTGTTCCGGTTAATCTTTGAAACAGTTGCATCGATTTTGACGAGGCTTTCACTATCGTTTAGCTGGTGTTATAAGGAGTAACCTAACTTTCATTAAAAAAAAAAATAGGGTTCCGCGCGTTTCGAATATCTAAAAGCAGACGAAACAACGGGTGGCTGCCATTTTATAATTATATTTGAATATTATACCTAATTGGTTTACAATTGTCTATCGGTTACGTTCTATTTCTTCCAGCAGAGGTGATTGTAGTCGTAGTAACTTAACTATAAGCTTGAGAAAACGTTGTTGTCGAAGTTCTTGCGTAAATTTAGTAATATTTAAAAGTCTCATTTTACGCATAATAAGTATTGGAATCTACTATAATAGGGGGTATTTGTTGCACAGTATTTTGTTTAATTGATTTTTCTAGGTTTTAACTAAGTTTTAACCGTAACAACGATTCGCATTTACATTTACATTGAAAAGCTACGTGCATTTATTCTAGTTCTGTTTTATGATTTCTATATAGTTGTTCGTTAAGCGTTATTTTTACATCACATATTAGAATATGAATTTCTGTTGATTGTTAATATGAAAATCTCATAATAGAGTAGAATTTTTTTATTGTTATTTTAGATTACTAAAAACCTCTCTATTGTGCTACTTTTGAAAATACGTACACATCTTATGAATTATATGTCGTGTGAAAAGTTTTTTCATATGGTATTTGCAGAATTTTAGAAAATATAACAGAACCACCGTATACCATAATTGTACGTACATCGACAATTGAAGGACACTCGCAACAATCACCAAAGCATTCACGGGGATATAAAAAAAATATATTGACCCTGTTTTATCATATATCATATGAGGCATCACGTTGTCTTAATTGTTACTACATGTGTGTATTCCGCGATTGTTGTAAAGAAATCTAAGATTGCTCCTAGTTCCAAATATTTATTATGCGTTTTGAAATAGTCGCTTATGCACGTTGTAATGAGTTGAAATTCATTCGGTATTTGCGTGCCCTTAAATATTCGTACGTAGACGTCTCCACTTAGGATGTAGTATGTAGTAGAGGAGATGTCACGCTGATGAGGATATTTCAAGTATCTTAAATTTATTAATGATAGATTCGTGTTTTTACCTATATCGTATTTTAAACGTATTTTGAATTTTTTACATTGAATGTAAATATATATGTCTTCCGAAGCATAATAGGAAGTTTTTGTTAACATATCAGTAGGATTTAATTTTTTTTATTTTATTATCGTCTTGTGCACTGTCGATTTTGTGTTAAAATGAATGTTGTAGCTATTATTTAACATTTAATTATAGTATGATATAATAATAAGTATGGAATAATTAATTACATTATACCAATCATGTATGAATTCACAATTATTTGTATGCATTTAAGGGATTAGAAAGCGATAAGACTTCTCTTTTAGGGTGTTTCAAGTGTTGTCTGTAATAAAAAAATATCAATGTAATCATTTTTCGCGGCTTAGTCGCATGTATAATAATAATAAAAAATTAAAAAAAAAACAAACCTCTTAATATGGCCAAACTATCTGTAACAGTTACCGAATCGGCGTGTAATATTTAGATGTAATTTATTACCAAATATTAATGAATATAAATTAGTTTAAGTCAAGCGGGTTAAACGAGTCCGCTTTTAGCGTTAGGTAATATGGGTCATGGTCGCGAGAGAATTTGGTAGCATTAATTAGTATTTAGGATTAAATATTATCTTCCATTGACGTATGCGTACGATCTCGATAATTCCCTTATCCGAATTAGCCGGTGTAAAGTTATACTATGGAAAGATACATGTCGGGGGATTACTATTGACCTACCTCCGACCCGTTCTGAAATAATATTTTCCTCTAGATGTCAGGCAATCAGAATCTTGGTTATTATTATTAACGAGGCACTAGACGTCCCAGTCGGTTAGTGATATCTGCCACGAATTACGAGACCATACCGAACGTCCCGCGATAAAAATGACGGCCGCGAAACAGCTTTACTCACCCTCTCGACGTAAAAATGACAGCGAACGATCAGTACCCGTCCGTCTATCTAAACAGAACGTAGTCGGGCGGTGAATTACGCTCCCGTACACTCGCCGCGCCTTGTCCCCGGCAGCGGTTCAAGCCTAGCTTGCTCTTCCCCGGAGTGGAGCCCTCGAGCACATTCTTAGCGCGATACAGTTTCAATTTCTAATTTAACAACGTACCCCCACATACGGGCACACACACACACACACACATTTTTTTGTCCTTATTCGAACCGAATTAATTTAGTTTAACTTAGTTGTCTTATTCATAATACGTGCTTGAATTTGTGACGTGCACCATGTGTACCTCACAAACTCCTAGATGTATGAATGATTTTACCTTAGATAGGTTCGCAATGTTGCATCCTAGGCAACAGTCTAAGCCGAGGCGCGCCGTGCGTCCTTGAGAGCTAGTTGTCAAAGTCGTCCGAGTGCCTAAAGGCTCGCCTTAGTAGTCGTAAAGGCTTGTTAAGCCAATAGTGTAGTAAGTTCGAAAAAAAAAAAAAGTACTGGGCATTCTCGCTTAATATTATTATTGCATACGCTATTGCTCTCCGTGTATGAATCGATTAACTCTTAAAGGTGACATTACTATGGATGATGCGCCTGCCTATCTTCGCCCCCAACATATATCTATCGACAGTTGCTAATGTTAATGCCCGAATATTATAAACAGAAACGAGTCGCAACGACCGACTTGTTTAACAGTGGTGATCCCAAGTTAGTCATATGATCTACCACCATGTAATATTAGGTGAGTTATCATGATATAATGAGAAGCAAATTCCTCAAAAAATATTTCCAAACATGGGGGTAATCGGAGATCAAACGCTTGTTATTTTATAAATTTGTGTAAAATAAATGGAACTTACAATAATATGTATAATCGAATAGAATACGAATGATATAAATGCACTTTTATATATATATATGTATTGTGAATATAAAAATATAAACTTTGGATAATTTTTTAATGTTTCCCCTAAATGTATTTATTGTATATGAATTATATGTATCTTGGTTATAACGCTGGTACCATTGAGCACTTTAGAAATAAATGAATGAGAAAATAAAATGAATGATAAGCGTGATCACGTTTAATTGAATTGTTTTTACTTTTATGTATTTTTTTAATTAATTATATTATATTAATTATATTAATAGCTAATGTATGTTATGCTTTCTGTTTGTTGTGTTCATCACGTATTTTAAATTATCTTCACACGTATAATACTACGTTTTAAATTTTCGGCCACTCTGAATTTATAGCCTCAACAAGTTATTGGTTGCGCGTAAAATACACTCAAGTGCTTATAATAGAGAACAAAGTTAAATATTCTTATTATATGAAATCTAAAATCGGTATTTATTTATCCTTAACTTGTCTCCAAGTTACACTTACAATATAATAAGTATTTATATTTAGTTTTGCATTTTAAGCATATGTATTCAGAGCGGTTAAAAAGATTGGCTATATCGTATATGTTATGTATTTAACTCTTGAATTATATATTTGAATGTAAACAGCTTACAAACTATGTATATATTGTTTTTCGGAAGGCCAGCGATTTCAAGTTACTCTTTCCCCAAAGAATAATGATGAGTACATGACATCCAAATATTTTGTCAAATGCTATTATAAAATAAGGTAACGTCCTCAGAATTTCACATTTGTGTTTTCTTATATATATAAATTTTGAAAATTAATATACAGTAAGCTTTTGTATACATCACTTATTATTTAATTCTATGTAAATGTCTTACTTATAAAAATCGAGTAACTAATAAAATAATCACCGTCTTATTGCTTAGTGTCTTAGTCTTATGTGTCTTTATCAAATGTATATATTTCGGGTAACTGGTTCTAATGTTACACCTAGCTGAGAGATAATTTTCTAATGTTCTAACATCTTTCATTAAGTCGGATGTCGTACGGATCATCTGAGAACTGTAGTGCGAATAGACATAGTAATTAGTTTTATTATCTGCGATACACGACGATATAATGTATCATCAGAACTGTATTAATAATTGTCCAAATTCAAATGGATGGTAGTCGCTGACAAGTTGAAGATAACAACACTGGAAGTTAAAATCTTTGTTTGTGACATGGCATTAATATGTATTTGAAATCTATAACTGTATTGTAAGGCATAAGTTTTTAACCCTTAATAACCTAGAGTTTCAATTTTGATACCAATCTTTTAAACCGAATGCTCACATTACTATTAGTTTTTTTTTTTATATAAGCTATATATATAAGTTATATAGCTATATTTATAAAGCTATTTTTCCCTTCATCTAGACCCTCAAGCAAACAGTAATATTAAAAATAGATCACTTTCGTAAATCAGGCTACTAAGGGTTAAAATGAGTCATCTAATCTACTCTTCTATATTTTATTTCATGTGCCTGTTTAGATTAATCTATCGGTTGCCACAGTCTTTGTCTTTAATAAATATATGTCACTTAAATTTGTAAAATCCTCAATAATAGTTTATATTTTCCTGTTGATGTGGATCTGTAGGCTCTCTTCCAGATATGTCAGTATGTCTCACCTAATTAACCCTTGAATACATAATTTTTGTTTTGAATCCTGTAACTAATTTTAAAACGACAACAAACAAAAGTGTAACTTCCCCGCCAAAAATAATGTCAACGTTTTGTTCCGAGTGTAAGGTATTTACTAAGGTACTACTAACATGCTTTCGAAAATGCACACACTCATCAGGATTTTGAACATAAATTAAGTGGACGTGGAATGTGTATAATTCGCAACAATATGCATTTAAGGGTTAAGGTAACAACAACATGATTTCTCCAGTGGATAAAATGTTGATCTAGTTGCCTTACCTCCCATACAATGGTTTACAAAGCGCTCGCTCGGTAGTACGACGGCTTCAGCAACGCTAGTTGGCTTCTATTAACATGGCTTAATTTCTGATGAGACAAATTATTTCACGATAAAGTTTATCGAATCTTTATTTTCATGTCTACAATATACAGTTTTCCTTTTAATTTATTATTATGGTCCCTATAGAATTGAACTTTGAAGTCTTTTCTTTAACATTTTCTATTTGCACATATCACGAATTGTATACAACAATTTAGAAACTATTAATACATCAAAATTATTTGTACTATCATTGTATACTAGTGTTGGTTGACCCCTTTTTGTAGTTTTCATGTACCCGTATATTCGCACGATAAATTTGAATTTCCCTCTTCAATATTTAGATAGTCTTGTATCGTCGATTTTCTTTCATTATTAATCCTTCAGTGACACTTGAGCTTATGGAGCGATGATGGCTCAGTCGGTAGTGTGTTCGGACACAGTGTCGAAGGACGTAGGTTCGAATCCAAGCAACTGAGTCGGAGCTTTCGGTGAAGGAAAACATCGTGATGAAACCATAGCATGGTGGTAGGGCTTCTTCTATGTCCGTCTGGCTAGCTACCACCCTCTAGTTGAAAATCTGTCACCAAGCACCCGTTGGTGTGTTCCGGCAGCTGCACATGAGAGCCAGTCTACCTCTGGATTAAGCGTGACTTACCATCTTAGACCACATCATCATTTAACATCAGATGAGAATGTGGTCAAACGCTTACCTATAAGTATATAAAAAAAACTAAATATTTAATTAGAACAATGGATATATAGGTAGGTACACACAATGGGCCTAGTTTTCCGTCGGAGCGACCTGACTAAACTGCATTGTTGTATAAAGATTTCGGACCCCAGCGGGTTCGACTACGAAACTCGACATTGCTAACGAACTCTTTGTGATATCTATTGTCTTTTACCATAAGAATTAGTGTATCGCCTTTTTACCACATTCGAATCATGATTTTCAGTTATTGTTCTTGTCTCTCTCAGTTTGAATACCGGACCTTTAGTTCAACAATTAGCAATTTTGATTTTACAAAGTTAATTGTTAAATCTTAATGCTTCGTTTGTAATGCTATAACCACCACAGTAATTGTCAACCCTTTCGACAAAACAGATGACATACTTTGTTATGGCTTTTCAACGAAGCATAAAACTACTCGGAATCCGCTGTAAAGAAAAAACACTAGGGATAAAACTTCTTTTATCACGGTGGGAAAAATACTTACCTTCATGTGTATCAATTGCCTTCTTGTAAACGGTTATTTTCTACACTAACATCGTTGATATATGACGGTTTATGGAAGAAAACTGAAGTCACAACAATAGCGTTTATAAATCTATAGGGATATCTCTTCTCTACGTGTAAGGTTTTTTTTTACTAAGATTTTTTTTTTAAAAGAGTAGTCTAGTAAAATTATTTTTAAAATTAAGTTTGATGTATAGTTATTTTCGTAATTATTATTTTTCCAAAAAAAAAAAAAACTTTAAAATAAGATGTTTACATATTGATTTTAATAGATATGTATTTTTTATCCGACACATGAAACTGTTTGTGTTATAATTACTTTCTATATATAGGTCGCGAATATTATTACAACTAATAATGTAAACCGTTATTCCTATGCTATCACCATCATCTTATCCTTGTCCGACCTAAGTAGGACCTGTATGTTTTCTCTTTCCACTCTCCTCTGTCTGATGCCATCTCAGTATTCACACCATATTATACACAATCTATCCATATGTATTTCTGCAATCCCCTAATCGTATACCCGTTAACCTTATACTTAATTTTTTTTTAGTTTCATGGCTTTCATCTCTCCTCATGCCATGCCCGTACCATGCTTACCTATAAGGTACTCCTCAACTTCTCTGTCACTGGTGTTATTTTAAAACTTCCTCTGATATACTCATTCTTAATTATACGCTATAACATAACAAATTATTCTGCTGTTGGTTATCCGTTATAATTATTGACAATGACGGTGGATGCTATCGCATCCGAACAATTGAGCTTTATGTGAACAAGCAATTGGTGTGAAAGGGAGAGCACTTTGAGTTTCTCACACTCGAAGTCAATATTCATTCAATTACCATGTTATTGTTACGAGAGTACCATTGAAATTACGATACAAAACAGCTAATTATAACAACAGCAGAGTAACTGATAGCAGTTTATAACGATATTTTTTTGTAAAATGACACAACATCGTAATTCCTTATTAATTCTACAGGTATTATTGTAATTTTTATTTGCGACAAGTTAATAATACATACTATATACTCTTTTATAAATAAAATACACTGTATTTTCTCTATATTACAATTCATATTTATATCGTCAACAACTAATTATATAATTTCTTAGTAGATATAGAACGGTAAGAATTAAGACATGGAAATGTATCCAATGATATAATTTTTTCAATTAATGATTAATAACTAAGGTATTCTATAAAATTTTACATTAGTTTATAAGATCCAGTCATGTACCGATTCCTTGTTTTGTCCAAATGAAATACATAATAATAATAAGTGTATAAATAATTATTAATTGTAACGTTTGTTTTCTCATTGTATTTTCAATAAATTCGTTCGATGTTCCGTGATATTTCGTTTTTATTACACATCTTTTTGGTGTTTAGTCCTATAGAAATTATTATGAGATATTAGCCCGCGATTTTTGCCCAGTATATATACCCTCGTACTGGATGCGTGTATATGCTTTTTACTCAAGAATGTATTTATGCGATATAAGTAGTATATATTATCTATTTAATATTTATAAATATGAAAGTTCATACTTTCATTACAATAATATGTGTCTTTATTTACTTATTTTGTCTGTTGTACATATAATAAAAATGAAGTGTCAGTATGTCATATCAAAATAACGACTTTTTACTGATTGGATGTGAACGTATACACGATACTGATATTAAAAACACAATTTTTATCTGTCTGTTTGTTCCGGGTAATCTCCGAAATGGCTGGACCGATTTTGACAGAAATTTCACTGACGGTTATTTAAAATTACAACGGGTGACATAGGCCACTTTATTTTAGACTAGCAGTCATCCGTGGCTTCGTCTGTAGTACTATCTTCAAAACGATTAGACCTATTGTCATGGGACTTTCACTGACAGATAGTTAACATTATAAAAAGTAATTAAAGCTTTTTTTATTTTGGACTAACTTTTGTCCATGGCTTCGTTTTCAGTACTATCTCCAAAACGTTTGAACCATTTTGAACGGAACTTTCACTAAGAGATAGCTGATCTTATAAGAGGTAATTTAAAGTTATAAAAAAACGCAAGCGGAGCTGCGGGCAACAGTTAGTATTCTAATACAATCGTTCTTAAGGATTGTATTGCAGTGGTGCGTTAGTACTGACACGTACAATTTTTTAAACTCTCAATTGATAGCGAGTGAATAATAAAAATAAATGTATTGTGATGTGAAAATGTGTGTAGAAATAAATTATTTGTACTAATATAAAAGAGAAGTGATATTTGTTCGTAGGAGGTAATCTATGTAGTTTGTGACTCGATTTTGAGAAATATTTTCATTGGTAACTGCGGTCTCCTCGAGTGACGGACTATTTTATTATTGTTAAGTTTTATATTATACCTAACCATGCTATTATTAATATTTGTTTGTATGTATATATCTGTTGTAGTATAGCGAAATGGATATTGTGTAAATATTCTCCGTATTCGAATCGTCAACGACACTCCAATTCCGATAAAGATTCGATGAACGGTACATACAGCGGTGGCTGTAGCTCTTAATTAAAGTGTATTGCGAGATTGGCTTCGGTCGACGGTTTTATACCACAAATTTTATATTCGTTCATGTTAAATACTGATTTACAGGAGAAAGAGCAAATCGGGGTATTTAAAAAAATACTTTCTGAAACACAACCACGTTGAATTTTCTTCCTTTCAAAATTGGTAGCGAAACATATACGAGAGATTTTTAGTTCCCTTTGAAAAAAATCTATTTCTTGTTAACAAAGCGGGGTATTCCTCAAGATTTTTTGAATGGACTATAGATGACATTTTTTTTACAAACCTTTTTTTAGGTAACAATGGTAAGTTACAGTTTATTCAATAGAAACAAATGCAAAAAAAAATGTTGCTTAGTGCTTATATATTCTTTAAAAAATCATTTTGATCTTTATTGTTTTTTTATATTTTATAGGTTAGCGCTTGACCACAATCTCATCTGATGTTAAATGATGATGTGGTCAGACGGTAATCACGCTAATCCAAGAGGTAGACTGGCTCTCAAGTGCAGCAGCTGCCGGAACACACGAACAGGTGCTTGACGACAGATTTTCAACTTGAGGGTGGTAGCTAGCCAAATTGATTTAGAAAAAGCCCTACCGCCATGCTATGGTTGCATCACGGTGTTTTCCTTCACCGAAAGCTCCGACTCAGTTGCTAGTATTCGAACCTACGTCCTTCAACGCTTTCAAATATTCTATAAACAGCTGTTGTGTTATGCTTAATTTTATTTAATTAAATTCACATTTTACTTTCATTCGGCACAGTCCCAGGACTCTTGAAATGCGCTATAAAAATATATTTTTCACTAGAAATAGTTTTTCGAATTTAGCATTTCGACGCCTCTTGCTACCTGGCGGCTAGAGCGACCACACAATTACCAGTAGAGTCGCCGCAGGGTACAGAAGTTGATGTGCTGCAGCATTCTTTACTTGCGAGATAATTATATTGAGAATGAACGACACTTACGATTGCGCCCGTAGATATTGATCAATCCACACGCGGTGTGGACGTTTATCAATCGCAGGTGATAGAATAAAAAAATGATACCACAGTTCTTGAAATTTATTAGAAATAAATAAGCTACAGTTCAAAATACGTAATTCACAAAATTTATTCATTCGATTAAAAAACAAAAATACAAGTCTAAAATACACACGTCTATTATATATACCACATCTTTGGCGAACTTAGCTAAGGAAATTTAATATATATATATATATATAAACACAAAGCTGTTCATACATACACCCTATATAAATTTCATTATTATTATATATTTACAAGATTGTTCCGAAAAATTTTTATGGCGCTTAGATGAATATACGTTTGTGTCAAACGGAGAATAAAAAGCTCTATATACTGTCAAATATGAATACAAAAATTACCGTTTTACATACGATTTATGTGATTTCAAAATTTTAGGATATATACTACTATAATTATTTATTAGTTACACGATCAATAATTAAATGTACGCTTAATTATTAAACATATGAACCATCTGTTTCTCGCTTGATAGTTCTAATATTTAACTAGACTTTTGAGACATATTTTTAAATTCTTTTATTAAAAAAAAACATTTATTGAAACATACTGGAGATTGCATGCAAACGATTATTCTAAGTACATTAGTGATAGATATTAAATTAATAAAATGCAGTATTTAAATGCCGTCAGTAATTATTATTATTACAGAACTGAAAATTGCACAAAATTAAGGATTCAATTGTAAACCATTTCCGTCATTAACTAATATATAATTATATTAAAAACTCACGATTCAAAAACTTGTATAACCGGATAGAAAAAAAAGAAATCTCTATTAAGTTACATATATTTTTAGTTGATATGAAAGTTAGAAATATTTATGTCGTGCTGTAATTACTATTATGACGGGTTGTCGTTGCTTCATTATATTTTATTGTCATGTATAACGGACGATAATCTAGCTTATTTCTAAATAGAAAAAACGGTACTTTTTAATTCGATCTTGAGAAATCTTGTTATGTACTAGATAATATATACTAGTCCGTCTAAATTCCACAACAATGACTTCTAAAGTGGATACATAACATGACTGTCTACAGATTAATTGTGCAAATTATTTCTAGATATGCCGTCGAGATATATTTTAAAAAGGTGGCGAAAGTTACTGCTTCAATAGTAGGTATCCATTTTCATACAGTTATGACGTCTAATAAGAATTACGGAAACTTACTGTATGACTTTTGAATGGTAAGAGAAGGGATTTGATTCGTTTTTTTTTATCCTTGAGTGGTATTAAGTTATTATAAAGTATGTAAGTAGAATATTATCGGATTCTGATATAGTTTAAAAATACATAGAAATATACCACGGACATCTTTTAAAAAACATATATAACAGAATAGGTTATAAAACGTTTATTGGAAAACAATTATTTGCTCTTCGAAATGGACAGACAAACATTTTGCCATCTTAAAATATTATTGTAGTTAAATCTGAGTTTCTATTCTGCTGGTAGCTATACAAGTTTAACCAAGTTTACTAGAAGTTTCGCGAAAATAAAACTTTCTAGTTTTGATATAGATATAAAATTGAAGAGGATGTATCTTCGACATACAATAAACAATATGTCGATTGGTGCTTAAGACAGAGTATGAGAAAAAATCCTGTACCGAATAACAAAGTACAAAATATAGGACTATATTGTTTAAGTAACACAAACACTATTCGATACAACAAATCGTACGCTTGCGTTACGTCATTGTATTCTCGAAGTTACGAATATCGTATTATTTGTTTGAAGGTTCCGTTTAATCTATCTAAAACTCGCTGGTCGACTGGGACCTTCGGTGGGTTCCAGAACGACCCTCTTAAAACAACCCTCTGGTAGCTGGTTGAGGATGTCCTTGATGTTCTCCACCTCGATCTTGAGGTGGTCGTGTTCATCTTGGTATTCCTTCATCCACCTATAAACCAAAAGAAAACAATGGCAATACCACAATTTCCACTTTCACGGTCCGTAATTGAATAATCAATAGTAAAATGTGCAATGTTAATTAGTTTCATTTGTCCAACTTTTTGTCTAACGAGTGTATTTGCATTACACCTTATTAAATATATGGATTACAGTGTTTACCAGACAATCACTATATATTATAAAATAAAGTCATCCGCTGCGTCTGTCTGTTCGTCTGTCTGGATGTTCACGATAAACTAAAAACCTACTGAACGGATTGTAATGCGGTCTGCACCAATAGATAGAGTAATTCACGGGAAAGGTTTAGGTATACAATTTGTCATGTTTTTTTTTTTTTGTAAATTGGTTGAAATATAATGATAATTGTTGAAAGAATCGGAAAAAGTCAAGCCGCCTTAAGCGTTTCATGCACATAAGTATATATTTTTTTTTATTTCCAGGGCAGGACAACGTCCGCCGTGTCTGCTAGTTATAAATAAATTGTTTATACATTTTTATTATTATATATAATTTATTGTCAAAACATAAACAACCAAGATTATTCCGTTTATGTATGTTACCGTTAATCTTCGAAATCGGTTATTCTGCACATTATTTAGTTGACATGCAAATTAACTTGTTTATTCTATTGGTGTGTGTGTGTGGTGGAATCAAGAGACAATATAACGGATAGTGTTGATAGGATTTAACACACACTGATGTATGTATTTTTTTGTACTTTATAGGTTAGCTTTTGCCCACAATCTCATCTGATGTTAAACGATGATGTGGTCTAAGATGGTACTCACGGTAAGCTTAAACGGAGACTGGCTCTTAAGTGCAGCTGTCGGAACACACCAACAGGTGCTTGGCGACAGATTTTCAAGGGTGGTACCTAGCCAGGTGGACTTAGAAAAAGCCCTACCACCATCTTATGGTTTCATCACGATGTTTTCCTTCGCCCAAAAGCTCCGACTAAGTTGTTAGGATTCGAACCTACGTCCTACGACGCTGTGTCCGAACACACTACCAACAGAGCCATCTATGTATAGATACACCGACGGGAATGAAAAAATAAATATCTTTCAGGATGTTACTAATCATCCCGATTCAAGCATTTAATTTTTGATCTAAACACTGTCAAATACATTTCTAAAATTACGATTGTTGTAAAATATTGAATAGTAGTAACAGCACAGTTACCATCGCTACGTAACCGCCCATTTCCAATATCTTTGTTGTTCTTTGAACTAGTGATATGTAAAACTTATGTCTACGTACCTTTGATGGTCGTTCTTGGCTTCTGTCAAACTCTTGATCTTGCCATCTAAGTCGACAGTTTTCAAGGCCATCTCTGCTTTGTTCAAGCTCTCCTCTGAAATAAGTAGGATATATATCATCATCATCATCTTACCCTTAACCACACCGAAATAGGTTTGGTACAACATGATTTCCTTTTCCACTCTCCCCTGTCAAAAGTCATCTCAGTATTCACACCTTTTATACACCCATATCATTTTTCACACAATTCATTCATACCTTTTTCGGTCTTCCTCTACCTCTATATCCGTCCACTTTAAAACTCAAAACTTTTATATTTACATGACTTTCATCTCTTCTCATAATATGCCCATACCATACTAACCTATAACTTCTCAATATCTCTGTCACTAGTACTATTTTAAAACTTCCTCTTATATACTCATTCTTAATCTTATCATTTCTAATTACACCACACATCCATTTAAACATTTGCATTTCTGCCACATTTAATCTTCTCTCATCCGTCTCTTTCGTAACCGACCAGTATATATATAGATAATAGAAAAAATTAACAGCCGTGAACACATGCAGTGACAGGTTATGACTTAATCAGTATTGTTACTAAGTATAGTGGAGTCACAGTATTGTTACTAAGTATAGTGGAGTCACAGTATTGTTACTAAGTATTGTGGAGTCACAGTATTGTTACTAAGTATATTGGAGTCACAGTATTGTTACAAAAAACAAAATGTACCAAAACCGATGATTTAATAAAACGAATTAAGTGATAAAGAAAATAGTTACGCAATCGGTCTAAAGCGCCATCATCTAAAGTAGGCAGGTTTTGCAGTTCATCCATTATAACCTTCAAATCTTCGAGACCTTTGGACACTTGCTTTTCGGCCTCTCTTGCGTCAGTGTTCGCTTGACCTACCTGTAACGTATAATAAATCGCATGTTAGTGCCATGATAATTGATATTCGAAATAAATATAAATGATTGCGCCATACATCATCTTTATGAAACTGTAATGTCCATGGAGTCCATGAGAGCTACTCAGATGGCAGGATTCTCTCAAACTTACTTGACGCTTGTTATATTTTAGACGGTTTAATAATATTTATATACATTATATCCTACATATTATTCTGATGTATGTGCTATATTACAGTAGAGATTCATCAAAATCTGTTCAGTAGTTTCTGCGTGGAATAGTAACAAACATTCATCCTCTCAAATTTTCTCGATTTCTCGATTTCTCGATTAAATACATAATAACAGTACTAGTATGGTGGGTATTCGCAACATAGTGACACAAATCACAATTGCATTGTCCTCAAATCTATATAAATAAAAATCAATTGAACATAAGCGTATTACTTCAGAACGGCTGGACCTGTTTTTGTTCTGTGTGTGTTTCTCAGGACAATGTTCGTATGAAAGAAAATGTTTGAAAAATTGTATGGACAAGCGAGAAATTAGGGTTCACAAATTTCCATACCAAAAAGTGAATGAGACGGTAGAGAGATCTTCAAAAATATTGACAGATTGACGTTCGTTCAACTGCCATTCTATTTCATTACGTGGCTGTACTATAAAGAGAAACCTCGGACTCATTTTCTTCATTAATTCACCCGTGAGAAACCGGGGCGGGCATCTAATTATAATATAATTAAATGTGCAAGTAATAATTTATAAGATACTATGTTTTGTACTTGGCTCGTTTCTCATTAATATAAATTTGAGCTATCTGTGGTGTACGTGCCACGATGCAGAGCGGTAACATGAACGCGCGATGCACGCGGACGACGCGTTTAAGCGGCAACGTTTCCTAGACCGCCGCGTTAGTGTACAACTGCAGCCTACGTCGAATGCACGCACGAACGCGCAATAAGCCACACATCCCTCATCATGAACATTACGTTTTTTTTTTTGGGGTAAAACCTTTTATACCTTTTGCTGTTATCCCTGAAAACGTGTATGCGAAATGTTATCATAAAGCGATTCAGTAGTTGAAGTGTGAAAGCTTAATAAGCAAACAATCTCAAATTCTCATTTCTATATTAATTAGTATAATTACTACTCAGTTGAGTATTTAATTTTATTCAAGATTCATATATCCACCTTCATCTTAGCATCTCGAGTGAGCTGCATGTTATCTGCCGCCATTTTCTCCAAATCTTCAATCTGTTTCGCGGTCCCTTTGACGCGAGCTGGAAGAAGTAAATAAATCGTTTTACCTTTATCTAACTAAATCGGATATACCTAAACTCTAGTAGATATCAATTAAGTCTTATAATAAACTAGCTGAGCCGGCGAACTTCGTACAGCCTAACAGTTAATGAATGTTGTGTTAATTTTTAGCTAAACTTAATTTATGTTTTTATTAACGTAATAAAACGATTAATAAAAGTTTACAAAATAGTTTATTACGATAATATATATACAAATTAAACAAAAATGTAATAAAATTAGAAAACCAAGTATTTTAATGGCGTATCAGTAAGACATATGGTTTGTTGATGTTGTGTATTTTGCTGCATGGGCCACTTTCTGTTTTATTATCTTCAGTGAATAATCACCTTGTGATATATGGCATTTTCATAATTATTGGTAAATGATGGAACTAAACGGACTTTGCATTATATGTATAGAAGAAGATATAGATATAAATTATACATATATTTTTTACATCAATTTTTCGATATGTTCATAGTTATTCTGCTATTCAGGGTGAAGACAAATTAAAAAAGTAAATGATGATGAAAATCGGTACATTCGTTCCTGAGTTGAAAGTGTTTGAACAAACCCAACTTTGTTTTATATTGTATATATATATATGTATATATATAGGATAATATGTTACCGATATAACGCCGAAATCAGTTCTTGTACATATTGTCCAGATATTGGCATATTAATAAGTGATAATTTAGTACCGTAAATTTATTTTATTTCTCATCCTAGCGGTACATACGCACACTCACCAGTGTATTAAATCCTATCTTTACTATCAGTTAGGTTAATATTTTAGTAAAAAAAAAGCGCGTACAGTGACCAAATATAGAAAACACTTGATTCCTCATAATAACAAAGTAATAATATGTAGGTAATCTGGTCATTAACGGATTTTGCGTTTGTACGGTAACATAAATAATCTTGTTCTTTGATATATTAAGCACAGCGTGACGGGTAAAATTATAAATATTCTTTATTGTCTTGTAAATAGACAAATTTAAGAACAAAAAAAAACTAAAACGTATATTATTTACTTTGCATAACTCATAAAACATATTTATTAATTTGAAATACTTATATACAAGGTGCAGTTTATTTCATTATTTGCATTCGTTATTAGGCTTCTAACAATAGTTGAGTTTATTTATATTTATTTATTTATTATTTATTTATATATAGACGTGAATAAAAACTTTTCGTTTTTGGATCTGCAATTCGATATAACTGAAGTGTTAATATGACAGAAGAGTTGAGGAAGTTAACATTTATAGATAATATGATCTGAGATTTGGCACATCTGCAGTTTATATGAGTTCAGAAAGTTTTTGTTTTTATACTTTATAGGTTAGAGTTTGACCACAATCTCATCTGATGTTAAATGATGATGTGGTATAAGATGGTAGTCATGCTAAACCAAGAGAGGGAGACTGGCTCTCAAGTGTAGCTGCCGGAACACACCAACAGGTGCTTGACGACAGATTTTCAACTTGAGGGTGGTAGCTAGCCAGACGGATATAGAAAAAGCCCTATCACCATGGTATGGTTTCATCAGGATGTTTTCCTTCACCGAAAGCTCCGACTCAATTACTTGGATTCGAGCCTACGTCCTTCGACGCTGTGTCCGAACAAACTACCAACTGAGCCATCATCGCTTACAATTTATGTATCCACGTGTTACATATACATTAGATAAAATAAAATAAAACGTTCATTGTTTATGTATATAGTGAATGTCAAATATAAAAATTAGGTTATATAATTAAACAGTCACTCTGAATATAGATTATAAATAAAGAAGTTATACCTATACTAGCGGCCCGCTCCGGCTTCGCACGGGTATAAAATATATAGCCTATATGTCATTCACTGAAAAAATGATTAAAATCGATCCAGTAGTTTTGATTTATTCATTACTGCCCGTGGCCTGCACGCGTTCAATTTGGAGTAACCTCAAAAATAACAGTATTTCTCCACTATTTAATTTATGTTATTACACATATAAACCTTCCTCTTCAATCACTCTATCTATTAAAAAAAAACGCATCAAAATCCGTTGCGTAGTTTTAAAGATTTAAGCATACATAGGAATATAGGGACAGAGAAAGCGACTTTGTTTTATACTATGTAGTGATAAAATGTATTTAATAAGACAGGTAAGTATTTCTACACGTTTGTAGCTGATGTGGAAGAACGAGAATTAAAAATATAATAATGCAATAATTAAAGAGGCACTATAATAGAACTCTTGTCAAAAGCACTTCAATAATAATTTCAAACTTTAAAAAAAATAATGAATTACAGCAGTTATTGTAATTAATGACATAAAATGGAAAATATATCTAATATATACCTGATAACTTATCGGCCTCGTCACGGAGTTTGACGGCCTCTGCTCTCGAGGAAGACGATTGTTTCTTGATCTCGTGAGCTGCCTTTTAAATATTTATTCACAAGTTAATAACAGTAACTACTCAAAATGGTAAAATAATTTAGTCACATCTTTTGTTATTAATAAATCTAAAGGAAAGACACCTTTTTGTAGGTATGTATTAAAATAGACAACAAGTTACCATCAGATTTGTAGGGATTGTAATTTTTATTTTCGCTACCTCGGCTCGTTGATCCAAAACGACGGTGGAATAGACAAGGACGTGAGGAATAGGATAAATGCAGGGTAGATTAATTGGCGAAAGGTGTCTGGGGTGGTTTGTGACCCACGAATGCCGTTGAAACTCAAGGGGAAGGTGTATAAGACTATAATAAGACCAGCCGTGTTATATGGATCCGAGTGCTGGGCTACGAAAGAGACGGATGGGAAAAGATTACATGTGGCAGAAATGCGAATGTTAAGATGGATGTGAGGTGTAACAAGGATGGATAAGATTAAGAATGAGTATATCAGAGGAAGTTTGAAAATAGCACCAGTGACAGAGAAGTTGAGGAGTAATAGGTTAGCATGGTACGGGCATGTCATGGAAGAGATGAAAGTCATGTAACAAGAAAAGTTTTGAGTTTGAAAGTGGATGGATATAGGAGTAGAGGAAGACCGAAAAAGGTGTGGATGGATTGTGTAAAAAATGATATGTGTATAAAAAGTGTGAATACTGAGATGACATCTGACAGAGGAGAGTGGAAAAGGAAAACCTGTTGTGCCGATCCTACTTAGGTGGGGTAAGGGTAAGATAATAACAAAATTCAAGATACCTGGGAAGCCTTGTCAGCGTACTCCTTTTGTGCTTGCTGAGCTAGGTCCCTTGCTTCCTTGGCCTTGTCGCTGGCGGTATATAACTCTTCAGTGATATTATTAATATTACTGTCGGCTGTGGCCACCTTTTGCTGTATCCCGGGTACATCGAGGGTGGCTTGTACCGCTTGCTTGCGCGATTCTGTTACTTGGTCACTAAAACCTGAAATGTTTACTGGATGTTATATAGCTCATGGACCGTTGGGATGTTTTTTAAAGAGATACTATTAATATACATTCAAATCTACAATTATCTTAACATTCAACGATATATACAGTAACACATCCAACAGCCAATAGATGGCGCTGTTTCATAACTTGTTAAAAATGAATCGCGGTTTCAAGAGTCATGTTGAAAATCGTCATAAAATTACTTAATAAATCCGGTGAAGCTGTAAAGGCCTGTCAGGGCAATAGTATAGTCAGTTTAAAAAAAGTACGATTATTATTATATATTTATCTATATTAAGAAACAGAGTTCATGAATTTGTATTTTTTTTTCATAACTACAAAGCTATTTTACTTCCTATATAATGTATGGGCTATACAGAGTTAATGAATTTTAATTACCGATAGATTGAGGCTCTGAGTGTAATCAGATCTTTCGGATTAGAACACGGTAGTTTTTTTTTTACAAATAATTTATATTTATAATAGTAATGATTTAAATGTTTCAAACTTATCGCCAAATCTAAGCTAACCTTTAAGTGTTTTGTAAATTTCGTTGGCGTCCTTGAGCGTCGCCTTAGTCAGTTCCACATCCTTCTTGGCCTGCGCTTGTAGCTCGTCCAACTTGGCTAGTAGATCGTTGAGCTCGTCTTGCCTATCGTGACCCTGGTCGAGGAGTTCCCGGCCACGTTTGATGGCCTCGTCCAATCCTTTTAGGGTGTCCTCATTTTCAGCAATTAACCGATCGAGGTCGGCCGATTTCTCGTCGATCTGTACAGGACATGATATTATAATAAAAATAAATATCTTAGTAAACAATTGCACATAGTTTATGTTGATAATAAATACATTAATAAGATGATTGGATTTTGACATTTGGTTCTTGTTACCAACAGACAATTTACTTCTAGTAAGTAGCCAAATTGTAAAGGGCACTCTCTTTATCTAGGTGTCCGATATCCATACCGTAATAGTGTCAGGTAAGTTACTCAGACTTAGTGACAAGAACTTTTATGTATACAGCATTATATATAGATATTATGTTTAACACTTTCCGTGCGACGTGTTCCACTAGTGGTACACGTTAAATATGACCGTCAGGTCGCGTGGCACGGAACGTGTAAAAAAAATTACAGAACAATTAATGTACATGTATAAAGGAGATGACTGTATAAAGAAATTTACATCGAACTAAAACAAACCACTACAAATGACAGAGTGACAAGGACAAGAGATATTTTTAAAATTTTCAACAAACCGTTCTATTCATCTCCATTGAATCCTCGTGTAGCTTACTCAGCTTGATGTCTGGGAGGAGTGTGGTGTTCACCTCTGCGTACAGACCCAATGCTTCGTCGTATACCATTTTTGCACGTTTCAAGGCTTGATCAGCGAGCTCGTTGATACTGCCCAATTTGCTCGATGCCGCATTCAGCTCGTTCGTTAGGATCTGTACTTCATTGCTGTAATATATTTGTAATTAGCTAATACGTGTAACTTCGTTTGAGTCGTTTATAATCTTAACAATATATTTTATGCGCACCGTAATGCTTTTGTCATATTGCTGACAGAGCAGTGCTTATAAAAATCGTAGTCTTTTTTAAATTACAATAGCTTTATACTACATAAAAACGTCGTGATATTTTTACATAATGACCACGTGCCTTAGAACTGTACTAAAAAAAATGGTAGAAATCAATCCAACAGTTTATTTTTTTGTGAAGTACGCAAAATGGCAGACTTCTATCATTTTACTTATATAGATGATTATTATATAAAAGTCGTGGTGGTCCAGTGGTTTGACCGGTGGAATCAATAAATCCAATGTCCGCAGGCTCGAATCCCGGCATGTACCAACAATTTTTTTGGAATTCGCGTACATTTACTAATTTGCATTGGTAACACTATCGGCTCTGACGGTGAAGGAAAACATCGTGAGGAAACCTCAACCTGAGAAATGTTCATGTAGTACCACCGTAATGTGGGAAAAATATAGAACTGTGGATTTCCCAGAGTTTGAAATCGCCAATACGTTGTGGGCTGGCGTGGTGATTATGCCCTATACCTTCCTTTGGGAAGAGGCCTATGACCCTGCAGTGGGTCTCTTACAGGCTGATGATGATGATGAGATGATTATAATATATTAGTAATAACCTCGGCTTCGTACGTGTTTTTATTTTTAGTTACTACCAGTTGTGCCTGCTAATGCGTCTGCGCGGAATTTCAAATATAAGCACAGTGATCATTAAAATTGTAGAAAAAATTGGTGTATTAAAACTCGACGTCGATGATTTAACTAGCCTCATTGAGTTTTAACGATTCTGTTATCTGAAACGCAACGTCGCACAACGCGGTATCTAGTCACACAATGAATGGACGCCTCTGTCGAATATTAAAGATAAATAAATTGTAAGTACTTGTCGTGGTGGCAGAGTGGCTTGATCGATGGAATCTCAATTCGATGTTCGCAGGTTCGAACTAACCCACGGTAAGTACCAGCGAATTTTTCGGTATTCGTGTATATTTATTAATTTAAATTGGTAACACTATTGTCTGACGGTGAAGGAAAACATCGTGAGCAAACATGAACCTGAGACTTTTTCTCGTGGTGCCACCGTATGGGGCAAATATAGTATGTAATTGTTTCCTATTATGATATAATTCAAACAGTATTTTAGAATGTATCGAGCTAAGATATTTATGTTAACATATTATTTTTATATAGATAGAATAGAGGTAGGATAGAAAAATATAAAAATGTATACCTGATATTAGCTTGTTTAGTAATGCCATCTTTGGCGATCTTATTGGCCACCAAGGAAGTATTGAAAGCTTTTTCAGCAATATCTCTAATGTTCCTCGCGTCATTCTCCAACTTCTCCGCGAGGAGCCTGGACTCCTTTGCAAGGGCGGACATATCAACGGACTGTTTCCCGAACTGATCAGACCTATTCCGGGCCTTGGCCAATGCTGCGGCTCCCTCACCGTCTAGATACTCCAGGGCGCTCTGTTCATCAAGTTAACAATGATAACTTTAAATATATAAAATCGAGATATCTACAGTTTTTAAAATCTTTTCATCATTTACGATGGACGGGGTCAAGTTATTTTAGCTTTAGGAATACTTACACAGTTTTTAATAAATCAATATAATGTTATATTACTTTGTATTCTTTGTAGTCCTAGATTTTTCCGAAAATGTACCTATTATCATTATTATTATGATTATTCTATGTCGTAGGAAAACAATAGCTTTCTTTTTTGTTAAGTTAAATAACCAAAATGTTTGGACTTTTTGGAATTACATTGTTCAGTGTAGTTAGTTTTTCTTTACATTAAGAGATGGCGTTGTCACGATTTTAAAGTAGACATCGTTTTGTTTTGTACTTTTGATATAGGTGTTTTTAATAATAAAGAGTTCAGAGTTAAGAGTTCCGAGATACGAGCCACGAGCAAAAAAGTGTTTCTTTGTCTACCCCTTACCCGAGTGCTACGTGTTGATAAGTATACGATATTTAGTGAGTTTGTAAACATTTGGTCCCGAAACCCGAGATAAGTGAACAATTTCAAGTATAGTGAAGTGACATAAAAAAAAGTGTTAAGAAAGACTTAGAGAACTTAAAACAAAAAATACAATTCATCTCAGTTAAAATATAAGTGTGAACTGTTTAGAATCGTGAAGTGTGAATGATTACAATTGCTACAGAGACTTATAATATTTAAACAAAAAATATTCCATTCGATTTAAAATGTCTGAGAAAATTAAATCTGAGTTAAGAAAGCAAGAAGACTTGTTCGACCGCGTAAAAAGAGCATATACAAATTATAAAAAGTCTCCAAAAGATAGAATTACACTCACATACATCGAAACTAAACTTGAAGCGTTAGAGAAATTGTGTAAGTCTTTTTTTGATGGTCATAACGGCATTGCTGCCGCATTGGAGAAGTCAGATAAAGCGAAGCTTGATTATTTTGTAGATGACATGTACTCACAATTTGAAGATGTTTACGCAGACTATAAAACTAAACTTAAAGGTGATTTATGTGCATGTAAACCGAGTCAAGAGACTACTTTTGAGGCTAGTTTAAAAACCGGCAATGTAGGTATATCGGGATGTGAGGTCAAACTACCCCAAATTTATTTGCCAAAATTTTCTGGAGGATATGAGGAATGGGAAACGTTTCATGATTTGTTCGATTCTCTTATACATAAAAATACGAGTTTGAGTGCTGTACAAAAGCTACATTACCTAAAGAGTTGCTTGTTTGGGGAAGCTGAAAGTCTATTGAAGAATTTATCTACTACAGATAGCAACTATAGTGAAGCATGGAGGCAACTTACCCGTCGTTATAGTAATAAACGCTACAACTCAAATGAGATAATGAAACGTTTGTTTGCGCAAAAGAGTATTACAACTAGTGAATCTGCCACAGCTATAAAGCAACTACTAGATACGACATCTTCATGTTTGAAATCGTTGGAGAACCTAAATATTAATACGAGTTCATGGGACGTTATAATCAATTATCTCATAGTGTCAAAACTTGATTTAGAGTCTAGAAAATTATGGGAGCTTGAGATAAACAGATTAGACTCCGAAGACTCTGCAGACTACTTACCGAGTTGGGCTGAACTCAAACGATATCTAGAAACCCGATTTAGAACATTGGAAATGTTAGCGCCTGCGCATACCAACAAACCTACATCAAAAGCTTCCAATTCTACGAGTAATTCCAACTATACAGCAAAACCAATTGTAAAACAGAGGTCGTTCCATTCATCCATAGAGAAGAAGTCGAATAAGTCTTGCCCAATATGTTCAGGTGAACATGCTTTGTATCAGTGTAAGCAATTTGAAACGCAAACGCCTGAGAAAAGATCTGAGTATGTACAAGCAAATGGTTTGTGTTTCAATTGTCTGTCATCGACACATGCAGTGAAGAAATGCTATGTACCCGCTTGTTGCCGACGCTGTAGTAGGAGACATCATACGCTACTGCACTTTGAGAGGTCTCCTAATCAAGAGTCCACTACACCGGCAATTTCTGAGAAAACTTCTACTGAAGTATTACCAAGCACAAGCAATCGTACCGAAACAAGAGTGGTGGCTCATTTCGCAAAGAATAGTCATCAGAGCAGAGTGTTGTTGGCTACTGCCGTCGTGAAAATACGATCTTCCAGTGGTCGTTCACAATTAGTTCGAGCACTTATAGACCAAGGTTCCGAAGCTTCATTCATTACTGAGGCTACTGCACAGTCCCTTCAACTGAAAGGATCTACGGTGAATGGCTTCGTATCTGGTATAGGTGATAGTCAAACTAGAACCAAATATAAAGTTTCCTTTGTCATTGAGTCAATGCAGAATCCTTCTTTCTCAATTCCAGTTGATGCGTTCGTACTGAGTAAACTTACTTCCTTTTTACCTTCTAGAGATACATCAATATCGAGTTGGCCAGAAATAAACCACTTACCTTTGGCTGATCCACATTACGGAACACCTGGAAGAATTGATATGATTTTGGGAGTTGACGTTTACAGCCAAATATTACTAGAAGGAATTTTGAGGCATACTGCACTGAGTGGACCAGTGGCGCAAAATACGCAACTGGGATGGATTGTGTCTGGGAAGGTAGGAACAGATTTGACATCCAATAGTAGAATTGTTAGCCTTCACACACAAATAAAAGAAGACCAGCTATTAAAACAGTTTTGGGAAATAGAAAGAGAACCAGACAGTATCGAAAAGAGAATGACAAAGGAAGAAATACGATGTGAAGAGATATACGAGAAAACAACATCAAGAGACAAGGAAGGAAGATATGTGGTGCGGCTTCTTTTTAAAAGTTCTAAGCCGGAATGTCAGTTTGGTCAGTCGATAGAAGTAGCGATGAGGAGATTCAAATCATTAGAGAAAAAGTTCAATAAAGATCAAAATCTTTATGACGACTACAAAACTGTGATAGAAGATTATGTGAAACAAAATCATATGAGAGAAATTACAGAGAGAGAAGAATTAGATGATCCTTATGTCGTTTACTTACCACACCACGCTGTGATCAGAAAGCATAAAGAGACGACTAAATTAAGAGTAGTTTTTGATGCTTCGTGTAAAGGTATCAATAACATCTCGTTAAACGACAACCTTCTTGTTGGCCCTAAACTTCAGCAAGATTTACGTCATATTTTGATGAGATGGAGACGACACGAAATATGCATTGTAGCTGATTTGGTGCAAATGTATCGTCAAGTACGTGTTAATGAGCAAGATACGGACTTTCAAAGAATACTTTGGAGACAAAGCCCACATGATCCTATACAACATTATAAACTGTCAAGACTTACCTTTGGCACGTCCTGTGCGCCATATCTCGCAGTAAAGTCTTTACAACAACTAGCTAAGGATGAGCAGTCGAAGTATCCTATAGCTGCTAAGATTACGTTACTGGATTACTATATGGATGATCTCCTTACGGGTTGTGAGACTACTACCCAGGCTATAAATATTTATAACGAGATGAATAATTTAATGAGAGAAGGTGGCTTCGAGCTCCAGAAATGGTGTAGCAACAGTCATGATTTGCTAGATCATATTAAAAAAGAGAATCAGAGAACGAATCAATCTGTGGTATTTAAAGCCAACGATAACATTAAGGTGCTAGGTATTTCATGGAATAAGACTACAGATCAATTTGAGTACCACTTTTACTTACCTGAGAATGAGAATAAAGATATAACTAAGAGACATGTACTTTCTGTGATAGCTCGTCTCTATGATCCAATGGGTTGGATAGCCCCAATTATAATAACGTCAAAAATATTTATACAGAAACTTTGGAAGTCAAAACTATCGTGGGATGAAAAACTTAATCCAAATCTTTTACTAGAGTGGCGACAATTCGAAAAGGACATAGAAAATATCAAGAATATTATCATACCGAGATGGTTACAAACGAGAATTGATGACCATGTAGAACTGCATGCATTCGCCGATGCGTCACAAGCGGCTTACGCTGCAGCGATTTATCTGAGGTCGACGGATAAAAATGGAAAGACAATAGTAAATCTTGTCACAGCCAAAACAAAAGTGGCGCCTGTAGAAAAAGAGATTTCCATTCCGCGCATGGAGCTATGTGCTGCATTACTAGCTACAAAATTATTGTATGAAGTCTCGCAGATCATGGACATACCGAAAAAAAACCTCTATGCGTGGTCTGATAGTACGGTCGTGTTAGCATGGATAGCCGGAGAACCAAGTCGATGGACAACTTTCGTGAGCAATCGTATATCTGAGATACTTACCATGCTAGATCAAGATCAATGGAGGCATGTTTCTACAGATGAAAACCCTGCTGATTGTGCTTCTAGAGGAATGTTTGTTTCAGAATTAGTACGACATAAACTGTGGTGGCATGGTCCAAAATGGTTACAGCAAGATGAATATCAACGTCGTCTTTGCAATAATTTTGAAACATCTGAAGAAACTAGGACAATTAAAGTGTTAACAGCTACCTTAAAAGAGAAAGAAGATTTTATTTGGACAAAATTTTCTAATTTATCTAAAATGTTGAGAGTCTTGTCATACTGTAAGAGGATTTTAAACCTAAAACTACCTAAAGGAGACAGGAAGATTTTACATAAAACAGTTAGTAATGAAGAGAAGAACGAAGTTTTATACTTTTGTATTAAGAAAACTCAAGAGAAGTATTTTGAAAAGGAAATTGATAGTGTGATAAATCAGAAAAGTGTTGCAAAAAAGAGTCCACTTTATACTCTTTATCCTATTATAGATAAGGATGGACTTTTGAGAGTGGGAGGTCGGATACATAAGGCTCAAATAGATTATGATAAACGACATCCAGTTATATTACCTAACGACACTCATCTCACTAATCTAATAATACAAGATGCTCACCAAAAAACTTTGCATGGAGGACCTCAACTAATGTTAAACTTCTTGAGAACAAAATACTGGATTATTCGAGCAAGAGATTTAGTAAAAAAATATTGTAGAACGTGTGTGACATGCTTGCGTTACTCTCAGCAAAACAATAATCAACTAATGGGACAGCTGCCAGAATCTAGATTAAAACCTATGAGACCCTTTAAAGTATCTGGAGTTGATTTTACCGGCCATATCAATATTCGATTTTCACCGGGTCGAGGATCAAAATCATACAAGGGGTATATTTGTCTTTTCGTTTGTCTCACCACTAAGGCAATACACCTTGAAGCGGTTTCTGATTTGTCTTCTGAAGGATTTATAGCCGCCTTTCGAAGATTTGTGTCGAGAAGAGGTCGTTGTCATACTCTGTACTCAGATAATGGCACAAATTTCATCGGTGCTGACAAACAATTACGAGATATGTTTAATCGTGCGAAGTTTCAACTGCCTGATGAAATCCAGCATCTTCTGACAAACGAAGGAACTGAGTGGAAGTTTATTCCTCCACAAGCACCCAACTTTGGAGGCCTCTGGGAAGCGGGAGTACGCTCCACTAAGAAACATTTAAAGAGAGTGATTGGGGATTCTACACTTACTTTTGAGGAGCTCACGACTGTTCTCTCTCAGATAGAAGCATGTCTGAACTCTCGTCCACTATCTTATTTGAGCGATAACCCAGAGGATCCAATGCCTCTTACACCTGGACATTTTCTTGTGGGAGAGTCACTTATAACCATTCCAGATGAGAGTTATATGGAAAACCACAAAATTTCAAACTTGAGACGTTGGAAGTACTGCCAAAAATTAATGAATAACTTTTGGAATAGGTGGTCCGACGAATATTTAGTTACTTTAAACCAAAGATATAAGTGGGCCACTAAAAAGATTGAACCCGAAATCAACGACGTCGTGATAATTAAAGAAAAAAATGTTCCCCCTGCCAAATGGTGGCTTGGTAGAATCATAGAGAAGCATACTGGACAAGATAATCTAACCCGAGTGGTTTCTATAAAAACCAAGAATGGTATTTGTAAAAGACCGTGTAATAAGTTATGTTTTTTACCAAGAGCATCTGAGTAGATTGTTATTTTATTTGTATTAGGATATTTTTTATAGCAGAATGTAGTCTATTTTCGTAAACATTTGTGACTTTTGTGCTAAAACTTAATGTCTTAAATTAGTTTGTGTAACATTGTATAATTTTGTCATTTAGAGTTAGTTTCGTGATTTTTATTCATTCAAGAGTTTGTAAAAGAACTACGTCTTTTGGTGGGCGGCATGTTCAGTGTAGTTAGTTTTTCTTTACATTAAGAGATGGCGTTGTCACGATTTTAAAGTAGACATCGTTTTGTTTTGTACTTTTGATATAGGTGTTTTTAATAATAAAGAGTTCAGAGTTAAGAGTTCCGAGATACGAGCCACGAGCAAAAAAGTGTTTCTTTGTCTACCCCTTACCCGAGTGCTACGTGTTGATAAGTATACGATATTTAGTGAGTTTGTAAACAACATAATAATTAAATAACTAACAATCCGTGTATATAAATGCTTATTTTCTCTATTTTTCGGGTAAACTTATTATTCATTTTAGTTTTACTTAACTAGCTTTTACTCGTATTAATATAGGTTTCACATATTCACACATTTTTTCTGAATAAAAGGTAAGCTATGTCGTTTTCTGTAAAGCAGAAAACGTGAATGCAAAATTTTATGACGACTCGTTGAGTAATAATTTGTGAAAGCATAAGAACAAACTCAGATTCACATTTAAAATATTAATAAGTATACGCAACACACAACCATATGTAGCATACAACCATACGTAACACACAAACATACGTAATACACAACCATACGTAACACACAACCATATGTAACACACAACCATACGCAACACACAACCACACGCAATACACAACCATACGCAACACACAACCACACGTAACATACAACCATATGTAACACACAACCATACGTAACACACAACCATATGTAACACACAACCACACGCAATACACAACCATACGCAACACACAACCACACGTAACATACAAACATATGTAACACACAACTATACGTAACACACAACCATACGTAACACATAAGCACAATATACGTACTTATGAACCTGAGGCTTTCAAACCTTAACATAGATTAAGATAAGATATTGTTTATAAATCCGCCCGTCTCGAGAAAATTGTAACTTTTTTGTTTTCTTGTCTTCTAAAATGACGCCAACGTTCCTGATAATAAGCACAGTCGTCTGATAGTAACGACGGCCACTGAGAAATTGACAATCCGCCAACAGTCGCCGCTGTCATACTGGCCTGTAATCCTCTCGACTATTGGGTTTATACCGGGTAATCAGGACGCCAGGTACCTAGGAGGGTGGCTATGGCAAATGCCACTCAAATGTTGTATAACACCAATGTACCTTTTTTACTCCGATAAAATTCGGAAGAATAAGTGAAAGCATGTTACAAAAGCGTGTTAAAATAACTTACACTAATCTCTTTCTGAGCAGCTTCGATCGTATCCTCGGCCTTGGAGACGTTACCCTTGCTCTTCTCAACTGCTTCGTTACCGTCGTAGCTCTCATCTTCTATTTTAAACAGCATGTTTCTAGATAGTAAATAAAAAGAATTCGTGCGTGTAAACATTTTAGTATGAATTTATTAAAAACTAAAGAAATTTCATTTAAATATTAAAGAATTTAGGCGACATTACATTTTTTTTTCAACTAGGTCATGAAACTCACCTCTGTATTATTTAAAATTTATATTAAACAATATCAAATTAAAAATTGTAAATAGTAGGTTACGAGTTAACAGTTTAAAATTTGCATGTACACCTGTACACCTTATAGCTCCGATGTCATAGAAAGCATTCAGTAACTCTGGAAGCACGCAAGGGACACTACGGTGGCAGACTTTTAGATATTTTTGAATCTACTCTCCCGTTTATCAGCAAAGGTAAGTAAAGTTTTTATTCCCTCCTTCTATGTTTATGTAAGTGTTGATGTTTACACAATCTCTTCCACGCTAACAGTAAATGTTTAACACTATAAATAAATATTGCAGATGTAATCGCTAGTCTAAGCCCCGCCCCATCCTCCATGTTACCTATACAAATAAATATAAATGAAATGTGTGTTTCTAATGTCAGAATAACAGAAGTTTTTACAAATGTAAATGTATTCATAACATACATTATAATTTTAGTATATATGGATGTACCCATAACAAAATGCCGATTACTAAAATGTTTGTCAGTCTTTCTGTCTGTTCCGGGTAATCTTAGGAACCGTAGGATCGATTTTAAAGAGATATTCACTTGCACAAAGCTAACGTTATAAGTAATAAATTAAACAAATTTTATTTTCGAAAAAGAAACAGGTATCTGCACAAGTATACTAAACGAAAGAGGCGGTGTCCAGCTGAACGCGCGCCGTACTCGCATTTTTACACTGGAGCGATTTTTCTTCCTGAATTGCATGCGGACGAAATTGCGCGTAGCAAACTAGTCAAAAATAAACAAAGCAGAGAAAACCCTTGGTGCTTACGGAAATTTGAACGACCCCTAAAGATATTTCACTTGAATGGTGACAATACTATAATCATACCAGGCATAATAATGACGGTGTATTGTAATTCGGTAATATTTGGAATCTGGACCTGTTCCCTAATAAAGTATTTAACAATACCGGAGGCCCACATAAATTAAAAGGCCGACAACGCACTTGCGATTCCCCTGGTGTTGCTAGTGTCTATGGACGGCGGTGATCACTTACCATCAGGTGACCCACCTGTTCGTTTGCGTCCTATAATATACAAAAAAAAAATCGCAAAACGATAGAAAAAATTGTTAACTATTAGTTGACAAATGATAAAATCTGATGGTATAATGTGCTTTGTTGTGTATAGACTTACACTTTGGGAGATATTGGAATTACAAACAAAGATAACATTAAGGTTTAGTTATAATGGCTGAATAATCTTAACTTTCTGTCTATAAATTTTTGTTTTAATGTTACTAATAGTAACTACAAAATTACGCCTCTATCGGAATTAATTTTGAGGTTACTTTTTAGCGGCACAAGTGACCGAAGCTTCGTCGTGCAGGTATGGGACTAGCATTACTGTTACATAAGTTAGGTGTACAGGAAATTATAGAGAAACATAAAACGAAATGTTACCTAACGTCTGCAAGCCTGTCAGCTAAATCAGCCAGGTTGTCAGTGAGGCTCGCGCCCGGATTACCCAGTTCCGCTTGAGCGTCTTGCGATAGTCTTTCTATATCGGCCCGTACTCTCTGCAACTCATTCTCAAAGTCGGCATTCTCGACGACTGTCGGTGCTTTTGATATTTTGGCCAGGATCTATATCAATAATGAGAAAATTCCTGTGTATCGTGATTATATTCCATACTACTTCAATGACATTGTATTTATTTTTTTATTTTTCAACAGACTCTTCTATACGTATATGTAGCGGTACGTTAGTACAATATAAAATGTGTCTGCGCGTTGTATTGCAGCCACAAATGAGAACACACTGACTGTAACTAAGTGATTTTACCCTAATTGTATGAGAAAAAGCTACCTTTTGCTGCGTCAAACAGCACTTACAATTTCGCATGCCTTTCCAGCGTGAGAACTCAATAACTGAAATCTTTCCAGGTGCGCTACTAAGTCCAAGCTAATCACTCACTCTAATAATGCTTTGCGCCGACCCAGCCACAATATTCTTTTTTTATTTCTAGTAGTGGTCACCCAGTGGTAAAAGTTGGACCGACCATAATTCATAATTTTTTAAGTTTCTATATTTTTATATATAAGAATTATATAGGTATTTGTGACAAAAAATATCCAAGTGCCCATAGATTAGTACGCGTAATGATTGTAAAGTATAACAAAACGAAATTATAAATAAACGCTTCTCTGTTCGTTGGTGGTAAGGAAAAAACTGTGTCCAAATTATTTTCTTTGCTATCACTAAAGCTCGTCCACAATTACTGAAGAAAACTGGCAAACAATTCATCCGATTCAACGGTATTTCAAAATATATTTTTTTATATCAGTGCAAAAGTTTCATCTACCAGTAAAAAATAATGCGATAGAAATTGAGTCGGTAATGGGCAGGAAAAATTAACGTATAAGTATAATATATACGAGTATGTGCATAGTTGGATATCATTCGTGAAATTATGAACACCGAATTTTTTCTCTTACCTCGTCAAGTTCCTGTAACTCTTTTCTGTGCTGATTCACTGCATCCACGACGAGATTGTAGCAAGGCGGACAGTCTTCACAACCCTGGCCATCAAGGCGACGCTTTTTGTTTTCCATACACCTAGGACATATTTTAACTTGTAAGTTGCTGATAAAATAAATCAAATACCACTTACGACTTCAGGAACAGCTAAACTTTAAGTAAAATGATATGTAGTAGAAATCTAATAGTGAAGAAAAGAATATAAACTAGTATTTTTCCCTTAGTGAAGATTTTGTCTAATGTCCTTGGATATCGTTTTTAAATAAGGGTTTTTTAGTATCACCACTACAATCTATAGCATCACACGGCTACTAGATTATTTTTTTGGCAGATGGTACCTGTCACATCGCCTTCCCTCGACGTTCTCCTGGCAGGAACACTGTCCCGACATGTCGCACTGATAGTTCGTCGAGCCCCACTCGTCACAGTCGCAATCCCTGCATCCCTCCACAGAGAAACCGTAATGATACGCCCGGCACCGATCGCAGTGGATGCTGTAAACGAATGTCGTAAACTCCTTGCGTCTTCAAACTAATCGTTCCCATAATTTTATAAACAGAAATAACTTTTATTAAGTAGACCGGTGTAAATGTGACTTCACATTAACCGCTGGAAGTATAGTTGAAGCTCATAATGATGAAGAATATTAAGAAACAAATAAACAAAACTGTTGAAGACAGTATTATATAAACTCATCTTAATCATTGATCAACACTATTGATCTGTTTACTTTCCTCTCAGACATTTGCTAGTTTTGATAATTCAAACCATTAGATTAATAAATATAGAGATATAAGTGATGAATACTCACCCATCGATACCAGGTTTGCAATAACACTGCCCGGTTTGCGGATGACAGGAGCTGTTGTACGAACCCTCCAAGTTGCAGTCACAAGCTTTGCACCCGTCTCCGGAGTCGATGTTATAGTACCCATCCTATTCATTATTTGCAATGATTTTATTGTGTAGTTTACTTTATACTTATGTATCTATTAAGTACATTGATAAAACTGACCGCGGAAGCTACATAACTGTCCCAGCATATCTCTTTTATAATATAAAGTTCACATATAGCGTTTTCTCCTATCTATCCAGGTGCCTAATGTTATATATATAACCGAGCTCAAAATTTGATTTGGTTTATGTTAACGGATTGGTACGGCTAAGGCAGGGCTGTCCAAACTACATGGGACCCAGGGCCAACAAAAATGACTCAACACATTGGGGGGCCGCAAAATATTTATAAAAATAAAATATAAGTAACTTGAGAGTAACCGTGCGTAATCAAAACTTTCGTCGCGTTGAATGACAAGTGACAAAGCCCAATAAATGACAACGCGCGGTGTCGGGTGTACCTATTATACGTTCGGGGAATTCCCCGAGTTCTCGAGTGAATAGTGTTGTGTGCGACATAATCGAATACATATCCAAAACATTTGAATTTCGTCGCAAGAAAAATAATTTACTCATTTAAAGTATTTAAACAAAGAAGATAAAAAAGATTCCGCGGGCCGCAATAATTCATGCCGCGGGCCGCATGCGGCACGCGGGCCGTGGTTTGGACAGCCCTGTGCTAAGGCATTAGAACGATCCGTGTGCCAGTGCGTATTGCCAATCATACCGTTCAAACGGGAACTCGCAAATGACGGTGCTCCCGCACTGGAACCATACCTTTACCTTTTCCCAACCTTAACATTTTACAATCTTAATCCACGTGGCAACGTCGATTGAGACTGCGGACAATTGCTAGCTGAAAGAGAATTCTAAAGAAAACTGAAAATTGATTATCAAAGATAATTAGTAAACCTACCACTAATAAAAATGCATTACCAAATGAAGCGCATTTAGCAACTCACCTCGCATTTATCACAATTCTTGCCGATAACATGAGGGTGGCAAGTACAATAGCCGGTGAGTCCATCGCACTGTGGTGGACCCTCTGGACTCTCCACGGTACCGGCTACATGACATTCACATGGTTTGCAGTCACCCTTCTTCTTCGGGTCCAGAGCATCTCCGTAGAAACCTAAAGAGAATACCTTGGTAATGATACAGAAAACGAGATACGAGACGCAACGACTAGTTGTTCGTCGCCTCATCACTTGAGGAATTAGCTTTTAGATAAGTTGAGAGCTCTATGGTCCGACTAATTCTCGTTCTGTATTCTTATATAGACGCTACTCTTTAAGACATGATCGGTCATAATTTCGAATGATTATAAGCATTCATGACACGCGACATAAGATTTCATTTCGTTTGACTTGGTTTTATTCAATTATTTTTAAAAACACGCGTGTATACCTTCACGGTAATTTGAATATACTTAAAACTTCAGTACACTTTAGTTCTGCGTTATTAAATAGGGCCTGTACATAATTGAAAAATAAAAGGTTCATATGAGTAGATGTTCTCAATAATATGTTGTAAAGAAATAAATATCACCATACCACTTAAACATTTGTCGCAATGGTCCCCGGCGGTATTGTAGATACACTTGAGGCACTCCCCAGTAGTTCTATTACAGTTCCCAACAGCGTTCAGGTCCACGTTACCATTACACTGGCACTCCTCGCAGTTCTTCTGAGGACCGTACTGCCCAGTCGGATCACCAAAGTGCCCATCGGCGCAAACTTCGCATCTCGGCCCTAAAATAGTAATTTATATATATATAACAACAATACGTGGTGTTTATGTTTTTCAACACAAATTAATATACCCTTGGTTGAGATTTAAGCGCGACTCGTTAAGATTTAGTTTGCATCTGTAATCTAATCAGATATGAATAACCCTTGGCTACTTACCTCCTTTCTGTTATTTCATATACACCTACCAACCTTAGTATGCTAAACATTAAAAAGTACTATTAAGGTGATAGACACTTATTGTATGGTAGTTCGCTATCCAGGCTATTACAGGGTGGATCAATATGTGAACGACGGTGACGTCTGGAAATGACGCCCTCTCTGTGCATCCACCAAAACCGTATGTAATTATTTATAACTATGTTTTAAAAATATGAGCTTCTTGCCGGTTCTTCTCGATGACTGGGTTGTTTCCCGAACCGGTGGTAACTTTGACGTTCATAAGCGCCTTCTCAGGGCGTAAACTGAATAAAGTATTTTTAATTTGATTTGAGTTGAACACAGAACACCACAACACTTGTTTCTATCGAAAAGCAGCAGTGTTCACACTACTTCATTTTGGTATGCATTTCGGTCCAATCCAGTAATCAGAATTACGATGCTCTTGAGGTGTATACATCTATAACTAACATCAAGTCAGCTGCATGATTTTTAGGTAGTTAACATAAGCGGATATAAATAAAAAAATTCTCACCAGCATAACCCTCGGGGCAGTCGGTACAGACGATACTCTGGTCCATTAACTGAATACAACCGCTGTCTTTAGGACATGGACAGGGTTTACAGTCATCGGCTGTGCCCGCTATAGCATTACCATAGAATCCTTTAGCGCATAGTTCACAGTTGCTACCCGTAGTATTGTGCTTGCAGATACAGAAACCTTGAATAAAAAAAATACAGTATTATAGCCGGTTTTTGAAGTGATAAGATAAACAGAGATTTAGCTATCACTTTGAATACCCAACGAGCAGTTCAATAATTATGAAACCGATAACCAATTCTTTAAAAGTGATTCCAGTGTCTAAAATTGATTTTACTATTTTAATTCCTTATTCGTCGAAGCACCAAGAGAGGTTTTTTCACAAAATGAGGGTCGATATTTCACAATTTATGGGTTGTTAATTTTTTTTTTGTTTGAAGACCGATATTTGGCTTAACTTCATCTTAATTATAAAGAACGCATAATAATTTCTTACACAAATATAAAATTTGTCAAAAACTATAAAGAACTAGCTGACCCGGCGAATTTCGTACCGCCTAACAGACGATTCTTTAATTTTTTTAATACTTATTCAGCTATTCGGGACGCTATATAATGTTAAATGTTACCATCGTATAAATATTGACATTAATATATATACGGTACTAACGTCACTCAATTGTTTTGCCTTTTCGGAATCTCTCCACTAACACTTGAAACTTTATGTTATGGTATTAAAGTTCAAATTAACTTTTAATTATTATTACGAATCATTTGTATGGGAGTATAGAAAAGTGTTGTATTTAGACTTTTCAGGCAATTTTAAAAATTTTTCTCTCCGTAAGAACCATCCTCATACTTCAAGGAAGATTCTAAAAAAAAATTAGCGAAATCGGTCTAGCTGCTCTGGAGATTTGCGCTTAGCAACACATTCAGCGATTCATTTTTATATTATAGATATGTCAGTCAAAACTTGTTAGATATTAAAAAAAACAACACTAGCTTGTGTTTTATTCTTTAGTGCATCGTATTATTTTTGCTATAAGTACAGTTACATTTTAGATATAACAGACTTTTTGATATTTATACTGAATTGTTGAGTCCCTTATTTTGTAAATTGTTAAAAAAAATACACACAATTTTATTGAAGAAGAAGAGAAGAAGATGCTTCTTATTCAAGTCGCGAATTAATTTATGCCGATAAAAATAATCAATAAAGAAAAAAAACATATAATTATAATCCATTCTAAATTCCTTACCCGTGAAGACCTCGTTAAAATTTTAGGTACAAGTAAAAAATATTACAAATATTTCTTCAGTATTTTTATATCATACTCAGATGAATTGCTTGAATCCATAATCATATTCTAGAAGGATCTAAATAAATAAAATGCGCTAAAAGCACCTACTTTTCGATATAAAAACAATGTTTGGGTTGTTAATTTTTACCGTTTAAATATCAAACTATTAGTATCGCATAGATAATAAGCCCGCAAATTCCTCATTTAAATTGACTCAAGTTTAACGAACGTTTATCGTATGATAGTGTGTTCAGAAAAACACAATTTAATACGCTATTGTACAGATAAACTACCACTTAAAAGTAGGTTACCTTAAAACCAGTCATTCATCACTTAAATACTAGATATCGATAAACTTTCGTTTATGTATCTTAAATACATATAATAATATAATATACGTATATAAGAATGCAAAAAAAAAACAATATCGGCTGAGAAAGGGGGAAGAAATGATGTTACTTTTTTTTATTTATTTTTTTATATCATCGGTGCCAAACGAACAGGTGGGTCACCTGATGGTAAGTGATCACCGCCCTCCATAGACACTAGCAACACCAGGGAATTCGCAAGTGCGTTGCCGGCCTTTTAAATGTGTGGGCCTCCGGCGCTCTCACTGACCGAACGAAACGCAACAGTGCAGGCACTGTTACTTTACGTCGGTTTTCTGTGAGAGGGTGGTACTACACCGGGCGAGCCGACCCATTCATGCTGAAACCAGTAATAGCTTCAGCGTAGCTCTACCACCTTACTTGTTTTCTCACTACTTATTTATATTTAGATAATAGATAAGTTACGGCAAAATTGATATATATTTACACTGTGGCCATTACATAAACGGTAGATATAGGAACTGTAGCGCCACATAGTCGCTAGTTATATTGAAATAACGTTGCCCGTTGTCCGTTGATAACAGAAACGTTGTCCGCAAAAGAACATTAAACCGTGTCAACTTTCACATTGTTTATCAGTCTCAAATCCATATATATTACAGTATTCAATCTCATCCTAACACATTATAAAGCCCAAGGTATCTCTGTCTGTCTGTCTATCATGTATAAAACGTAAGAAGAATGAAACCTATTTACAGATTTCTTTTCTAAAGTCATTGTTTTCTGTCCAGATCTTAGTATATGTATTGTTAAACTATTTTAACTAATCTTATAAATACGAAAATGTAAGTTTGTTACGTGTTCACACCTTAACCACTGACCCGATAATCGTGACATTTTGCATATACATACTCAAAACAACAAAAAAAAAAGGACGCAGGGTACCTCTTATGCAGAAAGAATGTACACTTTCCGAGGGATAGATAGATTTACATTAAAGTCGCGGGTAAATACTAGTGTGCTTATAACTTTAAAACAAGTGACACGAATGAGATGATTATTGTTTTAATATTTAATCTCTGGCTAGGTTTTATACACGATTTTTTCGGCGACATAACCATATCGACTGATTGATAGGAACTGCTAGCAAGTGGAGTGCAGAAATCGTATTATGAACTAGCGCCAACGGTGTTATTATTAGTGTGGTGATACATATATATATATATACACCCCGCGATACAACTTCATGAAAGAATTATGCAGCGCCATCTATTGATACACTAACAGTGTCATTACTACCGAAAATCTTGACACCGTGATACAGTTATGTGAAGCAATTATACAACGTCATCTATTAACACACACATGACTTAACGTCAATGATATGTGAAAGGGATTATTATATAAAGGTAATGGATAAATTAAGTAAACTTAAAAGGACTACTTCTAAATAAAAAATGCGATTGTAAAGAAAAAAAAGTAAAGAAGTCCGAGATAAAAATAAAATGACTAAAACTACTTTGATAGTGACATCTATCTTCTTCTATTCTATAACAATAATGTTGAACCATCGTGTTTGTATGTAGAAAATATTAAAAAAAAAAAACTTATATTTTGTGACCAGTATATTAAACAATTAAAGTAAAGTGGAGTGCAGAAAACGTATTTTGAACTAGCGCCAACGGTGTCATTATTAGTGTGGTGATACATTTCTACATATATATATATATACACCCCGCGATACAACTACATGAAAGAATTATGCAGCGCCATCTATTGATACACTAACAGTGTTATTAGTGCCGATAATCTTGACACCGTGATACAGTTATGTGAGGAAATTACACAACGTCATCTATTAACACACACGTGACTTAACGTATGTAATATGTGAAAGGAATTGTATAAATGTACTGATAAATTAAGTAAACTTAAAAGGACTACTTCTAAATAAAAAATGCTAATGAAAAGAAAAAAAAAGTAAAGAACTCTGAGATAGAAAGAAAATTACTAAAACTACTTTAAGAGTGACATCCATTTTGTTCTATACTATAATAATAATGTTGAACCATTGTGTTTGTATGTAGAAAATATTTACAAAAAACTTATGTAATGTGAGCAGTATATTATACAATTAAAGTAGGATTTGGATTTTAACAATTTTGTCGGGATATTTATCTCTAAATCTACTTGACAAAATTCATTGAGTTTTCGCAAATAACTTGATCATATTTTGAGGCAACATAATATAAGCTATTACTTCATCGAAACCATTCGAAGGAAAAAGATATCTTATTTTGAAATTTTATTTAACTTAGTACAGTTTATAGAAACATTAAAAGATGGCGCTTCGCTTATGACTTCCACAGGTTTCAAGTCGCAAATCTATCAGTTCCTCTACTTCATTCACCCCAATGTTAGTGAAGCAATGATGCTCTGTTTTTATTTTCAAATACAACACTTTAAACATTATATATAAATAAACTCATAGAGTCCTAAGCTTAATAAAGTAATTAATATTAATTTATTAAAAAATTAAAATTAAAAAATCTTGAATTACAAATTAGATAAAAAACGTTACATAACAAAAAGTTTTAATTAAATTTGCACGCGTTCATTATTAAGGTGACTATATAATCGGCAGAGCAAGATGATCATCTGGTCGATTTTCGATACTCCAACGCATATATACACATACTCGTATACATTAGAAAGAGATAGAGATAAATTACATGTATGCGTCATAAAGTTTTTTCCCCATTTCTAACTTGGCGATTTTCTACTAATCAACTAATGCAACCACTTTAAGGCACTTCGTTCCCAAAGTCAAATATAAATCCTAATAAAACCTATAATGTATAAACGTGATTTATTATTTCTTATTATACCTCTTACATTATCCCTGAATACCAAATGAAAGTCCCTACATACGAAAATGTGTCGACATTGTCGCGAACAGCATTATAACATCAGCATACCCTGCTTATGGATCAATCATGAGAAATATTCGTTCTTATAAAATATCACAGGGTATCTGTGAAAGAACCCTTAAAATAAATATCTCAAGCGACCGAGGATTACAAATATTACATTATCTAAGAACATCAAATCTGTGACTTGCCTATGGAGTACTATCAAATAACTTGTTAATTTAGTGAAACTTGTGATTACTGCGATGCGAGTTAGAGTTAGAATATGAATTTGGTAGGCTGTATTATAAATACTAGACTAATTACAATGTTCAGGAATACCCATTTTATAAGGGCTCCACACGAATTTTGTTTGCATGGCACTAAAAGAGATAATCATGACATTTTGTTAATAAACAAATAATTCGTAATAAAATAATATTGCCATTATAAATTGAGATATAAACTATGTTATCTTTCAAGTTGGATGAAACTGCACACAGAGTGCAGATTTTTTTTCGATCTGACATATCTTGTTGTTCCTGGGGCTTTTACAGATTCACCGGACTACAATGATGTGTATAGAATTTTTTTTTTTTTTTTTTTTTTCGAACTGACTACACTGTCAACCCGGCAAGGCATCCACAGTTTCACCGGACCACAATTTTATAAAAATCGGTTCAGTAGTTTAGGATTCCATTGCTGACAAACGCGTAATTTAAATATATTAAGGACTAGCTGTTGCCCGCAGCTCCGCATGTGTTTTTTTTATAATTGTAAATTACTTCTTATAAGATCAGCTATCTGTCAGTGAAAGTACCATGAAAATAGGTTGAATCGTTTTGGAGATAGTACTACAGACGAAGCCATGGATGACAGCTAGTCTAAAATAAAGCAGCCTATTTCACCCGCTGTAATTTTAACTATCCGTCAGTGAAATTTCTGTCAAAATTTTCGGAGATTACCCGGGACATACAGACAGACAGACAGACAGACAGACAAAAATTTTAAAAATTGTATTTTTGTTATCAGTAACGTGTATACGTTCACATCCAATCAGTAAAAAGTCGTTATTTTGAAATTACAAACAGACACTCCAATTTTATTTATATGTGTAGATAAACGAATATAAAACTGTTCACTACCCTTTTATCTTCTGTTTGTTAACCGATTTTATTTATTTTACTACTTTTTTTATTTAGAGTTTTAGGATTATCGTAAAAGAATTGAAAATAGTAAATTTTTATGCATATATTCTAAGAGTCGAAGCCTATTTATATGCCTCTATTTATCATATTTAATGCTTCTTACGAAAACTATTTACACTTTCCCACTAACATATTTCCCTACAAGTACATAGTTATTGACAAGAGATGGCGGCAGTGACATTTTAAATCGCGCCAGAGTTCCGTGTACATGAATTAACCTAATCACCATTTTTACGAAGCGTTGTTGGAGATTATTCTATAAATTAACTATTTTTTTAATACTTGGTCATATTTCACGATATGACCGGTAGTTAGTAACTGTAATAGTGGAATTGAAATCTGTGTAAAAGACGATTGAGAAGTGTTTCTGAGTGTAATCACTATATTGTATTGAGGGTGGGTGCATGTAAGCTAAAAAAAAAGTATCGTTATTTTATTCATGAGTAGTGTCCGAAGATAAGTATCTATCGTACTCATTAAAATATCGAATCAATAGTATCGATTTTCGTATCTGTCTGTATGTATCCTTGGTTCTACTACACTAATCAAATAATTTTTATAAGGTTTTCACTAACGTTTAGTTTTTTTTTCGGTATATGTATAAGTATAAAATGTATATATAAATTATTTTTCGGGTGCATGTCTAATGTTGGAATAGTTCAAAATAATGTATTTCGAAATCTATTAAAAATACAAAATATATCAGATGTTTACTTTGGTTTTTATTATGTTTGTTTAAACTTCCCATACAGATTCCAAAAAGCCAAATGGGAGGTGAATGATTTTAATATAATTACCTACGCAACTGTTTCA
Organism: Antheraea assamensis; assembly: GCA_035772565.1. NCBI lineage: Eukaryota > Metazoa > Arthropoda > Insecta > Lepidoptera > Saturniidae > Antheraea > Antheraea assamensis. Next base: position 2,141,761 of record JAQQSE010000010.1, on the reverse strand, counting down.
TAGAAAATCAGACCAATTCAGTTACAGTTTCTTATTTAAGTTCGAAGAATGTGTGGCGGATAAAAATTAAGATTTAACTAAAACAATGTGAATAGTTCAAATTATCTGAATAGAGTGACTCTATTTCAAATACTATATAATTATTAAATTATTTTTATATACGTTATTGTTTTTTTACGATCTCAATTGACTTTAAGTGACGATGTGACCAAGATCATACCATGACGTGTATGTGTGTAGCCCCTACTGTTTTGAGAACTATCTACATCGACTGCGCAGCATTTTCCAATGTTATACCACTCGTTGATACAGCACTTGTATGATAATACAATTAAGTTGAATTTCGACATTTATTAAACCGTACATTTTAGTGCGAAATTAAACAGCATTTTTTATTGCGACCACAAACCACAATTTTCGGCGTTACCAAGCGAAATCCATGCTTAGTAGTCGCTCGTTGGATACCTGACGGTATTAACGAAGGTGAGTGCAACGTGTTTTGAACGCTCACCGTTTGTACCGAATACAGGGTCAATTCCGATGGGCCTAGATTTTCTTTGCCTTTTACGCATAATTTTATCCACTCCAGAGTATTTGTTTGGGCGTAACCCAGTTTACCAATTTGCGTTCACGTCCTCGACCTCCCCCTAGACTACATAGGTTATGACTACTGCGACGTATTACACTAAGCTAGGTCTCTTTGTTTAGACCTGGGATAATCCGTTAAATTAAACAAGGCGCTCGCCCTGCCCCTCAGGCAGGGAGTTCATGTAACGCCTCGCCCTTTCTGTTAAGCCCCAGAATAACTAGTTCAAGCACTAAGGATCACATGCTCCAAAGATTTCAACTGTTCGTCGCATCTTTCCTCTCAGAGATAGGCGAGGAGTACGAAGGTTCGACTTCCAGATTGTGCGTTAGAGCCCGTTTTACACGTCTTCACTCTCATTTGTGTACTAATATTGGCCTCTCTCCTCGAATAACGCGTATACATGTCGACACCGATTTGCCCCATCTCGAGCTACAACTCGGACTCAAGTTCTGACATGGAACTCGACTCCATTACAGCTCTCGCGACGGAAATTGACAATTTAACAACCGTCACTTGGCCCCCGAACCGCAAACGCGTTCATCTATCTTCCTCCTTCGATAACGACTGGGCTACCGAAGCGGATGGTTCCCAACGGAAGTACGGACCCTTCTGGCACATGGCCCAATAACGAATACTCGGGTAGAAAAATAAAAAAGGGGCAATAAACAACACGATAATGCATTACATCATTAGATTACCATGGTCATTATTGCATCTTGGTTATTAAATATTCATAAATATTTTGTCAGAAATTTTGAATTGAAACCTTCCAAGCGTGGTGTGACAGGCTTACGTAATTTCATCGGATGCTTAAGGCACTCAGCTAAAATGACGAAAACTAACACAACGGTGGCAAAATTGTTGGACCTCGATAATTTCGCGAATCGTGCTTACTAACCATGCATACATTGGTGAATGCACATTTATATGCGCCGCATTACGGCGTATGTGTATATAGGATCTGACAGCCCAACGTCTATTTGTGCCTTTTAAGACATCCAGCCAAAATAGACAACCAATAATAATATAATATATTTCATAGGGATTAATATTGTATCCGTCTAAATAGCCTTCCAATTACCTCATTGTATGGGACCATTTTATTAGATAGGTGGGTATAAGCAAGCTATCCCAAAAAGATAGGTATATGCCATCGTAGACATTTTTGTACATTTATAAAAGAGGAATATCTCAACTATGCCCTGTTTTGTTATATCCCAAAGGGATTAATTAGGCAACGTTTTCGATGAAAGCTCACAGGCGGCTTGACTTTTTCCGATTGTTTCAACAATTATCATTATATTTCAACCAGTTTACAAAAAAAAACTTTGACAAATTGTATACCTAAACCTTTCCCGTGAATTACTCTATCTATTGATAAAGACCGCATTACAATCCGTTTAGTAGTTTTCGAGTTTATCGGGAACATACAAACAGACAGACGCGGCGGGCAACTTTGTTTTATAATATTTAGTGACGTAGTGATTACGTTATTATTAGTATATATTATATATACATTATTATATATAGTTATTTATGTACAGGTCAATAGTACGATCGAATTATATCCGTCATACGACCAACTATACTTTGAACAATTTAAGTAAATAACAATACCCACGTCTGAAGCAAAATTTTCTTCTCAATGCCAATTTAGATCACAACAAAAATTCGGTAAATTTAGTGGGGGTTTTGTTATTCGTTATTTGGAGAACTTTACATTATCGTTATTGCAAAACAATGTAACGTCACAATAGCGATACATATTAAATAACTAATTATTTTTCTTATAACGATAATAAAATAACTGTCTAGTAACGAAACAATCTGTTTATATTTGGTCATATAACAAAATAATGTTTAAAATCAACACGCGATATGTCCAATTACTATTACACTAAAAACTACAGACTCGTATGTACAAAGTTCTCCTCGACTCAATTAGATCTATATTAGACATGAATATATTTTCCCTATATACTTGTATATTAATGATATGTAGGTAAATTTGTACCTTAAAAAAATCACTGGTTGTTACAACTATCCCTTTAGTTCTTTAGGTGTCGTTATAATAAATATTGACTGTAATTTACTACCAACATTACGCGCTAAAAATGTAGTGAAGGTGGTAGAGCTACGCTGAAGCTATTACTGGTTTCAGCATGAATGGGTCGGCTCGCCCGACGCGCGGGGTAGTACCACCCGACACACAGAAACCCGACGTGAAGTAACAATGGTCGCACTGTTGCGTTTCGTTCGGTCAGTGAGAGCACCGGAAGCCCACATATTTATAAGGCCGGCAACGCACTTGCGACTCCCCTGGTGTTGCTAGTGTCTATGGACGGCGGTGATCACTTACCATCAGGTGACCCACCTGTTCGTTTGCCCCCTATAAAATCTTATTGACGGATTAAATTATTTATGTTTATTTTCTATAACTCCCCATCAGTTTTCCGTGGACTCGTTATGCTTAACAATGGGTATTTAAAAAATAAAGATAGTTACTCACCAGTAGCCGTGTCGCATATGTGGGCGTGTCCATTACAATCGCACGGTATACACGTCGAATAAGGGCCGCCGTTCGCCGGTTCATGTTTGAATCCCGGGGCGCATTCCTCGCAGTAATCGCCCACGTATGCCTTGGGGCACGAACACTTCTCGACCCAATTCGCTGAAGCTGATCCCTTCTCGCGTCCTATCTTCGCAGTATCCAGTTTGAAATTCATTAGGTATCCTATACCGCCTTTGTTGTATGTTCCTCGTATTTTGATTGCTGTTAAGTTTTGTAACATAGACATGAACTCGAAGTTCGAAAGCGTCGGCGTCCATCCGTAACGAGGGTCTTCGTGGAGTCTGAAGGTGTACTCTTGAGGCTGGAACAATCGTTTTATATGTTATAACTAGCGACCCGCGAGGCTTAGCATCACCGCAACATAGTGATGTGTCGTAATAAATATTCCAACGATATACGTCTGTTTTTGAAGCTTGGATATTTGTAGTAACCGAAGTCATATAAGCATATTAAAAATCTTGACATATTTTTTTTGTTGGGCGTTATTATAATGCTGTGTATAGCTTGTAAGTTATCAAAGTGAGTTACGGGAACCTCTAGGGTGTCGCCATGCGAGGGTAGGGGAATCACGACAAGATTTACATTATTTATATTATATTATTTAGGCACAAATTGTCCTAAATTACTCCTAAAATTTACTCAATTTGTGACAAAAAACTATAATTGACTCGATTGCGACTAATACCAAGGCCACTCATCACATTACTATTAAAATTATTTGTTACCTTTTATTTAAATAAAAAGTATAATTTCTTCAACAAGCAATTGTATTATTTTCTTTGGGGAGGGGAGGAGAGGGGTGGGGGCATTTCATTAGTTAGTTAATGGGTTCGTTGTCATCTAGACACTTTTAACACTTTTCGTGGAGCCAAAAGTTTTTTAACCCTGTTGTAAAGTATTCATTGAAGTAATATGCTATAAAGGTAATTTTAATCTGTACTAAATGCCCAACGTAAATCACATATTTCATTGAAAAAAGATTAATAGTGTATTTGCCGAAATAGCGTGTCGCAAATAACCAATTATTTTAATAGTAATAATCCACGGCTTCGCACTCGTTTTCTATGCAATAATTATTATTTCCACCTTTTTATTTTATATCTATATACAGATGTGTATATACCTAGTAACAAAGGCGTGGGTGGCGGAGTGTCCGCATCCAACTGACTTACGACCACCAATGTACAAGGGCATAAATACGCCAGTGTCTATTAATAAAGTGAAACTTTTTTTACATAGCATCAAATGTTTTCGTCCATCTATCGACAATCACATTACTGTTGGCTGCAGAGTAGGGATAAAGATAAACGCGATCGACTGAGCAGCCAAAGCCAATATGGCGTCGTCCATGGATCAATACAAAAGTTTCACTTGCATCGTGGTTTCATAAAACCACACCATTATTTTTAGTTTGCTTCTTTCTAGGTATGTACCAAGCAGTCGTAGGTTTGAAAGAAGACATAAAAGCGATGACTAGCAATGAATTGCTGATCTCTTGCTGGTCTCCGTTATTTCTGTATTGTATTGTACTTGTTAGATAGTGTAAAAATGAATTAAAATAATATCGCGTATAATGTGAAACGTAAATAAGTTAACAATCGCAAGGATCTGCAAAAACATCACACAGGCGGACTGGAGCTGCCATCTTTTCAAAGGAGGTAACCATCTCATTGATAAATTATTAAAAGTAAATATCACTTCATAGAAAAGATACGAGTAATAAAAAAAGGTGTGTGTGCGATTCACACACGATAGAAGTGAAACTACAGTAAATCGACAAAAGAATGAGATGAATATATATAACAAGAGTAGGATAATTACAAAATTTATTTGTTTAAAAACGAAAGTATTTTGATAAATTTTAAAAGATATTTTTTTATTTTATTTAATATAAATATATATGTTACATAATCTATTGCTCAAGTTCCATATTTTCAGTTTCAACAAACAAGATATAAAAAAACTCACAAACACTGTTAAATAATAACACACCACGCTGACTTCTTACTAAAAAGCTGTAATACGCAGCCGCATACAGTGTACAGTAGTACACATACTTTTCACATATACTAACACACGTTAAATGCTCAAATACAAGCAAGTATTAAACAGTATTCTGGCTCACTATTTCACTTCAAAAATAGTATGTATATTTCTGTCTCATTCTTTGCCGGCTTCATCCTACACATTTTTGTATTTGTGTCTCTTACCTGTCGTTTTTTCCGTTGCATCCGGTTTGAAATCACAACGATTCTAAAGAAGTTTCACTTCAAAAATATATATAAGTATATTTTATAAATGTTGTCCTAAGACAATTCGCATTATTGTTGGTATTTGTCACTCTTTTTTTGATTTTTTTTTTTTACATTATATTAGGTATCAGCATGTATAGTACATATATAGTGAAAGTGGTTTTACAAAACACAATAAATATGTATGTATATACGAACCTGATCAGTTGGCTCAGGATTGTTCTGACCATATATATTCATAGAGACTGATGCACGGGAACCTTCGAGGACAATGTCCTGGGATGACGGATACCCCCGGGCCTCGCCCAAACGAAGAGTGAATTTGAGGTCGTGATTGTATGAAGGCCGCTGGTCTCCGAGGAATTGATTTGACGTCACGAAGTATACTATTTCACCACCTTTCGATGCTACCGCTGTAAGATGACGTTCTTAATGTATCTCCTCTTATTTCACGTTCAAATATGCACATTATTATGTAAAGGTCATCGATACGTCGAATAACGTAAAATTATAAAAGCGGCATGTTATGACGGCCGTTTTGACGCATTACAATAGTGACGTGAAATGTCCATTTATTTTAGACAAAAATATAATTATATGCTCGTTTGTTTTGTATAAAGCAATGAGGCGAGTTCGTCGGACGTGGTAGTTGTGTTGGCGAACGATCCTATATAAATAGAGATATAATCATATATAGGATATAAATATATAATTTCGAATTTTGACAAATATAAATTCCGAAGTGTATTGTAAATAAATACACTAATAATTACAACTTGTCAAGGATTCTATCAAACAGCGTTGATATTTGTTCGTAAAAATGTGAAGATTTATTTGCGAGACCATATTATATTGGGTCTTCTTAAAATTCGATAAATGGTAGTGCTAACTCCACGTCACTATTGACAATAGAGAACAGCTATTTGCTCATCAAAAGTACTTATTGATTTATACGAAACTTCATTTGCGGACAAGTGACAAAATGGACATCATAACGTGCCTCTATTATAGACTCCTACAACGTGATTGGTTAGGTAACTGTCAACCTGAAGAAGAATCTATCTCGTTTAATGCTCCACGATCTCTTAACATGAGGCAGTAATTCAACAACTGAAGTCGTTACTACATTTATACTACAAAAAGGGTAGTTCGAGTATACTAAGATGTAGGACCTCATGATTCACTGACGATCATATTTCAGGTAGATAACCGCGAAGGAATCAGAACAGGCTTTGTTTCTATGCTATTATTTCATCATGACATTTTAATTTATCGTTCACCAGGAAATTTGAATACCTACTGATCCACCGTCACTCTTAAAATCTGCTAATCCTTCAGAGTGACAACTTAACAAGGGGAGAATAAGTGAGGCAATAAAATACCTATGTTCTGTGTATTCGCATTGAACTGCAAGATTGCAGTTTTCTCTTGATCGTCTTCTGCAGCCCACTTCTCGGAATCTCTGATGAAGTGAGCGCTCAACTCGTGAGCTTGGTACTTAGGCGCCGAGCTGCACTGTGACGAATGACCGAAACAGAAGCACGGGGTGCATCCAAACTCATTATGTATATCCAAATTGAAGAAGCCTGGTTTACATCTGAAAATAAACGATGTTCAATCGACGAATAAATAATCAATGTATTTTTTCACAATTTATTATTTAAACACTATAAAGCATTTGTCAAACTGTTGTGTCACTAAACATTATTTTGAATCTTTTGGTCTGTCTATTGTACATTAGATCATAAATTTACCATGCGACTGTGATTTGCGATTTGCGACGTAGCAAATACAATAATTTAATGGAATTTGAAATTGCCAACTCAGTGAACTGAGTCGCATTTTTCCTTAGGAAAAAAACGTTTATACGGTTTTTGGAAATATATAAATAGGCAGTGGCGGATTTGCCCCAAGCCCCACGAGGCCCGGGCCTAGGGCGGCCAAATATTAGGAGCGGTCAATCATGACAAAAATTCACTGATGATAACAAGAAATGGAAAAGGAAAGAAAAGGGTTGGCTGGTACTTACTACATGGCCTGGGGCCTAGGGCAGCCAAGACTGCAAATCAGCCACTGTAAATAGGTAATAACACACTCACTCCCTGCATCGCCTTCCTTCGACGTTTTGCTTGCAAACACACACGCCGGTTAGTGGATCACACTGCGGAGTGTTGCCGTAAGAGCCTGACTCATTACATCCGCACGGTTTACATCCTTGATTTGTGAATTCATAGTGATTTGATGCGCAGACGTCGCATTTGTCCCCGGTTACACCAGGCTTGCACTGACACTTGCCTTCAGCGTTACATTGTAGGCTTCGCGAACCTTTGAGGACGTTCAAATTGTATCTTATACCGCATTATTACAATTTACACATTCAATATAAAATAGACAATTTAAACAAAACGACGTCGACTTTAGCTTTTTTTTAATACTTTATAGGTAAACGTTTTTGACCACAATCTCATCTGATGTTAAATGGTGATGTGGTCTAAGATGGTAAGTCACGCTTAACCTAGAGAGAGACTGGCTCTCAAGTGCAGCTGCCGGAACACACGAACAGGTGCTTGGCGACAGATTTTCAACTTGAGGGTGGTAGCTAGCCAGACGGACTTAGGAAAAGGCCTATCACCATGCAAATCCATGCTATCCGTGCATCCTTAGCATAATATATTGTGAGGTTTTACTAGTGGTAAGAATTGGAACATTTGTGGAGCACCCTTTGTGGAGCATTGAAGGGCATAAGTTGTCTCTAAAACTCTTCATACATTATTTGGCTAGTGAATATATATTTATTTTAATTGTTTACGTATTGTTGAGTAAAGGGGTTAATGTTTGTTTTAATGATTTGTGGTTGAAGGAGCGGCATAAATATGCGACACTCCTTAGGTCCTGATGGTGACCGGATGACCATCCATATTAATTATGAATTTCACAAGTGAAAAGCGATAGCAGAAATGTCGAAAGGTTACTATCAATTTGGTAAACATTCGGTCATAATCAAACCTTGGCAGAGTAAGGACAGTGGAAACTTTATGTCCGTATTACCAATATTTTCTTATGACTAAAACTGTAGAGAAGATTATATATAAAATGTAGCAGCACCTGTACAAGATTCGATATTGCGGTTGGGATTGGACATACATGACCTAAGAGGACCTTATCATTCGGTGTAATGCATGCCTCTTTCCTCGCTAATATAAAAAATGATTTATACAACATTACAAATGAAAATGCAGTTTAGCAACAAATTACTATAAATTTAAGAAATATATTCGACGTAATGTAAAATGTAATCAAATCAGACTTACCAATCGAGTTACAGTTACAAGGGAGACATATCTCTCCAATTCCTTGGAAGTAGTTCTCCCTGCATCGTTCACAGTTGGCACCGTCGCGGTTCTCGGCGCAGTCCATGCAGTGGCCACCGTGGCCGGTTCTCTCGTATAAATCTTTGTCGAAGTAGCACTTGTTCGAGAATCCGTTGCAGTTGCACGCTGATGAAAGACAATCTTTTGTATCATTACGGTCACCTTAACTATTTACATTTGTTTTTTGCTTTGTACCTATATTGTCCGGTAGAACTGTAGAGGCCTGACGAAGCCAACAGTGTATTGAATAAAACAAAAAAAAAAAAGCTTTGTATCTCTTAATATATATTTTTTCCAAATAAGAAATGTATTTAGATATTTAAATTAAAAACTTGAATTTACTTATATCAAATAAATAAAGGAATTATTGTTATCTGATTTGAAACGTATTTGTTTCAAACTCAAGTTAATTCTATATATCATAGGGAGCCGCATAAAACATTACGTATGAAATAAGAACAGTATACATATATGGTTCAAAAAGTTTAATTTAATACAGAATTGTGTCTCATTCAGTAAGTAGTATTATAGTGTTTTTGGTTTGTACGATGTAGATTTATTAAAGAAGTTACAATGTACAAAACTAAATGTGTCTGTCAATTGATAGAATAATTATTCTTTTCCGATTATGTTATTTTCCCGATGGAGATTTAGGTTCGCATATCGATTGTGGTTTCAGTTATCGAGTCTTTGTCTGCTTCAAGACGCTAATCTCCTAAACTATTACATGTATTATCATGAGGCTATCGCTGGTGATTTGAACGTACTTTGGAACAATACATAGTCCGTCCTACTTGACTTTTCCCCATGTCAGTGTTGAAAATAAGGATTTCTTCCAACCGTCTAATAATACTATCAAAAACATTGTAAGTAAAGCAGCTTATATAAATAAAAAAAGCGTAAAACATTGTTATTTTTGTTGTTATACTTCTTTTGGCGCGTTAGGGAAAAATGAGGAGAGTAAATTTTTACGATGCGCGCGCACACCGTCCCGAAAAACCGACACCCTAAAGTTAGCTATAGTCAACATTTTATTCAAAAAAAGTATATATGTATTAAATACCCTTTTCCTATTGTTAGTGTCGTTTTTTCTACCAAAGGTAGAATAAGGCGAAACATAAAACTTTTGAAAAGATTTTTATCTTGTTACGCCAAAGAAGTATAACTTCTAAAACGTGTACATAATTAGTACACACGCACACACACTTTTTTTTAATAAATGTCTAAATAACAATGGGTGTTGATACATCCAAGATCGACAAAGTCGAACATTGTCTCACCGATCGCCAGGAACTTTGATATATCTAGAAAATTTTCTATGAAGATGTTTTTTATGTTTATCCATTACCAATAACGCTAGGTTGTGTTCAGTTGTTAATAAGTTTTATAATTTAATGCGAACGAATTCACGGGTCTTTGCTAATATTATATAAATATATAAATACAGAGTAAAATCGCAAAATACTTTTACAATAAAATAAGGAATATACCGACATTATCAAATAAATAATATATTAAATCATTGTATTGACGAGCTTAAGTATAACACTGGTACTTTCTAATGCGGCTCGGATAATTTATAAATTTGTTTCCTTAATTTCTAAATATGAGAATCAACTTTAACGATACATGAATCCTACCGGAGTTACCTTACGAGGCTGGCATAGTCATCAAGGATGTACTGAAGCCTCGTTAAAATTAAAAAAAAGTTATGTACTAAAACAACAACTAACAAACTAACAAATTCCTAAATCATAAGCATATTCGTTCTCACATATATACATTTGTGTTATCATTTGTTTTTCGTGCGACAGTAACAAGAGTATTATGTGTTTTTTATTTTATGTGATTGTAGTGGTGTGTGTTTGTGGTTGTTACTTTCTATTTAATTTTTATTTTTCACTTGTTAGTTAGTTATGCAATTTAGTTATAAATTAGATGTTTGTTATTTTACTGTATATATAAAAGTTTGGGTTAGTAATTTAATTAAAAATGTATATTATTAGTCCATTGAAAAGTTACATTTGGGGTTGCGTTTTTTAGAGGACGCAATTTTATTTTTTTGATGTGTAGGGGGGGTCAGTGTAAAGCTAAAATCAAGTTTGTGGGGTCGCTGCCCTTGTCCCACGGCCGCCATCTTGAAAATAGGGGTTGAAATGGTTATTACGATTTATCTCTTAAACTATTTATCTGATAAAAAAAATTATTAACATTTTTTGTTGCAAATTTAATCCTCTACAACTTTGGTCCAGTACCTTTTTGTCGTAGAATTATAAATAAAAAAGTTATAAGCGAAAATGTTCACAAATTCGAGAAAAAAATTTATACTTTTCGATATAACTTTTTTTTATCATTTTACGAAAAAATGATATCAGACCATTTTTGTAGATCGTTTTTTAAGGATTACCTTTTATAAGCAACATTTTTTAATTAAGTCAATAGCTAAGGTTTTACAGTGCTCCGAAGTGAGTATTATTTTTCAGTAGTCTTAACTATACATATATTATACGTGTGTACTAATAATGTGTCATCAGTTATTTTCTTTTTTTTTTATTTCGTTATTATAATTTTCTTAATTTAATTTAATTTTCTTATTTTCTCATGATGGAATAATAGAAAAAGCACGCTTAAAAATTCTAAATGCTAACAAAAAAAATAGTTTTTTACTGAAGTTAAAATCGTGTCTAAAATCATTCGAAATCGTCTTCACAATTAAAAACAGAATAAAATACATCCGCACGTAGAGAAATATGTAGCACAACTAAAAGATATAAGTTGAACGACAACACAATATCATCAGCTATTCTTACAATAAGAGAGGCTAGAAATAATAATAATAATAGCAGGCAGATGTTCTTTGTGGTCACTTTAAGTATTTTCTACCTGGACAGTATTCTCAGTAACGGCCATCAAATTTAAAATTATTTTAAAAATCAATAATTGTAAAATTCTGTAACGGAGTGGAAAAGAGTCAATAATTAATTATTAATAATATTGCAAAATTAATAATTACAAAAATTATAATAACAAAATAAAAAAAAAGAAAATAACTGATGACACATTATTAGTACACACGTATAATATATGTATAGTTAAGAGTACTGAAAAATAATACTTACTTCGGAGCGCTGTAAAACCTTAGCTATTGACTTAATTAAAAATGTTGCTTATAAAAGTTATTCCTTAAAAAACGATCTACAAAAATGGTCTGATATCATTTTTTCGTAAAATGATAAAAAAAAGTTATATCGAAAAATATTAATTTTTTTCTCGAATTTCTGAACATTTTCGCTTATAACTTTTTTATTTATAATTCTACGACAAAAAGATACTGGACCAAAGTTGTAGAGGATTAAATTTGCAACAAAAAATGTTAATAATTTTTTTTATCAGATAAATAGTTTAAAAAATAAATCGTAATAACCATTTCAACTCCTATTTTCAAGATGGTGGCCGTGGGACAAGGGTGGCGACCCCACAAACTTGATTTTAGCTTTACACTGACCCCCCCTACACATCAAAAAAATAAAATTGCGTCCTCTAAAAAACGCAAGGTAAGGCCTAAAAAATGTAACATTTCAATGGACTATATACTGAAATCGTTATTGGCGAAACTGACATTTAACTTGTACTTTTTGTTTTTTAAAATGTATAGCTGTAGATTTCTTTGAAATAAATAAATAAAATAAAATAAATAAAACCCATCCATATATATACAAATCGGTCATATAGTCTTCTAAAAAATCACGTACCTAACAACATACTGAGAAGAACCCTTCATTTTTTTAAATCGATTCAAAAGTACTCGCACAGAAATTACATAGTATAATACATTTCTCCAAATATTATTTACACAAACAATAGAAAAATTATTGATAATTATTTGAACGCACAGCGAGCGTGCCTCAATGATTCCTGATGATTCGAATCCTAGCAACTGAGTCGGAGCTTTCGGTGAAGGAAAACATCGTGATGAAACCATAGCTTGGTGGTAGGGCTTTTTCTAAGTCCGCCTGACTAGCTACCACCGTCAAGTTGAAAATCTGCCGCCAAGCACCTGTTGATGTGTCCCGGTAGCTGCACTTAAGAGCCAGTCTCCTTCTAGGCTTAGCGTGACTACCATCTTAGACTACATCATCATTTAACATCAGATGAGAATGTAGTCAAACACTAACCTGTAACGTATAAAATAAAAATGATTACTGTACATTTTTACTTAAAATAAATAACATTCTGGTCCACAGGGTTTTCAATAAACCTGTCCGTCATGTTTGAATAACTTTCACGTAGCTTTGAGTATTCCTCGAAAAACTATTTACACAAGCGATAAAAACACAAAGCGATATACAGCACCCTCCTTTTGACTTGGCCCATACGAGGAGAAGACCAAGATAACCGTCGGCTATAGTTTAGCTGCGTATAGCGTTACCGTTGTCTATTATTACCCTGTGCGATAGAGATAACGCTTTACGAAACCATAGTAAACCTGATCTTAGCCGGATGTCTCACTCTTCAGTCCCACATGCCAAATCAAACGTCAGATACTGTACGTAAACCGAGCTACAGAATCGCGTTTATCTTGTATCAAATTAACTTTTTGCTCTATGACCCTGCTAAAGGAAGTAATTTCTTACTATTTATCAAGTTGTTATGCTGACTGACTTTATTGAAAAAAATTTAATGTGTCATTTTATCAAAAATGAATAATTGCCACACAATACCTAAGAACACATTTTCACAAATATTTTTCTTTACCTATTTGCTGTACCATTATAATTTGTGTCATGTAATGTACGTTAATATTATTAAAGCGATCCCGTGTTATATTGTATAGTTCTTATATTATTTATATGTTCTCAGTTGGCCGTCGGGGCTGAGAGTGAGTCATCCAGCTAAAATCGGATTGATTCGGTTTTGTAAAGCATTCCCTCTACCGCACAGTGCAATAACTGTGATAGACAAAGACAACGCTATACAAAACCGAACTAAGCCGACCATGTCGATCGTCTCCCCGACGTGCCAAATCAAAAATCAGGTATTGTAATACATTATTTCTAAAAAGTACTGAACTCTCGAATACAAATACCGGAATATGTGTACAAGCGTTTGACAATAATTGGGTTTTTATTTGGATTATTAGCAAAAGCCTTACTGCCACAATGCTATGAATTCAATACTATTTTACCCTTCACATTCGAAACTTGGGCTCATTATAGAGATATGAACTGCGCCGATAGACGCGATGTCCAATTACGCTACCACAAAAACGTCACAACTTAAAATATTGTAGGTACAAACTTCAAGAAATCATCATGTTTAACAATAGTCCAATTTAGGGACTTCTACTCGATTGGCTAGTTTCTGACAACCTACTAAATACTAGCAAGTGTATAGTGAGAAACTAGAAACCTTCATGGTTACTCCCTTCCTTGGAACGATCATAGCTTCTGAGCAAATTTAATTGACGTCAATCGCTAGCTTATACAGTATTGGAGTTTTTGGCGGGACCTTAGTCTGTCAGGTAGTGGTTTTTATATTTTATTCATAATCTTGTGTTTTTAGACTCTATATTTTGTAATATTGGTGGTGTTTTACGTAATATAGTTCGGTTATTATGCACAAGTGAAGTGGATGGGTAATAATACCACGGAACATGCATTCTGAGATGCCACCAAAACTCCATGGAATGTTCTAACAAGGAAACCACCATCTTGTTAGAACATTATAATTATCACAAGACACTTACTTGAAACAAAACATTGACACTGGCAAGTGCTTCTGCGGTGCCAAAACAAGAAGAAGAAGAAGCTTATACAGCACAAAATAATAGAAATAAAATATTTAAATTACCATTTATAACAATGTCAAAGATTTTGATTTTCCAATTAATTGCGAACTATGTCGTGACTAAATGCATCTGGGGTATAACACTTTCGCTATAGTGGTAGTTTTAGGCAAATCTTGTTTCGGGATCAGCCTGTGTATACTCAGTATCATGTGGCGAGAGTCTGTACTCTACTGGGTCGCGCACACCATGATCATTGTGATATCATCACAGCACAGCATCACAATGACTCAAATCTGGTAAATCACGTTTATGAATCAGTCTGTATATAATTGACAGCCGAGAGTAGTCCAGGCCGGCATGTAAGTGGCGACAGGTGATGAGGCGTATTCATAGCGGTAGTCGCCGTTGTTTTTTGGATTACAACGTTCTTGTTAATAAGTACAATGAAGTTTTATATCGTGTGGCAATAAAACTATAACAATATTGAAAATTATAATGTTTATCAAACCTATAAGAGTAAATCAAAGTTTAAAAAAAAAAAGTTATTTACATGGTTACCGTCTATCACACACAGCGCTTTGTCATTCACTATATCTACATAACTATAAGATTTAAATAAAACTGGTGTCATAATTATTAGTATACATATGAATAATTCGCATATCGTTATAAATTCGCATTGCTTTTATGAATAGCTTTTGCTCGCGGTTTCCATCGCGTTAGCGTAGATTTTGACAATGAAATACAGTCCATGTTACTCTTTGATAATGTAGCCTTCTTTATTAAAAGGAGTTATTCTATTGATTCATTTGTTTATCGGTTTATCCATTCAAACCAAAAAGCCAAATCTTTTACTTTTAAAATAAGTGTATAATTTTTTTTATATACTTTATAAGTTAGCGTTTGAGCACAATCTTATTTGATGTTAAATGATGATGTAGTCTAAAATGGTAAGTCACGCTTAACCTAGAGAGAGACTGGCTCTCAAGTGCAGCTGCCGGAACGCACCAACAGGTGCTTAGCGACAAATTTTCAACTTGAGAGTGGTAGCTAGCCAGGCGGGCTTAGAAAAAGCCCTACCACCATGCTATGGTTTCATCACGATGTTTTCCTTCACCGAAAACTCCGGCTTAGTTGCTAGGATTCGAACCTCCGTCCTTCGACGCTATGTCCGAACACACTACCAACTGAGCCATCATCGCTTCATAATAATGATAATGATAAAACACATACGAATGGACAAACAGTATTCCAAATTACATAAATTATATACATGACTAGTTAAGCTCGCGATTACGTACGCGTGTATCACTTATTCGTTGTAAATAAGCACAAATATACATTTCCTTTACGATCGGTTCAACGATAAAAGTGTGATCTAAACTAATGGTGAGTCTTAATGATGTAGATGACCAAAAACATATGGGTACCAACTTCCACGCTGATCGATGAATTACAACCTAGTTCATAGTTATTATCGATTTCAGATATATCAACACCCACTTTATATATATATATATATATACAAATGTAGAAGGCATAGAAAAAAATAAGGTCGACGTTACTTAATCTTATATACATGTAAAAGCGTTATAGTGGTTTTTTAAAACTAGAAGTACATCTACGTTTGTATTCGAATGATATTTTTTCCAACTTATATAACTTACTTATATATTGATAAAATAAAACAATATCTGTATAAATTATTGCCTATCTGTTATTCTGATTTATAAAGTAGGTATATAAAGTACAAAAGTACATCAAAACCCGTCGTGTAGTTTTTGCGTAAAAGAGTGACGAACATCAATTCATTCTTACAAATTTTCTTATCTACAATATTAATAGGTATTAATAGGTGGTTGGATTATACGTTTACTATACTTTAACCCAAAAATTGTTTGGTTTGATGAAACCACGATGCAAGTGAATCTCTTTTTCGGATCGTAGGCATTTAACTGAAAGTTTTCGGAAAGTTATTCGATTTAGGGTATAAAAATCGCGTTTTTAATCTCAACTTAACAATTGGAAAATGGTAATAATGATCATGGGAAATAAATAGTAGACATGACACTCCACTATACATTTTAATTTCAAACTGTGTATTAAGATACCGTAATACATAATTAATATAATAATTCAGATGATGGAAGCATTTTCAAAACCGAGCACAATGTTTATTTAAATCATTGAATCTTTTTGAATTGAGTCATAGGCGTCGCCATAGTGGCCATGGCTGCTCTGCGCAGCGCCTTTCACTTTACCCCTACTCCGCGGCCGGCTATAATGCGACTGCCGATAGATGGACGAAAAAAATTTGATGCGATAAAAAAAATAGTTTCAATTTTAAAAAAGAACATCAATGAACTTTCAGACATTTCGAAACGGACAAGTACCTGTAACCG
The DNA here is from genome assembly GCA_035772565.1 of Antheraea assamensis. Lineage (NCBI taxonomy): Eukaryota > Metazoa > Arthropoda > Insecta > Lepidoptera > Saturniidae > Antheraea > Antheraea assamensis. The sequence continues at coordinate 2,124,787 of JAQQSE010000010.1, read as the reverse complement.
GGCCCGAAAAAGTACAAAAGCATCCATGTGACTAGAAATAATTACTTACCTTATCATTTTAATACAAGCTATCAATTATCAACACTGTTCTTTGTCGTATGTTTAAGTATGTCAAACCATGATCAAACCTTGTATAATGTTACTGTAAATAGGTAATATATAAAGCGACGCGCACTAACCCTTGCATTCGTGAACGTTGGACGGAGAGGCGCGACCCCACGGAGCATCATTGTAAAAATCTAGACACCTCTCGCACTCTCTGCCAGCCGTGTTGTGTTCACATCTGTAAATGAAAATTTCTATGACATCAACGGCACATTGTATTGTACTAAAACGGCAGCTCAAAGGTTCGATTTTGACATAAAATTGAATTTGATCTGTTGAATGTTTATTTGTTTTGTTTTTATCTCGGTATTCTGATTCTCCCTTCACTCTAATACTGATTCATTGATTCTGTTTTTAAGTTTCAACCTTATTCAGATTTTTTAACAAACAGTGTACATATATTGTATATTAGTAGACGTAAAGACCGTTCGGTATGACGAATAGAGAGTTATAAATAAACGCTTTTGCTCGTCGACGGTATTGGAAAAGAGTAATTGTCTTCAATTTTTTAATGATAACACTAAAGCTCGAGGAAATATAATACTAAACAAAAAAAAAACTGTTTGACAAACACAAAAGAAAAAGGTACTAAACTGTTCTATGTTCGCTTATTTGTATATAGATACGAGATGTACATTGGCTTATTTAAGATCAATAAATTCCAAATAACTATGTCAGATCTCTGACACCATGAACTAAATGACACGATGTGAAGAAAGAAGAAAAGTATTACCTGCAAGCTCTAGTTCTTGTCCCGTCGGGAAGTTCTTGATTGTCACATACAGAAGCATGGCCATTGCACTTGCATCTGGCTCCGACCGCCACGTCAGCTATGGCGTACCAGTAGGACTGAAGCACTTGGAGGTCACCGAAGATCTCGTCTCCGAAGGTATTAAGACGGTCGAGTGAGATCCGCAAGTCGGTCGCAGTGACCCAGTCCTATTACAATTACGAGTTCATAATTAGTTACTCGCATTTCTTGTAGGCGGCAAAAGATAAGGGTAAGAAGATGTAGAATTCCCCTCTTTTTAAATGAGATTTGAGAAAATTAGCCACACCTTTCCTCCCAGCTTAAACTCAAGTAATAAATAGACATCCCTGTAGGCTTACAGTAAGAAAATATTTGAATTGCATTTTCCTATTTATAAATAGTTTTTCTACAGAGCGAAACTCTCTATAATTAATTCTGAGTAGTTAAGACTGTTCTAAATACATTAGGCTCATTAGGCTAAAAGAGAACAGGAATTCCTCTCGATCAGTTTTTATAGAAGATCCCAAACATATATACAGTGTAGATCCCTTTAAATTCTGGTAAAAAATCAAATTTCTATGGGTATTCTGCCGCACGTACAATAAGTGTCCCGAGGAACATTTTGGTGCAATCGCTATTACAAATATGCACTTTACGCCGTACATTACATACATAGCACGCTTTTTGGATATTGTAATTCAATCAATTGTAATTTTAAAAGCAAAATGGTAATAAAAAATGTAACAATTGCACATAAGATAATCACAAAAACCTTTCATTGAAAAATCTGTAACAAATAACAACTTACCTGTAACTCCGGACTGCTGTCGAAAGTGTAGGCTGATGGACGTCCTTCTAGAGTCGAAAAGAGCACGTTGCCTCCAGATAGCGGCGATATATCAGAGTACTCGCTTGTACATAACGCCCTTGTTTCAGCGCCTAAATCAGCAGCTCGCTGTTCTTGGACTCCGTAAGTGTCTCGGCATGATGCACTGTTTCGATAACGAGACATTTATTGGGAATTATGATCACGGTGATCATAAAGACTGGATTTAAACATTCGTTAAAATACGATCGCCAACTTTTCACTTTGTCTTGGTCTGATAAAAGAAAATGACAACTCCCTCGCACTTCGTACGAATTAATAACAACTAGTGAAAGATATTGTTTAATAAAAAAATGATTATTTTTATATTTAAGGGAGAGAATTAATTTTATATAAACTCACCTGAAGTATTGAAACGGTTCCCAATCTTTACTCTCGCTTGTTTTTTTGTAAATGGCGAAACTTTGCGGACGCGGCGAATAAAACACAATCCGCACGTAGGTAATATCATATGCCTTACCTAAGCAAACAAGTTATAACATTAATCAATATAATAACTTTCTCATTATTTGCATTGCGCTAATAAAATAGTGGGTGTAATATTTCATCTTATTAAAAAAAATCTTTGACTCCTAACATTCGTTACTGAAGCAAGTTCCACTAGAGGAATGTATTGAATTGTGTCTAACAATAAGTCAAGTTAAAACGAGTTATCCTTGATATTAAAAAAAATGTCATCTAAGTTAGCCAGGTAATTTTTTTTATCAAGTTTTAAATAACTAATGTGCCACTCGAAAAAAAATTTAGGATACAATTTTATTACTATTTACGTAAAATTTTTTAATAAATATCTAATTTAGTCAAAACGTATTATTTTATAAGTCGGTACTGTAGATCCGATTAAGAACGATATTAATTGCGAACCTAAATGCAGAGTCAAGTTGACTTGATTGGGATACTGAATTCCTTCCTTCATCGTTTCCGATTGCCACCAGGTTTGATTATCCTGCTCGTGGTGAAGGTCCGTCAGGTAGTAGCTGGAAAACTGGCCGGGTTGACAGTAGTCGCATGACCTGATAAGAGTAAGATTGAATAAACTTTCTGTTCCGATTCTGAATATGTCCAGTACAGTCATATTGTAATTATCGTCAGTCACTTATTCTCCTTTTCTATTGATTGAATAAATAAGAAACGAGACCCCCGATGTTCTTAGCATTTCATGGTGTCATCATGCCCTAGGCAGTAAGTGGGAGTTGCGACCAGAATGTAAGTTTATTGATGCGTTTACTCACAATTCACTATTGTTATTCATTTCCCCGTTAAATTCCCGACACCCTTTTTGTAAACGTGCGCTTCAGTTTCATTTATATCTTGTACATATATATGCATTTTCTGTTTGTTCGTTAGTTTTTACTACGTCAGACCTACGTCGGAATTCTATTCGAGAAATACTCTGGTTTTCAGATGTCGACATTATATTTATATTATATGGAATACCTTCATAACTTTATATAGAAATGTTACATAATATCAGCCTGTATGTGTACCACTGCTGGGCAAAACTTTCTGCCTGGAGGAATCAACTAACATAATCATCTCTTCAGCCCAAATCATTGTAGTAAATGAAGATAAATCAACAGTTACATATTTTTCCCGCATATAGTGATACTACAAAATATTCCTAAGGAGGGTTGAAGTGAGGAGCGCGCGGCCAATTATAAAAACTAAGCCAAATTATACATCACAACATGACAAAAATGGTGTGCCGACTTTACATAGGTGAGATAAGGGTAAGAAGATGATAACTCTGATTTTCAATGTACCAATCTTTGCTTTAAAAGTTGAATGTAATATCATTTGACAGTCGAAGAGTGAAATGTCATATTTTTTTCTCAATTAACAATGTTATAGCTATCGTATGAAAAAGAGTATCACTTTGAGATCTGACATCAAACAGATTTTAGGCTTAAATCAAATTGCCGAGTACGTTAACGGGCCAGTTTCATATTTAAGCCCCTATGATTTCCCAATAAATGGCGGTGCCATAAGGTTTTCTACTAACCAGAATATTCATATTGCAAACCTACTGACATTGAAACACCATTGTAACGGAAGGACAAAGAGATCAGTTAATCGTTTTACCTAGTCGATGTTCCAGCTGAGGTCTGGATGCAGTACATTTTAACACCATTATCACCACAAGTGTTCGTCGCTTCCATTTGCACCATGAATGCGGCGTTCTCGAATTCTGGTATGCATCTCTGTAAAATGAAAACATACTTTATGCCTAATACCCATAAAAAAACTTATACGACAATGGCGCATATTCCTTCAAAAGACTGGATAACAAATAAACAATTGATTATTTACTTTTAAATAAAATACAAAGAATGGATATATTTTATTTTAGTTTTACTCGTTTTTAAACTTTAGTTAAGTAATATTTAAAGTACTGTAAAATGTACCCTACGTTCTACTCTACAACATAATCGACTTCAATACCAATTTTGAATGTAGTCTGCATTCCAGCCGTTCGAGCGTGGTAGAAACAAAAACATACCGAGTTCTTTTCCCGAAATATTTATTACAAAGAGGGTAATTTGTTTCTCGAGTACATAAATGTTTTAATTACATTTTTTTTTTCGAAAATTATCAAGTATATTGTTATTAGGTTTAGTAAAACCTAATTATTTCGAAATTATTTGATATTCAATTTTAAGCTTTATAGTGTAATAGAAGTTCTACATTTAATATAGAGAAACCAAAGAAACACATGTATTTACGATTCGGTGTGACAGCGGATTTGAGTCTATTTGGTTTTCAGTACAAAATAGACGAATTAAAAGGCGAGTAACATAAAACAAATGGTACACAATAAGTAATTGTTATTGATGATAAAATAAATGGAATTAAATAGTTTATTAAAAACATATAGAACTATTTTAGTGGCTTAATTATCATTGCCGTAAATAACTAAAAATGTTTATTGTTTCCTTTAATTGATTAAAAGTTTTAATTATCAATCAGGTTTCAAGAATACAGTGAATATATTTACTTATATAATGATATTTACAATGAACATGTAATTCGTAGCCGTTAGTTTTGAATTGCTGTATGCTCTTAACGTCAGATACCTACAGTGACGTTACTATGTCTTGCTACAATCAAAAAACACCTCAATATCATTGTAACTTCACGGAGAGAATTCAAATGATAAATTCTTTTTATATATGATACGTTGAATGCTTTGCTTTTACTCGGCAATTTATAATAGTATGATATTGAATTATATCGAGTTGAATAGTATTGGTATCATAATAAAACACATACGAGATGACTCATTATCGATCGAAACTAGAGTTGCCAACATTTCTGAGAGAGTACGGGATGTCCGCTTTTCCCGGACTCTTTTTTTTTTTTTTTTTTTTTTATATTATAGGGGGCAAACGAACAGGTGGGTCACCTGATGATAAGTGATCACCGCCGTCCATAGACACTAGCAACACCAGGGGAGTCGCAAGTGCGTTGCCGGCCTTTTAATATATGTGGGCCTCGTGGACTCGACCAAAGTACAATACGTTCGTGTATTGTCATAAAATACAGCGACATTTTTAGTATCTCATACTTCCTATACGAAAGAGACTGACGAGAGAAGACTCTACATGTGGAAGAGATACGTATGTTAAGATGGATTTGTGGTGTAACTAGAATGGATAAGATTAAGAATGAGTATATCAGAGGAAGATTGAAAATAGGACCAGTGAAAGACAACTTAAAGAGTAATAGATCAGCTTGGTATGGGTATATCATAAGGGGAGATTAAAACGATGTAACTAGAAAAGTTTAAAGTTTGAGGGTGGACGAATATAGGAGTAGAGGATCACCGAAAAAGGTATGGATGGATTGTATGAAAAATGAACCGTGTATAAAAGGTGTGAATACTGAAATGGCATATAACAGGGTGAATGGAAAAGGAATATATGTGCAGACACTGCTTAGGTTGGATAAGGGTTCGAAGGTGATTGAATCATACTATCATACTTCTATGATCTATTCTTCTTGATTCTATGCCATATTTCATTAAAATGCATTCATGTGTTGAAATGTTACTGAATAATTTCACATTTACGATATTTATTTCGCTCGTCAATAACAATATAAACATTAGTGACTCTAATATAAGGCCCAAATTATTTTAAAAGAACACCGTTTTATACCAATGAAAGAGTTCAAAATGGGATCAATCGCTCCAAGGACTATTTCCAATGAACAAACAAACTTTATCCAATTTTAATAACCGTGTAATTTTATATGTTAAACACTCAACTTTTCGTAACTTCACTTATATTTTTACTAGAAGTATTTTGTCAATATTTTTGCAAATTTCATGACATACTATACATATAGGATGGTTTTACAGGGTTTCGCATTTTAAAACTAGCCCGAGGACCGAATTGGTTAATTCTCGTAATTTATATTTCAAGGTTGGCAACCCTAATCACAACACCCCAGACTCTTGTAATTTTTACCTTGCTAAATCACTTTCACAAATAAGTTGATACTATGGCGTATACACATACACGATTGAGAATGTATCTTTTTACAAGATTTCTTTTATTTTTAACTAGTATTACGTCCGTTAGTAGCAAATGTTCTTTCTACTATTATAAAGAGAAAAGATTATATTTTTATTTGTAAGCGATAAACTTAAAAAAATCGTAACTGAATTATAAAGTCTTTCAACTACGTTATAAACTATATATTAATGAGAACGAAGCCGAGAATAGAAGCTAGTCTGTAAAATAAAAAGGGTAAAACTCTTATAAGGAAACCTGTTTAATACGTTTACCAGGCCCGATGGTAGATTTGCCGCCAAAATAGTATAGTTATTTTTAGCGCATGCGCTATAAGACGTTCACCGCTGTTACCAGATCTGATATTTTGTAATGATTATATCGGATGGTATGAAGTTATCCAATAACTAGCTGATGTCTGCGACTTCGTCCGCGTCGTTTAGTATTATATCAATATATTTATCGATATAAAAACCACACATCGTTTGCACCACTTCACACATCGTTGAATGCGTAACGCTAATAATATCGTACATTTTTAGAACTTATAATGGCGAAGTGTCCAAGAAGTAAAATAAAATAAAAAATTATTCAGTAGTTTTTGAACAGCAGACCTTTATAACTTTATTAATATACTTATATGATATTAGGGTCTATGGTAGATATATATTTTCCTGCCGTAGATATTCATAACTATTAAAAAAACAGAATTCCAAAATCTTGAGAGGTTTTTGGAGGTGGAAATTTTGAGATTGTATGCATACAAGCGTAATATCTTTTTTTTTACGTGCAGATAAATCTTACATAGGACACCCAGGGGCCTGGGTGTGCAGGGTAGTGTCGCTCGCCCGAACATGATTTTTACCGACTAAAAAAGTCCACGATGGACCGTAGGCCGCACTATAGGAGTGACACGGGGTAGCGTGAGTAAGCTCCGCTTCACCCCCGGCGGCAAGCAACCCTTGCCACACCCGACTGAGACAGCCCGATTCTGGAACTGCCTCCCAGTCTGCCAAACCACAGTGGAAGGTCAAGGCCCCCGTTCCTTCCACTCTGGCTTGGTTAGCCGTAGAAAATAAAGTTTTCCATCACCGTTATACACTTGCCTGTTTTTTAGCGAGGTTATCTCCTTTCCAAGCATTGTAACTTTTAGCGAGTTTTCTCCCTCCGCCTCCATGAACCATTCCCTCCCAGCCGACTCTGACCCTACTCCTAGCCATAAAGCCCCACCCCCACAACGAGTCTAACCCTTTTTTTTATTTTTTTTTATTAACGTGGAGGAATTCTTTATTTATACCCACCCTCTCGGGGGAGAGTGTGGGCTATGTCCGACTCGCAGGGACTAAAATTCCACGGTGTACGATGAAGGTGGCCGCCGGGCTCCGTCCTTATAAGGAGGTAGACTGTGTCCACAACCAGCTACCTCCCCTCGTCAGCCGGACCCGTGCAATAAGGAGATGGGCCCCCGGCCCACCCCCACATGTTCGGCTACGGAGGTGGAAGTAGGCGGACAAAGCGCTGCCTTCTTCCACCGACCCTTTTTTGGCGGAGGGCCGCTAAGAGGGTTTAGTTCTCGGACCCTCTCCGCCGCTTCCTTCTGCGAGATAACTTCCTCGCAGAAGAAAGCCATCGCCATCCATGGATCTTCGTCGCCAAGCATGGTCACAACCACGCTCGGCAGCGACAAATCACCACCTACCGCTGCAGTCAGAGTGCGGCGCTGTTCCCCACACGCAGTACGCTCAGACAGAGTGTGAACTCATACACGGCAGCAAGCAACCCCCCCTCCAGCTCCCTGACAGGGACTGACCCGACGAGGACACGGTGCGGTATCACCGTATCGCCCTCAGTGTCACATGCCGCGCACAGCGCGCGCACCTTGGCGTCATTAAGGACGTCGGCCTACACCGGTAGTACATCCTAACCCTACCTCTACACCTAATCCTAGCCCCACCTATCCTTAACGCTAATCCTACCTACCCGATCCTGTACCTACTTTTTACTTACTTGGAGTAAGTAAGTAAGAGACGAACCTAACCCTTTCTTTCTAAGCACAAAGCATAATATTCTGCTTCAACCAACACCCAATGCTGGGAATCTCACCTACGTCGATGGATGCGGTGTCGCAATACGCTACTACTTTTTTTTTATATTATAGGGGGCATACGAACAGATGGGTCACCTAATGGTAAGTGATCACTGCCGTCCATTGACACTAGCAACACCAGGGGAGTCGCAAGTGCGTTGCCGGCCTTTTAAATATGTGGGCCTTCGGCGCTCTCACTGACCGAACGAAACGCAACAGTGCAACCACTGTTACTTCACGTCGGCTTTCTGTGAGAGGGTGGTACTACCCCGGGCGAGCCGACCCATTCATGCTGAAACCATTAATAGCTTACGCGTAGCTCTACCACCTACAAAAATACTTTATAAACGTGAAAATTAGCACAAATCGTATGTTATTTGGTACCACATTCACGACTAACTCAAAACATATATTTTAGGCGCCGAACGGAGTGTAAGAGATAGAAGCAATAAAAAAAAATATCATTAAGTATTTTATAACATAACAAAACATTTAAAGCTTCACATCTCGAGTATATGTAACGGATGCGAAGCGATAAGTCCGTTCCGTTGGCCCCAGATAACAACATTAGGCTGTGATGTGTAAATGAACTCATTAGGTATTAATGGACTTACGACACTCAACGATAACCTTACGATTATCTGCTAAAAATATAGCAACTGACTTCAATAGTTTCGTCTATTAATAAATAGTTGAATGGTAAATTAATGACAACTGAAGAATCGTTGCTATACCCCGACAAAATAAGCCCTACCCGAGCCTACTTTTGAACTAAGAGCTAAAACCTATCAAAGGCAAGACCAATAATTTAGGCGATTTTTAAGAAAATCTTTGCGAACTGTAGACGTATTTGTCTAAATAAATGGACGAAAGGATACTTAGTACCGTAGTCATATCACATTAAAATCGTCTGTCTGTTAAATTTTACAAAATAACAAAGTCTATAACGACAAGTAATAATAAAATATTTACTTGAATTATTATTATCAATATAAAAATGGTCGAAGATGCGAATGTACGCCATTATTTTTTTATTTTAGCAAGATTTAATGTCAGCACTGTACTAATTGGTAAGTACAGTGGCGAACTCTGGGAGATCTATAATCGATTGTCAGTTTTCGACCTGCAAGGCTAAGGTCACTCTCTATAACCACTGGATCGTCCCGATCTGTGGATAACAAACCAAAATAAAGGCAGATTTAACAATATGCATCGTAGTCGCTACCCAATCAGACACAGATTCCTACTACTCTACTTAACTACTGTCACTAAATATGCCAATTAACTCCCTATAATAATATGCTCGAACTTTTATATTGCCATATAAAAAACGGCTACAAAATATTGAGGAGGGCTTTACGTCATCTGATACTGTAACGCCATTCACTTGCGTGCCATTATGGCGGGTGTCACATCTGGGTAGTCGAGAGCCGTTCGACCTCGGTCGCACCACCCGAAAATCACCCACAAAATGGGATTCTTACTACCAACATACCGACCGTCTTATTAATCACTGTTCTATTATTAAAGCGTTTCGTAGAATTGTCTCGTACACAACAACTAATAATCGACTAGACGTCTATCAACTGATTATATTGTGATGCTTTTGCCGACTAACCGAGAGGGCCGATTTTGAATTCAATACAGAAGAAGTATACTTAACTGTTAGTGCCATCTATTTTTATTATAGTTAAAGTCTATACAGTTAGTTGTCTATAATTAGTACATTGTACTACACAATGTGTACGATTACTACTTTTGTACTATTGTACTTGTAGTACAATTTTTACTCATAGGAAATTCACGTATCTTAGATGTTCCACAATATAATTTAATTCTATATATAATGTCTATACTAAAGTATACACGTATAAAAATTATCAATGATAAATTTTATGACATATATATTAGTGTAACTCACCACTAGATGGGGCTAGGTTGTATTTTATTGTTATTAAATACTAGCTGATACCCGTCACTACGTTTGCGTTATTTATTATCTTAACAATATGTCAATAATATTAAATTAAGTTTGCTTGATCATTTCGTTTCTCTACCAAGAGTCTAAGAAGCAAAATTAAGGAAATTGATTCAAATCTATCCAGTACTTTTTGCGCGATGCGCACACACAACAGCAGATTTCTATTATTTTATCTATATACATTATAATATTGTAATAACGAGATCGAAGTCGCGCGCTGATGCTAGTCGCTTATATTTCAATAATTTACGCAGAAATCAACTATACTTTTCAATTATCCTTGATTTCATTGAATGTCCGTTAATAGCTTACTAGCTGATAGATATATCACTTAAATCATATTTGTCAAAATTTATATAACTTGATAAGAAAAGTTGAAATAATTTAACCGCTTTTTCAAGGTAAGTAAGTAAAATAATTATATTATCTTAAGTACTGTTCATACCGAAAATTAATTATATTTCAATTTTGTAGGGCAATAAGGCTTTCCGGAGTTCACTAAACTGGAAGAGTCCGTGTTTCGCCGCAACGCGCCGCGCCGCTCTTATTGCATCCTCTATCTACCACTACATATTATAAAACAAAAACGTCCGTAGCGTCTGTCTGTCTGTCTGTATGTTCACGAGAAACTCGAAAACTACCAAACGGGTTGTAATGCGGTCTTCACCAATAGACAGAATAATACACGAGGAAGGTTTAGGTATATAATTTGTCAAGGTTTCGTGTAAATTGGTTGAGATATACCGATAATTATTGGAAGTGTTGGAAAAAATCAAGCCGCTTTGGAGCTTTCATCGAAAACTCTGCCTAATTCTTTTGAGATATATAACAAAACGATTCCTTTTTTATACATCTACAAAAAAGTCTGCAATGGCATATACCTATCTTTTAAGAATAGCTTACTATATATACCCTTTGATCTTCTAAAAACATGGCCACATACAATGAGGTATGAGGAAGGCTATTTAGACAGATACAGTACTCCACAATACTTAGCAAATTGAATACATTAGTTACTTTAAGCATTTGATGCACATAAGTATATATTTTTTACTAGCAGGGCAGGACAACGTCCGCCGGGCCAGCTAGTTAGTTACCTCATATTTCAAGCTCCGATATTGCAACATTAAACAAATATTCAATCTTAATATTAATTAAATCTCAATCTTAATATTAATTAAATCTATAATATACCGAACAGTTCATTTCTTATCAAAATGTTTTTTTTTTTTATTATAAGCATATTCGATTTTTAGTAACAAAGCGTTATTTAATAATTATCAACACAGTTTCAGTCATAGTGACCCTTTGAACTTTAAAATATATAGAAACGTGTAAATAATTCGATAAAGTAACTTGTAACTAGTTTGATATTGTAAGTTTTATCGCCCAGTGACTGAGATCGTAATACGAGATGTAAAAACTATCAGCATTCGTCCATTAAAAACAATATCTTTCATTCAAGGAATTGTAACGCACAAATTCTTGATCGATATTAAAGCATTTATCGATAAGAGTATGTTAACGTTTTATTAATGAAATATAAACTAATATCTCTACGTGATAAAGTAAACGGACGCTCTAAGTGTTGATACAAGTCTAGTTCGACCACAGACTAAGCAATGAGGCAAACAAAAACAAACGCTCAGCGCATCGGCAACTTCGTAGAAAAAAAGTTTTAAAAAGCCCACTTAAATGACTCACTTGAGGTAATCTCTCGTTATTGTAACAGGAAGCCAACTTGGAACCGATCCTTGGTGTATGGTAATTGTCCTGGGCAGCAGTGATGGCCATTAATGTCAGAAAGTATGTAGAGATGACGTGCCGCGCCATTTTGTGGGAGCGCGCTGGCTGACGTCGACGCGCTCGCTTGTCGACTAAGCACTGACGCTCGGCCCGTTTCACAACACTATGCCATAGATTAGACAAATACACGACCGACCGATCCTTACAGTTTGTCTCTTAGAGGACAATAACGATATAAATAATGTACTAAGCTCAATGAAGTTTATCTATTTCCCTGTAGTCTGGCGAAACTATAAAGGCCTTGCCAGATCGACAGTGTAGTCAGTTTGAAAAAAACAAACTATTTTCAAGAGAAGGTAGACATTTTGCTATAATCGTTTGTTTTTATATGGCATTATGATAAACTTCCCAGAGCTAGTTTGTAGGTGGTAGAGCTACGCTGAAGCTATTACTGGTTTCAATGGGTCGGCTCACCCGGGGTAGTACCACCCTCTCACAGAATACCGACGTGAAGTAACAGTGCTTGCACTGTCGCGTTTCGTTCGGTCAGTGAGAACGCCGGGGGCCCACATATATTAAAAGGCCGGCAACGCACTTGCGACTCCCCTGGTGTCGCTAGTGTCTATGGACGGTGGTGATCACTTACCATCAGGTGACCCACCTGTCCGTTTGCCTATAACATAAAAAAAGCTAAAATGTTCTCACAAGATGTTTCCTGTAAGGGAGTGTCCATTAATTAAGTGAGGGGATCAAGGGAGGACGTTAACCCTAATCTGTCGGTTTATCATAAAACCGAGCTTCTTCGAGAGCTTCTTTACACAAGTAACAACGGTTTAGAAAGGCTAAACTAGAGCGAAGTTGAAGGTGTAGATGGTTTTACTGAAAATCACACAGATTTGTTGGTACAAACAGAGACTCTGGGAACTGTGCACGAGTGTCTGTATACTGAATTAGAATTAATGTTTCCTTATTTTAATATTTCCCATTTTAGTATTATTTAACGTCTTCGCTGTGATTTGAGATTACGATGTAAAATGTTGTACGTAAATAATGTTGAAAATAGTCTTCATAAAAATAATAAATTTAAGAAATCCAACGCGTTTATACTCCAAATGCAAATTTTGGACGATCTCAAGTGCGATTAGGAGAGGGGTAGGGGTCAAGACAAATCTGACGACACTTTACTAGAGGGATGAATAAATAAATGTAACTGATATCAGTTCCATAATCTATACAAATAAAATGATAGAGGCCTGCTGTTGTGCGGGCATTACACAAAAAGTACTGGATAGATTTCTGTAATCTTTTTTTACTTTTACTTATTAAACATTTGTCTCTTATCTAAAAATCAAAATCAGGATAACTTCGTTAAATATAAAGTTATTAAAGTTTTAATAAACATAGATTTTTGTAAACGCTACAAAATAATAAAGAATTATCTTTAAGCCAAATAAATTTTTACGCTCTATTTTTTTAGTTTTTTTTTCGTTGTACATAAAATAAATTATTAAAATAATTAAATATTTAAATACCTAAGACGAAGTCACAGGTATAACTAGGTTATAATAAACGTATACAATTTTCCAGACTGAATAATTTTTACCTTACTCCGCGTCTGCAAAATTAAATATTCTTTGACAAATCGGTAGACGAAGAGAACGTGGTGGCCCCATACCAGCCTTTTTTTGTGTACGGATCTGAAAAGACCTGGGCTTTTGTTTCTGTTAGAATGCCACCTTATTCGCCCATTCGGGGAAAAAATCAACGAACCATACAAAGGAATCCACAGCGCGGTATTAATATTTTGTGAATGTTGTTCATCATCTGAACAAATAAAATATAACATTTGAATTAATAAAAACAATTTAATCTTAATTAGAACATAAAGAAAAAACAAGGTTATAACATATTCGTATATATAGACTAGCGGCCAGCTCCGGCTTCGCACGGGTATAAAACATATAGCCTGTCATTCACTGAAAAAATGATTAAAAATGATCTAGTAGTTTTGATTTATTCATTACTGCCTGTGGCCCGCACGCGGAAAATCTGGAGTAACTTTAAAAATAACAGTATTTCTCCACTATTTAATGTATGTTATTATTATATATATAGACCTTCCTCTTCAATCACTCTATCTATTTAAAAAACCCGCATCAAAATCCGTTGCGTAGTTTTAAAGATTTAAGCATACATAAGGACATAGGGACAGAGAAAGCGACTTTGTTTTATACCTAGTAGTGATATACGTATATATATATATATGTATATAATAACGTATGTTATTATACATATAAACCTTCCTCTTCAATCACTCTATCTATTTAAAAAAACCCACATCAAAATCCGTTGCGTAGTTTTAAAGATTTAAGCATACATAGAGATGTAGGGACAGAGAAAGCGACTTTGTTTTATACCTTCTAGTGTATATACGAGTATATAAGCAGTAATAGACGTGACCACAACAAAAGAAGTTAAAGATTTACCAACAACTCTTTCAGGGCTTTGATTAAAAAGATTATATACATCCTATCACCTAATGCTTTCTATCCATACCCGTGCCTATACTTTACATATATTCTCGCAACACAGTAATAGCGAATAAAGTTTCAATAAGTGGTTACATTATTTTCATGGATCATATATGCAGTTTCCACAAATAATTTATCAAAGCCAAAGAAGTTGTGACTGTATATTCTGAGAGTGCAGAATTGGCATGTATGCACGCATTTACCACAGTTACTACCAGCACGATATTAAAAATATATATTTTTTTTTATGTGATTGGAGGCATACGAACAGACGGGTTACCTGATGGTAAGTAATCACCGCCGCCCATGGACACCTGCGACACGAGAGGTATCATAGATGCGTTGCCGGCATCTTGTTTAGGTACTACAATATCGAAGAAGGATATATGCCAGTGTAACTACATGTTACGACCTTGATAATCAGGCCAGAAATTTAATTCATAAAGTCACAGATTATTTGTTTGAATATGCTAACCTCTAGAGCTATCATATTTGAAAATTATTTCTGTGTTTTATAGTCTAATAGCCTTTAACCGCGGCTTCGATGGTCATAATGTAAATTTTACCTATCCCTCAGGAACAGTACTTTTTTCTGGAAAGAAGATACCTTATGTTCCTTTTAGGTTCCCTAACAAGGTGTATGCAAAATTTAATGGTAATCGGTTGAGTTGTTAAGGCGTGAAAGCGTAACAAATAAACAAACTCACATTCTCATTTATAATATTAGACAGAATTAATATCACGCTACGACCTTTAATAGTGGAGCAATTGCCATAAAAATGATAGGTTGGAAATATACTAAATAACTATGTACGCGGGCGCGCCGTGAGACGCTCCATCAGGTGTAGCCATATAAAGGCGAGATGGGGTTGATGTATAAAACAATCAAATATTCCCTAAAAGAGGGCATTGTCTAACCTAACTTTACATTAGCATTTATCTAGATTGCATATAAATACGCTTCTCCGCAGGGACTAAGCAGTAATTATAAACTTAAGAGAGAATTTCAAATAGGTAAAGGGTTATTATTATATACGAGTGAAATAATAATAAAAATTCACAAAAATTAAAAGACAGCTCTCGAATAATTCCGATAAAACATTCAGTTCTCATTAAATACTAAATTTGACGAGAACAAATTATAGAATAGAATAAATGGCATACCAGATATTTTTCTTAAAAGTAAACATAAGTCATAACCGCGACAATGTGTTTTAACTACCTAAAATAAGTTAGTCTAAATTTACGGTTGCTGAGTCCCGTAGACAACTCCCTAGTATGAATAGAGTATTCCAAAATTTTAAACATTAAAAATGGGACAAGTGGTGATTGTACATGCGCAGGACAACACGGTCGCGGATTTTAGCTAGTAAACAATCGAACCATCAGTATATTATAACATACATAAGTGTACAATAATATCCACATTAGAAAAACGGTCGCCAGCGTCGGAACCATTAGCGCCCACATTAACATGTTAACAGAAGTGTCTGCGTTTTCACAAGATGATAAAAATTAAATAAAATACAATAAAAATAAAATAAATACAATATATATTAACAAACGCTTGAAAGATGCAGGTGTGTAGGGATGTAGATTAGAAATATCGACAAGCTATCTGCTGATTTAACACGATATTGTCGATAGTTGTAGTATTTAAGGCGTAAACAATATTTGAATCGCTATTAAAAACATAATGTATTCAAATAATTATTGTTTATAGCATCTGTAAATAGTATCTCATATAATGACAATAGGTAGAAGTTACATGGCAATAATATCTAAATAGGTGTAAAACCTTATAAATGTTTAACATATTCTCAAATATTTAATCATTTCCTATAAAACATAAGTTTTTTTTCAAACTGTCCTACTGATCTTGGCCTGAAGGCCGTTTTTAACTTCACGAAGCTTGGTGTGGCGTAGATAGAAGGCACTCAGCCGAAATAGCAACTAGGACACGATTGTGAAAATGGTTGTAACTCGAGCTTGCGTTGATAAATGATTCTATCCATCCGAGCTAATTAACTAGCGACTGCCCGCGACTTCCTTTGCTTTTAAATCTTTATAATGATGGCACTATATATGTCTTCGTGTAAAACTAACGGTATATCCAGTGTACTCCGAGATAACTCAATTCAAATCAATCAATCGATCAATCAAATCGAAATCAGTTCAGTAGTTTTTGGATAAAAGAGTAACAAACATTCATACATTCTCACAGACTTCTTCGCTTAGCCGAAACGAGAAAGAAGATGGTCCCTTACAAAACCTATGTACGTATTGTCTGTGTATAATATAATACAGTGTCGTACAAGTTGTAAAGTAAAGAATGCAGTGTTAACGTATCGCGGTAGCAACTCTATTCCGAAGAATCACACCTAGACAATATTATCGAAAGTTTAGTTTTATAATGACCACATAAATATCGAAAAGGACCGGTCGATATTAATGACATTATCGGTTTCTGCAAACCTACACGTGCAGTAGGAGAATATATGCCAATATCGGTGTTTATGTATGCGTGTGGGTATTAAAGAGAAGTAATCCAACAATCTGATATATTTTCTGCATGATGTACCATGTACTGTAGTTTGACTTGGGAAGAAAAAGAAATAAGTAATAGACTGAATCCGATCCTGACAACAACCCAATAATATATTATGCAATAATGATCATCATCATCTTACCCTTATCCCACCTAAGTAGGGTCGGCACAACATGTTTTCCTTTTCCAATCTCTTCTCTCTGATGTCATCTCAGTATTCACACTTTTTATACACATATCGTTTTTCACACAATGTATCCACACCTTTTTCGGTCTTCCTCTACTCCTATATCCGTTCGCTTTCAAACTCAAAACTTTTCTTGCTACATGACTTTTATCTCTTCTCATAATATTCTCGTACCACGCTAACCTAAAACTCCTCAACTTCTCTGTCACTGGTGCTATTTTCGAACGTCCTCTGATATACTCATTCTTAATCTTATCTCTTCTGGTTACATCACACATCCATCTTAACATTCGCATTTCTGCCACGTGTAATCTTTTCTCATCCGTCTCTTTGCCATGGTTTCGTTCACCGCTTTCTTATTCAACTTAGAGATTATGAATGTATTTTAATAGTAGCCGAAAGATGAAGATCTTATCACCATCGTTATTCCATTTACAAAACTGAAGCCACTTAATAAGCCTGTGTTTAAAACCCGAAGTACTGTTGCGTCGTGAGACACTAAGCTGAAATTAGTAATTGTAACTTGTGTATTCATTTGTTTCATGGTAAAGATCCACCAGTCTTTCTATATATCCAGTCATATTGTTTTCACCAAACTATATTTTAGTCGTACCCGGTCCCTTAAAAACGTATTTTACAAAAGCAAAACAATAGTAGAAATTATTGAATACATCATTCAAAATGGAAGATTTAGACGATGTACGAGTCATAATCTAGTCGTAATAAATAAAATGCTACCTCTGTATATAGAATACCGAGAGTATATAGAGAAGAGTTAAAAAATTAATATGAATTATCACTGATACTTTTGCAATTTTCAAATGGACATCGAGCCACTTCTGCTAATGCTATGTATGTTCTTACGAAATTGTTCTGTTTGTCTGTTAGTGTAGTAATAACTTAAAATTTGAAACACGACTATTTTATTAAAACATATATATATATATATATATATATATATGTATTTGTTGGCCACGTTTTAGTATATGTTTTGTAACATTAGATGGTATATAGTACAAGTTATAAGGTCAGATGTAAAATAAGTAATCATAAAAGGAACAATTCCTACTTTTCTTTTAAAACTTTTTGAACTGTACAGTAAATTATTTACTCAGAATCGAATTTACTAAATAAAATCGTTAATGCCATAAATCTAATTTTTGTATTTCAATTACAATAGTCGCTTTTTGCAGTCCACCAGTGCAGTGGAACCGCGGCCAGGACTAGTACCTAAACTTTAGAAGTGTTAATGAGAAACATATGGCACTGGATGTACCACACGTGATCTATTAATTCTATTCTAAATGTCGCTCGTCAAATGGCATTTTGGGCATAAAAACTAAAACAACTCCATTATAACACTCGAATACGTTATTTAATATATCAGAGACTAGCAGTCATTTGTGACTTCGTCCGCTTGAATTAAACAAAGAAACGTTTCCTCAACGTAAAAGGTGCGTGTGGACCCACGTGGTCTCTTAAATACTACTTCTTTAGTTTATTGCACCTGCGCGAAAATACATGTATTTTTTGTTAGTGAAAGTCTTGTAAAAATCGGTCCAACAATTTCGGAGTTTAGCTGGAATAAATAGACAGACAAGTAGACAACTATTTTAACAATTAGTTTTTTATTACTTATATATTTTTATATACTTATATACTTTTATTACTTATATATTTATTGGATTTATACATAAAAAAATTAATTATTGCATATACTTCAGTGACCTTCGTGTTATTTGAAATATCTTTTGTTTTTTTTTTGCTACCTCTTACTAACCATATAAAGCTTTGCAGATGCTACAACACATCATCACACGTTTTTATAGATGGTAAGTAGAATTGTAACCAGAGATAACTTAAAATCACTAAACCGATTATGGAGATTAAATTGAGATTAAATTAAGATAAAACATGTAGCTTCTTACAAAACTGTTTTCACGAGAAGAGAGTCGCGGCCACGAGCTAGTTAATAATAATTGTAGTGTAACCATGTGAAAAGGAAATTATAAAAAATTCAAATGACTCGTACACGTTCAGATGCATGCGATGGCTCAATAGTCGCGTGATAAGTTATGACTTCGATGGACGTGGGTTTGAATCTTGCAAGGGGTTTGAGCATTCGGTGGCGGTAACATTCTCTTAAGAAAACTATATAGTTATTAATTTCTGATACTGTAGACGTGTGTTTACAGTAATAAGTACGATTCATTGTTAATACTCATTCGTATTAAAACAATAACAATTAAAAATATTCTGCGGACATTTTTCAAAGTCGAATACAAAAATATGTTACTCAATCAGTGTACACCCATGTTTGCTCACACACATGAGTTACCTAATAAGCTCCGCGTGACGAGCCCCGTCTGCATTAGGTCATTCGTAGTGACGTCTCTTTCACACGTAGGGATTCATCTCCTTCTGTTCAATAGTAAGTAGTACTTGGAAATACAACCGGCCGAATTTTGTGCCTCGACGATCGTTCTCATAGGACGATATTATCAGGAATATACCTAAACATTCGTGGATAACAGTTACCATTAATTGTACTACTTACATTTAGTACATTACATTAAGTATTATTACAACATGGTTTCTCTGTACTCTATTTTGTTTTTTTTTTTTTATTATAGATACATTCTTTAACCCGGTTAACTGTATATTTTGACACGGTTGATAGATATAAATGGTAAACGGTTACGATAATCTATACATATAATAAAAATGAAGTGCCTCTATGTAATATCAAAATAACGACTTTTTACTGATTGGATATGAAAGTATACAGGATACTGATAACAAAAATACAATTTTTAAATTTTTTGTCCGTCTGTATGTACCGGGTAATCTCCGAAACGGCTGTACCGATTTTGACGGAAATTTCACTGACGGATAGTTGAAATTACAGCGGGTGAGATAGGCTACTTTAATTTAGACTAGCTGTCATCCGTGGCTTCGTCTGTAGTACTCTATCTAAAACGTTTAAACCATTTTTCACGGAACTTCACTAACAGATAGCTAGTAGAAAATAAATTCGAACAAAATATATGACGGAACGAATTGCTTCTTATATCGTCGTGGTAGTTAACGTTGCAGTAATAATGTATTATAAGTAAAATTGCTAGCAATATCAGTTTATAAGCGCTGATGGCTTATGTATTATATGGCAAGTTAATTAAAACTTGCTACTTCTAATATATAAGATTCTCGTGTCACAATGTTCGTTCCCATACTCCTCCGAAACGGCTAGACCGATTCTCATGAAAAATTTTATATGCATAGTCAGTAAGCCTGAGAATCGGCTACTATCTATTTTTCTAATCTCTAAGTGATAAGGGCTGTTCACCCCAAATTTTTTTTTTTAATTTTTGATTTTTTTTTTTTTATTATGTGGCATCAAAAAATTCATACAACTCTAAATTTGCACTTTTTTATCACCAACCCTTGCTTTTTAATAGTCATTTTCATAATTTTATAATTTTCTATCCCGCTCGATAACATAAATTATTATCACTTGGTAAGTTATCCCCTCCATGTGTCTAGAAATTCTCTAGAAATTATTCACATGGCAAAACAACGTTTGCCGGGTCAGCTAGTTATTAGATATAAGTGGAACCTTTTTTCGGCCACGCTAGTGGTCCTTGATTTAATTATTTAAAAAAACTTTTCTAACGTATAATATATGTAGCAAGCAGTATTTGTAATATAGAACGTGGAATATACACATAATATGAATTAAAGATATGCACATAATCAAACAATCGAAGGTCGACGGAAAGGGTTGAATGATAAACGATAACTGTTCAGGAACTATGTCACGCGCTTTTGTTTTTATCTACAATGTACTATTTATTATAAACTGTGCTCATAAAAAGCAATAAACAAATATTAACAGATAAGAAAATAATGTATCAACTAAAAACGAAATAAGGAAATGAGCGACGAACGATAGGGGGTGTAAGAAGCACTTATTTCACTTACCGAAACGCCCCCTGGTGCCTCTAAGTTGTTGACCACTGGATCGTCCACGTACAGATTATTATGCGGCGAGAGATGCGGTGATGGGTTCACAATAAATCCAAAGCGGGCTATTTTTGTGTTAATTATGGCGGAGATGTATTCGTTCTTGTACACACATTCATTGGTTCTTACGAGCCTAGGATTATTTCCACGCTATTTTTCACCGCATCCCTCCTGGTGGGACCTATTTACACGGTCCCACCAGCACCTCCAATATTAGACGTTATATTATAGATTTAGAAATGTTATAAGTTGAACGCCATCTGTTGGCAATGATATATACTTATTAACTACTGAACTTCTTAGTATTAATATTTATTTATTTTGTGTGAAAATATAAAATATTAAACATTTTTCTTTCGTTTACTAATATCTTAGTAATGCAATACTGTTACATGTGTTTTAAAATACATTGGTTTTTGGATAAGTCTAAAGTCCGTTTACTTATTTAGTTTTCTCTTATACTTCAGTCTCTTAGTCACTAAAATTACAATAGCTTTTGATAGAGTGAGCCGATTGTAATGAAACAAAGACTAAATATTGCTCAAACATATGTTTTATGAATGCCTTGTCAATGTTTTATTATAAACCTAGTACTTTAGCAGTGATGTCTATTCAAATAAACAAACAGATAGTCATTTAAAAAAATGATTGAAACGTTTTCCATTACTTATTCCTAGACACACCTGCAATATTTTTTTTTCTCAAAAAAAGGTCAGACACGTTACATTTGCATTCTTATTATATGTACAAAAAATTAATTTGATAAATTGACATATTTTGCTCCGATTGGTTACAGCGCGTTGGTGGAGTCGATTGAGACAGTATAAATTAATCTAGACCCGTTCTCGGCGTTAACAATGACAATAACAGACCCGGATAGTCAACATACATCACGTGTATTAATACGTATAAAATACAAATATAGGACACTGATAAATCGAGCGCGTTTAATATAATATAGCCTAACAAACAAAAGAGTCTGTGATAAAAATTAAAGCATCTCTCAGGTCGATGACACTGTTATCGGTACTTTTAGTCCGGGCCTTTACAAAATGCTTCCGTTTTATCCCGATTTAGGCTTTGTAACCTTTGTACTGATTTTGTTACACAGTTTGTGCACGGTAACCGATTTTGTTGAAGAATTTGCTCGAGAAACGTTTGGAAATACGTAATAGGCGTATATGCATAGGGTTAAAGTTGTATAACTCGTAGTAATAGCATACCTTGATGCGAATGTATCAGTTTTAGCCAGTTTCTGGCATACAAGCAACAAGCACCTTGTTCACGGCCGTCTTTTTACTGGATACCGGTGCAGTAAGCGGAGACGCTTGCGTTGCCATAATCTCAATCGTTCTAGAATGAGGAAATGAGTGAGTCCACGTGTTCGTAATGTCCAACATAGGTTAATAATAGCGTTCTATTACTACAAAAAAGAGCAACACTAAGAAATGTGAAGAAAAAGATGTATGTACTTTATATTAAGCTACAAAGTAATTGTATATTTCTACATTTTATGATAAAAGAAAGAAGAAACAAAGAACTCAACTAGCTAAAACCCGCGACTTGGTCTGCCTTCCTCAATTCTCTAGGCAAGAACGCTCAGTGCTTATAAAATCCTAAGACTAAAACTTTATAATGCCATATTTTTTTAGATAAAGACCAAGTGTTTATGAGATAAAACTAAAAACAAATGATCGTAATCTATCCGGTAGTTTTTGGGTAATACGCGTACAACGACAGACTTCTATCACTTTGTTTGTACCTAGTAACTTGGTTTACTACGACACAACGGTCTGGGTTCCAGCGTCCGGGGTCGCAGGATGTGCACACAGTGCGGACACCGCCACCGGGTGGACTTCAGGTAACACATCTGACAAGGATTCATAGGTCTGTTTCACAGTGCAGATGGGTGCGGAAACTTGCGCGAGCGCGTGCAGTTCAAATGTACATAGACGCCATTAGCATAATTGTAAATACACTCTGAAACAGACAATAGTATTCTGTACTACACTACGCGATGGACAACAAGCACTAGTCTTCTGCTGAACGTTTTTGTTTGCAATCTTCGACGTTACTTATCCAATTGCTTGTAACCGTTTTATATAGATGGTCACACAATTATTTTTTCAGGTTGCTCTCGCTGGATGGTGAGATACGACAATAGTGTTCGACTGGAACGCTACCACCGTACATAAGGTGTAACCATGGCCTATTGTCATCTCTCGGTGTATATCAAGGAACTAAACGAGGTACTTATTTCTCATTGGTCACTGTTGTTTCTGGATTGTAATTTACTTACCATGAAACCCAGAGCTGTCATCTAACTATACCACCATTAAGGACGGTGAAATAACGAAACCATGCTTGATGGTAAATACAGGGCTTTAGTAGTTCACGGAATCCTGCAAATACCAAAGGGCACTTCGTACGATGTCGGCTTGTAAAAAATAATTCCTCGCATTACGCTTACAGATCCTGAAGATATAAGCAAAGAACATACTGACCGAGAGATGATTCCGTATCGTTCCAATTACGACGAATACGATGCAATTTTTTTAAGTTCGACCTAAGATGGACGTTACGGTAGAACTGTGGTAAAGTGCGTGTGGTTATTTTATGGAAGGAAGAAGAAAGAAGGATTATATTACTTTTCAGCTCAATACAACATTCGCTATGATACAGACTGTAGGGAACGTTTAGCAAGGCAATGCAGAGTTGAAGCGGCTCGATGTATTTAGTAACGTCTGCATTATTCATGATGCGGTCAGTCTGCCTTTGCAACTTAACTAAAGCAACGAAGAGGTTTTTGTGGACTGAGGCAATGAAGCGAAATGTATGTCATACACAACTGAAACCTATTGTATTTTATCCCAATTAATTGTGGGTCGCCTTCTAATTGTAATCGATTTCAAAAAGGACGAGCTTATAATGTTCGGCTATATGAACTTTATAAGTTCCTATGTTATGTTTATGAATTGTGAACAAATTTGATGATGATTTTTAACTGTAATTTTTACTTTATCACTCCCTTCTTTATTGATGTGGATGATAAAACTGATACATAATGATGCACGTGTACACGTTCGTAGATGCCGTAAGGTTTTTTGGCGGGATCTTGGTTTGTCATGTAGTGGCTTTTATATTTTATTCATAATCTTGTGTTATTAGACTCTTTATTTTGTAATATTGGTGGTGTATTTTACGTAATATAGTTCGGTTATTATGCACAAGTGAAGTGGATGGGAAATAATACCACGGAGAATGCATTCTGAGATGCCACCAAAACTCCATGGAAAGTTCTAACAAGGAAACCACCATCTTGTTAGAACAATATAATTATCACAAGACACTTACTTGAAACAAAACATTGACACTGGCAAATGCATGTGCGGTGCCAAAACAGGAAGAAGAAGAAGATGCCATAAGAGAATCTTATATATAAAACAAAGTCGCCCGCCGCGTCTGTCTGTCTGTCTGGATGTTCGCGATAAACTCAAAAACTACTAAACGGATTGTAATGTGGTGTTCACCAATAGATAGAGTAATTCACGGGGAAGGTCCTGGTATATAATTTGTCAAGGTTTTGAGTAAATTGGTTGAAATCTATATAAATATAAGCGAAATACGACTGACTGACAATTATATATTCTCCTACAGACACCGACAATCCCTGACATTAGGCGACCGTTGTTATAGTAACCAATAATATTATTCCCGTGGCAATAAGTATATTTTTAGGGGTGTGCAATTAATGCTACGATCGAACCGAATCGAATAATGATGTTAAATTCGAAGTTTGAGTAGAAAATTCGAACTATTCCTATATTTTTAAAGTAAGGTAGAATTATTGCACTAATAATTAAAGGAAAAATTACAACATTTTAAACTAATTTAATAATTCAAATGAAAAAAATTGTAACGTTTAAAAAACTATTATTTAAACATCAAGATTGCCTTTGAAAAATAACTTTAATTTACTATGTAATTCATTTCTACAATAATAAATTTCTATTAGTGAAAATATTTATTAAAAATATACTTTCCCCCTTAAATCTAAGTAATTTTATAGCATTTCAATTTTAACAAAATATTGATAAAAATAGCCGAAATATTTCATTTTAAAGAAATTAAAAATATATTATAATTTTATATTTTAAGAGGTTTCTAGAATTTTTTGCTCTTATTTTATATTACATACATAAAAATAATGGTTTAAAGTTTAGCACCCAAAATTCATTAACAACCAATAAGGTACCAACATATAGCTTTTACTATATTGGTATATTTTGAGTGGTCAATTATAAATTAAAAAATCGGTTATAGTTTATAAAGAGCATAGTCAGTTCCGTTGAAAAAAAAGGATTTTGATATAAAAATAAATGACATTTAATTTCTTGAATTTGTAATTTTCGCTTTTTCCGCCAGTTTTTGGCTAGAAATAGAGATACAGTAATTTTGAATGCACTCCATGGCTGGTGTAAACTATAATGGCGTTGCTGGTTAGTTCGTAACATTCTATAGTTAATGCTTATTTAACGTATAAATGAAATTCTTTGAATAAGCCGAAGAGTCCGATTTATACGTGTGTTCAATTCGGATTTCGAATTGTATAATTCGGTTCGATTTGATATCGATTAATTCGTTTACTCGCATATTCGCACACCCCTATTTATTTTGTGTTCATTGAATTAGTAAGTTTTAATTTAAAAATGACATTTTAAGTCAGTATTATTTCGAATTTTTGATTTGCAATCTATAGATATAAT
This sequence comes from Antheraea assamensis, assembly GCA_035772565.1. Lineage (NCBI taxonomy): Eukaryota > Metazoa > Arthropoda > Insecta > Lepidoptera > Saturniidae > Antheraea > Antheraea assamensis. The sequence continues at coordinate 2,098,663 of JAQQSE010000010.1, read as the reverse complement.
AAAAAAAAAGTGTCTATAAATAATAATATTAAAATAGCTACTTTTTACTGACTGGATATGAAAGTGTATAAACTACTTATAGTAAAAATCAATTTTTTTAATTTATTGTCAGTCTATATGTCTTTTTGTTCCGGTTAATCTCCGAAATGGCTGGACCCACTTTGACGGAAATTTTACTGACAAAGAGCTAAAATTGCAGGCTATATTTTAGACTAGCTATTATTCACAACTTTGCCTACAGTGGAATATCCGAAACGGCAAAATCAATTTTCACGTGACTTTTACAGACACATAGCTGATCTTATTAGTTAGCTGTTACCCGTGGTATTGTCCATAGAGGAATACCTGAAACGGCAATACCGATTTTTTCGGGACCTTCACCGTCAGATAGCTGACCCCATAAGAAGTAATTTAGGCTATTTTATTTTAAAGTAGCTGTTACTTACGCCTTTGTCCGCAGTGATATATCCAAAGCACTTGAACCGACCTTAACGGAACTTTTACTGGCATATAACTGTCTTTATAAGAACTGACTTGGGTTAATTTTTTTTTTATATTATAGGGGGCAAAAGAACAGGTGGGTCACCTGATGTTAAGTGATCACCACCGTCCATAGACACTAGCAACACGAGGGGAGTCGCAAGTGCGTTGCCGGCCTTTTAAATATGTGGGTCTCCGGCGCTCTCACTGGCCGAACGAAACGCAACAGTGCAAGCACTGTTACTTCACGTCTGTTTTCTGTGAGAGGGTGGTACTACCCCGGGCGAGCCGACCCATTCACGCTGAAACCAGTAATAGCTTCAGCGTAGCTCTACCACCTTTAAACTAGCTGTTATCTGTAACTGTGCCCACAAAGTAATCCCCAAAACAGATAGAACGATGTTTATGTGACTTTTACAGGCACGTAGTTGATCTTATAAAGAGTCACTTAGGCTATGTTATTTTAGATTAACTGTTATATGCAATTTTCTCCTGTCCAATGTGGACTCTTCAAAACAATACAATCAATTTTAAGGACACGTTCACTTACATACAACTAAAGTAATGAGCACTAACTAGAGCTATTTTATTTTCAACTAGCTGTTACTCGCGATTTCATCCGTGTAGAATATCTGAAACGATTGGACCAATTTTCACATGACTTTCACTAGCAAATAATTGAAGTTATAAGAACTAACTTAGGTTATTTTATTTTAGACTAGCTGTCACCCACGACTTCTCCTGCGTGAAATTTAGCAAAAAAATGTTGTTCCCTGTAAACATGTGCGTGATGTGTGCACTGTACTGGACTTCAAGAATTAATATATTTGTATGTAAATTGCTTAATGGTGGTCATTTTGTTTTATTTACCGCGTTCGCGTCTACATAACTCATTAACCATAGCTTCGGGAAGTCGGACCTCCATATTTCGCGTAACGATTTAAAAATTCGTAGAGAGTTTGCCCATAGATTTCCCATTTTTGGCCACCTTTTAATTTTTTTGCACAACTCTATAAAAAAGCTACGAAGATTTAAATTGCGTAGGCCAGCATTCAAAAAATTTTAAATATCAAGGTGGATTCTTGAAATGTGTCGTTTACCCACGTTTGCGCCCATCTTCTACTTTTCTGACAATTCAATTTGTAGGGGCGGCAAGTGGAGAGGGAAAGAAAATTTGAGGGTTCGAGAATGTTGGAAAGATGCATTTGAATCTATATCTTTTGGCCACGTTTGCCCATCTTTTACTTTTTTGGAAAAGTCAAATGCTAAGGGGTAAAAATTGGGGGAAAGAAAAAATGAATGGTCGAGAATTTTGTAATGTTGCATTTGAATCTAATTTATTTACCCACATTTGCCCATCTTTTACTTTTACTCTTTAGATATTTTGCCCATTTTCTACTACTTTTAAAAGTCAATTTCTAAGAGATAAAAATTGGGGGAAAAAGTAAAATTGAGGGAGAATTCATAATTTTTCTTTGATTGCCCTCTTACTTACAGAGATATTATAAGAAGAATATGACGTTCTATACTCTAGCAATAATAAATTATAATATGCCTATCTCACGATTAATTTTGGAAAACTGGGACTTAATAAGGGTCAGTCCCATACAAAAGGACATTATAAGTAACTAAGGGTGGGCAATCAAAAAAAATGATGGGCACTATTTTAATTTGCAATTATAAAAAAACTGCTTATAGATAGATATATATAGAGTCTTGAAATCTGGATGTATGTATGTTAATGCAAAATTTTAAGACTTCAATTCTTTCTGTATTTTTAGTTAGAAAAAGAATCATCAACTCTTTGTTTATAATTCAACATTATAATTAATAGGTATTTGAATATAGAAGATTAACAGTTCCATTATAAAATTTCTTGCCGAATAGAGGAGTAATTACTTTTTGTAAGATCGCAAAAACGTAATTATTTTAATATTACATATATAACATCTTTAAGAGAAATTGTATAACTTCTAATTTTCATTACTTTCTTACACAGTGTAAGTGAGCACTGAGGGGATTCTATAGTAAATTAGTATTTATAAAATGTACGTGATATGTTCAAGTAGATGAAGTGCGTGTCGTACCTACAAATATTTTTAAAAGAGCATTTCTGTAATTCTACGTCTTCTTACCATTTTATATTGCTTTAATACAATTTAAAAAACGCGTGCGAAGCTGCGGGTATCTGCTAGTAATATATAAATGACTTATATTATTAATTATTATTATAAACTTTATTTATATTATAATACGATACTATACAATGATTATAGTGGTACAATCGTAAAATAAAAAAAAACATATCTTTTTATTAAAAAAAAATTAGTTTCGACCATTCGACGAAACCAGTACTCTTCAAATTCTCATATCTGCTTGTAAAATTCTGTTCAGTTATTTTCTATGATTAGCCCGATAAAAGAAAATACATTTCAGTTTTATTTCAATTGTATAAATTTAACTTGCATATTGTTTCTAATAAAAGTTGATAAACCATTCATGACGCTTGGAATACGTTCTCATGAAAATGTCTGCATACTTCTCCTATACATTTGTAGCGTGATGATTATTATTACAATCTGTTAGGGTGGGGACGTAAAACGAGCCCTGTTGTCTCACCCCTTTTAACAGCCCACCTTTGCGCAATTTTCTACTTACTAATTACTGTAACGCCTAAATAACGAATTGTCTAACTCTTGGAAATGTATTTATTTAACGTAAGAATATTAATATAATAAAATAATAAACAGTTTTAAATAAATTAATTTGTAATTGTATATTTGGAAAGATGTATAGATATCCTCATAATAATATGTATATATATGAGAAGTGAGGGACTGAAGCTTATTACTGTTTCAAGTAATAACTATTGAATAGATATTGACGAAACGTTACAGTAACAGTAACATATGAGCTAATTTATATATAAATATTAGCTAAATGATCTAAAACGATATGAACCTAACGATATGTATCGGTTGAGTATAAAAAAAGTCCTGAGTTCTATCTCAATGTACACCGCAATAAATTGTTACACGAAGCTATAACATTTATTGTTAACATTTATAAAGCTGCAAATGTAGACGAAGTTGCCGGTAGCAAATTTTCATCTTCGTATAAGTAACAATTTATATATTACATTGATAGATAAACTATGACACCATTATAGCATTAATAATGAAAGTTGATACATAACTAAGTATTTGTTCATACGGAGAATCTATCCATTTTACTACAACGTACCACCGGGTGGCGCTGTAGAACGTCTACTACTGTATCCATCAACCGAGCATTTTTTAATGCTTAATATGTCAGCGTTTTATCACAATCTCATCTGATGTTAAATTATGATGTGGTCTAAGATGGTAGTCACGCTAAACCTAGAGGGAGACCGACTCTCAAGTGCAACTGCCGGAACACACCAACATGTGTCTGACGACAGATTTTCAACTTGAGGGTGGTAGCCAGCCAGGTGGACTTAGAAAAAGCCCTACCGCCATGCTATGGTTTCATCACGATGTTTTCCTTCACCGAAAGCTCCAACTCAGTTGCTAGGACTCAAAACTACGTCGTTCGACGTTGTGTCCGAGTACACTACCAACTGAGCCATCATCGCTACATTGGAATTGGTTTACGAACATGTTGAAATAATATGCATTTTTTTTAACTGGCATTATAAAATAATATCGCATGTTCTATTGTAACATTATAAAGCCATAAATTGGATTAAAATAAACAAATACAAACATAGAATTACTTAAAATTCACGATAATATCGCGAACTATTCCACTTAAACGGTTAGCATGAAGATTAAAATACGAAAATTATATATATATTCTGAGTTAAACCGTTTTCCCATGAGGCCGCGGTGACACGCTACTGGCGTGGAGCTTCCACCACCAGTTGCTGTGGTTGTTTGTTGGTGACCACTTGCCTGACACGATGGACGCTAAGGTAAACCGATTGTCTAATAAATTATTATACAAAATTTATGAGGATTAATGATAAATATCTTTTGAGATAATTTTAAAATTTGGTAACATTGCGTTACGTATAGGTTCAGACACGTCTATGTATTTAATATCTTCAGCGATAATTTCGCACGGTGTTATGATTCTTTCTAGTTCCTGCTTACAGTTCCCTTTTCTAACTATGCCTCTGACTACCTCCGAACGCATTGCCCCATCAAGGCACGTGAAATTATGGCCAAAAGCAAGATATTCTAATGATAAAAATAGAGCATCTTAGATTAAACTATAATCTGATGTAAATTTCTAATTAGCGTTAGTAAAAGTAAAGTTTTTTTTCTTAGCAAGTGTCAATTTCTAATTCGGAAATATATCAAAGCGAAAATAAAAGCCATGGCTTTACAAAGAAAAAAACGTATCGGTAACTATTGCGATACTTGCAGAGACCTCGAATGCTTGAATACTTCTTGCCTTTTATTTTTTAAGGTTTTAATATTGTGATGTTTTCGGACGTCGGAACGTGAATTGGAATTCAACAACGTTTTTTCAATATTTATTGGTAGGATAATTTCTAATGTTGCCCTGGCTAACTACCATCACAGAATTAATTAAATGTCATAAGGTTGTGAGTAGTGGTTCATTGTAAAAAAAAGCAGAATACAGTCTAGACTACACTGCTACAGAATAAAGTCTCATTTTATTCATCTAAGTAAGACTTTACGATAAGAAGTTTTTATTATTGTCATAAAGGTATTAACTTAAATAAAATGTTCAATCTATTTGATCTACAGCCATTTGACACCAAGTTTTGGGCAACTACAAATATTAATAGATATGGTGCATCATCATCATCATCATCTTACCCTTATCCCACCTAAATAGGGTCGGCACAAGATGTTTTCCTTTTCCACTCTCCTCTGTCAGATGTGATCTCAGTATTCACACTTTTTATACACATATCGTTTTTCACACAATCCATCCACACCTTTTTCGGTCTTCCTCTACTCCTATATCCGTCCACTTTCAAACTCAAAACTTTTCTTGTTACATGACTTTCATCTGTTCTCATAATATGCCCGTACCATGATAACCTATTACTCCTCAACTTCTCTGTCACTGGTGCTATTTTCAAACGTCCTCTGATATACTTATTCTTAATCTTATCTATCCTTGTTACACCACACATCCATCTTAACATTCGCATTTCTGCCACATGTAATCTTTTCTCATCCGTCTCTTTCGTAGCCCAGCACTCGGATCCATATAACACGGCTGGTCTCATTATAGTTTTATACACCTTCCCCTTGAGTTTCAACGGCATTCGTGGGTCACAAACCACCCCAGACACCTTTCGCCAATTCATCCACCCTGCATTTATCCTATTCCTCACGTCCTTGTCTATTCCACCGTTATTTTGGATTAATGGATATGGTGCATCTTCTGCGTAATACATGTGTTTGGTTGTATCAAATAGGGTAAGGAGAGAGGAATTCTAAAACTGGACTCGAGGCCCAGGATCGGCATCGAAACCGCTAAATCGGAGTTGACTCCTCAGGTAAATAGAACCTAAGCAGTTTCACTTTTTGTTTGATTATATTCCCACCACTATCTATCAAATTGTGGAAATGAAATGTGGGTCCAGAGATGGAAGATTTGTTTGGAAACTTTATTAAGATATTGATGCATAACGATGTCTCTATTGTCAGCGATAAAGTATACGATTCTAAGATTTTCCCTGGTATCTTGATATTGCTAACACCACTTTGAAAAGATGATTAGTAAATATGTTATGAACCAGGGTATTTTATTCACTTTTTTATGTTTCCATTTTTATTGTATGTATATGCATAATTTTGAATGTAAAAAGAGCCATTAAAATTTTGTTTCAGTTGTCTTGCGAAAAGTTCTCTTTTTCGAAATAATTATATTTTTAATGCACAATTGTCGTTCGTAAGTGCCAGTGTCAGAATAACTTTCGAAAACCCATGATAGGTTACGTTTTTATCCATTGAATGTAATGCAACTGTATACATGTCGTGTAAATGTTTAGTGTGCGAAAATTCTCGAATGTTCTGTTATAACTTTGATTCTTGATTTAGTTTTTTGGTTTGGTATTTTGATTTCATTGAAGTTTTAAGCGTTATAATTAACTTCGACAAACTATCATCACGATTAACATGTAGAGAGACTTCTGTTGAGTCGTGCTAATTAAACAGTCATGTATAAAATTTCGGTACCTGTGTGTTCGTAACTGTACTCTACTTAAACATCTTACCTAGGTAGCAGCTCTACGCGACACTCGTGTACTCTCTTCTACAGCCTTATTCATAGGAAGAATTTTGTATAACGCAGAGAGAACACTATTCGTGTTTTCTTACGGCTTGGTGTATAATATGAAGTTGGCAGTTTGAAGTTGATATTAAAACATTTCCGCTATCATTTTGTTTGTGGGAAATAGGTAATAAGTGAATTGTTCACACCCCTCCGTATAACCCCGAGAACTGTAGCACTAATATTGACCATTTACAACACAGAATTTGGTTATATGTTGGCTCTTAATAACCAATAATTGTAAAATAAATTTAATATGCCGATTGCAGTGTCATTTTCACTAAACCCATAATATAGAAGTTTATACACCCTTAAAACAAGACACCGGAATGAGTCACTGTGACAAGTTTTTAACATAGTTTCGCAGCGACTGACTGGTCCCAGAACGTGACACGCCAAGAGCGCCACTATAGCGAGTATTACACCTGGTGTAGTGTACGGCATAATTGCTATTATCGTACACCCAGGAATAATGTTAGGCACTGTGTACTAATTCGTAGCTTCGTTTCGGGAACGTCTTAAATCTTTTTTGCACCGAGGTATCTGTGACGTCAGAGGTTAAGTCAACATAAATCTGAAACCAATTCATATAAACGACAAACACAGTGTAATTGGGCGTAAGTAAATCGGGGTGGGGTCGGGTTGAATACAGTTCATAATCAATTAGCAGAAAGTATTCACTGCAAACATAGGTAATAATTGTATTTAGATTCACTTTTATTCATTACTCAATGTTTGCAAGGACAAGCGTACTTACTCTTACCGTGCTGAATGATTGGATGACTAGCAAGGATGTTTGTATTGACAACTGACTTAGTTACGACTAGTTCTTATAATCACAGCTCTAGTAGAGAAAATCTGGAAGGCAATTCGTAATTGTTTTTTTTACTCGAATATTTTTTTATTATTTGTATTAACTGTATTTATTCTTTTAAGATAAAAAAAATATATCGTAACAAGCAAGGTTTTAAACAATTTTTCATAGATATATGGCCATGACAACACTTTATTGCTATAGTCATACACATGCCACAAAACAATTTTTTACGATGTCTAGATGCTAAAGTTTTTTTCTTACTCTCTATAGCTTCCTTGCATCTTCAATTTAGATAAATAAGAAAAATACCAACCGGACAAAGGTTTTTAATATATTGAAGGTAAATAACATAAAAATAATTCTCTTATAAACTTTTAATCAAGTGGTGTTGGAATTTATCAATCGCTTACTTATATACAAACAACTAATTTAATATATATATAGTAAGATATATTCTAATGATCTTCTGTTGAACTACCACTTATAAAGATTTGTAAGCAAGGACCTATCAGAGTCTTCTCTTCCATTTACTACACTTGATAGACTCCCCTCCTAGATTCAAATCAAATCAAAATATACTTTTTTCAATTTAGGCCCTAAGAAGTTACTTATGAACGTCAATTTGGAGTCGATTTGAAGGCTCACCATCTCGAGTCATATTATAAACTAACGTGGAGGCAAATAATGGTTGCGGAAGAACAAGAATGAGCAATCACTACGAAATGAAGTACCTACTACAAATACGATAATTGCTTACCCGCAGTCCTACATGCCAATAAATAACTATACAATTATCGACTCAGATAGTAGCTTCGAGAAACGTCCGTAAAAAATCACTTCTTAATTATAATGCGGAGTGGTATAAAACTTGAGGGTTTGGGGGTGTAGGGGGGATCATGGTTAATGTAATGAATCTTCAGGGATGACAAGTGATAGTTTTATTTAAATTTCCTATTTTATTTCCCCGTTTCATTTATTCACGTAAAAAACATTTTATCTGATGAAGTAGGTCGTGGTACCATATTTTGGTTCTAGTGTAAGGGAAAATAGGCCACACTGTCAGTATGTAAAGTCGCTATTCGCGTCCGTTCGTGTGTGCTATTTCCGCGAGATCACTTCTAAATTACGCACTCATTTTGTTACCGTTTTCACAATCATTTAAATATTTATTCATTTATTTCATTTTGTACCAAAAGGTTTATATGTATAATATATGCATGTTATATATATATATAAAAACAACAGACGAATCTATCTATTGTATCAAATCGTAAAGTACTTTACGGGCGCTAACGCCGGCTCTAATGAGATATATAAGCTCATCAAAATTATATCTCTAGAGAAAAAAGTCAATGATGATATAAATCTGTCTATTGGTAACAACCCCCAGTTACAATTTTTATTTTTTACATACTATTATAAATGATAAGTCACAAGTTATTTGGGAAGGTGTGTTGACCGATATTGTATTATTTTTTACCAAATTAAATATGTTCCGTTAGCTTTTTTATAAAACACAAGATCTATCTTTGGGGCATTTAATTTCAATCAATAATTTAGAAGGTATCGGAGATTTACAATCACGCCCGACAAAAAGATTTTTTTTTGTGACCAGCCTTACGATCTTTTTTGATTTTTGTTTTTCGAACCGACTACATTGTTGATCTGGCAAGACCGCTACAGTGTCACCGGACTACGGATATTTTTTGACTTGAACATGTATAGATAGAATCTTATATGTAGAGAGATACCTACAGATATATAAATATGGATAAAGTAAAAAATATTAAAAGAAAATGTGGGGCATCTTTTAAATTCCACAGATAGGAAAAGTCGCCGTGGGAATAATAGAAACTAGCTGATATTCTTGGCTTTGTTTGCGTTGTGTATTATTTTAATAATACTTTTCATGAACAGAAGTAAAAAAGAAAACGACAAATTGTACGTAAAAATATAATAAAAATACAAAATTTCCTTTGTAAACAATGTCGTCCGTTTACTTTTTTCTTCTGCATATGTGCACTATACCACTTGCCCCGCTTGTCCACGACAAGAAAACACACGTCGCTAAATGCGCAGTGCCTAATTGAGTTGTAGTTTCTTAAACTTTAATAACCTTATATGAGGATGTCGCAATAATTTTTATTTTAGATAAAGGCCAAGTGTCTTAGAATTGAAACTAAAAAAAAATACTGACATTTATCGTATATTTTAGTGTGCGATATGCACCCAACGGGCGGGTACTTTTATTTTATTTCTTATTTATTTTTTCTCATTATATTAATCAGCCTGTGTTTTATCAGTCTTTATATATATATCTCTTCTTAATGGAAGCGCATCCTTTGTCTCGTGATAAACCGCGTCCAGGTAATATTACTTACCCATCTTGTAACTGACCGTCTGAAATTCCCGTTGTCGGTTCTCCATTTAATCTATTTGTCCTACTATGGCTGCAGACTATTCTGGTCCTAGACTCAATGGAATCTGTAACATTTATTTATTTCTGCTTTTAGATACTTCGATTGCTGGCTCGCTTTAGAACGTTTTAACTTATTTTGACTAACTAAATAAATCTATCATGGCCTTCATAAACACAAAAGTAAAAATGTCATAGATAAGCAAATACTTGTTGTTTGTGAAAACCGCTTTAACGGCTTTAAATATCATGACAGATTTTTCAGTAGCGCGTTTAATAGATATTTGAATCAACTAGGTGTCCAGTTTTTAAATACAAAAGGTCGCTTCTAATGTAACGGTCTGTCTGTTAGAATTATTAGCTTATAATTGTCCCCGGATCGAAATTCGACCAAGACTCACTATTTTTTTTGGCTTTAATTTTATTGTGTTTTTCTAACGTGATAACGTCTTATAAATCGATGAACGCCGGCTGCTCGCACGAAAAAGCATGACTCATTGTCACGTTCCGCCTGAGCCGTGCATACAAGCGAGAGCGTGGAACAAGCGATACAGAGGCGCGATAGGCTTAAGCGTTCAGCTTGTGATGCATCTATCACTCTTCCACTCCATCGGTAATTCAGGGATAATAATTCAATTAAGTTCATAAGGGTTTGAAATTTTTCATTATATTTTCTTATGACGTTACCACGTAAAATGATCGTCCAGAAACCGACTTTACAGATAACCGTTTTTTTTTGTTATAAAGAGTATACACACATCGAAGATTAAAGATCGTGAAGTAAACGTGTAGAGAAAAGGATTTGACTAGTCTATGGTTTGCAAAAAAAAAAACTAAATATATCCATTTCTATTTATTGATAACACTATTACCTATTACGAACACTATAACACCATCATCAATATTAAAATTTAAAATAAATTAAAAGTTAAAGCTTCAGTGCCAACCCTGTAAAGTATTATTAATCAGAGTGTACAACAGTCGACTCCATTAAAGCGTTCTGAAACTTTATTATGTAATGTCACGTGACTCCCATTTACGTTAAGATAAAAGAAAAAACATACTCATGATTATATTATAAAGGAAATAACAAGAGTTCTAAATTTACCCGTATAGTGTCTAATGATTGCTATATAACTTAGCAGATTGTGGAGTTCAGTTTGACTATGGTGTTATCACTTTCACAGCTATTTCTAGCTCTATGAAAAATAGGTTTACACCAGTGGTGCCCAAACTTTTTTATCGCGTAGACCCCTTACCACATTTTAATGTATTATTAAAAAAAATAATTAAATACGGCTCCGCGCTAATATAACAAGCTAAAGAAGCAGCGGTAAATACCAAGCGCACTCCACGCGCACCTTTAGCAATAAATGTTTTTTGTTTTTGCTTTTTCCACGCAGACGAGGTGGCGTTCAATTTTATATATATATAAATTCAAAGGTTGCTTCGTTAAAGCTTGATTATGATTGATACAAATTCTGTATTTGCATGCATCGATTTACCTTTGTGCATTATTTCAGCCGATCTGATGGGTGCAATTTGCAACACTTAGATATTAATTGTTAGTAGAATTAAGGTATTTTTTGTTAACTTATGAACAGAGCTAGACACATATAACTAATTTTTATACATGGCTAATTGCTAACACTAGCTTTTATATAAGAAAACTTGTACAATCTTGCGTTTCGATTCGTTAGACACAAAAAGCAAGTTGGCCAGCGAGTTCGACATATGCGATTACATTTAGAGCATTAGCGCATATTAGAGCACTAGCATCTTAAAACGACGATAATGACTGTCATATAAGTAAGCAAGCTGTAGAAGTTAAGTTTCGGCTGTGGTACAAATTATTACTTCGTCACTGTTTCATTATATACGAGCACCTATATTAAGTATAGCGATATATGATTTTTTCGGAACACAAAACAGGAGAAATTACTATTTAGCGTGATAATTTGATGTTAATCATTAGATACTATCGTCGACATAAATTGTACGATTTCGTTTCTAATTAGGGCACGTTTAAATTGAACGAACGGTGCCAGAGAATGGAATTATTGTATAAACATGAAAACTTTTTAGAAATAATTGCTAATTCATATCAGTGCTTAAAACTTTGAGCAATTACATTTATATAATATAAAGAAAAACTAAAGTTATAACACGAGTTAATACCATTGATTTTACTCACCAAAAAGCAGTTTTAATGGTCCACGTGGACTGCACCTCATCTAATGTCATGTCAATGGGTTAAAAATGTGTTTTATAGGTTGTAATTTTTTGTTTTTATAGTTCTCTTTTTTGTTTAACCTACATATGATAAAACCTAATCATTAGAAACCTATATTATTCCTTGAGTTCAGTTTGACATTAATCTGAGAAATATATCCACAATATTATACTTTTACAAAAAAATTTGATTACTAGTGTGAAAACATACAAATAAATAAATACAATGAATTATTCCCCTTCAATTTCAATTACAATTTAATATATTTTATGGGTTTTATTTTGTGATTAAAGTAAAAGATAATAATGAACTTAAATGTACCGAGAAACCTAATTTTCTGCATAGACTCACCTCTCTTTGTAACGAATCATATTTGCTCAATCCACATCAGCTGACATGACGCGTTGATTTCTAACCAATGCAAGTGCAGATAGGTTGAAGGTGATTGGTTGATGGGTGATGCGACACTGACGCCAGAGTTTTGGTCTCTCTAATTAATTAATAAAAACAAATCCTTAAGCAACAGATTATATACGATTTTAATAAACATTGTACATTATATTTTAATAAGTTAAAATACTGTAGTAATTGAAAAATTACAACAGCTCTCGATAGATGATTTAAGGCTTTAGTTATCTTTGGCAATAATCAAACCGGTGACTAAACAACGTAATATTCATTCATATATTCAAAAAAGAAAATTAATTATATATAATAATTTTGTTTCCGAATGTACACAAATTGAAGTTATATCTGACCACACCTTCCAATAACAAGCTTCGGGCTACATTAATTTACAGTTCTAAGGCTTCCTCCACACTCGTATCATTATATTATTGTTGTCTGAAAGAATACTGTTTATGCGAAAATATTTTATGTATGCCGCCTGTATGATAATAACGAATAACGTTGTTGAGTTATCTTTTAAAAACGACAATTTCGACTGTTGTCAATTATTTTCTTGTTCAATAATTTAATTTTTTAAATTGTTATAGTTAAAAGTTGTCTATTGTTCAAAATTCAACCATAACAAGGGATGCACAGTATTTTCTTCACTGTTCGTGTATAAATTATATTATTTGTATTTCTTATTTTTTTTTAAATGACCAAATATTGTATAGCTATTATAAATTATAAAGAAGAACACAAAGAAAATCTGTTAACAAACATGTGAGTAAAAGGCACAGATTCTTGTAATTTGTGACAATTACGACATAAATAATAATATTTTCTAAAATAAAAATAAAAAACTGTAAATCATTACGCTTTTAAATATAGGTACATATAAACGAAAGGGAAATATCCGCTTTTCTCGGGGCTAAGCCTTTTTTATGCGACTGCAGGCAAACGAACATGCGGGTCACGTAAGAGATCACCGCCGTCCATCGACATCTACGACGCGAGGGTCATTTCAGATACGTTGCCGGCCTTTGAAAAAAGAAGCGGCTCTTTTCTTGAAGGTTTGTAAGTTATACTGGTCCGGCAATGCCGCTGCTGAGTGTTCATTCCGAAAAACCGAGGTAGTTGAATAAAACGCACGTGAAAACCGCACAGTAGACAACTTCCGACCCTCAAGAAGACATAGATGGAATTTTATTTTATAGCGAATCGTTCGGTACCGGAACTCTGCGGCAGGCATCAGAACAGTTTTTTGGATCACTCTTTGTGTTAAATTTTACAAAAGACGTAAAGCGACGCAACGTCTCTTGCATAGCGCCAAAGGGTCAAACCTTAAGAAAAGCACCTAGTCGCCGACGATTGGAGTCACTTAGAGAAATCTCCGAAATATTTGAGTTGATTTTGCTAGGACTACTCCTGGCATATAGAGAAGGATTCAGGTTATTATCTACGTCATATAATTATCATTATGTGTTTCTATATGTGCTAAAGAAGTGTGTTAAAATTGAATGAAGCCATTTACGTCGGTAAAACTGTAATAGGTATTAAGTAGTACTACCAAAACTACAATAGAGAAAAAAAACATACACTATTAATTTAATAATGGGAATAAAAGTGAACTTTATAACGCTTATTCAAAGTTTATATATACTAACATTATTAATTCCTTTTTTTTTTGTTACCTTACATTCCGAAAACTTTACTGTTCCTGAGGTATATATCAAATCTCATTAACACGAGTGAAACCGCGAGCAAAAGCTAGTAATCGTATAACCAGAAAATATCAACTCTTATCGTAACTGGCTACCTCTCTCTTCCTCTTTCTTATGTGTTGATGATTGTGTAATGCTCTTAGTCCGGTGAAACTGTGAAGGTTCCTCAAGTCAACAACGTATAGTTAGTTCGAAAAAAAATGATCTAATTTTTAACTACATTTTCAACCCACCGTTGACTACTAATAACGGATAACGGATAATCGACAGCAAAATAATTATATCTTCAGTAATTTGTAATAACAAGTAATGTACAAGCTGGTTCGAATAAACTGTGTCCATTAGATAGCCTGTAAATTTTCCATTAATTACCTGTGTGCGTCGAGCCTTATTCGACTTCAGTCGATCTGTGATAAAACGGACCGCAGTCCGACAGGCGGTACGAGCGGCCACGGAATACAACCTGTAACTTAATATTCGATCGAGAAGTGATTTAAAAGAAAAGGACTTTTTTTCGAAAGTTTATTTCTCGGTAATGATCGGTTATCATCGTTTCGTATCTACTCGATATCGGTAACATCACTGTGGAATACTTAAATTTTATATTCGACCGCTTTTAGGTAATTGACGATAGACTATGTAAATATATGTAGTAATTTTTTAGTAAGTTCATATTATCCAATAATTACTTTCAGTGTTATTCGCGAGATAGTTTTTATGTGATTTTCTCTATTAGCAATTAAAATAGTATTACTATGGATTTAGGTAAAAATACCAATTTTTGAAGTTATACTTATTTTGGCGCGTTAGGGAAAAATGATGAGGGTAAATTTTTACGATGCTCGCGTGCACACCGTCACGAAAAACCGACACCCTGAAGCTAGCTATAGTCAACATTTTGTTAAAAAAACGTATGTACGCATTAAATACCTTTTTTCTATTGTTAGTATCGTTTTTTCTACAAACGTAGAATAAGGCGAAAGATAAAACTTTTGAAAAGATTTTTACCTTGTTACGCCAAAGAAGTATAACTTCTAACGCGTGTACATAAGTACACACTATCTTTTTTTTTCGAACTAGCTAATGTTGTCGGCCTGACTGGCTTCACCGGAGTTGTCGGGCGAACGCTTAAGGCACTCGCCAACAAGCTAATAGGCGCCAAAGTGGTCGAATCTCAGCTTGGATTGTTGCCTCTATTATTATTTTCTCTATTTCTCTATTCTAATCTCTATTATTCTCTATTATTGAATCTCACTAAGCTAAGCTAAATTAGTCACACACATATAAATTTGTGAGACACACGTGTAATCAGCATGAGTGCGTGACAAACTCAAACATGTACCTATTTTGTATCTGAAATGCTGATTGAGTATAAAATTACACTATTATTTAATTATATAAATACAATAGTGATTATGCTTAAGTTGTTGTGTAACTAAAACTCAGTTCGAGTTATTACAAAAAAGTTAAATACGCGTCGAACACTTGTTTCAAAAAAGTTTGTTGACCACAAAAGAATGTCCTTACCTTTGTTTAGAAATAGACACTATTTAAATTTAAACATGGTTTAACACTTGTTGACGGATCTCATTTTATTGTTGTGATTTATTTTATTTCTATTTGCCGGCAAAAGACGTTTCGTAGTAAATTATGAATTTCGTGTGTGTAATTAATGTGGAAGATGTAGATAAATTAGACAATTTTGAAGATTCACAAGTAAATGGCAACTACTACAATATGACATTATTGACATTTCACAAAGTATTGATTCTGAGATTATACTGTTGTTCCACGTTACGCATTTTGGGGCATTATTTTAAACGTACAAATTGCTGATTTTAATAATGACATCATTTTTTTTAAACCAAATGTTAAAATAATTATAACCAATTTCACTTACAATAAATAAATATTCTTAATGAAGATCTAAACATAAATATCATTCGTAAATTGGAACGTTTCTGAACGATAAGATTGAATTGAATGAATGCTATTCAGAGTTGCTTGCATAAAAAACAAAAACTAGATATTTAGCTAGAGACCGCTTAGATATTCTTTGTAATAAAGTATTTTAAACATGTGTTTACAATTTTAGACACTGTTTAGTGAAACTCGTGTTAAACATGTGTTCATTTTTGTTTTTGTAATAGCACCGAGTATATTTTGACTATATTCACTGAACCATATTTAAAGATTTTAACGGTTTCGTCACGGCTTATTCTTTATAGTCAAGAAAATTACTAGTATAATTATGATTTTACTGTTGTTCTGTTCATCTCACTATAAAAAAAAAGTGATAATATATGATGAGATAGATAATATTGACTTTTTTATATTATAGGGGGGCAAACGAACAGGTGGGTCACCTGATGGTAAGTGATCACCGCCGTGCATAGACACTAGCAACACCAGGGGAGTCGCAACTGCGTTGCCGGCCTTTTAATATATGTGGGCCTCCGGCGCTCTCACTGACCGAACGAAACGCAACAGTGCGGGCGCACTGTTACTTCACGTCGGTTTTCTGTGAGAGGGTGGTACTACCCCGGGCGAGCCGACCCATTTATTATGAAGCCAGTAATAGTTTCAACGTAGCTCTACCACCACCTACAAATTGATTTTTATAACTATATTTAAATTAACGTCTTTTACAAATATTTGTAAGAATTCTTTTAACTTAATGTGCCCTCAAAACAATTCTTCTCGATTATTACTATTCCAATTGACACTGCCATCAGTCGTAGTAAAATAGTTTTTTGAAGTGATACTTTTTATAAGACGGCTCTGAAATTTTGATCCTCGCCCTTTTTGTATGACGAAAAATGGTGTGGTAAACACTGTGTCAGGTAGAGTGTTGAAAAACTTCGTGCCCGATCACTGAAGTTAGGAAAAATCGGGCGCGGTCAGTACTTGGATGGGTGACCGATTGGGAGGATTGCGTAACGTTGGCTTTTTGTTTCGTTGTACTTTTTATAAAGAAGTATCCACTTCTTTCGTGGGCTCATAAGTACACCAACTATTTTTATTTCAAAACACTTCTCACCATGGCTTTGTTACATTTAATCCTATTTACTAGATCAGTGTAAATGTATATATATTTGGTATAGCCCAGTGACAGTGGCTTTCTTCAGTGTATCGTGTTAAGGGTAGTCACCCTTAACCCGCCTATATTGTGAATTAAGCGAAGAGCACTATTCTTGTTTATAGATGGCGCTTACGACACTGTACATAACATTTGACGTACTGAATTTATTTTACAATGATTAGTTATTAAGAGCCAATATATAGCTATATTGTATACTGTAGAATGTCAGACCCAGTGCTTGTGTTTGATCACGTATTTCGTAAAAGCAAAACGATAGTGGAAATGTTTGAATGTCACATTTAAAATGTTAACTGACTGAATAATGATATTGTCCTAATGGACCTTCACAGCTTCAACGGACTAATACTGAACTGTTTTGGTTTCGCTTATATAACTTCGCTTATATAATTATATAACTTCGCTTATATATATATATCATTTTCACCCGCGACCTCACTCGCGTCATTACAGATGTGATCTACACCCAGGTACCACATGTCTTTTATTGTATCTCTAACAGCATGATTGAAGCGATGATGGATTAGTTGATAGCGTGTTCGGACACTACGTCCTTAGACGTAGGTTCGAATTATATTAACTAATTCGGATCTTTTGGTGAAGGGAAACATCGTGATGAAACCATAGCATAGTTTTTTAAAGTCCGTTTGGCTAGCAATCACCCTTAAGTCGAAAATCTGTTGCCAAGCATCTACTGCTGTGTTCCGGCAGCTGCACTTGAGAGCCAGTCTCCCTGTAGGTTTAGCGTGACTACCATCTTAGACCACATCATCATTTAACATCAGATGAGATTGTGGTCAAACGTTTTCCTACGTATGCAAACGGTTCCTACGTATGCTTAAATCTTTAAAACTACGCAACGGATTTTGATGCGGTTTTTTTTATAGATAGAGTGATTGAAGAGGAAGGTTTATATGTATAATAACATAAATTAAATAGTGGAGAAATACTGTTATTTTTGAGATTACTCCAAATTTCACGCGTGCGGGCCACGGGCAGTAATGAATAAATCAAAACTACTGGATCGATTTTAATCATTTTTTCATTGAATGACATAAGCTATATATTTTATACCCGTGAGAAGCCGGAGCGGACCGCTGGTAAAGCATAAAAAAGAAAGAATAAGCAAACTTACTTTCAGGAACATCATGAACAATAGGTACAGTTCTACGTATATACAGTCAAGAATAGTCTTTTAGTAAAATGCGGATTCAATGCTCTATGGTAAGAATATCGTCCGTTGAATATTTATGGCTACTTTGTGTTCATTTACTAATTCAGTTTGATTAGTAAAAGCATCTGTAGACGGGTCTAATTAAATAGAATCTATTATTGTGAAACTCCAGAATAAGGTGTGTAAACTCTGAATGCATATTAAACAAAAAATATATAAGAGAATTTTACATAACCTTTCCGTGATTATGTACGTTACACAATTTGCAAATTAAGTGAAATTAAGTTGCATATTCCATCAAGTAATAGTAAAATGCAATTAAACATATTTTATGCTATAATCGCCGTTCCATACTAAAATGAAAGACGACAAACCTGCACCTGCCGTAAATGCTGCTGTACCTGCAGTAAATCATTTATTTTCTTTGATTTTTTTTTATTTAAAAAATATTAATTGTATATATTTTTTGGTTTTTTTTTTCGAACTCACTACACAGTTCTATCGGACTACTTATATTTTTTCGTTTGAAGTAACACCTTCTTCTTCTTTATTTTTTTGGTTCCGTCACTGTTTGTGCACTAGCCAGCGTCAAGTAAGAAGAGTTTGCCAAGTAAGTGTTTTGGGATAATTATAATGTTCTAACGAGATGGTGGTTTCCTTGTTAGAACTTTCCATGGAGTTTTGGTGGCATCTCAGAACGCATGCTCCGTGGTATTATTTCCCATCCACTTCACTTGTGCATAATATCCGAACTATATTACGTAAAACACCACCAATATTACAAAATATAGAGTCTAATAACACAAGATTATGAATAAAATATAAAAGCCACTACATGACAGACCAAGATCCCGCCAAAAACCAAGTAACACGTTGTATATATAAATTAATAAGCTATATAAATGTATGTGCAGCTCTGTCTATTAATAAATGTCTTTATTATAAAGGTAACTGAACAGGAATATGACTCGATATTTTGTTGGCCGTTTCGATATTCGGATTCAAATCAAAAATTGTTTCGACATTCTTTATGCAATTTTAAACTACATAGATAGGATATAGGGATCGTAAAGTGTACGTTCAGAAACTTTAAAAAACACAGAATATGTTTTGTTTTTTTTTCTCGATCGATATTAATGAAATTTTATATACGGTATAACGACAATTAATATTCCATAAATATATATGTATATATATTATCAAAATACTTTTAGATTTCTCTAATTTATATAAGAATAGCCCAATTAGTTTGTATATTGAAATGTTATAGACGGGAAGTATATTACGAAAAATAATAGGCTATATATAAATAATAGGCAGCACCGCATACAATACAAATAAATTTTGCTAGCAAATATTTTCGAATCACAATTCATTTTTAACGAAAGCTAACCCATTAACCGTCTCAGTCTCATTTGCTATGTGTATACGTTGTTATTTCGTCATATATAATAATAATACGTGATACATTAATTTAAAAGGTGGTAGGAGTTGACACGCTACACTAAAAGCCACTATGCAGAATTAAAATCTGACATAAAAAATGTAAGCGATAATAATTATACATGGTCGTGTCGTTACAACGTACAACTTTTTATTAAATTTTATTTTTGTCAACCAAAGATTGATTATTACTGTCGAGAAGGTTGTAATACTAGAAGTGCCTTGTGATTATTTTAATGTTGTAACAAGATGGGACGGACCACCCTTGACAGAACTTTCCAGGGAGTTTTTGTGGTATCTCAGAATTAATGCTCTATACGACTCTATACGATTATATTACGTAGAATGCCAACAATATTACACAATATAGAGCCAAATAACACACGTCAATAAATAAAATATAAAAGCCATTATTCTATGACAGATTAAGAGCCCACCGAAACGTAAAACTTATGAATTACATTAATTTGTATTGCTACTATTCTCGGCTCACTTACTGGAACTGATATATTGTGATGATCTTAAGAAATGGCCTATTAAATTTAAAAGTATTTTTTTAAATCTGACTGATATTTCCAGAGATTAGAGTGTTCAAACTACCAATTTATTGAATGTGACAAACGTAAGCAGGACATGCTTTCAAAATGGCTTAAAATTATATAAAAGCGATATTGAATTTTAAGTGTATGGATGACACTGGCAAATACATGTACATTGCGAATATGAGAATAAAAACACGTGTGTCGCAAACAATAGGACATTGGAACTTTTAATATATTTCTGTCCCTCTTCATCATTCTAAAGAACGCACATATAAACTTTGAACATTATTTGCGTTGTTTTTATTTCAGTTATCATAACTAGTTTATTCATGCATTTCCGAACTATTGTAGCAAGCAAGGATGGTCCAATGATAGCATATATGGACCTACGTCTAAGACCTAGGTTCGTAGCGCTGTAATGAGACCTAGCTTTCGTTCAACCTACCATCATTGTGAACCATAGCGTGGTGCTGCATTTTCTCAATTACCCCAAGTTGAAAGTATGTCGTCAGGCGTCTATAAATGTGTGACGGTAATCTGCAGCGCATCCACAACATTATTTAAATTATCTATTATGGTTATATTAAATCTTCTTGGAAGACGATATGCCCTTTGTCATTATAACGTTTTTACATCGTTCGTCGTGAGCGCTCGTGCGAAATAGTCCTAAACGGTATCATGTCAAGATTCCATGAGTGATGTTACCGAATTTCGTGGAATTCATAATTCAGATAATGTTCCTAATAGTTTTAGTATTGATATAATATAAAAAATCACCAAAATCAGGGGTCCTGTGAGCAAGGGCCCTCTTCCCCTCAGCCGTCGGTGGATAGGCTGTCGGTAACGTGGGCGGATCCCGGCAGCATGACGTCCTCTGGTGTCAACCTCTTTCACTTGCCTTCTGATACACCAATCAACAATGAAGTCAAGTTTTCGCCTTCCGCTGGTGGTAATTTTTTTTGCTATTAATGTTACATAGATATTGTACAAAAACCTTTTAATAATATAAATATGTGTCGGGGAAAAAATGATATGATTGTTATAAATGTGTAACTCATAAAGTAACTGTTTTAATTTATCTCCTATACAACCAGCTGCTGGATGGCATGCAGGTGGGTATGACAGTGGTAATGGAAAGTGCCGATGGAATGTAGATTTTTAATAGGCATCACCATGTTTGACGGCAGAGTATTTACCATCGGGTACAGTGCCATAATTATGTCGTATCTAGGCAGAGGTTGTATCACAATCTTTTCTTTTACCAAAACTTCAGGTACGATACGAAGCAAACATGCATATTTCTTCAAGTCATCTTTAAGCTATACGAATATGCTAATATTAAATTTTTCTGGGTGGTCCTGTATCCAAATTTCATTTGTAATACTTTATTGGCGTACGAATATATGTTTTCTTTTTTTTTATTTTGTCTCGAGAGCCGAGGTAGTCGTCGCCGTAAAATTCAAATTAGTTCGCTCGCTTGAGAAGTGCTTATTAAGAAGGAGCCCCATGAGGGAAATCAATTAAGACCTGTTTGGAACAATATTCAACATAACTACATCGATATTTCACCAGATGCTTTCAATAAGAAACGATAACCCTTTAAAATATTCGGTATCTTCACTGATTTCGTTTTATTCCTAAGGAGTTCACATAATTTCTGGTAATCGCCACTATAGTATACAAACTCCTACAAGCACAATGTATCACATATATACATATTATACAACAAGTCATCCGCTGCGTCTGTCTGTCGGGATGTTCGTGATAAACTCGAAAACTACTAAACGGATTGTAATGCGGTCTTCACCAATAAATAGTAATTCACGAGGTAGGTTTAGGTATATAATTTGTTAAGGTCTGTAATCTGTAAATTGTATGAAATATAATGATAATTGTTGAAAGAATTCGAAAAAGTCAATTTCATGCACATAAGTTTTTTAATATCAGGGCAGGACAACGACCGCCGGGCCTGCTAGTACTATTATATAAGAATAATTCTAGTATTTTAAAAATTTATTGTTAATTTCATTATTTGTGATCCAGAAGTATCGGAAGATGAAGACTATTCTGCTAGCCTGAGTGCAGTGTTACGACAGCGTCGCGCCAGTGTTAGAAGATCTCGTAAAGGTCGACCGAGACGGCCTTCTTCTCCATTCTTGCCTGATGACGGTCGTTCGAGAAGACGGTCTTCGGCTTTCACAACTAGCTCCGGGGAGTAAGTCCTTGTCGAGCAATAAGCATAGTGGCAGTTAAGCATATTCAGATAATGAAACCTTCATCGGTGCTTTATACATTTTAAAATACATAATGTATGCTTCCTCTTATTAATGACATTTCTATGATTACCTTCTTCTTTAGTACAGCGATATCAATAGAAGAAGGACAACCGACTGTGGTGACCCAGGAAGAAATATTCGAGAACATACACCTACACAAGGAGGTACTTGGATCTGTAAAACAACAGCCTTTAGGCATGAGACGAAAACTGAAGATAGTGCATCAGGTAAAAGCACCGTGAAATTTTGCATATTTACTTTTATAGTTGGTATCCATATAAAAAAAAATACATTTTATTAACTCACATAAAATCATAATTCAAAACGGAATCTTATACATTTTTGAAGCTGCAAAGATACGAAGATACACAGTGTAATTTTTAATATGTCACTAAAGCAAAACATATATAGAGAACATTGTAGATTGATTTCTTGTAATGTAATGAAATTGTAATGAAATTGTCTTATGGTATATAAACAAAATGTTACTATAAAGTGTAGAAACTATGATCTTCGTAAAATGAAAATGGCTCAATATTTTAAAGGTTATATATGAAACTATTTAAAAAAAAACGACATTATATTGTTATGATACAGTAAATCTAAACACAGGTCAAAACCTAATATGAGAAAAATCAAACGAAGGTGTCAAAACTTCCTCTTTTTAAATAAATAATAAACTTTTAGGCTAAAGGTTATATCAAGCGTCACGAAGGCCAACTCCAAGAGAGACTGGCGCAGTCCAAAAGCACTAGGGATATTTATGCAAGATTCAATATTCTACTGGCTGCTGTGAGTATTAAAATGCTAATACATTGATTCGGTATGTAGATTTATCCACGTTTTCTGAAACGACGACAAATAGGAGTGTTTAGAGCATAGAAGAGTCTGTATCATTTTTTCTACTTGTCTAAGTCTATTTATCTAAATAGGTAATCATGTGTCTTAGCAGTGACTATGTATTTTTTTTTTAAGAAATGGCAACAATTGAAGCGCGAAGCAGCCAACACTTCAAATTTACTGATCCCTTGGGAACTACGAATCAAAGAGATCGAATCACACTTCGGGTCTGTTGTAGCCTCCTACTTCACTTTCCTTCGTTGGCTATTTTGGGTGAATCTGGTTATCGGGTTCATACTTCTCGTCTTCGTTATTATTCCTGAGGTAATAATTTCTTAATAAAGATGGAATTAATTTGTGTTTTTTTTTTTATAATACAATAGTTAATTTAAAGAAACAATAATACTTTAATTTTGGAAATACTGTAGGAGTAAAGTAATTTTAAAATAAAAGAAAAACTATTAACCGAGCTTAAAGGATTTATGTATAGTACCCAGAATAAGAGAGGAAAATGAAATACCAAGTATATAAAGATAGTCACAATGTCATAAAATTGCCTCAAAAGCATATACTGAATTTGAAACCGTATTCAATAATGTTTTTCACAGTCACCAAATATTATATTTCTTTTCTACTTAATACATCTTTAAGATTTACAGGTAAACGCGCTACTCAAAGTGATAGGTCTAGAAGCAAGTACTTTTGCATATGAACTACGTACAAAATATAGATGAGCACTATAAAAGCTTTGGAGCAACAATCATTTGCTAAGGCCGTTAAACATGGAGTACATAACAATTTCTGATATGTTGACGTTCGGAAATTCTTACAGGAAGTTGATTAGTTTTCTATATATACATGTAGGGATAGTTTGCACGAAATACTTATTTTTACCACGGTGACATTGAGAAAGGTATGTATTTCGATCGAGCGAAACTTGCAAACTTCATTTCTAGTGTCTAACGGCAAATCCGCAACAAGATGGCGAACGAAAGATTATTATGGAAGACGAAAGACGAAATGCTAGCAATTTGCTAACTTTGTGGGAGTTTGATGGAGTACTAAAATACTCTCCTATCTTCTACGGATACTATAGTAATTTGGAAAGACCACAATATAGAATGCCATTAGCCTACTTCCTCACTGGCATAGTGGTCTACATCTATAGCTTTGTGGCTACACTTCAAAAGTGAGTATATACTATTTTCAATGCAGAACTTTTTTTTATATATTATATATATACTAGCAGGTCCGGCGAACGTTCTCCTGCCCTGATGATAAAAAAATAAATACTTATGTGCATGAAACGCTTAAGGCGGCTTGACTTTTTCCGATTATTTTCAACAATTATCATTATATTTTAACCAATTTACAATAACATCTTGACAAATTATATACTTAAACCTTCCCCGTGAATTACTCTATTTATTGGCGAAGACCGCATTATAATCCGTTCAGTAGTTCTTGAGTTTATCGCGAACATCCAAACAGACAGACAAATGCGGCGGGCGACTTTGTTTTATAACATGTAGTGATTTTATTGACAGTTCTAAGTTCTGTAATGGAATAAAACAAAATATTTCTTCTAGAATGGCAGAAAATTCCCGTATGTCTAAATTATCTGAAAAGGAAGACGAATGCATATTCTCCTGGAAGTTGTTCACAGGGTGGGATTTTATGATTGGAAATACTGAAACCGCACACAATCGTATTGCATCTATCATATTGAGTTTCAAAGAGGCTCTGCTTGAAGAAGCCGAGAAGAAGCGTGATATGAGAAAGTATGACTAAATATATATTTTTTTCCATAGTCTAAAATTAGTAGTTATCTCCGTATTCTTTTTTACCAAATTCTACGATACGTTTTTAATATAAGGCAACTGATTATGAGTATAACAAAAATGTTTGTTTTTATACACGAAGAGACAAACTATCATTATTATTAGTATTCATTATCGTTTTTGTTACTATTAACAAAGAAACAAAAACACTCGCTCAGAAGAGCGTTACAGATAACGCTCGATAACAATAAAAAAAATGTTGGATTCATTTTATAGTTAGCTTTACGTCTACTCCATTCTTACAGCTGGCGCATAATAACTCTACGGGTGATTGTGAATATCTCTGTAATAATACTCTTAGTAGTATCAGCCTACGCTGTGGTGTACGTTGTGTCTTACTCCGATGACAATTCAAAGGCCCGGAGTTGGTGGCGTGAAAACGAGACAACCATCGTTGTCACAGTCATTACCACAACTTTTCCAGTATTCTTTGAGCTGCTTGGATTCTTAGAACATTACCATCCAAGAAAACAATTGCGATTACAACTGGCTAGGTATATTCTTTTTTTTTTAATATCTAAAGGTTTAGTTTATTATGATTTACTATTTTTGCGTGATGAACACTTTGCCTGATGATAAACTCACAATAAAATTCAAGAACAAGCGCAAGCACCAATATATATATACTAATCGTAGGTTGTCGCTGTTCTGCTGGTTTACAAGTATTTCGGTCATTGGACATATTCATTGATCTCGATTAGTGGCGAATCAAAAGAGAGCCACAGCAACCTGTATACCACCATATGCATGCCAATCGCAACGCACTTACAAATTCCTAAAACTTCTCTTGATACTGGATATACACCGACTAACTCTGGAATGCGATAGGCATAGGCCTGCCAGTATGGCAGCCGTTAAATTCGGTATATGATTGTCCCGATCCAGTCAAATGTAATTGTTATTGTGTTTACTCTCTTTACGCTATTGAACCCTACCATTCAGTAATTATCATATCCTATCACACAGTATTATCACGACGTGCCACCATCTACAATGATCGTGCCCTGTCATCCAATCTTTTAGATATTATTTATATCTATCTCATTAGTTTATGTCTTATGCTCATTCTGCTTTTAAAAAATATAACACGTTAGATATAATTCATGCAATTCCTATTAGAGGCCGTTCAAGTATTACGTAACCAGATGTTTTGAAATTTCTGACCACCCCCTCCCTCCGGTCAGCAAAAGTAAGTAGTGCTCTTACCCATGCACTTACTTAAATATTTACATAAGTATTCTTAAATCTGTTCTGGTTTTATTATTGATTCATGGGTAGCAGTAAAGAAATCTAGAAATAAGAAATGTATGGTCTATAAAGAAATTAACTTATAGAAATACGCTATTAGAGCGATGGTAGCCCAGTGGATAAGACCACACGTCTCACATATCAGACCTAAATATCCAAATCCCCGCCGCCCTTATGTCCTCAAAATAAGCAATCTATCTAAGACCCGCTCGCCCCCTTTTAGTGCTTACGTAATACTTGAATGGCCCTCTCAAATAGAAAATTATTTTGTTCATAAAAATCTTAATCGTTTCTATGAGAGAAAATTTGTAAAAATATCACAGTTATAAAAGAAATCGAAAGCAACAATACTACTCTTATTGCCTATTTTTCAGAATTATGCTGTTGAATTTGCTGAATTTATATTCTTTTATATTCGCATTGTTTAACAAGATTGAAGGCATGAGTAGGGATTTAGATGCCCTGCAACCCAAATTAAATATGAACGCTTCATTTGTTTCTAATAGTACGCTCAATCTTACGGCGTCTATTGTTATGGCAATGCCAACAACATGTGTTGAAGAACAAGTGCACTGTAGTCCATGTAATTTTGAGCTATTTGTCAAAATGACTATAAACGAGGGAGAAATATTAAACATTGGTAGTTTAACTTTACCATCATCAAAATATGAAGACAATTCTCGCTCTTATCCCGTTACGACACAAATGAAAAATGGAGACGGTGAGAAAAAATTAGTACCAGAAAATCTGGTTTATAAATCTGAAATTGAAACTAGTACACTAGACAGTATTTCGATAGGAATTAAAGAATTAAAAAAGCTAAGAAAACTTATTAAATCAAACATATCACGAAGTATAACAAATGAAATTGATACAACAGCTATTGCTGATTACTATGAAAGCACTGAGGAATCAGAAACAACTACATTAAATAGCATGTTATTAGGTATTAAAGAACTTGAAAGACTGAGAAATATCATGCGTGTGCAAGCACCCGTTGTCCTTCAAGAAGAGACTACAGTTATTGAAGAAAATTATAATTCCACTTTTGATGAACCCAGTACTGATACATCTTCTCCTTTATCGCATATAACACCCGACAAATCTATTATAAATTATGAAACTTATGCCCCGGAAAACACAGAAACGACGACAGATTTCAATACTAGAACCGCTGAGAATGATAACTTCAATACTGATGTAACAACTAAAGGACATACTTATTTTACTAAAAGTGATTTAACTGAGCCCGAAACAGAAATTACTGAAACTTCTACTGTCATGAGCTATACGAGCGATATTACTGATGAAATTCTTGAAACTACTACTAGTAAACAAACTGAAGGTATAGATGAAAAGTTAGCCATAACTGATGTAGAATCGGCGTCGACGTCAGATGTAACCATTGTTTCATCCAATCCCAAGCTATCGCACAGTACGGTAGAAGAAACAATTGGTTTAGATATAACCACCACATCACCGAGTTTTGAAACAGATTTGACGTCAATATTGCCAACTATTCCTTCTGTGGATACTATAACGACATGTCCGAATGTAACTTTTAATTGTACAATAAATTGTAATGGTGAAAATATTACTCAAGTTTTTTATATGTATAACTGCAAAGTAATCAACAGATTATGCTATGCCACCAGGTGTAAACATATAAAAACCGTTGGCACTATACATAAAAATTATACTAACATAACAGCAATAGATGTAGCTTATATAGGCGAAAATAATAAGAAAATGTATAATTTAACTATAGCAACCAAAAAAAAGCTATTGAAGCTATGTTGGGAAACTATGTTTGGTCAGGAGCTTGTTAAACTTACTATGATGGATTTGGTAAGAATAATATTATCTTATCCTTTACAATTGATTACTGTAAACAATACAGATGTCCCCAATAATTCGGGGAAAGCAATTCCACTTAAAAAAAAACAAACAAATATCATGGGTAATGGTAATAGAGAAAAGAAGTTGTATTACCAAATTTAATTTTCATAATAGTATGATAAAGTTTTTTTTTTTTTTTTATGTCACGATGGTGGCAAACAAGCGTGCGGGTCGCCTGATGATAAACGGTCACCGCAGCCTATGGACGCTTGCAACACCAAGAAAGTTATGGCACTCCGCCTGGGCACATCTGCTACTTAGCACTTTACCTAATGAGAAACATAATGTGATCGAACTATATTAAAAAAAAAACTGTATCGATTTATAGACATATTTAACTCCCCAAAAACAATAGTTTGTCTGAAACTCTATATTAAATTTATTAATGTATTTCAGATTAATTAGATTAATATAATATCATATGACTGAAAATGTTTACTAACATCTCGATGAAAGAAGTCTCAATACTTTTTAACCTTATAGTCTCCACATATAAGAAATAAATATTCATTTCTTTCTAGGTATTTGTCTTACTTGGCACTTTATTTATGGATTTCTTTCGCGCTCTCTTCGTGAGATTTATGAACCGTTGCTGGTGTTGGGACTTAGAGAAGAAATTCCCCGAATACGGTGATTTTAAAATAGCAGAGAACATACTTCACTTAATAAACAATCAAGGCATGGTGTGGATGGGCATGTTTTTCTCACCTGGACTTGTTGTTTTAAACGTGGTAAAATTGATGATAATGATGTATCTCAGATCATGGACTGTAATGACGTGCAATGTACCTCACGAGGTAGTCTTCAGGGTTTCGAAAAGTAACAACTTTTACTTGGCCCTATTATTGACTATGCTGTTTCTCTGTGTACTGCCTGTTGGGTATACAATAGTTTGGGTGAAACCATCATGGCATTGTGGACCATTTTCAGAATATAATAAAATTTATCAGATACTTACGGACAAAATCTACAAAATATTACCCATGACATTAAATTTCGCATTGGAATATATGGCGTCCCCTGCCATTATTATTCCATTATTGGTCTTGCTCATATTGATTATTTACTACTTAACATCGCTAACTAACTCACTAAGGGAGGCTAATAATGATTTAAAGGTTTGTACCAGACTGTAGCTGTAATACACACAATAATATGCATGTTGGGTAGGGCGTTTTCTAAATCGGCTTCGCTAGCTACCATCTTCAAGATAAAAATCTATCGCCTAGCACCTATTGGTGTGTTTCAACAACTGCACTTCAGACCCAGTCCCCGTCTAGGAATAGCGTATTTGCCATATTAGGCCATATGATCATTTAACATCAGATGGGATTGTAGTAAAACGCTAAAACCTATAAAGTATAAAAAATATAAATGATTATCTCGTCTTATCATATTATAAATATTTTTAACTCATACAAGATATGCAGTCAGAATTGGCAATTCTGGTATTGTATTATGTACTGCTTTTAACCTTTTTACCAAATTTTTAGATACAATTACGCCGAGAAAGAACAGAAGAACGCAGAAAAATGTTCCAGTTAGCAAATACTAGAAGAAGAGCTGGGTCATCAGCTATGGAGAATACTCCATTTGCTCGTTGGAAAAAAGCATTACCCTCTCTTCCTTTCAGCAAATCTATAGATTCTGATGATCGTAGAAATATTGGAGAAGTGGCTGTAGAGCCCTTGAAAAAGGCAAAGAAAAGAGGTTTGTTTAAATGAATGTAAAAGTAATGACCGAAAATAGTAAATACTAGAAATAATGAATCACTTTTCAGTCAACCTATAATATTAACCCTATATTATGGCTTGTAGTGAAATTGCTATTATTAAATTAGGTATATGCAATAGACTAGACTTGTACTTTTAATATTTAATGGCTAAGTTATTATACTAATATTGAAGCTATTGATTCTGAAAAAGTAATTAATAGCAGTTACTTTTCAGGCGGAATATTTGCCAAAATTGTTGGTATGGCCTTGGATAAAAAATCTGATGTAGAAGCGGTTTCCGAAATTGACGACGTGCCACCTTCTCCAAATAACGTAGACGAAGAAACCGACACGGACTTTCATGAAAATTTACCCAAAGAGGTTTTAAAAGCTAAAGATATAACCGTTATTAGACCTACTAACAAGAAACGAAGTAGCGTTGAATTCAAAACAAATGATAATGGAAATAAAAACAAATCTTGTGGAAGAACTATGGCTATGAAACAGGAAAAAGTTGGTGCTGACTCTGATAACAAAATTGTTATAGACAGAAAAAATAAAATTGTAAGGAAAAAGTCAATAAACTCAACTCACTCGAGTATCGATTTACCTGACAGATCTAAGAATGAAGCTAAAATGATGAGTAAAAAACAAATATCAGAATCGAGCACACAATCGAAACAATCGGACTCTATAGGATCTGTTATACCCGTTATAAAAATAATCACTACTGAGAGTGACGAAGAGTTGTTGGACAAATTGGAAAAAAATAAAATTAAGCAAAACGAAGGTGAGAACAATTCATTCGAAATGCGTTTGAAACAAAGCAAAACGAAAAAAAGCAGCTCTGATTTGAAATCGCTTCAGAGACAAAACAGTGTTGACAGTATTAACGAGCAAAAAACCTCGAAGGAGAGAAAAACTGAAGATGGACACAAGTACCAGTACTCACTGTAGGTTAATTAGAAATACACAAAACTAAAAACCTTTTATCTAATGTTTTTAACGTAGCGATATGAAACTTTCTTGTGCATAACTATTTGAGACATGATAAAGAAAATAAAATTTATTGATGTATTATTTATTAATTACAAATAAATACATACATAATATATTAATGATATCAACTGGTTTCATTAAAATATTTGTTCCATTGCAGTACGCATCAGAACAAACGCAGACATGATACCTGGCGAATAATGATATATCTCTGCTAAAAGGTGTCAAAACTGCATGCGGACTCGCAATACAATTGTCTTTCTCATAATGAAGTAAATATTCCATCTTCATTAATCGTTTAGATATGTAGCTCTTTCCCATAGTCGGCGGCATCGTTCGACATCCCCGCTCATAATATACGTGGCCGATATCTAAGAACCTTTTGAAGCAACCCCCTATAAGTTTATCACCGGTACATTTTGTCTTGAAACTGTTAATTTTTACCCGTTTTCTATAATCTGGACTATTAAAATTGTCGTAACATTCTGAAGTACTCATACCGTGTTTGTTCAGACCACATGTGTAACATCTGTAGGTTCCTTGTCGCGGACTATTTTTAGACCTAATTATTTTTTTGTCTGCATGACGCGTTCTTAAAGTTGGTTTCATTTTAATAATTATCCTCTTAGGTAAATAAAAACCAGAATTTATGTTAAATGTATTTCGAGAAGATTGCGTTTGCTCATAAATACATTTTGTTTGTGTTGCTCTTGATCCTATATCATTTTTGATTTTATTATAAAGCCCTTTCAAGGGCACATACCGTATGTTAGACGTGTTTGAAGCCGTCTCAAGAATACCAACATTTTTGAAAAAATTGTGAATATCGTAACTGCTTTTTGTTGGAAAATATGATTTCCAAGTATTTCTGTGAGTAGACTTCAGTGAATTGAATGTGGACTCGACTGTTTTTCTAATTAAAAAATCATCTGATAATGTAGGCCGAGGACTGAAAGCGAAATTATGTAACTTTGACTCTATTGTCGCATGTATAGTGGTCCCGAACTTTGTCTTAACTGTATGACTCGATGTTGGTCTCGTAATTTTCGTAGCGGGACGCCAAAGATCCTTGCTTCTACCAACATTACTAATTTTTCTAGTGAACAGCACCTCAGTTTCATTGCTTAACAAATAGATTTCATCATTACTTTTATTATATGTATATGGAAACTTACGTGTTGCAATATTTACAAATGTTCCCAAATCGTCTCCGTCATTATAGTCTTCGGGAAGTATAACAATCTCTGTAGGGATTGCATAAGAATATGGACTCTTTATCCGAGATAAAAGAGATGACTGCGCCCATTGTGAGAATAGTAATGGAATAAAAATCTGTATAAAATTAAAATATATACTACATATGTACATAGCTTATCAGAAAAGTTTAAAAATATGTCAAAGTCCAATATCCATAAATGAAGAGTATAGAGGTAAGAAGTATGTAATCTACATTTTTGTCTTCTTTATAAGAATGTAGATTTAAAAAATAATCTGACGGTTATGCTTAGATTTTAGATTAAATGGACTTCTGTGTAGACCATTGTAATAGGGAAAAAAACCAGAATGATAATTTTAATAGTATTGTATAAGATAACAACTTGAGATTTTTTAAAAGCCGTTCTATATATTTTTCTTATTTCAATCAAAATTTAACCTACACTAGTTCTTTTGAATATAAAATGCTACACAGACGTGAGTGGAAAGACTTATTATTTTTAAGTAAGGTCAATGACTTAGAAGTGATTAAAATTCTACATTTGTGCTAAAATTATTCTTTGAAGTTGGAATAAAATAGGTTTTATTACAGTAACATAGGAATAAAAAGAGGTACCTATGAAATATTACAAACTATATCAAATCAAGATGATTGGTACGGAAGCAATTAGACAATTGATTTTACTAACATTTTTAAGATTAAATCTCACTGCTTTACCAGTAGATTGTATTTTAAAGCGCTCGATAGTAAATATTCAAGACAGGACCAAAGTCATAAATATTATATTCCGGGAGCTGTGACATACAACAACAAAAATGAAAATGTTTTTTTATCCATCCCGAGGTAAATATAGTGAAACAGACTCTAAATAGATAGAGCGAGGAGTTTTGTGAGATATGATGCTCACGTCCAATAGTATATTGACATGAATTAACGATAATGATATAAAATTTGACGGAATATTCATACTGACCTTTATCCACTGGCTGGCACATTAGTATAATATACAGATATTTGGATCGATTTTTTTTAGATGTAGCAAAAAAAAACATAACTCTCTTTTAACATTAATTGTAACTGATTATTATTCGAAAAACTACAAGAAATGCAGAAAACTAAATAGAAAAAGTAATTAGAGCCGAAATAATTATGAGAAAGTTGTACTGATTAGTATGAATTTCTTAATATTTTATAAATCTTATTTGAGGTGTAAAAAGTAAATTGACCCCTTTGTCCTCTTGAAAATTATAAACTATGTAAAATGAAAATTTATTGAGTATAAATATAACCTATATTTATGTGAAATTGTAAGGTTAATGATGTTATAATGGAGCCTTTGCTCCATGAAAAGTTGAAAAAAAAAACAGCATTTTTATCACAGATATTTTATCTTATTTATTTTCTAAACGTAAAATTCGAATCCATTGAAGCTTGTCAATACATACAAGTCCACGTTATTTAACTGTAATACGCTTGAGAAGATGCGGTTATAGTCCAGTCGACTTTTAATAATCAAATAATATGTATGAGATTACAAACAGAAGTAAAGCTTTTAAAGTTATTGAAACCATAGAGTAGTAATGAGAATTAATTCTATTTGCCTTTAATCATTCCGATTTAATTAAAATGTAACAATGTTACAATGAAAAAGAAACATTTTCAAACTAAAAATCATTCTGCCCCTTGCTCGGATAAGAGATTTAAAAAAAACGCTACCCTTTTCGAGGCGGATCGAGGCATTCGGCGACTGGACGCCGCGCGCGCAACATGCCGCGACCCGGCGCGTTTTTAGCCTTGTTATTGATACAGACCGTAACCGCTGAGATTCTCACGCCGCCGTACTTCAATTTGGCATCAGGGAAGAAGATCACAGCGACTGCCACCTGCGGCGATGAAGGACCGGAGCTATACTGCAAGCTTGTCGGAGCGAACGCGGATCACGACGAGCACGTGATACAAGGACAGGTATTTGTTTATAATCTGTTGTGGGAGTTTGTTGTGCATCACGTGAACCTTTTCCCGTTCGATGACGGTGTAAACGGCCTTATTTAATTTGACCACTACTATAATCACCGATTACTTTTTATTCGAAGATAGTCAAATTGGAAAGTCAGTTGTTTTACCGAAAGCTCAAACTTACTATGTGATTCGAACCTATATTGTCCTTTGCGGCATCCGATTAATATACTATGTAGCTATCTTCGCTTCGTTGTTAGTATAGATTATAATAGATTTCATTTACATATATATGTTTTTGTTAAAAGTTCAGTCGACACAGTGCATTAATATATGTGTTAGTGCTTATCCATTAACATTACCTTCTAAACGAAAATGTATCTTATATGTACAGGAGTAAAGTGCAGTTTTTACTAAAATAATCAATGTTCTACTAGCTTAGATTTTAATCCTTAGAAATAATTTATTGTTTATACATAATTACGTCACATATATACAAATAGGTTTTTATAACTTGACATTTAAGCGGTATATTGGCATTGAACAGTAGTATAGATTGTGTAAACAAATACATGTTAATTGATAGCATTTAGTGTCAGCTTATTAGTTAGAATTGAAAAGAACGAGAACATCAGAACGATCAGAACATTTAAGATACCTCTCTGGAGGAGCTCACCATGTAGTGAGAAATTAGCGAATGGTAATTTTCGCGGCATCTGAAATCGTCTTATTTTATAGACTTATTTTTCCTTCTCTTGTTCTATCTGAGTAGGGTTGGTACATCAAGCTTTCTTCCTTTTTGTTGTAAATAAAATTCGGCATGTTTTACGGTGCAGCGATAGGTCGCCTGGCTGACGTCAGTCTTTGAATTCTCATGTCTTCTCATGTCTAGCGATTGTCAACATCTTTAAGGACGTCCGCTACAGCCTTACAGAAATACACAGACTTCCGTATTGTAAGTTCTTACACAGTACTCATTCATATACTCGAATACTCTATGCGCACGTAAATGTTCGTTACGTTACTGAATACTGACATTGGATTTCATCTTGGTCCCTATAGGGTTTATGTTTAGTCTTTTGCATTGACTGACGTATATAATTCTTTCTTGCTCGTTTAAAGACCAATTAGTAAAAAGTGCAAAAAGTTGATGACCAAATTTTTTTTCTCTTACAAACAACTGCCTGCTTAGTCCGTAGTAACAAAACAATGGAGTTAGTATGGATTCGGTAAAAACAACTCACTCATACTCACTTATACATGCAAATAAAATGTACAACAGTACTTAAACTTATTTATTATTTAGAGAAGTATGTTTGAATGTAACGGAAAATATTCTCCATTTTAAATATTGCATTAAAAAAACTTTGGACAAAAAAGTGCCGGCGGTTATTAGTAGTCGGTACAAAGACAATTTCATAACGTCATCTCGTCGACACATCGGCAGCACTGATAGCCGAGAGCTTGATAGCTTATCTCGCGTCCTGTTGGCTCACTACCCCGCTGATAAGAAGTTCGATGCCTCGGTCGCAAACTATTACGAAAGCTTATTAAATTTGTTAAATAAACTAAAATAATTTATTAAATTAGGTTCTTAGGTATAATTTATATAAACGATTGGCGGTTCGATATCCCCCTCGAATCTCCCTTGGTATTCCGAATTTAGGAAAATATATTAATGAAATCTGTGTTATCTGTGTAAAGTATAAAGTCATAAAATACATAACCGATTTAAAAATTCTTTGACCTATATAAAGCTATTTTATTAGCGAGTAACATGGAACTTATTTTATTTTCAAATTCTACATAAATCGAGCGTGTACTGATTATCGATTGGCTGGTCTTATAAAATATCGCAAATTTGTTCTATATCCTCCTTCCCCAGTTGTACAATAACTATGTCAGCTCGTTAAAATTGGTCCTTTTTGATAAACCATAAGTGGAATGATCTCGCCAATATGGTTACACGTGCATTTTCAAAGCGATACCGGCAATTTCAGGGCTTAGGAACAACTGATCTTTCACTTGTCATCTTCCTTCCTGTATACTTGCCTCAGGGTCACCACTACAGAAGTAAGTTGTACAGGTGGTAGAACTACGCTGAAGCTATTACTGGTTTCAGCATGAATGGGTCGGCTTGCCCGGGATAGTACCACCCTCTCACATAAAACCGACGTGAAGTAACAGTGTTTGCACTGTTGCGTTTCGTTCGGTTAGTGAGTGTGCCGGAGGCCTACATATTTAAAAGGCAGGCAACGCATATGCGACTCCCCTGGTGTTGTTAATGTCTATGGACGGCGGTGATCACTTCCATCAGGTGACCCACCTGTTCGTTTGCCCCCTATAATATATTAAAAAAAAGTCTAGGCTAGTTTGGAGAGTGTAATAGCGAAACTCAGAGTGTGTAAAATAGACGACTAACACCATATATGGTGGAATAGCATATTCGATTCATATTAAACAAGCGGCCCGCTCCGGCTTCGCACGGGTATAAAATATATAGCCTATGTCATTCACTGAAAAAACGATTAAAATCGATCCAGTAGTTTTGATTTATTCATTACTGCCCGTGGCCCGCACGCGTTAAATTTGGAGTAACCTCAAAAATAACAGTATTTCTCCACTATTTAATTTATGTTATTATACATATAAACGTTCCTCTTCAATCACTCTATCTATTAAAAAAACCGCATCAAAATCCGTTGCGTAGTTTTAAAGATTTAAGCATACATAGGGATATAGGGACAGAGAAAGCGACTTTGCTTTATACTATGTAGTGATGTATTATTCTAAACTAAATTACTGTAAAGTTTAATTCAAATTAGTTCAGTAGTCTTTGCGTGAACGAGTAGCAAACATCCATCTTCATAAACTTTGGTTGTTGCTATGAATCTGTGGCGATGCTTACCCGCCCGCGTAGTTCTGTAGTGGAAGAGAGGAAATGGTACGAGGTTAATTAAACAACTCTTCAGAACACTCGGCATGATACAGCCCGATAAAACACGCGCAATCAGGC
This sequence comes from Antheraea assamensis, assembly GCA_035772565.1. Lineage (NCBI taxonomy): Eukaryota > Metazoa > Arthropoda > Insecta > Lepidoptera > Saturniidae > Antheraea > Antheraea assamensis. The sequence continues at coordinate 2,061,042 of JAQQSE010000010.1, read as the reverse complement.
GATATCTCTTTGTAACTGAAGCAGTTCAGTCATTGAACGAGTTGACGATTGTCAACTAAACGTGAATTCAGATTTCTATTATAACGCGTCTATCACGAATGTTACCAATAGCTTCTGTGTATTCGATAACGTAGACAACGGTCGTAATATAGTCAATAAATATTTGGAAACTGATAACTTATGAATACGTGATATTGGTAGGTTAGTAATTTATAACTATACAGTATTGATATAGGAAACTAAATCGTATGTGAGTTATATAAAAATCTTTATCAATGCCCTATGACCCCGCTATCAATATATATGTATGAATGAACTCTTTATTTTTAGGAATAAAGTGTCACCTACCTCGAATTACGGAGCAAAAGACTTGATAATAAACGGTCTTATTTTATATTTTAAATTATCGCCACAACGATATGATAAATGGAATGTACCTACAGATATAGCTATATACTACACACTGATATATACATATATATATCCATTTCCGATATATTACAATTATAGTAAGAAATATAACTTCTAACGCGTGTACGTAAGTACACACTACTTTTTTTTTGTTTATATATATATATATATACATATAAAGAAAGGATTATAGTAGTGGATAATTTATACGTTTGAACATGTTAATGTCAAAAACTATTAGTTGGATTTGAATTTATTTATTTTTCGTATTAAACAATACATAACTTCGACATTAAGGATCAGAGCAAAAATTTTACGTTCGTGATACCGTGAAGCGGCACTGTTTAGTATAAATTACATGGATAAGACGTGATAAGGGTAGCTTAAACAATCATTGTTTCCATACAAGCATACGTTAAGTCACTTAAAAGGTTGGAAAAAGTGCCCTCTTTTAGACAAGTCGCCTTGTGTTGAGATTCACATTTAAGTCTCTCACGGTCGTGTGCTATTTTACCATTTCTTATCGCTGCTAATAAAACAATAATGTACAAGATTCAGACTACTCAAAACAATTTTTATTGTCACCATGCAAAGTATGTTAAATCTGCAAAAGTATTTCTTTGCATATTTTATAGATTAATCTTAGAGAGCTATCACTGTCACTTACATATTACAGAGTGAGACAGAGAAACTCTATGTAAAAAAATAATAATCGTCCAATAAAAACTAATCTATCGATATAAGTAACATCAACAATTACACAAACAGTATACTTAATTTTTACGATCTGTGCATAAAACGACATTTATATACGATTACTGAAGTTATTCATGGACCATTCCAGAATTGTCTGCAGATATCTCGAATAAATAATTTGTTGCAAATAAAACAGTATCACTACATATTATAAAACATATAGTCTTCCGCCGCATCTGTCTGTCTTTCTGGTTGTATGCTCGCGATAAACTCAAAAACTACTGAATGATTTGTAATGCGGTCTTCACTAATAGATAGAGTAATACACGAGGAATGTTTAGGTATATAATTTGTTCAAGGTTTTGTGTAAATTGGATGAAATATAACTATAATTGTTGGATGTGTTGGAAAAAGTCAAACCGCCTTTGAGTTAAAGACAGCTTACTATACCCATTTATCTTCTAAAAAATGGCCACATAAAATGAGATAATTGGAAAGCTATTTAGACGGATACAGTATTAATCCTTATCAAGTTAAGTTAGTGCTTTTAATGCAGATAAGTATATATTTTTTATTATCAGGGCAGGACGACGTCCGCCGGGCCTGCTAGTAAAGCGTAATTTGCGTACAAATGTCTTCCAATTATTCGTAGGAATGGAACTAACTCTCAAATGAATAAAATTCTGACGTTATATTTAGTACCATATTTTCGACTCGAAAGTCGCACTTGTAGCTCAGCAATCAGGCAAGCACCATACAATGTGTCAACGTTCCTTGAGTACATTACGATGTTTTTCTTATCTTAGGAATGTTATTAAGTTTGAAAACGGCTTACTCTACGCGGGATTTAAAGATAATATAATAACTGCCAACTGTTTATAATAACTATTATTGTAAAATAAGACGATACAGTAATTCCCTTAAACTTGTGAAATGTACCAATCTGTGTAATGTACATTTACACGTGTATGTTTCACGAATTTATATATGTATGAAATAATAGTTAGCTTAGTTTAGCTTAGCTTAGTTAGACTCGGAATATTTGGTGACAGTCCAAGCAGAGGCGCGCCGTGCGCCCTTATGCTGGTTGCGTACATAAAATCGGGTGAGTGCCTAAAGCGCTCCCCTTAGTAGTCCGGTGAAACTGTAGAGGCCTTGCCGGGTCAACAGTGTAGTCAGTTCGAAAAAAAAAAAACATTTGTGTAGCACAATTACGCAGAAAAATATTCATAATGTAAATAATCGTTCAGCTGTGACAGTCATCAACTGGGTACAATAAATATTAACAATGGTATGTCTATTCTGTTTATATTTATGTCATCACTATGTTCGTAATATGATGCGGTGGACTTGACGATTTTAGGATGCGCGGCGGCGCGTCTCGGAGTAGCGTTTCGGTGAAATTCGGTTTAAGTCGGACATTTTCGTTTTTTTTTTCTGCGAACATGTGGCGGCCATATGCGTTAGTTAGCACATCCCGAATAACTCTTATTTCTCGGACGCAGCACAATGGACGCTCTTTTTTGTCTCCTTGTATTGTTCGAAAATCACAGAACTTCTAACTTGTGAATGAGCGTAGTTTCTTTGCTGTTACGATATTGAATGAATAATAAACGTCACTGAATAGAGAGGTTTTTATACAAAAAAAAATTGTTATTATATTTGTTTACCAAAGGACATACAATTCTCCTTTATTTCAAACTGATTAAAGATAGTTATAATATGACCAACATTATTACAAAAATATAATTCCCACTTTATATAACCTGAAGCTATCAGTAAGTTATATTATATCTAAATGCAAGGTAATGGCGATTTCATAGAGATGATTATTCTTTTAAAGATTGCCAAATGCTTCTAGGTTTCAAAGGTCGACATGAATTGAAATCCTGCCATTTTGATATATATATATCGTCCTGCTCAGATAATAAAAAAACATATGTCCAGGTAACGCTTAAGGCGGCTTGCCTTATTACGTTTCTTTCAATGATAATTGCATTATATTTCAACCAATTTACAAAAAAATCTTGACAAATTATATACCTAAGCCATCCCCGTGAATTACTCTATCTATTGATGAAGACCGCATTACAATCCGTTCAGTAGTTTTTTAGTTTATCGAGATGATATATATTTTGCGCTTTCTGTGAATAAAATAATCGTAAAGAAGGCATTCGTCGTTATTGCATCTTCACTTAGAGAGACAGACCCTCTCTTAATAATTAGCGCGTTAACATTTCAATCATATTGTTTCTTGAGATTTGACGAATTACAGCGAAATCTTACTAACTGTAGTTCATACTTAACATCACTACATAGTATAAAACAAAGTCGCTTTCTCTGTCCCTATATCCCTATGTATGCTTAAATCTTTAAAACTACGCAACGGATTTTGATGCGGCTTTTTTTAATAGATAGAGTGATTGAAGAGGAACGTTTATATGTATAAAAACATAAATTAAATAGTGGATAAATACTGTTATTTTTGAGGTTACTCCAAATTTAACGCGTGCGGGCCACGAGCAGAAATGAATAAATCAAAGCCACTGGATCGATTTTAATCATTTTTTCAGTGAATGACATAGGCTATATATTTTATACCCATGCGAAGCCGGAGCGGGCCGCTAGTAATACTATATGACATTCATTATATACGAGTATAGGACAGGATTCGATCGAGCAAGAGTAATTCATGACTTAATGGTAAAAACGAACATCATAAGTATATGAAATATTTGCCCATACCTACACTTAATGTCATTCCTCATTTTATGTTAAATTACTTCTATTTAGGATTATCTGCAGTCGACAAAAATAGAACGAGGGTTTAACCCGAAGTCAGGTTAATTGAATTCAATATATCCGCCACGTATTAACATTGAAACACTTTCCAGGTCTGCGATATTTGCAACGCGACAAACGATGCCAAGAGACACCCGCCGGAGTACGCGATAGACGCGAGCGAGACCTGGTGGCAAAGTCCTCCACTGTCCCGCGGCATGAAATACAACGAAGTCAACCTTACCATCGACCTTGGACAGGTAAGGTTGTATACACATAAGCATATAAGAATAATTGAGCAAATCAAATGTCACTATATGAAGAATGACGAAAGAAGATTTTTTAAGTATAAAACTATAAGAAGTTAGGGTAATATTAGAAAATGATGAGGGGATGTCATTCATCGGCAGCCTCTCCTCCTCGGCCAAAAAAGTGTGAGAAGAACGCGATAGGGTTTTAGTTCATGGGAATCAGATATAATACATCTTCATATACCCGATTGGGGTAAGTATCCACAATGGATATCCCCATGTAAAAAAAGATATATTAGAAAATTATCAAGTGTTACCCATACATTTATTAGCAGCGTTCCTAATAAAAATACATATAAGGCAGCAAAGAAAACGCTAGGCGGACACGGTAATTATATTTCATTGTGGGAGTCCTACCACGTAGACATGAAAATTAGATATATTTTAATATAATTACATCGCAGTGAAATGAGATTTCATTATTACTGTTATTTCACCCGTGATCAATGAATAATTGCAATTTTCATGTGATTATTATTGCCCCCGTGAATGCATCACTATGTGTTACCATTAAGACTTCATTTTTGGGATATCAAATTTAAAGTTAATATAGGTAGGACTTTCACACAAATGGTCATTTTTATTGTGAAAAGCATGTTTTCAAGTTTCTTTAACACAAATACGTTTTTCGATGGAATAAATTGAAGTGAATCATCGCATGTTCTTGCGATAGATATATAACAGGCGTATGAATTCTGCGAATAATAATTATAATGCAATGAAGTGATGTCATATATGTACGATTAGCGTTTGGAATTAATATCATTTTTCATACAACACTAACCTAATTCAAAGCTACGTCGTCCGACGCGGTGTCTGATTATACGACAAATGCATTATTTGGTATGGTAAATTTTTTTTAATCCACCATTTACGACACACCGTGTGTTAATTGTATCGTGTTGCTTTTTCCAGTCACGTTACTTCATCATCTTCGTACCCCATATTTTACTTAAATAGGGTCGCCAGAAGATGTTTTTTTTTTTACTCTCTTCTGTCAGATTTCTTCTCAATATTTATACCTTTTATACACATATCATTTTTCATACTAACTATCCATACCTACTTCGGTCTTCCTCTACTCATATATCCTGCCACATTCATACTTTATTATTTTCTAGTTACATGTCTTTCATCACTCCTCGTGACATGCTTATACGATGCTAACCTATTACTCCTCAACTTCTCTGTTACTGGTGCTATTTTCAAACTTCCTCTTACTTACTCAATCTTATTGATTTTAGTTATACCACATATCCCTCTTAACATTCGCATCTTTGCCACGTGTAATTCGTAATTCCAATCGCATTACTTGAATGTGTAAATTCAAGGATGTAATTCGTAGTCACTGAATTATTCTTAAAACTAGTTGTATCAACTATTAGCGAAGGATAACATTGTTTTAATGTAAAATGATGATAAAAGAAAGATGGTATCACTCAAAGCCTAAAGAGAAACGGGTTTAAAGTACAACTGCTGGAGCACACCTACCGGAGATGGACGAGAGATTTTGAACTTAAGGATGGTTAACAATAAAAGCCCTATCACAGTGCTATATGGCTTCATCATGATGTCCCTTATAAGAATCTCAAGCTCACCGTAGGGTTTCGAACGTACTAATTACGATCGACAGGCCGCTCGAACATACTTCTACAGATCCTTTATATTCTGCAGAAGTGTTGAGCTTAGAACTGTCATTATACATATTATCCATGCTAAAAGTGTCTCAGTAAAACGACAGTTGGAAGAAAACCTGCAGACTTATTATCAATTAAAATTATAAACGTATCAATAACAAATATCTTTGGCGTAAGTGTAAAATGAAAGGTCTAAACCTACTACCGATCTAAAGTTAACGGCGGATTTGAAAGATAAATAAGAAATGTTTTCTCCCTACTGTTTAGGTCTATAATATTTACCATCCAACATTCGATATGTGATATCTGTAATAACAGGTAGGTAGGTGTACTGTAGGTGGTAGAGCTACGCTGAAGCTATTACTGGTTTCAGCACGAATGGGTCGGCTCGCCCGGTGTAGTACCACCCTCTCACAGAAAGCTGACGTGAAGTAACAGTGGCTGCACTGTTGCGTTTCGTTCGGTCAGTGAGAGCGCCGGAGGCCCACATATTTAAAAGGCCGGCAACGCACTTGCGACTCTCCTGGTGTTGCTAGAGTCTATGGACGGCGGTGATCACTTACCATTACGTGACCCACCTGTTCGTTTGACCCTATAATATAAAAAAAAACATCTGTATATTAGTTATTACACATTAATCTTATGTCGTGTAAAACTTACAATTCGGAACAATATAAGAAGTTCAGCGTATATATATAGTTCTATAATGTGTTATAAGGATAACTATGTTAGTAATGAGGTTAATCTACTTTAAAGTTTTGTTCGCGCAGAAGTTATTCGAAAATTTCACATCCAAGAATATTGAAATTAGAGATTACAAGGCTGTAAAATGATTACGTTATAAAAATACAAAACCTCCATTATTATAGGCTTAATTTTTTAAATCATAATGCAGAATCTGGTTGGTATCTATAATCGGTATAGTATTGATCTTTACAAAAACTCAAATATGCTACCGAGAACTACAAAAATACTTGGACATTTCGACAAGAACAGTCGTGATGCTCTAGCATTCTCCTCGATAAATTCCATTAGACGGCTAATAATAAATAGACCTTTGGTACTTCTTATAGAGAAAATAGACGCATTTCTAGACACGACACATAAGGCATCCCCAGCTTCGTCTATTCAGGACATGAACGGGCAAGAGTTGAAAATAGGAGAGAGGGCGTTGATCCCTCACTGGAAGCGTTAGGGACATTAAATTAATTATAGCATTCGATTTACGATCTCTGACGAAAGGGCGTGTTGTGTTATCTTTACGGCGCTACTATGGATGAGAGAAATGGCGACGTTTTGGTCTCTTTTATAATTTGGAATATCTCTATATAAATAAACTTATTACGTTGAATTTTCTGTTTCATGAATTCATATGCATTTTGCCTATCCGCATACTCTGTATATATTACTATAATAAATATAGGTAAAGTTTTTTATATTTGTCCGATTTAGTAATAATAATACTTCACTTAGTTATGTTTTTTAGTTGATTGATTTCGTATATGTTAACGTATAGGTAATGGAAATTATGAAATAATCCTATAGTTTGACAAAATAATTTCTCATTTAGTCATTTTAGAAACAAAAAAATGTCATCCGTTAGTCAAATATTTATAGGTGCGTTCAGAAATTTGTTTCTTCCATAGATGTAGTATGAGGTGCGCGATCTTTTCGGTCTGTCTTGTTGGAATACAAAACAGTTTTATTTTTATAGATAAAAATAGTTCACGAGAAAGCTTTCAATTGGTTAAGTGCATAACTGTGTTGTATTTATAATGTAAACAAAAATGTTGTATTAGTCTTGACAACATTTTAAACTAATATATGTAAGTGAAACAAAGTTCACCGGGTCATCTAGTATAATGTAATGCATATTTATACTTGAATTTTGGGTTCTTCGCAACTGTCATCGGAACGGTTGAAAGTTTGGCCAGTACCCGAACGCGGACATCTTACAAAAACGGGTAATTCAAGAAACTTACAATTTTGAAACATTAAGAGTCACTAAAGATATGCTTTATATAATTTTTAATCTTAACTATACTCCACTGTACATCCTCATTAATTTATTAACAATTACCCAGTATAATATTAATACTTTGACATAAACACAAATTAGCTACACCGCGTAGTGTTTACACTTAACAAGTTTTTTTTTTTTTTTCGAACTGACCTACACTGCCAGCAATATTGCTTTCACAGTTTCACCGGACTACTAAGGGGAGCGCTTAAGGCACTCACCCGATTTTATATAGACGACTAGCACAAGGGCGCACGGCACGCCTCGGCTTGGGCTGTCGTCGAAAACCCGAATCTAACTAGCTAAACTAAACTAAGCTAAGCCTATCCGTATCATACCTGTATGGGTTCGTGAAATATACATGGTTACCAAGCATGTATGTTTCACGATCCCGTACATGTATTTTGTATCTGTCTATCTGTGTTCTAAACTATTTCAGTTCGTACACTTAACAAGACAAATGATTTCTTTTATATAACCGTGTTAAGTTCTAAAATAAGGTCAAAGCACATTATGGACTTACTAAACAACTTTAGGTGGTAGGGCTACGCTGCAGCTATTACTGGTTTCAGCATGAATGGGTCGGCTCGCTCGGGATAGTACCACCCTCTCACAGAAAACCGACGTGAAGTAACAGTGGTTGCACTGTTGCTTTTCGTTCGGTCAGTGAGAGCGCCGGAGGCCCACATATATTAAAAGGCCGGCAACACGCACTTGCGACTCCCCTGATGTTGCTAGTGTCTATAGACGGCGGTGATCACTTACCATCAGGTGACCCACCTGTTCGTTTGCCCCCTATAATATAAAAAAAACAGTAAGTTCAAGCGTCATATCATTACAGGAACCATAACAATATCAGGAAATGCCTTCCTCTCTACAGAGAGAGGCGGATGTACACCGCTAAAGTAATAATAAACGAATGTAAACAATATGAATGTGTATTGTTTGAAAAATTGGCAATATCGATCGACTTGTTGTCGGTCCTTTTCAATGATCGAGTTGTTATTCGAATGAATTCGAGTTGTTATTCGAATGGTAATTTTGAAGTTCATAAGGACCTTCTCAATATAATATGAATACTATAACAATAACTGTCTGTCACTTTATTACCGTTTGAAGTATGAAGTTCGGTAATGTTCCAAACGAAATTTGGCATAGACATATCTTGCGTCTTATGCCCGGTTTCTGAAGCCGTCAGTTAAAATATCAATAGCTATTGATTCAATAACGTTAACATAAGACAAGCGGCGTTTCACTGTCAATGCGTTTCTGAATACAGAATGAGATGTAGACTGACATTTCTCGTGTCATTGTGTATTCAGAAACCCAATTTGACAAGTTATCGAACCGATAGCGGTATTAAACAGATAAACTACAGTTAAAAATGCTTCAGAAACCGGGCATTAGAGAAGGATGTCTATAGAGAATGAATAGAAACTCACGCAGGCAAAGTCGCCGGAAAAAGCTACTAGTTTATTTATATTACAAGCTGATCCAGTAGACTTTGTTCTCCCCTTTCCGGTAGTTAATAATACGAGCACAACGCCATCTATCACGTACAGATTTTATGATTTCCATTTTGGCACTAAGCCAACGCATATCGCGCCAATATGAGTCATTTTAGTTTTACAAATATATAACTTGTTAATAACGATTACAGAGCGACCTATCGGGGAGGTATAGTTATGAATCGTCGTTTTGTTAAATTAAGTACACTCAAACCCGACGAATGAACGAGAACTGAATAAGGGTGTGAATTGTATTATAAGTACGAGCATTTGGCAGGTCTCGTCAGCCCTCTAAAATCTCTATAAGAGAAGTCGTTTTCCCATTGTGGACCTCTAGAAATGTGTCTGCCACTTATCTGTACCTCCATAAGCGTCAGTCGAGTATATTTAACATCTGCCGTTTACGATTCATTGTTAAACTTCGTGGAAATAACTACCACGTAACATTGTTTTTGTATTCTTGATTTTTTTCCTTTCTTGAATAATATTTGACAAAATTTACGAACTGAACAAACATATGCAAAAACAGAGAGAGAATAATACGATAAATAAACGTTTATCGATACAGATTTGCTTTATTTTTTAAACCTTTATAAGTGAGAACAGCCATCTTGTTCCTCTATAGCAGAATTACTAAGTTTCGTGAGAAAATTCCATAAGTGAAAAAGAGATTGCGGTCCCTTGAACTCTCAATTATCCAGGTTTTACTGTATATCGTAATTAGTTAATTGGCCGAAGTCAGAAATGAAATATAACTAAGAAAAATCACAAACTACTATATGTTAAGACAGTGTGTACAAAACGAAAATTAGTTTCTAAGTCATTTCAAGGAAATTATTGTAACTAGTAATGATTAATCTTATAAGGTACTCCACAGTTAATTCAGTTCCCAATGAAACAACAAAACCGTTCTCTTGTGAGCAAAGCTGTAGACAATAGCTAGTATATCTGCCAAAGACCATGAACGTTAATTAAACGCAGCTGATACATAGGTTCTGTAATTGTATATTTTCTTGTCTATTTATATTTAATTTATATATCACAAATGCATGTACGTATATATACTATACTACATGTATATACATACATGCATATGCTGCATAAATGTATACATGTTTAATAAATTAGCTCGTTTGGATAATTTGATTCCATTAGCGGAATTTGCATGCAAGGCAACGATCTAAGTCGAGGGTCGGCCATTTTGGCACTTTTGAGCTAACTTGCATTTCGGTTGATTGCCTTCCGGCCAACTAGAATGATTTATAAGTTTAAGTCTAATTGTAGACAAACGTTATACCTTTTTTTTCTTATGTTAATCAGATAATATATAGATTGATTTAATAATATCTTAGAATGCTTTTAAACTATAAAATAAGACTAACCGTGAGCCCGCTCGTTAGCGCATTGACAAAATCTAACAAACTATGCTATTTTTAAGCCTATAAATGTTCAAGATTCCTCATTTAGTACTTCATCTATGTTATATAAAAAACTCCTATGCCAAATGGTATACTTCTACAGCCACTGATATAAGCTGTGCGTTGTCTGTCAACCAGTCTTACGAATGTTACTGAAGAGAATCGATACTGCTAACTCATCTATGCAATAACGCTTCGTAGATGATATATTAATTTATTATGTATACAAATTCACTGAACGAAAGCGAAGCGAAATGAAATCCATAAACCGATATTTTTTATCATTCCCCATTGCGAAGCGAAGGTGTAATTTAATATAAGGTATTTTGTTGAACTAAACATGCTGAGCGAAGAATGTACCATCGCATTTTGTTTTGTTTTGGATATTTTTTATTCTTTGAGAGTGATTTTGAATCTTTTCACCTTTACTCAATTGTAACATATTTTCATGTCTAGTATTGTAAAGATAATTCATACAATTAGAGTTACCGGCTGTTGAACTCAGATTCATGTTTAATATAGTGGCCGTCGAAAGGTTAAAATTCAACCATAATAAGGAGTACAATTTGTTTTCATTGACATGTCAATTTATATATATTATTGTACATGTATTTGTTTTCTAAATATTAAAAACTCTATGAAGTATTGTACAACAATTGTAAATTGTAAACATAAGCGTGAAGTATTACGAATAGAGATATTTAAATAAAGACTTCGACACATCAATGATACGAAAACGAAATATAATATTTTTTTAATGATAACACAAAATCTTGTCAATAGCTACTAAACTATACAACATTCGTTGACAAACAGACGAGGAAACTGTTTATTTATACGTACAAGTAGATAAATGTAATACGCAAAAGTAGCACTTCTGTTTTTTTTACCTTTTCACGAATATAGCTCTCAACCGATCGTATAAATCAGGGAGTTGAAGTCATTTTGTAAAAAAAAAATTGTGATCGTCGATTTGTTTTTGCCGTTTCCCAAAAAACTACTTTGCTAAGTTAAATCTTTACTTTACTAAGGGTGCGATATATTGATATGTAAGAAATCCTGTTTAATACGTAAAAGCTTTATAAGAGAAACCAACCTTGATAATAATTTTACCGTACACGCGAGCGAAGCCACAGGCACAATTAGTGTTATCAGTGTGTCCCATCCAAAACCCTGAATGCTTGCAACATAGTTCTTTTCATATACCAGGAGTTCACACTCAGCTTAGGAATCGAATTTCGACACCACAGATATCGGAATCGTGTCACATACCATTCAACCGTCATTTTCTTTAGCTTTACTACGCAAGCAATTATATCGGCCTAGCTATGCCTCCGGTTCCGCGCGCATTTATTTTTTGTCATATGTAAATAGGCGAAAATGAAACATTTCAGTACCTTTTTTTCGCCTGTCAATCGTTTTTTTTTTACTTCATGCTTTTGCTTAATAGCTACTTTATAAAAATTTGAAAGGAAGTCCCTTAACGGGGTTTGCAGTAAGCGTTGAATTGTAGAAATTGTCGCATAAGAGAAAAGTCCAACGCTCTTCTGTCTCTCTTTTGCTTCATAGGTCGACAAAATTTAGTACCACTCATGAAGTTTATAAATGAACAGCGCCATCTATTGCTGCACTGTGAAAACAATAAAATTAATCTACATTTTATTTAGCATTGTTTTTTATAATTTATATTTTATATCTAATGTTTGATAAATCAATATTAAAATAAAATATATAGATTACAGAGAGAAAGAGAGAGAGAGTGTGTGTGTGTATGAGAGAGAGAGAGAGTCGCATGGAGGTATAGGGTAACAAAGCTACGAGCGAGTTGAAGTGTAAGCCGTTTCATAATTGTATGCACGGAGGGGACATAACGCTTTTTCTTATGGGACGATTATGCATAAATACAAACAATGTAAATCTTTATATCGAATGACATTCGAAATTTAAAAGAAAAGCCTAAGGAACTTAAAGTATAGAAAATATATACGAATTCACGGACAATTATCATTCGTAATCGATTCAACAAAGTCACATGATGTCACCGTTTAAATATGCAAAATCGATTTATTTTTGTCCCGCGAAACAATTATGATTATTATTATTACAATAATATTCATTTCATGTATCGATGTTAGCTTCCAAAAGATCACCGTTCGATGACGTCATAAACTAGAGTGTTTTCTCAGTTGAACTGTATTATATATCTTTGTATATCACATAATCTACACATTTATATAAATATATAAATAACATTGGAGCGTCGCGTCCGTTGTTTGTCCGAGCTAATCTGCGAACCGGTTGGCCGATTTTGACAAGACTGTTAATGGTAGATAGATAACATTTTAGAACATTATCTCGCTTATAATACATATCATTATGCTCGGGGATATGATTGGATAACGGTGACCTTAAAATTTCGAAGAGAGTACCTAATATTATTGTAGAGTTTAACAAATAATAATGAAATTACAATAACACTAATTAAAGATATCTTACAATTAATTCAAGTAAAACAGGGAGTCCCTATAAAATAATAAATCCATTTCCACTCAAGCAAAGTCGCGGGCACAAGCTAGTTAACCAAATAACTTATGTTTTGAGTAAGTATAGTGTAGTTTGTAATTTAGGTCTCGACTTACGAAAATATAGTGAATATTAAATGGTGGCCTTTCATATGCAACAATTAAATCTCACTGAATCCGACCATAAAATAAAACATGGGGAAGTACCGTAAAGCAACCGCTGAGTACGAGCAGACTAAGTTGTTTGTTGCGGTTGTCAGAACGAGTGAGTGATCATACTCACAGAAAAAAAGGGGAATTCCCTCGGTTCGACCACAGAGTAAATAACATACATTTTTAATCGTTCTACATTTTATCTATATGTTTCTAAGTTAAATTATTAATTTTTTTATTTAAAAATTCTCATTACTTATTATAGTGACATTTTTATGCTCAATCCCATACACGTCCATCGCTTTCGCTGCGGTATGTGTCTTATCTTAAAGAATAAAATGAACCATTTAATCGATTATGGTAAATGCACTGGTTTGTAATTATGAATAATGGGTATCTATATATACCCAGTAACGAAGTCGCTGGGAAATAGGAAAGAGTAATTGTGTACAACTGGCTCGCGAACATATTACACTAATTGTAACACTCGCTATAATGACAGGGTTTAACATATCGCGTTCCAGTATCAGCAGGGATATATATTCAATAATCCAATAAACAAGGGGACTGTTAGAGATCTGTACGCGGTTGGGTTTTTTTTTTTGTTTTTGGTGGGGAAATCCTTGATGGACACGCCACCCTCCCGGGGGAGACGGTGGGTAGTGTGAAACTCCTACTCACTAAAACCCCAAGGTTTACATCTGCCGCTATGGGATTGGGGCGGCACGAGATCTCTAAAGCATTCATCGTGCCGTCCCAGCGGTTGGCCCGGTGTCAAAGAGCGCCACCGGGCCCCGATCTTGTCCGGAGACGACCATGTACACACCGGTCGTCTCCTCTGTCCGGCGAACCTGTGCAATGGGAAAAGATAGGCCCAAGGTACGGCTAAGACGGTGGAAGGAGGTGAGCAAAACGCCCCCTCCTCCCACCGGCCTTCCGTTGGCAGAGACGGCCGCTCCGAGGGTCCAGCTTGCGGACCCTCTCCGCCGCCTTCTTATGCGAGACGACTTCTGGGTCGTGACTACCAGTGAAAGTAACAATTTTTTGGTGTGTCGCGTTTCAGTATCAACTAATGTATATATATATTCAGCTGTGTCCATTTGGCTAATTATTTTTGAAATTATACTTTTGAAGTGTTTCGGAATAATGATGAGAGTGAATTTTTACAATGCGCACGCACAACGACACCTAAAAGCGACACCATGAAGTTGGTTAAGTTTTCGTGAGAATTGATAACTATGTTCAAGGTATTTATTTAAATATACTATAGGAATTTATAACACGTGTTTTATATCAGTGGAGATAAAAGAATATACATATGTATATATAAATATACATATGCATTTACATGTGTGATTTTAAATTATATATGGCAGTGAATTATAATGTTATTGTGAGTATTCGTGATGAAGGTCGTTTTTCTATTCTATTTTTTTTTTTAACTCGGTTTATAGATTTCAGGTTAACTGTCTGTATGTATTCTTTTTATATGTTTATATTATAAATTATTATTTTATAAATAGTTTACTCCTTTTTGGTATCTTACTCGATTCTGTATACAGATGTATGAAAATTCTACATCTAATGGTCAGTCATATGTCGATATATTCATTAGCTTTAACGTGATTGATAATCCTCATAGGGACTGTATTTTCATAATATATACACAGATAATTGATTAACTTTTATGTTATACATAAAAATATGATCTTTAGCCTACCACTGAGCAGTATTGCACATGTATTTTGTTTTTTTTTTTAATTTAAATCATTAGCAAACGGTTAACTAAAAGGCTACGCTGAGTTACAGTTTTAAAACAGAATCTAAGTTGTATCGACAAATATTACTTACACTTATAGTGCATTCACTTGTAATGACGTCACTTAAATACATAAATAAATAAAAGTTAAAATCCTTAGTAACCATACAAATTCTCACTCTCAGCATATCCTAGGCATATGGAGTGTTGAGGTAAGAAGTATCTCACGTGGGTTATCGCTTAAAGAAATTCCTAACGAAACGTATGTAGTAAAGTTTCCATAAATCGCCAGAATTGCGCTTCTGTCGCTTGAGGAACGCACCTGGATGTTAATTAGCATTATGTGTAATTAAAGGTGCCCAAATAATAGTAAAAACAAAACTATTATAGAAACAAATTCTGTGATTGTTTTACCTTCGGTTTGAACATATATACATAGATAAAAGAATACTTAGCTAGTTCCTTCAAATGTCATCCTCCAACTCTGGCAGCACCATCTATAATTCATATATTTTGGCAGCCATCTTTTATACACAAAGATAGTTCTCCTTATTTTAAAGCTCCATCTCCAGGCTAATGGTGTAAATAGTTAAAATAACAGAACACTAGCTGTCCCCTTAGTTCCGCACGCATTTGTAATTATTTGTTCATATCACTTCTTACTATTTGATGTAATAATTAAAAAACATTTACCCGTGGCTTGGCTCGTAGTAATAATGTAGGTTTATCTCTCTGTCGGAAAGAGCTTTTTTATATAAGGTATTATACGCTATGTCTTTTTTCGTACTCCTGACAAAGTGCATACAAAATTTCATGACACAAGGCGTACGATTTTTTTTTCCAATTGGCTATATTATATCGTCTTAACGGACCTCCACAGCTTCAACGCGCAACACATACGAGATTTTTACACATATATAATAGCAACTTTCCGCGACGTCGTTAGCGTTAAATTCACAGTATAATACTTAGTAATAAAATATAACCTAGCGCCACCTAGTGGTGCCTCATATTTAAACCTTCTTCATAAAGAAACACATAAGCGAACCTACTTCCATTATTGTCGGTTGAACGCTGTTGAAGTTAATTCACCCATCAATTCATTTACCAATATACATTCCATCTATGTATAAATAGAAAAAAAAATACCGGCCGACTAATTAATCAACGTACAGCCTAAAGTACTGGAGCTAGGCTAAAATACGGAAGCAGATTTCTTTTACACTGTTAGTGAACAATATGGTGGGATCCTTGGAAATTCAACCGCTAAGCTGATGAAAAAGGGTATAAACTTTTGGACCGAAATACGTCATTTTTCCTACAGTTATTCAATTACTTATATTTTTATACATAAATAGATATATATATATAAAACAAAAAGTAAAAAATAACTACTATATATTAAACGTGTTTGAAGCCGCGGGATAACGCAAGTCTATAAATAGATAGATGAATGTAAAATAGTTCAATACCTCTTTCACTTCTGTCTTGTCAATCGATTTCCTATATTTTTTACTATTACTAATATTCAATACATGTTATAAAACAAAGTCTTTCGCCGCGTCTGTCTCTCTGTCTGTATGTTCGCGATAAACTCAAAAACTACTCAACGGATTGTAATGCGGTCTCCACCAATAGATAGAGTAATTCACGGAGAAGGTTTAGGTATATAATTTGTTAAGGTTTCTTTTCGTAAATTGGTTGAAATATATAAAGAAAATTGTTGAAAGAATAGGAAAAAGTCAAGGCGCCTTAAGCGTTTCATGCACATAAGTATATATTTTTTTGTTATCAGAGCAGGACCACATCCACCGGGACTGCTAGTATATATGTACAAATGAATTGCTGTTCGTTTGTCTCGGTTAAAACTCGAGATTAGCTGGACCGATTTGGCTAATTTTTGAAATATTTGTGGAAGTTCAGGGCAGGCTTAAACACTGAGAAACATAAATAATAAGTAAAGAAATATACAACAAAAAAAGACAATTTAATATTCAAATACAAAATGCTCCTAGCTATGAAACATGTAACATCTTCTGTCATTTTAGAAATAACAAATTGTCATTCGTTAGTCATATATTTGTAGGTGCGTTCAGAAATTTGTTCATAGCGGTAGTATGAGGTTCGATCTCTTTGGTGTGTTTTGTTGGAATACAAAACAGTTCCGTTTCTGAAATATAAATAGTACATGAGAAAGCGTTAGTCTGATTAGTTCTGTGTTGCGTTTATAATGTGAAAAAAAATTGTGTATTAAATTTTCACCACATTTTAAACAAATAAATGTAAATGAGACGAAGTTCGCCACGTCACATAGTCTACAAAATTTGTACACTTTTTGACAAAAAAAAAAAAACAAATAACCGCCAATAGTGTTCAATATTAAAAGAAAACAAATTACAATCAAATCTCGTCCACTGGACGAACGCTATTCCCATATATGAATTTCCTAATACAATCACTAGCTGTAGAAATAACATTCGATATATTTATTACAACGTATTCGGAGATAACGATTACTATGCAAAGTATAGAAATATGATTATTCTAGGAGAATTAAAGCTATTATGTTTATGATAAGGTCGACCTTGCCATTTTATGAACTCTTAGTTGTTGATACCGATGCCTATTTCACCCTATCAGGAATACGACACGAGCGTACTGGGTGATAATAGTTTGTATATTATAGTACATTATGTATTATCGCACGGGCCGAAAGCTATATATAATACTAGCGGCCCGCTCCGGCTTCGCTCGGGTATAATATATATAGCCTATGTCATTCACTGAAAAAATGATTAAAAACGATCCAGTAGTTTTCATTTATTCATTACTGTCCGTGGCTCGCACGCGTTAATTGTTATTATACATATAAACCTTCCTCTTCAATCACTCTATCTATTAAAAAAACCGCATCAAAATCCGTTGCGTAGTTTTAAAGATTTAAGCATACATAGGGATATAGGGACAGAGAAAGCGACTTTGTTTTATACTATGTAGTGACTAGCTGTGTCCGCGACTACGTCCACGTTGAATTTCAATTCTAAACCCAGTGATTAATTAAAACATAGATAAAAACGCGTATCTGTCTGTTTGTATGTTCGCGATAAACTCAAAAACTACCGAACGGATTGTAATGCGGTCTCCACCAATAGATAGAGTAACACACGAGGAATATTTAGGTATATAATTTGTTCAAGGTTTCGTGTAAACTGGTTTAAATATAACGATAATTGTTGGAAGTGTTGGAAAAGTAAAGGGTAGGCTTTCATCGAAAACGCTGCCTAATTGGTTTGATATATAACAAAATAATGCATAGTGAGATATTCCTCTTTTATAGATCTACAAAAAAGTCTGGGATGGCATATACCTATCTTTTAAGGATCGCTTACTATACTCATTTATCTTCTAAAAACTTGATCACAAACAATGAGGTAATTGGTAGGCTATTTAAACGGATACAGTATTAATCCTTATCATATTGAATACATGAGTTACCTTAAGCATTTCATGCACATAAGTATATATTTTTTATTATTATGGCAGGACAACGTCCGCCAGCCCTGCTAGTTTCATATAAAACTCTTGACTATACTCGCGTAAGCACGTACTTATTTATAGTTAGTTATACAGAGCGATCCAAACAATTTTCGATGGTTGCGTATTTTTATTTTTCATGTCCTGAAATCCATATCTGAAAAAGATCGTAATTGTGAAAATATACTAGTTTTGGGGTTTGTTCTTCAATCATTGTAAGAATACTGGAAGAATAGTCAAGCTTTTCAACTTGATGATAAATCAGTTCAAGCCCCTATGGTTCGCGAACCCTCGCAGACAATATTAAAGTATTTAGAATTTACGTATATTCTCAGCTTTCAAATAAATTATTGTCACCTGACGGCAAAGTAAAAGACATTGTGAAAGAATCTGAACGCTTTCGAAATGTTCATATCATATTTATTGTTCTTTCAATAACTAAAAGATTAAGCGCTTCTCTTACCTCTTTATTACTGTTTTTTAGTTGGGATTTTTTTACTTAGCCTTTAAATGATGTGTTTTAAAGGCGTAAGGAGTTTATTAACACATATTTAAATCACTCTTGGTTCACGTGCTCCATCATACCCAGTTAGGATATGAAAGAGTCATACAAAAATTGACATTGGAGTTTATGAGATGCTTGAAAATATCTATTGAAGTCAGGACTGTAAGGTTACGATGGGCATAGTCTATCATAAAATACACGTAACGAAAGCGCGATATAATGTACTAGTGGTGCTATCTATTGGCAATATATATTATTATTGTCTTTATAAAATTAATTACCACAAATTGAAAACTATCTATCTATTAAGATAATAAGATAATTGCGCTTCGTAGTTACATAACAAAATTGATTAATTAATTATTCATCATTCAACTGTTATCATCTCATGGCAGGCAGAAGGAATAAAACGCTACCTATTATAATGCCATAACAAAACCGAGCCTGTCGCGGTAGCCAAATTCTTAAGTTTGAAGGTAACTCAATTGAAAAGCTTTTTAGTTCTGACCGCATCAGAGGTTATCAAAGTTTTCAAAATTCGTACATATATTTGCTGTTTTAAAGTAGACTCCAGTGACATCTGACGGCAAAATGAGATATCGCGAGAGAGTCCAAGTGCTTTTGAAATGGTTATTTAATACTGCACAGTGTTCGCACACTCGTCGAAAATCGAAACCAGACATCTAAAAGAAAATTGACAAAAAATAAATGAATAGAACTATTAACCGATATAACAATGAATTTCAATTTCAAAGCAATTCTTATCCATTCATACATAAAACTTGTTGTTTATTAGGAATTCACAATAAAGAATATTATTGTAATCTTAAATTGTATTTCATTTTTTAATTTTCGGACAATAAAATTGAAATATGTGCTCATTTTGGAAAGTTGGAAAAATACCATTTGTCTCCATATTATTTTATTGGTAACATTAATGTTAGTCAATAGTTTCTAAACAAAAGAAGCAAAAATGAAAAAGTCGGTTGACAAACAAAAGCGAAAAAGGTGCTGAACTGTTTACTTTTCACTCATTTATATACAAATTGTTTTGTTGTTTTTGTTGCCTCAAGAATAGCCTTCATTTAGGTGATTAATTACATGTTTAGTATATGAAAGTTATGTTAACAGACTTAATACTTATATATCGACTGGGGATGTAATGCAAGACAAAAGCAGTATGCAATTTTTCCATGTTTATGGCATTCCTTGTAAGTCCTATACAATCATATGATTTAGATTTTTGGGAAGACGTAAAAGGTTTATTTCTTGAGCTTAGAGATTCTTGAAATTATAATATATTTGCTTATTTTAGCCACGTTGTATACCCAATAAGCGCTTGATTTTAGAAGCTGTGGCTACGATTGTCCAAGAAAGATAAACGATTAACTAGGTAAAGTTCGATATTAGTTACCTCCTTTACATGTAAATCATCCTTACATATATATCGTATTTTTTTTTTCTAAAACATTGATATATTGTTCATAAACACCGATGTTTTTCCGTAGTAAAATTCGGATGTCGTAACATCGATATTTTTTTATGAGCCATGCACATCCATCCCCCTAACACCGACACTCACTTTTGAATTCTTGTGCCGACCATACCTTTATAAGGCAGTCGTGCAATCAAAAATTGATAGTATTAACTTTAATTCAGGATAAAGATGAAGTTGAATTACATGTATTATTGATATCTGCAACTAACAATACGTGCAATAGCACGCTGACCCTGTAACGAATGTATTTTTTTTTTTTTTTTTATTCGAACTGACCTACACTGCCAGCTTATTAGGCTTTCACAGTTTCACCGGACTTCAGTAACGAATGTAGAAAGGCATTAGGTACTAGTACAATAAAGAAATACTAACTAAAGCGCGATTTAAACTACATCTGGCGCTATCTATTGGCAACAATGCATTATTATCATCTTATAATAGCATTCTAAGATAATTCTACTCCGTAGTTGCATTGCAATATTATTATAACTATTGCAATATGTGTTGTTACCTAAATAAAGTCTCTGATTATGTCAGAGGAGTGAAAAAAAAAAAAAAAAAAATATGTGGAATAATCGGATTTTTCAAGGTTACTGTCGCACGCCTTTTTTTTTCGCTTTTATAATATATAAACAAATTATTTCAAAACGGATATATATATTCGCGGTATTCGCATACCTACAGATAGCAATTGTCACGATGACCAGTTGAACGGGGTACACAGTTTAGTAAAATAGTTGATATAAAATACTTCTGCATAGAAAAATAGCTACGTGTTCAATTAATATACGCGTTATACTCTCATAACGTTCGCTTAGTACCGAAATGAGAAAATATTTCCGTAATAGATGACGCTGTGATTGAGTATCGTTTAGAGGCGAATATTGTCTGCCTTGCTGGGGTAGCGTGTTCGTGTGTGTGTGTGTGTGTTTGTGTGTGTGTATAAATGTATTCGAGATGAAAACTATCGCCGTACTCCGGTGACACTTTAGAGGCCTGTCAGATTAATAACGTCAGATCGAAAAAAAAAAAAAAAAAAGGATCGTATGTCCTTCTCCAAGTTCTAGAGTAACTCTGTGATGGAATGTGATCGCGGTCGCTTTAGTTATGAAAATAAACAGATGCTTACTACTATATCGCGCTTGCATAATTTTAATTATTATCCTTTCATTATTTTATTTCTATTCATATTATATTATTGATAAATCATATTTCTAATATCGTATCACTTATTTCTTACTCTATTTATTATTGTGAGGTGCAATTAATAATATGGAACAGTACAACGGGAAAAAATTAATATTACTATCGGTGCATGAAAATGAATCTCGTTACGGATGGGTCGATCCACCCCGTTATGAGTTTGCGTATTCGAACATCATAGAGGATTGTCACCTAGAAGAGACAACGGTTCTCTCGCTGATGTGATCACTCTTACCGACAATGCCCTAAAATGGCTGAAAGAGTTAAATTGTCAATTATAATGAAATATACGAATTTATATACAATATTACATTTTTTTTCTTCAATAAACCGTAATTATAATAATTATTTTGAATGGTTCTTATGAGTTATCAATGTCTGAATGGTATATACGTACGTATACAAAATATCATTCAAATTCGTTTATATTACATAAATAGTTTGTTAATTATTTTTTTTAGTGTCAAATAAATAACTAGTTTTTTTTTGTTTTGCAAAGTGCCAAATAATAGATCCATATGGTTTGAATGAAATTCGGCAATGTAGTACGTTGGACTGCAATGTTCTTAACGTCATATTTGTTGGCAATATAGCCATTGTAATAGATATATTTAACAAATCTTTTTTTTTTTATTAACGTGGGGAAATCCATCATGGACACACCACCCTCCCGGGGGAGAGAGTGGGTAGTGTGAGACTCTTACTCACTAAAACCCCACGGTGTACCGACCGCCGCTAGGTTGGGGCGGCATGGGATCGTGCCCCCCCAGCGGCCAACCCAGCAGAAAGTGTCTGCCGGGCGTCGTCCTAATAAGGAGGGCAAGCTGGGTACACACCAGCCGCCCCCTTCTGGTCAACCGAACCTGTGCAATGGGGAGATGGGCCCCCCGGCCCGTCTTGTAGGAGACGGACATAATGCCGCCTCCTCCCACCGACCCTGCGTTGACGGAGAGGATCGCTCAGAGGATCCTCCTCGCGGATCCTCTCTGCCGCCTCCTTCTGCAAGATGACCTCCTCGCAGAAGGAGGCCACTGCATTCCATCTTGTTTCGCTGCCCACCGGCGTAACCAGAGTACGACGCTGTGACTCCCACGCAGCACACTCAGATAGAGTATGCTGCGCGGTGTCTGTCCCAGCGCCGCACTTATGGCATGTGGCGGTCGGCTCCCTGCGTGCGATCTGGTGCAGGTACCAACCGAAGCACCCGTGCCCGGTCAGCACCTGCACCAGTCTAAACGTCAGGGAGCTCCACTCCCTGTTCATCCATTCCAGCAAGACCGGGCGGACGGCGTCAATGGTATATTTACCATAACGTGCGTCCGCCAGATCCTGCTGCCACCTCTCCACCTTGTCCCTCCGGACCCTCGTTCTCATTTCGTCTATTTCCCTGGGAGCTGGAGGCTCTCCTCGGCGTTTCTTAGCCGCCATATAACGATATACGGCGGAAAGAACGTCCGCCTCCAGCTCCCAGGGAAGGGAGCCAGCGAGTACGATGGCCGCCGCCGAGGACACCGTCCTGTATCCTCGTATAGCCCTCTGCGCCACAATGCGCTGTGCGCCGCGCAACATGCGAACATTGGCGGCGCAGAGGGCGTCCGCCCACAACGGTGCCCCATAGATGGCCATCGACCGCACGACTCTCATATAAAGACGGCGGCAGCTGGCACCCGATTCGAACGTCCTCCACCAATATGTGTGCCCCAGGAGGTGAAATAATAGGGCCTCGGTTTTATCGAGGGCCACCCTGAGGCCCAACCGTCGGATGCGCCCGACCACAATGGTTGTAGCCTCCGTGGCCAGGCGCATCAATTTATTCCACTCTCCTCCCTGGGCTACGACTAGGGTGTCGTCCACATAACAGATAAGGCGCGCTCCTTGTGGGAGCGCGCTGCGGAGCACCCAGTCGTAGCACAGATTCCACAAGAGTGGCCCCAGAGCCGACCCCTGCGGGACTCCACAAGGTATTCCGCGCCGCACCATCCGACCTCTGCTGTCCACGTATATTTCACAAACCTAAATAAGTGAAACTAACAGACAGACACATACACAAATTATTGTCTATTAAGATATTTTGGAAAAATGTAACATTGTACGTAAAATATTAAAACAGAAATTAGTTGTGGTTTTTTTTTTGTCGACTTAATTTACTTTTAATGTCATAACGTGTTCCATTTTTTTTTTTGAACTGACTAACACTATTCGTCAGATGGGTCTTCACAGAATGAATATATTATTTTGCCTAATGTAATAAGACATAGCAACATTAAAATCTCACCAGAAAATGTATACATAATATAAAAAAAAGAATAGTTTCAATTTGTTCGGACAGACATACGGGGAGAAATTGTCTGTTAACATAATTATGGATTTTTTTATATCTGTGCGACTGAATGTATGTGTAATTTGTATTGTGGTGAAGGGCCTTTTGGGAGCGATGGCGCCGAAATTTTGTTTTTCGTTATAGTTTTAGCGTTTGTCTATAATCTCATTTGATATTAAATGACCATGTGGTCTAAGATAGTTAACACGCTAAATTTAAAGGGAGACTGACTCTCAAGTACAGCTGTTGATACATACCAATAGGTGTTCGACGATAGATTTTGTGGTTGAGAGCTAGCCAGGTGGCCTTAAAAACGCCCGACCACCGTGCTGTGGTTTCGTCACGATTATTTCCTCCCGCAAAAACTCCGTGTCAGTGTCAGTTGACACGTTTTCCGAACATGTTATCAACTAAGACATATTTTGATTGATACCATATTGTTTTTTATTATTCCGTCAGGAGTTTCACGTGGCTTATGTGTTCGTGAGGATGGGCAACTCACCGCGTCCGGGCCTTTGGGTACTAGAGAAGTCAACCGACTATGGCAAAACGTTCAAACCTTGGCAGTATTTTTCAGACTCACCACAGTAAGTGAAGTTTGCATGAAATGACTTAGGTTCATTGAAATATTGTGTTTCTTATAGGTACGTACTAACAATACAATAGAAATAAATTCGTAACATCAGTTTATTCTGGACAGAACGATGAATCTGAGAGATGAATATCTATTTATCTCAAGGGTTGACTATGTGGGGTCCTCCTATCAATTTTTGAGGTTTGTCACATACTTGCCAGTGCGGTCCAGTATTCAACAAAGGGTGGATTACAAAAACGTAGATTATGTAACAAATATATTTAGGTAGTCCTAGGTTTGGTGCGTTTTTAAATACTTTATATATTTTAGGGTTTGATCACTATCTCATCTAATGTTAAATGATAATTTGGCTTAAGATAGTAAGCACACTATGGCTAGTGGAGCAATGGATCTCAATTGCAGCTGCCGGAACATACCTGTGTGTGTTAATAGCACACTTTCTACTTGAGAGTGGTTACTATTCGCGCATAAAAAATGCCTTTCAATATGAAAGTGGACAGATATAGGAGTAGAGGAAGACGGAAAAATGGAGGGATTGTATGAAGAATGAGATTGGTGTAAAAGGTTTGATTACGGACATGACATCTTACATAATGTAGGAAGAGGAAAACTCGTTGTGTCGATAGGTTAGGTGGGATAAGAATAGGAAAATGTAGAGTGTATGGAAATGGTGTATGTATCAAAAAGTAGTGTAAAAGAAAAAAAAAATATGCAAATAAAATTAAATAATTAAACCGATATTAGTAATGATAAAGTAAATTTTAAGAAAAAACAACCCGTCTTCAAAAAAATCTACTCCATAAATTTATACATGCACGCGAGATTAAGTTCTTGACAGGCTTAGCATTTTTAAATGCAGGCGAGATTGTGGTTATACGCTAAAATCTATAGAATAATGAAAAGACATCCCGGTTATAAATTAAGTCATATATGCGTATATGATATTTACTTAAAACTGGTCATAAAAGGCAGATGTAAAAACTACTTTGTGAAGAACATGTTTATATAGAATAGGTGAAAGGTTTTCTTTTATATTAATTAATAACTTCATAATTTATTTATTTGTTTGTTACGATGTCACGCCTTAATTATTCAATCAATAATCACGAAATTTTGCGTGACCGTTGTCAAGAGTACGGCAATGAGCACACATAGGATACGTTTCATCCAGATAAACAGTTAAATGTACATTGACGCGAGCAAATCCTTGGGCAAAATTAGAATTGGATAATAAGACGGTTTGCTATTCTAGTAAGTACTTATATATATCTACTTGGACGTGCTATATAATACTCTGCAGTCTAATCAGTATTTTCGGTTATAGGGATTGCGAACGATATTTCGGCAAGGAGAGTCTTCAGCCAATAACAAGAGACGATTCAGTTATTTGTAGCACCGAATATTCAAAGATTGTCCCTTTGGAAGGTGGTGAGGTAAGACCAAAGTTTTAAGAATTGTATATTAATGCACTTTTTTTATAAAAACAGGAAGCCGGTTACCCGAAGATGTATTTTTTTTTTTTTTTTTTTTTTTTTATATTATAGGGGGCAAACGAACAGATGGGTCACCTGATGGTAAGTGATCACCACCGTCCATAGACACTAGCAACACCAAGGGAGTCGTAAGTGCGTTGCCGGCCTTTAAATATATGTGGGCCTCCGGCGCTCTCACTGACCGAACGAAACCCAACAGTGCAACCACTGTTACTTCACGTCGGTTTTCTGTGAGAGGGTGGTACTACCCCGGACGAGCCGACCCATTCATGCTGAAACCAGTGATAGCTTCAGAGTAGCTCTACCACCTAGAAAAATGTATTCTTCGTTTCAACAATATTCGTTCTTTCATGAAACAATTTAACGGAAAATTTATAACACGACTATATGAGCCACTTGTACAACTGCATCCGATGCCTCAATGGTCACACCTGACGTGCAAGTGGTAGGACTTAAGGGACACTAGTGAGTGCGAAATTGTTTTGCCAAAGCTACAGTCGTAAGCGACTTACTTTAGGCGAGTTTTATAGCAAACCCGTCGGAGACAATTCAAATTCTTTTAAACAGAAGTTGTTCGTAGCGTACAAATGGTGCCAATATGCATAATTACCCAGAGAAGGCTGTACAGTCCGCCACATTTTACATAACACCTTTCTTATGTGATCCCGTACTGCCAGTGGCCTTTTTGGTTTATTATTCTAATTTTCTTCTTTATAAGAAATCCAAAAACTAGTAGTATAATTTTATAATAGCGAAGTTGAGGTGGGTGTATTCCTATTTACAAGAAAGTTACTAGCTAAATCGATTGAGATTTTAATAAAAGAATCCTTCCAGATTCCAATATCGCTATTAAATTATCGTCCGTCATCAAACAAATACTTCAATTCATCTGTCTTGCAAGAATGGACGCGAGCAACGAACGTCCGACTCCGTCTGCTTCGGACCAAGAACTTACTGGGTCACCTTATGTCAGTTGCGAGACAGGATCCCACTGTCACCAGACGTGTGAGTATATTACGTTTGTGAAGTCCATACTAATTTATAGATAAAATAATGGTCAATTTAGACGACCGCAAGTATGTGCCATTTTATTTCGATAGTTGAGTATACTTACTTATTCCTCTATTTACACAGTATGGTATCTGTTTTAAACGATTTCGCTTTTACACGGTTTATAAATTAATGAATTTTGAACATTTCGGCTGGTGATAAACTAAATGGACATGATTTAGTTAGTATTATTCATGATACCAATAAACCAGATAAAGACAATGATTTTGATGAAGAGCAATCTAAGTTAGTTACGTTCACAGCAAACGCCAACAGATGCTTAAGTCAATATGAAGAGGTCTATAAAGGTTTAGCGAAAAACCTACGCGATTTTTAATTACAGATTTTATTATGAAGTGCCTTCAATCTGAGATATTCCTGAATTCATAGACTATTTTACTAGGATCGTATCAGGAATGATCCAGTAATGACAATGACATCGTACCAATCAGGAAAAATTGGTTGTCTGTAAAGCCGGTTTACGGACGATAATTTACGTGATAACGTCATAAGAAAACATTGATGATAAGTTATGTGTCATAATCCGAACGTTTAGGCCGATTGCGCTTCTCTATCGATTCTTCTGCGCTGTCGCTTGCACGCTTGGCTCAGGCGGAACGTGACAATGGGTTGTGCTTTTTTGTGCGTGCAAATAGCGTTCATCGATTTGTAAGACGTTATCACGTCAAAAAAGACTGATAGCTCCTGAAAATGATGACAGCGAATAAGCTATTTAGTTTATTGAAGATTTCTTTGTTTTATATTTGTTTATAATCTATAATGAATTCAATAGGTAGGTTTTTTAAGATGTTTTACTTAAATAAATGACTGAATTGCGCATATATCGGGAGTTTATTTCGTTTTACACGGTTTTACATAGCAAAACCAGACATTTTATTTACACAGAATTGCCGGGAACCTAATCTAGAAATAGAGGTATCTACAAATGTTTAAGATTCATTAAAAATTAATAATCAATTTATCTGATTTGTAACTGCTCGAATATAAAAAAGTAGTTTATAAAAATGCATCTCTAGCATATTTGAATAAAACTTTTGGAAATAATCTGTAAATTCGGTTAAAGCGAATATTAAAATACCGAGCTTGTGTAATCAGTGTTCCGGCTGTAAAGAGCAATTTTATCAATTACTTCAATGGGGCCAGACTTACAGGCGTTAAAATTGACGATTACAGTTGACTAACACTGTGGTCTATTAAACCTGATTAAATATATTTTAGGTGCATTTGCTTTTGATAAATTAGTTACTTTAAAATCACTTTGACTTAATTTTATTAATTACACCATTTAAGTTAATTTTAGAAAGTAACACATTTTTACAAGAAAATAGCCATGTAACTAATACCACCCATACGAGTGTTATCGATTTGCCATCACGTTTTCGAGACGAATAAAATAGAATACACAAAATATATGTTGTGCCCTTTGAGGTGGAAGAGCTTCTTTTGTAAGCAAATGCTACGTCCTCACCAAATAGTATAATAAATGGGGGTTTTACCATAATTCATCTAATAATTATATTTTCTTATACAAATTGAGTCTGGGTTTACAAATATTTGCAAACTATGGAAAACATTATGATAGTTTGTGAAAGTTTTTATATTCATCTCAAGTTGGGCCGCTCTTTCCTCCGTTCTTCTCTTTGAGTACGCTATTGTATATACGTTTACATTTACGTGCCTACTTTAATGCTTCAAAAATTCTTTTGGACATTCTATATGAGAATATTCATTTGTATATTTTGAATCTTTACATATTCTGTCATTAATTCATTCCCAATATACTAATTAGCATCCATTTTTTTCAGTATTTTTACAGTATTAAAGACATTAGTATTGGCGGTCGTTGTATGTGCAACGGTCACGCTGACACATGCGATCCGGCGGATCCTGAAGCGAACACCACAATACTCGTGTGCCGCTGTCAGCACAATACCTGTGGTCCACAGTGCGCTAAGTGCTGTCCAGGATTCGAACAGAAGAAGTGGAGGATCTCGCAGAACTGGGATAGATTTGCTTGCGAACGTAAGTTAAAATTGTATACCAGGAGCTCTATTTGAATCTAACTATTAAAGAGCTTAAATCTTGTCGATATGAATGAGTTGTTGTCAATAAAAATTTCATTTGATCCATTGTCGCAGTAGTGTTGTTTATCTGACCTGCACGAGTACTTATATACCTTCAGTATTATCGTTGTTATTAACTTGATACTAAAGAATTCTTAAAAGTATATATAACGTACCCAAGCCTAAGTATGAATTAACATAGGGAAATGGACACAAAGTTAATGAGAGATTTGGATTAAACGCGCTAGGTGAAATTTTGACAAAACAAAAACAAATTTATTTTTAATCTTTGTTGTATTCAGTTTGTAGCTTGTAATTTGTCTACAGCATGTAATTGTCACAATCACACAACTGAGTGCACTTACGATCCTGAGATCGATGAGAAACGTCTCTCATTGGACATCCACGGTAGATACGAAGGTGGTGGTGTCTGCAAAAACTGCCAGCATAACACGGAGGGCATCAATTGTAACAAATGTAGACCAACTTTCTTCAGGCCCTACGGAAAGAGATGGGACGAGATTGATGTCTGCCAACGTGAGTTGTTCTAATTGTGGCTATAGCGTATAAATAATTGCTCCGCTTGGCAAAAAATTGTAAAACTACATTGAGTGTATATTGATATCCAAAATCGTCAGAAATCCAAATACATTTTAATTCTATTAAATTCGACACGACTTATTACCTACTACTTATTACCTATATTTATCTTACTTAACCGACTTTTGCAACGTACCTACACTGATGAGTCGATGATTGTAATCGAGAACTATCTGTCAGTTACATTTTCACAATATGCTTTGATTTTGTACTACTTATTGCACGAAAACCATGTTTAAAGGCTAAAAATCCTTGTGGTACAGAGTGCTTTGTAACTTTAAGAATTTCTATCTATTGGTATTAATGTGGTTATAAAAAAAAAAGTTCGTATTATGGTGGCCCCGGGACTGAACCCTATCTCGCACTTCACAAAATACGGCTTCTGTTACACATTAAAAGAATTTCCAACTTTCTTGTATTTACTAGTGTGTATACTCACTCATATTCTGTAAAATCATCTGCGTTTAACATCGTAACTCTTAGAAATTTCAAAGAAACATGTTCAATTGAAACGTTTATTTGTAGTATTATATTTGTTAAGATGCTAGATATTATTTCTTAATATTTTCTCATAGATTTAATATTATTATTCGATTTCAAAAAGCTTGTAACTGCGACCTTCACTATTCTACTGGTAACTGTGAGGAGGAATCTGGTAGATGTGAGTGCCGTCGAGAATTCAACGCGCCGGACTGTGATTCCTGTGCCCATGGATATTTCGACTATCCCAACTGCAAACCTTGCACTTGCAACTTGAATGGTACGGAAGGGCAACATTGTACTCCGACCGATGGCCTGGTGAGATCTTGCTCTTATATTATAGAAACATATATGTAAATATATAGAATATTCTATGGTGTATGATGGTATAGGTATGGATCTAAGTCGTGGGGTAGGAAATAGTAAGAATAAAAATGTATTTATTACATGTGACACATACTAATTAATGTATATGATTTCAAATGATTATATTACACGCAGCACTAGTAAGAGGAAAGTGAAGAATGTCGCGTTAGCGTCGCGATATGGGTAAGTCAGGAGGAGGAATTAAAATCATATAGCGATAAGAAAGTTGAGTGTGAAGCTTGTTGCATCTGAGGCCTGAGTTACGAAGAATGCGTTGTATGTCGTTTTTTATTACTACAATATAACTTGGGTAATTTGGATTTGAGATACTGCGACGTGAATACAAGTCGGGACTTGGATAATGAATCGAATAATAAATATGTTTGTTGTAAATTTTAGTGTCCCTGTAAATTTAACTACGCGGGTAAATCGTGTGAAATCTGCGAAGATGGATATTATTCACCTGAATGCAAAAGTAAGTGGTGATACATTGAGCATTAACACGCAACTATAATTGATTACAAGTGATTTAATTGTTTAATATAATGTTTTTATTTAGACTGTGAATGCAATTCGGTGGGCTCGGTGTCGTACGTTTGCGACAAGGACTCAGGTAACTGTACGTGCAAGAGCAAATACAGCGGTCGTACGTGTAACCAATGTGAAGCGGGCTATTACAACTATCCGACTTGCAAACGTAAGTACTATTAACGTTGTTCTCAATTTTGATTATGTTCTCGTCGTTCTTCTGTTTAAGATTACAGCCGATCCTTATATAGCGTATACACGTATCACTTCAATGATGGTTGATGTA
Organism: Antheraea assamensis; assembly: GCA_035772565.1. NCBI lineage: Eukaryota > Metazoa > Arthropoda > Insecta > Lepidoptera > Saturniidae > Antheraea > Antheraea assamensis. Next base: position 2,029,284 of record JAQQSE010000010.1, on the reverse strand, counting down.
GAGTGAACATGAGATGATGGTGAATCGATTCAATCAAAATCAATTAGTAATGAATAACAATCGTTAAAAGGTGTATTTTTGCAATTACCTACGTTATTTTTATATAGGAATTGTTGATACAAAACAAATTCAATTCCTATAATAGACGATTTAATATGTCAATAACCGTTACTATAATTATGCGGGCAGATTTAATACTCTGTAACAAATCATGATAAATTATAAGGTGTTCTGATAACCTAATAACATCTCAACATCTAAATCAGCATCAGTTTCTTGCGTTATATCCTATTGATGTGCTGATGATATGAAGGATCACAAGATACACCTGCCTGACCGGACTGAGTCTAGGACTATATTTCTAGTCTGATATTATGACGCCGAATGTATCTAAGATTCTATTTTATCGTTACCGTTTATAGTTTATTGAGCATGTACTTGGCAAATGAAGCCATTTTTCTGAACCTTTCTTAAAAATAACAAACTGAAAATACCCAAAAAGGGTGCATCTTTATTGCAAAACGTGTGTAATTTCAAAACCGACATATTGTAAATTGAAGGTAAAAATTGTTTCACGTTACTAAAAATAAAATATCATATTTCCGTAGATAAAGTTAGACTTTTCCTTAGATAAATATAATTCATAAATACTTTTTAATTTAGCCTGCAACTGTGACACGAGTGGAACGGAGCCGTCCATCTGCGATGATGTCACTGGTCAATGTATTTGCAAAGTTGGTTTTGGCGGGGCACGTTGCGATCAATGTATTTCTGGGTAAGTGTTTAGCTAATAATTAGCTTCGTACATAATATGTTTAACGGCTGCAGTAAACTAGGGTTCGAGTACCTTGAGTCCTGTATGCTTAGTAGGGGTCAAGTGGGGATGAGATACTTGTACCTCGGAACCGCAGAGAGTGGACCCACAGGTGAATACAGTTCCCTCGTGGAGGCTTAGCCTGCCTCCCAAGATTAGTAGTCCTGTGGAACTGTAGCCGCCTTGCCAGGCTAACAGTGTAGGTCAGTTCGAAAAAAAAAAAAAATCCAGCCGTCCAGTTTCTCTGTATTCGTTAAATTATTTAATAAACGTTAACTTATTTTATTCTTCTGTTATTTTACTTTTATTTACATAAACTTGGTTCTCGTGAAAATAGTTTTGCCGTAACCTAGTATCTACTTATTCTATTTAGATTCGTTTATAACTGTCCTTATACTGTTTATTTTCTCAATACTACATAACTACTATAATCTGTTTATTGATTTTAAATTATATGTAAGCAACAATGTATAAGTGGAATTATTGACACAAGCAGGCACCTACACAGAGGGGGGAATAGTTGGGATTTATACCTCCCTCCCTTCCCGAAACTGTTGTTACATAAAATGGACGGGATCATAACCACTGTGAAGGAAGTAAGTAAATAAGTAGGCATAGGTCGCTCAAATAATAATACATCTAAACAGCTTTTCTTGATTGAGATAATAGTATGTGTGACTAAAGTACGGTAATTTAAATTATTAAAAATTGTAGTACAGCAATTTTTTTACAGAGTTCACATGATTGTTTCAATGTTTGTCCGCCCTCCATAAGCCCCCCCCCCCACAACCTTTATCCCCCTTGCCCCCGTCCCCCGAACCAAAAGTTTGGATACGTGCCTGGGTATAAGTAAAACTGGATGTATTACACTATTTTTATATTTGAACGATTTTAATATTTTAGGTACTATATGGAGGTAAGGGGGCGAGAGCGTCAATGTGTACCGTGCAACTGCGATCCTACAGGCTCGACTTCTACCAGCTGTTCCGCTGATGGGAAGTGTAATTGTTTAGTAAATTTCGGAGGCAAAATGTGCGATCAATGCTCACCTGGCTACTACAAATATCCTGAATGCCTACGTAAGTATAATTTTAATTATAATATACTACTCTGAAATTCGCTCGGTATGAAGTGTAATTTTAAAATAAAAATAGAAAAAAAACAATCGTATGAGTCGTAGATATGTGAGGAATTATAGAAAACGCAAATTACATTAGCGTGACGTACCTCCAAAGTTCCCTTTACAGTGTATTATTACAATAAATTTCTTAGAAGATATCATAGATTATTAGACGTAACTAAAAAAAAAACGGACTTTTGAGTGCGAGACTTCTGAAGCTTTTTGAGTGTAATAAACTGTTGTATGTCTAAACCGTTTGGTCAACTATCATATTAGTACATTGCATTTCACCCGTCCCGAGCGGGATAAGCTACTTATTATTTTGTGAAAAGCAATAATTATTATACCTACACAGCGTGTAACTGCGATCCATCTGGTTCAATCGGTTCGACGTGCGACGACACCGGTTTATGCCACTGCAAATCCAACTTCGACGGGGCGAAGTGTGACAAATGCCGCGAGCAATTTTACAACTATCCGGCTTGCGAGGAATGCAACTGCGATCCGAGAGGAGTCATCGCCACCTTCGCAGGTAAGCAATCATGGTTGACTTGAACCAGTTGAACCTAAAGACAGATAGTAAAAACATATCATACATTAGGTACCTACGCAAGTACATGACAATTAGCTAGGATTTTCATGGGAGAGAACCCTTAAATCGTCTAAAATTTTTCAGGTGCCCACGTCTGGTACATTGCTTATAGGGAAGTTATCACATTTACATATCTTTCATTTTCTCGATACCTCGATAGATTCGATCTCTAATGATTCCATAATTTCTACCTACGTGCCTTCGATTTGAAAATTAAAAAAAAATGTATTCCAAGTTAACTGGTGTAATTTTTAAGGGTTTTTCAAAAGTGAATAAGTTACCCGATGTATAAATGCTTTTTGGGTAGCTTAAACCATTGTGTTTTTTATGCAGGTTGCGGTTCGGTTCCTGCTGGTGAATTGTGTCAGTGTAAAGATCGTGTTCAAGGACGCATCTGCAATGACTGCAAACCGCTCTTCTGGAATTTACAAGAATACAATCCGTATGGTTGCGAAGGTATGTTTCATAATATATAGGACATGTATACAAAACATTAGATGCACTTTTGTGTATTGATTTTAAATATTTACAGAAATTCGATATTGAAAGAAATTCGTAAGTATGCCTCTTTGGACAGGGGATTTATTATGCTGCTAGATCTGTTATATCGAAACAAAACTGATAAATTCAAAGGCCAATCGGGATATTGCGGAGTTTTCGCACTACTCGCACTAATATATTTTTTAAATGTAAACTTCTTTCACCGTGTTGTAAGATTTTTGCTAGGGAAAAAACTTATGGGTTCGCATTACCGATGGCCTCGAGATACTCGTGACCTATTGCGTTTGTGCTAGACTAGCGACGCATAGTATAGCGGCCTGTGTACAAGTAATATTAATATTTGGTATTAAGCTTGTGCAGCCCACCATATGTTTGATTAATTAATAAGCTTTAAATATCCATATATTTATTGCTCGGAATGTCAATAGATGAAATACCAACCTAATGTTAATCATTTCAATTTACAAATTATTGGGATAATTCAAACTATAACTGATTTAAAATTATAAAAAAGAACACAGTTATTTCATTGTTTTGAGTTTTCACTTCTATCGGCAGTCCTTATGAATGCTTCGTTTTTTTAAGAGATAGCGAAATTAATATAGTATTATTTTCTCTTTAAATTAAACCCACACTTTTATTTACAAAAGATATTGTTTTCTAAGAAAACAAGAGATAAATCTTTTTCTAATTTAATACCTCATGAAGGTTAGAGGAGTGTAGATTGAGTGTTTGTCAATCAAGTATGCTTATGTAATCGATTATATCGTAGAATAGGACATAGGTCACATTTTACTGCGCAACTGAGGGGACAGATAAGTTTTAATACTTCTGTATGAAGCCAGAATGAACGAAAACGCTAGTTTTCAATCGTTTGATTGCGATATTGAACTTATCTGAACATAAACAACTTTTGTATCTCGTAATTTAGTATTTATTGTTGAAATACAATAATTATTATTAGTTTTTTTTTGGTTATCATTCTTTCAACATACACTTAGTTGCGTCTAATTCAAAATACATACTAAATCTCTGGTACTAATCAAAAATCAACTTCAATGTTTTATTTTAACTTTAATCGTACTCAATTCAAATAAAAGTTAAGCAAGTAAGGAAACCTTTTGAGACACCTAACTATATTGTTAAAATATTTAAGCGCATCATTGTAATTAAAGTATTGAAATAGATCCTCTAGCGTATAATTTGATTTTAATTATATTGTTATTTCGATTAAAAATATTCGAATGATATTAATAATTTGATAGTCTTCGTGTTATTAAATATGTATATTGCAGTACCACTAACATGTTAATTATGGTTTTAATTTTTTTTTCCAACAAAGTTCTATGTTTTCATAATTTATTTTAATGAGTAAATTATATATTTTAATATCATTATATTGGTATATAAAGTTTTTGTAAGTATCAGAAAACATTATTATGACAGGTACTAAATAATAATTATAGTTTATTTTTTAATGGCAAAAGTGACTACATGTTCACGAACGTTCTATAAAGAATAAAATAGGCAGTTGTTTTGACAATCAAAACAGTGACAAGTTTACTTTCTTATTTCGTAGTGTTTATATACCGGTTAAAAATAATAAACATTTTGTAATATGTGTGTATAATTGTAAATTCTAAAATATATACGATACTGTTATTTATTCTGAACATCCAAAAGTTATCGAAATGAAGGTTTGTAACGTTTTTTGTTGTCTTCTTCATAGTATATACAAATAACAACTTATTGTTTTCGTTTGTGAACAAAGTTTACCAACCATAATAATGGTTTTGAAATGTTGGAAACTAGCTGTTGCCCGCAGCTCTGCATGCGTTTTTTTTTTATAATTGTGAATTACTTCTTATAAGATCAGCTATCTGTTAGTGAAAGTCCCGTGAAAGATGGTTCAAACGTTTTGGATATAGTACCGTAAACAAAGCCATGGGTAAAAGCTAGTCCAAAATAAAAAAAAGCTTTAATTACTTTTTATAACGTTAGCTATCTGTCAGTGAAAGTCCCATGAAAATAGGTCCATTCTTTTTGGAGATAGTACTACAGACGAAGCCATGGATGAAAGCTAGTCTAAAATAAAGTAGCCTATGTCACTCGCTGTAATTTTATCTATCCGTCACTGAAAGTTCTGCCAAAATTTGTCCAGCCGTTTTAGATTTACCCGGAACATACAGACAGACAGACACCCAAAAATTTTAAAAATGTTTTTTTTGTTATCAGTATCGTGTATACGTTCATATGCAATCAGTAAAAATTTGTTATTTTGATATTACATACAGACACTTTATTTTTATTGTATGTATAGATAAAATTGGAGTAATTAAATTAAATAACGACAATCTCAAATATAATGTTTGTCAACAGAGTGTCATTGCAACTTGGCTGGTACATTGGGCGGGCTCGGTGCCTGCGACACTCACGGTGGTCAGTGTACATGCAAACTGCATGTTGGTGATCGTCAATGCGACCAATGCCAGGATGGATTTTACAGGCTCGAGAGCAGCAATGTCTTTGGATGTACTGGTCAGTATTGTTACTCAAACTACTTCAGCTGTTAAGAAAAAATGAATAAACATGAGTAATAGTAGTTTCATATAGTATTTATTTCAATATTTTTCATTATTCAAAGTCCAATAATATAAATGAAAACCTTAAGATCAATGAAGTTTTAGATGATAATTCGATTCTAGTCATCTATGATATATTATGCAACTAAGGCTCGGTTGCACCAGTTAATGTTAAAGTTAAAAATTCGGTTAAAGTTATTGTTAGGCAAAAAATAGGTTGCACCAATTGACAATGGTTAAAATGACGTCACGATTTAACGTTAACTATTACCGCTCCATGTTGGCCGGTTACCGTTATTGTTAATGTCAATTTTTGAATCTGTTGTCATGTTCACTAGAAAAAACTTTATAATATCATGTCGTTGCTAAGAGAAATCCTGTGGGAAACTGAAAATAGTTCTTCCGATGACGAAATCAATATATTTGAAGATAATTTGCGTCTTAGAAAGAAAAAAGTTTAATTTCCTAGAATTGGAAAATGTCCACAGGACGACAAACGCTTACGTTTTGTCGTTGACATCTGAAATCTGTCATCAAAAATCTGTTGACAGTCACAGAATAACAATAGTGACACTTATAACAAAGTCCTGCCAAGTAAAATATATTACCCTTTTCGATTTTAGGGACTAATTGGCTTATTGAAGTAGCAACCCTAATAACTTTAACAATTACAAAATGTTTGATGGTGCAACTCGTTTTGGCAAATGTAACTGTTAGCAAGTCTTGTCATTGTTAAAGTTAACTTTAACAATTACAATAACCACGATTTTGGTGCAACTCAGCCTTAATCTGAGTAAGTTGTTTAATATTTTAATAATCTATTATTAAAATTAAACTCTTTGGTTGGTTATACTTTCTTTAGAATCTCATTAAGCAGTCTGCTAGTAAATTTATGGAAGAAAGTTAAATATGTGAATAATTAAATATAAATTTAAGAACTCAAAATTCATACTGGACTGTATTAATAAATTGTCCAATTTTTAGTATACTTAGGGATATCATATTCTGGCCCTAGTAGGTTTGTGATCAGTGATTAGGCTTTGTGACCAGGTAGGCAGTAATCTAATGGGATTGTAACCGGCATACGCATGTTGATAAAGCTCACACAGATACCAGGCAGCCAAGAAGTTTTTAACAAGTATTGAAATAATCCCTAATACTGGAGCAGTCTTTCAGTAGTGGCCATTTTGCCTGCATTGTGCTATCCTTAACACCAAATACAGCATAGCCCTATTTTGGCATACTACTATTTTTTTTATTTTATTAAGTGCCATACTTAGTAGTCTTCTGATTTGTGATTTATCCATTACTCTGAGATTCTGATTAGTGTAGATATGTTATAAGAAATATTTATCATTCAATCTTTTAAAATGTTAACTTTAATTTTTATTCAATTTATAAACCTAAAAAAATGTATATCTCACAGAATGTGATTGCGATGTTGGCGGTTCGATTGACAACAACTGTGACAAGATAACTGGACAATGCCACTGTCATTCTCGCGTGGAAGGGCGCCGTTGTGATCGTCCCATCAGGGCCCACTACTTCCCCACTCTCCACCAGTTCCAGTATGAGGTGGAAGATGGTGTCACTCAATCTGGACCTGTACGCTACAGGAATTCTGAAGAGGTGTTCCCCAATTACTCCTGGAAAGGATATGTGGTCTTCTCCATGTTACAGGTTAGTTAGGAATACCTGGAAATATATATATATTTTTTTCAAAACACAATACACCTTCAATATTTGGTTACTTTCAGAATGAGGTGATCAATGTAGTACAAATACCGAAATCATCATTATATCGAATGGTAATAAAATATGCAAATCCATTACGTGATGCAGTTGTGGCTTCTATAATTATCACACCTGAAAGTGTTGTCGATATACAGCAGAAGTAAGTGAACACATTTTACTGATTGATTCTTATTTTTATTTTATATATAATTGTATATAAATAATTGTATATATATAATTGTATATATATAATGTCTATGTACATATTTCACACCACATTATCATTTAACATTATTAAATGTTCTATTTACTTTTAATACTCTGACTCTAATCTTGTATCTTTCGTAGTGCATTACTTGATACCAGTACACATCGTCGTATATACCTTTAACCATTAATAGGTTGAATCCAAGTAGAACCCTTTCATATGGGAATCTCACATTAACAACTATTCGTATGTCTCTCTTCCTTTATTAAACATATTGTGTTCATATGTTAGACTGACTACAAATAAAATTTACTGTATGTATTATTTTAATTAATAATAACTGTAAAATATTATATCTTGGGTATGAGTGGTCCAGATAGTAGTTCCCTAGTGTATCTTTTTCAGTCGGACATACTGAGTGCAGTGAGTCTTGCTTCAGCATCTATTGTATTATGCAAATGTTTCTTAAACCCTTAAGCTCCTGTAAAACACCTACAGGTTAATTAATGGTTACAGGTTTAATGTCCTTCTTCGCCCAACAACACAACCACAGCTAGTCACTGTGGCTGGTGAGAAAGGCAATGCTCCAGCTCCGTTTGTTATGAACCTTGGTAATTGGACAATCACAATCAAGACTACAAAAGAAGTTATGATTGTAAGTATTTGTTTGAATTCAATGAAGTCGCAGTGTTTTATGATGATCCTATAACCGCTTGGACAAATGAGGTCTCATATGACAGTCTACTGGTAAAAAGAGTTCCCACAGTCTATAAACTTAAAAGGGGCTACTTAGCTACAATAACATGGAAGATGTCATTTGTGATCAAATTAAATAGAAATTTCTCCTACTAGAAAAAATAGTTTTTTTTTTTTATCAAAGCATGACAGAGCTAATTAATTCATTGGAGGTAATTATGAGCACAATACAATTTATCAAGTCAAATGATTTAGTCCTCTACAGTGCAATGATTTCGTTCATTAGTTCCATGATATATGTTCCCTTCCAGGACTATTTCGTGCTGATACCCGAGGCTTACTACGAGGCGACAATATTGACAAAGTTGGTTGATAAACCGTGCGTGGTCGGAGACGAGAAGCTCTGCAGGCAATTCGTGTATCCGAGTTTAAGCGGATTTCCTTCAGCTGATATCACTGGGCTCGTTACAACGATGACCAGGTTCATTGATGATCCTGAGGTAAAGTTATTTCATTAAATATGTACTAGACTAGTTTAGAAATAGGGCTTACTATCGAGTGCTACTACTGGCAACTACCTGTTATCGCTTAGTTTAAGGATGTCTCTACTTTGGTACTCAATGGGGTTAGATAGGAAGGGCAACATGTAATTTCCTCGTGGATTCAGACTAGGGTCAGCTAAAATTAAATTATATATTCGTATCTAGAACTGACATTCATCATCAGTCTGTAACACTCCCACTTGTCGTAGATCTCTTCCTGAAGGAAAGTATGGGCATAATCACCACGGCAGGCTCCGACTTATTGGTGATTTTAAACTTTGAGAAATCCACAGTTCTATATTTTGTCCACATATGGTGGTACTACAAGATCATTTCTGAGGTTCTGCCTTCCTTACGAGGTTTTCCTTCACCGTCAGCCGATAGTGTTATCAATTTCAATTTTAGTAATTGTACGTGAACTCCATAAAATTCTTGCATACATGTAGGAGTTTGAACCCGTGAATATCAGATTTGATATTCCACTGGTCAAACCACTAGACCACCACGACTTGTACAACGATGTATGCTTCGAACCAATTCCACCAAAATGTGATCTGTTGATCACAAATGTTAAGCAAGCAAGGAAATTCTATGTCCCTCTATAGCGTCGCTTTTTAAATATGCGTAACGTTGACAGCAACTGGCGGAACTGAACACTGCACCGAACACAATACCGATATTGAGCGACGAAGAGAACATAATACAGTACGACTTGAACGTCGAATCGCCCGGCAAGTACGTACTGTTGATGGAATACGTCACGCCCGTCGACAGGAGCCATATCAGTATCGGAACGGACAATTCCACGTACACGTTCACGCCACGGAGTCCGATCACCGTCCGATTCCAGTCGGGCAACGGTTCCGAAGCCGATGCGGTTATTAACATAAACGATTGTCCGTACACCGCCCCCTGTCGGCAAGTCGTCGTCGATGACCTCTCCAAGATCCAGTACGTGACGGTGAACGATGTCCACAATACTGTCTTTTTACTGGTGAGTCGATGCTTATGACATTTTTTTTTGCAAATTATTTTAAGAGAATTATATCCATGTATACTCCCCTTTTTACTTGTATACACGTTTTTTTTTATCCTTCATTAAGAATACAAATAATGTTTTGTTTGTTTCCTGTATGATTCGAATCAATAACACTCGGCTCAGTGACAACTACAACCAACCACTTAACTACTGCATTATATTTATTGCTTATCCTTAATCAGTCGACCTCATAGACGTGAATCATACATCACTACATTTTATATAAGTTTTGTCTATCTGTTCGTTACAGTAGGTAGAGCCGAAAAAATTACTACACCATCTTATTTTCTGTCTTAACAGATTTAAGTTTATTTTTCATTTAGTCGATATTGTCGAGGTTTAAACATTAAAAAAAAAATTCGTTTTTTATAATATTGTAACTGGACAAAATAATAAATTATGGTATCTTTGACGTCTAGATGATTACTAGTATAAATAAAACAGTTCTGCTGCTATGTGTGCACTATACAAAAACAACTAGATAGATTTCACTATTCTTTTTTAGTTTCACTTTTTAGACGTTTCGTAATTATCTAAAAAAAATATAATGATACCTATATCTACTATAAAATCTACAATTCACAAATCTACAATTTTATAAGCACGTGTATATTCAGCAACATGTGAAGTGGGGCTAACGGTCTGGTGTGCATGCGCAGGAGGCGGGAAGTGAACCGATAATATTTTTTACTAAGAAATATTGTGAACATAGTATATTTTTGCGTTTAATTTTTCTATGTTTTGTTGACTTATGAATTGGGGCAAACGGTGTGGTGTGCCTGCGCAGGTGCAGGGAATGTAAAAAAAGGATCATAGTTTACAAAGAAATATTGTAAGCAAAGAGTATTATTTTTTCAGTATCTTATATTTATTTTTCTGTTCATAAAATATTGTGTTTACGCAAATGAAGTAGCAGTTATCAACTAGTTCCAATAATAAAATTGTTATAAAAACTCTATACAAATGATTGTTTGTAGGGTGAACCGGACACGCTTATAGGTATCAATAGAATAGTCGCCATTCCCGAATCCGATTGGCATTTGGATTATTTGACTCCTCGACCTTACTGCTTACGCCACAACGGACGTTGCGAAACTACAGTCTTCAGTACCGCAGTGGATTCGAAAAAGGTGAGAATAATTAACATCCCCTTGATCCTTTGAAAGTAAACATGAATTTTGAAACTGACATTATATTTACATAGGATTATGTAATAATTGTGATTTTGTTATTATTGCTTACCTCATATGGGATAGCGTAATTATATACAAAATATATGTGGGCCTACATCATCCCATCAACCTGTAAGGGAAGACCTAACTGCAGCGTCATAGGCCTCTTCCCGAAGGAGAGTATGTGTGTAATCACCACGTTAAGCTCATGACGTATTCACGCTTTCAAATTCCAAGAAATCCATAGTTCTTCATTTTCCCACCAGGGTTCAGGGTTAGGTTTCCTCAAGATATTTTCCTTAATAGTCAGTCGATAGTGTCACCAGTTTAATTTGGTAAATGTAGTTGAATTCTGTACAGTTCGTTGGTACATGCCGAGGTTCTACCTGGTTCCACTGGTCACGACTCTCAACCACGACGACATGAGCCTTAATGTTAAAATTAAATTGATAGGTGGAGATAGAATCGGGAACGGGCGGGGATCGTAACACTCGACCTCTTAACCTTGACAACTCGACTGCGGTCATCTATTTGATACCATATGCGGACCCTATAACCATCGATGGGAAGGTGACCACGCCCGCGGACTATCTGTTCCTCGTACATTACTACCAACCTGATCATCCCGGTAAGAGTTAGATAATCTACCCTATAAAATATTATATTTGATTAACGAAATCATTTAATCATCGTTAAAATCAGCATTATTTTTTATGTGAAACGTTGACGGTAAAGTCTAATGTAAATGTTCTCATAGTCAAATTTATTTTAACGCCATCTATCCTCTCATTATTGGTACTACATTATTAACTTTACATGTTGTAAATGTTTGATATTTTTTAATGTTAAAATTGCTTTTAATATCTACATATTTCGTTGATTTGATATTTATTATTGTATTTATTTTCTATTATTTGTGAGTTTTAAAATCAAGTAGTCAGATGTTTTACTGGTTTAAAGCATCTATCAATTACGATGGCATATATCCGTTGTTATAAGTCTTAAATCTTATCTTAATATTTCATTTCACAGAGAGCGTTATAGATGCGACAGTGACAATTGATGGCGCACAGCTGGAAACAACATTGCCAGTACAGCATTGCCCTTCCAACTCCGGGTGTAGAGCTCTGCTCAGACGAACTGACACCAGTACTGTGTTCCCAGTGAATGAGAACTTCACTATTACTTTTAAGGTATCATACACAATTTGTATACAGTTATAACGCGTACGTCGAGTTTTTGACGGAATCTTAGTCTGTCATGTAGTGAATTTTATATTTTATTTATAATCTTATGTTATATGATCTATGTTTTATAATATTGGTGACATTTTACGTAATATAATTAAGTTATTGTGCATAAGTGACGTGAATGGAAAACAATACCACGGAGTATGAATTCTGAGATACCACAGAAATTCCGGGAAAGTTATTATAAGGGCGCCACCATCTTGTTAAAATATTAGAATTACCACAAGACATTTGTAATATTATTACTTAATCGATAATGGCAGTAATAATCTAGAAACTTGGTTGCCGAAAAAAAAAAACCTAAAAGAAATACACATATGTCATCTTCGTTAGCAATGCGTTTTGAAAATTCGGCTCTTTGTAGTTCTTATAACTATTAGTGTGTTTTAAATTATATTGTAATTTCGGAAATAGTGGCGGTAAAAAAGGTTTTACACACCTTTCGCTTTTAATGTGTTATACTATATTACACTAGCTGTCCGCTCCGGCTTTGTACGGTATCGTACCATAGAAAAAAAAAACCAAATCATTCCTTTACAAACGTTAATCTTTTAAATTTATCAATATTTATGGAGATCCCACTTCAGTCTTCTATCTCACGTACTCTTTTATATTATTTTAACGCGAATGTTTCGTTCTTCTTTCCTCCATTAAACACTTTCGTTCATGCAAACCTTGTCCTGACAATTACAAGGACGACAAACAAAGAATTAGTCAGATAGGCGCAGCCATTCTGAAGTGGTACACTTACATACATTGGGTAATTTATTTTTATTGTTATAGATTTGTTCGTATATAGATAAAGAAGGCAATAATTCATATAATGCACGTTTTCCAGGGTAATACCAGCAAGGGTCTATGGTTGGATTACGTTCTCGTTATCGCATCACCGGACTACGTTGATTCAGCATTGACAGAAGCTAATATGTTAGATTATACGCGAGAATTCATCGAGAAGTGCGCGCTAAGCCATTACCATATACATTCGAATGAGACAGGTGAGATTTACAACTATATTCGAAAGATTTAAAGATTCATTAGAAAAGATTTAAAACAAAGTATTTTTTGAGAAAAAAAAATGTTAATGACATAAATTGAGCGTAATTTCAGACATCGATTAGTGTCAAGTGACGTCACTCCTTAAACGATTCAAACACTTGTAAAGTAATCAAGTTATTACAGAAATTGAAGTATATTCATACAATGGAATAACCATCCTTCCAGGTTCCTTTATACGCTTTGTTAAGAGATTTATCCACTTTCCTCTTATAAATATATCGTTATTAAAGTAATGTGAAAGTTCTGGATTGGGTAATATTTTAGTTGGTGATAAACAGGTTTTTGCCGCGATGCAATGTTCTCTATAACGGCGGAGTATAACAGCGGTGCTCGCGCCTGCCTCTGTGACTTCATGGGCTCGACGGAACTCGAATGTGAAATATTTGGGGGCCAGTGTCCGTGCAAGCCGAACGTTATCGGACGCACTTGCAGCGCCTGTCGCACTGGCTATTACGGCTTCCCCAACTGTCGTCCGTGCCATTGCCCATCGACGGCGATATGCGATGATAACGGTCTGTAACATTCCGTATTTTAATTTGGCATAGTCATGTTTTAGCTGTTTCCGTGACAACGAATGGCTTTTATTTATTTTGGTCCAATTTTAAAGTCCAGGAGTATGTATAATGTATAGCTACAATACACTACTGCTATAGAAAGGTTACTGCCTAAAATTCTTTCTTGGTCATACTAACTATTAAAACACATAGGTTGTTTTGAAAGTGCAGTCTCTCATAATTTCCTTGAGTATACCCTATTTTGTTTGTCGGATGTGCTCATATGGAAGTGTTTTTTGTTTGGAGTGGAATAAATTGTTCGATGTCTGTGTGTAGGTATGTGTATATGCCCGAAGAATGTGGAGGGTGAGAATTGCGACCGATGCAAACCGTTCACGTTTAATTTCGACGTGCAACGCGGCTGCGACGACTGCAGCTGTAACCCACTTGGTGTTCTGGATAACCGCTTGCAGTGCGACTCGGATAACGGGAACTGCGAGTCAGTATATTAGCCTATATTAACCTATCTTTTCTAGATTAACCTGACTATTTACAATTAACCCATCTGTTTTATATTAACTTATCGTTTTCACGTTAACCTCCCTTTTAAAAATTAACCTATTATTTATAGTTTTATATTTCTTGTAAAGTAACCTTACTTTTAGATTAGTTAATCTTTCTATAAAAATTAAGCCTCATAATTATGTTCGACTGGTGTGACTACCATACACTAGATGTAACACCACTATATTCAATAAATAAGCAGTTGTGGTTGTGTATGTATACATGACTGTCATGCACAACTTGATATATCAGTAATCGTGACTCTCTTTTAGTTAGTTGGGCTTCAGGATCTCTTCTTTTATATTTAGCTATCTCTCTGCAGGCATGTATGACTGTTAATATGTTGATGATCACGATCATGATGTTCGCCATTTTCTTGGATTACAGTGTGTTTGTCATCAAGTGCAATGCAGCAGTCCTTTGACCATTTTATGTTAACTTAACTTTTTTATATTAACCTGCCTTTTTTATGTTAACCTAAATTTCGACAATTCTCATGAGGTTATCGACTAAAACATCTAATGAAATAGCCTTCATTCAAATGACAGCAATAAAAATAACCATAAATCTTTTCAAATTATTTGTTTCTTTTGGTAATAATGAGTTTCATTATATTTTGATTTTTATTGATATTTAAAAGCGTTTATAAATAATCGATCTATAAATAATGATTATTCTGTAGTAGTTTATTATTCATATTAAATTTAAATATTCATTATTTTAACCTGTTCCCTGATTTGAGTGTTATAATACACTTGTTGCCACATATAATTTTTCTATGTCGGTTATATTTCTACTCATATTTGTTTCTATGTAAGATGTCGACCGAATGTGATCGGACGCGTCTGCGATCACTGTGTGCCCGGACATTACGCGTTCCCGGACTGCGTCCAGTGTTCCTGTGATCTGGACGGTACGACCGACGACGTGTGTGATCAGAATACTGCACAGTGCTACTGTAAAAAGCACGTCCGAGGACAGGTATAAATATAGTTTTTAGTTGACAGAAATGCCATTTCACACTTAATAGGAGTTATTAGGTCGTTTCCGGTATTTCTCGACGAGGTAACCATGATGTTTTGCGTTTGCACGTAAACTTATACAATAAAGTATCGAATACTACAAAATTACTACGATGTTTTAACGTTCCACCATAATCTCACCCTGGTGTAAAATGATGATTTGGTTCAAGTTGGTACACACGCAAAATTTAGATGGACTGGAGTTTAAGTGCAACTGTCGGAACAGACCAAGAGGTGTTTGGACTAAAATTGAGGAAGGATGTAGGTTACATCATGTTATTATTATTATTTATTTTTTTGTAATATCTATGTATTGTTATAAAATATAAAGATACATAATGTAATATGTGATCCTAGTGGAATATGAAAATCAAATTATAAGCCAGAAGCTGCATCCAATTAAAAAAAAAACTGTGCGAATAGTTCATCAATCTTCGCTTAACCCATGTAATATGTGACATAATTATTAACACATAAGTTAAACTTCGATTTCTTTTATATTTAGGCATGTGACACGTGTAAGGAGGAGTACTTCAATCTGCAGCCTGATAATCCAGATGGTTGCAGTAAATGCTACTGTTTCGGAAAGACTACTAGGTGCAGCAGCTCATACCTAAGTTGGGCATTGGTAAGTATAAAAAAAAAACAAATATTTACCTATAGGTCATTTAAAAAAAGCAAGGCATCGTTCGTAAACTATACTTGAGTCTTCAATTCTTAGTCATAAATACACTTAATGAAAACATTTCGATAAATGTATAAAATAGTTCTGAGATATATAAGGAAATGAGTGTAGCATGGAATCAGTTAAGTACCTGTCTCAGCATGCGAGAACATGCCTACAAATGTTAGTATTCTGACAGGCCTGTGCATAATGTTTGGACAGGCCTGTGCATAATGTTTGTACAGGCCTGTGCATAATATGCGGACAGGCCTGTACATGTAACTTTAGATGGGGTTAACACTATAAATTTTTGAGGTAATATATAAGACGTATACGTACGGTAACTAAGAAATATTGTCCTAAGTAGAGATAGAGTAACCAAAATACACAATTGACCAGGATAGTCATTTGTAATCAATGTCAGAATTGTACTCTACAACCCTCGTGGATGCTTCAAATTTATTATAAAAAAGTAACTATCCTTTCAATTTAGACATACTGGTGATTGGACATAATGTTGTCTATTATAACAGCTCGATGGAATGGCGAACTGGCTTCTGGTTGACGTGGAAACAAATCGAACGTTGGACATCAAACAGCGACCCTCACCGCCGGAGGTGATAAACGAAACCACAATCAAAGCTGATCTATCGGCTGACATCAATGCCCAAAAGGTTGCCTACTTCCAAGCACCGGAATATTATCTAGGTAAATCATTTTATATATTCTTTTATTTCCTGAGCTTGTAGAATTACTCGAATTAATTTGTATTTTTGTCTTCTATTATCGCCCGAAATAGTTATTTATCCAAAAATATCTTTTCTAGAACATTCTAAACGCTTTTTCCGTATTTATTATACATTTTTAAATCGTAGTTCTATTTATTCAGCCACATTTCTTTTAATTATTATTCTATATAATTAATCAAATACCAGTTAATCTATGTTCTTAAAGCTATGTGAATTATGATAAGTACACATTTATCTATCGTTTCTAGGCAAAAGGCTAGCTTCTTATGGCGGTTACTTGACGTACACGATATATTATACGACACAAGGCGACGGCACTGCGATAGCGGCTGCAGACGTTATCCTCGAGGGGCCAAATGGGTATGGGCAGAATCTTATCTGATATCTAAATTGTTTTTATGTCATCACAAAGTTTTAGTAGTAAAAGCTAGGCCAGGCATTTCTAATAATACATTATATTACAGTAATTGTATGATAACAGGCAGCAATTATGCTGTGGGATGATCCTGTATCTTCATTTATACCGCTGATTATACTATTCTATATAAATAAAATGATAAAGGTCTGCCGTTGTGCGTGCAGTTCATTATGCAAAAACTGTGTGGATAGATTATGATTTTTTCAAAGTTAAAGTGAAACTTTTTTTACATCGCGTCAGATTTTTTCGTCTATCTGTCGCCTGTCGTATTATAACCAGCCGCGGAGTAGGGGTAAAGTGAAAGGCGCTCGGCAGAGTAACCACGGCTAATATAGCGGCTCCCGGGACTCAATTTATTTAAAAGTTTCACTTGCATCGCGGTTTTATAAAACCATACATTTTTTTTCTACTTGTTAGACACTTTATTCTTAAAAAAATTATCACGATATTTTCATTTCATATAAAGTTAAAAGTTTTCAGAAACTACGATTTTAGAAGTACTATACATTCAGGGATGTGATTTATTACCGTAGAAAAGTGGAGCAAGCGGTATATATGGTGCGCTTGTGTAGGTACAAAGGAAGTAAACGTATATCATTGTTTACAAAGAAATTTTGTAAGCAAATTATATATTTTTTTCATTTCTTTTGTACATAAAATGTATTGTTAAGATAACAATAGTGCAGACGAGGTTCAGGTATTAGCTGATTGTAAATAAATCAGTCGATTAACCGCATAGAACAAGGTTATGCTGACGATCACTTGTGACGGATGTTATTGTGAAGAGTTTTTTTCTAAAAATGTTTCATGTCTCTGTCTCTTTTATGATATATTTAATAGCTTCTTAAGAGTATAATAACTAATTTGTGTTTTAATTACTTGCCACTATTATAAAAACTTGGCTTCTTTATGTGACCTCCATTTCCAAGATATCGGTCAACGTGGATAGAGATTAAAAACGTACAAAAAATCGATATAAAATTGATTGCTGATGTAGCAAATATTGTTCAGGTACCTAGTGCATAACAGCGTGGAACAGCCACCATCATCAATTATATGGACACATGGTGTGAAACTTACTGAGGAGGAGTTCACCACGGTGGAAGGTGCACCAATATCTCGGGAACTGTTCATGAACGCTCTTGTCAACGTCACCGGAATGTACATACGAGCCTCGTACTGGGAAGTGGCTGTAGAGACCACGTGAGTAGCATAATGAACTCTTAAAACTGTGAAACTATGAAATGCTTAGAATTATTTATGATAGAAATCGCTTACCATGGGTAATTTAAGTAAGTATGTATCAATCAATTAGTAATTCTAAATGATTATTTTTTTAACTCAAAAACGTCTTGAGTGATTGTTGAGCAAATAAAAAGATTTTAGTACAGTTTTGTTTTTTTTTATAATATGTTTTTTTTTAATTTGTATTTCTATAAGTTTCTAACACTTTTGATTAGCTTTTAATTATGTTACTGTATTGTTATTTAATTAATGTTAGCTATAAACTTACCAAAAGCTTATAAAAGCTGACCAAAATCATTAATATAAAATATAAACAAAATTACTAATAAGTCGATAATACATATTATTAAATCATTGAGATTAGTAGTGAATTATCTTATGTTTAAAACTAATTTTTGGTTTGAAAATTAATAGAAAAAAAACACCAGTAACATTTGTAGGAAATATATTTAGTTTTTTTCTTAACAAAATTTTGTAAAATAAACTAAGGTATCGAAAATAAAGACTAAATTAAAAGTTCACGCAAAGTCGCCGGTATAGTTAGTCATAAAGTAAACAGTTTTAATTGAAACTCATTTGAGTACGGTAAAATAAATGTATCTCAAACAATCAATGTCTACCTTTCACTTCTCTGATTTCAATAAATATTCTGCCTTTCTCTTCTCTCATTTCAATAAATATTCAAAAGAAACGCATTGGATATTGTGTTCAGCCACGGTAGCATAACATCACCTAAAACTATGGGTGTGCGAATATTCGAATCGAACATTCGAACTATCCGAATATTCGAATATTCGTATCGATTAATGATATTCGATTCTAGCATTATTCTCACATCCCTGTGTAAAACCTGTCACATTCAAAGACCTACAGTGTTATGCTTTTCTTTACAGTTTGTCAACAGTAGCTTTAGACATAGGCGTGGAACAGTATGCTGATGATGAAATGGTGAAGAGAGCAACGTCCGTCGAAGAGTGTCAGTGCCCGAAGGCCTATCGCGGTCTATCGTGTGAACAATGTGCCAAAGGTCACTATAGACTGGCCTCTGGGTTTTGCGTACCATGCCAGTGCAACGGACATTCGAGGGAGTGTGACGTCAACACGGGTGTGTGCTTGGTAAGTATCGATATAATGTAAAACATCGAACAGCACAGTTAATTGATTATACATGTTTATTTTAATGCCATCTATCCGCTCATTCCGCGTACTAAATTATCAATGCACGTGTTTTAAATGCTTAGTATTTTTAATGTGAAATATATATTAATACTCGTAACGTTTATCATTTATAAACAGGCTTCGCGTCTTTTTTTAAATATGGTTTTTACCCTATCTCGTATTTACTTTGTTTTTTATTAATTATAAACGCTAATATTCAATTAAACATTTGATATCTGTCTGCCATCCCGTGACGCCAAACTTTGTTTTGTGCCTCACATATACTACATTAGTTCAAATTTTTATATAAATGTCATTTTAATGGAATAAAATTTAGATAAAGCTGTATCTCCTTGTGTTTGTCATAAGTAAATTATAAGTAGTACGATTATGAGTCAAACTGATCGATTTAACTCGATACATATTTATTTTAATGCCATCTATCCACTAATTTCGTCGTACTACATTATTAGATGTTCGTGTAGTTGAATGTTTGATATTTCTCGTATGAGATACGAGTAAATGTGAGCATTTACTACGGCGATTCATAGTTTCGTGTGTACAGATTTCCTTTCTTAATGGAACAAAATGGAATTTTTCCTGAATAAATTATACATTGTAATGCTTAATTTCCAGGAATGTACTGACAACACAATGGGTGAGCACTGCGAACAGTGCATCCCGGGATACCACGGCGATGCGACAATGGGTACGCCCCGGGATTGCCTCATATGCGCCTGTCCCATGCCTTACGCTTCCAACAAGTAAGCCACCTTGTATATATAAAGTAATTTATGCTCTTATGTTTATTATACAAGAAATTTGAAACTAATACTCGTGTCTAAATTAAAAACATTAATATAAGAAATATTAACATAAGAAACAAAACATTTTGTTTCTTTCAACTTTGCTCTCGTGATAACGTTTTTGCTGATTTAATCGTCTACTACATTTTCAATTTTAATTTTTTCCTCACTGCTTAAACTCCTACAACCTTTATAACGATTTTAAGTTGAGCTAGCTTTAAATTTTATTATTACTGGGATCAATTTCCTATGGTAAGGGCAATAATATTTAGCGTAAATAATAATACTCCGAAAAGTTAGTTTCATCAAAATATGTTCAGCCGTTTCTGAGATAAGCCTCGATAAACAACGCACGCAAATTATATTTATATGTATAAATTACTTTGCTGTTTAGGCTATTTGAGTTGCTGTTATACATTAATGTTATAATATTGCTTAATATCGCAATTTTATATCCAAGATATCGTTAAAGAGGTTCATTACTTTGTTACAATGAAAAATTCAACTCGTCTTTAAATGCCCAATGAAAAAGTAATATTATGTTAATAACTGAAAATTATTTGTACTGGAACGAAACGATACCCAGTAAAATTTTAATAGCAGCGCCATCTAGTGGTGTTAAAAGTGATCTTTTTTATGTTAATTATTTTATTTCCAATTATAATGTATATTTATATAATTTATCTATGCATAGTATGTATTTTAAAGTGTATCAGAAAAATCGACTTTTTTCCTTAGTTGGTCGTGAAATTTTGTCAAAGGAAACTAAAACAAAGACCCTTTCAAAATCAGAGCACCAGAGGTCGCGAGTCGGTGTTTTTCCATTTCACATTTATAGAAACAGAATGGATCATGGATATAACAGGATCTTTTTCAGCTTTTTGAATTTTTATCTCGACCTCGGATTATCGTTCTGAAAGAAAAAAATCACTTACATCTTTATAGAAAATTGAGTGCCTACAAATAAGGTCTCTTATGATTTTTTGATAAATCCGCTCCTGTAAAAGGTTATTCAAGGTTGAAGTTCGACATTGAATTTCAAATATATGTAATACGTTTTCAACAGTTTCTTTTTTGTATTAAAAACGTATTAGAGTTTTTTTTTTTTTGTAAAATTACAAAATATAGCACCAGCAGTTAGACGTGACTATCAGTTCCAGGCGGAATTATGAAGCAAATATGATATAAATGACATATGAAAAATTTCCCCATCGTATCGCTTTCAAAAATATCTATCTAATTTCTGTGGAGTATTAGTTTTGTAGTTTTGAGTAGTTTTGTATATAAAAATTATCCTTCGGAATGTATGAAATTTAGATGGCGCTACTGGACCTAGAGGTGAAGTTTGCAGAAACTCGCAATCATTTTATAATTTATGTATATATCGAAAAATATACTGATTTTTTTTTTCTTTGATAGTTTTGTTTGGAAGACCATTCGAGCAATTTTTAACTAGACACTGTTAATTTCTGGTGAGACCCTCTAGATATGTAATGCTATTTTGGCAATTTATATTTTTCATACATTTCGTAATATACTTTTTGGTGAAGATTTGAAAGAGTACCATCGAAGTGAGAGTCATTGTATTGCTGACGTCATAAAGAGTAGGCGATATATATTAATATGTTAGTATGGACACAAAATATATGTCTAACAAGAAGGGTTTTCTGTATAAAAAAAATTAAGTCAGACTTGTTTCAAAACCTGAAATCAAGGAGATAGTAGTAATTTCGTTTAATTCGGATGGATTGTTTTCCTACAAAATTTCATCTTATTCTAAATGTTATGTGAACATTTATAATAAAGTTGATAAACCTCGAATTGGCCATTCCAAAAAAAATGTCTGTCTGTGCGCTTTTTTATCATTACAAACTTTATTAAATTTCTTACACGAGATGTCATTCTAAATTGGTAGGCTATAAAAATTATCAACAGTGTTTTCAGAAATCATGATAAAAGTGACACAATATTTAGATACGAATCCTATATGAATTACATATAAATATTTTTCAAACTATTTCATATAGCGCCATCTCACAAAACGTTGAGGTACCAGTATGTTATCATCCATTGCCAACATTGGAGGTACCAAAATAATTCACATGATGGCGCTATATAACATAATAATTATATAAAAAAAGTATCTATAAAAAATACAAAATTCGATTCAAGTCGTATCGTCGTAGAGCCGGTTTCCGAAATACTTTTTGTTTTTGGAACTATTGGCCTTCAAAGTTTCACCCGATTACTTCCAAAATATATGAAATAAATTTACATATATACAAACGGCCCCGGCAAACGTTGTCTTGTCCTGATGATAAAAAAAAATCCTAGAATCGTAACGCACCTACCTGGTCCAATTGTAAATCTAAACCATTCTTGAATTCACCTGAAGATACACAAAAACTCTCATCACAATCTGTCCAGCCGTTTAGAGGGAGTTTGGTCACATACTCGCGTACAGAAGAATTAAATTTATAAAGATGTATATTACAAGAATTGATCGTGTAATGGTAACTTTGACGTTCATAAGCGCCTTCTCAGGGCCTAAACTGAATAAAGTATTTTTGATTTTGATTTTGAATGATATCAAATAATCGTGTTGATTGTTGCAGTTTCGCACTTAGTTGCGATTTAAGCGAGAACGGTTCACTAATATCGTGCAACTGCAAGCCCGGGTACGGCGGAGCGCGTTGTGAGTACTGCGCTGCTGGATACTATGGCGTTCCCGAGAATATTGGTATGAATCATAATTATTGCATCTGTTAGTGTTTTAAACGATTTTACATAACGTCACATATTATGGTACTCATAATATTTGTTTTAGCGCCATCTAACGTCCAATCTTTTAACTATTTTACGATATATTGTTAGTTCGATATTTTTTTAGTAATGTGATGCTAGTCCCATACCTGCGCGACGAAGCTTCGGTCACTTATGTCACTAAAAAGTAACCTCAAAATTAATTCTTATAAAGGCGTAAAATAACGTTTGCACAGCATGGTCATATCAATAGTAACTCTGCATTAGCGTCTCCAAGTTCATTTGATGTGTATAGAAACCGCGGCCCCAGTTATCGTGCTGCGTGCACCGTCAGTCGTCACGCACATAACGATAATATTCCCACATCTGCATTTACTCTGACCATAGACAAAACTTTGTGCTGACACACACAGGTATAGGAGTACCATGAGAGTGTTTATTTTATTAGCTTTTGAAAATTATAAGAAATTGTTAACCAATCAAAACTAATCGAGTGTGCAGTACTGAATATGCTTACGTATTATTTGTCGATGTAAACAGTTCACCGATGCAAGTCAGAATGTTCAGTGCGTAGTATCGACCGCCTTTTAAAGTATCCAGTGACGGCATACAGCCAATAATGTACGGACACGTCTGTAGCCCTGGCAACTCTTGTACAGACCCATGTGGTTAAGACGCATTAGTGTTCGTTGCGTCTCCTACTAATTCGTCAGGGTAGTGTCTAATATTGGGCTTTCCATCTTAAGTCGAGGTCCTGCTGAGGGACCAATACATGCCGGGTTGTGTATAAGTATTGCACTGGCAGTTTCTACCCACCCGGCTAAAGAGTGCACTCCTACCTATTCAGCTCGGAGGGGTGGCGACATAAGGAGAATCTCGCGCGAGAATAAAGACATTTTCAGAGATAATGTTATGTTGTAATGTTACAAATGCATATGGATGAGTTCTGTGATGTGTTTCCCCGAAGGTGACCACTGCAAGCTATGCAACTGTTCCGGTAACATAAACGTGAACGATCCCAGTTCGTGCGACAGTATCACGGGCGACTGCCTCAAGTGCGTAAACAACACGTCGGGCGCCGCCTGTAACCTGTGCGCGCCCGGTTTCTTCGGCGATGCCATCTTCTCCAAGAACTGTACCGGTATGTATTTCGGATATAGATAAAATAAAATGTTGACTATAGCTAACTTGAGGGTGTCGGTTTTTCGTGACAGTGTGTGCGCGCGCGCATTGTAAAAATTTACTCTCATCATTTTTCCCTAACGCGCCAAAAGAAGTATAACTTCAAAAAATAGTCTTCGTTGCATATCTAATGATCTAGTAATAATCTCAAGTAAATAATCCTCTAAATAATCTCATTCCTGTGAATAAGTACAATATATAGTGTATAAGTGGGAAATGAAACGGTGATATGGCTACGGATTGGCATAATCGAAGTCATAATAAGTACTTATGTTTAAATGATTAATGAAAATTAAAAACTGAAAAAATATTTATTTTCCTTATTCTTAGTTTTAGTTACATATTTACATTTAAAAACACCAATTATATTAATTATCTAACTAAATACACTTAAGATTCTACACGAAATATACAAATCTATAAAATTTAAGTATCTCTGTTGACTGTCTGAGCTAGTCTGTCCGAAAAGTTAAATCGACTTTGATAAGATTTTAAACGTCAAGAATGAATTTTTATAACATGAATCATGTTCCCATGGAACCACATCATAATTAAGAGATCAAAGCCGCGGACTCGTTTTGTAATAAATAAAAAAATTATATAGTCATTTTAACCGTTATTTGCAAATTTTTTCTTCTCATCGCTTGCTTATTATGTAACTAAGCCATATGTTTTTCATACGAAGCTTGACATGTATACGAGTACACAATTATGCACGAAATGCAATTTATGCAATGCTCAGTTCTATTCGAAATTTTGAAACATATACTCATCTCGCTCACTCGCACGATTAACCTCACTATGACGTATCAACAGACAGAGTACTTTATAAAGTTTGCATGGGCGGTGGCCTATCGAAATGTGATTCTCTTTGTTTGATCTATATATATGTTAACTTTTTAATAATATCGGAGGTAACATTTATTGGCTTTATAGTATAAAGTAGGTAATCATGGTTGTAGAGTTGTTTGACCGGTGGCATGTGAATTCGATTTCCGCATGTTCGAATTCCGATATGTACCAACGGATTTTTTAGTACAGCTACTAAATTAAATTCCTAGTACTATTGGTTGACGGTGAAGGAATAAAACATCCTGAGGAAACCTAAATCTGAGTAGTGTTCCTACAGTACCAAAGCGTATGGCAAATACTGAACTCTGTCTCGGAGTTTGTATTCGCTAATAGGGCGTGGGCTCGCGTGGTGTTTATGCCCATACTTTGCATCGTGAAGAGTGCCCCAACTATCATGGTCGACAGTCTATCACTGTCTTACATCATAAATGTTGTTTTAAATATGTACATTGTGCAACAGCGTGCGTATGCGATGAGTTCGGCATGGAGCGGTGCGACCCCACAACGGGCACGTGCGTTTGCCGGCCCGGCGTTATAGGTGACATGTGCGATAAATGCGCGCCGGATCATTGGGGACTCAGCAGCGGTCTCGGTTGTACGCCCTGCGACTGTGCCATCGCCTCCGAATCCACCCAGTGCGATCACGATAATGGACAGTGCAGGTATTTTTTTTTTAATGAAAGCAAATTTTTTTACAGATGTAGATAAAAAAAACCTACTCTGTGGTAGCATTTTACGATCTGTCCTCTATAACTGTATCGGTCTCATTATGTCGCGATTATATATCTATACAATCGAGGAGTTGAAATATATAGCAAGCAATAAACGTCTTGGTTGATCTTAGTGATAACGTTCTAAGGCATGCTTTTTAAAAAATTTCTAGTTTTATTTATAATACTAGTAGCAACATGGTTTCAATAAGCGTGTAATCCCACGCATCAACAAAACACCACGTTGCCGTTAAGCTTACTACATCAATGTTGTTCGTAAATAATTCTAGATTGTTCAGTGTTCGATAATAGTGTCCGCTTTTATCGTACAGATCGTAACAATTTCAAAATTTAAGCAAATCGATTAATACCATCATTTCGTTCATATCGATATAAATAGCTCTATCGGAATATTGATATCGATTTTGTAGCCGATTACACGGGTCTTTTACTTGACAGTTATGGATTACATAAAAAAAAACAATTCATTTCTATTAATTTTAGATGTGCCAAAGGTGTCACCGGAAAACATTGTGATCAGTGTGCTGCCGGCTATTGGAACTACACAATCGATGGATGCGACCGTAAGTATCGAAAAAATCGTTTTGCGATATTCAGTTATTCTAAGACGATTTTTTTAAATTAGACGACTTATCTCTTACAAGTGTAAATATATATTTTTTAAGAGTACATTTTCTAGCACTCTTCGTAAATTATGAAAATGATAAAAAGTATGCTTTAATTCTGTCTAGATTGCAACTGTAACACTGGATATTCGGTCGGGTTTATGTGTAACGCGACCGGACAGTGCGAGTGTCTGCCTGGAGTCATCGGAGAGAAATGTGATCGTTGTCCTGAACGGTAAAACGTTTTTCATGTTTT
The DNA here is from genome assembly GCA_035772565.1 of Antheraea assamensis. Lineage (NCBI taxonomy): Eukaryota > Metazoa > Arthropoda > Insecta > Lepidoptera > Saturniidae > Antheraea > Antheraea assamensis. Next base: position 2,002,466 of record JAQQSE010000010.1, on the reverse strand, counting down.
TTTTTTAAATTATATTAAATATATTTTTCTTTAGGAAAATCGATATACTAATCGGTATATTTAATTTCTAGATATTTGTATATCGATTATATATTACCCAGTAAACACATTAGCTCAATTCGACATCGTACACAGTGATACGAGTCACTTATACATAATTGTGGATGATAATGTCACATTACATATATTACCCCACCACATATACATATACACCCCCCCTAATAATTCAGATTCTAGTACAAAGCTCTTGCTCATATGTTTATTAGTGTGAAACAATAAAAATCGATTTTGTTTTATTTTTTCAAACGATCGTGAAATTTTGTCTAAGAATACTAAAACAAAGAGTCCGTCATGATCTGAGCCTTTAATATTGATGTTTAGAGGTGGCGAGTCGAATTTTTTCATTTCTCATATAAATAGATTTGGTTTTTCTTTTATTTCTAATTTTTTAACACGGTCTCATATTATCGTTCTGTAAACACCAACATACATTCTTATAGGAAATTGAACGCCCTACAAAAAAGATATGTTATGGCTTTTTGATAAATCCACTCCTGTAAAAGTTATTCAAGAGTAAAGTTTTTGAAAGATTTTATCAGTTTTTCTGTTTTTGTATTCTCTAACAAAATTTCACGATCATTTGTAGAAATACAAAAATCGATTGTGTTGGTACACTCTAATGTTTAATCTATATTGGATTATGTATACAGATGGGTCCTCCTACCACATGAAGGATGCCTTGAATGCGATTCCTGTACTGATGCTCTGATATTCTCAGTCGAAGACATGAGCCAACTCCTGGCTAATGAGACGCTGGATTTTAAGGTATTTGTAATTTAGAATCCGATTTAATACAACCTGTCTTAGAGTACTGTTTCGTTAGTTCAACAGTTCCTACTGCGAATGGTTGTTGTTCTGTCTCGTTCAGACATTTATTTTGTATAATTATTTATCTAATGATGTATAAATAAAGTATACCCATATATTCATTAAAATTCATAGAAATTGTATTTCAAACTACAATGTGCTAGCACTTACTTAATATATGATGATTTCAATAATGTCGAATACGAGTGACATACATATTACCCCTTTCTCGATATTTTTATGATCTATGTTGTCATCATCAGCTCTTCCCGAAGGAAGGTATGGACATAATCACCACACCAGCCCACGACGTACTGGCGATTTCAAACTCATAGAAATCCATAGTTCTATATTTTCCCATATATAGTGGTACTACAAGGACATTTATCAGGTTCATGTTTCCTCACGACATTCTCCTTCACCTTCAATCCATAGTGTTACCAATTTAAATTAGTAAATATACATGAATTCCGAAAAATTCATTAGTTCATTAGAAGCTGCAGGTATCGGATCGATATTACACCGGCCAAATCACTAGACCACCACGACTTTTATGGTACTGGTCTATGATACTTATAGCAACTGAAATCATATTACGATTTTATTAAAATATAACCTTACATTTAGGATAAAGCGGATTCATTCTTCACAACCCAACGGTTGAACTACATATCGAACCAGACGGAGCTTCTTCGTCCGAAGGTCGCTGAGCTGAAGAATGTCGATATCGATGAAGTCGTCTCCTCGGTTAAATCCTTGGAGGCCAGTGCAAAGAACTTGCTCAGATCTGTAAGTGTTATATTTATTTGAATTATCAAGTGAAGAGCGCTTTTAGGGCATACAAACATATCGATAACCACTGGATTATTTAGTTCAATTCGTTTTACTAAATTAGTTTTTTTTTGGTTCTATGAATTTGTACATATCTTATGAGAGTTCAAGTAACAAAACATAACATAAAATGAAGAGATCACAAATATAAGAAACACTGTATAATGTATTCTATCTCAATCTTTCGCATGCTTCGTCTTATGGGTGCATATGTTTGTCACCTTTTAATGTCGCTACATCGTTTCATCGTGCTTCAAATCACAATGACACTTATAAGTTTTCACTTCAAAACTCTGACTTTCCCAGGCGGAGTTCGCAGCAACGGACAGCGACAAACAGATCAATCGTGCGGCAAGATTGGCTACTGATGCGGAACAGACCCTCGCGTCTGTCAGAGAGAGCGGGAAGAAGGCGAAAGAAGTTGTGAAATATGTCTCCGACTTAGCCACCGGACTCGAGCTGAGCCAACAACCGAAGGTCGACAGTGCTTTAACGGAGGCGCGACAGATTAAAAACGATATCGCCGGTAAATTTATCTTATTTACTAACGAAGGGCCCTGCCTTCGTAAGCGTTTAACGTAGTAATATGACGTCATAAGGGTCTAAATGATTTAGGGAATTTAGAGGTTCTTTAGACAACATTTTTTTTAATGCGTATAATATTAAACGTGTTCATTGTAATGGTACGCTGTAAAGGCCAAATTTAAAGTATATATTATCAGCCTGCCGTAACTAAATTATTCCATTGTAGAAGGATTAGTGTTACATTTGTCGAAATAAGACAACAATGATTTTATAAAACCTATACACAAAATAGGTAAGGTGATATTTAGTTGTATTCGGTTTAAACCTAGAGCGTTTGAATTGGAACTTTTATGAATTGAATAGTGTCAATTTTGAAAGTTATTGACACGCGTTTCTTCTGCACTATTGTAGTTTATCTCTATAATAAATCAAATTAATAACTTATAGAGCATAATCGATTTCTAACTCTTTAATGTGTTGTCAAAATTTTATCGATATAGCAATCAATTCGTCGCTACCATCGATTTATCACTTTTTTTTTAATACCAACTATATGCTTTTGGTTTGATGGGCCTTCACACCTTTACCACATTAATAGAGCGAGCCCTTATGGCGCTCAGTCGCTTAGCAACATGCTCAAAGGTGCCAAAGTCACCAAACCTCAATTTGTATTTTAACCATGGATACGATAACACGAATCTTATTAAGCTAAACTAGCTAAGCTAATCAGATATATACGAATTAGTGAAAAACTAGCATGTGTGCTTCACGAACTCAAATATGTATTTTGTATTTGTTAACTCTCTTAAAACTAAACTAATCAAATTCGAAAAATAAGAGGAATAAATAAAACTCTTCCACCATACTCGTAAATGTAACTACCTGTGTGTGTGCGCACGTCTGTGGTAGTGATCTGTGTTTAACTAGTGAGTGAAAATATTCAGTGTCACTGTATCACGCCAGTACCGCGCTCGTGGGCTCCACTCCGGGGGATCGGACATAGGCTCGAGCCACTTGCAAGGGGGGCCACAGCGAGACTCGATCAAATACATTAGATTTCGGTTAACAAATAAGAATCTGGAAACAAATGGACATTTTAACAATCGATTGTTTGTAATTATATTATAATAATTCCATGTTTATAGATAAGAATCTATCACCGAAGAAACAGCAGGCAGAGGGCGCTTATCTCAATGCGACGTCACAAGTCGAACGCATGAATATTTTCGTCCAGCCCGTGAACGAGCAAGCTAAAGTAATTATTGATTCTTACTTTTGTATAAGAATTTATTTGTTAAGTCCACGATTGTGCCATTTGTCGACCATCTTTCTCTCGATAGGTGGTTTTGTTATATTTATAGAGATTTGAAATGTATATATCGAGTTTTTATTAAGTAAACTTGTCCGATGAACGTCGTCAGCATATTTTAATAAACAAAAATTATTCCATTACTAATTATTTCCAGCAAGTTCTTTTTCGAGTAAATTGTTTGGTTATTTCATAAGGACTGTTTGTTTTATCTATTTGTCCTTTTTTATCGAATGTGTCATTGCTCCTTAACCTGCGTGCAATAGCGAAATTATATGTAGCCAAAGTGATACTCTATTAGTAAAAATCTCTTCTAAATGGGTACAGCCCTATCAAAGATTAGTAAGTTGAAGTAAACAAACTTCAATTTTATTATTCGATTAATATTGAGTTTTTGGAACAATCAATACCACTTATCATAAATGTTTGTGACTTAACTGTTAAATGAAAGGAAAGTTGATCGATCCATAATTATTTAGTATCCAGTTTGTAAAGGTACCTTTGTTATATTCATTGTGTATGTGGAAGAAGACCTTTTAGATTTAGCATCTTACAATTTACATCTTACAATTTTAATCCATAGGCCCAATAGTATTGTGATCGAACGCTGAGACCTCTATAGGGTACACAAAAATGTATTCTATATCTATTTTAGAAATTCGAAGTGTTAGTGAACGGCACGCACGAACTGAAGGGTAAATTAGAAGAGATGCTGGGATTCACGGATCTTACTCAGCGTACAGCCGATACAGCCGACAAGCTCAACGCCAAGAACCGGTAAGTTTAAAGAAACACATCGAATACGATAACACGCGAAGAATGTTATTTTGCAATTTTTTTTTTATCGACAATACAATGTACTAAAATAAAAAGAATACTTAAGATACATTAAAATCAACTATTTTAACTTCAAATTTTTACAGACTATTTAAAAAAAAAAACGCAGAATATAAAAAAAAATGTATTTTTTTTAAATTACATATATGAAATGAATAATATAAATTATAATAATAATTAATTTATAATATATTACATTACTTTATTTTTGATTAAAAAGAGAGAAAACTCCTTTTATGTCTAATATACTTTAGTGTGTTATTTCCGAGAAATGAAATAGTATAAATATGTTTTTGCTCGTGTTAATATATACTTAATAAAATAATACACTACAAAATGATGGGGTGGTTTTTTATATAAGAAATGATATAGCCAATATTATCGTAGAGGAACCCAGCGTCATGCACTCGAATTGTATGGTAGTTAAAATTAATCAGGATATTGTAATTGTTGGAATATATCGTTCACCCTCATATACGAACTGTGCTCAGTTTTTAGATTCTATGCACACAATTTTAATTTCTTTGGTAAGCTTTAAAAATATAATTATTGTTGGAGATATTAATATTAATATTGCTCCAGGTTCCTATGATATCAATGAGTTTAGTTACATAAATTTTATGTTTTTTCATGGATTTTTACCAACTCACAATTTACCTACTAGGGATAAGAATTGTCTGGATCATTTCTTAGTCAAAAATAAACTGAAAAATACTACATTGGTGTTGCAATCATCTGTCACCGATCACTGCGCCGTTATACTAAATACTACACATAAAATTAAAACAAAATTCACTACGGGTATTTATAACAAAATGAATGAAAGAGGAATCGATACAGATTTAAAAAAACAATCTTTTAACAGTATATATTACACAAATGATTTAAATGACGCGACAAATATATTAGTGAGTTCTTTAAAATACATTATAGTAGCTAATTCAATACCTTTGAAGCTGCCTCGGAATAAAAGGATTATTAAGCCCTGGATTACTGCAGGACTTCTTCGTTGCATTAGAAATAGAGATAAATTGCACTTAAACTCTAAAAAAGATCCAAATAATTCGATACTCAAAATTACATACCGTAGATATAGAAATTTTTGTAACAATATTCTAAAAGAGACAAAAAGACGATATGAAAAAGATGAATTAATAAATGCGGGTAGCGATAAAAAACGGTTATGGAAAGTAATTAAACGAATCACGCACACTGATAAACAAATAGAGTCGACTAGAGAATTGTTGTTAGTAGATGCTACACCAGCACAATCTGTCAATGCAATTAATAAATACTTTGCTAGTGTGGGAAGAATTTTAGCAGAAAATATTAATAACACTCATAACTTTGATCCACTTAGTATACCCCGTGTCCCAAACTCATTTGTACCAATCAATACGGATGATGCGGAGATTGAACGTATTATTTTAGCGTCTAGATCTAATTGCGCGGTTGGGTGGGATAGAATCCCTATGTCATTAATTAAAAAATATAGACATATCTTAATACCTTATCTGACGTATATCTGTAATAGCTCATTTAAAATTGGAATATTCCCTAATGCCTTTAAAAAGGCTATTATACTCCCAATACATAAAGGTGGTAACAAATATTGTTTTATAAACTTTAGGCCCATTTCAGTTTTGCCATCTATGTCAAAAATTTTAGAACGCTTAATAAATAACAGACTTATATATTTCTTGGAAAACAATAATATCCTTAGTTCCAATCAGTATGGTTTTCGCTCTAATAAATCTACAAGTGACGCAGTTCATTTAGTAACAGATTATATTGTATATAACCTAGACAAGAAGAAGAAATGTTTGGGTATATTTTTAGACTTGGCCAAAGCATTTGATGCGGTCTCTGTTCCCATTTTATTGGAAAAACTAGAAAGATTGGGTATACGGGGAGTACAGTTACAGCTATTGCGTGATTACCTTTCCCACAGGACACATTGTGTTAAAATTGATGAAGTTGTAAGCGAAGACAGCGCTGTAGAATATGGCGTGCCACAAGGCAGTATTTTGGGTCCTACTCTATTCTTGGTATACATTAATGATCTATGTGCAATGAAACTTGAGAATGGTCGCATTGTCTCGTACGCAGATGATACTGTGCTTTTATTTTTTGGTGATACATGGCAGGAAGCTTTTGAAATTGCCCAAGAAGGCTTTAACAGAGTAACACAATGGCTTAATGCAAATTCACTAACTCTTAATGCACACAAAACAAAATATATTACATTCACTCTTAACAACAGACCTTCCACAAGCAGGGATAATTACTCATTAATGGCTCATACCTGTAACAATTTCAATGCCTGCAACAGTTGTCATATTCTTCAACACACTGATACTGTTAAATATCTGGGTGTAGTATTGGACAATAATCTCTCATTTCATAGTCATATTGAAACGTTAACTTCTCGGGTACGTAAACTGATTTATATTTTTAAAAACCTTAGGCATGTGGCAGATTATAAATTGCTAAAAACCATTTATTATACACTTTGCCAATCAATAGTTACGTACTGTCTTACTTCATGGGGAGGAGCAATCAAATCAAAATTAATAATGCTTGAACGAGCCCAAAGAGCTGTACTAAAGGTAATGTTTTTCTTACCTTACCAATTCCCAACTTTCCATGTATATAAAACCGCCGAAGTCTTGTCAGTTCGTCAATTATTTATATTGCAATTAGTATTAAAACGACATTCAACACTAACATATGACCACAATATTGATGCAACTCAACGGCGAAAAGATTTGATATGTAATACTAAACTATGTAATACTGCATTCGCACATAGGTTTTATTGTTTCCTTGGGGACCACCTATATAATAAAATAAACCGTGACATTTCTATATATGGAATGACGAGATATCAATGTAAAAAAGCAATAATAAGGTGGCTTATCATTATAAACTACGACGAAACAGAACAGCTTTTAAGAACAATTGAATAAAAAAAAAAAACACATAATAATAAAAAACCCTTTTAAATAGAATGCACATGCACATATATAACTTACACTTACACATACATAAACACACACACACACACACACACATAAATATGTACGACTACAAACATGATGCCACTCAAAAACAAAATTCCTCAAAATATACATACATTGTATTCACTTCAAGTACCGACCAACTATTTATTTACTAATTTTGTTTATTTATTAATTATATGTATTTATTTATTCTTTTTAACTCATATTAATACTTTAAGGATTATTTAATTCACATTTGCCACATTTTCATAATAAAGGAAACGACAAACATGAGTAATATTTTCTTCGGAGGTAAACCAACTGCCAAGATACAGGGCAACCTAGTTTGGTAGTTACACGGTCAAAGAGTGTGTATTCTTATATAGTGAATAGTGAATAGTTTTAATGTATAAACCAAAAATGTGTAAAATTGTAAAAACTATGCGTAGTAAATAAATTATTATTATTATATTATTATTATTACTTAACCAATTCCTCGAGCGTGGTTTTTTATTTTATTAAAAGTACTATATGTTCTTTTTGCACCTCTCTAACTACGTTTATGCAAAGTGTCATAATGGTCAATTGAGTGGAGCGGGACAAACAAACAAGTATTCGTATTCACATTTATAATGCCAGTAAGCGTGGCCGGCCACGTGATATTTAACATTATTTATTTGTGTACGTTATTGTATTTTGTTTGATCATGTACCCTATTGTAGTTGCATGGGAGATACGAAGCAAGATGGCGGTTTGACAGTATTTAATTTATTTATTTGAAAGTTCCAACCTTCTTAATTTGATAACGGTGATTGCCTTTAATTTGTAATGGTCTAAAGTATACCAGTCATAGTCATAGCACGGTGGTAGAGATTTTTCTGAACCCATTTAGCTTGCTAACACCCTCAAGTTAAACCTTTGTCACCAAGCACCTATGGGTTTGTTCTGACAGCTGCAATGAAGAGTTAGCGTATTCTGCTTTTATTGAAACATTTACTGCTTTCATTTATCGTAATAATATAAAACTGTAATGTCATCTATGTTTTTATATGCTATATATAACTATGCTATGTATTTGTATCTATACTTGCAGCATATCATTATATATTATCTCTGTGGTACCCATATCTCAAAATTACTCTTCTGTGATTGTTCTGTGTCGTGCCATTTTGGATTATTCTACTTTATACTGAATATTTGGCAATTAAGCTTAAACCGTGTATTTGTCACACTTGACACTGGCGAAATTGCCTACATAGGCAGAGGCCATACGGAAAAACAAAAAAAAAATCCTGTAGGTTAGCGTTTAGCGATCTTAGACAATATCGTCACTTAATATCAGCTGAGATTGTGGTCAATGTAAATGTATAATGTAGGTAAAAAAATCATATTTTTCTGTCATAACTTTTTTAATTTTAAATGACTTCTATAATACTCTAACATTACTGTTTACAGTCTATAGAAAATAATATTATCTATCTGTATTTAGCAAGTACATTTCCATCTAAAATGAACGATGATGGCCGCAGTCCTTTCATATACGAATGCTATGTATTATTATACTTCTTGACGCCGTTGTCTGTCGTATTTACAGTACACTACCCGGCTTTTGATTTGGCACGTCGAGGAGAAGACCGAGATAGTCGACTTAATTCGGCTTCGTTTAGTGTCTATAGATAGAGAGAATGCTTTACAACATCGAAGCGAGCCGACCTTAGCCGAACGTCTCACTCTTCTCTCCAACATGTTGAAACGAATATCGGCTGAAATTCATTGTAAAATGTGTTTTTTATCCGTTTGTAGGTTGTCGAAGTTCGGCAACAAAGTGTTGTCCGTGACGAAACTGAACACGGCCGCTATGCGTGACCTCATCGACGCGGCTTACGACATCGGTAATGCCACTTACAACAACGTGATCTCCGGCACGACGGTCGCCAACTCCGCGACGGCCGCGAACAATATCAACGAAGCGAACGCACAGGTGCAGGAGAGGCTGACGGCCCTCGCTGATGAGCTGCCCGAGCTGATGAACTTGACAGAAACAGCGCTCCATCATACCACGACGTTGAGGAATACAGTTAGTAATTGATTGTTACGATAAATCGGTTCGAAATTGTGGGAATATTTTGTAAAAAAAAAAAAAAATAGTGATGTTTATGTTATAATGGAAAGAGAAAATAAATCGAAATTAATCATAATAATTTCAAATCATCATATATATATATATATGTTCACATGGAGACTGATACAACGTGGTATCATTGCCCTTTAATATTGTCCGAAACAGGCATCTTTTTTTTTTTGGGTGTTCTACTAAAATTAACCTTTTAACTACTTGTGACGATAGGTTTCCAGAAATTTCGTCTCTAAATTATTTAGATAAATAAAGCACGTTGTTACAAGGCGACTGACAGCAGTTCTATCTTGAACATCAACGTGTATACGAAGAGAAACAATAGGAAGAAAACTACAAGCGGGCAACAATCACAGAGTTGTACACAGTGTAAACACGACCACGTGCATAGTATTAATGTGCATTAATGTGTAGTACATTAAAAATTACATGCATTGTCCTATTTTAAAATCAACTTTTATTTTATCTGTCTATAATTATTCGACTTGGCCAATACTTGATCGTGCCTTCACAGAATGTTATTCAATTAATATAAGGTTGAAACATCCAGGTGGCTCCTTATTCTATTACGGCTGTTATTTTAGTGATATAGCTTTCACTTGGAAGTTAATAACCTCATTTACTATACACATGTTAGTATTTACACTTTATACAACTCTGTGATTGTTGCCCGTTTGTAGTTTTCTTCCTATTGTTTCTCTTCGTATCCACGTTGATGTTCAGGATAGAACTGCCGTCATTCGCCTTGTAACGACGCGCTTTATTTATCTAAATAATGTAGGGTAGAAATTTCTGGAAACCTGTCGTCACAATTAGTTAAACATATCAATAACGCTTTAAAATAAAGACCATGATTCGATGCACGTTATTTGTAAAACAATCTTGTTTGCTTATAATATTCGCATTGAGTACATTTCAATTTCAGTTCAATCACGCATCGATTAGTCACCACCAGCAGGCCCGACGGACGTTGTCCAGACCTGATAATAAAAAAATACATACTTATGTGCGTGAAACGATTAAGGCGGCTTGACTTTTTCCGATTCTTTCAAAAATTATCATTATATTTTATCCAATTTACAAAAAAAAAACCTGAACAAATTATATACTTCAACCTTCCCTGTGAATTATTCTATCTACTGGAGAAGACCGCATTACAATTCGTTTAGTAGTTTTTGAGTTTATCGCGAACATCCAGACAGACAGACAGACGCGGCGAACGACTTTGTTTTATAATATGTAGTGATAATGTTTTATTTGCAACAAATAATTTATTCGGGATGTCTGCAGACAATTCTGGAATGGTCCATGAATAATTTCTGTTTGTCTAATTGTTGATGTTACTTATATCGATAGATTAGTTTTTATTGGACGATTTTTTTTTTACATAGCGTCTGTATGGTAAGATATAGTCGATTCTCTGTCTCACTCAGGCGGATAACTTACGCGCGTTGGCCGAGCGGGAGAACAACAACGAGCGTACACAGCACGCGTACTCGGCTGCGTCCGCGTATTCCTCTATAGTTCAAGAGGTCGGGGATGCGAAGAGTGCCGCCAGCGATGCGGAAGATGCCGTCAAGAACGTCACTGATATCGTAAGTTCAAAATAATCAATAATTTGAATAACAGTAACTGTATTAAAAACGCTATTTGAAAATATAAGAGCATTAAATGATTTATCCTAAACACCCGAATAAAACATTTCTTTGTAACGATGTATGGATGGATGTTTAATACATTTTCATCCAAAAACTATCGAATAAATTTTTACAAACTTTGCAATAATATATGTGATACATCAGAATAACACTTATGCTAATCCTATACCTGCGTGTATCGGCACGAAGCTTTGTCTATGGTCAGAGTAAATGCAGATGTGGGAAGATATTTTATCGTTATGCGCGTGACTAGGCTGGCGGTCTTTTCGCACATCAAATGAATTTATCAGACGGTAATTTCAAGTTATTGGAAACACAGACGTGTTGGAACGAGAATTCTGTGCCTTTTTCACGTTAATTTTAACGCGACAAGCAGTCGAAGCTTCGTTACGCATACATGGGAGGAGCATAACACTATAGTTTATAGAGATAAATTGTTCAAAATATAACGACAAATGACAAGAAAATTTGAAAAAAAATCCTACCAGTTGAATCATGTTGCGTTTCGTTCGGCCCGGAGGCCCACATATTTAAAAGGCCGGCAACGCACTTGTGACTCCCCTGGTGTTGCTAGTGTCTATGGACGGCGGTGATCACTTACCATCAGGTGGCCCACCTGTGCGTTTGCCTCCTATAATATAAAAAAAATCATATCGGCGTGTGCTGTATAAATTACTAGATTTATACTTAGATAATATGGTGATATAATTAATAAGGACGTAGGGTAGACAAAGTCACGAGCGGCTGCCAGTAGTAAGTATAATATATACGGTGATTGAAGCGATATTAGTCGTTACTCTTCAAAATGAGCTAAGTCCCAATATTAATCTTTCATATAAGATTTTTAATTATTTTTTTCGATATTTTTTTTCGTTTTTACCCACCGTAAACAAATTCCAAATTTTGCCGTTCATAAGATATTTTTAGTTTTTTTTTTAGATTTGCACATTTTATACACGTAAAATTAGAAAATTCATAGGAAAAGCTTAAAAACACGTAGGTACGCTTAAAATTGGAATTGGCACATTTTGAAAAGTAGCGACTTATGTATATGTTTGGTTGTTGAAATAGAACAAAGTTCTGAACGAGATAGTGACGCCGACGAGGAACCGTTCGGAGAGTCTCCTGGAGAGCGCGACCAAAGCGAAGAAGACAGTCGAACAGGAGCTGAGACCGAACCTGACCTCCGCCGAGAACGGACTCGCGAAAGTTCGCGACACTTACGGCACCGCAGACGACAATAACAACGCTATTCAACTGTAAGAATTTCATATTAAACGTTATAATCGATATAAATAAAATTATAGACATTTGCTGTGAAAAACTACTCGATAGATTCCCATTTTTTTTTTCGTTACATTTCTTAGACACTTTTTCTTTACCTAAAAGAAATTATGAAGATATCCTCATTTAACATGGAGTTACTAAAGCTAAAAGAAACTACGTTTTTATAAGCACTTTAACGATTTGTGAAGTGGGGGCAAACGGTGTGATACGCATGCGCAGGTTTTTTTCCTTCTCCAAACCAAAGTAGAACGAACGGACTTTTAGAAGTTGCAGTTGTAACATAAAGAATACTATTTTGTGATTGTCCTTGTGAGAATCCTTTTATACATTTTTTATTATGTCACTTCTTGTATTCACTTTTACGTCTAGAATAGAACTGTCACCGATCGTTGCATTGTCGCTTGTATAAAAATAATGGGGAGAACCCTCTAGAGTGTGAGAATACTTGATTTGTGGTACCGGTAATGTTTTCGAGTTTATTTTTAAAACTTATTTATTTGTTTACAATCCTCGAAACAATAATGTTTTGATATGTTCATGTTCCAAGTATCGATGTGTCACCATGTTGAATTATCTGTTACTACGAGTTAGTACGTAGGTGATATTTTTTTGATAATAACGTGGTTTTATTACTTCTAATTAGAAATTTTACTGTTTGCATAAATAGGTATTTATGACATCTGTCCCTGAAACAGCACCTTTTTAGTGACAAAGTTAAATTATTAGCTTCAGTTTAATAATATTATAAATGTGAATCTTTGTTTGCTTGTTACGATTTCACACTTTAACTACTCAATGGATTATCTTGAAATTTTGTATACACCTTGTCAGGGGTACAAAAAGTGTTATAGGGTTTAGTTCAGAAAGAAAGTAAGTTATAAGGATAGGTCAAATTAACATTAAACCAAGGGAAGCCGCGAACAAGAGCTAGTTTATTATAATCTAGTGTGAGTTTATTAATTAAAGTCGATTCTTACAGATCTTTACCGACTCCGGCTCCATTTTCCCTGGAAACTGAAGGCGACAAAGCCGATAGAGTGAACGCTACCGTGGCCGAAACTCTTGGCATCATGTCCCAACTCGGCGCTGACTTAACAGCGAGCAAAGATTGGGCGCAGATGCTGCCTAAACTGGCAGACGAAGCTCAGAAGATGACCTTCAACGCGGAGAACTTGGGTTTGTGTCATCCTTTATTCTCATTGTTCATCCTTCTTCCCTTATATCGTCTGAGTACGGACTACATAACAACTTAGGTAACATACCCATACCACGTGACTCATTCAGGGGAGGGAGGTCTTCAAACTACGACATTTGGTCTCAGGGAGGAGGGGGAAAACCTTATTTATGAATTACTACTACGTGAAAACTATAGGGGGGTCTTCTCATATACTACGGGTTATCAACAAGGGGCGGGAGGGGGTTAAAAATTTATTAAACATGGGTCACGTAGTATGAGTATATTTACGTAGTATATTTTAATTAATTAAAAAATATCTTGATTGTACAGTGAAAAACATTAACAAAATGCAACCAGAGATTACTTCGACATACCGCACGGTGAAGATTCGTCAGGAAGATCTGGAGCATCGTCGGAAGGAAGCAGACGAGAAACTGAAGAAACTAAAGGATTTAGTCGAACAGGTTGAGTTTTTGCTTACAAATTTATATATGTATTCTTAACTGAGTGTACTTAATTGCGTTTCAGACAGAATAGCCTGAATTGATGTTAAGCTAGAAATTTGATAAACCTTGTACCATGTTCACTTAAAAAGGGCTTATTAACATACCGAAGTGATATTATAGATAATTAAAATCCATAGCTTCGTGGTGATACGCACGAATATGACTTATTTCATTTAAGACATGTCACATACAATTTCAGTACTAAATAAGAAAAGTTTTAAACTTCACAAACACAATTACTAATAAATGTGATTAAAAAAATATAATGCAATTACCTCTATACGATATCATTCATATACTAATAACTATACTTTGCTATAAATATTTAACAGATGGCAGTGTTCGTGATCTCTAGTATTTCGAAAGTAGTTCGTTATATTTTTCAACAGATGGCATATTACACAGTTTATAGTATATGGAAAAGTGTAATTCAAATATAAATGCAAAAATGAGTTTGCTTGTTACACTTCCACGCTTTATCTACTCAACCGATTGTTATGGGATTTATCATACTCGTTATCAGGAATACTGAAAAGGAGATAGAGTACCTTTGGTACCAAAAAATAATACTGTTTAAGTGGAATCGGTCAAATTTACAAACGCGAGCCAAGGCGTGATCGAATGTTAGTTTTTTTTTTTATATAGTAATAATTATAATGAATAATAACAATTCCCAGGCACGTACAGTGGCCAATCGTATACAAGTCGGTGTGACCTTCGACCGGCGGTCGACGTTGCAGCCTCGTCTACCGGAATCCGTAGACGAAATGTCGACTTCCACACACGTCTCGGCATACTTCAGGACGAAAGAGAAGAACGGATTCATCCTGTACCTTGGCAACCCCCAGGATACTAAACTGAGGCGAACTAAATCTGTAAGTGTACTTTATTTCTTATCCTCTCAATAATAATGTAAAAAAAACATCACTATTCAGTTTTCTATTACTCTTTTCTTTACTTTTAAAGTAAACCCACATACCTTTATTATGAACATTAATTCAACAACTGTTTACATTTTTAATCTATAACTATTTCATTGTTCTCTCAACAGTTATAATCTGTATCTCTTGTCGAAATCCAAATGTTTATATAACTCACATTATATCACTCGTTTGGTTCACAATTATCAACCATACAATACATTTATCTTCGTATATAATTGGAACTATTCTACTCTATTTAACTCGTGTATTTATTTAGTCTTACGCCTAGACTCACCTAGTCTTAGAAGCCTAGACTAGTTTAGATCCCACTGTGTTCTGGACGTTCATTAATTTTTCTATATAAATAAAAAGATAGGGATATGTCTTTGTACGTGCTTCACACAAAAACTACATATAGATTCCGATCAAATTTTTTCTACTTTTTAGACACGCTCCTTTTCTAAATAAAGTATAACGATATTTTCATTTTACATTTGATTTGTTCTGCGATGTATGAAGTGAGACAAACGGTGCGGTGCGCATGCGTAGGTACAGCGGAATTAAATTAACGACATTATTTACAAAGACATTTTGTAGGCAAAGTATGTGTTTGCTTTAATTTTAAATGTTTTCCCTTTGCACATAATCAAACGCAGAGCTAGTTTGATATAATTTATATTCGATATATATTCTTGATAGTTATGTCGAATGTAGAAATGTCAATTGTGCACAGTTTGTCTATAGCAGAATGTATTAACTTACGTGTACTTCCACCAGGATGACTTCATGGTAATCGCAGTACAAAACGGTTATCCGTACCTCGTGATGGATATAGGAGATAGTGCTGAATCAGGCCGTGAACCTGTGAAGATAAGCAGCGACACGTTCGTAGCTGACGACCGCTGGTACCAAGTCATAGTTGACAGGTAAACCTTAAAATCAATCTGATTTATTTTTATATTTAAATAACTGTCAAAAAATGTGAAATTATAACAATGACGTCGAATAATTATCTAGAAAATCAATATATAAATAGGCGGAGGTAAAACAGTTGTTTAAAATATGGAGATTAAAAAAAGAAGTTTCTGTAAAGGCATCAAGCGCATCGGTTAATTGTAAAAAAATTGGTGGTTGATGTCTCAAAAAAAGAATAAAACTGTCAATAATATTTCGATAGCTAAAAAAATCCAACATTTTAATACACAGTAAGACATTCTTATTTGAACGAATTACTATAACATTTTACCAGCTTTTTCTTGCGAAAATTAAACAACAGTTAAGTACATTTTTATTCTCTATAAACTGATTTTCTTCATTTTATGAGATTTTCTTTGTCATGTGACGCTTTAACTACTCAATCGGGGATCATGAAATTTTTTCGATACACGTTATCAGGAATACATAAGGGAACATACGGTGCCCTGTATCCAGAAAAGAAAATACTTTCCCGAGGGATAGAATACGTCCACATTAAAGCGAACGAAGCAGAGGGCAAAAACTAATCGACAACATTTGTAGCATACTCAATACAAATAATATTTATATATTAATACAACTAAATCTATAATTAATAAAACTTTTATTTCATCAGAATCGGGCGTAACGTTAAGCTGTCGATACGCGAGAGCATGGATGATGGTACAGATCAAGTCCATTCGAAGGAAGCGGTGCTACCAGGCCAGCATACGATATTCAATCTCGACCGTCAGAAATCGAAGCTGTATGTCGGTGGAGTACCCTCGGACGCCAAGTTGCAGGGCATCATCTTCCCGGCGTTCGAAGGGCAAATCGAAGAGCTCATGATCGGGGACACGCCTGTCGGTCTTTGGAACTTTGTCAGCGCGAACAACTTGAAGGGTGCCAGACCGAGGTAAAATATACTTACTAGTTAGTTAATAAACGAACTTCTAAAGCTAAGCCGATGTGGTACGTCTGGAAGGTGTATTAGGATATATTTCAATCAATAGAATAATGGGAATACGTTTTAAATTCAATAAAACTACTATAAGCATAATTATTACCAATTTCGTGGATACAAATCGAATCACTTTAAGTAGTCGATTATACAAAAGGACGAGGCGTGAAAGGTGTAGGATCAAATCCTTGTGAGAGTTAACTAAAATGTACCTGAAATGTTTAAAGAATGAGAACGTATATGTAGCAAATAATCAATGTGATAATATAAAATAAATATCAAATATGTACAGTTAATAGTCACAGTTCGCAGAATTTGCGGATAGATGGCGTTAAAAGAAATCTAAACGTAACGGCACGACAGTGTTATTCTAAACCTCGCCATTACATGTTTTCACATTGAAACTATATATATAATAATTAAACCTTATGTTGTGTGATTAGCTACTAAATATGGTGGATATTTAGCATAGTCCCGATCTAGTCTGACAGTAATGCTTAATCCTTTATGAGCATTGCAAATGGAACTGTCTCATGGATTTTGTTATTGTGGTTAACAGGGACAAGCTAATATCATCGCAGTCTGGGCCTCAAGAATACCGGTTCAACGGAAGAGGCTACGTGTCGATGCCGGGACGGGGGCACCTGTTCCCTCAAACGAACCAAGTGCTGTTGTTCTTCAGGACCTACGCTCCCGACGGGCTGATATACCTCGTCGGTGAAGATGGTCACTTCTTCTCACTTCTCATGCAGGACGGACGTGTCTATTTGCAGGTACATCACAGAATCACCCTGTTTTTTTAGTATATCCTCTTACTGTAATGGTACTCCCATACCTGTGTGTATCGGCAGGAAGTTTTGTCTATGGTCAGACTAAATGCAGACGTGGGAAGATATTATCGTTATGCGTTACGAACTATTGTTATGCGAGACGACTGACGATACACGCAGCACGATAACTGGGGCCGCGATTTCTACACACATCAAAGGAACTTGGAGACGCTAATTTCGAGTTATTCTACGCCTTTATAGGAATTAATTTTGAGGTTACTTTTTAGCGGCACAAGTGACCGAAGCTTCGTCGCGCAGGTATGGGACTAGCATCACTGATATGGTCTAATAATATTTTGAATAAAAAAAAAACGGAATGAGAAAAGTTGGATCTTTAGGTGAAGAATAACGTCGTGATTTAATAATTTCATCCTTTTTATTATATTTCTTTATTATCTTAAAGATTTAAATTTATATTGCACTTTCATGATTCAATGATATCGAAGTGTTTTAATTTGATATTTAGTAATGGGTCTAGTGTTTTGACCAGTGAAATATCAATCCCATATACGCAAGTTCGAACCCCGGCATGTACCAACAAATTTTTCGAAATTCATGTTCTTTTACTAATTTACATTGGTAACAGTATCGGCCGACGGTGACGGAAAACATCGTCAGGAAACTTGAACATGAGAAATGTTCTTGTGGTACCTCCATTTGGGGGAATATATAGAACTATAGATTTCTCGGAGTTTGAAATTACCAATACGTCATGTCCTGGCGTGGTGATTATGCCCATACCTTCCTACGGGAAGAGGCCTATTACACTGCATTGGGTCTCTTTACATGCTGATGATTAAGTAACGGTGACCATCGAGAGGCCTACTATCCGACAAGCTTGGTATTCATTGGTTGATTCCGAAAATTCAAAGGTAGTGACAGTGATTGGTTTGTCGCCGTGTGCGTGGTAGTAGCGATTCAATCAGGTACAGATGGGGGTCCCAGAACGCGATAATTCTAATTATGTCACTATAGCGGATTTTACACTTGATGTACGGTGGTCGCGATTGGAAGTTTGAAATACTGTCTTCACCTCACAGGTAGCCCTTGGCGGATACGCTACAGAGGATTTAATTATCGTCGGCACAACGAGGGCATATAACGATGGTAAATGGCATAAATTAGACGCTAGACGCTTCCACGCCAAGTGTTCGCTCACCGTCGATAACGAAGTACTGAAGGCGGAGTCCGCGGCCACGTCCGTCGAGATACCGGCCCTGGACACGATGAACTTCGGCGGTAACAACAAGGGGATATCGCAAGTGACGAACAAAGGATTCGACGGTTGCATCCGTCAGATCAGTATCAGCGGTGTGAATATCGATTTGGGCGAGAATACCGAATCGATTGGAATGGCTTACGGTTGTCAGGTGAGTCAGTAAACAGTGTTCTAATTCTACATCTTTTTAAATAATCTTGAGCACCCTTGATATTCTCGATTTTCGCTTGCGATTGGAACAAACTGGAAAACATTATTTCGTTTCTTTTTAAATATCATTAAACTAAAATTGGTTGTATAAACAGGAATACATTAAGTTGCATGGTTGGATATAGATTCGATTGTACATACATATTGTCGCGTAACCATTATATTTGTTTTCAACGCCATCTATTTGTTCATACTCATACTAAATTGTTCTCTGTACATGTTTGATGTTTTTTTTATGTTCTCAGTTAAATCGAATTTAAAGCATGTAAATGGTGCTGCGAAAATAAAAATATTTTATTTTGTTAATTTGAGTTGAGTTCAACTTGAGTTGTTTTTATCTTTCATTAACAATCTATTTCTTGATGCTTGACGTCAAGTAGTTGTCTTATCTGTCCAAGATAATCTTTAAAATAACTATTCACAAAAAGACTCCACAGTATAATGTAGACTATGTAGACTATGTATACAAAAAACAATACGTACACTTAACATAAACGATAATTTTCTCATACATTAAATCCTATAGATATATGTGTTTATGTCTTTTTAATGAAGGCTACTTCATTTCATAGAGTTTCAAATCACAATGGACGTGAAGAAGTTTTCACTTCAATAATATAAATTTTAAAAAGTTTGTTACAGGGAGGGATTAAGTGGTAATAACAGGGTTACAATTGAATAACATTTTAATACAGGTCATATGTAATAACAGAATGATTTTCACGCGAACGAAGTCGCAACTGCCGCATAAACATGGGTGAAGTCCCAAAGTTTGAAGAGTAATTTTTTTATATGGTGTGTTTCAGTTCGCATCGTTGGTGTATTTCAACGGTACGGACAGTTTCCTCAGGTTCGTTGATATAACGACTGAGAATCTCCAGCTGACGCTCAAGTTCAAGAGTTCGCAGCCGGACGGTCTGCTATTCGTGTACGTCAGCCGTACTCAGACAACTAACACGCCTGACAGTATATCTCTTTCACTCATCAAAGGTACACATGTTCTATTATTATTCGTTTTGTACAATATTTCTTTTTATACGACCACTCAAAATTGGGGTAATATTTTTTCAGTGTATGTATGCATATGTATCTCAGGGATTAATTGTTTAATCAGGGAACTATTTATACTACCCAGAGAATATGAATAAAATCAAATGCAATCGGGCTTATTAATATTTATTTAAACTTTATTTTGAAACCGTTTTTATTTTCATTTTGGAGATGTCCATCTTAGACCACGTGATCATTTAACATCACATGAGATTGTGGTCAAATACTAACCTAAAAAGTATTTAAAAAAATGTATTCATATTAGAAACTGCAAAATGTGAATTATTTAATGATTGATTTTTTTTATTTTCTAATTTTATTTAGTTTTTATCTAAAAAAAATATCACGAGATCTTAATTTAATATAAGGTTATTAACGTTTTGAGAAATTTTGATTTTTATAAGTACTACGCGTTCAGCGATGTGTGAATTGGGTCAAGTGGTGTGTGCACATGCGCAGGAAAGGGGAAGTAATATAGATAATATTGTTTATAAACAAAGTTTGCAAGCATAGTATATTTTTGCTCACGATTTGTTGTGTATTTTTTTCTGGATAAAAAATATATTGTTAAGCCGGAGAACAAATAAGAATAAACAAGGCCGACGAAGTCGCGGATTTTAGCTTGTTTCGAATAAACATCAATTACGTAGTTCGATATGTCTTGTCATTGTTCAAATTGCCTGGGTAGTATAAATATTGCCTTGATTAATCACTTGGTCCAACACAGATATATTTTGTATATGATTTACGTGTGCATTAGAAGTCACTGGGGTCTAGACATACTATCGTTATTTTATTAATTGATTAAGAGAATTTGAGGTTATAGGTAACATTTTACGAATTTCTATTGATACGCGTCGGACCCCCCTGTGTGTCGGGGGTCATTGATACTGGTGACATTCGGTGATTACATCCCTGGACTACAACTAATGTAACATTTTTTTATGTACAGGAAAATTGGTGCTGATGAGTCAGAGGGAACAGCTGGACACAGGTCTGAGCACATACAACGACTCGCAGTGGCACGTGGCGACGGTCACTCACAATACTAACGCGTTGAGGCTCGTTGTCGACGATTTCGATTATTTCAGGTACTTGTATATATATATTTTAATTTATTCTTGTCTAATTTAAAATGTAATTTATCCCGGTCGTGACTAATATTATAAATGTGAATTTTGTTTGATTGTTCTTTTGGTGGTAGGACTTTTTTTGGCATGGTGGTAGGCCTTCTGTTTAGTCCACCTGGCTAGATACTATCCTCAAGTAGAAAATATATCGCCTGTTGCACTTGTTGATGTGTTCGGGCAACTGCACTTGAGAGCCAGTCTTCCTCTAGTTTTAGCGTGACTACACCATCTTAGACCATGTCATCATTTAACATCGAATGAGATTGTGGTCAAACGCTAATGTATAAAATATAAAAAAAAAGTTTACCTGATTATCGCGCAATTTTGTATTTACATTGGTGTAGAAAAAAATAGTAGTGTATTTTTATCCAGAAAATGTACTGTTCCGAAGGGGTAGGTTAAATATACAGTAACGCGAACGAGACCGCCGGCAAAAGTTAGTTTTCTATATAAATAGAATGATATGTCTGTCTGTGGTCTGTCGTTGTACGCGCATCACGCAAAGCTACTTGATACATTTTAATCATTTCTTTTTAGTGACACTTGTTATACACTTGCTCCTTATCGAGAAATAGAAATCATGATAACCTTACTTGAAATAGAGTTATTAAAGTTTTAAGAAACTACGAATTTTCTAAGCCCTATGCATTCGGCGATGTGGGTTTTATTGAAGTTTCATGAAGTGGGGTAATCGATGTATAGTGCATGCGCAGGAGAGGGGAAGTAAACGAATAAAATTGATTATAAAGAAATTTTGTTAAAAGTATATTTTTATGTTTTTTCCTCGGTACATAAATTATATTGTTAAGATAACAAAACAAGGCAGATGACTTCGCGGACAGTTATTAAAATAAAACATTTCAGTACTGACACGGCACCAGCTCCGTTGCACATTCTTAACGGAGTGTTGTTCATCGGTGGGGTGCAGCCGGGATACGTGGTGGGGGGCAAGGTGGGCTCGAAGGTTGCGTTTACCGGCTGCATTGCGGACGCGACCCTCAACGAACGCATGCTCAACTTACTGGAACCGTTCAGTAACAGTAGCGTCACCTTCGGGAGATGCGGTACTACCACCACGACAGGCGGGCTCAATCCAGGCAAGGAATTTTCGAACGATTTCATATTAGCTTTATTAACTAACGATCGTCAAGTGGTCCAAATTCGACCTTAATTCTCTAATGTTTTCGTCTCGCATTTTTAAATTTGTATCGATAATTGTTGTTTTAATATTGATAAATAACCAATATTTAGTTCGGATAAGTTTATAAATCAGGAGAAAAAAATGAGATTTCAATTGATAGTATTTTTTTTTTGTAATAAATTTTTCGATGTTGCATTTTTGACTTATTTTGAAAAAAGCTAAATAACATGATACCTAACTCAAAAATGCATAATTTATATGGGGGTTAAAATTATCGCATATAGTCACCCCCAACACCTCCTATTTTTATAACGTCGAATTACCCATAAACTTATTATATTGTTAAGGCACTAAATGGCGTTAACAACGTTACGACTAAAAGCTAGTATTTGATAACCAAGCGGGGTGATAAAAACCTGCACCCGAATTGGTCGCGATACAAATGATGACGAACCCGTCACAGGGAGAATGTGGGTACATTCACATTAGTTTTCAAAACAACCGATCCTTCAGTGGTCACAATTTTTCTGTCACTCTACTGTCCTTACCAGGCGGAGTGCCTCTCTATGCCGTGCTTTAATTATTTTTTTTTAATATGTAGAACAAGCTTCATGGGCTGCACCGACACGACCGGACGTATTGCCCGTACCGGAGCTACAACCAGCTACTTCGATTCCCGAAACCACGACCTCTAAAGGTATGTTTAGAAATAAAAAATGGCATTATATTATATATAATTATTCATCTAGAAGTTTCTATATAAACAATAGGATACGTGTTATATTTAGGGATTGAAAGAACATTGTACATAGTTATTTATTCTTTTGCTACACCAGAATAGTACGTACATATGTTTATATATATATATATATATAACTTTAAGTGAAACTTCTTTAGAATCGTTGTGATTTCAAACCGGATGCAACGGAAAAACGACAGGTAAGAGACACAAATACAAAAATGTTTAGGGTGAAGCCGGCAAAGAGTGAGACAGAAATATACATACTATTTTTGATGTGAAATAGTGAGCCAGAATACTGTTTAATACTTGCTTGTATTTGAGCATTTAACGTGTGTTAGTATATGTGAAAAGTACGTGTACTACTGTACACAGTATGCGCAGCGCGTATTACAGCTTTTTAGTAAGAAGTCAGCGTGGTGTGTTATTATTTAACAGTGTTTGTGAGTATTTTTATATCTTGTTTGTTATAGCGATAAATTATGTGACATATGTTATATAAAATATATTTTTAAAATCAATCAAAATACGTTCATTTTTAAACAAATAAACTTTGTAATTATCCTACTCTTGTTATATATATTCATCTCACGCTTTTGTCGATTTACTGAAGTTTCACTTCTACCGTGTGTGAATCGCACACACACCTTTTTTTTGTGGATCCTCTTTAGTGGGACTTTTGGTGTTTCACCTCTAACGCGAGTGGTCAAAGTCGTGGTCTTACATGTTTATATTCTCATCATATACCATCAAATTACACTTAAAGTGTATTAGTAATGTAGTTTTTATATTTATATTAAACATTACATGTTTTAGTGTTGAAGTATAATCTCATCTGATGTTATATGACGATGTGGTCTAAGATAATAAAAACACGCAAAACCTAGTCCACCTAGTCAAGTGCAGCTGCCGGAACAAACCAACAGGTGCTTGGCGACAGATTTTCAATTTGACGGTGGTAACAAGTTAGGGAGAGTTAGAAAAAGAAAAGCGTACCACTATGTTACGGTTTTATCATGATATTTTCCTTCACCCAAAACGCCGGCTCAGTCGCTGGGATTCGTACTTACGTCGATCAACGCGGCATCCGAACTCGTTAACCATTGAGCAATCATCTTCCGATGTCCGCAATACTTATTCTTCTCAACGGATTGATCGTTTTTTTTTGTCTTGCCTGCATGATTCTTAGGTAAAGTTGGACCCGGTAGATGGAGTTGTTTTTGATAACTAGATTTTTTATTAAAATATATTATTCTATGTTGTCAGCTTCAGCGTTTTTAATTATGTGTTTATGTTTCTGACATATTAAAAATTTATTGTTAATTAGTTAACAATACATTTCAGGGACTATCGAATTTGCTAGATCATTTATAAAAAAAGTGAAATTGGATAAGCCTTACATCAAATGTCATTATTTTATTTATGCTCCTAATAAGAGAAACCATGAAGTCAGTTGCAAAAATTATGTTCGTATGCAGAATCTAAAATGTTCGTTTGATAACTTAAGTTCAATTATCTTTAGAATTGTCGACAGTCGGCCATAAGTTATTTTTTATTTCTTAGTTAAATAATATCATTATAAGCAACAAAACAAACATGTTATTTATATTAACAATAGATATAATTTTATACAGCAACCATATTCTATATATATATATATAATTATTCTGTACGTGTCACTGAACTCCGCCTAAACGGCTGGACGGCTGTGATGAATTTCTTTTGTGTTCAGGTAGATTAAAGAATGATTTAGATTC
This sequence comes from Antheraea assamensis, assembly GCA_035772565.1. Lineage (NCBI taxonomy): Eukaryota > Metazoa > Arthropoda > Insecta > Lepidoptera > Saturniidae > Antheraea > Antheraea assamensis. The sequence continues at coordinate 1,977,419 of JAQQSE010000010.1, read as the reverse complement.
ATAATTAGACCCGGTAGGTGGCGCTGTGATCTGATTCCAGGGTTTCACTTTTAATAGGGGGTGGATATATAATTAGCTTCTATTTAAAAAATAAAGCAAATCGATTGACAAAACAGAGGAGAAAAACGTACTTAACTGTTTGGTCGTTGCCAATTTGTACATAGATAATATATAGATAAACACATATGTGGACTAATAATTGTATATCGATTCTGTTAAAAATCGGTAAGGTAATGTACGTTCCACCTATTTGTAGCGCAACTGTTATCGAACGAGATAGTTCCCCCGTTGGCGCAACCTCAGCCGCAGGAGGAGACGACGGTCGCGCAGACAGAAGCTCCGCCGTCGCCGAAACCTATCACCACGGCGTCGACAACCACTACCCCGGCAACGGTGCCCACCACCACCACCATCGCGACCACGACGACCAAGCGCCCGGCACCGATACCAGAGCCGGGCTGTGTTCTGGCCTACGATCCACATTATAACCTGGGTGATGCCGTCGAAGGTTACAGATTCGGTGAGAAGATTTGGACTTTTTTAACAAGAAATTCTCCCATTTCAGCATTTTAATTTTTTGTAGTCTAAGAATATTACCTAATTTGAATGATTAAAATTAACTACGAACTTACTATTTCCCTTTAAAATACCCACGAAAACGACTTGAAGCCCTCGGTTATTTGCACCGCAGCCAATTAAACGTAAATGTTATTGTAGCTAGTGCAAATATATAGGAAACTAGGGAGATTAATAAACTGAATAAATACAATAATAAAAAGGCTACATATATAACATAAATATACTTACATACATACATACACATATAAACATACAAAAAACTTACATATAAATGTATAACAATGACAAAGATGATAATAAAAAATGTATACACACAGCAAAAGTTAATTACAAATTATAAAATCACCAACACTTCGTATCCTGTCTCTCGAATAAATATCGATGAAATTGGATTCTAAAGGTACTATTGATAGTTTTGACGTCTAGAAGTTGAGGCGGTAACGCATTCCATAATCGTATGACAGTTTTTGTTAAGAAATTCGAATATAATGTAGATCTATGCTGAGGGATCTCAAGATTATATCGTCACTACATATTATAAAGCATATACGTCTGTCTGTATGTATGTCTGTCTATTTGCGATAAAATAAAAAACTACTAAACGGATTGTAATCCAGTCTTCACCAATAAATAGAGTAATATATATATGGTCCAGGTATATAATTTGTCAAGGTTTTGTGTAAATTGTTTGAAAACTATAACGATAATTGTTGGAAGTGCTGGAAAAAGTCAACTCTTTTGAGATATAACAAAACAATCTATAGTAAGATATAGGTCTCCAAAAAAGTCTGCGATGGCATATACCTACCTTTTAAGGATAGCTTACTATAACACCTATCTATCTTATAAAAACATGGTCACATATACAATGATGTAATTGGAAGGCTATTAAGACGGATGCAGTATTAATCCTTATCAAATTGAATAGATTAGTTACCTTAAGTATTTCGTGCAAATAAGTATTTTTCTTTTTTATTATCAGGGCAGGACAACGTCCGCCAGGTCTGCTAGTTATTAATATGTGTTTATAATGGGATGTGACAGGGACGCGTAACGACAGCCGTATAGAGTACAGCAAACTCCCCGGGCGTCAGCTTGAAGGGTTCGACCTGACGGTGTCGTTCCGTACGTTCGACAAGCACGGCGGGTTGATATTCTACGCTGAGGGATCGCATGTCGACAAGGATCAGGCTCAGTTCCTCGCCTTCTACATGAAGGACGCAAAGGTGATAATTACTATTAAAATTACTTCTGTATATTCTATTTATATACGAATAACCAATTTTCTTTTTTTTATTATTATCGTTAGCCAGCAGGGCCATAGGCCTCTTCAAGAAGGAAGGTATGAGTATAATCACCACGCCAGCCTACGACGGATTGGAGATTTGAAAGTCTGAGAAATCCACAGTTCTACATTTTTCTCAGCATACCGTAGTACTACAAGAACATTTCTCAGGTTCTTCAGGTTTCCTCATGATATTTTCATTCACCGTCAGCCGAAAAATTCATTATTACATATCGGGATTGGAACCTATAAACACCGGTTTGATATAGTCCATACCGCTAGGCTACTATGATTAGGAGCGATGAGGAGCTGTGTGTTATTAAAAAAAAAAAATGTTGGAAACACTTTATTCTTTGTCTATATTTTCGACGAATTGAAACCTTTCCGTCCAATTATCCTTTAGAGAGAGAAAAACAAATATTAATATGGTATAATAAATACGTCATTTGTAGTTGGTTGCTGTTTTTTTTTTTTTTAACGGTACTACGCTTACCATCATCAGGCACAGTGTTTTTTTGTCTTGGTAAAAAAATATGAATGAATAATCGACAGTTACACTTCGCGTTCAACTGCGGCGGCGAGACCGCTCTGATATCGTCGACGCAAGTGTACAACGACACGGAGTGGCACACGGTGACGCTGACACGCAACGGGGGCCACGGGAAGCTCGCCGTCGACTCGGAGCGCGTGGGCGAGGCGAGCGTGGCGTGCAGCGCGCCGGTCGCGTTGGCCCCGCCCTACTACTACGGGGGACTGCGCCACGTCACGGACAGGGCTTCGCAAGCGCTATCGGTAACTACGGACACTTGCTGTCAACTCATTTTCAATACTGATACTGTCAAATCATTTTCGATACTTTTTTTTTTCGAACCGACTACACTGTTGATCTGACAAGGCCTCTACAATTTCACCAGACTACAACACTTTTACGGTCGGATAATTTGTAATACTCTTATGCTAGTCCCATACCTGCGCGACGAAGCTTCGGTCACTTGTGCCGCTAAAAAGTAACCTCAAAATTAATTCCAATATAGGCGTAGAATAACTCGAAATTAGCGTCTCCAAGTTCCTTTGATGTGTGTAGAAACCGCGGCCCCAGTTATCCTGCTGCGTGTATCGTCAGTCGTCACGCATAACGATAGTTCGTAACGCATAACGATAATGTCTTCCCACGTCTGCATTTACTCTGACCATAGACAAAACTTCGTGCTGATACGCGCTGGTATGGGAGAGTAGCATTACTATCAGGTCACTTTAAATACTCTCATGCTACTCCCATATCTGTGTGACGAAGCTTCGACTACTTGTCGCGTTAAAATTATCACCAAAAATCATTCCGATAAAGGCGCAGATTACACATTCCCACACCTGTGCCTATCCAATAACTCGAAATTAGCGTCCGATAAATTACTGCATGCGATAAAGTGCTGCGTGTATCATCACGCTATCCGAAACTTAGTAAAGCATAACGATAATGTCTTCCCACATGTGCATTTAGTCTGACTATAGGCAAAACTTCGTCGCCATATACGCAGGCATGGGAGTACTATTACTGTCAGATCATTTTCAATACTCTTACTGTCAGATCATTTTCAATACTCTTACTGTCAGATCATTTTCAATACTCTTACTGTCAGATCATTTTCAATACACTTACTGTCAGATCATTTTCAATACACTTACTGTCAGATCATTTTCAATACTTTTACTGTCAGATTATTCTCAATATTATTACTTTTTTTTCGAACTTTCTACAGTGTCACCGGACTACAAATATTATTACTGTTAAATCATTTTCAATACTTTGGTTGTCAAATCACTGTTATACAATAGGTTACAGTTTTTCACACGTTGCAAAGAACTACAATTCTTATAACTTAACAAAAATAAATGATATCCGTATTAGGGAGTAGAGTTGCAGAGAAAATATCATTGTTTATAGTCTATCCAATAAGAAATTATATATATTTATATCGACTGTATAAAATTTCTTACCAAACGGGTTTTTTTTTTTTGTTAAATACAAACAAACAATTATATTTTTGTTCTGTAGAATAAATGCTTTATGGAAATATTTACAGTAAACATGAACAACAATAACCGAGTAAATTAGTTCACAATTCATGTAAAGTTTCTGGAAATTTCTAATATTAAAATTGAATAATCTCACAGGGCTTCTACCAGCCGTTCATGGGTTGCTTGAAAGGTCTGCTGATGAACGGTCAGTTCGTGACCAAGATGTCGCAGAACGTGAACGCGCTCCGATGTATCGACAATGTAGAAGACGGCGCTTACTTCGGAGCGTCCAATAACACCCACAGCAACTATCTGAAGGTAAATCACATTTAAAAATAATCGATGGTTAATTCGATATTACTTCCAACTTCATCGTTAGGAACAGATAAGATTATTTATAAGTTAAGAATAGCATTGAGTTATCTAAGCGAAGATACATCAGTTTAGTACCTTTTTCATCGGATTTTTTTTTTGTTTTATTTTTGTTTAGTGGCTATTGATGAGTTTTAGTGTTATCAATAACGAAAAATTGGAAGATTTTATTTCATTATTTCTAAGACTCTATTAGTTATATATCACGCTCTTTAGTATATTGATCTGCAATATTTATATATACATTGCAAAGGAAAAAACTCAATAATATTGAAATTTGATAAAATAATTAATTATTGTCGTATTACGATTACTGGACGATCACTAGTACATAAAAAGGGCTCATCTCAAGCCGCGAGCCACAAATTACGTTATATTACCTAACTTGTTTCACAACCGTTCGAAAAAATGGTAGAATCATGTCTTTCTCATGATTCAAAAATTTTAAATTTTCGAAGAATTCTAATGTCATTCAGAACGCTTTTGTTAACAACATGAAAAATATCAAACATTTAAGGTATACACAATAAATAACGTAGTATTTGAAGTGTATGCTAATAGATGGCGCTTAAAACAATCTGACGGATGCGTGACCGCATACACAGCCGATTTAACCTCCCTTAGCGCCTTTACATGCTTATAATACTCATATGATTTATATTTGTTTCAGTTACTAGAAAATTTCAGAGTGGGCGATGAAGTGTCAATAGCGATGGAAGTCCGACCTCGAAACTCTACCGGATTGCTACTGAGTGTTCAGGGCAAGAAGGACTACCTCGTGCTGGAACTGCTGGAGAACGAGGTCGTGGCTAATGTAGAAAACGGCAATGGACCCTTCAGAGCTAGTTTCAAACTGGGCAACAAGTACTCGCTCTGCGACGGTAAATGGCACAAGATTCACGGTGAGTACCGATAAATAATTCTTCTTCGTTACTCTTTATTTTGTTAACAAATCCTCTCGGGTGATATATTCCGTATTTAGGATCTTAGTCAAGCTTTAGGCATCATAAAAAAACACTTAGAACTTTCTGGAAGCTTTTTTCAACTCATTGTATTGTATGCTGTAGTTACTGAATTTTCCAAATTGCAATTATGAAATTTAGAAGTAAAAAAAGTAGTATCTTTGAATATAATGATTTGGTGGAATTCAGTTTATCGGATGGTGGGCTATAGCTATATTGTGTTCAGGTAGATCGTAAACACACCAAGTGAAAAACTAGCGAGACTTTTCGCAATCCGAGATCAATTAGTACTACTACCACCATACATATAGCGATATGGCCGACCGACATTCTTTTAGTTTCCACTTTCCAGTCAGTCTATAATATCCAGTAGTTAAAAGATTCACGGGCATAGCAGCGGTGACTGGTTATAAATTGCCTTTGTTCTTGGATTGTACTGTTCTCAACATCAAGCCAAAAATTAATTCCGTTATGATTATACTTCTTTTTTTTTTGTATTTCAGTCGTAAAATCTCTGTACGTGGTGTCGGTGGGCGTCGACGGTCACTTCTCTAAGCCGGGGATAGGAGCGAACATATCGACGGACACTCGATCCGCTCTCTATATCGGCGGTCACGAGCGGCCTTTACACAAAGTACGCGGCGTCCGCTCGAGGCGAGGCTTCACCGGCTGCATCAAGAACATCATGATCGGGGAGACGCCCGTGCTGATACCCCCCACTGCCGCCGGGAGGAACACGCACATCGGAGTGTGCCCGCTTGAATAAACTTTCAAAATTCAAGTTTTCCTCCTACCCTTCTCTTTTCCCACTTTCCTTCTCATCCCCTCTGCATTTATTTCCTTCCCCCACCGTTGTCCCTCAACTCTCTCCCCCCATTGTATATCACTTCCCCTTCGTTTTCCCTTATGTCACCCATCCGTTGTCCCTCATCTATCCTCTTCTGTTGTCCTTCATCTACCCCCTCGGTTGTCCTCCGTCTACCTCCCTTTATTGTCCCACATCTACCCTCCCTCCGTTGTCACTCATCTCTCCATCTCTCCTGTGTTATGATACTAACGTTGAATGAAAATAAAGTAGAAATATTATAAAGATTCTGACTTGGCGTTTACTGTTTCAATTATAAAATGAAAATACACACACGCACACACACACACACACACACGCACGCACACACACACACACGCACGCGCACACACACACACACACACACACGCACACACACACACACGCGCACACACACGCACACACACACACACACACACACACACACACACACACACACACACACACACACACACACATAGATCTTCAGAAAACTAAAATCAATTTCTAAAATTGTTTCAACAATTAAAAAAACATAAATAATATATAAGCATTCAAACCATAATTATACTGTAACAATAAAAAACAAATCTTTATAACACTTTTTGATTGATATCCAATAGTACAATATACTTAATATACATCAACTTTTTATATTCGCTGAATTGCATTATATATATATATATATATATATATTACTTGTATTGTGTATGCATACTTCTAAAAATGTATATTTTCGTAATAAACAAATAATAGATTATAGTTTTGTATTTTATTTATTTCCGTGTCGTATACACATACGTATCTTCTATATATTATAAATCTGTCTGTCTGAATGTTCGCGATAAACACAAAAACTACTGAACGGATTGTAATGCGGTCTTCACCAGTAGGTAGAGTAATTCACGGGGATGTATTTCAATCGTAAAATCTCTGTACGTGGTGTCGGTAGGTGTTGACGGACACTTCTCTTCTCTTCTTCTTGTTTCGACCTGGCTACACTATTAGCCCGGCAAGGCCTCTACAGTTTCACTGGACTACTAAGAGAAGCGCTTAAGGCAACCTGATCCCAAATCTTCAATACTATATTAATAATAAAAAATCAATTGTATTGAATTGAAACGCTAGCCAGTAAAATATTTAAGCAGCGCCATCTAGTGACGACAAAATAAATATTTCTTTTAAGATGAATTTGACATGTTCAACGTAAAGATAGTGACGACAATATGTTCTCTATAACACTGATGTAGTCATAAACACCAGTAATGTAGGAGGTACTAGTGATTTCATTCTATTTGAGTCTTCTTCTTCTTCTTGTTTTGGCACCGCAGAAGCACTTGCCAATGTCAATGTTTTGTTCCAAGTAAGTGTCTTGTGATAATTATAATGTTCTAACAAGATGGTGGTTTCCTTGTTAGAACTTTCCATGGAGTTTTGGTGGCATCTCAGAATGCATGCTCCGTGGTATTATTTCCCATCCACTTCACTTATGCATAATAACCGAACTATATTACGTAAAACACCACCAATATTACAAAATATAGAGTCTAATAACACAAGATTATGAATAAAATATAAAAGCCATTACATGACAGACCAAGATCCCGCCAAAAACTCCAATTCCATTTGAGTCAAACGTTTAGATTTACATGTCTATATATGACCAGTTTATACCAGCGGCTTCGCGCGCATTAAAAATGTACTTAACAAAAAAAATAAACAAATTCCCATTTACTATATTAGTTAGCATATTTGATTTTTGTAAACAACGAATATATTTTAAAATTGATAATCTATAGTAAAAATCAATAATGGTTTTAGAAATCCTAAAATATGTGTAATAATGAAATTGTACGTGGAACCACAGCCACAAGTAATTGTTTTATACAACTACATTTTTTTTTTTCGAACTTACCTACTCTAGATTCACCGGACTACTAAGGAGAGCGCTTATGGCACTCACCCGATTTGTTTAGGAAATCAGGACAAGGGCCCACGGTGCGCCTCGGCTTGAACTGTCGCCGAGTGTACCTATGTATGCACGTGTGTGGGGTGATCTGTGTGTTTGTAAAACTAACGTGAGTCACTGTAAATACTAAGAAAACCATCGTTTGGTGACAGTTTTAACATGGTAGAGTGGGCAACGTATTTAATCGTCCACTCCATCACGTTCGCAATATATACTAGCTGATACCCGCGGCTTCACAAGCGTTTTTTTTTTTTTTTAATTATGTTAAAGTAATATAAAATAGTGAGAATAGTTAGAATTACAGAAATGCTTTTTCTAAAAACATTAGTAGGTATGACACGCACGCCACGTACTGTAATGTACATTAAATATGTAAATACTAACAGTGTGCTGGATGGGATTAAGCAACAACAACATATCTGGAACTTTAACTTGCTATATAATCCCCCCAGTGTTCACTTACACTTTATAAGAAAGTAATGAAAATTTCAAGTTATACAATTTCTATTAAAGATGTTGTTATATAGATATTGCTAAAATAATTCGGTTTTTGTGATCACATAAAAAGCAATCACTTCTCTATTCCGCAAGAAATTCTACAATGGAACTGTTAAGGTAATAGGTACATGTCTGGTCTAATATAGAAAAAACGCATCTATTTTCAAAATACCTATTAGTTATAATTGGATCGCCGTTATAAATAAATATAACGGCTGCGTTCCAGATAATGAGATGTGTTTCTGGCCTGCATCTCATTGATCGAGTAGGGAGTATGCAGACGCTTTTGTAAATCATATAACGCTGTCTGATTTCGACGAAAAAAGAAGAAAATTTAAAAAAATGTCATAATTATAAAACTATTGACACCGCAGTCACCTAACCGCATTAATACTATTATAAAAATATTACATGTGACAACGCATTGGACGTCGAAACGCTCTCTACAAAACCGCTATAATATGTGTACTTTGTACTGATATCGTCACCGCTATCTTGGGAGTGAGATTCCTGAGACGCCGCTGCTCCGTACGAGGTGCTGAGTTTGCAGGTTAGTGCACACTTTTTATTTCGGGTCTTTGTTATTATATTTATTTATAGGCAAGACCACCTACCGTTCCACGCTCTCTCTCTTCCTTTCACCCATTTTTTTACATATTTTTATTTTCACCGCATACTTCCTGGTGGGACCTATTTACACGGCCCCTTCAATAATGTTGAATTATAAACAATGGGTTGATTATTTGTCTGATCAAAAATACAGAAAGAATTAAAATCTTCGACTCTATCTTATTCTATCTCTATCTATTCGAATCTAAAACTCTATATCTATCTGTAAGCAGTTTTAAATATTACGAATCAAAATAGTTCTCATTAATAGTTCCGGGAAATTGGCTCCCCATTTTTCGCGTAACGATTTGAAAATTCGTAAAGAGTATGCCCATCGATTGCTCATTTTTGCTCACCTATATAAAAAATGTAATGAAAGATTTAAATCGCGTGGGCCAGCGTTTGAAAAAACTTTCAAAAATTGAAAATTGCAGGGTGGATTCTTGAAATATTTCTTATGTAGTATGAAAGTTGTGTGAAGGAAAAATTGAGGAATCGAGAATTTTGGAATACATTCATTTGAATCTATATCTTTTGCTCACGTTAGCTCTTATTTTACGTTTTTGAAAAGTCAAATTCTAAGGAGTAAAAATTGGGGAGAAAAGAAAAACTGAGGGCTCGAGAATTTTAAAATGATGCATTTGAATCAGCTTCATTTGCCCACGTTTGCCTATTTTTTACTATTTTGAAAAGTCAATTTTTAGGGGTAAAAATAGCACTACAACTGAATATAGTCTTATAGACTTATACAGTCGTATATACAATTGACCTCTATCCAAGAGGTATGAAATGAGAAAATTAATTTTATAATACCTACAGATAATAATAATAGTTTCTGTGAACACTAGAAGCCGGTAGCGACTTTATACGCGACAATATATACAAACGAATAAAACTTAATTGATTGTTGTTCGTCTGAGCTAATTTCCGAAACGGCTGGACCGATTCTAATGGAATTTTTACTGTTAGATATATAAGTTTTCAGAGTATTATTACCTAGGCTAAGCAGGTGTACGCTGTTTCTTGTGGGTTACGCAGTAATGCTAAACATTCATAAGGATAACTTAACCGATAAAAGGGTTAATAAAAAATGAAAATAAAAGATAGGCCACAGTCAATCACGGAGTTCCTTTGAGATGAGTAAGCCATATTCACGATAGCGAATTCGCGGAAGAATGAATAAGCCGTACACCTGACTATTAATCCGGATCGCGATCCCTATACATTAAGTATAACCACTCGCTATAGTATCACGTTTAGGTACGTCTGTATTCAGTCCGGTGAAGCTGTGAAGGCCCATCACGACAATGGTGTATAGTCAGTTCGAAAAAAAAAACATCTCGTTCCGAGTTGTATATAATTATAGTAAAAACAAGCGACATTTACTAGCATTCATAGAAGTACAATTGTTTGTTTGGAAATATAAGAAAATATTGGCAGCCACCTTCAGAACCGATGTGATGACTGTGCATTTGATTGTGCAAATAATAGTGCTACATATTCATTCATTCAATTCTTATCGGGGTGAGACTACGTACGAGTGACAGATTTTTTACTATGATCAAGATATGAATGAATCTCCAAATCATTAAACGATGATTGTTATTCATTTATGATATGGAGCCTCGCGAATCATATTCACTCTTATATATTTTGATTGTTTATACATTTATTTTATTGTTTTGAATAGGTGAATATTTTAAATATTGCTTATTTTTTTTCTAAATAGCCCATTTTCTTTTTCTAATTAACTTCTAAACAACAAGTATAATTAACTTCTATACAACAGAGATAGATTCATTCTCAAATACTTTATGTAGAGATTTAACAATTGTCATTTTTGTGTTGTATTTATCGGATACCTCATAACGTTTAGGTTACGAGGTACTCCCAAAAAATTCATCGCAATATGCTCATAAGGAGTCATATTTAATTTGTAATGTAACTTTGGATATCATTGTTAGTGTGAAGTATTTATGATTGAGAATGTAACGTAACCATAGCGCGATGTAGAACTACTGTAACACTAGCGCCACGAGTCATATTAAATTGGCAATGTTGAGAAAGGAAAATTATAGATGTCCTAATCTTCACAATATCTTAAAAAGTATAATGGTTATTATAGTAAATATACGAACTACTGACTAATTTATGATATTTTAAATCTAAATAATAATAATAGTGTGAGCGTCTCCAAAAGTATTTTATATTATTTTTAGTAAATAGTTCAATTCAGTAAAATTGATGCAGTGTAAATATTATTAGTTGAACGGTATGTATTAATATGCTAAAGCGACATCTAATGGCGAGTTCTGATACAACATGAACGGTTAAGCGGTGTTGCAATTTATCCATTTACAGCAGTACGTAGATAGATAAATAACATTTATGAATTATTTCCATTTTTTAAACACTATTGTTGACACATTAAAATTCTGTAGCACTACAACTCAATATAGTCTATACAATTGACTGCTATCCAAGTAGGTATGAAATGAGAATATTAATTTTATAATACCTACAGATAAAAATATTTTTTGTGAACATTAGAAGCCGGTAGCGACTTCATACGCGACAATATATACAAACGAATAAAATTTAATTGATTGTTGTTTATCTGGGCTAATTTCCGAAACGGCTGGACCAATTTTAATGGAAATGTTTCTGTTAGATATAGAATTTTTCAGAGTATTATTACCTAGGCTAAGCAGGTGTACGCTGTTTCATGCGGGTTACGCAGTAATGCTAAACATTAATAAGGATAACTTAACCGATAAAAGGGTTAATAAAAAATGAAAATAAAAGATAGGCCACAGTCAATCACGGAGTTCCTTTGAGATGAGTAAGCCATATTCATGATAGTGAAGTCGCAGAAGAATGAATAATAGGAGGACTTAGCTTCTAACCGTCCACCTGACTAGTAATCCGGATCGCGATCCCTATACACTAAGTATAACACTCGCTATAGTATCGCGTTTAGGTAAGTCTGTCTTCAGTCCGGTGAAGCTGTGAAGGCACATCACGGCGATGGTGTATATATAGTCAGCTCGAAAAAAAAAATCTCGTTGCAAGTATAAGACAGTGTATATAATTATAGAAACGACAAGCGACATTTACTAGCATTCATATTCATAGAAGGACAATTGTTAGTTTGGAAATATAAGAAAATATTTGCAGCCACCTTCTGAACCGATGTGACAACCGTGCATTTGATTGTGCAAATAATAATGCTACATATTATTCTTATCAGGGTGAGACTACCAACGAGTGAAAGATTTGTTTTACTACGGTCAAGATATGAATGAATCTCCAACTAATTAAACGATGATTGTTATTATGAAAGATTTTTATTGTCATCACAATTGTTTCAAACTAATTCTATACAAGTTTCCAAAGAATATTAAATGATACCACGTCGTTTCACTTAGTATTCCTTCATTATTACGCTAGATGTCACTGCTATATATTTTGGTTGTTTATACATTTATTTTATTGTTTTGAATAAATGAATATTTGAATTATTGCTTAATTTTTTTTCTAAATAGCCATAATTCCTTTTATAATTAACTTCTAAACAACATAGATTCATTGTCAAATGGTTTATGTAGATTTAACAATTATACAATAATCAAGTATCTGTTGTATTTATCGGATACCTCACAACGTTAAGGTTATGAGGTATTCCCAAAAAATGTATTGCAATTTCCTTAAACGGGCCGTAGGTGTCTTCTGATGTTTGTGTGAAGTATTTATGATTGAGAATGTAACGTAACCATACCGCGATGTAGATCAACTGTAACACTAGCGCCACGAGTCATATAGAATTGGCAATGTTTGAGTCGGTGAAACTGTAGAGGTTTTGCCTGGTCAACAGTGTAGGTCAGTTCGAAAAAAAAGAAAGGAAAATAATATATGTCCTTATCTTCATAATTTCTTTAAATGTGGTTATTATAGTAAATATACAAACTATTGACTAACTTCTGATATTTTAAATCTGAATAATAATAATAGTCTGAGCGTCTCCATAAATATTTTATATTATTTGTAATAAATGGTTCAGTGCTAAAGCGACATCTAAAGGCGAGTTGTAATACATCATGAACGGTCAAACGGTGTTGCAATTTCTTGGTTCGATATCCACACACATGGCGATTAACTCGGTACAGTAATACTTTTTTAATTTATAGGATTTCGGGTTCACTCGGCGCTCGGTGATTGATAACCTGTCGGTGGTCGCTGTTGTTTTGACTTATACCGTAATTACCGTCAAGTTCAGTGCCATCGCTTTGTTACAATAAAAAGATGCCCCAGATAAATATTGTAAGACTAATTTTTGCCCGCGACTTCACTCGCATTAATATCTGAGTCTATTTGATCGGGAACAGTAACTCCTTTCTTGTTGCAAAGGTATTCTATGTCGTTTTCCGTACGGTATGGGCAACATATACATATTCAAAATGTAAAGCGTAACAAACAAACAAAAAGAGAAACTATTAAACAGTTAGGTTAAACGAGAAAGAAAATAATAATCGATTTGAAGTCATAGTTTATATTTTGTACAAGGTCGTTAAAATAAATTTCCTTTAAATTTAACAGCGAAGACTGCCGGGAAATTAGTAGCACATGAGAGTCGTTACCATCGTGCGAATCAATACCCATCGCTCAGGGTGAAACTCCCCACCTTGCTACAAGCCGGCTGACGCCGCGACTCGCCTCCAATTATGTATATAATGTTTTCAAGGATATATCGTACTGAATTGTCGCCAGATATAATTCCACCTTATATTGTATTTTCTTATGCTAATTTTGTCAAACGACTTCATCTCCATATTTTTCGATATATTCAGGACGATAGGAAGTTTTTATCCGTCTTCAGGTCACAGATTATGTCTTTAGCAAAATTTATTGTAATCAATTTAAAGGTTTATTGTCTATTAAAAAGATGACAAACAGAAGTACTTTCGTGTTTATAATTTAACTACCGGACCCGGTACGCGGACGTTGTCCTGTCCAAAATCGTAATAAATTACTAACAATAAAAAAATATATATATACTGAGAGGCTGACAGTTTCGGATTGTATGTTTTGTCACATGAGAAATAAAAATAAATTGGTCTGAAAATTAAAAAAAAACACAAACACAAAATAAATAGGGGTGTGCGAATATTCGAATTAATTGATAACGAATAGAACCGAATAATATGATTCAAAATCCGAAGTGAACATATGAAAAATTTGAACTTTTCGGATTATTCAAATAATTTAATTTCTGCGTCAAATAAGCATTAACTATAGAACGTTACGAACTAACCAGTAACACCATCACAATCGACACCCCAACCATTGAGTGCATTCAAAAATATTATATCTCCATTTCTAGCCAAAGATTGGCAAGAAAAAGTGAAAATGACATATTCAAGAAATTAAATGTCATTTATTTTTATTTGAAAATGTTTTTTTTTTTCAACGGCACTGATAATTTTCTTTATGAACTATAATCGATTTCTTGATATATAAAGGACCACACAAAATATTCCAATATACTAAAAGCTATACGTTTGTACCTTATCAGTTGTTAACGTGAGCGCTAAAATTTTAAACTATTTTTTTTTGTTTATGATAAAAAATAAGAGCACAAAATTCTATAAATCTGTTAAAATATGAAGTTATAAAAATATTGAAATTTCTGTGAAATAAAATAATTCGGCTATTTCTATGAAAATGCTGTTACAATTGAAATGCTTAAAAGTTATTAGATTTAAGGGAGAAAGTATATTTTTAATAAATATTTTCACTAATAGGAATTTATTATTGTAGAATTAAATTACATACTCAATTAAAGTTCTTTTTCAAATGCATTTAAATCTTGACGCTTAATAAGTAGTTTATTCGACGTTAATATTATTTTGAGTTTGAATTATAAAAATAGTCAAAATGTTGTATTTTTTGCCTTGTTTTAAAGATATCGGAATAGGACCACTTTTCTATTCAAAATTCGAATTTAACATCATTGTTCGTATCGGATCGATTCGGGCATTATTTGCACATCCCTAAAAATAAACTTCTAGCCACGGGTATAATATTATTGGTTAATATAAAAACGGTGGTCTAATGTCAGGAACTGTCTGTAGGAGAATATGTAATTGTAACTGAAAAATGTATTTAGGATAGGTTTTAACCAAAATCCATTCTTAGTGAGCGTCTACGTCACAAAAGGAATAACTATGGTGAATTTCAAGTCAATCGGACATACAGTTTCGGAGAAATCGTGATGGGTCAGTCAGTGGTATTTCGCTTATAGTCTGGCCATAAATACTGTTACATAAAAACTTTTCTTTTTTTTCAAGTTTTTAATTATTTTGAATTTGGAACACGTATATTATTCTAAAAACTTCTTTCCATTTTGCGCCATTTCACATATTTTTTCGTGTTCATTATGAAATTACAGTACGGAATGGGGTGTTAAAGAAAATAGGATTGCAGTGATCGCCTTGCACAAAGTGGATATGAAGTCGTCGGTCCTATTCCAGACACTTCAAAAGCTTGGTATCAGCCGTATGTTCGTATATCGTACAATCAACAGATACAACAACACTTCCTCTGTCGAAGACCAGAAAAGATCGGGGCAGCCGCGTGCTGTTAGAAGTACAAAGGCTGTTAACGCTGTTAAAGCCAAAAATCGTTGAAACCCCCTTAGGAAGTAAAAAATCATATCGCGAGAAATGAAGGATCTTGCTAGGAGTCTGTCGCGTATTATAAAACAAGACCTGAAGCTCGGTGCTTATCGTTGATATACAGGACATGCCCTAAATCAATATTTATAATTAAAGAGAGTGGTGGATCGATCAAAACGCCTTCTGTCGCAATACGCAAGTGAAAGGCACAGAAATATCCTCTTTACCGATGAAAGATTTTCACGATTGAAGAACACTACAATAAGCAAAATGATAAAGTGTACACTCACAGTTCTAAAGAAGCTGCTCAAGTAGTCTGAAAGGTACAAATTGGTCATCATCCTGCATCAGTGATGGTTTGGTGGGGCGTGTCTTATCAAGCAGCCACAAAACTACATTTTTGTGAAAAAGGAGTGAAAACTTCAGTCAAAGTGTATCAAGATACAATCTTGGATCATGTTGTGAAACCTCTCAGCAATACACTTTTTAAAAATACACCGTGGACTTTCCAGCAGTACTCTGCACCTGGTTACAAGGTACCAACTACCCAAATCTGGCTTGAAACCAACGTTCCGGACTTAATAAGAGCTGAAGACTGGCCCTCATCTAGCCCAGACCTCAACCCTTTAGACTTCAAATTATGGTCAGTTTTAGAGGACATGGCCTGCTCTAAACGACACGGTGACATTGAGTCTTTTAAAAAAAACTTTGGAGCAAGCAGTGGCGAAATTTCCCTTAGAAACAGTGCTTAAATCCATAGATTCGTGGCCAAACAGATTAAAGGCCAGTATAAAAGCCGAAGGTGGCCATTAAGAATATATATATTTTTTAATTTTTTGCTGAGACTAATAAATATGTAGGTATAAATTTTAATAATATTACATTACTTCACTAAAAAAAAATGCATACTCATTTGTAACAGAACTTATGGACGGACTAGGTATATATAGATAAAATGATATAGTGTTGTCGTTATACGAGCATCACGCAAAAAAACTCGAGACATTTCGACCAATTTTTTTTTAATATTACTTCTTAGACACTTGTTACTTTTCTAGTACTATGACTGTTAGTAACTACGACGTACTACAAGCACTACGCGTTTAGCGATATGCGAAGTGGGGCAAGCGAGTTGGTGCGCATACGCAGGTGAATTAAAGTAAACGGATAACATTGTTTATATAAAAAAAAATTTAAAGGAAAATTATACATTTGCTTTCAATTTTGTTGTGTTTTTTTTCTCTATACATACAATATTTAGGTGAGAAACTAGATAAACAATACAGAAGAGATCGCTGGTATGAGCTAGTCAGGGAATACAATGAAACCTGCCGTTGTATTCTTACAATTGTTTTTCAAAACGAATTCTCATTCTATTCATTTTATAATTTCTAGTGATAAAACAACTAATTTGCATACCGTGTTCAATCGGTGTATAAGCAAGTGAAATGTTAAAGACCTATACCAGACTAGGTGACGAGCACCACACACATGGCGATAAACCGAATCAGTCAACGTACTCGATCTACAATTAAACTAAAAAGTCATAAGATACGAATATAAAGTTACTTAAAAAGGAAACGAAGAAAAAAAGTTACAAATATCAGAAAGAATATATGATATATACTATATATGAGAAATACAAATATTCATTCAATATTAAAAAAAAATTATATCTATTCTCTTAAAAACTCTGCACCGCAAAACTACGAACTCAAGTGTAGAAGAAAAAAAAAACAAAAAGGAAAAAAAAAAGTTTCAAATAATATTTTATTAACTTCATTTTATACGATACTTTGCCTTTATTAAAAAAAAAAAAAAAAAAAAAAAAACAAAATTAAGATCCAATTATTTCAAATACTATCTATTACATATTTATTTTGAAGTCGGCGCCTAATTAATTTGTATGCCAGCCAAAAAGTGAAAATCAGAATCGCTCCTTCCAAGTCTTTTGTATTTTACATAAAGAATAGGGACTTGCCACCAATAATGCATAATGTGTACCTAACGTTCAAGTGATCTTTATCAAGTAAATCACTGACTGTAGGTACATGAACACCGGGAATATCTATATGGCAATATCTCGACTGTTTATTATAACAAAAAACAATTATAAAAGTGTACGAAGCCGCGGGCGTAACTAGTACCGATATAAAATGTGTTTTATCTCACTACTGTCGTTACTTCATGTCAACAATTACTGTTACGCATAATTGTAATATCAACCCTCCAAAGTACGATATTCTAAATTTTAAATGCAGTTTTCATATAACCTTTTGTTTGTTTTATCTATTAACAATATTATTAAGATATAAATAAATACAAAATAAAATTGACTAATTATCTTAGTACATAGTTTTCAATTCCAAGATGACAATAATAACATCTGTCGGTAAGAGATGGAGCTACTGGTATTATTAATCGCGCTATAGTTTTGTGCTCTGTTATCATAGTATAGCTATCGTGATTGTAGAACGACGGTTCTACCGACTTTCGTGTTCTTGGTACATTCTTAGCAACATATTTTTGTCTGCTCTCTCATATCCGTCGGGGTATGATGGGCATGCATATGACATATAAAGGTTTCTGTAATATCGCCACTAAAAAGCGTCGTTATGTTTTCATATGAATCATATATACCGTTGATGTTAATAAATGACGGTTTTGAGTGATATATTGATGTTTTAGAATATGTATAATAAAATAAAGACACATTGAAATCGTATATTTACACACAATAAAACAAATATTTTGCTTGTTATCTCCGATTAACTATTAATAAGCGATTACCTTCTTTACACATAAATTGAACATTAAACCACAGTGTAACTAAATAAAAAGTGCACTTATGACCACACGAAAGAAGTGAAAGTTTCTTTATAATAGTATTTTATTTACTTCATTTTATATAATACTTCGTCTTAGTTAAAAAAAATATTTAAGATACCCACAATACATAATGCTTTTTTTTTGTCGAACTGACCTACACTGCCAACAATAATGCCTTCACAGTTTCACCGGATTACTAAGGGGAGCGCTTAAGGCACTCACCTGATTTTATATAGACGACTAGCACGCAGGCGCACGGCACGCCTCGGCTTGGGCTGTCGTCGAGAAACCGAATCTAACTAGCTAAGCTAAACTAAGCTAAGCCTATCCGTATCATACCTGTATGGGTTCGTGAAATATACATGGTTACCAAGCATGTATGTTTCACGATCCCGTACACGTATTTTGTATCTGTCTATCTGTGTTCTAAACTATTTCAGTTCGAAGGGCATAATTATATAATGCAAATAACTATATCCTTATATAATAGGTATTATTTAAATGTGTAATTGTATCATAAATAATTTTTTGAAACTAAAACCACGTACGTACGTATTACGTAAAATGAAGTATTGAGTTTGTGGTTTTTTGACGAAGGTTCTAATAATAAAAAAAAATTAAACTTAATTATTATTATTAAAATACATTCTTTTTCTTTATTTTTCGTGTCTTTTTTTGTTCGTTTCCTTTATAACTGACTTCATTTTCGTAGGCTTTTTTTAATTTTCAGTGACATCTATCTATACTCGTACATATAATAAAACTGACGTGTCTGTATGGAATATCAAAATGACAGTTTTCTTACTGATTGAATATGTAAGTGTATGTATACGCGACAAAGATTCAACTTTTAAAACTTATGTCGGTCTGTCTGTCTGTGTGTTTCGGGTAATCTGCGAAACGGTTGAACAGATTTTTGCACGACTTTCACTGGCAGATAGCTGACCTAATAAGAAATAACTAAGTTATCCATATCGGATCAGTAGTTTTTGAGACATACATCGTGGCCATACATACGGGTCGAATACAGAACATCCTTTTTAGTAGTCGGTTAAAAGAATACAACAAAAAGCCAACTTCACGTGGTGTTCTCAGTTGGTCGTCCATGCAAGAATTGACCGCGTTCGACGTTGCTCAACTTCGGTGATCGGAGGAGAACCAGTGTTTTCGACACTCTGCCCGACACAGTGTTTATCCCGAGACCACTTTTCGTCACACAGAAAGGTTGTGGATCAGATTTTCATGGCCTCCCATAAGAACTTTTCAAAAATCTATAAGGGCTACCTACTCCCGAAAGAAAGTGTTTGAATATTGAGAAAACAATAACTATTAAGCAATCATTTCACAAGCACTCGGATTATCTCACAACGTCTCACTTCGCCATCAGATGTCATTAATTTTCTTAAAATATAAATTAAATTATATTATATAAATATAATTTATATAATATAAATTTACTTAATATTTATTTAAGCAGTAAATATACGCAGATTCTAAAAACTTCGATAGTGTCTACTAGTACAGTTCATATCAAAGTATCTTGGATGGGTCTAACCGATGGTTAGTTAGTACTAGTGTAGTTGTAGGTGAGTTGGCTCAAAGATTTGATTACAATTAAATTAAATAATTTTTATTTTTTTTTCTCTTTTTTAAATTTATTGCATGTACAACAAAGTAGGCTGTGTGTCTACGTCAAGAAGAATTTAATTTTAAGTATAATTATAGAAAAAATAGTGTCTCGCATTGTAAAAATTAAATTCAGTTTCGAAAAAAAATAGCAACAACAGCCTCGGCGTTAACATGGTATAATGCGTAGCGCTCCATTTGATCCGCCTTCTTCATTAAGCGAAAATATCCATCCGTACCTGTACGTTATTATGCTTCATTGTGTATAGATACGTAGTAATATGGAAAAGTATATAGGGGTGAAAGAAGTTTCTTGGCTTTTCATGCACCGTACGTAAAAATTATAATCATGGAGTTAATTGTTTTGACGTTACTTCGTTTACCAAATATCATTCAAATTTTATTAATATTATTAAAATTCCAAATATAGTTCAGGAAAATATTATCGTCCGAAGATATTTCAATACCACTTTTTTCCCGAAGTTTCGAGGGATTATTTATTGAAAGATCCTTTAAATATTAACAATATTTCCCATTTATTTAAATATTCCACATATTCCATTTTAAACATTATATTTTATGAATGCACCAATTTTAAACACACAGGTTGTGTGTTTGGCGCAAATTTTAAAAATCTTAAATTTTTGTCTATATTTTTGCCGGGTGTTTGTATAATTGGAACGCGATCACCATACACTTACCAAAGCGGCAAGATTAAAAATATCGTGTGCCGGGATCAACCTGTGTTTTTCCATTAACCAAGCGGGCTGACAGGAATATGTGTAACACATTAGGGTTGCTATTACCATACATATAGTGATAAAGTGGGCTGACTCTTTTAGTTTCGGTATAAGCCAACGTATAATATCCAGTAGTCAAAACGTTTGCAGGCGAGTCAGCAACAACCGGCGATAGATTGCCTCTGTTCTTGGATTGTGCTGTGCTTAACATCAGACTGAAAGAGAATTTCGTTACGAGTATTTTTCCGTATTTCAGTCCTACATGTACAATTTGTGTGTGGTGTTTTTGAGTTTTAACTTTCTGAAATTTTAGAAGTTTATTTTTTTCTTGGTTAGCGTTTGAACATAACCTCGTCTGATGTTAAATGATGATGTGGTCTAAGATGGTAGTCACGCTAAATCTAGAGGGAGACTGGCTCTCAAGTTCCAGCTGCCGGAACATACCAATAGGTGCTTGGCGACAGATTTTCAACTTGGGGGTGGTAGCTATTTAAAAGGCCCACATATTTAAAAGGCCGGCAACGTACTTGCGACTCCCTTGGTATTGCTAGTGTCTATGGACGGCGGTGATCACTTACCATCAGGTGACCCACCTGTTCGTTTGCCCCCTATAATATAAAAAAAAGCGAGACGAACGCAGAAAAAGCTCTACCGACATGCAAATATATATATATATCTCTCTCATACATATAATATTATCTACTCTCCGTACTTTTTTCATTAATATTATGACAGTTGTATTTTACAAAGGTCGCTTGATCTTATACTTCGAATATCACGATAATAAATTGAATTCTGTCTGTATGTTTTAAATTTGGTTTTAACTCGAAAACGGTTTGATTGACTATAAGATTTTTGTCAGTAATAAATTAAGAAATCGTTGAAATAATGTGAGTTAAAAATATATCTTATATAAGTATACTGATTTCTTTAACAAATTTTAAGGAAACTACGTAACGGGAAGAAAATATTTTTTGTTAGTAAAAAGATTACTGCTAAAAATTAAAACTTTATTTTATCCTCGACCGATTTTGCATAGATGTTATTATACATTATTGGTTACTTCTCAATATGAAAAATGTTACAAAATGTATCGAAAATACTGTAAAAATATAATAATTTACTCGCTTTTGTTCGCGTTGATATAGAATTGAGGTTTTGCAATTTTATGACAAGATTAAAAACTTTAGTATACTATTCAAATGTAATCATTCAGAATCAAAACAAAAGTGTCAATTGGCACGTAGCTCGGGTTTCATGAAATATCTGTTGCAAGCCGTAATATAATAATAATCAAACTCTACTTTTAAACGCGTACCCATAACATTGTATACTTATTATTAGTATAAACATTTTTTGTTTCATTTTTGCCAACCAATCTGTTATATTTATAATGCCATTGTTGAGTAGGTAATAATAAGAGTCTTGTGATAATTTCAATGAAGGTGGCGCCGTTGTTAGAAATTTCTAGGGAGTTTTTAATGGCATCTCCGAATTTATGATCCGTGGTATTTTTTCCCATCCACTTCATTTGCGCACAATAACCAAACTATATATTACAAATATCACAAGATTACGAATAAACTGTGAAATCCATTACATGACAGAGTAAGAGTCCGTGTCGTCATTCGCGGTGTTGCTTCTGAACTCCCCATCGAAACCATCTCTGATTACCTGAACACTCAGGATTTCCCAGTTAGAAGTGTACATCGTTTGTATCGCCCCCGTACGAAGGCCCCTTCAACTTGGTACTGGTCACACTGGACCGTATTAAGGAAGCTAAGGCCATTTTCAACCTCACCTCTATGTGCGGTATCTCCCGTATCTCCGTAGAGACCATTCGCAAGTCATATGTACCTTCGCTGTGACACAACTGTCAGCTGTACGGCGTCTGTCTGCGGGCAACCGGGTCATGCCACGAACTATTGAGGGTGCCGCCGCGCGCCCGCGCCCCGCTCGACCCGTCCCCGTCCTCGCGCAAGACGTGGGATCCCATCCAGGGCGCATGTCTCATCCACCCGGATGCAACCGCCCCCGCCCCCGGCCCTACTAACCCAGAAGGCTTTCCCTAACCTGCCTGGCACATCCAGTGCACCGGTAGCATTCGCACCTGCGCCGATCGCGCTCTCCTGGCGCGCAAGGGCCCCGTTAGCTCCCTCGACTCCTATAGCCAAGCCCCAGCCTCAAAAGGCTCAGTCCACTCCTTCACCACCTACTGCGTCTTCCGTTTCGACCACCGGCATAGACTGGATAGCTCAACTTTTATTAGTACACGATGTATAGGAAATACTCGCATTCAACGCGCTCGTCAATAGTACTTCTGAGCTCGGGCTCTTAAACGCGATCTCAGATTTTTCGGCCTACGTTACGACTACGTCACAACGCCTAAATAAATTCGCAATAATCACAAACAGTTCGAACCCACGTGTTCATGTCTATTAGACCGAATCATTAAGAATCGTACGTAATCGTATAGTTAGTTCCTGGCGCCTTGGCCGTGTTTTTCTATATTTCGCTCGTTTTCCTTCTAAAAGATGCACGTTTGCGCCCACGCTCGCGACTCTCTCTGCTCACGCCGCCGTTAGCAATATGTGATAATACGATCTCGCACACACGCCGCGTTGTCTCTGGTAGCAGCTCGAATCTAGGTTTGTCCTTTCGAGTGGAGCCCTCGAGTGTGTTACTCGCGCGAATACAGTGACTCCCACTAGTTGTACACATACACAGATCACCCCACACACGTGCACATAGTATGTATACATAGTGGTTGGGTTATTTTTCACCCCTTTTCGAACTAAATTAGTTCACATAGCTTAGTATTCAGATACAAAATAAGTCTAAGATGGCAAAGTCACGCTTAAAACCTAGAGGGAGACTGGCTCTCAAGTGCAGCTGCCGGATACACTAATAGGTGCTTGGCGACAGATTTTCAACTTAAGGGTGGTAGCTAGCCAGGCGGACTTAGAAAAAGCCCTACCAACATGCTATGGTTTCATCACGATGTTTTCATTCATCGTAAACTCCGATTCAGTCGCTTAGATTCGAACCTACCGTCCTTCGACGCTGTGTCCGAACAACACACTACTACCGCCACTGTCGTGCCCTCCCGGCAGTTAGATTAGTAGCTGATGCTGAAGAAAGTGAGCGTGACTTACCATCTTAGACCACATCATCATTTAATATCAGATGAGATTGTGGTCAAAACGTTTACCTATAAAGTATAAATATATTGAATTTACACGTTGCATATTACAGTAGCTGGCGTGCGCGTTTCGTTTCGTTTCCAATCAATGTTTTTGAAAGAGCATTTCTGTTATTCTACCTCTTCTCACTATTTTATATAACTTTAATACAATTAAGAAAAAAACGCTCGCGCAACCGCGGGCATCATCAAGTAATATGTATAAAAGTGTTCATAACAATCACACACAAATTCAACGTTATTTAAAACTACCCGACAGAGGATACGACTTGCATGAGTATTACGTGTCGTCGCTCGGCGAAGTGACAATAACCTTGAGATTATAATGAAGGTCAAACTTTTATAATATGGATTAAAATAATATGAACGACCCGCCCGTCTGACTTTAAAATGTTTTTTCCTTCAGAGAAAATTTATTTTATGTCTCATACGGTGTTGAATGTCTAAATATATGATATTTAGCTGTCACATAATTATGTATAAAGGACATGTCCGCCTCTTTAGGGGTAAGCAGCAATAGGGCCCGTATATATGTAGGTAATTACGTATAATCACAGTGAAAGTTCGCATGCCTGAGTTTTCTGTCATGAAGAATGTTTCTACGCTATTAATTTTAATATAACCCACCCTCAGGTGGCGCTAGGGTTTTTTGTCATTATTGAGTTTTTGTTGTCATGTAGAAAGAACTTTTTATATATTTAATATTCAATAGTAACATAATCTATATACACATAATAAGAATGCAAATTTAACGTGTTCTATTTTTCAGATTTTTCTAAAATTATTGCAAGCGTCTAACAATGAGTTATTAATATATATATTTCCATCCGTTTTCGAAATGTATGTCTATCCGTCGATTCGTTTGTGCATGTATCTCTGCTAAAGTACCTACTACGTTTATGATTATCATAGAAATATTCTTTTTAGTAAAGCATATACAAACTCATAATACTATATACTATTGTATCATAATTTTTATAGCCTGATCTTTATATAGTAACATACCTTGGTGTCTACCTAAGTGCAAAATCAATCGATCGGTTATAAATCAAAGTACAAAATATATCTACAAATAATATAGCAATTTCGCCACAAAATTATCGATGAAATTGAAACTTAGAAAAAATGTATACTGAACATGTACAGACGGTAGGTACAATTATTATGTTTATTCATATAACTTATTAAACAGATTTTATTACAGCTACTTTGTTAATAAAATTATCTTTGTTATATGGAAAGAATTTTATTTTTTTTCTTGCCGGAATTTAAACTTGGAGGTGTGCAGAAAGTGATGGTCCATTCAGAAGCGAATATTAATTTATATATATATATATACATATATTATCATGAACAATTATTATATTTAAGTATGTTTTTTTTTTTTTCTCCTAAGTGGAGGGTATCTTACGCTTATGTCGTCTCTAACTTTCCATTTAAAAGTAATGTTATTTTAATTTAAATTATAGAAATTACATATTTACGACAAGTTGAACGTTGTCCAACATAGAAATTTTTGATTATCATGTGTTGGGTAGGATTTTTTTAATAATCATGTTTCGATGCAGTAAATGTGGGTATGTTTCAAAAACTTATCAGAACCGAAGCGTAGTTGTTTACACGTTAATCAAATAGGCCGGGGGCTGAATAACCTTTTTTTATATATAATTGTTATAAAAATAGTATTAAAAATATACCATTTTAAAATCATTCCTAAGTGCTAAATTGTGTTCATTTAGTAACAAAGTCTAGGACAGTAGGCGGTATTAAATTGAATTTGAGTTTTGGTAAACTAATTTTTTATTCAAGTATGTATAACAATAATAAAGGCATTTATTCCAAATTTTTCAAAATCAACATCAAAAATACTTTATTCAGTTTAGGCCCTGAGAAGGCGCTTATGAACGTCAAAGTTACCACCGGTTCGGACAAACAACCCAGTCATCGAGAAGAACCAGCAAGAGACTCGATCTGGTTTATCTTTTCATTAACATATTATAACTCATATTTTTAAAACATAGTTATAAATAATTACATTCGGTTTTGGTCGATGCACAGAGAGGGCGTTATTTCCAGACGTCACCGTCGTTCACATATTGATCCACCCTCTAATAAATAGCCTTTAGATATTAAAACCTGTTTGACATGGTGTTTGAAATTAGTATCAGGCAAATTTAAAAGTACAGTTTTCAAAAATTATTAATGTTATTAGTAAATTAGCTTAAAATTATTGTTATTATATTATATTCTATGAAATATGGACCCCTGTCCACCCTGTGCTTCCTCCATCTTCTTCCAAAGATCCTTCTTGTCTTTGCCTAACTTGATCGAGTCGTTCCCTGTCTCACACGTGTAATGTTACCAGCCCACAGCCTTATTGGTCCACCAACTTTCCTTTTTGCGTGTGGACCATTCCATCTTACAGTTATGGTCCATCTTTTATCGGTGTAGCGTGCGACGTGTCTAGCCCCACTTCCATTTTAATGTAAGTGCAAGCAATAGGAGCCATTGATAGTTTCGTTTTATGTCTCATTACGTTACTCTTCCCTTTGTGTATTCTCCTGATTTTAACATGCTCCTTTCCATAGCTGTTCGTGTACACTTATTGAAGTGAAACTTCTTTAGAACCGTTGTGATTTCGAACCGGATGCAACGGAAAAAACGACAAGTAAGAGACGCAAATACAAAAATGTGTAGGATGAAGCCGGCAAAGAATGAGACAGAAATATACATACTATTTTATATTATCGGTATCTCCTCTTTGTACCATGCTTGGCAGGATCCCCACTTCCGTCTTCTAGGCATAGTCGTCTGCAATTAGTAAGTCAGAGCGAGAGAACAAATGTCGGTGTGTATGTATATTGCACACTGTTTAATACTTGCTTGTATTTGAGCATTTAACGTGTGTTAGTATATGTGAAAAATACGTATATACGTGGTGGTATATCGACCACCGCTAGGTTGGGGCGGCATGGGATCGTGCAGTGCTATCACCATGCCGCCCCAGCGGCCAGCCCAGCAGAAAGTGTCCGCCGATCGTCGTCCTAACAAGGAGGGCAAAAGCTGGATACACAACTGCCGCCCCCTTCTCGTCAACCGAACCTGTGCAATGGGGTCTCATTCTTTTGTCGATTTACTGATGTTTCACTTCTATGAATCGCACACACACCATTTTTTTTTATTATTTTACTGGTAAATACCCAAGTTTGCCATTCGTACAGTAAACAGGGCAGGACACATGTGTCAAAAACAATCCTTTTTTTAATGCAAACTGTCAGAATCCCTTTCAGCGATCAAAATTTCTTCAAAGTTATATTTATTCTTCATTATTGTATTTATTTAAGTGATAACTGTTTTCCCAAATATATGTAATCACTCACATATTCTACGTTGTTACCTGTTATGGCAACAGGCCTCTGATGGTTGTTAGTCATTATCTTTGTTTTATTTACATCAAAATCTAGGCCAATTTTCAAAAATGTCTTTCTTTCTTGATCAAGTTACATTATCATTTCCTGCAAGTTCAAGTTTATATAGATAGCTAGCGATAACCCGCGACTGCATTAGACTACAATATACAACCCTTATAGCAATAAAACCCTGCTGAATAACTCCCAGTGGCGGGTTACAGTAATACGGAAAACATAAAAACATTCTCCATGGTAACATATTTAAGTGTGTCAACGATTGTGATGATCGGTCAAACGGTGTTGGATTTCATCGAAGTCAGATGTACCTATATTTATTATACACACATACAAAGAATGGAATGTTACATTTGACACCGTCGTAAATATTAGCATTAGTTGTGATACATAATAGGTAAAATTACTTATATAATTTCCGGTGCGATTACTTATTTCTGTATGCAACTCCTCGACCACACTCACAGCTACAAATGCATTGTGACGGCGCATTGTGGTTCAAAAATTGAAAATACGGAACATGGGCATCGATACAAATTCTGATCTGATGTTTTGTTTTATAAAATAAAAATCATAATTGTAATAACTTTTATACCTACAAAGAGCTTAATTTTGGAAATAAAAGCCTAATTTGTTCCATTGTTTGGAAAATAATTTAAGTTTTTTTTATTTCCTTTGAAAGTTTATCAATTGAGCAGCTTTTATTATAATGTGATTATACATTAGTAACAAACGTGTCGATCAGACATGAGTAACTAATATTGTAGAGATAATTTTTTCAAAGAATAAATGGAATTTAAATTCAGTATATTTTAGTTTAGATTTGTAATTATTGACCTAACAATTTTTGTTTCAGACCAGTTCCGATATAGCCAAAAATTTCACATTAGAAAAGAAATTATTTCTCCAATTGTAAATGTAACTTTTAAGGTGTAGATGTACAATGTTATTTAATTTCCCCCAAGACACTTTTAATTGTAGAGCCCCATATATTTTTTTTTTTATTTTTTTTTTTTTATTAGCGTGGGGAAATCCATTCTGGACACGCCACCCTCTCGGGGGGGAGAGTGGGTAGTGTGAGATTCTTACTCACTAAAACCCCACGGTGTACCGGCCCCCGCAATGGTTGGGGCGACAAGGGATCGTGCAATGCTATCACCATGTCGCCCCAGCGGTCAGCCCAGCGAAAGGTGTTTGCCGGGCGTCGTCCTTATAGGGAGGCAAGCTGGATACACAACCAGCCGCCTCCCCTCATCAACCGAACCAGTGCAATGGGGAGATGGGCGGGCCCATCTCCCCTGGCTCGGCTACGGTGGTGGAAGGATGGGGGCCAGGCGCACCCCCTCCTTCTGCCAGCCCTCCGCTGGCGGAGAAGACCGCTTAGAGGGTCTACTTCACGGGCCCTCTCCGCCACCTCCTTCTGCGAGATAACATCCTCGCCAGTACATTCGGAAAGGGTGTGCTGCGCGGTATCAATCAAAGCGCCGTACTCGTGGCATGCGACGGTGGGCTCCCTGCGCGCAATCCGGTGCATATACCACCCAAAACATCCGTGTCCGGTGAGTACCTGCACCAGACGAAACGTCAGGGAGCCCCACTTCCTATTCCTCCATTCCGTCAGGACCGGGCGGACGGCGTCAATAGTATATTTACCATAACGCGCGTCCACCAGGTCCTGCCTCCATCTTTCTACTTCGTCCCTCTGGACCCTCGTCCTCAATTCTTCTATTTCCCTGGGAGCTGGAGGCTCCCTCCGGCGTTTCTTAGCCGCCGTATATCGATATATTCCTAAATTATAGTAATATGTACTAAAATGTCATATATAGAAGAAAGTATTATAAATTTTAAATACTAACGGATTAACGATTGTCGTCTGCCACCGTGCACTTACGCTTAAGTGCAAATAAAAATAGTACTTTTTGGTTGTATATAGGATATATGTCACAAAAATTACTGTGCATTTTGTCCTGGACTTTTATATTTTATAAACATTTTGTTTTTATGTGTTTTCTAAATAATAATAATAGTTCGGATTTGATTTGTAATTATTTCAGTAGATTATTATTACAGTAACAATTTATTTCTCAGTTATATTTTGATATCATTAGTAATTTACTTTATCACAATTTGTCTAAAAGTAAAAGTTGTTGGAATCATTACTTTTTAAAAATCAGAGCGAACATATTCGACTTCTTTGATGTCCTAATTTTTTAAATCCTGAACCACTGTGCCCCGCCGCGCAGCCGCGTCGCATCGTGCCTATATAAGGCCGTGCTACGCAGTTCGCAAACCCTATTCTAATTGTAAGCCGCAACCGAACAAGCAACTACAAGTAAGTCTTAAGTTTCCCTTTTGATTTATATATTATTATTTAATTATTTAATAGTTTATGTGTATGTACACTATTTATTATGTTAAAGAAGAATTGCATCATTGAAAGAGATTTTAATCGTATTATTCTTTCAGGTTACAAAAGGACGAAAAGGTGGGCCGGAGCTCTGCCCCTGGGCGAGCTCCGGCCCACCGGAATGGCTGTGACTACTGATGTCAGGTTTTATTTGGTAAGTAGCAAATACCTACCGATTTGAATTTTTATTCTTTGGAACCATGCACCACGTTGTTGACAGAGACGTGGGCGTAGCAGCTTATTTGCATGTTTTTTAAAAAACCAATTGATTTTTTTTTTTTTTTTTTAGGAGGTACCTCCCTGATAACATACGCGACGTGGAGCAGCGGTAGATTAAAGATTTTCACACCTATCGCTGCAATATTTTGTAAGTTTCTAGAAATATTTGGTTTTCTATTTGCACGTTTTCTATAGGTGAAGTAATTAACCTTTTTTTTTTTTGCAGATGATTAATGTCCCGACCAATCTAAGACCAGACCGGGACAGATGGAACGTCGGTCCTGGACGAATGGAACAATCAGTCCTGGGCGGATGGAAGATCAGTCCTGGACGGAAGGAAGATCAGTCCTGTACGGAAGGAAGATCAGTCTTAGTAACTCGTAGTCGTAGTCACTCGATGTAAGGAAAACCAGGTCTAGATGGATCGGGACATTGACTAACCAATATGTTTGTTGAGTCCCTGGAGAAATGGGAGCGTTGTCAAGGTTTGTCAAGATTATTTCTTTTTTTTGTATTCGTTTGTTTTCTCCCTTAGCCGTAGTTTATGTTTTATTTGTGCATAATTTTGTTAATTTAAGGTTTTGTTTTGTTAAATTTAAGGTTTTATTAAGTGCATAATATTGGTAATTTATAATGTCGGCATTATATTTTTTCCCTTTCGCTGTCGGGTACAAGTTGCTGTTGGTTGCAGTTGGTTCTTCACGTTACGGTCGGTTCCTTACTTAATTGTTAGTTTTGTCAAGTACAATTAGTTATAAGTTGTTTATTATTATTACTCCTTAGTTACCTCAGTGAAATATAGTTTATGTAAAATGGCGGTGAGACTCGGATGCGTTGCTAGTATACCTGTGTTTAGTTTAGTAAGTGGTACACATTACCCCAAATGAACCTAATCGTGTTTAGTAGTTGTAAGCAATTTCCTCGTTTAGTGCGTAAGATATAAAACTAGTTTAAGCGTGTTTAGTTTAGTAAGCGATACATAATTGCCCAGATGAACTTAGTTTTAAGCAATATCCTTGTTTAGCGAGTAAGAAGTTTAAGTAATAAACTAGAATATAGAATACAGTTTTTTATTTTATTTATTTTTCATAATCCCCCATGACTCATATGACAAGACACCATAATATAACCCAACATAATCATAAACACTTGAACATTTATAGAAGTAAACATGCTTGAAGAGGTATTAATGAAAGGCCATTTTATACTACTCACTACACACTAAAATATTTTTATTCCCTTAAAACCGTTGTTGTATCGATGGTAATTAATTCCGACACCGCATCGATTGACGTACGTTCGAACACTACGTCAATGAGCTGAAAGTTTTCGTGAAAGGAAACATCGTGATGATACCGATTTGAGGGGTTAGTTTCCTAAATACACTTAGTTCTAACAGCTATACTTGAGAGCCAGTTCCCATTTCTAGATTTAGCGTATTTATCAGAGACTCGTTTACCCATCTTTAAATCACCAGTATAATAACAATGATTAGTGATATATACATACAGTTCTTTGATATCATCTACACTTGGTCTTTTATTTCCTATCTCTGTAGACCTATTAGGATAAATAGGATCCGACCTGATAAGCAGGTGTGATAAGGCGGGATGTCATTTGACGCAACATGCGCCATGTCTAAGAGAGCAACGGAATGCAATGGAATAAGTTTTTCTAAGACTGTACTATTATTTTGGTCGATCTAATATACTGATAGACGACCAAAATAACTGCTATGAATACTTTTTCAGCTTCAAGAGTCATTTTGATATGTATAATTTTAGTGTTTATCAAGTGAATCTATAACTTATTGAATAATAATGTAAAATTAACATTTCACAAAAGACCTTATAAAAGCTATCAAATAATAATAATAGTGGTGCCATCTCTTAGTGCATTGGCGCGATATAATAATGTAAAATTAACATTTTACAAAAGACCTTATAAAAGCTATCAAATAATAATAATAGTGGTGCCATCTCTTAGTGCATTGGCGCGTTTTATTCTTTTTCAAGCACGCTCGTGAAAATATTTACCATGACCTCTTTTGATACGAATTTATTTTACTAACGTGACTATGAGATGGTACTACAATCTATTACGCTGTATCATGACGTTTATTTAATAGGAAAACATATTTAGACTTTTTATAATCAATTGTTTATTTAAATAATTCGATTCGAAAATTGTGCGATGTTTTTTTTTTATAATTCATCTTTATTTTTTTGGCTCCGTCACGGTTTGTGCACTAGCCAGCGTCAAGTAACAAGATTTTGCCAAGTGTCTTGCGATAATTATAATGTTCTAACAAGATGGTGGTTTCCTTGTTAGAACTTTCCATGGAGTTTTGGTGGCATCTCAGAATGCATGCTCCGTGGTATTATTTCATATGCGGGGATCGAAAACAAACAATCGGGTGAGTGTCCTAAGCGCTCCTCTTAGTAGTCCGGTGGAACTGTGAAGGCCTAATAAGCCGGCAGTGTAGGTCAGTTCGAAAAAAAAAAAAAAAAAAAAAGGGATCGAAAACTAGAGTTCTGGGTTCAGTACTAGGACGCATTACCACTGCATCGTAATTATTTTCTCTTCAAAAATAGTCGATAGCTGTACCGTTACTATAAAGTCAAGATTCTTCTTTCTGTCATATAATTTTAATATATACGTATAATTACTAAACAAGACTCATTATGGTTCGAAACAGGAATTGAGGTATTAGAACAGAAAAGTACTGGTTCTCATGGGTGTACCCAGGCACCAGCAGAGGAAGGCAGCTACATCTCTCCCTCTAGTAAGTCATGGGTAAGCACTTGGTCGGATTTCATTCGAAACTTTGGCTTGCAGACACGCTGTACTGCAGCTCGCATTTATGCAGTCCATTCATCGATATTACTAGTCTTTTCGAGTGCATCATTTAAGACCGAGGTCTGCACGATGGCGGTCTCGTGAAACGCTTTACAATGTAAATGTTTCAGAACACAGCATGCACTATCATTCTTCAGGATGTATTGAAGGAAGATTTGAGTGGGGATATCGGATTATATGTAACAATAATTAAAGCGTCTTGGCTTCGTTGAGGATTCTCCAATCCCGAACAAGGCACGCTATGATAAAATTAACAAAAAACTCATCCCCTATCGAATCACCATGCTGGCATAAGTATATTTATCCAGAAAACCATAATGACCCTTTGTTTCATGAGTACTGGAGTACTGTGACCGTATTGACGCAGCAACTGACCAGTCTCTTGGGTTTTAATTCCGCTCGCCAAAGCTGTATATAGGATTCGTGTTATTTATAGCCTCCTGTGAAAGTCTACTAAGGGCTGACGACTTGAAAGCCTGCAACGTCGGTGCTATTCGTAAATCAAATCAGCCTGCGAGTGTCGTACGATTAATAAAATATGCCCCCTTTGGTTAATAAAATGCCGTTTGCATCAAAATAAATTTATTTTATGCTCGTACAGACAAAATCACGTGGATTATAGACACAATTGTACTATACTCATACTGTATATCTCATAAAGTCGTTGTCGCAGTTTTTTTTATCGGGTTTTAATTGTCCAGATGTTTCGTTTTTTTTTTTTTTGGAACTGTGCGTTTACTACTTCGCAGCACGCCTGGACCTTGGTTTTGGTTGCATGCAATATCACGTATCAAGCTAAACTATCCATACGAGCTAAGCTAACCATATATGTATGCTGTGGTGAGACATACCACTTCCACGATATGTGTACCTACCTGTTGTGTGTGTATATATGTTGGGTGATCTGAGTTGTGAGCTAGTGAGTAAAAATTTTCGGTGTTACTGTATCGCGCGAGCAATGCGTTCAAGGACTGCACTTCGGGGAGCGAACCTAGGCTTGAGCTGCTGCCGAGAGGGGTCGCGACGATTGTACTGGTGCAAAATTCACTGCCAGACCACGACGGTGTGGTCTGTGGTCACATAGTCGTAGGCGCAAACACGCTCTGTTTGAACGAGAAGAAGTCTGTTAGGATGGACTGCGACGTGCTTTATATACCTTAACAATGAAGGAGAGTGGAAAATTCTGGAAGCCAGAAGTCATTATTCGAATGATTCGATAACGTTCGGGATAGCTGTTTTTTAGAATCCCATTATTTTGTCTACTCACGATCGATGACTTTTTTCCAAATCTGTGAAGACAAGTCCAAATATTTGAATAGATCAAGTTAAGTTTTTTAAGATCATTTTTCTGTAGCAAAATCCATCCTATTGAAAATTGAATCGCGCACTACGAGCGTCTCTTTTGATAAAGAAAAATATTGAATGGTATTCAATATTGCTGTGGTAGCAGCGTTCCACTATCGGCGAGTTACTTTAACTTCAATATTTAGCTCCCATACTAACTGACGCTTTCACAGCATCCACACGAGTAAATAAATTGTCCAACATCAAACGGATTCCCTGTACTAGCGTTCACTAACATTTTTGTATACTTTTTACAAACCTATTGGAGGTGGGTTGTGGCTTCGAATGATTTCTGAGAGTTATTATTCATAACATTAATAAGTTCATTAAACTCGACTAGATAGCCTTAGAGACGACTCCTCATACATTTCTTACGTTTCACTTATTTTCGTCTCGTAATATAATTTTTACTAATTTCAACTTTTAATTTTTTTTAAAGCCACATAAAATTTTATTGGAAGCGGTAGAGAATATATAAACATTTGATTATTCTAAATTATTTGTTTTTTTTTTTTACTATTTCGGAATTGTATTTCATATTTGGGATTTTTACAGCCTCTCTCAGTTGGGTAATAACATAAAATCCCGTGTGCAAATTCTTATTATCATCGAACCAATCAAATTATATCCTGGCATGCAAACAGACAGACAAACCGTGATATTAAAAAAAAAAACATATACGCTATCTGCAGCCTGTAAAATGGCTATCTGACACAAAACTTAAAAAAGAAAGTTATATGCAGAACTATATGTATATAAATAAAAACAAATGCTGAATGTATGTTAATAAGCGTATTACTTCAGGGCGGCTGGCATCAACTTCGTTAATTCGTTTTTTGTTCTGCTTGTAATCGTAAAGACAACATTTCTATGAAATAAAAAAAGTTAAATATCGTACGGCAAAGTGAAAAATTTGGCTACAATAATCTCCATACAAAAAAGTGACTGCATGAGTGTGTGTATGAGAGAGAGAGAGAGAGAGAGAGAGATAATTAAACAGAAGATAGTAGGGATACCTACAAAAATATGGATAAATTGACGGTCAGTTTATTACATTACATGATCGTACTGTAATGGGAAGTATCTTTTTGAACTGTCTAACGCTATTGGCCTGATGGGTGTTATTTCATGGAGAAGGTTTAATGAATATTAATTTGTCTATACTCGACACTGGGTGTCGTTAAGCTATACAACCTATACAATAATAAAATTTATATTTTAACTTAACGTCGATAAATTCGCGGGCATCCACTTGCAAGTATATACTTTTATATAATAGTTGTATAAACGTTTTGTAAAAAAGATTATATTACAAATAAGAGAGACCAAAGCCACTGACAAAAGTTAATATAAAGTATATAGTCAGAGCTGAAGTATTCCCATCTAGGGATGTACCACGCGGGAAATCATAATGTAGGCGAAGGAGCGGAAACGATGCACTGTGATAGTCGAGCGCGGCCCTAAACGCCAGTTCATAGTGTGCGTGAAGTGATCTTTGGGCACCGACCTATGTGTTATTGTGAGGTGACCATAAATAAAGAAGTTCCCAAAAACACCTCGACATTATTAAGTTAAAGTATTGTTTATGGGAATATTTATATTCTTGTTTATATAGGTCTAAGTTTTTTAAATAGTTCTCAATTTAGATACCAAAAAATTTAAAAATGTATGTAATGTATAAACCAAACCAAACGTATCGATTAATGACTTAGTATTTAGTACTAATATTACCAATTATTGGCTTCAACTACATTACTACTGGTTTGCAGTGTATAGCCAATACTCATAATATCTAAATACTATTGGCTATTTATCATTAACTGAAACTCTTAAAATCCGTGGCCTACACCTAGGCAGCATATATTCGCATCGAGATTTTCAGGAGTTATATACATCTGCATATGTTTCGTAACAACATTCAGAATTGTGTTTTCAATAACAACCGCTTATGCACTCACTTTTGTAACACATTTTCGTTTACTTATAATTGATGAAAAAAAAAAAACAATTTATGACCTAATTGATAAAAAATGCTGCCTACAATAGGGTAGTCGAAAAATACAAAGCCATCGAACCAAATGCCAACAGGGATATAGTGATTAAGAAAGTTGATAATCTTAGAACTACCTATAAAAAGAGCTTAATAAAATAAAAACTTGTAAATCTGGAGCAGGATCTGACGTGATTTATACTCCTCGTTTATGGTACTTTGAGTTGTTAAGTTTTTTAAACACATAACCAGGCCTAATATCGCAAGTGCGTCATCATTTCCCATCCTGGATGACATGTTTCTTGCGTAAGCTTCTGCGGAGAACTGACAATTGACGCCGATATCGGCGGCGTGTGGAGCCACCAAGAACAATCGATTTATCTGCACAGTCTGAAATCGCTACGATATGTCGTTACGTGTGCAGCCGGTTTAAGGTTTATTAAACAATCCACCATTTTGTACAGATCATGTGTAACCTACTCGGACGGTATGCAAACGGCACAGGTCCCGTGAGCAGCACAATTTATGGAAAGCATTCCGCTGTTTTCCTTTTGTTTTTTTATTTTTTATTTTCTCGCTTAGTACATAGTATTGTTATATGCTATGCCTCTTGGGTAGAAACGGTTGAGTAAGAAACGTCTGGTATATAAGTTTCTTCATCTCTTCGTAATAACTGGTTTAAGTTGGCTACATGAGTTGGTTTCTCATCATGTCTGTTATTTGAACACGTGAGCCTTTTATCTTAGTGGCATTAATGTAGAAGGATTATAGTCTCAGCAAGTAACACTAGTTTACTAAATTATCTATAGACTGAGGTTAATTTACAAAAACATTAAAATTATTTCTCATTTCTCATTCTCACTCTTTCTCATTATTATTCCATGCTTGATTCTCGTACAAATATTTTAACTGATACACGGAAACTACATTTTTCAGGATTATTTATGGGCCGTCTTGTAGTCAGCGAACCATGTGCAGGTGAGAGACTGAATAGCGTCTGATTAGAAGAGACACGCGAAAGAGTGACAATTAGTTTGAAGGGGCGGTTTAAGATAAAAGATACGCGGTGATAAATAACAAACCACAGTAAAATCTACGGACAACGACGCTATCAACGACGAGTCGACGAGCCACAACGATATTAATTATACAACTTGTATTGCATAAATAGAACGATATTGTAAATGTTACGGGTAAAACTGATTTCCCATTACTACACATATATTCGCAACAGACTGTCTTTTATCTTTTCATTGCAGAAACTCTTATGATACTCTTCTCCATTGTATGATACTTTTGTTAAATTTCATCATTAATTTCATCATCATCATCATCATCATTGCTTGACTTCAAAGCAAAAGTCGTAATTTTATGTAGTTTGTGATGACACTTTGTATAGTCCGTTATCAGCGAACGTTATATCATAATCGGTTAAATTGCACTGCACGCTCTGAACATAAACGAATTAGCATCTAAATCGATGTATACCGAATTAATAGAACAATAAAATAAGCCTATAAATATTAAATGAACAAATTGTTTTGTTTCCAAACATTTTTCCTGACCTAATGAAACAGAAAAGCGCGGATAAAGCTAAACAAATTTACAACAACAAAATTAGCAAATATCTCACCGGGCACGCTCGCCGTCGGAGAGTTTCCGAAATGCTAAACTAAAACTAAATAAGTGACCGAAAAATGTTGACGCTGAAACCGATATACTCGGAGCCGCAACATGCCGCACTCCTCTCAGCTAACGAGAGCGAAGGGCAGGTCAACTCCAACTAGCCGATCCAAGTGGAAAAACAAGGCGCTTAATCCGAAAACTTCCTTAATTACTCGAGCACAAAACTAACTCCCTCAACGAATTAAGTATGAGATGAAATTGGGTGAAATCCGGTAACAGTTTATGAATACAGTTCCTAATGTAATGGGAGTTAACCCGAACTGCACATGTTTGATTCTTCATCATTGTCAATATAAATACTATAAAACAAAGTCGCTATCCGCGTCTATCTATTTGTTGCTTTAGGGCTTGTTTACTAAGAACCGCACTTGGATAAAGTTTTTCCTAGTAGAGAATTTCTTAGGGAAAGTTCAAATAAAAAAAAAAAAGTATTATATTAATAAAACTTAAAAAAAAACGTTGATATACAAATTTTCAACAAATCGTATAAATATTTTTCGAGCGTTTACATTGCTAACGACAGAAAAACGTTTTTTATTATTTGTAATAGTTACTTTAGTAAAACAGCTAGATCAGAATACTGGCAAATCCCGTAGCACTGGCACTTGGATTGCGTCAAGGACATTTACATCAAATAACGAATAGATTGATATATTTCTATTTCTTCATTGTCACTATTCAAGCTCTGTCTAGCTCGCATTGTTTTTTTCTTATGATTGTCATTTCTTTTTCATATCTTCAATATTCATTACATCCTGTAAAACTACAATACAATACAGTGAGTAAAATAAACTTGTCCTATTCTGTCAACTGTCGAGTTATTATTAATGAATCTAGCAGACGAAAATATTGAAAAAAAAATTATTGCAAAAGCCTTCATGGTAAAATATATATGCTATATGGCTAGTGTAGTATTAATCCTTATCCGTTTATTATTAGCTATATTGGGCATTGGAAACGGCTCTTTTCAGTATACATTATTAGAAATTTAAAATTACAAGTAACGAAAACAACACTTGATTGTGTCATGAAACCTAAGTATCTCGGAGTTTGATGAATTGTCAAAGGAAAATGACAAAATTTTATCGAATAGTACATACGTCTAAATTACTTTTTCTGATACTGAGAAAAATGTCATGATCCATAAAGATAGAGTATTGGTTTTCGAGATTCCCTTATTTATTTAAGAATCATAAAATAATATAATTAAATATTATTGAGATAAAGGATTTTTTTTTAATATTATATGGGGCAAACGAACAGATGGGTCATCTGATGGTAAGTGATCACTGCCGTCCATAGACACTAGCAACACCAGGAGAGTCGCAAGTGCGTTGCCGGCCTTTTAATATATGTGGGTCTCCGGCGCTCTCACTGACCGAACGAAACGCAACAGTGCAAGCACTGTTACTTCACGTCGGTTTTCTGTGAGAGGGTGGTACTACCCCGGGCGAGCCGACCCATTCATGCTGAAACCAGTAATAGTTTCAGCGTAGCTCTACCACCTACAGAAGTTGTTTGTCTAAGAGTAAAGTTAAATGAGTAGCTGATAGGTGAACACGGAACGTATAAACAAGGAGGAAGTATTAGATAAGTAATGGTAAAGCTCTAAATTATAATTTAAAACCAAGAAAAAGAAAGAACAAATTGCAGGTTTACTATGACTTTTTGCCCGCTATAACGATATATAAAACTGCAGAAATTACCATTGAATCTGCGTACAGTATTAGAGAATGTTTCGTATTATATATTTCAATCAATTCGTTGCTCATTAAATCTATTGATATATAAAACAAAATAGACCAAATTAATTCTATATATAATTAAAATTGACGTTCGCATCAATAATGCAGGTGGCTCGCCGCTCTGTTCTGTTGCTATTCATTCTAATGCTTACTGTTCAAACTATTTAAGTTTAACTTATCCTATGTATTTTAATTGCATTATATTTTAATCTGATATATATGCGGGAGACAATTTGAGGGTTGATATCAGCGAATATTTAGTACGTACCTGCGAATTTTTCCGAGACACACGTACATTTATTCATCTAAATGAGTAACACAATCGATTGACGATAATGGAAATCATTATAGCAAAATATAGAACTGTGAGTTTCTCGCAGGCTGGCTTAGTGGGGTGGCCCAGCAGTGGGTCTCTTACAGAGTGATTCTGATGATGATAGCAGTGTCAATGGTATCATTATGTACAAACAAATATATACAGAACCGGTTGGGAACGTATGATAGTATTTGCTACTGCTATAAGAAAACTGGGAATATAGAGACTCGAGAAAAATATATGTAATTGCAATATTCAGTGAGGAAAAAAACAACACTATTAAAATGTAGACTTTTACATACATGCATTAGGGTGTTTCACCACGTACAATTTTTAACACGATTTTTCAATAAATGAGAGTGCATTTTAAATCACATAACTTATTCAAAAACTACAGTGCTCTGCAAATAACCAAATAGTTTGATTTGTTTTTAAATAGAAACGTAACGTAAAACTTGCAAAATTAATTTAATTTGTAGTGTGTTTATGTTATTTTTAGGTTGCAAAAAATATAGCCAGCGAAAAATCACGTGGAATTAACATTAAATAATAACAATATTAAGTTTAAGCGGTGGTGTTAATGGGTCATTTACCAAGCATTCAAATTTTGCTTACGATATCTCATTGCTTTCCGCGGATCGATTTTTTTTTTAATATTATAGGGGGCAAACGAACAGGTGGATCACCTGATGGTAAGTGATCACCGCCGTCCATAGACACTAGCAACACCAGGGGAGTCGCAAGTGCGTTGCCGGCCTTTTAAATATGTGGGCCTCCGGCGCTCTCACTGGCCGAACGAAACGCAACAGTGCAAGCATTGTTACTTCACCCCGACGACCTTTCATTTATTGAATTTAAAATCGATATTAGATAACAAATCTGTAGTTCTGCTTGTGTATAGGTTTAATTTTCTTTCCCTCCTCCTTTGTTATATGCAAACGCTGATTTTTATCAAATTTAGTAGATAACAAATGTATGTCAATTAGTATAGAATAAGAGTTGTCGATAACGTTTTAAGGTTTCCTAAAATATCTATTTATTTATTCTAGGTCTTAATTAATGTTTAACCTATTTAAATAAAAAAAAATATTTGGTGTGTATATTTAATTCCGAAATGAATCCAAATTAATAGAATATATGATTTATAAACGATAATTTTACAAATGAACAGAAATAAAAACAAGTCGAAAATAAATACAGCATAAAAAACGAGTACGGAGCCGCGAGCATTGCTAGTCGTAAATATAGGTAAATATAATGATAAAATTTGTTATTCCTATCCTTTGCTTCTTACCGACAATATCCACCAACAGTTAAAGTCAGGGTCCGATCACTTTGAAATTATTGCACTAGTTGCATTCTGCAATTGCGACAAAAAACCCAAGACAGCTTCTTGAAGAAACTTTAGGCCAAAGGCATTAAGTGAATGCGAAAAAAAATTGGTTAGTGTCACAATGTACTTGCTAAAAAAGTATGAATTCTTCCCACGAACGATGTTCCCACAATGAACTCTCCCATGGGAAAGGAAATATGATATGGCCACGATCCAATAGCGCGCGCCTTGCGCGGTCACTTCAAAAAGTAATTTCTGCATATCTGCATAATTAACTTTTCCTTTCTTCGAATTAGTTTGTAAAGTTGTGTAATATTCTTATTTATAATATAAAGATTGTTAGTACGAAGGCGGTCAGAAGTTTCGAGCAGGGACTGAAATTAGGTAGAACTCGTAACGGATAAATACAAAATATTATTATATAATATGAATTTGTAAGCCTCATGCTACCCCCTTATCTGTGTGTATGACCTTGAAGTTTTGTCCATGGCAAGAGAAATGCAGGGACGGGAAGACCGTATCGCCATGCGTTACGAACTTATGGAGCTGAGTAACGATAGACGCAAGCGCAATACGATAACTGGACTCGGGGCTTGTACACGCATCAAAAGAGCTTGAAAATGCTAATGTGCACCTTTATCTGAATTACTTTTGAGGTTAGTTTTTAGTGCGACAAGTAATTAAAACTTCGCCACGTAGGAATGGAACTAGCATCAGAATATTGGCCTAAAGGTCTCCTCTCGAGCGAATGTACAGGTATAACCATCACACCTACTCACGACTGTAGTCCGGTAAAGCTGTGAAAGCCAGTCAAGGCAATAGCGCGTAGTCAGTTCGAAAAAAAAAATCCAGCTCACGGTATATATTGGCAATTTCAATCGCCGAGAAACCCAGTTTTATTTGCATATCCGTTAGTACTCTTTCTAAATTCCTCAGGTTCGGTTTCGTCAGAATATTTTCCTTCATTGCCAGCCGACAATGTTACCAAGTTAAATTAAGTAAATGAACGCGGATTTCGAAAAAATCGTTAGCACAAATGGAGGTTCTAACCTATTAACGTGGGATCGATATGGCGCCGGTAGCCACTCGACTATCGTGATAAAAAAGTGTGATAACGTATAAATATTAGGTTACTGTATTATGTCATACTATACTAGCTACACTCCCTGTCTTCGCACGGGTGCACAACAAAGAAACTAAGATCAAATTTTTTTTTAATTGCATTTGTTCAATTGAACTTGAATCTGTTAATTCGGACAATATATTTGAAGATCTTCTTATTCTCTTCTGTCTCGCTTACTTTTTGTGTATGAAGATTTTTCAAATATTTACTTTCATACAAACCTGACAATTTATATATTTATTCATGACTAGCAGGCCCGGCGGACGTTGTTCTGCCCTGATAATAAAAAGAATTATGCTGATATGCATGAAACGCTTAAGAGGGTTGTTTTTTTTCGATTATTTCAACATTTATCATTATATTTCAACCAATTTGCATAAAAAAACCATGACAAATTATGTACCTAAACCTTCCCCGTGAATTACTCTATCTATTGGTGAAGACCGCTTTTTTTTTCGAACTGACATACCCTGTTGACCCTGAAGTTTCTACAGATTCACCGGACTACAGAGTGAAGGCAGCATTACAATACGTTTAGTAATTATTGAGTTTATCGCGAACATACAGACAGACAGCCGCGGCGGACGACTTTTTTTTATAATATGTAGTGATTAAATACTCTCAAGGTTTTAGAATTACGTATACTTTTACTGTATAATTGTTTTTTTAATAATTTCTATTGTTTTTTAATTAACTCTTAAAGTATTATTGATAATTTTTGTAAAGTATAAATTTAGATTGAGTAAACTTCCCTGTTAGCGCCTTATTAGTCTTGCATTATCACAAAACTTTGGGAAAAAAATATACAGACAGAACTATATATTCATTAGAAATACAATATGCCTTAAAAAAAAAACTTCAAAAATATTCTTTAAAAAAAAAGGGATTTTTTTTATAACCGCCCGAAGCAATTAATTCTCGAATTAACGCGCCGTTGAACATCATTAAGGTAGACTTTGATTCGTTAAATTAAAAGAAAAAATTAATTAACCAATCACGGCCCTGATTACGGGTGTTTGGGACGGTTGAGATTTTTCTCCTACTTTATTATGCACCGTGGTACTTTATTGCTCTCGTTGTCAAATAGGTTAAAAATTGGAGTATGATTTCTATTCAGGTTTTATCACAATCGAAATGTTTTTCTCAAAGTGATTGGTCGAAGCCAACCATTTACTTATTTAAAAAAAAGTATCAAGGCTACCACGTTTGCATAGTAACTTGTTGTTTTACCCGCGACTTCGACCGTGTGAAATTTAGCCAAAAAAAAATCTGTTCGGCGTAAACGTGCGCGTGGAGCGCTATTTTGGTTACTTTTCATCATCAGCATCAGTCTGTAAGAGACACCCACTGCCAGAGGCCTCTTCCTGGTGGAAGGTATTGGCATAATCACCACGCCAGCCCACGACGTATTAGCGTTATGAAACTCCACAGTTCTATATATTTCCCACATACGCTACAAAATCATTTAAGACCTGTTATTATATTATGTTTCAAATATACCTTTATCGAAAATCCTACTTCATTCCCTCTCTTATTGGAAGATGTGTGGTATAAAATAAACTCAGTATACTCCTCTATATTTTCTATTTTTTTTCTCGTTTTAGTAAAGACAGCTGTTGCCCGCAACTCCGTTCTCGTATACTCGAGGTTTGGTTTTATCTGAACTGATTCTGACAGACAGTTAATA
This sequence comes from Antheraea assamensis, assembly GCA_035772565.1. Lineage (NCBI taxonomy): Eukaryota > Metazoa > Arthropoda > Insecta > Lepidoptera > Saturniidae > Antheraea > Antheraea assamensis. The sequence continues at coordinate 1,933,101 of JAQQSE010000010.1, read as the reverse complement.
ACTTCGAGTAAGTTGATCCCTATTTAATGCGGTCGATTCTATTGGTAAGAGTTCAACTTAAATTGGACTTTTTATATGTCCGAAAGCATGTTTTTTTTTTGTAACTTTGCGTTTATATAATCTACCGCTCTCGGTTTTATAAATTTCAGTTAACAAAAATTTCATACTTAGGCGATATATAGTCACGAATGTGATTAAGCCATCAATAAATTAAAAAAAAACAAAAACTAAATCGACAGAGGAACGTTTCTAGAATAGCGTGAATTATTTTCAAAAAATACTAATACTTTTTTGAATTGTAACCAATTGTAATGAAACAATACTAAATGTTAATTTTTTTTTCCGAACTGACTACACTGTTGACTTAGCAAGGCCTCTACAGTTTCACCGGACTACTAAGGGGGGAGCGCTTAAGGCACTCACCCGATTTTATATAGGCAACCAGCACAAGGGTGCACGGCGCGCCTCGACTTGGACTGTCACCAAATATCCCGAGTCTTAAATGTTAAGGGAAGCGTGCCTCAATATACATTAGTGAAAACAGCTTTAAATCCGTTATATTCGGTTAAGTTAAGAGTGCCGAAACGCACAGACAAACAGTTAAAACGCGAAAAAAACTATGTTTTCGTCCTCGGTAACATAGGTATGTACAACGTATATAGATTATTTTTTACTAATATACTATATAATGTACAGAGACGACTGACTCGTATTATATATTTTACTAAAACTGACCACTACGTGGCGCCATATTATATTTTATTGTTATTGTTTTATATTCTAACTAGCTGTTACCCGCGACTAAATCTGTGTAATGTATTATTTTAACACTATATTTTGTGTACAGAGCAAAAAACACATAAACATCACATCGCTTGCCCCATTTCTCCGAGACTAGACAAGTCGCTGAACGTGTGTACTGCTTATAAAAAACCAGTAGTTTCTTAAAACCTTAATAACTTCCACTTTAAATTAATGTAACATAAGTTATTTTATCGTCCTGAATATACCGAAGAACACGTAGGCAAAGTCATAAGAAAAGCTATATATCTCGGATTAATTACTGGTGCAAAAGTATGACGTAAACTTTTTTTTAAATGAAATGGTTATTTAATAATGTTGTACAGATAGTATCGTCGCTCGTTCCATTTAACAATAACGGTGATTTAGTAACACCCTGTTTAGATTTAGGGATCCCCAGGCGCGGTGGACAGCCGTGCGGCTACCAATTGATTTATTTAGGGTTCCGGCTCTCTACCAGGTATGTCACTTAGCGCAAAGTGATTTGATTTTCGCATTCCTGGTATATTTTATGTTTACCATCGTGATTCGATGTGACGCGCTGCGAATGTCTTTAGGTGCCATATATATTGCACCCTTAATAAAGTAAGGGCAGATAATATCGATTTTTTTGGTATTTTAGTTTCTTACAATAGAAGGATTCATTATAAATAGTTCTACAAGGTGTCTCGCATAGAAAACAGTAAACTTTCATGGTAATGACATTGTAAATCAGGGAGTTAGGGCTAATTTTGTAAAAAAACTGTGAATGTCGATTTGTTTTAAAAAAAAACTACTTTTCTAAGTGAAGCCTTTACTTTACTATGAGTGCGATATATTCCAACTGGTGCTGACGTCATTAGTTTTGTCATAATGTAATATTACTATCAATATAAACTTTTGTACTTGTTGTTTATATCATGAGTTTACAAACTAAACTTTATTTTCTGTTCAATAAAGTGTAAATTAGTATGGTAATAAAATTAAAATATATTATCTTTAAATACATTATTTCGATCAACAGAACTATCCTTCATCGTGTAATAATAATTTTGTAATAGTTGAATATCCCTTATTTCTTTAAAAACAATACACAACATCCGAACACTAAAGGCAACATGCTCATTACAGAACAGACACTACATACATATATCTCGAACAAATTCGTAGAGTAACAAAATGGTACGATGAGTCATTGATGCGTGGGAAAAACGCATACATAGAAACTTGATAATATACTTGAAAATAGTCAGAGCGACTATTTTGAATCAACAATATCGTTATAAAAATAATACGTTTCGTATCTTTACCCTTTTTTTACGACGTTATCGGTACCATACACAATTTCTTATTCTTACCGGAGATTCCCGCCCTCCGTATTATTGAGTATATAAGCAGAGTACAGGGTGACCAAGATAGGTATATTCTGAACGTCGCGTCGAAGCGAATATAAAGCGAAACAAAAGAAAGTTGCAGGCGGACTTCAATCACAGAATTTATAAGATGCTATGTAATGTTAAATGTTACCATTGTATATATAAGTTGACAAATATTGACATTTAATATTTATACGATACTAACGTCACTCAATTGTTTTGCCTTCCCGGAACCTCTCCACTAACACTTAAACTTTATAGTATGGTATTAAAGTTCAAATTGACTTTTAAGTATTATTACGATTCGTTTGTATGGGAATTTAGAAACGTGTTGTTATTAGACTTTTTCAGGTAATTTTTACAGATTTTCTCTGCTCAAGACCAGAACCATCCTCGTACTTCAAGAAATATTCTAAAAATAGAATTAGCGAAATCGGTTCAGCGGCTCTCGAAATTTGCGCTCAGCAACACATTCAGCGATTCATTTTTTATATTATTGATAAAAATATAATTTACAATTATCACCTAAGATACACAGCAATGTATCAATTATTGAATAAATAAATTTTAATCCGTAGCTCTAAATTTAAGACCCGTTATAGTGGATATGGTTAGGCGTATATATCCTGTAATCAAGCAAGATCGTTGGGTATCTGTATCCGATTGGATCGCTACAACCATACACGTGATGATAAACGTCTCAGGAAGTACTTGTTAGTTTACCGCGTTTCGGGATTGACCGGTGTATAAGGTTCGCGATGTTGTATCTAAGGCAACAGACCAAGCGGAGGTTCGATTACTTTGACACCCTTGTACTTGTTGCCAAACGGCTGAGTGTCTTAAGCGCTCGTCTTAGTAGTCTGGTGATGCTGTGAATGCCCGTTAGCCCAATAGAAGTAGTCAGTTTAGAAATAAAAAAATAATTGTGTGCAACGAGTGCTTGCTCAACACGATGTGGGTTTTGCTTCTTATTCTCTAGAATATGTTAGTATAATATGTTATCTACGTACATATAAGAAAATCCAAAAATTATTTGAGATAATGATATATCCACATAATATTTTATGTACAAATCATTATCCTAGTGTTTATTTAATTAATAACATATGTGTCCCGGCGTCCGTGTAATACAGACAGTGGCTAACAAAACAGACCGACCGACCTGCAAGCAGTTATACCCAGAAAACTTTGAACCATCTCAATATCGAGGCAGACGGTAGGTAGGTTTGGTCGGTGGTAAAGCTACGCTGAAACTATTACTGGTTTCAGAATGAATGGGTCGGCTCGCCCGGGGTAGTACCACCCTCTCACAGAAAGCCGACGTGAAGTAACAGTGGTTGCACTGTTGCGTTTCGTTCGGTCAGTGAGAGCGCCGGAGGCCCGCATATTTAAAGGGCCGGCAACGCACTTGCGACTCCCTTGGTGTTGCTAGTGTCTATGGACAGCGGTGATCACTAACCATCAGGTGACCTACCTATTCGCTTGCCCCCTATAATATATAAAAAAAAAGACGGCGTAAAAATCATCGACCCTGGCTTCAGCGAACATACCCAACGTTTTAAAGAAGCGAGACAATCACAATTATATCCTGGGGGCATTATTATATATATATTGATATTAAAAAACAAACACTTACAATCTTTAATAACCTCTAAAACAACACTTTCGAAGGGAAATATATTCAATATAAGGCTGAATGGTAACAAACCGGTGTGTGTATGAACGACAGTAATTCATGTTTATGGAATGTTAGCGACCACGTTATAGCAGCATGAATACTGGAGGGGTGGGCATATCTCGGTTAAATTTGATTTAGGTGACGTGTGCCGGGTCGATGAAGTATAGTGGGTTCACTAGAACTTAATGAAAATCATAGTAATATATATGTTCGCCTTTCCACACTAATTTCCAGTATCAATTTATGTATATTAAAAAACAATGTTCATTTTCGTGTTTGTCTTTGTGTTTCCTTATTTCTTCTATAGTATGCAACGGATATCAATATGGTTGTAACTATCATATCTTAGAACGAGTTTCGGAAAGTACGTGTGTTTTATATTCATATAATATTACTTTTACAAAAAAAGAAAAAACAAACCGACTTCAATATCAAGAAATACTAAGGAAACAAGAAGGCATTAAAAATAAAAAAAAATAACTGGACTATTACATTAATCAAATTAAATAAAAATAAAAACTAAGCTTTCATCAAACTACCCTCGAAGTACATCCTTTCTAACAAAAAATGAAGCATCGTTTGCCGTGATATTCGAGTTACTCATTTTTGTTTTTATTTCGAACTGACATACCCTGTTAGTACAAGGGCCTCTACAGATTCACTGGACTACCGCGAGTTATTCGTCCATTTGTCGCTCATATATTTAATGCAAAATTAAGATTTGTATGTTTACTCATGGGTGTCATTGTTAGAACTGAACCAAATTGATATGGGACCATACGGGAAGCACCAGCTTTCAAATAATAATAAAAAAAATCATTAAAATCTGTTTACCCAATCCAAAGTTATTAGGTAACAAACATTAAAAAAGAAAACAGACGAATTGATAACCTCCTCCTTTTTTGAAGTCGGTTAAAAAGAGAAAAAAAAGAGTACATATTCTACTAGAATCGTAAGAAAGAGTTTTCTGCCTCTTACATTGGTGACACGGGCTAAATTTTAAGAGAGACATGAGAATAATGTACTACAGAATTCTTCATCTGAAAAATACATACAAAAAAGTCAATGATATATATATATACTTTCTAAGGATAATGCACAGTAATCATTTTTATCTTTCACGCAGGTATTATTAAAGATAATTGGTATTTTAACACGTTATTTTAACAAATATGATATGTAGTAACCCTTATACAGTCAAATACTATAGTTATATTGTGTATTTAATATTGACCAGAATACTCTTTACAACATATAACTTCAAAGAACATTTTAAAAGATATAGCAGATTCAAAACTGTATGCAATAATAGAAAAAATCGGTTGTTTATGTTTATACGAAACTTCTTTGACATGTGTGAAATATCAATGCGTAATCGCTAACGCTAGTTACATATAAAATTCAAGCGTGCGTGTGTTCGTAATTCTTGTCCTCCTAAACTACTTGGTCAATTTTGTAAACAATATAACTATACTGTCACCTGGTCGGTTAGCCATAATTGGTAATATGGTATATAAGACGCTGTTGTCGAGATCCAGATTTTTTTGAACGAAGTTCCTTAAAACTGCTTGCAACAGATATTGATTGGTATAAATCATCACTTAAGGAAAAAACATTATGTTCCTCTGTTTTTATCACGTTATGTGCGTGTAAAGCTTTTTTCGTACATGACGAAAATATACAATTGCAAAGTATAATATTATATTAAATTCGGAGTTAAACAAAAAGTGTAAACAACTTCGATTCTGGTCGGGGTACCTAAATACATTTTTTTGTTTTAATTTTCAAGCCAATTTATTGTTATTTCTAATATGACAAAACATACAATCCGATACTCTCAGCCTCCCCGTATATATCTTTTTTATTTAATTGTTAATAATTTATTAAGGTCTTGGGCAGGACAACGTCCGCGTACCGGGTCCGGTAGTTATATTATAAGCACGACAGTACTTCTGTTTGTCATCTGTTTAGTAGATAATAAACCTTTAAATTGATTACATTAAATTTCGCTAAAGACATAACCTGTGACCTGAAGACGGATAAAAACTTCCTATCGTCCTGAATATATCGAAAAATATGCAGACGAAGTCTTTGGAAAAAATTAGCATAAGAAAATAATGTATAAGGTGGAATTATATCTGGAGACAATTCAGTACAATATACCCTTGAAAACATACACATAATCGGAAGCGAGTCGCGGCGTCAGCCGGCTTGTAGCAAGGTGGGGAGTTTCACCCTGAGCGATGGGTATTGACTCGCACGATGGTAACGACTCCCATCTGCTACTAATTTCCCGGCGGTCTTCGCTGTTAAATTTAAAGGAAATTTATTTTAACGACCTTTTACAAAATATAAACTATGACTTCAAATCGATTATTATTTTCTTTCTCGTTTAACCTAACTGTTTAATAGTTTCTCTTTTTGTTTGTTTGTTACGCTTTACGTTTTGAATATGTATATGTTGCCCATACCGTACAGACAACGACATAGAATACCTTTGCAACAAGAAAGGAGTTACTGTTCCCGACAAAAGAGACTCAGATATTAATGCGACTGAAGTCACGGGCAAAAGTTAGTCTTACAATATTTATCTGGGGCATCTTTTTATTGTAACAAAGCGATGGCACAGAACTTGACGGTAACAATGGTATAAGTCAAAACAACGGCGACCACCGACAGGTTATCAATCACCGACCGCCGAGTGAACCCGAAATGCTATGAATTAAAAAAGCATCACTGTACCGAGTTAATCGCCATGTGTTTGGGTATCGAACCAAGAAATTGCAACACCGTTTGACCGTTCAAGATGTATTACAACTCGCCATTAGATGTCGCTTTAGTACATTAACATATACCGTTCAACTAATAATATTTACACTACATCAATTTTACTGAACTGAACTATTTATTACAAATAATATAAAATACTTATGGAGACGCTCGCACTATTATTATTATTATTTACATTTAAAATATCAGAAGTTAGTCATTAGTTCGTATATTTACTATAATAACCACTATACTGTTTAAGATATTGTGAAGATAAGGGCATATATTATTTTCCTTTCTCAAAAATTGCCAATTTAATATGACTCGTGGCGCTAGTGTTACAGTTGTCCTACATCGCGCTATGGTTACGTTACATTCTCAATCATAAATACTTCACACAAACACTGATATCTGCAGTGCCATAACATATACAGCCCGTTTCGAGGATATTGCAATACATTTTTTGGGAATACCTCATAACCTTAACGTTGTGAGGTATCCGATAAATACAACAGCAACTTGATTATTGTGTAATTGTTAAAATCTACATAAACCATTTGACAATGAATCTCTGTTGTTTAGAGGTTAATTAGAACTATTTAGCAAAAAAATTAAGCAATATTTAAAATATTAATTTATTCAAAACAACAAAATAAATGTATAAACAACCAGAATAGGTGACATCTAGCGTAAAATTGAAGGAATACTGAGTGAAACGATATGATATAATATTTATTCTGTGGAAACTCGTATATGATTAGTTTGAAGCAATTGTGATGACAATAAAAATCTTTCATAATAACAATCATCGTTGAATGATTTGGAGATTCATTCATATCTTGATCATAGTAACAAAATCTTTCACTCGTTGGTAGTCTCACCCCGATAAGAATGATATGTAGCATTATTATTTGCACAATCAAACGCACAGTCATCACATCGGTTCTGAGGGTGGCTGCCAATATTTTCTTATATTTCCAAACAAACAATTGTACTTCTATGAATGCTAGTAAATGTCGCTTGTTTTTACTATAATTATATACAACTCGGAACGAGATGTTTTTTTTTTCGAACTGACTATACACCATTGTCGTGATGGGCCTTCACAGCTTCACCGGACTGAATACAGATGTACCTAAACGTGATACTATAGCGAGTGTTATACTTAGTGTATAGGGATCGCGATCCGGATTACTAGTCAGGTGGACGGTTAGAAGCTAAGTCCTCCTATTATTCATTCTTCCGCGACTTCGCTATCGTGAATATGGCTTACTCATCTCAAAGGAACTCCGTGGTTGACTGTGGCCTATCTTTTATTTTCATTTTTTATTAACCATTTTATCGGTTAAGTTATCCTTATTAATGTTTAGCATTACTGCGTAACCCGCATGAAACAGCGTACACCTGCTTAGCCTAGGTAATAATACTCTGAAAACTTCTATATCGAACAGTAAAAATTCCATTAGAATCGGTCCAGCCGTTTCGGAAATTAGCTCAGATGAACAACAACCAATTAAGTTTTATTCGTTTGTATATATTGTCGCGTATAAAGTCGCTACCGGCTTCTAGTGTTCACAGAAACTATTATTATTATCTGTAGGTATTATAAAATTAATATTCTCATTTCATACCTACTTGGACAGAGGTCAATTGTATTAACTTTATTCAGTTGTGGTACGACAGAATTTTAATTTTTCAACAAAAGTATTAAAAAAAAATCGAAATAATTCATAAATGTTATTTATCTATCTATGCACTGCTGTAAATGTATAAATTGGAAAACTGTTTGACCGTTCATGATGTATTAGAACTCGCTATTAGATGTCGCTTTAGCACATTAACACATACCGTTCAACTAATAATATTTACACTGCATCAATTTTACTGAACTCTGAACTATTTATTACAAATAATATAAAATACTTATGGAGACGCTCGCACTATTATTATTATTTAGATTTAAAATATCAGAAGTTAGTCAGTAGTTCGTATATTTACTATAATAACCATTATTCTTTTTAAGATATTGTGAAAATTAGAACATCTATTATTTTCCTTTCTCAACATTGCCAATTTTATATGACTCGTGGCGCTAGTGTTACAGTTGTCCTACATCGCGCTATGGTTACGTTACATTCTCAATCATAAATACTTCACTCAACTAATGATGTCTAAACATTAGTAAACAAATACATCGCGTATTGAGGAATAACTGCGATACATTTTTTGGGAAGTACCTCATAACCCTTTACATTATGAGGTATCCGATAAATACAACGCAAACGTGATTACTGTATAATTGTTAAATCTATACATAAACTATTTGGCAATGAATTTGCGTTGTTCACAAAATTAATTAGAAAAGGAATTAGGGCTATTTAAAAAAATATGCAAATATATATTATTTCAAAAAAAAAATGTAAAAAAACAAAATATATAGCAGTGTCATCTAGCATAAAAATGAAGGACTACTTAGTGAAATGCAAATATAAAATTTGTCTCGAGGTGAAATCATTTTTATTCTTTGGAAACTTGTATATGTTTAGTTTGAAACAATTGTGGAGACAATAAAAATCTTTCAGAGTAACAATCATCGTTTATTGATTTGGAGATTCATTCATATCTTTATGAACAGCATTCAGAAAATGCTGTCACTCGTGGGTAGTCACCCCGATAAGAATAAAATGTAGAACTATTATTTGCACATGCACGGTCATCACATCGGTTCAGAGGATGGCCGGCAATATCTTCTCATATATTTCCATACAAAAACTTGCCCGTCTACGAGTGTTAGTAAATATCGCTTGGACATCCCAAGGAAATAAGCAAGCCTATTAAACGCTTGGCCTGCGGCTCCTCTCGCGTTTTTTTATTATTTCTTATATAGAAAATATATGAAGATTTACAATCCCCATCATATTCAATTATTAGTCGATCTTACTTATTTAAAGTTTGAAATTCAATTTTTGTTATTAGTTGAAAATCCGTTTACCTTACATACAAATAATATTTCCTCAGACCGATTTTTACATATTTATTAAATTTATAATTCCTTTGGCGCGTTTGGAAAAAAAAATACGAATTGAATTTTTACGACGTGCGCGTACACTGACACCTATTAGCAACAACATGAAGCTTGTAATTGGATTTCAAGCTTTTGTGAGAACTGGTGATTATATTCTAGTTAGTTATTCTAATATATATGAATCTACAACACGTGTAGTCCGGTAGAACTGTAGCCGCCTTGCCAGGCTAACAGTGTAGGTCAGTTCGAAAAAAAAAAAAGTTGTACATGTTGTATTTGGTGGAGAATAATTATTTTTTGTGAGTATTCGTGATGAAAGAGGTTTTTTTATATTGTAAGCGTTTTAAGTGGGTTTATAGATTTGAGATTAACTGTTGACATGTATTCTTCTTAATTGCTTACATTATAAATTATTATTATTTGATAAATACTTCTTATCGGTATCTTACTTGATGCTCTATACAGATGTGTAAAAAAAAAACAATTTTAAAGCCTTTGAAAGTCAACTATTATTAAAACCTTTAAATTAATTACATATTGTTTATATTTGTAAATATAAATTGTATTTAATGTCTTTTTTCAGCTAAAAAAGTATAACTTCTTACGTGCGTATATAACATACACAAACACATACGTTTTTTAAGAAAAATAATTTTGATCAGTAGATGGCGCTAGTGGTGTAATAAAGATTAGATTCGTTCACACTGACGACCGTGTTATTATGGTGATTATTATTAAAGAACGAAATTATATGTTAACGTCGGTGCATACCAATTGGAGAAACTAGAACCAGCGCGTATCTGTCAAGCGGCAGATCTATCTCTGGTTCGTTCATTTAGTCGCCATAGCTTAGTGACCACATACATTATGGAAGTTGTACACAGTTATTGTTAAAAATATTTATACTTCAGTTTTCTACTATAATAAAACGCCTTAATAAAACGCCTTTAATACTTTTACCGAGTTTGATTTAGTTTCGTTAAATTTTATTATTTTTGCTTAGTCCTGACTGAAAAACGTAATGAAAATAATTCTAATAAGTTCTCTGTCTGTTTGTAAAAAACCTCCTCGAAATTGGTTCTTCTGTTTCTGAGATTAACCCGGAGTAAATGAGCGATTTAATTGAAAAAATCTCAGGAAATACATACTCGATGTTAGTCAGTAACTAACGGTAATAAATATATTCGTCTATTAGAATATACTTATATACCTACGCTAGTATATATAATCGCTGTGTATACAAGTCTCGCAAAGTAAACCGTATCCGTCCGAACACCGGCATCGGTTCATCCAATTAGAATGTTAAACCAACATCAAGATGAACTGAATATTGTTTGCATAGTACAATGCAGGCAGGCCCGAGCTTCATACATTCAATATTAGAGAGCGATCAGAGGGTGCCCCGGGCTCTTGCGCGAGTCAACACACCTTACAACTATCCCGTCATAATAAAAACAATGTTAAAACATTTCCTGTGAATTTAAAAATAAACTACAAGTTATTCATTGATACGACATAAAATAAATGCATTAATCGGAACAGTAATACCTAATGTTATAATAATAACTAAAGAACCTAGTAACCGAATGTTTTTGCCTAGTACATATAATCAATATTGAAGGGCTGTCCTTAAAAAGTGCTCGACCGATTCTGACTAGACTTTTACTGGCAGTTAGAGAACTTTTCGGAGTACTATCAAGGGTACATATCATAACGCTGTTTATACGGGGTAATCGGTGATGATAAAATTTAATATAGGTAAATATAAAATCGGTAAATCTTTTGTAGAATGTAAAATAATGAAATTACTTTTTACGAGAACGAATCAGTAAATATATTATACATACGTTATATGTAAATTCTAATCTAAAATTACAAACTTATTGTAAGTAATTTGTATAAAAGTTAAAGAATATATATTGAACAACAATGGAAGGGAAGCACGTAGTATAAACCAAACCCGATTGTTTTGAATATCTGTGCCTTCGTATGTGACGTCGCATCGCGAAGCGTTTCTCCCCGCGGGCGATTTTCAGATTAAATTTTAATGTATATCACACACATACACTAGGTAAAAGTTTTCATTAAATTATTTCGAAAGTATTCATTAATTAAAATGATTTTGTAAAGCTTTTTTTCGTACGAATATAATCCTATTATAAATATTATTATTATTATTATTATAGCCGAGAAAGTTTGTGTGAATGGATTTATACTTCTTACTATTTAATATAAAAAAAATACTAAAAGGATTTTCATGAGACTATAGAATAATTAAACGATAAAATTGTACATCAAAATGACACAGTCTTATGTCCTGTCGTTTTGTGAACATGTGGAATCGCCATCCGGCCAGTGTGTTCCCCGACCTCTTACGATATCGGGTCCTTCAAACGAGGAATAAAGAGGCATTTTTACAGGTCATGGGCATGATAACGGTGACTGACGCTGATGTTCAACGTCGACAGTCGCAGCACAACCATACATATATAGTATACATGTTCTACTGTTGATATACATATTATACCGATGTTGTTGTATCTTGGATAATTTCTACCGCCTTGTAGTTAAGATTAATAATGTTGAGGACATATAACAACTGAACTCCGACGCTTTACTATTCTCGTGAAACGATTGTTAAAACAAATCGTATCGTTTGAAAATTGTAATTCTTTATTATCATATTATTCTAATTACCAAAAAAATGACTAGAAAATCAATATGGTCCTCTGCGCTTTTTTTTTTTAAATTTAAATATATATATCTTTATATTCAAAACTTCAAGCAATGATACATGAATAACAACATTACAAGGCAGTAGACATGTTAATGATCCGATTTAACCTAAATGTTAGTAAAATTATTAGAGTAAGTTTATAATAGTTGCTGGACAAATATAATATTCCCTTATAATTGACTGTTACTGAACAGTAAAGCATTTTTTTTTCTCGAATAGACTGATTGCTGTTTGCTTAAACTCCTCGATAGCTTCACCATGATTCATGGCAAGTGCTGAACACAATCGGCTGGAAATATGGCTATCCCAACGGTGGTGATTGGATGATCGTTGTTGTGGCCTTTTGTCATATGCATTAAATCTAATTAGCAATAACTAATTACATATTTGATGCATGTCAGGTATTTAATCTATTTTTTACTCTAATCTTATCAGTTGATCGAACAATTCTTGATTTGTCTCACTAACCAAAGGAATAAAAAACAAGGTCCCTTAAATAGCACGTGTACTTACCGTGTAAGTGTGCAGTTGCAGCTGACGTACTGATGTATTCAAGCAGTAGTTAGTATGAAGCAAGAAATGTTAGAGTTACAGTATTCTAATCAACTAATTTTTGGATCCAGCCTAAGGACAGCCTTCTCAACATCACTTTACAGGTTTTCATGAGCATTAAAAACCAAATAGACCAACGATAGACCTCGCATTATTTTCTTCAAGATGTTAAAATAAAGCAAATGCATAAATAACTCGTTACATATTCCATTTGTAATCTCACTACGAAGTTGCATGTGAAATTGTAAATATACACATCTGAAGCGCTTGAAATTGAATCAACTAACATGTACCTAAGTGGATGTAGACATATTACAGTGAACTGCAATGAAAGCTGGAGTATGCTGCAGCGCTAAGTCGAGCTCCGCCGTGATTTAATACTGCAGTAGTACGCCGTACGTTATATCCTCAAGGGGCCCGACCACCCTGCGGACCCGAGTAAAGCTGAAACAGCTTATTCTATTACAATTAACTTTTACCTGTCCTTTAGAAGGAATAGCTAGTCTCAGTTAAGTCGTTTAAAGTTGAATGAATCGCCATCATAAAATAAATCTTTTCTAAGAGAATTACTAAGTCTTCAAGTTCAGTTATGGCTTGGTGTTTTGTTGTTTCCGATATCAAACCCTTTTGTTGTTTAACATTTGAAAATGTTAAATTGTAAATAATAAAGGAAAATACATAATTTTATCGAAATTAATATGTATGAACATTATTCATTTGAATCAGTTTCCAACTCTATACGTATTCCGTGGACTGCTGAAGGAAACCCTTTAGTCTAATCCAAGGAATTATTAAATACACTCGTACATTTGAACAATAAAACAACAGATATTCGTTACTAATGTTTCTATTTTCAATTTATTGTTTATTGGTTTCAGAAATAGATTGTCTCGTTTATTTTTATTATTAATTATTTAATAATAATAATAGTAATTAAGAATTAATAATCGCAACGTGATCATCTCGAAATTCTATTTAAAGTTATTACTGACATAATTTATGTATGAACAGAATTACAAGTTCGGAATAATTCACAAACGTACAACTTAAGTTTATTTATTTGAATTGAAGAATACATATAATTGTTATTAAAATAATAGGCTAATATTATTGGACCATCACTTCTTCAAAGATCTGCAACGTCCTAGATAGCTAGGCGTTTATCCTATAATATCAATTTTAATGGCAATTAATCCAAAAAATTGCCTAATTAATGCAACTGCATGTGTTAGAGAGAGAGAGAGAGAGAGAGAGAGAGAGCGAGAGAGTGAGTGAAAGGAAAGAAAGTGAATTTGACAAGCGACTCGCAAAAAGCGTATATTCTGAAGTGTTTAAGAAAACTGAAGGAGGCAAAAAACAGGATATGGAGATAAAACAATACAACACTTCTGAACAAATTAGCAGGGGCTCGTGTAATAATTGATCAGACATATTGCAAATAAAGAGTTGCAAAATTTAGGGCTTTAATTTAATCCGGTACCTGTAGCGTGACCAACAACACTTGCTTGCATCTTTCATATAAGAAGACTGATATGCAAATGAACAAAGAAGAGGTACGAGTATTAATGGTCGACGTAATGTTTTGTGCGTTCGTGGCGTTCACGAAAATGTTGATAAATACAATTTAAACATTAATTACGAGTCGAAAATTATATAGGAACGGAATTGGAGAGATGAACAACTAGATACTGCTCAGCTTACAGCAGTAAGTCTAGATTCACTACATAGAACTTCCTGACAAAATGCAGGCGAACAACACACATAGACAAATTATATAGAAGAGAACAGAAAGTTAAAATAGCAAATGACGGATATTTATCAACAAACAATGTTCTTATACTATGTACTGGTCAGTGTGAAACTAGAAGAAGGGGGATCTCCAAAGTCTATTTATAGAATAATAGAAAGAAATATTAGTCGCAGGAATAGCAATAGACACTCAAAACGAGGATGCAGCACGAAGTATTGATTAATAATAAAGAGAGAAGCTTACTATTTCTTATCGCATGAAAAATATAAATACTTTAATATGATTTATAGTAAACTGCAAAACAAAAGATCTGGATTTCAATTAGACATTGCATTGTTCGCGTAATGAACTGATATCTTTTTGATAATTATGCTATAGAATTAATCAATAAGCTTCGAGGTAATTAATACAAGTGTTGAGGTAAAAAGCGACTAGTGGACCTTGGCCGTAAGTAACGTAATCTCTAACCAACATTATACAACTAAATACCACTGTCAAAAAAATCCATGTCGATTCTTCCCTGTTTTGTATGTTTTTTTTTTTTTAAATTAAACGTTGGTATATTTTTTTATGTATTACATTTTTTTTTTTTGAGTTAATTATACAAGATCAAGTTGTTTCTAATTACTAAAACAAAATAGTTACCGTCATCGCCAAACTTTTTGGCCGCTCTGAATTTCCTACAATAATACTATGATATTTTCAATCCCAAGGAAGGTTGATGTCATGCAGGCAGTATCGTATATGTCGTACCGACTCTACTCAGGTGGGATAAGGGTAAGAAGAGCAATAATATTTTATCTTTGCTTCGTATTCAAACATTTGAGACTATATAACGCGCAAGCCCGACCTTACGGGTATATTCAGAGCGTCCAAAGTTTAATGAGGACTGAACTCTCCTCGAACGGTTATAATATTATGAAAGGTGAAGAATCAAGCAACGCAAGGTTCTTTTACATTTTCTCCCAAAGTAACTTCGTAAATACATTAGTAATTCGCTGTATTAAATAATGTATATATTTACACTTATGTTCATTTATTAAATAATATAATAAAACAAATGACTAGATAATAAAAAGCAAGAGCACATTTGTCTTTGGTGAATTGTAGTTACATAATTAATAATTTTAAATATCGAAATCTAGATTGCACGTTTCATTAAACCTTAATTCTTTTATAAACTACTATATATTTACAAAATACGTTTTAAAAATATTATTTATAATTTGCAAACATTTTGTCTTTTTTTTTTATAATATTATTATTTATATGTTCGTTAAGCGGTGCCGCCTATCACCTTGTCGGATTCATGTTTAATGGAAAGTAAAAAAACAAAATCGACAAAAAACGTCATGTATAAAATTAATTAGAACATTTTTTTTTCGTAACTTATAATTATATTATGGCATAGATAAAAAAAATAAACTATACGCTACTTTATCACAATCATGCTGAAAAGTGTTAGAAAAAAAAAATACGATTTTCATGAATCCCTCTGCGTTGTACTAGTTCCACGTTTGATTTAGTAACTATTCATATGTAATTGAAGTAATACCTAATTATAAAATCGAAACATGAGCTATATACATATGAATTTTTAATACTATTTTGGCTAAATGTCACTAATAATCCCTTATTCTAAAATTGTGCCATCGTGTGAGAAACGTTACTACTTCAGTAAAAGAAGGGGGGGGGGAAAAAAACAATACTAGAAATTAAAATGACTCAAATAATATGGTAAACAATATTTACAAATTATATATGTAAAAAAGAAACAATAGTTACAATCTTATAATTATTTTGTACAATTTTATATTTATAACAAAAACCATTCTGTAATAACAATACTTAAACCTTATATCTACTGTGAGCTTATTAAAGGTATTTAATATCTATATATAAGAGAGAGAGAGAAAGAGCAATTCTTTACACGAAAACTGTTCTTCTACACAGGCTGTTTAACATTCACACGTTTGTACATAAACACCTTAAATATGCCCACAGTGGAATATAGCGCGTAGTCAATGTACCGAGCGGACGACGTATGGCGTCCTTTTGGACTCTGCATCATGCAGCGATGAAAATTCTAATATTAAACACAGAATATCGATTATTTGCAAGGCACATTCTCTTTAAAATCCTGTTCAACGTGTATAATTCAATGCTCCGAAAGCATCATACGTCGGCACATATAAACACAAAGGGCCAGCTCGAAACGACTTCTATTCGTTGTACTGACATGTGTTTTCGTGTGTATAATCGATTACATACCCTGTGTCTGTCTCGAAAAATATACGAGAAGTCATAAAGAGTACGAAAAACGAAACTGCTCGCGTTTGTAACATTTACATTTTTGTGTGGGTACATGTTGTGTTTGAATCAATAGTTGTTAAGGAATGAGAGAAGTTTCTTCGTTGAATATTGCTTTCGAAAAGTCCGGCAATAGTGCTGGACACGCCGGCAGTGATCGCGGTGCGGCGAGCCTTTCAGTAGCCGTAGCCAGCTCCCGGGTAGAGAAGCGCCGCGCCGCCTCCCGCCGGTCAGTGTTGCGCCGCGAACTTCATACGTTTTTGTTTCTGCCTTTGGTTACAGAACCATACTCTGACTACGTTTTTCTTCAAGTCTAACTTCTCCGCGATCGCTGTTATCTTCTCTCCCGACGGCCGTGGCTGCACAGCAAAATACGCTTCTAGGCTTCTTTTCTCCGGCGCCGCTATAGATGTCCTCTTTCTTTTTTTCTCACCGGCTGGCAATACGCTTGGCGCGTCGGGATCCCGCCTTTTGTTCTTTGCTTGTGCCTCCGCTTCCTCGAGCCACGCCTGTAGGATCGGTTTTAACGCTATCATATTGTTGTGACTGAGGGTGAGGCTCTCGAAGCGGCAGATGGTACTCTGTGATAATGCTCCAACACCTGGTAATTTTAAATTTGCGAGAGCCTTTCCGACGTCCGCCTGTGTGACTCCCAGTTTGATTCTTCTTTGTTTAAACCTCTCTGCAAACGCTTCAAGCTCTCTTGGATCTGTGTCGGTGTCCGGATGGAGTGTAGCCGCCGGATGACCTAGGTGAGCCGGCGGAGCATGCCCCAACCCGCTGGCGTGGTGGTGGTGATTCATGACGTGGTTCATAGCGCCGTAGCCGTGGAGCTGGTGATGTCCAGGCGCGCCCTCTCCCATCGGTGCAAGCGTTGTCATCGATGAGGACGTCAGCGGATCCAGCATGTCCAAGCCCTCCATGCCATGGTGACCCATCTGAGAAAAGAAGGGCTTCTTGTAACACGTTTTAATCATACTGTCAAAGGTTGAAATGTGAAGTGGATTAGTACAGTTTATAAATTGTTATAGAAGTTTGAATTAACTTTTACATTTATGTTAAATCGTACGTTGGATTGTAATGGGGTTGGGGCGGGGACAATACCGGCACCCGGGGATGATATGGAAACGTAAACAATAATCTTTGTGCAGATTTGCACTCATTCTTTATGAGGGTAAACACTTGTTTTTGCATGGGGTGTTGTGACGTTGATTGGGAGCGAGTGTTCTGCCAATATGCTTAAGTTGTTGGCCGGCTTTGTTGGGTAAATGAATGTTTGACGTGCGGGGTCGACATCATACGGCCTTTATTGTTTGAATATTTTTATCTATTCCATTGAGTATTGCTATTGTTACATATAGACATAACTAGAATGTGTAAAATAGTGATTATTTTAACGACATATTATATTATATATAATATTATACATCTGTAGGTGAATTACTGATGCAAACTTTTGAAGTTACGTTTTGCCAAAATATCGAGCATCGATTTATATTTCTGCAACATATGATAAAGAAAGGAATATTTTACTTGACTAAGAATTATAAAAAAAAAAAAAACAATATTTAAGGTTTTATTCAAGAGAATAAATTGATATTCCAGAAAAGTAACTTTTATATTTTTTTTATAATTGTTTCTTAGCAAAAATGAATCGTGAAATTTTCTGTCGATTCAATTTTCATCTCGAATAATTTTCGAAAGGATAAATTTATCGCCAAATTATAAAGTTTTATGGACCGTTTAATTCTCAACCTGAATATTATATAAATGAATGAATGAATATGAATAATATAGCAAAATAAAGAAGTGTATATACTATTGGAATGAGGAAAATCTGAAAATTGCAAAAAGTGGAAGTAATGAGGATGAAGCTCGTACGTACACTTACCAAATGATATATACTTTAACATTAAGTTTTAAACTATTTTAAAGTACCTAACGATTATTTATAGCGCATTAGCACATATAAACCCATTAAAGAAACAAATTTAAAAAGATTAAAGTTCACGTCAATCCATCATATCTATCCAATATTTTTAGTAAGACATAACATAAGCTCAGTAAATACTACATAAAAAAAAAAAAACATTCTTAACTTTAAGTTTCCAGTAGTAACTATAAAGTATAGCGGGTCAGTTTGCATTACGTTTCTAGCGATGTAATAATTCAAACGACAAATAAAAGATAAATTGTGGTGTCCAGGGCTGGGTGGCGGGTTACGCGGGTTACGTGATGCACGCGCGTGCTCGCCCCGGTAATGGTGATATAGTAACCCTCAGGGAGCGCTACGTCTCGTACGGTACCCCTGATGGAACTGTTAGCGTTTGTCCTGCCGCGAAACATGTCTTATCGTAGGACTAATTTAATGTTATAGAAGAATTTATTTTATTAACTATTCACCTAACTACAAACAAACCCGGTCACATTTGGTTGTTTGTATTTTACTTTAGTTTTTCATATCATACACAATAACGTGGTTGGATAGAAATATAATAATATATTGTCCATACTACGACACGCAATAGCGAAACCGTCAAATGTGTTTAAACGCCATCTACCGGGTCACTTTAGGTAATAAATTATTAGCTGTAAATATTTGATATTTCTTATAATCAAATTGGTTTTTATTTAAATAAGTTTATGTTTCTAATTTTTAAGTTTGGAAGTTAATTTTAGGGAGAATTAAGTGACTTTTGTGTCTTGACTTTTTTAACAACCCATCATCCACCATAAGTTGCTTTGTTTTTCACAAAATTGACGATCGGATGATCTCGGAATGTAATACGCATAAGCGTGTCAAATTACCAGCTGTTACGCGTAGTGCAACCTTTTAACTTCTACTTCAAGAATGCCTCGGATTTTATTCGAAGAGATTAATTAGGTAATTTAATACTTTGTGAAAATCTTCGTATCTGCCTTTGATCTTTTGGACTTGATGCAGAAGAAGTCTAGCATCAGTTCACTTGATAATTTTGTAAGATATGCAATGATTAATTTCAATGCATTCAATAGACTTTAAAATGTCTCTTTTACTTCCTTCTAAATTATGACATGTCTAATTTTGGTGACTTTCTAATATACAATATTAACATGCTCGTGCAATGTGTCAACGGGAAGGAAATGGACCTCATAGTAAATTATTATATTAAAAGGGTCTTGTATCACTCTCTTTCGTAATATGTGGTAAATTTAGAATATACTTGTACGAAAAAAAAAAAAAACAAGTGTACAGTGGTCGCAATCATATTAGTCACGATTGCCATGGCAATAAAAATATACACCACAAAGGACATTTTTATAGGTATCTTAATTTAGCACATTGAATCAATCAAAACTCCAAACTTACTATATTTTAACGTATGTGCGTGTGTATACGCACCTATAAACTATTAACAATTTGTACAGCCGCATGGAACTCCCCTATAGACATGGGTGCGCGTATGTCCTTGTAATAATAAGGGATGTAATGTACGAGTGTTAGTGGTGTAGATTAACCGCTTTCAAATATATCGATAGAATGATTACTAAAAATATAATTGTATTTCGAGTCGATAATTCAATTTTATTAAATTTATCGAATACTTACAATATCAATGAAATGAGACTACATAAACTTACTACAAAAAATAAGAGGCCGGAGAACATATTATTAATTGTTATATTATTTCTAATTACAAAGAGTCCGTAACGGTTTTGTAAACGTTCGGATATTAATGGAATCGAATTTTAAATAATAACAATTAATTCTTTTATTTTATATATTTTTGGCTTCATTTAATAAGTTGATGTTGTTATATATATTTTCATTTCATTTTGATAATTAGTATTATTATTTATATACTTGTTAATACTGTTTAATGTTTGTTTTTTATTTTTTATTCTTTATAGGTTAACGTTTTGACCACAATCTCATCTGATATTAAATGATAATGTGGCCTAAGATGGTAAGTCACGTTTAACCTAGAGGGAGACTGGCTCCCAAGTGCCAGCTGCCAGAACACGCCAACAGGTGCTTGGCGACAGATTTTCAACTTGAGTGTAATTAGCTAATTAGGCGGACTTTGAAAAACGCCAACTACCATGCTGTGGTTTCATCACGGTGTTTTTGTTTCACCGAAAGCTTCGACTCAGTTGCTAGGATTTGAACCCACTTCCTTCGGTACTGTGTTCGAACACGCTAACAACTGAGCCATCATCGCTAATTGGATTAATCACGCATTGCATCAATGAAGCAATATAAATATGGATGGGTTATATTCTACACATACTTAATTACTATAAT
The DNA here is from genome assembly GCA_035772565.1 of Antheraea assamensis. NCBI lineage: Eukaryota > Metazoa > Arthropoda > Insecta > Lepidoptera > Saturniidae > Antheraea > Antheraea assamensis. The sequence continues at coordinate 1,911,839 of JAQQSE010000010.1, read as the reverse complement.
AACGAGAACGACAGTAAGGATAAAGAAAAATTTTTGTTTTTAAGTGAAAATAATTTCTATCTATATCGGTAATTGAATGGGGCCATCACTATTAACATTGCAAGTGGATATCAAACAAATTATACTCCTTTAATATTGATTTGTATCACAACGTTATGATTTGAACAAGTGGCTGAATTTATTCCGGTGCGTTACTCGTGGCCACTAAAACTGCGGGGAGTAAAATTATACCGAATTTATTTAACACGTAGTGGTTCGCCCTTATAAATGAATTTAATAACTGCGTTCCAGATTATGAGATGTGCTTCTGGCCTGCATGTCATTGATCGAGTACGGAGCAAGCAGACGCTTTGCTAGAACTATATCAATTGTCATTTCGACTTGTAAAGAAGGAAAACTTTGACTCAAAGAATACATTATAAAATTAATAGGCATACCGCTAATTATATGTAATAGAAAATTACGCATTGAATAACGCAAATATTTATCGGAGAAGATCACTTTATAAAACCGCAACAAAATATATTCAACTACGCGTTGGACATCGTAAAACACATTGGATACCTTGCAGCTAACAGTGAGAATCCTGAGACGCCGTTGCTTCGTATGAGGTGCTGAGTTTGCAGGTTAGTTCACGCTTTTTGTTTGGGGTATTTGTTATTATATTTAATTAGAGGTAAGATCACTTACCGCTCCAGGCTCTCTTCCTTTCACGCGTTTTTTATATATTTTTACTTTCACCGCATCCCACCGGGTGGGACCTATTTACACGGTTCCACCAGCCCCTTCACGTAGCTTGATATGCTTTTAATGTTGTTTATATATAAAGTGAGGTTTTTTATTTATTGGCCCTTAATTGTTTTCACATACTTTGAAAGCTTAACAAGTTTTTATCAGTACAAACGCGTGGGGTTTTTATTTAGCACATCTTGTACAACATATGGAACATGGATCGTTTCACTTTCAAGACAGCGGTAATGAAATCTTGAGTCAAATCTAGTAATTTGGTTAATGTTTTCTTTGGAGTTCTTTCAGTGATAAAAAAAACCTATATTGTTTCCGAGTGACACATACTATACTGTCTTGTTATTAAGTTTCATACTATAAGTAATACGTAGCAGTATTAGCGTAGTTCTGTAGGTGGTAGAGCTACGCTGAAGTTATTACTGGTTTCAGCATGAATGGGTCGGCTCGCCCGGGGTAGTACCACCCTCTCACAGAAAACCGACGTGAAGTAACAGTGCTTGCACTGTTGCGTTTCGTTCGGTCAGTGAGAGCGCCGGAGGCCCACGTATTTAAAAGGCCGGCAACGCACTTGCGACTCCCCTGGTGTTGCTAGTGTCTATGGACGGCGGTGATCACTTACCATCAGGTGACCCGCCTGTTCGTTTGCCCCCTATAATATAAAAAAAAAAAAAAAAAAAAAAAAATTATCAGGTGTTCATTTTTACTCAAGGCGTTTTCTTATACCATCAGCCGATAGTCTTACTAATCGAATTGATATAAGTAAATACACATGAATTCCGACAAATTTGATCGATAATTCGACGACTATTATAAACTATTTATGCTTGCCATTATCATTATTATTATATTATTATTATTATATTTGCTATTATTCTTATTTAATAAAACTATATAATACATATTAATAAGAATTAATATTTCACCGTTTAGTGGCCACACGAGCGTATCTGACACCCTCTGACATATGAATATTATTTTTCGCGGTTGTAAGCACAATTTGATGGGTAGCGACTTACTTTGAAATGTAATCCTTGACGCCTATAAAATAAGATACAAAAACGTATGCTACGCGATACCTATGCAATAAAAACGCATAGAGATAACAAGTTTGCGTTTTAAGTGACACGGATTGATCCACTTTTTAAAACAAATAATTTAAGATATATATATATATATGTGTGTATATATGTATATGTCATATGTATCAGTATCATCATATGCTATTTGAATAGAGTCGGAATATATGAAACGATGATGGCTCAGGTGATAATATTTTCGGACACCACGTCGATCGACGTAAGTTCGAATCCATGCGACTGAAACGAAGACTGTGTAGGAAAACGTTATGATGAAGCCATATATATGATGGTGGCAGAACCTTTTCTAAATCAGTGGGTTTAGTGAGCTAGCTATTATCAATAACTTGAAAATCTATCACCAAGCACCTGTTCGTGTGTTCCGACAGCAGACTTGAGTGAGGGTCAGTCGTGCTCAAGGTTTAGTGTGCTTACCATCTCAGACCACATTGTCATTTAACACCAGATTGGGGTATACATAAATGAAACAGTACGTATAAATAAATACCACAACACATTTTCCTTTTGCACGTTTCTCTATTAACTCGGTATTTACATCTAGTACAAATATCATTCTTCGTATAACTCATCCACACCTACTGCGGATTTTTCTTTATTGTTATCTGATTATATAGCTTTCATTCCTCCTCGTAATATATGAATAGCACACTTATACTCTTATAAAAATCTGGAAATACATTTAATCGTTGTGTTTTACTTAATGTCTCATCATAAAAAAAGTGTGTGTGTACTTATGTACACGCGTTAGAAGTTATACTTCTTTGGCGTAACAAGATAAAAATCTTTTTAAATATTTTATCTTTCGCCGTATTGGTTCTACGTTTGTAGAAAAAACGACACTAAAAATAGAAAAAAGGTATTTAATACATATATACTTTTTTTGAATAAATTGTTCACTATAGCTAACTTCAGGGTGTCGGTTTTTCGTGACAGTGTGCGCGCGCATCGTAAAAATTTACTCTCATAATTTTTCCCTAACGCGCCAAAAGAAGTATAACTTTAAAAGATGCTTCAGGATAAAAAAAAAACTATACGAACTTAATCTCCTCTTTATGAATGAAACGAATCAATTTGCTAATTTTAGTAATAGGTTAGCATGGTACGGGCATATTATGAGAAGAGACGAAAGTCATGTAACAAGAAAAGTTTTGAGTTTGAAAGTGGGCGGTATAGAGGTAGAGGAAGATCGCAAAAGGTGTGGATGGATTGTGTGAAAAATGATATGTGTATAAAAGGTGTGAATACTGAGATGACTTTTGACAAGGTAGAGTGGAAAAGGAAAACATGTTGTGCCGACCCTACTTAGGTGGGATAAGGGTAAGATGATGAATTTGCCAATTTATTATAATTAATTAAATACTAATTACATTAATTTAGTAACTATTATTCGAAAATAATAGTCAGGGCAGAGAAATATCGGCTACAGTTCGACCGTAATCAAAACACGAGATAGCGAAACTAGCTTATTTCCCACTAAGTTTCATAAGGTTCCTTTGAAATATGAATAGTATTATATGCCAGTTTCTACGTTAATTTACGTTAGTCGTTTAAACACATTATACATTCAGGGGCAAGTATGAAAAAAAAAAGTCCTCCGTGACGAACCCCAACGCGTGGAGGGTATGGATAATGCGTGCTTTATTGTCCGCGGTGCCCGAACATCGCCCGTTTGGGGTTCCTTCCATGTCTCTAATCTGTAAATATAGTTGTAGGGTTCACTTTAACGCGATAAAACGGCACTTGAGGGATTACTTTTTTTTTTTTCGATTACAACGAAATTGTTTCATTTTCAACTTTAGGTACTTGACCGTCGTCGTATTCAATTTATTTTCATCCTGTACTCTGAAAGGATAATTACTCAATGTTAGCGCGATAAGACATCGCGACGATTGACGCAAGTTAATTTTCGTGTAGTGACCTTGACATTTCGTGACCGAACACGTCGTAATGGAATCATATTGTCATAGTTCGTTTTCTAGTGTTCGCCCATTATTATATAATTCACCCTCGGTTTTCATACAATTTCTGGTAACTAAAGCAGTGAATGAGTAAAATAACTTGGTTTTTAAATAAGCAAATGTGAATTAATTTTTATCCAAACAAATGCAATCTCAGCTACACGGTCAGAATCATAGGATGTGTGAGACTTATTGACTATACCTATCACATTTCGGTAGCTGGATAGAACAAGATAAGGAAAACCTTATCTTCACTACCCGACGGCACTAAGAAGTGCATCTAGATCGTTCTAAATTGGTATATTGTTAAAATTAAATTATGTTTGATACTGTTACTGAGGATATTAGAATATTATATAAAATCGAGTTAAATTATCGCTAGTTTTTTTTTTTTTTACACAGGTGATATGGTCGCGTATGCGAAGAGCCATCATATAATGAAAACATATATTATTAAATATTCAACCGCTCAAAATTGAATTTAGTTGTTTTTATCACCGTCACAGGATTTAGGAAATTCCGACGTTTGCTAATTTTCTATTAAAGTAGATTTATTCTAATGCAACTAATGGTAATGTACTTTAAAAAGAAAAACAATTATGAAAGTATCGACATTTTACTGCGAGCCACCGTTATTACATCGACTTGCAAAAGAAATTTGACCACACCATCTATTAATTACGTATTTCGTAAGAACAAAGCGATTGTAGAGGTGAATAAATGTCGACAGCATAATAGCAAATTCAGCTGTAGTTATATCAGCAATAGCCAAGCCATAGCAAGAACAGTACTTCCATCGGGACGTATACATAATATGAAAAACTTCCTACAAGTAATTCTGTAGAACGAATATTATAGTTTACGTTGCAATATACTACAAGTACAATATGTGTACAATGGTGACGTCTGGAAATGACGCACCTTTCGGTGCATCCACCATATCCGTGTGTAACGTTATGTTTATATCCATAAACATGTTCTTAAAAATATGAGTTATAAAATGTTTGATGAAAAGATAAACCAGATCGAGTTTCTTGCCGGTTCTTCTCGATGACTGGGTTGTTTTCCGAACCGGTGGTAACTTTGACGTTCATAAGCGCCTTCTCGCGGCCTAAATTGAATAAAGTATTTTTGATTTTTTACTATAGTTGGCACATTATTTAAATTTGATACGATATTTAGTTATTTATGGTATCGTTTAGTTGTTAGGAATTTTTTCAATACATTTTCATCGTCTTTCTTGCATTATATTACATTGTATCGAGAATAATATCACTGCATAGAAAACGAGTGTGAAGCCGCTGGAAATTGCTATGAATTAGAGTGAGCACTTCATGTTTCACGCACTCAAAATCACGATACAAACAACGAATAATAATTATCGTTTCATTGATACAAATTGCAATACGATAAACTGTACAATTAAATGTAATAAATAGCAGAATAATTGGGATCAATTTAGAAGGACAGTTGTATAATAACGCGAGAGCGTAATTCATTATCTCTGTATATATCAAATGCTTGGGGTCGTTGGTTGTGCGCTTTTTTTTTGAACTGCCTATAATAATACATTGTTGGCCTAATAGGCCTTCACAGGTTCAACGAACTAAACTGCTGTGCACGTATCACGAAAAAAACTACTGGATAGATTACCATGTTTTTTTTGGGTTTACTTCTTAAACACTTAGTCCTTGTCTATAGAAATAATCACCATCATATTATAAAAAATTATTAAAGTTTAAAAAAAATACGGTTTTTATAAGCATTACAAAGGACTTCAGCAGTCTTGAAAGCAAAGCATATCTTTTATTATTATTTATTTTTATGTACCAAAAATATATTGTTTAGATAGTAAAGAACGTAGACGAAATGCCGGGTATCTGCTAGTCGATATATAATAATACTGAATTATTTTGTTCGATTAACCGTTTCATCTATTAGGACGTCTAAACGCGACCTTTAAATAGGTTCGTACTAAACCGCCCCGACGCGACGGTTACGTAAATTTATTTATTGAATGGAACTTTTGTAAATTAACTCCGATTAATTGAAAATACATGCAATTCAATTACGTCACGTTAAATTCTACAAATACATGACGTAAAATTCCTTCGTACTTTATGGTTCGTATGCAATAATGATTCCGGTGGTAAGTTTTCGTCGAAACTATATCATAGTGGTAGGCTTTGGCAACTAAACTTAAGTTGGAAATCTGACGTCATACATATGTATGTTCCGTCAGTTGCACTTTCGAGTCAGTTCTTCCTAAGCTTAGAGTATCATCTTGGGCCGCATCATGCCTTAACAGGTGAGACTATGGTTACCGATTACAGACTATTGAAGAAATCAAGACTTTATTTAGTTTTGGTACTTATTGGCTTAGTAATTTTTTATTACGTTACTATCAAAGTATCTAATTGAAGAAATAATTCAAATAAAAAGTTCAAGCCGTCGTGTCGATTCGCGTAGGTTGCGAGACATATGCATTCGCCTATGGCGTAAGTCGAAAAAAGTGACGGGTGCTGGAGAAACGCTGTCGAAATGTAGTTCCACGTAACTCCAAACGCCGTAACTTGTAAACAGCCTGCATCCTAACCTAGGTGTAAATAAAATTTCAGAAATATCTGATAAGAAGTGTCGTATATGTTATACCGACACATAATTCATATCTGTACCAAAATATTAAAATTCGTCTGTCTGTTTAAACGTGATTGACGGACAAACATTCAAACTAACTTTCGCTTTCATAATATATATATATATTAGATCATATTTATTTTGTTTAATATTAGTATATTATATATACGATATTGGACCCATTAATTTGTTTACTGAGAAAATCCATGACAATATATAATATATATTTATATAAGTCACCAAAGAATTTCCTAATAAATTATTAATGAGATAAGGGACTACAAGAACAGTTTTCCCTGTACGAAATAATATGGGCATCGCGCCGTATATTCTCGCCTGATCCCTCGAGGGGTTCGCAGGGACCGATCGGCGTAATATTTAATGTACTTGACGGCGCGCGGCATCAATTCCGGGTTCAATATTCGGTTTAGCCGAAAACTATGAATGTGATTCTTTATATGTGATGCATTAATTCGTCTTCTAGACTGTCTATTCTTTTTATGAATTGTCAAACTCTAATAAGATATAGAATGTGGAAGAGAAGCAAGTGTAAAAAGGAGCACGGTGTAGCGTATGCTAGCGCGCGTGAAGAAAGAGATGAAACTACGTTTATCAGCTACTTACTCCTTACAGTTCATTTTATTACTAAAACAAATTTACAGAAGAAAATGATAACATCGCTTATGTCTGGAATGTTGAAATTGTATTTATTCTTCTAAGGCGTCTGTAATACAATTTATTCAGAACGGTAACAAATATATTTCGTTTGTTATTAGTTATGCAAACTTTCTATTGTTCGATTAATTTAAATTATAAACGCAAGATATCGTATTAAAAAATAATGTACAGATATTTCCATAGAAAGCGTCGCTCGTGAACATACATGATTGTTTGCTATAAAACTATAAGAAAAATTTAGCTCCTAAGGTACGATGACCCTTTACCGTATATCTTTAACATAGTATAAATATATAAATACGATGTAAAAAATATTTTTTTAAATAATATTTTACACTAATGCTTTGTTAAAAAGCTTAATCGGATTTGTTTTCAATGTGTGTGGCGGCGGCCATTTTGAAATTCGTCATTTTATTTTTTATTTAACTTTCGTGTATTTTCACCTGGACTGAAAATAGACATGAAAAATAGCAAAGACGTACGTACGAGTACGTTTAAAAAAACTGATTCTAATTCGGATTACAAGAATTGACTTAAACGGACTAACAAGCAATGCGAGCAAAATAAAAGTTTGTAACAATAATATGAATGATAAAAAACAATGGGTAATAAATAATATGTATCTGTTTTGACCAATATAATATTATTAGCTATCCAAATAGATATATTACTGATTTTGGAGTTCTAATCAAAATCGCCTTTAAACATATATCATTTTAATAAATATTCTAGAAGATATCATAGACTAAAAAATTACGCGTACCAAGTTTGACTAAATTTACGAAGGCTTTTACGAATTTAATGAACTGTCGAAATGTCAAATCGCTTGGACGCTGAACAGATCTCATTGATAAATACTTTGCATCCATTCAAGTCGGGGCTGGCCACTAGTAATACTTACTTTCTTAGCTATATATAAATGCGAATGTTAGTGTATTTATTTGCTTATAAGGCGTTCACACCTGAACTACTCAACTGAATTAGATATTACTATAGAAAAAAAAACATCGTGTCGTTTTATGAAACCACGATGCAAGTGAAATGTTTTTTCGTATCGTTGGCATTTAACCGAAAATCTTCGGATAATTAGTAGATTTAGTGTTTTAAAATCGCGTTTTTAATCTTAGCTTAGATTAACATTGGAAGTATAGTAGAGAAGGTATCCACCTATAAATTTTAAATTCAATCTGCGTATTAGAGTACGGAATACATAATAAATACAATCATTCAGATGATAGATGCATTCTGAAGACTGAGCACAAGATTTATTTAAATCATTTCGAATTGAGCCATGGACGCCGCCATATTGGCCTTGGCTGCTCTGCAAGGCTCCTTTCACTTAACCCCTACTTAACGGCCGGCTGTAATGCGACATGCGATTGCGGCGATGTAAAAAAGTTTTACTTACAAAAGCATGTGTTGGCGTTTTCTAAAAAAACATTTAATTAGAGTAATTACATTTACAAAGACCGATGTGTATTATCTGAGGCAATTTACATAACTATATCTATTCTAACATAATGAAATACAATGACGGCCCTTCACAGCTTCACCGGACTATGAAATACATTGAATTTTAGTTATTTCACATAGTGCAAAAATCGACAATATTTTACGAACAATTATTGTGGAAGTTATGATTGCTATTCTGAACATTAGTGGAAGGAGAAGTATTTGATCGGGTCGAATTAACGAAACAATCGAATCAAGGTATTTTTTGCTTCGGGAGATTCAATTTACAAATCATGAGCAATGGCTTTGGTTAAACCTTTTTAAATAAAGTAAGATAACGTCTGTAAGCAAAACTGCTGTTCCCGGGGGATAAGTCAAATCTATGTTAACACGAATGAAGCCACGAGCGAAAGCTAATAAGCTAATTGTAAACCTGCCCACTGTTGACTGCAAGTAATTTATGTTAGCTACTGCATATTAACATATGAGTTCAACCCCGTAGTCGTTACATATCAACAATAACGTACCCTACAAGTAAACAATAAAAGCGACTCCCCTTTCACGTCGGATAGTGCATAAAATTACCTCATTTTTATAACACAAAGGAAATATTTCTTATGTGTAGCAAGTTCGGGGGCCCTCTCAACTCCCTGAGGTACGCCGACCCTCCCGGAGATGCGGGAAGACTTAAAGATTTCCTCTCTAAGTTATACCGATATAGAAATGCATTTATTATTATTATTTATTCGTAGTGGAGGCGTGGAATCGCCGAATTACGTTATGTTTTACGATTGCGACTTAGTTCCATAGATGTAAAGATTCGATTTGCATGATTGCTATGGATATTTGATGATTGAAGGGTTCGCAAGTTTTATGGCGCATCTCTCTCGTTGAAATGGAATAAAGCTTGAATTTATTACGGTGATATTTTATCGAGCCGCGTGATTATAAATTATAAAGTTTTATTTCTTATTTATTTATTTATATCTCTCATGGTTAACTGCTGAGTTTTGTTCAAGAAAGAACGAGCACAGTTTTGGAGTGATATTGGCAAGTGATAACAATCTGGTGTATAGTTTATTGAAGCACTAGACAGTGGCTACGTTCAAAATCAAAATCAATAAAAATACTTTATTCAATTTAGGTCTTAAGAAGGCGCTTATGAACGTCAAAACTACCACCGGTTCGGAAAACATCCACGTCATCGAGAAGAACCGGCAAGAAACTCGATCGGGTTTATCTTTTTAATATACAATTATATATTTAAAATACGTTATACGTTACAATCCTTTTAGTGGATACACAGAGAGGAGTCAATTCCAGATATCACCATTGTTCACATATTGGTTTTGACACCAAAACCCGCTTAACATGGCACTTAAACTTATAGTCTGGCAAATCGGTAATATGCTTTGGGACTTTGTTATAAAACCTATTACCTAAAAAACTATAACTGGTTTTACTGAGTGTAAAACATGGAACGACCAGTTTGTCACAGTTTCTAGTCTTTAGTTCATGCCTGTGTTTTACGAACTCCAGCTTATCAAAGTTATTGTGAATATACATTAAATTATCAAGAATGTATTGGGAAGACAGAGTTGTACATGATACACTCGGAAAACAATGGCTATCTGCAATCCATCTTAAGTCGCCGCAGTCATGCCACCCTGCAAGCTTTTTGAGCAACTACAATAACTGATTCTAAAATGTGACAAAGAGACTCAAAGTGATGGATTTATTGTGCATCATTTATCTGCGGAAGCAAAGATATGGTGAACAATGTACCTGATGTGGCCTCGGATTGTGAGGTGGTGGCGCTCCTACTCCGTGGTGATAGACCATGTCGTGCTTCAACTGCGGCAGTGGAGGCCCGGACTGCGGGCCGGACTGGTGTTTACCGATGTCGACAGCAGCGAGAGCCTCCGCCCGGCTCAGCAGCCCGTCGTTTAACCCGCTGAAGATATCGCCCTAAATATAAAAATAAAACATTAGGCAAACTAATTCTGTAAGTCATTCATTAACTCACCTGCTTTTTTAATGCCCCGCCTACAAGAGTTACGAGTGAGTAGAGTATGTCTAATTAAAGGTATAATTGTACTCAAATCAAATATGGTCAAATACATACAGGTATTAGAAGTACCCACTCTTCTTTGTATAGAACAGAACTTCATATAACATAAACCGAAATCTCGTATCGTAAATTATTACTAGCGAAGAAACTTGTGAAATACAACCAATGATTTAATAAACATTCTTGTCATCGAAAATAGCCGATAAGAGACTAGATCGGGCTTATTATTTGTTCATTTATCTATTTATGTATGTACATTCCGTGCTAATTTATCCTTATATATAGACTCTGAATAGGGGGTATGGTGAATAATTTTTTTGCATTATTATTTTTCTCTTAAAATATTTGTTTCCCTACATTATATTTCTCATTACATCATATCATGTTTATTGTTCATTTATTTATATTATTATTATTATTTTCTAGTTATGTTGTTAATCAATTTTCATATTCAATAGTGCGATTTATTTATAAAAAAAAAAACACTTTTTTTATTTACTTTTTTCTTTTAATTATTATTATTCAGTAGTATTATAAATGGGAAAACTAGATTGTTTGTATGTTTCTTTGTTTATAACTATAGAATCGATCTTCATTAAATTCTGCATATACGTTTTAAGGGGTACGTACAGAAAAGACATAGGGTACCTTACGCCCATAAAAAAAGTACAATTCTCGAGAAATAGATCATCAAGTCGTCATTAACGTGATCGAAACCACGGGCAAGAGCTACTTTTCATAAGCCATATAATATAGTTTTAATCATAAAGAACTGTGAGCGCATTTAACGAAAAATACAGTCATTTTTAAACATCATTATTATTCAGAAAATAAATCAAAAACTGTGAGATACGTCAGGACAGCTAAATGCCTGACAATGTACACAGAATTAGCTCGTGAAATTGTTACAAGTAAATATACAGAATATTGTAGTGTCGTACCAGACGCAATATGTCCGCCCGCATCAAATAGTAATGGGCCTCTGCACGGCCGCGGACACATTTTTCCCGGATTACTTTAAATTATTTATGAGTTAACTCCGTGTTTCTCCACAACTCGTTACTTGCGGGATCGAATGGTGTCGGGATGACGATGAGCCGATCAGCTAAAAGATCTGCACAGACTACACCGTGTCACAAGTTTAAAGTTATTCCACGATGTCCGAACAACATAACATCGGTTGAGAAACTTTACATTCGGTATCATTAAAATCCGAATATCGAGGGTAAGCAGTAGGATTTAATGAGTAATATTATAAAAATTTAAAAGCATACTTTCCGATTATACAGAAAAGTATTTAACTGGTAATACGGCTACATCAATGCAAAAATATGGACGTCACAAATGCCGGCTCTGAAAATTTAACAAAGTTTTTGGCGTGATAACGTCTTATAAATCGATGAACGCCGGAAGCACGCACGAAAATGTATAACCCATTGTCACGTTCCGCCTTTCCGAGCGTGAAAGCGAGAGCGCGGAACAAGTGATAGAGAGGCGCAATCGGCCTAAACGTTCGGCTTGTGACGCATAATTATTCATTAATGTTTTCTAATGACGTTATCACGTAAATTATCGTCCGTAAACCAGGTTTTACACACAACCAATTTTTAATCTTTGGTACTTTATAAGCAATATTTGAAATTTAAATATTAACTAATTAAGTTGTATATTACGTTTTGAAGTAGGTATATATTTATGTCAATGGTTATTTCGAAGAAAAGTAATACAAGTGTATTACAATTTTAGCAACGTGTAAACAGAACAGTACTTGCTTCATAGTCGTTTTGTGGTGTTTTATATTTTGAGTTTCCGACATGATTTTTCGCAGTAATGACACAATATTTTCAAGTTTTTATTACATAACTTTAAAAAAATTGATAATATCAATAACGCTAACATGGCAACATGGATTTACCGATCCATTACCGTGGTTAGCTTTAAATCGTGACGTCATTTTAACCATTGTCAATTGCCGCAAAGTATTTATCCCCAAACAATTACTTTAACCGAACTTTTAACGTTAACATTAATTGGTGCAACTCAACCTAACGTTACTCCGCAACGATATGTACTTGTTTAATTTAGGTTGGACTCTGGTAAAAGAAAAATGTATAATTGATCGTATGCGTCCAGCACATTCGTATATACTGTGATAACATTGAATAGGTACAAGGTGGATCCTTTGTAGAAAACATATAGTAGATTATTTTTTCTTACCCTGAACTAAGGTGCTTCTAATATATAAATCCTGATTCAATCCGAAATAGAATTACGAAGAAGTTTTTATGCGGAATCAAATTAGCTCTTTTTAGGCCTCTATTCATACAAACAGCAAACGTGTATATGTTTCACAGTCTTCGCTCTTTTTTTTAATATGCACAATGATAGCTAAGAACAAATTTCTTATAGTATCATTTTCCTGCTTTGACGCTAAATGATTGCAAATAATTGAAAAAACAAACACACGCGATTTCCCACATTTTACAGCTATGGCTTTTTAATTTTTAATCTTATAATATCAACGTATGCTAGATACATTATAATTTTCATATGGATATGGTATGGGCTTCGTCGTTTAGCTAAAAGACATACACTATTACATACAGTGTGACTATATAGGCCTCCCTTAAAGATCTATTCGCCAGTCTTAGGCTGCTCGAGTTTAATGTGAACCCATAACTTTTACCAGGTCGTCGATACGCCTTGTGACAGGTCGGTCCACGCTTTACATGACCTTTCATTGTTCTGGTTCGTTAGACGGGGAGACAGCTAGGTCAAAGGGCGAGCTGGCATTTGGGCTAGGTGCTGCCACAGCCGAGGCGTCCCGGTGTTTGTTCACGCGACCCCTTGACCAAATTAGCGTGGCAGACGGTACATTGTGGGATTTTAGATTATAGCAGTTCGACACTACTAACTCGCTCCCCCCAAAGAGTGGGTGTGAACAATGTAGATTTTTCCACGTAACAAAAGGGCTGGAGCGTACCATATCATTGAGTGCGAAGGTGACATTCAAAAACTCTTTGGTTTGTCGATACATATACTTTTTTGTATTAGTTGAATGAGATGTATTTGAAACTGAAGGTATTTTTTACTAACTGAATTGTAAAGACTATTCAGAACTTGTATCGAATAATATTAATTTCACTTTATTATAGAGAATTTGTCTAATCAAATAATTACATTTTTGCAAAAAAAAAAAAAAAAAACAAAAACTAAGAATATACAGAGAGTTCGCTGAAATTCGTTAACACGTGAAGCCTGAAGGCTGAAGGGAGTCTCGGTAATCTTTCAACCACCCCGGCAGATGGCGCGCGTCTGGACTAACAAACAGGCACTTTATGTACCGAAACCGCTTTAAAGCGATAGTTCCTCTTTTCGATTTGCCCGCGGCGTACCCGTTTCCGTTTTATTGGGCCCCGTCCGCCTACTGCGTGTGAACGGAATTTGAATTCACATGTTTATTTTTGTATCGGGACGGTGATGTTGTTTGTTTAAACTCCTACTGTATAAGTTACTTTCAAATTATATATTATACATATACTAAACTCTTTGTTGTATTAATGCTTAATTAAATATAATAAATGTAATTCACATAATTCAACTTATTCCCCCGCATAATTATTACGAATCAGAAATTTACATCTTTGTTGTCTTAATTAGGCTATAAATAATATTTCATCAAATAATTAATTCATAAATATTTCGATCCATTGTTATACTCATATAGATTATTAGCCCTCGGCTAATAATTATTTTATCTTTATAAGCACATAAAACTGTGGTATCTCTGTGTTCTTATTTCTTTTCCTTCTTACCTGGATGTTATATAAGCTATGGTTGGACTTGATAGTTGGTGCATTTGGCGAGATCTACATTTTTTATTCCATAGATATTTTTTTATATTTTCTTTTATGTCACATATAAAATTATATAATTTAATTCCATATTTTTCCACCTCTTAATAGCTTTTCATTCATTTTATTCTTATATTTATAGCTTATTAAGCTCTGAGGCAGGAGAAACACTGCTGCGGTGGAGGCCAATTTCATTATATGCCTTCCGGTGATGGATGAGGGGGCGCCCGTAGCAATGTAAGGGAGAACCCGTGGCGCGAAAGCACGGATAAGCAGCTGCTTTAAAAGAATCTGGAGAAGAGATGTAGTCTCTTCATGAGATGAGGGTCCCCGTTCAATACAGGTGATGCAAGCGCGTGGCCCTCCTTGTGGCAGTATGCTCATCCTGAACCCGCACCCTGGTCCACACTAACGCACCGAGCGGCAAGTGGAGTTTTAACCGGTAGGAGTCCGGCATAACCCTCTCACTATCCCCCGATAGCGGAAGGGTATCTAATGTAGGACTTCTCCACTATAACACAAAAAAAAGGAGAAAGACTGCTACTTCTTAGAATTAGCTGCGTAAACTAGTGCACCAAATTTATCCTAGTTTGAAGATTAATGTAAAACTGAATACAAAGGATTATCTAGAATATTATTATGTTTTTTTTAATCCAAAACAATTTATTTTAAAGACACCACTTTCAATTGTGATACTATAACATCGAAAAGTTATTACATAGATGCAACGCAATGTAAAATGTATATAGTAATAAATTCATGATATGATTCATATTTGAAATTAAAAAAAAAATATTTCAATATATTAAAGTATAATAAAGGTATTAAATATTTAATAATAAAATATTTCGATAAGTTTTTTTTATACAGGGAATAAATTAAATGCTATCAGACTTGACTGTACATCTGTTTGTATGTCGGGAATAAATCAAAACTGGTGTAGTTGATTTTTAACAACTGTTGTTGTATACAGAAAATATAATTAGTAATTTCTCAATTGACAGTTCATAAGAATTCTTAATCATTTATGTTTAAAATCGTAAAGACAGAACAAAATATGTTTTAAAATACTTTTATCAACTGATTTTTTTACCAAGAAAGTTATATTTATCTATATAACATTTCCCAGTAATACTTTTAAAAACTATATTCCTTTGGTAGACAAATATATATTTAAGAACCACAATTATTTGCGTTGCGTTGGTTGGTTGGTTGGTTGTTATTTGGTTGCCTGGAAGAGATTGCCATTAGCAATAAGGCCCCCCTTTGTACTAATGACATAAGTGTAGTGTTTTATAGTGTTTATTTGAAATGGTGTACAATAAAGATTAAATAAAAAAAAAAAAATTATTACGCTTTTTTAATACATAACTATTTACATTTTATTGTATTTATAGTAAAAACAATCCAATTATAATGAATTTTATATAAATCGAAGTTCACAAAGTTCATTCTATATACATTATTAGACTGTAAAAGCGTGAATTAATGTATTTCCGAAGTGTGATAAAAAAAAAAGCAGGAACGCCAATCGAGCGTGGGAAGTGAGTTTCTGGCGCCCTTTGCGTCATTAGCATCGAATTACAGCACCGTCCTTCCTACTCCGAGCCCTCGGTTCGATTGTAATTGCTCGACAACTTGATACGACGTCCATAATAATTCGTCCTTTTGAATTCATCCCATTTATTTGATACGACTAATCGTAGCGATTTTGTATAAACAATAAACTGGTAAAAGATAATTCAAAAAATAAAAAAAAATAAACATTCATTAAAAAACCTGTCTTCTTTCTACTAAACTAGATAAGTCAATCGTAATTAAAAGTTATTCTTACATTATAAATAGGTAATATTTGTATTATACCTAGATTTTGCATAGAAGTTTGTTTTCTGTTAAACTATTTATGCTCGCAGTACCTACTGCATGCATTTATTATTAGCAGTAATTTTTTTTTACTCATAGCTTATGATGTCATATATTATTTTAATCTCGAAATGACATATACGTCCCAAGAATAAATAAAATTGTATTGCAAGCGATTAAGTGTAATAGAAAAATTTTTTTTTTTTTGCATTAATTTCTTTTTACAATTTGCAAAAATATTGTTTACATTCTTGTTCCCATCCCATTTAGGTACGGCATACATTATTCGGGTACAAAATCATATATCACGCCACTATTGAATGAAACCCGGGCATATAAACTTATGAACATACACAAAAAAAAATTAAGTACATGTTAATAATCGTTGGCTTCTATAATTGACATCAATCATAAAACTTGAAAAAATAATTAAATGTACAAATATATCTAGAATTACGTCTAATATAGATAGCTATATTTACTTACTTTACGAAATATCAAAAAAGAGACAAATAAAGTGCCAAAGGCTAACTAAATTTCTACTAATAAAATAGACGTCGGAACATGTATTTTTAAGCAATAAGTAATAGTAGACGAACCCGTGCAGTATTCGACAGCGAAAGTACCAACATTATTTTAATTTAAAAGGATTTTACTACTTACAGTAGGTAGACATTTTTTTTAACGAATTTTGATTAAATTCTATTTTTTGCCTAACGTTTCTTCAACATATTATTCTGAAAAAAAAAAATGAAGATCGGCTGACAAATGGAGCAGAAAAACATACTTCTAATTGAATGTACTTAAAATAGAATTACCTACCTCCAAATGTCAAGTTAAAATGCGCCACCATCAACTAAGTCAATCAGATAATTAGCCTTCCGTGATACAGGCATTGCCTAGTTTGGGGCCACCTTTAAGGTTAGCATTTTATAAAGAATTTTAGAAATAAAGATATTTGTATATTGTATAATATAATAAAAAAATATATTATCGCAATCATACGTATAAATTATCACAGGGAAATAAACAATTCCCAGAGGAATTATTCAATAAAGAAACAGACGCGACACAATTGTATGGTATGATAGACATTTCGAGAGGGACAACAGCAACCCTATCGACCTTCCGCTTAATTCAATTGCACTGTATCACCCTAAGGATGAAATGACAATGTTACTAATAACTTTACAACTGTTTTTATACAATTAACATAGTGTTTGATTAAGGAACGTGTACTCATTTTACAAACGTCGCAACAACATAAAGACACCATTTCATTGTATTATTAATTCATTTTAGCATTTTTTAAATACTCTCTGTCTTTTATATTTCTTTAATATAGAATAAAGAATACGAAAAACAGTTTTGAGCAGTCATCTAAGCTGCGGAAGAGTGTTGGTCCGTATAAGACATATCGGGGGGATTACTATTGACCTGCGTCCGTACTATTGACAACTATTGACTCGTACTAATGACCGGCTACTATTTTACCTTATTCTGAAACACCATAGGTTGGAGGTATCGGCAGTTCATGCATCTTGATTATTATTGGCTGTGAATTTAGGCCGAATGCCTTAAGCCCCGTTTTGAAACACCATTGGTTGGAGATATCAGCTGTTTATCTATCATGGTTATTATTGGCGGTCAGCTTTGGCGTCATACTTTTACATGGATGCCATTTTATCTTCGCCCCGACAGGCATGTTCTCACTGCCTTTGTCGAAATTAGAGCTATTAATTCTTTGGTTCTTGTATGAAACCTTGTATCTTCGGCTATGTGAAATAGCATTACTTTATTGCACGTGTGGATTCTATCAGAATACAAATTATGTTATATCTGCGCTTGTACGTAACCATATTTAATTTAATTTTTGTTACTTTAAGCGAAACAGCCAGATTCGAAATACATGTCACATGCATGTGTCACTAATGTAAACATGTATGATAGGTTTAGCTAGCTTTGCGATTTTGCATTCAAAGCAACAGCGGAAGGCGAGGTTCGGCAGCTTTGACGTCCTTGAGCTTGTGCCATACAGCTGAGCGCTTTAAGCGCACGCCCAAAATGCTCGATGTAGCTGTGAAAAGCCTGTCAGGTCCACAATCAATCGGAAAAAAACGCTGGTAGGTCATGATGACATATGCAGTAACTAGCCTCATATACCGCTGATTTCTCACATACCTTTTAATTAACTTATACGTATGTAAGTCTATGAAGGCGTCAAATAAATGCTTTATTATCTTCTTTCTGTTATATCGACGTAATAAATGGTCCCAAGAACATGCGTAATCAATATAGTTTACGCATTCCTTTAACAATTTCTTTTTTGCATTTCTTTAATTTTTTATTAATCCTTTCTGCGTTTAAAACATTTTTGTTAGAGATATAACGCCAATAATTTCCATGCACTCAAAAATTGCAAAAACTAATAGTGTCTGCCTCAAAACACAATATTACTTTGTTGTCGTTAGGTTACCTAACAATGAATATTTAGCAATTAAGTTTAACACGGCACACTTGACACTGGCAAAATTGTCTACATTGGCAGATACCTTACCGAAAAAAAAAATAGTAAAAAAAAAAGCGTCTATTTTTTGGCCTCGCTAGTCTCGGACACAGCTGAAACGATTTTGACAAAAATTTTACTAGCAAAAGAAATAATTTTATAACTTATTATATAAAGATCAATACACTTTTCTCTAGAGGCTAGGGAGTAATGGTAAAATTTAACAGAAGCTATATAAAAGCTTGAAAAGACTTATAGCAGTTTATTAGAAATTAACAAAGTACGAATTAAAAATGAAATATCTTGCCGTAATATTGATTCATATAAAATACATAACTCTCACAAAACAATATAACCATTTTGACAGAAGAACTAAATCACGGAGACCAACTAGTAAATCATAAACACACCGATATTGAATAACATATCTTCATTTATATTAACTTAATAATCTTGTTTTCTGTACGACTTCTTCAGTCGCAAGAATTGAAACTTGGGTCTTCTTGGTTATACGTAGTCTATAGCTTCGAAGTAACGTCTCAGTAAGCACTGTCGTAGTCTAGACAAGCTACGTACGATACCCCGGAGACATATTAAACATGAAGTAACTAAATAAAATGCGCAACTTTGTGACACTAAAGTGTTGTTAAGTTGATGGAATAAAGAGCCACTTGCTTAGACGTTGCCTGGTACCGATAAACGAATTCAAGAGGTACCCGAAAATTAATTTGATATATACATTTCAGTCAACTGAGTTAATAAACAGAAAATATATCAAAAGATTTATAGCTTTTTACATTTGTCTATGAACGCAATAGAGTAAAACGCCTACTAAAAGTCGACAGTTGAACGATACCGTCCGAAGTATAAAATATGAAGAGAACTTAGACAAAAGCGGGCTGTATAATTTATCGGCCAAAGGGAAATTACAGTGGAGAAGGCGTCTTTTCTACGAAATAGGTAGCTAATTACACGAGGTAATATCTTCACTTAAGGAGTTGGGACAAAGGCAAAAATCTTTTAAGATGTCCTCCAGTTAAGTATATAAGACCGAAAATGAGATCTACTTTAACAAGTATATTAACAATAGTATCACTAATACCTACCATAATATTTGGTACCTGAATATCTCAAAGAGAATAATTAACATTTGAAGCAATTTTGCGAAAAACCGCCCGCAATATTACGGTTACGTAAATATGTATACGCTTTACATATGTTTGCTTTCAAACTAGAAGGATTACTGGTATATCCGAAAACAGGGTATGCCCTCGGCGCGGCGTTGCGCTAATCCATTATTATTATTACCCATCATAGCTTCCATTTTAGGGTTAACTGGCGACATCTCCTGATCCCCTGG
The DNA here is from genome assembly GCA_035772565.1 of Antheraea assamensis. Taxonomy (NCBI): domain Eukaryota; kingdom Metazoa; phylum Arthropoda; class Insecta; order Lepidoptera; family Saturniidae; genus Antheraea; species Antheraea assamensis. The sequence continues at coordinate 1,891,616 of JAQQSE010000010.1, read as the reverse complement.
TACGTCCCGTCAGTATCAAATGTCACAGAGATCTAAAAGCCGGGCGCACGGGGTCTTTGCGCGCGATTAGCACCGCACTTTGACTAAGTGCTATCGACCATGGCACTGTTTTGCTCTATTTAGAGAGATGTTTTTTCAATTCTCCACACAATCTGTACTCTAAACAGAATTATTTATTTTGTTTGCACCTGAGGTCAGACGCATCGTTTGCTTTTATGTCATTAGCGAGAAACCTTTGATTATTTTTTAGCAAAAAAAAACTATTATTATGTTGCACATGAATGAGACAATATTTTCTGTAGCTTAATTATGTTCACGGTCACAAGGTGATTATAAGCGTAGATCATTAAAAAAACTAGACAGGAACTTTTAAATATTACGATCGTCAAAGTTACTACCAGCTTAGTATCTACTGTATAGTCTTGACGAAGGTAAACTGGACTTGTTAGCATGCTCACACTCTTAGTCCCAATCTTACACATTTCCTATAATGTATAAAAGCAGAACCGTAGTACACCACTCCGTCAGAATCTGAAGAATATGTCTATTAATATGCATTCACGCTTATATTATTTACGAGTACGTATGCGTAACTGTGAGGACTAGTCCTATTGTAAGATAGTACTAGATATCCTCAAATCTCTTGTATGAAATGTATCTACATCATTTTGAAATCCATGTTTTTCACATATCAAGAGACCCTTTTTTCAATAACAAATACTCTGATTTCTAAGCTTGTTATCCTTTCCTACAATGATAATAATTATCATAAATGTCTTCATTGTTATTATGACTTATAACCTATCGATAATGGATTTCGATATTTGAAGCCGAATGACCCATTGTGTTTTTAAAAGGCCACCCGCGATTACTTAAAATTCAAATTTCATACATTGATTAAGAAAATTACAAAAATGTCCATTCTTTGTAATTGTACCATTTACAATTGATCTAAGTAGTGTATTGAGTATTTTGTTATGTAGTTTGATTTTTCTTTACTGAGCTGACGTCATAGATGTGTACTGTAACGTGTACATACGCCCGCACAAGCACCCTCCCCCGCCTGCACTATGAACCGGGCCTACAGATTTATGCAACACAAGCCGAGACCGCTCCCATATGGCGGGATAATTTCAAACTTACAAGATACTTATATTTCGATTATTTTAAATAATATAAGCTATATTATTTTATAAGTTTCATAAAAATCGTTTCGACAGTTTCTGCATGAAACAGAAACAAAAACCTCCATTCATCCTCATAAACTCTCTCATTTATAAAATTATAAGGATTATGTTAGAATTTAACGTAGACGAAGTCGCGGACCGTTGTTAGTATTATTTAAAACTCCCCAGCACAAGTTAAAACTAATATCTAGAATATTTCCAAGAAAAATTTAAAACGTAAAAGACGCCATTGGTCATGACATATCTTAGAAGTTAATCAAACGTAAGGGTCTAAATGAGAATGGGCTACAAACAATTATTATCAAATGTATCAGTCCATTCTACTGACATATCACGAATATCACAGATCGATTATTTTAATTATCAGGTGTAACAGTATTTCATAAAAACGCTACTGACGGCGCGACGTCTACTTCATTATTTACGAGTACTATAGGACAATCAACTGATATGATTTGAGTGACATAATTAAAGATATTAACCTGGAATATGGATTTCCCCAGATTAATTTAAATTGATCTATTATTTTTATTTGCTTTGCTTGTACCATTTAATGAAATTATATATTCAACTATACGTGTTTATTTATGTTCTCAAGATATGTATGGAATATCTATTACTTAGAATTCTTGACGTACACGTGACTAGCGTGGATATATGGGTGTACACGTAGTTGGATTAAGTTTTATTATTTTTTTATGGGTGCTTATTGGAGCATACTACTTGAGAATCGATTTTTATATGAGTATACCCCCAGTAGACAAATTATATACTTAATAAATATCTATTATTTAGAATTCTTAACGTACAGTGACTAACTCTGGATATATTGGTACACGTAGTTGGATTAAGTCTTATTATTTTTTATGGGTGCTTATTGGAGCATACTACTTGAGAATCTATTTTCGTATAAGTATAGCCTGTAGTGCATAAATTATTAGCTAGGAAGCAAAGTCGAGTATTAACCAAAAGTGAAGTGTAATGTTGCCCCTCCGAGCAACATATTCGCTCAACGTATACCGAATGCATGTGTATGTATTTATGTAAAATAAGCAACTTATATTTGTATGTAATATTTTAATCAAACCAATATATATAAGTATATACACATGGCTTCAGTAATATAAGAGATGCGATTATTTACCTCCTTTATATATCGCGTATATTTCAAGATAATATATTCTAAAGGAATAAACTACAGTCCCCATTTATTTTTTATTTATATATATACATAGTATACATATATGTATGTATATATATATCGAAATGTACAGCTTCTTGTTTATTTTTGCGTTTAATCAACGTATTGTATTGTTGCGAGTAAGTATTGTAATAAGCGATATAAAATCATGTAAATCTTTTTTTTTTACTTTATTTTACAACATTGTATTCTTACCTTAACATAAATTAAGCGTAAATAATGAAAGCGTAATTGTAAAAAATATATGTGATATAGTACCTATATATTTTTTATACTTCAATCGAATTATTTAGTTAAATTGCCAATTGACATCAACTAAAATTCGTTACGAACAACTTACAAACACTTATAATATACGAGTATGTGTATTCATCGTCATATAAACATAATAAGTATGTGAAATTTCCCGGATACTGAATTTAAATTTGTTGAAGGTAATTTTAAAAGTAATTCTATTTACGGTTTATTTTGAGTTATATTTTTGAAGTTATACTTCTTTTGGCGCGTTACGGAAAAAGTGATGAGAGTAAATTTTTACGATACGCGCGCACATTGTCACGAAAAACCGACACCCGGAAGTTAGCTGTAGTCAAAATTTATTCAAAAAAAGTATGTATGTATTAAATACATTTTTTCTATTGTTAGTGTCGTTTTTTCTACAAACGTAGTAGAATAAGGCGAAAGATAATTTTTTTTTAAAGATTTTTATCTTGTTACCCCAAAGAAGTATAACTTCTAACGCGTGTACTACATTAGTACACACCATTTTTTTTCCTAGTTATTCCATGTTACTTTCTAGATTATTTATCTTAAAATTATGTTATATTTTGATTAGTTGTCGTAAAAGTTTAAAGCGTTTAGTGAAATAACACAATTTTACAAATGTTTCATCGAAACAAACTGTTAATCAATGTTCCGTTTGCTAACGATAATAAGCATTTTCAAATAAGATTTTTATGAATATATCATCTAATGATTATTTTAAATGTGAATATAATTATGTTTTTTTTTTGGTCAAAGTTGGTTGTATTTGATCCTCTATTCAAATATTTGGTTGATAATCGGAATTTTGTGGTTCCGTTATAAATATGCCTCCGACATCCATCGAGATTTTGAATTTGAAAAGTATAAACGCTGCAAAAGATAAGGTATTAATAACAACAGTCTGTGAGATGAACGCTGCGCTGTGAAAGCAAATTATATTAAAGATAGAATAACCTAAAGACAGTGACATCTTTGGCCAAAGATGAGCGCAAGCGAACAGTTCGCGATGCAAATAAGAAATAAACTTAAGCTTAATTAAATTGAAATGCAGTATAACTTACATTGTGCCTCGGTGACCACGAATTACACATAAGCGACGCATCCTCCAGTATTCGACTCTGTAAAGAAAACATCTATGCTTGTACAGACAATCATATAACAGCAACGACTATTGCTAAAATTATCATAAAATGCAGTCCATTTTATTTATTAAACAATTGATATATACCATACATAAATACAATGAGATAAACAAACTCAAATAATGTGAGATAAATTATATGTAAATGTGTGTGTGTGTGTGTGTGTGTGTGTGTGTGTGTGTGTGTGTGTGTGTGTGTGTGTATAAAAAAGGTAGAAGACATAAATGTGTGTTTGAATTTTGCGACACAATAACTAAAATTAAAATTAACCTTCATGTTAAACGATTATTGACTGTCGATGGTTTTTGTAGCCGACTACGGTGAAGCCAAAAGGAAGGTTTATGATTGTCGCTGTCTATGTATATATATATATATATATTTCTACTTACGTATATGTTCCTCCGTCGCGCCTAAACTATCCATCCGATTTTGATAAATAAGGTGCCAATCAATTCGTTCTTATGACCCGGGTAACAAAGTTATTTTTTAATTGTATATTTGTTATTCACTCTTCAGATATACAAAATTAGACTCTTTTACAGACCGAACGCCGTTAGCGACATACGATGCTTTGCATTATTTGTATACATATCACTTTATATGACTTTATATTTATATTTATATATCACTTTAAGTTGTTATTTTCGAATTATTGCTATAGATCGTTTTAAATTAGTGTGCTGTTGACTAAAATTTGCTTGTACGTTTCCTATTGCAATAATAATGGTAAGGTAATAAAATGATTATTCGTTATACGTATCGTGACTTTAAGTGTGGTCAATGGGAAGTGCTCTTCATTTTACATCTATTACTTGTTACGTAATGCTTATTATTTGCGTTTTCTGATTACACTGGACGACAATACTCATTGTTAATAATAATAAAGGGCAACGGACTAAAACAACTTAAGAATAATCGTTTTTGTCAATTCATTATCCTTTGCATAGGAATAACAGATTACATTATTGGTTGTTAGAATAATACGTTTATACAATTATAAGGCATTTCTTTGGGTTGTTTTTTAATTTTTGTTCGATTGTTAGAGAGATAAACAAAAGATTTCTTTTAATCACGACACAAAATAATTATTTACGGAACTTCCCACGATGTATAGGGTTTTCTAATAAGAAAAAAAAGCTGTGTATGAGGTATTAACGGTATTTTTTAATTTAAAAGGCCCATGTTACTACTTTATTTGTAATATTCCGCCACGGCTTCTCATGGAGGCACGGATCCGAATGGTTCCATTGCCATATATCTAGCTGAATTTCAGTCATGGCCTGCGTTATGTTGGCTTTAAAGTCAGCGGTCAATTAAGACTAGTTAGAATAGACCGGCGACTTTATATTAATTCCTTATGAAAGAATCTATTGGGGTCAAATCGCATACGACCTCTGTGGCCAGTTCACATCACCTCTGCGAGAGATAACCCTACCTCCAAATCGTTCACGCAGGACTTCCACTGTGGAGTCCGCTGTGTGTGATGTAGCGTCATCTTCATGCAAGCGCATGTCTTCTAAATTCATATGGTTGAACTTCGTTTCAAATTTGGCCACCAAGGTTTTCAGAAATGACTGTACAGGGCCACCGCGTCGGAGGTAAAATCGGTGCAACGCGCACAACGTTTGCACTACCAAAACCAAACAATTCTTTTCATAATAAAATTTTACCATTTAGACGTGCTGTTCAATCGTGTAAATTGCATGGTGAGTTTGAATCAGTGACTGAATAATTAGCCAGATGTTACAGATAGCTCCCCACAATGACATGCCTATCATAGGCTATTAAAATCGGCCCGCCCTTAGTGGAAAACCCTAGACAGCCGGCAATTACTAGATCAATATTAGTAGTTCTAGATAACTGTTTATTTCTCCTATAAATTAATTATCGCTTTGAATTATGGCTCCTTGATTCATATCGCTTTTATATTCATTTATCTCATATTTTAGTGCCCCTCAGCTATTATTGTATATTTCATCTTGAAACTAATTCATCAATAAAATATAGTAGATACTATAGAGAGACACTTATTACAAGAATCTTACCAATCTCTCTCTATATATATATAAATTAATAGCTGTTCGTCTGTCACGGTAAAACTCGCGAATGGCTGGACCGATTTAGCTAGTTTTGATCTTGAAATATTTGTGGAAATTCAGGGAAGGTTTAAACGGTGGGAAACATTAATAATAAGTAACTGAAGATACAAAAAAAGACAATGTAATATTCAACTACAAAACGTTCCTAGCTATGAAACATGTGATGTACTCGTATTTTGTTATATTAGAAATAAAAAATTATCATTCGTTTGTCTAATATTTATAGATGCGTTCAGAAATTTGTCTGTTTTATAGCTGTGGTATGATTTTATAGGTGTGCGATCTCTTTGGTCTGTTTTGTTGGAATACAAAACTGTTCTGTTTCAGAAATGAAAACAGTACACGAGAAAGCTTTAATTTAATTAAGTGCATAACTGTGTTGCATTTATAATGTAAATAAAAATTTTGTATTAAGTTTTGACCGCATTTTACAAATGTATGTAAGTGATACGAAGTTCACCGGGCCATCTAGTAACAGAATAAAATGCTTAAGAAATATTGTATATATCGGGGGGATTACTAACCTGTAGCCGTACTATTGAGTACTGTTGACTGGCTACTATTGCCCCGTTCTGAAATACTATTGGCTTGTATCTGCCGCTCATAAGTATCTTGCTTATTATTGGCTGTCTAGTTTAGTTGGATTCCTTAAAAGGTGTCCAAAACGACTTCATCGAGTGAGTGCCTTAAGCGCTCCGCTTAGTTGTCCGGTGAAGCCGTAGAGGCCTGTCCGGCGAACAGTGTACTCAGCTCGAAAAAAAAGGCCATTGAGCATACTCACTTTTTTTTCGCATTGACTACACTATTGGCTTGTTAAAACCGCTACAGTTTTACCGGACAACAAATCATTCCCACTTAAATCGTTGGACTTTAGACAGCTATGCATAATTCATAACCATAGTAATAATGAAAATGTGAATGTCCCGTATCGCAGGTGTCCATAAGCAACAGTGATCATTTACTATTAGGTGACGCGCATGTTCGTTTGCCTCCAAGGACATAAAAAAAATTGCTTCCTCGATCGGTCTTGGTGTATTGATCGATAACATTTTTTTTTCGAACTTACTACACTCTCGACCGGGCAAGGCGTCTACAGTTTCACCGGACTACATAATTATCGATTAAATCATGACCATGACGTCATACTGTTATAGAGACGCATCCTAGTCTTCGCGCTGACATATAATACAATACTAGCGGCCCGCTCCGGCTTCGCACGGGTATACAATATATAGCCTATGTCATTCACTGAAAAAATGACTAAAATCGATCCACTAGTTTTGATTTATTCATTACTGCCCGTGGCCCGCACGCGTTAAATTTGGACTAACCTCAAAAATAACAGTATTTCTCCACTATTTAATGGATGTTATTATACATATAAACCTTCCTCTTCAATCACTCTATCTATTTAAAAAAACCGCATCAAAACCCGTTGCGTAGTTTTAAAGATTTAAGCATACATAGGGATATAGGGACAGAGAAAGCGACTTTGTTTTATACTATGTAGTGATTAGTCACAATCCAAATTAATACAAAAGCGCTAACTGTATTCAAAGTTATCCAAGCTCTGTTATAAATATATTTAAGTATATTTGAATACTGCTGCCTACTTGGAACCTAAGTGTTTTTAAAGCGTATTAAATGACCCGTTACGGTATATGATAATAGAACAACATTAGGTAAGTGTATGATTGATTACGTTATGGGCTTGTACTTGATGTATAAACAAACCTATTATTTTAATACACCTTAACGATCGCAGTAAGTTTACCTAACGTTGCATTCGAGTGTTTCCAATTTGTCGATAAAATTACCGGGCAGTTGCGGCGACTGAAGTTCAACGTATAGTCATTACAGTAACGTGGTACCTACTGTATTGAACACGCCACGCTTGTAGCAACGTATATTTTATCTTCGCTATTAATCTCTATCTGAAAAGGAATTGCTTTCAAGCACTCTGTGACATATATGATGCAACTGATTTACTTCGACATACCATGTAGGTACGTAATACACAATAATTAACTATCCTATACCTCTACTTTATATATATATTCCTCTACTTTATGTGACATAATATATCTCCAGGTATTGTAGATATAAACTTTCATGAAGAAATTCAATAAAGGACGTTTAAAACCGTATCAAAATCCGTTCCGTAGGTACTTTAGAAGAGCTAAGGTAACACACAACAGACACGAAAGTCGACTTTGTTTTATAAACATGAAAGTTTCATTCGTAATATAAAGTAGTCATTGGTTTTAAAATGTATAAAGAACAATGATTAAATATCACCACAAAATATAGTTTTCTTTTTCTGTTATTAATTAACATTCATCTTAAACGAAATAGTTTGTCTTTCAATACGTCACGAAACTGTAAATAATTGTTAAAACACAAATTACGCTACATTTATGTATCGCACTATTGGGTTTACGATTATTTGTGATATTAGCAATAATGTCGTATAATATAGACCTATCTAGTTTCCTCAATCGGGTACCACCAGTCCCGACCGTATTTATCCTATACCGAGAGTAGGCATCTACGTGCCGTGTAACGAATTAACTGTCATCATCATCATCATCATCTTACCCTTATCCCACCTAAGTAGGGTCGGCACAACATGTTTTCCTTTTCCACTCTCCTCTGTCAGATGTCATCTCAGTATTCACACTTTTTATACACATATCGTTTTTCACACAATCCATCCATACCTTTTTCGGTCTTCCTCTACTCCTATATCCGTCCACTTTCAAACTCAAAACCCTTCTTGTTACATGACCCTCATCTCTCCTCATAATATGCCCGTACCATGCTAACCTACTACTCCTCAACTTCTCTGTCACTGGTGCTACTTTCAAACGAATTAACTGTAACATTAATAATAATAATAAAAGGTGATCACTGAAAACGTACAAAACGGCTATTTATGTAATAGGAAGAAACTTATGATCCGGGAAAATGTCGAAAGTATGACCGGGAGACGCTCTCAGTGACATCTTTCTGTACACAAGGCTTGTAAATAATTAATGCGCAGCCCTTTGCCGCGCCTGTTAAATGACTTGACTAAATAAGGAAGGGTCGGAGCACTCACCCCACGTCCCTCCCGCTGGGCGTCCGACGTCCCTGAAAGTTTTAATGTCGGTGAAGACTTAAGCAATTTCGACTGTCACCTTCACACGCGACTAAAATATGTTAATCAATGTTATCTATATAAGATATGACATACGTCGCTAAACTGAATCCATTTTCCGCTATCACGGTACAAATTGCTGGTTTCCTACTTATTATTATAATTATGGTGTATTTTATCAACTATTGTTTAACGAAATAACGAATACCCGAAACTTTGTTGCCATGGAAACGATTATCGTGTTTTATGAGAACAAATTGTTTTATCTGAATCAGTTATTACCGATGAGAAATTGTATTGTTTGTAAAGGTGTGACGTCGATTCAATAACATAACACACGTGCTAGTTTTGCCGGGAACATTTAAAAATAATAATGATAATATATATATATTATTTAATGTAAATGTAATAAACTCGTAGCTGCGTAAATGAAATTAAAAAGTATTCTCAACAAAAGGCTCTATTTTGCACAGGAACCCTAAATTAAATTTGATTACAGTGTAATCTCGTATATTTTGGTTCTTCTCCAGTATAAATGAATACATGAGTTTCATTTTTTTTACTACACATGTAAAGAAGTTAAATGAGGGCTCGAAGTTTATACTGAGAATATTTCATGTTCTTTTTTAGCTACGAGAACTAGGCTGTATCAAAAATCGACTACTATTTTTTACAAAGGCACTCTAAAACTATTTGACAGGATACCAGAAAAAATGACCCTGTTGAAACGGCAGCTCTTAATTTTAATATTAAGTGGTGCCTCATCATGATTTTCCATTTATCATATGATTAACAAAGGAAACAAATTTTTTCGCCCTTTGCATTCTTATAACTTTTGAACGGCTTACCTGACCCGTAAGTATTCCCCATATTCTTGTAGGAAATAAAAGGCTCTCCAAGAAAAGTCTATCGTTCCTTTTACCGTTACCTTCTGAAGTTATGCAAGGGTAAAGTTGAACTTACCAGAAATTTCGATGTTTTTTTTTATTTTCTTGGGGAATTAATAATATATATATTGCAAAATTTTGATTTGAATAATCTTATTTAGTATCTTTCTTAATATTTCCTATAGTCTGTCCTTTTCTGTACTCCTTACAATGTGCATGCAAAATAATATCGTATTCGGTACAGTAGTCACGGTGTGAAAGCGTAACAAACAAATCATCTCAATTTCATAGTCTTACTACCGTAGACGTGTCGTATATAAAACTTAAAGAATAAAATAGCCCTGAAATAATCGTTATCATTACTACATTATTTCCATGATTCAAGAAATTAATCAATCAGTTAAGTGTAAATTAGAAATTATTACAAATTCGATTCAATTGTTTTTTTTTTATTAACATAAATTTTATACACATAATTATTGATTGAAGTTTTTTTTATTGAAAAATTAAGTCATAATCGATAGGCATACAGTTAACCTATTTTTTTTTTTGTTTAAATGTGAACATCATAAATATTACAACGAATTATTTTATTTAACAATCTTAACAGCAAACAGACATGCATTCTCCGCTTGATATTAAGTGATCACTGGATCAAAGGACTCGACTGTATCAAATAATAAGTAAATACAATTCACAAATAATGTGACACAAATAAAGGTACACTTTCAAGCCTCGACTACTTTACCGTTCATCATGAAATTTGTATACAAGTTATCGATAGTACAGAAAATGACTCGGGATTTATTTCGTCCAGAAAAAGTCCTCATCGATTTGCTTATAAAAAACTCACCTAAATTGGTTCAACTGTTTCGGATATTAAACTCGGACAAACAAACGATAGAAAATACAATTTTATTTATATGTATACATTTATTTTTTTTTATTATTTTATATTACATCATACTAAACTATATAATTGTTTTGATTCCAATTCCAGCATTTCCATTGCTTCGCGTCTTGCACTTTAAAAGTATTAAAGATCACAAAGAAATATAAACGGTAATGTTCACAAAGCTACTTTCCAATATGGAAGACGTTACAAATACAACCGAATTTCTGCGCAATTACGTAATCGCGTTCCGAGTTACAAATCATGAGAGAATGAGCTTTAAAATTACCAAAGAATTTAAGAACGAGCGAGCGAGACCTATTCATATTAAGCCATACAGAACACCGCGCGTTAGACAGAGACGACCACACAGATTATGGTAATAAACGACGACTCAATGAGGGAGTTGCTAAGAGCAATTTAAAGATATTGTATTTAATGTTTCGCAGAGGGTTTCCGGAGGGTGCCGGTTGGTGGGGAATGCACAGCTCGAGAGGATTTTGTGAATTGATAATTGCTGTGCACTCTATCGGCTACTTTGTATCTACGAGGGGTGTCAGATGAGTGGCGTTCGTTGCGTTTTATTTTCGCGTGAAACTTTGACGTGACACGGGCAAAGGGGAATAAATTTATACGGGCATTTTTTTAACGTTGACTAGAGGTCCTTTATACTTTCTCGAATACCCCTAAATACTTATATTAGTAACTTTAGTCTAGCTATTTTTTTACTTATCTATAAACATAAATAATTAATTGTGTGGTTTTATGAAATCACGATGCAAGTCAAGCTGTTTTACGGATCGTAGGCATTTCAATTTTTGGGAAACTTATTCGATTTAGGTTATTAAAAGCGTTCGTTAACCTTAACTGAATTATTGGAAAATGGGAATTATAATGGGAAATTAATAATAGACAAGATAGTTGGATAACTATATGTTTTAATTTCTCTATAATATAAAAATGAATGTGTTGCTAAGCGCAAATCTCGAGAGCAGCTCAACCAATTTCGCTAATTCTATTTTTAGAATATTCCTTGAAGTACGAGGATGGTTCTTGAGTAGAGAATATTTTTAAAAATTGCCTGAAAAAGTCTAAAAACAACACGTTTCTATTGTTCCATACAAACGATTCGTAATAGTACTTAAAAGTTAATTTGAACTTTAATACCATAGCATAAAGTTTAAGTGTTAGTGGAGAGGTTCCGGGAAGGCAAAACAATTGAGTGACGTTAGTATCGTATAAATATTAATGTCAATATTTATAGGATGGTAACATTTAACATTATATAGCGTCCCGAGTAGCAGAATAAGTATAAAAAAAATATTAAAGAATCGACTGTTAGGCGGTAGGTACGTAGTTCGCCGGGTCAGCTAGTGTAAAATAAAAAGTTTAACACTGCATGAGTTAGAATTTTATGTATGTTAAAAGAAAACCCACCATAACTTTGGCGTATAAAGTACATATAAACTCATAACGGAGCAAGTACTATAGTTCATCTGTTTCATTAGTTACAAGTAAATGCATATCAACATACTTAGTGTCTATGAGTTTTATCCATTGTAACGCAATAGTGTCCTACCGTCCTACCGTTGAGCTAAGAGGTTAAGGGTTCAATAACAGTATTTAATTTTGTAATTTTATGAGAGAAAAACTGTCATTTACGTGTTCGGGTGTCGAATCTAGAGGTATATAAAAATGCATTTTGTATATATTTTCATTGCATATGTACATAAAAAAAAATATTAGGTACGAATTAAAAATGAAAGACCTGAATGTTTACTGTTATCAATGATACAAACTGAAATCAATTCTAACATCCGCCGGGTGACCCGGATAATATGGTCTTTATATCCGGATCTAACGTGGCTCGGTAATGCGCCCGGATAATAAGCGGGGAGGCCATAACAATAACCGTTAATGAGTTTCATTAGAGCAGCGCCATTCACGATGCGACTAAAGCGGGGAGTAGATGTTATTTTAGTCGCAAGTCATTAGCAATGTGCTTAGACAAAGTTGCAGGTGTTTCGGGGCAACATTAATATAATTGAGAATTTAAATTAAAGTAATAATTATATTTGTTTTTCTTTGCCTTGAAAAAAATACAGCTGATTTCATTATCGTATACGTAGGAAATGAGACCAAATCTACCCTTTACATTACGACCATATAATGAAATAAAATGGCAACTGAACAACTTAACTTCAGTGTGTCAATTTTGTCAATATTTTTGAATATCTCTACTACTTTGCTACACCTCTTCTGTCTTCTATCTCACTCACTCAGTGACTTTTTTAATATGGAGATGTTTTGATCCAATTTTTTCAAATAAAGTCTTGCATATAAAAAACTTTTCATAATAATTACAAACATAATACAATATTTGGCAATTGATTGTTTATTACTGCTTTACATATATGTATGCTATAGTGTTGCGTATTTCAGGATTTTTATGAGGCATATATAGCATTTTATATATATGCATATATAGCAATTATTTGTAAGCATAACACAACTAGACATATAACCGGTAATCATTTCCATTATAAAGTAATCCACTAGTCTTGCTTGCATGAAGGGACCGTGACCTCTTGATCCAATAACTAAGCTTTCTACGAATGCATCCAGAGACGAGCAAATATACTTTGTACATTGATACTTTCTTTTGTCGAAGATGATATTGAATACACTGGGGATTTTTGTTATATTCCAGAATTTGTGAGAAATTCTGTTATTTAATACCTATCACAATATTGTGCACACACATTTGAAACTATAAAACTGTGCAGTATTTTTTTACAATATATCAGTGTAGCACGAGCAAATATAGATAGATATTGATCTGTATATTATACAATTATTCGTATAGTATGGATATATTTCGTAAAATCATCGGTAGTAGCAGTCTTTCTAATTTTGCAGTATCTATCGATTTTTTTTTTTATTAACCTCCATCGATTTTTAAATTCGATTCGTCGTCCTTGGTACTTTTAATACAAGTCTAAATTTTTTATAGGTACAGAAAAACTATCTTAAATTTTTTTATGTATCTAGCTGTAGCCCGCAGCTTGATAAGTGCTTATTATTTGTATTTGTACTTCTATTACCAATAGTATTAATTACTATTTTTGGCATCAATATATGTGCTTTGAATGTGTTTTATACTGAAATATCTACGCATAACAATTCACATAACGTTCAATCGAACGGTACCAAATTTATTATTATCAACATTTTATAAATAACAAAAGTATTTAGGTAACAATTAACCAATAGGTACACTATTATTCAATACTTTATAAGGCAATTAGTTTGGTCGGTTTATTGAGCAAATGTCGGGTCGTGAATGTCCGGCTTTAGAGAGCGGTGGAGTAGCAAAATAACGCTATGCATTAACGGTTAGCAGTAACAATAACCGTTGTTCGTTAATTGTTATTGCTCTCAAGGCAAACTGGTAGATAGTAGTAACTTATTTATTTATTTATACCGATTAAAATTGGTTGGGAAACTTCGTGTATACGTTTTACTGTTCCAATAATGGTGAGAATTTTATAGTAAAATATCGACAACATTAAATACATTCTTTTAAAAGATATGTATCCAAACATAAAAAATTATACAATGGAATCATTGTTAAAATTCATACTACATGCCATATCCTTTTTTGTTTAGAACATTAATGTTCACATGTTAACTTATCATGTAAAATATAATAGATTGAGAGTCGATGTCATGCCGTCCTGCAAGTTAGCAGATATTCATTGACGAATGTGAAATCGTGAACCACTGTCACGGGTAGGTAGGTACTCCTCACACGCACGATGGTAGCTAATGTTCTATGATACGTCTATAATATCTTTATTTATTTATATACTAGCAGCCCGCTCCGGCTTCGCACGGGTATAAAATATATAGTCTATGCCATTCACTGAAACAAATGATTAAAATCGATCCAGTAGTTTTGACTTATTCATTCCTGCCCGTGGCCCGCACGCGTTAATTTTGGAGTAACCTCAAAAATAACAGTATTTCTCCACTATTTATTTTATGTTATTATACATATAAACCTTCCTCTTCAATCACTCTATCTATTAAAAAAAACGCATGAAAATCCGTTGCGTAGTTTTAAAGATTTAAGCATACATAGGGATATAGGGACAGAGAAAGTGACTTTGTTTTATACTATGTAGTGATAAAACCAGTGTACGTGTGTGTGTATAATTATTCTGCTCGTAAACGGATTAACCGATTTTGATCATTTCTTTTATATTAGCTGTAATTGAACTCGATAGATGGTACCGTTGCCGTATATATCATTTCTTACCAATTTTTATATGAATATGTGTGTATTTTTTTTTCCCAATTTATGATTCGTAAGTGAAGCTACATGGTGTGCCTTTTTGGTGCGACTTTATTTATTTAGACGGATATAGTATAAACTGATCGACTATCATATACAAGGTGTTCCGTTTCAAATAATACAAGTTAAATATAACCACGCAAGTACTTTTCTAAAACGAATAAAGGTAACATATGTTTATTATATAACTTATACATATAACTGTACATATCCTTTTACAATAATTTACTGTAATAGATAAATTTGAATAATGAAAGATTAAAGTGTAAACATGACATAATATATATGACTACTGTATCTATTCATTTTGTAATTATAATATTGTTAGTATTACTTTGAATGGACCCCTTACACACAGTATTTATTTTTTGTAACTTGTAATTATATATATACCTACTTATTTATTATTATATTTTTTCTTTTTCAATACATAGAAATACATGTTATTCTTACTATTTATAACGACTGGATGGAAGAGTCTGCTTTCCGCGACTGCTCGGTAAATAAGCTCGGAATGGTATAGAAACCCAAAACGGACGATAGTGTCGTCTGTGTGTCATTCTCGTTGAGGATATCAGGTGTTATGTCAATTTTTTATTTTCAATCTCCATCATCGAAGTTCGTTTGACACTTGTGACGTTTATAGCTGTGCTTATTTTTCTCGTCATTAAAACTAATCTCCTATATATTCAGCTTTCCCGCGCCTCCAACATTTTTTTTTTGTAATCCAATATTATTACTGTTTATATTTATGATTTATTGAGGTCTGTCGTAGTACAGCATCTGCTTACTGGGTCTGCTAGTTTTATTACTTATAAAATTTCAAGATAGAGTACAAAAATGAACTTTGGATTATTTGTTATAAATCTTCTTCACTAATAAAATAATTAAGTGTTTAAAGCGTACATCGCAAGGAAGTATTACCTACTATTTATTTTCGTTATTGTTTTCACATAATATGAGTGCGGCTACTAAAGCGCTAAAGCGATGATAGTTCTACGGTAATGTATTCGAACTTCGAATCCTGTAGGTAATGATTCCTTATACCAATTCTCGCCTGATTAGCTACCGACCGAATATTGAAAATCTGTTCGCAAAGACAACAATAATTTAACTTGTTAAAATTCGTGACGTTGTACTGCATAGAAAAATGTTTCCCTTCCTTTTTCAACTAAGGCTGGTATACTATTTCTGTTTCAATCAGCCGCGTACGTCCAACGTTTCCAACTTGACAATATGAGAACGATTTTATAACTCACGAACGGAACTCGCGGCGATGCCATTGACCAGACCGAATGAACCACAGAGTTTACTTTATTGCAGTCTATAACAATTACGTGAATCGACTAGACAAATTGTTGTTTGAATTGCTAACGTTAGGCTATCAAATGTCAAACCTAATGATACGGCTTTGAACGTTTACGACGAACGAATTTGAAGCATGTTATTTTAACAGTGTACAAATAAAATTGTAAGCAGCTATTTGACATACGGAGGAGCCGGTTTCATTCGGGTTATTAGCTCACGAATATTATAATGGTATTTATTTATCTTCGCTTTTTTTTTTTGGTTTCTTAATCATTGTAATTTTTGCTTTCAAATAAGTTCTAACACGGCCACTAAGTTTTGCGATATAGATAGGTAAGCCGTTTGAATAAATTTGCTTATAATAATTATTGTGTAATTAATTATATTTATAGTAAAATAAATATACTCGCTGTTTATTTTATTTTTCATTAATTTACTCCATAAAATGTGAAAGTAGGTACTGTGAAGTGGTGTGTATGTTTTCGCGTCATGGCTCAAAATATACTATTGTATTGTCACTCATGAGCCAATAAATCTTCCAATTATCAAAGGATTTTCAAATAAACCTAATATTTTTATTTTTAGTTATATATGTATTTTTTAACATGACGATTGTGTCCGACCAGGTTCTGCCGACCATATACCAGCAGTGTATATTGAAGTAAACTTGCAAACAAACGTAACTGTAACGATTGTCAATGTTTTTGGATTGGATTATGCTTTGGCAAGCAGGTATCATATACCTACAGCACCAGTATACCTGACAGTGCAGAAACTGTATCATGCTATAATATAAAAATTAAAAGTAACAACAAGAGTAACTCGGAAAGTTTATCGTATGAAAGTAAAGCTGATTTTCCGCCAATAAAGGCAGTGGTCCGGTTTGAGTCACAGGCCGGAGCCGTACGGGCGTACGGGCGTACGGTCGACCACGTTGGGGCGTACCCGACCGTACGCGGGATCGATAGTGGGCGGGGCGGTGGACGCTGCGTTACGGGATATGCGCGATCGCGTATCGTAATTGATTGACACAAGCGAACTGACAGCCAGACGTAGCGTCGTTTTGGCGGCTTTTTATTTTACCCTCAGTATGAGGGCTGATGTGATTTAATTTAATGAAATTACCGGTTTACTGAGAGTATTATAAAGCGAAACTTTGTGTTCATTGGGGATTTCTGTGGTATAAAAATAAATACTTTGGTTGTTCGGGTAATATAGTTGTATAAAAAACGTATATTCAATTATAATATTGACATTGTCTATAATTTTGGAATAATTATGAAATATAAGGTGTGAGAATGTTTATCTTAATTTTCTGATTCGATTCGAAAACTTTGATTTTTGTGTTTATTTGTTTATTAAGCTGATTACGGCGACTTTGTTCTTCAAATAACATTTTATTGTTCCACCTTATATATGGAATAATAGTAAACCCCCTTTTTTTCTTCATTCTAATATTGTTCTTATATACTACTACTAATCCCAATAAACGTTTACCTGATTTCGAGTTACCTTTGTTAAATTGGCTGCTCACTAACTCCTTATTGCTAAAATTACTGCTTTACTCCTAAGGCGAAGTGTGATGATATGTAGTCTAAATAGTCTTAAAGTTTTCTATGGTCAATGCCATCATTAAAAGCAATTCATCCGAATCGTAGATTAACCCGGTGAAACGAAAGACACTCCGACTTTATATACGAGTATACACGTTATAGTTGACAGTTACGTGTGAATCATGGGAAATTCTAATTTATTGGTAACTTAATTATTTATGATATTTTATAAATATATAATTCATATATTATAATATTACTAAATATTTCTTTGTTATATATAATTTAGTTAGCGATGAAACACGCGAAATATTTTAATAGATCCCTTTAAAAATAACTATATTTTGACACTTAAAACGAATGTTTCTAAAGTTAATTAATTTAACGCTGTCGTGCTTCTGGAATATTTGTATTTATCAAATCAAATTCACATTCTGCGACGCAACTCGTTAATTACATATAGAAATATATGAAACTCGTCCACGGATTTTTACAATTATTTACGTCGTTTTACCTTAAAGCGCATCTGGGTCTCCGTATACTTTTTAAATATAAGAGATGTAAACTAAACGGCTATAATGAATATTTATTATTTTTCTCAATGAAATACCTACTATTTTCTATATCGAAATCGTCTTAAAAAGGTCCGTATATCAATATTTGTTTTGTTAACTTTAATACATTTCACCAACTAAATGAACAAATAAAATAACCTCGTATACCTATAAAAAAAATATCACGTCAAGCCAAACGTTTAACTTTTATTACGTGTATTTTCTTTCTAAATACTCTCAGGCATTTGTTTAAGGGCTATTCTTAAAAGTTAAGGGACCTGGAGACCGACGAATCTAACCTACGCGATACGATCCAACTGTGCTACAAAAGAGGTATTATTATATTTATGATTCGTTTATTTGTACGTACTAGAAGAAAAATTGGTAATCGTAGGTAAAAAAAAAAACAAAGGAACTTGTCTTTAGAATAAAAAATTGATGGAAAATTCATGCCTCATCATAATGCTCATTCACAGAGTCCTTGTGAAGTTATTGCAATACGAGTACGTTCGAGAGAGATCCGTGTTGATTATTTCTCACGCTTCTGATATAAAATTACAAATGTAGATGTTTACTTTTTTATTACTTGGAAGTAAACACGTTTTGCACATTTTTTTGTTAACTTTTTTTTTTATTTATTTGTTAAACTGAACACGTTTAATTTCAGCCAGGGAGTCGGCGTACTTTCTTGATTGATTATACTAAGCCTATTGAATTGATGACTTAACTGCAGAGCAGGAAGTTCCATTGACATGTTATGTGCATTCGAATATATATGATATCCCAAACCTTGTCTGTTATCAATTACCTTTGTTTTTGCCTAGAAAATTATAAGTCGTTCGGTGAAACTGTGGAGGTCGGTTTCTAGAATTTACCATATTGATTATCAACGCCGCTCAAACAGAGATTAATAGAACAAGGAAATATACAAATCTATACTGCTAAGAATAGTGGAAAAGAGAAAATAAAACTATAAATAAGAAGACTTCTCCAACCAGTTCTTAAGATGCTAAAAGACATGTTTTATGGGATAGTAATGAAGTTATACAATTAGATCTTAACGAGCCTGCTAGTGATATGTAGTAATCAGAAAGAAAATGAATCGTATGTGACCTACACGAAATAACTAGGTTTTTATTAATAATTAGCTTAGTAAGTTTTGTAGATGGTAGAGCTACGCTGAAGCTATTACTGGTTTCAGCATGAATGGGTCGGCTCGCCCGAAGCGCGGGGTAGTACCACCCTCTCACAGAAAACTGACGTCAAGTAACAGTGCTTGCACTGTTGCGTTTCGTTCGGTCATTGAGAGCGCCAGAGGCCCACATATTTAAAAGGCCGGCAACGCACTTGTAACTCCCCTGGTGTTGCTAGTGTCTATGGACGGCGGTGATCACTTACCATCAGATGACCCACCTGTTCGTTTGCACCCTATAATATTAAAAAAAAAAATAATAAATTATAATATACTTACTATCGATCCAGTTCTGGTGACTCTCTCTCTCTGAACTGTATACGGAAATATAAAGCGAGCTATATATGCGACACTGAATAGTGTCCTTAAATTGTTATTGCGTGCAATTCGACCGCCATTACCCGAACATCGGATAATAACGGTAAAATTGAGTTTAAATTGTAAATGCAACTGTTACTTAACTATTTTACTGAATCTTTTAAGTTGTTCTTTTATGTGTAAACGATTGGCTTAATTTTGTGTTGTATTGAATTAAGTAAGTATATCTTATTGCTTTTGCATTATATTTCATTGAATTTAAAGTTAAATTAAAGTAAAAAATTAATTAAATAAAAACTTTTCTCCTGTACGAAATTTCACGTGCAACTAATTCTGAAGAATACAAATCAGAGTGACTCAATTCGAGGAGTCACGGCGTGAAGTAGAATTAATTATTACATATGAATTAATCTATTTAGAAGGTTCTGTCATTTTTCTGCCGATGCTATCTATAAATGTATTTAAACCTCGAGTTCTAGACATTATACGATGAGAAAAAGTGATTAGTAGTAAGAGAGCATATTTTGTAAATTTTTTTAGTATATTTTTTTGTTTTGATTAAGCTCTAATATAAAAAGGAAACATATTATCTACGCAGTGGGAATTGGGGTAATTCGAACAATACTATAAAATATTGGAATGTGATATTGTGTACTAGTATTTTTTTATACTTTACTGCTATGATATTAAAGCTTGAGACGAACTGGCCCAAAGTGTAGCTGCGGGATTGATCTCTATACATATATTGACATGTATATGTGCTTGACGACCGATTTTCAAGTCTAGGGGTAGCTAACAAGTCTAGTTTAAGAAAATTCTCTAATGTCACGCAATGCCTTGATTGCTGTGTTTTCCTTCACTCAAATGTATATCAATCGACGCGGCTTCTGAGTAAGGAAGTACTGAATGACTGAATAAAATTCAAACTAACTATAGATGTTATGAGGTAGTAAATTAAACACTGGCGTTAATTAATATCATATGAAAGTAAAATCTTGCCAAAAAAAAATCCAGTGGATACAATTAAACATTCAATGAAAACAATAGCTAAAACCATAACAGATGCGCCAATATAATACGAAAATCATAAAACATCGAGGGGTGAGTTTATTGTAACATAGATAATTATCTAACTACCCGTAATACACTCAACATGTTTGTCAAGTGCCACCGGAAGTCGGGGTGAATCCGGCGAGGTCACGTGACTGCGGTCGGCGGCCATCTTGTTTAACTATGCGTTTCCGGTGAACCGTACGCAAAAATACAGTGGTCGTCAACAGTTTTCAAGAATTATGTTATTTTTATTGAATTCTATTTTATTGTAATCTGATATTTATAACAGAATTTGTGAAAATCCTGTATAATACATAAATCCTATACAATAAAAAAAAATTATATAGGTATACAATTTTTTATTAATCTTGAAATTCATTCATTCAATGTGAAATTTATAATCCTTAAGGAAATTAATAATCACTCAAGAACATGTCTAATTTCAAAGATCTTGATTATATAGTTGTACAAATATATTTTAAATCGTTGAACATATATATTGATTACATTCATTCCTGTATTGTTTGAATCAACATTAAAATAATTTATATTTCTAACAATATATAATAGGCCTTTCTTATGTAGGTCTGAAACAAATTAACTAAATCACATACCATCATATAAAAATGAAGTAGGATTGTTTACAATATTTTAACTTATTACATTTTCAATAGAGTCCATAGTACAAATAGCGTATGAAAGACATTTTTGTTTTTTTTTTTTTTTTTTTATATATATTATAGGGGGCAAACGAACAGGTGGGTCCTGATGGTAAGTGATCACCGCCGTCCATAGACACTAGCAACACCAGGGGAGTCGCAAGTGCGTTGCCGGCCTTTTAAATATGTGGGCCTCCGGCGCTCTCACTGGTCGAACGAAACGCAACAGTGCAACCACTGTTACTTCATGTTGGTTTTCTGTGAGAGGGTGGTACTACCCTGGGCGAGCCGACCCATTCATACTGAAACCAATAATAGCTTCAGCGTAGCTCTACCACCTAAAAAATATTTTGTATTTTAAATATCAAATAACAAATAGCTTGGGAAATATTTCGTGCTGAATTTGAGCAAATTTATAATCATTTCGATGAAACCAAATTCAATGTGGGTCTTGACTAATAATTATACATATGTACTAATAACAGCTTCGTTCTTTGCAAAAGTTATCTATATACAACATATATATCGACTTAAGAAAACAAAAATACAGTACTAACCGTCTTAAAACTGTAACACCGAACACTCACTTACACTCACCAGATTGAACCACATAAAAGCGGATTTATAAACGAAATCTCTTGACCGGATCGATCCCCGACAGTTATGAAAAGGTCGTATTTGTGAGAGAAAAACAAAATCCACCTAAGCCGCGACCGGGGAAACCTCGGTACAATTTCAAAGAGAAATATTTTTTCAGATGTCCACGAAGTTTGTGCAATTCTTTTATTTGCCGTCGATGAAGCTCACTTCCTTTATACTCGCCGGGTTAAAGTTTGATGTGCAACATCTTCTTTGAAGTTACGCAACGGTAGATATAAATTGGTTTCCCTGTCGTGGGGAACGTCAGCCAACTGTCACCGACTATCAATATCGGTTGTAAACTGATGTCTGGGGTGGCAAAGGTCGTCTTAAATCGATAATGTAGTGTAGCTACTTTCAAAGTTTCGATAACTTTATTGGCTCTATTGGCAGATTGTCCTTGCAGTGTAACCGGATTGGCTTGGACATGGTTTTTGGATCAGGGTAATATTTCTTTTCTTTCACTGCGTCTTTTATTTATGCTGTGACGCTCCGTGATAAAAAAATCGGTTTCAAGATTTATTTGCTCGTCTTTCACATTACAATCCATCACCTTCTTTTCACTTATACTACAGCCTCTTAATCAGTTATCATAATTTAATCAGTACATAAATTAAGATATAATATCAGAGTTGATAATAACAAACATATTACATAATATAAGTTCAGAAACTCATTGACGAAACGATTACTTGATAAAACATGGTTTAGACTCTATTGCCTGTTTCTTCCACAGTATTTAACTATTGTACAATACGACAATACTATGGCCCACGTTTCAAGCAACACACTAAACTTAAACTATATTTGAATTCTAACGTGTTACAGAACAAATTGTGAATCATATTTTATGTAATTGTTTCTGCAATTGAAATTTACTGTAAAGTGAGTTCTTCTAATACCTTTAGGTATGATGAGACTACGTTATCGTAATAAATAGTATTGTTATTCAAGGTAATTAAAATGTACAAGGAACGTTTAAAGAAAATAAAGACTACCGGCCTCTTACAGGGGTAACTTATGAACGCAAATCATTTCACGACCTCCCCTGAGTCGTTTTTATTTCATACTACAAATACAAATGCATGACAGCAGTTTCAGAACGTAATTATAAAAAAAAACATAGTTCAATTCGATCTCTAGTAATAAAGAAATATAATTAAAAAAAATGCACCGAACGTTTATAAACCTGTATTGAGGTACAGTGCGAGAATCGCGTGCGTCCCACCGGAAACGTTCACTGTCCCCAAATCATAGCCGAGTACCGACCATCAACGCGCACGTGCGTCTAATTACTGAACAACAAAACTTATGATTTTCACCGCTCAACTATAACATTTATATTATCAGATAAAAATGCTACCAGGTAGACAATAAGTATGTTAACACTTTCTTTTATGCGATAACTAAAGAAACGCATTATAGCCTTGTTATAGGTAACAAGATAAGGAAAATCTATTTATATCCTGATATAAAATAAGCCGGTTAAAAACAGTATAATTTTAAATTCGGAATTTGTGATTAGCACTTTACTATATAACATCAATAAGTAAGACGCAGTTCGATCACAAAATTTCATTTTATCTATTTTTAATAAAGTAACCCCAATTTAAATTAAAGATGCAGTGAAATTAATACAAAAGGAAAAAAACAAAAAGTTGGAAGTATTGTAAGTCCTTACCGAAGTTTTTTTAAAACATGTTTTTTTCAATATTATCTTACCCCTAATAACCTAATTAAAAAAAAAAAATTAAGCTTAGTACCTACTCACGGTAACGTATATAAATTGCTCAAATCCCAAGCGTATGTGATGTAACAATAAGTATTCGTCTCAGTATACGAGACAATTGTTTTGTATCACATTAATAAGACAACATCCCCAATAACCATTTAAATACCAAAGCCCACAGCAAATTGGTGTCAAACTGCTATCGAACATTCGTCCAAATATTAAGAGAAACTCTTACATCGAAATGAAAATTAAATTGCGGGGACCATTTCAATTTTGTACTCTGTCGTAAAATTTTATCATATTATTAAAGCCTTGAAAGTAATATTAATACCAGTATACTTATTATTTATACCGATTATACCAACATAATTTAAGCATCGTCAATTTTTCCGTAATTAATTCGGGAAATATAATTTTAGCCGGTATTTTTATGCTCGCTTACAAATATAGATAAATAATTTAGTATAAGTGTAAGGCAAAGCTGTCACAGACACAAGTTATCAAAAGTCGATTCGTATTTATTGTAGAGACAAGAGGACGAACACGTTTTAAAGTATTAAAACTCCCACATACGTGCACACAGTAGGTGCACACATGGTGAAAGGGTTTTCTTTTTATCGTTATTCGAACCGAATTAGTTTAGTTTAGTTATCTGTCAGATTCAATATACATGTAAACGTGGATCAAAGTTTACCAAAGCACAATTGGCATGATGACTGATTTTCAATTACTGCCCTATAATAATACTCTAGAATATATACTATTTCCAAAAAACATAATATTTTTGGAGAAAACAAAGATTTTTTACATAATAAACGCAAATGTAATTTTAAATTTAAAATGCGCGCCAAAACGCTTGCCCGTGTCATGGCGTCTGTTTATGACGTCATGATATTGACAATATAAACAGCGAGCACATAACGAGTGAACTACAGAGTACTTTATGTCATAGATTAGAACTTAACGTGAACAAAGCAACAAATTAGTTATTTTGCGTTATAAATATGAATGATAAAGTGTATAAGTGGTGTGCTGTACCTCAGTGCATTGATACTTCAATAAAATATAATACTATCTTCTTCTTCTTCTTCTTCTTATATATAAAACAAAGTCGCCCGCCGCGTCTGTCTGTCTGTCTGGATGTTCGCGATAAACTCAAAAACTACTAAACGGATTGTAATGCGGTGTTCACCAATAGATAGAGTAATTCACGGGGAAGGTTCTGGTATATAATTTGTCAAGGTTTTGAGTAAATTGGTTGAAATCTATATAAATATAAGCGAAATACGACTGACTGACAATTATATATTCTCCTACAGACACCGACAATCCCTGACATTAGGCGACCGTTGTTATAGTAACCAATAATATTATTCCCGTGGCAATAAGTATATTTTTAGGGGTGTGCAATTAATGCTACGATCGAACCGAATCGAATAATGATGTTAAATTCGAAGTTTGAGTAGAAAATTCGAACTATTCCTATATTTTTAAAGTAAGGTAGAATTATTGCACTAATAGTTATAGGAAAAATTACAATATTTTACACTAATTTAATAATTCAAATGAAAAAAATGATAATGTCGTAAAAACTATTATTTAAACATCAAGATTGCCTTTGAAAAAGAACTTTAATTTACTACGTAATTCAATTCTACAATAATAAATTTCTATTAGTGAAAATATTTATTAAAAATATACTTTCTCCCTTAAATCTAAGTAATTTTATAGCATTTCAATTTTAACAAAATATTGATAAAAATAGCCGAAATATTTCATTTTAAAGAAATTAAAAATATATTATAATTTTATATTTTAACAGGTTTCTAGAATTTTTTGCTCTTATTTTATATTATATACATAAAAATAATTATTTAAAGTTTAGCACCCAAAATTCATTAACAACTAATAAGGTACCAACATATAGCTTTTACTATATTGGTATATTTTGAGTGGTCTATTATAAATTAAAAAATCGGTTATAGTTTATAAAGAACATAGTCAGTTCCGTTGAAAAAAAAAGGATTTTGATATAAAAATAAATGACATTTAATTTCTTGAATTTCTGATTTTCGTTTTTTCCGCCAGTTTTTGGCTAGAAATAGAGATACAGTAATTTTGAATGCACTGCATGGCTGGTGTCGACTATAATGGTGTTGCTGGTTAGTTCGTAACATTCTATAGTTAATGCTTATTTAACGCATAAATGAAATTATTTGAATAAGCCGAAGAGTTGGAATTATACGTGTGTTCAATTCGGATTTCAAATCGTATAATTCGGTTCGATTTGATATCGATTAATTCGTTAAATCGCATATTCGTACACCCCTATTTATTTTGTGTTCATTGAATTAGTAAGTATTCATTTAAAAATGACATTTTAAGTCAGTATTATTTCGAATTTTTGATTTGCAACCTATAGATACAATAAAAATAAAAGTGTCTATACATAATAACAAAATACCTCTACTTTGTACCGACTGGATATGAAAGTGTAAAAGCTACTTATTGTCAGTCTATATGTCTGTTTATTCCGATTAATCTCCGAAATGGCTGGACCCACTTTGACGGAAATTTTACTGGCAGAGAGCTTAAATTGCAGGCTATATTTTAGACTAGCTGTTATTCGCAACTTTGCCTACAGTGGAATATCCGAAACGGCAAAACCAATTTTTAAAGGACAATCGCTGGCAGATAGCTGTCCTCATAAGGAGTGATTTAGGTTGGCTTATTTTAGACTAACTGTTACCAGCGATTTTTTCATGAAATATCCGAATAGATTGAACCAATTTTCACGTGATTTTTACAGACATATAGCTGATCTTATTAGTTAGCTGTTACCCGTGGCATTGTCCAAAGAGGAATACCTGAAACGGCAATACTGATTATTTCGGGACTTTCACTGGCAGATAGCTGACCCCATAAGAAGTAATTTAGCCTATTTTATTTTAAAGTAGCTGTTACCTACGCCTTCGTCCGCAGTGATATATCCAAAGCGGTTTAATCGATCTTAAAGGGACTTTTACTGGCATATAACTGACTTTATAAGAACTGACTTAGGTTAATTTATTTTAAACTAGCTGTTATCTGTAGCTGTGACCACAAAGTAATCCCCAAAAAAGATAGAACGATGCTTATGTGACTTTTACAGGCACGTAGTTGATCTTATAAAGAGTAACTTAGGCTATTTTATTTTAGACTAACTGTTACTTGCGACTTTTTCCTGTCCAATGTGCAATCTCCAAAACAATTCAACCAATTTTAACGATATTTTCACTGACACATAACTAAAGTAATGAGCACTAACTAGAGCTATTTTATTTTCAACTAGCTGTTACTCGCGATTTCATCCGTGTGGAATATCTGAAACGTTTTGACCGATTTTCACATGACTTTCACGAGCACATAATTGAAGTTATAAGAATTAACTTAGGTTATTTTATTTTAAGCTAGCTGTCACCCACGACTTCTCCCGCGTGAAATTTAGCAAAAGTATGTTATTCACTGTAAACATGTGCGTGAGGCATGCACTGTACTGGACTCCAAGAATTAATATATTTGTATGTAATTTGCTTAATGGTGGTCATTTTGTTTTATTTACCGCGTTCGCGTCTACCTAACTCAGTAACCATAGCTTCGGGAAGTTGGACCCCCATCTTTCGCGCAACGATTTGAAAATTCGTAGAGGGTTTCACCATAGACTTCCTATTTTTGCCCACCTTTACATTTTTTTTGCCCAGCTATATAAAAAAGATACGAAGATTTAAATAGCGTAGGACAGCATTCAAATAACTTTGAAAAATTTTTTAAATATCAAGGTGGATACTTGAAGTATGTCGTTTACCCACGTTGCCCATCTTCTACTTTTCTGACAATTCAATGTGTAGGGGGCGGCAAGTAGGGGGGGGCGGGGGTCAAAGAAAACTTGATGGTTCAAGAATGTTCGAACAATGCATTTGAATGTATATCTTTTGGCCACGTTTGCCCACCTTTTACTTTTTGGAAAAGTGAAATTCTAAGGGGTAAAAATTGGGGGAAAAGAAAAAGTGAATGGTCGAGAATTTTGTAATGATATATTTGAATCTAATTTATTTGGCAACATTTGCCTATCTTTTACTTTTACTCTTTATATCTTTTACCCATTTTCTACTACTTTTAAAAATCAATTTCTAAGGGATAAAAATTGGGGGGAAAAGTAAAATTGAGGGAGAATTCATAATTGTTCTTCGATCGACCACCTTTAGTTACAGAATTATTTTAATTAGAATATGACGGTCTCCACTCTCGCAATAATCAATTATACTGTGCCTACCTCACGATTGATTTTAGAAAATGAAGACTTAATAAGGTTAATTCCCATACATAAGGACATCTTTTCAATTACCCAAATTTTTTCTTTGATTGCCCCCCTTACTTAAAGATATTATAAGAAGAATATGACGTTCTACACTCTAGCAATAATAAATTATACTGTGCCTACCTCAAGATTAATTTTGGAAAACTGGGACTTAATAAGGGCTATTCCCATACAGAAGGACATTATAAGTAACTAAGGGTGGGCAATAAAAAAAAATGTAGGCACTATTTTAATTTGTAATTATAAAAAAACTGCTTACAGATAGATATAGAATCTTGAAATCTGGAAGTATATTAATGCAAAATATTAAGACTTCAATTCTTTCTGTATTTTTAATTACAACAATAATCATCAACTCTTTGTTTATAATTCAACATTATAATTAATACGTATTTGAATATAGATGATGTTTTTTCAATATTAGACCAGACATGTATTACCTTAACAGTTCCATTATAGGATTTCTTGCCGAATAGAGGAGCAATTACTTTTTGTATGATCGCAAAAACTTATGTTAATATTATATATATAACATCTTTAAGATAAATTGTATAACTTGAAATTTTAATTACTTTCTTACTCAGTGTAAGTGAGCACTGAGGGGATTCTATAGTAAGTTAGTATTTACAAAATTTACGTGATATGTTCAAGTAGATGGCGTGCGTGTCGTACCTACAACTGTTTTTCAAAGAGCGTTTCTGTAATTCTACGTCTTCTCACTATTTTATATTGCTTTAATACAATTTAAAAAACGCGTGCGAAGCTGCGGGTATCAGCTAGTAATATATAAAATAAAAATATCAACAGCCCTAGTACAAAGTGACGTTTGCAGAAGCGTGACGTAATTCACTCTGATTGGCGTTCAACATAAGATGGACGATTGCTGTATTTTATAGCTTTATATTATTAAATAAATTATCAATCTCAACCTGAATATAAAAATAAATACGTTTTTCCTAACCTATTCATACGGTTCTATGGGATAAACAGATTATTTTTGTAATTCGTGATTACTGTCATCATGACAGTTGTCTGTATGACGTATTACCTTCTACAGGTATGCATAGCTTAGCTAGTTTTATTTAGTCAAATTTGCGGTTTTGATTCCTAGGTATCAGCCGAAGCCGAGATTCGGTCACTTTGGCACTTGATAAGCTTGTTGATATCGGCTCGGTAGTCCGGTGAAGCTGTAAAGGCGCGTGAGGTCCATAAGATCGTTAGTTCGAAAAAAAAAAATATATATAGTGTAAAATTTGTTAGCAATTAGAGTAAATTGAAATCGATCGTGATTCAAATACATTTGTATTATAATGTAACACAGACGAAGTTACAGATACTTGCTAGTGATATATATAAATATATAACCTACTCTATGACATAGACTCTCATTTCAGAAAACTTCTAAAGACCCGTAGAAAAGTAGTGAATTATTTACTATAAGCCAGAAAATCTTTAATTTCAAATTCAATTCAATTTCACTTCAAACTGTAACGTTCCATAGGAAATTTTTTATTAATACAGAAGTACTTAATTTAAATTATTAGATAATTTCACTAAGTAGTAATGGAGTATATTAAAACCACAAATAAATTGTACAAAATCTTACAATACCTACAAACAATGAAACTAACTAATCTTACTGTCAGATAATTAGATCTCGCTCGCTGTCTATAAGTACTCTGCGGTTATATAAATTTGTCCTAGGTCCGATCCTCCGGAATGGAGCCCTCGAGCACGTTGTTTGCGCGAACATAGTGACACTGAAAAAATTGTCAAACACTAGTTCTTACAACACAACGCCGATCCGATTGCACACACACACACACACACACACACACACACGCACATGTCGGTACACATAGTGGTTGGGTAATTCTTCACGCCTTTTTCGAACTGCGAAATTTCGTACTGATGTATGCTTCGTTCGTTACCTTTTTTAATTATTTAAATAATCGTATCTTTATAACGTATGGCTTTTCTTTTATTCGTAGGAACCGGATGCTATCCATATCTCTGCAAAAAATAACGTTTGCAGAAGGTTCATCGCATTGTCCCTTTGTATTGGTAATGTTCAAACTTCTGATCGAGAGACACGTCGAACAATCGAATTAAATTCCTTGGAAAGAACATGCCTGGTTTTAGTACATTAAGATACATCAATTGAATCCGACTAGATCGCGACCAACATACACATACTGATAAACCATTACAATACAATACCAAACATCCAAGAGGCTTACATGGCGGCATAATAGTGACGACCGGCAATAGATTTCCAATCTCTCTGTAATCGCTGTCTTGGATTTTACTACATTTACATTCAGGTAAAGGGCTTACATGTTATTGTAATAATAGTTAAAAAAAAAGTAGTTTGTACTTATTTACACGCGTTAGAAGTTATACTTCTTTGGCGTAACAAGACCTTAAAAATCTTTTCAAAATTTTTATCTTTCGCCTTATTCTACGTTTGTAGAAAAAACGACACTAACAATAGGAAAAAGGTATTTAATACGTACATACTTTTCTTGATTAAAAAGGTTGACTATAGCTAGCTTCAAGGTGTCCGCCTTTCGTGACGGTGTGCGCGCGCATCGTAAAAATTTACTCTCATAATTTTTGCCTAACGCGCCAAAAGAAGTATAACTTCAAAAGGCTGATATTTGAACTTCAAGATTCCAGAGTTTATATTTGAAACGTTGCAAACATGTAACGTTTGACACCGGCACAGACTTTATTTTGTCCTTATTATTGATAAACTATATTATCTTTAAGTCAAAACTACACTACCCTTTGTGGTATATGATCAAATATAAAACAATAAATAAAGAGGCAAGTCATTAATTGCACTAAGTTCAGAGGAAGTGCGTGACGCCGCGCGGGAACCAACACATGACTGGGACGTGAAGCGGCAATTATAACAACCTAAAGTAACCAACAATTTGCCCGTACAATTGTATGGAATCAATACCGTATAGCGTTGAGGGAATCACCGCTTTATTCTATGTTTATGTATAAAATTCCGATCTTCGTGTGTTCTAGTTCTATTGGTAAACGGTTTGATCGAGATATAGATTTTTAAAATTTTAAATAATAAAAAAAAATAATAAAAAAAACATACAACTAACAATTGTTTAGCTTCTCTGTATCTCTGAATATTTATTATTCCATAATTT
This sequence comes from Antheraea assamensis, assembly GCA_035772565.1. Lineage (NCBI taxonomy): Eukaryota > Metazoa > Arthropoda > Insecta > Lepidoptera > Saturniidae > Antheraea > Antheraea assamensis. Next base: position 1,859,910 of record JAQQSE010000010.1, on the reverse strand, counting down.
TGGAATTCATGGCTTATCCGGTCTATGGCAAAACATCTACCTGCCGGGTCCGCTAGCTTTTATGACACAAAATAACTTGGTTATATGGTACAAAGCACAGTGTCACATTGGAATAAATACCTGATGTGATATGAATAACGAAGCACTTTTAAAGTATCAAGCTTCTATATTCTAAATACACTGAGCTGATACTAGCCGTATCGACGAATCAGTATGTACCACGCACAATAAGAACAGTGCCATTAAAACAAAAAATATAGTTTGCAGAAAATTAACTATCAGTTTTTATTTACTTCATACATTTTAAAACGCTGGCATGATGAAGGCGTCACTGTACATTAACGTCAACCTTACTGTATAATTACAACCTTACGTTTTATTCATTAACTAAGCAGCAGTCTTGGAAATTATAAGGTAATTACACCCCTTCTTGGTGATAAAATATCGTGTATTAAGAGTACTGTAATAATGCACGACATAAAAGATTTCAATTTTTAAGTTACGTTGTTAATATAGACATATGGTAAATAATGTATAGTACATTTTTAATACAAAAAGAATTAAGTACTCGGCAGCAAAAAATCAATAAAAGCAATCGAATGTCATATAGTAAAATGGAACACACTAGTCATGCCCCAATCGTTATGGATTCAAGGTATATGTAGGTGGAGAAAGTAAATTTACAGAAGTCGATCCTTGGCGCTCTGTAATGAGTGTGAACATATATCTTAATAAGCTTCATAAATTCCACATCGGTTGTACAGGATCACCCAAAAAAATGTGCAACGTAAGCTGCGGCGGATTATCGTGCTTACTCCAGCGAAATATATTCCGTTCCCAAATAGATATTGCCTCAGCTGATGAAAAGCCATGGTCTGTTCGGAGTATTTGCACCGTCTCCATGCTTAGTTGGGTTACTGTTAAAGTTACCTAACCAAATAGCGTTACGCGGAAGTCAAAACAACACGTGTGCGATTGTCGTTTTGTCCTCATAATATTTCAATTACTATCGTGTCCTTGAGTTCTACCACTTGCAAGTTTGAGAAGAACATTGAGAATTCGAATGCAGTTGTACACTGTCCTATAAACATTGACTGGTAACTTCAGTAAACACCAGAGATTACGGTTAACGCTGATGAAAACTATGTTAACTGAGATAAACTATCCAATTAGGTCCGATGTTATGTCTCAAATAACTCAATCGTGGAATCCAATTCAACACGGCAGCGTTTCCAGAAAAAATGTATAGCCCATGGTGACTTATGGTACTGAAACATATTAACCATGGTGGGACTCTTAGAAATTCACGGTTTTCTCTACGTAATCGAACTATACGCAAATACAAATATTTTCTACGAATCCTATGTCCTTAATAAGGACTACGTCAATGCAACAATCGAGCATAGTCTATATAGATTCATCATCATCATAGGCCTTTGCATCTTTAACAGATGATTTAAGTAGCACTTTGCCAGCATTTCCGTTGGTGGCTGATGAGACCGATCCGGGAGAGGATCTCACGGCCGCACTTATGACAAGTGTACATACCCCTAGGTGGACGGGGGTTGGATACCTGCTAGTGACGCCTCGTGCGTTTTTCCTTTAATTGTCGAAACCAGAAGACGTCGTGCTTTGACTGACCTTCGTGGATTAGGCGACACCATTTAGATAGATTATAGACCTAAGAATTGCTAGACTTAGCTGGCAGAGGACGGAGCACATTACTTGTGGAGTACTGGTTACTGGTGGGGCTGAAAAGTGTTCGAGTGATGCCAATGAACAAGAAAACGTCACGTGAGCCAATCATCCACAAGATGTAACGACGTTCCGGTGAAATTTGCGGAAATCTTTGGATGACTCGATATAGATCTAAAGATCGAAAGGGTAAAGCTTATAATTGGCAATCGGTGTCTTTTGGCTTAATAGACGGACGGTCTCCTTTCTCACTATTGGATAAAGAAGTTCCTGTTGAAGAAACATAGAGGTTCATTTGTAATGATTATTGTTTTTAGCCTATCTATGTATGTAGGTGTTTTTGTTTATAGATTTTAGTGCTTGACCACAATGTCACCTGATGTTCAATGATGATATGGCGTAATATGATAACAGACTAAGCCTCGAGAGAACTGATTATCAAGTGCAACGGCCGAAATAAATCTACAGGTGCTTAGTGTCAAATTTTCAACCCGAGGGTGGTTGAGCTAGTCAGGCGGTTATTACAAAAAGGCCTACCTTAATGCTATTCATCACAACGTTTTTCTTCACCGAAAACGCAGGCTCATAGTAGACATCGGTCAATTAACGATCCAATTCACAAATAATTGTATTCAGTTCGGTATAAAGTAGGTACGCCGTTAAATAAAATTATTACTGAAGAAGTAAAACATATGTTTGGTCACACGATAAATACAAAATGTTAATGTAAATAAACAGTAAAACAAAAAAAAAATGAACCAATTATTTTCAAATTGACACCTGTATTTGCTTTATTTGAAATAAATAATAATTACCTTTGTCGTATTTGATTAAAAATAGCAAAAATAATCAAACGGTTGATGGTCACCAATTATTGTCAAACATCAAAGAAGGAGCTCACGATAATGAAGAGAGTCGAAATTATAGTTAAAGAGGATCATAAATTCATAATAACTATCGACCAATCCCAGCTTCGCACGAGTACTCTAATGCACTAATGTGGGCCATCATAATTGGCCAAACGAATTAGACACGTACTGGCTGATTTAGTGTTTTACGTTCTCATATTGACCGTTCATTCATTATTTCGTTGGTCTCGTATGTAATTTTAGATCAGTTATATTTTCTAAGATATTTATAAGAATGTTACGATGTAACATGTAGCTTTGATCTACGTTAAATATTCTATGTAACTTACGTAATTAGGCGTATAAGGATTCATATTATATTGCTTTAAAACGGCGTCTCAAATAAAATCAAGTCGCTTTTTATTCATATAAGGACTGTAGTTCCTTTTATTATCATGTCTCTTATTTATAGGCAACATTAATTGTTTAAAATGTTTTCGGGTGGTGAACGATAGTGACTGCAACACAGTTGTTAACTACAACAGTTCCTAGCGTTCTTATAATTATTATCTATTTAACGATAAGGATACTAACTGTTATAAAAACCAAATGCATCTTCCTTTGTATATATTTGCATTTATCTTAATATTTTTTGTAATATTTTAATTGTTTGTAATTCACTATTTTTTTTGTTCTAATAAATAAATAAAAATACAATTCAATTCAATGTATTTCGTAATGTATAACCAATGTAATCGTCTAGGATATATATTTTTAGCACTTGATTACAATATGTCAGTTTTTCTTTACTCTCTATAAATATACTATGTCGTATTTTACAGATATAACATATCCTAAGTAAATTATATTAAAAATATCACATTACGGTTGTACTATTTGTAAAAGTTATATTCCAGTGTTTTATTAAAATTCTTTATTATAGCATAATAAAGCTTGAAATTTCATTTTTGTATTGACATTAAATAGTTAATATTTGAATAATTGTTAACAGGTATGGTTATATGTCAGAATAGTTTATTAAAAATTTTGTAATCTTACGACATATCTATAGAAATAATTCTTCGAGTATCACTACATAGTATAAAACAAAGTCGCTTTCTCTGTCCCTATATTCCTATGTATGCTTAAATCTTTAAAACTACGCAACGGATTTTGATGCGCTTTTTTTTAATAGATAGAGTGATTGAAGAGGAAGGTTTATATGTATAATAACGTAAATTAAATAGTGAAGAAATACTGTTAATTTTGAGGTTACTCCAAATTTAATGCGTGCGGGCCACGGGCAGTAATGAATAGATCAAAACTACTGGATTGATTTTAATCATTTTTTCAGTGAATAACATAAGCTATATATTTTATACCCGTGCGAAGCCGGAGCGGGCCGCTAGTTGTATATAAAACGAACTTAACGAACAAAAGGAACGGATCTGTCTATCCGTGGAAAAGGAAAATTACATGTTATGCGGACTTAATAGCTACACCTATCTATTCCGAGTCAAGTTGGACGAGTCACTGTAAAACTAATATGGAACAGATATTTTCCCTTTAATCTGTCTATATTTTGTATTGTGAAATGCAATTTCTCTTTATAAATAATTCTCTTGAAACTGACAACGCTTGAGTCGACACACTTATAATTTATCAAGAATGAATGTTTGTGACTAAATGTCAACTCGTGCTTTGGATGACTAGTCACAACTTCTTTAATCGTCCTGTATGATTACGGCATATTTGGTTTTTTTGGCGGGATTTTAGGCTGTCATGTAGTGGTTTTTATATTTTATGCATAATCTTGTGTTATTAGACTCTATATTTTGTAATATTGGTGGTGTTTTACGTAGTATAGTTCGGTTATTATGCACAAGTGAAGTGGATGGGAAATAATACCACGGAGCATGCATTCTGAGATGCCACCAAAACTCCATGGAAAGTTCTAACAAGGAAACCACCATCTTGTTAGAACTTTATAATTATCGCAAGACCCTTACTAGGCAAAATCTTGTTACTTGACGCTAGTGCACAAACCGTGACGGAGCCAAAAAAAATATAGAAGAAGAGATTACGGCATATAGGTTGAGTTAACTGCCAAGGTGCTCCAAGAAATGTTTCACATCAACAATAACGGCGATGTAACATTATCAAAATATGATATAGACTCTTTAGACGAATACACTAGTGATGTTCAGATCTCAGTTAACTAACAATATCAAGACGCGAACTTTTTGGTTGTCATGCACGTGAATGTCAATAATAGAAAACAGAACAACTGGCTGTGTGAATCGAAGAATCGTGACGGACGTCAATATCGTTTTTTTTTTTTATCGTAACGTTATTTAATATCTATTATTGAGCGAAGTATCACATTCAGTAGTTCCAAAACCCAAAATCATCATCACATGTAATGTCGTGGAAGTTCAACGGCCAGTACTAAACAGTGGAAGATCTTGGGGTACGTGTATATATTCCTTATTGTTGTTAGGTAGATCTGAACGGAAACTCTTATAGGTTCTCGTAATAACTTTTGGGTCTACCCAGGGTAGTAGAAAGCCACCATAGGCTATTTCGGCGATGTGTATGGTACCTACATCTTTTGGTGCCGAATCCCGGAAGCTTCCGTCAACATTTCATACATCGTCAATTTGCGCGTGGTATTATCCGACAAACAGCTCAAGATATCTCAAAACTGTTTATCTATACTATATATATCTAAGTATCTATTTCTCCTGTATTTCCGTTCTAAAATTATTGAGAAATCAGTTTTTTTTTTTATATCATAGGGGGCAAACGAACAGGTGGATCACCTGATGGTAAGTGATCACCGCCGTCCATAGACACTAGCAACACTAGGGGAGTCACAAGTGCGTTGCCGGCCTTTTAAATATGTGGGCCTCCGGTGCTCTCAATGACCGAACGAAACGCAACAGTGCAAGCACTGTTACTTCACGTCAGTTTTCTGTGAGAGGGTGGTACTACCCCGGGCGAGTCGACCCATTCATGCTGAAACCAGTAATAGCTTCAGCGTAGCTCTACTACCTACAACAATTATGCAATCATTTTCAATCTTTATTATCGGTGCATAATTTTATTACGGTTCAGAGTAATTTTATTATTCCTTCTTGATCTATATCATCATACATAATATTATCCTTTAGCTTCAACATTGTACATACAATTATTTCGAACTCTAAACCAGCACGTGATCACAAATCTACAATTCATCAATAGTCATAAACGTGATGCCGGCCTACAGACGGCTAGATAGCTTGGTATATACCAGGCGACCTTGGAATAGGACACACTAAAAGACAGTCGCGAACGAGACGCCCCTAATTATGTCACTATAACAGCTATTACAGCTGGTGTAAGTTGATCCCGACAATTAGATAGTATTCTCTAAGAAATATTCACATTTCGGCATTAAATTTACTATTTACATCTGTGATATTAAATGTATGGACTACATTTACCAGGAGTCGACGATGACCAACATAAGGAGCGATGTAAGATGTAATGTTGAGATGCAATCGTCATCATGATTATTCATAAAAGTCAATAGAAAAAGATCAATATGTGAACGATGGTGATGTCTGGAATTGACTCCTCTCTGTGCATCCACTAAAATCGATTGTAATGTATAATGAATTTTAATTATATAAGTATATGTTAAAAAGATAAACCCGATCGAGTTTCTTGCCGGTTCTTCTCGATGACTGGGATGTATTCCGAACCAGTGGTAGTTTTGACGTTCATAAGCGCCTTCTTAGGGCCTAAATTGAATAAAGTATTTTTGATTTGATTTGATTTGAAGTCAATTGAGGATGCTGTTACTAAGCTTACGGAATTTGCTGCCTGCCTTACAGATAAAAGAAATGAAATACGTTGGATTTCTTCTTGATGTAGCCTTACTGTGGGTGTACTACACTCTTTCTGAGGAAGTGAGATAAGATATCGTATGCCATAAGGTAATGTTTTAAGCCCTACTCTCTTCCTACATAAAGGTTTGCATAGTAGTACATAAATGAACTATGCAACCTCATAATAACCAATTGCAGAATATTCTACTACGCTATTATTATATGCATAATTTTTCTATTTCATTAACCTGTCTCAGGTCTAGTGTCTTTACTTTAAATACATTGAAAGCTTGTACATTTTTAGTATAATTTTACAAAATACCGGAATGATTTCAATACTAGAAAACTGTGATAAACTAGTCATCCCATGTTTCAGACTCGGTGATAAGACCAGTAACGGTTTTTTTTTAACTAGTATTTAGTGTTTTGTAGTTTAGTAGTGTTTTTAAATAGTGCTAGGTTTTGCAACAAAGGCTCAAAGCTCATTACCGATTTGACGATTGTAAGTTTAAGCACCACGTTAAGCGGGTTTTGGTGTCAAAAGCTTATTATAGACTGAATTAATATGTGAACGATGGTGATGGATTGCAATTGACCCCACTCTTTGCGTGGATATAAAATTATTGTAACTTTAAAGCATTATAAATACATGTACGTTAAAAAGATAAACGTTATAGAGTTTCTTGCAGGTTGTTTTGAGTGACTCGTTTGTTTTCCAAACCGATGATAGTTTTGACGTTCATAAACGCCTTCTTAGACCCGAAATGAAATAAAGTGCTATTGAGTTGATTTTATTTGATTAAAAACTATGTCAGTGTCGGGTAAACGGGGGCTTAAATATTACCGAAAAATATGGCAAGTGATTTGTGATATAAAAAAAAATGTCGCGACGTCTGATTTAAAAATAATATACAATATAAAAAAGCGTGTATTATTTATAGACACACAAACTGTACATGGAGTATTTCTAAGTAAAATTTTCCCCGAACTATAAACTACCGGGATATAGTATAATATGTAAAAGTTCTCATACAATTGGGGCGCTCTTAGATCCAAGGTGGGTCGTAACTCCGGTTTGAATTGGTGCTTAGTGTACCTTAGCTGAACAATAGGAGAATGTCGTCGTGCCGTATTCATGGAACGAGTCATACCGGTCCCGCGGGTGTTAAGTTAATTCCAAGTTTACCAACTCCCGTCTCGCTGCGCTTACTTATTAAAATCTTGATGGCTTGCATCTTAATAGGTTTTTGGTAAGGTAAATGTAATCATAAAATATTTTATTAAAAATCAAAGTAGAAAACATATATCTATACACATATAAAATTGAAGTGTCTGTTTGTAATATCAAAATGACCGCTTTTTCCGAATTGAATATGAAGATGTACTCAGTACTTATAATATATTTTTTGTCTGTATGTTTGTTCAGGCTATACTCTGAAATAGTTAGACTGATTTTGATGAGTTTTCACGGGCAGATAGCTGATTTTATAAGGATTAACTAAGGGTACTTTTATTTTAGACAAAAAAAGGGTTCAACAAATATAATAAATTAAAGTATCAGTGACCAGTACGACGCACGCTCTACGCGCACGCTCTTACACTAGGCAAATATTTTTATGCTAAATTTCACTCGGTAAGTCGAAGATCACATCTAATCTACATATAAATAGGCAAAGAGAAAACATCTAAGGATCTTTATCTAGTACGTTTATCAACCGAATTCTTTATTTATGTTTTTAATATCTATTGATATGCTTTATTGTTATCAAAAATAATGAGGAATGTAATGTAAGGAAGTAGTTCGTTTCTTTCTCTATATTATCGACGAGTCTAAGCTATTATTTACAAACATCTATTCGTCATACTTTACGATCCTTAACGTATACTAATATATAAGATTTGTGCACTGTTCTTCTTCTTTATTTTTTTGGCTCCGTCACGGTTTGTGCACTAGCCAGCGTCAAGTAACAAGATTTTGCCAAGTAAGTGTCTTGCGATAATTATAATGTTCTAACAAGATGGTGGTTTCCTTGTTAGAACTTTTCATGGAGTTTTGGCGGCATCTCAGAATGCATGCTCCGTGGTATTATTTCCCATCCACTTCACTTGTGCATAATAACCGAACTATATTACGTAAAACACCACCAATATTACAAAATATAGAGTCTAATAACACAAGATTATCAATAAAATATAAAAATCACTACATGACAGACTAAAATCCCGCCAAAAACTCCAGTCACAACTTAAACATGACAAAGTGTAGTTAAAATTTTTAACGCAAATTTAAACTGAATCGAGTTAAAAATCATTCTTTACGTCTTTACTCATCATCTTTTAAGCCAACTAGTATTTTTCCATCGGTTAAATAATTTTATTGTACAAAATGGATTCGAAAAAAAAAAATCTTTTCAAAAATCATCTTTACGATAATTATGTACTACATGCGAATGAAGCCGAAAGAACAAAACAATTATTAAATTTTGCAAATGTAATATAACAGTTATAATGTTACATAGTTCTCGTATTTTTTTTTCTTAACAGTAATGAAACAACCTGTACTTATAAAAAATGTATTAAATTGTACATAAGTACTAACGCAGATATATAAACACGATATTAAAATATAATAACGTACATAAAGCGGATTAAGTGATTTATCCGTTATAATAAGACTGTACGTTGGTAGCTCAAAGGTTAAACCTGAAGCGGCGTAGCGGCTGTACGGCGGTCCCAGACATGTTGCTCTCACTGGGAATCGCTAATGATATTGTGTTCCCAATTACAGCGAGAAAGTTCTTTAAGTTAGTACCGACGAGAAATTATTTAATGTGTATTATGTATTTATTCAAGCTTGTTAATTTAACATGACGATGTTTACTTATATAAATATAAACTTGTATATATATAGATATATTTGTATTTTGAATTGGAGCTTATTTCCTATCAATCATTTGAATGAAAACTAATAACTTAGTAATAATCTATTTATATATATATATATGAATAGGAATGTATTTGATCACATTTTTCTTAAATAAGATTTAGTACTATTCATTTTATTACAACTCGACACTAACTGGCACTAAGCTATTTTTTTTTAACTGGAAACGCACTTCACTTTAAAGAACATTAAACGTAAATATAGTTATATCGTAAAAAAGTGAACAGAACTTGATTATAAATAAAATTATACATAACTAATTATATATCAATAAATTAATTTATCCCGTTATATTCGGAAAATATATTATATAGAAGTGTGATGTGTTTAATTTCGTGTTATAATAATTTAATCGTTACTACTTTATCTCTACAGAAAAGCGTGATAATGGATTTAATATACAATACAGAGAATGTACACAACATGAATATTTTGGAATAGAGTTCTCATATTGCTATGAGACAGGTCTCATGGAAAAATGTAGAGTACATGTTATTACGCTTTTTTATTGATGCTAAAGTATAAGGATGATATTATTTTACGCTAACAAAGCTATATCCACCAGATAAATCATAATAAATTTGACTAGTATTCTAAGTGGTTATATCTTTTTTTGTACTTATTTATTTATTTACCCTTTGACCACAATCTCATCTGATATTAAAAAACAGTTTGGTACATGATGGTAAGCATGCTAAAAGTAACTATAAGTGCTCGGTGACGGATTTCCTACTTGAGAGTGATAGGTAGCCAGGCCGATTAAGAAAATGTGCTACCAACATATTATGGTGTAATCACGACGTTTTCCTTAACAAGAAGCTCCACCGACTTATTCGCAAGGAGTCGAAGCTACGTCGATTGAGGTGGAACCCCAACACTAGTCACTATGTCGTAATTTAAGAACTATCGTATGCATAGATTCCAGTGCTGCGGTAGGAAGAAGTCGAATCAAATAAATTTACACTACATAGCGGAGATAGATGTGTGGTGTAACTTGAATGGATACCGTTAGGAATGAGTATATCAAAGGACATATGAATATGGCATCGAAGATAGAGAAATTGACGAGTAACAGATTAGCGTGGTATTTTATGAAAAATGATATAACTAGGACATTGTCAATGATGAAGGTGGACGGATGAATGACAGGAATAGTGATGAAAGTATAGGTGGATTACGTGTAAAAGAGGTGATTGCTGATTTGACAGCTGATAGGAAAAGATTGAAGGGAAAGATACTTTAAACCGATTCTTCTTAATCGGAACAAGGTGATGAAAATGGTGACGGAGAGGACGTAGTGAAATCACTATATAATAATGGCCATGGTAAAATCTCTATTTTATAGATATTACATCTAAAATATGAAAATTGAAACTTAGCTTTCAATGTGATACGAAACTTCGTATAGAAAACGGTTTTTTAATTTGTACGAAGCACAAATATAGCCTCTTATTGTCTACCACTACTACACTTGGGCTGAATCCGTGAAAGCAATGAATTCCGTGAGGAAAAAAATAATATTCACTTGCCTTTTTGTTTGTTATCGACCAACTTTTGGCAAGTAGGTATACGTTGAAACAATGACATTATCACCTTGTCTTTTCGCCATCCGCTCTGTGTGGCACCACACACACACACACAGTTCCAGTGATTTTGATACAAATCGTTAAGCCGATCTGACTGATGGTTCTGATTCATGGCGTCTAGACATCCTAATGTAGATACGGTCTAAAATACTATATATTGAATTTGAACTTACTATAAATAAAAATTAACGTATTAACGTAAAGTTGAACTCGAAAATTAATTCATATAGGTATTCAAATTAAATATTTCAAAATTGAATTATTTTGTTCTATAACTTAATTATTTTTGACATTATTAGTATAATCAAAGAATGATAAAATTAATAAATTAAATATAGCACAATTTATTTTAATGTTCATCAACATGTTTCATTTTAGAACCATTTTTAATAATAAAATACGTTATCTACCGCTAACTATTGCGTTATTTTACAACAATGGTTATTATTAATTGTTGTTAGTTATTCTGTTATCCGTTAATTTGCTGCTGTTTTGTATCATGTTTCAATTTATAACAAGAACAAAATAACGAAATGAATTTTCGTTGTACGTGTCATGACTTGCATACTACAATATTCTTATGTTGGATTGCAAACTGCGATAGCCGCTATTATCGATATTATAACTTTTTTTTTCATCGAAGATTGTTATTAATTGCGTAGAAATAATGTAGTATAGTACTAGTTATAACAATAATCATTTATAGCTGAGATTCGTAGCACTAAGTAGTACTAATATGGTCCTTTTTACAAACGTCACTTCACTTATAGTCAAAGCAAATAGAATAGATTCAGAGGTTAAGTAATTAAGTAATACTTTTGCAGAAATCGGTAAATAAATTGCTTTAAACACCCTATTCTTCAATGCAGATCTAATATAATAAAACAAAGTCGTCCGACGCGTCTGTCTGTCTGTCTCGTTGTTCGCGATAAACTCAAAAACTACGGAATCGATTGTAACGCGATATTCACCAATAGATAGAGTAATACACGGAGAAGGTTTAGGTATATAATTTGTCAAGGTTTATTTGTAAATTGGTTGAAATATAATGGCAAATGTTGAGAGAATCGGAAAAAGTCAAGCCGCCTTAAGCGTTTCATGAACATAAATATATATATATATATATTAATATCAGGGCAGGACAACGTCCTCCGGGCCTGCTAGTAAAACATAATGCACAAGCTTAGCTGTACACAATATTCAACATGTTGTGAGTCATAGTAGGGAGTTTAGTAGGCTTACTTGATGGACCTGTGTTTTCTATAACATTTGATGCAATATTACAATGTTCTCTATACATTAAAACAATGTCAGAGAGATTACGCTTCACTGCGTTCGTAGTTCGTAAGATCAGCCAGTTAGTTGCCATTGCTAAATTAATTTGCTTCGTTTACTCCCATAGCTTATTATCTTACGGTCTTCTCTTATGTGACATAGGAGTTAAGATAGATACCATGTGTGTTAAGGCAAAACGACCGCTTCGAGCAATTTAAAGGGAGAAGCGATTTTCTGGAATTCAGTATATATTAGCTTTACTTAAAAATGTGTAAAGTAGATCTTGTAAACAAAGAATAGTTTATTGCTAAACGTTTACACTAATTAACCATCATCATCATCTTACTCTTATCCCACCTAAGTAGGGTCGGCACAAGATGTTTTCTTTTTCCACTCTCCTCTGTCAGATGTCATCTCAGTATTCACACTTTTTATACACATATCGTTTTTCACACAATCCATCCACACCGTTTTCGGTCTTACTCTACTCCTATATCCATCCACTTTCAAAACGTTCTCACTAATTAACCATCCCATATTTTATATTCAACTAGCTGACCCCGGCTAACTTCGTACCGCCTAACAGTCGATTCTTTAAATATTTTTTTTTATACTTATTCTGCTATTCGGGACCATCGTACAAATATTGACATTAATATTTATACGATACTAACGTCACTCAATTGTTTTGCCTTCCCGGAACCTCTCCACTAACACTTAAACTGTATGTTATAGTATTAAAGTTCAAATTGAATTTTAAGTATTATTACGAATCATTTGTATGGGAGTATAGAAAAGTGTCGTGTTAAGACTTTTCCAGGTAATTTTTTTAATTTTTCTTTCCATAAGATCCATCCTCGTACTTTAGGGAATATTCTAAAAAAAGAAATAGCGAAATCGGTTCAGCTGTTCTCGAGATTTGCGCTTAGCAACAAATTCAGCGATTCATTTTTATATTATAGATAAGTCTAATAATCATTTCTTAGGTAATAGTATTAGTTTCTTTAATAAGGTTCCAAAACGTATTACCCAATTAACCGGATAATAAGTGCAAGGAACCGTGTTGAGCAAGTTTGAATGTCAAAAAGTTATAATGTGTTAGATTATTGTATAGACGATAGTGATGCTTGAAAATGACTCCCTATCTGTACGTTCATTATCTTTAATATGATACTGATCGAGTTTTTTTCTATAATTCCTGTAAATGATTTGGAATTCTCCGAACTGGTCGTAGCCATACTTCAAAGTTCAAAAATGCTATGTACTGAATATATATGTAGTGCCTATACTGAATAAAGTTTTTCCATTTTTCATTTTGCACGATACAATATAAACACAATGTGAGACGTGTCCATTATACTATTACGTGCCCAGTCGAATGTTTTTTTTGCACCACACACAATATGGCGGCAAAAAATATATACACGTATTAGTGTCAATTGAATGAACCGCCTTATACAGTATTTGTTTCTGTCTGTAGGTTATAATACCTAGTAGCATATACTATTTAGATACTATGTATGGCGCTACAATAGTATTATTGTAGATGGAAAACAGTAGAATCTACATTCGTAGTAAATAAATAATTCCTAATAAACATTTATTTATAACAGAGCAACGGTTTCCATAGAAATATAATTTTTCTAATAATAACTACTAATAATAAAAAATATCAACAAGTAACAAAAAAGTGAAATAATAAGGAAAATAATTTACGTACATGTAAGTGACAACAATGTAACTATAATGCAACTGGCACGCACACTAAAACACGTGTCGGAATGGGTGCAATAGGGAGCGAGAAACGTGCGCGGGCGAGCCTGTTCCGCCTTCACCTCTTCCGCGTCCCTCTGATATCTAAAATTGTTTTCTGCGCATCGACTTCAGAGCGGTCAAGAGGTTTGACGCGGACTATACTAATTGGTAATGACGTGTGTATTTTAAAAACGTATTCTTTTTGTTTCATTTTACATGGAATAATAAAGAGTATATAATTATTTGATTGTGAATGTTTTTAAAAGATTCCATTGTTGACTATCAGCCTGATTGCGTCACGATCACAACGTCCTAACTAATGTCATAAACGCGAAAATGTGTCTATTTTTTATTATACTATTCAGCCAATCATCGTGTAATTTTGCATACACGTCAAATCAAAAGTCAAATCTACATTAACACAAGCAAAACCGCGGGCAAAAGGTAATATACAATAAAAAAAACTCTTTTGATGACTTTAATAAATCAACAACCATACTTAGTTTATTAATTGATCAGCTTCGACCCGCAGTGTTAATTACATTTAAATTCCCCCGCCCTTTGATCACCTACCCCGCGCCAGGTCACGTGTGACGCTATGTTCCGCACAATTTTTGTCGTTCTTCGTACGATAATAACTGCACTTTTAACCTAAAACCGTCTAATAGATAGACTTGAAAATGTTTAAGTAGCTTTTGACATGTGACTAGTGGTAGCTCCGGACATTCAAACCGATAAATAATAGTAAAATAATGTATCGAGATTCATTCATAATACATTATTATATTCATTCATAGTTAGATGAATTAATGTGGCTACTACATTTCTACTAGGTATATTGAAACGTGTAAAATTTAAGTGACGAAAGTGAGTTAGCTCCCGCCAGCTCTCACCTTCAATTACGTGGATACACTTTACCTGTGTTATTAAATTCTGTGAGCTTGTATAAATACTTTAGTTAATATTCCTGTTATTATTACTTCAGTATAAATATTCACTATTCCCTAATCAGTGTCCGTATGAATGTAATAGCGATGTATATCCGATAAGTTGAATGGCGTTATGTGGAAACCTCATATGTATTTCGTCACAATTTTATTTCTTATGTGTAATTTTAAATCTGCGGTATCTTCTAAGACATTTATTTCAATAATTAGCGCGTCAGACGGGGGTCGTCCGGCCCTGATAATTAAAAAAACCTGAAAACCGCATCGCCACCGACTGGGTCCGATTGTTAATGTAAACCGTTCATGAATCAACCTGACCACACAAAAAATTTCATCAAAATCTGTCCATCAGTTTAAGGGAAGTTCAGCCATATTACACATACAGAAAAATTATATATATATATAGAGATAAACTGTCAAGGGTAATTATAATGTAAGTGAAATCCCTAAGGTAACGATTACATTTAACTAGATATCTAAGTATTAATTTTTATATATGAAATATTCTATGTTAATCATAAGTAAATACAAGAATGGTTGGTCCTTTGGAGATAGACATGTGCTTTATACCATCACGGACTTTTATAGTCCCTTTTTGTAACATACAATCCTGTGGCACATTATTTTGATGTTATCGCGTCAATTTCATAATGTCGAATATCTTTACAATTCCAATTGCATCAATATTTACTTGAGAAACATGAGACCGAGTGTTCGTAAATTTACAATTTGTGTTTATAATTAACTCTCTTGTGTTCTTTACCATACATTTTTATTATTATCTCTATAATTGTTATATATTTGTATGTAAGTGTGTATGTATGTCTATATGTGTATGTATATAAGTATATTTATTATATATGTATTTATTTTATTTTTATATTTTACTTAGGTCATTCATTTTGCTTTTTCTATATTTGCACAACCTACAATAACTTAATTGTTTTAAAAAAATACCACAAGCTAAAGATAATCCAAAAGTGCAATAAAATATTCATTCACTCATTTATAAAAGCACTTAAAAATGTTTTTACCACTTATTTAGGTGCAATATACATTGGTTTTTATCCTATATATATATATATTTTTAAACTTCAGTTTTGTTGACCGTTTCCAAATCTTTTTCTATTATATGGTACACACTAACTATTGTAGTTTATTTTATTAAGCCGAATATTATTAAGTTATTAAATAATATTACTTTTATTTTATTTTATTTTCCTGTGTCATTCATCTTTATATAATAAACGTATATTATTAGTCTATAAGAATGCTCTTATCCACTATAATTAAATTATAGTAAAAACCATATCAAAATCTGTTACATAGTTTAGAATAAGTAAGGGAATGTACAGACAAACTCAAAAAGCGATTTTGTTGTAGGTATATTTATTTATTTATTGACAATGATAGATTCATTAATAGGGATTATTGATTTTACTCAGTATTTATTATCGCTAAAAGGTACGATAACTAGCAGAATTAATCTAAGATGTCGCAATGGTTTAAACGTCCGTTGTTGTCGGTTCGATTTCCAGAAAGGACAATCATTTGTATCGTCCACAGGCGGCTATTCTAAGTACACTTTGTGTTCATTTAGTACGTGTGTATACAGCTCCGGTAATTGTCTCAAAAACACGACATAGTTGCTTATTTTATAATCGATTAATATTGATGTAAATGTCACTACAGAGAAAAATAAATTGTATGCCAATCTCAGTCACGAGTGTCTGAGATAAAAAAATCAACGCAATGCACATCTTAAAACCTTCAAATATATAATGATATTAAAAATCGACTATAACTATGAATGATATTAAATAGAAGGTCAGTTCAAAAAAATTATAATTAAAAAAAAATAGCGAGACACAACATGCTCTTTGATCGTTCTATTTAATTATAATTTGAATGTTATATATTTATATTTACAGTAAAAAGTCAAAGTCTAATTGTTTAAAACACTTTTATACATAAGCGTGTTTAAGCGATATCTAGGTTAAACATTTAATTAAAGGTTCATTCATTCAACATTTATGCAATTCAATATAATTACTTATTAAGCAATTTTAATTTATGAATACGAATAGTATTTTGTTCAGAAAATACAAATACAATATCACAACATTAGAGTAAAAACTGTCAATTTATATAAGCGTTAGACAATTTTAAAGTTAAAGAATTCTTAAAGCGTGTCTATTTCTAAATATAGGTCTTTACCTATTGTTCAACCATTGTTCAACACGTGTTTAACTTTTTTGTAAACAGACCCTGATAATAGTTTTACTATCGTAAAATTTGTTGTTTGAACAGTTATTAAAGTACGTTAATGTTATTACCATTGCATTGGAAATTAAAATTAAAATGTTCTTCATATAAATTCATACATTGTCTATTGGTTATCTACTGAACATAAAATTTATATCTCTTCATAATTCCCTCCCTGGTGGTTGACAAAAATTTATAAAATTAAGTTTTTTATACATTTTTGGAAGTGTCACTATAATAAATACGAAGGTACTTTTTTATAAACGAGAATGTAAAATTTAAAATAAAATCAGCCCAAATCAGATCTCGTGATCGCTTCGATAGAAATTATGCAAAACGATAAAATACGATTATTGGTAACAGTATACATTAATCCTAGATTAACTGCCCGTAATTGACTTTGTAGCAGGTTGTAACTGTATTTACTGTTAATTAATAATAACTGACATTGATAATGGCATATTTCACGGTATTTTATTAAGTGAGGACTTGTGAAAAGCCTAGCAATGAGAATAAACATGTTTTTTTTTTCACAAAATTTAGGTCTAAATTAGTGCTTATATTGAATATCGAATTCATGTTTGGTGTAAGGAAAAAAGGGGGCCTAAAGAAAGCTAAGTGACAACCCTAAACAACGATGCTTAATTTGTACCTATATAAATTTATTAAAATTGTATATATATTCCTCATAATGTTAAAGTGCTGTATTTGTTTGTAATATAATATCTGTTAAAGTGCTGATCATAACCGGGTTTCACAGAACTTAGTAAATAAATTTTTAAACAAACTTTAGCAAGCGGTTATCTCGTGCGACGCGCTTAATTCCATAATCGAATACGGATAGTTAACGATCCTCACTGTAACACTTTGTTTACCTGCTTTTCGTATCTTTTTCAAAGTGAAAACTATATAAGCAACGGTGTGCAATTAAAAAAAAAAAACAATTATTCGGTAAGGGAGAAACTTATGAGTTCGCGTCACCAATGACCTCGACATGCTAGTGACGCGTCACTGAAAAACTCGATATTCTCATGATGTATTGCGCTTACGCCAGACTAGCGACAGTAGTATAGAGGCCTGTATACCTATAATATTGATATTTTGTAAAGAGCTTGTGCAGCCCATCATCACCATATTGTTACCCTTGTCCCAAGTAAATAGGGTCGGCGCAACATGTTTGTCATTGTGATCTATGATTTTGGTTCAATTTTTACGATCGGCCGCGCGCGCCTTACATCAGCCCTCTTTCGGATTATTTTATCGTTCCTCTGTATATGGAAAAATATGTAAATGTTAAATGTTGATCTCTCTTCATTTACTACAATGATGTGTGCTGAAGAGCTGATAATGTTAGATGATTTCTCAAGACATATAGGCTCACACACTTAGTCCACAGTAAACATTATGTAACACGAGTTATAAATGTAATATTGTACAGTCCATTATATGTTTTATCAATTAATTAATTGTATAAAAATGTATATCATTATTACTCCCGAGTGTCAATAAATGTAAAAACCAGATTAATGTTAATAATATCAATTTACAAATTATGTTATTTAAATAATTTATTTAAAATTTCAAAAAAGAACACAGTTATTCCATTGTTTTGAGTTTTCACTTCTATTGGCATTCCTTATGACTGCCTCGACTTTTTTTTTTCATAAGATATTCTAAAACGCAGTAATTATTTTTTTTTTTTTTTTTTTTTTTTTTCTTTAATATGGGCTTTGTCGCATAGCGACTATGATGCCCCGTAACAACATCACAGACATGTTCAGTTCCACAATACAATCATTATGACATCTTAAAAGCTAACCTTGCGATTGTGTACAATGGTAATTATTCAAATCCAAAATATCATTGTATCACTCTAACCAAAAAGCTAATATATATATACCGCATACCCAATAATGAAATGTTGTACTGCCACAGAGCAAACCTCTATGGAACGATTGTTTCTTATATGCTATGCATTCGACGGCAGTAGCACCTCGTTTCGGGAAAGTTTTAGGTTCGCTGTTACCCGACGCTGGAGTAACTTGCCCTTCAATACGCGTTCTTACAACAATAAATAGATAACAATATTTAGAATGTATTTTAAATACTTCTTATTATAGAAATTCGTGTTGATATATCAATTTTATTTTGCCCGCTTTGTTGCTTATATATATTATTAAGCCCGCGGCGTCGCCCGCTTTAATGCAGATTTGATCTATTTTTCGAGAATAGTAATTATTTACTTGACGTAAAGTACACCACGTCCTTTTCTGTACATTTGGCAATGTTTATGAAAAATTCCATGATAGTCGATTCAGTGATTTAGGTGTGAAAGCGTAACAAATAAACACATTCTTATTTATACCTGTGACTTTATCTGCGTGGTTTATTGTATTCATAAAATATTTTATATACACAAGAAGAAATTGAAAAAAAATTCCTTACCCATAAAATTTGTTTAGTCTTTTGTTGTGCTTATAAAAATTGACACTTTCTTGTAACTTTAATAATTTCGTATTAAATACAGATAACGTGATAACGTTGTCTCCAGATAAGGGCCAAGTTTGTAAGAATTAAAACTAAATTGGTGTACATATATCCAATATGTTTTTGCGTGATGCACGTACAACTGTAGTAGATCTCGTTCAACATTTTATTTGTATGTAAAAGATATTGGTTTTGATGTCTATACCTATAATATAGGTAGGTCTACTGGACCTATAACATACATTTCTCGGGGGCGGGTGCTTTGATCTTGGTATACTGTAATATAAAATCATAAGTAGAGCTTAGTAATACTATTATTTACTTGTTTGCATTATTACATTACGAGTCCGATGTTAATAATAATGTTGAATTTGTAGGTAGTTACATTTTTGTTTACATACGTCAGGACCCTTATCGCTTGGGAGTTGCGTATCATTGATATGTCTGATACAGCGTGACTGGTTTCAGGAAGAAAAGCTTTTCGAGATGAACACCTATTCACTGTAACGCACCGCGTAGATGGATTTAGAATATTTGTATATTATATACCTATACATTTTTATACAAAATTTCTTGTCAATTTCGTCTTTAACATGTATATATTCAATGTAGCCGAGTCGTACACTGTAAATAAGTGATTTTTGTGTTTCTTTCATTTTGAAAATATACTTATTTTTATTTCTACAAAATCAAAATCAAAAATACTTTATTCAGTTTAGGCCCTGAGAAGGCACTTATAAGCGTCAAAGTTACCACCGGTTCGGACAAACAACCCAGTCATCGAGAAGAACCGGCAAGAGACTCGATCTGGTTTATCTTTTCATTAACATATTATAACTCACATTTTTAAACACAGAACAGAACAAGACGTAGGTAATTACAATTTAGATTTTCATAAATTATAAATTAATAAAGGCTAAAAATCTCTGTCACTTTAAATACAAATAAAAAAGTGAAATACAAAAAAAATACATAATTGTTATGTCCGTATAAAAGAAATTGTAAGAACAGCGGCAGCTAGAGTGATAGAAAAATTGTGGATTCGTCAACGGTGACCACATGCTTGTAAATGATACCAATACGAAAACCATAATATACTTTAATCTTCATCTATCTATCTATCTTCTATATGTATAAAAATGAATTGATGTTCGTTTGTCTCGCTAAAACTCGATAATAGCTGGACTGATTTGGCTAATTTTGATGTTGAAATATTTGTGGAAGTTCAAGGAAGGTTTAAATTGTGAAAAAAATAAGTAAACGGAAATACTAAAAAAAACAATTTAATTTTTATATATACAAAATGTCCTTAAACATTTTATGTCACTTGTCATATTAGAAACAAAAAAATTGTCATTCGTTCGTCAAATATTTGTAGGTGCTTTCAGAAATTTGTCTGTTTCATAGCTGTAGTATGAGGTCCGATCACTTTAGTCTGTTTTGTCAGAATACATAACAGTTCTGTTTCAAAAATAAAAATAGTACACGAGAAAGCTTTAAAATTGATTAAGTGCATAACTGTGTTGCATTTGTAATGTAAATAAAAATGTTGTATTTAATTTTGACCACATTTTACACAAATATATGTAAATGATACGAAGTTCACCGGGCAATTTAGTACTAGATATAAATTAAAACATGAAACTATGGCAGATTATTTACCCCTATAATAGTAGACGAGATTCCTCAATGACAATGTACAATAATATATATCTATACGAATACATAATACATAAATCGACAACTACATTTCTACAACAAGGAAATGTTATTTTAGCTGACAAACGAAACGCCTGAATAATTTATAAGCCTTTTCTTTCACAAAATTATTTTTATTTCTCCCCTTTGACGAGACCCCGCTCTCTATTTAAAGGCGAAAGTCGCTTGCACAGACATCACGCCCCTGGTACAATTCGACTAATATAATTCTATTCGTTTCATGCGATTTTCGACCTCGCTATACTGTATAATAGACAAAGCTCCTTTGTAAGACCAGAGACTTTCTTTCATTTACTTCGCAGTGTAATAACCTACAGGAGTTTTTATAACTTACACTTATTATTACTTCTATTTATATCAATGTTTATATATATATATACTAGCTGCATACCTCGGCTTCGCATAGGTGTGCTAATGATAAAAATAAGCCTTTCATTTACAGTATTTTCATATAATTACAGAAAATGGTAACTGAACGACTGAACAATTGTGACAAAATATTTTTTAATATCACCCACTTACTTTTTATATGGAGATTTTTTAACTAAAATCTTTCCCTTTTCCTTACGATTTTTTCGAACACCTTTTTTTTTCATACAAATGTTGTCTTGACAACTATAAATACAACAAAAAAGTATTAGGGAAATAAGTGCTGCCGTTCTGGTGTCTTACGTTTACGTACATTCAACAAATGTTTTTTATGTATATAGATATTGAAACTAACATATTTGCATATCTTTATATATAGATATAATTCCAATGTATGCAGTAATTATTTCCTTAAATTGCTTGAAAAATTTTAATGATTCTCTTTTAAAGTCTTAGATCATCTGGATGGTTGTAACCAGACCTGATAGTCAGCACTGTTGTCGAATTCTAGAATTGTTTATTAATTCGCGACCAAATTTTTGTATAATTTTCTAGTAAAACTTTTTTTACATCGTCTCAATTTTTTTTCAACCATCTATCGCATGTCCCATTGCAGCCCGCTGAGGAATAGGGGTAAAGTGAAAGGCGCTCGGTTGAGCAGCCAAGGTCGATACGGTGGCGCCCATGGCTAAATTCAAAATTATTTTAATGAATATTAAGCTTAGTTTTCAAAATGCTACTATTCGTACAAAACGTTTCACTTCTATTGTGGTTTCACAATTTATTTTTTGTGGTTTATTCTCTTAGAAAAACTTATTATCTCAAATTGTCAACCTAATCGCGACTGAAAACACAAGGAACACTGCGTTGATAAGGTCCAACAAGCCGATCTCATCAGGACAATGGTCTCACTTGACGGTTTTTCCATTTCCATACTATAATTAAGTATAGTAGTCTAAAGGCTGTTTCAAGCGAACAAACTCTAATCTCAAATATTTATATTGTAATAAATAAATACTTAAATTATAGCAAATTTATTATCGTATGACATTATTTATGTAAATATAAATTAGTATGTAATTTGGTTACACGGTATAGAGGTTGGTATGCTACAGCGTCTCACCTATTAATGAGTTATTGTACAGCGTATAGCATAAGACTTCCCTCATGAGGTAGGTACCCGGCGTTTGATTTATCTCGTCGCGGACTAGAGTGAAGACGTCCGTCCGCCTGAGATCGGATTGCCTCGGTTTTGTTAAGCGTTCTCTCTATCGCACAACGCAATGACTTTAATATACAAAGGCAACGCTGTACGAAATCAAATTTATGTCCTCCCTTCCACATGTCAAATTAAAATCCGGGTACTTTAAATAAATGTCCGTTTGTCCCTGTGTTTATTATAAACAACAAAAATTAATACCTACATAAGCAAAGAAAGACAGTCTAATAATGTTTCATAATAATTCTAGGAACCAATATTTGTTAACGACTTGTTCTATCATATACTATTTATCGGGGCCTTTATTTATGTGAGCCTGATTTACGTTTTTTTTTTTATTTATATTATAGGGGGCAAACGAACAGGTGGGTCACCTGATGGTAAGTGATCACCGCCGTCCATAGACACTAGCAACACCAGGGGAGTCGCAAGTGCGTTGCCGGACTTTTAATATATGTAGGCCTCCGGCGCTCTCACTGACCGAACGAAACGCAACAGTGCAAGCACTGTTACTTCACGTCGGCTTTCTGTGAGAGGGTGGTACTACCCCGGGCGAGCCGACCCATTCATTCTGAAACCAGTAATAGTTTCAGTGTAGCTCTACCACCTAGAAAATACGTAAATTAGGAATATTATTGCGTGCTTATAATCCGTAATTATATAAATACGATATTTAATGAACGCTATTTACAAATGTATAAAAGTGGAATAGGTAAATATAAGTAACGCCGTGGTAAATAATTAAAACCAATATGTCAAATTAATAGGTAATACTTTAAGTTCTTAGCAAATTTTGCATACACTTTTGCTTGTTTGCCACCATCGTTGTATAAAAGAAAACGTTGTCAACGGTACAGCTTTTTATCCAGAAAATGAGTGATCTCGACGGATAGGTCAAATTTACATTAATAATAACGAAACTTCGAGAAAAGCTAGTTATTTATATAAACAGGATATTTTAGTTAATAATTAACTCCTCAGTACACGTCTTTCAAGTTATATAAGTATACTTAGTTTTACATTTATTACATGTACTACACCTTCTAGAAATATGAAATCGTGTTTTTTTTTTTATTATCTTGAGAACTGGCTCTCGAGCACAGTTGCAGGAACACTAGATATCGATATAATACGAAACGATTGAAATTCACTACTTCAATATTTATTTTCGTTTTTTGTTTAACATTGGGTGGTCTTTGCAAAATATTATTAATTTAACTTGTCTTTAGTTTGTTCGTCATCCGCTGCAAGATTTTTTTTTTTCAATTGACTATATTGTTGGCCGGACATACCTCTACAGCTTCAATGGACTACATAAAAAAAAAATAATGAACATTACCAACTAAATATTCACCAAAACTTACTATTCAATAGATGTTTTTATTATCATTGTTTGTTTTTTTACAACCTCTGCTCGCACCGCATAAGTCGGTAACAATTGCCCTCGTCTACATTTCTTCTGCAGGCGACCCTTAGACACGCTATCCGTCTCGCTCACGGACATAGTTTCGGCAATGCACGCGTCTCGTTACCGAACAGCTTCGGAACATCATAAATAATGTAAGCGGACACCGAGCGCCGCTACCTGTCTCTATCCGTTGGACGGGCATTGTTTTAAATACGAGCGAGATGGTGGTAGTATTTGGATGCGAAATGCAATAAAAGCTGCCGCACTACAGATTTCTATAGGCGGTTATAGTTGGGACGCTTTATTCCGATGGTTAGATATGTTTTATTCGTTGGCATTTCGGCGGACTGTGTTAATTTCCGATTCATTATCTATAATTGCGTTGTTCACTTCATTAGCATTGATAAAAAATAGTTTGTATTATTTGCAAATTTCGTTTTACCATTTTGTGTGATAGTTTATATAAGTTAAAGAGAGAGAGTATTATGCATTTGATACCTTAGCTACTACCGGTGTCTTCGGATGCATTTTTTGTTTATAGTTCTTAAATCTTACCTTGTGTATTAATTAATACAGTCGAGTCTATATCAAGAATCTGTTCCTAAATTTGTAACACCTTCCAATTTAGAAATGATTTGAGTGATTATAGAAAATTGTTATAATTTCTCGTACCTACTGAAGATAACGGAATTCTTAAATTTTCTAATAATGGATATACCTACTTCACGATTCCTTTAGTCACTTAGATCGTATCTTGAATAATTATGTTCTGTTGAGTAATTATTCTGTTGTGTTATTATGTTCAATTAGAACTCACTGAAAGGTAAAGTCATTTTTCATAAAAAAAAAACTAGTTGCCAAAAAAAAATCTTAGAAAGTACAAAATACCTACTTTAGAACAAATTGCAAATTTCTTGCAAATCAGTACCAACGGAAGATTCTGCTATTATAACAGACGTGACCTTACACTTCTTAAGTAATTTCGGATTAACATACCTACTTATATTTGTAAAAGACATATGTCAGATCTTAATTCTGTTAAAACTTAATACCGCTCTTTTTTGTTTTTCGAACTGACTACACTGTTGACCTGGCAAGGCCTCTACAGTTTCCCCGGACTACAAAAATACCGCACATAACTAACTGAACAATATATTTGTCACCTATTGTCACTAACATCCATCTACCATCTAATTTAACTTTAAAAATATATTATAACAGAAGCAATATCAGAAATCACATTGATTATGTCTATTATGTACCCTTTTATTTATTTACATTTAAGATACATAAATAATTTGATTCCTTATTTGGCATAAGATGCTTGTTGTTATATTAAAAACATCAATTATAATTCATATTATTAGTTTTCCATTACACAAGTCTTAAACTAAAATAGTAATCATCAGTAATCACCAAAAGTATCTGAATCATCCATTTGAACCTAGTGATAGTTAGTTGTCCGTTGGTGAACTACTGATAATTAGTTGTCCGGTGAATCTGTGTAGAGGTCAAAAGAGCCAACAGGGTATGTCAGTTCGAACAAAAAAAAAAAAGGACCTACTGATAAAAAATCGTTGAGCAGCTTTGCACTAGGTTTGAGAGTAGAAAATAATACATCGCTTCTAAAATTAATTACAAATAAAAAAAATCTTAGTGTTATAAAAACATAAATAAATATAATAAAATAGATTCATAAAATCTACGAGATTGATCATAAAACTTGTTATAATGAATTTCTAATAGCTATGACAATATTTGTTCAGTACCTACATAAAAGGTGTAGTAATAAGTACCTATATACCATTAACAAACGATTTTATCAGTTTCTTTACCTTGCAATTAAATCGATAGTTGAACTATTAATGCATGAATTATCTGTTGCGTGTACCGGACGTTTTTTTTTTTTTAGGTTTACAAGCATTTTACAGACCTATTAAAAAATCACAAGTTTAAAGAGTAATTCTGTTAGGTTTTACGTATCTGTATGGGACTTTATATATTTACGAGGTTAAAAGAAATTATTTTCACTTTGATACTATAAAAGATGTATTTATTAGTATTACCTATTAACCTCTCAACGTTTACAACGCCACAGAGTAACAGAATAAAGTAGATATTCCACAAATAAGTATATTTTTAAAAACAATATTTGTCTATATCTTCCTGTAATATTTTTATTATCATATGAGAAGTCTAGAAGTAAAAGTTTTGTAACTTGAAACTTCAGCGAGGCGCGTACATAGTTGCGCCCGTCGGCCGTAGGACCGCCTACACGAACGCTACGCCGTAGCCGACGCTACGTTCCGTAGCAGGCGGTTACTTGACTAAGAAAACCCCCGCTTTTCTATAAAAATTGCCACGTACAAATGACCACTTAATCGGATTACACGTTTGCGTAGAAAGTACGAAATCGATATTCGATTAAGGCGATGCCCTTATTAAAACGTTTAAACGATTTCCTTATAACATTCCGCTTTTAGATATACTTCGTATTATATAACACGATTTACTAAAAACTGTTTTCGGTCCTTGTTTATTTTATAAGTTAACTTTGATTACATAAAAAGACGAATTACGATTAAAAATAATATATTAACATGATAAATAATTAATAAATTCGTATAAAATCTAAGTATATTAGTGAAATCGATTCCACATTAAATAAAATAATATGTTTTCCCTACAAAAGTGTATTCTATTATATATTTTTGACTTTATATGTATAACAATAAATATAAAAAAAAAAACGTAACACGATGTATAAAATAGGAAATTAATAAACACAAAGTAAAATAAATGGTAATAAACAATTTAGAATGTTTTATTGTAATCAAAAACCCGCCGTTGGAACTTTTACAGCGAATGTAATGGTCGCTTTTGTAAAGAGGGTGCTGCTCTGTTTTTCATTCGAATGGCGTAAT
Source organism: Antheraea assamensis (assembly GCA_035772565.1). Classification (NCBI taxonomy): domain Eukaryota; kingdom Metazoa; phylum Arthropoda; class Insecta; order Lepidoptera; family Saturniidae; genus Antheraea; species Antheraea assamensis. Next base: position 1,832,594 of record JAQQSE010000010.1, on the reverse strand, counting down.
AATCCTTAATAATTGGTTCTGAAATACTGAACGAATTTACATTTTCCCCATTACGTAGCGTTATATTTTTAAGAGTTTAATGCTGAATTACATTAAACATCCCCTATAGATTGATTCTTAATATGTTTTTAATAATAATTATTACTAGGTAGTTAAAATTAAAATTATATATGTATATATATGTATATATATAGTATATTTACCTGTATATATAGCGACTTTTACTATTGCTTTTAAAAACATATGAAACGTAGAATACAATTAGTAATGAAATATGAATGATTTGATGACACTTTTTGATTTTATTTATATATATATGTTACTAATAACTCTCTTTAGTAAATAAATTATCAAATAAATAACAGTTTTTTATAAAAAAATATAATAAAGGTGTAGATTAATTATTTATTTAGTAATAATAATGGATTCATTTTTGTTAAGTTTTTGCTATAGTATTGTTTTTTCATGCTGTAATTTATAGATTTTTTTTTTAACCATTTTCCAGTGATAAATATAACTGTAAACCGATTTCAGTAGAATTTCGCTGAAAACAAAACACACCCCCCCATGGAGCTCCATGTAATATGAAGTCGCTGTGCAATGGGAACTCATACAATTATAAAATAAATAATGTAATGTACAGTATAACAATCAAATCGCGTTGCATATATACAAACAAATGTGTCCGATGTCGTCCCTGAAAGAAAACCGTTCAATTTTGTTATGTATTTTAAACACTAAATTTTTTCTTCGTTATTATAACACAAATATTTGGATATCGTTTTTTTTTTATATATATATGTATATTTCTATCGATGTGTTTTTTGTACTAATGATGGGTGTCGGGTTTGTATCAGTGAAACTTTGTACTCACCGATGGGTTGGGCACGCACCGCCGGGGGTCGGAGTTCCGGTACGTGGGGCTGTACCGTCCCGGGAAGCACCCGGGCGGCGCCATCAGCCCCCCGCCGGCCTTCATCTTATCCGGCGAGTACATCGCACATGACCCCCAAGGGTCGTCCTCCAACTTCAACACCTTGGAGGGTGAGTGGTACTGTCGGTCGAAAATTTTGGCGAATTCTATCGTACTTTCGTGGTTGATAACGCGACGCGCTTCCGCGGCCGCTTTCCTCGCCGGGTGATGACCGACTGATGCCGGCTAACCGTGACGTCACGGGCCACGCCCTCGCCCCTCCATTTACCCCCGCCCTCGACCGCCTCTACGCGTTTCACCCGTCTCACGCATGTTTACGTCGCCGGCGTCGGTTCTGCGAATTACTGAATTATTTAATTGGTTCATTCATTTCTGCTACCTTACCTTTTCACGCTTCTAACTCGGCAGAGGTAGATGGATAGTAAGCTTTGCGATTGACAAGCACTAATTGTACCCACATCGGAGCGTCTAAAGGGGGTTACTTTTCAGACCTACCAGTATGTAAATTAGCACCTTAGTTTCTGAACTACACAGACAGTCGTATAACTACTAAGCCCAATTTATATTTATTCTTACAGCTCTACTTACATTTATTGAGCACTTCACCGTAGTACCGGTCTATTGGCTCCTCCTGCTATAGATTTTTTATCGGCATACAATATTAAATAAAATCAAAGTCAGACTAACAACTTGAATCGAACCCATGATCTTAGAAATCTTAGCAACCCGCTCGTTACAATGAAATATAAACAAACGCAAGCATCGAATTTGTAGAAAATACACTAAGATTATATACCTAATAAATATCAGATTTAAAAGTGGAAACAGAATATAAGAACGGATATTTTTCAGGGGTCGGAATATTATATTTTGGTTAATCACAGATGTTAAAAAAATGATAAAACTACAGACTATAACTGCGTTGGCAAATGCTATATAATAATCTACTACTATACTATCGTGGTTATTTCAGTGGTAAATACAAAGAAAACATAAGAAAAAGCTATTAATATCAAAAACACAACCGAGAGACGGAACGTGACTTAAAAAAAATACGGTCTAGCAAATCAATTCCGGCACGAAAGGGGTTATCTTTAATCCGGCAATTGCAGGGATAATGAACCGGCTAGCGACTCGTCATAACAAGCCCCGTGTAATTACGCGCTCGGCCGGCAGATGGCGCGAGTTTTAATTTTTCGATTTCGGACGCGCGTACATTATGCACGACGCTTTTATCGCTCTCCGTGGTTCCTTAGGGACCTCGAAACGATCTGGTACAAGTTAAAAGATCAGACGATTACAATATTTACTTTAAATATTTTTATATAACAATTTTAGATATATTAATAAATGTGTTGTTCTGTCGAGAATTTATTTTCACAGACATCATGCTAATAACACAAGCAAGACGGTACTAATGATAACTCATATGTTAAGTTCCATCAAATCGTTTAGGAAAAAAGGTCGTGCCAAAGAAAGACATAAACGCTATACTCGGGTAAAACGAAACGGCATTTGCTTTAAAACCCTACCATAGAATATCAAAGCGAAAAGCTTATAAATACTTTTTTTTTTCTTTAAACTGTATTTACATGGATAGATATGCTAAAATAAATAGTTTAAAAACCATTTTCTCCCCAACCGATGTCCTTTCTTTTTTTCTATTACTATTGATAAACGTTAGTCGTTTTTGACGTAAAAGAAAATGGGAAAAGATTTTTATTCATACCATCGACGAGTCGAAGCCTTTTTAATAATATATTATACATCTCTGTTCGTCATACTTCACGCTCCTTACGTCTATTAATCTATAAAAATTGTACACTTTTTAGTTTATACCAAATAAATCTAAAAGTTATAAAAAAAATATGTTTGAAATTCGACTATTATATACAATGTGTATCGTCACTACTATCCCAACATTTTTTAAATATTCTAGACACACGTAGGTAGAGATGCATTTCGCATAACGCATTTCCAGAGTGATTAAGCAGTAATGGTAAAATTTAATACTCTTGACTTAAAACCAATAAAAGGTTTTACAACTTAACTAGTAAAGACAAAATTACTATCTTCATATCTTAATGCACTTTACAACTCTCGACATCGCGAACTCGCGGCGGTAAGTAGTTTTGCATAACCTTATGGCAATTTTCTCTAAAAGGGAAATTCTCTGAAATATGAACCCGCCGCTTCTTGTTGGGTCCATTTATTATTATGTATATTAATTTGTCTTGGCTAGATACATCATATATACAATACTGTTTATCAAAACGTTTTACATTGGTATACAATAAAATCAATAACATTACAATGAATTGATTATCTATTTACAAAAAGATAGATATAAAACAGTCTAATACCTTGCCTTCTCTAATTATCAACTGATGTTCTATTTTTATTTATATTTAGTTCTATCAATTTAAAAAAAATGTGAGCACTTTTTCTTACATTGGCAAGTCCAAACTTTTATTATTAAATCCCTATTCGTCATGCTGTACGACATTTACGATACGATAATTGTACGTTCTGTATAACTTCAATAATACTGAAATTCGTAAAATGAATGAACTACGGTTAAATATCGACGGCTGAATGAACACTAATACAAACAAATTAAAAATGTTAAAAAATTGTATGTTTTATGAAACCACGATGCAAGTGATTTTTTTTTTCGGATCGTAGCATTTTCTAATCTGAGCACAATATTGATTGAATTGAGTTATAGACATCGCTTCACCTCTACTTCGTTGCCGGCTGTAATGCGACATGCGATGGATGAACGAAAAAATTTGAGGCAATGTAAAAAAGAGTCTCACTTTAATAATGCTTTTTAAATATGAAAATAAAGTAACATTCTATTTCATAATGATAAAAAAAAAACCTGCGTTGAATTTACATTTGTGACTTATTTCGTATTCATGAAACCCGCTAATCGCTTTTGTATCGTACTGTTACGGAATTACCCTTTTTAGAATCCCGTTCGTTGCGGAACCACGGTCGAGTGCAGACAACAGGCGTATACAACGCATCGTGTACTTAAACAAACTGCATTAAACCTTTGTTACTGAATTACAAGGGGTTAATATTTGGTAAAATGTTATCTCAATTTGTAATAATAATAATAATAATAATTGCAGAGGCGTAATCAAGCAACGAGGATATTAACACTAGGAGCTCACTTAGAGCATCGGACTGATAGAACGAAGACTGTTCTCGTTAAGAACTGGGGCCTTATTTGAGAATTACCTTGCTCGATTTTATTCGATGTTTCCGTTTAATAAATAACGTCATGTTATTTATGTACCTGCGTTCTTATCTCGTATATATATATTACAGTTAATTGTTTTTGATTAAGTGCTTCGCGTGACACTTTAGTATATTCTGTATTTATATGCTTATGTGTAATGTCGCAGCCTTGGAGTCCGTGACATCGCGGATAAGCTGCAGGAAAGTTGTCTCGCCTGGTATGGCTACATAAATCGCAGGCCTTCAGACTATGTCGGAAATAGATGTCTCAACATAACTGTACAAAGACGTAGATCACGCGGTAGGCCAAAAAACCGGTAGCTGGATGTTGTGAAAGCCGATATGCAGGAGAACAACCTCGCACAGAAGGGTGCCGAAGACCGGGCAAAGTGGAAGAAGCTAAGTCGAAAACGCTAGGAAGAAGAAGAGTATAATGTAATATAGGTTTCTTTTTCTCTTTTGTATCCTCATTTCTATATACTTATGTTGCACTGCCGAATCGTACATAATACATACACTATTTCATTCTTTAATTCCTGTACTAAAACCGGTCTATAATCACCGATAGAATTATTACAGCGAACTAGCTGGACGTGGTTATGGATTACTTACAATCTTAAGTGTACACAAGAATGCAGATGGTGATGTCTAAGGAAGTAATTGCAATAGTAATACCTGTTAACATGCTAAAGGTAATAAGATGTTGATAAATGAGTCTTTTTCTAAAGGGTTTCCAACATCAACTTTCTCCTTTTTTATTGTATGTATCAAATCAATTTAGTCGTCTATAGGTAACTCTTTTCTCTTTGGTCATATAAACAGCTTTAAAGTTAGTTCACTATTGATAAGATTGGTGGTCGGTGTATTTAGTAAATGATGCCTAAACTTCCTAGAGACAACGCCATCGAAGAGTAATGACACACGTACTCTTGACGATTAACAATAAAAAAAGTAAGGTTGCCTTAGAACCTAAATTGTGTTTTTATAAATTTCGTATTTAAGAGTAAATCTCTTAACGTAAATCTAAAGTGGACTAGTAACATAAATAATAAATACTAATACAAAATGGAAATAAATACTATATTCTACAATATGAACGTATTTCTTTGTAATTGATCGTAGCTGTTGCGTAATAATGATGTAATGGAATAATGTATACATGAATCAAATTTAATTAAGTTCTATACGTTATAGGAAGTTTTTCGTTACTATACGTTCGTTGTAACATTATAAAACGTTTACACTTTGTTTAAACGTAGATGAAAAAAGAGTATAGGTTTACAAAAAAGAATAAAGAATCGACATTTCTCGTGCGAATTTCTTCATGCCTTAATATAAAAAAAAAGGAAGAATGATTTTTACAATAAAATTTTGAAAATAATATACATTCTCGACACGTGTGAAAGGAATAAAAATAGACAACACGTTCACAATTCAAAAAGATAAGAAAAATTAATAAAAGAGATATAACCGGAAACGATTTCACCCTTATGAAATAATAAACAGGTGTTTAAAACAATTTTTGTGTCTGCCTGCCTGCCGCAACGGCATTGCGGCGGTGTATACCTCTGCCACGTGCCATATAACTATCGTATCCGGTTCGGCCATTACAGTCGAGTCAATGGCTTTTACTGTCTAACTTCGTCTACGCTACAACACTGTATATGTTTTAAACACGTTTCTGTGTACCTTATTTGTAAATATGTATAGTTTATGTAACCAAGAAAATTGTGTCCAATTGTCCATCTTGGCAAATGACTTTGATGATGTTTTTTTTTTATGAAAATTCTTCTCCAAAAACGTACAAACATATCCTATAGTATTGAATAGAACGTAGCCAAAGTTTTGTTCAAATTAGTGCTCATTGAACTCCTTTGTTTTAATTCAACTAGGAAACTTTCCTTATCGAAATTTGACTAAAGCCTTACGCCTTCAGGCACTGTTGGTCGCACAAGTGTAAAATCACGGTCGCCAATAGTTGTTTTCAGATTCGTATATATAGTCAGTCGACTAGAAGATGTACACTAAATTATAAATTAAAATTATGTATTTAAAAATTTATTTGTTTGTTTTTACTTTCGCAGCATTATTCGAATTATTGACATAGAATATGTCCTTTTTAAATACAAAAACACAAAGAAGTTTTAACATAAAGTACGAGCAGATTTTTAACAGGTACAAACTTTTTTTTGGCGTTTATATATATATATGTCGAAATAATAATAGGAGGATAACCCAAATGGGCGTATTCGTCAGAGGACATATTCGGTACGATTAACAAACAAAAGTAACGAGTCGTAAGGCAGTTTCTAGACTAGTTATTCGCGCGGCGGTCAGCAGAGGAATGCGCTCTGGGCGCTCAGCAGTCCTTTCATCGACTCGCGCGAACTTCAGTCCAGACTCTGTCGAAGCGCTGCCGTCGCAACGCTTGCGCCTCGTTGTCAAAACATGTTCCCGTACTAATGACCTCTCCGACATATTAATTTATATACATAGATCTGTGTTAAGTGTTGTACAAATAGTGTTGATTGTAAAGATAAGAAACGAGACTTCAATAAAAGTGTTCAACTCGCTGATGGTATGAGAAAAAGAATGATACCAAAATGTTTTCATTGGCAACACTAAATCTATCGACGGCCATTAAGAATTAAGAGAAAGTACTGATTTGTCTTACGCTGTTTATAAACATATATTGTTACAGAAATAACTTTTTAATTTCGGAATATTCAGAATATTATTTTGAACTGACATCCCTAACATGTTTCATTTGTACTAGATAACGTAACGCTATAAGTAAGTAGCCTAATTTCGGTTAGATGTAACAACGTAACAGAAACAAATTCGAGTGGTAATTAGAATGCGTTGCCCCGTATAACGCAGACTTAATTATGATTTTAAATGAGGGTACGCGAATTTTACAACGCTCATAATATGTATTTTCTAAGTACCAGGCGGATTTACGTACAGACAACAAATTAATCCTGATCACAAATAGAAGACTTGGATTTTTTTTTTTTTTTTTCTTATTTGTCATTGTTTTGTTCTTACAGGTGCAATCTGTAATGTTGATAAATATAAATGTCCTCAACATATATTTTCAAATATAATAGTTACAAAGATGGGATGTAAACGAATGCCACCTCCATAGATTTAGTATTCTAACATGGAAACAACTGACTATAGGCCAAGAGGACCATAATAATCCAAGGTATTACAGGTTATTCGTTTCGTGAGATACATAACTAGGATATGAACTATCTCGTATCATATCGTAACGATCCTGTTGGAGAACATTGTTATAATCGCTCAATTAGATTGATTACAATCAAATTCGCTTTTCGAAGCCCAGAGCGGTTCTAGTGACGTCAACTATTCTAAGAGGGGTGAAGGTATCAACTTACGAACGCCTTGAGCAAGTACCTCGACAGAGAACGAACCTCGGATTGTGGGAGGCTTCTTCGTCATATTCACCGACCGTGATAAAATACTCGAAAAAGAAGAATGCACGAAGAAAAATATCGTGGGCCACAAGGAGAAGGCTTAAAATGCTGCTACAGGAAATTTATATCTCTCCTGATATACTAACGTAGTATCGAAAGTCACGGGTTCTAAGTCCAAGGACAGGATTACGTTTGAACGAATGAACCGGCTCCAATGGAATTTGTCTTAACAGTAGAATACGTTTTAAAATAAAACTTGGAATAGTTTTTTTATCGCCCAGTAAGCGAATTCGCTTACCAATCAACGCTTACTAATTCGCAACCAATTGGTTGCAATTAGTATACAAGAATTTTTAATGAAACCTTGAGTGTTTTTGAGAATGGACACGCATGTATAGTCCACGGCAAATATTTTAACATATAAATGTTGATATAATATGATGATGTATAAATGCGCTAATATTAATTAAGAGTAGTTAGAATTGATATAGATAGGATAAAACACTATGCAGCTTGTCCAGAAGTTTAAAGTACTGTTAAATCACCTAACACTATATCGAATTCCTTTGATTCGAATAAATAGCTCTATTCAACGTCAACTTTTTATAATAGCGTCTCGTAAATACGATTTCTGCCAATGTCAAATTAATCATGGGAGAGAATTACCTGCTCACAAAACATAATCACAAATAGGTGTGACATAGTAATTTTGTCCAAGTCCAATTTTTTTTTTGAACTCACTAACGCTGTTAGCCTGACGAGCCTTCTCAGTTTCATCAGATTAATGTGGCTAGTGCTTTTGGTGCACAAGGGTGCCAAAGTGCCCGAACATCGGCTTAGGCTGTTGCCTTGAATTATATGCATAACATCTAGACAACTTCGAGATAAATTAATCCCAATTTTCAGATTACTATAATAATATTTTAACCTTGTTTTGTTTTAAATTTTTGACATTGTTATGCATAAGCCTCATTTTTTGGTTAAATTCAGAGCGGCAAAGAAGATTGATGACTTTGATTTTCCACTAAATTATATTCCTCGGCAAGTGTCAACAGTGAAGGATGATACGTCATCTGTCAATTAACACTGATCTTTGAGCTTACCCTATTGAGGGGTAGGTAGGGGTATATAAATATTTAAGTGTAAGCGTTTCGTTGTAGATATCACTGTTTTAAGTATTTCTTTGTCTTATTTATAGTAATTTGCAAATAAACAACTTTTACTACTTGAGCAACGATTTGTTTGCTTCATTTCTACGGTAAACGCCTCTTTTTGACAATTTATAATTACGAGATATCTATAATTCGAGGTTTTTATTACTGTACGGGCTTATGTTAAAATGTATTACGTTTAAATTATTGAAAACGCTTAAATATAGGAAAATTTGTAGATACATATCGAGATAGTGACGTGCGGGAATATTAGCTAACATTTTTGTTGTTGTATGAAATAACTTGCCGTGTACACAGATTCGATGAAACAAAGCGAAATATTATTGTTAAGGTGTTTTTTATTAAATCTTTTTAACATTACATCATTTACACAATATTTAAAACATAAACAATGACCTCAAAATATGTCATTAAAGGCTAATATAATAAGGTCTAACGGAGAGTTCTGTACGTTTTCGATATAAAACAAAATACATTTTTTTCTTACCGTCAATATACTTTATTAAATTATGTAATTGTCATTATTATTAAAATGCCTCGTTGTTAACAGCCGAGCGATTCGAATATCATATATTTGAGAAAACATTTCAACTTATCGATGCGGAAAACTGAATCAGTACTTATTCGACATCTTCTTCATTTTTGCCCTTCAAACCATATTGTAAGGGCAAAAACAAGTGACAGTTCGTAGTCCGGTGAAACCGTAGAGGACCTTGCCAGGCCAACAGGGTAGTCAGTTTGAAAAAACAAAAAACAAAACTATAGTCTAAAGGAGTTAAGTCCAGGTAATATGATCCTATCATCTAGTGTACTATCTAGTACTATCTATTTTTTTTTTTATATTATAGGGGGCAAGCGTACAGGTGGATCACCTGATGGTAAGTGATCACCGCCGTCCATAGACACTAGCAACACCAGGGGAGTTGCAAGTGCGTTGCCGGCCTTTTAAATATGTGGGCCTCCGGCGCTCTCACTGGCCGAACGAAACGCAAATCTAGGTGGTAGAGCTACGCGGAAGCTATTACTGGTTTCAGCATGAATGGGTCGGCTCGCCCTGGGTAGTTGGTACTACCTTTCAAACTGGTGACCAAAAGGTGGTCCCTCTCACAGAAAACCGACGTGAAGTAACAGTGGTTGCACTGTTGCGTTTCGTTCCGCCAGTGAGAGCGCCGGAGGCCGACATATATTAAAAGGCCGGCAACGCACTTGCGACTCCCCTGGTGTTGCTAGTGTCTATGGACGGCGGTGATCACTTACCATCAGGTGACCCGCCTGTTCGTTTGACCCCTATAATATAAAAAAAAAAAATGTTTCTGTAATATTTCTTCCTTGTTGGAATTCGTATAAAATATAGTTGCATAAATGAACCTTATCCGACTTCAAGACTAACTCGAATCAACGTTGTTTTATTTAATCTCCTACATCAGTATGTGTAGGTACATGAAGCAATAAAAGTATAGTACCAATCATATTTAAAACATGTTTGTTTGAATTTCTCAAACGGTCGAAGAAAATGTTAAATATATTACCAAGTGATGAGAATATGTAATGGAAGTTATAGATTACTGAAGGCAATATATACATACATTATTATAATTTAGCGTTAAACTGTACTAGTATATATCCATAGAAATGGAATAACATGGTTTTATAAAACAAAATAATATATTTTAATACTTACTGTACTTAGCTTGTTTCACGTTCCGCCAGTCGGATGGGCTCGGGTACTTCCGGAGCGGGGCGGGGGCGAGGTAACACCACATCCGCCGGAAGTTGCAGTCCGCCCTCGATTTCATCCGCCTACTGTCTTCCCGGGTTCATACTGTTACCGTTACTCGAGATTTGTTTTATTCCATGAAAAGTTATGTCAAACATTATTTTTTGCTAGTGTTTTTGTATGCGTTTTATTTTCATGTATATATGTACATATATCTTTGTGAAATAAGTAAGTAAAATTTAATCACCTCTTTTATAATTTATTACAAAGTAACGTTTGCTTAGCTCGTATCAAAGATATAAACAAACTGATATTCACATTTATTATATTAATTAAGAGTAGTGAGAATTGATATAGATAGGATAAAACACTATGCAGCTTCTCCAGAAGTTTAAATTACTGTTAAATCACCTAACACTATATCTAATTCCTTTGATTCGAATAAATAGCTCTATTCAACGTCGATTTTATATAATGGCGTCTCGTAAATACGATTTCTGCCAGTGTCAAGTTAATCATGGGAGAGAATTACCTGCTCACAAAACATAATCACAAATAGGAATGACATAATAATTTTGTCCAATCCAGTTTTTTTTTTGAACTGACTAACGCTGTTAGCCTGACGGGCCTTCTCAGCTTCATCAGACTAAGTGGCTAGTGCTATTGGTGCACAAGGGTGCCGAAGTGGCCGAACCTCGGCTTAGGCTGTTGCCTTGAATGCAACAACGCGAATCGAACTAAGCTAAACTTGTTAAGCTAATCAAATATATAAGAATTAATAATACTCACGTCATGTTGTGTGCTAGCATGTGTGCCTCAGGAACTCACACACACATATAGCGATAAGGTGTAAAACATGTCATAGTCGCACGCTAGGTATATCGTATCCCGTAATCGGCTGCTGTTCCCGGTGCTGCTGTGCTGCAGTATCCAAGTCCATACCCAACTGGATCACTGCCACCATACATATGTAAAATCTATTACAGTGACTCCCTTTTACTTTGTTACGTTGCGAGATCATCCAGCCGAAAAAAAAAGCGCAACACAACGAAGCGAATAATATTTTAAGATTTTTCCATTAAACGCATGTTGATCATGACGGTATAAAGACATGTAATCTTCCATCTCACTCTATTGTCTTGCATGTTCTTCTGACGCGTGTACTGCATAAAATTGGGACTAGTTTCGAAGTCTAGAGCTATTAACAACGAGACTTCATCCTTCCTATTATCAACAGTTTGCAAATACCAGCTAACGGCAAAGGGAAATTTCGTAGGACAACTTGATAATTTATGATGATACCGTATTATTGTTAGTGATATTACACGTTATCACATCAGACCGACTGTAGGGTCCATGACCTCTTCTAGAAAGAAAGTATAAGCGAATAAATTTTTCAAAATCAGAGAGATCTGCAGTTTTACATTTTCTCACAAACGGCGATAATACATGAACACATCTCAGGTTCTGGTTTCCTCACGATGTGTTCCTTCACCGTGAGACGATAGCGTTACCAATTGGAATTAGTAAAAGTACGCGTATTCCGAAAAAAATCGTTGATAGGTACATGCCGGGGTCCATACTTGCGGACATTGAAGTTATATTTCACTGGGTAAATCTTGCGACCGCCACGACACTTTGTTGTTTATTAATATTGCACAGATTTTTATAACTTGTACTTAAATTATGAAAGTTTTTCTCTTCATAATCGAGAATAGCTATTTCGGTATAAGGTGTCTATCAACGTATAGGTTTTAAGATAAACCAATCAAATTGAACTAGTTCGTATATCATCGCAAGGAGGTTATAAATAATTAACATAGCATCTGTATATACATATATACAGAAACATTATGCGTTTTATAGTATAAATTTATTTTGGTTGTCGTTCATAAACGAAACCGTTTAATATGTCATAGCCATTATAAAAATTATTTCCTCTGTTCGATATCTATAGAGTGAACAATTTGTATGAGTGTTGGCCACGTGTCGCACACGAGTTGCGGCACCCGTATCATTTTGTTCTCCTATGGGACACTGCAACTTAGTTTTATTTGATTATAAGTCAATATGCTGAGTAATTTATTATTTGTATCCATCGGTGTGATCGGAATTATACGTCACGGGCCGATATCTATATAAATGAAATGATAGATGTCTGCGCGTATCACACAAAACTGTCGGATACATTTTGATCAATTTTTTTGTTGTCTTACTTCTTATTGACTTGGGGCCCTTATTTACAAAAATATCACGATAGCTTCATTCAATATAAAATAAGTAAAGTGTTAATAAACTGCTAATTTTGAAAGCACTACGCGTTAAAGGACTTGTATGTTTCTCGCCGTGGAGAACTGGGGTAAGGAGTTTGGTACGCATGCGCAAGACAACACTGATGAAGTTGCGAAATCGCAAATTTCTGGTAGTTGCAGAATATAATGATAAAAAAGCAGGCATGTTAGATTTACCAGTTACTTGGTACGGATAACGTTTACCGTAGTGTACCGTACATCAACTATTATATGGAATGTTGTTCACAATACGAGTGACTTCAGATCGATTTTTTTCAATCGGGCCACGAATTATTAAATACTGCTTTTATTCGCGGCATCACTCGCATGAATATAGATTTTAAGGAGGGAACGCTACGTTTATTTTGAATAAAGGTTTCCATGTATCTTTCTGTGCACACACAGACAACTTCTGTGTAAAATATTATAATAATCGGTTGCGTGTCAATGGCGTGAAATCGAACAAATGAGCGTAATTAGTAATGACGGTCAGTGCAATTATTTTTTTTTTCAAATTATATATATATATATATTGATCTAACAATTAAAAAAAAATTCAATCAACCAATTTAATCACATTATTTTTAATATTTTACAAATATGATAACAACTCTTATTGTATCCATTGTTGTTTTTGGTTATTCATGCTGAAGTGTAAATCATTTAATATATTAGGCTTTAAACATTTATATCTGTACTCGATGCAATAATATCGGGTAATTCTCTACCGTCTCTACAATAAATTAATTTACAAGATATATCAAATTTTGTATCTTTCGTTATCCTTGGTTGAGAGATTCATATATTGAATAGAAATTACTGGAAGATTCGTAAGTCAAGATTAGCAGGAATATTTACGAATGTCGCATCGGGAATGCGTACTTTTTATAACTCGATAATAGGCAGTTTAATTTTCACTAATGATCTGGTTAACAAAAGTGGTTAACGTAATTTATGTAATAGTGTAGCTAAAATATTTCAACAGTTTACAGGTCATCGTTTATGTCTATTTAAGTTACATTTTATTACATAGGTTTAACAGATCAGGTTTCCCGTTTTAGTGGGCACCGTGTCACTGGACACTTACTGTTTCCAATTTCTCCTATCATTTGCTTTTGTTTGCCGAACTGAGCTACCAAGTTCCTTTATATCATGTGTCCATCTTTTAACTTGTATGCCTCTTTTCCTTTTGGCATCCCGTGGCAACCATTCCGTAATAATTTTTGTCCATTTTAGTCCATTTTATCTTACTATATCTCTTGTCATGTGTCCTGTCCATTGCCACTTTAATTCCTTAACTTTTATTATTATGTCTTGTCTTAAATTGTACATATTAAGTATCAGCAATAAAGACTATAATAATAATTATAATTTACATTTAACCTTAGCACTTGTACCATATACTCCCTAATGTAGCTTGAACGGTGAAAACACCTATAATTATATAAGAGAATCATGTACACCGGTTCAGCGGACAGCAAAACCCCAAGCCGACGTCCCACTGGCCCTTATACTCGTTGCTCAATCCGGTGAGTGTCTCATCCACGCCCCTTAGTAGTTTGTTGAAGCTGTAAAGGCCACTCATGGCTAACAGCGTTGGTCAGTTAGAAAAAAAAATACCGGTTCACCGCTTTTCAAATTCTAAGCGCACTAGTATACAAGGAAGGATATTCACTCTGAACAGTCACGTTTCTTTTTCGTATTATAGACCTAAATATATATATTCCAATTTCCAAAAAATGTATATGTTGCTTACAGGCCATAGTCCGCTGGATGCCGGAAAGTATCCTATTTCACATTATAATCGACTTCTAGGCCAAATTTCATTTAAAATTTCATATATGTAACAGACTAGCAATCGCTTCTGACATCGACGGCATTTAATCACAATATACAACTTAATAACAATAATATAACTTTAATACCGATAGAATAAAAGCCTTCTCCATAGAAAAACACTTAAGAATGTTAATTTTCATGATAATCGGTCAAATGCTTTAATAGTTTATCAATCTATGATATATAAACATAAATACGTATATATTGGAACTGCTATTATAATAATTGTAAGAAATGATTCGTCGAAAATTCACATTTTGTAGTGCCTGATATAAATAGAGAATGAGAATTTCCAAAATGAGTTTAAATAGTTATTAATTGCATAGCCCGTTTAGACTTAACATAATTCATATTACCCGGGCAGTATACTTAGTAACCTGATTAAATATTTGTCCCACAGATAACATTTTTTTTTTTTTATATACTTTATAGGTTAGCGTTTGACCACAAGTTCATATGATGTTAAATGATGATGTGGTCTAAGATGGTAAGTCACGCTTAACGTAGAGAGAGACTGGCTCTGAAGTGCAGCTGCCGGAACACACCACCAGGTGCTTGACGACAGACTTTCATACATATGTATTAGATTAGCGTATATATTTGCGGCAAAATCCTCTAACAACAAAGCTTTTGAACTTACCAAACCTTAATCGGTGTGATGTAGTGCTATTATTGATTCTTCATTAATTGTCTTGCGTTACTTAACCCTATGTGAGTTGGTTATTTTACATAAGTTAAGAGAATGAGTGATAATAACACAGGATATGAATTCTCGAGAGAAACTCTAACAATGACTTTTTTTTAACAAAATTGGCTTAGCATGGAAGATGTTAAGGAACACATGGACTTTTCCAAAAATGTTTTGATAACACTATAGCTCGAAAATATCAGAAAATATAAAAAAATAAAAAAACAAAATCGTGTGAGGAGCAGAGGGGAAAGACGTAAATAACTGTTTTGTCTATGCCTATTTATATGTAGAAGATAGATTAATTATTTTATTTTAGAAGCTTGAGTTCACATATAGCACTTATCAGTTAATTCAAATATTGTGTCATAATAATGTAAAGTATTTATCAAAATACAGAATATTTGGACTCGCACTATCTATCCATAACGAATCTAATCTAAACTCGAAATATATAGATGAATAATCTTTCGAAAATAAATAAATATCCAGACTCAAATACTCCGGTAATACGATCTATATTACCGCTACATTTTCTTTTTTTTCCTTTTTTATACAATAGGTACTCGTTTACACTTTGCATTCGTTGTAGTTAGTGTCGGGGTGCGAAGGAAAACGGAGGCGGGTTTCTTCGCTTTTAAATTAAATAAATAATGCACACAATTTGAGCGCAATAAACTGCGGAGTTGTAGGTGTGCTTCTCTTTGCGCTGAAATTCTCGCGCCCGCCCGCCGGGAACAATAACCGATGGACGGGGTGCATAAAATGACGCTTTTTAGTAAAACAAATTAAGATAAGTCTATAAGATAAGTTTTGTAGGTGGTAGAACTACGCTGAAGCTATTACTGGCTTCAGCATGAATGGGTCACCTCGCCCGGGGTAGTACCACCCCCTCACAGGGAACCGACGTGAAGTAACAGTGGTTGCACTGTTGCGTTTCGTTCGGCCAGTGAGAGCGCCGGTGGCCCACATATTTAAAAGGCCGGCAGCGCACTTGCGACTCCCCTGGTGTTGCTAGTGTCTATGGACGGCGGTGATCACTTACCATCAGGTGACCCACCTGTTCGTTTGCCCCTATGATATATAAAAAAAAAGTCTACCGCGTCGTACATCTTAACTTGTCCTAATTAATATTATAAATACGAAAGTGAGTTTGTTAGTTGGTTTGTTACGCTTTCACGCTTTAACTACTCAACTGATGATTATTAAATTTTCTACACACATTATCAAGACTACAGAAAAGGACAAAATATATCGCCATATGTGGCAAAAAATTATTATAAATTACAGAGGGATAGACGAAATCTACATTAACACGAACGAAGGCGCGAGTAAAAGCTAGCATGTTATAGTATACGAAATAAGTTTTAATTTTCTTCAAATAATAACTTAAATATATAGTCACGGATATATTATTAACCATACGTATGTACGTATGTAAATGTAAACATCTGAAAATGAGACAAATCCAGTTGTAGTCGTTCATAAGATTTTAAGTTTTTTTTTAAGATCTTCAAATTTTATGCACATAAAATTTTGGGCCCCGAACCAACGTTTTTTTTTAATACGAATCACTATGTTCGATAAATATTGAACTTCTTAATAACAACCATAGCGACAGTGCGATACCTCTCCTTGTATAGTTATGAACATTCCTGTCAAGAAGATAGACATTTTGTACAATGGTCTCAAATTGAAACTAAATACATTTATAACTGATATGTCGACAGTAATTATCGATATATAAAAACCATTCTGTATCGTCCTTAATTTGTAAAATCATAATCCTACGTAAATTTCAAACATTTCATTAAATTATATAAATTTATGAAACTTACCGTCTCTCTGTGTAACATTTTAGCGGCGCGGCATATGTACCTAAAGGTGTGTTCACATCGGCGTACACTAAAGCATTGTCATATTTCTGAGCGGCAAGTTTGAATAGCACTCTCCAGTGTGGCCACCGCCTTTGTGTTGTGTTCACAGTACATAAACAGAGGCTATGTGTGCAAACAACTGAACTCTTTGATATCATATAAAAGGGATTTAGCGTTATATATAGATTCAATTTTATAAGTGTTTTTCCATCAGGTATTATTACCACAAATATATACATTTTGTATGAAGTTGTGCTAGTATTCCGACACTTATGATTTGCTCGTTGGAACGTACTAATCAGTGTCAGACCAATCGGATTTTTTGCATTTTATACAATTTTATACAAAGTTTCAGGCCATGTAACATCTCACTGCAACACTTAAGAACAAAATATTAAAGATGCAAACTATATGTCCGAGAATACACTAAGCGAAAAAGTAAATTAGCTGGTGGGCGATGTTCTGCGGCGCGGGGGGTGCCAGGTAACAAGAACGTGATAACCGTCTGAATAGTGCCGAACATTATCGAAAAGAAGCGGACTGTGAATGCGTGTATCAGCGAGGTAGCAACACGACTCATTGCCAGTTTCGAATTGCATATAAGTACGCATCTGTATTAATCGTAATACAAGTATGGTTAGCTTAGCTCGCATGGATAATTTAAAACTCAGTATGCGATACAAGGCAACAGTCCAACCCAAGGTCTGGCCACTTTGGCGTCCTTGTACTAGTTGTCACTTCCGCTGAGTGCCTTAAGCGTTTGCCCAAAAAACCTGATGAAGCTATGAAGCGAAGGTGCGCCAGGCCAGCGGCGGATAGTTAATTAGGAAAATAAAATAAAACACAATTCGTGTAGTCTGCTAATTGTAGTTTATAAAGAAGCATTGGCAGTTGAAGTATCAGTGTTAAATAAACATATATAGTGAATGGAGAGTTTCGTGACATGTTCTCCCATAGAGTAACAGAGTTGGGTTCAATAAGCTGTTTCATAATTATATGTGTATATGGACGTAATAATTATATGGAGGTCTAACCTAAAAAACTGACACGTCATGAAAAAATTCCAATGCTCCTTATTGCACATATAACTGAGTGAAATAGAGTATTAAAGATAGAGCAAATACGACATATAAATCCGTGAACGCCGAACGATGAACATAATTTTATTCATAAGAATAAATAAGTGAAGAAAATAAAAAAATTAGTGAATAGAATTCATATTCAGTTCCATTTTACAGTGATCCATCAACAGGCACTAACATGTAAATATCGACAGGGTTTATATCATTACAAAAAGCTTACATACTTAATACGTTACCATGCATTGCTTGTTTATGATTAAAAATTATGACCATGTAAATAGGCATAGGTACTTTTGTTGTAAAACGAATTTGTATTTTTACAGAACTTATAGTAACCATTTGATTTATAATTAACAACATTCATATACACAAATTAGAAATAAATATTAATGTAAGTTTACATTAAAAAAAAAACTGATTATACTTTACCAAATATCAAAGATTTCGATACTTCAGTCTAGAAGGCATTTGACTGGTCAATTAATACAATTAAATCAGTTACTAGCAGACTATCAAAGTAATCACATAATATTTAAAAGTATTACAACCATTGAATTTAATATTGAATCCTAGTCCGATGAAACTCTAAAGGTCTTGCCAGGTCAACAGTGTAGTCACTAAAAAAAAAATCGAATCCTATCATCAACTGAGTCGGAGCTTTCGGTGAAGGAAAACATCGTGATGAAACCATAAGATGATGGTAGGGCTTTTTCTAAGTCCGCCTCGCTAGCTACCACTCTCGAGTTGAAAATCTGTCGCCAAGCACCCGTTGGTGTGTTCCGGCAGCTGCACTTGAGAGCCAGTCTCCCTCTAGGTTTAGCGCGACTACCATCTTAGACCACATCACCATTTAACATCAGATGAGATTGTCATCAAACGTCAACCTATAAAGCATAAAAAAAAACATGAGGATAAAACTGAAGTGTTTGTTTGTGCGAACTAATCTCCGAAACGGCTGAACCTATTCCAACGAGATTTTTACAATCATATAAAGGACCATGCAAATTACTATTATATCCAGCCTATACATATTTACACATCATTTCGCAAAAGGGAATAAGCAGAAAGTATAACAGAAATAAGTTAAGTCGCTTAACCCGTAAACTTCAAAACAATAAAACCATTATATCCAAAACGGATTTCCAGATACCGGTTATTTAATTTTTATTTTTTTTATTTCTACAAGTGTAGATAATTTCCAATAAGCAAATTGTTGCAGTAACGGTATGTATTATAACGGGTGGACGACCATCGCGACGTCGGTCGTGCACAAACTCTGCTTGTATAAATGCAATATCTAAACACATATTATTTCGTATATCGTAACAAGGAGCCAGTGCGCGCATGAAACATGCAAGCCCAGCCGTGCCTCTTGTATTTTACGAGACATTTTGTCATCAGGGTCGCGCTCTGTACGTACGTGGACAGCGTGCGTAAGTCCGCATATCTCTCTACATATTGTAAACTAGTTCCATTCGGTGACGTCGCCGATGTTCTGTAACTATATAAATAAAATGATAAAGGTCTGGGGCGTTGTTTGCGATGTATTTTTTTTTAGTTTCACTTTTTAGACACTTGGTCCTTATTAAGTAAAAAACCAACAACTCTTCGTTTAATATACTAATGTTGTTATAGTTTTAGGAAACTACTATTGTCATAACTAATACGGCGATCAGCTGTGTGGGTTTCCGATGAAAATGTAGGGGTGGGAGATGTGGTGCGCATGCGCATAAGAGGGGAAGGAAATAAATAGCATTGTTTAAAAAGACATTTTAAAGAAAAATATGCTTATACTTTTTTTATTGTTTAATTTTTTCTCTTCACATACAATTTATCTTTCAAATAATAAACAAAGTACCTATACGAAGTCGCGGTATCACCTAGTAATTATATATTATGCTAAAAACCGAATCGCATATAAAGACACGTTTTTAATATAAATGCTTCGATACAAATAGCTATTAATTAATCACAAAAATAACTTTACATTCTGTAACTGTACAAATAGATATTGTAAATGAAACAAACAAAATAAAATATTCTATATAATAATATAATTCTCATAGGTGTACTGAAACTAAAATGGTAACTGAACGTTAATCTGTCAATTCTGTCAATATTTTTAAAGAGATCTCCCTACTGCCTTCTGTCTCAGCCACTTTTCATATAGAGATTTTTTAAGCCAAACTATGTACTATTTTTCCAACATTTTCCTTCATACAAAACTTGCCCTGACAATCACATACATATACAACAGAAAAGAATTAGCCAAATATATACTAATATATACATTTGTTATTTTTAACACAAAATATTTCACATTAAATATCTTTTACATTAGAGCTATATATTATAGTTTGGTCCCATATTAATACTTCGAGAATACACATTCATATTGGATTTGATATTCGCAGTATTTATTTTATAAGGCATGTTTCTTTGTATATATATAATTCTTCTGTACATATGTATGTGACTAAAGTCCCTCGTAAACGGCTGGACAGATATTGATGAATTTTTTTTATATGTATTTGAGTGGGTGTCTGTACAGCTTAGATTCATAATTGGAACCAGTAGGTGGCGTTCCGATCTGATTCGAAGATTTGTTTTTGAAGTGAAAAACAATTTAGCCACGTTGAATGATTTTTGGTACGGGAAATGTCACTGGTGACATCAACATGCTCGTGAGGTATTGTGTTTGCGCCAGACTAGCGACGCGTATTATAGTATATGTAAGGACTGCTTCAGATTGCAGGCGGGTGCTGGTGCTTGCGCGACCGCGTGTAGTTCAATTGTACATAGACGTCGCTTTAACTCATAGTGAAGACCTACTATTAGTATAAATGAACATAATACAAAATACTAATTTCTAGGTGGTAGAGCTACGCTGAAACTATTACTGGTTTCATAATGAATGGGTCGGCTCACCCGGGGTAGTACCACCCTCTCACAGAAAGCCGACGTGAAGTAACAGTGGTTGCACTGTTGCGTTTCGTTCGGTCAGTGAGAGCGCCGGAGCGTTTCGGGCGTTACACTATTGACGCCATCCGCCAGGTCTTGCCGGAATGGATAGGACGAAGTTGGGGCTCCCTGTCGTTTCGACTGGTGCAGGTACTCACCGGACATGGTTGTTTCGGGTGGTACCTGCACCAGATAGCTCGCAGGGAGCCAACTGCCGCATGCCATGAATGCGGCGCTGAGAAGGACACCGCGCAGCATACTCTGTCTGAGTGTGGTGCATGGGAGGGACAGCGCCGCATTCTGGCTGCGGCGGTAGGGCCAGACTTGTCGCTGCCGAGTGTGGTTTCGGCCATGCTCGGCAGCGAAGAGGCATGGGAAGCGATGGCCTCCTTCTGCGAGGCCGTTATCTCGCAGAAGGAGGCGCCGGAGAGGGCCCGCGAAGACGACCCTCTGAGCGACCGTCTTCGCCAACGGAGAACTGGAGGGAGGAGGTGGTGATTTGCCCGCCTTCTACCTCCACCGTAGCTGGATCTGAGGGGCTGGGCCGGGGGGCCCATCTCCTCATTGCACAGGTCCGGCGGACGAGGGGAGGCAGCTGGAGTGTACCCAGTTGTGTCTCTCTATTAGGTAGGAGCCCGGCGGTCACCTTCCGCCGGGCGGACCGTTGGGGCGGCTACATAAGGTGATTAGCATTGAACGATCCCTTGCCGCCCCCAACAAGTACGGTCGGTCAGTACACCGTGGGGTTTTAGTCCGTGCGAGTCGGACATAGCCCATTCTCTCCCCCGGGAGGATGGGTATCCATAATGATTTCCCCACGTTAATAAAATAAAAAAAAATAAAAACAAAAAAAAAAAAAGTGAGAGCGCCGGAGGC
Source organism: Antheraea assamensis (assembly GCA_035772565.1). Lineage (NCBI taxonomy): Eukaryota > Metazoa > Arthropoda > Insecta > Lepidoptera > Saturniidae > Antheraea > Antheraea assamensis. Next base: position 1,810,468 of record JAQQSE010000010.1, on the reverse strand, counting down.
CCAAATATTTAAAAGGCCGGCAACGCACTTGCGACTCCCCTGGTGTTGCTAGTGTCTATGGACAGCGGTGATCACTTACCACCAGGTGACCCACCTGTTCGTTTGCCCCCTATGATATAAAAAAAAAAAAAATCTCGAAGTAGCCGACGAAAGTCCCAGAAAACTCCGGTGTGCTCGAATTTTTAAATTTATAGAAACAATTATATTTTTAGTACAATTACAAATGTTCATTAATAGCAAAAAAAAAAAACTTTAATATTTGTAATTTTACAAAAGTAATTATTGCTAGCATCTGAACTGTATACTACTAACCCTATATTTGATCTCTGTTTAATACCACTGTTAGGTATTACAATCAGTAAACAACAACATATTGTATTGATTTTTGACAAGATAAGTCACTAGATGTTATAATTACACGTATTTTATACATGAAATCCGAGGCTTTATAATACACAAAATGTATATTCTTCTTGAAATATATATTAACCCCATCAGCCGTAATAGTACATAAATCAGCAACCGCCTATCGCACCACCGAGTCAAAATTAACGATGTCCGTGGGGCGGCATCGTTTGAAATTCATAACAGAAGTGACCGAAAATAAAATTACACATGTAACAACACCGCGAAATTAACAATGAAAATAATATTAGATCTATTAATTCCCCCGGCACCCCATTAACAAGGGGTAGCTTTCGTATTAAAATGATAAATAATACTAATAATCATTTCTCCTTAGCAAATTTACGTTGGCCTCCCAACGATCGAGCTTCTAAACGAATGCTTAATCATTAACCGGGTGTTCTCAGTTAGCGAAGTGTCAAAGTTGCCTGGCCAACTTACCCCAGGATCGGACGGCCCGTGTGTTAACTCTAACAAATTACTAGAGAAATGGAAACAGAGTTAAGCAACTCACTTTAAGATGAGGTGGGAACTAAGATGAATCGTCTTAGAGACGGACCCCTTTGAAAAATGGGCTTATTATTATAACTTGTTGTAACTTTGAAACGACAGTTTCACGCTGTGTTACATTACATTGGGTGTAATAAGTAGAAGTATTGATAATAATAACAATTAAAAGAAAAACTATCGCAAAACTGTTTTACGTACATATTTGTTTTAAATACGTAATAGGTTTTAATCTTTGAACAAACTCTCTTGATGTTAAACGACATTGGTAGACACGCTAAGCGTATAGGTTTGTCGACAGGTTTTTAACTCGAGGACCTCCCTAATTAGGTGGGTTTAAAAAAAGTTCCTACCGCCATGCAAAATGAAAATACATTTTTAATTTCAAAACACATAAATATTGTAGGTAACATTATATCGTTAAAATTAGGACGATGTATTTAATAACACCAATAAAATCCATAAAAATGGCTATTTATTATTGTTTGCTATTTATTTAATAAGTCTTATCCTTTTTGTTTTTACTGTTGTATTTTTCTATTTTCGTAAACAATAGGGATTCAATGAGGAGGAGGTAGGTTTGAACCATTCGATTAAAGTAAATACAATAATCAAACTGATAAACTTTACATTTGTCATTTATACTTTACTTGGGTGTCAAGATTCAAAGTGAAATATCCAGGCCTCCTTCGGTATGTCCCTCGACCCTACCAGTATCAGCATTGCAAAATTTGTCTTCCTTTACATGATCATGGCAATGGCGATGCCATGGCATCCTTTATCTCAGCGTGCACTATTATCTAATAATAAATAAAATATTGGTCACACTAAAGGCTGAAGCCTACCAACACTCAAACGCTTTTGACGACATAATCCAAGCACTCTCATATATTTGATTTTGGCTTGAATAAAGTAAAACTCTAATGACGTATTTCGTCATAGTAAAATGATTGCTGAAATTTCTAAAATATATCTACATCAATACGGCACATTCATGTGCTATCTCTAACCAAATTATAATAAGGCAACGTAGTCCTGTCTGAGTATTCCTTAATATCATAATATTTCTACGAGTAAATATTTAGAGTAGAATACAGATATACCCTGTTGGCTCTTTGGCCTCTACAGATTCACCGGACTACGAATGCACATTGTGATTTACATTATTATCGGTACATAACCGAAATATTCCATTTCGAAGCTAATTAAATGCCAACATTTGTGTCGATGACGATAAAGACGGCTTTTACCTTTCATTCTTTGCTCTAATTACACTATATATTGTCTTTTTATTTATTTTAACGGCACGTTTATTCTCTAACTAGAATAAACAATAATTAATACATAACAACATTATGTGCATTTGTATCCTTATCAATGACCACACCATACACTGTCTTCGTGCAACTCAAACGGTTCGCATAGCGCACGCCGAGATAGATCGCTGATGTAAAGTTATCATATAGAAATTGGTCAATATAAACAACATTGTTATAAATTATAACCTATATTTTATTCTGGTGTATAGTCTATATTACTGTAAAAATTTCATTTGAATTCGTTCAGTAGTTTTCGTATGAAAAGAGTAAGAAATATACATTTATCCACAGAATTTTTCTCGTTTATAATATTAGTAGGGATTAACTTCTAATCATCTGTTCTTTAACTCTGTATTATCTGGACGGAATCCTCTCGAAATGTACCGAATTCTTTAGGCTAGGCTAAGCACACTACTTATGGGTGCACTATAGTCGACGCATTTTAAACTGAGTCATCGGGCATTAAATGTCACTGACAATAGGAATGTGCACGCAATGCAACCCGTTATCGATATTTAGCTACCTGCACATGCGCGGTGTCGATGCGTCATCGTGATCTTCATTAGCACTCTTACTCCTGATTGCTCGTTACGAGTAAGGGTTGTTGCTTTTCTATACATGTAAGATTTTTTGTTATGACACTCATTACATTACTTACGCTTCTTACGCAATACGCACAATGGAGAATTTATTTTCTAACGTGGTTTTGAAGAAATTAAATAGTGACATCAACACTCAAGCTCGGGTTGTAATTCACAACATGTTTTTGTATACAAAAGAATTTAAAACTGACCGAAAAAATATTCCTATTATTATTATTTTTTATATTATAGGGGGCAAACGAACAGGTGGGTCACCTGATGGCAAGTGATCACCGCCGTTCATAGACACTAGCAACACCAGGAGAGTCGCAAGTGCGTTGCCGGCCTTTTAAATATGTGGGCCTTCGGCACTGCAAGCACTGTTACTTGACGTCGGTTTTCTGTGAGAGGGTGGTACTACCCCGGGCGAGCCGACCCATTCATGCTGAAACCAGTAATAGCTTCAGCCTAGCTCTACCACCTACAACTTATTAATACTTAACATAATTTAACATATCGATCGTACCTGTCCCGTTATCGATATGCACGTGTACAATTCTTACGCACATCACTACACCTCTCCATAAGACCTGTAAGTGCGAGCGAGACAGACAGATAAATATGATTTATGACCCGAAGCCTCAGTTCATAATGCGTCGACTATAGTATATGTTACAGCAAATATATACCACATCACTAATAGAACGTAAATATCCTACAGCTAGCAACGAAACGCAACATATAATGGTCCGAGGCTCGGAGAAGACTTTTGTTATTATTCAAATTAGATTACCGTTTTTAACGTTAAAACCCGTTGTTTCGCGATGTAATTATGTTGGGGGAGGCGGCCGCGTACTGATTAACTCCGGCCGTCTAATTCGATACTTTCCCTAATATTAATAAGTGATTTCGACGGTACAGTTTTTGGGTACGTTTTTGATTGCTGTTTGGTTCCGATGATAATTACTTTTGGGATAGGGTTGCGTGAACTGAACGTACAGGCTGTGTTCATAAAATATACGTGAATACTTTTTTATACGTCACCTAATTTTTATTACAAACTAGCTGACCCCGGCGAACTTCGTACCGCCTAACAGTACATTCTTTAAATATTTTTTTTTAATACTTAATCTGCTATTCGAGACCATCGTATAAATATTGACATTAATATTTATACGATACTAACGTTACTCAATTGTTTTGCCTTCCCGGAATCTCTCCACTAACACTTAAACTTTGTGGTATGGTATTAAAGATTTAATTGACTTTTAAGTAATATTACGGATCGTTTGTATGGGAGTATAGAAAAGTGTTGTTTTTAGACTTTTTCAGGCAATTTTTTTAATTTTTCTCTCCGTAAGATTCTACCTCGTACTTCAAGGAATATTCTAAAAAAAGAATTAGCGAAATCGGTTCAGCTGCTCTCGAGATTTGCGCTTATCAACACATTTAGCGATTCATTTTTATATTATAGATAAATCGATTCCCGATATTGTTAAATTTTGTGTTCTCTTTATATAGGGTTCAGTAAGCTAATCTACCTATATACTTAAAGAAATAAAAAAGTGTTTTTTTCACTAATATATTTGTTACATGCGTATTTTCAGATACACTTGCAGTATTTACAAGATATAATAGATTCTTAAAGTAGGTAATTATCAAGTCTAGATATGTTGAGATATTTTTAGCGTGTCACATAAAACGTGTCTCAGTGTTTTAATTGATACCATATACCATACCATATTTATGTTACCATAATCTACATTAATATTATAAATGAGACTCTAGTCTTATTTTAATTTATCACGCCTAAACCTCTGAAACAATCGCAATAAAATTTTGACGGAGAGATAGTTTGGAACGTGGAGAGTAACCTAGGCTATTTTTCATACTGAATATGCAGACGTAATTGCAAAAAAGCTAGTAATCGTAGGATGGTAATAAAACTCGACCATTATTTATTTATTTTTATTTAATAGTGAACTAATATTCTAGATTCTAGATTAAAATGCGAACTATTCGGATTAGATATTTATAAAGACATCGACTCGTTTTTGGTATGGAAAAAAAGGAAATGTTTAATTTTTTTTTTGAATAATTTATGACACTATAACTCGATAATAGGTATTAAACAAATAAAAACAAACAAACTAATAAAGAAAAATGAAATAAAAGTTACTAAGCACTTTTATAGATTTAACCAAGCTAATAAATTTAAACAATGGAAGTATTATTAGTGTGTAAACAAATTCGGTAATGGTAATTGAGATGACACCGACGACACATTTAATGTAGTCGCCATTGATCATAAATTAAGTACAAAATTAAATCACGGTCCGAATTTTAGAACATGCTGTATAAACACGTCTACTGTTATTGTTATTGTGATTAAGGGGGTCAAGTTAAACGCGGTTGCCGTGACAGTTTCGCTCGACTGTACCTCTACATTAATAATGCACATTATAACTTGCGCCTAAGGTAACTTAGTTACTTGGCATTGTTAACTAGACACACCTCGGGACCAGTTTCGCTTTAAAATTATTTGAACATCGTGTTAAGTATAGACTTATGTTATAGTGTTAAAGTTTGATACATTTTTTTTTATATTTGCTGTACGATTAATGTACAAAGTTACAATGGCCTGGTGGATCATGGTGGTGTGGATTCGATTATGAGAACGCTGAATTTTCTGTGTTAAAAATGCCGTGTTTTGTTATTGTTGTATCGTGATAGGGCATTTTCTGAGGTGGTTTGTACTCAAGCGTCATTCGATATATCCCGGCAACCACACTCGAAAGTCGACTTACTTTATAAATAAGAAGAATAGTAATAATTACTATTATTACTTTATAATTTTTATTATTTTGGACCACTTTATAATTCGCAGTAGGTGAGATGGTTAAAAAAAATCGTTCATCTAAAGAATGTGCAGGAAATATGTTTTTTTTTAACGTGATAACGTACCACAGTAAACAAGCTCCGTCTTCGTGGACGACAGCTTATATGCACCCATCATTCATAAACAGGGATAGTTCAGATCTATTGAATTAGTGTCCTATACCTGTAATAACTGCAAATCCCCAAAGAAGAGCACGATCTAATCAGTAACCGTAAATAGGGCTCTCGCGACGGACTCTTGAGTTACTTTTTAATATATAGCACAAGTGGGTTTCAGTCAATAAAAGCGAAAGTGCTATATTAGTAGTAAGCCTAGATACAGTGAAGATATTTGATCAGGTCTGGCATCAAGGAATTTTACCGAAGTTACTATTTTCCGGATTAACGGAGAGATTATATAAACAGTGTACCAACTTTCTGTCGACCATATGCATAAGAGGTAAACGATTGGTTCCCCCAAATTATGGGCATTAACACTAACGTTCTAAAAGGTGCTGTCTTATCTCCAATAGTGTTTTTAATTCATTTTAAAGATATACTGTTCATTTATATGGGAATTATTACAACAAAACATACTTCATATGGTCCGTACAGACATCAGTAGTTCCGTTGTGGTAGGAAGCCACGAACATGTTGTATCGGTAATAAACAGTACTTCCTCGAAGGTCTCTATTTCTGTCGGGCAAGTTTACTCTTATTCAACCCTACTAAGATACAAGTTTGTGTATTAATCACAAAGAGAGCCCTATTTATTGCTGCAAACAAACAGTTCGATGTATTGAATAGAGTGATGCGGTACTTCTCTCCTGGACAAAAATTACTATTGTACAAACCGCAAGATCAACGGCTTATGAAGTAATGCTAGAGGGCAAGGATATTTGCATACTGGATGTTATCATGGAATATTTATCTCGGCACATAAATAAAACTTTGGGAATCATTAACGATTCCAAGCTCATTTTTTTTTTTTTCGAACTGACTACACTGTTGACCCAGAGGCCGCTACAGTTCCACCGGACTACCAAGGCGAGCGCTTAAGACACTCACCCGATTTGTACAGACGATTAGCACAAGCGCGCACGGCACACCTCGGCTTGGGCTGTCGTCGAATACCCGAATCTGGCTAGCTAAGCTAAACTAAGCTAAACCTATCCGTATCATACCTGTATGAGTTCGTGAAATATACATGGTTACCAAGCATGCATGTTTCACGATCGATTCCAAGCTCACAAACGGCATTCAACTGTATTATGTTTAAGGAGTGCCGTAGCTTCCTTGTATGTGTGTTCTATGGTTTTTATAAGGAATTGCGTTCTAAGGAGTTATTGGATATGTCACCTGCGGCTACTTTCCACAAGCACACCACTCATATCGGTATGGAATTTATCCCCGCACCTTGAAGTCTTGATCATAAATAGTCTGCCTTCAGAAGAATTTTCTCGCGACAACGTTTTGGTTGCATAATGAAACATCACCCAAGGTTTATATGGTAACTGACCAAATAGTGTTGGGGATTCACAATAAACAAAGATTTACTCTTGAGACACAAATAAAATATTTTAACAAAAATACTCAAGCCAGAATAGTCCGGTTTGGAAATCGAACCAACGATTACCAAAAGCATCTTGATCACAAAACTATATTACAAAGAAAAACCATTTCTCTGACATTCTAAAATAACTAAACATGATGTAAAAACATTTTATTACTTTAATTATATTTTGGGATCACAAAAGAAATGTGTAAGGGTAAATTGTAAAATTGAATTACACCGCCGAACAAGTATGGACCGAGGTATCCCCTCACTGGAGCCATCTAATCGACATCCTATGGTCCCTATAAAATCACATTACGGCCACCACGCACGCCTCCGGCACTCTTTGGACCGTTGACGTTGAAATACTGGAAGAGATAGATGTTGTAATAATAATATTTAATATTAATATCCGTTTTTATCATAACTATTTTATCGTAAAATATTGATGCTATAAAATAATGTTATATATTCTTTGATTTATTCATTATAATAAAAATAAATGAAATTGATGTGATGTGATGTGATGAAATTGATTGACGAGATGTTTTTGCTCAATTTAGTAACAGTAGATTTTGTAGGTGGTAGAGCTACGCTGAAGCTATTACTGGTTTCAGCATGAATGGGTCGGCTAGCCCGGGATAGTACCACCCTCTCATAGAAAACCGACGTGAAGTAACAGTGTTTGCACTGTTGCGTTTCGTTCGGTCAGTGAGAGCGCCGGAGGCCCACATATTTAAAAGGCTGGCAACGCACTTGCGACTCCCCTGGTGTTGCTAGTGTCTATGGACGGCGGTGATCACTTACCATCAGGTGACCCACCTGTTCGTTTACCCCCTATAATATATAAAAAAAATAGTATAAATGTAGTATTACTAAATATGGGATAACCATTTTAAAGATAACACTGAGTAATATCAAATATTAACATTAAAAAGTAAAGATATTATAAATTAGCTGGTGCCAGGTTCGCTATGCTTAGCGTATTTTTTTATTTATGGCTAGATGTATTATTCTATTGTCTTTTCCAGGTTTCAAGCTAACTTTCTGCAAAATGTTATTGCAATAGTTACAGAGGCTTACCCATGAAAAGATAACAAACAGATAGACAGACTGAGTTACATAATTTCGCATTAAATATGCATATTATTATAATAGATACACACTGTGGATTAATTAGACAGATATGAAATCTTCGGTTGGCAGCCCTGTAATTAAGCCAGATGTGATTATTGATTTTACGTCTAGGCATTTTTATGTTTACTTATCAATTGTCAGTTTTAATCATTTTGGAATGACAAAACCGTTTGTACTAAGAACGTTAAAAATTGTTATATTGGTCGTTTCCAGTCAGGGTATATCTGTTAAGTAGACGTTTCTGCAGATTAAAAATGTAATTAATTTTTTATAGCACCGTCTATTGGCGTTGCGCGAATGTTGTTTTTTCGCTAGCATACACCCCTCGGGCTTATTTCTATGGATTAACAACTTGTCTTATGGGACTAGCTTAGTTACTAGATTGCTTTTTTTAATCAGTCTTTCCGATGTGTTGGACATGGTAGCTTTACAGCCAATTAAAAAATTGCTTGAAAACCACATAATGGAACAACTATCGGATTATATGGTTTTTTTTTCTAACCATCAGACTAGTAGTAGTAGCACTACCATTATCATCTTCTTGCGCTTATCCCACATAAGTTTTCGTAGGTGGTAGAGCTACACTGAAGCTATTACTGGTTTCAGCATGAATGGGTCGACTCGCCCGAGTAGTACCACCCTCTTACAGAAAACCGACGTGAAGTAACAGTGGTTGCACTGTTGCGTTTCGTTCGGCCAGTGAGAGCGCCAGAGGCCCACATATTTAAAAGGCCGGCAACGCACTTGCGACTCCCCTGGCCTGACTCGCCTGACCCACCTGTTCGTTTGCCCCCTATAATATAAAAAAAAAAGTAGAGTCGGCACAACATGTTTCCTCTTCCATTCTCCTCTGTCAGATGTTATCTCAGTATTCACAACTTTTATACACATAACACTCTTCACACCATCTATCCATACCTTATTCGATCTTCCTCTTCCTTTGGATGTGGGAACATCCTTGCACCTTTATACTTATGCTACTATATGCCCATACCATGTTAACATATCATTCCTTTTTCTCTGTCACTAGTGCAATTTTCAAACGTCCTCTAATATAGTCCTTTCTAATCTTATCCGTTCTAGTTACATCACATATCTATCTTAAGATTTACTTTACTGCCTCATGTAATCTTCTGTTATCCATTTCTTTCGTAGCCCAGTACTCAGATCCATATAGCAGGAAAGGTCTTATAACAATCTTGGGTCATGAATGAACCCAGACACATTATGCTTTATCATCCACCGTGCATTTATTCTACTCTTCACGTCTTCATCTATGCCGCCGTCGATTTAAATCAATGAACCTAGATACCGAAAATTGTTAGAAAAAGTTTTAGATCTAGATAGAGTTTTAGATCACACAGTAAGCGTAAACTTTGGTAGTGTAGTGATATTAAGAACCTATAAGTCTTATTCAGTCAGGAGCTTATAATTTTTTTTAACAAATAATCCATTGACTTTTGTATATAAATATTGCTAACGTCTACTAATATTGTTAGTACTAAGATCAGGCATATAAGATTGGTCACCTTGGTGTTTGCTGTTTGCTGATGATATTGTGCTGGTTAGAGCAAATGCTACCGAGTAGGTTGTAAAAAATGTCGGAATAACTGGAGGATGTCGCGTTGAAGATTAGTAGGACCAAAGTCAACATTTGTTCTACGACTTCGGTGATCCATCCAGTTTACTCGTAATTTCTTGAATGGTGTTATATCCTTACTAGTTTGGTACAATTTTCTAAGCGTAGAGAAAGCAATAGCGCGGACCATAGATTAATAGAGGTGCAAGCAGTAGATGCATGCCGATTCATAATTCTACGTATGTATGTACGTAAGCAAGCGCGTCACTTCAGAACAGCGGCACCTATTGACTAATTTATTTTATGCTGTGTCTGTTGTAATCGTCAGGATGAAGTTTGTTTAAAAGAAAGTGTTTGTTGAAAAAACCACACGGTAAAGTGAAGTGTTTATAATCTTCATATAGAAAGGTGAGTGAGTGAGACGGAAGAAAGTACGGAAATCTTCAAAAATATGATTAAAATTGACAGAGTGACCTTCAGTTGTTTAGTTGTCATTTTATTTGATTACTAGCTGTTGCCCACAGCTCCACATGTGTTTTTTTTAATTCTAAATTATTTCTTATAACGTTAGCTATCTGTCAGTGAAAGTCCCATGAAAATAAGTCCAATCGTTTTGGAGATAGTACTACAGACGAAGCCACGGATGACAGCTAGCCTAAAATAAAGTAGCCTATGTCACCCGCTGTAATTTTAACTATCCGTCAGTGAAATTTCTGTCAAAATCAGTCCAGCCATTTCGGAGATTACCCGGAACAAACAGACAGACAGACAAAAATTATGTTTTTGTTATCAGTATCGTGTATACGTCCATATCCAATCAGTATAAAGTCGTCATATTGATATTACATACAGACACTTCATTTTTATTATATGTATAGGTACGATCGTACTCTAAAGCGAAAATGTCTCATTTTCTTCGTCAGTACCGTCGTGCGAAGCCAGAGCGGACAGCTAGTTGATCAATAAAACTTATCATTGAAGTAACGAATGGATGTACCTTTGGAACCTTAACACATAATCATTACAAATTTGAGTCTCAAATTTTTAAATAAAACGCTGACCATATAGAACTGTTATCTAAAATAATCGGCACATATGGTGAAACGTAAATTAAGCTTTAATACCTTTTCAATACGGTTGACATCGTATTGAAGATTAATAACACGTAAGTGATAGCCAGAAAAAAATAACAACAGATGCACAAATTTCACGGGTATAATAATGTACTTAGCAGGATTTCTACTGGTGTACTTTGATGTGCCGATAGTGGCGGATTGTCGCTATTTAGGGATATTTACGACGGAGAATAAAATCAAAGAGAAATACGGTGAAGATACGTTAGCAATACATCGGTCACTGCCGAGTCAGATAAATACTATTATTTATTTCTGTTATAAATATATATAACTTATTTGATGTTGATTATATTGACGATATCCTTGAAAGAGAGTGTGTGTAAAATACAAAGTATACTCTACTAGTTTCTCAGTACTTCGTAGTGATCTAAAGAAAAACATAAATATATCACTATCGGCCTCTAAGAGAGACCCACTGCAGGGCCATAGGCTTCTTCTCGAAAGAAGGTATGGGCACAATCACCACGACATATCGGCGATTTCAAACTCCGAGAAATCCACAGGTCTATATTTTCCCAAATATAGCGGTACTACAAGAACATTTCTCAAGTTCAGTTTTCCTCATAATATTTTCCTTCACCGTCAGCCGATAGTGTTACGAATTGAAATAAGTAAGTGTATGCGAATTCAGACAACAATCGTTGGTACATGCTAGGGCTCGAACCTGCGGATATCGGATTGATACTAGAATATTAAGCTAGATAATAGTGTAATTTTTTTTCTATTTGTTAGTAAACGTTTCGTCTAAATGGTTTCAGACGTTTCGGAGATTAACCCATTAACATAAGGACACACTTAAATTGTATACATTTTTTTAACATACAAATGATATTTTTGCAATAAATATAATTCAAATGTATACTTCGATATCATTTATATAGATACCCATAACATTGTTTATTTAAATGATATCCTTATCTTTTATATTTAAGCATATATTAAATATTTATGAGCAAATAGATACATATCTTTCACAATCAATTTGTATAGGAATCGAAGTAAGAATTAAAATCAAATCAATGCTCATTACTATGGTTAATAAAGAAAAAATACACTATATACATTTTTTTTAAATAAATAACATAACCTAAAAATAATATTTTATAGAAAATCTTACACTAACTACACACGTTCTTTCGACGAATCGATTCCACTGAATTAACATGTGTTATTATACAAAAAAAAAAACACAGTGGATCCATTAAGCCGAGATACAACTCGATAAAGGTCTATTGTCTGGATTAAATTTTGATTCAGCTAAGCCAAAAAATAATAAGATCAAAAAGTAGTTCAAATGCAAACAGGCCACTCATCCCCGTCCCGCGTGTAACAAGATATAGCGGAACATAATCGATTATACGCCCTAAAATTTATACTTATAACAGTGGCCCCAAGTACTAGTTTGTATTCATATTACCACATATCACCTTATACCTCTAATAATATGGTCTATAATCGTGTGAGCGTTTTACTGTGAAGTGCATTTCAGTGTTGCTTCTTTAGTTTGGTTTGCTGGGCCATTTGTCGGACGCTTGGATTCGCTAAATACTGGAATGTAAATAAGTCGATGAATGCAAAATATCACTTATTGTCACGTTTTTTCAGAACATCGTTTTACGAATGGTATAACACTCATTCCAACTGACATTCTCTTTTCGAACTGACTACACTGTTGACCTGGCAAGGTCTCTACAGTTTCACCGGACTACCCAACTGATATATCATTGGCACCTCCTCATACTTAGGTCTTATAAATAAATAGATATGATGATTACAACTTCACAAACAGTAATTTAATGTCAAACTAAATAGTTGTAATACCAAAAGTAGGTACAAAAGTTAGTCCTACGAGTATATGAAAATTGAACCCGCGACCGTACCGGCTCAATAGTAGGGTTTATTACGATTATATATTTAGGTATTCAACGTAAATTTTGCTAAGTTTAAATTTAAGTACTTCACCATAGTTGTCTAAAAGCTGTGTCCATTTTTAAAAATAACCACCACTGGCAAGTAAAGGCTAATCCATCTTTGCTATAGTCCAGACGCACCCTAGTAAACGCATGGGCGGAATGTTGTCGGTGTTTCTGTCTAATTTTATTGTTATTTCAATTCCATTTGGTGTACCCCACACGCTGGGGTACATATTTTTTGCTAATCATTATGTCCCTTGTTGACATTCATTGTTTGTTGATCAGCGATTGTCACCCTGGTCGCTGCTCGATTTAATATTCATTGTATTTTAATATTTTTGTTATTTAAAAAAACAATAAAAAAACCTTATGTAATTTCAATTACGGCGTATTCCAATATTTGGACGCTTACTTACGACAGAGAAATTCGAATGGTGTTATTTGATAGAACCTAATTCATTATGAATATAGACACCATAAACATTTCTAAAAACTCATTTTAATACAAATGCCCGAGACTCGAAGAAAGTCTCGAAGAAAACTATTATTTTAATGTTACTTTAAAAAAATTACCTTTATTTTAAATAAGTGATACCCGCTACTTCGTCTACGTTGTTAACAATATACATATTTATGTATCTTAAAGGAAAATCAAGCACCACACCGCTTGCCCACATCTTCTGCAGAGCAAGAAAACGCGTAGTACTTATAAATCGTAGTTTATAAAAAAACAATTATAACATTATATTAGGTGAAGCTGTCGTGATAAATCTTTTTCTAGATAACGGTCAGGAGACTAATAAGTAAGTCTAAAAAAAAGAATTGATCGATCTATCTATGTAGTAGTTATTTTAATATTGTTACGTAATGCGAGCACAATCTCCGAACTTTATTATTTTATTTATATAGATATTATTAATAATTACATTATGTATTTTTTTTTATATTATAGGGGGCAAACGAACAGGTGGGTCACCTGATGGTAAGTGATCACCGCCGTCCATAGACACTAGCAACACCAGGGGAGTCGGAAGTGCGTTGCCGGCCTTTTAAATATGTGGGCCTCCGGCGCTCTCACTGACCGAACGAAACGCAACAGTGCAACCACTGTTACTTCACGTCGGCTTTCTGTGAGAGGGTGGTACTACCCCGGGTAAGCCGACCCATTCATGCTGAAACTAGTAATAGCTACAGCGTAGCTCTACCACCTACAGCTCTATTTGAATCCTCATTTTAAGCGAATGGTATTTCACATTGACAATACCATCAGACCTGGTGGCGAGCCCAGAAGGCACGCAACCGAAATGAAAACTAGCCCATGGATGCCAAATCGACTGCACCTCGGCCTGGGCAGTTACTACGCATGGAATAACGTGAATTTAATTAACTTTCCCATCGAGCTTAATTATTAATTTATATATAGAATGTAAATATGCGTATATATTAAAGGTCTCACATAGAACCTACATAGGTTACATACATACATACCTACATAGTATAGGTACATACCTATACTATGGGCTTTGAGGTGTGATGTGCAGTGTTACAATATCGCATAAGCAGCAGGCTTGATAACTCTTTTCTAGGAAATCGAAATATCTCCTTGTAATCTACGGAACTATAGAATGGATTTTATATATTACTAGCTGACCCGGCGTACTTCGTACCGCCTAACAGTCGATTATTTAATTTTTTTTAATACTTATTCTGCTATTCGGGACGCTATATAATATTAATTGTTACTATCGGATAAATATTGACAATTATTGACATTAATATTTTACGTCACTCAATTGTTTTGCCATCCCGGAACCTGTCCACTAACACTTAAACTTTATGTTATGGTATTAAAGTTCAAATTGGCTTTTAAGTATTATTACGAATCATTTGCATGGGAGTATAGAAAAGTGTTGTTTTTAGACTTTTACAAGCAATTTTTAAAAAATTTCTCTCCATAAGAACCATTCTTGTACTTCAAGGAAAATTCTAAAAAAAGAATTAGCGAAATCGGTTTAGCTGCTGTCGAGATTTGCGCTTAGCAAAAAATTCAGCGATTCATTTTTATATTATAGACAAATCGTTAATCACCATTGCAGCTTACCGACAATAATTATATTCTGTATACCTACACGTTTTTTCTAGATGTGCCGTAATAATGAACTTTGAAAGAGGACATGAAATTCTTCTTATCCCATATGAACAGTGATTTATCGATAAATATTTTCGCAAACAATTCTCGTTCAAACGACTTATTGATAACATTAAATTCGTAACAGATTATATTTCTTATCTCAAACCCTCCTTCGAAACCACAGATCTCGTATACATCAAAGTCTTAAGAGTAAATGTAAGGCAACAAATATTTAAGTCACCAAATATAGGAAGGGCTTGATCTAAGTGAATAGTCTCGGCTCTTTGAAAATACATAACGTACCGCGACAGTTCGGCCGCGTGTCACTCCCCACTCCCAAGGGTCTCGGCGCGGACTAGTTTTGTTTGATCTTTTTTAACCCCAAACCTTCTATGTGTGAGGCTCGTAATATTCCAATTAAATACATTAAGCTTTGAATAACATTATTAATCGAATTTTAAATAATAATACAAGTGTATACTTACACCTAATTTAACTAGCAGCGATAACACCATCGGTGTATTATCTCCAAGGACTTCAAGTAACTCGTAACGATTTATGTAACGCACACAGGTTATCACAATACACATAGAAGCTTGGACATGTGTTATTCTTATATATAAGCTATAGTACTGTAGTGTTTTGCCAAAATCCGTTGAATAGCTTTTGCGTAAAAGAGTAAATGCCCTTGAAAAACGACTTACTATTCACTATGCAATTCAATTCTACTATAATAAATTCGTATAAATGAAAATATGTGTTAAAAACCTACTTTTTCCGTTATATCTAAATAATTTATTAGTATTTCAATTTATCAAAACTTTTTCAATATTTTTGTATAGTTTCATATGTTAAAAGGTTTCTAGAATTCTGTGTTTTTAATTTTTATCGTTTACATATATAAAATCAGTTTTAAATTTTGGCGCTTAAAATTCGTTACCAACTAAAAAGGTGCAAACGTATACTTTTATTGTATTTGAATATTTTGTGTGACCATTTATAAATTAAGAAATAGATTATAGTTTAATAAGAAAATTATCAGTGCCTTTGAAAAACAAAAACATTTTCAAACTAAAGTAAATGACATTTAATTTCTTGAATTTGTAATTTAACTTTTTCCGCTACTTTTTGGATAGAAATACTAATCGAAATATTCGTTCCATTCGGTATCGAATAATTCGTTCATTCATATATTTACACACCCCTATTTATTTTGTGTTCATTGAATTAGTAGTACGTTTTAATTTAAAAAATTCAGTTTTGTTCTGAATTATTAAGTTGTAATCTATACATATCATAAAAATAAAGTATCTCTATGTAATATCAAAATAACAACTTTTTACTGGCTATATATATACGCTTCTCGCAATGGAATATTCGAAAATGCTTAACCGATTTTTACATAACTTTCACTGATAGATAGCTGCCTTTATAGGGAGTAACTTAGGTTATTTAATTTTAGACTAGCTATTACTGGTGACTTCGATCATAGTGGAATATCCTAAATGGTGGGACCGATTTTCACGCAACTTTAACAGGTATGTTCTTATAAGGAGTAACTTATGTTATTTTATTTTAGACTAGTTGTTTCCTGCGACTTTGTCCAAGTAGAATCTCCAAAACGACTAGATTAATTTTAATTCGATTTTTACAGGCATATAATAAATACATTTTATTTTCAACTAGCGGTGACTTGCGATCTCGTCCGTGTGGAATATCCGAAACGATATGACCGATCTTCACATGATTTTCACTAGCTGATAAATGAAGTTTTAAGAACTAACTAAGGCTATTTTATTTTAGACAAGCTGTCCCTCACAACTTCGTCTGAGCGAAATTTAGCAAAGAATATGTTGTTCACTGTAAACATGTGCACGAGGTGTGCGCTGTACTGGACTCTAAGAATTAATATCATTGAAATTCATATACATATTTGTATGTCGCAGAAGCATCATCCTCACGGTCACTCATTGTGGGCGTCAGCAGGGATCCAAACGAGAAAATGAACACTTTGTAGGTTAAAATATACTATTATCGTGAATCACAATAGGTAGGTATTATTTACTTAGCAGGTAACTCAAATGTACAGTACAGTTGCTAGGCGAGTATCATTTAGAGTATTCAGAACGATATGGGGATTCTATTTTTTTTTTTTTTTTTCGAACTGACTAAACGCTATCGGCCTAACGGGCCTTCACAGCTTCACCGCTTCACCGGGCTTTTAGGGCGAGCGGGATTATATTAAGAAAACACTCCTTTTTATAAACGTCATCCCACCCAATCTAGACTCTGTACACGTCACTTTGACGTTTGTGTGTTGTTAACGTTCCATACTCATGACTCGGATTCGACATGTATATATGTGTGTAATCAGATAAATTTGTTTGTATGGTAAATTAGGTTGTTTGTTTTATTTACCGCGCTCGCCTCTACATAAATCAGTAACCATAGCAACGTATAAGATTATTGCATCGAGTGCAATAAGCACTATTTGAACGGTTAAATATTAAAAACTGCTTACAGATAGATAAAGAATTTTATATCTTGATTTATACATTAAGTAAAGCAAAATTTTAAGACTCAACTCTTTCTGTATTTGTAATTAGAAGCATAATTATTAACTCACTGTTTACAATTCAACATTATAATTAATAGAAACTTCGAAGCTAGAAGAGGTCTTTTTAATATTAGACCAGACACGTATTATCTTAAGAGTTCCATAATACAAATTGTTGCGGAACAGAGAAACGATTACTTTTTGTGTGATTGCAAAAACATTATTATATTGATAAGTTCTATATAATAACATTTTTAAGAGATATTGTAAAACTTGAAATTTTCATTAGTTTCTTAAATAGTTTAAGTTGTATACACTGAGTTAGTTATATAGTAGGTTAAAGTTCCAAATATGTTGTTGAAAACAAATTCCATCCGGCACACTGTTAGTATTTACATATTTAAAGTACACGTATAGCAGTAGGTAACGTTAGTGTCACACCTACAAATGTTTTTCAGAGACCATTTCTGTAATTCTACCTCTTCTCACCAGTTTACATAACTTAAAAATGCGTGAGAAGCCGCGAGCACCAGCTAATCTATCACTAAGCACCTGTAAGCGTGTTGCGGGTAAATGCACTTGAGAGCGAGTTCTCTCCAAGCTTAGTTGGTAGCCATCCATTATCATTAGGCGAGATTGTGGTCAAGCACTAGAACAAAAAATACCTACAAATTTAAAAAAAGTCTAAAGAAAATTGTAAAACAATTTCTAATTTTCAATATTTAACAATCTAGCAACAAGCTACATTCCTCCTCCTTCTTACTAATCACTACATAGTATAAAGCAAAGTCGCTCTCTCTGTCCCTATATCCCTATGTATGCTTAAATCTTTAAAACTACGCAACGGATTTTGATGCGGTTTTTTTTAATAGATAGAGTGATTAAAGAGGAAGGTTTATATGTATAATAACATAAATTAAATAGTGGAGAAATACTGTTATTTTTGAGGTTACTCGAAATTTAACGCGTGCGGGCCACGGGCAGTAATGAATAAATCCAAACTACTGGATCGATTTTAATCATTTTTTCAGTGAATGACATAGGCTATATATTTTATACCCGTGCGAAGCCGGAGCGGGCCGCTAGTAATATTATAAGTGCGAATGTGAGTGGTTTGTTTGTCTGTTACTCTTTCACGCCTTAACTACTGAACCGATCATCGTGAAATTATACATACACGCTGTCAGGGGTACAGAAAAGGAAAGAGAGCACCTTTGACCTAGAAAAAATACTATTTCTGAAAGATAAGTCAAATCTACTTTTACGAAAACCGCGACTAAAGCGATAAACTATATTTTATTGTTGTTCAGTTTAGTAATTAACACAGTTGCAGGTACTTGTTATAACCATTTGATTTAGCTAAATGAAAGGAGATTCGTAGTGTGCTTTGATCAAATCTATACGTCTAGACATATAAATAAAATTGGAGTGTCTGTTTGTAATATTAAAATAAAGATTTTTTACTGATTGGATATGAACGTATACACGATATTGATACCAAAAATACATTTTTTTAAATTTTTGTCTGTCTGTATGTTCCGGGTAATCTCCGAAACGGTTGGACCGATTTTGATAAAAACTTCACTGACGGATAATTAAAATTACAGCGGGTGACATAGGCTACTTTATTTTAGACTAGCTGTCATCCGTGGCTTCGACTGTAGTAAAACGATTGGACCTATTGTCATGGGACTTTTACTGACAGATAGCTAACGTTATAAAAAGTAATTAAAGCTTTTTTATTTTGGACTAGCTTTTACCCTTGGTTTTGTTTGCAGTACTATCTTCAAAACGTTTGAACCATTTTTCACGGAACTTCACTAACAGATAACTGATCTTATAAGAAGTAATTCACAATTATAAAAAAAAAATCGCATGCGGAGCTGCGGGCAACAGCTAGTCAAAAATAAATCAGAAATACTTTACAATTTAGATCCTGAGAGAGCGCTTGTGAACGTTAGAACTACCACCATTTCGGAAAAGAGCCCAGTCGTCGAGGAGAAATTGTAGTAAATTCGAAGTGGTATATCTTTTTATCCTACACTAGCTGCTCACTCCGGCTTCGCGCGGGTTTGTTAACAAAGAAAATTAAATCAAAGCTTCCCTTTACAGCACGATCATGTAATGAAATAAACTAGCAACTGAACATCAATCTGTCATCAATTCTATCCATATTTTTGGACATCTCACAACGATATTCTGTCTCACTCGCTCAATTTTTATATGTAGATTTTTTATCCCAAATACTCACTTTACCATAAGATTTTTCAAACATATTCTTTCTTACAAACTTTGTCCTGACAAAGCAAAAAATAAATAGGTGGTGCAGCCGTTCTATAGTGATGCGCAACATACATTCGATAATTTATATTTAATTACATATATATATATGTATATATATATTTCCAACAATGCATTATGGTTGTGCATGTGGTTCAAGAGACCTGTCAAGAGAGAGGATAGCGCTTGAAGAATCCAACGAACACTGAGACTGAAGAGTTGGTAACCAAACACATAATTATTGACGAAATAGAATCTCAAAGACTTTGCTAGTTCGGTCAATTACAAAGAATGGAGAAGATGGAGTGGTCAAAAGAGAACACTTGAGATAACCAACGGCAACGGGTCGTCGTTCCGAGCTACACAAATTCATTTTAGATTGCTAAGTCGATATATGAAGGTTAGTTAATTAGGCTCAGAATTTTATAAGCTTTCATTGGAATGATCTACTTCAAAGCATCATCACCATCTTCTTACCCTTATCCTACGTAAGTAGGCTTGGCATAGCATGTTTGTCGTGTTGATAATGTCATGTTGTGATATATGATTTTGCTTAATTTTTACGTTCGGCCGCGCGCGCCTCACATCAACCCTCCTTGGGATTATTTTGTAGTAACACTATAACTTGGTATAGACGCCAAACGCGAATATATGACACTTCGATAACAGGCGTTAAGGATTCAAATGATGTGCTTGTCTGCGATGTATCCGTGAATTGCACTTCCTTGTTTTTTTTGTTTCGGGACGCTCGTAGCCATGAGGATTTCTTCCTGCAAATATGATTCAGGAGGTTCCTTGGCATTCTTTTGTTTTCATATTCTTCTTTTAAGGGTCGACTTCAAAGCAATACCCAATAATAACATTTATTACCTTAGGTATTCGTTGTACCGCACGTTGTTTCATTAGTTAAAGTTTAAGTTTTGAATAAGTGATGTATTTTATTAAGTTGTCAGGTCTCCCACCATCAAACTAAATAGTTGCCAGTAATTTCACAACAAACGTAAAATGTCTTACCTTGATCAACAATTAGTGGATTGACATTAATTGTGACGCGAACTCAGTGGGGAACTTGGGGGCACGTGGAGGGCACGCGCCTGTATTTTGGGGCTTCGATAACCGGGGAAGGTTGACTTCGTTAACTGTCACTACCTCGCTAGATACTTTTTAACATATATAATCTAAACATATATAATTATCAGAGATATTATAATCGTGTATAAATAGATACTTGAGATTATCTCCAACACAATTTGACCGATTACCTTGAACATTTACACAACTAAGTGTTTTATTTTTTTAATCGATGATGATAATAGTTATCCATTTTACGATATTTGACCACTACGTGGCGCTAGCTTGTATTTTAGGGGTATATAATATTTTAATTCAACGCGGACCAATCTCCGGGCGATTAGCGCTAATATATACATTGTAAATATATGTATTTACACGTGTTAACTATATGTAATATCGGTTCTTATAGAATTAAAATATTGCCTAATTTATTTGTAATTTGACTAACGACCCGTCTCAGCTGAATTAAATTAAGTCTTACGAACATTTACATCACGAGTATTGTCGGGTGACCGTTTTAGTACGTGGAAATTTTTTCTTAAAAGTAACACTTTATACAGAATAATAATATTCTATTTTTTTTTGTTTTTTAATATTCATTTAATATTCATGGTTTATTAAGATACCTATATGACAGGACGTCTGCCTACCGTGTCCGTTTATAGAATTATATCAAGGCAAACGATAAAAATGAGTTAATTTACTTCAAATAAGATGTTATCAATTATTATGAGTCATTTTCCTTTGTAAGGCTAAATTGCTGTTGTACATTTGTAAGGAAACGACATTGTTGCTAAAGCTATCAAAGGTTCGCGACCGCCGTTTCAAATTTACGAATTCAAAATTCATCGGTAATCGAAAGCGATTAGAATCGAAAGTAGTTTGTATTTAGAAAATTCTGTGCTCTTTTTTTTTTAATGACCTGTTTTGTAATTTTCTCCTTTGATTCTTTCCAACGTAGAACAAAATTCAGCCCGAAGCGTGAATTTAGGAAGCTAAATAGGTAAATTGCTCCCATTATATCATTATACCTAAGTACAACCTACGCTTAATTTTTAACCCGAGGCTGAGGAATTATAAGTCGTTTAATCGAATTTTCCTATATTAAATACACCTCTGCCATTCATTCTTGCCATTGTAAACCAGTAATAGCAGATTATGAAGCATTTAATAACATAAAAAGTAGAGGAAATATTCCATAGGACCCTTACCGTATACATGTTGTCCAATATACTCATGCGCATTAAAATTCAACAGAGTAGGTACGCTCCAAAGGGAATACGACAGTAACCAAGGAGTCGGTTTAAAGAACCGTTGTCCTTTGGGCTTAATTATATCGTCCAGTAAATGTAAAAGAATATTTCTAATGAAAGATACACTTGGTTATAATACAAAAGTAAAAATCTCATGAGATATGCTTTATTACAGAGGCCGCGAGTTCTAAAATTCTCAAAGTTATATCATCAACGCAGGAGGTTGACTTTATTCGAATTTCATCGAAATTACTAGATAATATAAATCACATATATATATTTAAGTGAATTGAGAGTTAAAATCAAAAATACTTCTTTCAGTTTAGGCCCTGAGAAGACGTTTATGAACATCAAAGTTGCCACCGGTTCGGAAAACAACTCATCGAGAAAAACCGGCAAGAAATTGAATAATGGTTTATTTTTCCATAGTACATAATGTCTCGTATACACAAATTATAAACGGCCCAGTAAAAATACATACCGTCACATAAAAATCATTTATTTCATATTCCGCCTATGGTAGTCGATCCTGATAGCTGATTGAAAGATATGAGGGTGTTCTAACTCTGCCTTCGTGCCTTTAGGTGCCATGTTAAGCGGGTTTTGGTGTCAAAGGGCTATTATAGAGTGGATCAATATGTGAACGATGGTGATGTCTGGAATTGACTCCTCTCTGTGCATCCACTAAAATCGATTGTAATGTATAATTAATTTTAAATATATAAGTATATGTTAAAAAGATAAACCCGAACGAATTTCTTGCCGGTTCTTCTCGATGACTGGGATGTATTCCGAACCGGTGGTAGTTTTGACGTTCATAAGCGCCTTCTTAGGGCCTAAATGGAATAAAGTATATTTTGATTTTGATTTTTTTTTGTTCAATATAATGTGACTACTGTCCTTGAGAGTTAGTCTCTAAGCTTTGTTTCTATTGAACTGCAGTACTTTATATCAAATGAGCTTGTGTAAAAAGACAGACAAGTATAGACGGCAAATGAAATACAAAGAAGGTCAAACAAGGTCCTTCCTGGTGCACTATACCAGTTCATAGTATAAACGTGAAATGAATGTATCAGGCACGAAAAACAATACGACCACTATGATCGCTGAAATGTATCATTATATCATCGGGAATTCGAAGCTGGATTGGTCATGGTTTGCTACGCTGCTTGTCAATGACGAAACAGTATAAATAGACGTTGTATCATATGAATTTATACAAATGATGTTTTTTTTTTACTATTGATATGAATGCAATACCATGACTGTATGATCGTATGTATTATATATTGGAGCTCTTAGAAATACTTTCCCCCCGTGTTTGTAAATACTTGTTTTTCTGACGTCGGTATTTTTAGTTCAAAACACGAACTTTTCGTAATAAAATGTAACCCTCTAATTTCCCCTTTTAGTAATTTTGAGAATTATAACACAAATGGAATGTTTGAACATTTCTTCTATATATTTACGAGATATCAACGAATATTTATGTCAGCGCCGGAGTTTCAAAAAAAGAAAAAAAAACAAATTACTCTGACTTAATTTATTTTAAACTACAAAATAAAACGAAAACGAATAAGGTATGAGTGCTACCGATGTTAGGTTAACGCTGACAAATTACAAATCGGTTTAATAATTTATACCACAGCAATGTGGGAACGGAAGAACCAGGCTGCCGAACGTTTCCACTGAAATTGTTGACCCGATTAAAACTCTGTGGAATCTGAGGAATCGGGGTGCCGAACGTTTCCACTGAAATCGCTGACTCGATGCCTCGTGCACCTGACGTGCCGCGTGGGACGTCACTCTTGGTCAGCACTTATGGTGTGTTGCGATTGCGTAACAAGCAACTTATAATTTTGTTAGTACTATTTTTTTAAATGTTATAATTTTGTGTTTCTTTTCAATTATTTCCATTACATTATTATGATAAATTAAAACCGCTTTTTCGTTCTACAAATATAAAACCTAATATTCTGATGTTGAGAAAATCTCTGTTTTCGTTTTGTTTTTCTATTCTAAATTATATATATGGAACTTTAATTCAATTATTTATAATATTAACAATGTTCAACGTTCATGAGTTTAACCGATTATAATATTTACCTCTTAATTCCATTTATAATTATTTAACTTGCTAATGCTATTGACCTGGTGTACCATCACAGCTTCACCGGACTGACTCTCTGTAACTACCTATTATCGTAGCGTCTAGGGTATATGAACGAAATTTTGAACTCATTCGAAGGTGAATTTTTTTTTCCTCTTTTATACTTTCTATTTTCAATACTCATTTTTAGCGAGAACCACATTATATCCAAATTTAAATAACGATTCAAATATAATAAATTAGCTATAGAAAATGTATGTTTGTTTATTTAATAGAAGTGTTAATTGTATTTCAAATAATCCATCATGTGCATGTCGACTTGTAAATGATAAGAAGAGGGAAACATTCAACGGCATGTTACTGATAGTGCTTTATTTTGTTTGATGTCCTTGACCTTGACATCAGAAATCTAAAAAAACTAGACTAAAGTATAGATAAAGCCTAATTTTAAATCAAATCGCAGTGAGAATATCTCGTAAACATTTTTAATTTTGCACATATTTCAGTGTAAAAATATCATTATTAAACACGGTCAATGCTAAAAATTTCATATGTGAAAATGGTTACTTGTAGTATATAATGTATGTAAATCTTAAATAAAAAAATATCTATAGGATTATAAGAACAAAATTCAACTCTACGGGAACTGTACACGTCGAATCTAAATCGTAAATACGCCGTACAATCTCCTTGCAATAAACTTGCTCACACCCACCGAGTTCCCAGTGATTTCTTCCTTATATTTTATTTAAGGAATTAAGCCGGCCTCACTGGTTGCTTGTTAGACTACATCCACACCATTACGTCACTTTATGATACCATTTCGCGCGAAGCCCAACAAACAACACGGAATAAAACTGTTGACATTTGGTATATGGTTCGCGAGGAGCCTGGTGAAATTGTTTTTTTTTCCCCTCAAATGAGTGCCGAGATGAAAAGTTTGAACGATAAATTGTCACGACGCGTAAACTGACTTTGTTATTAACGAGGGAAGTAAAAATTCACTTGGCCCAAGGTAGCCCTAAAGAAATGGACGCAATTCTTTTCTTGTACGGTGCTCGGGATTCTTTTTTTAAGTAGAAAGTTTCTAATGGTTTCGATGTTATATACAGTTAATATAATTCCTTCAAAGTAAGTTTTTGCAGTTATCGCTTCTCATTACATTCTTTGTAAACTAATCTGTTTTTAATAAATATCTAATGTAGCGCGATAATTATGAATATGATTATTTTTTAAATCACATAACCAATTAAAACACTCGACTTTTTTATAAACGACTGGACTCTCTTCGACTTCTTCTTACCAAGCAATCATCTCTACCAAAAATAGTTCGTTATTAAGCGAGTGGTTGTTACACGGTGTCTTGTGTGTTCCAACAAAATGGCGGTCTACTTATTTAAAAAAATCTCAGAATTTTTTGAAGTGAAACTTCTTTAGAATCGTTGTGATTTCAAACCGAATGCAACGGAAAAAACGACAGGTAAGAGACATAAATACAAAAATGTGTAGGATGAAGCCGGCAAAGAATAAGACAGAAATTTACATACTATTTTTGAAGTGAATTAGTGAGCCAGAACGAGAGAGCAAATGTCGGTGTGTATGTATTTTGCACACTGTTTAATACTTGCTTGTATTTGAGCATTTACCGTGTGTTAGTATATGTGAAAAGTACGTGTACTACTGTACACTGTATGCGGCTGCGTATTACAGCTTTTTGGTAAGAAGTCAGCGTGGTGTGTTATTATTTAACAGTGTTTGTGAGTATTTTTATATCTCGTTTGTTGAAACTGAAAATATGGAACTTGAGCAATAAATTATGTAACATATGTTAAATAAAACAGAAAATATCATTTAAAATACTTTCATTTTTAAACAAATAAACTTTGT
Source organism: Antheraea assamensis (assembly GCA_035772565.1). Taxonomy (NCBI): domain Eukaryota; kingdom Metazoa; phylum Arthropoda; class Insecta; order Lepidoptera; family Saturniidae; genus Antheraea; species Antheraea assamensis. The sequence goes on along the minus strand of JAQQSE010000010.1, from coordinate 1,784,167 downwards.
AATTATCCTACCCTTGTTATATATATTCATCTGATTCTTTCGTCGATTTACTGAAGTTTCACTTCTATCGTGTGTGAAGCACACACATACCTTTTTTATCATCATTGTTATAATTACTTATTTTTCATCCATTTCACTTATGCACAATAACCAAACTATATTACAAAGGATGCTATAAATATTATACAATATAGAACCAAATGATAAAATATTATAAATAACAAAAATACAGTGACGACATGACAGACATACATTGTGCCAGAAATTTCTTCCTTCCTAAATACAGTTCCTCTGAGGCTCAATCACATCAAAATTACTGAACGTGTTGGTATAAAACTATAAACATTAAATGCCGATTTTTTTTAATACCATTGACCCTTTGCTATATTTTATTACCTAAGGAAACGCCTTGAATTAAAGGAAATTATAATATGCGGCATCTAGCAAGGTATTTTCTAGCTGACTAACATCAATTTTGAAATCGTCACCAAACGCTTTTATATATTTCAGTATCTGAATAATTGAGGGTTAATTCTCTACCGTGCATAAATTGGTCCCAGCATAATATCTTATCCACATTACCAGTTAACATCAGTTGAAATTATAGTTGAACGATAAAACCTGTAAACTATTAAAGAACACTGAAACATGCATACATGGTCATACATGCATTTTTCACGAATTCATATGTGTACGAAATGGATAGATAGCTTAGCTTAAATTAGCTTAGTTAGATCAGGAAACCCGGCGACAGTTCAAGCCGAGGCGCACCGAGTGCCCTTGCGCTGATCGCCTAAACAAATCGGGTGAGTGCCTTAAGCGCTCCCCTTAGTAGTCCGGTGAAACTGTAGCTGCCTTAACAAGCCAACAGTGTAGTGAGTTCGAATATAAAAAAATATATATTATTGGTAAGGTAAGGTAAGGTAAGACGTGGCGGTTGGTACTTGTAGTAGTAGACCGGTTCCCAACTCCGTACATATTACGGTAATAAAGTTGTCATAGTGATTTTCTCTTGGTTTATCGCGTTTCGATGTCGTCAAGTACCGTTATCCAGTTTTCATTTTTTCACACTACATTGAGCGCGAATCTTGACCTTAGTCACACTCACACCTGATAGAAAGTGAGTACGAGGGCTAGGTTGTAGCGCGTTCGCTCAGTAAAAACTTATTCACTCTTCTTTTGAAGACCGTTATATTGTATACTTTGGGAAAAACAGACGTTGATAGCGTGCGTTCCGTTCCTTTGGCAATATGACAGCGACGTTTCAGAATGGACACCGCGCCGTTATTTTTGACTGCACTGTGTGTATTTCTTAGCATCCTGGTACGCACCGAGGGCTTAAATGAAACCCGATATATATATATAAACCTTAACCCGGAAAATATAACTAAAGCAACAAAACAAAAGAGCGTTAAAACATCCCACTATTGAGGTCACATTCGACGTAAATGTGTGTATAAATATTGTACTATGCCTTATAAGTTTTACGTTCAGTTCTAAAGTTTTATTTCATACATTGCACTACCCGGATGGCTCGCGGTAAATAACAAACTAACGTGGCCTTACGTTGCAAGGTTCTTTCATTTTTATGTCACATATAAAGTTTGTTGCGCTATAGTAGCTCGTTGTATTTCAATTGTAATGCTCTTTCACTAAAATACAATGCTGTTGAAATATTAGGAATTAAAAAAACACAACTTTGTCAATGTAAATAACAACTATAAATTAATAGATTACGTTATATATCACTGGTTCGGCCTTATAAATAAATTATAATAGCTGCGCTCCAGATAATGAGATGTGTTACTGGCCTGCATCTCATTGATCGAGTGCGGAGTATGCAGACGCTTTGAAGAACAACAACGCTGTCATTTCGACGAAAAAAGAAGAGAAAATTTTAAATATGTCACTATTATTACTATAAAAATTTATTGACACCGCAGCCACATAACATATGTTTTCGCTTTATACTATCATATAAAATATTATATGTGATATAGCATTGCTCCGCTTGTACTGATATCTTGAGAGTGAGATCCTGAGACGCCGCTGCTCCGTACTAGGTGCTGAGTTTGCAGGTTAGTGCAGGCTTTTTATTTGGGGTCTTTGTTATTATATTTATTTATAGGCAAGACCACCTTAATCCACGCTCTCTCTCTTCATTTCACGCATTTTTATACCTTTTTTTATTTTTACGGCATCCTTCCTGGTGGGACCTATTTACACGGTCCCATCAACCCCTTCAATTACTTTATTACAACTGTTACTTATTATAACTTAACTGTTGGTAATTATTTTACTGTTAGGATTGCAACTTTTTTTTTTAATATACCTTAACAAAATAGACCAGATCGACTTTCTTGCCGGTTCTTCTCAATGTTTTCCGAACCGGTGGTAGTTTTGACGTTCATAAGCATCTTCTTAGTGGGTATCTAAATTGTATAAAGTAGTTTTGATTTTGGTTTATTATCAGTTTTATATCATACTAGCGGCCCGTTCCGGCTTCGCACGGGTATAAAATATATAGCCTATGTCATTCACTGAAAAAATGATTACAATCGATCCAGTAGTTTTGATCTATTCATTACTGCCCGTGGCCCGCACGCGTTAATTTTAGAGTAACCTCAAAAATAACAGTATTTCTCCACTATTTAATTTATGTTATTATACATATAAACCTTCCTCTTCAATCACTCTATCTGTTAAAAAAACCACATCAAAATCCGTTGCGTAGTTTTAAAGATTTAAGCATACATATGGGTATAGGGACAGAGAAAGCGACTTTGTTTTATACTATGTAGTGATTGTCATGGCAATGAAATTTAATATTCGTCCTCTAATAGAGATTTGATTTGAAGTGCGTGCAATATGAATGGCGCTCTATTTCACACCTATTCTTTGTTTCATAATGCTTGCTATATTGCACGCTGCGATAATAACAAATAATTGACAACAAAATAACGGTATCTACTCTCTTATGTAAATAAAATTATCGTGGCCTACCGTTGTATGTACCCTTATTAAGTAAAAACAAACAACTGAAGAATTTTCGTTTAATTTTTCATCTTTTAGTTTACTATACGCTTGGCTCTTATCTAAAAAAGGATAATCACAATAGCTTCATTTGATGGAAATTTATAAAATATTTCACAAGCACTACGCCTTCAGCCATGTTTTTTTTGCCGTGGAGATAAGCGGGGCAAGCGATATGGTACTTATGTGTTTTTTTCTCTGTGCGTAAAGTATTTGTTAAGACAACAAAAAGAGGTAGACAAAGTCGCGGCTACCAACTAGTCTATGCGCATACAAACATAGGTACATACACTCACGCTTGCTCAACAATATTTATTTTAGTGCTATCTTGTATTGTATTATAAATAACAACTATAGTTCTTTTTATTGGTATGCAGTTGTGAATTTGCAGTCTTGGCCGCCCTAGGCTCCAGGCCATGTAGTAAATACCAGCCACCCCTTTCTCAGCACCCATCATATTGAGTATATAATGAAATAATATTTTGTCAACTTTTATTGAAATCGATTCAGAAATTTAGTTAACTATAATATCTGCTAGTTTGTAATATTTTCCGAGGTATCAGGTACAATTGCATATTTAAATAAAAATTTTAAAATGGTTTTATTTATCTAATTACAGGTTTATTCTCATACAAGATAATATTTAATTAGTGTTTTACAACGTGTTACAAAACTCATCGGAATTTAAGCGCAGAAAAATCATTACGTATATTAAGTTATTTCTTGTTATGATCAGTGAATTTTTTGCCTCCCGAGCCTTAGGGCAAATCCGCCACTGTTGTTATATCTCCTTGTTTATAGGTTATATTATTTATGTAAAATGTTTCCGGTGGTGAACGATAGTGGCTGCAACACAGTTGTTAACTACAACAGTTACTAGCGTTCTTATAATAATTGTCTATTTAACGATAAGGATACTAAATAAAATCCAAAATCTTTTTATCTTTACCTATATTTGCATTTATCTCAAACTTTTTGGAATATTTTAATTGTTTGTAATTCATTATTTATATCTATCTAGTAATTTGTTATCGAGTCAATTGCGATCATGATGTACATGACAATTAGTTTGAAAATTATAACGGCACTCAAGTGAAAGGATGTTATAATGAAGCTGAAAAGGAGATGCAGATACAAGCTCACAGGAGTTAGAAAGGAAGAACGTAAGGTATATAGATCACAGTAACATATACAGTTTGTTTCAACATTAACATTTTTATTCTGGATTTTGTTTGTCTGAAAATATAAAAGAAAATATTTTCGACATATTATAGTATTTAACAGCACTATTAACGCTATAATTCTGTATTATATACATATTATGTAGCTCCTCATATATATTATTTTATACTTGTTATATATATTTTTTTTTCATATTATAGGGGGCAAACGAACAGGTGGGTCACCTGATGGTAAGTGATCACCGCCGACCATAGACACTAGCAACACCAGGGGAGTCGCAAGTGCCATGCCAGCCTTTTAATATATGTGGGCCTCCGGTGCTCTCACTGACCGAACGAAACGCAACAGTGCAAGCACTGTTACTTCACGTCGGTATTCTGTGAGAGGGTGGTACTACCCCGGGCGAGCCGACCCATTCATGCTGAAACCAGTAATAGCTTCAGCGTAGCTCTACCACCTAGAAAATATATTATATGATATTATTTTAACCTTCTTAGACGTTATTTTAAGTTCTAGATGTGATATTTTAACTGTTTTTGTAAACACAGTGTAACAAACTAAAAAGTTATATTTATGAACTCAATTTAAGGCTGTATTTCACACGACAAGTATTTGTTTAAATATTATTATAATAAATGGTTCATTTCTACGTTCACAGTTAAAAACCCTCAATAGAGCTCTTGATAGTCTCCACGAGCATTAGTAGGGTTTAAGCTAAGAAAAAATTTGCGAATCCGTATAAGATGGGAATCGAAAGGAAAGTAAAATTATTTTATAATCTTTGGAATGAAAACCGGTAAATAGCTTTTCAGGTATTTAAATTGATTGTAACTGAAATAAAAGAAGAACACTATCTTTTTAATCAGGGAAATCAAAGAGAACTTTCGCAAATGCATAGACAATTTATAAATATTATAAAACCAAGTCGCTTTTAGTGTCTGTCTGTTTGTTCCCGTAGTTCTTATAAACTACGCAACGGATTTTGATCCAGTTTTCACTATAAAAAATGTCTTTGTGAAGAATTGTATGTATAATATATTCAATTTATAGTATTATTACATTAGGATGACTCACAGTAATAATTCTTATCTTTTTAAAATTATTGAATGAAATTTAAAATAATTGGTTGTTTGTACCATTTTTAGTCATTATCCAATTAAATGGCATTAGTCACGTTGGATATTGTAAATTAAAATTGCCTTTTACAGCATATTATTTCAATTAATATATTTTTCTTCTTCTTATCTTTACTTATCCCACCTAAGTAGGGTCGGCACCACATGTTTTTCTTTTCCACTCTCCCCTGTCAGATGTTAGCTCAGTATTCACACTTTTTATACATATATCATTTTTCACACAATCCATCCATATCTTTTTTTTCTTACGCTACTCCTATATCCGTCCACCTCCATATTCAAAACTTTTCTAGTTACGTAACTTTCATCTCTTCCTATAATACGCTCGTACCATAGTAATCTCAAGTTCGTTAGTGGTATCCGCCGCGAATTACGACACCGTACCCGCCGCCGCCGCGTTACAAAAGACGTTCGCGATATATTTTTACAAATCTTTCAGTACTCTTCCGTCCCTGTACGAGTACGAGTACGAGTTCACGGCGGCAAGGAAACGGCTGGGAGAGCCTCCGGCTCCCAGGGAGGTTGAGGCCAAGAGGAGGGAGGGCCGGGAGGTGGCAATGGAGAGGTGGAGGCAGGACCTGGCGGACGCGCGGTTCGGGCGTTACACTATTGACGCCGTCCGTCCGGTCCTGCCGGAATGGCTTAGTAGGGAGTGGGGCTCCCTGACGTTCCGACTGGTGCAGGTACTCACCGGCCATGGCTGTTTTGGCTGGTACCTGCACCAGATCGCTCGCAGGGAGCCCACCGCCGCATGCCATGAATGCGGTGCTGAGGAGGATACCGCGCAGCACACTCTGTCTGAGTGTGTTGCGTGGGAGGGACAGCGCCGCATTCTGGCTGCGGCGGTAGGGCCGGACTTATCGTTGCCGAGTGTGGTTTCGGCCATGCTCGGCAGCGAAGAGGCATGGCAAGTGATGGTCTCCTTCTGCGAGGACGTCATCTCGCAGAAGGAGGCGGCGGAGAGGGCCCGAGAGCTGGATCCTCTTAGCGGCCCTCTCCGCCAAAGAAGAGCCGGTGGAAGGAGGCGGCGGTTTGCACGCCTCCTTCCACCTCCGTAGCCGAACTAGAGGGGATGGGCCGGGGGGCCCATCTCCTCATTGCACAAGTCTGGCTGACGAGGGGAGGTAGCTGGTTGTATACCCAGTCTACCTCCCTATAAGGACGGAGCCCGGCGGCCAACTTCCGCCGGGCTGACCGCAGGGGCGACATGGTGATAGCTTTGTACGGTCCCATGTCGCCCTAAGCAAAGCGGCGGTCGGTATACCGTGGGGTTTTAGTCCGTGCGAGTCGGACATAACACACTCTCTCCCCCGAGAGGGTGTGTATCCATAAGGGATTTCCCCACGTTAATAAAAAAAAAAAAAAAAAAAGTTAGACTCGGGATATTCGGCGACAGTCCAAGCCGAGGTGCGCCGTGCTCCCTTGTTTTGGTTGCTTATATAAAATCGGGTGAGTATCTTAAGCGCTCCCCTTAGTAGTCCGGTGAAACATCTATGGGTGAAACTGTAGAGGCCTTGCCAGGTTAACAGTGTAGACAGTTTGAAAAAAAAAAGCAGACCACAGTAACCTACTACCGCCCAACTTCTCTGTCACTGGTGCTATTTTCAAACTTCCTCTGACATACTAATTCTTAATCTTATCCCTCCTAATTACACCACATATCCACCTTAACATTCACATCTCTGCCAGATGTAATCTTTTTCTCATCTGTCCCTTTCGTAGTCCAGCACTCGGATCCATATAACACGACTGGTCTAGACGTGAAAAGATAATGTATAGCTAAAATACCACGAAACAAAAAAGAGCTCGTGCGAAGATTGTTAGGTAGCTTAGCTTCTATGACTTTGATAAAGTGTAAACATGAAAGAACCAAAAAAGTATCTGTATCATTAATAATTATAACGTCATATAAAGGACATATGCGAAGCCGAGTCGAGTCTCTAGTAGTTAATATTGTGATGTGTTTGGGGTCCATAATTTGAAGTTTATTGAAAGAGATGTATTGTAAGAAAGTGTTCCCAGGAACCCTCCGACGTTTTATATTAAGTAAAATAGCCTCGTTACGGACGATAATGAGTTAGTTAACCGCACGACTGTTTTAATACAAACTGGAATCCCCGTAATGAGCGCCATTTGTTAAATGTCAGCCATCTTGTTGCGCGTTTTGGAGGGAAAGTGTGAAGTTAGGTTAATCATAATAATTATTATTATTTCAGTTAATTGATACAGTTGTAAGTTTTGATATTATGTTTTTCACATTTTTTTATTCCGTCAAATTATTATTTGTATTAGCTCATTCTAGACATAGGTTTCTAATCAAACTTCTATACTCAAAAGTTGTAATTTTCCAGATAACAGTCTTAAGTTCTCTTCATTTCTTAGATGAATTTTATAGAAACATCTATAGACAAAAACAAAATATTGTGGTAAATAATTGATTATTTTTTATTAATAATTTTTTATCTGTATCAATATTCTTTTTATGTTATTCCACAACATCACCAATTTTATACCAGAGTTCATTTGAATCCGTTTATAATTTCAAGTTACACTGAAGGATAAATAAATATATATATTGATTCATATTTCTAATATTCGTAAGATTTTAAATCTTATTAAAATTAGTTACAGCTGACAATTTAAAAACTTGTGCTGCCATCTCTTGAGTAAATTACATACATTTCTACCAGAATCGTAGTCTTCCTTTTACTCATCATTATTATTAGAATATTTAAATTCTAAATTAAAATGAGTATAAAAATAATACTTACTCTTCGTTAAAAACATATTTTTTTAGAACAAAAACATAAACAGAGACAGTACCGTAAGGGTTTAAAAAATAATTAATTTTTTAACATTTTGTCATATGTATGTCTGTCTCTTAATATATAAATATCATATAATAACAGGCATCCACATAATCTATAGATGAGATCTTGTTAATGAACAAAAAAAAAAAGATAATTCACTTATTCCATTCTGTCATAAAATACAATAAAGCGACATCTAGAATTATATAGAAAATATTCCATAGTAACCTACACAAAAAATATTGCGTCTTGTTATTATGCTTCAAAATTAAATACCGATTATAATTTCACTATCAAAAGTAGATTCGATTCAGAGTTACCTCATTGTCTTTATTTTTTTTACGTTGACACTAGAAAATACTTTTGCGGTGCTGTATGAAAAACAAAACAATGTTATTCTAAAATTAGAGATGACCATTACAGCTATTTTGTTAAAGTAATTCTATAACATAATTATTTTAAAAAGTTTCTATATAATCTGTGATTAATAATATATCAGCTTGTTATTTTTCGGATACAACGTTATTATATATAACCGATTTTTAAGGTAATATTTTTTAAAAGGTTAAATTTTAAGCCAAACTTTTGAAGACATTGTTCAAGTCTATAATTAGTCAATATAATTCTAACTTAATACTACTTAAACTAGTGTCCATAGTTGGCCATGTTTATATCTTACAGAGTAAAATGATTACAGTGATATAAAAATACCAAATTTATTTCAGAACTTTGAAAAATATTTAAAATTATGTATTATAAAATTATACTTATTATATAAAATGTATTTTTTAATTTGTACCAACTTTTTTTTCTAAGCCATGAAATTTACAATGTACGCTGACGTGAAATAAAAAAAATCACATACCACCATTTTGAGATCTGGGTCTTAAAAAATCATTCGAGGTATTAAATGTTTTGGTAACAATTTACTTTTACTATTGCATTTTTATTCTCGTTCATCTATTTACGTATATAACGAGAGTAATAATTTCTAGCATTTAAAAATATCGTTAGTATATAAAAAATATATGTTCTAAAAGTAACCTGTTATATTAATAACAATTTACATAACATTGTTTAAAAAACCGTAATGAGTTAGAAAAAAATAGTCTTTATACTCATCTCTATGTAAAGGCAAATGGCAAAATTATTTTGACATTGAGATGAACTTTTGAACGTCAGTAATCGAAGACACTAAATTTATAAAGCAATAATTACATACTGTAAATTCTAAAATGTACCTCAAATATACAGTTTTTGCATTTTTAACTACGTGTGTGATTTTTGTATCGGTAAGCAATTAATTTTATTGTTCTATATCAATTCACTGTTTCCTTTTGTTACATATTATTTTTGTTTTTTGTTATTACAAGACGATTTCTAGCATAACATGAAGGTTATTTTTATTGGATCGTATGCTATATAGTCCTACTTTCTACTATGTTAGGTAACTGTTTGTCTACGTAATCGAATGCTATTCTATATATACATAACTTGTACATACTTAGGTATACAATAGAAGCGTATATAGTTCCTTTAACTTTGTTACGGTGTGTGTATTGAACATATTTCATGATATTTCACGACATGATAATTTCATAAGTTATTGTACTAGAATATTTCATATACTCATTTCAATATGTTTCCTATAAAACTTAAAAGTAACAGTTTTATTGAAGGGGTAGAATTTGTGAAAGTATTCATTATATGTTATATAAAAAAGTTATAATATGGTGGTCACTATAATTATTACACTATTATTGTTGTAGTATTCTTTATTTTAGCTCACTCGCCATGACACCTCTCGAGCGTAGTGTTGCCACACACATCACAATTTAAATATTACAGGCACTATATTTACTTTTTTAATTATTTTGCTATAACTATTAGTTTTAGAACATTCTAGATGTCACTTATATTTCTATATTTACCAAAGTATAACAAAATGTATTCACTGAACCTGCTGAACTGTATGGTACAGTCCAAAACGAGAGAAAACTATTGAGAGATTTACAGTATATTATCGGTCATCGCTGTATTGTAGGCCAATAAACCTCTTTAAGGTTTAAATTAAATGATTGAACCTGATATATATGATATTTTTTTGTTGTGTGTTCACACCTTAACTACCTAACAGATAATTACGAAATTTTGGAAACACACCATGAAAGGCACAGAAATGGACATATTTGATCTATTATCCAGAAAAAAAGTATTGTTCCCAGGGGATATGTCAAATCTACATTAATGCCCTTAAACCAATGAGGAAAAAGTTATATTTTTTTTTTTATCAGCTAATAGCTGATATATTTTTTAAGAAAACCTTAATGTTTATGACTGTGTATTTATCCAGAGATTTACCCATTTCCATTTCATTTTTTCACATGATAGTTAAGGGTATGTTTCCTTTGGGAAGGAGTCTTTTAATTTAGTGGAATATATACAGGCTGTTCTAATTCAGTTTTATTGAAACTCTCCAGGGTGCATATGAGGACAAAAGATGTAAGTGTGTGTGCCCCAGCCTGGCAGCAGTGTTCAATAACACAGCAGACACTGGTCGCAATCCTTTTATCGACAATGTTGCTCCGAATCAATGGTTAGTGAATGTTTCTAACTTTACTTTGATTTTTATTGCTAAATTTGCTTTTTCGCCCAAAGAATGTTTTAAAATAAATACATACATATTTCATTTTGAACCTCCTATGAATGTTAAGCTTGAATGGCATGTCATGCTTGATTAAGTTTTTTCTACAACTTTTATTATTAATTCTATGACTACTAATGATGCAAATTTTTCTATGTTTGACATACAAAGCTCATGCAACTCGTAAATATAAATGTTTCAGTAATTGTGAAGGATTGGTTCTACCCAGAATCGGCAATGAACTGAAGGGGAGGGAGCAAGAATTTTGTCCCCGCTGTGAATGTAAATATGAGAATAGGAACACCAAAGTTATTCAGGTAATTTATCATAGTAAATCTATACATATAATAAAAGGCAACGAAATCTGTACGTATTTTTTTTTAATACTTTTATAGGTTAGTGTTTAACCATAATGTCATCTGATGTTAAATGATGATGTGGTCTGAGATGGTAGGCACGTTAAACCTAGAGGGAGACTGGTTTTCAAGGTGCAGCTCCCTGAACACACCAACAGGTGCTTGGCGACAGATTTTCAACTTGAGAGTGGTAGCTTGCCAGGCGGACTTAGAAAAAACCCTACCACCATTCTATGGTTTCGTCACGATGTTTTCCTTCATCGAATGCTCCGACTCAGTCGCTGGGATTCGAAGCTACGTCCTTCGACGCTGTGTCCGAACACCTTACCAACCGAGCCATCATAGCTTAATAATAATTTATATAATAAATATATTTAGTGCCATGCCACGCCTCGAAAAACAGAATCGTTCACAAAGGGCCCATGTCGACTTTGATACGCCTTTTTTATCAATGATTTTATTGATCACTGTGTTTAGAATTGAAATTCCACATAGTTGCTGGCGCGCAGCTAGATCAAAATATAAACATTCTATTAAAACATGTAGCTTATAATGTTGGCAGATTATTAATTTATTTAAATTGTACTGTGACACTGTAATCTTCCAGTTGGTATGAAATGGACTATCTTGTTTTGAGAATAAATTGATGGTATGTTAATTGTGTCACAACATTTTGTTGATATGAATTTAGCCAAAAGGGTATCAATTATGCTAAGAAATGTTTCCTTAAGTTACTGTTTTGAAAAAATATTAAATACATTCATTTTTGAAGATATATCTTTTTACTTTGCTGCTATGATGCTCTCCCACTGCATTTGTTGATATAAAAATCCTGTTCCATAATATTATTATATCACTTTCTGTGACTGTGTTTATAATCTGTGTAGCCATTTGATTGTGATATTTAAACAAATATGCAATTATAACAACGCCTGGACACTTAGTACATTTGGTTAAATTAAGGATTAGGGATGACTCTATTTGTGAGTGTGGCTTAGAGGGTGGATCATCTGATCAGATATTTTTTAATTGTTCTAGACACCGTTTCTCTTCCTAGGATGTTCTAGCACCTTCTATTCCCCTTCCTATTAACATTATGTGTCTATTAACTCTACTTGTAGATCACTACCGAATTGTAGCATGCTTGTCGTAATTTATTAAAAGTAACAAAATTAAACTTTATGTTTTAGGATATTTCTCTTGTGTATATTTGTTATATAACAAAATGTTTTATGTGTTGTTTACATGTTTTTTGTGTGCATTTTTAGGTTCTATTCATATGATATTTGCGAAATTGTGTGAGCACACATGTTCCCATTTTAAAAGAAAAAGAAGAACATACTAGGAGACATACTGCTTATTGTTCGGGATATAATGTTTTTCTCTATAGGCATTTTGGATAGTAATATTTGTGTCAGGAATTACTATTGTTTATTATGGGATAATAGTTTCATTGATTGTTCAAGTTTTAGAGAGTTGATACAAAAATAACCACTTATATACTATAAATATGGGTTTTCCTGGTTATAAGGGGTGTTAAAAAAGTTTTATTAAAATCCTTATCTTCTATAATATAAAAATGAATCGCTGAATATGTTGCTAATCGCAAATCTCGACAACAGATGAAAACGATTTCGCTAATTCTTTTTTTACAATATTCCTTGAAGTACGAGGCTGGTTCTTACGGAGAGTACATTTTAAAAAATTGCCTGAAAAAGTCTAAAAAACAACACTTTCTATACTCCCATACAAATGATTCCTAATTATACTTAAAAGTCAATTTGAACTTTAATACCATACCATAAAGTTTAAGGGTTAGTGTAGAGGCTGCGGGAAGGCATTACAATTGAGTGACGTTAGTATCGTATAAATATTAATGTCAATATTTATGGGATGGTAACATTTAACATTATATAGTGTCCTGAATAGCACTATAAGTATTAAAAAAAAATAAAAAATCAAATGTTAAATGTCATATCTCTTTAAATTTTAGGTGGTGGTGATTATCGTTATATGGGTGATCATGCTACTTGTGGTGTACATGGGCTTCCTGATCTGTCTGGATCCTCTTATTAATAAGAGAGCTAAAGCCTCCTACCAGGAACACACAAATGAGGATGTATGTATTTTTTTTATTTTGTTACATGCCTAAAATTATTATAGATTCATACTCTCTCTATATATAAATATTGAATGCTGCCTAATGGCCAGTGTTAAAATATTGATTTCATACTAGCCATATTGTGCGACTTTGCGTGAGTTAAATTACAATTTAAATCTTAATAATAATAATAATAAGATATGATATGCACCACCTAGTAGTGAGTTATGATGAAATGTATAAAATCAAACTGTACACGTGAAGACACTCGGGTGCACAAACTTTAGGTCACTCGGTGTCCCACGTGTATAATGCAAGTATTAATGTGACGTCATAAGTTCCTCAGTAATTTATACACATTTGTTAATTAATCCGTTTTTGGCACCTTTACGTATTATAGTTCAAGAAGCTTTGTAAGTCTCTTCAAAACAAACATCTTGTCTTTGTTTCTATGAAAACTGTAATGTCTTTTAAAATTTGCATTGAAGTAATATGTAGTAAAGGTAATTTTTATACTATCTTAAATCACAAGGGAAGAGGCAGGATAATATCATGTTGGTCATAATAGATTCGCATATGACCTATTATTTTTTAATAAGATAAAAATAGTTACTGTTGACTATCCTTAAGAGATATACAATGCTATCGTGGATATTTTTGTAGCTGTTTTTGTAGGTATACAATTCAGAAGTCTGTTATTATGAGATATCTCGTAAAGTTTAGCCACCGTCAATAACATAAGAAGTATTTGAAAAATCTTTTTTGACTCAATTCCAATAAATTAATTTATCGCTTATATTCCAAACCCTACTGAAATCTGTTATGTCTCCTGCTCTGTCATTTTTTATTTATTTATATTTGATATGGTTAGGTACATTTCTTATGAAAAATCCAAATTATTCAGCGAATGCTAAGTAATTTACTGTCTATTTATCAGTCGCAAATTGTACAGACAGACACAAATCCGTTAAATAACGCTGGCACGTACAACACAAACACACTTTACACTCGTGTAGCTACTCTGGATGGACGTGCGGACGCATGAAACATAAAAATTGCATTGTCTCTTTTGTACACGATATTTTGAGATGATTTTAAAATAAATAAATAATAATAACTAAACACTTCTAAGCGACTTCTGTCGACTTCAGTGTCATAATTATTTATTTTTATTTTAGGGGGATTGTTTAAGTAATTGTGACAATATTAGGGGGTTTTGACTTTAGTTTGAGGAGAAAATGTTGTAGAGAGTTGGTAACTCTGGTGTGCCATTTGTATTTCTTTAAACGGACCAGTGACATGATTTAAAAATTAAATGACCTGTAGCATAAAAGAAGGCTTTATTTTTTTTTTTTGTATAGGACGAGAGTACTGCAGGTGGTTCGTCCCAGCAGATGGGCGCTCGCGGTAACGTTCTCAACCGTGTGACACACCAACAGGATAAGTGGAAGAGGCAGGTTCGCGAACAACGCCGTAATATATACGATAGGCACACAATGTTAAACTAAGTGGAAACCGATATGCAGCACATGATACAAGTTAAAAGCTGTAGGAGTTTAACCTAATCACATACATAAAATTACATTATTATCATGAATTTAAATATATATCATGAAAATAAAAAAATAAAAAATTTAGAAGGCATTCGAAATTTGTAACAACAGAAAAAATGACATTACATTCCAGTTTATTCGCTCGATGTGGCATTTAAACAACAGAATTCTTATATCTCCTGGAAAGGTTAGTTGACTAACTTTTATAGTTGCAATTGATATACTTTAAATGTTAGTCATTTAGTATATCTACTCTATTTAATATAGAAACATGATAATTATAAAAAAGTAGCAATATTAATAAATACCTCATTCTTAAGTACAACAAAGATCAAAGTGTCTTATGGTTAGTATAATATGGCGACCAATTCTAAATAATAAATATAGTAACTGGATGTTGTTGTACTTTATAAAAAAATTCAAGACATGTCTTAGGTGAGTATTGAAAATATGAAAAATCGTAACAAGCTTGATAATAGAAGGAACTGGGTACGATAATAATATAATTCTAAACTTGTTAATTATCCTCATGATATGAAAACTGAAGAGTAATAGTGGTTTTTTATAATACATTATAGGGGACTCAATTTTGAGCATTTTCACACCTGATGTTAAATGATGATGTGGTCTAAGATGGTAAAAACACGCTAAATCTAGAGAGGTGAACTGGCTCTCAAGTGGAGCTGCCGGAACACACCGACAGGTGATTGGCGATAAAATTTTAACTCAAGAATGATACATAGCCAGGGGGGCTTAGAAAAAGTTTTACCGCCATGCAAATTTATGTCGGTATACATTTACACCATGGTGTTACAATCATCATCATCATCTCAGCCTGCAGAGGTCCATTGCTGGACATAGGCCTCACCACACGATCTCCACAGCGTACGGCTCTGTGCCGCCGGTAACCAACGGTTCCCCGCAACCTTAATTATGTCATTGTCATGTGATACAATAGTGTTTGATATTGAGATAATAATTTATACAGTCTATATATAGAAATAAAACTTAAATGTCTGCTGTTTGTCGGACTTAATCCCCGTCACGAAATTGTAACAAAAAGTATTATCTAGAATACATACGCTTTGCCTGGCTAATCAGAAAATGCTAAAATTGACTTGTCAACAATAAAACGATCGTACAAGGTTACGGGTATGGTATACCAAAATAAAAGACAGCTAAAAGTTCATTCAGATGAAACAATAAGTATCCATGAAACAGAATCATTTTCATGTATACGAAATTGCGAGCACGAATTTATAGTCGAAATGATAGGTATCAAACGTTGTTAGACAAAAGCAATTTGACCTGAACACCAATTATATTAAAAATTATATTATTATTTATGCAGCTAATATTTAAATACACTTGCAACTGTGTTTTTAATTTTTTTCATTTTCTATTTCTTCTTTTAGCACTTACAAATAAATGTTTATATATATATAGCAGCATTAATAGTAACTTATTTATTTTTTGTTTATTAATTTGAATATAACCAATATTATTAAAATAATTTAATACTATAACGTCAATCTACAAGCGACGCGTATTATCCGTTTCACGTGAAAAGGTAGCTGTCAATCCGCCATCTTGTTTTGAATTTCGCATGGAACTTTAGTAAAATATGTACACGTTCGGAAAACATAATTTACAAATGAAGTTTTATCATATTAGTCACCATCAATTTACACAATATAATAGCATTTTATTAAAAGTTTTATTACTCAAAGGATCCACACTAAATTACGATTATACAAAATGGCCGCCGCTTGTCAACAGTCCTGTGAACTTACAACGCCGTGTAAATCTAAAATAAAGTAATCATATACTAGATTTTTATTATTTTAGACGTGAATATTTAAATACAACGTTCGTTTTTAAATTTTGGTAATTAATTATCTATGTGTAATAAAGATGAATATATACGTGTTTATGTTTTTGTTAGTGGCGGTATAATTTTGATAAACAGTACAGTGAAGTTGGCGCGAATGCGATTATAGTAATGGTAAATTGACGGTATTTTTTCATTCTAAACTAACACGTCATCATTTCGACAAAATAAAATGCAATTGATTATAATGCAATAAAAATAAAGGACTAAAATTAAACTCGATATATATATATATTTATGATAGTGCACAAGGAAATAAAGCTTTAAAATTCTTAGTAATAATATTATTGAAAATGTAAAAGTATGTAATTGTTAACTTTTGAAGATACAAGGAAATAGACGTTATTTGATGTGACGTAAATTGTTCTCTTTAACTATGCGTTTAAAATATCATAATTATCTAAATATACTTGTCATTACTTACATTATAAAAGAGTCGTGAATTGTAATAAATTGGATGAGTGGCTTGTAAAATTACAAAAAAAAGAAAAAAAAAAAGAAAATGAAAAACTAAAAGAAATATAGCTCAATGTTAAATGACTTTGAATAATAAATAACAGGACAATGCTAGTTATAAGATAAAATTAAGTCAACGATTAATTAAAACAATGAAATAGTTGACGAATGACAAATCCGGACTCATAAAATAATACTGTCGGTTTGACAATACCACATCAAATAGGATTCCTATTAAATATCACACTTTACTTATGATTTCGGACTTGAAATTATTCTCTGAATAGTTAACATTGTTCTGCATTAATAAATATGAAACATGATTAAAAAAAAAAAAACGTTTGGATATATGTATTATATATAACTTAAGATCTTTTTTACAAATTAGTTTAATTACCGTAATGGTTTAAATTGTTTTCTAAATTAAATATAATGTTACCTTCCGATTTCGACTTTATACATCCAGGCCCTAGATTATATGAATGTATCTGGCTAATTTGTTATACTGTGTTAGGAAAATAAAAGTATTGTCATGAGATAATGAAAATAAATATATATAGAGGTATATATATATATATATATTATAATGAAGGGAGATTAATATTGTTGGTCGTAAGTTTTATTTACAACCGTGTAAAGGAAGTTTAAAAATATGAAATTTATGTTAGCAACATACAGTTTACTACAATATTTTGTGTATTAGACTTTAGATTATATGTAATTAGATTAGTTAAATTTTATACAATTTCCATATAAATATGATGGGTTTGAATCACATTTATTTTTTCCTGGTCACTTAATACTGCTACAATAATAATCGTTCGATTATTGTCATATATCACAATTCATATAATTTATTTGGATAAGTCAGAAGAGGCAATACTGAAACTGTATATCAATTATCGAATATCACCATTCGGATATTGTATATTATCGTATATTTATGGTTTCATTGATAAGTAAGAAAATAAGTAAACCGATGATAGCTTGATAACTTACTAAATAACCTGGTAGCTTACTTGTAACCGAAATATATAGATGAATTATAAAATTAGTGAGAATAAGATTATTTTTTTAAATTTTGAATATGTACTAGCTATATTATGTGTGTGTATAAAACCGACTTCGAAAACTGCACACGAGAACGGCCTAGAGTACCTATCGATTCTTGAATTGCCATAAACCTACGTATGTCTCATGTATGTACTATTCACATCCTATTCGATTTCGAGGATTTCCCTGGCGTTTATTCGGAATCCAAGGTCAAATGATAATGCAACTGAAATGCGACTCGATTCAATATCCATTCTGTAAGAAAATAATTTATCAAATCGCTTTATATAAATCCTTTTTGAAGTCGGTTAGAAACGATGTGGTGTTGCGCGTTTTTTTTTTTTTAATAAAATTTCCCTGTCCCATTGGGTTGATTGTTATGTGTAATATTTTTGAAAGATTTTCAATAGTATCTAGTTTAGATAAATGTATATAAAACAATTGTCACAGCTCTTGCTATAAATACTGTATTTTTGCACGATATTTACCTGATAACTATGTATTTTCTTTTTATATATATAGACTATGCAATTTGAGAAGTATTTGCGATAGCAATATTGTGTAACTAATAATTATATATAATATATGGCTATAATAGCATTTTCATATATACCACACACACACACACATACCACATTTACCTCGCATACAAAAAATATTGCCAAGCCATTAGTGTATATTGTCCAGACGATTTCGAAACTAAAATAGTAAGGGCGCTTTCGATAGAACGCTTTTAATGTTCTAGTTTGTCGTCTGCTTAAGTATTTAATTAGATTAAAAAAAAAAGTAGGAATTTACGAGTAACACGTTAGAATTTAAATATACAAAGATGCTGAATTTATAAACCTACTTTTGTAAAATTCTCTTATGGTTAATCTGAATAAAAAAAAGAAAATATTTTATGGTTGTGCTTATATTGTCTCATATACTTATTGTATTACGAAATTGATTAAAAACATCGACATAGTTGTGTCGCCCATGCCTTAGCCTACAATTGTTAATAAATTGAGAAGTATTTAATTATTGCGATATCGTAATCAGATTTAAAAGGTAGTATATTATTACTGTATACCAAAAGTAGTATATGACTACTCGCTTAATTATACTTACATACCTAAAACTACCTACATACCTAAAACTACCTACATACCTATCACTACGTCATCATCATCATCTTACCCTACACCCACCTAAGTTGGTTCATGTTTGTCATGTTATGATGTATGATTTGGCTTAATTTCTATGATGGGCCGCCTACCTGACATCAACCCTTCTTGGGATTATTTTGTAGTTACACTATGCGTGGTAAAAATATGTCACTGTTACTTTCTCTTCATTTACGTAGTCCGGTGAAACTGGAGACGCCTTACCAGGTCAACAGTGTGGTCAGATCGAAACAAAATAAATTTTCATTTGCTACAATGATGTAGGCTGAAGAAATAATTATGTCAGTTGATTCCTCCGGGCAGAAAGTTTTGCCCAGGAGTGGTACACATACAGGCTGACTTTATGTAACATTCGTATATAGAGATATGAAGGTATTTCATGTGATATTAATGGGCAAGGCCTCCGAAATTATCATTTTTGCTCGGAGCCAATAATATTAAAATGTCGACATACATTTCAAGGGAAAGTAAAACAATATAACTTTGTTGATGGTTGGAATATCTCTCTTGGTTTAATCTCTGGTGGCAACCTATCAATATGATTACGAGGTCTAATGGGTACATCTTTTGGCCTTACAATTTTTGTGTCTTGCTTTGGTAGCCTATTTCTAGTTTATGTTTGCTTGCTATATTGACATTTTTAGCTAACAGAAAATTATCCAAGCTCTTGACTATTCCCGACGACTGCTAACATACCTATACCTATCACTACCTAAACACCTAATACTACCACCTACCTATATTACTATTTATATACCGGTCACTACCAAAACACCTAATACTACTTACCTACATTACTATTTATATACCTGTCATTACGTAAATATTTAATACTAAGGGCATGCCAATTACTACCTATATAATTAATATCTCTATTTAAAGCGACAATTTATGAATTCTCCGTTGTTTGAGTTGTTGTGAATATCATACCGCGCTTATTATAATCACCGTGCACGATATGTGATACAAAATGTATTTAGATATGAATATTGTATATGGATTATTCCGAAAACAGTAATATTTAAGTGGTGACAATTATATCTACAGAAAAAAAGGTTAACTGAGTAACGAGCGAAGACTGTCGTGGTTTTTTTAATCAATTACTATTGTCACCTTCGATATATTGATGATCGAGTGTTGAATTAATTGTTACATTTTTAAATAATTTATTCGCTTATAAATATTATTTAAAAGCAAACGGTACATGTGCAGCTGAATCGATTCAGTTTTAATTACGATTAAATATTTCGTGTCGTTCTTCGAGTTTATTTCGTGTTTTAGTAATTATTATAGTTATTTAAGCATTATTAACACCTATAATCGATTTGTATAAAGATGTATCTTAGTATTTTGATTGGCTATATTAGTAAAGAATTTATTTAGTAATAAATAGTTAAAATACACAACATTCTTTTAATTATCCACCCTAATATAATAACACTGTAATATATACTTATGGGCGCATTACAGTGTGTGCATTACAACTCGAATGTAAAGGGAAAAGCAAAATTACAAATCGAGTTAATGAGTCTTCGACTTCAAGAATTTCGAGATACGAAGGATTTAACTGCTAACATTTCGACTTAGAAGGATGTGATTTGTAAGTATATTTTTTGACGTAGTCCGGTGGAACTGTACAGTGTAGGTCAGTTAGAAAAAAAATTTTTTTTTAGACTTGTAGAGTCAAATTTAAATAATAATTCGACTTAAGTTTTATATTCTTATTTACATGTTAAAAACAAACGTATATAAACGAAGTAAAATATACAAAAATAACTAAAATAATCTGTTCTCTTCTTTTCATTTAAGTAATTTGTAATTTTTTTAAAGTTCAAACTATGAACCGAAATCATGATCTTCGATATCATCAGATCTTTCAACGTAAGTTCGTAGTGTGTTGATTGCTACTGCCAAAGTAGGTGACATTGCAGATTGCATTGATGAGCCACATTAATGTTTATACTGTTTTGACCACAGAATAAACAAATGAGGTTTTTTTAACACAGTATATCGTTTGACGCAAGATTTGTTCTTGTAATTATTGTCTATTATTATTGTTCTTCCAAAACATTTTTTTTATTTCAAAGTAATTTCTATTTATCGGTTATATTCCAAATACACCAACTGGCAATAATCGTTGAATTTCAGGGGGTGCCGGAAGATTAAAAAAAAGATTTACTATCAGAGATCGTAATCGGTCCATCGATAAACCTTTTAAATGTATACTGTAATACAAACAACAACTATCGTGTTTATACATTGAAAACCTTTAAGTCGAAAGTAGCACTTAGTTTGTTGATTTCCGGGCGAGTTTTTTTTTGGGGTATGGACCTAATGATAGTCGATTCTCGCACGGTAAGCTCTACGTGGCTATCCTATGCTGATGAAGTAAATACGTTCTTTTTCATGTCCCAAAACACACTACTTAAATGTTGTACCCAAAGAATGTTTATAAGCTATAGTCTATGTTATAAGTATAGTTAACGCTGACCGATTGCAACGTCAGAACACGGTAGATTATATGATAACCCGAAAAGTATAATCAAACTGTGTATCTTATATTCGAATTAATAGAAAGTATTGAGTTTATCACAACTGTTATACTTGCGACTGAGAGGGCAGATATACTCGTACAGGTAATGTGATTGCCTGTGAACCTCAATACACTGAGAATTTAATTTGTCGTTTGTTATACAGTTTTAAAACCGCCAAGTCCGACTTAGCCGTTTTCCCCATTTTGCAGGCATTTTACTAAATTATAATGCAATATGGTTCGAAAGTGATAGTCAATAATACATCAATAGCAAATTTCAAAATATGAAGTGCAAATCTAAAAAAAAAACGATTCACATATTAATTGAATCACTAATGTACACACATATATTCATAAATAAATATGTTGTTAAAATATAAAACTACTAAATAAAAATAATGGATAATACATAACCCTAATTGCGACGTAACTAAATATAAGTATTTATAATTTTGCCCGTAAATGAAATCGCTGGCAAGTTCCGAGATTAAGAAATTTTTGCGACAACTCCACAAGCGCCCTTGATAGAGTAGAATAACAAATGATACGAAGCTTACTCGAATCAAGTAACTTTCACCAAATACCTGTTTGCTTTCAATGCAATATTACAAAACAACCTTGAAATTTTATCAATACAATTTTTAAACATAGTTATTTGTCACAAAAATTATTTTTCGATTAGATAAGTGACGGAAATTGTAAACATTACAAGATATTATTTACGGGTTAATTAATACACTTGATATGAACTATTTTCGTTATTATATTCTATTAATTCTTTATATATATATTATAAAGTTATGAAGAAAATCATAGTAGAAGCTGGAACTTAGAATGAACCCGAATTTCCTATATCCATTATTACACATTCATTGTTCAAATTGAGTTATACGGTGTTGGTACCCGACTGGATGGCTGTCACCATGCACATGATGTTAAGCACGTTAATGGCTCTATTTTCGTTGGTAACGTTCGCGATCATCAACCAGTGCAAATGCAGTTACCAAGAGGTTGGCGTGATAGCGGTGGATCACAGATGTCTCGATGGACACCGTTATTTCTGGATTAGACTGTCCTTATCATAAATTACAGAGCAGTCACCCATACTCCGATAAAAAACATGTGTCTACACGCACACAGGTGAACCTTACAAAAAATGACAAAGTATTCGTGTAAACGATATACGTGAACAATACACCTCTCCTGATCATGACGCCTTTTCCCAAAGCCTCGTAATGCGCAGGCGCACACACACACGTACAACACTCGGACCAGAGCAAATGATAGCAGACTGATATTCGCTATCACAAATATTGTATAATGTATTCTATTTCATTTTCTCGCACGTTAAATCTTATAGACGTTTGTGTATGTCTATTTTTAATGTCGCCTTCTCGTTTCAAATCACCATTTTTAGAATAGTATTTAGCTATAAGAATGACTGTTCTATTCACTGACCATTCAGTAGTCATGGATTTAGGCCTAGTTCCGTGAGAATCTGGCCAAGTGTAGCAAAATAAAGAACAGTTTAAATTTAAGTATGATTTTACCATGGATATATAAACAATTTTATACGAGAGATGTCTTAAAATAATTAATAAATACAAATACAATGCAAATAAGCGCCTCAAAAAAACCCGAGGACGCAATGAAAACAAAATCCGCTAATACCGTAATAGTGTTTTTTTAAAGCAAACACTTTGTCATACTGAAACAGCCACTATGTCAGTTCTCAGATGGATACAGATCACTACCGCTTTGTTCGTTGTCCCCTAATCCTGCCACTACGTTGGGTGTTACATCTGTCGTATGGTAGTCGCCTTCCGCTCGGACGCAGTTCTCGTTTCCTACAATCCGCTTAATTAACAGTCTGGGGGTTAAATATCATAAAATAAATACAAAATATTTAGATTTCATAAACCTTTATTACAACAACGACTTAACATACATAATGATACCTAGTTATTGTTACAAATTTCTGATACACCTGTATCACAATCACAACGCAAGTTAACAATATATAAAACAAAAATATAGATAATTTAAGTTCGGGGTCGAACTCTTTATTTTACCCTTTTAACGTTTTTTATACATATATCATATTTTTATAATCAACCATATATAAAAAAATATAAATTATTGTCATTAAAGCAGTACTACAAAAATAAAAAGCAAAGCATTTAATGCCGTCATTCTATCATTTTAAACGTATTTAATACGCTCCGTGACGGTTATTTTTAACAAACAATGTAACAGAATAATAATATATCAGCTCAACTGTACTAACACATTACATACAATATTTTTATATAAGTATGTTTCATAGGATTAAACTTAAAAAACTATTACAGTTTGATGAAACTTTTTTTTAATACTCCCTATGATGATCCCAAGGGCATTATAAGACATAATCTCGTCTCATCTCTCAACCTATACACGTCCACTGTTGGGCATAGGCCTCACCAGACTCGCCCTTAATCAACGGCTCCCCGTAACCTTGATAATGTCATCGGTCTATCTGGTGGGGGGGCGCCACCCACCAGGACATAATACTTTTAATAAGCCCATCGAAGCTAGTCTTGTACACAGAATAATTGTACATATATTATAAATACAGCAAGTTATGAAAAGGAAGGCTAAAAGTTTGCGGGACTACCAGTCCATGGACTATGGTCAAGGCACAATAATTTCCCATGTAAAGGAATATAATCAATATATATTTTTTTAACAAATCACAAATGAAGGTTACTTTTGTTAAAAGTATTTCAACCAGTAACGTAACTGTATCGTTCAAAACTTTAGCAAATGTATCGGAAGGGGCCTTATCTGATTTCAAAGAAGTATTACAACGCGGCGGCGCTTTCCCAAAGAGTACTTTGTTACTATCTATGTTCTAAAACTAAAAGATGTCTTTTTCTTACAAAAGCTTTTAATTCAGTGATATTTTCTTTAATCGATTCAAATTGATTGAATAAAAACATAATTACTTTGTAATAATAAACATTGGGATCCTGCTGAGCTGTCGACTTCTCGAATAGAACGGCCCTAACACTGCCCATGCAAATTGTATCAGATAATCATTTAGTTCAACTATTTCCTCGTCCCGCAAACCTTAAATATTATGAAATAAAACTAAGTATATCGTAAGATATTGTACAATTGCGTTAACGTTAATAAATAATTGACGCCACAATGCGTAATAACTCTTCCTAAGTCCACAGCCTTATGGTACTCATTCGGTATCTTTTCAAATCCCCTTAACTATGCACATGAACTAATGTAAGATAGATAAATATATGTTCACTGTGATATATTCAACCGACTCAAAGCAACGTTGCAATCGTAAAGTTTGAAACGGTTGAATATCTAAATATATTATAGTTCATAAACCGATGCGTAAGATTATAACGGAACCATATATTTGTCTCAAAATTACTCGGAACTACCGGAATTATACCGACCAGCCCGGAGACATGGGAAAAACAAATTACCTACAGTGGCACACTCTGCTAAACGATAATCTCGACTTTGCTGCTAGAGCTTTGTCAGTATCGCCATATAACGAGAAATCACTTAGCCTACCAAATACTGTAAATAGTTGAGACCTTGCGGTGAAACCTTGGAATCAACCATACGACTCGCAACACTCGCAGACGCATTAGACAAAGTTCAGAATATCGGGACACATATGTAAAATGACAATGTATTATATGTTTACATTTTAAATGTTTTCGGCTAACACTTGTAAATATTACAGTAAAATTTAAGTATCTCTCTAGATTTGAAAATAGTTTTCTTTCCAAATATTCAGTCTTCCGCGTCATCGCTCTGGATAAGAAGCTTTTGAGCCTGTATATTATTGGGGGAAATAAAACATATATTAACAATTACTATTATTCCTTATGCACATCTAAAATTTTTAAGAATTTGGGTTTCTTCAGTCAGAAATAAAAACGCATAATTAAGACTACGTAAGTACTTCCCGTTTTAGACATAACTTTTCTGACAAATGTCAATCGTCCTTGGCAACCCTACTTAAGAGAACTAAGTCCATTCTATAGGCGTAGTCCGGTGAAACCGTAGCGGCCTTAACAAGCCAACAATGTAGTCAGTTCGAAGAAAAAAAAGTCTAATCTATAGCGACGAAGGTTTTTAAATAGCTTTGTAAATAATAATAGTGTAACGTTAACACTCACCTCCTCTGAATTATATTCTTTATAAAATTTCACCTTCTTTTTATTGATCAATGGATCAAGACAAATCAGAAAGCCCATATAGCCAAATAGTAAAGTTAGTATCCACAAGACCATAATCACAACGACCTGTTGGTAAAAAAAATATATAAATAATCAGTTCTGTCTACTGTCAGTATTTTGACGAGTAAACCTTATTTCAATTTCATGGTGGTAGACCTTTTTGTTAAGCTCGTCTAGCTAACTACCAAGTCAAAAATCTGTCGCCAAACACCTGTTAGTATGTTCCGGCAACTGCACTTGAGCCCCAATCCTTCTAGGTTCGGCATGCTTACCACCTTGGACCACTTCATCATTTAACATCAAGTGAGATTGTGCTCATAATGCTGAAACGTATAAAGTATATTTATTTTCGTTAGGGCATATACTATTTCTAACTACCTTAACTATAATATTATAAATGCAAAGTTTGTTATTCTTTCACATGTTAAGTACCAAATGGATCTTCATGGAATGTTGCATATATGTTGTCAGGGCTATACAAAATGAAGTAGGATACCTTTCAGTAAAAGAGCAATGGCAAATGATGCTTATGTACAAGACACAAAAAAACCATATAACAAAGCAACAACAGTACTGCCCCTATATACATAATATAAAAACCCCTTAAGTTTGTAAAGAAGATTGTATATATTTAAATTTTCATTATGGTGTATAATCTGAATTGAACAATATAGAGCAGATATAGCATTTTTTTTATTTTTTTGCGATCTGACTACACTGTTGGCTTGTTAAGGGCACTACAGCTTCACCGGACTACTAAGGGGAGCGCTTAAGGCACTCGCCCGATTTGTTTAGGCGATTAGCGCAAGAGCACACGGTGCGCCTCGGCTTGAACTGTCGCCGAGTTTCCCGATCTCACTAAGCTAAGCTATCTATCCATTTCATATACATATGAATTCATGAAAAATGCATGTATGACCATGCATGTTTCACAAATGCATACGTGTATTTTGCATCTAACTACTAAGTTGTATGATCTATTTCAGTCCGAAACGAGCAAAAAACAGCCCACCACTATGTGTACACGTGTGTGGGGTGATTTGTGTATATGTAAAACTAGCAATTTCTGTTATCACTTTGTTCTTAGGTAATATGCAATTAGAGGGCAAGTTTATTGATTTTTAAAAGCACATGTAAATTTATCAAAATCAAAAGTACATTGTGTAAAATAGTATGTACACGAAAATCAATATTCATAGCAAATTAAAAAATACGTGAGGACCCATAACTTCACAACACCACTAAAAGCAATTCATGTAAAATACTAATTTTACCTTAATTATCGTTGTATTCCTGATTTCATAATGACAGTCACATCGGGGACAGAACTCTTGTTCATGGCCCTTGATCTCTTTCCCAACTTTTGGTAATACGACACCATCACAATTGCTGAAAGAGAAGTATCAATTAAATCACTCAACACTTTTAGGAGTACATAAAAAAAGCTGCTATGATATGTGTCTTAATTAAAAATGTAAAAAGAAAGTTATTATAAAATATCAAATATATCTGACCAAAGTAATATTAATTCATACAAATACATACAAATTTAGTTACCTTGGTCATCCACCTACAGGGGTTGCATTTCAAAAAGTCTTAAATATGTAAACACACCTATATTATTATTATAAAATTATGGGAAATGGTAGAATTTGGTCAACTGATTCAACAAATTGATGGGCTAATTAGTGTATCATGAATACTCAATCTTAAAATTAGTCATAATCAGTTTGTATGATGTACATTAAGTTCTGGAACCCCAGTGCAGGGGTTAACTTAAAACAAAAGGAATACCTTAAATAAAAAATGTATATGGTAAAAAGATTATTATTGCTCACCATTTATTTGGAGAAACATTATCTGTGTAGAACCTTCGGTCAATAGTCATGCTATTGTTAAGTACAGCTGCTGTACTGGGACAAATGCAGCGACATCTTTTGTCCTCATAAAACTGACCCTGTACACAACCAAAAATCTTGTAAATATTGCTCCATGTATTATAAAACAAAAAACTACCATTGCAGTATAACACAGTAATAATAGTAAAGCCACCATTAGAGTATCTATTTATTGGTTTATTTGTGATGCAATAATTCCTTTGCTTATTCAATGATTGACTAAATAATAAGTGAAGCATATAAATAAGAAATATGAGCAAAGTCAGTACAAAGAAAACAAGTCCTCAGTTATGGTGATGAAATAGTGAATTTTAATAAATTCACACTCATAATTCTGCTGGTTATATAACTTTCACACTTATCACTCTGCTAGTTATATGACCTTCAAGCTTATCACTGCTAGTTATATGACTCTCATCCTTCACCATATATCATACTAAGCTATTACTTTTTAACCACTCTGCCATTGGAGACAAAACATTGTTATGCAATGCAGTGTAATAACTTTCCAAAAAAAGAGATCAATTCCCAATGATAGTCTGATAGCAGTCTTTGATAAAGGAAAATATTGTGATGAATCTATAGTATTTTGGTACAACTTTTTCACTTCCCTAGATGCCTTGATCAAGTTGAAAATACATCACCAAGCACCTATATGTTTTTTTTAATGAAATATGTTGCAATCAAGAGCATTTTAGTATACTACCATTCTAAGTGACATAGTCATTTAATATCAGATAAGATTGTATAGATATACATACTGGCTGACAACATTAACATGAAACAATTTTATCACTACTGCTTAACCACCACAGAGTATTATTATATAGCCTAAATCCTCCCTCTTTATTAATCTGTAAACTATGTTCAACATAGCAGTTTTTAAGTACTGCACAATCAAACATGGAAAATTTACAATGTATAAATATTATAAGACAAAGTCCCTTTTCACATCTGTCTGTGTCTTACCCTATTGCTTCTAAATTATGTGACAGATTCTGATACAATTTTCACCATCACTTGAAAGATTTTGTTCTGGAAAATTGATGTGTATAAGTATTATTATATATATATAAAGATGATAAAAGCCAACTTTTCTAAACATATAATAAGAAGGAATTTTTGGGTGCTTATATAGATTATAATAAATAAAATACAGAAACACAATATTTAAAACTTGCCTAGTTTGTGGTGGTATATGCTTATCTCCAAAGGTTAACCCGAAATAATCATTTTTCGCTATTTAGTAACATACTAAAAATAATTGGAAATTTGTGATACCATTTCAACAAATAGAGTGTTCATTCTGATTTGATTGAATTTAGTTAAGATGAGCATTTCATGTAAATGAAAACTGTGAATCCTAAAATGAATATCTTGAAATATAAAACAGATTTAAAATTAAATGTAATACAAACAGGTTTATGTGACAATTGTTATGTAGCTTCTATGACTTTTAGAATGTAATTGTTAAGAGAGTAAAAGGAATCTAATCTGTTTATACACTTATGGTATCATAATGGTATACTGCACCTATGAGAAGCTAGGAGAGGTCACTAGTTATATATGTAGGCTACATAACTTAACTCTGCCATTTAACTTGAGTATCTTTGTTTCAATATACTTTGCACACTTATGTGCAAAACAAAATAGTTCAGTAAACACAAAATAGTTGATAACACATACAACACTGTTTTTGTTGTGCCAATGCAACAATTATGCATTAGATATGCAATTTAGCATATACAAATATTTTCAAGACCAGCCGGTAACTATATCGCAATTTGGACACATGGCTCTAGCAGAGTGAACAACGAATCTATCAAAATATATTACTGAAGTTCTGTTGTTTAGTTAATTAATTATTCTTGTGGTATAAATAAGAAAGAAAGTGTTATCAAGCTACCAAATTGTTTTCTGTATGCAAAGTGTACTTACCCAAACGAGGGAAATAAATAAACTAAAACAAAACAAATTCTTGAAATACATGATAACTATCCTTTCTGCTTCTTCATCAGAACATTTATTGAACAGAACTTGAGTGTACTATACCATTTCCGTAATAATTACAATCAACCTGTCAGCTCTATATGCTACCGCAAAAAGATTTCATTGATAAACTTTACAGGCGACTTCGATAAAACAGTTGACAGTAAAAAGCATATTGCATATAGACATGCAGCACAGTTGCCAATTCTCAATAAATATTTAACCATAAAGCTAAAGAAAATACCCCTAAAATCATTTCAAAAAAATTCAAAATCCCCTAATATGAAAAAAATAGTTATGACACTGAAGTTGACAGACGCCTAGAATGTACATATACATATATATATAATTGTACCAAAAAACAAAAAATATTGCATTTATTGTTTTCTCCAATTTCTACACTAACTTTTTCATATTTTTTTCATAACAATTTATTCATTAAAGTAATTCCAAAAATATATATCTAGAAATTTCAGTATTACATATAAAAGAAATAATTTAGATTTTATAATATTTTTTTGTAAGTCGTCCAATATTTCAAATATATTTATGTCATTTTGTTCTGGTTTCAACTTTTAAAAATCATACATTTCCTTATTAAATAAACTAGTTTCACCATCACGTAAACCGGACTATCATCAAACTTTGTAGGATATCAATTGAAAATCTATTTCACAACTTATTGTTGACAACATTATAATTAAAGAATTACAGGTGGAGTCTGGCATTCGAAATTGGAACTGTGACAAATGCAAGTCCAAATTGAAACACTTTTAAAATGTTTATAGCTAAAGCTGCACAACAATAATTGTACTCGTATTCTACAAAATAAAATCGCCTGAAGTAGAAATATTTGACGATGTTTTGTTACTTTATTGATGCCAATCATAACAAAAACAATTTTTGTTTCCATAGGTATGAGTTCGTTGATTATGGTTTAATATTGATTTTATGTCGGGTTTAACTGAATGGATCTATTTTGTCAGACAGCATAACAAGTAATTTGCTTCAATTTCTTTAACCAAACTACTTACTCTATATATAACCCATTAGGATTTTTTTCTGGATTGGACTGGGTTCTTTCAGGGTATACTCCTATACTTATAACCTGGCCACAGAGGCCGTAACTCTTGTAATCGAGCGCAACAGAAGGCTGGGCCTTGTGGTGGTCCTCGAAAAGACTGAGATTCTAATGTTCCATAAGCCTCAGAGAGGACTACCTCCTGGCGCCCACATCTACATAGAAGGCATCGATATCAAGGTGAGAAGCCAGATAAAATATCTGGGCGTCATCTTAGACAAAAGCTGGTGGTTCGAGCTCCACTTTAAAGGGCTCGGACCGGGTGTAGTCGGGATGGTTGTGCTACTCGGACGACTTCTTTCCAACTCGGCGGGACAGGTTGCAGCTGCCGCCGCCGCTATATGGGGGTCGTGTGAGCCATGGCTACCTACGGAGCATCGCTGTGGATGGACGCACTCAGTGCCACCAATGTCCATGTGGTGCAAAAGGTACAGCGCAAAGTGGCGTTGAGGGCGATACGCAGGTACCGAATGGTGGCTTCAGTGGTGGCCTTCATTTTTCCCGAATCCCTTTCCTAGAAGCTTGAGGCAGAGTTGCTTACTACGGTACATAACTATACAGTAGCCAAGAAACGGAAGGCGAACCTCCATCTACCAGGGAAATAGATGTTATTCGTGGAAGAGTCCATGAAGAGATGATACAGATGTGGATCTAGGACCTGGCAGACACACTGTACTATGGAATTACTATCGACGTCGTCCGGTCGGTCCTGCAGGAGTGGAGCTCCAAAGGATGGTGCTCTCTGACGTTTCTTCTAGTGCAGGTACTTACCGGACACAGTTGTTTTGGATGGTACCTCCAACAGCTAGCTCACAGCGAGTCCACTGCGTCATGCCATGAATGCGGAGCTGGGGAGGACACCGCACAGCATACGCTGTATGACTGCGTGGGATGGACAGCGCTATATTCTGGCTGCGGCAGTAGGAACGGATCTCTCGCTATCAAGCGTGATAACGGCCATGCTCCGCAACGAGAATTCGAATATTGTTGCCTTCTTCTGTGAAAAAAAATTATGTATTGCTTATTAAAATCGATATTTGACCTTCACTGTTAAATACTAACAATATAGATGGACGTTTCATTATTTATCCATAACCGTTATCGTTACCGTTACATGCAATACGTTTTCATATATAATACCAAAACCGTTTTCATATATCGATATCACAAACGTGGTTTGTGAGATGGTTTGGTTACTCCAAAACGAATAGTAAATGCAATCGTTTATATTTAACGACATCCAACATCCAAGTTTTACCGATATTTGTTATATATTATTTATATCAATATATACAATGATTATGGTGAAATGTTTACTACACTAAATTATTCCATTTACAATTACCAACACATACCTAGTACTAAAGCACAAAGTGCCTTAGACTAAAAAACATATTTTTGTACACAAAGTCCACGTTAACTACATCACAATGCTTAAAATATGCTCTTAACAGTTTTGTAGAGTAAACGATTCGCGACACGGGTTTCACCAAGGTCTAGGACATATTAAAACCAGCTATTACTATTCAATACATATAACGTATTTTTTTAAATAAACAAATCATTGACGAAAATGACTAACCATACCGTATCCCAAAACCGAGAACATAACTAATAAACTTTATCACAAAAAAAAGCTCATTTTGCTAAGCATCGGGCGCAACGAGAGCTCGACAAGCGCCTCTCATTATTCCGATATTTGCACGATCACTTTTGTACCAAGGAAATTGACTTGCGTTAGAATGAAAAGAGACGGATATTAAACTGAGTTAACTGACTGACTGCGCGGCCGCATATCGAAAGCCGCAGATATCGTTTAAGTTTCATTATATCATTGACATTTTTGTTACTTGAAATCGTGTGTTGTGTTCTATATGAGAAAAACGGATATATGGTTTACGATATCGTTATATTTTGATAGGAAGTTCATGTCGGATACTGGTTATGCTTTGATATATCGTTCTAATGCCTATCTAACAAGGGTGTCATATTGCTTTGTATAAAAGATGTTTTATGAACGATGTTTCATCATATTAGTCATTCGACATTCATTGATGACCATTGTTAGTTAAATAAATAGAGAAGAAAAACCACCAAACGAAATCAGTGAAAAGCAGCATTAGAATCTTACATTTTCGTGTCCTTTCCTGTAACTCCTACCAAATACTACTCATGACGAAGGCATGAAAGTCTATTTGCCAAATAAATTGTTAATAATATATTTGCCTGTTGTAGCCACATACCGGCATTGGTGCTCAGTAAGCGATTAATTTCAAAGTTGGGGTTACTTTTGCTCAAGAAAGGGACCACTTACTAAATACAGGATAATCAAAACTTTTGTTTTGAATTCTAATTCTCGAATTAAATATTAGTTTTCTGGTTTTATAAAATCATTTTCATATTTATATTTGTTTCTTTTTTTTTATAACATCAATATATCATTTATAAGTATCGATGTTTTAAAAGATTGATTTTTCTATCAGATATTTTGCTTCTCTAACTGCGTAACCTTTTTGCACATTCACACAAATTGTGCTATTATCGTACTTATGAAATTTTGCACGAAACGTATCATGTTACACGTTCGAGTGGTCTATAAAAAATATTTTTTTATTGTCTCTGATTGTAATTACATGATCTGTGTCAGACAGACACACAGATAGACAGACAGACGTACGTAATAAGTAGGTTGTAGGTTACCAGTAAATATATGAGTTTCGATTAATACTGAAATCATGAATTAACTATGTTTTGCTTGTTTCCAAAAAATATAC
The DNA here is from genome assembly GCA_035772565.1 of Antheraea assamensis. Taxonomy (NCBI): domain Eukaryota; kingdom Metazoa; phylum Arthropoda; class Insecta; order Lepidoptera; family Saturniidae; genus Antheraea; species Antheraea assamensis. The sequence goes on along the minus strand of JAQQSE010000010.1, from coordinate 1,750,255 downwards.
CTGATTAGAAATTTTTTACTACTAATTATCGGACAAATTCATGTTTTAAAGCAGATGTGAGAAACATATTCCTTACCGCCAAGGCTTCGCGTAAGTGCAATGTACTAATGTGGTGCCATAAGTGTTTAAAGGATTTTGATCCAAGTTTTGGGGGTATAATATTTACAGTTTACAAAAATCACAAAAACTTCCTTATGAAGCTCAAAATAGTTAATTAGATAAGAGTTAATAGAATACATAGCGTCGCAAAAACCTATCGTTTTTAAATAATATATAATACATAGACATGATTCCGGTGAGTTCAGCTAAGAAGATAGATATGTATCTTCACAGACCTTTCAGTAGACATTTTTAAAGTATGAAATATTTGTTCACTATTTTGATTTACCTTATAAGGTTCTGACTCTTGACTTATCAAAGTACCCAATGGGTGTACCCGAAAACTTCTTCCTGCGACTCCATTAGAAACATTAACTTATGCCCACTATATATAAATACAATACTATGTACACACACAATAGTGAAAAGTATTTCCATATATATTAAATTGACTAATCATAGGCACGTTTCTAAATATATTTACATCGAGGTAATAAATAAACATATAGTATTTGCGTATATCCACTCTTCGTCTAACGTTAAAACTTTGCGGCGAAGCGTTGCCTAATGATACTCCCATACCTGCGTTCTATCTATCTTCTTTCTAGTTTCTATCTAGTTTTTCTCATATAGCCATAACTTATGTGTTTTAACCAGAGTTTTTGTATTTCAGTTTACTGATTCAAACTGAAGAAAATATTAACTAGAACATAAAGAATATGACAAAAATAGAGTAGAGGGAATAGTGATAGGTCTCGGGGTTCACTTGTGTCCTACAAATACCCTTGAATCTCAAGGAAAATTTTCATAAAACTATTATAAGTCCTGTTATGCTGTATAGATTTGGGCGCTCGACAAGTTGCTACAAGTTGCATAGATGTATGATACATATTAAGATGAATTTGTGATTAACTAGACTAAATAAAATTAGCAATGAGTATATCAGTTGAAGTTTGAAAATATCACCAGTGATGGAGTAGTTAAAATGTAATAGGTAAGTTTCCTATGGACGCGTCGTGACGAGAGATGAAAAGCATATAGACAGCAATTTGTTAAGTATGAAGGACAGATATATGAGTAGAGAAAGAGCGTAGTCCGGTGGAACTATAGAGGCCTGACGAAGCCAACAGTGTAGGTCAGTTAAAAAAAGAAAAAAAAAAAGAGTAGAGAAAGATTGAAGAAGTTAAGGATGAATTGTATGAAGGACTATATATCTATAAAAAGTGTGAATATTAAGATGACAGTTACCAGAGGAGAATGAAATAGGAAAACTTGATAGGAAGGTAATAAAATGAAATTAAGATAAAGTAATTATAAGATAGTTAAGTTGCCGATTTTATAATTTAATAAGGTGAAAGTATATGCTTTTACTATGTCTTGGCTAAAAATACAATATCTCGCTGTTTGTTAATAACCCCATCGAACGATTTATCAAATACATAAATCGATCGTTTAGGGCGGAAGCCAGAGCTGTTTACTTACTTTACCTAATATTATTTAATACTAGTGGCATTTTTCATGATATAGTTTGGTTATTTATTATATACAAATGAAGTACATTAGAAACGTGATTTTGAGATGTCTCATAAGCCTTTTAGAAAGTTCTAATACGAGGGCTACTCTTTTATTTTAACGTTGATATAGTAATTACCTACTTCATAAAGGTAGTAATGGTCTTAGTAAGGTTTAGTTACTAATCTACGAAAAAGTAAAACAAGAACGCATATAAACATTACATACATGACTGGGGACGCTCCACAAACTCTTTTCTCATCTATTGTTTGTGCGGTATTTTAAAAGTATCCTAGCAACATTACGCACCACAAGTGACAGTGCTGACGGATCATGTTTTGAAGTGGGTAGGCGCTGATAATGTTATTTTTGTGATGAGTGTGCGTGTTATTTGTAAGGTATGTAATAAAAAAAAATATTTATTTTTTATGCACTATACTTTAATCGCCATGTTTAAATCAAAACGCAAATCAGCTGTTTCGGACATATGTAGCTTGTCAAAATATTGCTTAGGTGGCATTTTTGGATGTCACAATCAATAGATTATTCCTGATTTTCTAACAAATGAGTTCTAAAAACGTCTATTTGGATTATAAAGCTTAGAAGCAAAAATTTTAGATGTAATTAACGTATGTTTTGATCCAATATTGTTTAACCTTAACAAAAATAAACATATTTGTCTTGTTTTGCATGATAAGTAAAAAAAAGTTGGAGTTATCGAGGCGACATAAAGGAGTCTTTATTATTATTATTTTAAGGTTAGAATGTGTCCTTTAAATCACTATTTTGTTATGCCTAACCAATTTATAAAGATCTTTATAATTTAAGGCTTATTAAGACCTAAGAAAAACATCAAAAGATGATCCTTGATTTCTTTACAATTGAAATCTAAAAATGCATGTTTCTATGATGCTTAGAATGATTAATAACATGTGTATTGATTGTATACCGTTAAATATTGTTCAGGGTTTAAAAATACAAATGTTTTGACTTGTTTTAAATAAGTGGAAAAAGGTTAAGAATTATATAGATAATAAAATAATAATAATTATTTTTGTGTATTGTTAGGTTTAATTGTGTTAACTCTTATTATTTTGCTGATCATTTAAATGTCAAATTTATAAAAGCCCGATTTATAGAAGACGAACAAATAACATTTACAGACAATTTTATTATGTGGCTCCATAATTCTAGTTTATAAAGGTATATATCAGGATGAAAGGATATAGATGTGGGTCATAAAAGAGTGGAATTACTAAATACTGTAATCTCAGTATCTCCATAAGTGTCACAGAAATTACTTGCTGTAGTACTTGTTTATATGAGAGTATAAAGGAGTTCCAGCAATTGTTGTGTTTGCACTAAAGTTAAAGTTATTTAGTATCTGTATGTGGGACTGTATGTTTGATATTCTGTATGCGCTGAGGAATAAAAAGATGAAAGAGATGTTAGGTAGTATGGTAGGATTGCATGTTAAATGTGTTAATGTGGCATACATTAAAAAAAAACGTAAGGACCTAGAGTTGATTATAATATGTGAAAAGTATGTCAGTGAAATACAGTGTAAACTCTTTATAACAAACCTTAAGGAATGCATTTTTTTTTTGTAATAAACAGTTTTCATTATAAAGAATTTGCATCATTACTTTTCTTTTCTCCAGTTTCTATTACACATATCAAACTAACTTTTTCGTCCAGACATAATTTTTTCTTTTACTGGTCAGGTTAACTATCAAAGTTGTTTATGATAAATAATAGAAGTCCCTGGTGTGCTCAGTAATTGAGATGACAATGTCCTAAAACGCTGCAATCTAATTATAATGGCACATATTTTTTTGGTAAAACAGAATAACAAAAGCAAGAGGATAGTTTATGACCTTAGATGTTTTTCTTAAAAATTTCAGCACATCATAGATTTATTTGGAACCTTTTGTAAACTGATAACATAAACAACAATACTGATAATGCTTAGTGTAAATATTTACTTGCTTCTAAATTCTGAATGTATTTCTTACATAGTAGAGAGTGGTTATTGCATTATAAAGAATGTATTAATGTGGGTACTAAGGTAAACCTAACAAAGTAAAATAGTTTCTACGTTATTGGAAGCTTATAGAACCAACATTAATGCGATAATGAATGGGGTATAGTAATTAAGAAAGTAGAGGGCTAAGTTTAACTAATAAAGTGACGTGTATATAATCGTAAATATTTTGAAATACCTTTCTATTTTTGTTTTAACTTCCATAAAACTTTAAGATGTGAGTGATTATACAGTGAATTTGTCCAACAGAGAAAAACCCTATATGTGATTAGGAAATAAACAATTTTCATCAGAACTAGCTTTGAAGATGTTTGCTTATTACTGTTTAAAAAAAAATTCACTAGCTTTGTTGATAACGGAAAGGTGTCTGGGGTAGCTTGTGAATTAGTTCGGTGAAACTGTAGAGGCCTAGCCCGGTCAACAGTGTCATCTGTTCACAAAAAAAGTAGCTTGGGACCCATGAATATCCTTAAAACTCAAGGGGAAAGTATATAACACTATTATGGGACCAGTCATGGTGTATGCATTTGATTGTTGGACTACGAAAGAGAAGTGGGAGAAAACTACATGTGGTAGAGATGCAAATGTTAAGATGTATGTGTAGTATTATTAGAATCGATAAGATTAAGAATGAGTATACCAGAGGATGTTTAAAAATAGCACCAGTCACAGAGAAGTTGAGGAGTAATAGGTTAGCATGGTACGGGCATGTCATGAGGAGAGATGAAAGCCATGTAACTAGAACGTTTTAAATATGAAAGTGGATGAATATAGGAGTAGAGGATGACTACATATACATAACCTTTTTTGGTCTTTTTCTAACAATAATCGAAGAACCTCTAGTTCTCATCCTAACCTATCAAATAATTCTGATAGTTGTTCTCTACTTACCTGAAATGTTTCATGTTTGTTTAAAACCTACTTGTAATAATAGACTATCAAATAATCTTGTCTTTCTTTAATTGGATATGTTTAGTTACATTATTATAAATATGAATGAAGCTCTTAAACTTTTAGCCTCTTCTAAAAGTGCTGTACTGTGATAAGATTTCATCTATGTTCGTAAAAACATATACAGGATCTTTATGTATGATATTTAAAAAACTCCAAAGTAGGTTGAATAATTACTGAGTACTAACATTGTTTTATGAAATTCAAATAAATGTTAACAAACTTTCGTGTTTATCATAAAGGTTTGGTTAATTTTTTGGGTAACCATGTACTTGTGAATGTTATACGTATAGGTTTTTTGAAAGCATTTGATTCTGTGGATCGTGATCTTGTTTTACATAAATTAACATTTCTAGGTATTACGGGTAAGCTACTAAAAAGATAAACCATTTTATATTTAAAAAGTTGTAATTCCAATTGTAATAAAGGTGGTTCTAGTTCAAATGGATTTCTATCATACTTACTCATTCGGGAGTCCCGCAGGGTTTACACCTGGGTCGAGTCCTGTTTAATATTATTATTAATGATATTACATCCTAATTAAAACACTCTGATTTCTATCTCTATGCTGATCTTAAAATATGTAAATCTATAAAGATCCTTTTATTACGATACACGTTGCTATGAAAATTTTGTCCTCATAAAATGTCAAAAATTAGAAACTTTAAGCTTCAAATTGCTTTTCTTCCTCTTCGATATGACCATTTTAATACAGCCATTCGAAAAATCGTTAAAAATGTTTTTTTTTTTGGGGTCCTTAATTTTTTACTCTGGCGTATTTTGTCTTGGACTTGTTTACGATACATCGAATTTTCTGCTTTTTTTCTATAAAATAATTGCATGTATTATACACATAAAGCGTCCGGAAGAAATTCCTAAACGACAGTGAAACCCGTATTAAAATCCTTTGCGTAGTCGATAACTAAGGGAATACACCAACAGACGCGAAAAGCATAAAATGAATTTATTTAATATAGGCCTTGACGTAGCGCGCTTATAAACATCAAAACTACCACTGTTTTAGAAAATAACTCAGTTATCAAGAAGAACCGGCAAGAAACTCGATCTGGTTTTTCATTGAATCATAGATACCATAACAAATGACATATTTTTACATACATACATACATACATAGTTATAGATATAGAAAGTTATATTTGTTTTTGGCGGATGCACAGAGAGGGGTGTAATTTCCAGACGTCACCATCGTTCACGTATTGATCGACCCTATAATAGCCTTTACACATTAAAATCCGCTTAATATGGTGGCAGAACTTACTATCCGGCAAATCGGTAATGTGCTTTGAGATTTTGTTATAAAATTTAAAACTATCACCTAAAATACTATTACTGGTCGTAATGAGTGTGAAATATAAAATTACCAATTTATCATTGTTTTTAGTTTTTAAATTATATCGGTCTTTTACTAAATCCAGCTTATCTAAGTTTTTTTTTTTTTTTTTTTTATTTATTTAGGAAAACTTACAGCTAACATTGATTAAACAACAAAACAATAACTATTAAAGCCTAATTACAAGTTTTCACTTATAAAAATATAAGTAAACAAAGAAAAAGACAGCTATAAATACTAATAAACAATAACAAGCATAATGATTACAAGCATAAGGTTAGAAGTTAATGAAAGAAGTCTCTCGACAAACATTGTCTAAGGCATGGTGCACTCATATAAAATAAATCTACATTATTACTTAAAGAATTAAAATATTTACATGCACGGATTAGAAATGCATTTTGTCTGTATGTTGTCCTTACAAGTGGCACATGTAATAATTCAAGTTACATGAGATTATCAAGAATGTATTGGGAGGGTAGAGTTAAGATACCGAATTCCTGAGCCTGTTTCGCGAAGTCCATAATATAAATTTCTCGAATTGCCCGTTTTTGCAATATTAATATGGTGTCTACCTCAGCTGCTGTCCCACACAGCAAAGCGATTGTGTTTAATAGTATTTACTAACTTTGCTCGCGTCAATTTTGATTTGAGATATCCCTGAGTAACACTCCTTTATTTTGGATGAGAAGTACTATATATCCTTTTCTCTACCTCTGTCAACGTACATGTAGAATTTTATGATGACCGGTTTTGTAGTTACGACGTGAATATGTTACAAATAAACAAACAAGCTCGCGTATCACCCCTCTCATTAACAAGCACCTACTTCTAAAAATGAAAGCAAGATGTAAATTACAATCCGCATGTCTTTTGTTTGGGGTAATTCGGTTTGAAAGACCGCAGTACCTCTATAATAAAATCAGTTCGGTAGGTAGTCACACAGCCCCTGAGCGTAGAATAATGTCTACACAAATATTAACTCCACGTCACTCTACAGCCGCCTTTAGCGGTAGTTTTCGATACAATGCCAGTAGGTGCTGGAACAATACACCACCGCCAATAAGATTTGCGACTGGCTTAACTAGATTTAAAAATAAATTAAAAATGTTTTTACTCGATCCCCAGGCGTGTTTAGAAAACTTTAATTTGGACGTCTCGACTATATAATCTTGTTTATTACTGTGTTTATTATATATCTACTTATATGCACATGTACCTATTTATTATTAACTTTGCATTTAACGATCAATGATTTAAACCCACTTGGCCAAAATTGAAAATTAGCGTTGGGGTCACCTGCTATGGTGGCAGCAAGCTCATGCTGAATTGTGCGCCATTGTAGCAATACCATGGTATAATTTAATATCTTGTAATGTTTAATTATCTTTATTTAATTTAAGTTATACATATCTTTGTATTTTTCCACTATTATATTGTCTGTGTATTTGCTACAATAAATGTATTTTCTTTCATTTACGCATTTATAATATTAAATAGCTGACATTAATTTTCTTACTATATTTCTTTTCCTCTTACATTTTTTTTATTTTACATAAATTATGATATCGTACCTACTGTTATAACGTTTGTCAAAAATTTTATTCATTCAAAATTTGTGGAGTTTTCAATTTTAATTTATTTTTCTCAAAGTTCCTAAAAAAGATTTCTTACTAAGTAATGGCTCGATGAGAGCTAAAGAGTAAATCGAGGCGAATTTACTATCTTGACTAGCGGTGGGTACGTCATCACTAGTTACAGTTTCAATAACGGGGGCGTTGTAGATGCAATTATCTTATCACTTAGAAGTACGTAAGAGACCAACTGTGCTCCTAATAAAAGGTATACTACTCCTGTAGTTCATGCCATTGCTTATCGGTGCGTGGAATGTTAACTGCATTACAAAGTGTCAGTATAATCTAGAAGTATCCTATCGGAATTGCAATGTATAACTAAAGCGTTTATATTATTAAGAAAGGAATTAGATTTAATTAGAAGCGAAATATATAATATAAATAATAGAAGAAAAGAATTAGAAGCGTAATAATATTTACATTTAGTTATTTACAACAAGCTGTCGGTTATTATGTTATTTCGTAATGCGCTAGTATACGGCAGCTATATTGATTGTCACTCACTTGCGGAGCGCTTGCTATACACAGCGGAGTTATAGTTGTCGCCAAACCTTTTGACCGCTCCGAATTTAGTTGTGCAGAATACAAATTTAGGTATAAATATAGGTATTATATTCATAACACCAATACAACTTAAGAATAAATAAGTGCCAATATTAGATTCCAGCATTCGCCTGGTTTTCACATCTATTGGCACTCCGAGCAATGATTATATTTAAAACTAGCGGTGCCCGCGAGTTCGTCCGCGTGGAACTGAATGCAAAAACATATATATTAATAAAATAATCTGAGTGCAAAAGTGTATATTTGTAATCTATCTCTCGGGATACGGCGTGGTACTCAAAAGAACAGTTAGCCGTGATTCAAACACCTGCTTAGTTTTATATGATCGACATGCAGGTCCTCGAAACTACGAATTGATAGTAATCAATAAGCAGTTTACTATTGACTTTTCATGATTCCTGATGGCCTCATTTTCAAAACCAAATATGCAATGCAATACTATCCGAATGCGAAACTTATCAGTGAAATTTAAGAAAAACTTGTTCATAACATAAGCAGCCGAAAGAATAACAAAATAAAATAATTAACGGATATTTTACCGAATGCCTAATAAGAGTCTAGTTGTTCAATTGCGAATTTCATATTTCATCCAAAAAAGACCAAATTAAAAATCCATTAAGTGTTCTGAGCAATCTTGTTTATTGGAGATAGCTGTGCCCGCGACTTCGTCCGCGTGGAACTGAATGCAAAAACACAGTGATTAATAAAACAATCTGAATGCATGTATATTTGTAATCGGAGTCGGAATACGGCGTGACAGTTAGCCGTAATTCAAATACTTGAAAGTCGTGTCGTGAGCAGTCATGTTCATTGGAGATAATAATATGACGTCCAATATCAGATACATTCTTCATAATTAAAAAACTACCAACACAATAGTAGAAATCTCATAATAAATATCACTGTTACCGTAATATACTTTTATAACGCTAACAGAAAAAGTTCCGTGCTGAAATTCGTATAAGTTTTAAATAAAAATAAATAAGACAAACAAAAATAAGTTATACATGTACAATACTTCCATTTAACAACACACACTTAAAGTTCTCACTTATCACACTAAAAACTAACTTCAAAATTAATTTCAATAAAGACGAAGAATAACGTTCACTCACATTTGTCACTTCAGTAATAACTCAAAATTAGGGTTTCCAAGTTCCTTTGATGCGTGTAAGAACCGTGGGCCCAACTATAGTGCTGCTGTCTATCATCAGACAGTCATATGTTCATAACGCCCGACGTTAATTTCTGCCTCTACACCTTTTTGTTTTTTTTTGTCGAACTGACCTACACTGTTGGCGTGGCAGGGCGCCTCTACAGTTCCACCGGACTACTAAGTTGTGTGACCTATTTCAGTCCGAAAAGGGCAAAAAACAGCCCACCACTATGTTTACCTAGGTGTGCACGTGTGTGGGGGGATCTGTGTATATGTAAAACTACCGTGAGTCACTGTATTCGCGCGTGTAACATGCTTGAGGGCTCCACACCGAGAGACGAATCTAGACTCGAGTTGCTACTAGAGAATCGCGACAAGTGTGCAGAAACGTATCTTCACGGCGGCGTGAGCAGAGAGAGTTGTGGGCTCGGGCGCAAACACGCATCTTTTAAGAGGACATCGAACGAAAAATAAAGATCAATGCCTATTTAACTATACAATTACGTACGAGTTCCTAATCCTAATGTATCGGTCTAATGTACATGAACGCGCGGGTTCGAACTGATATGATTATTGTGAATTTATTTATGCGCGGCACGAGTTAGACGTTCTAACGTAGTCGCAACGGTCGGGAAAGCTGAGATCGCGTTTAAGAGCCTGAGCTCAGACGTACTATCGATGAGCGCGTTGAACGCGAGTATTTCTTGTACATCCTGTATTAAAAGGAGTTGAGCTATCCAGTCAATACCGGTGGTCGATACTGAAGACTCGGTAGGTGGCGCAGGAGTAAACTGAGCCTTCTGAGGCTGGGACTTGGCTTTAGGAACCGAGGGAGCTGGCGAAGACGGCTTTATGCGCCAAGAGAGCGCGCTCGGTGCGGGTGCGGGTACTGCCAGTCCCTTGGAGTTGCTCGGCAGGACGGAGAAAGCCTTCTGGTTTTGTATGGGCGGAGGAGGAGGCGGTTTCATCTGGGATGGCGGGACATGCGCTATGGACGGGGACACACATCTGCCGTGGAGGGGACGAGTCGAGCGGAGCGGGCGGGGCCTTTCGCGATAATTCGCGGTATGACCCGGTTGCTCGCAGAGAATGCAGCTCGGTGGACTCTGGAGTTCGGGGGCACTCCCTAGCGGAGTGATCTCCGAGACACTTGACACATTTGGGACACAGGCGGCAGTGCCGGGCGGAATGACCGTACACCTGGCAGTTGTGACACTGCGAGGGTACATAGGTCTTGCGAGGAGGCTCAACTGAGATGCGGGAGAGACCGCACATGCAGTTGAGTTAGAAGATGTCCTTTCCAAAGCTATCCCGGTCCAGAGTGACCAGAACTAGATTGAAGGGGGCCTTCTTACGTGGGTGGTACATACGATGTACTTAGGTAGACTAGGACATCGTCGATGGCGAGCTCTGAAAGAACGCTGCGAATGATAACACGGAGGGCGTGCTCGGCCTCGAGTGCGTGAGTGAAGAAAGGGAGTTATCGCTCCCGGAAGTACTTCGTGAGCTGGCGATGCTCATCGGAGGTCGAGACTCTAATAGAAATGCCGACAACGGTGTTGACGGCGGACGTGTAGTAAATCTGTTTGGACGTAATGTCCTTCGAGATTTCTACCCACGATTTGTCACGGAGGGTGACGGGAGGCGGGGAGCGTGGCTTCGTAGCCGCGACCGCGGGTTTCGCGGCCGGAGCTTTAGCCGAAGTCGTGGGAGAAGCTCGGGGCACCTGAGCGCCACCTACACGGAAAGTCCCGCAGCCGACTCGCTGTCGGACGGACCGTGGCGCGTATGCTTTTAATGCGGCGCGTGATGGTTGTAACACCGTCGTTGTCGGAGGACGTGGTCGCGGGCGAGGACGCGGGTGCAGGCGCGGCCTTGAGATCGGCGTCGAGATCCATGTCGGAGCCCTCGGAATCATCGTTGGAGTCGCGGTCGGATAAAATTTCGAACGGGTTTTCTAGGAAACAGCGAGGAACTTTACATCCGTTGCAACCCTGTGCGAAGCTACGTTTGAGTCTATGATACTCGGAGACTAATAGCAGGTTCTCCTGAGACGCGAACATATGGAAACGGATTAAATCCTCGATCTGGCTGACAACGTCGAGGGCCTGAGGGGGCGGCCGGACACGCGGAGGCGTACATGACTAACCTCCCTGCGTGAGGGGCAATGGGGTACGCCTAATTAAAATTTAACGGACAATCCGTGTCCGGGGCTAAGGGAGACGCGGTATCTTCTCTCTTCGTATCTGCACACGGCGCGCCACGGAGAACGACTCGCTGTACGGCACACGACTCACGAAGCCCAGCACGAATAACGACGCGTTGCAAGGCGACTCGACGCACTACACACAGTGCGCTCGGCTCGCACTGAAAAGTGCGGTTTAAATGGTACACTGGTAGAGGTACACCGTCGCTCTGAAAAGAGCGTGTCGATTGACAGTAGCCGAACGAACACACTATACTACCGAACACTTACGGAAATACCCGACAACTGCGCATGAGTTATCGGACGAACGGACCGTCAAAGCTGCGAGCGAACGCACGTGTGCACTCGACCGCTGCTCGAACGAGACTTACCTCTACACCTAAATTTATTGCGAACATAGACTCGTGGCAATACACGCAGTTATGGGAGTAACATAACACTAATAGTCTAATTTAACAGCTATAAAAACAAAATAATGTTTTACAATTTCCGTTTTAGATATACTCTTTAATTTCTTATATATTCATTCATTTTTAGATACTTCATATAGCTCATTCTTATTGTTATTAGCAATAGCTTTAAAAACTGTCTGTTGGACGCCATCTATTGACATTATAACATATTAATGAATAAACAATTACTGAACTTGAACAACAACTGTTTCTGTAGGTGGTAGAGCTACGCTGAAGCTATTACTGGTTTCAGCATGAATGGGTCGGCTCGCCCGTGGAAGTACCACCCTCTCACAGAAAACCGACGTGAAGTGACATTGCTTGCACTGTTGCGTTTCGTTCGGCCAGTGAGAGCGCCGGAGGCCCACATATTTAAAAGGCCGGCAACGCACTTGCGACTTATAAAAAAAATATTAACCATGTTTATTTCGTTACGTGTCTTAGCAATGTAATACTGTAGTAATGTTTATTTTTGTTATAAAATACCCTGTTTTTTGGTTTTTTGGATGAATCTGAAGTCCATTCAATTATATACTTTTCTCTCGTACTTAAGTCTCTTAAAATTACAATAACTTTTGATAGATCGAACCGATTTTAATGAAACAAAGACTAAATGTTGTATCTTGATAATTTTCTATCAGAAACCTAGTACTTTACCAGCGATGCCTGTTCAAACAGACAGATAGGCAGACAGACGTTTCTAAAAATGATTGAATGTTTGTATTCTATTACTTATTTCAAGACACTTGCAACAATTTTTTTCTCAAAAATCAAAATAAGCATAGATACGTCAGATTTACATTCTTATTATATGTATAGATAGACAGATATAGATTTGGAAAATAGATTTTTGCCTTACCTTCGAGGAGTTTTTATTATAAGTTTACAAGCCATTATTTATAAGTCTCACTTCGTTACATTTAATTATACTTACGTCTGTATGTTTGTATATTCTTTGTCAAATAAATCTTAACAAACATTGTAACTTAAACAAATCATGAATTATGGTCGTATTTGGACCACTCGACGAATACTCATCTATGTATAAATAGGCAGAGGCAAGACAATTAAATGCATTTTCCTCCTCTGCTTTATCAACCTATTTTCTTTATTTTATTTTTTGTTTAGTAGATATTGATATAAGTCTGTGTATATCTATAAGACTGTACATAGTCAGTAGAATCAATTATTTGTAGGTTTACATTTACTGTAGAAGCGGTCGCGTTCTTTTTATAATTTAATAGCTGATCGATATGCGCAGACTGTAATAGAGGGCTTTGAAAATCTGATCCGCAATGTTTTCGTGTGATGAAAAGTGATAGGGGTAAACACAGTGTCGGTAGAGTGTTGAAAACACCGGGTCTCGTCCGATCACTGAAATTAAACAACGTTGGAGGCGGTCAGTATTTGGTTGCGTGATAGCCTGGGGACACCGCATGACGTTGGCTTTTTGTTGTACTTTTTATAAAGAAGTTTTCACTTCTTTCGTGTGGTCATAAGCACACACTCACATTTTTTTTCTGTAGGCATTTTTAATATATAGACTCGTATATTATTTTGACGTAGCTCATATGGTGGTAACAATGTCTGTTCGCTACTGTCTGTAAATATAATAGGTATGTATTATGCATTGATAACCTTCCAGAAGAAATTCTCTAAACGATAGTAAAAATCGTACCAAAATCCGTTTTATAGTTTAGAAGATCTTAAGTAACGTACAGACAGACAGACACGAAAAGTGACTTTGTTTTATAATATTTATCAATGTATTTACACGTGATGAGAGAATTTTTACTACAGTTAAACGTTATGCGTTTTAATTCACAGAATGCCCATACAGGCGCCTCAATGGACGGATTATTTGAACTGTCCAGTTTGTTGTCGAGAATTCGGCGCGCCGCCACGCAGCCCCATTAGTCTGAGTTGTGGACACACCCTCTGTAAGCACTGCATCAAGCATTTGCACAGGAAACAGTGCCCATTCGATCAGGTCGGTCATGCATTGAAACAATGTACCATATTGTTTGGTTTTCGTATTATCTGTTGGGTGTATTTTCTTTCTTTTTTTTTTCTTTTTCTTGTTGTGAAATAAATACAAATCCTCTGACAGTAGACAAGAGACCTTAACTAGATTGACAATAATGATAATATTTATGACAAATATGCAAGATTAATAAATTAAAATTAAACCTAAGTAGATCAAAATTAAATGTATAAATAATGTAATTTTCTTTTATTGTAGCACTGTACCTTGTGAATGAAAATTGTGCCGCTGTATCGAAGTCGTTTACACACACTTTACCTGATCGTTATCTTCCAATAGACAGTTATTCAAGTCGAGCCAGACGAGTTGGTCATAAACACGGCGCTGTTACAACTGGCCGGGTTCACACCCCCGTCGCAGCCTTACCATGCCCCGAGCATCCTGGCCTTATCGGAACAGGACAGGCGCGCCTACGATGTCATTGTCAGGTGCATGGAACACCTGGCCGTCTACCTCAAGTACTGTGGCACTGGTAATATTTTAATTCGACACTTTTACTAATTGTTTCCGTTTATTTTATGCCACGAATACAATCCTACAGGCGACCTATAATTTCTTATAATAATACCAGAAGCTATGAATGTTTTTTCTTGACAAAAATCATTTTTTTTTTCGTTATATCTGATTTTAAATGCCGAGAAATAAGTTTGGCTATAGTTTCCTATATGATTACGATAATGCTGAACCATAGGGCGTTCATGTTATACGCTGTTCAGATGTGGGCGTGGAAATGTCCAATCAATAACTCAGTTCGTTTAATTACTCACACACCACGATATTTATTATGCATAAAGAAAACTGTTTTTCTCACATTCGTGATAGTATAAAACGAATTTTATTTCTTTGTTGTCACTGGACAAATCCTGTAAACAATATTGTTAGTTTCATGCGGATAGTATGCGAAATAGTGTTTTGCTACACTTCAATGAATATTATATGCTATCGGCATTTGACAATACAAAGCGTCTGTGAAAGCGAAGGCAAAGGTGGCGGTGTCGCCACCTACCTCCTATGACTTTCTCAGTAGATGGTGCTGCTGAGCTCCCACTCCATCGGATCAGAGCACCGTGTTTGGAGAAATACAATACAGATGTATACAACGCCCTGTATGATAATGCTGAACATCGTCTCTGCCTATTAAGGGGATGACCATTAATTACGTGAGGTTTTTTTTTTATTTGACCATCACCCTTCTCCCTTGATGAGTTTGGTAAGATGCGGTGGGACCCCCTCTTCCATACGTGAGAAATATTCAATAAATTTTAAATAATTATGTTTATTTCATATGTGTAGGTATTTTGTTTCGTGTCAATAAATACTTAAGTCTTGATATTGATGTCTTGTATAGAAATCCCGCTTGTGTGTAATATTTAGTACAAAATGATATTTGCATTATAATAGTCAATATCGTTTAATTAAAAAATTGACGACAGAACTTATTGTCCGAAACAATAATTAAATGACATTTTGTGAGTTTTTTCCCGGATCCCATCTCCCCGTATCGAGCCCACGTAATTTATGGATTCCCTGTAATATTCATATTTAATTTTATTGTTACTCCTATAATAATTCTGAATTTTTGCATTTTTAAACTAGTTATTCTCTGGAAAGGATAATTATTATATCTAATTATAGATTTATACAAACTAGCTGGTGCCTGCGAGAGTTGTTAACGTGGAAAAAACGATTTTGTGGTTCGTCGTGAAATAAGTTTATAATTTGCTTTAATCTTAACGTTACAGCCAACAGTAGTGTGGCCGGCAGCCGGCTTTCTAGGCCAATGCAACGGAAGCTCGTCACACTGTTACAGTGCCCCATAATGGACGAGGAAGGGAGGGGCAAAGCGGCCAGAGCGGCCAGGTCTCTCGGCGAGAGAACCCTCACGGAACTATTACTCCAGCACCAGGTGATTATATCTTGTCATATTTTGAGTTATTCGAACGCGAGACTGTGCGATATTGTTTTCTTTTTTTGGGTTTATATTTATATAATTAAGGATTTCTTTGCTATGTTGGTAGATTTTAACTATTATTGCGAAATGCTATTTTCGCTGTAACAATGTTTGGTCCGCTATAAATACTTCACGTTTCGTGGTGTATGGAAACTAGTCAGATTAATCCTAGACCTTATGTAGCGACTAGCATTAAAGTTGAATTTGCATCGACAGTGACCGTCATGCAAATACCAATTGTATTGTGCCAATTGGAAATAAATACCAATTGGAATAAATCACTAGGTCAGTAAATATGTACCTTCTCTCATCCGTAGATGTAAAACGACAAAAACATAATGGGTGTTACTTGTTTTTAGTTGTATATGGGGATGGCTAGCGACTCGTACGCGAATGATACACGCACCATTGCTGGCGTTTGAGAGCTTTTATGTTTGCTTAGTAGCTGTTGTCCGTGAATTTATTTACATGAAAATGTTCAATTTGTTTTTTATGCGAATTATGTGATTATTTTGGATCATTTGCATGCTTTCGTTTAATTTTTTCTCATTCTGCACGTACTCTATACCAGTCTTAAAAAAACCTGTAATCAAAAAATTACCTGTGTATTACGCTTTTAAATTAAATATTTGCATAATGTCAACAAATCCAATTTCGGAGATATAGGAGTATAAAATTTTTGTAGACTACCAGAAATAGCCAGTGTTGCTGGGGATATAAAGTTTTCTTTAATCGTGGCCAGGCTCATTGACAGTGCAATTAAAAAATTTAGTGTAGAATACCTTTGGAAACACGTTCTGTTCATACATTTCGAGTTAAATTCGTTCAGATTAAATCAATACAGTGTTAAGTGTGATTTACCTTAAGCACTAACTACCATATGACGAGCGGACATCGCGATTGCGCTCGATGTTGTACTAGCACATTTAGGTGTGTCACGTTCCGGTATCGGTTCCGATCTGAACCCAACGGAATCGCGGCCAACACACATGGTTGGTGATAAACCTGACCGGTGTGCGTGCATGCTGGGTATGACAACAAGTATAGGCGATTGATTATCGATATCTCATTGGTTGTTTTTAGATTGTATAGTGCACTCATTTTTTTTAATACTCTATAGGCTTCGACCACAATCTCACCTGATGTCAAATGAAGATATAGTGAGTTAATCCACAAGGGTAAAGAGGATAAACCTAGAGGGACTGGGTCTCAAGAACAGCTGTTAGAACACACCATTAGGCGGTTGACGGGAAAATTTCAACTTAAAAGCGGAACATAGTCGGTGGTATGTTTAGAAAAACCCGTACCCGAATACTAAGGCTTATCACGATGTTTTCCTTCATTGAAAGCTCGGGTTCATTCGTAAAATTTCGAACCTACGTCGACCGTCCCAGTGTTCGAATATACTAACCATTGAGCTATGATCGCTACAAAACTATGTGAAGAAGTATAATTTTGCTGATCCAAAAGCGGTGCAATTGTTTTTTTTTTCTTTATCATCATGCTGATTGCGAAATTGTTCAAATTCATATTAAAACCGATTTAGGAGTCATTTTTAAAGATTTTTACAGTGTTGTTAAACACAGACTGGTTAATTCTTTGAGTCATAAATTGATACATCTACAAAGGCAAGGAAACTAAAGTGTCTGATCCATCAAAGAATGGAATCATTAGCATATAGGAGTTGTAGGGTGAAGATCATCGTATTTCATTACACGAGAACTTACGAGGCCTCATTACATAATTAAAGTGGAGATATACAATATTAGTACACAGTGATGCTTGGATAAATATTTCCAGCGAAAATATTTTTGCATTATATGTGTATAGGTACAGCTGGCAAGCTGCTAATGCGATTACAAAAAATAGTTCCTGAGACGAACTATTCCAATATTTTGTTCATGGTATAAAGCTTTTGTGTAACGTGGTCGTAACAATGTTAACTTTATAGTGCTCGTCCATTTTAAGGGTACAAACTTTATTGTTCATATGTTCATGTATAGATGCTATTATCTGCATTGTAACGAATATTGTTAACGTAAAAACCGTGAAATATGACGAACTAATGTTGTGAATGCGAAAGAGAATTTGTTTGTTTGTCATTCATTCATGCCTTAACTATTCGACCGATAATTATTAAATTTTGCGTACACGTTGGGATAGGTCAAGTCTACATTAACTCAAGGGAAGTCGAGGGGGCAATATCTTGTAGACGAATCATGGAAAAAAATAACTATTTTCTATTTTTTTACTTGGTAACACTATAGGCTATCAATAGCTACTAAACAGAAAAAAAATGAAAATCGGTTGCGAAACAGCTGAAAAATGAGCTGACCTGTTTTTTTTTACGTGGGGAAATCCATCATCGACACGCCATCCTCCCGGGGGAATGGATGGGTAGTGTGAGACACCTACTCACTAAAACCCCAAGGTGTACATCCGCCGCTATGGTTGGGGCGACACGAGATCCCTAAAGCATTCATCGTGCCGCCCCAGCAGTTGGCCCGGCGTCAAACAGCGCCGCCTGGCCCCATCCTTCTCAGGAGACAACCGTGTACACACCGGCCGTCTCCACCGTCCGTCAGACCTGTGCAATAGGAAGATGAAGCCCCCGACTCATCCTCCCAGGCCCGGCTAAGGTGGTGGAAAGAGGTGGCGAGCAAAGCGCTCATCCTTCCACCGGCCCTCCGTTGGCGGAGACGACCACTCTGAGGGTCCACCTTGTGACCCCCTCCGCCGCCTCCTTCTGCGAGATATCTTCTTGGCAGAAGGATGCCAGTACATTCCAGACCGACTTATTGCCGAGCATGGCATTTACCACGCTTGGCAGTGAGAGGTCCGCACCTACCGCCGCAATCGGAATGCGGCGTTGCTCCTCCCACACAGCACACTCTATCCCTACGCAACACACTCAGATAGAGTGTGCTGCGTGGTGTCCGGCTCAACGCCGCACTCGTAGCATACGGCGGTTGTCTCCCTGCGTGCAATTTGGTGGCCGTACCAACTGAAGCACCCGTGCCCAGTCAGCACCTGCACCAGACGAAATGACAAGGAGCCCCATCTTCTCGAATACCATTCCGGCAAGACCGGACGGACGGCGTGGATAGTGTATCTACCGTACCGCGCGTCCGTCAGGTCCTGCATCCACCTATCTACCATCTCCTCGCGGAGTCTCCCACGCACAACCTCTACGTCCCTGGGAGCTGGAGGCTCCCTTATTCGTTTCTTGACCGCCCTATAGTTATATACGATGGTAAGCACTTCTGCCTCCAACTCCCAGAGAAAGGAACCGGCGAGCACCACGGCCGCCGCCGAGGACACCGTTCGGTAACCTCGTATCGCCCTTAGCGCCACAGTGCGCTGCGCATTACGCAGCGCACGTACCTCAGTGGCGCTGAGTGCGTCCACCCACAACGGTGCCCCGGAGACGGCCGTGGAACTCACGACCCCCATATAGTGGCGGTGGCAGCTAGCACCCGACCCCCGTATTGGGAAAGAGTCGTCCAAGTACCGCTGCTGCCTTAACAATGCGCGATCCGAACCCTTTAAAGTGACAAAAGACACTTCATCTGGGCTCCCACCCTGACACGGACACCCTCCACGAAAATGTGAGCCTCAGAAGGTGGCCCTCGCCGAGAACCATGAAAGAGTACGGCCTCGGTCTTTGCGAGAGTCACTTCGAGACTCAGTCTTCTGATGCGCTCGACCACGACAATAACGGCCTCCGTGGCCAGGTGCATCATGTCAACCCATTCTCGGGCTATGACTATGGTGTCATCCACGTAGGTGATGAGGCGTGGCGCGGAGCACTCAGTCGTATCCCAGGTTCCACAGGAGTGGGCCCAAAGTCAACCCTTGTGGAACCCCACACTCTGTTCTCTGTCGAACCATTTGCCCGCCACTGTCGATGTAGGCGACCTCCCTCTCCTCCAGATACGCCTTCAACAGCCGATTGGTGATGTCCAAGGTCGCCTCAGTGGCGAGTCTCTTTAGGAGGGTCAGGGCGCCGCGAGTGGACCATTTTTATTACATTTACATTAATTTTTTTAGTGTCATTGTGGTATGATGAGGAAGGAAAATATTGTGAGGAAACCTAAGCTTGAAAACATATTCTTGAGGTACCATCGTATATGGGAAAAATATAAAATGGCGGATTTGAAATAACCAATACTTTGCGAGTTGTCGTGGTGATTATGGCCGTACTGTCCCCCGTGAAGAGACTTACACCTAGAAGTGGGGCTATATCAATAGATCTACGCTATACTAGCTTTGCCTATGACTCTGGGCCTCACGAATTTTCTAATTTTATCTGGACTATGGAATTTATATTTTGGGCCAAGGATTCGATTTTAATTAAAGATCAAATGGATAATCCTTTCTTTGTTTTATGTAACCTCTGGATTGATTAATTAATATACAGTATACATCGCTGTTTGTGGCGAAGAGTTTCTGTTTATTTGTAATATTCCAGCATTAATAGTTCTCGAGACTCATCGGTTTATTTTATACTTTGTAAGTTTGAGCAATATTTCACCTGATGTTGAATGAAGATGTCGTTTAAAATCTACACGCTAAATGTAGATGGGGACTGGCTCTCAAGTACAGCTGTCTAAATACACCTTTTGGGGGTGATTAGTAACAAATCGTCAACTAACTTAAAAGTGAATAAATAGCCACAAGAGGTTACAAGAAACTCTACCTTCGTGCTGTGATTTCATCACGTTATTTGCCTTTACCGAAACGATCCATATAAGCTGTCCATCGGTTAGTATTAGGAATTTTAGCAAGTAAATTGAACGTGTAATATTTTATCTCTTAAAGAATCCCCAGCAACTAAGCGCCAACCTGTGGGCAGCGGTAAGGGCGCGCGGTTGCCAGTTCCTAGGGCCGGCCATGCAAGAAGAAGTGCTTAAATTAGTGCTTCTAGCGCTTGAAGATGGTTCTGCGCTCTCAAGAAAGGTATTTTGACTATATATTTTATCTAGTACGTTCTACTATTCGTCATAAGCTGCTTTCTGGCATAGCCAATCACAGTTATGCTTATAATATTCTTGTCAGAATATTTAGGTGATAATTTTCCATATATATAAATAACAGTGAGGGTTATTTCTTTTTTTTCTGTAACTATTAAACCCGTGCCTTCATCGAATGAGGGGCATTTGCCTGTTGATGCATAAGTACGATTCAGTGTCGTCATTGCATTGTACTGAACGTGACGAATTATCATTATTTTATTATTTGTTGACAGGTGTTGGTGATGTTTGTTGTCCAAAGATTAGAACCTCATTTTCCTCAAGCATCCAAAACTAGCATAGGTCACGTTGTCCAGCTTTTATACAGGGCGTCTTGTTTCAAGGTAAGATTTCTACTTCAAATCTCATGTTTTGTGTATAAGGAATTTATATGTGTTTTGCACTTATTTGTGTGTACGTGGAACGAATTTTTGATGCGGTAGGAGTTGAATGGTAAAAATCGTCACGTAAGGAAAAAGCGTTATGCGCATTCCTCTTTCTATCTTATATGAGTGTGTTTGCATGCAAGAATTTCGTGCATGCAAGAATTCGAAGTTCTTGCATTTCGTTTTTCCTGTAGCATTAAATAAAATGAAGGCTGGGATGGGAAGAGTCTTCTTTTTCGAGTTGGCGAACCGATGTTGGCCTGATAAGCCGTCATAGCTTCACCGGCTTTTTAGGGCGAGTGCTTAAGGCACTCAGTCGGATGACAACAAGTTCATGAGCCCAATAGTGGCCAAATTTCGACTTGGGCTGTCGCCTTAAATAGAACAACACGAATGAAATTAAACTACAGTTATCGTCAACCTCTTTGGCTGCTGTGGTTACAGTCATAGGTTCGGTTTTGCGCATAATATGGCGCAAAGTTTAACACAACACAAAGTTACAATATTATTGTAAAAATACAAAATTGGCATTTATTTGTCCTCAAGTTTCCTCGATGTTACACATAATATGATACATATTTATGCCTAAATTCGTTTTCTGCGCAACTGTATTCAGATCTGTATAATAGTTTAACAGGAACTGTTATGGTTTTAACTTTTCTAAGCGCTTTATCGGTGCTATAATAGTCATTCCATTTTTATGCCCATTGGCAGGTATCGAAACGTGAATGCAATTCGTCACTGATGCAGCTCAAGGAAGAGTTTCGCACCTACGATTCGTTACGGAGAGAGCACGATGCTCAGATTGTCCAAATAGCAACTGAGGCCGGTCTTAGAATAGCACCGGACCAGTGGAGTGCACTTCTCTACGGTGACACCGTGCACAAGAGCCATATGCAAAGTATTATTGGTGGGTATAAATAACTATTATTTTAGTACGATAAAAATTATCTAAGGATTCATAATAATTGGTCATGATCGGAAGTTTCAAATTCAACCAGAGTTTCGTGAAATAATATTAAATTTAAATTGGTGAATTATTTATGGAATTATACCACGGTAGGGAAAAAATTTCGTTACGCGTTATGGCTTGAACGTAATAACGAATATATATATGTTTTTGTGGATATGTGTAAGTATTCTTGTCTGTCTATGTGTAGTAGAATTATGAATGAGTATTCTCATATATACATATAATACATGTAATGTTTCTTTTTTCATTTATTTTCTCATATATAAATTAAACTCGATAGATTTTGATCATTCGTTTTTAGTTTTACTTTTGTAGTTACTTATTTCTTATAAAAAAAAAAAAAAAAGAATTATCACGATACCGTTATTTAATATAACGTCATTACACTTAATAAACTACACAACAATTCGTATAAGCACTACCCATTCAGCGATGTGTGTTTTCTTCTTGTGGAGAAATGGGGCAAGCGGTACGGTGCGCATGTCTTTTGCTTGGTTCATAAAATGTATTGTTAAGTTAACACACGGCTTAGACGAAGTCGTGGGTATCAGCTAGTTTTAAATAGAAAACTGGGATGTGATTAATCTAACGGTGTAGTCCAAATATATAATCAGTTATAAAATAAATTTCGCGAATGCCTGTATTGAATTTATTCTATTTTTATATGAATTGTACTCTTATTTGCACAAAATAATGTCATTGCTACACGGATAGGGTTCATCGCATGTCGTAAATATGATTCAGCTTTCCCCCAATGATTTAATTGCAGTTAAAACATGTTTGCGTGACGTCACCCTGTCGTTACTGCAAAACATATAACATGAAACGGAATTTGAAGCGAACGAATTCCCCTTAAAATCAAATCAGCTTAGGGTAATTAATATGACGTCATCCTTTATTGACGCCGCGGCGTCGGAACGATGTCGCCCGCCTTTGGTGACTTTGAAATTGATGATTTTACCGCTTACAAAACCTACTATCATATAAATGGCATTATCTAAGGTGACATTAGACTTCTTTAAACTGCCTTCTAATCTAAATCCCATAGACTTCTCGTGTAATGTATTATTTGGAAAAATCTTAATAATTAAATTTCGATGGTCGTTAACTATAATACGAATATTTAATCAAATATCGCCGATTCGCAAAAAAAAATTAATTCGTTATGTATATATATATATAATTTTGTACTGTCTTCTATTTCTTGTTATATAATGAAGGATTAAAACATTAAAGAGATGATATTCCATGGCTTTGAAAAAATATAACGAGTTGATATTAAAAAAAAAACAATGTATTTCGTGTACGCCCCTTTGCTATAAAACTCTTCATAGAAAAAACAGTCAGTATAGCAACTTTAACTAAGTGAAAATAATATTATCTCTATACGCGTCAATTCAATATTATGGACACAACCATAACCTCGATGCAATACCTTCACGAGATGCTAGGAGTATCTCTACCTAATATAATTAAAATTACACACTAGGGAACGAATCACTCAAAGAGTCAGCAAGAAGCAGTCGTTTTTTTAACAAAGAAAGAACAACTTTTGAGATTTATTTTTAAGATACAATTCATTGCATTGCCTACAAATTTAAAGGGAAAAGAAGCTGGTGTACCATCAGTTACAATTTTCTAATACCGGTCATATCATTAGATAGACCTGGATATACAAAAAAATGTTAAGTTATCATGGAAGATCACGAAACTAAATTGTAGTACTGCTCCCTAGGGTCTTTCAGGTTTATAAGAATATAGTGCGATTTATCTCACCTCTGGCGCCATCTATTGACAACAATGGTATACTTTTAAACTGGATAATAAAATATTTTCTTCAGTGTAGGTACTTCTTTAATTTTATTATTAATTAAAATCTATTCAAATTTCCTGAACATTATTTTAACAGTAATATTATCAATCCATAATATAAAAAATAAATAAATAGTAACACTATCCATTGTTCCTGAACTAAAGACCGCCGTGAAATATTTGAAACCTGAAAGAATGGGAAATAGACTATATTAGCTAGTTTTAAATAAAAAATAACTGGGTCGTAAATAGCCCAATAGTATAGTGCAGATATTAAATAAATCATAAAATAGATTTATCTTATTTTTTTTTAAATAAACTTTACTCTTATTTCAAATTGCACTATATAATCCACTGTTGTACGCAAAAGTTTATGTCGTGTAACCGTTTATAAAATAAATCAGAGAATCTAGCAGCTTTATCCTAGTGAAAATAATATTTCCTTTATATGCGGTAATCACATGGGCACCACTATGTCTATTCAATAACTTTGCAAGTATATAATAGAATTGAATTGAAGATACACGGTAAGGAACGAATCACTCAAATACTCGGCAAGAAATTGTCGTCTTTTAACAAAGAAAGGATAACTTTTGGGAAAACAACAGACCTCGTTGGTTATTTTTATAATATAATTAATTGCTTCGCCTGCAAGTTACAAGCAAAATCCCGGCGTATTAACCGTTACAATTTTCTAATACCGGTCATATCGTGAGATATGACCTGGGTGTACAAAAATATTAAAATGTCTTGGTAGATCACGAACCTAAAATTATAGTACTGCTCCCTAGGCTCATTCGGGTTTACAAGACTAAAGTGCGATTTAACTCACCTCTGGCGCCATCTATTGACAACAATAATATACTTTTGAACTGGATAATAAAATATTTTCTTCGGCATAGGTAATTCTTTAATTTTGTTATTAGAGTAAGCAATTGTTCAACTATTCTCAATATTATTTTAATCGTTATAATTTTGTATCCATAAAAGTAATGTCATAATAATCAATACTATCCTTTGTTTCTGAACTAAAGTGACTGGCGTGAAAAATTTTAAAAACTTTAAGAATGTGAATAAATCGTAGGTTATAGAGTGACCGTAAGGTTGTCCTTTCTCTTATAAAAGCGTAACATCGATAGAGAAACGCCCCCCTAAGAGCGTCAAATATATTAATCAATTTGTGTAGGTCTATCGTATAGGAAAATAGTGCGCCAATTCTGGAACACCCGAAGTTTTTAATTTTTTTTTTTGTTTAGGCCCCCTACAAAACTTACTTTTGATAGAAAAAACAAGGCAAGGTTTTTTTTTGAAATCAAAACGTAGCGCAGAACAGAAGCTCGTTTTTTAGTACATTTTTTTTTGTTTTTCTAAATTTTCCGCTACAGATATTATTTTCCCTGAAATATAAATAAATGAATAACATTTCGAAAATTATAATAGTACCGTATTTAATGAGAAATTTCCCCGAAAACATGTTTTTAATTTAAAAAAAAATGGCTTAGGTCGTCCTGTAGCACGTGTTGTATTTAATAGCAAAAAAATCTTTCTCGCGTTTTTTCACCAAAAGAAAAGTGTTTCGAGGTGTCAGATAACATTTAATATTTGACTATCAATCTAATGTGCACCCGTCGCGTCATTAAGCACGCACACACTTATCGCTATTCGTGTTCGCTCTTAGAACAACTTCGTTTATAAGTATAAGGACAAATTTTTACATAATTCCAAACGAAGTATAGCTCGAATTGTAGTAACTTATGAACCAATATACATAGAACACCCAGACGCAGAACTAATAATTAAGTTCATCACACAAAAGATATTAATCTGCGGGAATAGAACTCGCGACCTCAGTAGGGTTTACCACCATTGCTTCACGAGCCTCATGTTTATTCTGTATTTTGGTAAACTGAGTCGACGGTCGAATACAGTCTTGATAGAGGCATATCTAGCAGCATGATGGTATTAAAAAACTAGAATAATTAATGAGGATAAGAAGTCAATTGAATGTTTTCTTCGGCAGATAAATTACAATCGCCTCAAACGTTCGCTCAGTCCGTTCAGGAGTTGTACATCGCCCTACAAAGGACTGGCGATCCCGCTCAGCTAGTCGTGATGAGTATGCATCTTGACAGGCTCGCGAGCATAGACTCCAGTCCAGGTATTTTTTTTATCTTTTATTAACCGCATGCTAAACAGAAATACGCAGTATTCTAGATTTTTCTATTATCTGAAAAGTAAAAAAAGATATAATATTGTAGATTACATTATTAAAGATAATAAGACAAATGTGTAAAGCATTATCTGTATTTTGGAAAACTTTTTTATCATTACTAAATGAATTTTAAATTGTTTCTCATATGCTCCTTAAGCGTAACCTGGGGCAACATAAAGGTTCTATTTCATCAAAAGTGAATCATGAAACCTTATTCAGCTTAGTTAGGTTCGTTAAAAGTCAAAAGATGGCGTTTTATAAGTATGTTTATGTTGGGACACAATCATCATCGCGTGGTATATTGAAGAACAACTAGATGTCGCTGTTAATCTATTTTACCTGAAAAAAAAATTCTGTAATTCGCATCAGTGCCACTATTTTTTATATTTACTAATACAAACGAATGTTAAATTAAATTTTCAATAGATATTTGTTTTAAGGCTACTATCACGCATACGGTACGACGTTACATTTATATCAGTCCATCTGTTTGTATGTACGGATTTTAAAAACTGCTTTACCGATTTTTATGAGATGTTGTACACGAGATAATTATGTCCTATCTCAAAGGATATAGTACAAAATATGTAAATGACTCTTTGTAAAAATAATAATAATAAAACAAGCATTTCATTTTTAAGTTGTTAACGAAATTTTGTAAAAGAGACAGAAAAGGTTATTGGAAAATTTATGAAATATAAAATAACCAGTAATAATTATTATGCTTCCCATTTTACTATTAATCACCATCATATGGCGATAGATCGTATTTTATTGTTATTAAATATTATATGGCATTTTAACGCAGAAAAAGGTGCGGTCGATATATTTTTTTTGTATAAATGAAATATTAAGTTGGTTATTATTTAAATACTCTATAAATGACATCATCGTATTAAATGGCGTAGCCTTAAAGTGTAGGCTACAGATTGCGAACCTATACGATTTTTTCCAGATGAGAAATCGACTATTTGTGTCGAATTTGTAAGTAATGTGTTTTTTTTTTACTATTTCGGCTGTCCTGATCGATACAAATTATAACATATTAACTAATTAATCCCAGGAAAAGTTTATATTTATCTGATGATAATATCAACAATTATTATGGATCGCGACAACTAAGCAACAGTTGGATTTCTCGGTGGTAACCATTATTCTTGGATTCCAGTGTAGTCACCACAACCACGTTCTATGAAGTTACATTGTAACACTCCGAAAAAACTGTCAATTATCAACTAAAATATCACAAAACTATAAAATTTATTTGGACATATTACTGTGTTAATATCATTGTTGTTTTTGCAGATATAAAATGTCCGTCATGGCAGAAGTTAGCCGAGATTATGACGTCACTAAAAGATGTGGTAACCGGTTTAGTGCATTACTTACAACAACAGAACACTGTCAGAGATGCCAATCATAACCAAAAGTTTAACGTCGAACCTTCCACAAGTTAGTTTTAAATTTTAAATATGTACTAACTAACTAATCATATGACTTTGATAAGGAAATATTATCAGATTTATTTACTCCAATAATTATATAACTTAAGTACAAACCAATTTTCTTATTTACATATGACTGTATAAGCATATTGACTATTTCTAATAAAGTAATTCATTCTGTAATAAAAGGTTTTTGGCCGGGTTTACAGTTACAAGAGGATTTCAAATTGAGCGCTTTTCTGCATTGAGTTATTTCTTTGTATACAACAATATTGC
Organism: Antheraea assamensis; assembly: GCA_035772565.1. Taxonomy (NCBI): domain Eukaryota; kingdom Metazoa; phylum Arthropoda; class Insecta; order Lepidoptera; family Saturniidae; genus Antheraea; species Antheraea assamensis. Next base: position 1,722,175 of record JAQQSE010000010.1, on the reverse strand, counting down.
CATTATGTTTTGTTGTACGATTGAATACAAAAAATCTTGGGTCAAGTCGAAGTGTTAATAAAGAATGACAAAAAAATCTGTTTGTACAAACACTCGAAACTTTTTACTTATATTAATATGCAAGTTGTTACTTTTAAGTTGGTTTCCATGGAGTTAAAAATTATCTTAGAAATCTGTAAACATTTTATTTTGTATCACTTTATTTCTCACAATTACAATGAATCTTATTATACTTCATATGTTGAGATTCATCAACCATTTAAGGTATCAGGTATTCTGAATTACATTACATTACCCTCTTTCAATATCAGGGTAAGGCCGCCAAAATTCCCATTTTGAACACAAAACTTACATTTTTATGTTACATTAATATCAATGTAACACAAAAGTAACCTGTTTTTTTTTTTGTAAAGTTTAGTCCAGGTAAAAATGTATGAAATTTCTAACACAAAATGAAAAACATATGGTACATTCTGTAAATAACATAAAAATATTTAATATTTTGCACTATAATTACTTATAATTGGAGTTAATCATTTTATATTGAATGTTGTTATAACGTTAGATTTATGAAATTAAAAAAAAAAATCCTAATTTATAACATTTTATTAAATAAACTTGTTAGGTACAGTTTATGAATCAAGATAGTTATAATGTTTAAGTTTCTCTTGAAACTGATGTTGACATTTTGATATACCCTGGCCCAGGGAAAAATAATAATTTTGGCGGCCTTACCCATCAGTATTATTGTGTTGATAAACGTGGTCATCGAGGAATTCGTATACAGTTTTATTATTTTAATGTTCAGGTCAAACATTACCAATTGCAACATTACCGAGTCACAGAAACTTTGAAAAATTTGATGTGCCTCACTGTTGTGATGCAGTAAAAAGAACTATGTGCCCACAAGGAACAAACTGTCCTTTAATACACACCGATGACAACTTAGAACCGTAAGTGATTTTTCTTTTTAAAACACGATATGTGATTTGTTCTTTGATAGTTTATAATTAACTAGCAATTTCCCGCGATTTCGCACGCGTTTTGTATGTAGTAATGGTTTTCGACACTTTATTTTATATGCGTGTCTATAAAAATATAGAAATGACAGATTTTCATGCAAACCCTTCATCCCCTTTTTCACCATTTTAGTGGTTGAAATTCTAAATATCCTTTCTTAGTGCTCATCTGCGGTATAAAAGAAGCCTGCATGGAAATTGTCATGGCCCTATTCCCAGTAGTTTGTGCTGTACGTTCACGTGTCAGTCATTTATCATTTTATATATGTTGATAGATAATAACAAATAATATAAAATGAATTTAATCTAATCTATAATAATCTTTCATATAACATTTAATTTTATAAAATACTAGCGGCTCGCTCCGGCTTCGCACGGGTATAAAATATATAGCCTGTGTTATTCACTGAAAAAATGATTAAAATCGATCCCGTAGTTTTGATTTATTCATTACTGCCCGTGGCCCGCACGCGCTAAATTTGGAGTAAAACAATTCCCCTTTCCCTATACCATGAAGATTTCCTGCTATCTTTGGAATATCTAAATTCATAGACTACATTTTTACGGTTCAGCCTGCGTTTGTTGCAATGTAAGCGGAAAAAAAAATAATTTTACGACATAACATTAGAAACCTCAAAAATAACAGTATTTCTCTACTATTTAATGGATGTTATTATGCATATAAACCTTCCTCTTTAATCACTCTATCTATTAAAAAAACCGCATCAAAATCTGTTGCGTAGTTTTAAAGATTTAAGCATACATAGGGATATAGGGACAGAAAGCGACTTTGTTTTATACTATGTAGTGACATTCAGAGGCGTATATTAACTCGATACTAAAATAAAATCAATACTAGAAAAACATGTGTAATTATTGGAACAAAGATTCTTAACATGCAGTAGTAGTTGACTGATAGATTTTATCACACAAGGAAAATGCGTTATTCCTTTCCTTTACAGGATTATACAACTCTCTATGTCTGTTTCTATTGGACAGGGATATTTGTGTACATGACAGTGTCGAAATTCGAGCAGTCAAGTATCTTGTGCTTCCGCTTGTGTCAACACAATACTAAAAGTTTGGAAATTTTATTAAAACTTCTTTCAGCTAACATTTTGTTTATATATTTTACTATTTTATGTCTAATTTTTAATAAATAGCCATTTTCCTTAAAATATTAAATGACAATTTTTTATTTGAGTTCTTATGTTATAATAAGGTATTTCATACCTGATCGAGGTCCCTTAACAACACACTTTTTTTCATTGAAGATAATCTTCAGATTGAATGTATTAACAAATGTTAGTAAGGGCATTTGCTGAACTTTAGAAGCAGAAATCATTATTAAACTGATATTCTATGTTGAGATAGTTAAGGTATTAATTGTTTTTAGTTTAAAGCATAATTAAAGTTGTCTTCTAATACTATTTTAGTTTTATTTGTAGTTTAATTCTGTTCTGATCATAATCAATGAATTGCAAAATGATTCCATGCAACAACAAAGGATGGGAGGGTCAATTTTCATAAAACTATTTTGGCAACTATGCATTTATAAGGAGTTGCTATGCTGGTACCAGGTTGGTTGTATAATAAAAGAGGTAGTGAAAATATAGACAGTGCAAAATTGAAGGTACCAGTCTGTCTTAAATGTCATGGTTCATTTTTTCCTGTTGTTTGAATTAACATATCGAGGCTTAATTCGTGAACACCACATGCATGAATATTTTATATTGTTAACAATAAATTTCTCAATTCTTTAATTCAATGTTTAGTTAATACTAGCAGGCCTGGCAGACGTTCTCCAGCCCTGATAATAAAAAATATAAACTTATTATATTATATATAATATTTATGTACATGAAATGCTTAAGGTAACTAATGTATTCAATTTGATAAGGATAAATAGCCTTCTAATAACCTCATTGTATGTGACCATGTCTTTTGAAGATAGATGGGTGTATAGTAAGCTATCCTTAAAATATAGGTATATGCAATCACAGATGTTTTACATTTTTTGTAGATCTATAAAAGAAGAATATCTCCCTATGCATTTTTTTATATCTCAGAAGAATTAGGAGGCGTTTTTGATGAAATCTCTCAAGAGGCTTGACTTTTTCCAACACTTGCATCAATTACTGTTATATTTCAACCAATTTACACGGAACCTTAACAAATTATATACTTAAACTTTCCTTATGTATTACTCTATCTATTGATGAAGACCGCATTACAATCTGTTCATTAATTTTAGAGTTTATCACAAACATACAGACAGACAAACAGACGCGGTGGATGACTTAAATTTTATCATCATTCACAGAAAATAGAAATATTTAATAAAAAAATTAAAATTATATGAACATCATGTAAATGAAATTAAATGAACAAATAAATAAAATAAATTTATTCACTATCATAAGTGCATTGAAAGATATTTACAAAATTAGATTTTAAAGAGTTTTACCCAGTATTGAAAATAGATTGTAATAAACCCAGCAAAACGACCATATAAGAAATTCACTTTGAAATCCAGTCATCAAGCGCATGTAGAGTGTGCTCTGTCAGCTGCACCGTGAAGCCGGTTTGTTTTACATTTGTCTTTTTGCTATTTTGCGTCATATCGACATTTAGCGTGAGATGAGATCAAAAATTCTGTGAACAAAGAGAAAACAAACCAAAAGCATAAAGTAAATAAACAAGTGAAAAGTAAACATTATTATTGTTGACATCGTTACCTTCATTGACATCACTCGTTTCTTGACTTTTGAATCAATCAGAATGTGAATATAACAATTTCATTTAAGTACTTAGTATGCATTTATTAAATTTGTATTTTTATTGATCTAATTCTGTCATCCAAGATGTTTTATTAGTATACTTTTTTTAGTTTAGAAGCATGTTAATAAAGATAATTTATAGGACTAGAGTATTACGATAATTGAGGATACAATCAAATGTTTATAAACAAATAAAAGGGCTAATACACAACAAACAAACACCTTCTTTCTCATCGTTATATGATATTAATGCGAAAATATTATTGTTTTTCATACTATATTTATAAATTCAGAGCTATATGGTATTTTTATATAGAAATTGTTGTTATTGTGTAATCATGTTGCACAATGTAGCTCGGTGTGTAACTTGTTACTTTAACACTTAGTAGTGTTTATAGAAAAGTTTGATAAACATTGATATTCCTCATAAAACATCCGGGTTTCATATTTCATTCACTAAAATGTTGATTTAACAATTATTTGAACAAAACTGTCGAATGTCGATGTTCTAACATTCGTTTGTTTTAATTGAAATTAGCGATTTATCAATGCAGATTACAAATTATGTGAAGTAGTTCTAGATTTCACAATATACTATTGATTTCCACAACTTCAGTAATTTAAAATTTCATGTAGATGTTAATATAAGATATTTCGTTTTAGCGTTAAAACATTGATGTTTCCTGAATTAGCTTTTCATTTTGATTTCTATTTATGCTCTTATGATTGTATTATATTATTTATTCTACTATTGATTCATACTATCAGGTATCCCTAATCGCTACATATTAAAAAATAACAAAAACATCAAAATCAATGTGACCAGATTAAACAGAACTCTGCGGTTTTAGTACGTTATATTTTAATTTTAGTCCTTAGCAATAAATATAGTACTTTTTATCGGCATTGTTTGAATGCTTACTACTTGATATCAGTAAGTGGAAATCTGATATTCAGGATTAGGGTTTTGTGCGTTTTTTAACTACCAACAATTTCGCACCTATCATATTAATCCCAAGAAATAGATTCGTTTCATATATTCCTTACTTTGTATTACTTTACTGAGAGTTTGAGTTCGTCGTCGGTCTGTGGGTCTTTATAGTATAATGTATGAGTATTCTGTATAGTTACTAATTACTATATTACTATATTAAGTACTAGTTACAGCTCGCGAATTTTGTTGAGTGGTCGCTCGCATCAATTAACGTAGATTTGATTCCTTGTGAATAAGCCGAACTTTGATGACCTTGATAAAACCAAAACGTGGAGGTAGGGATTGATCTAAGATTATCTGGTTTATTACACCGTCAAGTTTAAAATTTGTCACCAAGCACATGGCACGTGTTCTTCCAGGAGTAGTTGGGAGTCAGGCTCTCTCTAGACTTAGAATCTTTACCATCTTAGACCACATCGTCATTTAAGAGGTTATAGTCAAACGCTAATTCTAATTAAGTATAAAAACTAACGGATTGGTTGATATTCGTGTTAGACTTCATTACCTCTGAGATATGTTAAGTGTATTACTTGCAACAGTTTCACGGATAGGCCCGTCGTATTCCGTGATCAGCCGACATATAGGGGGAAATTACTAATTAATTATAAGTGGTCTATGTATGCCGATATATCCAAAAATCTAGTGGGGAGACAGGATATCTGTACTCAACTGGGTCGCTACCACCATGCAAATTTATTTATTTATTTTACAAGGCACACATTACAGATAATAAGTATGCATTTTTACAGTTATTATTAATAATTGTTTTTTATTCTACCATATTATCCAAATTTATACGCACGCACATCTATACTAAATAAAATACAAACGTATACAAGTATACTAATTTAAATTATACAGTCTTAGAACGATAATAATGTATTTATAGACTACGCGTTGAAATTGACTTAGTCTACGGTGAAAGATGTCTATGTCTATATCGGCACTGCAGGCGATACAATGTGTAATATTATTATAAAAGCTGCATATGCTAGCAATCGGATTGTTAAAAGAAATGTTATATTTATAGAAAGGAATATGAAATAGACTTTTATTGCGACTTCGAATATTATTATTAAAATTCACTTTTCACTTACTTATCTTCTACTAGACAAAGATGTGATTTGAAAATATTCTGCACGTTCAAGGTAATTAGGAAGTTTTCTTTTCATCCCGTATCTAAGACAACACGTCTTTAAACAGCGATTCTGAATTCAATCAAAAATTATTGTATGAACTGAGCAATTGGGTGACCAAACTATAGAGGCGTATTCGAGTATAGGTCTTACTAGAGTCTTATAAAGGGAAAATATAGTCCTGGACCTCTTAAATCTTTTGGTTAGACGAAATAGAATACCAATGAGATGGTTATTTTTATTAGTAATTTAGTCGTAGTGTGGACGAAAGTATAATTTACTATCAAATACCAAGATCCCTGGTGACATCCCTACGTTCTATTAAGTGGTTATTAATTTTATATTTATACTGAAACTTAGGAGTTGTAGTTGTAAAGGAGTAAAAAAGTACTTTTGAATATTCAGACACATATCATTTAAGGTACACCATTTGTTAATACTATCAATATCGTTTTGCAATAGAAAACAATCATTGATATTATGTATTGTTCGAAAAACTTTTAAATCATCAGCGTATAACAAGCAATCACTATGGAGGTACTCAACTAAATCGTTTATATACGACTAGCAGGCTTGGCGGACATTGTTCTGCCCTGATAATAAAAAATATATACTTATTTGTATAAAACGCTTAAAGCGGCTTGACTTTATCCTATTCTTTCAACAATTATCATTATATTTCAACCAATTTACAGAAAAACCTTGACAAATTATATACCTAAACCTTCCCGTGAATTACTCTATCTATTGGTGAAGACTGCGTTACAATCTGTTCAGTAGTTTTTGAGTTTATCGTGAACATCCAGACAGACAGACAGACGCGGCGGATGACTTTGTTTTGTAATATTAGATATAAACAGTAAAGGTCCCAAATGTGAACCTTGGAGTACCCCTGAAGTAATGAAAATGGAACATGATAAGTATCCTTTAAAGGCAGTCAGTTGACTGCAGCGAGATATGTAGAATTTTAAATGAAGTAGATATCCGGGGATTACATATGCACAAAGTTTATGAATTAATTAGAAAAGCATTATTTACTTTATCAAATGCCTTAGAAAAGTCCATGTGAATGGATTGCAGCTGGCAAGGATTATTAAAAGAATTATAACTTTTATATACAAGCAGATTGCTAACTGTAGAACGACCACTAACAAAACCATGCTGGAAGAGAGAAATATGATGTTTGACGTATATGAAAGTACTTTAGCCGTTCAATATAGATTACTTACAGGTGTATAATTATCGCATTTGGTTTTATCGCGGGATTTAAATATAGGAATTACGAATGTATTTTTCCAGTAAGTAGGAAAAACCCCATAAATTAGAAACTTGTTAAATATAATTTCTGGTGGTAGTCCACTTATTTCAAAAGCACATGCCTTAAGGAAGTATAAGGGTATATTATCAGGGCTAGCACCTTTGTTGGCATCAAGTTTTTCTATCGAATGTATTATGTCTTCCCATTAAATATATAATTCGCACAGAGTCGAATTATTTATTGTGCATTCAGGTGTATTACTTGAATTAAGGTAAGGTTCATAGACTGATTTAAAGTATTTGGAGAACAATTCGCATATCGCTAGCGTATTAGTAGCAACGTCACTATTGTATGTAATAGTTCGAAATAAAAGAGCTGTAGCAAGCATGGATAAATCTTTTACTTCTTCAACGTAGAAGGTCATGTCATGATCTCTAGGATTCTCAAATTTCTCAAACTGCTTGTGATATTTATTTTTTTCTTTTATGCAGCAGATAGGTAAATAACTGTACCAGTACGGATAATCGTCAGATTTAGATTTCAAACGTGGAGTATGTAAACGAATTATATCGTTAAGCGCACGATAAAATGCTTCAAGTGCATTATGATGAAACCGTTACAGTGACTCTATTTTTAGTTTATCACGTTTCACGAATCAGTTACTATATTAACATTTACGGACAGGCTAGCAAGCCAGTAAAACAGCGAATAAATTCTATGGATTATATCACTTTGGATGGTCACCGTTATTTTTGGATTATGATGTATTTAACAGTATATTACAGTTACCTAAGTGAGTTCGAATTTAAAAAATCATGCGTATGGTAGCGTCAACTTTTAATCATTGTAATTTTTTTTATTCGAAGGCCTGTTACATACTTTATCTGCTATACCGAAATTCTTAAACTCTATTTTAAGAATAGTTAAAAGAATATATTGTAGTATGTCTTTAGGTGAGATTGACCAGAATAAGAATGAAATGTAAATACAACCAAAATAGGAAAGTTAAATAATTAAAAATATGGTTAGTATGAGAGCGGACGGATATATTAGTAAAAGAATATCGATTAAGGTATAACAATAATTATATCATAAATCGAATAATTAGGAATTATATGTATAGGAAGCATATGAACAATGAAAAGACAGATAACGTACCTTTAAATTCGGTCCATTAACGTACAGTTGTGGAATATGGCGAAGCATTTACCCCTAATACGTTTTTGTAACATATCCTAATAAACCTTGAGTAACATGTTCCGTAGTAAAAATTTTCAAGCGAATTAATAATCCCACATAGTTTTTTGTTTTTAATTTAGCTGGCATGCTATAGTAAATAGCTATTTAAAAACTCAGATTAAAAAGATAAAGGCTTTGTTACATAGTTCATGATTTTTAATTTTTGTTTGTAATAAGTTGTCGCCATTATTGAACTATCTTCATATTTTCATAGTCGTATTTTCACAAATAACGTGTAAAGAGTGAACATTTTTGATAATTATGAATTAAAGCAATGAAAAGGCTTATTACTAGCTAGTTCGTAATCCATATCTAAACAAAGAAAAGAAAGTATCAAAGAGTATTTTCAGGTATTTTTACAAATATCGAAACTTTCTCAAAGAAACGGTGACTAGAAAAAAGCAACAAATAATTATAACATAGGTACAGATTTTCGAAGCGTTTAATATTGGTATGAATATTTTTTAGATAAAGGCTTTAATAGATGTGAAATGAAAATATTTGCTTTTTTGGTTAAATACAATTTACCGCTCAGACTTAGAAACTATATTACAAAGTTATTTAATTCAAAAGTTAATAGTTTAAGCAATGACGATGACTGTGAATAAAGTTGGAAAAACAGTTTATCACCAGCGAACTGGTTTCTCATATATTTGCCTTACATAAAAAGATCGGACCAGTAATTCTGTAATTTTATGACGATGCGGACTCTGCTGAGGTGCAATTAAAAAAAATCCTATAAAAACTATTTGACATTGAAAAAATTCATTGGTTAATAATTTAATAAACTTTAATCTAAATCGCTTACGATTAACAAAATCGATACTTTTTTTAAATTTCGCGTATTCCTAGTTATTAAGTATTTTACCGAATCCATATTCCGATCCAATAGTAGACAAACAGTCTAATAGACAGATTTTTTAGCATAAATGTATTCAAAATTAATATTATAATAGGAGAGAGAGAGGTGGCCTAATTTGATACGAGTCATTTCCCTTTCTTTTGACACGTTGCATGATATTATAAGGTCATAGAAGTTAGTCATGACATGACTTGGATGCAAGTAGGAGAGTCACACTAATTTCAAAGTCCGTTAAATGCCTTGCGATTAATGATCTTATGGCAGACTCCTTCACCGTTAAGCATAAAAAATCGAAGGGGCACTACAACGATTTTTACAGAGTATTAAATGTCCTAATCTATTTGAATTAAGTTTAGAACATTTTTGAAGTAGATGTTCAAAATTTTACTCTGATGTGTTATCACAAGGACAGGTGCTATCATTAATAATTTTAAAACGATCAAGATTTTGCCTATAAAATCCATACCCAGTTAATACATGTGTTATGTGGAAGGAAACTGTCATTAGTGTACGCAATTTAATAATATCAAAATATTTTTTTTCGTTATATATAGCTAATTTACAAAGCTATATCACGTTATAAAGCTTTAATAGTATATAGATATAGTGTTGATTGCAGGTTATAGATACCAATACGAGGTGCACAAACAGTAAAAGACATGACAACAGGAAAACACAATTGTATTAAATAGTGAGTTAAGAAATGTGTGATGTGAGTAAAAAGAGTGAAGGATAGATTAATAATAGTGAAGTTTTAGATAGGACAGGTAACGGTAAATATAAAAAGAGTATATGCACCACAAGCTCAATGTAATGATGTTGTAAAAGCAAAGTTTTGAAAAGATTTTGATGGGATGATGATGTATAATTCTCAGGTTGAAGATGTATACCTCCATGTGTATACATACCACCGAAATTAATTATTTTCTGCTACGAAGAAATAACTTTAAAATAGTGAAAGATCGCAAGATGCTACTTAACATTATTTATAATGTTAGGTTTAAAAATAACATTACAACGGGCCGGAAATCAGTCAAGACCTCTACTCAATATTAAATGGTACATGTCAGAGAAAAAAGAATATTAAAAATATTTTGGGACAAAAGTTGTTAATAATATGATAGAAAAGGAAGGTATGGAAGCGATAACAGTGAATGAATATTGTAATAAGATAGCAACATATACGAAGAATGTAGAAAGGAATGCGTGCGCAGAATTGAAAAGAAGAGGAAAGATAGATAAGGACACTTGGCGGTGGAACTAACAGGTACAAGAGGTTTGGCATGTAAAAAAAGCCGCTGTTAAGAAGTGTAAAACTATTGTTGATTGGGTTAACACGATTAAAGGAAATAAGAGTATTATGTATACAGAACGTAGGAGAAATGCAAAAAGGCGTTCGCTATTGCTAGAGCTAAAGTGCAACATGTTTAGTATGAATCACTGGATATAATGTACTGATTAGAAAAAATAAAAGCGATATAACAGATATTAAGTGTATAAAAGATGACAGATTTTTTTTTACCAATGGTGATGATATAAAAAGTCTTTGGAAGGAATATTTTGATAGGCTGATAAATGAAGCAAATGATCGGTTCGGAAAGTTAAAGGCGTCAAATTTAATCGTCGTGCAGGAGATAAATGAGTATGATGTAAGAAACACTGTGTATGGTATGAAAAATGATAAAACCGAAGACCAGATAATATACCTATTGAACTATGGGAGTTTGGATGGGTGTGGCTAACTTTATATTTTAATAAGGTATTACTTAAGGAGGTGATCCCGAATGAATGGTACCAGAGGATAATAGTGGCTATCTTAAGAATAAGGGTGCTGTATATGATTCTAACACTAATTAGGCATAGTATTAAGGTATGGGTGATGGCGAAATGAATAAGAGATGAGAATGGAGTTACTCAGAATTAATTCTGACTTATGCCAGGACGTGCGACAACAGACGACACAATTACAGATCAAGGAATAGATACACGGATAACAATTTATAAAACATTATATTGGTATCGGCATCTAAATTATTAGTTATTAAAATTACTTTTAAGAATAGCAAACAAAATTATTTCAAAAAATCAAAATTTTATTTAATGTTGGCTGATTTGATAATATTCTGTGCATTGGAATTATATGGCCATATAGTTGCACGAAAAATGTGTGTGTGCATATGACCACACGAAAGAAGTAAAAACTACTTTATAAAAAGTACAACGAAAAGCCATTGTCACGTGGAGTTCCCAGGCGGCCCGATTTTGTTTTGCTTCAGTTCATTAATCCGACGCGAAGCGGTGTTTACCACATTTTACCCGTCACACTGTTTACCCCCACCACTTTTCGCCACACCAAAGGGCTGCAGAATTTCAAAGCCTTCCAATAAGATGGTTCACTTGTATAAATGGAGTTGCGAGCACAATCACTAATATGTACAGCCGCCTGGTGTTGCAATGTTACTTTGACGTCACCTAATGATATCAAAATTGATGGGGTGTAGGTATAAAAACTATGTCCTCCCGTAATTTAAGTAATATGACCTAGGTAGAAGAATTCGGATAATTGACATCAGCAACACTGGTAGAACATGACCTTGTAGAACTGCTTGAATCGTTTGTTATCGTTGTTAAAACCTTCCGATCTCGTCATATAGAGATATATCTGGTAGCTAATTACTATTATTCAAACTATTACAATAAATATTTTGTTACAGATATAAAGTGGTTTTAGTCGAATCGAGGAAAATGGATCAACATCAAAATGGACTCCAAAATTCGTCGAATATGGCAAACGGTGTGCCGAGTATTGTGGTAACGCCGCCTTCACCAGAGCGGGTTAACCACAATATACAAAATAACTTGCCTCAATTCATTTCACCATTCTTGACTGAAAACAATCCTCAATTATCGCACTATTACCGAGCTAGATCGCAGAACATACATCCAGGGCGTGGCATGTATAGATGGAACTTTGACCGTTCTGCGTTCCAAGAAATGCCGAATGTAATAAATTATGTTGGCTATTTTCCTAGACCCCGTGCATTATACACAGCGCCCACGATGGGTGTAAATCGATACAATGTACCAGCTTCACCATCAATGCAGTACTATTTTACTGACCGTAAGTGAATTTTAACCAAACAAAAATCTAGCAGTTTTTTATTTTATGTATAGTGCTGCAATATTTCATTAATAATTCATTTTGTCGCCTGTTGATCTTGGAAGAATCATTTTGTATTGCACAATAGAATTTTTGTATCATAAAAGCTTGTTATAGTTATAGAATGTATTGACACACAGGATCAACTTAAGTTGGACATTTATGTTTTTTGCAACTATTATGTTTTGTTATTCTATAGTCATTTTCTCAACAGTCAAGATTTATTATGCCTTTTTCCAATTGTTGCAGAAACCCCCGTCTTGTTTACAAATCCAGATACATTAGACATCTCCACTAACCAAGATACTAAGTAAGTTTTAATTGTTTTAGGAGCTGTAATATTAAATAATAGCTGATATTATTATAAATAATCTGTTAAATAACTATTTATGATTAACTGTTGATTGATACATATTTTTTAATATCTACATATTAATTACAGTGCTTATTCTCAATATGAAAATTCTGCTATGACTGGTGCAAATTTTGTACCTCAGAATGAGAGTTTTCAACACTCAAACATTCCTCGGGTACAAACTGCTCCACATATGTACACATCCGGCAACCAGATGTTTCAATTTCAAGATGGTAAGAATAAAGAGAAATTGTCATTTAATTATTGTAGGCTTAAAATTATATTGTCTGTCTTTGTATATATAGTTATTGAAATTATTCATTAATAAAATTGATTTAAAGTTACATAATCATTGGTCATGTATTTTTTTGATATAAATTTTAAACCTTGCGTTCCATGAAAATCATCTTATTTGTGTCTTTCTTATTATGACTTGAACTATTAATTATTTTGCAATAATTTTTTAGTACCTGAAAATGCTAATGTCATGCTGGAGACCCCCAGTTATGATCCGATGGCAATCAATTTGAACCCAGAAGCAAGGTTCGCTCCTTGGTCGCCGGCGAATAGAAATAACACTGGGAACTTTGTAAGTTCGAAAGAAATATTCATTATAGAATAGAGGAGTGACGATGTGCATAGTGCAATCTAAAACCGATGGTGAACACAAAGGGATGTAGATTCCGTTGGGGATCATCAGTGTTGTTCTGACCTGCAAGTCATTTAGCCGCTGAATATAGATCTTAAAATATGACCAAACTAAATGTAAGTTGGTCATACATAAATAAATCCTAACCATACTGCTTAATAAATAGCTGCAGATCCCCAGCTGTGCAACATCTAAGTCTGTACTGTAGCTGGTATTATCTGTAGTGTGTGATATACATGATCTAGTTGGACACGATTACCATATCCTATCATCCAAAATCATTAATGTGCTTAGTTTTAAAATTAAAGTGAAGGTAAAAAAAAACCAAAGAAATAAAGAATACATTCATTTATTCATTTTACAACACACGTACACTCATATAATTGTGGTACATTTTTATTTTATGTGGTCAGTATGAGTAATGAGTGCCTCCAAATAGGCCACTATTTGGTTATCCCTTCACATGAATGCTCCCTAAAAACAAGAGTAGATGTGAGATAAACATGAATAAATTAAAAGTGTATATCATATTTATGTCATATAGCAACAAAGTTTCAAATTTCTGCACAATTTTCAACAATGAACTGTTTATATCATTGCAATGACAGTACTGATAAGTGTATTACCACAAATTAATGCCAAAGTAATATAGAAGTAAATATAATTGCATATTTATTGTATTGTTTAATTCTTACTATACACGGTACTATTTGCCAATGAAGCTTATAAGACATAAATATATATGTCTGATTATGGAAATGAGAAGTGACAAGTTCTTAGTCAGTTTAAGTGCATATTATTTATATCTATCTTTTATATGTCTATATTATTAAAATTATACTTTTCTTTATACATTTGATTTGTTTCCCAAACTTTATGGGTCAATGATCTTGCATAAATATGACTTAATTTTTTTTTGCTCCTTTGTTTGTATTTCAAGAGTTATCTTTTATATGTCTATATAAATAAAATTATTGTTTTGTTTGTACCTTCCATTTGTTCTTCCCATATTTTACGAGGTTAACGATCTTGAATATATATATATATATATATGACGTTCGTTATTTTTTTGTCTTTCTGCATTTAAAGAGTTGCCTTTTATGTCTATATTAATAAATGTATAGTTATGTTTGTACATTTAATTTTGTCACCTGTTTATGTATATTTCAAGACTTATCTTTTATCTGTATATATTAACAAAATTATAGTTGTTTGTAAATTCTATTTGTTTTCGAATTACATATCGTCTTCAAATTTGCATACAATTTTAAATATGTTTTTTCTTTGTCTGTTTGTATTCCAACACTTATCTATTGAATGATTTTTGTAAATTCTTGAACACAGTGAGCATATGTTTTCCCTGAATTAAGAAGCTATAAAATTGTAAATAATATTATTGCAACATAGACAAAATGAAAACATTACTTATGAAGAAATGCCTAGAACATTATAGAATTTTCTCCGTATACAGAGAAGTCATTTGAATTTTTGGTTAGAACTTAGTTTGGTCATTTAGTGTCGGTTATGTTTTATTCATAACTTTGTATTTTTTTACTTTATATTGTATAAGGATTGGATGGCAATTTGTATAAAGTAGCTTGATTATCATATAAAAATGAAGTGGATGGAAAATAATATCGCGGGGCACGATATATGAGATGCCACAAAAACTTCCTGGGAAGTTCTAACAAGAGTGCCATCATCTAACTCATCATCATAACAACTCCTCAATAGGGGGCATTAAAGAGGGATAGTTGCCTAAGTTAAAAGAGAAGCAATTTTTGTATCCATTTTATTTCTGTATTCTATGTAAATGAAATTACAGGGTGTGACATAGGCTATGTTATTTTAGACTAGCTGTTTACCTGTAACTTTGCCCTCAGTGGAATATCTGAAAACGGCTAAACTGATCTTTACGGAAATTTCACTGGATAATACCCGACCCTAAAAGAAGTAACTTCGGCTATTTTATTTTAGACTAGGTGTTTCTCGCGGTTTCGTCCAATTTTAAATTCCCAAAACGGTTAGATCGCTCAACACGAGACTTTTGGTGGTAGATAGCTGACCGTATAAGGCGTAACGTAGGTTATATTATTTTAGATTAGCTGTTATCCGCGACTTATAGTGGAATCTCTAAAATGGTTTTACTGATTTTCATAGCACTTTCACTGGCTGATAACTGAAGTTGTGATAACTTGTGGGAAGAAATCCTTCATTGGACACCCACAGCCCTGGGGAGCTGTGGGGTGTCAGACTCTTACTGACTAAAAAAACCCACAAAATACCGTCTGCCGCGCTATGGAGTGGCACGGGATCGAACAAGCAAGCACCATGCCACCCCGGCGACAAGGCCCAGCGCGAACGCCCTGACCGCGACGACAGCCCGGTCAAGCTGCCTACCCGTCTACCGAACCAATGTGCAATGGAAAGTCAGGTCCCCAGCCCCTTCCCTCCTTGGTCCGGCTTGGCAGTCAAGGGGTCACCCCCTCCAACCACCACCACCTGTAACTTTTTTACGTGGTTTTCTACCACGGTGACTTTTTAACGAGGTTTTCTCCCTCAGGAACTTTTTAATGAGGGTTTTCTCCCTCTTCCTCCGCCCGAAGGCCTCCCCTCTGTCACTTTTTAACGTGGTTTCTTCCCACGGTAACTTTTTCTTGAGGTTTTCTCCCTCTCCCTCCGCCCAAAGGCCGTCCCTCTGTCACTTTTTAACGTGGTTTCCTCCCACGGTAACTTTTTAACGAGGTTTTCTACCTCCCTCCGCCCGAAGGCCTCCCGTCTGTTTTTTAACGAGGTCTGTCTCCTGAACACCCGTAACTTTTTAACGTGGTTTTCTCCCACGGTGACTTTTCACCGAGGTTTCCTCCCTCCCACCGCCCGAAGGCACACCCGTCTGTAACTTTTTAACGTGGTTTTCTCCCACGGTGACATTTTACCGAGGTTTCCTCCCTCCCGCCGCCCGAAGGCACTGCCCTCCGTAACTTTTTTACGTGGTTTTCTCCCACGGTAACTTTTTAAGGAGGTTTTCTCCCTCCACCCTCTGACGGGCGAACCGAAGCAGGCCCGTCCTTACCCCATCCCCTGTCCCCTCTGATAAGCAGAGGGGTACTGCGAGGGGCGCCGTCTGCCGGGGTATACGCCCCGACCCGGTTCTGGAACCGAGCCCCAGGAGTGTTTATCGGCTCTCTAGCCTAGATCCGTAGTGTTCTGCTAGACAGGGTTACCTCGTGTAGGATGTGGCTCTTCACCACGCACTGACGGTCTTGGGAGGCAGGTTAAGGCTCCACGAGGGAACTGTATTCGCCTGTGGGTCCACCCCCTGCGGTTCCGAGGTACAAGTATCTCATCCCCACTTGACCCCAATCTGGATTCCAAGAATTAATATAATTAAAATTCATATATTTGTATATATGTATGTATTTTGAATTATATTGTCTCTTTGGTCAATTTGGCGGCTATTTTGTTTCGGCCCATCTCGTGCCTACATAACACAGTACCTATAGCAATATGAAAAATGCGTGTACAATGAGCAATATTTTAATTGTTAGATCTTAAATACTGCTTCCAGATAAATGTAAAGTTATATACCTTGATTTATATTAATGCGAAACTTTAAGGACTTGAACTCTCTCTGTATTTTAATTAGATAAAAAAAAACTATTAACTCATTATTTACAATTCAACATTATAACTAATGGTCATTTTGAAGATAGAAGAGGTTTTTCTAATGACTTTAGACCAGAAACATATTCCCGTAAGAGTTCCATAATACAATTTTGTATGGTCGCAAAATTTGCAGTAATACGAGCATTTTGTATCTATTTAATAACATTTTAAATACATATTGTATAGCTTGAAATTTTCACTAGTTTCTTATATAGTGTATGTGAGTCCTGAGAGGGTTAAATCCTAATCCCAACCGGCACACTTTTAGTACTTACATAGTTAATTAAAACATTACATAATGCAGTAGGTGGCGTGCGTGTCCTATCTACAAATGCTTTTGAAAGCCGATTTCTGTTATTCTACCTCTGCTCACTATTTTACATTACTTTGATACAACTTAAAAACGCGTCCACAACTGCGGACAACAGCTAGTCTTATATATTATTAAAATCTATATATAAATAAGCAGTGACAAAACAGTTATGGCTTTTCTCCTCTGTCTGTCAACCGATTTTCTTGACTTCTTTCATTCAGTGGCTATTGACGAGTTGTAGTGTTTTTTTTTTAATACACTGTGAACAAGTCGAAGCCTTCATTTATAAGTCTATGTTCGTTAAACTTTACGGTATCTTCATCGACGATCTATTATAATATTTGAACAATGAATAATACATATTAAAAAAAAAACAAAGACGTACAGATAATAATAACTGTATATTTGTACGTATATATAATACTTTGTATTCCCGATTATGCTTGAATTTTGATTATTGCTGTCAGTCTTTATCCGATTGAATATGTGTTTAGTGTAGTATAGACAAAAATTACCGTTTATAGTTACTCATTTAAATTAATATCTTATAGGATTTGAGGATCTTGTTTTATTGACGAACCTTATGATTCTTCTGACGATGATGGACTTTTAATGTTGAAGTGTCAAAAAAAAATCGAATACGTGTGTCCTGAGTCGCTTGTCGCCATATTAATAGACGTAGTCGGTACGGGTTGCTACCATAGAATAAATTCAATGTTTTTCTTTTTTTATTTACAGCATCTCAATGAGGATAAGAGAATGGTCGGTTTGAACACCAATAAGATAACCGATCCACGTTCCGAAGATGAGGTTAGTTTTATTAATTAATATATCGTTAGTTTTTTTGTTTTTTTTTTTGTCCTACTGAAATACCCTATTGAACCTGGGGCCTCTACAGATTCACCGGACTACTAAGGGGAGCGCTTAAGGCACTCACCCGATTTGTTCAGGCGATCAGTGCAAGGACACTCGGTGCGCCTCGGCTTGAACTGTCGCCAAGTTTCCCGATCTAAGCTAAGCTATCTATCTCATATGTATATGAATTCTTGAAAAGTACATGTGTAACCATTCGTATCTGACTGCTAAGTTGTATGACCTATTTCAGTCCGAAAAGGGGTGAAAAATAACTACCACTGTGTGTACCTATGTGTGCACATGTGTGGGGTGATCTGTGTATATGTAAAACTAGTGTGAGTTACTGTATTCGCACGAGTAACATATTCGAGGGCTTCACACCGAGGGACAAAGCTAGGCTCGAGTTGCTACCCGAGACATAGCAACGAATATGCGGCATAGTATCTTCACCCTCCGCTCCGCCGAGCAGAGAGAGAGTCACGAGCGTGGGCGCATACACGCATCTTTTAAGAGGACATGGAATGAAAAACAGAAACAACGGCCGTGGCGCCGAATTAATTATACAATTACGTATGAGTTATTAATGATTCGGACTAATGTATATAACGCGGGTTCGAACTGATTGTGATTATTGTGAATTTTTGCGCGGCACGTAGTCGCGATGGCCGGTAAAGCTAAGATCGCGTTTAAGAGCTCGAGGTCAGACGTACCATTGATGATACTGAAGACACGGTAGGTGGCGCAGGAGTGGACTGAGCATTCTGAGGCTGGGGCTTGACTTTAGAAACCGAGGGAGCTGGCGGGGGCGGCCTAGCGCGCCTAGAGAACACGCTCGACGCGGTTGTGGGTGCGGGTGTTGCCGGAGCACTGGAGGTGTCCGGCAGGTCAGGGAAAGCCTTCTGGCTTTGTATGGATGGAGGCGGAGGTGGTTGCGTCCGAGACGGCAGGATATGCGCCCTGGACGGGGTCGCACGTCTGCCGAAGCGGAGACAGGTAGAGCGGGGCCCACGGGGACATTCGCGATAGTTCGCGGTATGACCCGATTGCTCGCAGAAGACGCAGCTGGGAGGATCGGTGGGCTCTGGAGTGCGGGGGCACTCCCTAATGGAGTGATCCCCGAGACACTTGACACACCTGGGACGCAGGTGACAGTGCCGGGTGGAATAACCGTACACCTGGTGACACTGCGAGGGGTACATAGGACTTGCGAGGAGGTTCTACGGAGATACGAGAGAGACCGCACAAAGAGGTGAGAGTGAAAATACCCTCGCCAAACCTATTACGGTTCAGTGTGACCATTACTAGGTTAAAGAGGGCCTTCGTACGGGAGTGGTACATACGATGTACGCTTCTAACTGGGAGATCCTGTTTCTCCAGGTAGACTAAGATGTCATCGGTGGGGAGTTCTGAAGGAACACTGCGAATGACTGCACGGAGGACGCGCTCTTCTTCAAGTGCGTGTGCGAAGATGGGGGTTTTTGCTCCCGGTGGTATTTAGTGAGCTGACGATGCTCATCGGAGGTGGACACTCTAATAGAAATTCCAGCAACGGTATTGACGGCGGACGTGTAGTAAATCTTGCGGGGCATAATGTCCTTGGAGATCTTGATCCAACAAGCCTTGTCATGGAGGGTGACAGGGGCCGGGGACGTGGCTTCGTAGCCACGACTGCGGGTTCCGTAGCCAAAGTAGGGACGGAGAACGCGGGCGAGACTTGAGGCACCCGAGCGCCACCTATATTTGACTGTTCGGGTTCGCGGTGCGTGGGCGTTTGACACGGCGCGTGACGGTTTGGAAACCGTTCTTATCAGCGGACGTGGCCCCGGGAACGAAGTCGAGGTCCATATCGGATCCTCCGTGACCGTCGTCGTCGGTGTCGCGGTCGGATACTCGAACAGATTCTCGGAAAAGCAGCGGGGTGGCTTACGGCGTGAAGTGTCGCGCGCGAAAGTACGTTTGAGCCTATGGAATTCGGCAACTAATAGCGGATTTTTTTGACTCGCGGACATATGGAACCTAATGATGTCTTCGATCTGGCTAACACCGTCGAGAGCCTGAGGGGCATGCGAGGGGGCGGGGGTGGACATGACTAACCTCCCTACCTGAACGTCAGAGGGGTGCGCGCCTGTTTAAAATTTAACGGACAATCCGCATCCGGGCCAAAGGAAGTTGTGGGCGATGTGCAATGCCTCACAGAGAACCTACGTAGCCTAGGGGGAGGTTCCTAGCACTTTGGTTTCTTCTCTCTTCGTATCTTGCACACGACGCGCTACGCGACTCACGAAACGCAGCATGAAGCACGACGTACTGCACTCGTGTGTGCTCGGCTCTTACCTAAGAGTGCGGTTTAATTGGTGCACTGGTAGAGGTGCACCGTCACTCTGAAAAAGAGCCTGTCGATTGATAACAGCCGAACACTCACAAAAACATCCGATAACTGTGCGCGAGTTATCGAACCGTCAGTGTGCACTCGACCGCGGCTCGGACGAGACTCCTATATCGTTAATATAGAGATGTCGAATGGGATACCTTGTACCTGTACAATGGACCTCCAAGATATACGGTGACTTGTTAACTTAGGCTATACATTATTAAGGTCGGCGGAACAGCTTGTAGGGTATTAGGGGAAACTTATGTAAACGTAACAAAATGAATAAATACTGTACAAATTATATTTATTGGTTAAAATAACTATTTTCCCTCTGCTACTTAATGAGATGTGTTTTTGTTTTTATAGAGTCACAGCGAAGACGAAGACGACGAGGAGGATGAGGTAAATATAAGCTTAATATATATTTGCTACCACATTAGATCGTATGATAGTCGATATCCGCGACTTCGTCTGCGCTGTCCTGCGCATGCGCACCACACCACCCGCCCCACTTTTGCGCGACATGAGCATACAAACGTGTAGTACTTACAAATTTCTTAGTTTCTTATAATTTTAATGAATTCATATCAAGTATCGTGACCATGTTTTTTTGATAAGGATCAAATACCTAAGTAGAGATATAATTATTATTTGTATACAAATCTCTCCAGTACTTATTATGTAATGCGCTCACGACGACAAACCTCTTCTAAGTTTTATTTATCAAATTTTGGATGTTAAGTATTTTATTAGAACGGTAACATTTGCTAAAAACATTTTAAAGAATCCAAATTCATAAAACCATGTAATTTTCACATATACAGAGAATTCCATCATCAGCAAATTTCCCTTTATTTTTTTACAGAATCTCACTGACGGTAGTAAAGTAGTGGGGTCCAACAGAACTGCTAAGGCCAATGCCCGTTCCCAGGACGAGGTGAGTATTGTTACCAAACGTGGTCGATGCTGTTATCTCCCTTTGGGATAAACGTGTTTTTTTTTATGTCGCAACTAGTTATAACAATCTGGTGTGATGAACGTTATTTAATGCCCCATAGTTGTGATAGTGCGAATGATAATTGTTTTTTATTAGGAATATGAAGTCCCGTGCTACGCGAAGTTATAATAACGTGACCATAATGTTATTCGCTGCAGTGACGTATCGTGATGTGTCGAGTCATATACAATAGCATACACACAGAAACAAATAACTGTAATTCCAAAAAGGTAACATTTCGCGTGACGTATTTTATGAACGGTCCCATCCTTACTGCTATTTTCTATATGGAATGGAAAATAATTTGTCTCGTATAAAATTGTCATAGTCTCGACGTCTATTCCGTATCCGTTTTTCTCGATAACGAATACACAATACACGATTTCATTTAATAAAACTGTTAGCGATATAGCCAAATATCAAAACTTAACCCTTAATCACCTAGAGTTTCAGTTTTGATACCAATCTTTTAAATCGAATCTTCACATTACTATTAGTTTTTTTTTATAAGCTATATATATAAATTATATAGCTATATTTATAAAGCTATTTTTCCCTTCATCTAGACCCTCAAGCAAACACAGTAATATTAAAAATATATCACTTTCGTAAATCAGGCTACTAAGGGTTAAAAGATATATGCGGCGTTCGACATGTGCGGCCGTGTCAGTCAACTCAGTTTCATAGCCGCCTCTTCTCTTTCTAACATAAGTCAATTTCCTTTGCGCGAAAGTGATGGCGCGAATATCAGAATAACGAGCGGCGCTCGTCGAGCTCTCGTTGCAGCTGATGTCTAGCAAAACTATCATTTTCTTTGTGGTAAATTTTATAAAGCCGTGTTCTCGGTTTTGCCATATATTGTGGTTTTCGTTTACGGCAATGATTTGTTTGCTTAAAGAATATACGTTACTTATTTTAGATAGTAATGGCTGGCTTTAATGTGCCTTTGGCCTTGGTGACACTTATCGCTAGCTCTGAAAAGCTGTTTAAAGTGCATTGAAGGGGCTGGTGGAACCGTGTAAATAGGTTCACCAGGATGGATGCGGTGAAAACAAAGATGTATAAAAATTGCGTGACAGGAATAGGGGGCGTGTGGCGGTAGGTGGTCTTGCCTAAAAATAAATATAATAACAAAGATCCCAAATGAAAAGGCGTGAACTGACCTACATACTCAGTACCTCGTACGGAAGCAGCGTCGTCTCAGTATCCTCACTGCTAGCGGCGATAATTCCGGTAATTTGGTTTGCGATGCCCAATGCGTAATATATAATATTGTATTATAATAGTTATATTAGTGTAGTTTTCTCTGTTAAATATATTATTATAACGTTAGCTATCTGTCAGTGAAAGTCCCATGAAAATAGGTTCAATCGTTTTGGAGATAGTACCACAGACGAAGTCATGGATGACAGCTAGTCTAAAATAAAGTAGCCTATGTCACCCGCTGTAATTTTAACTAGTCGTCAGTGATTTTTCTGTCAAAATCGGTCTAGCCGTTTCGGAGATTACCCGGAACATACATACAGACAAAAATTTTAAAAATTGTATTTTTGGTATCAGTATACCGTTACGTACAGTATACGTTCATATTCAATCAGTAAAAACTCGTTATTTTGATATTACATACAGACACTTCATTTTTATTATATGTATAGACTGCATGAAAACTAGAGGGGGGGGGTGTCGTCATATATTACGTGTAGTCAACTAGGGGACGGAGTGAGCTAAAAATTTGTCAAACATGGGTCACTTGGTATGGGTACGATACCTAAGGGAAATTATTAACAATATCTTTTTATTAACAAGGACTTATTAACGTGAAGTAACTCCTCGAAAACAAATATGAGCTTGATCAGTCATACGATTCGATGATCTATTTAAAGTAGATATTTTAATTATATAACAGGGAAATATTTTTTTTAGTCGCTGTTATTTCACATGTGATATTATAACAAAGTGTTATATCTTTAGTTTATTATGAGACTGTGACTTTATTATACCTACCGTCGTTACCGATGTTATAAATAGCAAGTGTTACTGCGAATATAATAGAAAGTGCTGCATACGTGAGAAACTTCTGAAAATGAATTCAGCGAGTAATAATTTACAATTTTTATGTGTTATTTTTCAGACTCAAAAAAATAACACTAATAAAAATACATCATACTTATATGACAAATTATTTACATTTCTTATGAAAAGTAACAGTGATGCATGAAATGTTCCACATCACGTTAAACCTTGAATATTCCGTTCTATATTTTCATAAGACTCCGAGGCATGATTCTATAATTACCGGACGTTTAAGATTCCCATTACGTGCAGACGCGTTACTAAATAAATTTGGAACTTGGATAATTAAATAAATGTATATAAAAGAAAACACAAAATTTAACACAATTAAAAAAAATTAGAAAAACCAGGGGAATCGAGATGTCTCGACGTGACACGAAACATTTATATATTTCATTTAAAAACCATTTTAGTTTTTTTTTTTTCGCCCCCCCTACCCTGCCGACCCAGTTGTTGCGTATTAAAATCGTGTTTTTTTTCATCAGCCTTAATACACCCTCCGTCTGGTACTAGGCGTTCACAGCGCGCGGGCACTGCACCCACCAGGTTGGTGTATCTTTTTACTAAGCTTGCAGATGATGATTGGTCTGCGCTTTGCTTTAACCCGTTTGTGAACACTTACCTATCAGGCTCCCAGGGGATAATCCTTTCTCATCCTAACTTGTTCCGTGTCACATGGTAGATGTGGTGTTGACAGATTTTGTTTACAAATATATATATATATATATATACTATATATATATAAATCTTTTGAAATGCACTGGGCTTCATGTCACACCGAGAGTTGCGACGGTCATTATCTTTCCTTTTATACATTAGTGAAATCGTTTCGTTTCCAACGATATTTATATTCTTGTTTTTCTATTTTCTTTGCAGGAACTGGAAGAGGAATTGGTTGCACTAGAAAATTACCTCACCAATGAGTATAAACTAGGTGATTAAAGTGTTAAACAATACGAACGCTAAATATTTTATCGTCGAGTTTATTTCATTCATAATATCGGCATGTTGTTTTATGTCGTTTTTTTTTTTTTATTATTATTTATAAATGAGCAAATATGTGCTCTGTTTTTGGCAACATTGGCACCCTTTTTATATGTTTACCAAATACGCAAGTTCTTTTTTATACTGCTGGGTGCGTGCCTGTCTATTATATAGTTTTTAAGTGCCGGTCGCGCTTTAACCCGTGTTGTGTCTTTATAGGTGGTCAGCGTTTTTATTTTTTTGTTATCGTTTTTACTAGATACCATTGCTAATTGCTACTTTCTCATTTTATAAAGTTATATATTTTAAATATCGTTTCGCGTGAGACCGTGCGCTGCTTTTAGTTTTTTTCTATATTAGTATATGTATATAAAAAAATAATAAAAAAAAAACAGAGATATATTGTCCGTTTTATAATATTTAAATACATCGAAGAACGTCACAAGTAAAAATACGTTGCACAAGTGAAATTAATCGCATAGTAAAAATATGTCCCATGTGCATACGTATTTTGTAGATTACTTGAAGCGATTCCTAAGGCTGGTGATTTATATATTTATTGTTTATAAAAGAAAACGTAGTGGGAGTAAATATGTAATATAAGGTTGTATTATATATATCATATATATATATATGGAACTGTGAAATCGTAAACCCAACGTCGATTTTATACGCTATATTTATTTTTATACTATAATATAATAGAATTCTTCTATGTCACGGAGGTGGGATTGTGTCGTGCTTTTAGAATATATTTTTTTTTTAAATGCAACGTCGCTTGTTATTCGGCTATATTGTATCACGCAGTCGTTCTCTTTTAATTAGCATGAGCTAAACAAGTATGTTATATTTTTTATAAAAAATAGTTGAGAAATTTCACTTAAAGATTGTTATTTACGACTACGGCCTAAATATATATATAAATACATACAGATATTTTTTCATAGAAATAGCATTAAATAAAGTTTATCTCTTTTAAGAAGGTATATAGAAAAAAAAAACTTAACCTATTAAATATTTATTAGAAGAACCAAACCGATTTTAGACCGGTGAAAGTATTTTTCTACGCAATAATAGATAGTCGATTCGCGAGGTGTAACGGCCTGTGGATTTATTTGGCTTATATCGATCGAAATACAAGATTGATTCCCTTGTGATCGGGACGCACTGTAATTGCTCCGAACACAATCAGTGGAGCGGTCGATGATGTTTATAATGGTATCTTCCTTTTTTTTTTCTACGAAAGTATTTACTTTGATGTTCTTAATTCGAGTTACTTTATTACAGTCCAGTATTTATTGTCACATACGAGACCCATAAGGTGCAATTGTACAGTGTCCGATATATTTAATTTGCACGTCAGGGATAAGAGTGAGACGTCCGGGTAAGATCGGCTTACGTCGGTTTTGTACAGCGTTCTCTCTGTCACAACCGAGCTGAACAAAGATACCGTTATACGAAACCGAAGTTAGCCGACTATCTCGATTTGCTTTCCGATGTGCCGAATCAAAAGCGGGGTCCTGTAAACAGACGTTCAGTATTCAGTGGCGACCGTTCGTACAAGTCTATTGAATGCGTCAAGCCTCAATTTGACTGCAGTATTAAAAACCATTATCAATATGTACACGTTTTTAGATTTTAAGTAGTTTTCAATTGTGATAAACCCACCGACCGACTTATTTAATTCGTAATTATTTCAGTTTAATTACGTTAATTAAGTAAATTCGTATGGGACAATCTAGATTCAAATGTCGTGAGAACATTGTTTGTAAATAAATATTAAAAAAAAAAAATCTTTTGTATTAGACGAAACTTGTCTCGAAAGCTCCATTGGAATATAGTGTTTATATGTCTATCACAGATTGATCGACGCTACTGGCGATTACAACCTTTCTATAATAACGTAGTTTTTTTATTTTTTTATCTTTTGTTCGGTACTCTGTTTACATTCGAGAAATTTCCATTTTTCTTTTTCGAGTAATCTTCGGTTAGTAACGATTATAGTGAGAATTGGGAAACAATCCTATTAGTAATATAGTAAGGTGGCAAATGTAATTAGATTTATATTGTAATATATTCTAAAATAAGTAAATATATCTGCATACGCGTGAAATCGGCTTCGGGTTTTATGATTTGCACAGTTTTATTTTTGTAAACTTGTTGAGAGACTGTGTACGGTCTCTAATGAGTTGTGAATGTTCGCATTTGTTTAAGAATGCAAAGAAAAAGTTTTTTCATTCTATATAATTTAAAAGCACTAGTTTTTTTGTAACAACGCTAAAAATGTAATTTACAGTTATTATGTAAATGAATGTATGCGTATAGTTATTTATCATGCCGCTTGACGACGCTGTTCAGCAATCTCATTTATACTGTTTTAGCTACTGTTTGTAATATCGCTCTTTTTTTTTTAAATTTATTAGGGTTGTAAACTTGTCCTATATATCGCGAACATAAAACCGTAAGTATGAAACGTAGTTTTTTTTTTAAATTAAATATCATAGTTTGAAAACGCTGTAGGATGAGGCGAGACCATAAATGGAGTCTGTAAATGGTAAAATCCAATGTACTAAGTCAGCGGGGACTGGCTGTATCAGCTTAAATGAGATTACTGACCAAACAACGTTTAGACAACGGTTCTATTACTATCATCGTTGTATGGGCGACTGTTCATTGATGTATATCAACGAAGCTATTATATTAAGGCTTCGGTAAGGCGAGATTATGCGAGTCTAGCGATTGTTTCGTTTATACCGCTGCTCTTCAAGTTTCAAGTCGTAATAGTTTTTAGCTTTGTTAACGCGTTATTTTAAATAGATTAGCCCCATTCGTCCGTCGGTTCTGCGGTAGACGTCATCGGTACCGCAAATCCAGCTGTTGTGGTTATGAATGCGTTACGAGATAAATAAAGAACGATAGCTAATGAAAATCATGCTTACACAGGAAAGTTACAAAACAAGATTAGTCAAATTTTTGTAAGACGCACGTTTGTAGAACTCCGAGAATGAATCAATAGGCTTTGTATACAATAAAACGTTAATAATATTGTCTAAGTGATAGGTATATTGATCCATTTAGTGCTTGTCTAATTAATTATATATATATACATATATTTAGTTCTTGTGGAAAGTCGGAATGGCTTTTGAAGACCTAAACCCGATGCCTGAAATGGATCCATCAGCGTATTTCCAATGAACTAACGAATATTGCCGTGCAAGCAACGTTAAATTTAAAAGTTATTTTCCGATGTTACGTAAAAGAAGTGGGTTTAGTATTAGCGTTTGGTTGTGTACAGAGCCATTTGTAATTGTTAATGTTCTCAAAAAAAAAATGTCTATAATACCAGCCATCTAGAAACGTATGTAAGCGGGTTATCATAACTAAATGTGTAGCAGTGATAAAAGGTTTTTGTTAAGATTTATAAAGAAGTGTGTGTGTACAAGTAAGTTGATTTTTTAAATGTATTCCGAAGTTAGAACGTGCTTATCGTTGAATTATTATCAAATAAAAGCGAATGTGTGATTTATTTTTGGGCCCTCCGATTCATTTGATTATTTGTCCAGGGGCCCAAGATGTTATGTCATGAAGTTATTCATAAGATTTAAAATTTCCCTATTGTTTCGTTGCTTACTTCTTTGTTTATTTTTCTTTTTTTTTTTAATAAGAAACTTTTGGTAAAATAAAACATAGTCGATGCAATTTATCTTTTATTGAATTCCACTTCCCCCCTTACCACCTCTTTAAATGATAATGAAGTTAATTAATAATTAACTTTTAAGAAGTAATTATGCCCAATCCTGATTTGTGAAATGATTTAGTTCATTGTTTTATTTACATTGTCAAAGTACTAGGAGTATAGTCAGAAAATATCGGCACAAAATGATGTCTGCATAATAATACGTAGTCCGGTCATCTACGGCCTTGCCAGGACAACATTGAGTCGGGTTGAAAATAAAATCTGCATACTACATGCAGCATATGGAGAAATTAATTAAACAAGTATCAGACGTATAACTATTGATTGTCAAGGCACAAAATGTAATATAAAATATGGGAAACAATTGTTTTGTTATAGTTGGCTAAACCGATTTATCTAACATTGTTATATGTTTTGAAAGCTTATAAATAGCTCTTAACAAATAAAAACCTAATGGTGGTTAAAAATGAATACATAACGATATGTGGCCAAGTAAATACTGTGAAAAGACCTCTACCTACCTATAAAAGTGTTATCAGAATCGGTTCACCCGTTCTAATTTTATTTTGATGTACGTGTCCTTTTTTTTAATGTGGGAAGAAATCCGACATTGGACACCCACAGCCCTTAAATAGCTTCTTCTTTATTTTTTTGGCTCCGTCACGGTTTGTGCACTAGCCAGCGTCAAGTAACAAGATTTTGCCAAGTAACTGTCTTGTGATAATTATAATGTTCTAACAAGATGGTGGTTTCCTTGTTAGAACTTTCCATGGAGTTTTGGTGGCATCTCAGAATGTATACTCCGTAGTATTATTTCCCATCCACTTCACTTGTGCATAATAACCGAACTATATTACGTAAAAACCACCAATATTACAAAATACGAGTCCAATAACACAAGATTATGAATAAAATATAAAAACCACTACATGACAGACTAAGATCCCGCCATAAACTCCCAGTTGCAATTTATTGATATAATCATTTCCATATAAAAGTCCTGTGAAAGTATTTATTGCCAAATGTCGAATACTTTTTCATAGCTACCAAATTAAAACGTACCGTTCACGCATACGTTTTAGAGTAAAATATTACTTTTTTCATTTAGTCGGATTATGCGTGCCATTTTCGTTCGACTTTGTTGTTGATACAGACAAGTGAATTTTGTTAATATTGTTGTTATAGCTTTTCGTTGTACTTATGGGATATATTATTTTTTGTTGTTTGTTATTATATATGTTTTAATGGTTAAACAAATATTACCTGAACCAAGCATCGCCTTAAGTCGTGGTGGTCTAGTGGCTTGAGCGGCGGATTATCATATCGATGTCAGCAGGTTCGAACCTCGGTATGTACCAAAGAATTTTTCGAAATTCGCGTAAATTTACTAATTTCAATTGACAACATTATTGGCTGACGGTGAAGGAAACCATCGTGAGTAAACCTGGACCTGAGAAATGTGCTATGTAGTAGCATCATATGTGGAAAAAAAAATAGAAATCCTCAGAGTTTTAAATCGTCGTGGTCTGGCGTGGTGATTATGCCCATACATTTCTTCGGGAACAGGATTATGGCCCTGCAGTGGGTCGCTTACAGGCTGCACATGCTTACAGCATTGCCCGTTCTTATTCTTCGCTGAAGAAAAACTTTAAAAGAATATAACAAAGCGTTCTTCAGGCAAGAATATTATTATTAGTAATGTCTTTAAATACGTGAAAGAGAGTTATTCCGTCGTAACTCTGTAATCGAATGGTACAGGCGAAATAAGAGGAATATCGCGGGTCCTTGCATACAGGTTTATAATAGAGAAATATGCAACATAACATACAATTACCTCCACTACGCTTATCAAAGTACTCAATAATTGAATGTATGCATGACATTATGTGTGCAATTCGTTCGTACGAGTTCTGTGGATAAATAAATTATAAAAATATCTTCGTAGCACCTATTATTTGTATGTCACCGATATATTTTTTTTTTATATTATAGGGGCAAACGAACAGGTGGGTCACCTGATGGTAAGTGATCACCGCCGTCCATAGACACTAGCAACACCAGGAGAGTCGCAAGTGCGTTGCCGGCCTTTTAAATATGTGGGCCTCCGGCACTCTCACTGACCGAACGAAACGCAAAAGTGCAAGCACTGTTACTTCACGTCGGCTTTCTGTGAGAGGGTGGTACTACCCCGGGCGAGCCGACCCATTCATGCTGAAACCAGTAATAGCTTCAGCGTAGCTCTACCACCTACAGAATCACTTTAAAGTGATGTGGTGATGGCTTAGTAGTAGCGTGATTGTGGCCACCACAATGACTGAAGTGATTTCATATCCTAAAATTGACCTGAGTATGTGGTTTATGAAAATAGTCTGATGAAACAATTGTACAGTCGTAGGAAAGTTACTTATGCCTGCCCAGCTAGCTATGACTCGCTTAAGTTGAAATTTAAGCAATAAGCAATTGTATACGCTAGTTAGTTCTTCTCTAGGTTAATGTGCCGGTAACTCGTGCCACCTCGTCACTTAACATCACAGGAGATTTTTGTTTTTATTGTAGGCAACCAATCTTCTAGATCATCACTACCGCTGGTAATAATACTACAAGTGTCTTGTGATTACTTCTATGTTCTAACAAGATGGTAGCCCCGTTGTTAGAACTTTTCAGGGAGTTTTTGTTGCGTCCCAGAATTCATGCTCTGTGGGATTATTTCCTATCCACTTCACTTGTGCACAAAAAACGAATTATATTATGTGAAATGCTATCAATACTATAAAACATACAGTCACAAAATATAGTGTAACAATGGGCCGAAATATGGACGGTAAGTGTGATGAGTGTCCCTCTTTTTGAAGCTGGATTAATCGCCCGAATTTCTCTCATAACAGGCACCATCTCAGTTTCAAATAAGTACTGGAGAATCCCAGTGGATAGAGCCTTAAATGTGCTTAAACTAGGACCTACTCTCAGTTACTTGGGCCGTTGAGTGCCAGAACGCTGTTTTTTAGCTACAGACATTTATATATATTATATATATATAAAAAAATTCACTGTTACCATCAATTGTTCCTGGCTCATGTTGCTGTGATCTAGGTGCTGGCCACATAGAGTCTTTTTATGCAGTAATAAATGCCTTCCTTGAAGTAAAAGAGTATTCGTCACCTAGATCTTTAGTGCCCTGGATGGCTTTGGCTCTAGAGAGTTTGCTATTTGTATGTGCCTTCACTTGTGCTTTACCTGGGTGTGTTAATATCTTGCTATAATACTAACAATAAGTAGCTGCACTATAGTTTCCGTTTTATCAACATACCTAAAGCTTAGCTGTCAGCCTCAGCTAGAATACACGACACAACTTGCTCGCTCTGGTCCATCATCTTCGACTTTGGCCTTTCGGCTGTTCGCTCTAAACAGAAACCTACATAAAAGTAACCCCTCACAACGCCTTACAATGTAAGCATTTAAAAATCCAAAGTAAACTGCAAGGAGTTCTTGGAAACGGTGGGCTCGAGTTTTAATTGAGGATTATAAATCAAGCCTAATTATAGTTTGAATGCGGTTTCGCTTTATGAAGGACTCTCGAGTTCCATATAAGGCGCGCCATATTTGATGTAACGATCGAATCGCTCTATTGCCACAAACGTATTTGTGAAAACTCTATTGAGGATATAAATAA
The DNA here is from genome assembly GCA_035772565.1 of Antheraea assamensis. Classification (NCBI taxonomy): domain Eukaryota; kingdom Metazoa; phylum Arthropoda; class Insecta; order Lepidoptera; family Saturniidae; genus Antheraea; species Antheraea assamensis. The sequence goes on along the minus strand of JAQQSE010000010.1, from coordinate 1,690,097 downwards.
TAGGTTTACTGTTAAGGTTCATTATAATGTAACCGTGGCATCTATGGGCAGAAAATTTGAAAGATTCGGAATTGTCCTCTATATTAAATTTACCGATGTAATTCTTGAAAATAATAAGCTAGAGTAGTAGTAATCTCTAAGAACAGATAACCGCTGAGTTGTACGAGTTCTCGAGTAGTTACCGCGCTACCACGCAAAGTTGAGAACCGAATAGATGGCGAGACTTGGAAGAGACCTAGGAACTAACAATATGAATATTTAGTTAAAACAAGTATTTTAAAGGTAAATAAAATTTAACCTACGCCGACGGTGCCGCGCCTATCTTAAAAGGAGCCATGTTGCCGCCGACAATTTTGAGCTCGGCGTGCATGTCCAGTAAATCTTAAATCTAGAAATGTTATATACACTGTTTAGTTTATATTATATTTTGATACAGTACGATCCATAGTACGAGTTCTTTTTGTTGGATTCGCCTTTGTGGTTTTACTTTGATAAAAAATAGTAAATTATTGTTAAAATCTGTCAAAAACACATTTTTTGCATAAAACTCTTTAAAAGTCTTATCTACCCACGGTAGTTTCAAGCATCAATCGATCGGGTCTGATCCCCTGCACATACAGTACGCCCTTTGTCGTCGTCGCGGTCGACCTGAAAGAGAAATTCGTAAATTAACGTAAATATCTCATTAAAAATTCACAACATCTTGTTTCTTTGTAAAATCTTCTATTACTGATCCTCCGCTTATCATACCATCGGATAACCCTCGATGTCCCGCGTCAGACAATACGGCAATCGCCTGCCTTCATCGTCTCCGTGCCCGTTTTATCTCGAAAAAAAAACATGCAAACAAACAGACAAAAATTTAAAAAACCTGAAACATGAAAATGTAATTACAAAGCCCAGAGTATTTGACTTAAATATGTTATATATACAGATTTCGTATTTTTATTATAAATACAAATAATAGAATATAGATATTAATTCAGGTGAACCTGTAGAGGCCTGTCAAGCCAACAGTGTAGTCAGTTCGAAAAAAAAAAGGTATTAATTATCCCACAAAGTAATAGCTTCAATGAGTTGTAATATTTTCAATACAAAATTAATTACAAGATACAAAAAATAGTTTAATTCGGTTAACGCAATGTAACGAAGACGAATAGAAAGTAAAGAAAAGTTAAGAAAATACTCAACATACGTTTTTTTTTTGTTCTTCGTTCCTATTATATGTATAGATAATAATTTTACGCAAAGCTTCAGGCACATTGCTTATAATCAAATCTCTATAAAACCAATAGTAAAAACCGCATAATGAATGATCTCATTGCCTTAATATATTTTACACGTGAGGCTAACAAAAGTTACCAAAGTTAGTAACAAAAGTTTTAAAAGCCGCATAATGAGTGATTTTATTGCCTTATTATATTTTACACGTGAGGCTAACAAAAGTTACCAAAAATTTAAAAAGCCAGAGTAAACCAAATAAACATAAAAAATATTTTGGGAAAGTAGTGTATTTTTCACGAACTGACTACGCTATTGGCCTGACAGGCCTCTCCACTTTCAACGGACTACATAATGTTGTGTTAGTATTACCTATGTTCATCTTTTAATGCTTAAAAATATATAAAACTATTAAAATATTATATTTAGCGCCATCTATGAGTTACAAAAGTCATGTTTAATAAACAGACTCATAGTTAATATAATAATTTAAAAAGTATAAATATAATTTATAATACGATACAATGAATAACTTGTGTTTTAGTTGTACTCGTGTGCTAATAATTAATAATATAAAAAAATGTGTTATTGTTTTCTTAATTTACACTACCTACAATAATTTTTATTCTCAACTAGCTGACCCCAACGGACTTCGTACCGCCTAACAGTTGATTCTTTACTTATTTTTTTAATACTTATTCTACTATTCGGGATCATCGTATAAATATTGACATTCATATTAATACGATACTAACGTCACTCAATTGTTTTGTTTTCCCGGAATATCTCCACTAACATTTCAACTTTATGGTATGGTATTAAAGTTCAAATTGAGTTTTAAGTATTATTACGAATCGTTTGTATGGGAGTATAGAAAAGTGTTGTTTGTAGACTTTTTCAGGCATTTTTTTTTATTTTGCTATCCATCCTCGTATTCCAAGGAATATTCTAAAAAAAGAATTAGCGAAATCGGTTCATCTGTTCTCGAGATTTGCGCTTAGCAACACATTTAGCGATTCATTTTTATATTATAGAAGATAAAACAACTCCTTAGCTAAAAAAATAACTAGTGGTATTAAACTCCTCAGTGCACGAAGTAAAAAGACAAAAGTGCGGTAAAGCATTCATTCATTTAACACTGACAGACCACGTAACTGACGTATCAGAATCAAGCTAAATTCATGAAAATTGTAATTGGAAGTAAAATTGTCAAACCTATAAATAACCTTACTATTTTATCTGTGTTCTTCCTTGCAATGTCTTAAGTGAGTCTATGAATTGTTGTGAAAATATCAGATTTTTATTATTATTTTTAATCAGGCTCAAGTAAAAGTAAAAGAATTTGGATTAATTATATTTAATTTCGATTCATTTCACAATATATCTATAATACATACATCATTATATACATATGATAATAATAGTTTATAGACTATTACCATATGAAATCAGTTGAGTACGTAATGTGTGCTACGTGCGTGCACAGACGATCGAGAGACTGGCAAAAGTTTAAAGAATCAGGGATATGTGTTCAGCTTAGAGTTCTAAGGTCCTCCAGTGTATACTTTCTCGACTATTGACTATCTTTAGAGTTTTACTGTAAATAAGATAAGATAAACATATATATGGATACGTAAACTGTGTTACTTCTGTCTGAAAATTAATACCCATGGCAAATTTCGTGAAAATCCGACGAGAAGTTTTTGCGTGATGCGTATACAAACAACAGACAGACAAAAATTCTAAACACTATAGAAATGTGTTCCGTTCTGTCATTGATTCTCATATCCCCAGATTATGTATAAATTAAGTCTCTTTACCCTTTTTTAAATGTATAGACTACAATATAATAAAAGCAAGGACGAAAACCATTTTAAACTGCATTTGTAAGGCCTTTTAAGTTGCAATCATGTAGTTTAATCTTTAATATTTAATGAAGCTAGCTTGACGTAAATTACGTTTTCTAATGATTAGTAAAATCGTTGGAAATAATACTTTTTTTTACATATTCGATATGCTATTAAAGTAAGTACTAAGCTTATCATTGGATGAGAAAATCAATCATTGGATTGGCTTTTGTTTCCTTTCGTTAATTTTTAGTACTATTATATAACATACATCATTTTATACATGTCGGCGTAAAAGTTTTGTCTTCCTTTAAAAAGTATCTCAATTAATCCTTATCCTTCAACTTGGGACTAAATGGAATGCTATAAAATTTGTAAGTCACAAAGAGTGCCAATACTCGCGGTATCCGCCACGAATTACACCCCCAAGTCCGTTGCGAAGTATCCTAAAAACGACCAGGAAACTTTTTCACCTTTTTACCAAACATTGGCAGCGAACGATTGGTATTCCTCGGACTATTTAAACAAAGGGTGATGGTACCCACATCCATGAAACCATCGATCACGCCTCCATGATCGGTCGGTCAATTTCGCTTCCGCACATCTGGTGCAGCCCCCCTCGGCAGTGTCTGAAGCCTAGTTCCGAGCCCCCGGAGTGGAGTCTTTGAACACGCTGCTAGCGTGATACAGTGAATTGTATCGCTTTATAGCGCTATATTCACTAATTTATTACACTCACCACACTGCACCCTATACACATATGGTAATTAAAGAGGTTCTGCAAGGGACCTTTTTTATGTTTCGGTTAGTTAGCCTGAGTACAATTTAACAGATCGAAAACACATGTATAAGGACATATAAAGACGTATAGATATCTCATATGTATGGTTAGCTTAGCTCGCATGACTTGTTTAGTACAATTCGCCGTGCTGTAATACCGAAATGACTTCAGCAAAATATACTTTAATGGGAAGTTTTATCTTACAGGATTCGAATGCAGTTCACTGACGATTTCTTTTTACATTTTTATCGGTTATCTAGCTACAATTCTCGAAATAAAGAAAATTTTACCGTTGGTTCCGTAAAAGGGGTTTTAGTTGGGCTGTAATACAAATACACGATAAAAATTTTCGCCTGGTGGTAGGACATAGTAATCGTGCCCGACTATATAACGATTACCACACACTTGTGCCATGTTTGTCAGTAGTCCGGTGAAACTGTAGAGGCCTTGCCAGGTCAATAGTGTAGTCAGTTAGAAGAAAAAAAAAACATGTTTGTCAGATGTTACTGGTTTTGTAGCACAAGAGTTTTCTCTTGTAAATTAGTACATTTTTACAGAAATGCGTTTATGCAAACTACATTTTTTTAAATACAAGCTACAAGTGTTATCGCTTGTAATACGAGTGCTTATTCACACTTATATTCGTGGTTTGGTTTATCATAAATGCCTTTGTAGCTTGTAAATTGTTACGAAAAAGTCAGACAACCTTCTGTTGACTCTAAAATAGGTTTAGTAACACACAAGATCAAATTATTTAAAAAAGTTTTATTTTTATCTATTAACATCACTACATATTATACTATAATTTCTAACTTACCGACATATAATATGGCAGAAAAAAACATTTTTCAAACTATCAAATATAAAGTCTTGTAAATTAAAAATACATGTTCACATAAACTCGTATAAAATGTTCTTGTATCATATAACCTATGATCCTATAGACTCGTATTTATTGTGAAATTAATTTACAAGAACTTTTAAAGAAGTACTTTTATTAATATGTCACTTGTGTCATCGTAGAGACTTGTACAGTTTGATAAACGGGGCACAGATGTGAGGTCCAATGTGGCACGTTTAGGAGCGTCGGGTTCCGTGATCGGCCGATGTATATCTCTACGCCTGGCTGAGTCGCGACTCTCATGTATATGGTGATAAACTTACTGCGTTTTTATAATTCTTTATAGGTTTTCGCATTTGACCACAATCTGACCCAAATTTTGAACGACAATGTAGTCCAAGATGGTAAACACGCTATACCTAGAAAGACTGCGGTTCAAATGCGCCTGCCGGAACACATTAATAAGCTAATAAGTACTCGGCGACAGAGTTTCAACTTGAGGGTGGTAACTAGCCAGGCGAGCTTAGGAAAAGCCCTACTACAATACTACCTACGGTTCTGCAGAATATTTACTTTCACCAAGAATTCCGGCTCGTTCACAAGGTTTCAAACATACGTCGTTCGACGCGGTGTTCGAACGCGGTGACGGCTGAGTCATAATTGCTTAAAAGGGATGACTTCGTCTATCGTTTTTTGAGATCAATTAGTATATACAGGGCAGTCGACATGCATGCTTGTAGGTGGTAGAGCGATGAATGGGTCGGCTCGTCCGGGGTAGTACCAGCCTCTCACAGAAAACCGACGTGAAGTAACAGTGCTTGCACTATTGCGTTTCGGTCGGCCAGTGAAAGCGCCGGAGGCCCACATATTTAAAAGGCCGGCAACGCACTTGCGACTCTCCTGGTGTTGCTAGTGTCTATGGGCGGCGTTGATCACTTACCATCAAGTGACCCACCTGTTCGTTTGCCCCCTATAATATAAAAAAAAATCTGACAGTGGTGGCCGCTATATATAGATTATATATTGCTATTGCTCTGGTTTTAACATCGTATTGTACGTTGGTATAATATAATAAAAACCATGACATTTGAAAACCGTAAAAACGACATTACTTCGATGTCTTCATCACCAACCAATATATATGTCTTATTGGGAAAGCATAAACAGGGAAACGTTTTACTCGAATGATTCAGTGGTGACTCAACGACCTATTCAAATAATTTAGCTACGGAGCTCGCCCCACAGCAGGTACGCTTCTAAATAAAACGATCGAGCGATTTTAGTCTTTCTCGTGTAGATATTTGAGGTGAAAAATAAAAACCACATGTCTATATCTATGTGCGGTGTTGACGCTTTTGACTTATGTGTGTTAATTATTTGATTTAAGTTATAAATATTAAGTTGCTTAAAAATAAATTAGTATCACATTACATGATTACTGTAAGGAACTAACTAACTCCTGGTTGTATTATTACGTGGGACATTTGGCACTACAACAGTCCGTTCTTTATCAAACCAGAAGCAGGCCCAAAACAAATTGAAGAGGTGTATTGCTGAAGTATATGAAGAAGTGCAGTTTCCTAATGTGACGTCAACTACAGAGTGCAGAAGTACGGACGTTTGACTTCACCACCATATGGAACAAAGAGTCCGGATGAGAAGGGAGGCATAGAGAATTTGTCTATATTTCATAAGTGAGACAATCACATTGTGAAATATAATATCTTCTGATTTCGGTTGTTGTCCATAAATCTTTAAGTATATTAAAAAACAGAGAAAAACACTGAGTCAGCACAGTTTTAGTCTTGAATATTATATCATTATCATTATCAAATACATACCTGCCTACAAACGTCCACTGCTGGACACAAGGCTCGCGACACGTTCTTTACAGCGTGCGGTTCTGTGCCGCCTATAATCAACGGCTCTCCGCGACCTTAATATAATCGATCTATCTAATGGGGCCGTCCCACACTGCGCTTTCCGATATGTGGTCGCCACTCTAGGACTACGTACGGGAAACTGCATTTTTTTTTCTCCTCCTTAATACAATACGAAAATCTTCAATCAACGCAAATCATCACTATCACTACATATTATAAAACAAAATCGTCCATTGCGTCTGTTTGTCTGTTCGCGATTAACTCAAAAACTACCGAACGGAGTTTAATGCGGTCTCCGCCAATGGATAGAGTAATACATGAGAAAGGTATAGGGATATCGTTTGTCAAGGTTTTGTGTAAATTGGTTGAAATACAACGATAACTGTTGGAAGTCTTGGAAAAAGTCAAGCCGCCTGGGAGCTTTTATCGAAAACGGTGCCTAATTTCTTTAAGATATAACAAAACAATACAAGGCTGTAATGGGATATACCTATCTTTTAAAGTTAGCCTACTATACTAAAAAATGGTCATATACAGTGAGGTAATTGGAAGGCGATTTAGACGGATACAGTATTAATCCTTATCAAATTAAATACATTAGTTACCTTAAGCATTTCATGAATATAAGTATATATTTTTTATCATCGGGGCAGGACAACGTTTGTCGGGCCTGCTAGTATTATATAACTAGCTGATACCCGCTTAGCATATGTTTTTTACATTGTATTAAAGTAATATAAAGTAGTGAGAAGAGGTAGAATTACAGAAATGACCTTTTAAAAATATTAGTAGGTATGACATGCACGCCACCTACTGTCATGTGTAACGTGTACATTAAATATGTAAATACTAACACAGTGCCGGATGGGATTTAGTAAGAAGAACATATTTATTTGGAACTATAACTTGCTATGTAATCACCTCAGTGCTCACTTACACTACATAAGAAAGTAATGAAAATTTCAAGTTATACAATTTATAAAGATGTTGTTATATAGATAAGATATTGTTAACATAATTTGGAAACTTAATAAGGCTCCTTCATTACGAACGAAGAACATCCTTTCGATTGCCTAAAATTTTTTTTCGATTGTTCACCCTTAGTTACAGAGATATTTTAAAAGGAATATGACGTTCTATACTCTAGCAATAATCGAATATGTTTTGCCTACCACATGATTAATTGTGGAAAACTGGGTCTTAGTAAGGCTCATTCCTAAACAGAAGGACGTCCTTTCGATCGCCCATAATTTTTTTTCGTTTGCCTCAGCAATTTAAATGCATACTTTTTTTTATAGAGCTGGGTAAAATAAATTAAAGGGTGGGCAAAAATCGAAAACCGATGAGTAAACCCTCTACGAAATTTCAAATCGTTACGCGAAAAATGGAGTGCCAACTTTCCGGAGCTATGATTAATGAGTTATATAGACACGATCGTGGTAAATAAAACAAAATTGCTACCAAATTGACCAAAAGACAAATTAAGTAAATTACATATAAATATATTAATTACAATTATGTTTATTGTTAGATTCCAGTACAGTGCACACTTCACGCACATGTTTACAGTGAACAACATACGTTTGCAAAAATTCACGTGGAAGAAGTCGTGCATGACAGCTAGTCTAAAATAAAATAACCTAAGTTAGTTCTTATAACTTCAATTATCTTCAATTCTTCAATTCAATTATGAAATATCATTCCAATCGTTTAAGATATTCCACACGGATGAAATCGCAAGTAACAGGTAGTTGAAAATAAAATAGCTCAAGTTAGTTCTCATTACTTACGTTATATGTCAGTGAAAGTCTTGTTAATATTGGTCGAATTATTTTGGAGATTCCACATTGGACAGGAAAAAGTAGCGAGTAAAAGCTAGTTTAAAATAAAATAGCCTAAGTTACTCCTTATGAGGTCAGTTATCTACTAGCGATTGCCTTGTAAAAAATGTTTTTGTCTTTTCGGATATTCCACAGCGAGCAAAGATGCGAATAACAGCTATAAAATAGCCTGCAGTTTCAACTCTTTGCCAATAAAATTTCCGTCAAAGTCGGTCCAGCTATTTCGGAGCTAACCAGGAACAAACATACTGATAGACTGACATAAATTTAAAAATTTACTCTCATCATTTTTTCTTAACGCGCCAAAAGAAGTATAACTTCAAAAATATATGTATGATTTGTGGTGTCGAGCAAGACTATTTTCTACATCAAACGTCTAAAACCTGGATGAGACGTGATCGTTTATAAATTTTGCGTTTATGCATAGTAAAATATATATTCTTATTATAATTCAACGTTCCTTTCAAAACCATGTAAAAGAAAGTATTCTTTATGATAAACGGGGGCAGACTGAAAACATATAAATAAAACTTTTAAATAGAGAAACGCAATAACGTCTGCGAAGTTTTAAAGGTAAAATTTCATAAACAATTTGTACCCTTTCCCTCACTCATTGTTCATTTCTAAGGAAAACTGAATTGTAAGATTTCATTAGGTTCAATATGTTAAAAAACAATGAAGCAGTGGATAAAATGTAATTTTTATTATAATAGTATTTGTATGGCATATGCCCGCGTCCATCGCCCGCAGGCCCTTTTTACGGAGGCCTTAAAACGTTTCCGACCCGTCGCCGCCGTGTTTGTCTACCGCGGGAGAGGATCTGCGTGGTCTGCTCCCTTTCCTTCTCAGCCCCCTCCTTCGCGAGTATGACTTCCTCGCAGTACGAGGCGGCGGAGTGCCAACTGGTTTCGCTCTCAACCATCTTGCGCACGACAACCGAGAGCGAGAGATTTTTTTTTTTATATTATAGGCGGCAAACGTACAGGTGGGTCACCTGATGGTAAGTGATCACCACCGTCCATAGACACTAGCAACTCCAGGGGAGTCGCAAGTGCGTTGCCGGCCTTTTAATGTATGTGGGCCTCCGGCGCTCTTACAGACCGAACGAAACGCAACAGTGCAACCACTGTTACTTCACGTCGGTTTTCTGTGAGAGGGTGGTACAACCCCGCGCGTCGGGCGAGCCGACCCATTCATGCTGAAACCAGTAATAGCTTCAGCGTAGCTCTACCACCTACAGCTGATCTGAGTCTATCGCCGTGACGAGCTCGCGGCGTGGCGTGTCCCAGGCGGCACATTCTTCCAGGGTGTACTACGCGGTCTCCCTCGTGTAGTCACAATGGTGGCACCCTGCTGTTGGTTCCCGGCCTATTTGATACAGGCTCCCGAAACAGCCAAGCACCTGCATCAGCCGGAAGGTCAGGGTGCCGAGTCACCTGGATAGCCATGCTATTCTATATAGCCAACTAGGACGCCCAAGCCGTTGGTTTGTTCCTTTTAACAAGCCAATTACAACTACCAATTTGTTACTAGTAATGTATAACAGTTAAGAATATTATTACCGTATGGTTTTCAAGTGTCAATTCGCTGAAAATACTACACCACAAGGCCAAGTCATCGAAAAGACAGTTCATCTAGGCACAATTCATAGCAAAGACAATTCGCCGAAATTTGATATTAATGTTATACCATATTTAAGTATATTTATAGGTCAGGATAGGTGTTTTTGTGAATTCAACAATGAGTATGCAGACTCTTGGTGTGCACCTTTTTCTGATTAGCTTTATTTTTTACTTGTAAAGAATCGTTGTATACGAACTCTTACTTTCAATACAAAGTTAGAATATTATGTACAAGAATTTCAGAAATATCTCACGAGGAATATACGTATATAGAGAGGCCCTAAGGCCTAATTTAAAATAGTCCGTAGAAGCAATAAGATAATTCAAAGTCTAGAGTTGACAACGATTAAAGACGCATTGAAGCAATGCAAACACGTATGCCAAAAGATTTCAAGAAGATGAGCACCTTGGTGGTACCCTAAGTTAAAATCTAACAGATATAGCTACAAAACATTTTAATGGAGCCCGAAAGACCCGAGTTCAGGAAGTCTATCGATAATTATTTACTAATGGTAACAAAGGATTCATGAAAACCCAGCATGTTTCCTTATGGAAGTGTGGTAAGTAAATAATGCATCTAATAGTAGAAGAATTCACAGAATGTTAGCTCAGGACAAGCCTATTTAAATTCAGGTTCCTTAACAATAAGATGCTGCCTTCACAAAAATTACAGGAAGACCATGGAGCTTATTACCGGCGATCATTTTGCAAGATTGCATGGGCAAAACTGGCCTGCATAAACATCTTATAGAATAATAATAACTATAACATGGCCACCGCTTTTATACAGATGTTAAAGAGTAACAATGATTGTAGTTGGTACATGAATTACATTTTTACTCTGTTTTATGATAGTTTGACCAAAAAAAAAAACGCCTGATGTTGAATGTTAACGATAAACAAATGTCATACAGTTATTATGTTATGTATATTATAATATGTATTGATAATAATGAAGCTTTAGTGAAAGGCCCAGTAAGCCCAGAAAGCGTGGTAGGGGCTGACGGCTCTGACTAGGTTCAAAGGGGTCGATGTTCAAGAAAATCCACCAACAACACCTACTAATTGTAATTGCACGAATGCACATGTAGTGAAAAGGGTTTTAATGAACTCCTGATATGCGACGCATTGGGGTTTCACCCTCGACGTAAGTAACCATTTTAGGTTGAGCCGTTATCGGTAGTTGTTTTGTTTAAAAGGTGGGGTCGAAGGATCTGGTCGTTTCATATCACGTGTATTTTCTATCGCATAAAACAGTAGTCGGTTATTGAGTAAAATTATATTTTAAATTAAACGGAGTAAAGGATATTTCATAATGATCGTACACAACAAACAGACAACGTGACATCGTTGTCTACATGTTCAATGTTTTTCTTTATTTACGTTTTTTGGATTGTTGTGGATATGCCATATCTCGCTTACAAATATATAAGTACATTTTTAAGCTTATCGTTACAAAACGACATATATATTGTAGTTATAAATGGGTTACTTTATCTTCTCCTCACAGTAGCTCTTAGTGAATAATGAGTGAAATAATAAAGATTCAGTTAGAGAGAAATCAACTTAGGTCTCATGTATTATCAGAGAGTGAAAGATTTTCACATAAACTCAATTCATTCGTTTACAAATAAATAGAATTGCGGCATTTCCATATGTTTGTATGCAAAATTTATGAAAAAATTAGTGCAAAAATATGTACACGATTGTAAAGAAATTATGGTCAGATTAATTATTTATTCCTGTCTCTTTGTTTTCACATTTCTTAGAAACTGCTTCGAAATTTTCTTAAAAATTGTAAAGTTACACAACTTTACCTTATTGTGTGTGCATATTTCTTCAAGGCGCAGCAGCCACATAGGTGCATTGTTTTAGAAGTTTCCTTACCTAAATAATACTCCTGTTTTATCCACAATAACTGTTTCACAGAAAGCCTCGTGATGCGTAGTACGCAATCGCCCCTTTATAAGCGATGTGCAGGGACGGAAATTTTATTTCACTGCTTATTTTCGAACTCATAACACGTACTTCGGAGCAAATAAAAAAACGGACCAAAGAAAAAAAAACACTAAGAATATATAAATACATTGGTGTTATATACTATCCAGATTCGAAAGGATCCAAAAGGTCAGTAATAATAATAATATTTAAGATTTGTTTTAAATATCGAGCGAGTTCTTGATTGATTTTGTGTAACTTTTTCTATTATTTTCCTATTGTTTTAAAATATAACGTATATAATGTTCGTTCCGTTGCTGACGTACAAATTTTTCTTCGTTCATTTATTCATAAAGTTAATGCGATACTCGTTTGTTAAAAAGTTTTCATTAGTTTGCTATATATTTATCGCACACATTTTAAATGAAGACCTCTCGGGTAGAATAGGTTTTAATAATAACCAAGTCAAGAGGTAATATGAGGTTTAAACAGATTTGACTAAATATAAGAATTCGAAAGCTTTAACTAACATGTAAATTATAAATGCTACCTTTTAATTTTGTATTTTATACATTTTTTTTTAATAAGACAGAGGAAGAAGATTATATATTTTTTCAAAGTCGATTTTTTATATATATATATATATATATATATATTTAGAAGACTATTGACCAGAATAGAACAGGACTATAATAATAGTTAACAAAATAATTTCTATAATAAAAAAAATAATTTTCTTATTTGTTTTCAATATATTTATATAATTATTTTCTTGGAAACGACTCTATACAAATATTAATGGAATAGAATAGTTTACTTTCCATGTTTTTCTAGATATGTATCTATCAGTCACCCTTTAAATTTTTGTACACAAAATTGCTAAGACTCTCTCTCTCTCTCTTGGTGGTGGGGTCAGCCTTCCTTACTTTTTTTCTCCACTTCGCTCTGTCTTCGACAAAATTGCTAAGACATTTAGTATATTTACTTATCAATAGTTTTCACGTTACACGTTTAAGTGAAAACATCGTATTATCTCCTGTAATAATGTATTTTTTTAATAATCTTATTCCTTTGTTATAATTTGTATTGTGAAATATCGTATCGTCCACGTGTTTAGATTATTTCGCCAAGAATTCACACTTCGAAATAACACTCGTTCAACTAACGATTTCAACGAACTCCGATTGTTTAAGGCTAATATTTGAAATAGTGATTTCTTCTCGTATATTTTGTTTTTCCAGGGTTATATTTGCTATATATATATACACACATATATATATAGAATGTAGAGCTTTGTATTTTTATGAAAACTCCACCTAAACCGGTTGAGTAGTATTTACGAGAGGTGTACACAACAACGAATTGACATTTCCAAAAGTAACATATCGTTTTATAGCTAAATAAATATATTTTGTAAATGTTTTCAGGACTTGTATACATTTTTTTATAAATAAAGACAAAGAATATATTTATTCGGAACCATTTCTTTTTCGATTGCCATGCGAATGCCGTTACAGAAAAACGCTTGATAGAAGCGAAAGTTGTAAAAATATTTTTATATATTATAAACATAATATTTCAGTACCGTACCAGTGACGGAGAAGTTGAGGAGTAATAGGTTAGTTAGCATAGTATGGGCATGTCACGAGGAGAGATGAAAGCCATGTAACTAGAAAAGTTTGAAGTACGAAGTTGGATGGATATAAGAGTAGAGGAAGGCCGACGAAGGTATGGCTAGATTGTGTGAAAAACAAGTACGTACGGAACGTATATAAAAGGTGTTTACATACTAATATGACGTCTGACAGACGTGAGTGGAAAAGGAAAACATGTTGTGCCGACCCTACTTAGGTGGGATAAGGGTAAGAAGATGATATGAAACGTAACATTCCTCTGTATGTTTGTCTATTTATTATTAGGGTTATCGAGCACATCTTATCCGAGTTACTAAGCAATCCTTTTTGAAATTTATTAATATGTCCTTATAACATAAGAATTGAAAGGTAATTAATAATATATAAAAAGTTGATACATCTAAACTGCTGAATATCCATCGATGTAATAAAGTAAATAGCTGTATGGTGTAAATTTATTGATTGATAAAAAATCTCATCTGATAATACGATATGCCCTAAGACGTTAAAGCGAGAGGGGGGACTGGCTCTGGAGCACCTATAGGAGCTTGCCGACAAATTTTCAAGTTATGTTATACTTAGCGTATTTTACAAAAAAAAAAAACTTACTAACTAACAATCGTTTCGTTGCGATGTCTCCATTGAATTTAAGTTAAATTTCATTGTAGCATTCAACCCGAATCAATCGACGCGATACCCGAGCACGGAATTAAGCTATCACTGTTCGAAACGAAAGCCTTAAAACGAATGATTTAATTATTGTAATTATTTAATGTAATAAATAACGCTTGTATGACCGTACTCTTATACGATGATAGATAGTATTCAGTACTAAATAGCTTAATCTAAGTATGTCAATTCACAAGTTAGTATATCATATTGTAATAATTATTGTTGCTTATTATAACAATCCTATGTTATTTTATTTATAACTAGCTATGTCTGAGACCACCTTTACGTGGTATGTCGAGTATAAAAGGCGTTGATTACAAAAAAATCACATATATTTAGTGTTTTTTTTTAAATATAATTTATAGGTTAGCGTTTGACCACAATCTCATCTGATGTTAAATGATGATGTTCTGGTCTAAGATGGTAGTCGCGCTAAACCAAGAGGGAGACTGGCTCTCAAGTGCAACTGCCGGAACACATCAACAGGTGCTGGGCGACAGATTTTCAATTTGAAGGTGGTAGCTAGCTAGGCGGACTTAGATAAGGCTCTGCCACCATGCTATGGTTTCACCTGGTTTTCCTTTTGGTTTTCCTTCAACGAAAGATCCGACTCAGTTGTTAGGATTCGAACCTAGGTATTTCGACGCTGTGTCCGAACACGCTATCAACTAAGCCATCATCGCTTTCAAAATCGTGTGGTATTGATATATAACATCAGTGATTTAACCGGGCATCACGTTTTGTTAGCATTTTTTCCGATATGTAGCTTGGTAGATAGTGTGTGAACTCGCATTATGTAATACCTCAGAACATTAAACTACTAAATTAATCTCTTTAGCGCCATCTAGGTTTGTTTTTGTGAAAATTTCATACTTTTGTTAGTGTCACTAATTAAACTCACACCAAAAGTAAAATAAATCAAATTCATTCTAATTTAATACATTCTAATTGAGTCCCTAATTTAGTCCAAAATGTATTATAAATCATTCTATTTGTACATTTCTTTGTCTTTTTCTGTACATATATACAAATGTACATATGTATGTGAAAATAATATAACATATCAGTACAGTGTTTAACTCTTACTACGCAATATTACTTCAAAACCGTTGAAGTAGTTCCTACATCTAAACAGATACACAATATTTCTAAAAACCATCGACATGTGTTCGTTCTATCATCGATTTATAAAATCCCCCAAAGTATTTTTTATCAATTGTCTTTAATGTATATATTTCGTCTTCTTACTCTTCTATTATAATAGAAATGAAATAGTAATGTAATTGTGATAAGTTATTGAGTGATATTAAAAATAATTTGCTAGCGCTTTCTGGGCTATTTTATTACATAAACTTGCCTAATATACATTTGTCTAAAATTTTATTTGTTAATGTGATAAAATACAATATAAGGAACAGTGTACATAGATTGTCTTCTTGTAATTAAGATATAAAATATATGGGCTACAGTTTTCTACCATATTATATATACAATTATCTGACCCGGCGAACTTCTTACCGTCTAATAGTTAATGAATGTCGTGTTAATTTTTAGCTAAACTTAATTTATGTTTTTATTAACGTAATAAAACTATTATTAAAAGTGTACCAAATTAAATAGTTTATATATATTAATAAAATTACAAAACCAAGTATTTCAACGGCGTATCAGCAAGACATTTGCTTTGTTGATGCTGTGAAGTTTGCCGCATGGGTCACTTTCTGTTTTATTATCTTCAGTGAATCGCCTCGTGATATATGACATTATCATAGTTATTTTGCAATGATGGAATTAAGCCCACTTTTTATGTATAGAAGAGGAGATAGATAAAAATTATATGTATATATATTTTTTTATACAAATTTTTCGATATTTTCATAGTTATATTGTTATTCAAATACAAATTCAAAAAGTTAATGATGATGAAAATCGGTAGAGTCGTTCTCGAGTTATGAGTGTTTGAACAAACCTTGCTTTGTTATATATATATATATATATATATATATAGATTAGCGACCAGCCTTCGCACATTACTCTTGTGCATATCATTACCATCAGCTTGTAAGAGACTCGCAGCAGGGCCATAGGCTTCTCTCCCGTGGATAGGTATGGGTATAATCACCATGCCAGACCACAACGTATTGGCGATTTCAAACTCCGAGAAATCCACAGTTTTCCTCACATACGAGGTTTAGGTTCAGGTTCAGGTTTCCTCACAATGTTTTCCTTCACCGTCAGCTGATAGTGTTACCAATTTAAAATAGTATATGTACACGAATTCCGAAAAAGTAATTGGTAAATACCGGGGTTCGAACCTGCGCACATCGGATTGATATTTCATCGGTCAAACCGCTCGACCACCACGACTCCTTGTACATATATTTATTTATAAATTTATTTCATATATATCAAGATATTAAAAAAAAACAGAACTAACATAGTAACAATGAACAACTTATGTTGTTTCTTGGATAAACCTATGTCGATAAAAAACGCGATAGCGCATATGAACTCAAAATGTTAATTGTGCCCGTCACGTATTCAAAACAATATGCACGTGACTCACTCCGAAAGGGCGGTTGCGTGTACAAATGCACTTTCTAACCCTCCAACGAAACTTGACCCCTGCGCCCCTTTTAGGTCTTTGCTAATTAGATTAAAACGTGCTCGGTTTCAGGACCAAGAGGTCGTGATAAATTGGTTATAAGTTTCTATATAGATTCGTGTGTAATTTATTGTGTGATTCATGATTTGAAAATTTGAATATCTATAAGATTGTGTATAATGTTTATTGATATACATAGGTATATTTACCAGCAGTTAAAAATATTTTTGCAAATAATTTATTACATTTATTATGATTGTATTTGCTTTTAAAAAAACCCGTTCAAGAAAGGCTCGTAATAAATCCAGCATGAAATATCAATACATATTGTAAAACAAAGTCGTCCGCTGCGTCTGTCTGTGTGTCTGGATGTTCGCGATAAACTCAAAAACTACTGAACGGATTGTAATGCGGTCTTTATCAATATATGGTGTAATTCACGGGGAAGGTTTAGTATTATTTGTCAAGGTTTTTTTGTAAATTGGAATCGGAAAAGTCAAGCCGCCTTAAGCGTTTCATGCATATAAGTATATTTTTTTTATTATCAGGGCAAGATAATATCCGCCGGGCCTGCTAGTTCATACTCAAATATTAGGAATTAATTTTGCCCGAAATTATATTGTACGATTAGATCTATACTTTATTTGTTTTTTTTTTCTGGTTTTTCTTTAATTTATTATTAACAGACTTAAAAAACGGAGAAGGTTCTCAATTGGACTGAATTTTCTTAAAGATATTTGTTACCTCAGAACTTTCGACTGAGAGAACCGATTTTAATGATTCTTTTTTTATTTGAAAGCTGGTGCTTCTCGTGTGGTCCAATTTCAATTTGGTCCAGTTCTGACAATGGCATCCATGAGAAAACCATCTCAGTCTAAAATTTACATTAAGTATGTACGCGACAAATGGACGAATAACTCAATATCACGCTATCCGATTTCGATGATTCATTTTTTATTGGAAAGGAAGTACTTCAGGGGTAGTTTGATGACTTCAAATATATTATTAGGTAGCGCTTATACTAATATTTTTTATTTAATTTGATTAATAAAATAGTTTAGTTATTTTTTGTGTATTCGTGCCTTCTTGTTTTCTTAGTGTTTCTTGATATTGAAGTCGGTTAATTTATTTTTTTTGTAAAAAGTTTTTTATTATTTCTATAATTTTCTTTTTAATGAACGTGACTGTGTAAAAAGATTTCTAATGTCTTTAGTACTCAATAAGTTTGACTACATATCGTTAGAGTCTTTATTATAGTTGCTTATTTTAGGTTCATCATAACAAGGTCGTTTTTTTATCTATAAATGCTGCCATTCGATACACTGAGTCAATTATTTTATAATGCCCTGTATAAACATTGTTTGATATCGATTAAGCTACACGGAAGGCGTGGTTTGAGTTTTGTATCGTATTGCAATTTACCTTATGATATAGGCCAGTGGTTCCTAAAGTTGAGTGAGCCGCGCCTCACTTAAGAAAATCTTCCAAATTAGAGACTCATCCGAGAAAAAGGGGTATCAATGACGGTCTGTTCCAATAGAACATTTTAATACTTGAATACAAGAATGTTATTTTTTTTATGAGAAGAATGGGTTAGTTTCCTATTAGTCATTATAGCTTCAGCATATATTTTAGAATTAATTATTTTTAATCTTAATGATCTGACCACGTCCAATTTAATTCGGTATCTAGTTTTAATATTAATCATAGCCAAAAATCCCGATTAACATAGGTAAAGTGTACGAAAACGGAAACGAAGGAAGATTTTCATAGCTTCATTGAGCACAGAAGGATTCTTGTCAACAAATAAGAGCCAACATTTCATTGATTGCTTGCGGTTGAAACTTATTTGCATACAAATATCGTCCGATAAATCAAAGAGTTTTTCGCCTGCTTTCTGCTACGGCGGTCAGTAGTCATCTTTGTGTTAGCTGGTGTATTCGTGTCATCCTACTTTACAGAGCTTATTCGATATTAGCACGCGATGCAACAGAGAGCCACAACCCATACTTTGAGAAATGCTGACATAAGCTATATACTGTTAGAGACTTATCAGAAAAAAATCTGGTAAAAATATAGCTAATAGCTGGTATTTAAAAAAGAGTTGGTATAGTAATATAATTGTTTTCGATTTAATTAGACGGTGCATTATAAATATATAGGGCAATGATGATTCGATTCAATACGATATCGACAATTACAATGTTGGTGACAGTGGCACCAATAATTAACTATTGTTAATAAGTTTTAATAATGATTAGGTTCGTTGGATGAAATTGTAAACTTATATAAAATGTAGATTATTTAAACAAAAAAACATAAATAATAATTATTATTGGAATTATCAACTTACTGTTTTATCATAAGCCTTATAAATAATAGAAAAATAAATGGTCTTGGTCAACGTACGGCCATATTTTTACAAACATTCATTTAGCTTCCATTGCTTATTAGTTTGTTTAGGTGAAATCTTGCAATCTGAATTCGAACCGGCTCCTTTAAAAGTACGACTTTGCAATTTTGCATGTTCGTTCAATCCTGATTACCTCCTGATACCATTTGATTTCGTCCTGATACACGAATAGGAAAGACAAACGAAAATTGTCGCCATACACATTGATAAAATAAATCGATTACACTTTTTAACGCATTTGTATAAAAACTTATTATTAAATATTAATTATTTCTATTATTTCAATAAATTTACTTGACAACGGGATTAGGAATTTAACCGACGAAGTTATGAAGAAATGACAGACTAAATCCCGTTTCATTATATCGATCATAATTGAATTAATAATATATAGGTTAAAAAATAAAAATTATTATGAACAACAATATAATATTTAAAAAGTGACATTGTAATTAGTTCTTGTGAATGCTGATGAACGAAAAAAAAAAAAAACAATTTAATGTACGGTGGGTACCGAAGTTTGTATTATTGTTTACCGGAACAATTTTTGTTTGGTATACCGTACAAGATTCTGAACTGAGGTACGCGTACTAATAAATGTGTACGTCTGAAATTCTGGGAATAGATGTCACTTCTCAAACAGAATCCATTATCCGCTGAAGTATTATGTACTAAAAACAATTATTTCAATCAAACTTAGTACAGATGGCGCGGGACAGCCGAGTGGAGAGCGTTTAAACTCTCCTAAATTGACGGGTCAGACGTAAAATATTTTCCATTTTCCCATAGTAACGTGCAAGTAACAGTTGTCGTTTTATGATACGTTTTCGTCTTTTATTAATATTGATTACTAACTGATACCAACGATTTTATTTGCGTCGATTATTAACTTAACAAAATATTCTATGTCTAGGGGGAAAACGATAAGCGATGTGCTTGCCCCATTTATCAACAGCAAGATAACACAGATCGTTGAACGTGTAGTATTTATAAATATAGCACTTTCTTAAAGCTTTCACAACTTCATATTAAATAAATCTTTTGTAATGATTATTTTTTTTGGGATAAGAATGAAGTGCTTCGATCTAAACACCTATCGAGTAATCTCTGAGTGATGCACGGAAAGCGGCAGAATCCTGACATTTTATTTATACTAGTAACTGTGCCCGCGACTACGTCCGCTTCGAATTTCAATTCTAAACACAGCGATTAATAAAATCATAGATAAAAGGGCGTATCAAAACTCGATATCGACCCTTTGTGAACAATTTTGTTGTTCAAAGCGTGGCGTGGCACTACAATGTCTAGCAGTTGCTCATACTGTGAATGTATAGGCTTATGTATATGTATTTAGGCTTTCGATACACGGTGCGGCACTCAAAACAACAGTCAGCAATACCAAAATCTGTCCAGCAGGTTTTGCGTAAACAGCTCTTCTTTTGTGTTTTCTTATAAATAAGATATACATGTATATAATTGTACATATGTATGGTAAACATGTCCTATGTGTCATACCGGTGTATAATCTATCACTATACCAAATTTCGTAAAAAACCGGCAAGTAATTTTTGCGTGATTCGCGTACAAACGACAGATAGACAGACAAAAATTCTATAAACTACAGAAATGCTTTCTGTTATTGATTCTCAGACATCCCAGAGTATTTTGTCTGAAATATATTTAATGTACAGATGACGTCTCGTTAGCCTTTAAAAAAGATTCATAGATTGTTGTCCGTCCACAATGTCGACTCAGAAATGCTGCTGTTTCCCCTTCATCTGACTTCTTTCAAGATAGATGTCCAGATCACGACGGAATACTTACAAATTGTTACAAACCAACGCGGATGATAGCGATATGCGAGCACTCAGACACTGTGTCACAATCGTTTCAAATAGTATGAAACGTGTGATGTAGGTACGAGACTTTCTAACCCAGTTCATAGAAATATCGATATATGACTGTCCCCTAATTAAATTGCTGGTCGCTTTGTAATTAAATGAATGGCCATCGATACACACGGTTAATAAATAACATAGATGGACTGTGGGAACTTTATCTATATTCAGATTACGATTTACATGTAAATGTTCGAACAGAATCATGATTACAATCTTAACTGCATACTGTTTGTATTATAATTAGTATGAACAGTGTATTTATTTTTCATGTATAGAATTACAATCTAAATTCGCTAGTCAATTCAATAGAAATGTTTTTATATAAAACAGCAAAAATTAAGTACGGTAATATAACTTACGCGTCATTCGAAGTTTTGTTAGACAAAACTATGTCTACTATTGTAAACTACTATTTTAATAAGAAAATATATGATTTTTTTTCTGTTTGCTTGTAATGGATAAACTCAAAAAATACTCGAAACGGTCTTAAAAACCCCCTCATCTATAGAAAGATACATTATCAACGAGTAATAGTAGACTGTATTTATTTTAAATCTACATTAACGCGAACAAAGCTACGGACTTAAAGCCACTACAGGGCCTTATACCTCTTCCCGCAGCAAGGTATGGGCATAATCACCACGCAAGTCCACGAAGTATTGGTGATTTCGAGTTCTGTATTTTTCCCTCATACAATGGTACAATTAGAATCTTTCTCAAGTTCAGGTTACCTCACGATGTTTTCCTTCACCGATTGCCAATAGTGTTACCAAAGGAAACGAGAAAAAATTGTGGATACATGCCGGGGTTCGAACCTGACCATATCGGATCGATATTCCACCGGTCAAATTACTAGACCACCACGATTTCTGAGATGGTAAACATGCTAACACTAGGGATACTAGGAATCCTCAATATTAAACAATGGTAATTAATAATATGTGTATAGTAAATAGTATAAATATGTGTGTAAATAATAATTAAGTAGCTACTGAACCATCAGGAGGTTAGGGCTTTCGGACACCGCCGCGATCCGTAGATTTGAATTCTTGCGGTAAGTTAAGATTTTGGTGGAGGAAAACATCGTGATAAGGCTTTTCCCAAGACCCCGACTAACTATAACACTCAAGCTTAAAAATCGATCGCCAAGCATCTATTTACCATCTCAGAAGTCGTGGTGGTCTAGTGGTTTCGATAGGTGGAATATCGATCCGATGTCCGCAGGTTTGAACCGCCGACATGTACCAACAAGTTTTTTGGAATTCGCGTACATTTACCAAATTCAAATTGGTACCACTATCTGTTGACGGTGAACTTGAGAAATGTTCTTGTAGTATAATCGTATGGGGGAAAAAATATTAAACTGTGAATTCTGCAGAGTTTGAAATCGCCAATACGTCGTATATTGGTGATTAAGGACATACCTTCTTTCGAGTAGAGGCCTATGGCTCTGCAATGAGTCTCTTACAGACTGATGAAGATGACCATCTCAGACAACGTCAAGATTTAACACCAGCTGAGACTGTGTTCGAACGTTAAAACCTATTATATATGAAAAAAGGTCATCAATCTTCTATAATATAAAAATGAATGGCTAAATGTGTTGCTAAGCGCAAATCTTGAGAACAGCTGAACCGATTTCGCTAATTCTTTTTTTAGAATATTCCTTGAAGTACGAGGATGGATCTTACGGTGAGAAAAATAAAAAAAAAAATGCCTGAAAAAGTCTAAAAACAACACTTTCCTATACTCCCATACAAACGATTCGTAATAATACTTAAAACTCAATTTGAACTTTAATACTATAGCATAAAGTTTAAGTGTTAGTGAAGAGGTTCCGGGAAGACAAAACAATTGAGTGACGTTAGTGTCGTACAAATATTAATGTGAATATTTAAACGATGGTCCCGAATAGCAGAATAAGTATTAAAAAAAATAATTAAAGAATCAACTGTTAGGCGGTACGAAGTTCGCCGGGGTCAGCTAGTATTAAATAAAAATAAGAATCATTTTCATAATGTAATTTCAAAATCTATTAAATATCTACTCTAAATTAAAAACATTAAAACATTCAACATTATAATTACAAGTAAATTTTGAGATAGAAGAGGACTTTCTAATAAGATCATAGTTATACAGATCATAAACGTATTACCTTAAGAGTTCTATAATACAATTTCTTACGGAACGGACAAGCGATTAGGTGTAGGTGTAGGTGGTAAAGCTACGCTGAAGCTATTACTGGTTTCAGCATGAATGGGTCAGCTCGCCCGGGGTAGTACCACCCTCTCACAGAAAACCGACGTGAAGTAACAGTGCTTGCACTGTTGCGTTTCGTTCGCTCAGTGAGAGCGCCGGAGGCCCACATATTTAAAAGGCCGGTAACGCACTTGCAACTCCCCTGGTGTTGCTAGTGTCTATGGACGGCGGTGATCACTTACTATTAGGTGACCCACCTTTTCGTTTGCCCCCTATAATATAAAAAAGAAAATATATATTCCTTTTTTTAACTAAAATTAAATTTAAAAAATTAAAACTTAATTATATTAACAATACGAACATAATAACATTTTAAAGAGATCTAGCTTGAAATTTTCATTAGTTTCTTATATAGTGTAAATGGTATATAGGTTATAGTTTATATATGATGGTGATGCTAAATCCCGTCAGGCACACTATTAGTATTTACATATTTAATGTAGACATTACATATTACCGTAGGTGGTGTACCTGTCGTATCTACAAATGTTTTGAAAAAGAATTTTTATAATTCTACCCATACTCACTATTTTAAATTACTTTAATACAATTACAAAAACGCATGCGGAGCCCCGGGAAATCAGCTAATAATGTATAATATTCTGCTCATAAATTAATTTCCACTGTTGCAGAATACACCATGTATCTTAATTATTGGATTATATCGATGGTTTTAACATTTACGATCGCCCAAGGGCAAAGCAATGGTAAGTTGACAAGAAATATCAATACTGTAGTTAACATATTTTGCCTCAGTAATTATAGGGGTCTGGTATCACTAATTTTGTAGAACTTCATAGTTCATAAAATATTATTTAGTCAACGAAATGGGAACATTAAAAAAAAACAATTGAAACACAGCAGTATACTATACGAATTGGATGCAACGATAAAATGAGTGAAATTTTGTTAAACCAAATATAAAATAAAATTTACAACAATTAATATCAATGGTGATAAAGCATAGACTATAAAGATTGAACTTTACGTTTGAAGTAACTGATATACTAAGGTTATCTGTGATTAGCTGCCTACTTAGGTATGTCCAGTTTCAAAGAAGTCAACCGTCAAATACGAATTAGCTGGGCAACATTCTTCAAACGATAATTTTTAACAAATATGTGTTGCTAGTGATGACGTATAGTATAGACATGCGATCTCTGGCTATGAAACTCATTATAAAAAAGCTCTAAGGTCACTCAAAGAGCAATGGAAAGAGCTATTATAGGAATTCCTCAGCGCTTTCGAATCACAAACAACTGAAGCAATAGAGATTGGTAGAGATTCGGGGAGCCGAATTATCAGTTAAAGTTGCAGTTTGGCGAGGTATATTGCTCATTCAACAGGCAGGTGATGGTACCCAAGAATTCTCATGTGGTAACTGCACACCGCATAACGTTACGTGTGTAGACACGTCAGCTGGTTCATCGAGGGACTGGTAAAGGCAGCAACCTTTTAGATGCATCGTGGCGATTTTTAAGAGAGGCCTATGTTTAGCAGTGAACATTTTTTGACTGAATAAATCATTGGGTAAACATATAGCGACAAATTATTTTTCTGGAGATGCTTAAAGGCAGATTTTTAAAGATAAATAGCCGTGTAGCTTCGTCGGTGCTATCATCCGATGTACTTGCCAAGTTTTGTTTTAGCTTCACTGACATAAGCGAGATGTCCATTTCAAAATACCCCCGCATTCACCTTATTTCTCGATCTGTAATTTAGGAGAACGTTAGTATACCTTCAAAATCGATCCTATGAATTGAATTTTAAAGACATAATTGCCTTTTTAATTCCTCAGCGGTGGTCCTTCGTGCGATTAAGGGTGAAGACGCTCGTTTGCCTTGTGGTCAAGGAAAGGTGTTCCTGGATGGACCTGATTCCTTCGTGCTGTGGATAAAAAATGACCGGGAATTCCTCTACCGTTATCCTACTGAAGGGTGCGTGAAATTGATCACTGTAACTATTATACTATGATTCGATTTATTAATAAATGAATGCATGGATAATAATAACGAAATCTCAAATTATGGGATCTAAGGTCAACAATTACATGAAGTAGGAAACAACTAGGATTTATTTAAATATATTGCTCTGAGTAATTTGTCTAACATAGACTATTTATCTAATAGACGCTTAAATATCTGTCTTCTTATATTACAATAATTCTGTTATCTAAGAGGGATTGGAAGAGGTTAAAGATTCATAGAAAAAATGCAATCGTATAATTTAGAATGTGAGAGAAAAAGAGATGCTACTAATTTTTTGAAAGATCTCGGAATAATAAAAAAACATGAATTTGGTATAAAATATTTCACTTTTTTTATTCTATTATTAGAACATTTTCTATGAGATTATATGGTATTGTTCTAAAATCGTGAAGTATGAATGGCTTCATCACGCTATCGTTATAATTTATTGACTATTTTGATATTATTAATTAAAATATCTTAACGAACGAGTTTTCATCGGGCATTGGTCTGAATTCATTCCATATTTCCTGGAAATTATCATAATTATAACTGAGTCAACAATCTGATTAATTGTCAGGAAAATGTCACTTTTTATAAGTCTTTCGGAATAAGAGGTCGATGGTAAGATTTAGTATAGTGTCATGACTGTCAACGATATACAGAAAAAGACTATGCTAAGAGTGTTAATCACTTGACACAAACTAAGAAGTCCCACGCAGGGTTGACGTCAGGCAGACGGCCGTCGCTATACATTAAGCCGAATGTTAATTCACAACTTGGGAGAAGAAATAATTTGTGTTAACCCTACTCAAATGGGACAAGAACAAGACAGAACCTAACGATAATAAGTATTATTAATGTTACAGGACAAACGTATTCGAAAGCTTGTCATTTAGTACGGCCTGCTCGACCAGTGATTGTCCCGACGATAACACCTCTCTCTTTATAAAGCATGTAAATGAGAAAGACGAAGGTATATACAATTGTCGTATACACTATCAGGCGTCACCGTCGGTTGATTACACCATTGATTTGAAACTTGTGGGTGAGTTTGACAATTTTTTATAATTATTTATATTTATAACTCCTAATATTCACAGCCCCATACACTATCACTAGCTTTAGCCCGCGGCTTTGTTCGCGTTAATATCAATTTGACCTATCGCACGATAATTTTAGTGATGTGGCTCGTAATACAAAAATATGGAGACTCTCCAGAACTATCTTTATGCGCGTGCTAGTGTTGCGGAATGCGTTACCCGGTACAGTTTTCCCCCAGGGTTATAACATGGGCCTTCACAAAAAGGGATTAAAACACGCTCTTTAAGGTCGATAACAAAACAGTGTCTTCTTTTACCTTCTTTTACCACTAGATGGGCCGTCTGCCTGTATGATGCCCTTTGGTTGAAATGAAAAAAAAAAGCAGACACGCCGACATCGCCACGATTGTAGCTCACAGGAAATTAAAGGGGACGAGTCATATATGCCCCAAGATTTATGACAGATGTGGCAAAACATTACTAGAGTCACAGGACTGGTCAAACGTGGTCAGGTTTCTAGTAAGACGTGCACAGTGAAGGAAGAATTTGGGTGAGATCTGCCTTAAATAGGTGAAAGGGCGTGCAATAAGCTCAACTTAAGCCGGAGTATAAAATCTCAGCTTCATCAACCCTGACGAAGATATGTTTCACTGTCTTTGTAATATCATTTGTGATACTTATTATCAGATGGCCCATCACTACTTTGCCTAAAGGCCCAAAAGAACATAAAACGTATTACATTTTGTTCATTACATGTCTTAATTTACTTTGTCTAACCCCGAGTGTTGATTACGCTGACGAATAAAATGGGGTCGATAATAACAAAAACGACTGGAGCCCTAAACGGTAAATGTATGGGAATCGAGGGGTAGAAATGCAATCAGTTAATGAACTCGTGTATAACCATATTGCGTATATTTTCCCTTCAGTAGTCTTGTTTGCACGGGCCATGTTTGATTAAAACAAAAAGAAACATACAAATATCGCTGTTGTCGATTTGAAGTCCGTAGATTCAAATCTGGCCATGTTGGTGCGATTTTTTTCCTATTTTTATATATAGCTTTATCCACGTAACCTTTAACGGTTTTACCAATTTTAAGTTACCTCACTTAAATTTTACTATCACAACTTACCCTCCACGGAAAAGCGTAATTATATGTAGCACCGATAATAAGTTTTCGTTCTAACAAAATCTGTTCAGCAGTTTCAGAAATTAGTCCAGGCAAATGACTGGCTATTGAATTTTAGTTTATATGTAGGTAAATTATACATTTCTAATTATAATATATAGATAGATATATCTGAGTAAACTGAGCGTATTAATTCTGATTCATATGTTTCTTGAATACTTTAATATTGTCCAACATCAAAAACTTCGAATATCTCATCATCATCATCATCATTCATTGTAGAATCACCTGGCGTACCAGAAATAACTACGGACAAAGGAGAATTGATTACTCGAGGCGTCATTGGACCTTTTGGTTTGGGTTCCAATGTAACACTTAACTGCGGAATCGAGATTGGTAAGTTATTGTTATTTTATCTTTGACTTCTAACATAAATTTACATGGAATCGCCTCAGTTACGCCGACGTACAACCTTCAAATAAAAGCTGTGACGGAATTATCATCAGTATTATAGTGGTCGGCTTTAGAGGATCGTAGTATTCTTCTTCCACGAGGACTGATATAAAAGAAGTAGTTGGAGCGGCTCGAATCCCAAGCGCAAGGCATAGGGAAATACGGAAATCTTTAGAGGAGTCCTTTGTCGCAGGGGAAGCTGTAACCGTAAAAACTGGATGCCGATAATATAAATAGACATACATATTCTTATTTACATTATAATGTTGATTTAGATTATTTATATTTGATGGTAATTATTGCGTACAAAGATCCTACCATCCTATTTGTTTACTGGTTATACATCGAATAATCTTACAACACGAAAAACTGCGATTTAGTATCTGCTGAGTTTGTGTTCTAACTATAACTTGTTTATTACGTACATATTACTGTTGGATCACAATATCATCTGATATAAATTGATATCAACTATTTGTTGTGAATCGGCGTGTCGAGTAAAAGTTTGTGGCAATTTCCGATGCAAAACGTGTGTTGAACAAGGGCACTGGAGGGGCTGGTGGGACCGTGTAAATAGGTCCCACCAGGAGGGATGCGGTGAAAAATAGTGTAGGAATAATCCTAGGCTCGTAAGAACCAATGAATGTGTGTGAACGATAGGGGTTGTAAGAAGCACTTATTTCACTTACCGAATCGTCCCCTGGTGCCTCGAAGTCGATGGCCACTGGATCGTCCACGTACAGATTGTCAGCGGGTTATTTTTTTATATATATGTTGTCTTACGGCGAAAGATGCGGTGATTGTTTCACAATAAAACAAGGCGTGTTATTTATATGATATATATGGCGGAGATGTATTCGTTATTGTGAAAAAAGTACGCATCGGTCAAAAGTGACAAACGTTACCCCCGTATCGAAATATGGTTTTTAATTGAAACTTCATGGTGGAGCATCCGCCTCACCAGGCACATATTTTGGAGGTTGGTGTCCTTATTATTATTTCGCCATATCGAAGACGTCACTACCGTTATCATTTTTAATAATTTCGATGTGTGTTGATTACGTGTTGTTTGCACTTACCCTATAATTATGTATTTTAAGACAGCAAAGTGATATTAGAATTGGTCAGGAGTAACAAATATCAGGTCGTGTCCACAACGAAATCTTTGCGAAGCCACGACAATGTTGCTTCTTCAAAATGTTCCTACGAGTTAGTTTATACGGAGGTGTACATATTTCTTATTTATATGAAAATAGGTACATAGTTTGAATTAGGTATTTTAAAGCCGATATTATTTCCGAATCTATTCGAAAAGTTCACGTTCACGTGAAATTTCGTGTGCGAAGATTAGTGACTAAAAACACAGATACGTACTTAGTTATATTGGTATTTACCATCTGCGATTTAGTCGTGCCTCAAGTTTTGTGATTGTATTTACGTTCAACGGTAAATCGGAATTGATACATTTCACTACTTCCATTTGATGAACAAATGTGAAATTAATTTAATATGTTGCTTGTTACTGACTTCGCAACTGATACGCTTTACTAATTTAGTACATGGACAAACTTAAGGTATATATACTACTAACTTGCGAAGTTTCGTTCCGAACTTAATTTCCGAGATCGCAAGGTCTCCTATAAATCACAAGTATTGAGAATCCAACTACTCATTAGATTGTACTAAGTGTACATATATGTTATATAAAATGTTTTTATTTTTTACTAAGAAAGAAAACTACA
This sequence comes from Antheraea assamensis, assembly GCA_035772565.1. Lineage (NCBI taxonomy): Eukaryota > Metazoa > Arthropoda > Insecta > Lepidoptera > Saturniidae > Antheraea > Antheraea assamensis. Next base: position 1,660,304 of record JAQQSE010000010.1, on the reverse strand, counting down.
TATGACATGGGTTTGTTTTTATTTTTAATTAAAATTATATGAAAATAAAATTATTCTCATTACAATATATAAATTTCTTGGTTTTTGTCAAACTGTATATGCAACAATTTTATAATGTTCGGATGAGTAGTTACATTCGCATTTTTTTTTTTCGAACTGACATACACTGTTGGCACTTTGGCCTCTCGAGATTCAACGGACTAAAATTTACTACATTAGTAAAGATTATCTTTACTATTATTTGATCGAATTTGATTGCACATTTTAGCTTAAGCTTTTTTTTTTTAAATAATACATTATAAAGTGTATTACCGTCAACGGCGACCGCAACCGTGTTACTACCGTGAAAAATGTTTTAATATGGTATTTATTTCACATCTGTGCAGCAGAACCTGATACTCTTTTGTTCTGGCGGAGAAATGGAGTCACTCTGGAGAATGTAAATATCAGAAAGCGTGAGGACGTAAAGGGCGCTTTGATAAAAATAATAAACATGACGAGAGACGAACAGGGAGCTCGTTACGAATGTGTCGTACAGAACTCTGACGTTTCTAGACCTCTTGTCAACGGTTTTGTCGTCAAAATGTACCGTAAGTTCAGATTTAACAAAAAAATTATGTTATAAAACAATTTTTAATGTGAAAACTTCTTTAGTCACATTATGATTTGAAACTAGATGAAACGTTATTAAAAGAACCAAAAAGAGAATGAGATAGAATACTTTATACAGTGTTTCCTATGTTAGTTTCGTCATTTAATATTGCCATACCTATTTGCTCTGATTCGAGCGTTGTACGAGTGTTTGTGTGTAGGCGCACCTAAGTATTACGAAGCCTTGGCAATAGGCATCATAACCAGCGTGGTATATTGTTCATGTGTACCGTTTACATGAATATTTTATAATTTTTTGAAAGTTTCATCTCTACCGCTTGTAAACTGCGTACATCTGTTCGATATATATATTTTTATCTTATACTTTATACACTTTAACGTTTAACTACAATCCCGTGTGGTATTAAGTGCCGATGTGGCCTGAGATGGTAACACGCTAAGCCTAAATGGGAACCGGGTACATCTGAAGGAACATTTCTGTAGATAGCTGCTTGGTGAGCGTTTCTCAACCTAGTGCTTACCAGCCAGATGAACATTAGAAAAAGCCCTATCTTATTATTATCTGCCTATCACCAATTTATCCAAAAGCTGGGACACTACCCTATATTAAACACTTTTATCATTGTAGGTATTAGTGTTTGTTTGTGTAAGTTGGCAAATATGCTAGTTTTACAGGGTTGGCTCTCAAGTCCACATTCCGGAACATACATTTAGATGCTTGGCGACAAGTTTTCAACTAGAGAGTGGTAACCGGCAAGGCGATTATTGAAAAATACTATCGCGCTATAGTTTCGTCACGATCTTTCTCTTCACCGAAAACTCCAATTCATTTAAGAGAAACGATCCAACGTCAAAAGACGCAGTGATCCACCATCGCTTAAAAAATTTGGCTTTAACGCTTTTAATAATGATGTCACATTTTAGTTCCGCCGTTGCTTGTAGAAATACGTTTGAACGACAATTATAACTTCGAAGCTGGCCAGCCTCGGGTAGTGGACTGTGTGGTAGTGGGATGTATACCGCCACCTTTAATCACATGGCATCTCGGTAATAACATGTTAAGGTCCAACGTCCACAAGGTAAAGTTTAACAATGTATGAAATAGCAAGTAATTCTGGTACAAAAATATAACGCAATTTATGTCATGTAAAATCTGTAGCAATCCAACTAGTAGTGCCCCATCATCAAACTGAAGATTGTAGTGAAATATGGCTCGTTTATTGCAGTGTTGCGTTTTTATGGTACGATTACCAGAAAGACCGAGGCTGCAGTCTGCTGATAAATGAGCTATAGACTATAGGTATACGTGGGTATAGAATGTCGGGTATAAATGCTTTCCAAAGCCATCGTCTTCGACGACCGTGAATTTTTGCAACACTTGATGACCTCATTCAAATATAAACACACTCACATAATCCACCACTTATTCCTGAGTTGGACCCTGTGATAGATAACCTTTTCGCGATCTAACATCATAGTAGGCAAGTTTTGCTTTACTGAATAATTCATGTACACCTGGTGCCCAAATATGGCGATAGATCAGATCCAGTAAACTACAGGCTTATGGTTTTTCCAAGAAATTAAATTTTAATTACTTGTAATTTTTTTTTGATTTGTTAAAACATTGAGAATATTTTTATTTTCGCATCAATCGAGGAACGGCATAAGCTTTTCGTGTACAAAGTTTCATATGAATCGGTGAAATTATTTTGAAATAAATACAAACAGATGAACCGATAAAAATTGTTTATAAGTAAAAATGGTAATTGTACAGATAGAATTATTGATTGTTTGTATAAATACGTCGTTGAAGGCATTAATAAAAAAGTATTGTTTCAGGAACTTCACGACGGAAACTACACTGTGTCATCGTTGACCCTTGCGCCATCTTTCCGTGATTCGAATCGACAGTTGGTTTGCCGCGCCCATAATTCGCTTATGCCTGAAGATGTATTCCAAGATAACGTCACGCTTAGCGTTGGATGTAAGTTATTCAAATCATTCGTATACCACATTTATATATATACATCTAACATAATGAATACTTTAAAAGATTCCTTATGTGACTTTCTTCCAAAAATACAGTATTTACAAATATACAAATAAATGGCTGTCTGACTCTTGGTGAGATCAGGAGGATTCTGTATTTTTGAAGTGAAACTTTGTACTTTGAAATTTTGACCTTTTTGTGTGACGAAAAGTGGTGGAGGTAAACACTGTGTCGGGTAGAGTGTTGAAAATACCGGTTCACGGCACAGGTTAAGCAACGTCAGGCGCGGCCAGTACTTCGATGGGTGACAACCTGGGAACACCGCGTGATGTTGGCTCTTTGTTCTACCTTTTATAATGAAGTTTTTATTTCATTTTCGTGTGGTCATAAGTAACATACACACGTTTTTATTCAAAATCTAATGTTGTTTTTCGATTTGAAACCAAATGTGTATACACGATTTTGGTAAGATTTTTAGGACTTATTCTGAAAGCTTCGAAATTATTATTTCCCACTCGAGATTGAGAATTATAATCTTCAATCGAAAGAAAACATTATCTATATAAATAAAATGATGCAGGTCTGCCTATATATATGTCTGCATAATATAAAAACTACGGGATAAATTTCGATTAAGTTTTTTTTTTTAGTTTCAATTCTCTAATATTCGGTCCTTACCATTCAAAAATTATCACGATATGTTCAGTTAAGAACAAGTTATTAAGATTTTAAGAAAGTATGATTTTTGTGAGTACTATCGTTCACCGTTCTATTTTCTGGTCATGAAGAAGTGGTACAAAGAGTGTGGTGCGCATGCGTAGGAAAACATAAACAAAATCAAAGTCAACGTGTGAGATCATACATAAAATTGTATTTAGATCGTCCCGTGTGCGCCAGTCCTCGAGATATGTCGATTGGCATCGTGGAAGGTGAAGCAGAATCGGTGACATGCACGGTGGAAGCTTCTCCGGCACCGGTACAATTCAGTTGGACTTTCTCTGACTCGAGGACCTTGTATACCAGTGTACAGGTACTTCTAGACTCACGTACTTTTAATTCATTTATAATTTAAACCAGCGGCGGATTTATAAATAGGCTTCATACTAGAATTATTACAGCTTAAGAAGCATTAAGATAGTAAGTACCTTCTGCCTAATGTCAATAGTGAATTTCTTTGGCCACTCTGAATATAGCCGATATTCAAACATTTGCATAATACAGTAAAGAATGTTTTTTTTTCGAACTGACTACATACACTGTTGGCTTGTTAAGACAGCTACAGTTTCACCGGACTACCAAAGTTGAAATATTATTCTAGGAATGTATAATTACCATTTATTTATCGTTAAGTTGTCTCGATGTTATACATATAATATAACACATATTTATAGCTAAAACTTGTGTTCAGCGCGACTATACTATATAAAGTGGTTAAAAAAAAAATTGTCGAAGGTCTGTACAATATTGTGTAGTCAAGTATATATAGTATTTGGTGGAACGTGACAACTAAGTATAACTCTACACTGATATAGTTATATTAGAGTAATATTCTAACGATATTTAATTACCCGTTGGCGACTTTAAGTAATGCATTATATTTAGATATATTTTTGTTTATCATAAATGTTTAATTAAACGAATTTTCATTTAGTCGCGCTGTAAACGTTACTTTCCAAATTACGTTGTATTATAAAAATCGACTAAAATGAGCGTAGATGCAAAATAATTATTTTTTTGACATCGTTTATAAAAAAACACAAAAGAAAACTGTACACTAAATATGATGACCATCTTTATGTAAAAGAAAAAGTCTGTCAAAAATTCGAAGCACTTGGCTGCAGTTTGAGTCTCGGTCGATGTCATATTGTTCAGACTTAACCTTACTATTAAAGAGTAAGTGAGATAGATACACTAAACTATATGTACATTTTTATTTAGAATAAAAATTATTCTGTAAAGCTAAATACGAAATAAACGCATCAGTTACATTCATTAAAGTAAATAACTTAGCGGATTTTTTAAATAAATTGATAACTGTACTAAATAGACAGCATTTTATTGATTGTAAAGGTGACATTATCATAACATTGAGAATCTCCCTTCCTATATACGTGTTTGTAATTTGGTAAATATATTTTTATTGAGAAACTAAGCATCTAGTGAAATATACATTAGCTTACCTAATAAATGACGTGTTTCTCAACAGAAAATCGTCGGCCATAACAACCGGTACTCCTCATCGCTTATATGGGTACCGCAGGCGGGAGACATCGGGGAGCTTCTCTGCCGTGCCATAAACACTATAGGCGAACAGAAACAGCCCTGCGTCTATACCGTTACAAAGGGTGGGCCACCAGCCACTCCAGATTGTTCGATGTCAAAGTCACAGCTCAATATCATCCGAGTTCAGTGTAAGAAGAGTGAGTATTTAACAAACGTTGTGAAACTCTAAGGCTTTCGAACATTTAAATAAATTATGTTCTTGTTGTATCGAAAAAAAGTAAAAATCTCGCTTTATATACAAATAGTGCATTCTTTCTTCTGATCCGCGCACTGTAGGTGGTTGAGCTACGCTGAAGCTATTACTGGTTTCGGCATGAATGTGTCGGCTCGCCCGACGCCCGGGGTAGTACCACCCGACACACAGAAACCAGACGTGAAGTAACAGTGCGTCCTCACTGTTGCGTTTCGTTCGGCCAGTGAGAGCGCCGGAGGCCCACATATTTAAAAGGCCGGCAACGCACTTGCGATTCCTCTGGTGTCTATGGATGGCGGTGATCACTTACCATCAGGTGACCCACCTGTTCGTTTGCCCCCTATAATACAAAAAAAAAACTAAAATTTTTGCATCACATGAAACATCAACTTTTTGTAAACAGCATAATATACACGCGTAAATGGAATTTTTTAAAAGTCACGCGATGCATACAAGTTGTGCATTCTATCTTCTGATCTGCGCGAAAATATTTTTCAACATCATATGAAACAGCTCCTTTTTAAGAAATCATAATATACACATTAGCGGTCTTCACAACCTCCTACCGTAGTGGATTTATTAAAATCGAACGATATTTTATTCACAAATGTAACCATAAAAACATTTACCCACAGCGTGGGACGGCGGACGTCCCCAGACCATCCATCTAGAACTACTGAACGGTGTCGGTAGGCTATTGCAAAACGTGTCCGACAGTGCTGGTAATTTTCGCGTACCCAACGTCCAAGAACAATACAACATAACGGCCGTCGTCTACGCGAGCAATGAACGCGGAAAGAGCGCGCCGATGGTAGCACAGCTGCTGACAAAGAAACCTCTACAACAACAAGGTCAGTTTACAAATTAGAACTTTATTATACAGTATTCCCTCGTGAGAAATCTCAAGGTCATTCAAACGTCAATGGAAAGAGCCATATGATCGAAAGCTGTAATGAGGTGGTTCGCTAAAGAACCCAAGTTACATTTGATTTAAGTGGCAATGCGTGAGACATATTCTCATAGAACAGATTACTGATGATATCGACGAGTTGTCATGCGGTGATCATTACAGAATCGATGGACCTCCCATAAGGTCAACTGAGAAACTGGTGAAAGTTGCGAGAATCCTGCAACTGGTCGTTATATCGATCGTTGAATTGATGCATGATAATGACATTCTTAATTTAAAAATGAATCGTTCAATAGTTCTACTGAAATATAATGAAATAAAATTTACTTGAAAATAACTCGAAAGCTTCGGGATATAATTTCCTCACATAGTTGTTGTAACTTAGAACTTTTGTAAAGGTTTTAAAATCTACTATTTATTACATTTAACTTTAGTCACATTGAGGTAACTTTCATCAGTGTTTATAAATGCTCATGTTGGTAAGTTTAAACCATTTAAACAACACCACAACACACGAACTATCAAAAGAGTTGTGTAAAAATATTTTTCAGTTTCCGTACCAACCCTATATATTATAACTGAATTAATATACGTAGAAACAGAATAAACATAACAAATTTAGTTGTAGTACAATCGTATAAGCATATTGTTTTTTTAGTTTTAATCTTACTACTTATGTCGCCGTGAACGAGTTGAGGTGGAGCTATGTAATTCAAACAAATCACGTATATATTTATTGATTGACCAATCGTATTAGCGTCATTATCGACAAACGACCACCTAGTTGATGATGTAGGATGATTCTGTGTACACCTAGATGGTGCAGGCATAATATATTTTCATTCTTCGTATTGTGACATGAGATTCATGTTACTTTTTAGGATCTATTTATTTGTGTGTTAATATGTCTCAACGGTCATTCTCATCACCTTTAAAGACTTATACAGACACTATTGCGAATCAATCACCAAAGAATTGCTATTTTACATCAAGATTCTTTGAACATTACAGTGTTTGGACGTACTACCGAACGACACTGGAGCACTTGGTTAGAATTAACAGTAGGTCTTCTGGGCGGTCTATTCATGCTTGTTATGATTATAAAATGCATTGTGGATTATCACAAATCAGGACGAAACGGTAGCGACAATACTAACGTAATCCTACCAAATGACGGTGAGTTTATAATCACGTGATGGTAATTTGCACATCTAGATAGTTTTAGACAATGAATGCATACAGACTTAAGTAAAAATAGTTTTGCGTCACTATTTTCGCTTCCAAGGTGCACCACTGTTTTGCTAGAAAGGTATATTTTATAGTATAATATAGTATATATTATAGTAATGTCAGTGATGAGGGTAACTTATTTGTTCTTTATGAGAGTGTGTTTCGAGAAATCGTAAGTTGATTAATTGAAGTAAAACTGTTTGGTATTCTAATTCATATTTTGTTAGCTTTTATTATACATCTTAAAAGCTAACATATGTATATATATATTTGAAATGTGAGTACAGTAATCATTTTCATTATATACAAACTCAATCTATACCATGATAGAACTCGAGACTTTTTATTACGACAACGAATGAGTTAATTCATATCACGTCGTAACATCACACGATGATTAATTAACAAGATACACTTGTGCATAGTAAAATAGGTTTTTTCAGATTTACCGTAACTCCTATACTTTATACGTTACCTTACCTTTGCATGGCTTACATAATGGCGTATATTAGCAAGTAGCAAGTGAGTTATCCATCGATATAGTTACACACTCCTGCTGGGATTTCTTGATCACCGTTGCCTACTGAATTTCTAAGAAGACGGTTGATTGTGTTCTGTTTATTTCCCGTTATCATCCACCGGCACCTTCAAACGAATTACTAAATCTTCGTCAAACGTGTACGGTTCTAATTAGTGCAAAAAGAAAAAAATTGATGCAGTAGTGTCGGATATCTTCTTTTTTCTGTAAAGAAACAAATTTTATTTCTTTATAACTGTTTTAATACTCAGATAAATTTGATTAACTTGCTTAACCATTAATTACTTTCCTTACTTAATTTGAACACACTACGGAAACTACTGGTCATATTTTAAAAATTCAGTAATATATTATTTTATTTCTGAAACGGAACTCTTTTGTATTCCAACAAAACAGACTAAAGAGTTCGGACCTCATACTACAGCTGTGAAATAGACAAATTTCTGAACGCACCTATAAATATTTGACAAACAAATGAGTTATGATTTTGATTTCTAAAATAACAAAAGACATCAAATGTTTCATAGCTAGGAACATTTTGTGTGTGAAAATTAAATTGTTTTTTTTTTCAGTATTTTCCTTTACTTATTATTTATGTTTCTCATTGTTGAAACTTTCCCGAAACGTCCACAAATATTTAAAGATCAAAATTAGCCAAATCGGTCTAACTATTCTCGAATTTTAGCGAGACAAACTAACACCAATTTATTTATATATATATTATATGAATAATAAATTACTTTATTGACTTTCTTTGTATAACAACCTTTACTCGATTTTGTACCTTATTGCAATTTTAAACAATGACAATATAATGTAATGTGACTTCGTGAGTAGCCTGATGTGCTCTCTCACTCACACACACTTATTGGTTGCTGCATAATTATTGCATTTTGACACTTTGTAAAAAATCTGTTATTTTATAGATATTGTTTTGTTAAAAATGCTACGCTCATAAAACGTATTGTATGTTTTGAATACTTTCATAGAATGTTTTATTTTAGTATTGGATTTTATTCATTTTGCATGCGTGTCATGTATCGCTTCACGTCATATTCTTTCATCGTATACCATGTTCATATAAATTAAAGGCCTTTTCCACCGGGAACCAGATTTCACAAGAGAGGAGCGGATAATAGGTACAACGAACATCACAGTCAATCAAGTGGCTCCTTGTCAGAATGTAAGTATTGCGATTGCTATTCATAACATGTCCATACACAATTCCTATTCATTTATTTATGTACCGCAGAAAAAAAAAACTACATATTTTCATAACAAAAAAAACTCTTCCATAGAAACCATTGCATAGTCTCGCTTATAAATGTTTTTTATATAAATGTCGTAAACTATTGGTATGTGACAGTAGAATTTAAAAAGTAAATCCACTTTTTAAGTAAGTCAAATAGATTTTAGAGTATATTGATTTTTCATTATTTTTTGACATTATAAGCTCTATAACCCTTTTCCCGATTTTAAGTTACATTTACTCTTCTCTCTCTGTTATAATTACTGCTTAACCCCTCTTGATTCGCCTCATGATATTTAGTCCAGATAACCATGAAAAGTGATTCATCTCTCTTTGATTCATCTCTTTTCGATATGAGTAAGAATAAAAAAAAGACACGTCATTTATCTGTGTAAATGTGAAAGTACAAATACATCTTAATTATCATTGTAATTCATGCAGCGAATACTCATTTTTAATGGTTCACAATTTGTGGTGCATTGTGCAAGGTAAGTTACCCAGTCTTTGAACCGAATAAAAATAAACAATACCGAAAAAGAAATTCAATATCTTTACGTTATACATTTTAGAAGCGAAGGCCCCTTGTTATATGCTTTTATTTTACTGGAAACCGATCAGGTGCGAATCGGGTATCGTTAGTAAAGATCCCTTGATATAATAGAAACGCTTCCGGCATCGGTAGTCAGAACAGTTTCCTAAATAACAGTTAGCGAGTTTACGCTTTAAGATTTTCACCAAAACAACAAGTTTGTTACAATTGTGTTTTTATCTGTACATCCTATTTAATTTCATAGTTATTATATTCTTATACTTTAAAACGAAAAGAAAGAAGATATAAAGATTCAAGAGGTTAAAAAAAAATGTTAAAATTAATATGCGTTTATAAACAGCGTGGTTTACGTGGTGGGCGATGGGTGCAGATGTCCGGTGCGTTTACAACTCCGAACGTTGTTCGGTATTGTGAACATATGGGCACGAACAATGAAATTACAATAAAAATTAAATACATCGACCAATATCATACATTCGTTACTCACTGAATGGTTTCAGGGGAAATAAATTATTGAAAAATAAATTTTATTATATTGACACTTGTATTGCAATTCGAAGAATTGGTAATGGCACACGATCCTCAGGGATTATTTTACTATTAACTGGCTTCAATTACAATTTGAATCCTTTTTACGCTACATAAAGCCTACGCAAACTTATTCCTCTGTTTTATCCTTGGCCAATGACACCAGAACAAATATTTCTGTATTACACAATAGGGTGGTTGTTTTGAACGACTATATAGCAGAAAGTGCCTCCGAGTTATAGAAATAAAAAAAAAATACAATCAAACTGTACGTGTATTTTATATAAGAAGTCTTCTCACCCACTGAGAGAGAACTTAGAGTTAAAATTAAGGGCTCAAATTTTCAGACATTTTTTTTTACATATTTCTAACAAAATGTGGCTTAGTGACCGAAGAAAAAACGTAGTTGTTAAAAAAAAAACATCCTATTATACAATCGTATGTCTGTCACTGCAATGTTCCTGTGTTTTAATTTTCTCCATTAATAAATTATTACAAGAACTAAGGATGACTTAAATGGTTAGAATTTCCCAATTGTATTATCGTTTTAGATATCATTAACATAATGTGTTTGAGAAATAGAAAGAAGTAACCATATGTTATTCTTAAAAATAGTTTTTTGAAACTTATTTAGCTGCGAAGGATGAAATTGGAGAATAAGAAAATATAACAACGTTTGCTATATCTAATTGAAATCGGTCTAAACCGTAGCTGTCTCGCTCACGCTCTATTAGGGGTATAGGACAGAGCGCGACAGCAATAGATTTCTAGATATTCTACTATTCTTCAACTTATTTACCGACCGACTTTCCTCTTAAAATGATTACATAAGTGCACGGGATTCGCCTTTGTTTTTATTAGCACATCTTTGTTTCTTGTTTTTATCTGCACAATACTGCCTAAATATAAAACTGGTGTTATATTAATTGTCCCATTTCCCAAAGAAGCATTTAATTTTTATTATTCGTAAAAAAAAATTTGCCAAATTAGTATCACATAAATGCGAAAAATAAATTGATACGGTTAAGTTCTTACTGTTCTAACCTGTTAGATGTACTTACTTAGAATGAATTCAGAGAGGCTGAATATTTCTATTTGTTATCGTTAAAGTATAGAAGTTCGTTAACGTGCGCACTACCTAACTAAACTGCGCATTATATTTCGTGTCGTATTAGGTGAGATTGGACTAGCGATAGAAATAAGCGCAAGCGGTGAGCGAATACGGAAAATTTATGAGTCTGCACGTTAACAGACTAAAAACTATAAATTAGCTAGGTTATTTGCACATCAACGACTTCAAACTTCACCGGTAAGATAATTTTGACGAATAAAAACATATTAATATCGAGAAAAGTATCACATTATAAATACATATATATGGAGAGCTGTCTTCTTATTTCATGATATTAATCTTTTTTTGTCTATAAAATTTAGTGTTCTAATTAAATAATCGATTTTATAAGTTGGGTGTTATGTTCTAAAATTTTATTTGGTAAATGTCCTAATATTGACAAAATTGTAAATACAATTATTTATCGGCAACTGGTTACATGATTTGAATGGTCAACGTGGAAGCAATTCTAAATCTTATTGTAATATGTTTACGGAGGTATTTAAGTTACTCCGCGTAAAAATGTAGTGTTTTTAACTTTTCATATTAGCACCTTCTCGGGGTATATATTGAATAAAGTATTTATGATTCGTTTAAATTAAGCACATTGCTTCTAAGTATTGCAATGGACATTTTTTTCATATACAAGTGTTTATAGAATAAGTTGTAAAGTTCAAATATTAGTATTTATTATCATAGTTTCCACTATTATTTTTTTTAATCAACGTTGTTCTAGTCGAGTTGTTTGACGCATGGAATATCAGTAAGATTTTCGCAGGTTCGAACTCTAAGATGTACCAACGAATTTTACGGAGTTCACGTACAATTACTAATTTAAATTGGTAGCACTGTCGATTGGCAACGAAGAAAAACATCGCAAGGAAACCGGAACCTGAGAAATGTTCTTGTAGTACTACCATATGTGGAAATAATATAAAACCTGCGGATTTCTCGGAGTTTTAAATCGGCAATACATCATAGGCTGGCAATATTAATTATGGCCATATAAGGAAGAGGCCTATGGCAGGATGGCTATTGAAGCAGGGTGACTGTACGCAACTGGATTCCTACCACTGTAATACATATAGTGGTATATGCGTTACAGTGTCTCTTTTTGTCGAGTATTGATATCTGGCAATACATATACAGCTACTGGTACGTTGACAGACCGATTCTAGATATCTCGATGTTACCGTTCTTTTTTAGATTGTACTGTACTTACCATTGAGTACATCGCTATGGATTACATACAATAAAAGAAAAACAACAGACAATTAGTCATAAATTTCAGTGAACGCATTACTTAACATTATTCTAATACAAAACTTGTTCCTACCAGGATTACTCATCTTCACCTATTCCTGGGACTCGGCGAGTGATTAGATGTTCAGAGATCACGGCGCCCGACCACGTTTGTCCAACCAGCCAGCACGCGTACTACGTATAGATAGGCATAGCAAAAAAGCACGAGTAAAATATAGGCTATTTTATTTTTATGTGCACAGAGTTATAGATACGCCACATAAATTATATAATATTTGTGTGATAAAGAAAATCTAGTCCTTAATATGTAATAAAAAACACTGTTAAATGTAAGTCACACAATATGAATTATTGAAACTGTATGTTAATAATTTATTAACGAAATATGCTGTTAGTATATATTTATATATATAATTTAGAATTCACAGGTTTTATTAACTGTAATAATAATATAAGCCGAAATAAATACTTGAAATTGTAATTTTATGTTTCTATTCTATTCCTATGTTTACGTCATTAAAGTGATCAAGACTAGAAAAAAATCATATAATTCTGGAGAAAACACGGATAACCCTATATCCTGTCTCACAATTCATGATTTGCACAAAATTATCGCACCTGCATGATTGTTACATATCGGCATATGCTCCTCGCTACAGCCATCACAACAGTGCTTTTATTTTCTACCTAAGTGATATATAATAATTCTTGAAAATAACATTAAGTAATATAACAATTTTATAAAATTATACTAAACCTAACTAAATACTAAGGATTACACCTAAAGGGATATCCCAACCATCAGGAGAGTTAAAATTTTTGAGTTTCCCTTGAAAGTGATGTCAACAATTTTGATAATAATTTCCTCCAGGTAAAAATTATAATTTTGGTCAGTTTTATCCATTTATATTTAATTAAATATCTTCATAACACTATATAGATATGTTACATAATGTCAGCCTGTATGCGCACCACTGCTGAGCAAGACTTTCAGCTTGGAGGAATCAACAAACATAATCACGCTGTATACGTTGTACGAATACGTTGAGTAGTTTTCGAGTTTATCGCGAACATCTAGACAGGCAGACAGACGCGGCGCACAACTTTGTTTTATAATGTGTAATTATTTATTTATTTTTATATTTAGTGTGTTCGCACTTGTGTGACACACACACTCTTTTTCCTTTTACACATTATTAAATAAGAATAAATTATCTGTAAATTTAATTTTACCAATAAAATACTAATTCTCATATATTACAATAAAACGTATTAGAAACCTTGGGGATTGAATGTCGATAAATACTACCGTTTACAGTACCTAACAACGTTTTAATGAATATCATAGAATATATGACAGATATAAAACTCGTGAATGAGCAAAAACACATTCATTTTATATGACGCGCCCCCTAGGAACCTTTTCTGACTATGATAAACTATCAAAATATGTCGAAGTGCCGAATCGTTTGGAAACTTGTGACGTTACCTCGATGAGTTCAAAGTATCCGTGCGGTGCTAGAGCTAATTTAGAATATATTAAAAACATTTCACACCGAGCGTGACGGTTCATTTTCGTTCATGCGTCTAAAGAAGTTTTCACTTCTAAAATAAGGTAACATCGATGCACTTACCAGTTGTCCGTGTCGTACGAGAGGCGGATGTCGTGATATGCAGTAATCGACGGCACTAATTCTATTAAAGGGTATGCGAGATACACACACACACACTAGCATATCTTTATACGTTCATGAATGGTGTGAATTCAAATTATATATGAATCATAATGTAAAACTAAACTGGCATTCTACTGTATATATCTACTTGTAAGAACATTTTAATATAACACATAAACAGGCAGCAGTATTGTTGATTTGTTGACACGTTGTTGTGACTTATGCGTTGTCTCATAGAATATGTTGACACCGTGAAAACATGAATCTTATCTTGGCGCATATGTTCGAAGCTTAGTAGTTAAATTTGTTGGTCGTTTACTTTCCGGTATAGAATTTCATGATGGTAGATCATTTTCTAACACCAATTTGACTACGCTGCTATCAGCTCGAAGATCTATTGTCAACCACCTATAAGTGTCTTCCAAGTTTGCTGGCTGCGCACACGTTTTCACACACCTATTTCCCTTGTATAAAAATCGGGAGAGCCTGAACAAATCTATTTAAATAAGATGTTTTTTATTTTGCAAATCCAAACGTGTTTTTGCCAGTTTTCTATTCTATGGGATGGGGAATGGCATCAATATCTCGCGTACAAAATGACATAAATTATATCAGTTCGTTTTTATGAAATCCAAACACAAACAAAAAAGCGACAGACGAAAATATTTTTTAAAGTATAGTGTACACATGACCCTCTATAGTAATAATCTATAAAAAAATGTTGCTAAATAAATAAATGTGTATAATATAGGTTAAAAAAAGTTGTGAAAAAGTGAATTTATTGATTATATCGAATATTACTAGAACTATATTTTCTGTTCGTGGCAAAATATTTAAAAAAACGTATGCGTCATATAAAATTTCTCTTTTCTATCAAATAAATTAGAACATTATTTAAATTATAAACATACCCTAATAATCGAATATCACATTGTAACTTAAATATGAATTATAACTTATATTATATCTACTATAAAACTCGCCGCTATTTTCATTCGATATAATAAAAAATAGTTATTATATTATTCTCACAACTATGTTAATTAATGTTTGTGCGCATACGGGTTTAAAGAAATTTCTAAGTCTTAATAGAAAGTAAGGGCGCCAAAGTACGGCTATTCGGTTTCGTTTGCCGCAGAGAATAGAGCGGCGTACGCGCAAGTTAAAATTACTGAAACTTAGTGACAAGCGATAGCGATTAATACTGCTTGTTACTACGAACTACAAAAACCAAATATACATAGCCCTTAAAAATCAAAATAAAATCATATTATCCACTAGCGATTCTCTTTCGGTCCTCCGTTTGGTACACTTCCTCAGTAAGTGAAGCACATCATCATTTTGTTTTCACATAGGTTGCAGTTGGGAATCTTCATATATATCAAACGATATGTAAAACTTTGTGTCGGATAATGCCATATTGCAAAATGTGAAAATCTTTTGAAATTATACTTGTTTTGACGTATTTGGGAAGAATGATGACAGCGAATTTCTATGATGCGTGCGAACACCGACGCCTAAAAGCGACACCACGAAGATGCTTTATAATTGTCTGTCAAGTTTTCATGAGAACTGATAGCAATATTTAAAGTAATTGTTCAAGTAAATATGAGTCTGTAACACGTGTTTTATATCAGCGGAGATAAAAAATATATAATCGTACATACGTTTTAATTTCTATAAATTCACCATTATACGTGAATGGTAATTTATTGTGAGTATTCGTCATAACAGTAGTTTTTTTTTATATTATGAACTTTTTTAGTGGGTTAATAACTGTCGCTATGTATTTGTTTACATTGTAAATTATAATTATTACATTTTTATCTGAAAAATAGTTTATTCTACTTCTTTATATATATATAATTTTAATTTTAAAGCATATTAAAATTTATTATAACTTTTTAATTAAAACGTTGTAAATTGCATTTAATATCTTTTTTTAAACCAACGAAGTATATATTTTTACGTGCCTACATAATCACACACATACGTTGTGTTTATGAGACATACATCATTTTTTTTTTCTATAATACACCTAGTAAAGTAAAAGGATGGCTTGTGACAGTAACCCGTTAGTCTATTAATTGAAAATAACAGAAAATGTTGATTGGTCGAAACACACATTTAATAATAAATAATTCCTATCCACACATTATGAAATATGTATATCACCACTAAGTCTCTTTTCACAAAGTCCATGCGGTTGCTATTAAATCTTCTTCTTATGTAATGTATCAACGTCTTTATAAGAGAGGGGCAATCTCGATCTCGAAGTGGCAAGTAGGAGGAGCGCGAGGGCCTGTGTTGTCAGGTTATATTTACAGGTACGGTTTTAGTACATATTGATATAATTTAACTTTATTTATATAATAAAAATATATAGGTATAAAATATTCAATATTACTTAATTTTACAATTGCTAAAATAGTAAATCTACTTGTGAAATCTAGTGGATTTCAGGGAGTCATTTTTTAATATACAATTAAGTGAAAGCACATTAACTCGGCTCTTATCAAATTAATTGAGTTTGGAAATACATGATCAAATAATGAATAGTTCTAGCGATGTAAGGTAGTAAAATTAGACCCCAATTAATCGATATAGGGTTCAAATTCTGTAGTAAGGTGGAGCTTCCGGCGAAAGAAACTTTGGCTAGCCTGGTTAGCCACGATTCCCAAGTTGAAAATCTGTTCCCAAGTTAAAATCTATTACGGCACTTGAGAGCCATTCTTTCCATGGGTTTAAAGTATTTCCATCTCAACCCACGTTGTCTTTTAATTTTGCAAATTGTGGTCAAACGTTAAATACTATATCAGAATATATATTATAAAAATGTTATTTTTTTTTTAAATCGGAGTTCTAAGTGAGTTTTTAATAACATATCATAAAATTCACAAATAAATAAAAAATTGATCTTCTCAAAACCGAATTTAGACTAGTAACTTTTTATAAATCTACTGTCCACTATCGTCTGTTCTTACGGGCAACACTGGTGAGGTCAGTTATCGCTTCACCGCGGGAGTTCGCTTGCGTGCGAGTCTGTAAAATAAGTTTGTGCTCAATTTCTTTTTGGATCATGTTTTAACAACTTTATGATACGTATGTATTTTGTTATATGTTTTGTTTTTTTCTCAATTAAATACTGAAATTTGTATATTTTCTTGTACCGATAGTATAATTTAAGTGCTTGCGAGAACTCCGGACCGGTTAGGCAATTAACTACTTTTACGAGACAGCCATATTTAGTTCGCTGTTTTTATTATTCGCGAAATTTATGTAATCTTCGATTTTATATTTCGATGAGAGATTATGTGTTACATAATCAATAGTCTTGAATTTAATAATCTATAAGCTTTACATCAGTAAACAATGGATATTATGTAAATAATACATATATCAAATTACAATAGAATTTTAGTACTATTGATAATATACTTTAAAATTCCATTGTTAATTTAGTTTCCGAGTGTAGTATGAAACAAAATAAATAAAAGTTATTACACACACGAAAAAAAAAAACATTATATAATATTGATATTTTTGTATTTCCAACTATATATGTTTAATAACTTCGCTTTGTAATTATATGACTAAAAAAAATTGAAACAATTACTTTTAAAAAGCTGTGTTAATATATTTTGAATTAGCATTTTTTGCTGTTGCGTTAACCCGAGTGCAAGGGTCCATCTTTATCAATATTCTGCCTTTGTCTCACGTTTAAAGCTTTACTACACTTTTTCGTTCGTTTCAAACCAATGCATTTTGGGTTGTTAATACAACGCAATCCAGATATATATACATATATATTTCTTAACCGCACACCCAATCTTTATTTCATACCTGACCGATTTAAGTTACGAGTGATAAAATTCGAATTTCTTATATAAAAAAAAAACGTAAGAATTTTTACACATATAGAATTAGTATTGTCTATATTTACTTATTTATATATGTGACCTTAAAATAAATGAAAACGTTTAGTTCTTTATATTAAATATTTAGTATTCCAAATTCTTATCGGTCATGAGACTTTTATATTGAGCACGATTTTAAAAGCCTACCGCATTTATTTGCATGACATACGATTAGAATTTGTATTTCGAATCAGAACACCGTAAATAAGAAAATAAATCTGATTACTATATTATACATAACAGTTGTGTCAAACAACGCGCGAGTAAAATAAAATTTTAACCAATATTCAATTGTCTTTTTAATTTCCGATTCTATAAGGCAATGTTTTTCCAGCTGACAACACTCTTTTCATTCTTAAAATAAGCTCGAGGTTGAGGTGTGAATAGAAAAGCAAGCGACAAAAACACGTGTTGGCGTAGTTTACATCCGGTAACTTAACAATAGACGCGGAACATAAACTTAGGCGTTTTAAAAATAAAATATTATTATTTAATTGAATGAAATTCAAAATTAAAAAAAAAACATATAATGTATACATTAAAACACACACTGAATATAATTTGAATATCAATTTAATATTTAATTTTATCTTTTAAAATTCAAAGTAATGTCATCCCAGTTGGTAAATTAAACGCAGATCACGTCCGAGGAAATATATTTTGTACTTGTACAAATAAAAATCAAAAAAAATTAATTATCATACACTACTAAGTATATTAGTAGTGTATTTCATTATGGTGCATCTCGATAGGATTGGTGGGAAAATGCGGCATTGTTTGTCAATGTGAAAATGCATAAAAATTGGAAAAAATAGGAATAACAGTTTCCTTGAATCGCTACAACTTAGCGCTCGGACCGTACGCTACACATCTGAATGCCAAGTGGAGAGTTGAGCATGTGGGTCATCGATACACAGACTGAGACATACGCCGGATATATGGAGTTATGCACACATTCCTACGAACTCTGATATATAGGATGCTTTCGAAACAGTCCTTACAAAATAAATACGTTCGCAATTTAATATCTTTCATAATAAATATTATTACACACGTGGTTAATTAAACACCGTTTTCAGTTTAAACAGATTTATTCCTACACACAAAGACGAGTGTGGAACCACTCATTATTACAAATAAAACCATGTCTGTAGTTTAGCCTATTAAAATGTTACAATTTAAGGACTTAATATTGCATTTTTTAGAGGACGCAATTTTATTATTGGGACCCGTGTGGGTGGTCAATAGAAGCTTAACCTGAAGTTTGTGGGGTTTACGCCCTTGTCCCCCTGCCGCCATCTTGGCAAAAGGGGTGCAAACACCTTTTTCGCGATATCTCGGAAACAATGCGTCCTACAAAAAAAAATCGTAAATACATAATTTGTAGCTAATCGCTTTGCCTACTAAATATGTTCATACAACTTTTTGCCCTGAATTTAAAATTAAAGTAATTATAATTATAATTATTTTACAAAAAAAATACCTCAGACCAATCCTGTAGATGGTCTTTTGAGGAAAATTTTTCTCTATATATTTTTTAATTTCATTCGTTTAAAACGCTGTTACAGCGCTCCAAAGTTGACCGGGTTCGTCAATGCTCATGAGAATCCGATCAAAACGAAATGTTTAACTTAGTTTTATGATCTTTTTTATTGTAATTACATTCTTTGTTCTGCGACTTCGAGGATCCATTCTATTTTCGTCATAACACCATAAACAATGTATCCTTACCAGCCTGCTCCAATTTTACGGTAGGAGATGAGGAATAGGATAAATGCAGAGTGGATGAATTGGCGAAAGGTGTCTGAGGTGGTTTGTGACCCACGAATGCCGTTGAAACTCAAGGGGAAGGTGTATAAAACTATAATAATACAAGTCGTGTTATATGGATGCGAATACTGGGCTACGAAAGAGACGGATGAAAAAAGATTACATGTGACAGAGATGCGAATGTTACAACGGATGTGTGGTGTAACCAGAATGGATAAAATTATGGACGAGTATATCAAAGGAGGTTTGAAAATAGTACCAGTAACAGAGAAGTTGAAGAATAATAGATTGGCATATTATGAGAAGAAATGAAAGTCCTGTAATAACAAAAGTTTTGAGTTTTAAAGTGGACGAATATTGGAGTAGAGGAAGTCCGAAAAAGGTATGTATGGATTGTGTGGAAAATGATATATGTATAGAAGGAGTGAATACTGAGATGAAATCTGACATGGGAGAGTGGAAAAGGATAGATAGATTTCTTCCTTTTGTCACTTCTTTCATTCGCATCAATGTCCAAAATCGAACTGAAACAACCGTACTCTGACTATCTTATATATCCGATAAAAACCAGGGATGGAAATCTCTAGAAAGCAATTCAAATTTATTTTATTACTATTAATTATGAAAGGAAGAAATAACCTACCACTGCTTCTTATATACCTACGCGTTGAGAACTGGTCTTTAGCTTGCTTTCACTAATAATGGCCGGTGTAAATCGTAAACTAGTACACGTGCGTTTTAACGTTACGCAACAGTCTGCAGCGGCCGATACACATCTAGATTTGTAATATTTGATAATAAACAACGTGAGATATTAGTACATAATTATTAATATCCTTTATGCTATTAGTTGTTATTGAGTTTAGTGACCTTTCAATCTAATATGTTCTAGGCCTTACTTTAAATTGTATCAAAATTTTAGTCATTTAAGTATGATTCATTTTATGTTTACTTTAAAACATCATACTATACTTGTAGTTACTTTAAAGCTTCAACTGATTTACTAATGTTAATTATCTATGTTAATATTTTTCCTTGCTGCTTACGTTATATGGAAAAGAGTAATGCAGTGTAAACTCAATTTAACGCCAACTGATTCAGCGACACACACACCATACCGTCGAATTTAAGTCATTTTGAAAAAAATCGATCCTGTATTTGATTTATTCATTACTGCCCGTGGGCCCGCACGCGTTAAATTTGGAGTAACCTCAAAAATAACAGTATTTCTCCAATATTTAATTTATGTTATTATACATATAAACCTTCCTCTTTAATCACTCTTTCTATTAAAAAAAAACCGCATCAAAATCCGTTGCGTAGTTTTAAAGATTTAAGCATACATAGGGAAATAGGGATAGAGAAAGCGACTATCTTTTATAATATGTTACAAATTATTATAATAGTAAATAATACTGATTTTTCTTCTCTTCATTTTTTTTTTGGTCTACATAACTGAATTTAATTTGAGAATGCGATACTATTTAATCTATAACTATACTTAAAATTAAATCCTTCTTGACGTAACCACAGCTTACTTTTCTGTACGTGCAATACATAAAACATAACACTATACAAAAACAAACATGGCGCGTATGTTGTCAAAGTATGCAATGAAAATAATTAAAACTAAAATTCTTAACAAATAAAGTACTGTTACGAGTACGAAAGATTTTCAAAAGAAACAAAGTAGAGAGAAGAAGAGAGAGAGAGAGAGAACGTACAAAGAGTACAAAGATATAGATTTATATCTTTAACGACAACTCTTAATAACGTGGTAAAATACGCAGACCCTTATTTCTCGCTTATACAGTTAACTTTGTACTTTCTAAAACCTATTCGCTAGTAAAAGTCGTTTCTAAGATTAGCATGGACGAACAATAGACATTACAATTTTATTTATACGTATAGACTAAAGCTATTGATTGAAAACGTACCGAGGTCATCGGAATGATTCAGAAAAGACCTCGTAATAAAATTATCACCTTGTAGTGGGAAAAGAATGATTTATATAATTCTGGGCATTTCAAATGAGCGTTAGTCAGATTTATGTGCAGCTATCTTATATTTATAAGCTCGGATTAACCCCTCGGCTGATTTTGTAAGACTCAGATTTCAAAATGGCGGACGATGTTTTTAATTTTTTTTTAATATCACGTCATCATTTCATGCTTTAGTAAAACAAGTTCGCACAAATGAAAAAAAAAAAAATACACTTTACATAAATATTACAACTTCACAATACCTCATTTGTTAGTTTTAAGAGTTTCGTAATAAATTAGGTATTTTTTTAAGCTTATTCTGCCAAAAGTCTGTTGCCCGATGCCTCATGATGTCTGCATTCGTTTGTATGGATCTTAAACCTTTATGGTTTTGGACAGTCCAGGGGTTAAATATAATGCTAGTTCGAAAGTGACCCACTGTTGGGATTAGACAATTTCCTGCGGGAAAGCACTAGTTTAAGCATCAGATCAACCTATGATGCATTGTCAATCGTAAACGCTGACAATACCACGTTTCGTTATTTTTCACACTTACATTGGGTATTAATTACAGGGGCATTATCTCTTCTAGCGATCTAGCTGTTCCTTAATACAAAATTACTAGAAATCCCTAAATCTCGATTTAAGAAACACAAGACTATGTACTTTTCATAAGCAAACTTCAGCAAATCGAGTACAGTATTTTCTCTATATACCAAAATCTTTTTAAAATTGTATAAAATATTACATTCAAAATAAACAATAATCATGTTGTTCACTTATTCTTCGCGGGGAACTCCATCAGATCACTTGACTTGAACTTTAATAAAACGCTTAGATACACGTTAGTAATAAAGTATTTTAAACATGTTTTCGACAAGGTTCCAAATTTTAGACACTGTTTAGTAAAACTCGTGTTAAACGCGTGTTCATTTTTGTTTTTCTGTATTAAGACCGATTGTGTCGACGCTAATTAGGTGGGATAAGAGTAAGAAGAAGTAGTGGTTATTTACTTTTTCTTTTTTAATTTATGACGCCGTGTGTAAATAATACACAATTACGGCAATGTCATGTAGAGTGTGGGCTGCCTATGGCTGATAGTGGTCATAAACGAAGGAGAGTGATACAATAATGTAATTCGCAAAAAGAAAATAATTAATTTATATAATATGTTTTCGTACTTTAGCTACTCAACCGACCTTTATGAAATTTTGCTGGCACCTTGTCAGGAGTACAGAAAAGGACATAGGGTACCCTTAATTCAGAAAGATAGTACTGTTCCCGAGGGATATATCAAATCTACATTAAGGTGAACGAAGCTGCGAGCAAAAGCTAGTAAAGAAATAAATGCTAGATTATTATTATTACGATTAAATATCTCTTTTATACAAAACATAAATATTATAGAACTTAATTAAGCTCGAATCAAACTCTTGTATACATTTTTTTTTATTAAAGAATAAGTCAAATATCTGACAACAGACAGAGAATTTATTTAGGTTAACGATATGTACTATTAAATATTCTAGGTTATTAACAAAATATTAAAATTATACCT
This sequence comes from Antheraea assamensis, assembly GCA_035772565.1. Taxonomy (NCBI): domain Eukaryota; kingdom Metazoa; phylum Arthropoda; class Insecta; order Lepidoptera; family Saturniidae; genus Antheraea; species Antheraea assamensis. The sequence goes on along the minus strand of JAQQSE010000010.1, from coordinate 1,636,944 downwards.
CAAAAGATCAAGATGAAATTTATAAATTACAAGTATTAAAACTAAACTACAAGTTATAATAAACAAGGAACTTAACTACACTTATTACTAACTTATATTGTGTGAGACGTAGAACAAGTAAACACCGCTAAATAGTAATCTAATCATAAATTATCATAATATTACATTTTAAATATAGTATAGTCAGGTTATATATCAATAAAAAACATTCGTGTATCAATGATTATTGAATTTATAATAAAAAAAAACATTGCTAGACAGTTCAAAACGTAGCCTTCGAGTACGAACGAGTTTCATAAGCATATATGAGCGCGTTGATGTCTTTTTAACCTATACTATATATGAATTTTGAATATACATATGTCGTAACTTCGTAAACAATTTAACTTACCGATTATTTGTACAATTGGGGTGCTCGTACTATACAGTAGAACTGCACCGTGTTACTCCGTCTCCATAGCGTCCGACCGAAGTTATTTCACTTCTCACAGGACAGGTGAACAAGTAATTCCTTATAACCCCACAGCATATTGCTAAGCAAGCAATAACTGAAAGAAACATTATATATTATTTAAATGCCTATGAATATACCACATTCCTTGATAGTTAAATTCAAACGAAATAAATATCATGAATTATTGTTGCAGGCAACGTAATAGTGACGTTATGTGTGTGTTAATTTAACGATTATTGACGCAATTCGAAAAATAAATCAAATATAATTATTTTCAAACAAGAGGAAATAAATTATGGGCTATTTTATTGTTTAATAATTTTTATTTATTATACACGTTATTTTAACATGAAATAAATAAGGAGGCTCGTAAAATTAATATTTATAATCTAAAAGGCGAATTAAAATGACACTATATTAATATCGACAATCGATATGACTTCGGAATTTATATGCGTTAACGACGCAGACAAAATTACAGGTGTCAGATAGCTGCAACAATAACGATCATTAAAGCCGTGAGATTTAAATAATAGTGCACTAGAACACCGCGTCGAAAGAAGTGAAGCCAGAGTCTTACAATAAAGCTGAGCGAACCAGCGTGATGCAATAAACATAACGGTAATAATGCATTTTCAAAGTTCCGTTGGTCAACCAACATCCTCAGATTGGAAAACCGTTACCAAGCAGCTCTCGCTTCGTTACAACAGCCCTGTTTGATGACCACTCCTCGTTTTAGACTTAGCATTTGTTATTTGTATCGTAACTCTGAGTTTGAGCAACGTGAAGTACTGTCTCTTTCGCACCTATTTTTTAGGAAGACTGACCGACCGATCGTTGTTGCGAGTAGTGATAACGGACAACGAATAGCCAAGTAATGCTGTCTTTAATGATATGTTATTAATTGCGTAGAATTAATGCATTACATTATTAACTATAACTAGCTCATATAGGCGACTTTATCTACGTTTTTTATTATCTAAAAAAATATATTTTATGTACAGAGGATAAATCATACAAAATTGGAAGCAAAAATATACTTTGTTAACAACATTTCTTTACAATCAATGTTGTCAGTCTACTTCCCCTCACACACCACACCGCTTGGCCCACTACTTCGCGACAAGACAAGTACATATCTACAATATGACATTTCACAATGTATTTATTCTGAGATTATACTGTTGTTCCACTTTACGCAATTTGGCGTATATTTTAACCTTATATATTGCTTATTTTAATAATGAAAATATTTTCTTTAAACCAAGTATCACAATAATTATAAGCAATTTCACTTAAAATAAATAAACATTTTATAATGAAGATCTAAACAAACATATTGTTCGTAAATTGGAACGTTTTAAATGATGGATTGAATTGAATGAATGCTATTCAAAGTTGCTTGCATAAAAAACAAAAACCAGATATTTCGCTAGAGACCGCTTAGACACTCTTTTGTAATAAACTATTTTAAACTTGTGTTTAAAATTTTAGACACTGTTTAGTGAAACTCGTGTTAAACGCGTGTTCATTTTTGTTCTCGTAATAAGACCGATTTTTTTTTAATGATAAGTGTCAAATAAGTTGGATAAAATCCTGTCATCTGAGTGCTATATTAAAGAACCGTTACAGTTGTTGGTAGATGATACACGGAATAATTATTTGTAATAATTACACAAACGCTTGTTATACAAAAGTTGTTGTTGTAAGTTGTAGGTAGGTAGCGTGTGTTATAGTAATGACTATTCCTAACTTCCATAAAATATTATTGGAGGCATTGTACCGATAAGAAAATTCACGGAAACAATCGAGCCCGCGACGCTTCTTAACTGTGTTTTACCGTAATATAATTTTCATTCCAGTGCGAACAAATATTTAATTTTAGCAGAAAAACGCGACGTCCGTTAGTTTATGCACGTACCGAAACATTCATGTCGTTTTGGAATTATTCACTCCATGAAGCGTTTATAGTTTGTTTCTTTTATTTTACACTCCATTTGTACTTCTTTTCGAAGCTTGATAATATCTATCAGTGTTTTACAATTACAGACAACAACGGAGCTAAGTATCAAATCAATACCTAAATAAGCAAATTAGAATAATATACCTACAATATAGAACCTATTTTTTAATCACAAAAGAACAAATTTTATTATTTTGGTGTTTTAATGCTCAAAGATTTAGATAAGCCAGATATTGTTAAAGACCGACGTCTTTTAATACAATACATATACATAAAAATAACCATACCACGTTTTAGTTTTCGTATGACCATGAAATACGTTTTAGGTTCCACCATAGAATCTCAAAGCACACTAGCGATTTCTAGAATAATAAATGCAATTATCAACTCAAGCTGGTTTTGCTTCTTACAATTGAATACAGAATTATACAACTAAATATAAACTGCATCGAGATTACTGCCAACTCTGGTTGGGATGTTTTTCAACCTAGTGGTGGTACTTTTTAACATTTCAGGACACAAAAGTGACTTTTGTAAAGTTTGGTTTATTTTGTTTTTTTTTTTTGCTAAGTCAATTTTGTCGTATATTTATTACAATTTAGAACAATCATATTGAAAAACAAAAATGATTTAATAAATCAGCATATAAACTTTGATGTAATATCTTATTTCATTTTTTTTTACTTATTTTTTCAGAAAGTACAGTATAATACCAAGTCACCTAAGTAGTAATAGTTGTCTTTTTAATGGAGCTCTAAATACCCTTAACTCTGTACGTTTTCTTTACGCCCTAAATATCAATCGGAATGACTATTGTTTATAATCAACAATGGAGAACCATTCAAAGAAGCGATCGCAGTTGCCTTCTATACACTTTTCCTATACAAACTTTCTCTTTATGATGCTACAATCGTTATACATGTATGCCTTTTATTCTATATAATAATACTAGCTGATATCCATGACTTCCGCTGCATATTATATTATTTTAACAATATATTTAATGTACTGAGAAAAAAATGTAGAAAAAAATACTTTGATTATAAAATATCTTTGTAAGAAATATTATCCGTTAACCTTTTGTCACCTCCGGCGCATACGTACTACACCGTTTGCCCCCACTTCACACATCGCTGAATGAGTAGTACTCATAAAATCGTAATTTCTTAAAACTTTAATTACTTCATGATAAACAAAGATATCGTGATTTTTTTTAGTAATGACTAAGTGTCTAAGAAATAAAACTAAAAATATGATAAAAATCTGTTCAGTAGTATTAGCGCGATGCGCGCACGACGGCAGAAACAAATGAGAATTCCAAACTCTATAGAATGATTGTAATAAAGTCGTAAGTTATATGACATTAAAGATTTCATTCGGTCCCTTTATTTACATTAAATTCTTTGTTTTAAATATCGTTTCAAGCCTTTGGTAGTAATCAAATATAGCAACAATAACGAAAATCATACCTCAAAAGTGGGTGGTAGAGCTACGCTGAAGCTATTACTGGTTTCAGCATGAATGGGTCGGCTCACCCGGGGTAGTACCACCCTCTCACAGAATACCGACGTGAAGTAACAGTGCTGGCACTGTTGCGTTTCGTTCGGCCAGTGAGAGCGCCGGAGGCCCACATATTTAAAAGGCCGGCAACGCACTTGCGACTCCCCTGGTGTTGCTAATGTCTATGGATGGCGGTGATCACTTACCATCAGGTGACCCACCTGTTCGTTTGCCCCCTATAATATAAAAAAAAACCAATCACAGATAACAACTCAATTAACATTGTATTAACCTTTAAATGCATATTATTGCCAATTGTCTACAATCTACTTCCACTTAATTGTATTCTAAAACCTAAGTGTGTGCGTTTCCGAAAGCATGTTAAACGATTAGAAAAAAAATCTTACTTGTGATAGAAAAGGTTCACATTACTTTTGACGAGTAAGTTATTAATATATATTTTTGTTTTAAAATTGATATTAAAGTTAAAAACAAAAATCATGCATTTAAGGGTTCACTCGACTCACCGTAAATATTATCACGTTTAAGTTTATTTTTGCTGACCTTTTTACTATACCTCGCCACTAGGTGGCGCTTGACTGAATGTTATTACAAGATTTATATTGTAATTTAACGCGAAGAAAGTCGAAGTCACCTGTTAGTTCATGTATACAAACGGTATATGTTAGTTCCTATCTAGCCCAAAGTACTTTTAAAAGGAATGTGATATTTGAGGAAGATAAATCTATTTTTTAAAACTTTGTCTGTCTGTATGTATAGCTGTTTAAACACTAAAAGCTGTTTAAAACTACACAAACTTTCACAGGATATTCACATATAACTTGAGCATAGCTTAGGGTAAAGTATAAGCCTAACTTCGTCCAAAAAGGGATCACGAACAAAAAATCAATTTAATTTAAAAATTTAGAAGTCTAATCAGCTTAGTACAGTTTGTAGATAAGTCAAAATATGACACTGTATGTTACTTCGAATGCCGTACATAAAGAGTTTTTATAAAAGTAAATTACAAGTAAATGGCACACCTCGTATATAACAAACTTGTAAAAAAATAATTTACGTTAAAAATCTGTACAAATCTCACAGTTCATGTTCTTTTATACTTTATAGGTTTTAGAGTTTGAACACAATCTCACCTCATGTTAACTCACGCTGTAGTCAAAGATGAGAAACACAGTATACCGCACCAATAGATGCTTGACGAAAGAAAACCGACGTGAAGTAACAGTGCTTGCACTGTTGCGTTTTGTTCGGCCAGTGAGAGCGCCGGAGGCCCACATATTTAAAAGGCCGGCAACGCACTTGCGACTCCCCTGGTGTTGCTAGTGTCTATGGATGGCGGTGATCACTTACCATCAGATGACCCACCTGTTCGTTTGCCCCCTATAACATATAAAAAAAAAAAACCTCCAACCTGAGAGCCGTAGCTAGCGGGCGGTGAACATAGAAAACGCACTATCACCATGCTATGGTTGTTACATCACGATTGTTTCCTTCACAGTAAACTCTGGCTCATTTGCAGGGATTCCAACGTATCGGCGTCCGAACACATTATCAACTGAACCATCATCATCACTTCAATATTCTCCATGTGAGCGAAACTAAGGAAAAGTAATGTTTTTGATGTATGTCATGGCATATTCGTATGTTTCCAGGATGACAGACTACGAGCGTATAAAGGCATCGTGTCAACAACGGAACGTTCTTTGGGAAGATCCGGACTTCCCAGCCAATCAGACTTCGGTGTTCTACTTCCAGACACCTCCGTTTAACTTCGTATGGAAACGGGCTAAGGTGTGATATGATGTGATATTATAGATTTTTTTTTTGTGTATATATAATATAACAAAGCACATTAATGTGAATCAGGGTGATACTTCTAAAATCTGAAAGTACTCGTATTATCTGAGTTTGTACCACAGCAGCTAAACTCCAGTATACTCGACACGCCTAATCCTACAAACTATTATGAATTCAGTTCGTCACGACTCAGTCGGATACATTTATCGACTTCTGCATGTATACATTCGCATGAAACGCATTATTTTTAATATTATCACTGCACAAAGACAATTACCGGCCGCTAGCGACTTCGATTAATTTTGTATATTTATAAAGGATTACACCATTCTACCTAATGTTATAAAGGAGAGTTGTTAGAATGGAGTTAGAAATGAGAGTTTGTTTATTTGTTGCGCTTTCACACTTTAGCGGCTCAACCGATCAACATGGGTGAAGAGTACAGAAAAGGATATAGAATACCCTTCATAAAAAAGCACCGTCCCCGAAAAATATGTCTAATGTACATTCAAGCGAGCGGATCCGCGTACAACAGCTAATAATATATTCATTACATTTGTTTTATGTAGTGCACATAAATTATAACTTATTTGTTATTCTTAACTTATATACGTAGTCCGGTTTTTTTTATATTATACGAACAGGTGGGTCACCTGATGGTAAGTGATCACCGCCGTCCATAGACACTAGCAACACCAGGGGAGTCGCAAGTGCGTTGCCGGCCTTTTAATATATGTGGGCCTCCGGCGCTCTCACTGGCCGAACGAAACGCAACAGTGCAACCACTGTTACTTCACGTCGGTTTTCTGTGAGAGGGTGGTACTACCCCGCGCGTCGGGCGAGCCGACCCATTCATGCTGAAACCAGTAATAGCTTCAGCGTAGCTCTACCACCTATAAAACCTCATCTACTGGTGAAACTGTAGCGGCCTTAACAAGCCAACAGTGTAGTCAGTTCGAAAAAAAAAAACTTATATAAGCTACATAATGGAATTTTTGGCGGAATCTTGGAATACATAATATTCCAATATGGATTGTATATGATATTCATAATCTTGTATCATTTGGTAATATTGCTATTTGGTAATTTGCTAATATTGGTGGCGTTTTACGTAATATAGTTCGGTTATTGTGGACAAGTGAAGTGAATGGGAACTAATGCCACGGCCATGGATTCTGTCTTGCCATAAAAACTCCCTGGAAAGTTCTAACAAGACGGCCGCGAAACTTGTAATATCGTTACTTATTCGACAATGGCAGTAATAATGTATTAGAAAATTGGTTGACAAAAATAAAATAACTACATTATAGATATATATATGTGGGATTAATGATGACACAATGGAATCTATAATAATCACTATTATTTAGTATCGTAGCAAATCATATAAATCTTTTTCAACTATTTCTTAACAACTCTTTCAAAAAACAAAAGTAATTCTTCATTGTTTTTTTAACAAAAAATCTGGATATGAGTACTTTGAGCCATCCTAAGTTTATCCATTCCCACATATATATGAATAGTTTTAACAAAGTGCGTTCAGAAGTTTTTGCGTAAAAAACGTCGGTCCATCCACGCAAACTTTCGCGTTTATAATATCAACAGTATTTTAAATGGCATACGTATACAACAGATTTTGATAATGAAATCGCATAATAAAGATATTTGGAATATATTTTAAAAACGCCGCTCGCTCAGTGTGTATACACAACTTAATATATACTTTCACTCATCATTCGTTAGTCATCGTAATGAAGTAACTGGCCACTGTGTTAATATATTACGCGATTTTCAACATTTGACTTACCAATTAATTCATTTTTTTTTCGTGTGATCACTATTCTTTTTAAAAAAAATTTTTTTTCATGGTATAATTGTAGGAGATTAGAAGACTATTATTAATAAATCCTTTCGCGTTTCTCCCCGACAGTCCACGGTGATTGAAGTTTTTAGAATTGGTTGTAGTATTTTGGTTGGAGCATGGTTACTTTTATACTAATGAATCTCATAGGCAGACTTTGTCCAACCGTATCAAAAATAATAATATTGTAAGGTACTTACTGGGACGCTGGAAATTGGAGATTATTTTAAATTAATGTGAAAAATTCGAAAAGAAAAATGAGGTCTCGAAAATTAAAAAAAAAAACTCGACAACAGTGTCATCCATCGGATGCCCCTATAATAAGAAAGAATCATTTAGGTACGTATGTAGGTGCAGAAAGAAATTTACTTAAAGTCGATGAAGCTTTGTAAGTGGAGAAGAAGAATCACGAATATTTTAATAATCTCGTACATAGAAAATAAATATTCCTCAGAACAAAGAAAAATAGTATTAATATAATTCTTTAGACCGTTTCTTTCATATAGAACTATTATTGATATTAAATATGATTTTATAAAACCTTGGGTATTCGTAAAGAACACGTCAAACCTGATCTCAAGACGGAAAATGTTTCTTGTGTTTTAAACATTTTTTTAAGCCTTAACCTTTGACAATAATTAAATGCACAGATATAGTCAGCATCTTACCCTTATCCCACGTAAATAGGGTCGGCACAACATATTTATCTTTTCCACTATCCCCTGTCAAATATCATCTCAGTATTAACACCTTTTATACGCATATCATTTTTCACATAATCCATCGACACCATTTTCGGTCTTCCTTCACCCCTATAATAGCAAGTAAAAGTTAATCTGTAAATGTACATAATAAAATCAGTGTCAATATTTTTTTTTTTACAAATTATTTATACGTCACAGAGACCACTACTGAGCACGAATGTGTTACAATATTTTTGTCTGTTGTATATCCGAATTTAAAACAAAACCCGCTCGACTGATTTTCATGAAATATTTGTACACAGGCGGCAGCTGATACAATGCGTATACTGACAGTCAACAAAAAATATATCAGTAATTCTTTTAGAAATTGCAAAGTAAATTCAAAAATAGAGATAATTAAAATACCAAATTTCCACACTCTTATATAATTAACCATAACACTACGTTTATAGTATTGGAATCCCGCAAGATACGCAAAAAGCACGACCTTGAGGTTAAGTGAAAGTTTTTAAAACAAGTTTCTTTATAAAATAAACATAAGAAGACCACAGATTTCTATTAAGAGGCCGTTCGATTATTATGTAAACGTGTTCCTATAATGGAGTTCGCCTGACCATACTTTTGCTCAGAAAATAAGTGGGCGTAGATAGAGCAGCTCTCTTAATTAGAAATAAATCTACATAATAGTTGTTACTCGAATTTGAAAAATGAAATCATTAGAACTTTATATTTTAATTTTAATTGGAAGAATCAAAAAAAAAAAATCTCTAAATATATATCTTTGCCTTAAGTGTGTTGTATAATCTCGTTCTTTGTTATAATAAACATTTGTATAATTTATTTCGGTCTAGAAAATAAATTAGATAGATTTAACATAGTGAAAATGTTTAATTATACCAAATGATAAAGCAAATATAATAAGCACAAAAATTTCTTAATAATGTATACTCCTGGCCGTTTTCGGCAACAGCGACTTCAATTCCGAAACTCGTGTGCTTTCATACGGTTAATATAGTCTTTTCTTTTTTTCTGAAAGATGCGCGCTTATTGTGCATAAGTGAAAAGACTATTCTCGTAGAATAATAATCACTTTACCCTTATCCCACCTAAGTAGGGTCGGCACAACATGTTTTCCTTTTCCACTCTCCCCCCTGTCAAAAGTCATCTCAGTATTCACACCTTTTATACACATATCATTTTCCACACAATCCATCCACACCTTTTTCGGTCTTCCTCTACCTCTATACCGTCCACTTTCAAACTCAAAACTTTTCTTGTTACATGACTTTCATCTCTTCTCATAATATGCCCACGTACCACGCTAACCTATTACTCCTCAACTTCTCTGTGACTGGTGCTATTTTCAAACTTTCTCTGATATACTCATTCTTAATCTTATCCATTTTTGTTACACAGCGCATCCATCTTAACATTCGCATTTCTGCAACATGTAATCTTTTCTCATTCGTCTCTTTCGAAGACCAGCACTCAGATCCATATAACACGACTGGTCTGATTATACTCTTATACACCTACCCTTTAAGTTTCAACGGCATTCGTGGGGCACAAACTACAAGACACCTTTCGCCAATTCATCCACCCTGTATTTATCCTATTCTTCACGTCCCTATTTATGCCACCGTCGTTTTGGATCAGTGAATAAATAGAATAATAATGCTAAAGTAAAATACTGTATTACAATCAACCTTAAGCATCCTAATCTCTGTATAATATATAATAATAAAATGTTACTACGTTTTAAAATTATAAGACTTATTTTTTTTTTATTTGATTACACACCAAAATAAAATTGATATATCAAATAATTTTTTTATCTATTAGAGTACTGATATCTTAGTAAATAAATAAATGTATATTACAAGGAAGATATCAGTTTTTAGGAAGAATTTATTATCTTATGATACATACGGGAGAAATGGAAGGAACGTGTTTATTCTAGTAACTTCTCGATATCTCATAGAGTAATGGAAAATTTTAAAAAGTGTTAATAATTTTATTGCCGTATTTCTGTAATAAATACTCAATAATTTTCCATATTGCCAATTGTTCGAGAAAAATCCGTCGCCGTCGATCAAATCAAATCAAAAATACTTTGTTCAGTTTAGGCCCTAAGAAGGCGCTTATGAATGTCAAAACCACCACCGATTAAGAATACATCCCAGTCATCGAGAAGAACCGGCAAGAAACTCGATCGGGTGTATCTTTTTAACATACACTTATATATTTAAAATTCATTATATATTACAATCGTTATTAGTGGATGCCCAGAGAGGAGTCAATTCTAGACATCACCATCGTTCACATACCGATCCACTCTATAATAGCCCTACATAATAGTCCATATTCTGTTCCAAATAATTCTTATTAGAAAAGACGTCTGTCTGCTTTATTGCACCTTCAGATCTCTCACCGCTAAATTACAAAGATAATATTAACCGAGATACGATGTTCATAAAACAATAAAAATTATCACCTGTCGAAGTATCGTAATTTTTACTGCCCTCGGAATTGTAACTATTTCCACTTTTAACATACATATCGGCAATGACAATGATCAAACAAGAAGTGTATGGATACGACAAATCGATACATCGAATTGGCACGTTCGATGACATCATACGAGAATTTCGTGAAAACAAAAACCGGAATCGTAATTCTAGTCGCGTACGTCTGAGACGTAAAGAGAGGTACGCGATAGTACGCAGTGCGAAGCTATCGACGGCTTACCGTTAGCTACTGTGTGACCAGATAACGACTTAGGGAACCGATTTCTTGTAACATAACAGTTTTACGTTAACATTGATTTCGTATTCAATTAATTACCTTTAAGATATTGAGTTGCCTCCTTCTCTTCGTTTCGTCGATGTTGGAGAATATCATAGATTACTATTTATAGTTCAACAAAGACGAATGTTTTTAGAGCGTTGTTATGGAAAGTGTCCAAGTATATAATTGGGGTTTTTTGGCGGGATCTTAGTCTGTCATGTAGTGGTTTTTATATTTTATTCATAATCTTGTGTTATTAGACTCTATATTTTGTAATATTCGTTGTGTTTTACGTAATATAGTTCAGTTATTATGCACAAGTGAAGTGGATGGGAAATAATACCACGGAGCATGCATTCTGAGATGCCACCAAAACTCCATGGAAAGTTCTAACAAGGAAACCACCATCTTGTTAGAACATTATAATTATCACAAGACACTTACTTGAAACAAAACATTGACACTGGCAAGTGCTTCTGCGGTGCCAAAACAAGAAGAAGAAGAAGTATATAATTTGTTTTTTTTTTTCGAACTGTCTACACTGTTGACCTGGCAAGGCCTCTACAGTTTCACCGGACTATGCTATATAAATAAAATGATAGAGGTCGACCATTGCTTATCCGGTGAAGCTGTAGAAGCCTTTCAGGCTAATAGCGTAGTCAGTTCGAAAAAAGTCTACCGCTAGGCAAAAAATATTCGATATATTTAATCATTTTTTTTAGATTTTATTAGACACTGAGTTCTTATCTAAAAGTTTTTAAAGTGTTAAGATATAATGATTTTTTACAAGCACTTCACGTTCGACGGTATGTGTTTCTTGTCGTGCAGTAGTGGAGCAAATGGTGTGGTGTGCATGCGTAGTAGAGAGTGTATAGGATAGGGTATATCGCAAATATATAGAGTAAACAGCGTTTATTATATGTAGTAAGTACACTTGAGTGTACATAGAGAAGATTATTATACTTTCAATTTTATTGTAACTCACCACTAGGTGGCACTGTAAATGGTCAACTTTGGTACCATGACATTTGTGCATGAAAATTGATATGCATAGAAATTTGAACACGCAGAATATTTTGTTACATTTCAATTGTTTATTCTAACTAGTGGATCATCCAGTGTTCGAAATTCGACCATATTACAATTTTATTAAGTTTCAATATTACCGATTTTTTTTTTTGTTTTAATATTACAGATTAGGTTATATCGTGAAGTATGACGAATGAGATTTATAAGTAAAGACTCGTTAATGGTATATTAAAGAGGATTGTTTCAAAAAACTTTTTATGGATGACACTTACACGGTCGTCAGTGGCTACTAAACAAATAATAAAAAGCTGTTTTCTTTTCGTCTGTACATATATAGATTAGTTTTTGCTCGCAACTTTACTTATATCACTGTAGATTTTGTAAACAAAATACAGTCCATGTTATTCACTTATAATATAGCTTTCTATGGGTGAAAGAATTTTTAAAATACGTTAAAAATTTTTTTGAGTTTATCCACTATAAACAATAAATCAAACCGTTTCTCTTTGTTATAGTATAGATAATAAATAGTTGCAAGAAGTATTAACAGACGCAAGCACAACCGCAGGCACATCTAGTACACGATACATTATAGCTTCAATTACTTTTTCTAAGATAATATTGATTAAAGTTTTTAATTATAGCTTATTTTTATATTTACGCTCGACTCAATTCTTTGTAATGCTTTTAATTACACGCGTATAATTGGCGTAATATTATGGAATCGGTACAGTAAACAAGTATTTTAATTGTCTGATCGTTATAAGACTTTTTTCACATACTACTCAGAAACTTTGAATTGTAAAACTCGACTTAGTTTTAATGTTAAATATTCGATAGACTATATACGCCGATTGATTGTAAAAGGCCTGTCGTTCAATGTGAACACACCGCGAAATGCCTAAGAGTCGCTCACGGCTGGTACTAAGAGTAGGTCGGACCGTGGGGCCTCTGTCACTCGACAGGGTAATGGCCAACGGTTCGCGGATGTCGTGCAAGGTGGCGTATATAGTATTACCCCAAAGCGATTAGTTAAAATTCAAACAGATCAACATTTTAAAATCTTGTTCTTAAGACGGTGACAAGAATGTTGATATTATTTTTTTAAATAGTAGTTTGTTTCTTCACATGCTAATATATATCGATTATTATCTATGTAGATTTCTATTATTTTTTTAATAGTGTATTGTTCAACTATTATAGATTGTAGACATAATCAGCAGGAGGTAGGACGAATAGAGGCTTAGAAATAAAAGATTCGATACGGTAATGGTATGGAAAAAAGCAAACTGTTTTAAATTAAACGATAAACTTAGGGGTACGCGTCACCGATGACCTGGACATGCTCGTCACATACTCGTATTGCGCTTTCGCCAAACTAGCAACTCGTAGTATAGCGACCTCTGTACATATAATATTGATATTTTGTGTTGAGATTATGCAGCCGGTCATGTGTTTGATTAATTAGTAAACTGTATAATACCATATATATATATATATATATATATATATATACAGCATGTATATAATTATTGCTCGGAGTGTCAACAGATGTGTAAACCAGACTAATGTTAATAATTAAAATTTACAAATTATTTCATTTAAATAATTCAGATTATACTTGATCTAAAAATTCAAACACAGTTATTCAATTTTTTGAGTTTTCACTTCTATCGGCATTTTTTATGCTGCCTCGACTTTCTTTTATTTAATATATTGTTTACAAAAAAAAAACTGTATGTAATGGAACGTTTTTGAATGCATTTGAGGATTGAATTAAGTGAATGTTATTTTCAGTTGCTTGCTAAAACACTTCAACCAGATGTTTATCTAGAGACCGCTTAAACATGCTTTTGTAAGAAAGTATTTTAAACATGTGTTTAACAAGGTTTACAATTTTAGACACTGCTTAGTCGAACTCGTATTAAACGCGTGTTCATTTTTGTTTTTGTACTAAGACCGTACATGCTTACAAGCTCATAAGTTACAAGAACGTTTTACAAGTTCTTGTAAATTTCGTTTATGAAATAATTTCACAATACTTGTAGATTGTATGAACTTGTATTTTTAATTTACAAAACTTTGTTTGTTGCTAAATTGCAAAATGTGTTTTTTTCTAATTATATGTCTATCTATAATATAACATTTACAGTAGTAATATAACTAGTCGAGTTTATATTAAAAATTAAACATCTTTCAAATAATTTGATATTGTGTTTAAATATAATCAATTGTAACACCTATTTTGTTAGCATCATGAATAATGCTTAGAAATGTTATTATATTTTATGTACGAAATAAAAAAACGAATACGAAGTCTATTAACGATCCATGTATTATGTATTAAAAGCGTTCTAGGAGAAAAATAATATGGCGGAAATGATCGGCAAATCATTGCCGCCATTTATTACTCATCGCACTTGTTGAATTACGAATAGAGATAAAATCTGATTCAATATTTTATTATTTTTTTCAAATAAATAGCGACAAGAAATATATTTCATTTAGCACATTTACCACCCAAAGATAAAAAATAGTATAGTTCTTAGATCTACAGTATGTAAGAGTCAACGGATACTTTCCGACTTCTTCGTATTTTTTTTTTAATTTATAGGGGGCAAACGAACAGGTGGGTCACCTGATGGTAAGTGATCACCACAGTCCATAGACACTAGCAACACCAGGGGAGTCGCAAGTGCATTGCCGGCCTTTTAATATATGAGGGCCTCCGGCGCTCTCAACAAGTTACAAGCCACAAATGTATTTATGATAAACGAAATCACTAATACAAGTGTAAAAAAGGACTTGTATTACAAGTGTTTTCACTTGTAGCTTGTAAAAAACACGTGTAGTGTTGATAAACGTATTCTTCTAAAAAAACATTAATTTATAGGAGAAAACGATTATAATAATACAAAGCTCGTCATATTTGATAAACGAGGTACAGGATTTTAATTTCGATTATTGTTGTGAAAAAAGCTAATACGCTTTATTATAAAAGATAGAACCTTTACGCCGATAAAATACAACATAATATAGTAAAACAATGTTTAGTACTGATAATGTTCCTTTACAATTAATCACCTAGTATGCCCTTGACAATTTTCATCTTTATTTTGTTGTTAAAGTTTTCCTAGTCTTACCTGAAGCATGAGAACTAGCCATATAAAACAATCGTATATCATCTTGAGACGTAATAAAATTAACATAGTTACCTAAATAATTGTTATCCAAACAAAAGCAATCAAATTGTCTGGAATTAACAACGTTATGTTTTTGTTAAAATAAATTCGTAGTTCTATTTGCATATTTCATTTTTTTTTCTTCCAAATTTTGCAATAGATACGTATGATAAAGGCCACCGATCGCTAATGAACATTTCAAAATATATGTCTGTCTCTTTGCAAGTCCGGATTTAATAGGAAAATGGCTTAACGGAATATTATGAAATTATATGAATGGGAATTTTATATATAATTTCTCAATTGTTGGCTACAAGAGTTGCTTGTATTTTCTTTCACTTTTGTGAAAAATTGAAAAATACTGATAAGCAAAGATTTATTTCATTGTCAATTGATTTAAACGTGGTATTTTTTACACAGAAAATAAATTGTATGTAATTTTGTCTGTAACTTTCGATAAAAAATAACAATTGTGTGGTTTTATGAAAGCACAATGCAAGTGAAACTTCTTTTCGGATCTTCTTACACTTTTAACTGAACATTTTCGGAAAATTAATTTTAAAAACTGTAAAAAATATTTATTTAAATCATTTTGAATTGAGCCATAGGCGCCGCCATATTGGTTTTAGCTACTCTGCCGTGCGCCTTTCACATCTCTGCCCCGCGGCCGGCTGTAATACGATATGCGATAGATGAACGAAAATTTTAGGCGATATAAAAAAAGCCGCCCATGGCTCAAATCAAAAGAACTCAATCATTTAAATGAATATTGTGCTCAGTTTAATAGAGAATAAAAACGCGATTTGATTACCATAAATCGAATAATTTTCTGAAAAATTTCAGTTAAATGTCTACTATCCGAGAAAGTTTCACTTGCATCGTCGTTTTATAAAGCCACACTATTTTATTATTATTGCTAACACTAACGCTCCGCAAAAGCTACTAACATCCAAAAAAAAAAACGATAGATAACATAGGAGGAACATATATATAAATGTTTTGGGTCTGCCTATTGACATGTTACTTCTTAGTATCAATGTTATCTACTCAGCCAAAAATAAAATGTGAGGCACATACCTCCTCTAAAGATGACCGCAACAACCGGTTATACGCTGCTCGTATCCATCGTGTTCCGGGTCGGCTCACACGGCTTCTTCCTGTTCACTCACTCGAGAACTCTTTGGTCATCCGTTTTGTGAGCAATGTACCTTACCACTTCCACTTTAGCAGTTCTGAGGGGACTGTAAGTCTCCACGGATCTCATGATTACTGATTTTATCACTTGGCAAAATTCGAGACATATCCATGTATGTTGTTCTTTCAGCTTTCCTATAAAGTCCATTGTCGGTTACTATGTCTTAGAATCATAAGATGATATTGTTGGTAATTGGTTTATATTATTGCCTCATACTCGTATACACTAAAAAAACAATGATCAAAATTATATTTTGTATAACATAAACGCAGCCTTAAGTTAATGACCGGGTTTTATAAAGGTGTTGTTCTATTTGGAAACACGGACGCGTTGCCAAATTTTGAAAGAGCTCGAGTAATACCGCTCGCTGTAGTGTGTGTGGGTCTTCACGTTTTTGACGGGCTTTCGAAGCCTGCGCGTCGCGTCGCGTCGCGTCGTTGCGCTGTTGGCGATCATCAATTAAGGCGATGACGTAACGAGAGTCAAGGCTCTCTACTGATTTATTTATTTTGCAACTTTATCGATGTGCAAGAAGTACTCGAGATTTATTTTTAATACCTGTTCGCAGCCCATATATTTTTGTTCAGTATGTTTTGTATGTATCAAAATCATTAAATTCTTTAGTATAAAGAAGTCCTAATAAGACGTATGTGAAGGTCAAGTTACATTGGAAATTACTCCATTCCACTGCATAGCAAGTTCATGGATAATTTAAACTTTAAATATTTAACTGTAAATTGAATTGCAGTCACGTATGAAACTCGATACGTTTAGAATATCTAATAAGGAGACAAGGTAATATTAATCTTTGTTTGAATATTAGAAATTTAGTTTATTCCAACCGCTCTGCCTTTGTGAATTTATGTTTTATAATAATTTTAAATACGCTCTTTATATATGAAAAAACTAAAAGTAATCATATATAAATTACCGCCAGCTCTAAGTTTTTTTTTATTTCCTACACTCCCAAAAGGTAACTTGCTAAACAAAACCATTAAAAAAATGGACCTGCTTTGGTGAAGACAATTTTTATTGCGGTGAATAGATCGTCCCGTTCTATGTGTTATATTCACTTCATAAAATTTGAAAATAAAATATGGCTTACAAAGCACTGTAGGAGAACTTTGTGATGATGAGACCAAGATATTGTGTAATCTATCTTATTTATTGATCGACTACATCAACGATTTTTCTGAAAAGTTCAGTCCATAAAAAGCATATTGTACAATTAGGCTGACATATTACTTTCCACGAAGGTACCTAAAATAGATAAAAATAACGATGCTGTCAAATTCCTTTTGTTTTCCTTTAATTCCGCATATAATTCGAAATGGCGATTTAGATTATTTGTAATGTGTATCATTTTAGTCTATAAGTCGATTTGTTTTATTGCTTTTACAGCGACGCGCTGTTCAGTGTATGAACTTGATATTTAAGTGTTACCAAATCTTGTCCACCTTGGTGCATAAAGTCGCATGGAGGGAGAAAGACAGAAAAGCATAACGCTGTTTTCTTATGTGACGAATTCTACGATTAAATCCTACTTTTTAATGTGGGGACATCCAGCATTAGAACTCATACATGCGAGGGATAGGTGGGTAGTGTTCAGACTCTTTGGCTAAAGAGCTCAGTATGTGTGTGAAAAAGCACCATGCTACCTCGCCAGCGACACCCAGCGCACACACAACTGTCAAGCTGTCGAAACTGCGTCCCCGTCCGCCGAACCAGTGCAATTAAAGGTCTGGTCCCCCGCCTCTTCTTCCTCCCTGGGCCTGGCAGTAGAGAAGACGCCTCCTCGAACTAACTACCAAAGCTTTCAATGTGATTTTCTACTCACCCTTTAATTTTTATAAGTGGTTTTCTCCATCCCTCCGCTCTAAGACCCCAAATCCCAGATAACGGGGTTTTCTTCTACAGTAGGTGTAGCTTTTTAACGGGTTTTTCTGTCACGAACTGTTCCAGCTTCAATCCAACAATGAAAGAACAACAAGCACTGTTCAACCCAGTTGTTTTAAAACGAGAAATTTTTGCACAGAATTTCCTTATAGGACGTAAGTGAGAATTCTTTGAAAGAATTCCTGATAATGCACCTCCTATTGTAAATATTGTTGCACAATACAATGATGACACTGTATCCGATGATCTGATGGCGATCATCATGGAATTTACAAACCGTTCACAGTTGTAACTATCATACCAACCTACAAACCTTTCGGCTCCTGTGTACGAGTATACACTGGCGAGACGAAAAAAACTATGAGTTACTGTGACTGGATATACACAATACACATAAGCTTGTCACTTACGTGTTACACCCACTGTATGATAATCACGAACCTGTTAAAATGACATCAGGCACTCGTATAGTATATAAAAGTGAAATTACACGTTGTAGTTTATAAATTAATAGGTAGTAATTTTTTGCGCACTAGGTTGTGTACGAACGGTTCGCACGCGTGGGCAAACGTGGGTCACCTCATTCATCTGTCAATGTAACGTTCAACAAACCTGTTAGAGATAATAAATCAGAAGACAAAATGAATGCGAAATCTATTTAAATAAAATCAGAATGTTAGAATATTGATATCTTTTACCAAATGTAAATTATAGTTATGCAAATAATACTTATTCAAAAAAAAAAAACGGGTACTCATATTTTTTTCTCTACTTCAATGAATATTACATGAAATAGGTTTTATTAATTTGACGGTGTATTAGCATGTTATTTGAAACATCCTGGCATAATTACTTAGGTTCCAAATTTAAATTTTCAAATTAACAAAAGAATAATAATGTTTTTCTTTTTAATTGTTTTACTAATGGTCCGAATTACTAAAACAATTTTTTACTGATTGATAAAATTTTAAAACTTTTTGGATATTTTCTGTAAATTAAAGAATTTAGTCTTTATTTTTACAATAAATATCACTTTCTGACGTGACTGATAAAGCGGTAAGGGCTGGTAAAATTATAGTTCTACTTGAAGAAAGTCGATTGAAAACATTTTAAGCTCTTCAATTTTATAATTCGCCACTAGGTAGCTATCCAGTGCATCAAAAACTACCGTTTAATAGATCGACATAAGAATGAAACAAAAAAGAAAGAGAATATTTGCACGGTATTAATAACTCAGCTATCTATTCCAAGGAATGGTAATAGCAATCAATTACGAACTCACAAGAAAACGATTGTATTCAATCTCAATCTATTACTTTAGAAATCTGTGGAAAAACATAACAGCTGTTCAGTGCAGTTCGTTTTTCTTTACGTTAAGAGATGGCGTTGCCACGATTTTAAACTAGACATCGTTTTGTTTTGTACAATCGATATCGGTGTTTTTAATAATAAGTTGAGTTGTGAGTAAAACAGTGTTTTCTTTGTATACGCGTCAGCTAAGCGCTGTTTTTTGAAAAGTAAACGTTATTTGGTGAGTTTATAAATATCAGTAAAACAGTATATTGTGTGTAGTAAATTTTTATTGTTTTTAATTCAAGACATTCGTGTAGATATTTTACAACGGTTGAAATGGAATCAAATTATTCAAAGAATAAACTTTAATATCGTTTCACTGCATATAAAAGATAGAATTAGAGAAGATTTGTATGAATTATTTACCAAAATATAATAACGAATCAAAAATAAACACTTAAATATTTGTTACAAAGAAACTTAATACTGTTTTATTTTGTCTATTTATAATACCATGGAATGAAATTAAATAATTTATATATTGCTAAGGCCGTAGGTTAATCAAAGGCCGTTCATCTCAGTAGATGAATGAATAGTGTTAGAAAGTTAACAGTTAGGTTTTACAACAAAGTCCCAACGCAAAGCGTATTACCGATTTGCCGGACTGTAGGTTTAAGCGCAATAACAAGCGGGTTTGGGTGTCGGAAGATTATTATAGGGTGGATCAGTATATGAACGGTCGTGACCTCTGGAATTGATAACTCTCTCTGTGCGTCCACTAATAACGTTCGTAATATTAATGTATTATAAGTACATGTATGTTAAAAAATTATATCCGATCGAGTTTCTTATCGGTTCTTTACTATGATCAGCTGGTTTTCCGAACCGGTGGTACGTTTTACTTTTCTAAGCGTCTTCTTATAGCGCTTAAATTAAATAAAGTATCCTTGATTTTGATCACGAATTTATTTTTTATTCACACACATAAAAAATCAAATAGACTATACATCACACAATTACACCACAGTCATAGTTACACTTTATAACATTATAATCGCAGTCCACCTTGAAAATCAGTTCCTATTGCTTCTGTTCATAATCGCTCAGATGTCTTCTAGCATAAAACTTAACTCGGACACATCGTGACACGCTTATATACCTTTATCAATCAAGGAGGGTAGAAAACTCTGGAAGGTCGACGTCATTATTCAAAAGATTCGATAAAGTCCGATACAATTTTTAGAATCCCATTGTTTTTGGTTTATGTGATAGATTAGCTTACAGAGATTATTAGAATAGCTGAGATGTAAGTATAGAATATTTAGTCCCGTGAAACTGTAAAGGCCTTGCCAGATCAACAGTGTAGTCAGTTCGAAAAAAAAATGTATATACATATATGATAGAAGAATATGTTGTATGTGTATTCTAATCTCCTTATTGATTGAACCGATTTTTATAAAGTTTTGCTGACAGATATAGTACGTTGCGGGGGTATCGTCTCATAACGATTTCCTATTCGAATTAACAGTGATGATACAAAATTTAACCGAGGTAAGTTAAAGTCGATACATGGACTACTGGGGGTTAACTGGTAATATTTTCACAAAAAGTAAGTCCTAAGCACGAGCTAGTCTTATATATATATATATATATATATATATATATATCACAATCATAAGATATTGAAGGGTCTTTATAAGGTTTGATTACCGTCACACAAGCTATTTATTCCGCATAGCAATGGTACTACCGCTTCTGTATATAGCACTACTCTGAAGGGTGTTGTTGTTAACATTGTTCAGAATGTGTCCTCACATGCAGAGTATTCTATTCATGACAGACACTAGCTGGAAATGTAGTCCTTTTTCTGGTTACCTACCGATCGTTATAGGCTACAACGATCACTTAACAATAAGTGGACAATTTGTCATTAAAAATCAAATTAAAAAGTTGCTCAATATATATAATTCCCTGTGATAGGAAAAAGTAATTGTATCGGACTAGTTCACGATCACCATACACGAAGTATAAAAACCCGCAAGAGTACGTAAATTGATCCGCTATCGCTATTCAGATGGTAACACTTTTGTTCCGTTACATCTCAAGATCAGAACATCCAGAACCGCCAAGACGTTTGCACAGTGGAAAGATAACGGCGACTGATTGTAGATCTGTCTAACATCATAATAAACACAGTTCATTTGTAACGATGATAGAAAAAAAAAATTATTGCCCGTCTTTTATAGACCTACAACACCATCGACATAGTTACGAAGAATTTATTAATTCGGTTGAATGAATGCGCATTATAACGCATCACATTAGTTCTGCATGTCTTGAGAGATATCTTACGCCGTCATATTCGTAGGTGTCGAAGCAGCTAGTCGTTCGCCATCAAGGCTTACAGCTTCCTACCACTTACCGCCGGCGCTTCATTAACTCGTTTCCAATTACTTTTAACAGGAATTCCATTCGCGTGTTCATTAAAAGTTTTATATTCATACCAATATTGATTTTCAATGAAGGTCGCGGTAACTTATTTTGACATTTTTGAAGTTATACTTCTTTTGGCGCGTCAGGGAAAAATGATGAGAATAAATTTTTACGATGCGTGCGTACACCGTCACGAAAAACCGACACCCTGAAGTTAGCTATAGTCAACATTTTATTCAAAAAAGTATATATGTATTAAATGCCTTTTTTATATTGTTAGTGTCGTTTTTTCTACAAACGTAGAATAAGGAGAAAGATAAAATTTTTGAAAAGATTTTTATCCTCTTACGGCAAAGAAGCATAACTTCTAACGCGTATACATAAGTAACACACACACTTTTCTTTTTCGTCTTTGTGAAAACGTTGCTGTTGATTGTGGATTTGTCTATCTATATTATTCTTATACTATGGTTCCTTTTTTTGTGTCTCAGCCATGTCATGTGTCATGTCATTTATATATAGTATATATAAAGTATAGTTTAAGTGTTTATAAAAACTTTCGAAATTAAACTAAAATTAAATTCTCAAGAATTTATTGGGAGAATTACGATATCTCAAATTGCTGTAATTGCCCGGTTTTTGTAATATAAATATGGTATCTGTCGGAGTTGTTATCCCTCACAAACTAAAATACCATACAACATTATGCTATGGAAGATAGCGAACCTTTCTAGCAATGACAATATCTGTTTACATCCCGCCAATGTTTTAATATGAAAACTCTATTGATATTTAATATCGAGTGTGATCCTAAAGATCTACAAGTAGGCGTGTTATTTGATAAGCAAGCCTGAAGTTTCCGAAATCGCAAGACGTAGGTTCGAATCTCTACAATGGTCCTGAGCTTTCATCGGTGGAGGAAAATAACGTGTTGCAACCACAGTATAATATAGAACTTTTTTCTCGTACTCGTCTGGCTAGCTAACACCTTCAAATTGAAAATCAGACGCTAAACACCCCGACAACTGTAATCTCTAAGTAGCTACACTTAAGAGCCAGTTTTATCTTTAGGCTTAACGAGTTATCATCATCATCGAGCCATCTCGTAATTTATCTAGTTATAGGAGTTTAGTTTAATTTTATATACAATAAAATATGTAATAGAAAAACCCACTGCGTAATTTTTTTTTTCTTCAAACTAACCACGCTGTTGACCTGGCAAGTTTCAGTTTCACCGGACTACAAACCCCACCGCGTAATCATACAGAGTAGAAGTATAAACTTAACGAATAATTAAAAACTATACGATTTATTCTTAATCTCTCTTTACTTCAGACAACTAAAGTAAATTCTTGGTGATGGAAAAATAAACCAGTAAGTCTGACAGTTTCTGATAAACATGTTTGTTTTGTCGAGTGAATTTGTGATTGCGGTAGTAGTGCGACCGAGGCCACGAAAACTGTGAAATGCAAGAACGAATTCGCTTCTCGGTCACTTGTTATTATAAAAAATAGCTTTTTTTTTCTTGTTAAATGTTCGAAAGGTTTTGATTTACATTCAACAGGTTTCGTGGTGTCCTTGCTGCAGTATTTAACCGAGGCTGAGTTAGTTATATTCGTAGGAAAATTATTCCAAATTTTATGTTGTTTGTTCTGGAAATATTTTGTGTCCTACAGTACAAACAATATTTCTATATGGACTGTTCTAAAATATTTAACATTCTTATCCCTATAATACTATTAAGTTGCAACAATGTCGTCGATTGACATAATTTCGGATCTCTGCAATGCGCCTTATGAGTGTGTTCCGACTACTGCAAATAAGAGCCAGTTCTCCCTATAGGTGTAGTGTGATACCATCTTAGTCCATGTCAACAATTAGCATCAGATGGTATTATGGTCAAGTACCATTAAACCTATGAAGTACGAAAAAAAGTCGTCAGGCAGTCAGAAGAATTGTCCACAGAAGTGAAAACTCAAAATAATGGAAACACTGTGTTCTTTTTTAAATCTTTAAATAAATTATGGTCTAAATTATTTAAATTTCATAGTTTGTAAATTGTATTTCTTAACATTAGTCTGGCTATCACATCTATTTGCACTCAATATAACGCAATATGTTTATCTCGTACATGTGTTCAATAAAAAAAAAAAACAATATTGCATGTACTAAGGCCGCTATACTACGCGTCACTAATATGGCGGAAGCGCAATACATCACGAACATGTCGAGGCCATTGGTGACGCGAACCCATAAGCTTTCCCCAACCAAAATCGCTGAACGCAACTAAAGATTTCATTTTAAAAATTTGAGATTGCAATAAATCTTATAAAAAAAAATAAAAAAACGGAGAAATATCAGTTTATTCACTTGTTTAATACAGTACAATACAAGTCAAAATGTCATTTAAATTAAATCGACACATTCTAAACTTCTTATATAAATGTAATTACAACGATATCTCCATTTTTTCATATAATTTTGTTTATAATTAATTATAACTTTTATCGGACTAATGAATGAATGCACCGAGCGTGGAACGTTGTGTGGGTTTATTATTTCTAGTTAAAATATACAATTTCTAATATCACTTAATAAAACACGGCTTGAAGTGAAAACTGTTAAATCCTCTAAATTATTATCTAGTAAATTTCATTACCGATGTTTAAACTACAACAACAGCACATTTCCACTGTAAAATTTGTAAAACGGACAACAAAAAAAAAAAAAAAACAGACCAAAAACTTCGAAGCTGTGTGATATAGACATATCAGCAATTATGTCGCTCTTCTACAGACATATTTTTGAATACTCTATAGACGTTAGAGGTTTTCTTCGTGAAAGGAAAAAAATATATCGTTACTCGTGTTTGTGACGAAAAATGGATCCTTCACGACAATAGGACACGCTCGTCCTAGTGGTTGAGAACAGGTCAAATTCTGTAATTTCTGAATACACTGTAATCATCTATTAAACTCAACAACATATTTCCATATAAATATTGCACTGATAATTACAAACATAACGAAAAAAAAACTTAGGCGAATAGGTGCAGCCGTTGTAAAGTGATACGCTACCAACGATATTAAATACACTTAGAAACAACTGTATAGAGGAATTCCTCAAATATGTCATATGAGAATGTAACGAGTTCAAAGAGAACAGTTTTTAAGTAGAAAACCGCCTTGATATAATTTGACCTTTGCTATTTGTACTGGGTTGATGAGTATGCTTCGCCACAATTAAAACAAAATAGCGGTTTCAGTAGGTGAATTTTCTAGAAGACATGTCATCATTGCATAAGCATCATCATCATCATCAGCCTGTTAGAAACCCACTGCAGGGCCGTAGGCCTCTTTCCGAAGGAAGGTATTGGCATAATCACGACGTCAGCCCACGAGTCTTGGCGAAATTCACAGTTCTGTAATCTTCCCATATATGGTGGTACTACAAGAACATTTCTCAGGTTTTTCCTCACGATGTTTTCCTTCACCGTCAGCCGATAGTGTTGCCAATTTAAATTAGCAAATGTACGCGAATTGCGAAAAATTCGTTGATATATGCCGGGGTTCGAGCCTGCGGACATCGGGTGGACATTTCACTGGTCAAATCGCTAGACCACCGCGACTCGAATAAACGCACGATGCGATTTACAACGTCTGCACTTGTTTAGTTCATTTTTTTGTCGTGTTTGTACCTATTTTAATTCTCAGGACAAGGTTTATATAAAAGAATATGTTCGAAAAAGTTAAAAAATCTTGACTCAAAAAAATCTCTACATAGTACATATGAATGAGTGATTAAGACAGAACAAACTGTGGAGATCTTAAAAAATCATTAACAGAATTGTCAGGTTGACATTATTCAGTTGCCATTTTATTTGACTACATAGTTGTACTGTTAAGAGATGGATGTGTGGTGTAACAAGGATGGATAAGATTCAGAATGAGTATATCAGAGGAAGTTTGAAAATAGCACCAGTGGCAGAGAAGTTGATGAGTAATAGG
Organism: Antheraea assamensis; assembly: GCA_035772565.1. Classification (NCBI taxonomy): domain Eukaryota; kingdom Metazoa; phylum Arthropoda; class Insecta; order Lepidoptera; family Saturniidae; genus Antheraea; species Antheraea assamensis. The sequence goes on along the minus strand of JAQQSE010000010.1, from coordinate 1,610,822 downwards.
TTATCATGGTACGGGCATATTATGAGAAGAGATGAAAGTCATGTAACAAGAAAAGTTTTGAGTTTGAAAGTGGGCGGATATAGGAGTAGAGGAAGACCGAAAATGGTGTGGATGGATTGTGTGAAAATTGATATGTGTATAAAAAGTGTGAATACTGAGATGACATCTGACAGGGGAGAGTGGAAAAGGAAAACGTTTTGTGCCGACCCTATTTAGGTGGGATGAGGGTAAGATGATGATGATAGTTGTAATGTAAAGAGGAAAATTGGTCTCTCGTTAGTACACCCATGCGAATCAGGGGCGGGCAGCTAGTATGTAGATAAACAAAACGTAATATATATACTTTTTCTTATAAAGTTATTCGTAAGGATATTTTATTATTACACTAGGACAGAAACGGAATTGGCCATTTTAAAAAATATATTTAACCATTTCTTTTATTGCTTTGATTTGCGAAGTGTTATTAGAGAGATCTTTAACGACCCATATCTGATGAAAAACGTTCGGAATAAATAAAAAAAGGGAATGAAAAGTATGTTAGGAGTTTATCTGTGCCCTAGATAAAAAAGAAAAGCATAGACATGATTTCTTGAAATTTTATTACTTTAAAAAAGGAAAAAGTTATTTTTCTCCCCGGCGGGGAATCGAACCCCGATCTCTCGCGTGACAGGCGAGAGTACTAACCATTATACTACCGAGGATTATTGATAATATGAAGAAATTTCTTGACCAGTATCGTCCTGTGAGGGTTATTTTACTGACTTGCTGAAATAAAATATCCTTCTTTAAATAAATACACACATTTATTTAATACACCTCACATACATACCCACATATATAGAAAGTAAACTTTATCACCCAAATATACTATTACTTAAGAGCATTTACTTAAGGTTTTCGGATGAATCAATTTCCTTAGAAGTCGCACAGAAAATTGTAAAAGATTCCAATGCTCTTTCTAATTATTATTATATTTTTATAATCTTCGATTTGAACTTGTTTAAAAGAAATTAAGTAAATCGACCTCTATCGGCTTATTCGTAAAACATGTGGCCCGGGAAAACTGCTACAGGGATTTGTCTCATTGCACATTTTCACTAACGGGTTGAACCACGAACCTTTCGTAACGCAGCGCCTCTAGTGTTCTCTGAAAAATTTAAATGTAATAAAGCTTTATTATCAGACAGTTCTTTTACTATCGGGGGTATAATCAAGTAGATGATGCCCCCGGCTTCGTACACGTTTTTTAAATTGTATTACATTAGAATTACAAAAAATGCTCTTTCAAAAACATTTATAGGTATGACACTAACGCCACCTACTGTAATATGTAAGGTGTACATTAAACATGTAGGTACATACTGTTAGTGTGCCGGAAGGGGATTTAGTATCAACAACATATTTGGAACTATAATCCACTCTATAATCCCCTCAGTACTCATTTACATTATAAAAGAAACTAATATAAATTTCATGCTATACAATATCTCTTAAAAATGTTATAACATACATAGTGTCAATATAATTAAGTTTTTGCGATCAAACAAAAAGTAATAATAGTCCATTGAAATGTTACATTTTTTAGGCCTTACCTTGCGTTTTTTAGAGGACGCAATTTTATTTTTTTGATGTGTAGGGGGGGTCAGTGTAAAGCTAAAATCAAGTTTGTGGGGTCGCCACCCTTGTCCCACGGCCGCCATCTTGAAAATAGGGGTTGATATGGTTATTACGATTTATCTCTTAAACTATTTATCTGATAAAAAAAAATTATCAACATTTTTTGTTGCAAATTTAATCCTCTACAACTTTGGTCCAGTACCTTTTTGTCGTAGAATTATAAATAAAAATGTTAGAAGCGAAAATCTACAGAAATTCGAGAAAAAAATTTATATTTTTCGATATAACTTTTTTTTATCATTTTACGAAAAAATGATATCAGACCATTTTTGTAGATCGTTTTTTAAGGAATAACTTTTATAAACAACATTTTTAATTAAGTCAATAGCTAAGGTTTTACAGCGCTCCGAAGTATTATTTTTCAATACTCTTAACTATACATATATTATACGTGTGTACTAATAATGTGTCATCAGTTATTTTCTTTTTTTTTATTTTGTTATTATAATTTTTTAATTATTAATTTTGCAATATTATTAATAATCAATTATTGACTCTTTTCCACTCCATTACAGAATTTTACAATTATTCATTTTTAAAATAATTTTAAATTTGATGGCCGTTACTGAGAATGCTGTCCAGGTAGAAAATACTTAAAGTGACCACGAGGGAGCAAAAGAACATCTGCCTCCTATTATTATTATTATTATTTCTAACCTCTCTTATTGTAAGAATAGCTGATGATATTGTGTTGAAGTTGTCGTTCAACTTATATCTTTCAGTTGTGCTACATATTTCTCTACGTGCGGATGTATTTTATTCTGTTTTTAATTGTGAAGACGATTTCGAATGATTTTAGACACGATTTTAACTTCAGTGAAAAATATTTTTTTTTAATTAGCATTTAGAATTTTTAAGCGTGCTTTTTCTATTATTCCATCATGAGAAAATAAGAAAATTAAATTAAATTAAGAAAATTATAATAACGAAATAAAAAAAAAGAAAATAACTGATGACACATTATTACTACACACGTAAAATATATGTATAGTTAAGACTACTGAAAAATAATACTCACTTCGGAGCACTGTTAAAACCTTAGCTATTGTTGCTTATAAAAGGTAATCCTTAAAAAACGATCTACAAAAATGGTCTGATATCATTTTTTCGTAAAATGATAAAAAAAAGTTATATCGAAAAGTATAATTTTTTTTCTCGAATTTGTGAACATTTTCGCTTATAACTTTTTTATTTATAATTCTACGACAAAAACTCACTGGACCAAAGTCGTAGAGGATTAAATTTGCAACAAAAAATGTTAATAATTTTTTTTATCAGATAAATAGTTTAAGAGATACATCGTAATAACCATTTCAACCCCTATTTTCAAGATGGCGGCCGTGGGACAAGGGCGGCGACCCCACAAACTTGATTTTAGCTTTACACTGACCCCCCCTACACATCAAAAAAATAAAATTGCGTCCTCTAAAAAACGCAACCCCAAATGTAACTTTTCAATGGACTATAATGGCTTGTCTGTTCCGCAAGAAATTGTATTATGGAACTTTGAAAATACTACGTACTGTACTGTAATACGTTTCTTGTCTAATATTAGAAAAAATTCTTCTAGCTTTAACATTTCTAATAATTATAACATTAAATTGTAAGCAATGAGTTGAAAATTAATTTTCTAATTAAAAATATAGAACGAGTTGAAGTCTTAAAATTTTGCATTCATCAAGATATAAAACTCTACATCTATAAGTTTTTAATATATATTGTCAGCCAGTAAAATTCCCGTCAAAATCAGTCAACCGTTTCGGAGATTACCCGAAACTAACATACAGACAGACAGACCGACAAAAATATAAAAAAAAGGGATTATACTATAAGTGACGTATACACTTTCATATCAAAAAAGTTGTTATTTTGATATTACATACAGACACGTCATTTTTATGTGTAGAAGACAAAGCAAAAATTCGAAATAAAACAGGCATAATATGAAATGTTTAAAAACTTACTAATTTAATGAACACAACATAAATAGGGGTATGGGAATAATCGAATTAAAGAATTATTCGATAACGATTCGAGTCGAATAATTCGATTCGTAATCCGAATCAAACCAAATTACTCATAAATACTGGGACCGTGTATATAGGTCCCACCAGAAAGGATGCGGTGAAAATAAAAATATGTAAAAAAAATGCGTGAAAGGAAGAAAGAGAGCGTGAAGCGGTAGGGGTCTTGCCTATAAAAAATATAACAACAAAGACCCCAAATAAAAAGCGTGCACTAACCTGCAAGCTCAGCAGCTCGTACGGAGCAACACCGTCTCAGGAATCTCACTCTCAAGAAGAGCGATAGTACAAAGTAAAAACATCAGTACAAAGCGGTCCAAAGATTATATATATTCTACGTTTCGACGTCCAAGGCGAAGTCACATATATTATTTTATTGATAGTATAGCGGTTCTTTGAAGAGTAATTTTCTCCGTTGAAAATTTGCGATGTATCAAGCGGTATAAATGTCTGCGGTGTCAATAATTTGTATAGTTCTGACATATATTCAAATTTTGTCTCTTTTTTGTCCAAATGACAGTGTTCTATGGTTCTGGCAAAGCGTTTGCATGCTACGTACTCGATCAATGAGATGTAGGCCAGAAACACATCTCATTATCTGGAGCGCAATTATATTTATTTATCAGGGCGATCTAAATACTATATCTCTCTTTCTAACGAAAAAGTAGCGGAAAAAATTATAATTACAAATTCAAGAAATGAAATGTTAATTTATTTTTATTTAGAAATGTTTTTTTTTCAAAGGCACTGATAAATTTCTTTATAAACTGTAATCTATTTCTTAATTTATAAATGGCCACACAATATATTCAAATACAGTAAAATCTATACGTTTGCACCATATTAGTTGTTAACGAATTATGAGCGCCAAAATTTATAACTGATTTTTTTATGTATGTGATGATAATGAAAGTTAAGTTAAGTTTGGCAAAGAGTGATAGCGAGACGAATAAGAGATGAAACTGGAGTGACTGAGAATCAATTTGGGTTTATGCCTGGACGTGTGACAACAGATGCCATTTTCGCACTTCGTCAACTGTGCGAAAAATACAGACATGCACATAAAAACTTGCATATGGTGTTTGTTGATCTGGAAAACGCATATGACCTAGTACCTCAGGATGTTCTGTGGTGGGCGCTGAAAAAGAAAAGAGTGCCTGGGAAATACTTAGTACTTATCCGTTGTATGTATAGTCAAGCGAAAGCATATGTTAGGTCCGAGGCTGGATTTATTGACAGTTTCCATGTGGCTGTAGGTTTACATCAGGGATCAGCATTAAGTCCTTATTTATTCCTTCTTGTCATGGATGCAATAACATCAGACATACAGGAGGAGGCATCTTGGTGTATGTTGTTTGCTGATGACATTGTTCTTGTTAGAGAAAATGCTGCCGAGGTCAAGAGTAGGCTAGAGAAATGGCGAGAAAAACTGGAAAATGTTGGTCTAAGGATTAATAGGATGAAAACTGAACATTTATTCTGCGACTTCGGAGGTCTATCCAGTTTTGGTGATATTACCTTAAATGGTGTATCCTTACCAGTATGCTCCAGTTTTCGGTACTTCGGTTCATTGATCCAAAACGACGGTGGCATAGACAGGGACGTGAAGAATAGAATAAATGCAGGATGAATGAATTGGCGAAAGGTGTCTGGGGTAGTTTGTGACACACGAATGACATTGAAACTCAAGGGGAAGCTGTTATAAGACTATAATCAGACCAGTCGTGTTATATGGATCGGAGTGCTGGGGTACGAAAAATACGGATGAGAAAAGATTACATGTGGCAGAAAAGCCATTGTTAAGATGGATGTGTGGTGTAACAAGGATGGATAAGATTAAGAATGAGTATATAAGAGGAAGTTTGAAAATAGCACTAGTGACAGAGAAATTGAGGAGTAATAGGTTAGCATGGTTCGGGCATATTATGAGAAGAGATGAAAGTCATGTAACAAGAATAGTTTTGAGTTTGAAAGTGCATGGATATAAGGGTAGAGGAAGACCGACCAAAGTGTGGATGGATTGTGTGCAAAATGATATGTGTATAAAAGGTGTGAATACTGAGATGACATTTGACAGGGGTGAGTGAAAAAGGAAAACATGTTTTGCCGATTCTACTTAAGTGGGATAAGAGTAAGATGATGATGATGATGATAATGAAAACTATAAAAGTCTATAAATATGTTATAATATAACGTTATAAAAACATATTGTTTTTTTTTATAAAATAATTCGGCTATTTCTATAACGATTATCTAAAGTTGAAACGTTAAAAAATAATTTAGATTTAACGCAAAAAGTATATTCTTAATAAATATTTTCATTAATTTGAATTTATTATTGTAGAGTAAAATTACATAGTAAATTAAAGTGCCTTGTGAAGGGCATTTATATCTTGACTTTTAAATAATAATTGTTTTTTTGAACGTTAACAATTTATTGTTGAAGTTATACTTCTTTTGGCGCGTTAGGGGAAAATGATGAGAGTAAATTTTTACGAAGCGCGCGCACACCGTCAGGAAAAACCGACACCCTGAAGATAGCTATAGTCAACATTTTATTCAAAAAAAGTGTGTATGTATTCAATACCTTTTTTCTATTGTTTTTATTTGGATAATTAAATTAATGAAATATGAGTGTAACTATTAGCTTAATAATTCTCACTTACTTTAAAAATATTCGAAGGGACGAATATTGAATTCGAAATTAGAATTGAACACCATTATTCGATCGAGAATTATTCGCACACCCCTAGGTATAACTAGGTTTACTATAGCAACGATTACTTAATGGAAGATACTATCGGTGTCTGTGGGCGAATATGTGTTTTATAGCTGGAAAATGTATTTAGGATAAGTTTTAATTAAAATCCGTTCTTACTGAACGTCTACGTAGCAAAAGGAGTGACTTTTTCATGACATTTTAATAATTCAGATTATAATAGATTTCAATATTTAAAAAAAAAATAGACACAGTTATTCCACGGTGTTAAGATTTCACTTGTGTCGCTAATCTTTATTATTATTTAGACTGCCTAGGCTTATGTTTTGTTGAGTATCTATTAACAAGATTTTTTTGTTATCAAGAAAACAAATTGAAAATAGTTGTTATTCCTTATCACCGTTTACTCGAAGTCTTTAATTGTATGTCTCTATTCGTAATTCCTCTCGGCCCTCAAGTCTACAAATCTACAATATTTTTTCACTCTTTAGGAAAAAAATCCTCAATAATCAAATCAAATCAAATCAAAAATACTTTATTCAATTTAGGCCCTAAGAAGGCGCTTATGAACGTCAAAACTACCACCGGTTCGGAATACATCCCAGTCATCGAGAAGAACCGGCAAGAAACTCGATCGGGTTTATCTTTTTAACATATACTTATATAATTAAAATTCATTATACATTACAATCGATTTTAGTGGATGCACAGAGAGGAGTCAATTCCAGACATCACCATCGTTCACATATTGATCCACTCTATAATAACGCTTTGACACCAAAACCCGCTTAACATGGCACTTAAACTTATAGTCTGGCAAATCAGTAATATGCTTTGGGACTTTGTTATAACACCTAACACTATTACCTAAAAAACTGTTACTGGTTTTACTGAGTCTAAAACATGGAACGACCAGTTTGTCACAGTTTCTGGTTTTTAAATCATGCCTGTGTTTTAAATAATATTTTGGAACTTTAATAAAATAAATTTTGGTCGAACTTCGACTATTAGTGTAATTAAATAAACGGCTGTACCGATTTTTTTATGTGACTCTTATTCTCTGAGGAGTGTCTAGCCTTTTCATTTTGAAAGTGAAATGAAAAGAAGCACAAGTATCTCTAACATCAGCAGTATATTATTTATATTTACCGGGAACAAAACCGGTTGCGAAGTCGAACTCTGAGGGACTGTGATTCGACCTAATGATCCCGTTGAGACTGTACCCATTTAGACTTACTTTATAGTCGCGTTCTGTTATAATAATAGAAAAAAAAATCAAGAAAAGTTCCACATAACAGCCATCAATCAAGTATCCTTGCTTATATTATAAATACGAATATTCTTTTGTACGTTTGTTACGCTTTTACGCCTAAATTATTCAACCGATCATGACACTTTGCATACATACTGACAGAGGATTGACAGAAAAGGTCATAGTGTATCTTTTATTTAGAAAAAAGTACAGTTCTAAAGGGATAGGTCAAATCTACATTGAGGCGAGCGAAACCGCAAACAGTAGCTAATGTATAATACGCTCCCTAAAAGAGCAGAAAGCAAATGTATTTTTTCATATGCATCAGATAAACAGGACGAAGGTTCTATGCGGAACACGACACTGCGACCTGCGACCTGCGGAATTTTTTGCAAGATCCATTGGGAATAATCATCAGTTTTTTTTTGTCTTGAATTACCATAGGGTCACTACTACAAATTACGCAATACATCATATGTTTCATTTGAAAAGAAAATCGAATTATTTTTTTACATTTTGGTACATTATATTGTATATACATACAATTCATTAACAATAATTATTATTATCAAAATATGAGGACAATTTATTAATTCTTTTCGTATCATTAAATTAAAAGCTGTTTTATTATTTCCAGGATATATACTACAACCCGACATTCATACTCGACAAATGCGAAACCTTCGACGTAGTTCCTGGAAAATTGGGTGAGTATTCGTACATCATAAATTCACCAGATGTCACCGGGTATAGTAAAGAAAAAAATGCAAACAGAGGGCCTCGATTATCGAGCTAGAGGGCGTTGATTAGCTATGTAATTAATTTATATTACCATTAGAAAATTATTTTGATACCCGTTCTCTGATACCTTTCTAAACAATTAGGATATATCATTCAAGACAAAAAAAAAAACTGATGATTATTCCCAACGGATCTTGCAAAAATTTCCGCGGTGTAATGATTAATACGAGAGCTTGTCACGCGGCAAGTTAATATAATTTATATTCTATTTCTGAACCGACTCTTTAAGTGATAATATTTTCGAATGTATGTAACAATTAATATATATGTGGCAATATATAAACATAATACAAATCATAATTGTTCCTACATTCGCTACGAAATAGAGAGGACATCTTAAAAACTTATACCGAGTGATTGTTTTATAAATTTTTTTTTTCGAACTGACTACTCTGTTAACCTGGCTAGTAGGCCTCTACAGTTTCATCGGACTACGTTTTATTAAACAGGATAGAAGAGTTGATATTTACTTTAGGGACATTTCGTTAACACTTCAAACATGATTATAAATTGTATGTTATTAGAAACTATTTGAAACGTTTGTCCAAAACTTCTGTATTTGTGCACTATCCCAAATATATATCATCGTATGATTTCGATTTTTTAATACGTGTATGTAATGTAATATCGATTTTAAAACGTGAATAATTATTCTAGGTGTTTATTTGTCCTTTTCAGTACGTGAATTCGACAAAAGCAATTGATATTCCTTTATAATTATTTGAATTATGTGGTAATTACAGAAGTCAGCATTAATGCTTTTGTAGGTGGTCGAGCTACGCTGAAACTATTACTGGTTTCAGAATGAATGGGTCTGCTCGCCCGGGGTAGTGTGGTACTAAAGGGTGGCTCTCACAGAAAGCCGATGTGAATTAACAGTGCCTGCACTGTTGAGTTTCGTTCGGTCAGTGAGAGCGCCGGAGGCCCACATATTTAAAAGGCAGGCAACGCACTTGCAACTCCCCTGGTGTTGCTAGTGTTTATGAACGGCGGTGATCACTTACCATCAGGTGACCCACCTGTTCGTTTTCCCCCTATGACATAAAAAAAAGAAAAACACATACATTATAGACTTAAGGGAAAAAAACTTAATCATGCTTGTCTTGGAAAATATCCTTATGTATTCAATGGAAACCCTTGAAGAGTAAAAATAAACTGTATTTTCCTGCAACATATTTCACTCCATATGTGCTCTCTATAATTTTGAAAAATATTCACGGTTCTATTATCTCAAGACCTTGAAGATTTTGATATAATAAATTCTATAGCTCAAAGAGAAAACATGTAAAGTACCGACCTTAAGTAAACCTTAATAAAAATGTAGCGGCCTTAACAAGCCAACAGTGTAGTCAGTTCGAAAAAACAAACTTAATAAAAATATAAGATGTATTTTCTAAAGCGAACAACCAACATTGATTTGTTCAAATTCGTTTCTGCGATAAACAGCTGGATTGGGATTATATCATTAAAAGTTTGAGCTTTGCAAAGAAAAAAAAAACTGCAAAAAAGTTATAGTCTGCGACAATTAAGATACTAAATAAATATAAAAACAGTGATTTGGTAAAATAGTTATACAAAAATCAAAATTTATTTAATTTTTTTTTTATTTTGTAAAGTATATGTTTTTTCTGTCATTTAAAAAACAACATGAAAACTGTAAAGTTATTAACTACCATCTTTGACATAACTCTCACAATATTCAACGTTTATTGTTTGTCGAATAAATAAATATATATCATGAAATAATTTTGTAAAAAGAAAAACAAAAAAAAAATCGCTTACGCCCCGGCGAGGAATCGAACCCCGATCTTCCGCGTTATGGGCGGATATACTATCCGTTGTACTACCGGGGGTTGTATTAGAAGGGTGAAATTTCTCCTACTGCTTCATCCCACTTCAGTTTAAATTATTTATTTACTCGACTATTCGACGACAGAAATTGTCAATTTTTACGTGCCCGTAATACTGAAGTGAACAGCTTTCGCCTGACGGCATATTGAAACGAATACGAGTGATATATTAAAAATAATTCGTCGGTTAACATAGCTTTTTGTATTATGTACAAGTTAAAAGTAAATTGTCTCGAATTGAATAAAATCGATTGAATTAAAGTACATTGTACAGTAAAATTGTTAAAAATATGTATAAGTATATATATGTACAAAAACATCTCATAGGTGGATATAAACATGCGGTTGGTATATAAATTCTTAAACATATGTTAAGTAAGCGATTAAGTGTTATAAATACTTATGCGCTTTATTTCACACGCTCCACTTGAAGGCAGTGTGTATGTATACACGAGGCACGCATGCGCGGAATAACCATTGCGATGTCGGGTGAGTAGCAAGTCTTGGCGAGTGGAACCGTTTTATTCGTATCATTTAGTCTCGGTTGTGTTCATCTGTAAATTTAAATTAGTGTATTTGTATATAAGACAGTAAAAATACACAGGGCCGGAGTTAGGGGTCGGAGGCGATAGTTTTTTAAATTTATCTTTAAAATCGTTAAAATTGTTGCTGCAAGCTATTCGTGGGTTCGAGGTCTAAACTTGACCCCTAGCAAGCGATCGTACATGCAACCGCATTATGATGAATTTGTCGTTGAATATATATTATAAAAAAAATACTTTTTGTGTATAAGTATGTACACGCGGAGAAAGTGAAACTTCTTTGGCTTTTATGTATCACTACATATTATAAAACAAAATCGTCCGCCGCGTCTGTCTGTCTGTTTGGATGTTCGTAATAAATTCAAAAACTACTCAACGGATTGTAATGCGGTATTCACCAATAGATAGAATAATTCACGGGGAAGGTTTAGGTATACAATTTGTCAAGGTTTTCTTTGTAAATTGGTTAAAATATAATGATAAATATTGAAAGAATCGAATAAACTCAAGCTGCCTGGGAGCTTTCGTCGAAAACGCTGCCTAATCCACACTGAGATATTCTTCTTTTATAGCTCTACAAAATAGTCTTCGATGGCATATACCTATCTTATAAGGATAGCTTACTATAACCCATCTACCTTTTAAAAATGGTCACATATAATGAGATAATTGGAAGGCTATTTAAACGGATACAGTATTTATCCTTATCAAATAAAATACATTAGTTACCTTGAGAATTTCATGCACATAAGTATATATTTTTTATTATCAGGGTAGGACAACGTCCGCCGGGCCTTCTAGTAATTCAAATAATAAGGATTTATTTTTGTATTTGCCATAACATCGCAGATGTGCCAGCAAAGCGTAAAGGTTTATAAGGCACAGCCCTTCAAATATTACTATAGGACACACAGACAAATGGGAATAACGCGTGCTGTAAGGATTATTAGTACAACTGGAAAACATTGCAACATTGGAGAGTCTGTTTATAGTCCCACAGAGTTGTGGTAATCCAGAGCAATGTCCGGTATCATTAACCCATGGGTCAATTCCTAATGGAGTAGTTATTATATCTTTTTCAACACTACAACATCCAATATAATAAACTTGAAACTGAAAAATATATACTTTGAACAAATTGTAAACAATAAAAACCTCATTATAGTTTTATTTCATTCGTGGTCTCGCTATAAAGAAAATCCATATTGCTTGCATTTAATTTACGTAAAGAAAAGGGAAAATAAACACTTATCCAAAGCTAAATTAATACACGCCCTAAAAATATCAATAATACTCGTATACCTAAAAAAAAAACAATATTTGACTTAAGACTTTTGACTTAGGAATTTAAAAATGTAAATTTAATGAACATTGTAAATTCAATGTTGATGCCGCCTGGTGGCTGTCTCGTGGAAATGCATTTCCCCTAGGCTAGACGGTTTCGCAACATGCACCTCTTGTATTCTAGTTTGACTAGATGGCAATCAAATAAAAATAGCTGTAATGTATTTTAATAATATTTTCTTAAATTTATACTATAATTTTGCTTTATCGGCATAGTTTTCTGTTAAATTATATCCGAATACATTAATTTCTTTGCAATAAACATATGTATATTATTTCATTTAATTTTATTTATCTATTTCTAAACATAATATACAAATGTGCACAATTTTTGTTTACTTGTATATAAACATCTATAAATGAATAAAATGTACAAAAGCATACAAATAAATATAATAACTGCGCTCCAGATAATGAGATGTGTTTCTGGCCTGCATCTCATTGATCGAGTACGGAGCATGCAGACCCTTTTAGAAATAATATAACGCTGTCATTTCGACGAAAAAAGAGAAAAATTTAGAATATGTCATTATTATAAAAAATATTGACACCGCAGCCACATACCGCATATATTACATATATACCGCATACGCTTTATACTATAAAAACATATATATGACAACGCATTGGACGTCGAAACGCTCTCTACAAAACCGCTATAATATATATACATATATAATATAATCTTTGTACCGCTTTGTTCTGATATTGTCACCGCTATCGCTCTTCTTGAGAGTGAGATTCCTGTGACGCCGCTGCTCGCTGTGAGGTGCTGAGTTTGCAGGTTAGTGCACACTTTTTATTTGGGGTCTTTGTTATTATATATATTTATAGGCAAGACCACCTACCGCTCCACGTTCTCCCTCTTCCTTTCACGCATTTTGATACGTTTTTTAATTTCACCGCATCCTTCCTGGTGAGACCTATTTACACGGTCCCATTAGCCCCTTCAACAATATACCTATGAAAATAAACAATATTGCTGTTTTATTTGAGAAATATAAAATATCAATTTAATACAAATTGTAAATTCAATGTTGGTGCCGCCTGGTGGCTGTCTCGTGGAAATGCATTTCCCTTTGGCTAGAGGGTTTCGCAACATGCACCTCTTGTATCCAAGTTTGACTAGATGGCAATCAAATACAAATAACTGTATTGTATTTTAATAATATTTTCTTTATTTATACTATAATTTTGCTTTATCATCATAATTTTGGGTTAAATTATATCCGAATACATTTATTTCTTTGCAATAAACATATGTATAATATTAAAATATTTGATCTTATGTGTCTATTTCTAAATATAAAATGCAAATGTGCACAATTTTTGTTCACTTTTATATAAACATCTATAAATGAATGTAATATGACATGTAGAAAATCATACAAAATGTATCATTAAAAAGATAAAGCAAAAAGATCTCCTCGGCGGGGAATCGAACCCCGATCTCTCACGTGACAGGCGAGAATAATAGCCACTATACTACCGAGGATTATTGATTGTATGGACAATTTTTAGACCGTATCGTCACAGGAACTGCGAAAAATCAATAACAATTTAGTGGAACTTACCTATTACAAAGAAACGACACTATTGCTTAGTACCTAGCGCCTATATTCATTGAAATAATGCGCGAGACTACTATTCCATAGAAGTAGAATAGGAGTATTCTCCTTGTTATGTACCATTTTACCGATTGCCATGAAAATTGGTATGCATAGCTATATGAATACGGAAAATAGACGCATGCGGAGCCTGGATCACAGCTGTTATATATACATATATATATTTAAATATATAACTAAAAAAAAAGATGCGTGAAACGAAAAAAGAGAGCGTGGAGCGGTATATGGTCTTGCCTATAAATAAATATAATAACAAAGACCCCAAATAAAAAGCGTGCACTAACCTGCAAATTCAGCACCTCGTACGGAGCAACGCCGTCACAGGATCTCACTCTCAAGATATCAGTACAAGCGGTCCAATGCGATATCACATATAATATTTTATATTGATAGTATAAGGCGAAAACATATATAAACGGTATGTGGCTGCGATGACAATATCTTTTATAGTAATGACGTATATTTAAAAATTTTCTTCTTTTTTCTCGAATTGACAGCATTATAGTTCTTTCAAAGCCTCTACATACTCCGTACTCGATCAATGAGATGCAGGCCGGTAACACATCTCATTATCTGGAGCGCAGCTATTAAATGTATATTTATAAGGGCGAACCAGTAATAGTTGTATAATTAAAAGAAAATATATATATCCTATACTGGCGTTATAAATGGGTGCGTGTGTACTTAGGTGGGTCTACATGTGTCTATGGATGTGTAAATAAGGGAGGGTGTGTCAATGAGGGAGTGTGTGTGAGTGAGTGTAGTTGTTCGTGTTAATACCCTTTTTATGTTGTTAGTTACCTAATACCAAGATTTAATTTTATGATTTCACCTTTAAATGTATTTCGTGAATATCGAAATATTCTATCTATCGTATTGTATACATAATTATAGGATCAAGCAATGGATGGAGCAATTTTATGGAGTGTTGAGGTAAGGAGACGTATCTCATATGCGTCTTCGTCCGGAACTGAGTTTGCTGAATTGTATGAAATCGAGGTTTCATAAATATCTTAAATCATGCTACTATATAGCTAGATGTGTTTATAACCTGAAAATAAGTTTTAGTAGTAGTATAATTAAAAGTTACTCGAATAGTCATAAAAATAAAACTATCACAGAAACAAGTTTTCTGTCTTTTCTTCGACCATCGGTATGTATTCTTCTGTACGTGTATATGTATGTAACATGAACTCCTAAACGACTGTACCGATTATGATGAAGTGTTTTGTGTGTTTGTGAGGAATTCTAGATGGTTTGGATTCATAATTTACCCGGTAGGTAACATCGCGTTATGTTTCCACGACTTCTTATTTATATATATATATAATTCTTTTGCACGTTTGTATGTGACTGAACTCTTCCTAAACAGCTGGACAGATTTTGATGATTATTTTATGTATTCGTGAGGATTCAAGGATGGTTTAGATTCACAATTGGACCCAGTAGGTGGCACTCCGACGTTGTTCCAGGATTTTTATTATTTTTCAGGGCAGGACAACCTTTCTTGAGCTTGCTAGTGAGTTATAAAATTGTTAGAGTGTGCCTTCATATTTCACCCTCTCTCACCAGCAGCGTCATTTAAATTTCAAACATTTTGAGTTACACTTTTTTACACTAAGACACTTCTCTTTACCTCAAGACTCCATAGACTATTCGAATTAGAAATGCTACAAGAGTAATGGCGAGCTGTTCGAAATTCGTAGCAGTTGAAGGGTTGCGTCGAGTTTCAAGAGTTCCATTGTGGAACGTATTTTATTAACGAACTAGTTATGTATGCTGCGCTATGACGCTTGTCATTTTCGATAAGGGCGAAGTTATTCCAAAGTTATTCTCTCTTACCCTAATTAAAAATAAAGCGGACATCGACCTCGATCCAATACACAACAAAATATATAAAAAATCTGCAACAGGATAAACAAATATTATAATATACTAGCGGCCCGCTCCGGCTTCGCACGGGTATAAAAGTATATAGCCTATGTCATCCACTGAAAAAATGATTAAAATCGATCCAGTAGTTTTGATTTATTTATTACTGTCCGTGGCCCGCACGCGTTAAATATGGAGTAACCTCAAAAATAACAGTATTTCTCAACTATTTAATTTATGTTATTATACACATAAACCTTTCTCTTCAATCACTCTATCTATTAAAAAAAACCACATCAAAATCCGTTGCGTAGTTTTAAAGATTTAAGCATACATAGGGATATAGGGACAGAGAAAGCGACTTTGTTTTATACTATGTAGTGATTTTTTTTAAGATAAAAAAAAATAATTATAAAAATAACTGCTACCACTTTAAATTCTATTACTTGTATTCGTAGTGCCGGCGACTTAGTTCAAATTTGGTTTTGTCAGAAGCGATACACGTCGTTACACTCACTCTACGGCATTTTATTAGTTTAACAGTTCATAATTTATAGTAATACCTATAGCCCAGCAGCGCCCGAGAGACATGGGAAGAACCAGTACACTGGTCCCTATTTAATGCGGTCGACTACATTGATGAGAGCTCAACTTAAATTGTACTTACAAGCTTGCCCATACTACTGAAAGTATAAATTTTTGAGCTCGTAAATTATTTTAGAAAATAAATTTAATTAACTGTTAACAATATTATTATATATATAAATAGATAGTAATAATGCAACCTATATTTTACATAATTTTTGTATATATGTGTAATGTATATCGTATTTCTCACAATCTTTATCTTTTATAATATTACGAGTTTTCCTGATGTTTTTCTTTATTAACTATAAAATAATTAGTAGCTTATAGGATTGTTCCACGATTTGTAAAAAAAAGACGTCAGTTGTGAATCAAGCTTGCGCACCAAGGGTTCCGTATTAGACGTAAGGAAAAGGATAAATGCAGAGTGGATGAATTATCGAAATGTATCCAGAGTAGTTTGTGACCCACGAACACCGTTGAAACTGAAGGGAAAAATGTATAAAACTATAATAAGACCAGTCGTGTTATATGGATCCCAGTGCTGGGCTACAAAAGAGACAGATGAGAAAAGATTACATTTCGCAGTAATGCGAAGATGTGTGATCTAACCAGAATGTATAAGATTAAGAAAGAGTATATAAGAGGAAGTTTGAAAATAACATAGCACCAGCAACAGAGAAGTTGAAAATTAACAAATAAGCATGGTACGGGCATATTATGAGAAAAGATGAAAGTCATGTAATAATAAAAAAAATTAGTTTGAAAGTGGACACATATAACAGTAGAGGAAGACCATAAAAGGTGTAGAATGATTGTGTGAAAAATGATATATGTATAAAAAGTGTGGATTACCGTGTTACCACACTTTTAAAATCAGATTAGATTATGGTTAAAGGCTTATCACAAAATAATGCACGAGGGCGAAAGAATCAAACAGGATGAATTATTGGAGGAGTTTGTACGTAACTCTTTGGCGTTGGGCTAATCCTGAGGAATCCGGTCCGGTATTTTTACACCACGGTACGATACCCAGCTAAATAGTTATTATATCTTTTTCAACACCAGAAAACACCAGATAATAATCCTGAGCCTAAAAAATTATTATTTATACAAATTATAAACAATAAGAATCATATTTAGTTTGTGTTGTCGCTATAAAGAATGAATACCTATTGCTCGAGTTTTAATTAACGTACCGAAAAGGTGGAAGAAACACTTTTCAAAAGCTAAATTAATCAACAATGAAATGCTTATGAAAAAAAAACGATACTGCTGTTTAAGTTGGAAATAAAATAGGAAAAATGTTTAGTAAAAATTGTAAATCCAATGTTAATGCCGCCTGGTGGCTGTCTCGTGGAATTGCATTTCCCCTAGGCCTGACGGTTTCGCAACATGCACTTCTTGTATCCAAATTTGACTAGATGGCAATCAAATACAAATAAACGTATTTGAATAATATTTTTCAAATAGATTTTAAAAATTTTGCTTTATCAGCATAATTTTAAATTAAATTATATCTGAATACATTAATTTCTTTGCAATAAAGATATGTGTAATATTTCATTTGATCTTGTTTATCTATTTCTAAATATAAAATTCAAATGTGCACAATTTTAGATTACTTTTATATAAACATCTATAAATAAATGTAATATGCAATATAGAAAATCGTAAAAAATGAATGATTAAAAAGACAAAGCAAAAGTTCTCCTCGGCGGGGAATCGAACCCCGATTTCTCACGTGACAGGCGAGAATATTAGCCACTATACTACCGAGGATTATTGATTATATGGAGAATTTCGAGACCGTATCGTCACAGGAACCGCAGAAACTTAGTAATAATTTACAAGCATTTATCCTTTTCAAAGCAACGACACTGTTGTTTAGTACATAGCATCTACATTAATTGAAATAATACGCGATAATACTATTCGATAGAAATAGAGTATCAGTATTCTCCTTGATATCAGTTAACAAGTCAAATTCTAATTTATATTACAGTAAGTTAACATCTGTTACTGTGTGTATGACATCCATAAACCCAAACACCGTGTCACAGACCACACCTCTGCGTTGCATTATGGAGCAGGTTTTGGTGCTATCCATTTTATTATTACTCGCCACTGGATATCACCAAAGCGAATAAACTTTTATATCATTCAACAGATTGCCAATAAAATTGGTATGTGAATACGGA
The DNA here is from genome assembly GCA_035772565.1 of Antheraea assamensis. Classification (NCBI taxonomy): domain Eukaryota; kingdom Metazoa; phylum Arthropoda; class Insecta; order Lepidoptera; family Saturniidae; genus Antheraea; species Antheraea assamensis. The sequence goes on along the minus strand of JAQQSE010000010.1, from coordinate 1,592,327 downwards.
AAATAGACGTATGCGGAGCCGGGAACACAGCTAGTATACATACATATGTATATATAAATAAACAAGCAAATTAAGAATCCACAACTGTATCCATTACGCAAAAGTATATCTCGGACTAGACTTGGCAGTAGGCCTTAGCGTCACTGTGCCACATAGCTTGTAAGCTGTTATATTATATATTGTATATTTAGCTCTAAAGTCACCAAACTCCGGTTTCATTAGCCATCGCCTTCTAGAGGTGGAGCTCATTAAGATAGATGTGTGGTCTAACCAGAATGTATAAAATTAAGAATGAGTATATAAGAGGAAGTTTGAAAATAACATAGCACCAGCGACAGAGAAGTTGAAAAGTAACAGACTAGCATGGTACGGGCATATTATGAGAAAAGATGAAAGTCATGTAATAATAAAAAAATATAGTTTGAAAGTGGACACATATAAGAGTAGAGGAAGACCATAAAAGGTGTAGAATGATTGTGTGAAAAATGATATGTGTATAAAAAGTGTGAATATTGAGGTAACATCTGACAGGTGAGAGTGGAAAAGGAAAACATGTTGTGCCGACCCTACTTAGGTGGGATAATGGTAACATGATGGTGATATTGATGGAATTTTTAACAGCCATTCGAATTACCGTGTTATCAATCACACTTTTAAGATTAGATTAGATTATGGTTAAAGGCTTATCACAAAAAAATGTACGAGGGCGAAAGAATCAAACAGGATGAAGTATTGGAGGAGTTTGTACGTAACTCTTTGGCGTTGGGCTAATCCTGAGGAATCCGGTCCGGTATTATTGCACCACGGTACGATACCCAGCTAAATAGTTATTATATCTTTTTCAACACCAGAAAACACCAGATAATGATTCTGAGTCTAAAAAAATAATAATTATACAAATTATAAACAATAAGAACCTTGCGATAGATTTATTTAGTTTGTGGTGTCGCTATAAGGAATACCTATTGCTCGAGTTTTAATTAACGTACCGAAAAGGTTCCACAAACTCTTTTCCAAAGCTAAAATAATATATATATTCAAAATATCAACAATAAAGTGCTTATGAAAAAAAACACAATACTGCTGTTTTAGTTGGAAATAAAATAAGAAAAATGTTTAGTAAAAATTGTAAATCCAATGTTAATGCCGCCTGGTGGCTGTCTAGTGGAATTGCATTTCCCCTAGGTTAGACGGTTTCGCAACATGCATCTCTTGTATCCAAATTTGACTAGATGGCAATCAAATACAAATAAACGTATTTGAATAATATTTTTCAAATAAATTTTAAAAATTTTGCTTTATCAGCATAGTTTTGAATTAAATTATATCTGAATACATTAATTTCTTTGCAATAAACATATGTATAATATTTCATTTGATCTTATTAATCTATTTCTAAATATAAAATTCAAATGTGCACAATTTTAGATTACTTTTATATAAACATCTGTAAATAAATGTAATATGCAATATAGAAAATCGTAAAAAATGTATGATTAAAAAGACAAAGCAAAAGTTCTCCTCGGCGGGGAATCGAACCCCGATCTCTCACGTGACAGGCGAGAATATTAGCCACTATACTACCGAGGATTATTGATTATATGGAGAATTTCGAAACCGTATCGTCACCGGAACCGCAGAAAATTAGTAATAATTTACCAGCATTTATCCTTTTCAAAGCAACGACACTTGCTTAGTTTCTATATAATACGCGATAATACTATTCGATAGAAATACAGCAGCAGTATTCTCCTTGATATCAGTTAACAAGTCAAATTCTAATTTATATTACAGTACGTTAACATCTGTTACTGTGTGTATGACATCCATAAACCCAAACACCGTGTCACAGACCACACCTCTGCGTTGCATTATGGAGCAGGTTTTGGTGCTATCCATTTTATTATTACTCGCCACTGGATATCACCAAAGCGAATAAACTTTTATATCATTCAACCGATTGCCAATAAAATTGGTATGCATAGGTCTGTGAATACGGAAAATCGACGCATGCGGAGCCGGGAACACAGCTAGTATACATACATATGTATATATAAATAAACAAGCAAATTAAGAATCCACAACTGTATTCCTTACGCAAAAGTATATCTCGGACTAGACTTGGCAGTAGGCCTTAGCGTCACTGCGCCACATAGCTTGTAAGCTGTTATATTATATATTGTATATTTAGCTCTAAATGCACCAAACTCTTGTTTCATTGGCCATCGCCTTCTAGAGGTCAAGCTCAGGGCTCAAGGCAACGGAACGATATTTATAATATATTATTTAACATACATGAAAAATAAAATAAGGAATAACTGTTTTAAGTATATTACTTGTATTTGCAAGTGCCCAAGATTTTGCTTATTTCTCGTTTTATCAGGCTCTGGTTACACTGACTATACAGCATTTTATTAGTATAACAATTCATAAATTATAATAATGCTTATGGAACAGTCGCGTCCGAATGACACGCTAACAACCAGTAAGTTGATCCTTACTTAATATGGTCGACTACATTGATGAGAGTTCAACTTAAATTGTAGCTATAAGCCAGCCACATACGCGTCATTGTAAGTTCAGCTTTTTGGACTGGATAACATAAGTACAACGTGTGTAAATTGTTTTAAAAAATAAATTTAATTAACAGATGTAACTATTAATAATATTATTATATATATAAATAGGTAGTAATAATGCTACCTATATTTTACATGTTTTTGTATATATGTGTAATGTATATCGTATTTCTCACAATCTTTATTATTTACAAGATTACGAGCTTACTATTTTGTTCTTTATTAACTATAATAGTTTAAATGGTTGTTCCACGATTTGTAGAAAAAAAAACGGTCAGTAGTGATTCGAGTTAGCGCACCAAGGGTTCCGTATTAAATGTAAGGAAAAGGATAAATGCAGAGTGGATGAATTATCGAAAGGTATCTAGAGTAGTTTGTGACCCACGAACACCGTTGAAACTGAAGGGAAAGATGTATAAAACTATAATAAGACCAGTCGCGGATCCCTGTGCTGGGCTACAATAGAGACGGATGAGAAAAGATTACATTTCGTAGTAATGCGAAGATGGTCTAACCAGAATGTATAAGATTAAGAAAGAGTATATAAGAGGAAGTTTGAAAATAGCATAGCACCAGCGACAGAGAAGCTAAGCAAGTAGATTAACATGCTACGGACATATTATGAGAAAAGATGAAAGTCATGTAACAATAAAAAAATGTAGTTTGAAAGTGGACACATATAAGAGTAGAGGAAGACCATAAACGGTGTAGAATGATTGTGTGAAAAATGATATATGTGTAAAGAGTGTGAATATTGAGATAACATCTCACAGGGGAGAGTGGAGAAGGAAAACATGTGGTGCCGACCCCATTTAGGTGGGATAAGGGTAAGATGATGGTGAATAATGGATTTTTCAACAGCTATTCGGATTAACGTGTTACCACATACTAAGATCAGATTAGATTATGGTTAAAGGTTTATCACAAAGAAATTAACGAGCGGGAATGAATCAAACAGGATGAATTATTGGAGGAGTTTGTACGTAACTCTTTGGCGTTGGGCTAATCCTGAGGAATCCGGTCCGGTATTTTTACACCACGGTACGATACCCAGCTAAATAGTTATTATATCTTTTTCAACACCAGAAAGCACCAGATAATGATCCTGAGCCTAAAAAAATATTATTTATACAAATTATAAACAATAAGAATCTTATTTAGTTTGTGTTGTCGCTATAAGGAATACCTATTGCTCGAGTTTTAATTAACGTACCGCAAAGTTGGAACAAACACTTTTCCAAAGCTAAATTAATATACATATTCAAAATATCAACAATAAAGTGCTTGTGAAAAAAAAACTATACTGCTGTTTAAGTTGGAAATAAAATAAGAAAAATGTTTAGTAAAAATTGTAAATCCAATGTTAATGCCGCCTGGTGGCTGTTTCGTGGAAATGCATTTCCCCTAGGCTAGATGGTTTCGCAACATGCACCTCTTGTATCCAAATTTGACTAGATGGCAATCAAATACAAATAAACGTATTTGAATAATGTTTTTCAAATATATTTTAACAATTTTGCTTTATCAGCATAGTTTTGAATTAAATTATATCTGAATACATTAATTTCTTTGCAATAAACATATGTATAATATTTCATTTGATCTTATTCATCTATTTCTAAATATAAAATTCAAATGTGCACAATTTTAGATTATTTTTATATAAACATCTGTAAATAAATGTAATATGCAATATGGAAAATCGTAAAAAATGTATGATTAAAAAGACAAAGCAAAAGTTCTCCTCGGCGGGGAATCGAACCCCGATCTCTCACGTGACAGGCGAGAATATTAGTCACTATACTACCGAGGATTATTGATTATATGGAGAATTTCGAGACCGTATCGTCACAGGAACCGCAGAAACTTAGTAATAATTTACAAGCATTTATCCTTTTCAAAGCAACGACACTGTTGTTTAGTACATAGCATCTACATTAATTGAAATAATACGCGATAATACTATTCGATAGAAATAGAGTATCAGTATTCTCCTTGATATCAGTTAACAAGTCAAATTCTAATTTATATTACAGTAAGTTAACATCTGTTACTGTGTGTATGACATCCATAAACCCAAACACCGTGTCACAGACCACACCTCTGCGTTGCATTATGGAGCAGGTTTTGGTGCTATCCATTTTATTATTACTCGCCACTGGATATCACCAAAGCGAATAAACTTTTATATCATTCAACAGATTGCCAATAAAATTGGTATGTGAATACGGAAAATAGACGTATGCGGAGCCGGGAACACAGCTAGTATACATACATATGTATATATAAATAAACAAGCAAATTAAGAATCCACAACTGTATCCATTACGCAAAAGTATATCTCGGACTAGAGTTGGCAGTAGGCTTTAGCGTCACTGTGCCACATAGCTTGTAAGCTGTTATATTATATATTATATATTTAGCTCTAAAGTCACCAAACTATGGTTTCATTGGCCATCGCCTTCTAGAAGTCAAGTACAGGGCTCAAGGCAACGGAACGATATTTATAATATATTATTTAACATACATGAAAAATAAAATAAGGAATAACTGTTTTAAGTATATTACTTGTATCTGCAAGTGCCCAAGATTTTGCTTATTTCTCGTTTTATCAGGCTCTGGTTACACTGACTATACAGCATTTTATTAGTATAACAATTCATAAATTATAATAATGCTTATGGAACAGTCGCGCCCGAACAACACTCTAACAACCAGTAAGTTGATCCTTACTTAATACGGTCGACTACATTGACGAGAGTTCAACTTAAATTGTACTTATAAGCTAGCCACAGACACGCCATTGTAAGTTCTGTTTTTGGGACTCAATAACATATGTACAACGTGCGTAAATTGATTTAGAAAATAAATTTAATTAACAGATGTAACTGCTAACAATATTATTATATATATAAATAGGTAGTAATAATGCAACCTATATTTTACATGTTTTTGTATATATGTGTAATGTACATCGTATTTCTCACAATTTTTATCGTTTACAATATTACGAGTTTATTATTTTGTTCTTTATTAACTATAATAGTTTAAATGATTGTTCCACGATTTGTAGAAAAAAAGCGGTCAGTTGTGATTCGAATTTGCGGACCAAGGGTTCCGTATTAGACGTAAGAAATAGGATAAATGCAGTGTGACTGAATTGGCGAAAGGTGTCTGAGGTCGTTTATGACCCACGAATGCCGTTGAAACTGAAGGGGAAAGATGTATAAAACAATAATAAGACCAGTCGTGCCATATGGATCCGAGTGCTGGGTTACGAAAGAGACGGGTCAGAAAAGATAATATTTCGCAGAAATGCGAATTTTAAGATTGATGTGTGGTGTAACCAGAATGTATATGATTAATAAAGAATATATAAGAGGAATTTTGAAAATAGCATAGCACCAGCGACATAGAAGTTGAAAAGTAACAGATTAGCATGGTACGGACATATTATGAGAAAAGATGAAAGTCATCTAACAATAAAAATATTTTATTTGGAAGTGGACGCATATAGAAGTAGAGGAACACCATAAAAGGTGTAGATGATTGTGTGAGAAATGATATGTGTATAAAAAGTCTGAATACTGAGATAACATCTCACAGGGGAGAGTGGAGAAGGAAAACACGTGGTGCCAAACCCATTTAGGTGGGATAAGGGTAAGATGATGGTGTATAATGGATTTCTCAACAGCTATTCGGATCAACGTGTTACCACACACTAAGATTAGATTAGATTATGGTTAAAGGCTTATCACAAAGAATTTAACGAGCGCGAATTATTCAAACAGGATGAATTATTGGACGAGTTTGTACATAACTCTTTGGCGTTGGACTAATCCCGAGGAATCTGGTCCGGTATTATTACACCACGGTTCGATTCCCCGCTAAAGAGTTATTATATCTTTTTCAACAACAAAAAACACTAGATTTTGAGCCTGAGCCTGAAAAGTATATTTATACAAATTGTAAACAATAAGAATCTTGCGATAGTTTTATCTAGATTTTGGTATCGCTATGAGGAATACCTGTTGCTCACATTTCAATTTACATACCGAAAAGGGGGAATAAGCACTTTTTCAAAGCTAAATAAATTGACACATTCAAAATATCAACAATATACTTATAAAAAAATACAATATTGCTATTTAACTTGAAAAATAAAACATATCAATTTAATAAAAATTGTAAATTCAATGTTGATGCCGCCTAGTGGCTGCTTCATGGAATTGCATTTCCCCTAGGCTAGACAGTTTCGCAACACGCACCTTTTGCATTCTAGTTTGACTAGATGGCAATCAAATAAAAATAACTGTATTGTATTTTAATAATATTTTCTTAAATGTATACTATAATTTTGCTTTATCGGCATAGTTTTGTGTTAAATTATATCCGAATACATTAATTTCTTTGCAATAAACATATGTATAATATTTAATTTGATCTTATTTATCTATTTATAAATATAAAATGCAAATGTGCACAACTTTAGATTACTTTTATATAAACATCTATAAATAAATGTAATATGCAATATAGAAAATCGTAAAAAAAAATATGATTAAAAAGACAAAGCAAAAGTTCTCCTCGGCGGGGAATCGAACCCCGATCTCTCACGTGACAGGTGAGAATATTAGCCACTATACTACCGAGGATTATTGATTATATGGAGAATTTCGAGACCGTATCGTCACAGGAACCGCAGAAAATCAGTAATAACTTACAAGCATTTATCCTTTTCAAAGCAACGACACTGTTGCTTAGTTTCTAGCGCTTATATTAATTGAAATAATACGCGATAATACTATTCGATAGAAGTAGAGTAGCAGTATTCTCCTTGATATCTGTTAACAAGTCAAATTCTTATTTATATTACAGTACGTTAACATCTGTTGCTGTGGGTATGGCATCGATCCTGACTTTCCATTGCACATTGGTTCGGTAGACGGGTAGGCAGCTTGACCGGGCTGTCGTCGCGGTCAGGGCGTTCGCGCTGGGCCTTGTCACCGGGGTGGCATGGTGCTTGCTTGTTCGATCCCGTGCCACCCCATAGCACGGCAGACGGTATCTTGTGGGTTTTTTTAGTCAGTAAGAGTCTGACACCCCACAGCTCCCCAGGGCTGTGGGTGTCCAATGAAGGATTTCTTCCCACAGTAAAAAAAAAAAAGGGTATGGCATCGATAAACCCAAACACTGGTGGCACTGCGATCCTATTCCAGAAATTCTTATTAGTTTTAGAGCAGGGCAACGACTGTCGAGCCCGCTAACAAATTATAAAATTATTAACGCGTTCTTTCATATTTTACCCTCTATGTTGAGGAGCATCATTTAAATTTCATATATTTTCAGTTACACTTTTTAAACACTAAGACACTACTCCTTACCTCAACACTCCACAGACTATTCGAATAACGAATGCTACGAAAGCGTTGGCTAAGTGTTCGACAGGCATAGCGCTTGAGGGGTTACGTTGCGTTTAAAAAGTTCGATTTCCGCGCGTATTATATTTCCGAACTTACTATGGTGTGCTACGGTATGTGCACGTGGACGTACGATATAATTGCAAAATTGTTCTCTCCTACCTTAATTAAAATTAAACTGGACATTGACCTCGATCCAAATATATAAAAAAGTAACAACAGAATAAACAAAAATTGTAATAAAGGTGGAGGGGGGCTGGTGGAACCGTGTGAATAGGTCCCACCAGGCGGGGTGCGGTGAAAAATAGCGTGGAAATAATCCTAGGCTCCAATGAATGTGGGTGAACGATAGGGGGTGTAAGAAGCACTTATTTTACTTACCGAATCGCCCCCTGGTGCCTCGAAGTCGATGGCCACTGGATCGTTCACGTACATATTGTCATGCGGTGATGCTTTCACAATAAATCCAAAGCGGGTTATTTATTATATATATATGTTGTCTTGCGGCGAGAGATGCGGCGATTGTTCCACAATAAAACAAACAGTGAAAAAAGTGCGCATCGGTCAAAAGTGACAAACGTCACCCCCGTATCGAACTATGAATTTTAATGAAAACTTCATGGTGGAACCTCCGCCTCACCAAAAGGTTTCAAGATAAAATAAATAAGTAAAAGAAACTGATAGCTTTTAAAATTCTATTACTTGTATTCGTAAGTGTCCACGACTTCGCTCAGTTTTCGTTATACTGACTGTATGTCATTTTACTAGTGTAACAGTTTACAAGTTATAGTAATGTTTATAGCCCGGCCGCGCCCGAGTAACACGTAGAAACCAGTAAACTGATCCCTATTTAATATGGTAGTCTACGTTGATGAGAGCTCAACTTAAATTGTACTCTCAAGCTTGCCACCAATATATTATTGAGAGTGTATTTTATTAGACTCAGTTATATACGTACAACGTGTACAAATTGTTTTGAAAAGTTTTCTGATATACAGACCCAACTTGTTAACGTTATTACGAGTATATGTATAAGTACATGGTAATCATGCTGCCAATAATTCACATTTATTAACAATATGTATATCGTATTTCTCACAATCTTTACCGCTTATGATGTTAGGAGTTTTCCTGATTTGTTCCTTTATAAACTATAAAATCATTAATAGTTTAGATTATTTGATGAGTTACTTAAAATAAAGGCTCAATTGTGATTCGGTTTTGCCCACGAAGGGTTCCGTAGCCACACAACATATTTACGATAGATATTTACTACAAAAATTGTGTTTTCTTTAAGTCATTCAGATTCCTTAACAGGAGTCCGACTCACGCTTAACTGGTTTTTATTAATATATCTTTTATTATAGAACTTCCAGTATAATTATACCAAATTTTATGTTAGTGTTTGTTATTATTTTTAGGTTAAAATAAAATAAATACAGAAAATCACTTTCTTTATGCAACCATAGAAACGTTTTAATAGTTTTTATTTCATTCGTGGTCTCGCTTTAAGAAAATCTATTACTTGCGTTTAATTTACGTACTGAAAAAATAAAAAGTAAAATAACAACAATATACCTATGAAAATAAACAATATTGCTGTTTTATTTGAGAAATATATAATATCAATTTAATAAAAATTGTAAATCCAATGTTAATGCCGCCTGGTGGCTGTCTCGTGGAAATGCATTTCCCCTAGGCTAGACGGTTCCGCAACATGCACTTCTTGTATCCAAATTTGACTAGATGGCAATCAAATACAAATAAACGTATTTAAATAATATTTTTCAAATGTATTTTAACAATTTTGCTTTATCAGCATAGTTTTATGTTAAATTATATCCGAATACATTTATTTCTTTGCAATAAACATATGTATAATATTTTGATATTTGATCTGATGGGTCTATTTCTAAATATAAAATGCAAATGTGCACAACTTTTGTTTACATTTATATAAACATTTATAAATTAATGTAATATGAAATGTAGAAAATCATACAAAATGTATCATTAAAAAGATAAACCAAAAATTCTCCTCGGCGGGGAATCGAACCCCGATCTCTCACGTGACAGGCGAGAATAATAGCCACTATACTACCGAGGATTATTGATTGTATGGACAATTTTTAGACCGTATCGTCACAGGAACTGCGAAAAATCAATAACAATTTAGTGGAACTTACCTATTACAAAGAAAGGACACTATTGCTTAGTATCTAGCGCCTATATTCATTGAAATAATGCGCTAGACTACTATTTCATAGAAGTAGAATAGAAATATCCTCCTTAATATCAGTTAACAAGTCAAAATGTTGTTTATATTACAGTAAATAGACAACTATTACCGTGTGTATGACATCGATAAACTCAAACACCGTGTCACAGACTACGACGACACTTGGCACACCTCTGTGTTTTATCATGGTATAGGTTATTGTGTTATCCATCTTATTATTACTCGCCACTGAATCTTACTAAAGCGTATATACTTATATACCATTTTACCGATTATCATGAAAATTGGTATGTATAAGTATGTGAAATTAGACGCATGCGGAGCCGAGAACACAACTAGTATACATAGATACGTATATTTAAACAACCAAATAAAGAACTGCGTAATGAATAATGCAAACGTAAATCTCGGGCTTTACCGCCATTGCGCCACATAGCCTGTCTATCTGTATAGATAGCTGTTATATTTTAATCTTCAGCGCCAAATGGCGGATCCATCGGCCCTCGTCTTCCAGCGGGTAAAACTTAGAGCTTAAGGCAACGAAAGGAATGTAGCAACAATTTAGCGAATTTAGAGATAACTTTAAAAGACGATCGCCCCCCACAAAGCCTTCCGCCGGCCCTATCTTTATACTGATACTTAACATATGTTTAAATACTTACATACCAACCGTCCCGTGGTTATATCCGCCTGCGAGATTTTGTGATATATAGTTACTTATGCATATTTACGCATACGGGTACGGGTACGCGGCTCCACCGATTCACAGTAGAAGCCTTCTCGGCAAGAACGAAGAAGTTCGGAAATTCTTATCTTTGTCGTACTGTGAAGATGTGGAATCGCCTCCCGACTAGTGTGTTCCCTCCCTCTTATGATATGGGGTCTTTCAAACGAGGCGTGAAGAGGCACTTTTGCAGGTCGGCATGATGACGACGACTGCCGTTGGTATTTAACACCGACAGTCGCCGTTGTTTTTGGACTGTACCGTACTTACCATCAGGTATTGTACAGTCATTTTGCCGAATGTATATATTTTGTTCAATTTTTTCGTTAGCTGTGTGTTAATTCGTAGAGACATTTGTTTTTATTGTACTCAACAAGTTAAGTTAACCTATTTACTTCCAATAACCCACTCGTATTCGTTTCAACATGGCGTCAGATGAAAGCTCACTTTAGTAGTACGGGCACATAAAAATTATCAATTTATATCCGCTAATAGTCTAGCAAATAAATATTTTAAACTGAAGCGGAACGATGCAGTAGAAGAAATTTCACCCGTTTAACACAACCCCCGGTAGTACAATGGATAGTATCCCCAGCTATAACGCGGGAGATCGAGGTTCGATTCCTCGCTGGGGCGTGAGTGGTTTTTTTTTTGTTTTGTTTTCATAAAATTATTTCAAGACATGTATATATTCGAAAGAAATAGGATAAATACGAATAATGTAGCAGATACATCGAATATGGCAGTTAGTACTTTTTAGTTACAGTTTTCATGATTTTTGTCCGTCATTGTTCAGTGTTTTTGTGGTATATGAACTTAATCTTAAAAAAAAATTGTAAAATAAATTCTTATTTACATACAATTTTTTAACAAATCACTATTTTTATTATTTTACAATCTATATTCTTTTATTTGCAAAGCTGGAAAATTTTAATGATGAAATGATAATTCAACTGTTTATCGTGAAAACTACACTTGAGGGTTAATAAATAAATAAATATATCGGTTGTTCATTTTAGAAAATATATTTCATATGAGACGTACTTTACGTAAAATTAATATATATATACATATATGGATATCGGATACGCGTACTTGGAACAAACAATAAAGCTCGTCATACAAAAATCAGCCCTCTACGAGGATCGAACCTCCAACCTCTCGGTTTCATGATAAGGCTTACTGCCACGGCGCTGCGAAAATTGCCAGAATTATATAGGTTATTTTATGGAGTGTCGTGTAGGGCGTGGAATATTCGCTCGATTTTACTATTCGAGTTTTACGAATACCTATAGCCGTAGTATTCTAGTTATTCGAGTTTTAGGAATTTTTCGAATACCTTCTTTATTATTGAATATCTAAAACGATGAATATGTTTTAGGTCTTGTTTTATAATAATAACCATACCTATTATTACTTTAATACGATTAGCTAGACACTTCGTCTTTAGAAGGAATAATAAACTACATGTTAGTTAAAAAGATTTAGTTAGGTAGTCGACTAGAATTTCCATTGTGAATATGTAGTTTGATTTGTTTTTCTTCTAACGGACCTACGCTGGTGATACCTTAGGTGGCTTCACAGCTTCATCGAACTACTAAGAAGAGCCCTTAGGGCACACACTCGCTTGAGTAACGAGCACTAGGGCCAGCGGGATCTCGACTTGGGTTGTTGCTGTATATTGCAACATTCGCGCATCGACCTAATCTAACCAAGCTAGCTAACTATTCATACATGTATTCGTTCATGAGACATATATCTTCATACATGTTTCACCATCTCATACATGTATTTCGAATATAGGCCAATACTGACACTTTTTTTTTATTAACGTGGGGAAATCCATCGTGGACACACCACCCTCCCGGGGGAGAAAGTGGGTAGTGTGAGACTCTTATTCACTAAAACCCCACGGTGTACCGACCGCCGCTAGGTTGGGGCGGCATGGGATCGTGCAGTGTTATCGCCATGCCAGCCCAGCAGAAAGTCTCTGCCGGGCGTCGTCCTAATAAGGAGGGCAAGCTGGGTACACACCAGCCGCCCCCTTCTCGTCAACCGAACCTGTGCAATGGCAACCAAGCTACGTGAGGGATAAAAATAACAACACTCCAACTGTGTGTTGCGTGCGTGTGAGTGTGCACGTCGGGAAAGTGTCGTGTCAAAGGTAACGGTGAGTTATTGTACCGCGTAAGAAGTAGCTCGAGGGCTCCCCTATGGGGAACGAACCTATGTTGCTACATGCTAGGGCCGGGACGTTGTGTGCTTGGAGCGGGATATGTCTCCGGCCGCTACGGAGCCGACGAAGGATACGCGATCGTGGACGCACGCGTGGTTTGTTTCTTCTTGGGATGGATGCACTAACATCAGACATACAGGAGGAGGCACCTTGGTGTGTGCTGTTTGCTGATGAAATTGTTCTAGTTGGAGAAAATGCTGGCGAGGTCCAGAGTATGCTGGAGAAACGGCGAGAGAAACTGGAGAATGTTGATTTAAAGATAATAGAATGAAAACTGAACGTTTGTTCGGTGACCACGGGGGTCCATCCAGTTTTTGGTGATATTACCTTAAACGGTGTATTCTTACCAACCTGGTCCAATTTTCGGTACTTCGGTTCATTGATCCAAAACGACTGTCGCATAGACAAGGACATTAGGAATAGGATAAATGCAGAGTGGATTAATTGACGAAAGTGTGTGACCCACGAATGCCGTAGAAACTCAAGGGCAAAGTGTATAAAATTGTAATAAGATCAGTCGTCTTATATGAATCTGAGTGCTGGACTACGTAACAAACAGAAGAAAAGAGTTTGCATGTGGAAGAGATACAAATGTTAAGATGAATGTGTGGTGTAATCAGAATGGATAAGAATAAGTATATCAGAGGAAGTTTGAAAATAGCACCAGTGGCAGAGAAGTTGCGGAGTACTAGGTTAGTTTGGTATGAGGCATGTAACAAGAAAAGTTTTGAGTTTGAAAGTGGGAGGGTATAGGAGTAGAGGAAGACTAAAAAAGGAGTGGATGTAATGGATTTTCCAACAGCTATTCGGATTAGCGTATTACCACACACTTAATATCAGATTAGATTTTGGTTTTAAAGGCTTATATCACAAATAAATAAACGTGGGCGAAAAATCAAACAGGATGAAGTATTGGAGAAGTTTGTACGTAACTCTTTGGCGTTGCGGTAATCCCGAGGAATCATTACACCACGGTTCGATTCTCCGCTAAATAGTTATTATATCTTTTTCAACACCACAAAACACTAGATAACGAGTCGGAGCCTGAAATATATAATTTGAACCAATTCTAAACAATAAAAATCTCATGATAGTTTGATTTAGTTCGCGGTGTTACGTTGAGAGATACTTGTCGCTTGCGTCTCTAGTTTACGTACTGCAAAGTGGAAATGAACACTTTTCCGAAACTAATTTAATACAATCCTTGAAAATATCCAACAGTATACTTATAAAAAAATATCGTTGTTTTTGCTGAAATATACCAATTTAATAAAAATTGTAAATTCAATGTCGATGCCGCCTAGTGGCTACTTCATGGAATTGCATTTCCCCTAGGCTAGAGGGTTTCGCAACATGCACCTCTTGTATCCAAGTTTGACTAGATGGCAATCAAATACAAATAAACGTATTTAAATAATATTTTTCAAATGTATTTTAACAATTTTGCTTTATCAGCATAGTTTTGAATTAAATTATATCCGAATACATTAATTTCTTTGCAATAAACATATGTATAATGATTCATTTGATCTTATGTATCCATTTCTAAATATAAAATGCAAATGTGCACAATTTTTGTTTACTTTTGTATAAACATCTATAAATGAATGTAATATAAAATGTAGAAAATCATACTAAATGTATGATTAAAAAGGTAAAGCAAAAATTCTCCTCGGCGGGGAATCGAACCTCGATCTCTCACGTGACAGGCGAGAATATTAGCCACTATACTACCGAGGATTATTGATTATACGGAAAATTTCGAAACCGTATCGTCACAGGAACTGCGAAAAATCAGTAATAACTTAGAAGCATTTATCCTTTTCAAAGCAACGACACTGTTGTTTAGTATCTAGAGCCTATATTAATTGAAATAATACGCGATAATACTATTCGATAGAAGTAGAGTAGCAGTATTCTCCTTGATATCAGAAATTGTACTTGTAAACTAATACATCACTGAAAGTTGAGCTTTTTGGGCTCAGTAACATAAGAACATCGTCTACAAATTATTTTGAACAAATATCTAATGTACTGACACAAGCATTAACAATGTTATATTATAATTATTTATAAATAAATGGTAATAATGTAGCCTATATTTCACACTTTTTTTATATGTATATAATAATACAGTGGAATCTAGGTTAATCGGACCTCAAACGAGACGCGAAGAAATTCGAATAGTACTACTACTTACAAATTGTTTTGACTTAGAAATATTTTTTGTGGATAAGTTTTTTTTTTTTATATTATAGGAGGCAAACGAACAGGTGGGTCACCTGATGGTAAGTGATCACCGCCGTCCATAGACACTAGCAACAGCAGGGGAGTCGCAAGTGCGTTGCCGGCCTTTTAAATATGTGGGTCTCCGGCGCTCTCACTGACCGAACGAAACGCAACAGTGCAAGCACTGTTACTTCACGTCGGTTATCTGTGTGTCGGGTGGTACTACCCCGGGCGAGCCGACCCATTCATGCTGAAACCAGTAATAGCTTCAGCGTAGCTCTACCACCTAGAAAAGTGTTCGTGAATATTTTTTTTCGATTTGTAGAGAACAAAATATGCAATGAAATATTCGACTTATCGAGACTCTGCCGTATTTGTTTTCTAGGATATATGATTTTTGGTAAGAATTATTATTTGTTATTTATTTATATGTGGTTGTTTCCATCACGCCTATAATATTCATGATTTTACTTTAGGAACGTATTTATTCAAAAAATAACTGGAGAATAGAATAAACAGAGGAACGAGTAGTGCGCGTGAAGTACACTTATTAATTAGGTTTCCTTATTATTGACCACGGAACCCAAAAATTGCTTAAGTAGAACATAACCTTTTTATTAACGTTTAATATATTTGTAAATGTTTACAATACGTGGGCAGACAAGTCCTTTCTACCACGATCTCGACTCGAAAGTATGTCGGAAAAAAAGCGAACATATAACCTCGTTGTCACACCCTCTTATGGACGTATTAGAACTTTCGTGACGTCGTGTCTTCCGCTTTAGTCGTATTTATATAGATATATATATATATATATATGAATAAAAGGATTTTCCAACAGCTATTATAGACCACAGCGTCACTTAACAACAAATGACATGGTGGGTAAATACATATCATATAGAAATGAACGTGGGCGAAATAACCAAAATGGTTGAAATATTGGAAAGTTTCTACGGAACTCTTTGGTGTTGTGGTAATCCGGTGCGTTGTCCGGTAGCATTACACCGAGGTTCGATTCCCAGTTGAAGAGTTATTATAGCGTTTTCAACACCACATAAAATATAATTTATAAAAAAAAATATAATTTGAACCAATTCTAAACAATAAACATCTCATGGTTGTTTTAGTTTAGTTTGTGGTGTTGCGTCTAGTTTACGTACTGCAAAGGGGAAATTAACAATTTCCAAAACTAATTCAATACAAGCCTTGAAAATATCCAACAATATACCTGTAAATAAAATATCGTTGTTTTTGCTGAAATACACCGATTGAATAAAAATTGTAAATTCAATGTTGGTGCCGCCTGGTGGCTGTCTCGTGGAAATGCATTTCCCCTAGGCTAGATGGTTTCGCAACATGCACCTCTTGTATCCAAATTTGACTAGATGGCAATCAAATACAAATAAACGTATTTAAATAATATTTTTCAAATATATTTTATCAATTTTGCTTTATCAGCATAGTTTTGTATTAAATTATATCCGAATACATTAATTTTTTTGCAGTAAACATATGTATAATATTTCATTTCATCTTATTTATCTATTTCTAAATATAAAATGCAAATGTGAACAATTTTTGTTTACTTTAATATAAACATCTATAAATGAATGTAACATGAAGTGTAGAAAATCATACAAAATGTATGATTAAAAAGGTAAACCAAAAATTCTCCTCGGCGGGCAATCGAACCCCGATCTCTCACGTGACAGGCGAGAATATTAGCCACTATACTACCGAGGATTATTGATTATGTGGAGAATTTCGAGACCGTATCGTCACAGGAACTTCGAATAATCAGTAATAACTTACAAGCATTTATCCTTTTCAAAGCTACGACACTGTTGCTTAGTATCTAGCGCCTATATTCATTGAAATAATACGCGATAATACTATTCGATAGAAATAGAGTAGCAGTATTCTCCTTGATATCAGTTAACAAGTCAGACTCTTATTTATATTACAGTACGTTAACATCTGCTACTGTGTGTATGACATCCATAAACCCAAACACCGTATCACAGACCACACCTCGGCGTTTTATTATGTAGCAATTTTTGGTGCTATCCATCTTATTATTACTTGCCACTGGATATCACCAAAGCGAATAAACTTTTATATCATTCAACCGATTGTCAATAAAATTGGTATGCATAGGTCTGCGAATACGGAAAATAGACTCATGCGGAACCGGGAACACAGCTAAAAAATAGACGCATGCGGAACCGGGAATATAACTAGTATACATACATATGTATATATAAATTAACAAGTATGTATTCATTACGCAAAAGTATACCTCGGACTAGACTTAACAGTAGGCCTTAGCGCCACTGTGCCACATAGCCTGTATGTATACATAGCTGTTATATTGTATATTTAGCGCTAAATTCATCAAACTCTAGTTCGGTTTCTAAGAGGCAAGCTTACAGCTTAAGACAACGGCAAGCTTAGCGTATGTGAAATTCAAATATAAGACAACTATTATATTAGAGAAATTAACTATTACAGTCGGTCCCCCCGAGTCCTAACTCTGGCCCTGTGTATGTTTATTGTCTTCTTTATACAGATATACTAATTTCAAATTACAAATGAAGACGACCGAGACAAAACGAATGGGAATAAAATGGCTCCAGTTGCCAAGACTTGCTACTACGCCCACATCGCGATGGTAATTCCGCACACGTGTGCCTCGTATGTACATACTGCCTTCAAGAGGAGCGGGTGAAATGTACCGCATAAGTATTTAATACACTTAATTGCTTACTTAACATATGTTTAAGAACTTAGATACCAACCGCCCTGTGTTTATTTCCTCCTGTAAGATTTTTTTGTATTATATATACATATACACTCCTATGTAAATACTTTATTCAATCTTCTGTGCCCTGTGTGTTAACTCATAGAGACATTTTTCGTTAACCTTATACACTGTCCAATAAGCTAAGTTAACCGACGAACTATTTTTAATAACACACTAGTATTCGTTTCGAGATGGCGTCAAATGCAAGCTGTTAATTTTATTACTACAAGCACATGAAAGGCGTCAATATCTATCATCGAATAGTCTAGTAAATAAATATTTTCAACTGAAGTGCGATGAAGCAGTAGGAGAAATTTTACCCTTTTGACATAACCCCCGGTAGTACAATGGATAGTATTCCCAGCTATATAACGCGGGAGATCGAGGTTCGATTCCTCGCTGGGGCGTAAAGCATTTTTTTTTTGTGTTTTTTTTAAATAGATTTTTTTCAAGATATTTATATATTCGACGAAAATAGGATAAATATAAATAATTTGGTAGATACATCAAATATGGTAGCTAGTACTTTACAGTTTTATGATTTTTCTTCGTCATTATTCAGTGTTTTTGTGACATAATATGAACGGACTCTTCAAAAAATTTACAAAATAAATTCTTATTATAGTACTAGCTGTCCCCGGCGAAGTTCGTACCGCCTAACACTCGATTCTTTAAATTTTTTTTTTAATACTTATCCTGCTATTCGGGACCATCGTATAAATATTGATATTAATATTTATACGATACTAACGTCACTCAATTGTTTTGCTCTCCCGGAACCTCTCCACTAACACTTAAAACTTTATAATATGGTATTAAAGCTCAAATTGACTTTTAAGTATTATTACGAATCATTTGTATGGGAGTACAGAAAAGTGTCGTTTTAAGACTATTCCAGGTATTTTTTTTAATTTTTCTCTCCGTAAGATCCATCCTCGTACTTCAAGGAATATTCTAAAAAAAGAATTAGCGAAATCGGTTCAGCTGTTCTCGAGATTTGCGCTTAGCAACACATTTAGCGATTCATTTTTATATTATAGATAAAATTTTACAAAATCACTATTTTCATTATTTCACAATCTAAATTCTAAAATCTCCAACTTTTGATGGTGAAAAGATAATCCGTCTGTTTATCACGGAATACACATTTGAGTGTAGTAAATCAATCAATAAAATCAGCCCTCGGCGGGAATAAACTTGCAACCTCTCGATTTCATGATAGAGCTTACTGTCACTGCACTGTGAAGGCTGCCAAAATTTCGAAGGCTATTTTATGGAGTGTTGAAATAAGAAGTAGTATCTGTTATGGGTCTTCATCCAAAAATCTACTTACCGAAATAGAGGTTTCATAAATACCCACAATGGCGCTACTATAGCTAGAGGTATTACCGGAAATTAGTTAGTGTAATTCAAAATTACTCGAGTGCTCATAAATAAAAACAAAACTATCAAAGAAACAAGTTCTATGTATGTTCTTCGACCATCGCTATGTAAATATGTATAACTTTATGTATATATAATTCTTTTGTAATTGTGTATGTGACTGAACTTCCTAAACGGCTGGACCGATTTTGAACTATAAAATTATTAACGCGTTCTTTCATATTTTACCCTCTATCTTGAGGAGCGTCATTTAAATTTCTTATATTTTGAGTTACACTTTTTATACACTAAGACACTACTCCTTACCTCAACACTCCATTGACTATTCGAATAAGGAATACTACAACAGGCGTGACTATGGTATTCGAAATTCGTAGCTCTTGAGGGTTTGTGATGCGATTCAAGGGTTCGATTGCCATACGTGTTATATGTACGAACTAGCTATATATGCTACGCTGTAGCGGCCTTGTCGGGCTAACAGTGTAGGTCAGTTCGAAAAAAAAAAAAAAGCTACGCTGTATTCGCGTTCGTTACGGCAGAAGTTCGTTCTAAAATTGTTTTATCTTACCTTATTTTTTTTAAATACGGACATTGTTCTCAATACAATAAAACATTTACAAAAATAACTACAGAATATACAATAAAGATCAGAAAACTCATTAAAATTTAAAAAAAGTAAAAAAAAAAACAACATATATTTTTCAAGTATATTACTTGTACTCGCAAGTGCCCAAGAACTCGCTCGGTTCTGGTTTTATCTGGCTCTGGTTACACTGACTGTACGGCATATTATTAGTGTACAATTAAATTATAGTAATGCTTTTAGAGCCCAGCCCAGCCGCGCCCGACCGACACGCAAATAACCAGTAAGCTGATCCTTATTTAATATAGGCGACTACATTCATGAAATTTTAACATAAATTGTAATTGGAAGCTTGACACCAGTAGAGCATTGAAAGTTCAGCTTTTTTGGTTCAGTAACGTAAATTGTTTTGAAAAAGTATTGAATGTACAGACGTAACTTTTACCAATGTTATATTATATATATAAATAGGTAATAATATTGCAGCCTATACTTCATATTATTACATGTATATCGTATTTCTCACAACTTTTATCGCTTATAATATTAGGAGTTTCCCTGATTTTTTTTTCTTTATGAACTATAAAATCGTGAATGGTTTCCGTGATTGTTCCATAATTTGTTGAAAAAAAAAGCGGTCAGGTGTGATTCGACTTTGCGCACCAATGGTGCCGTATTATCACAGTCACATCGGATTCCTATGAGAACTCCGTTTAACACAAAGCCGTCCTTTACAATAGACCTTGCACTATTAGCGTACCAAATTTGACATTGCATGTGTGACTATTTTTGCATTAGGACTTGGACTTGCGTACAGTAATGTTGTAATCTTACTATTTCTCATTTAATTATAATTTATTGAGTTATCCGTTAAGAATTGCAAGATACAGCCATTTGAATACTCGTATAGGACAAACAAGTGAACGCGTATTACAGCGCGTGGTACAGACTTATTAACTAACCCTTGGACTGCTGAAAACCATTAGAGCTTAAGCTCCATATAAACGAATGTAGACCTTATGACGCACGGATCAACAGACAAATTGGCTTGAAATTTAACACCATGGTCTGCCATTTTGCGATCTTGGTCTTAAAAAACTGAACCCTAAAAATGTTGAAATAGAACATGGCTTTTCATATAACAATAAATACATATGTAATTGTTTGAAATATAGATCAATCGTTTCTACCGATATTTGTGTTCGATTGTGTGTCGGAAAATGAAGAAAACAAATAGCGTTATTGTCGCATCCTCTTATGGACGTATTAGAACTTCCGCCTTAGCCGTATTTATATGTATATATATATATGAATTTCCCAACAGTAATCAGGATTAGCGTGCTACGATCTAGGACCACGGCGTCATTTAATATCAGAAGAGATTGTGGATAAAGGCTTATCACAAAGCAATGAACGTGGACGAAAGAACCAAACAGGTAGAAATATTGAAGAATTCGTATGTACGAACTAACGTACTACTTACGTAACTACGTATCTCTTTGGCGTTGTGGTAATCCCGAACGGTGTCAGGTATCAATACACCAAGGTTCGATTTCCAATTGAAGAGTTATTATTACATCTTTTTCAACACCACAAAACACTATATAACGAGTCGGAGCCTGAAAATTATAATTTATACTAATTGTAAACAAATAAATTCCTCCTGATATGTTTGTATGATTTAACAAATACAAATATCTTTACTTCTAGAATACTTTACAAAATATTAGCCACAATGGCCCCGAACTAAGCAGTGGCTGTGTCATGGAAGCCTAATATCTAATTGATTTAGTTAATAGCGGCGTATTTTTACTTGACATTTACATTAGTGAGAACATTAAAGTTGAAGAAAAAAACAAAAACCGTTATAATAATTAATTTTGGAAGCGATGATGGCTTCCTTGGTAGTGTGTTCGGATATAGCGTCGAAGGACATAGGTTCGAATCCTAGCCACTGAGTCGGAGCTTTGAAGGAAAAGATCGTGATGAAACCATAGCGAGGTGGTAAGGCTTTTTCCAAGCCCGTCTGGCTAGCTACCACCCTCAAGTTGAAAATGTGTCGTCAAGCACATCGTGATGAAACCATAGCGTGGTGGGTAGGGCTTTTTCCAAGCTCGCCTGGCTAGCTACCACCCTCAAGTTGAAAATCTGTCGTCAAGTACATGTCGGTGTGTTCCGGCAGCTGTACTTGAGAGCCAGTCTCCCTCTAGGCTTAGTGCGACTATCATCTGAGACCGCATCGTCATTTAACAACAGATGAGATTGTGGTCAAATGCTAACCTATAAAGTATAAAAAGAAATTAATTAAAAACTACATAAATATTAGCGTGTAAGAAAGGGCGTGTATGTATAGTTATGATGAGTGTATGTGTGTGTGTGTGTGTGTGTGTGTGTGAGTGTGTGTGTGTGTGTGTGTGTGTGTGTGTGTGTGTGTGTGTGTGTGTGTGTGTGGGTGTATGTGTGTGTGTGTGTGTGTGTGTGGGTGGGTGTGCGTGCGTGCGTGCGTACGTGCGCGTGTGTGTGTGTGTGTGTGTACGTGTATGGCGTGCTCGTATATATAAATATGCCCTAGGATGGTTGCTAACAGAGTATCTTAAGTATATCTTAGGTTTGTTCATAGGAAATGCTGAGAAGCCATCGTTTGGTGATATTACATTAAGGATTAGCTGTTGCTTGCGTCTACTTTACTTACAGAAGAAAAGGATAAATAAACACTTTACCGAAGCTAAATTAATACCCGCCATAAAAATATTAATAATCTTATATTATAAAACAAAGTCGTCCGCCGCGTTTGTCTGTCTGTCTGGATGTTCGCGATAAACTCAAAAACGACTAAACGGATTGTAATGCGGTCTTCAGCAATAGATAGAGTAATTCACGAGGAAGGTTCTGGTATATAATTTGTCAAGGTTTTGAGTAAATTGGTTGAAATCTATATAAATATAAGCGAAATACGACTGATTGACAATTACATATTCTCCTACAGACACCGACAATCCCTGACATTAGGCGACCGTTGTTATAGTAACCAATAATATTATTCCCGTGGCAATAAGTATATTTTTAGGGGTGTGCAACTAATGTTCCCATCGAACCGAATCGAATAATGATGTTAAATTCGAAGTTTGAGTAGAAAATTCGAACTATTCCTATATTTTTAAAGTAAGGTAGAATTATTACACTAATAGTTATAGGAAAAATTACAAAATTTTACACTACTTTAGTAATTCAAATTAAAAAAATGATAACGTTGAAAAAACTATTATTTAAACATCAAGATTGCCTTCGAAAAAAAACTTAAATTTACTATGTAATTCAATTCTACAATAATACATTTCTATTAGTGAAAATATTTATTAAAAATATACTTTCTTACTTAAATCTAAGTAATTTTATAGCATTTCAATTTTAACAAAATTTTGATAGAAAAAGCCGAAATATTTCATTTGAAAGAAATTACAATATTTTTATAATTTCATATTTTAACAGGTTTCTAGAAATTTGTGCTTTTATTTTATATTACATACATAAAAAAATAGTTTTAAATTTTGACATTCAAAATTCATTAACAATTAATAAGGTAAAAACATATAGCTTTTACTGTATTGGTATATTTTTAGTGGTCATTTATAAATTAAAAAATCGATTATAGTTCATAAAGAAGATAGTCAGTTCCGTTGAAAAAAAAAACATTTTCATATAAAAATAAATGACATATAATTTCTTGAATTTCTAATTTTCGCTTTTTCCCGCCAGTTTTTGGCTAGAAATAGAGATACAGTAATTTTGAATACATTCCATGGCTGGTGTCGACTATAATGGCGTTGCTGGTAAGTTTTCTACTTACCATATAACGCATAAATGAAATTATTTGAAATTATTTGAATGAAGCTGAAGACTTCGAATGATACGTGTGTTCAATTCGGATTTCCGAATTGTATAATTCGATTCGATTTGATATCGATTAATTCGTTAATTCGCATATTCGCACACCCCTATTTATTTTATGTTCATTGAATTACTAAGTTTTCATTTAAAAATGACATTTTAAGTCAGTATTATTTCGAATTTTTGATTTACAATCTATAGATAAAATAAAAATAATGTGTCTACACATAATATCAAAATACCTACTTTTTACTGACTGGATATGAAAGTATGTAGCTTACTACATATAGTAAAAATTAAATTTTTAAATTTATTATCAGTCTATATGTCTGTTTGTTCCGTTTAATCTCCGAAATTGTACTGGCAGAGAACTGAAATTGCAGGCTATCTTATTTTAGACTAGCTGTTATTCGCAACTTTGCCTGCAGTGGAATATCCGAAACGGTAAAATCAATTTTTACAGGATAATCGCTGGCAGATAGCTGAACTCATAAGGAGTGACTTAGGTTATTATATTTTAGACTAACTGTTACTCGCGACTTTTTCCTGACATAACCGAAACGATTGAACCAATTTTCACCTGACTTTTACATATACATAGCTGAACTTATTTTTTAGCTGTTACCCGTGGCATTGCTCACAGAGCAATACCTGAAACGGCAATACCGATTTTTACGGGACTTTCACTGGCAGATAGCTTAACCCATAAGAAGTAATTTAGCTTATTTTATTTTAAAGTAGCTGTTACCTGCGCCTTCGTCCACAGTGATATCACCAAAATGCTTTAATAGATCTTAATGGGACTTTTACTGGTATATAACTGAATTTATAAGCACTGACTTAGGTTAATTTATTTTAAGCTAGCAGTTATCTGTAACTGTGTCTACAAAGTAATCCCCAAAACAGATAGAACAATGTTTACGTAACTTTTACAGGCACATAGATGATCTTATAAAGAGTAACTTAGGCTATTTTATTTTAGACTAACTGATACTTGCGACTTTTTCCTGTCCAATGTGGAATCTCCAAAATAATTCGACCAACTTTAACGATACTTTCGCTGACAAACAACTAAAGTAATGAGAACTAACTAGAGCTATTTTATTTTCAACTAGCTGTTACTCGCGATTTCATCCGTGTGGAATATCTGAAACTATTGGACCGATTTTCACATGACTTTCACTAGCAGATAATTGAAGTTATAAAAACTTAAGGTTATTTTATTTTAGACTAGCTGTCATTCACGACTTCACCCGCGTGAAATTTAGCAAATGTATGTTGTTCACTGTAAACATCAGCGTGAGGCGTGCACTATACTGGACTCCAAGAATTAATATAATTGTAATCAATATATTTGTATGTAATTTACTTAATGGTGGTCATTTTGTTTTATTTACCGTGTTCGCGTCTACATAACTCATTAACCATAGCTTCGGGAAGTTGGACCCCCTCTTTCGCGTAACGATTTGAAAATTCGTGGAGGGTTTGCCCATAGATATCCCATTTTTGCCCACCTTTTAATTTTTTGCCCAGCTCTATAAAAAAAGCTACGAAGATTTAAATTGCTTAGGCCAGCATTTCAAAAAACTATCAAAATTTTTTAAATATCAAGGTGGATTCTTGAAATATGTCGTTTACTCACGGTTGCCCATCTTCTACTTTTCTGACAATTCAATTTGTAGGGGGCGGCAAGTGGAAGGGGGAAAGAAAACTTGAGCGTTTGAGAATGTTGGAACGATGCATGTGAATTTAGCTTTTTAACTTTTAGCCACGTTTGCCCATCTTTAACTTTTTGTAAAAGTCAAATTCTAAGGAGTAAAAATTGGGGGAAAAGAAAAAATGAATGGTTGATAATTTTGTAATGATGCATTTGAATCTAATTTATTTGTTCACATTTGCCCATCTTTTACTTTTACTCTTTACTTCTTTTGCCCATTTTCTACTACTTTTAAAAGTCCATTTCGAAGGGATAAAATTTGGGGGAAAAAGTAAAATTGAGGGAGAATTCATAATTTTTCATTGATTGCCACCTTACTTACAGAGATATTATAAGAAGAATATGACGTTTTATACTCTAGCAATAATAAATTATACTGTACCTACCTCACGATTAACTTTGGAAAACTGGGACTTAATAAGGACCATTCCCATACAGAAAGACATTATAAGTAACTAAGGGTGGGCAATAAAAAAAAATATGGACAGTAGCCCAAAAATAATAATTTTAATTTGTAATTATAAAAAAGCTGCTTACAGATAGATATAGAGTCTTGAAATCTGGATGTATATTAATGCAAAATTTTAACACTTCAATTCTTTCTGTATTTTTAATTAGAAAATTAAACATCAACTTTTTGTTTATAACTCAACATTACAATTAACATGTAGATAGACGAGGTTTTTCAATATTAGACCAGACGCGTATTACCTTAACAGTTCCATTATAGAATTTTTTGGCGAATAGAGGAGCAATTACTTTTTGTATGATCGCAAAAACTTAATTATGTTAATATTATATATATAACATCTTTAAGAGAAATTGTATAACTTGAAATTTTCATTACTTTCTTACACAGCGTAAGTGAGCACAGGGGATTCTATAGTAAGTTAGTATTTATAAAATGTACGTGATATGTTCAAGTAGATGGAGTGCGTGTCGTACCTACAAATGTTTTTAAAGAGCATTTCTGTAATTCTACGTCTTCTCACTATTTTATATTGCTTTAATACAATTTAAAAAACGCGTGCGAAGCTGCGGGTATCAGCTAGTAATACTATAAAAAAAGAATACCGCTGTTTTGTGTAGGTTCAGTGTTATTGCCGCCTGGTGGCCGCTTCATGGAAATGCATTTCCCTAGGCTAGACGGCTGCGCAACACGCACCTCTTGCATTCTAGTTTTACTAGATGGCAATCAAATGCAAATGGCTGTATTTGAACAATAATTATTTTATCTTGTTTACAAGATTGCTTTATTAACAATATGTTAAATTAATTCCTATGGAATGTCCCAATACATTTATTTGTTTGAAGTAAACATATATAATATTTTGTAACACTTGACAATTTCTAACTGTGCCATATGAATGTGAATAGTTTTGCGTTTAATTTTTTATCATTATATGAATTACTACACTTGAGATTTACATAATAGGAAATCGTACAAAAGGGATCGTTAAAAAGGATAAACAAAAATTGTGTTATACTCCTCGGCGGGGATTCGAACCCCGGCCTCTCACGTGACAGGCGAGAATACTAACCACTATACTACCGAGGACCGTTTCTGATATGGGAGAATTTCGGGAACCGTATAGTCACGGGAACTGCCAAAAATCAATAAAAACCTAGAAGCGTTTATCTATTACAGGGAAATAACACCATTGCTTATTATCTAGCGCCTATATTGTTTGAAATAATGCGCGAATACTTCTTGATATCTGTTAACAAGACAAATACTTATTTTTATCCCAGTACCTACGTAAACAATCGTTGGTATGTCTGAGATTGACAAAATTAAACATCGTATTGGCGGCCATTATGAGAGTTGGCTCACCCTTTGTATTTTTTATGGAGGTACAATACACAACAAAATATATATATAAAAAAAACAATAATCTAAACATAAACGAAAATTAATGAAATAAAAAAAAGTTAAAATTAAGTGATATATTTTTTATAACATATTATTGTATTCACAAGTCCTCACTACTTCTTTCAGTTTTAGTTTTATCGGAATTGAAAGTGCTTAGAAACCAACCGAACCCTACCAACCAATAAATCAGTAAACCGATACCTATTTAAAATGGTCGACCATATTGATGAGAGTACAACTTAAATTGTACTTGCAAGCTTGTCAACAATATATCAGCGAAAACGTCATTCGAAACGGTTATTAATACGTTTCTTAAATTGACGTGCAAAAAGACACAAAGAAAAATTCTAAAACTATTTCATTGGACTCGGTAACGTAGTACAAAGGGTACGACGTATATTGTTCGTTATTTGATATACAGACAGCAACTATACAGTGAAATAATACCTTGAAGGGAAATACTGTTTGTTATTACTTGTCAAGGGCTTGAGTAATGCAGCTATCGGGATCTCACATGAAAACAGAGGGTTTCTATCCAGTTACAGAAGTTTCCGAGACGTAGCGGTTTGAATTATCGAGATTCTATCGTATTCAATATGTACGATACATGATATTTGTTAAGCATTATTTTATTTCTTTTATATTCGTTTTTTCTATAACGCTTATAATTTTATAGATTTTACTTTGAGGACATGTTAATCAAAAAATTAACTGGAGAAGATTGCGGACTTCTTTTTTTTTTTTTTTTTTTTTTTTTTTCGAACTGACCTACACTGCCAGCTTATTAGGCTTTCACAGTTCCACCGGACTACTAAGGGGAGCGCTTAGGGCACTCACCCGATTGTTTTTAGGCGAAACATCTCAAGGGCACTCGGTGCACCTCGGCTTGAGCTGTCGCCGGATTCCCGAACTAACTAAGCTAGCTAAGCTATCTATCCATGCAATACACATATATGAATTCGTGAAAAATGCATGTGTGACCATGCATGTTTCACGAATGTATATGTGTATTTGGTATCTGACTACTGTGTTATGTGACCTATTTCAGTCCGAAAAGGGCAAAAAAACAGCCCACCACTGAGTGCCTAGATGTGCAAGAGTGTGGGGTGATCGTGTAAGTGTAGAACATGTGTAAATCACTGTATTCGCGCGAGTAACATACTCGAGGGCTCCACAACGAGGGACTACCTAGGCTCGAGCAGTTACAAGAAAAATCGCGACGAGTGTGCGGGATCGAATCTTCACCCCCCGCTCACGGAGGCGTGAGCAGAGAGAGTCGCGGGCGTGGGCGCAAACACGCATCTTTTGAGAGGGAATCGAGCTAAAAAATAAAGTACAACGGCACGGTGCCGATTTAACTAAATAATTACGTAACAAATCCTAATATATCGGTCTATTATGTATGAACACGCGGGTTCGATCTGATATTTTGATTTACGCGAATTTATTTATGCGCGGCGCGGGTTAATTGCTGTACCGTGGTCGCGACGGCCGGGAAAGCGGAGATAGCGTTTAAGAGCCCGAGCTCAGACGTACTATTAACTAACGCGTTAAATGCGATTATCTCTTGTACATCGTGTACCAAGAGTAAGCGAGCTATCCAGTCTATACCGGAGGTCGATGCTGAAACCGCGATAGGTGGCGCAGGAGTGGACAGAGCCTTTGGGGGCTGGGGCTTGGCTTTAGGAGCCGAGGGAGCTGGCGGGGAAGGCCTTACGCGCCAGGAGAGCGCGCTCGGCGGAGTAGCGGATGCTGCCGGCGCACTGGAGGTGCCCGGCAGTTCGGGGAAAGCCTTCTGGCTTTGTATGGGCGGAGGCGGAGGCCGATTCGTCCGAGTCGGCGGGCCGTGCGCCCTGGACCGGGTCGCACGACCGCCGCGACGGTGATAGGTCGAGCGAGGCGCACGGGGACACCCGCGATAGTTCGCGGTATGACCCGTTTGCTCGCAGAGGACGCAGCTCGGAGGCTCGACGGATTCGGGAGTGCGGGGGCACTCCTTAGTGGAATGATCCCCGAGACACTTGACACACCTGGGACGCAGGTGGCAGTGTCGGGCGGAATGACCGTACACCTGGCAGTTGTGACACTGCGAGGGTACCTGGGACTTGCGAGGAAGCTCGACGTAGACAGGGGACAGGCCGCAAACTGAGTTGAGGCTGAAAATAGCCTTGCCTTCCAAGGAGCGGTCCAGAGTGACCAACACCAGGTTGAAGGGGGCCTTCGTGCGGGGGTGGCGCATGCGCTGCACGCTCCGGACTGGGAAGTCCTGACCGTTCAGGCAATCGCAGATGTCGTATTCGGTGAGTTCAGAGGGAACTCCCCGAATGACGACACGGAGGCGGCGCTCTTCCTCGAGCGCGTGGGTGAAGAAAGGGAGCTGACGCTCCCTGAAGTATCTGGTGAGCTTGCGATGCTCATCGGGGGTCGAAACACGAATAGAGATGCCGGCAACAGTGTTGACGGCAGACTTGTAGACGATTTCCTTCGACTTAAGGTCTTCAGAAATCTCTACCCATCGAGCTTTGTCACGGAAGGTGACGGGAGGCGGTAGGCGTGGCTTCTTAGCCGCGACCGCGGGTTCCGCAGCCGAAGCTTGAGCCGAATTCGCGGCAGAGGGCGTGGGAGAGGCTCGGGGCACCCGAGCGCCACCTATATTGGGCTGCTTTGGGGTCGGACGTCCCGCAGCAGAGTCGCTATCGGTCTGAATCGCGGCGCGTGGGCGTTTACCGCGGCGCGTGACGGTTGTGAAACCGTCGTCATCGGCGGGCGTGGTCGCGGGCGCAGGCACGGTCGCGGGCGCAGGCACGGTCGCGGGCGCGGTCGCGGGGACTGTATCGTAGTCCATGTCCGAGTCGTCATCGGAATCGAATTCCGAGAGCCTCGTGAACGGGTCGTCCGGGAGATTCGCGAAAGGGTTCGCGGAGAAACAACGCGGTATCTTACCGGGAGGGTTGCGCGCGTAGACTTTCCGGAGTCTATTGTATTCCGTGACGAGTTGCGGGTCTTCCTTTTCGACGAACATGTGGAAGCGTAACAGTTCTTCGAGGTGGACGGTATCATCAACGGCCGGAAGGGCCGGATGGGCACGCGGGGTCGCGGGGGTAGACATGACTAACCTCCCTGCCTGAGGGGCAGGGGGGTGCGCCTAATTCAAATCTAACGGACAATCCGTGTCCGGGCCAAAGGGAAAACGCGACGCGACGCGAACGCGAATCTTCTCTTCAAAACTGCACACGGCGCGGCGCGAAGAACGACGCTCTGCACGGCACACGACGCGCTGCACGACTCTCGAAGCGCAGCACGAGGCACGACGCGTAGCACGGCGACTCGACGCACTGCAAACAGTGTGCACGGCTTCGCACCGAAAAGTGCGGTTTAAATGGTGCACTAATGGAGGTGCACCGTCGCTCTGAAAAGAGCGTACGATCGACAGTAGCCGCTCGAACACACTAAACTTCCGGACACACACGAAAATATCCGACAACTGCGCGCGAGTTGCCGAACTAACGGATCGTCAGAGCTGCGAGCGGGCGCGTGCGCACTCGGCCGCTGCTCAAACGAGACTCCGATTGCGGACTTCAATGAAGCCGTCTTTTATACTTATTCTATCATTGACACATTCTTCTGGAATTTAAATTGACGATGTAGTAAATTAAAAAAAAATTATTTGGAATTAAATTATCATGTGTAGATAATATTATAGAAAATAAGCTGTAATAATAATAATTCATAGAGATAGCTTGACATCGATAAAAGGTTTTTTCGGTTTAAATAATAATAACAAAATCACAAATAAATAAAAATTTTGCCCAGAATTCCGTACAATAACTCACTTCCCATAAAACGACAAAACGGTTTTCACGGGAACAAATTCGCAGGCATCACTTTGTCAAATATAAATGTTAGTTGTCTATGACTATATGTTACTAGCCGTCACGCGCTACGCTTGCATCGTTATAGATAATGACACTACACATTATCTTCATGTTACGCTGACGGTTTATGCAGCGCACGACAGAGTAGCTCTCAGAC
Source organism: Antheraea assamensis (assembly GCA_035772565.1). Taxonomy (NCBI): domain Eukaryota; kingdom Metazoa; phylum Arthropoda; class Insecta; order Lepidoptera; family Saturniidae; genus Antheraea; species Antheraea assamensis. Next base: position 1,560,618 of record JAQQSE010000010.1, on the reverse strand, counting down.
GACAGGAGTTTTTCCAATTTCCTCGACACTTTTCACATCGCTACATTTTGACCGACGTAATCAATATCTCAATAGACTATGTGCTATTCTTATGTATGAGCTCCTATTATAATTGAACTATGAGACAGATACAAGATACATGTATAAGAGTTCGTGAAACATACATGCTTGGTACACGTGTATGTTACACGAATTCATATATGTATGAAATAATAGTTAGCTTAGTTAGACTCGGGATATTCGGTGACAGCCCAAGGCGAGGCGTGCCGTGCGCCCTTGTGCTAGTCGTCCATATAAAATTGGGTAAGTGCCTTAAGCACTCCCCCTAGTAGTCCGGGGAAATACATAGTAGAGGCCTTGCCAAGTCAACAGTGCAGTCAGTTCGAAATAAAAAAAAAATTGAACTATAAAATCATTAATAGCTTAGGCGATTGAGCCGTGTGTTATAAAAAAGCAGACAATTGTGATTCGGGTTTGCACAACGAGGGCTCCGTATATATTCTATGGTATAGAATATACGAATATTAATTAAAAATTTAATTATTAAACCAATAAAGGCATTTTAAATTCTCGCTTAGGACACACAGGCGGACGAGCGCAATGAGTTATGTAATGCATAGGAATATTAATAATATTTTGTTCTGTGAAAAGATTTAAACCTGCAATATTGATGATACAGATTGAAATATTGGCGATTCTGTTTATAGCCCCTCAGCAGTGTGGTAATCCGAGCGATGTTCGCAATCATAAGACCATGGTTCGATTCCCTGGTGAGGAGTTAATTATATCTTTTTGTACAGTACAATAACGTAGATAAACTGGCCTGAGCTTGAAAAATACAATTAAAACAAATTCTAAACAATAAAAATCAAATAATAGTTTTATTTAGATTGTTGTGTTGCTTTTAAGAATATTTATTGTTAATGTCTAATTTGCTTACAAAAAAGGTTAAGTACACACTTTTCCAAAGCTAGATAAAAACATGCCTTAAAAATATCAACAATATACGTATAAAGAAAAACAATATTGCTGTTTTACTTAAAAAATATCAATTTAACGAATATTACAAATTTAATATTCCTGCCGCCTAGTGGATGTTTCATGGAATTGCATTTCCCCTAGGCTAGAGGGTTTCGCAACATGCACCTCTTGTATTCTAGTTTGACTAGATGGCAATCAAATAGAAATAACTGTAATTAAATAATATTTTTCAAACGTATTTTAACTATTTCGCTATATCAGCATAGTTTTGTGTTAAATTATAATCGAATGCATTTATTTCTTTGCAATAAACATATGTATAATATCTCATTTAGTCTTATTTATCCATTTCTAAATATAAAATGCAAATGTGCACAACTTTTGTTTACTTTTATATAAACATATATAAATGAATGTAATATGAGATGTAGAAAATCGTACAAAATGTATGATTTAAAAAAGATAAAACAAAAATTCTCCTCGGCGGGGAATCGAACCCCGATCTCTCACGCGACAGGCGAGAATACTAGCCGCTATACTACCGAAGATTATTGATTATGCGGAGAATTTAGAGACCGCAACGTCACAGGAACTGCGAGAAATCAATAATAAGTTAGAAGCATTTAATCTATTACAAAGAAACGACACCTATTGCTTAGAACGTAACGCCTATATTAATTGAAACAACACTCGATAATACAATTCGATAGAAGTAAAATAGCAGTATTCTCCTTGATATCAGTTAAAAAAGCAAATTGTTATATATAGTACCATTTACCTTTTATACCTCTCGACCGATTACCATGAAAACCTGCATGCGTAGATATATGAATACAGGCAATAAATATGAAACGCACGCGGAGTATAAAAAAAAATAAACAGCCAAATAAAGAAGCCACAACTGTGTTCGTTACGCAACAGTCTAAATCGAATTGTAACTTAATATTAGGCCTTACCTTCACTGCGCCACGTAGCCTGTAGGTATATATAGCTGTTATATTGTATAATATATATTTTCAACGCCGGTTCCATTAACCATCTCTTTCTATGAGTCAAACCTTGAGCCAACGAAGGGTAGTATCAACAATGTTGGCGAACTTAAAGGTTACTTTGACATATGGTAACGCACAACCCTACCAGCCGCGCCGGCCCTTTGTATGTTTAACATTTTCTTTATACGCATAGAATAAATTCAAGTCCCAAATGTACACAACCGAGACAACACGGTACGAATAAAAGGTCTCCGTTTGCCAAGACTCGCTATTTAACCCACATCGTAATGGTTATTCCGCGCATGCGTGCCTCGTATATCTTACCCACTGTCTCCAAACGAAACGTGCGAAATAAAGCGTATACGTATTCATTTTTATTATATCTAATCGCTTACTCATTATGTGTTTAAAACCTTCCTTATCGACCACCCCCTGTTTATACCCGCTTGTGAGGTTTTTTTGTACATATATACATACATATTTCTATATATTTTGTTCAATATTTCTATTCCCTGAGTTGTTATTAATTCACCGAGGGATTCCTGTTCTATCTTGTGCACAGTAAAACACGTTAAGTTAACCGATTTTTTTTTAATAACCCACTCGTATTCGTTTCAACATGGCGTCAGATGAAAGCTGTTCACTTTAGTAGTACGGGCACATAAAAATTATCAATTTATATCCTCTAATAGTCTAGCAAATAAATATTTTAAACTGAAGCGGGACGATGCAGTAGGAGAAATTTCACCCTTCTAATACAACCCCCGGTAGTACAATGGATAGTATATCCGCCCATAACGCGGGAGATCGGGGTTCGATTCCTCGCCGGGGCGTAAGCGTTTTTTTTTTGTTTTATTATTTTTATAAAATGTTATAAACATTGTTTTTTATGTATATAACAAAAGCCGGGTAAAGAGAAACGATGAATGGTGTGAGAAACGTGTTATATATGCAGAAAGTTCCAGGATTAACAGGATTGGCAGGTGATAATGAAACACTATGTATTTTTAAACAAACATGTTAGAGTTTTCATAATTCTTTCGTCATCATTATTCAGTATTTTGGTTTCGTATTAAATAATCACCGAGTGCCTTAGAAAATTTTAAAATAAATTCAGATATACGTATAATTTTTTCTATTACCAAATTACTGTTTTTATTTATTTAGAGAATCGGAATTCTCTCATAAACTATTTTTTTTCATTTGCAAAATTTTTCTTTTGTAAATTCGAACTTTTGATGATGGAAGTATATATAACCCATCCGTTTATAGTGGAAACTGAATTTGAGGGTTAATCAATCAATACATAGTAAAAGAAACATGTTGGTTGTTTTTGTATTAATAAATACTTTTTTTTTTAAATAAGAGGCAGACATTGCGCACGGAGTATTGCTTTAGAAATGATCATAGCTTGAATCAATAGACATACTTATATAGATATTTTACACCCATCATCATGCTCATTATACAAAAGTCTCTCTCATATATATATGTATGGGGATCGAACCCGCAACTTGTTAGTTCAATAGTAAAGCAACTATCGCTTTCCAATTTATGATTTAATTATAGAGAGGAAACATCAGGGAAATACTGTATATTTTTACTCCTCGTACCTGTAATTGAAGGGAGAAAGGGTTTTTTTCCGAGTTGCTGTGGTTTTTAATTAACACCGTTTGTGTTATGGTTTAGTGCCATGTATTTTGTTGTGTGATTATGTAACTTTTGTAAGTGTTACCTTTTATTATAATAATTTGTATTCTCTTGTTCCCTTTATGCCTAAAATACTCTTAGTTTTGCTTTGGGAACATTTAACATTTATTATATGGAAAAGATTCCTGTTAAAAAATCAAAAATATTTTATTCAACTTAGGCACAAAAAAAGGTGCTTATAAACGTCAAAAATAACCACGGGTTCGAAAAACCACCCCGTCGTAAAGAAGAATCGGCAAGTAACACTGTCGTGTTTATCTTTGTACTATACATATATTTAAGTTAATATATGAACGTTACAATCACTTTTAGTGGATATATATGCACAGAGAAAAGTGTCTATTCGAGACATCACCGTCGTTCCCATATCGATCCGCTGTATAATAGCCTTTTGAATACATTGACGAAGCCGTCTTTTGTTCTTACCAATAATTCATATATTCCTTTAGAACTAAATAAAGAAAAGTTTCGAATTAAGTGGCTTCTATAACATGATGCATTAAAATAAAATAAAAATTATTATCCATACTAATTTGGTTTATAAATACGAGTGGTGATAGAATAACGTTATTTAAGTTATCAGAAGATATACAGTTTATTTCTATAACTAATTCGACGTGAATATGTTTCGCACATAGTGCGGTTATGTAGGCGAACGCATTAGTGGACTTCGAAACGCGTTAATAAATGTGCGGTCTCACTGCCATACTAATACAATAAATGCCAACGTCTCTCCGTTTAAAGCTCTGTCTGTCTGTTTGTTACATTTTCGCGAATAAAACCCCGAAGCGGTCGCAACTTAATTTGACATACAGCTGTCCTTGTTGTCGTTGCGTCTGCAAAAATATATAAATTTTCAATAATAATGAACACCAAATACATTCATCCAAATTATTTAATTTTTAACCCTGATCTTGCTTTTGTCTCAAATTATACAACATATTTGCTAGTTTTTGTAGACGTGCGGCAATATACTGCTAAAGACACATCGAATGTCATGAACTGTAGTTTGGTAATTGGATAAATAATTTTCGTTGCAGGCGACAAATGGCTGGTCTCATGTTTGGGCGTATTGTATCTCTGTAAAGGGTTATTCTACAGAGTGGTACCGGCTGACCAAACAATAGAAGCAACCTACGCTGGCGTATTCAGGTTAGTTGAAATCATCCTTATCATAATACCCGCGCCACTGTATTGTTAAGTTTTATATCGTGTTTTCGATCATTAATTATTTAGTAATCAAAGGATTTTGCTATGTCTTCTGAAGTTTCTTCTCGCTCTAGCGTTCCAGATGCTTCTTATCATCTTTTTATAATAATTGAAGATATTTTTCTTTTATATTAGCATCCATGATTCGAAGTTATAGATGAATATGCGTTCTATAACTGTTTTCGATGTCCGTGTGTTCGTCTTTATGCTCTGTAGTATAGAAGACCATGGGCACAAATACTTTGTCTAAATTGTAAAAGTGGGAAGGTAAATATTATCAGCAAGTGTAAAATAATCTTTGAGTTTTTAAATGTCATGTAATGGATTTTATATTTTATTCACAATCTTGTGTTATTTGGTTCTATATTTTGTAAAATTAATGGCATTTACGTTATATAGTTCGGTTATTGTGCACAAAGTAAGTGGATCGGAAATTACTGCCACGGAGTATGGATTCTGATTTGTTAGAGAAACTTCTGGAGAGTTCTAATAAGACGGCCGCCATCTTGTTAGTAAATTGAAATGATCGCAAGAAACTTCTAATACCACTACTACCTACTCGACAATGGCAGTAACAATATATATATATATATATATATATACTAGAAGCTTGCATGCCAAGCAACAAAAAATCTTTGACACTTGAATACAAGTTGAAAAATTGATGCTAACCACCTGTAGGTGTGTTCCGGCAGGTGTACTTGTAACCCAGTTTACTTAATAGATTCAGCGTATTTACCATCTCAGACCGCATCATCATTTAAAATCAGGTGAGATTGTGGTCAACCGTTAAAAACCTATAAAGTATAAAAAAAACACACGGTCATATTACGAGTATCAGTGACTAAATAATGTATCCGAGTCAAATAACTGACCTACCGAACATCCCAGCACGGTACCAGATGCTGTTAGAAATAAATCTACGTGAACTCCAAATATATGAGTACGAGAAACGGTGTAGTTTAAAAAGGGATGTCATCTTTAATATCGAATACCAAAATCTAGAATAGGTCGTTGCGCCATCACAAAGGTTTTAACCAGTTTGAAATCCATTTGATCCATAATAGTCTAGTGAGACGGCAGAAAGGTTCGGGTAATAAAGAAGGTTAAGTTATTGCAGTGTATGTTATAGTGAATAAGGTACGATACAAATAGAACCGTATTTTATATTACCTCAACAAATACTCTATGTGATTCTGTCTTATTGTATCCTCATCAAAATTTTGAGGAATCAATTTGAAGTTTGCAATAAGGCACTCTTACTCCATTAGAGTAACACCCTCGTGTATATATGAGTCTAGGTCAAAAGATATCACTCGAAAATATAGGCAACTATTCTATATTAGACTAACGGCTTCGTGACGCAATATGTTGCGTAATAATAACTGTCTAGACCAGTGATGGGCAAAGTACGGCCCGCGAGCCAGCTCCGGCTCCACCCTAAATATTCTAGTCAGCATTTTAGTGCGAAAAATAAAATCTGTCGTTCACAATTGAAAGGTAAAGCTATTTTGTTTGTTAAAAGCTTTAATACAAAACGCATTTTTTCTATAATTCTGGTCCTTTTCTAGAATTTCTTAAACTTTGTGGCCCGCCGTTAAAAAAGTTTGCGCAACACTGGTCTAAACCATTTAGATCCACTTTTGGTGCTTTTATATTTACAGTTGGGGATCTTGGTCTGTCATGTAGTGGCTTTTATATTTTATTCATAATCTTGTGTTATTAGACTCTATATTTTGTAATATTGTGTGGTATTATGCGTAATATACTTCGGTTATTATGCACAAGTGAAGTGGATGGGAAATAATACCACGGAGCATGCATTCTGAGATGCCACCAAAACTCCATGGAAAGTTCTAACAAGGAAACCACCATCTTGTTAGAACATTACAATTATTATAAGACACTTACTTGAAACAAAACATTGACACTGGCAAATGCTTCTGCGGTGCCAATACAAGAAGAAGAAGATATTTACAGTTCCTTAAAACAATAAAAGCTACTTAAGGTTCTTTACACAATAAAAATATTTTATTGCCCGTCATATTAAATCAGTGATAACTTCTAAAATATTCTTCTACAATGAACAAAGGACAATTTTAATCAACATTCTATGCCCAGTGTAACTGAAATATTTCATTGGATAAGCATTCATATTATATTGATTAAAAAAAGCATAGCTAACGAATTATTTTTTAATAATATGTATAACATTAAGATGATTGTTGTAAGTTATCCTTAGAGGATATATATACCATCCAAGACTTTTTCGTAGGTTTTTTTAAGAGCTACAGTTCTGTAGTACACCATTTTTATATATCTGATAGAATTTAGTCAGCGTTACAAAAACAAGCGCTCGAAAACTTCTTCTAACGGCCTTATTAGAACACTAATGTGGTCTTTTATTTAATTTATAGAAACACTAGCTGAGCCGGCGAACTTCGTACCGCCTAACAGTCTCTTTAATTATTTTTTAATACTTATTCTGCTATTCGGGACGCTATATAATGTTATATGTTACCATCATCTATAATATAAAAATGAATCGCTGAATGTGTTGCTAAGCGCAAATCTCGAAAGCAGCTGAACCGATTCTGCTAATTCTTTTTTTAGAATATTCCTTGAAGTACGAGGATGGATCTTTCGGAGAGAAAAAATAAAAAAAATACCTGAAAAAGTCTAAAAACAACACTTTTCTATACTCCCATACAAACGATTCGTAATAATACTTAAAACTCAATTTGAACTTTAATACCATAGTATAAAGTTTAAGTGTTAGTGGAGAGGTTCCGGGAAGGCTAAACAATTGAGTGACGTTAGTATCGTATAAATATGAATGTCAATATTTATACGATGGTCCCAAATAGCAGAATAAGTAAAAAAAAAATATTTAAAGAATCGACTGTTAGGCGTTACGAAGCTCGCCGGGTCAACTAGTATATATATATACATATATATATTGACAAATATTGACATTAATATTTATACGATACTAACGTCACTCAATGGTTTTGCCTTCCCGGAACCTCTCCACTAACACTTAAACTTTATACTATGGTATTAAAGTTCAAATTGAGTTTTAAGTATTATTACGAATCATTTGTATGGGAATATAGAAAAGTGTTGTTTTTAGACTTTTTCAGGCATTTTAATTTTTTCTCACCGTAAGAACCATCCTCGTACTTCAAGGTATAGTCTAAAAAAAGAATTAGCGAAATCGGTTCAGCTGTTCTCGAGATTTGCGCTTAACAACACATTCAGCGATTCATTTTTACATTATATACATGTCTTATATATATCTAAATCTTTCAGAAGAAATTTAGTAAACAATAGAGTAAACCGTATTAATAGAATTCATTGCGTAATTTAGAAGAGTTTAAGGGAACACACAAACAGACGTCAAAAGCGACTTTATTATGTAATATTTATAATTATTATATGATTTGTATAATATTATGTTTATCATGTTATAGATTCCGTTTATGGTGGTGCGGACAGTGGATGGAGGTGCTCGTCGATGACCGTTTACCAACAGTAAACGGGAAATTGGCTTTCCTTCAGACCAGCCAAACAGAGCAGCTTTGGCCTGCGTTATTAGAAAAAGCATATGCCAAGTAAGGATTTTGTGAATTACCTTTAGACATTCACCGTATCATTTGTCGACAGGCATATATATATATATATATATATATATATATATATTGTTATGTGATAAAGTGGCCATATGTGAAATTGTGTCAGTGTATGAAAACATCAGAAGATCTGTAGTATTTTTCTCGGTTAATACAAAATTAAATAACAATGATGGTGAGTTGTATTAAAAATATATTTAGTATAATCCTTAATAATATCTGGGAATTTCATAAAAATGGTCTTTCAAGTAAGCTAGAAATAAATACGAGGATTATATATTTTGCTATAACAAATCGTTACCTAAAATTGCTAAATATCAGTTCATATATCAAATATAATATAATGTACACCCTTCCCTTCACTTCCTTTCTCCCTTCCCTACCCTCCTTCCCTTACCTCCCTTCTCTTTCTTCCTTTCCTTCCCTTTCCTGCCCTCCCTTCCCTTACTTCCCTTCCTAACCTTCCTTCCCTTACCTCCCTTCTCTTACTTTCTTTCCATCCCTTCCCTTCCCTTTCTTACCCATACCTTCCATTGCATGTAGAAAGATTTTAATTCGTAAATATAATCGAAATACGATTCTTCGTGAAGAGTATGTCTAGCGGAGAACTTAGTTTTTTTTCGAACTGAGTATGCTGTTAACCCGAAGGCCACTACAGACTAACCGAACTACTAAGGGGAGCGCTTAAGGCACTCACCCGATTTAGTTTAGGCAACTAGCACAAGGGCACACGGTGCGCCTCGGCTTGAGCTATCGCCGAGTATCCCGATCTAACTAAACTAAGCTATGCTATCCATTTCATACATATATGAGTTCGTGTAAAATACATGTGTACGTACCTATTTCAGTCCGAAACGGGCAAAAAACAGCCCACCACTATGTGTACCTATGTGTGCATGTGTGTGGGATGGTCTGCGTATATGTAAAACTAGCGTGAGTCACTGTATTCGCGCGAGTAACATACTCGAGGGCTCCACACCGAGGGACCTCTAACGGAGAACAATTAAAAACTTCCTTATATACCTATATTTCACAGACTTCACGGATCTTACGAAGCCTTGAAATACGGCAGTCTGCTAGACGGATTGGCCGATTTGACTGGCGGTATCACAGAGTCGATTCTTATGAACGAGGTCACAGACGCTGCAATGCTAAAAACTCTTTTGGATACAAGCAGTGTTGTTACCGCTTATTATTCTCCGCCGGTAAGCTCATTTCAACTTCCTCAGGCAAATACTGTTGAGTAATTTTTAAATACGTGTACACTCTTTACAACGTTGTTCGTTATAAGCAAAATCTTTCTATAACGTTGAAATTAGTTCAATTTGGTTTACCTTCAAACACTCTTTATAGCACAACAGCCAGTCACTATTACGAAGTAATGCGTTGGATAATTTAAACGTTGCCATATATTTACTAAACGTGTTCTCAGTCTTATTGTTTATGTCATGATTTTACAAAAAGCTCGGACTAAATCTTTGAAGTGTCGAATTTTTTTACTTGGAGGCCGAACATTGAATACGACACGCGGAATATTATATTTTTAGACACACTTCTCCCATACCTCCCCCTTTATCACGTTGACGCATTTACTACCATTCCTCCCGTCAACAAAATAACATTACGTATTACGTAACAGTACGTATTTGGGATTCGTTAAAACATCAGCTTTTATGTTTTGCGAACGTGTGCTTTTTTTATATTATAGGGGGCAAACGAACAGGTGGGTCACCTGATGGTGAGTGATCACCGCCGTCCATAGACACTAGCAACACCAGGGGAGTCGCAAGTGCGTTGCCGGCCTTTTAAATATGTGGGCCTCCGGCGCTCTCACTGACCGAACGAAACGCAACAGTGCAAGCACTGTTACTTCACGTCGGTTTTCTGTGAGAGGCTGGTACTACCACGGGCGAGCCGATCCATTCATACTGAAACCAGTAATAGCTTCAGCGTAGCTCTACCACCTACAAAAAACATGTGTGTAACATCAGTCTAGACTTAAGTTGAAGCAGTGTCTTAAATCGTATTTAATTTTTATCGTATTCAATTAAACATTCTTGTTTAGTTTCCTATGCCTTATGCAGTGCAGATGTTACGTTACGTTACGTTCGTGTGTGTGTGTGTGTGTGTGTGTAGTTAAATATTTAACCCTTCACCAAGAAACCTTTTACTTCCTCTTAATAATATACGGATTCGGTAACCCAGTTCTCTTTGTACAGGACACAATGTAGTTGTAGCACATTAAATTTTATTTGTTTCCTTCTAGCAAAGCGATGAAAATATATCCAATATGCTGTCAGTGAAAATGAACTACAGATTATGCGACATACAACAGGTAAAAGAGAAAATTGTTTCCTTAAACTCTACTTTAAGTAATAATATAATGTTTTCCCTAAGTCTTTGCGATTTAACACTCGAAGAAAAAGTTAAATTAATATTATGGTTGATACGAACACCAACAGCAGAAGTTAATAGAGCTTTGTTAAACTTTTACGCAAATAAATCATATGGTTTAATTAATACATTTCGAACTTTCGAGAAACTCTTTCGAAAATATATATTAATATTCGTAAGTTCCCTTTTTCATAGTAACAATATTATAACTAATTTCATCAAGGTATATGTTTTGCTTTGACTCTCTTGTATTCAGGTAGACACCATGGACGATCCAGTCTTTTTAGTGCGCCTTCAGAGACCCTTGGCACCGGGTGAGACGCCTGTTTCACAAGTAGTTCTAGATAATGTGCTGTGAGTATTTAATAATTCAACACAGACTTCAAAGTTAAAGAGGTTTATAACGTAGCAACCAAATAAATTAACTAGCCTATAGGCCGCGGTTGCAATCGCGTTTAATGGTCAATTCGATATGCTTAGACAAATTATGTAAGAAGCATGAACGTTGGGAGCCGAACACATAACTGAGCCTCGTGATATGGTATCTCGTCGGTTTAGCTATTAACAGTTCGGTATTTTTCAATAATAGTCGATGCCAATCAGGTGGACAAACAACCGTTAGTCTGCTATACGCCGTATGACACTATTATTACTTGATTTCAGCTTAACGTACTTTATAATCAGTTTATTGTGTAGGACGAGTACTGGACTCCTTACGTAGCGTGTTATTACATTTTTTTTTTATTAACGTGGGGAAATCCATTATGGATACCCATCCTCCTGGGGGAGAGAATGGGTTATGTCCGACTCGCACGGACTAAAACCCCACGGTGTACCGGCCACCGCTTTAAGTTGGAGCGGCATGGGACCGTGCTGAGCTATCACCATGCCGCCCCCAGCGGTCAGCCCGGCGGAAGATGGCCGCCGGGCTCCGTCCTTATAGGGAGGTACACAGGGTACACGACCAGCTACCTCCCCTCGTCCGCCGAACCTGTCCTCAACCTTGGTCAATAAATAAATTATAGAATGTAACAATGTTTCAAATATGTCTGATAATTTCAAAGATTAGGTCGTAATAAAGAAATAAATACATTTGTTAGGTCCTATTCTTATCTCAGTACAAAATGGAGAATACGTGTTTCGAAATTATAAAATAGTTAATATTGGTTATTGCAGATGGAAAACGATACCACCATATGAACGAGAAAGGCTAATGACATCGTCTAAAGGCTTCTGGATGCTGTTCTCGGATTTCCAGAGATTGTTTCTTCGTATCGAGGTCGTACACCTCGACGCGGAGACGAGTCGAGCGGAACTCTCGTTATCCGAGAAACAGAAGTGGCAAATGAAGATGCACCAGGGCGCATGGAAAAAGGGAGTGTCCGCCGGTGGCTGTAGGAATTATGTTCGTAAGTAAATTTTTTGGGTAATGTAAAGCTATTATATAATTACTGCAAACTGCGGTTACAGAACACAGCCGTCTAAATACTACCTTTAAGTTGCAAAATTCACAAACACCTGTTGTATATTTATGTTCCAGTGGTTGGCCTTACAGTTAATTTATGATTGAATATTTTACTATCTGTAATTTAGTGCGTTACTGGATAATGGTATATAATCCCCTTTAATAGATGGTAGTGGTCCGGTGAATCTGTAGAGGCCTCCGGGTCAACAGTGTAGTCAGTTCGATAAAAAAAATGTTGACCACTATAGCATATATAGTTCAGTGTATCGTTAAATTGTTCGAAATCTCAAAACGGCATTTTCACTTAATAATAATTCATTCGATTTCATTCATTCGAATTAACAAACTTTCATTGTTATTTTTGTCTCGCTAAATAATAGGCTTAGAGTGACTCATATTTATGTTATAATTTTATATGAATCTGTCTAAATATTGCATCATGATTAAACAATAAATAAATAATTATGAACTGACATCATAAGTTACTAGACCTAATACATTTGATGCCACGTAGTTAAACCCAAACGATTGTGACAATTTTGAAAATTAAATTTGATTTTCTGACGTCAGTCTTTTTAAAAACGCCCGGTTTTAATACAAACATTTGGTAGGTTGGAATACCGCGATTACTCCAAGCTTCCGATGAAGGAATACATCATGGTGTAACCGTGGGGTTAGGACTATATCTAATACCCACCTAGATAATTACCATATTCAAGTAGAAAATCTGCCATCAAACACCTACAAGTAATTGTTAGTAATTGAAAGTTTAGTGTGTTTTTTTTTATATATATATAACATAGGGGGCAAACGAACAGGTGGGTCACCTGATGGTAAGTGATCACCGCCGTCCATAGACACTAGCAACACCAGGGGAGTCGCAAGTGCGTTGCCGGCCTTTTAAATATGTGGGCCTCCGGCGCTCTCACTGAGCGAACGAAACGCAACAGTGCTAGCACTGTTACTTCACGTCGACTCACGTCTGTGTGTCGGGTGGTAGTACCCCGCGCGTCGGGCGAGCCGACACATTCATGCTGAAACCAGTAATAGCTTCAGCGTAGCTCTACCACCTCTAGTGTGTCATTATTTTAGGCAACATACTAATTTCATATCAGACGAGATTGACTAAAGCCTATAAAATATAAAAAAATATAATTGAAATATTTTATTCTGCACAGATTTTTTCCATACGAATCCCCAAGTGCAAGTTATATTGAACGAATCAGACACGGTGATAATATGCCTCAACCAGCACAGCATCATGGAACCGAAAGTGATCGGTTTCAGCATTTACAAGATGCCCAAATTCCTCACGGAAACAGCAACCGAACAGTTTTTTAGAAGGATAAAGAGTACAATCAATTCGCAATACACTAACAGTCGACAAGTCAGCCAAAGGTATTATTGACGTCGAAATTTTATCAAGTGATCATAGCATTCAAGCTTTTGTAGTAGTTTATTTTTTTAATGTAAGCGTGATTTTATTGACACCCGTCGCAATTTTATTTATATTTCTTTTTTAATGTTACGTTATATTTTATGTTTTTCTAACGATCAACTATACTATTCTAACTAATACTTTTTAAGTTTCGACATTTTGCGATTATATTACACAAACGAATGCGAATGTTTAAATTACGCGTTTTCTTTATGCGAAGCGAATTTTTGTTTCGTCTTTATCAACATATTTTATAATTATAATACTCCTCTTAGATGCCAATTAGATTCAGGAGCTTATCTCATAATGCCGACTACATTCGAACCACGGGAGGAAGCCAACTTCACACTGAGAATATTCTCGAATAAGACCCTGAAAATGAACGTTCTCGACGATCCGCCACAAATGACGAAGACGGCACTCATTAAAGCGCCACCGGGGTCCGACGCCGATGGATTTTTCCAATACGAAACCTTATTCCTACAGTTAGCTGACGAACATAGAACTATAGATATCTTCGAACTACAAGAATTGTTAGACGTTTGCTTACCAAACGATTATATCAAAAGCTGCGTATCAATTGATACTTGCAGGCAAATCGTTCTATCTATGGATGTATCCTTTACAATCATTTTCATTATTTCCTTAGGTGTATACCTTTACCTGTACCTTTTTTACACACTGAATTTTAAAGTCATATAACAGTAGTATTACCTGTGGCTCCGCTCGCATATACCGTAAAATAACTTTTAACGTTGTTTTTTTTTTCTAAACATTGCATATATTTGATATTCATTTCCAGGTCGACGTTTGCATAATATTTTTTTTGACCTAAAGAAGAATTAAAATTGGAAGCTGCAAGCGAATATGTATTTAAATATGACGGGGAAATGGTTTAATTTGATATGGATTATTGTTTTGCATGCCGTGTTTAACATTTTCTATTCGCTTTCTCATATAAAAGTAATCGTTGTTTTAATATAGAAGCTATTGTCCTCCCCAGACTTTTTGCCCCCTTTGTATATAGTTGCGCTAAACACAAATTTAGGTATAAATACTTATTGTATTATGTAGAAACAACTTATGGATTAATAAATGTCAATTTTAAATTACTGGAATAATATTTCACAATTTCAACTTTGTTTTGTATTAAACTTTTGTATTTTTTGGCGGGATCTTAGTCTGTCATGTAGTGGTTTTTATATTTTATTCATAATATTGTGTTATTAGACTGTATATTTTGTAATATTGGTGGTGTTTTACGTAATATAGTTCGGTTATTATGCACAAGGGAAGTGGATGGGAAATAATACCACGGAGCATGCATTCTGAGATGCCACAAAACTTCATGGAAAGTTCTAACAAGGAAACCACCACCTTGTTAGAACATTATAATTATCGCAAGACACTTACTTGGCAAAATCTTCTTACTTGACGCTGGCTAGTGCACAAACCGTGACGGAGCCAAAAAATAGAGAAGAAGAACTTTTGACTATACTATGTGTAAGCTTACCTTATGTAGTGGTCAAAAAAGACTGACGGAGACTGCACATGCTGGATATCTATGTATATCTATATATACTAGTGACATTCATAACATTAATGCATCATTTGAATATTGTTGTTTTTTCTCCGAAAAAAATAATAATTATAGCGACATTTTACGGACCATACTATTCTATCTAAATCTATTTTCAATGATACACATATACTTAAGTAATAGGTCTTGTCATACGATTAGTTTTCTTAAGAACTACAACAGAAAAAAGGCACTGGTAGGATATCACTGTCGGATTTCAAAGACCTGATATGCAGCTTGAAGCACTTGCAGCTCGTTTTCAAGAACCACGCCCGGGAGAAGATGGGCGTCCTCCGGGTGGAACGATTGCGTGACGCGCTCAGGGACGTCGGCTTCATTGTGCCGGAGCGAGTGATGTCATTACTTGTGTTCAGATATATGAGAAAAGACGGCATGTTGAGATTCGGAGACTTTGTTTCTGCCGTTATGCACTTGCATCGAGTGTTTGGTAAAGATAATGCTTAAATATAAAAAAAAATGAAGTGTCTCTACTTTATTGGGAATAATCTTCGAAACGGCTGAATCGATTTTGTTGAGACTTTTATGTAATTATATAGCATTTAACAGAAGTAGTTTAAAATCGTTTAAATGATTAGTTGAGTAATAAATAAGAGACACGTCAAAATTAGAACAGATGAAATACTTAATCAAAAGTCCTAAGAAACAATAAAACTATTCTCATGAGAGTGACGTCACGAGAATTAGCTAGTCTATACTATACTATTCTAAAGAGAAAAGATTACTTTTTTTCTTTGTATGAACTCAAAAAAATATTTAACCGATATTAAGAATTCTTTCACTTATATAAGGCGGCATTATCAACGCAGAACATAGGCTGTATTTTAATTACAATACCTGTATCAGATAAAAATATATATGTCGTGGTGGTCTAGTGGTTTCACCGGTTGAATATCAATCCGATGTCCGCAGGTTCGAAACCTGAAATGTACCAACGAATTTTTCGGAATTCGCGTACATATACAAATTCAAATTGGTAACATTATCAGCTGACGGTGAAGGAAAACATCGTTAGGGAACCTGTACTTGAGAAATGTTCTTGAAGTACTGCCGTATGCGGGAAAATATAGAACTGTGTATTTCTCGGATTTTTAAATCGCCAGCACAGCCAGCCAGCCTGGCGTGGTGATTATGCTCATACCTTCCTTCGGAAAGAGGTCTATGGCCCTGCAGTGGGTCTCTTAAAGGCTCATAATGATGATGATGATATCAGAGAAGCTGCCACAAAAAGCTAGACGTATATAAAGTCTGAGAAAAATTTGATCTCGTGGCAACGCGTACTTCTGATTTGTACTGCCTATACCGTCAAAGTCTAGGACAATTAGTAGGTGTTATAAAACGTACGTAATTACTAATACAGATAGTTTGTCTTAATTCTAATTAGCTATTGTTATATGTATATTCTAGAACTGTTCTACAACAGCGACGCTCGAAAATCGGACAACGTTCAATTGAATCTCACCGAGGTAAATAATATATCAAATATTTAGTTTTATTAAATACTAGCTATCGGCCCCGACTTCACCCACACACATGTGTATATACGAAGAAAAAGAGACTAAATTCTCCCTTCATATTACAACCGTGTAATGTAATAAAATGGCAACTGCACAACAAAAAGTCGTGGTTGTCTAGTGGATTAACCGGTAGAATGTCAATCCGACGTCCGCAGGTTCGAACCCTGGCGTGTACCAACGAGATTTTCGGAATTCGCGTGCATTTACTAATTTACATTGGTAATAGTATCGGCTGGCGGTGAAGCAAAACATCGTGAGGAAACCTGAACCCGCGCAGTTTTCTTGTAATTTCTCTGAATTTGATATCGCCAATATGTCGCGGGCTAGCGTGGTGGTCATACACATACCTTCCTACGGGAAGAGGCCTTCAGCAGGTCTTTTACAGGCTGATTATGATGACAACCGAACGTCAATTCTGATAATATTTTTGAAGATTTTCCTATTGTCTTCTGTCTCACTCGTTCACTCTCTTTTACTTTTCCGTACGATTTTACAAACCGTTTCTTTCATGACATTTATAGCCACAATAAAAAAAGGATTGAATAAGTCCAAACATTCGGTTACATACATTCTGCAATTGATTTTTAAATACATGTAGACTTTTTATGAAATTCGTACTATTTCGACACAGTGGCTTGTATGTATGTATTACACTAGAAAATATAAACTTCGCAGCAAAAGCTTTTTCGTCAATTTGATCGCTGGTACAATGTAAACCCGATATAGCAAAATCAAAAAGACCGGGTATCGTATTGCGTTATGCAGATATGCCGATGAAAAAGTAAAAGAAAAATGAGCGATAATGAATCTAAAACATTTGCCGACGTCATTGTTTTTTTTTCCTTCTCTAACGCGCGAATGTTATGATTCAAAAAATTTAAAGGTACTAACAGTTAATAGGGTTATAATAATCCGTGGAATATGGCGATTATGGCGAAGTAAAATAATGACATATATACTAGGGTAATTATTGTTGATCGGGATGTCAATAATGTTGTCATTTTTTTTTTTTTGAACTGACCTACACTGCTAACTTGGCAAAGCCTCTACAGTTCCACCGGACTACGCAATGTTGACAATAATGACGGTTCGTTGGTACTTTATATGTATGTTTTCTATATTTCGGTAAGATTGTAAAACAAACCTTAGTAACTCCTATGTTTAAATGAGTTTTTCGTTAAATATTTGTACGGAACCCGGAAGATAGATTTGATTGATGATTTGGAGATTGAATTGAAAGAAATTAATAAGTAGATGTTTGTTTTTTTTTACTGCAATTTCGATATTGTAGTTATAAAGGTAGCATTTAGTAACTGCTATTGACACAATTATCTTTAAATTGGTAATCAATAATTTTTCATCTAGTGCTTTCATGAATCTAATTTTTGAAGGTAATAATTTTTAAAATCCCCGGACAATAATACATTTATTGACAGAGGGGAATGTGTTATATTTCTCGGGCAGATTCTTACGTTCTAATAATACTCTACAAGATGATAACAAAATACAAGACGGTGAGAGCAATAGATATCTTTGAAGTCTTCTATAGAATGGTAACAGTTCCTAAATATGTTAACAAATGAGAATTCAACACCAACAAGTATGACAACCCTGCGTTAGTTGCTATCGTGGCTAGGGTGTCATCTGCGCTCGCCGTCAAGTACGTTGAGGCTGTCAAGATCCTTTATAACAAGATGGCAGTCGTTTACTATTCTCGATAAATAAAAGAATTGCCAACTACCACATTTATGATTTATAAAAAAAATGTATTACGAGATAATCATATTAGTTTGAGAACACGTCGTGAAATTATTCCGAAGACTTATAATTGACTCAAATTACAAAATTCCTGGAGAGTATCTATATTAATATGTGAACATCGCATAAACAATCCGCCACACAATCAAAACAAATACACGCAAATGAAGTGCACTATTAAATTACTTTTTAATGTTATGAAGTCCAGCCGATGTTAGGTGGTAATTGCACCGTATAATCGACTCAAGAGGACCTCAGTTCTGACATCATCGACAGATCACAGCAACGCGAATTCAAGTTAACAAAAGTTTCCCGTCAAACGAATTCCGTCATTCTCTAGGTCTGTCAAGCGGATGCTAACAAAGCACTTTAGCAGGGCCACATGACACAGGCGCCGTCACATATACATTGCAAGAATTATAGCTAGAAAAAAAAAATAAGATTTTGAATTGTGAATAATTTCTTCGACATCTATTTCAGTGGTTGAAGAACGCGCTGATGTGCTGAAACGTGTGCTGTTGGCAGGACAAACTGAGCAATACAATATGTGTTGTTGTTACAAATCAACCTCCGTCGATATACACTGCATGTGTGTGATACAGTTTTCTTTTATTATTTTATCATAAATACATTAAATTTGTAGATAACTCTATTTTGGACATGTAATCTCACAAATTGATGACGGTCTGTGAGACGCAATGAAGTTTCATTTATATGTAGATAGTATAATATTGTAATAGGCATTCAACAATATTTTATAATGTAAGTAGCGAATGCAACAATAATGGCTGGGCTGTATTGTTATTTATTTTATTTTTACCAGTTCGAATTGTTTCTATTTTGGTTTTTTTTTTAATATCAACAATTAAGATCCAACTTTTATTTCAAATCAATAAGAAATGACGAAAATAGTTACAACGAGATCTGAAATGAGCATTGAAATTGATTTTCGTTCGTCCCTTGAATCGATTGTAAATTTAGAAATTAAAATTTGTATGTTGTAAATATAGTTTTCAAACCACAATGATGATGGTACTCATCAGATGGCGTTCATAGATCGCAGTTTAAATTAACTGTGCTTATCGATAACTATTCGATCAATAATCCCGTTTAATTATTGTTGTAGGAGTTGTCTTTGTGTAATTATTTCATAACTAAAATACTCAGTGCATTTAATATAGTCATTTAATATAAAGATGGGCAATTGGAAACTATACAATTGTTCATTACACAAAACATTTTTAAGTTCTTTGCGCGCTGTACATTTGCAATAGGCATATATATATATATATATATATATATAGATGATTCAAACGGAACCCTTGGTTATAGTAATGGCCAGTTTCATCTGCGTACTTTTCAGCGAGTGTACGCCGTGTAAAATGAATATATGCTCCTCGAACGAAGTTCACGTGTGAATAGAGCAATGTCATCTTGCATACAGAATCTCTTTAAGTCGCACTTTTCGATAAGTGAAAAGGTCTACAACTCAAAAGTAACTTTTATTCTTCTACTCTACAGGTACTCATTACTCGAAATTTAAGCACACGATACGTCGTTTTAATTAGTGTTTCCTCGTTGTTTTTTGTTCCCGTGTGAATAGAGCAATGTCATCTTGCATACAGAGCCTCAATAATTCGTACTTCGATAAGTCGAAAAGATCTACAACTCGAAAGTAACCTTTATTCTTCTACTCTACTGATACGTGTTACTCGAAATCTAAGAACGCGATACGTCGAAATAGTTAGTGTTTTTCTCCTATATTGTCCCGAATATGCCAAGGTTTGATTCTACTACCTGTGTAACTGGAAAATAAAAGAAAATTGGAATATATCGGAATATTGTTAGAAATAACTTTTATTTTAGACATTACATCTGTGACGAGATTTATTATTTATTTCACCTTTATAATTAACAATGACATCAATCGGAAGTTAAAAATATGCAATCGGAACATTTACCTGCAAGAATTAAACCCAAACCCTTTATCATTTACTCACTCTTGAAGTTCGATGTACCGAGGTTCTTTTATATAAAAATCAACGTTATGTTACTCGTATGAAAACGACGAAAATTTAGTTATCCGTTGTACGTAAATCCGTGAGTGTTATTGGAACCATTGCACAATAGGCGGCACGGGAATCATTTCATTTTTGATACAATAGAAACGAAGTCGAGGGTAAAAGCTAGTAGTATATAATTAGAAACGCAGTGCGCACTGGAACTCGTGCAACGATCTCGCTTTAATTATAATTAGATAAGTTTTAGTAATTATATACTATAGGAACAAAAATTATATCCTCTGTGTATTCGAGTAAAATTCTCAGTTCAGTCAAAACTCTTCGAATCGTGCTTTTATAAATGATATATGGTTATTTTAATTACAGATTAAATATTTTAAAATTTTTAATCTTTTCAATTATATATCGAATTGTACTTTAATACATTTTAGTGAAGGAAAATATACCAAAACGAATTCAAATAATACCGGTCAATTTGTTGGGCCTTTGAAATAATACAAATGATTGATATGATGTAATTGGAAGTTTCATTACAACTTTTTTTAATAAATAAATATGTTATATTTGTTTTTTTTTTTATTTTCAATCTTCTTGCTACTCATATTGGTTAGCTGTTAAATGTATATAGGTCCAAAAATAGTAGCACATATTGAATGAATTTTTCTTTAATTGTAATAAATAGTTGTATGTATAGTAGAGGTTTCTTGTAATTATTTAGAATTTATACGATCAATATAAAAATACACATTTCCAAACCTTTTTATTAAAAGTAAATAAAAAGTTATACAGGAAGAAATTTCGTGACAATTATATGTCCACCGACTTTGTATAAATTGTATGTGTTTTTTTTTAGTTATGTAATTTAATAATAATTATGTAGTCAGTGGTACATAAATAAATAAATAAACCGTTTTATATAAAGTTGATATAATTTTATTTGAAACATAATAAATATATGTAAAAAAAAAATTGACTTCTCTGTTTACATTTTATAGAATTTGTAATAAATCAATATGGGTTATCTTATGAAACGTTAAAAATAGTAATTCTTCACAGTTCGTGTAACGAATAAGCGTAAAATATACTTTTTTTCATGATTAAATATCTAACAATGTCTCCACAATAAATAATTGTAAAATAATGTATTTTATTTCATTTAGTCTTAGAACCTGGTTAAGATGAATTACACAACTCAGTACATAAATGTCACAACTTTTATTCAATTAAACTAAACAATAACCCTTCTTATTGATCTTTCGAGCACGCTGCTGTCGCGATACAGTGACACTGAAAATTTTCAATCACTAATTTAACAACATAACACAGATCACCCCACATGCACACACATATGGTGAAAGGGCTTTTATTTATTTGCCCTTATTTTCGAACTGGGTTACTCTAGATTAGGCTAGCGATGGCCTCCTTCTGCGAGGAGGTCATCTCGCAGAAGGAAGCGGCGGAGAGTGCCCGAGAGACGGATCCTCTCAGTGATCGTCTCCGTCAAAGAAGGGCCGGTGGAAGGAAGCGATGATTTGCTCGGTTTCTTCCACCTCCGTAGCTGGAACTGAGGGGATGGGTGGGGGGCCCATATCCTAATTGCACAGGTTCAACAGACGAGGGGAGGTAGCTAGTTGTGTACCTAGTCTACTTGCCTATAAGGATGGAGCCCGGCGGCCGCCTTCCGCCGGGCTGACCGCTGAGGGGGCATGGTGATAGCCTTAGCACGGTCCCATGCCGCTCCAACTTCAAAGGGAGGCCGGTACACCGCGGGGTTTTAGTCCATGCGAGTCGGACATAACCCATTCTCTCCCCCCGGGAGGATGGGTAACCATAAGGGATTTCTCCACGTTAATGAAAAAAAAAAGGTTGCCAGATAAGAAATACATGTTTGAATTAATAAGGCACACATGCCACATGACACATGTTTGCCTCACGAAAGCTTATATGTATAAATGAATAGCTAACTTAGTTTAGCTTAGACAGATCCGCTGTGTTGTATCGAAGGAAGGTACGGCCATTTTGGCAACACCCTTGAGCTTATTGCCAAGCGTCGAAGTGCCTTAAGCGATCGCCTTAATAGTCCGGTGAAGTTGTGTGACTCCGTCAGGATAATAGCGTAGTCATTTCGAAAGAAAAAACAAAGTTCGCTAACTTTGAAAGGAATATTTAAAAAAACAATCATGAATGACGTATGCAGATTACTGAAATAAAGATATTTATTGAAACTTAAATTTAAGTACGTATAGAATCAATATAAATACCAATGTAATGTAATTTTCTTGTCTTTATTCTGTTTTTTTTTGTTAGTAGTTAGTGCAAAGTTTCGCTTTGTAAACCGACATTTTTAATTATAATTGCAGGAACATAAATCACATCTATACTCTATAAAGCACTGAGCGCACTAGGGATGGTGATTTGGTATCGATTAATCGAAAAATCTTCTTTTTCTTCATCGATACTAAACAACGAAGCGATAGAGTGGATCGATTTCTAACACTATAAAATTGTGATTCAAATTTTTCTGTTCATCCGATCACCGAATTTATGCAACGTCGGGCGTGATCAGCTTTTGATGTGCGACCCGCCTGAATCTTCATACCTAGGAATAACAGCGAATGGTTCAGTACGAGGAATGTAGTTTTTCACTTCTCTGATATGGCACGGTTTTCACATGCTGAGCTAGAATCTAGTTACGTATATAATCTAAGGATTTATATAGAAAACCATAAATATCATGTCCACTGTCAAGCCAATCTTGGAAATCCCAGTTTCTGTTGCCAAAATTAAAGATAGAACTTTCATTACCGACATAATTTTTTTTTTTTTTCCGTTAACTTATATATGTCAGCGTAATAATGCAGCGGATCCCAAGACAGAAACACTTGCAAGAACTCCTAGAGGGGAAATAAGGGAACGTTTTTCCCTTATATTACCGCCAATATATCATGAGGTTAAAATTATCCAACTGCTGGTCTGGTAGTCACTATTGAGTATCGGTATCTTACTTGATGCTCTATACAGATATGTAATAATCATTTTTTTACAAGAAAAATATCAAATTTAGTAATAAATATTAGTATATGCGCTACCTAATAATATATTTGAATTTGGCGCCAATGCAAATTCGTAGTAAGTAGAAAAATATACATACCCGACGCGACCCAAACTCTACGTATATGCAATGAATTCGGGTTGGCGCCGACTTATATTGTATTATTAGTTAGCGCATATACTAATATTTTTTATTTAATTTGATTAATATAACAGTTGAGTTATTTTTTGCTTTTTAGAGCCTTCTTGTTTCCTTAGTGTTTCTTGATATTGAAGTTGGCTTATATTTTTTTGTAAAAAAATTATTATTACATATCTGTATAGAACATCAAGTAATATACCGATAAGAAGTATTTATGAAATAATTTATAATGTAAACAATTAAGAAAAATACATGGCAACAGTTAATCTGAAATCTGTAAACCCACTTAAAATGTTTACAATTAAAAAAAAAACCTCTTTCATCACGAATACTCAGAATACATTATCATTCTCCACCAAATATAATTTAAAATCACACACAAATAAACATGTATATCTATTTATGTATGGATATACTTTCTTATCTCGGCTGATGTAAAACACGTGTCGTAGATTCATATACATTTGAACAATTAACTAGAATATAACCACTAGTTCTCACAAAAACTTGAAATCCAATTACAAACTTTATGTTGTCGCTAATAGGTGTCAGTGTACACGCACGTCGTAAAAATTCACTTCGCAATTTTTCCCAAACGCGCCAAAAGAATTATAAATTTAATAATCATGTAAAAATCGGTCTGAGTTAATATTATTTCTATGTAAGATAATCTGCTTTTCAACTAATAACAAAAATTGAATTTCAATCTTTAAATAAGTAAGATCGACTAATAATTGAATATGATTTTTTAAGTCTTCATATATTGTCTATATAAGAAATAATAAAAAAGGCGTGAGGAGCCGCAGGTCAAGCGTTTAACAGGCTTGTTTATTTCCTTGAGACATTCAAGCGATATTTGCTAGCATTCATAGAAGGACAATTGTTTGTTTAGAAATATAAGAAAATATTGCCGGCCACCCTCAGAACCGATGTGATGACTGTGCATTTGATTGTGCAAATAATAGTGCTACATATCATCATTCTTATCGGGGTGAGACTACCTACGAGTGTAAGAATTTTTTTACTATGATCAAGATATGAATGAATCTCCAAATCATTAAACGATGATTGTTACTGTGAAAGATTTTTATTGTCTTCACAATTGTTTCAAACTAATCATATACAAGTTTCCAAAGAATAAAAATGATTCCACATCATTTCACTTAGTATTCCTTCATTTTTACGCTAGATATCACTGCTATATATTTTTTTTGTTTACACATTTATTTTGTTGTTTTGAATAAATGAATATTTTAAATATTGCATAATTTTTTTCTAAATAGCCCAAATTCCTTTTCTAATTAACTTCTAAACAACAGAGATTCATTGTCAAATAGTTTATATAGATTTAACAATTATACAATAATCAAGTTTCTGTTGTATTTATCGGATACCTCATAACGTTAAGGTTATGAGGTATTCCCAAAAAATGTATTTCGATTTCTTCGAATCGCTGTTTATGCTATGTAACGTGTCCGGAGATACTGAAGTATTTATGATTGAGATTGTAACGTAACCATAGCGCGATGTAGATCAACTGCACTAGCGCCACGAGTCATATTAAATTGGTAATGTTTGAGAAAGGAAAATAATGTAGTGCGGTGAAACTGTAGAGGCCTAGTCAGATTAACAGTGTAGGTCAGTTCGAAAAAAACAAGAAAGAAAAATAAAATATGTCCTTATCTTCACGATATCTTAAAAAGTATAATGGTTATTATAGTAAATATATGAACTACTGACTAACTTCTGATATTTTAAATCTAAATAATAATAATAATAGTGCGAGCGTCTCCATAAGTATTTTATATTATTTGTAATAAATAGTTCAGAGTTCTGTAAAATTGATGCAGTGTAAATATTATTAGTTGAACGGTATGACTTAATGTGCTAAAGCGACATCTAATGACGAGTTCTGATACAACATGAACGGTTAAGCGGTGTTGCAATTTATCCATTTACAGCAGTACGTAGATAGATAAATAACATTTATGAATTATTTCGATTTTTTTAAACACTTTTGTTGACACATTAAAATTCTGTAGCACTACAACTCAATATAGTCTATACAATTGACTGCTATTCAAGTAGGTATGAAATGAGAATATTAATTTTATAATACCTACAGATAAAAATATTTTCTCTGAACATTAGAAGCCGGTAGCGACTTCATACGCGACAATATATACAAACGAATAAAATTTAATTGATTGTTGTTTATCTGGGCTAATTTCCGAAACGACTGGACCGATTTTAATAGAAATGTTTCTGTTAGATATAGAATTTTTCAGAGTATTATAACCTAGGCTAAACAGGTGTACGCTGTTTTATCCGGGTTACGCAGTAATGCTAAACATTAATAAAGATAACTTAACCGATAAAAAGGTTAATAAAAGATGAAAATAAAAGATAGGCCACAGTCAATGACGGAGTTCCTTTGAGATGAGTAAGCCATATTCACAATAGCGAAGTCGCGGAAGAATGAATAATAGGAGGACTTAGCTTCTAACCGTCCACCTGACTAGTAATCCGGATCGCGATCCCTATACACCAAGTATAACACTCGCTATAGTATCACGTTTAGGTACATCTGTATTCAGTCCTGTGAAGCTGTGAAGGCCCATCACGACAATGGCGTATATATAGTCAGTTCGAAAAAAAAACATCTCGTTGCAAGTATAAGAGTGTATATAATTATAGAAAAGACAAGCGACATTTACTAGCATTCATATTCATAGAAGGACAATTGTTAGTTTGAAAATATAAGAAAATATTTGCAGCCACCTTCTGAACCGATGTGACAACCATGCATTTGATTGTGCAAATAATAATGCTACATTAATTATTCTTATCGGGATGAGACTACCTAGGAGTGACAGATTTTTTTTACTATGATCAAGATATGAATGAATCTCCAAATCATGTAACGATGATTGTTATTATGAAAGATTTTTATTGTGTTCACAATTGTTTCAAACTAATCATATACAAGTTTCCAAAGAATAAAAATAATACCACGTCGTTTCACTTAGTATTCCTTCAATGTTACGCTAGATGTCACTGCTATCTATTTTGGTTGTTTATACATTCATTTTCTTGTTTTGAATAAATTCATATTTTAATTATTGCTTAATTTTCATCTAAATAGCGCTAAATTCCTTTTCTAATTTTCTTCTAAATAACAGAGATTCGTTGTCAAATGGTTTATGTAGATTTAACAATAATCAAGTTTCTGTTGTATTTATCAGATACCTCACAACGTTAAGGTTATGAGGTATTCCCAAAAAATGTATTGCAATATCCTCGAAACGGGCTGTATATGCTATGGCACTGCAAATATCATTGTTTGTGTGAAGTATTTATGATTGAGAATGTAACGTAACCATAGCGCGATGTAGGACTACTGTAACACTAGCGCCACGAGTCATATTAAATTGGCAATTTTTGAGAAAGGATAATAATATATGTCCTTATCTTCACGATATCTTAAAAAGTATATTGGTTATTTTAGTAAATATATGAACTACTGACTAATTTGATATTTTAAATCTAAATAATAATAATAGTGCGAGCGTCTCCATGAGTATTTTATATGATTTGTAATAAATAGTTCAATTCAGTAAAATTGATGTAGTGTAAATATTATTAGTTGAACGGTATGTGTTAATGTGCTAAAGCGACATCTAATGGCGAGTTATAATACATCATGAATGGTCAAACGGTTTTGAGCAGAATTGGTAGTAGTATAAGCACCACTTTACTACTATCAAAAGGTTGAAAGGTATAAATAAAATATCTGACCCCGATTGTGTTGACTAGTAACCGCTTTGGCAGCTGGATTACGAATCCCCTTTATTGAGCTGAGCAATTATTTTTAAAGGAAACAGAACACGTGTACAGGATTAAAGCCGGCAAAACACAAATAGTATTCGAGTAATAGATACTGGGGATAACACAATGTCGGAGCAATAAAGCAATTGTAACAATACGCGGTGTACAATAAAAACCAGTAATAAAATAAAAGTAAAACTACAAATGTAAATAAGTACAAAATAAAACATAGACATAATAATGCGCCACATTGTGAATTGTATTTGTCGTCGTGATTATAATTACACCTAGGTATCATGTGGCCGACACCTGGGCTATAATTCGTGCTCTTAATCTCTTTATTACCAAACTTTTACAATATCGCTTTGCTTTTCTATGCAAATTATTGTAGTACTCACATACCACGATGTATGTAGTCATGTGTGTCGCTACACGGTGTTGCAATTTCTTGGTTCGACATCCACGCACATGGCGATAAACTCGGTACAATGATGCTTTTTTAATTTATGGCATTTCGGGTTCAGTCGGCGGTCGGTGATTGATAACCTGTCGGTGGTCGCCGTTTGTTTTAACTTATACCGTTGTTACCGTCAAGTTCAGTGCCATCGCTTTGTTACAATAAAAAGATGCCCCAGATAAATATTGTAAGACTAACTTTTGCCCGTGACTTCGATCGCATTAATACTCGAGTCTATTTTGTCGGGAACAGTAACTCCTTGTGTCCCATATGTATTTTAATTGTTTCAAGGATATATAGGTACCAGGTGTGAATCTGACTGAATTGTCTCCAGATATAATTCCACCTAATATACTATTTTCTTATGCTAATTTTTTCCAACGACTTCATCTCCATATTTTTCGATATATTCAGGACGATAGGAAGTTTTCGTCCGTCTTCAGGTCACAGGTTATGTCTTTAGCAAAAATTTTATTACTCTATAGAATTAAATACATAATTATCAAATAAATATAAACAGAACACAGAATATGTGACAGTACCTTGTCAAATATTTCAGTATGACGAATCATATTTTAACAACGAAATGAATACTACATTTTATTTCAATTACACTTTATTACAAGAACAGAAACAGGCATAGAAATGCTCTAAAAAAGCACTTCAAATACTGTGAACATTAAAATACTGCCAAACATTTGTATTTTTTTTAACGAATTAATGTTTTACTTTTTCTTTACAGTCATACATTATAAACATGTACAGGGAGGAATTTTCTACCAAATATCAGCAAGTGACATGCTGCAGACATGACATATCAAATTATTTGTATTTATTTTTCTGTTATAGTTTTTATATATTGTAAAATGGTTTATCGTATCTAAGTTTGATTTATACGACTATTAATACTCCGAAACATAAATACTTTAATAATTGAACTCAATATACATAATACAAAATCCTGGAGCCACGCAAGCACATTATATTATAACAGTCGCTAACGCTGAACAAACGCACAAGGAAAAATTATCATTTTGAGAGCTTTAACTACTTATATTACATGAACTGTCTTCATCATAACACTATATAGAAATGTTACATAATGTCAGCCTGTATGTGCATCACTAATGGCCAAAACTATCTGCCTGGAAGTATCGACTAACATAAGTAATCATCTTCAACCAGAAATCATTGTAGTAAATGAAAAGATATCAACAGTTACATATTTTTCCCATATATAGTTGTACTACAAAAAAATCCCAAGGAGGTTTGATGTCAGGCAGGCGGCCGATCACATAAAACTAAGCCAACTCATAAATCACAACATGAAAAACATGTTGTACCGACCCTACTTAGGTGGTTTAAGGGTGAGAAGAAGATATCACTAACCAGCAAAAAACAATACATTTACATTACATTCACCTAGTCAGATAAATGGATAATTTGCCTATGAAGCCTATTATAGGTCCTAGATTCCCAACATTATTACCAGAACAAAAACTTTTGCCTTACCTAAGTCTGAACTAATGAGATGACCATATTATAAATATTACATGTTCTTAGAAATATATATATATAAAATAAGACAATTGATTTTATTAGTGTACATAAGCCAACTTTCAACAACTATGCTAGTTTTTTCTTCTTATTGTCACCTGGCCGTTATACTATCAAGAAGAGAGGTACAGGTCACACAAGCATATATTGTATCTAACCTTTTAACACACATGTTGATTTAAACATAATTTTCATAACTAACTTATACCTATTTCTATTTATCACTACTAATTTCTGTTTGCTCATTATTGTCTAAACTTGTCGCCTTGTGTAGTTCATATAGCTGAACAAGCTGGTCATCAGTCATGTGGTCTAAGAGTTTTGGGTCCAAATACTGTCCAACTGTTTTTTTCTTAGCCTGATGTAACGGTTTCATTTGTCTCGCTATATTTACAGCATAATCCTGTAAAATAGAATAATTTCATCAAATATTAATAATATAAACTTTATGGAGAATAAAAAAATATTTTTATTATTATTATTTAATTATGTTTCATGAAATCCTAGTTTCTAAAAAAAAATTTTTACACATAATAGTTTTAGATTGTTATGTCAATATGTAAAGGCTGTGAATGGCTTGTTAGCCAACTAACCTCTTCACTATCAATCAAATTTATTGTTCCAAATTTTCTTGTTATCATCATGCTATAAGTCCTATTGGTGTATCCAGAAAGATTACAGTATTACTTTTCTTTATGCTTGTTAACATTTATAATGCATCTGTAATTATTTCAAGTGTTTATACGCTATTCTCTTTAATATGAATGCAAAATTAAAACCTTTGTTTTTATTATTGAATACATACATTACAATCATTCTTTACGTACATATATTGACTAAATCAATAATAATAATAATCTTACTTTGAAGTTATATAATATGTCCAGTATAACTATTGTTTGTGTATTATAATTAATTTATATAGGTATATATACTCACTGTCCATTCATTTAAAAATATCTGTGCCTCGTTTGGGTTACAATTCTTATGTCTTTTGAATTCGTCTCTGGCATAGTTATTTCCGAGAACTTGTAACTCAGGTGGCAGACCTCTGTGTACTCGGAAGATTAACTTATATAATCTTCTTACACGCAATACATGCTCAGCTGTCATTTTAAGAGCTGTGAATGCATTCAGACGATCTTATTATTAACAGTGGATACTGTTAAGTTTCTTTTCCGAAAGTTATCTTTGAAGGTTTTAGTCTAATTCCCATTGATATCAATGAAAATAATTATTTAATTTGATATAATACTCGTATTTGAAGTGAAATAGTAATTATTATTTATATTGCTACGATTACTCTTAGAAAACATCGATGGGAAAAAGTGGAGTAATTAGTTAATGGGATATAAACATGGGTAATATTCATAAAATAAATAGATTGTTCAACTTTTGAATACCAATAGCACTAAATATAGTTCATTATAATAATAATACAAAGTTAAAGCCTAATATTTGGAATGCCCATAGCGTCAAATTATAAAGAAAAGAAAATTGAATATAACCTCCAAAATTATTAATAATTATTAACATACATATATAGCATACTTTACACACTTACCAAATTTAGGGTCCTCGTATTTAGAAATATAAAATTATATTTCATTCATTATTATATTATCTACACATTTTTACATATAAAAATAACACATAATTTACATATTATATTTTGTATGGCATTTGTTATGATTACATCATATGATAACCAGTGTTGTCAATGTTATTTGTCCAAATTCCTCAAAACTCGGGAACAAAAATTTTCTGATTTCCCACATGATTATCTTGAAATTAAAACAAGCATCAGTAAAATAATCCAAATTATTAATCGAAATTATAGAGAAGATTTGATAAACACAAGTTCTGTGTAAAGTATTTATAATTGAATTTAATAACAGGTTTTTTAGCTTATTTCTTTGATTTTAATATAAACAATACTATGTTGTATAGGTAAGTTTTTAATTTAAAAAAAACTTTCGCAAAAAGGGTTGGTTCTATGGTAGCTATGAAATATGGTTTGTTAATATCTCTATTTAGTATTTCTTCGTTATTTTATAACTATTGTCCTTAATGTATAAAAACACGTATTGAGTCGATTATATTTTTGTTGTTTTTATTTTATACGTTTAGTATCTGACCATATTTTCTCTTGACGGTAATTGAAGCAATGGGCTGAGGTCTAAGGAAGACTGGCTCTTTAGATGTAACTACCGAAACACTGGTTCTTATTGACAGACTTCTAATTTGATTAAGCAAAAAATATAACCGGACATTCTAAATACGTAGAATTATGAAATGGTTTATTGGAGTGCTCGCAGTTTTGTTACTCATGACAAAATGTCTTATCATTTCGTTATTGTTTTGATTATCCTATTGTCCTTGATCGAAAGTAGATAACGAATTTTCAGTTTAGGAATATAATTTGTTGTTTGCATGTTGTTACATACATTACATACACCACGCTAGAAACTATTAGTATCGATAACATAACGAAAAAAATCCTATACACATAAGTGCGGCAAATATTATTCTTTTTATATTACATAATAAATATGTACATTTAATTGTAAGTATTAATATCTGGTCTTCTTATTAAAATCTTGAACTTATATTGAAAAGAAGGTTCGTCGTATTATTATTTAGTTAAGATTACTTCGAATAAAATTCACGTATATGCGACTTTTCAAAAAGTATTGTTCACAATAATTATTATCGAGGTTTTCGTTACGGTCAGCAGTTAACTATCGACTTAGCCATCGGAAGATATAATAAATTTCCTTTATTTAGGCGATCACTACAATTTTAGGGAAATAGTCGCAAACTTGCAACTCTGGTCTGCATATACCATAGATACGTAATCTAATTCGAGACTACATCATTTTTTTTGTATGGCATCTGCCTATGTAGGCATTTTTGCCAGTGTCAAGTGTGACAAATATACGGTTTAAACTTAATTGCCAAATACTCAGTATAAAGTAGAATAATCCAAAATGACACAAAACAGAACAATCACAGAAGAGTAATTTTGAGATATGGGTACAGATAAAATATATAATGGTATGTTGGCAGTATAGATACTAATACATAGCATAATTATATATAGCATAAAAAATCATAGATGACATTACAGTTTTATAATATTACAATAAATGAAAGCAGTAAATGTTTCAATAAAAGCAGAATAAACATATGTAAGCAATGTATTAATATTAGTAGAACTGGGAATATTAGCAGGAAGGATATCATATAGAGAAGCTGATAGTTTGTGACAATTAAAATATATATGTTCCACTGATCCCTCGTCAAGCTCACACTCACATAGAGAATGGTCTCGGATATGTATTTTCGCAAGAAAAACTGGAGAGCATACATGGCCCAGACGTAGGCGAATAATAGTAGAGATAACCCACTTATGGGAATTTTTGGAATTTAAAAAACCATGGCTTCGTGGGAATTATTGGTTGTATGTTCCTATCGTGTTTGGCTTTGTGAGGATCAAAGCTATCCCACAGGTCTTGCCATCATTGAGTAAGTTTAGATTTCGCAAGTGCATGCAAATCTTGTGAAAATGTATTAGCGTGGATATCATAACCAACACTTGTAGCATTCTTGGCATATACATCCGCAGCCTCATTCTACAGAATTCCACAATGATCAGGAATCCAATCTAAAAGTACTTCTAAGCCAAGGTAGTGGCAATTAAATAATAGTTCTCTGGTCTTTAAATTTAAGGGAAAGTTTGACTTAGATTGAATGGGAAAATTAGAAATATTACATCATCAACACCGGTTTACCCCTGGACTGTCCAAAACCACGGAAGAAAGACAAGAGTCTTTATTCCGTGGTCCAAAACCATAAAAGTTTAGAAGCGAATGTAGATCTCGTGAAGCACAGATCAACAGACTATTGCCAGCATAAGATTTAAAAAATACCTAATTTACTATTAAACTTTGAAAAATACTAAATTATGTATTGTAAAATTATAATTATCATGTAAACTGTATTTTTAAATTATTTTTTCATTTGTACTAACTATTTTTTATTAAACTATGGAATTTACAATGTGCGATGTAGTAATAATAAAAACATTTCGCTGTTTTGAGATCTGGGTCTTAAAAAATCAGCCGAGATGTTAAATAATCTACGAAAAATTACATTGTCATTGATCCGTACTATGTACGTACGTATGACTGTTGTCTTCATCCTGAATTTAACAGACAACTCGACTAAAACATTCCTGTTGAGAATAAAATCGCTTGGTGTTTACTAATCTTTCAAGTTTGACATAGAAAGAGTATCGATAGGTTATGCAAAATACTGTGAAAATTGTCACACATGGCTCACGTAATATGGGTACGTTCCCATGTATCAAAAAAGAGTAAAATGACTTCTTTAATAATGTTGACAAATGCGTAGGAAGACGAATTACCTATATTATTATTTGTTGTAATTTTATTTTCAATTATGCCTACGTCCACACACTGGTGCTGCCACTTAATCTCGTCACTTTCCCTCTTAATCAAAGAATTTTAAAATAAAACCACAAAATAAATTATATATAAAAATTATAGTTTTGTGTAAGTGTATATATAATATATTTTTTGCTGACGAAATGATTTTGTACACCATGTTATCCGTTAAGTTTCCCTCAATACGCAACACACCACTTACCCACTTCAAGTATTGCTGAATGTAAATAAAAATCAGTTTCTTAGAATTTTATATTAAATCAAAATATCGTGATATAGAAAAGGAGTAAAAGTATTAAAACTAAAAAAATGGACGAAATTTCACCAATAATTTTTGAGCGACGTGCGTACAACGGCAGACTTCTTTCACTATATATATAGAAAGCAGCACTTCTGTTAATTTGTCAAGGTTTATTTATCATTTCTATATTGTCACAATTTATCAATGTGAGAAGCAAATACTTTGATATTTTTTGCAGTAGTTTTTGTTTTGTGTAATAAACGCAGACATATTGATTTACAGGTTGAAGTTCGGCCACTTTGGCACGCTTGAGCTTGTTACCGAGCGCCTTAGTAGTAAGATGTGAAGATCATTAGAGTTAGTAAGTCAGAAAAAAAAAATTGGTTTACTACAGCACGTTGCATTTGGGTACTGTACATAATTAACCATGAGTAAACTTAACCCTGTCAATTAGAACTTTTATAAGGTAGATTAAAGTGCGTATATAAAATAAACTCTGATATAACAGTTACTTAATTATAGGTCAAATAAATATATTTAAAAGGAGTAGTACATTAAAGTTTGACTTAGATTGAATGGGAAAATTAGAAATATTACATCATCAACACCGGTTTACCCCTGGACTGTCCAAAACCACGGAAGAAAGACAAGAGTCTTTATTCCGTGGTCCAAAACCATAAAAGTTTAGAAGCGAATGTAGATCTCGTGAAGCACAGATCAACAGACTATTGCCAGCATAAGATTTAAAAAATACCTAATTTACTATTAAACTTTGAAAAATACTAAATTATGTATTGTAAAATTATAATTATCATGTAAACTGTATTTTTAAATTATTTTTTCATTTGTACTAACTATTTTTTATTAAACTATGGAAATACTTTGATATTTTTTGCAGTAGTTTTTGTTTTGTGTAATAAACGCAGACATATTGATTTACAGGTTGAAGTTCGGCCACTTTGGCACGCTTAAGCTTGTTACCGAGCGCCTTAGTAGTAAGATGTGAAGATCATTAGAGTTAGTAAGTCAGAAAAAAAAAATTGGTTTACTACAGCACGTTGCATTTGGGTACTGTACATAATTAACCATGAGTAAACTTAACCCTGTCAATTAGAACTTTTATAAGGTAGATTAAAGTGCGTATATAAAATAAACTCTGATATAACAGTTACTTAATTATAGGTCAAATAAATATATTTAAAAGGAGTAGTACATTTTTCGTGGAGGAAAAATGAAAAACAACGGACATCAAGATATTTTAATTTTAACTAACATCGATTTTAACAAAATTGAGAATCAAGTTTTATACAAAGTACATACATATAATGACATTAAGGACTTGCGTTTATTTGTCCTTCAAATTGCTAATTCTACAATATATCAGTGATCCATAAATACGTCTTAAGGAATAAATTAGAACAAAATTGTTCCGTACAACATCCATTTAATACGAAGTAACTCTATGAGTCGACTAAGAGAACTAATTAAAGTATGCTAACACTACGTTTTCAATGAAGGATGTATCCTTCAATGTGTACATTATAGAGTATAAATTGAGTAACCAACGTTTGATCTGCCCCGCGTATGTTCCTGTCCCGTTAATTCATATGATTGTAAATTGGTGTAATTAAATATCAAATAAGAAAACAAATGTTTCGCAACACAAGACTAATTTCAATAACCATATTAGACCACTAAAGAACTTTGATTACTTGTAAAAACAAAAAAACTATGAAAAAATAAGCCGAACAAGTAAAAATAAATATATGAAAAAAATACATTTGAAATGATTACAAAACAAAACGTATATATAACTTTCATTTCGCAAAATGAGGGAATGATAACTTAAAATTTAATATCTCTTGGTTTATCTACTATAGATAAGTAACACTTAATCTAAAAAAAAAGTACTAATTTAACTGTCTGTAAATGATGACAAATTTCTTAGGAAATCGCAATTTACAGTAATGACAACGGACCACTCTAGACATTCTAGATCATTCGATATTCCCAGTATGTTACTGAAAAGACTACTAATCTTAATAAATATACGCCGATAGCGTTGGCGCTTTACTTAACACTTCGCATAAGGATAAGTTATGAACAACAAAAGTATGTAAGCGCGCTAACTTCCATGACAAAGACGGACCTATATTAATAAAAATTATATAACCCGAAATAATTTCCTTTTCCTAAGCAAATAAGATAAAAATATACTGATTAACTGTATTTTATATATAAACAGACAGAATGACAAACATAAATTATATATATATATACATTTAGAAAAATTTAAATTTGTACATATTAGCAGATTTCAATATTTTTCATCTAGGGAATCTCAAATTCATTCTCAACTATCACATTCCAACCGACAACTATAATTAACAGTTTTCTATTACAATAGATTACTATACAGTTATTATAATTACATACTATTTAGATCGCGATATGTGCATCATAAACACTAATAGACCGCTTATAATTATTTGCGGTCAGATAATTATTATACACCGAAAAATTAATCCGCCTTATTTTGTTCAATGAGCGTAGTCAAAATACAATATTAACCAGCAAAAAAAAAAGCCCCCGTATATTTTTATTATTATTAGTTATTTACTTTGGTTAGTTATATTGGTGCAATAAATAATAGTTATCTCAACTTATACCAAAGGGAAATGAAACTTTAGACCAAAAGTGTTTTTTTTTATATAAAATTAAAATGTAACTATGTATTGAACATATGAATAATTTTGTTAAGATAGTACATTACATTTTAAATCAGTTGACAAGAAAAAAAAATCCCCAAAGTTTTATAATTTTCCCATATAAGTTGAATTTCTTAATAGTGCAACAGTGATAAAAATAAATTAAATTTTTGGGGGAAATTTTAAATTATTTTATTTTAAACTTGTCACACATATAATTTTTTTTTAATAAAATTATAATTTTTATCACCAGGATTTCCTTAGTTCGAATAGGAAAACGAAAAAAAAAAATAACGAATCCTATAATATAACACGAATTTTCATAGCAAATTATAATAGAACAGTGAATAATGTACATTCGGGTATCCTGACTACGCTCATACAGCTCGACTATAAATATTGACTAATACTATATTTGGCGGATGAACTATTTTACAATACGATAACTTTAAACACCAATAAATACCGTAGAACGAACTATTCTATAACGTAGATCACTAAGTTTGGTTTCCGTCTAATACGACAACGATGGAATAACGTTGCCAATCTGACACCAAAATCTATCGAGCAATATGTGGTAATATTCAAAAATATACATTGTAACGACACGATTTGTTTAACGAAAGGAAAATATTATGAAGAATTTAAGAAAGTAGTAAGAGCGATTCAATATAATTCTGAGCTGAGGCGGCGGTGGCTTTGGCAGGTAACAAAGGTGTATAAAATTCTATTTCAAATTTATCATAAAATAAAACTGATTTTTTGTAATATTCGATTCATAATAATATAAAAACTCGCGTTGCTCATTGCCAGACAGTTAGTATGGTTACATCCCTCTGCCGGCCACACCTTACATTATAAAACCTAAATTTTATATATAATTTTTTGGGGGCCTATTAAACTATGTTTACATAGTAGGCGGACAGTTTCGATGGTTCTATTATCTCGCCAGACGCATTCAAAGTGAGCAGTAGTTGAGAGAGCAAGGAGGGTATACAGTAACGAGTGCGAGCAGTTGTTTATTCTAAACATCTAGTGAAATAAATGTAATCAGTTGTAATAAAGTGCTATCATGAGTGACAAAAAAGTAGTTTGCTCCGTTTGTAAAAAAAAGTAATGAACATAAAATAATTTTCTCTGAGAGAAAAATGACAGTAAAAAATGTCAGACTATTCTTAAACTACAAAAAAATACATAACCTAAAATACAGAGACATTATTTTATCCAGTGAATACACCGTGAGTGGTTATCACAAGGCATGTTACAAGGTATTTATAGCTCTTATGAAAGGAAAATCATCTCTCATTCATTAATTACTGAAAACCAAAAAGGAAAAAACAAGTAATTTTGTAATGTTGTTATGTTTGATGGAGACAGATGGAGAAGATGATATTGAAGACGAGCAATCCACAGAATGAAATAATAGTGATGAGGGATATGAATGATTAAAGATTTAATTAAAATAAATGTATTTCTCTGTAACTTTCTTATCTTAAAATTAATTGTCTTTTGTTATAATCAACAATAAAATTAATAAAATTGAAAATAATACACTTCGTGAAAATGAAAAATAATATCAATTAATTTATTAGATTTTCCAAATGATTAAAATTAGATTAGAAAAATTTTACTGAGCATTTATTGTTTTAAATCCTTGTTATTTAAACTGTAAAAATATATTAAATGAAATTTCTTGATTAAGAAAAAGTAAACAGCACAATTTGAAATTAATAACAGTCGATGCACAGTAAAAGGTTGCACCCAGACCAAGCGCTCTGTTTCATTCGCACTCGTTACTGTATACCCTCCTTGCTCTCCCAACTACTGCTCACTTTGAATGCGTCTGGCGAGATGATAGAACCATCGAAACTGTCCGGCCACTAAGTAAACATAGTTTAATAGGCCCCCAAAAAATTATATATAAAATTTAGGTTTTATAATGTAAGGTGTGGCCGGCAGAGGGCTGTAACCATACGGTCTGGCAATGAGCAACGCGAGAATTGAGGCCACCGCCGCCTCAGCTTCACATAGCACTTCAACCATAGTGAATTGGAAAAAAAAAAACAAAAACACAACTAACTTAGATTGGACATGTGAGTATTATGATGAATCCGCCAATG
Source organism: Antheraea assamensis (assembly GCA_035772565.1). Taxonomy (NCBI): domain Eukaryota; kingdom Metazoa; phylum Arthropoda; class Insecta; order Lepidoptera; family Saturniidae; genus Antheraea; species Antheraea assamensis. The sequence goes on along the minus strand of JAQQSE010000010.1, from coordinate 1,521,331 downwards.
TAAGTGACAATAATGGATACGGGCGAAAATTATATCTTGTCCTGTATAAATGGATGAGTGAGGCAATCGTTGACCGAAGCCCTTTTGGCCGGATCAAGAAGCAGCATCCTTTCCAGTAGGTCTTTTAACTGCGACAACTTCTTGGCCTCCGTAGATGGTAGACGCTGGTATGGGGGTGCTAACTCAGATTGCAAATCCCTTGTGATTTTAATGCTAGATAGAACGACAATTTTGTCCTGTAAGCGAAAGAGATCATTAATCAATTATACCAAGCTAAACCTATTTAATTAACTAACTTTTGTTCGTTACTTAGCTTGCATTGATGTACATTATTATTAAAATAAAATACAGCCCGTGTTACCCACTGATCATTTATCCACTACAAACAAAAAATGTAATCTTTTTTCCTTTCTAATCTATATAAATAATATTATAGTGGTCTGCCATTGTGTGCATCACACAAAAATTACTAGATAGATTTGAGTCACTAAAGTTATTTTACAACCAATTAATTCCATACCTTAACTATGCATATAGTTTATTTACCTGTAATGATTAATGAAATAAACGGACTACTGAATTTAAGCAACTGCTAGCTAACTGATACCGGCAACTTTTCAGCATTGTCATACCCATCACACCCACCGCACCGCTTGCCCCACTACTCCAAGGCAAGAAAATACACATCGCTGAATGCAATCTTTTAAAAAGTAGTGGTTTCTTAAAACTTTAAGAACTTTTTATTTAACTAGACCATAGTACCGCCGTCATAGCGGCAGAAATAATTAAAATTTGGTTTCCGCTTCTAGATGTTTTCTTATAACTAAGATAGACATGTATATTAATGTATATTAAACATGTCCTATGTGTTATACCGGTGTATAATCTATAACCATACTATCAAATTTCGTCAAAATCCTACGACTAGCTTATGTGTGATGCGCGTACAAACGACAGACAGATAGACAGACAAAAATTCTAAAAACAATAGAAATGCGTTCTGTCATTGATTCTCCGACCTCCCACAATATTTTTTCTTAAACACATTTAATGTACTGATTATATGTATAGATAGATGTAGATATAGGATTTTTTTTTACATAACGACAAAGTGTCTGATAAGTAGTAGTAAAAAAAAATGGTCGTAACATATCCAATAGTTATTGAGTAATGAACGTGCAATGGCAGATCTTTATCGTTTTATTAAAAAGTATATATTTTTTTTACTTATTTAAGTGTTCTGTTTGAATAAACAAGAAATGTGTACACTGAAAAAAAGCTTAAAACTTACGCGTTCAGTTAATTTATCATACTCTTGATACAAGAAGTTGCAATTAGAATCGAAATGCATCTCCTTAAATGCCCCCTTCTTGATCAGCTTGTTCGGTATTTTCCCTTTAAGATCCATGAATAATTTAAGCATCTGATTATTTGATTTCCCATTGAATAGGATCTTTGCTGTTGACAGTTCGTATATTGTGCAAGCTGTAGACCACATATCGATGCTAAAGTCTTGAGTGACACCTAAAATTATCTCAGGCGCACGATAGAATCGAGACACTAGGTACGGTGTCAAATCAGTGTCCGAAATATTCGTTACGGATCCGAAGTCGCAGAGCTTCAGGACCATTTTGGAATCGTTCACTAGAATATTATCCGGTTTTATATCTGAAATAAAAGGTAAAATAAGTGTTTAAATTGTACTAATAGTGTTTGTCTAGAGTTTTGTTCAGGTTAATGTAGATTTCACATATCCCTTGAGAAGGGTCTTTTTTTCTTCCCTTTAACCTTTTCTGTACTCTGTAGACCTGGATCTACGACTACAATACATAGGTTTTTCTTTACATGTTAATGTATCAATGTTATTATCTGTATTGAGTTTTGCATTTCTTCTCCTTACCCTTATCCCACCTAAGTGGGGTGGGCACAATATTGTTTTCCTTTCCCACTCTCCACTGTTAAATTACATCTCAGTATTCACACCATATCATCTTTCACACAATCTATCCACACCTTTTTCACTCTCCCTTTTCTTCTATATCTGTCCCTCTTCAAACTCAAAACTATTCTAGTTACATGCTCATTCTTAATCTTATCTATTCCAGTTACACACCACACATCCATCTTAACATTCGCATCTCTGGCACATGCAATTTTTAAAATGAAACTTCTTTAGAATCTTTGTGATTTCAAACCGGATGCAACGGAAAAAACGACAGATAAGAGACACAAATACAAAAATGTGTAGGATGAAGCCAGCGAACAATGAGTGTAGGATGAAAGCAGCAAACAATGAGACAGAAATATACATACTATTTTCGAAGTGAAATAGTGAGCCAGAACGAGAGAGCAAATGTCCGGTGTGTATGTATATTGCACACTGTTTTATACTTGGTTATATTTGAGCATTTAACATGTGTTAGTAGTATATGTGAAAAGTACGTGTACTACTGTACACTGTATGCGGCTGCGTATAACGGCTTATTAGTAAGAAGTCAGTGTGGTGTGTTATTATATCTTATTTGTTCAAACTGAAAATATCGAACTTGAGCAATAAATTATGTAACATAATGTTAAATAAAATATCTTTTAAAATTAATCAAAATACTTTCATTTTCAAACAAATAAACTTTGTAATTATCCTACCCTTGTTATATATATTCATCTCATTCTTTTGTCGTTTTATTTAAGTTTCACTTCTATCGTGTGTGAATCGCACTCACGCCTTTTTTTTTATTTCTCATCCGCCTTTTTCGTAACCCACCATATAACATGGCTGCTTATGTACAAATATTACAAAGATAGGGAGTGTGAAGTATAACGAATAGAGACTTATAAATAAAGGCATCGACTCGTGAATTGTGTGAAAAATGCGAAAAATTTCCAATTGTTTTTATTGACAACACTTCGCAAATAACTCATAAATGGAAAAAATAATAATAGGTTGATAAACAGAAAAGAAAAGGGTACTGAATTGATTTATCGTAGTGTATTAATTTACAATTGGTTGCAAAAAATCATTGACTCACCAGCATGTATGATTCCCGTCTTCCTCAGCAGTTTCAAAGCCAACAGCAACTGTTGACTGTAGCTTCGGACCGCTTTAATGTGTATACCATTCGTTTTTCCGTACTTTTTAAGCACTTCGCGAAGATTCATCGACAGCGGTTCAAGTACCATACACAAGTGATTTTTATGGTAGAAATGTCTGTACAGACGCAGGCAATGGAACTTATCTTCGGGGTCGGCGTCGTTGAGCCGCCTCAATGCCTCTAATTCACCCAAGCCCGTCTTATGCCTACAATCATTATGAATCAATATTATACATAAGCTAACTAACTGTTGTCTGCAACTTAGTCCACTTGGAATTTAGTAAGAAAAATTTGGAACATGAGGCACGCACATTACTTGACACTGATCATTTAGTTTATTATATGTGCACGGAACTCTATTTTTATTAAATAAAAGTGGTCAAGTTACTCTTTATAATGTCAGCTATCTACCAATGAAAGCCCCATCAAAAGTGCTCCAAGCGTTTCAAAAACTAATCGAAAAAACAAATATATAGACAAACATTTTAAAAATTGTTACTTTTTTGTTATATTTGCTATATACACCTTTAATAAAAAGCTGTTATTTTAACTTTACAGACCATTTTTTCTAACTATTTATATAGATTACACTGTTGTGTTATTTTTCAACAACAGTTATTGTAAACTGTTGTCAATTATTCTGCTATTACAAAAAATAATGTTTTGTATCATACTATAATTTCTAAAATGAAAACAAAATAGTAAATTATTCTATTAATTACTACTGTTTCTTTCACACCTATTGATCATTGTATAACGTTTCCTTGTTCCAATAAAACCGGCAGACCATTGTACTTGTCGATAAAATTAATTCAACAATCTGTTACTAATTATCTAGCAATAATGCATTACACTATTGGTTTTTATAATAATGACCAGCAGTAATTAACATATTACGGATAACTGTAGAAATTTCTAGTATATTTGTATATATTAATATTATGTAGTCTATATATTGCATAATATGTTTGTATGTATATCACAGTGTATGTGCTGATAATTTATGTAGTATTTACTAGTTTTGTTTTACTTGTACAACCTAAATACCTCCCACTCTACTTCATGGAACATATCCATGCAAAGGCCGCCTGGAAGCGATTGATATTAGTAATAAGGTCGTCCTTTGTACTAATCACATAATTTGTAATTTTTTTTTATAGTGACTGTTTATAATTGTGTATGATAAAGGTTAAATAAAGATATTATAATTCACTCACATTATTTCGTTATTTCGTATTATCTTTATGGCAACTTCGCTATTATTACGGCCTTGATCTCTAGCTCGGGCAACGTTCGAGAACATTCCTTGTCCGGTGTATCCACAGATATTGTAACGAAAATCCACTATTTCTCCTATACGTATCCTGTGTGCATAAAGTTTTGTCACCTTATAATATATTTCAAACTCTAATATTATAATTTATGTATATTTCTTATATTTTTCAGATTTATGATTTGTGTGCGTCGATCGGTTTTGAAAGAAAAATAACTTTTATTTTTCAAGTTAACCGTAGGAAGAATTAGATAAAGATGCCATGCCACGAGGCACACTGAACTAACGAGTATGCAATAGGAACCAGAACACTTTCTCTACTTCAATTTAAACTAGAAGTTAAAAATAAATAAAAACCCGAAAGAACAAACAACACACAAAAGCATATATGTAAAAAATATTAAACGACTACTCTTGACTTTAAAATTCCTTAATACCCAGCATTTGATTTGGTACATTGGGGAGAAGAGTAAGATGTTCAGCTAAGTTCGGTTTGCTTCGAATTTGTAAAGGGTTCTCTCGACCGCACAGTGACTACAATAGATAAAGATAACTCTATATGACACCAAACTTAGCCGGAAGTCTCACTGTTGTCTCCAACATGACAAATCAAAAGCCGGGTACTGTACAGTTAAACATAGTGTATTTGAATTCAATAAAACATGTTTTATACATTTTGATACCGATAGTATTCGTATCTTGTTTGCCTTGCGGGGTATAATAGAATAAAAACTTATTCTCTGTACAAATATATAGAAAAACTTAGAAAATAAGCAATGTCAACATTGAACATACTTGTAGTAACCCTCAGCATCATCCCAATTGTCTGTGAGGGAAGGATTCTCTGCAGTGAGCTTAGTATTCGACACGCCGGTGGGTGGAGTCTGTGGGCAATTCAAATAACCAATAATTTAAATTAAACGAAATGAAAGTTTCATTTAATTAAAATAATATATTTTAAAGTCGAGTCATAAACAGTTCTTATGGGAGTTAACTTACGATGGTAAAATAGAATGCAATCTATTTCATGACTAGATATGATAGCCGTACCTATTAGGTATAATTATTATTTGTAGAACGAAATCCTAAAGTAAATGTGACAACCCTCTAGTTTTTTTTTATTTGAGTTCTGCCCTCTATCACACTTTTTTGTTTTAGTTCAAATATATTAGCCAGATCGTATACCAGATTTTATCGTTCTCAAATACGCTTAGTTACCACACTACATTCATACATCAAGAGCTAAAATCTACATAATAGCCCCATTTGACAATTATCGAAATTCATACTAATCTCTGGAAAGGTAATTCCAAAGTCATGAATTTAGAGAATATGGCACGTAAGTGAGAAACAAACGTAAGATCCTTTACATCATACTCTAGGTGCATGCATTTGTTATTATTTATTGCAACAAATAGTTTACATATCAAGAGCTAAAATCTACATAATAGTCCCATTTGACAACTATCGAAATTCATACTAATCTCTGGAAAGGTAATTCCAAAGTCATGAATTTAGAGAACATGCACATAAGTGAGAAGCAAACGTAAGATCCTTTACATCATACTCTAGGTGCATGCATTTGTTATTATTTATTGCAACAAATAGTTTACATTATATATATATATATATATATATATATATATATATATATATATATATATATATATATATATATATATATATGACTTATATAATGTAATTAGCTTTACGTAAATGTTCTGTTTACCAGTTTTCAGTACAATCGGTTGAACGGTACAGAAGTTGATGTACTACTCTATTGCCATCTAATGGTGAATTATATTAAAATACATAACGTAAACACTTCCAAACAAAAACCTTTGTGTGCCAATGTTTATGACTATAGGTCAATCGTGTTGCCATTTACATATTTAATTCATCGCACTTTTATATATATATATAAAGTTTATCGATCCCCTTTTACCAAACATTCATATTTGAAAAATAATGGATTAGCTTATCCTAGGAAAGCATATTCCTGCTAAAAAAATTCAATAAAACTTACGTTCAAATTGAAATTTTCTTGATCAGCAAACATGTCCCATTCGACGGGCTTATGATTTTTCTGGGGGTTTTTCTGTTCCGACGAATTACTCTGATCATGATTACCGTTAGGTGGAGTTGATGCGGGAACTGTTACATCTTTAACGTTTGGAAGAGTCATCGGAGTCGTGGACTGTGATGGAGATGTGACAGGGGGTGCAGGTAATGCAGGTAAGTCCTTCGATAGTACAGTCGCGTCAAACAACTCTGAGGGTAGAGATGGTTCCTTGCTGGCTGGCTGTGGTTTACCAGTAGACTTTGATGGCTCCTCATGCGCCCGATTTTTTGTAGTCGTATCCTTTACTTGCGCACTGGTAAGTTTCTAAAAAAAAAATTTTAATGTGAGAATTCTTTTCCTGGCAAATAGTTCTATAACTGTACCTGCACCTATACATCCCTGTATAAAAATATCAAAATAGCAATAATTAACGACACTTTATAATTATGAATACCATTGACTATTATAATATAAAACCAAATGATAAAGAATATATCAGATGTTTCTAGTATTTTTTCAATAACTATTTTAGCTAAACTATAATATCTATTTATATACATCTATGAATAATCTGCGATTAGGATCAAAAAATATTTATCTCTATCCTCCAACCCAAACAGGATGGAAAAGAATAAAGGCCTAAAATATAATGAACAGGCAATAAGTGTACTGATTCTGTACGGGACCTTTTTCTTTTTTTTCGTTATTTATATTTGTTAATCATAGATATTGATTAGTTATATTTATATATGAATATTTACAGAGCCCAAATACTTGTACACATTCGTGCGGTACATATGTGCGCTAAATCAATTCAAATTCGCGACACTTGCATACAAGGCTTCGACATAAGATTCGGTCACTTTGGCACTCTTTGAGATAGTTGTCATTTCGGCTGAGTGTTTTCCGCATTCGACCCAAATCCTGATGAAATCGTAGAAGAGTCATTTGTGTGCAACACATTAGTCAGTTCGAAAAGAAAGGATCCTATATTGCCAGCGCAATCACATGTATAAGGAATTGTATGATCTACCACACTAAGGATGCTTGATATGAGCAGCTCATTCAAAAACTCAACCATAATAATTATAACAACTTTAGTGGAACAAACATTATTTAATTTTGCATATAGGTATCTAGATTTAACACTGAAATAGTAGGCTTTCAAATATTCCTATTAAAAATATAGACTCCAGACCCTTTCATAGTAACTGTTAATTATTTTTTATATGTATATTATATACATATACGCGTTTTATGAGTTACATATATCGAAAATAAAAATCTATTGACTTACTTTTATTAATAGTTCACGTTCTTTCCTCCTCTTTTCTATTATACTGTCTTCTGATTCTTCATCATCGCTCTTGATGTCTATGTTCATTTCTGGATCACTTGATGAACTTACACATACCGAATGAGACTGCTGACGCGACGAACCCTATTAATGTAATCCTTAATTTATTTTCCAATTACAATGACTAAATAAAATCAAATAACAATAAAATAATGTTAAGGTAAAACATAATTACTGGTTCATATTTCCTAGTGTAGATAATAATGAACATAATAGACATTGTGTTAATCTTAAAACATATATTAGTCTTATAGTGCTTGCCATATCACCATAACTGGGTACATGAGATACACAAACATCCTTTCTATGAATTAGCACTAAACCTTTACAGTACTATGAGCTTTTTTTTATATTATAGGGGGCAAACGAACAGGTGGGTCACCTGATGGTAAGTGATCACCACCGTCCATAGACACTAGCAACACCAGGGGAGTCGCAAGTGCGTTGCCGGCCTTTTAATATATGTGGGCCTCCGGCGCTCTCACTGACGGAACGAAGCGCAACAGTGCAAACACTGTTACTTCACGTCGGTTTTCTGTGTGTCGGGTGGTAGTACCCCGCGTGTCGGGCGAGCCGACACATTCATGCTGAAACCAGTGATAGCTTCAGCGTAGCTCTACCACCTAAATGTTTATTCAATAATTTATATAGCAACTAGGATATAGCCTCAATAGCTCAAATCAATGTCGGATAATTAATAGCGACTCAGAACATAAATGCATCGAAAATCAAGATCATTTCCAACAGTGAGTCCATACCACCAGTGACTATGCTATAAACTAAGCAGTATTTTGAATAATTACTTATATTCCATTGCATTAAAAATTAAACTAAAACTTCTAACAAGAAATATTTGCTTTTCATGTCAGTACGTCGAGGCACACAGTTGCATCCGATATTCGGAACACATTTGGGAGAATTATCATAGTTACCTGTTTAACTGCTTTCGTTTTTTCACGGGAGCAGTCTCGCCTATCACTATTACACTCCCTCGACCTTGAAACACTATCATCATATTTTTTCTTATGATTTATGGCCGGTGATCGTTCACGTGACCGTTTCCTCCACGTATTTCTTTCTTTATGTCTATCTTCAGATACATGACGATCTCTAGTATGATCCTTATCACGATCTCCATCACGTTTCCCTTTTTGGTGGACACTGTTTTTTTCGCGTTCTTTCAATTTTGCTCGTTCCTTTTCCTTTTCTTTTATAATTTCTTTTTCACGTTCTCTCTTCTTAGACATTTCTTGTTCTTTTTCCCTTTTGCGTTGACGTTCTTGTTCCTCTTTCTGTTCCCTTTTACGAGCACGATCCTTATCCTCTTGGATCTTTTTGCGTTGTCTTTCTTTCTTTTCAGATTTCTTTAACTCCTTTTCGATTTCTTTTGTTTTTAATTTATTCTTGTCTTTTCCTGGCAAATGATCTGCACCCGGAATATAATTACTACAATGCGGTTGTTCCAAAAAATGTGAACTGTTCACATCCAAATTTTTCAAAGTTTTTTGTTTGTTAGTGCAGTTACGTTCAGGTGTATTTCCCTCAACATGTGAACTTTTACCAGCACTGCTACTACCAGCTTTGGGAGTTTTTTCTTTCTTGACTTCCTTTTCATAATACTCCATTAATGCCTCTTGGAGAATCTCTTTTTGCCTAATAAGCTCATCCATGTTAAAAAGTTCGTCGAGATATCCAAAGCCTGCATTAGTGCGATATTCTTTATGATTGTTGGGTTCGCCATTAGGTGGTATCTTTATTGATATTAAGTCATGATGTATTTCGCCTTTATTACATTTTTTTACTCGAGCAGGGGTGCTACTATTTTCTGGCTGTACTTTACCATTTTTTGCAGGTGAACTAGATATGACTATTATACTTGAATCACCGGAGCTGCTGGAACCTCTTTCAACGTTACCCTTTCTGGCTTCGATTAGCAACTCTTCTTCGCCAGAAAGAGATATTGTATCATTAGAAACGCGGTGTTTATTTTTTTTCTCCTTCTTTTTCCTTCGGCGGCGTCTATCTTTTCCAGAGCGTTTATTATGACCTTTTTTCTTATGTCTTCGTTTATGTTTATTTCTCTTATTACTACGGGTTGGGGTAACTTCTTCTGACCTGAAAACAAATAAACGAATGTACTTACGAGGGAACCATATGCCTCCTCCTGTACGTCTTCTGTTTCTTTCACAATATATTGAATAATTCTGTAATATTACATGTGTATGTTAAATATTTTCATTAATATTAAAACATTTACCTCATTTGCTAGAGTAGTAAACAATGTAATACTATTTCTATTGTATTTTAAAACGTTATTTCTGGTATTTCAATACTTAAATTGTAAAAATACAATTTAAAATGAACTAACTTTGTTTTTAAATCCAATGTTTTATTTAATTCGATTGATATATTTATATTAATTTCAGGCATATTCATAGTTTCCAGGCTTTCCTTTCAAAGTTACATTTTAAATCAAATAATATATGCAATATTACTGTAGTACTATTTGAAGACCAATGGCATTATAACACTTTTGACAGGCATTTTTTTTTCTAATAATTTGACACTATACAACTTTTTTAAACAGGATGGATAGTTTACTGTAAAGATTTATTTGTTTTCATCGGATCATTATATATATAAATATATATTCTGGTTCAATGATATTCCGTTGTTTATGTGCAAAAATTCAATATTATAAGAATAGACCAATGAGATCAATGATTTCATTGTAAAAAGTTTGAAACGAGATATTATATAATTGTTTAAAAAATGGTTATTTAATAAAAAAAGATATAGAATGTTATAAAACTGAGAGGCTTGCAACTGTTTTCTAATTTGTATATTCATTTATATTTCTTTTCATACTTATTCCGTGACTTTTTTATTTTTGTTAACGCAAAATTCTGTTATTCTTTCTCAATGTTTTATGGTGTATAGAAGTGGGTTGTCTTTTATTGAATTCGAGTTACCTCTATTCACACTTATAAAACACTTTTAATTGTTTAAAATTTACCTTTATATACTTATTCGGGTAGCAAGTTCGGGCATAACGTTATTATTTATAATTTTAAATACTGGCCAGATATACTTTGACAAATTTTGAAAATAGAATGTTTGCACTTTCAGAAATAAAAATAAAATTATTTTTTATTCATTTTCAAAGTTGGAGTGGTCGCGAAAGGAAGATAGAGTCGCGGTTATTACGTTGCACCGCTGTGATTACGCGCGAACAGACTTCTTCAACTGTCTGCAAAAATTGAAAATAACACAAACTTCAAGCTTAGCGGTCATGAAAACAGTGAAAGTGTGAATCCAACGAAATTATGTGCGTAAGCAAAAAATCTTAGTTATTTAACGAGGCTAAGCAGAAACAATCGCGACAAATACAAACCACGATAAAATTAGTGTTAAATGATTAGCTCTGGGACTACGAGTTTATCATACAAAATAATGGATATTATTTAAGAAAGTATTTTAAAAAAATTAGGCTGAAAAGATTCCGGGCTTTGTAACGGTAGTACAAGGAAGAAAATACCGTTAAATTTTGTTTTCGGACGAAAAAAATGTCAACATCGAAAAAAGTTATAACAAACAAAATTAAAAAGTGTATGCCCACAGCACTGAAGAAGCAATCGTGTACACAGGAATGTGTGTGCTTCTCACTGAATTCTGGCAGAACTAACCTTAAGACTCTTCCAAAATGCTGTGTAGTTTGATTAAGGTCCCTACATAATTACTTTCTTATTTATTTGAGATTTTCGATCTTCAGTTGTATGTAGATATAGGTTATAAAATTGTTACTGACTGAAAACTTTTATGTATTTTAAAAATAGAATTCGAAATATTTCTATATATCTTCTCCTAGTATATATTGTTTTACGTCGTCATATACATCAGTTGTCACTTAAAATGAAATGATAATAGTTCCTAAATGAATTAATAAGTGATAACAAAGCATTCATTGTATGTTGAGGTTAAGTATATAATACTACTATTTTCCTTATGGGCACTGAGTAGTAATCATTTGTTTATAATTTAAAAGATGTAATAAAAAAAGAGTTAATTACACTTGAAGCTCAAATAATAATATAAACTATTCAAGAGACATAAAAATATGTAAAAGAAATTTTGCATGAGTTATTTTTTTAAGGATTAATAGAATAAGAATATGATTAGGATAATATTGAACTATATAATAAATCAGTTTCTTTAATTTTTGTCATAGAATGACTCACTCGTTCTAATAGTTCATACTAAAAATTTTATAAATTAAAGTTGAAAAAATGAAAATATTTTGTGATGCCATTGTAGATGTTGGCTTGCATCAGCAGCATAGCCCGCATCATATTATTAAGCAGTATCAATATGCAGTTGACAAACGTCTAAAAAACATGCTTTAGTAGAAGTCTATCGCTGTCGTACTCTGCTCAAAACTTCTGCTGCTCACACTGATTATACCTATAGGTAAAACAGGCAAAATCATAATTTTGTATTAACCTATTTTGTTCCGCAAATTAGGACAAATGTTTAAAAAACTTCCAGGCGTACATGAATTATATAAAGGTAGCCAAATGAAGTTGACATTGGGTACGTAATTGTACAAACATGGATGCTAAATTCAACTATTACCTATACTAATATAATATAATATTATTACTAGCTATTATAACTAATTTAATGACCAAGATTATTGACCAAATTATATCTAGGGAAGTATTACATAGACTTGGATAACTTCATTGCTACTTACTTTGGTATATTTTTATGGAATATCTTTGACTAATAAGCCCTCAAATTAATGAAGAAATAGTATTTTTCGTTATAATTATTTCTACATTTAGAATTTAATCAAAAAATAAGATCTAATATAAACAAATAAAAGGACAGGAACTATATATATATATATAGTTGATTTCATTCTACTTTATTACTTTCGATTGTAATTGATTTGCTGGTGTCATACCCGCACGCAAAAATCTTTTGACTCTATCTGTTTTATGTGTACCTGAAAAAGTTAAAGCCTAAAAAAAAGAATGACAGAGGAAAATTTTAATAACAGACAACAATAGAAAAAATATAGTCATTATTATCTTTTTATTGCTAGTATCCGAGTTGATATTTTCGTTAACAACGAGCAGATACATTTATAAGTTTTTGGTAGGAACCCATAGCAGCACCTAATCACTTCCAGGTGAAGAAGAATAAACTGTTTATAAATGTTATCTTTAAATTAACACATTTAATAATAAAGAAACAATATGAAGACAATGGATATAATGCATTGCTCATGGTTCTGTCCAACCATGATACAAATGCTCAAATATGACAATTTTCTAGTTCTCATAAGTGGAAGTAGTATAGCTAGTAATAATAACATATTGTAAGTAATAAAAGAAACCTAGAAAATAAAATAAAAATGATGTTTAGTCTTTACTGTGTATTCTCTATATATATGAAGAACAATAAAGTATAAACAGGTATATACAACACACACATATGTAAATTCTTACCCTATAACAATTTAACGAGAAACAACATTTGTTATCTACTTACTCGCTCTCTACTTCAGAAGACATCACGGCTTTCTCGTTAAGACACCAAAATGTTAGACCCCTGAAAACAAAAACAAAAAAACAATTAAAGTGTAAGCAAATTGTCTCTTGTGTATAATTACACTTCTAACTTAAAAATCCTACAGACTAACCCGAAAACATTCGTGTAATAATAGAATTGTATACCTATATTATAGTTTTCGTAAGCCACTTTTATTAATTAGATATCAAAGTCGGTACCTAGTGCTTATAATAAAATTAAGAGTTTGAGGTATTAAGTTTACAATACCAATTTACTGCTTTAAAATATATTTACTTGTACATAAATTTTCACTATCATACCAGCAGTACCACTTTTGTAATAGTCAATAACATTAGTTTACCTTCAAATCATACCTTAAATTAGCAGACTTATAGGAAGTAATGTAAAAGAAAAGTCCAGAAGGTTTTGTATTCGTAAATCTTCAATAAGATAGAGAAATTTTTAATGAAATACTATATTATTGACCAAATAATCAACAATTTTCCACGAATAGCGTCTGCACGCGGTAATAACAGAAGTTAGTAGCATAAAGTTTTTTTTTATGTATAAAGTACTGGATATACACCTTTTAAGCCTATCAAACTTTCAATTTCTAAAACAATCGTTTCTATGTAATTGTTAAAGTTCAATGTATTTGTAGCAAAACCGTTATGTTTGCCTAGGTCTAATTTTTTTTTTATAATTCGTAGTGAAAACGTTGAAAATTAACCTTTTTTGAGAATTCGTCCTTAAAAGGAAATTGATCAAATTATTATTTTAAATTATATTGGAATTATATATAAGTGATTTAAAATTAAACTCGGAAAAATAAAAAATTGGTTAGGTACAAAGTGATATTTATTGTTCCTTGTGAATTAGTTGAAATGTTTTATTGGCTATTGTTTGGCTTAATTGATAAAAAAATGAGACATATATGCAATAAAATGTTTAATTCTCTTAATCAGTAATCAGGTTTTAATAATAAATTATAAACCACAAAATAAAAATTTGAGATCCCACTAATATTCACTAAAATAGTGTAGTGCTGTCAATATAAAACAATATTTTCACCTGGCAAGGCGTCTATAGTTTTACCGAACTACCTATACATATACAAAATAATTAAACATTATATTTTTAGTACGAGTACGTGTTTTTTAAATTATATATTTAAAAGATTTGTAATACATCCTGTAACCGTTTTTTAAGAGGATACATGAATAAGAAAAACATAAATAAAACTTTAAACTTATATTTATCCAAATAAATAAAACTAAACATTCGAGGTATCTTTATTTTATAATCGAACAATATTTTATATTATGTACATATGTGAAACTACATACATTTATCTATTAAGTTAGTAGGATTATATAAGATTAATTATTTTTGCTTGATTCGACTATCGATGGATCACTTACGACACATGATTTGTTTCCTAGTGTGGAAATCCATAGATTATTTTTAGGTTCTGTAGTTTGAATTCTGTGAGATATGTTATTTATTATATGTTATTTAGTATTACTGATAAAACAACTCCTAAGGAGATATAAGACAATATATCTTTTTATGCTAATTTATTATTTAAAATTAATAAAACATAAGTAATACGACTACAATACAGCATATGATAAAACAAAATATTTGATAGAAGAAGACAGAAATATTAAGTAATCGATCGATTACCTAAATCATTTTCTGTAGGCCAAAATGCCAATTATCTATTACATAGCGTCGTCTCTGTAGACAGATGGGCAGTCAGATATAAGAATGAATAAGATTACCTTGTACTCTACCTACTAAAGGGTCATATTTAAATGTCCCCCATGTCCTTTAAAAGTATTGAGTGCAGTTCAGTATAACCATATTTGAGTCCATGGTAAGCATTACATGTGCATAGGCATAGCTGTATCGTTTACCATAGTATTATAAACTGATATTCCCGCAGGATTCTGAAGCCGCCAATGAATTTTTCTTTGGATGGATAGGTACTTAATGATGTGCAGATTTTAAATCTACTCAAAATTTGTATTTGGATACTTTGAGATTTTATAGGGATATCAATTCTTAGTCAAGTATATTCATCAAGCTCTATATAGGGATTGGTGGTGCGTGAATAATCGACAATCAGATATTGTCGATCAGTATTCCTTTCTGTAAAGAGGACTTTACCTACTTTACCTTGCCTTAGAGAAATATGCTACTTGATTAAATAATCTACATTTATAACATTCTCATCTGCTTTTGAAATTGATCTAAGTTGTATAAAACCGCAGATAAATGTTAGTTTAAAATAAAATCGGTTTAACCGCTCTAGAAATAGCTCTGTGGACGAAGCCACAGGTAACAGCTATTCTAACATACAATAGTTTAAATTACTTTTTATAAAATTAACTATATACCACTGAAAATCGATCGATCAAAATAGATTTAGGAACAGTGATGTTGCTGGTTGTGAATCTAGATAAGGTCAATTTGCAACCTTAATATATTTATGCCAATTTATTTTTTTGTAAATATGAATCAAATATACGGTGCAACGATTTGATAATTTAATTGTAATATTTTTTGTAAGTGTGATATACGTTGATAATTTTGAAGATTAAATGGAATAAAGTTCCATTCTCCATATTGAACGTGGAGAAATTTCATTAATAGTAATTTTCATAAAACATTATTTTATGTAGTTTAATATTTCGCTACTGTATATCTAATTTTTAATAAATGTATATTTTTCTAAAATATTGAAGAATTATTTTGATTTGGTTCCTTAAACGACGTTAAAGAATAATATATATCTTGATCTGACCGCATTTCATTTTTAATATTTGATTGTTTAACAATAATTCAAATACCTATCATATATTTTATCTTGATAGAACTATTCCAGCAGATTATTGGTTTCCATCAGTTTTTGAACATGACTCTATTTTTTGTATTCAAATGATATTTCAATTCATCGTTCAATACTTATTACCTACTTAATTTAAACAAACAAGAAACAAGATTTAATGGATAAACGATGGATTAAAATATAATATATATGATATTTTAAATGTGAATTCACTTAAAGTAAATTATTAAAATCATAACATCCCTATAACTGTATAATAATTTACACTTTTATCCAATCTATTGTCATAACATAATAACATTTCAAAATAACGTTTCATTCATATAAAAATTGATCTTTGTATTAAAACTATTTCGCTAATAAAATTCTAGGGTTAATTACATTCAAATTATATTTATTTATGAAAAAGTGTAGTTCTTGTCTTTTATGTTTAATAAAGTCGATGTCATTATTTAGCACGAATAATCAATTTTGTACTAGATTTATTGTCCGTTTTGCTCATAGATTATAAATTATATGCTAAGCCATGATCATGAAAGTCAAATTAGCTGTACCTTTTATATGCTATATATCTCCTGTGTACTATAAATAAGAATACTTGTTCTTCAAACAAAACATTGACTCTGGCAAATACTTCTGCGGTGCCAAAACAAGAAGAAGAAGAATACCTGTGTACCTATATACCTATTTGTTTTTCGTGAAGGTATAATAATTTTTTGTATTCGATCATATGATTGAAATTGAAGACTTGCATCTAATAAATTCGAGTGAGTATAATTATATATAACACAATTTCCAAAGTACATAGCAGTCAAGATAAAATAATTTTGTTTAGGTCCTATTATACCTGCCATGAAATTAAGACAGTTTTGCTACAACGACGAGACTGGTGAAGTAGTCACCTATGATGTCGACGAAGAAACTGGGGAGCCGATCGTTGAAAATCGATCGCCTCCACTGTATATTGAAGAACAGTCGAATCGTAAAGAATGTAAATCCAAATATATGAAATTTCCTCATGGATTGATGTGTAATACTAAAAAATTTGAATCATTAAAAGCGAAAATACTAGCCGGCTACAATCCGATCAGTCATCGTATGTTGTTAATTCCGTCTATGATGATATTCCCTGGGTTATTCTGCGTCATAATAATGGTGTTCGAAGTATACCTTCACGTAAGGTGCCATCAAAAGAATAAAAAGTTGAAGAACACTAATTTGTATTATCAAAGTCCTTTTCATGTTATCACAAGTATATTCTGCGGAGTTTGTCGTGAAAATAACTCTGCTTCTAAGATAGGACAATTGCAAGATGAGAGACGTAATAGATATGATTATTTCCGTGGTATAGCTTTATAATTGTGCTATAAGTTTAATATAAGTTACTTTTTTTTTTAATTATAACACCAGTAAATACTCCTACTGTGTTGAATAATAAAAAAAAATAAGCTTGATAACTAGATTTATTCAGAAAAGATAACAACATATGGTGCCTTACATTGACACAAAACTAAGCACTATTTCTTCTAAATAAAGTTGCCTTTCCGTAATTGTTAGAGTATAAGTGAAGCTAATTTTTATATAACATATAGCTCAAGGTTTTAAATGAGCATATTATTTCCATATGTTTTACTTATACACTATAACATTAAAATTTTTGTTAAGTAATTAGAGTGAAAACAGTATATTGTTGCATTTATTATGTTATTTCCTGGTATACTTCCTAGCTCATATCAATGTTAATTAGTGATCACAATGCACATATTTGTGTAATGTGTCAGTAAAAATTGTACAAAATAAAATACACAAAAAGTAATCATGTCAATAATAAATGCTACCCACAAAATAAATTACAACATTAAATTACTACAATTTTTGATAGGGGTATTAGACTACACACACTTATAAGCCAACATCGAGTTAAGTGCATAAACATGAGAATAAAAAGCAGGGTCAGGGATTTGATTACAAATAGGGATTGCAATTTGGCACCGATTTCAGCCAGCCAGATCCCACCAATCCGACTAGACCCAGCCAGAAAAACTATCTTTGTTTTTTCGAAAAGCAACCATATAAACAATCTTTAAGTGAATAAACTCTGTGTTACAAAATCAAGCAACAATTATAAATAAAACCAACAATTTTGTTTCTAGTGAACAGGTTATATTTTAACCGTTTTAATCGTTTATGTTCAATCTTTGTAGAGTTTACAAATTACATCAGTGATGATTATCTTGTTATATAAATCTAAATTAATTATTAGTGTTAGTGACATTAGATCTGCCGGATTACCAGACCTGGTTTTCCAGGTTGCAATCCCCAGTTACAAATCACTTATGAGAAGTTTAAAGTTAAGCCTCTAATTTATTTTTTCTAAACGTTTGCTTAATATTTAGGTACATTATTAACATATTACATGCAAGTATTACTCTAAGATTTGTAAATTTGTTTATTAAAATATATATATATATGAAAGTTGTGTTTGGTGTACGTTTGAAATAAAAGACAACGAACAACAGTCACGTTAACTTTATTAAAACGAGGAACAAAGAATATTTAACAACTATATCTTAATTTTAATCTAAATTATAAACATAATTTCCTTCTCATATATGTTTTGTAATGCTACAAATTAATAGTATAAGTTTTTCTTTTGTCTCCATTAAAATCTCGGATCTGTAAGTAATAAAAACAAATGAAATATGAATTTTGTCGGAACAATATGTACTTCAACATTTAAAAATAAAATAATACAACTTAATTTGTATCCAACATCAATCAGACCACATGCTACTGATACGTACATACTACATGCATGTAAACAATATGATACAAAAAATAAAAAATTTATTCACACTGATAAATTTTAACATCTAACCTTTTATTATACTTATCTTGGTAGTCCTGTGCTAAAATATGTTACATTTTCAAAACATTTTATACATATTTTATGTCTGTCAGTGTCATGAATTGTCATGATTACTTTTCTCACTAACTTACTTTTTTTTTATGACACTATATAAATTAAGGCAAGAGAGTTTTCTTCTATTTGATTCCCTCTCTTATATTGTACACTTTTGATTGATTGATTTGATCCATGCTTATTTGCTGCTTTGTAATAAATCACTGAATTTCCAACAACTTATTTTGCATGGCAAAGGTTGTGTTTTACTAGTAATTGTAGGGTTTGCTGATATCTTGAATTAAATATACATTTCTATTTATTTCTGAGAAATAAAACCATCTAAATAGCTTTCCCCAATTACCTCATTATATGTGACCATTTTTTAGTAGATATATGGGTATAATAAGATATCCTTAAAAGATAAGTATATGCCATCATAGACTTATTGTAGATTTATAAAAGAGGTATATCTCACTATGCATTGTTTTGTTATATATCAAAATAATTAGGCAACATTTTCGATGGTAGCTACCAGGCGGCTTGACTTTTTCCAACACTTCCAATGATTATTGGTATAACAAAACCTTGAGAAATCGTTGTGTTCAGTAGTTTTTGCAATGTAGTTCAGTAGTTTTTGAGTTTATCGCGAACAGACGGACGCGGCGAACGACTTTGTTTTATAATACGTAGTGATTATGTGAATAAAAAAGTGTGTAATATATATTATCGATTATCAGGATGTAAGCAACTGCTAGCAGGATTATGATATATGTATTAAAAAAGTATAGTCAATGTAACATGCAGCCTGGGTATTATATAATACATATAAATATATTGTAAAAAAATTCAAGCTTCAATACAAAAAATAAAATATAAATAAGTTCCATATTTAGTATTTGGAAGTTCACATTAACATTAGTGACTTGTAAGAAAATGTCAAAAATTTTAAGGCTTAAAAAATAAACATGCAAAATGGTATGTTTTTAAAACTGAAAGTGCGACTTTGTTGATTGATTTGTACATTTCAAAATTATGGGTGAAAAGTGTATTGTATGTATTTGCAAAGTTGCTAAGTACTTAAATTAAAAAAGTTGTTTTTTTTTTCACCAGTTGCATAAGTTGTTACCATTGAAAGGTATAATAGATTTAAGTTAAAATGTTTTATGGTTAACTTCAATATATTTTGTAATTCGTGGTTGATACATGAATTCATTTACTGTTTATATCAACTTCTGTGGTGGTGGTTACTTTTAATTAGTAATATTAAGAAAGTGTCTTGTTACATTATAATATCAAATAAAGCTGCTATATTTATTTGTGTTTTTTTTATAACACCATCTTTAACTTTTTTTATTGTTACAGTGATTCTATATAATAATTAAAGAAGTATATTATAAATTAAATTCTTGAATGAGGTATTAACATTAATACAAAATGAAACCGTAAAGTTTCTATAGAAATCGAAACTCTGGTTATATAGTATTGTAATGGAAAGTCAAATTGCTAGGAGTTTTTGGCGGGGTCTTGGAAGTTATGTAGTGAATTTAATATTTTATTTATTATCTTGTGTTACTTGAACATTAACTTATTTAAATTAATTGTTAGACATTTTGTAATATTATTGGCGTTATACGTAGTATAGTTTGTTTATTGTGCACAAGTGAAGTGGATGGGATATAATGCCACTGACCACGGATTCTAACTTGCCACAAAAACTTCCTGGCAAGTTCTAAGATGACGCCACTATCTTGTTAGTTTACTGAAATAATCGCAAGAAACTTGTAATATATCTAATATATGACCAATGGCAGTAATAATGTACTAGAAAATTGGTTGACAAAAATAAAGTAAAAATTTAATTGCTAATCTATGATATGATAGGATCTACAATGACAAAGGGTTCATTATGTAATTGTAAAGAAAAAAGTTCTTATAGAAAACAATCTTATTGGTGTAAATCCAGCCATTTTATACAGATTATACGAGTATAATGAAAGGGCAACTTAACTTAATGTTGGATTAAACTTTGAATACGATAAACAAATGTGACCCAATGTAATTGACAAGATTTAATGGTTAAGTGGTATAATTTTACATCACGGTATAGATTCTTAAAAAACATTCATATATTATCTTGTACTCAATATATGAATGTTTTATTTTAAATATATGCTATTTTATTTATTATATATTCGGATTTCTTATGTTCTTATTATGTGTTCGGACACAGCGTTGGAGGACGTAGGTCCGAATCCTAGGAACTGAGCCGGAGCTTTCGGTGAAAGAAACATCGTGATGAATTCATAGCAATGTGGTAGAGCTTCTTCTAAGTCCGCTTGACTAGCTACCACCCTCAAGTTGAAAATCTGTTACCAAGCACCTACTGGTGTATTCCGGCAGCTACACTTTAGCGCCAGTCTCGCTCTAGCTTTAGCGTGACTAGCATCTTAGACCACATTGTCATTTAAAATCAGATGACATTGTGGGCAAAGGCTAACCTATAATTAAAAAAAAAAAATGTATAACGCACGTAAATAAAATTAATAATAGATTAATATTGGTGAAGCTATAGGTAGGAAAGATAACGTTAAATATAATGAGTGTATATGCATCGAAAACTTGATGTAATGAGGCTGTAAAAGAGAACTTTTGGGAAGACTTTGATGGGGTCATGATGGATCTTTCAAAGGATGAGGATGTATATATCGGAGGTGATTTTGATGTGCATGTGGGAAAAGAGAGTAGAGGTTATGAGAGAGTGAATGGAGGGTGGGCTCTTGGGGAAAAAGCAAAGAGGGGAAAGTATCACAAAAGCTGTAGTTGCTTTCGATCTTGCAATAGTTAACACCTTTTTTCCAAAAAAGAGATTAGCATCTAATCACATACAATAGTGGCAATAACACCACTCAAATTGCTTATTTTCTACTACGAAGAAATAACATTATAATAGTGAAAAATTGCAAGGTTATGCCTGGGGAAGTATTAACTACTCAACATCATTTGTTATTGTTAGATTTATAAAATAAAATTACAACTGGACAGAACTAAGTCCAGAGCCCCAACCAGAATTAAATGGTATCTGTTAGATAAAGATGAATATGCGAATGAATTTAGAACGAAAGTTGTTAATAAAATGATAGAAATGAAAGATATGGAATCCAAAACAGTGAATGAATGTTGGACTGAAATAGCAACATGTATAAGGAACGTGGCAAGGTATGTCTTTGGCGAAACGAAAGGAAGAGGAAATATAGATAAGGATACTTGGTGGTGGAACGTAAAGGTACAAAAGACATTGAAAGAAAAGAAAACTGCTTATAACGATGGAAGGGTAATGATGGCAGGGATAAGACGATTAAAGAAGGAGAACGAGAAGGATGTATGCAGAATGTGGGAGAAAGGAAAAAAAGCGGTTGCTATTGCTAGAGCTAAAATGCAAAACGATTTGTACCAATCAATGTAGACCTCAAAAACACAAAAAATATCTGTATCGATTAGAAAAAGCAAGACAGAAGAATACAAGGGATATTAATCATGTCAAATGTATAAAAGACGGCGGAGGAAAAGTTTTGACGAGTGATGAGGATATAAAGAGTCGTTGGAAGGGATATTATGAAAATCTGATGAATGAAGAAAATGATTGGACTGGAGTGTGAGAGGCGGTACCGTTAAATTTAGGCGTTGTGCAGGGAGGATATTTTGAAAAACTGATGAATGAAGAAAATGATTGGATCAGAGTGTTAGAGGCTGTACCCTTAAATTTAGGCGATGTGCAGAAGATAAGCGAGGTTGAAGTAAGAAAAGCTGTGAATGGTATGAAGAACGGAAAAGCAGTAGGGCCAGATGGTATACTTATTGAAGTATGGAAGTTTTTAAAGGTAGATGGATGGATGTGGTTCACTTTATTTGGTAATAAGATGTTGCAAGAGGAGGTGATCCCAAATGAATGGTATAATAGCATAGTATTACCTATCTTTAAAAATAAGGGTGATGTACAGAACTGTAATAACGCGGGATAAAGCTTATGTCATATAGTATGAAGGTTTGGCAAAGAGTGATATAATGACTGAGAATCAATTTGGGTGTATGCCTGGACGTGCAACAACAGATGCTATTATCGCACTTCCCCAACTGTGCGAAAAATACAGACATGTACATGAAAACTTGCATATGATGTTTGTTTGTTGATGTCGCGGGATGTTACGTGGTGAGCGATGAAAAAGCATAGAGTGCCTGGGAAGTACTTACAACTTATCTGTTCTATGTATAGTTAAGCTGAAACACATGTTAGGTCCGAGGCTAGAGTTACCGATAATTTCCATTTTGCTGTAGGTTTGCATCAAGGATCAACTTTAAGTCCTTTTTTATTCCTTCTTGTGATGGGTGCTCAATAGCAGACATACAGGTAGAGGCACCTTGGTGTGTGCTGTTTGCTCATAATATTGTTCTTGTTGGAGAAAATGCTGCCGAGGTCCAGAGTAGGCTGGAGAAATGGCGAGAGATACTGGAGAATGTTGGTTTAAAGATTAATAGAATGAAAACTAAACGCTTGCTCTGTGACAACAGGAATCCATCCAGTCTTTGTCATATTACCTTAATCAGTGTATTCTTACCAGCCTGCTCCAATTTTCGGTACCTCGGTTCATTGATCCAAAACGACGGTGGCATAGACAAGGACGTAAGGAATAGGATAAATTGGCGAAAGGTGTCTGGTGTAGTTTGTGACCCACGAATGCCGTTGAAACTGAAGAGGAAGGTGTATAAAACTATAATAAGACCAGTCGTATTATAGGGATCCGAGTGCTGGGCTACGAAAGAGACGGATGAGAAAAGATTACATGTGGCAGAGATGCAAATGTTAAGATGGATTTATGGTGTAACCAGAATGGATAAGGTTAAGAATGAGTATTTAGGACGAGAGAGCGTTATCGTGTCACTACTTTAGCAAGGCGTGGAAGCATGACTACTACCATGCTCCTTTCAAAAACTTGGAAATAAAAGATTTGATTTCGATTGTGTTGACTTGTTAATGCTTTGGCAGCTAGTTTACGAATATCCCTTATACAGTTAAGCAGGCATATGTAAATGAGACGGAACACGTGCAAAGATTAAGATTATAGACAAATATAAACAATATTATAGTCATAAAATAAAAAATGAAAACTAGGAATAAACAAAAACACCTGAGCAATAAAATAATCGAAAGGAAGGTAGGATAATAACTAAAATAAATTGAGCTAGGATTAGTGGAATTGTCAGGCGGTATGTGCTTTGTTCTTTGCCGGTCTCAGGTGCATATGTTATCCGACTCGGTGATGCGAGGCGATCATCTTAGCGGTTACTGAATGATGTCGGATTTCTCGTATTTCCTGGCGATATTGAAATGACCTACTGGTGGGCGCAGAGATTTTATCATATAAACTATACGTACAAAGTTGCGGGGTTCCTTAGAGGTGAACATAGGTGGAATGCTTTTATGTGTTGCGGTCTTTGTATATGGTTTGATATTGTTCTTGCTTGGTTGCGGTTTCTAGTGCCGGTTATCAGACTTCGTTGACATATGACGTTGATAACGTGTGCATGGCTCGCCCTAGTGGAAACGTCGGTATGTATAAATAACCGGCAGAGTATTTGCGATATTGTTTTGCTGACAGAGTGGCTCCTGTTGCGTGCGGCGTCGTAAGCCTCATGGCGATTTTTTTCATGCAAGTTTCGTCTTGGAGTCTTATAAATTGTGAATGACGGATTAGTGGAAACAACAGTAATCTTTTTTGTCTGAAGATTGTCTTGACTAGGTAGATGTTGGACAGTGCAATCTTGTTCTTGTGGCTTTTATCATTTTGTTGCGCCTGTGCAATCTAGCGTAGACGAGTAAGTGATTGCTTCAACTTGACTGAGTGTGTCTGCAACTGTGGGTTCTTTTAGGCTGCTACCAGAAACCACGGTTCTGGGCGTCGGGTATTGAAACGATAGGGACGGCGGTTTTGTCTTACGGTATACAATTTGGTTATAGTTCCACGGTAATGTGCAGTTACGTGCGTTTGCACCAAAACAACTATGATAATAACAATAATGTATGGATAGAATGGAATGGAATGGATGGAATAATGGATGAATGGATGGTCTATTGTAGTAAGATGGTGTTTGCTGAGCGACACCTGTACCCGTATGTGGCTTTAAGTTCAGCAATTTGTTGTTGAGTCGATTCTTCAGTTCGGTTTACTGATTTGTTTTGGGCATATGTATAGTAAATCTTTGATTTGTACCATGACTTCTTTTTCAAGTCGCGCTATTACCATCTGGGCAAGCCGTGCTTCATGTTTTCCGAGTTCACTTGTTGCTGCTTCGAACGAGAAAAACCAAAGTTGAGGTGTGTCGTGCCACAATTATGGAATGCGCATGGAGAGAGCAATGGCCACTTCCTCGTAATGTTGTTCGAATGTTTCTTTTGTATTTTGGTCTGCTTCGATCATCATGTTGACGATATGTGGCTTCGGTGTGCAGCGTTTCTTTTGCTATAAATTTTCAGGTAGAGTTTCGTTGCTTGTGTTGCTCAGGAAGTCTCCTTGAGTTAGTACATGTGCTGTGTGAAAGCGTTGATGTTTT
This sequence comes from Antheraea assamensis, assembly GCA_035772565.1. NCBI lineage: Eukaryota > Metazoa > Arthropoda > Insecta > Lepidoptera > Saturniidae > Antheraea > Antheraea assamensis. The sequence continues at coordinate 1,495,605 of JAQQSE010000010.1, read as the reverse complement.
CTTGAGCGTGTTTTGCGTGTTTTTCGGGTGTGCTTCAGCACCTTATAGCATGTTCTTGTGGGTGTGCTTCAGCCTCTCACTGCATAGTCTTGCGGGAGTGGTTCAACACCTCTTTGCGTGTTCCTGCGGGGTCACCATTTGTAGGAGATGTGACCCGGTATATGATTATGCCGGTTCTTGGATAGTGAACTGATGTCGGAAAGACAGGTACTCACGTCGTTTTCGGACAGAGAAATGATGTCGGCCGATTAGATTGTCACGTCGGTTGACGGGTTGGATACTGCGACCGGGCAAGATATCACGTCGGCCTTTTAGGACGATCACGTCGGGGTCACCACTTGTAGGAGGCGGGAGCGTTATCGCGTCACTATTTAAGCAGGACGTATCAGCGTGACTACCACGTTACTACTTTCAGAAAGCTGGTGATAAATAAAAGATCTGACTCTGATTGTGTTGACTTGTAAATGCTTTGACAGCTAGTTTACGAATCTCCCTTTATTCAGTTGATCAAGTATATTTAAATGAGACGGAACATGTGCAAATATTACAGACAAGAATATTAAACCATAAAAATACAAACAATATTAAAGTTATAAAATAAAAGTGAAAATTAGAAATAAACAATAACATCTGTACAATAAAATAATCGAAAAATAGGGTAGGGTAATAACGAATAAATAATTAAACAAAATTGATCTGGGATTAGTGGAGTTGCCAGGCGGTATGTGCTTTGTTCTTTGCAGAAGTCAGATGCATACTTAATCTGGTTTTTAGTGCGTGCATCTTGTATTCCTAGAACGCTTGACGTTTTCGGAGTGCTGCTTTTGGTTTCTCACGTAAATTCTTGTAGTGCACACAGTAACGTTGTCTGTCAGCTGTGTGTCGCTACAAGTATATCAGACGAAGCTTAAAAATAGCACCTGTGACAGAGAAGTTGAGGAGTAATAGGTTAGAATGGTACGGACATATTATGAGAAGAGATTAAAGTCATGGAACAAGAGAAGTTTTGAGTTTGGAAGTGGATGGATGTGGGGGTAGAGGAAGACCGAAAAAGATGTGCATGGATTATGTGGTAAATGATATGTGTATAAAAAGTGTGTATATTGAGATGACATCTGACTGGGGAGAGTGGGAAAGAAAAACATGTGGTGCCGGCCCTATTTAGGTGGGATAAGGGTAAGATGATGATTATGATGATGATTTTGTAATTTATTCAAAGTTTTGTAATAAGCTCAGGATTTCTTTTCAGCTTATGCTGCCAACTGTGTGTTGACCTGGGCCTCATGAGGTCTACATTTGTTTGTATTAATCTTGAATATTTATTATTTTGGACACTCCACGAGTTGAATTTAAATAAAGATAATGAAAAAGTATTTAAATTCGAGCATTGTAGAAATATAAATTTTATTATATACTAGCAGGGCTGGCAGACGTTGTCCTGCTCTGATAATAAAAATATATACTTATGTGCATGAAATGCTTAAGGTAACTAATGTATTCAATTTGATAAGGATTAATACTGTATCCGTCTAAATAGTCTTCCAATTACCTCATTGTATGTGACCATTTTTAGTAAGCTATCCTTAAAAGATAGGTATATGCCATCACAGACTTTTTTGTAGATCTATGAAAGAGGAATATCTCATTATGCATTATTTTGTTATAATAAGTCTCAAAGGGATTAGGCAGCCTTTTCGACGAAGGCTCCCAGGCGACTTGACTTTTTCCGATTGTTTCAACAGTTATCATTATATTTCAACCAAGTTACAAAAAATATTGACAAATGATATACCAAAACCTTCCTCATAAATTACCCTATCTATTGCTGAAGACCGCATTACAATCCGTTAAGTAGTTTATCGCGAACATAGACGCGGCGGACGACTTTATTTTATAATATGTAGTAATATTACCCATTTGTTCTTACTTCCTAGATATAAAGTATACATAGATTCCAAATTACTTATATCACAAGAGCAGAGTCTCTATGTATCAAGAAATACTGTTTGACGCAGTGAAACGAATCGCTAAGACGAGAGCGTTTTCATAATGTGTGTTGTGGTCATAATCTTCTTGGGATAGCGATACCCCTTGTAATGCAACACTAATTCTATACTTCCTTACAAGGAAATCCTTTTTATTTTGTGCTCCACTAATTAGTCGCGCTTGATTCTTTAATTATTGTTCTATCTCTTTTTATTCTCGTTTAGAATAATATTAATGGCAGCGATCATCATCAGCCAGTAAGAGATCGAATAAAGGTGTGGGCGTATATTATCACGCATGTCCACAACATATTAATGATTTCAAACTCCGAGAAATTCACAGTTCTATATTTTCCCTCATACTGTGGTACTACAAGTATATTTCTCAACTTCCGGTTTCGTCACGATGTTTTCCTTTATCGTCAGCCGACAGTGTTACTAATTTCAATTAGTAAATAAATGCGAATTCTGAAAAATTCGTTAGTACATGCCGGGACTCGATCCGCGAAACAGAAAAATCACAAACCGTTCGAGCACCACGACTTTTACTACACTGGGCTAATGAGACTAATACAAGGATATTAAAAGATGTAGTATCACCAGGACCCCTATACTTGAATTGTTTTTATATAATTTTAGGTAATGTTACGTTACGTACAAGTTACGATCATAATATATTTTGTAATTTAATTTTCATATAATATACTGTTATCAGGAGAATAATTAAAAAGACTCCTTAGAGGACTGAGTTCCTGAACTTGTTTGCCGTTTTTTTTAATAAAAAAAAAGGTTATAATAAAAAAAAAGGTTATAATAATAGGTTCTTTCTTGCCTTGACGTAAAAAGTAACGTATAAAAAACGTAGAAGTATCAAATAGGTATGCAGTTCACTTGATATTAAGTGGTTAATTGCTTGTTATATATATATGTTACAAATCAACAAGACTGTACCTAAGGCTTACCATCGGTATTATTATCTTTTAAAACCGAATTGGAATGCCTTAGATGATTTAATGCCATGTTTTAAATCGCAACACAGAAACAAGCACTTTTGCTTTATAGTATATATAGTGTGCCGCCATTGTGCCGCCATTTTGTCGCCATTGTGCCGCCATTTTGCTTCCATAGTCGAACCTTGCAATCGTTCGATCGATCTGAATTGTTTTTTCAAATTTCACGTACAAACTAGAATCAATACGGTACATACAATCATTGTCTTTATTTTCAAGTTGTATGCGCAATTCAAGTGTTACGACCGTCCATTTTACCAATGGCAAAAAATCAATAAACTGCGCGTTAGCTATATAAAATGTTTCTTACCCTTTTTAGTGACCTAGGGAGTAGTTCTTTATGAATTGAAGATTGTTTTATTAATTAGAGAGAGAGAGAGAGAGAGTATTGATTAATTTGGAATGTTGGCACTTCAGCGTTATAGCTACAAAAACCGCTTATCTTCACGTACTTCGGTTACTGTTCGACTAAACCGATTAGATGGTCTTCGAAGACTAAATCTATACAAAGGACCGTTGGCACTTCAGCGTTATATCTGTAAAAACCGCTTATCTTCACGTAATTCGGTTACCGTTCGACTGAACCGAGAAGATGCTCTTCGAAGACTAAATCTATACAAAGCTCTCCCGGGTAAAGCTGCCAAGCGCATGTGCCACCTGTATGAATGCAGCGCAGAGAGAACGGCCAAACCATTTGGGATGGAATCAGACGTTTGGAATTATATTTAGATTACCGGATATCCATCCGCTTCGCTTTACATTAAATAAAAAAGTTAGTAGCCTAAGCCCTTACACGAAAAATTCTGAATCGAATGGCCAGTATCATGCCGATACGTTAAGTAGTTTAGACATACGTGTGCCGCAAAGGAATTGTACTTTGGTTTCATAGATAGAAGATTCTTTTTTAAATCTTTATTTCATTTAGGGAACTTAAGTCCACAAAGAACATGTCAGTCCCATCATACCCTAACCTTTACATATTTACAAACAATTCATAGAATTTATCACAAATTTCCATAAAATCTTGGCTTCTTCATTTGTAGGTGCAGACAAGATTCTATGGAAAATGCCCTGATCTAGTTAGTGTATTAGGCTTTAGGTTATCTGTACTAGCTTTTCCTTGAGCTTTGTTTCGGTCGCATTCCATCAACAAGTGTTGCAAATCTTCGAGCGATCCAAACGTTACGCAATTCGGTGATACGGTTTTTCTCATGAGAAACGCAAACTTGTTTAGAGGCATATATTTGTCCGGAACGTACTCTGTTAGCAGTAACAATGAGAGACCTATTTAAAATACTGTTAACAAAACCATGATATATGAGGGCGGCTCACTTATAGTATTATAGTATCGAGCATTTTAAATATGCTAATATATGAACCAGCTTATCGAGCTACTGAGCAGTACACATGTCGATTGTCATATTGATGGAATTTGTGTCATAAATTGAAGCCATACGGACGATATGGTACTGCACAGTTCATCGATGGGCGGATTGAAAAAGCTACTATCGACCTGCGAGGTATATGCAGAGAGGCATGGTTTGATTTACAACTCGACGAAAAGTGAGCTTTTGCTATTTAAAGCGCCTAAGCAGCAGCCGCGCAGTGTCCGCCAATAAATCTCAACGATGTAGTGCTAAATATGGTAAATAGCTTTAGGTACTTCGGCCACATAGTCACAAGCAACTTAGGGACGACGAAAATATAGAGAGGGAGCGCAGGGCATTCTCTGTGTGATATGTTATAATATGCTCGCCCGCAGGTTTGCTCGTTGTACAACTAATGTTAAAGTAACCCTTTTTTAAGGCGTTTTGTCAATCGTTTTACACGATCGGCCTGTGAGTGTCATATACGCGGCGAGTTTACAGTGTCCTCCGTGTTCAATTTAATAATGCCTTTAGAATGCTGTTGGGACTGCCATGGCGCTGTCGTGCGTCGGATATGTTCGCGGAGGAGGCTCGCACAAATGGTTTCCATGCCATCAAGCGAAAGAAAGCGGCCTCTTTACTGCAGCGCCTGCATGGTAGTGATAACAGCATTTTAGAAATGATTGCTGCCACACCGGGCTGCCTCTTCCAGAGAAACTGGGTGGGCACAGTCATAAATATCAAAAATAAATAACAGGTTTTTAACTAACAATACTCACCCAGTCACGTAAACACTATTGTTACTAAAACTAAAACGTAAATACAAAGAAAACTATGGAGTGTATGTAGTCCGAGAGTAAAGTTTATTTTATTTATTATTTATTGAGATAGACTGTCTTGCTAAATGGTCTGCCTTCTCATTTCCTTCCACTCCGATGTGTGATGGAATCCATTGCAATTTTCAGAACTATCGTTATCTATTCCAAGTTGAGGATTTCACGTAATATAGCATAAGTTGTCGAAACACCTCTATTTTCAGAGGCGCAATGAGCTAAATGCTGTAACGCACTTTTACTATCTGATACAAGATTCGAACAGTGAAATAAGTGTTTTAAGACATTTAGAGAATATTATAAAATTCGAAAATAAGTATAAAACAAACGATGGTTGTTCATATGTCGTTGCATTTTTAAAGGGATTGTAAACCTGTAGTGAGATGGATTGAATTATTACATTTAACCTGCCATTCGTCGTTTCTATACATTGCGCAAGGTTTTACACTGTATGTAAATTGCTCACCACTCAGAGAGTTATCTGTTGTTAAATGATCAGCAGTCGTAATGATGCATGGAATTTACGTACGTAGTACGTAGATATTGAAATTACTATGCAAATATTAGTAAGCTTTTTCTGTCCTCAACCTCAATAGAACCACGTATATATAAATATATGGCTTCACAACTAGTTTACCGTAGTTAGTAATTCGTGTCAATCAAACAATACTCAACCTTTATCGACTTCTTATCAACGTGATATGTATATGTGAACGACGGTGACGTCTGGAAATGACGCCCTCTCTGTGCATCCACCAAAACCGAATGTAATTATTTATAACTATGTTTTAAAAATGTAAGTTATAATATTCTTAATGAAAAGATAAACCAGATCGAGTTTCTTGCCGGTTCTGCTCGATGACTGGGTTGTTTTCCGAACCGGTGGTAACTTTGACGTTCATAAGCGCCTTCTCAGGGCCTAAACTGAATAAAGTATTTTTGATTTGATTTGATTTGATAAGCATTCGAACTCCGTTTTTGGTAACTCACATACGTTCAATGGGCTAATGTGGCGTTATAAGTGTCTCAGCGGTGAAAATACATTTTACTTCTTCGTATTTACAGTTCATCGAACTCATGTAAGTACAGACAACTTATCTTGTCGCGCGCAATTTTAAATATCCGATGTCTTCTAATTTATTAAACAGCATAGAGATCCGAGATAAGATTTCATAACCGATACAATTCACCTCAACAGTTACTTACCGTGTTAACGTTAATATTGTTTGTACTAGCTGTTGTCTCAAAGCATTGGTATTGGCGTAGGTCATGAGTCATGCGCAGACCCGATATTGCGTTAACTCGAAATCAATATTATGTTCACGTTAAACTCTAGTTAAGTAAGTACTTGTATTTAATACCTATTATAAAGAAACTAAAAAAAATAGTACCATCTTTTATATTGTTTTCTTTTCGTAATCCATACATACGGACAGCATTGCCCAATACAAAATCGACGGATACCGAAAAGTTTATAAGACATCGACTAGTCTATACATCTAGATGTACACTGTTGATCTCGAGACGTGGAAAACTAAGTCATTGTGACAGGTTTATAATCATGCCTATGGTGGTAGCAGCATTTTGTCAGGTACTCGACCTACCTACGACAGATGTATTGTTGTCGCGATATACTCGGACAAAATTGTCATATCGTAATAATAAGGGACGTATATATGGAAATAACAGATCCAAACGCATCCTACAACAACACAGCAACTTTCAACGGCGACTATGTTTTTTCTCAATCCGGCTTGCACCTTTGTCCTTTGAGGTTATAGACTAACCTTTCTAGTCATCGTAGATGGTATTCCATAGATATGGTAACAAGCGCAAGGGTACTAAACTAGCTGAAACTATGCTTGTTATTGTGCGTGTATACATTTTGTATTGAATCTAACTAATAAATACAATCTGACCATAAATATTTAGAGACAAGCGTTTATGTATTTAGTTGGAAACGTGGAAGAAGCAAAGTGACACTCGTCTTCATAAATAAAGTACCCATCTGTACAATAAGCGGGGTCTTGGGTTCATATTGGTGCGAAATAATTCCCGTGCACGTTTCATTCAAACGATTTCACTTGAACTCTTTTAATATATCAAGTGTCACTTTGATCAGCGAATACACGTGCAACCAATTGAAATGAAAATATTATAAATAATGAATAAGGGCCCGTACAGCTAACTACGCCTCAGTAGTAGCTATTCAGCTCAGTTTTGAACATATTCAATTGTTAAATGTGAGAGGCATTTGAAAGAGAAATACCTTGCAGGTTCCAGAAATTAAATGATAAGGTCTATGTAACTTTCATTCGTTTTCCATTATTTTCATCAAAGAGTGTTAAACGTTACGACAGCCTGTAAATCTAAAGCGTGAAGAATATTTTTTTTTGCTGCTACGTAACGACGTATAAATTTTATCTTTATTTGACATCAACAGCACGCAGTGACTCCTTTTTTGTGATATATCCCATGACTTACTATGATAATTTTTCATTAGCACTAGGTATACCAAGGGATCATTTTGACCCGTTCGAGAAAATTCTTCGTTCAATTTCCGTAAGAAAGTTATTGACGTATTTTACATGAACATTCTACTAATTCATTTCCACTTACATTTATAAGACATATGATCACAAAATGTATCTTTTTCTTTTTATAGTTTCGGAGGGATGTATATAGAGGTATATCTACTTTTGCCGCAGGGGACAATTTGATCATTCGAATAAATATTGTCGAGAACATTTAAATTGTATAGATATTACGTTGTGGACAATGGGCATGCAAATAAATATAGAAATCAGCAGTTGTTAGTTAAATTGTTAGAAAAAATAAACACAGAGGAACTGCTTTCTCATCACACTCCATCCGCACTGATATATTGAGAACATAAAACTGAATTTTTGTGTTTTTATAATTATAAAATATTGAGGAAGTTAGCTTTAAGTCCTTATTTATTCCTTCTTGTCATGGATGCAATAACATCAGACATATAGGAGGAGGCACCTTGGTGTATGCTATTTGCTGATGACATTGTTCTGATTGGAGAAAATGCTGCTGAGGTCCAAAGTAGGCTAGAGAAATGGCGAGAAAAACTGGAGAATGTTGGTTTAAGGATTAGTAGGATAAAAACTGAACATTTATTCTGCGATTTCGGCGGTCCATCCAGTTTTTGTCATATTACCTTAAACGGTGTATCCTTACCAGCCTGCTCGAGTTTTCGGTACCTCGGTTCATTGATCCAAAACGACGGTGGCATAGACAGGGACGTGAAGAACAGAATAACTGCAGGGTGGATGAATTGGCGAAAGGTATCTTGGATAGTTTGTGACCCACGAATGCCGTTGAAACTTAAGGGGAAGGTGTATAAGTCTATAATCAGACCAGTCGTGTTATATGGATCCGAGGGCTGGGCTACGAAAGAGACGGATGAGAAAAAATGACATGTGGCAGAAATGCGAATGTTAAGATGGATGTGTGGTGTAACAAGAATGGATAAGATTAAGAATGAGTATATCAGAGGAAGTTTAAAAATAGCACCAGTGACAGAGAAGTTGAGGAGTAATAGGTTAGCATGGTACGGGCATATTATGAGAAGAGATGAAAGTCATATAACAAGAAAAATTTTGAGTTTGAAAGTGGACGGATATAGAGGTAGAGGAAGACCGAAAAAGGTGTGGATGGATAGTGTGGAAAATGATATATGTATAAAAGGTGTGAATACTGAGATGGCTTTTGACAGGGGTGAGTGGAAAAGGAAAACATGTTGTGCCGACCCTACTTAGGTGGGATAAGGGTAAGATGATGATGATGATGAGGAAGTAATGGCAAACCATTCAAAAAGACGTTTATTTGTGAATATTATAAATTACACAAGAGAGGATTGCCCGATGAAGCTTTAGAGGCCTGTCAGGCCAGTAGCGTAGTCAGTTCAAAATGAAAAATTGCTCAGGAACAGACGGAATAAGTGATTTAAACAGTGAAGGCTTTTTGATCGGATTCATTGGACACTGATAACATAATAAGCAGTGATAGCGAGAACGAAAATATTTTCAATTTACCTCGTAATAAAATAAGAAAAATTGTCGTTGAATAACGAGTTATAATGACTACCAAAATTAAATGTGTATCTACGAAAACTGTACGGGAATAACTAAATCAAAGGCGCACTTCTGGAAGGCCAACATATAGTCTTACTTTCAACGAAAATAATGATTCTACAGACTACGTAATGACAAAATAGTGAAAGTTAAAATAAGTAGCTTCTTGCTAATCAGCCAAACTTGGTTGAGCTGTTACTGTATGAAGTCGAGATATCCAAAACAGAAAAATTGAACGAACTGTTGATACATGCTGTTCGAATATCGGGTCAAGAAATAAAAATGCTCTTTGCAGTAAAGATAAAATTGATTGTAAAAAAAAATGTTATATAAATTATTAAAAAAAAACTAATTATCATAACTGATGTAGTCTTATTGAGGTTAGTTTTTTCCACTTTAACTTCATTTTATATTTTTTTCCTGAACCAAATACTGAAAGGCTCATGATGAGTCATGACACTATTGGCAGAAATAGGTATATTCCAACACACGGTAAACCTAGTGTGTTAAACGATTCTTTTCTAAGCAACTAAAACTTTTTCTAGATTTCTTACAATTTCAATATTTTCTACATTTCTCTCCATATCGACACAGCTATAAAATAGAATAGGGTTATAAATAAAAGACAATTGTGAAAAATACAGATTATTTTTAATAGTTTACATCTAAACTGCGATATAGATCAAAAATATAATGCGTACAGACCAAGAATAACGACAAACGTTTAGCTTTTCATGAATAACCACAGTTTATGGATCAAAAGTCTTACATGAGTATGAATTTTGTAACAATCTATAGTCATAGAATATATATATTTTACTATAGATGTAAAAAAATAATTCATGTGTATGTCAGAATCTATTTAATCTGTAATAAATATAAGGAGGGCCCATAACACGAAAGCCTATACGTGTATTCAACAAAAATATTCTTTCGTCCACAATAACTTAATTAAAACTCTGTTACTTAATACATGCGGTTGCTAAGTTCATAATAAAGTACAGTCATAATTTTGTGTACACTTGTCATGCATTTACCAAAGAGTTGATTAATTATTATAAATACGAACAAATAAAAAAAACATAAAAGAAAAGTAAGTGTATATTTTGAATAATATGAATATCTTTGCTTCATTTTGTAATAAAAAAAAATACTAATTTAAAACATTATTTTTAAGATAAGTATATAAATACCCGGGGTTAAAAAACACGCATTAAAATAAAATAAAATAATTTGATAATGATAATTGACTAAATAAAGATTTAACCAGACTGATTACCATGACATGTGTATATTTAACACGCTCCGTGCCATGTTTACCACCTGGTGGTACACGTTAACCCTGATGTTTAGGCCACGTGTACCACCGGTGGTACACGTTAACCTTGATGTTTAGGCCACGTGTACCACCGGTGGTACACGTTAACCTTGATGTTTAGGCCACATGTACCACCGGTGGTACACGCTTGTGATGTGATACTTACTTACTTCATTACATTTACACGATGTTATAATTACTGAAAACGCAAGAATTACTTATGTATTAGTATTGTATTGTAAATATTATATAACAATATATCAATTTTTTGTAAAAATACCAAATGACCTGAACGACATGTCAGGTAAAATTGGTTTGGCATGGAACGTGTTAAACTAACTTAGTAACAAAAAATTTTAGATAAAACCAAACAAATTACAAGTTGCCAAAGAATAAATAGGAGTACAAAAGGAACTTGCAACCATTCTATTATGCGATACTGATTAAACCATACAGCATATACCTAACATAGTTGTTAATCTTCTAAATTTTCTAAGAAAACGTGTAGACGTCATTTTTAACCTGACCACATGTGAAGCGAACACTAGTTATGAATAAGTTAAACATATAAACGAAAAAAAAAAAAATCGTTATTACCGCATTCCGTTAAAGATAATTTCTTGCAGTGATGTATCAAATTAAAAACCCATAATGAATAAATAAAAATAAAAAAAAAAAACAATCGGATGACTTGGCTACGCGATATATCTGATATTTTTGTTTTCAATACCAATAGTCTTATATTTAGATGTGAAATGACGTAATCACATAACATGAGATGTAAGTCCAACAAGTTTCACAGATATCTATCTTGTAACAATTTTTTTTTTTAACACACGACTTTAACTACGCAACAATATATACGTTCTTAATTCTGCTTATACATTTTATATAACAATTATGGTCTTGGCGATTTTTTTTAAACTACTCATACATAGGGGGATACTTATATTTAATACTTCAGAGAACGAACCGGTTAAGTGAATCAGAATAACTAATTAGCAAAAAACATGTTAAATATGTATAACAACTTTGAATATTCGTTTCTCTTTATTATCTTATAATGTAAATTCAACGATTAGTGACAATATATGTATGCCTATGGGGTTGAAGGATTTTAATTTTACGTTTAATATAATATGAGAAAGCATGATCGAATTGCGTGTCTCTATTGATTGGTTAATCAACATCCGACATCTAATTAAATAAAAACGTACAATGTTTTTTTTTTTTTTTTTTACTACGTTATGATTATTTTATCGTTGACAAGTTTACTTTAAAATTTTGAATTAAAGTAGAATTAAAAAAATATATATATTTATAATCCGGTTATAACTGAAAGTAAAGCGCATATACGAAGCCTGTTTACATTTAAAATATATATGTATATATGTATGTATTACATTTTCGTGGACACTCATAACAGAATATCTAGAAATGTTATTAGAACGAACAAATCAAGTATACAACTCTATACACCATCGTACAATTTAGATATTAGTCAAAATTAAAACCGTGTCAGATCATTTTATAGGCGACAACAGAGTGTTTTACTAGAACATTCGTAAAGTTCTTAGTTTTACTATCGGATCGATATTCCTGATACATCTATCCATCCTCACGTTCTATAATATGATGTAACGTGTAGTTATTACGAGTATTACGTATCGCCTACACTATGGGTTATGTGCAAGCCGAATGGAAACTCTATACTAATCGCCCGCCCAGAGCGTTATGTCGACACATTCATTTATATATAGTTTATTGACATATATAATGGCCACCGGTCACATCTGTCACATTTAATTTTTATTTACACTATATATTCATTTGTATATTCACTTAATCTGATTCGCAAACAATTTTGATTTATTAAACACGAGCACTATTAGGGAACTCAATTCACCCACCCATCGGGAACGCTTTAGATGGACGATAAAAAAATATAGCGTTACAGTGATACAAATATATACTTATATATAAATCGTAATAAGTCGGAGTGTTCATCTAATAACATACCAAACTATAAACCGATACAAGACAAATATTATATCAACGATATATATATATATATACATACATATATATATATACATACATATATATATATTTCTAATTATACTCATTTACGATCCGAATTTGAATTTAGTGGGCACCTGCGCGGGCACGGTGAACGAATAACCTGAAATTTAAAGAATTCAATAAGTTAACCTTACTCATCGGAGACTTACAACTATACGATTTTAATTACAGTAGAACCCCTATAACTCGAACCTCGGCGAGTCGAAAACCTCAAGAACTGGGAAAAAAATTTCGTGATACTTACATTCAAGCTATATACGTAAAACCTCAATTATTTATAATTTCAACCCTTTACACGTTAAAATAATCAATCTCTTTCTACAAGCCTATTCAGTGCATATTTTCCCTCCATTTCGCAACCTATAAGTAAAACTATAAGAATTTGACAACAATGTTAACAAAAAAAAAAAAATATTAAGAATGTATCTTAATCCTCTATAGGTGGAATATCTCTATTACAAAATCCGCCAAAATCGAAAACTAATTGTAACTCGGATTCTTTGTAGTCTCCCTTGAAGTTCGACTTACAGAGATTCTACAGTGATGAAAAAAATAGTGAAATTATTTTGGTATACATAAACTGATTGTTTTTTTTTATATATACATACCGCCTCTCTGTTCGATACGTTTGCTGTCCTGCTGTGCTTTACGTTGATCAGCGAGGAGCAGAACAGCGTTCAGTTGCTTCTGCTGTTGCTCGGTCAATACGCTTGTTAAAGCGTGATAGAAAGCCGGCTCGGTAGTCGACAGCGCTGTGATTGAAATATAAAAAAAAATAGACTCTTTATCAACAATTACGAAAATACGAATTATTCCGATTTTTACTTAGCTATATTAAATACGAAATGCTAATTTCGTATCGCGCGGGATAAATGTTACTATAATTACAACGACCTAATAAACGCAATGTACAGAATAAAAACCATGTATCATATACATTGCCATTAAAGGAAAAAGCTACGAAATATAACGGACCAATCACAGCTAAGCACAAATAACATTCCGCATTAATCGCCGAGATCTACGATACGAATTCCAAAAAGCAGTGTTTGACCAATGAGATACATTTAAATGTAGTGAGTGCGTTTTCGTTTACATAATTAACACGTGATGATATATTCGACCAATCACAGTACCTCATTTGTTTCCATTTCAATCTAAAAATCGATATTCATAGTACTTCGTTTTTAATACGTTATAATTATAACAGATTTATCGTTTATAAAATTAGAACGAATTAAATTATATCTGTTATTCACTTTATAATAATTGCTATAAAATATACTGATTTTTGCTTGCGGCTTCGCTTGTATTGATGTAAGTTTTAGTTATTCCTCGGGAATAGTACTTTTTACGGCTGAAAGGTACCCAAGGTTCCAACGGTTCAAAAAGGTTCCAACAACCCAAGGTTCTCCATACCCCTGACAATCTGAATGCAAAATTTCATGTCGGTGGGCTGAGTAACTAACAAACTCACTATCATCATATTTATAATATTTAGTTAAGATTATCCACCAATATCACAAACTACCGAGGTAAGCTATTAACAATTAATATATATGTAATCACTATTACTACGACCTGTACAAATAAATTACAATATTGGGACACCAAAGAGACACCTGGAAAAATCTAGAATTTTGTACAAAACATTATTGTATAAACTCGCAGATGGAAATAACGCATGAACGTGAAAATCGCACGCGTCGCTACTTTTCCCTTGCTTTAAACGTTATCGGGTCATGGATCAATATTTATTGCACTATATATATATATATATAGCAATTTATTAACCCTTAGTAGCCTGATTTACGAAAGTGATTTATTTTTAATATTACTGTGTTTGCTTGAGGGTCTAGATGAAGGGAAAAATAGCTTTATAAATATAGCTATATAATTTATATATATAGCTTATAAAAAAAACTAATAGTAATGTGAACATTCGGTTTAAAAGATCGGTATCAAAATTGAAACTCTAGGTTATTAAGGGTTAAACTTACACGTGAGCGTGTTCTTGAAGACGATGTACTCGTCGACAGTTTCCTCGCCCTCGTCTAGGGGCGTCGTGTAGCATTCGATAGCTGCCTCATCTGGATCGTAGTCTTCATCGTCCTGGGATTCGATATCGATTACTATTCGTCTTCTCAAAGTCAACGTTTGCACTCTTACTTGTAATGTAATTTCATTCTAAGCATTTTTTTTTTTAAGTATCTTCTTACATGATTTTTCAGTTAATGTTGTAAATAAATAATAAATATGACCTTTTACAGTTTTATTTATTTAGATAAAATATTGTCAGCGAATTGTAGGAAAAAGCTTATAAACAATAAAAATATATTACGTCATATTCATATAGGGTTATCCAGAAATACACTATTGTATGATATCGTGTCATGTGCTGTAGTCAGAAAAAGTTATCTTGCCATACCGTGTCATGTAATGTAATTAGAAACATACTAATGTGTCGTACACTGTCATGTACTATAATCAGAAATAAATTATCTAGCCATACCGTGTCATGTAATGTAATTAGAAACACACTAATGTGTCGTACACTGTCATGTGCTATAATCAGAAATAAGTTATCTAGCCATACCCTGTCATGTAATGTAATTAGAAACACACTAATGTGTCGTACACTGTCTTGTACTATAATCAGAAATAAGTTATATAGCCATACCGTGTCATGTAATGTAATTAGAAACACACTAATGTGTCGTACACTGTCATGTACTATAATCAGAAATAAATTATCTAGCCATACCGTGTCATGTAATGTAATTAGAAACACACTAATGTGTCGTAAACTGTCATGTACTATAATCAGAAATAAGTTATCTTACTATCATGTACTATAATCAACGATAAGCTATCGTGTCGTACAGTCTCACGTACTCTAGTCAGAAATAAAACTATAGCGTTGTACCGTATCCTATAGTATAGCCAGAAAACATTACTGTGTGTCTTGTTATGCAGAAATATGTCGTATAATAAATTGCTCGGCTCTGAACGCATCGTAGTGTCGGTAAACAGATACCTATAACACGTTATGACACATGTTATACGACTGGGTTATGAAAATACACTTACGTCATCGCTGTCATCGTAATCTTCTATTTTGGCCGTCATTTCGATTCCGTGTTGAGCGCTGTTCTTAACGGCCATCCGAGCGAGATTCTCCAAATACTCAGTGTTCATGTCGTCTAAATCGTCCTCGTCGCTCGACAGTACTTCTGTTAAAAGAAATATACTTATAATTCTTATAATCTATTATACATATAGATAAAATTGAAGTATATGGTGTCTGCCCGAACTGATCTTTGAAACGGTCAAATTGATTTTGCTGGCACTTTTATTAGCAGATATTGTTTTAATTAATTTGAAAATATATGAGCTCAAAGATAAACAATATTAACTAGTTATCTAGTCCATAATAGGGTAAAAGTCGGTTGCCTGAATACTTTTCCTACGCACGACACAATAAATAATTAATTAAAGTAGTAGTTTTTTTATTAAGTAGTAAATAAAATAATTGGTTTCAAGTTAAAGTAATCCTCGTATTTATGACATATTAGATTCACGAAATACAGAACGTCAATTGAATTGACGTAACTCGATTATTTTTTCATCTGTATATTTTATTGTATAAATAATATGCCTTACTATCCAAATTATGCAATATAAATAACTCTTAATTAAGTTATCTTATTGGTTAGCTATATTTTATTTGGTTTAAAACAAAAAAAAAAAAAAACTTGAAAAGTGTATTGATTCGAGTCCGGTCGGATGGTGATCCATTATGATAAAATTGAATTCGTCAATGACGTAAATACAAAATAACCGACGCACGTCTAAGGACGGCTGTCAAAATTTGTTTTGACATATCAAAAAACGACTTAAGTAGAGATGACGTAACACGATGACAGCATATAAAATAGGAGGTGGTACGACCGGTCGAACAGCACCAAAAAGTTTCTAGATTATTATCAAAACATTTATTTCGAACACTAGCATTGACAATCTAAACAGAGAATAAAATACAAATGCACCCAAGGAGCACAAGATATATATATGTACTACAAAATGAGATGACGTGTTTATAAAATTAAGAACAATGGTAAGTTTAAGCATGATATACAAGCGCAAAATATATAAAGTCTTATGAATGAACTGGTGCTTATATACGAACGTGAAACAACAATACGGAATGTAGTAAATGGAATTTATGAGAATCACATATTTAATAATAGGTAATGGAATATAATACAAATGGCAGATAAATTATGATTATTCTAAATAAATTGGTTTCAATTTTTTTTATTATTCTTATCAGGTGAATTCAAATAAATTCCATTGCTCTATTGTATGATGACATTTAGTAACTAACATACTTGAATAACAACAGTATGGGCTGACCCCCAGATAGAGTGAGAGACATCTGTCCCTTTCCGATTTATTATTAAATAGTTAAATACACAGGTTGATATTAATCGTTTTGAATTTGGGCAAGAATCTCGCTCTATCGTAATTACTTTTTGTGGTAGCCTCCGACAACATCAACCAGTTATCATCCATTTTACTTACAGAATATACGACTATCCGGTGAAAATTCGAATCCAGTCATGAAAAGCTACAAATAAACTACAGTACAAAAATAAAACGACAACTGAAAGTTTAGGTAGTGTCCTTAGAGAGACCTTTATTAAAAATTAGCTTACCCATACTCCGACACTCAATTCCGAGTTGTGTACGATCTATTAACGATAAATATGCGTTACTTTTGCAGTCCTTACGTGAAATCATATATATGTTGACATTTGAAGAGAAATCAAAAGTTAAGGCAATTTTAATTCCAACTGTACAAAAGTTGTTAAGCAGATGGCTTAGTATGCTGATGAACGGATATATTTCAAATGAGCACAAACCAGATAGAGTTGTAAAATGTCATAAATATATTAATATATTGGGAGATAAACATTTTATGAATAAAAAATATGAGGTAACATAATACTTCCTTTTTCTGAAATACTTTTTTTTATGATACGACATTTTACAACAATAAACTGTCCAATTAGTGAATACAGAAGCGCTATGTACGTACTAATTATTTTTCCTTATGTTTCATACACTTACCTTCATCTTCCTCTTCGACGTCTTCTTCTGATGAGGAGTCGCTGTCGGCCTCGGCTCGTGCCTCGTATGCGCGTTTCAACCCCTCGAACAGCACGAGGCACGACGGCAGCAGCTTCGGTATGAACTCGTCCATGTTGGGCCGTTGGGGACCCATCTCTATCAGTGTGCATATACCGAGTATGCATAGTTTTCTATCGTGGAGCCTGTAACAGTAATAATTCTGTAAAAGTCTTTGTGTGAAGTGTGAAACAGCTTTCTGAGCTCTTCACATCTTTATGAAGCAAGAACCCTGTCTAGTTCTTTGAATGATTTTATACATGGACTATTATGTGAGAATTATATAAGCCCTCTTACGTGATTATTAATTGATGTTATGTATTTTACCCAATGAATTTAACATTTAAGATTTATACGCTTTAGAATTATATGCACTAAGTTATAAAATAAAAATGATTTATAAACCATTATTCTCGTTATCTCCCTTTTAAAATAAATATGAACCGTCCCAAACCTAAGGGAACATGGTGGCAACAATGTGATATAACATAATACATTAAATCCAAATATTAATGTTGAAATACTGATTGTTGTATGCACTAATTTAATAAAATTGACCAGTAATGCTATATGCATCTGAGTGCAGGGTTACGAAAGAGACGGATGAGAGTAAACTACATGCGGCAGAGATGCGACTCTAATAATGGATGTGCGGTGTAATATATAAAGGATATTATAATAGATAAAGGAGATGATGATATTCTAATTTGCTAAAATTAAAATAAATATAATGATTTTATATAATACACTATGTTGTTTAACATAACTTTATAGTACACTAATTTTTTTTGTAATATTATACAGTTGGCTATCTAATATTGTATGTAAACTAGTTTACAAGGTTATCGCATCGAAAAATATCATTAAATTTAAAACGACCCATTGTCCCGACTATAGTAGCAATAGTTGTCCTAAATACATAAAAATGTTTTAAACTTGCCCAACGAAGCATTCGGTGTCATGCATCCATTGTTTTATGAAGTGCTGCGTTATAGATGCGTTCGGCACAGACTCTTGTAGTTTGTCCAATATTGAGAAGAGAAGTGGCGGATTCGTATACAGAATTGCTATCAGGACCTGGAAATGAAATACAAAGCATATTACTAACTGAATCACGTTTAACATGATTCGATTGATATTATTTCACATGACAAATATAAGGGTTATCAAAGTTGGAACGAGTTATTCAGACATATATCTATATAAAATAATAACACCAATTTTACTATATCCCGTCACACGCGAATCGGGGATTAATTAATAACTGTTGATTATTAGTAATAATTAATGATGCTTAAACTAGAACGAAAAACATTTCCATTGTGCGGACATTAAAAAAAACAAACTAACTAACTAACACCAATACTCATAAAAAATCCAAAACCTTCAACAATGTTATATATATAGTAATTATCAGCAATGGTCATCAATTATGCTGCTCGTCTATTAACAAATAAATAAACATATCTTTCTTTATCATTTACGTTTTATATATATACTAGCGGGCCCACCAGACGTTGTCCTAACCTGAAAATAATGAAAAATCCTGGAATCAGACCGCAGCGCCACTTACTGGGTCCGATTGTGAATCTAAATCATTCTTGAATCCACCTGAACACAGAAAAAATATCATCAAAATCGGTCCTGCCATTTAAGAGGAGTTCAGTCACATACACACGTATAGAACAATTATATATAACTAGCTGTGACCGCGACTTCGTCCGCATGGAACTAAATGCAAAAACACAATCATTAATTAAAAAAATCTGAATGTAATTACACATACTGCAAACTAATAAAGTAATGGGTTTAACGGCATCTACCAATGATTAAAGTATTTGTTTTTATAACACTATCATTTAAGAGCACACACTCTAATGGCAGTCCAATACATACGTGACGAAGCTTCGGTTAAACGATAAAAACTAATAATGATCGCAAGCCATTATCACTTCAATAATAACTCAAACTTAGGGTTTCCAAGTTCCTTTGATGTGTGTAAAAACCGTGGGCCCAGTTATCGGGCTGCGTGTATCGTCATATAGTTAGATAGTTCGTAACGCACGACGGTAATATCTGCCCACACGTAAATTTACTGCGACCATAGATAAACCCTCGTGGCGATACACGTAGGTATGGGTAACATAATACTAATTATCTAATTTTACAAGTGTAAAAACAATACTAACCCCTGACCAAAACCATAAAAATTTAAGATCCATACAAACGAATGTAGACCTCATGAGGCATAGGTCAAAAGACTGTTGGCAGAATAAACTTAAAAAACACCTGATCACAAAAACTTTGAAAAATAACAAATGATGTATTGTAAAATAATAACTGTCATGTAAAATTTTTTTAATTATTTTTCATTTATACGAGCTTTTTTTAGTAAACCATGAAATTTACAATGTACGATGTAGTGAATTTAAAAAATAATTGAAAACATAATCTGCCATTTTGAGATCTGAGTCTTAAAAAATCAGAAGAGGACTTTCATTCATATATACTTCACATAGATCATTCTTATTATTATTTTTATGTTATCCTTTTTTTATTTGCACTGCCTGCAGTCTTTTTTCTCCATGGTACCGCTGGAAGAAAATTCAAGATCCCTAATCCAAAAACAAAAAAGCATTCACTAATTCAAAGCGTAATTAAGACATTAGAACCGAGGTAAATTTATAAAAATTATATTTCGAAATAAACCTAACAAACACAGTAATAATCTCATTGTTATCTATAATCTTCCTTGCAATAATATTCTTACGACAGTAAGACAATAAAATTATAAGTTTAGCGCCATCTGTTGTCGTTAAAAAAGTACTCTGTTATTGCTTCAAAAGATGATTTTTTCTTACATTTATGATCAATGAACAATTTTAGTCTCTTTATTTCTTTATTATAATAAGAAATTGTCCTAAAAAGTAAAAAGTCATTTGTTGAAAGTATATAAGTATATTACTTCACAACGGCTGCATTTAATTGAATAAGTTCTTGTTGTTGTTTGTTATAGTTAGTACAAGATTTGCATGGAAAAAAAAGTTTAGTAATTAGAAATGAGTGAGTGAGTCAGACAGAGTGTAGTAAAAATTCTTTATAACAATTGACAGATTGACATTCAAGTGTTTAGTTACTATTTTAACATATTACATAACCTTACTGTAAAGGGTAAAATTGGGCTTATTTTCTTTGTTAGTAAAATCATGCGAAACCACGGCAGACAGTTAATCAAACATAAATTGAACCTTGTTATTTGTAAAACTGTACCAAAATCTACGCAAATTCGACTTATTTGACATTTTTTATTTTTTATTTATAGGGGGCAAACGAACAGGTGGGTCACCTGATGGTAAGTGATCACCGCCGTCCATAGACACTAGCAACACCAGGGGAGTCGCAAGTGCGTTGCCGGCCTTTTAATATATGTGGGCCTCCGGCGCTCTCACTGGCCGAACGAAACGCAACAGTGCGAGCGCACTGTTACTTCAGGTCGGGTTTGTGTGTGTCGGGTGGTAGTACCCCGCGCGTCGGGCGAGCCGACCCATTCATGCTGAAACCAGTAATAGCTTCAGCGTAGCTCTAACACCTACAAAAGATTGTACCTACCTTGAAGATTGTAGTTGAAAAACGAAAAATCTATTAACACTGTAGAATAAATAATCTTATAAAACAGATAGACATCATTCTCACCTGCAATAAAATGGTCCTCAACTCCGATGTTTTCACCTTCCTGGTCAGCCTGTTGAGAACGAGCTCAACGAACGACGGTAGGCAGTGATCTATCTTGCCGGAACACTGGAGCACCATAACTTCCAGAAGCTTCGACGCGTATATCTCAGTCTCGTCTTCAGCTTCAGAGTTCAGCACCTAATGGTAGATAATAGAACACTTTTATAACAATATACATACACTGTAATATCATACAATATATATATATAATTATTCGCAATGAGACTTTTACTATATACTTGTTTAAAATAATTTTGCAAATTAATCTTCATTGTGGCTGTTTCAAATATAGTTCTCTGTTTTTATACGAAATAAAAGCGAATAAAGTCATAATAAACAATTGTACTTAAAATCATTATTGACATTTGACTGAAAAGGTAACGCACAGCTTAAATTGATCTATTTAGGTACATGACATTTTGTACAGGGCTTCCTTACACAACAGATATAGCAATAAGAGTGTCTTTTTTTTTAATGCTTCCTTTTATGGAAGTAATAAATAAAATGACTGCTTAGTTGGTGCTAATGAGGAGATTTCATGAGGTGGTATCCATCCAGCTAGCTTTTTTAAAAAACTGTTAACTATTAAAATACAAAATGAAAAAAATCGCGCAAAGTATTACAAATATAAAAAAATCGCTACAGCAGTACACAGAAATGCCGTGTAATTTTTAACACTACACAATTATAATATTTTGTTAATTCTAATGAAAATCTGAACGTTTATTTGGAGATCGTATATTTAGAAAAATACGTATTTTTACATGTCCTTAAGAAGCACTTGAAATTATAATAAAAATATTATATTGATATTATTTGATATAATTCGAATTATGTACATGAATTCTGAAGCAGAGTTCGCGTAATACCCGTCACGTGATATGGATCAAACATAATGTTCATATTAAGTGCCAGTCATAATTGAAACTAAAACATGCACTCTTCTTTATAAAGTTTAGTCTTAAGATTTTAGTAACACACGTATACAGAATCAGCCATGTCGTTATTGTACTAAGGCTTGGAAAGTTATTCAATATTTATCCATGTATACTATGGCTTTGCTCTTACGTAACACATCTTTTAATAACATATCTTTTTCTGTAGCTTAGATTATATAAATAAATATATCTTAAACACAGAGTGTCAAGCAGTCAGTCGTACATTTGTAGTAATTTTAATAAAAAAAACATGAATAATATACAAGAATATGATTACTGATAAAGCCATTTAAACTATACATTAATTCACCAAATAGCTGGTGATCTGAAACTGTATTTGACCGTTAGTGAAATAATAAAAACACGACAACAATTTTCCTTATCCTCTATACATAATTAGTATGATAGTCTGCCGTTGCGTGAGTATTACGCAAAAGCTACACGACAGATGTCGATCATTTTTGTTTGGTCTTATTTGTTAGACATTTATCTATATAACTTCATTTAATATAAAGTTATTGAAATTATAAGAAAATACGATTTTAGTAAGTACTACGGTGTTCTATGATGTGATTATTCTTGACGTGGATAGATGGGGCAAACAGTTTAGTGCGCATGCGCAAGACAACTTAGATAAAGTATCATGTATCAGCTAGTAATATTATATGTACCACTAAACCTATATATAAAGAATAGATGTTTTCACCATAAAAGTTAGTACACCCAAGTTTTCATAGAGAAGGTTTTTATGCGAGTCGTGTTACTAAAACTCATTACTGGGTGGCCCTGCAGTTTATCAACTTCTAGACTAAATTGTTCACTATGAAAAAACGTAGGGGAGAAAAGTGAGCGTAATTATTGCAATAGACAAAGATAACGGTATACGATACAGAACTTAACCGACTATCTCGATCTTCTCCCCGGCGTGCCCAATTAAAATCTGGGTACTGCATGTGTAGATATATGAACACAGATAATATTTGACCAAATATCGATGTTTCGATAACTCAAGCATTTGCTATAATAAGTAATAACAGGATTACTGTAATCTAGGGACAATGTTACTCACTTTACTGTGATACAAAATTAAGTAAAGCATTTACTTCAGCAACCAAATCATTTACATACGTGTGCACGTATGTTTACAACGCTCAGAACTAGTAACATTACATTTATCACTTAAAGCTTTTGTTTTAACAAACAATAATAAAACTATTGGTATTGTAATGTGCTCTATACATTATTAAATGATCTGTTAAATGCGCCTTGTAATTCATAAAATATAGGACACTTTTACATCGCCCAGCCAAACAGGACAAGCAATATATTTTTTTGTATGATATATCTTGACAATAATTGTAAAATGGTACTAAAAATAGATATACGGCTTTTTGGAGATGTTTTATGGTACATATAAATTTATTCGATTCTCCGACTAAATGCAAAATTAACTTACCACTTTGGCCATGTTAAACATTGCTAATATGTGGTTCTCATTTGAAAGGAAGGCATTAGTGTCCACCGTAATGTAGTTATGTAGCACCGGCATAATATCAGTGAAGTAATCATAGCTCTCTTTCTCGAAAACTTGATACAGCACTTCTAGCACCTTCCACATATCCTCAGATATCGACTTCGCTGTTAGATTACACAGTAAAGTCATCGCTTCTTCATAGTATTCTGAAAAGGCCAATATATACTTAATATGTTTTCGTTTTATAGATTATTTACTATTACATTTATATTATGTCTTACCGATAATATTATGTTGAAGAATGTGACCGACTACACGTAGTACAGTCTTCTCTAACTGTGCCATAATCTCTGGGTTGTCTTCCATCACATTCAATACAGTTTCCATTGTTGTCAATAAACCCATGGCAGTAATCGCTTTCTCGTCAGTACCAGAGTCAGTTTCAATAACTTTACTGAATGTTGTTGCCAAATGATCGGTAATCTCATACGCCATTGGCATCAAGTGCTCTGTATACATCGGTACAATCTTCTGTAGAACATTTGCTATGTTGTCATTCTCCGTTTCACGTATGATCTTGAGTAATTCCAAAGTAACTTCCTTGACTTTTGGTTCCAAATATTTATGAGCTTTTTCTTGTGATGTTAGGAGCATTTGCAAAGCGACTGCGGCCTCCAATTGCACAGGTAAATCGGTGTCAGTGAGCAATGCATTAATTGTCAAATGAATAGCCTCAACCAGTAATGTTTCACTCTTGAAACGGATACTAGCAAAACAGTGCAGTACCCAGCAGGCTCTCGCTCTCATATATCCAAGAGGAGTGTGGAACTCGGGAAACACATACTGGCTAAGAAGGGTATCTATCTCTTCTTTATAGAACTTCTTCTTGATTAGGATTTCGTTGAGAGTTCCAACCATGTGTAAAGCACCGTCTCGTTGTCTTGGTCCGTATTCTCCATTCTGATTGGTGAGCACTTGCATACAAAGATGCATTGTACGTTCGAGGATTCCTTTTCTTTTCTTGCATGCTGTTATGAGGAGCTGTTGGGCAGCGGTCACGGGGGAAACGAAATCTTCGAAAATGTCTAAAACGTATTGGACTTCAAGTATATTTTTTTAAACGATATTTACAAAAGTATTAGTGGGTGGAGTTTAAAAAATGGTGGACTGTTATAATTGGTTCAGGAGTTTGTAATCCACTTTAAGAGAACATCAGATTATCTGAGTATATTTCCTGTACGAAAACATTACTAGAATTTTTAAGTGATGAATTAAAATTTATAATAATTTTTCTTTTGTTTTAAAATGCAGTCTTTAAATTATTTGCACTTTATGAAATAAAATATTGCTTTCTAAAACACATAATTGCACTCAGGAGCAGATGGAGAGACATTACATCTAGATATCACTGATAACAGACAATCAAACTTATTGTACATTAACTTGTACAAAACTCATTTTGTTTATAATTATTAATGCTTTAACAAATTAGTAAAACAAATGCGCATTTTTTCTACACTTTACTGTTTAATTATTATTTTTTTAAAGATATCACATGTTTTGGCAAGCTTATAGTTCTACAAACCAATAAGCTACAAACATATCATTCCCAGTCACAAAGTACACTAAGGCTCGGAATAATTAATTATGGGATACAAAAATAATACTCTTATGTAGGATTCGAACCTATAACACTCAGCATGGTGGATGCGAAGAGGTGACTGCTTAAACCACTATACTGTCCATGTAGTCAAATTATAACTTAAATGATGATTCAAACGAAATAAATTAACAGAGATATAAATCAAGTCCAAGTTAGTACAAAATTGATTAGTTGAAATGATCTAGAAAAACTCAATTTTCTAAATGTAATTTCTAGTTTACCAAAAACTCTTAACTATTTAGGAAGAGCCATATATGTAAATACAAACATACTTTTAAAGCTTTTGATAGCCTTGTCCAAAAAACTTCACACTGGCCTGTAAACATGAAGAAAAGTAATGTATTTTCTATTTTGATACTTACCAAATTTGATTCGAATATATTCGTGGGGGTCAGTCTCCCACAGTTCTTCATCGGCTTCAGAGTATGACATCAATGGGAACAGCACATCCTGAATTATGGCGAACATGTGGGGTTTGAGGAGCTTCCACGAGTGTGCATGGATGACGCTGTTTAGATAAAGTTACCATAAGAAGGTGATATAAGCACAGACATAGTGTCCGAATGGTTACACTAGTGGAATATCAGTCTCACTAGGTCCTCTATTAGAGTTCATGTGGATTCATTGTGTTGATTTCTTTAATGCGTATATTGAATGTTGTTATATATAACTAAACTTGACAAACTAAGACCACTTTTTGACCCAAGGTCATTAAAGTTGGCTCACCTATGAATAATTGTTTAGTTTTTTGTTCAATGGAAAAGTTTTATATGCTATGATGGCACTATTTCTGTAACATTAATCTGCTAATAATTAAAATTTGAATGCCATAGACGTTTTTAACAAGGAGAATATTTACATAAAACCCCAATGTATTACAACTCAAATACATATTACAAGAGTTGGGAATAACATAGAAAATACATGTGCTATATCAAAGGCACAGACGCATAATAAACATAAAAAGGACTTTGAAACCATACACATCATAATGTAAACAGTTGAATTGAAACTAACAATTCTAATAAATGCTATTTCCACTTCATATGTAACAGCTATTAATAATTCATATCGCCAGATTCAATTTCAATCATTCAAGACAATTCATAAGAAATCAACTGGTAATATTGTAGGACTGTTAAGGACAATCTTTGCATGCATACATGATGCATGACTTCGTATACATGATGGACGTATAATAAAAGCGAATTGTGTGAATTAATAACCGTATATAAAACAGATATAGTCACGATGTTTACATTTTCAATGACTAGATTGATAATGTTCATACACTTCTTGAGATTTCCTTAAAGATTCACATAGAGTTTAACACACAAATAGTAACCATTGTACACTATTATATAAAAAAAGATAAATTGCTTGTGTATTAATAACTATGATTGTAACAGCACCATTTAACATGATTATTATTGTCTACCTCCTTTTATTCATAGGCTAAATAAAAATAAAAAATACAGTGTGCAGAGACATGTATAAAAAGTTACCTGATACATTAGGGCACATATAATTTAAAGGATTATAGCAAATCTTTTAACATATACCATAGACAATTTATTTTATCAGTAGTATGCAATGAATGCCATGTTTAATTGCTTTTATTTATGTTTATTTGTCTTAACTGAAAAACGTTATAGTAAGAGATAAATTCTAAAATGTATAACTAAAACACCATTTAACTGATTACTGTGAGAGTAGGCACACAAGTGGTTTTTATCTATTTTTCTACAACTCGCCCTTAGATAGCACTAGGATCAAGTTTTATATTGTAACAGCATAGACAAAGTGACAAGCTGTAGCAACTAACTTAAATTTTCCTTTATTATTTAAATAAGCATATTGCTCATATATTATGAAGACTATTATAGTGCAATAGATAATGGTAAATCTAAATATGTCTTCTATATTTTGTCTAAGGGCTTTGGATTGAGTAATAGTTTGTAAGATGACTTACCATTGTTCGATGTAGCTAATGGTCTGCTGAAGCACTCTAGGAGATACATATATTTTGTGCCGATATTGATCTAGTATACGTAGTAAGACTTCGAGGATTCCACCAGTAAATGTGGTCAAGTACCATTTAGCAAACTGCACATATTCTTCTCTTACATTAACAGGGCTTCCATATCTGTAGTAATAAATGTGATTAATAATTGTACCCATATAGCATAGAAATGTGAATAATTAAAACATTTTAACTTATGCAATTGTTATTAATAAATTTGATTACTATGAACTCTACCTCTCAAAAAGTCTGTGCAGACAATGGACTGCCCACTTTTTGCATTTCCACCAAGGAAGGTCCACACGCTCATCCTCGTCAATCTGCAGAGTGCTTTCAGGTACAGGCTGTTCCATGACTGAACGGAGTACTTCCATCCACTTCGTAAAAACCTCCTTTGTCAACAAATCCAAAGGCAAAAGGTACTAAAAATATTATAGAACCTCGTTAAGATGCAAATGTAGTCCCAAAAATTGTCATGAGATGGCATTGATTTATTTTGAACTAGCTATAGTAGGCATTATTACTTCTACTACTACTAAGTAACTACTACTTCAAACCAGGACAGGACATATTTAAAGACAAGTCAAAACATAATAACAATAATTAAAACTTGTGTCCTTGTGACCTTGACTTAAAGTTCAAATAACCTATATTAGAAGTATTCTAACAGAGATACAATAAAACTAATCAGTTAATCAAGATTCATTTTATGTGTATTTGTATGATATATCATATAAATTTGTATTTTGGACTAGTTTCTCTTTTTAGACTTACTTTTATTAAGCCATAAAAACATTTCAAGATCTGCTTTTGAATAAGAATTGATTCAACTGATTGATCTGGTTGCAGGCTCACAATAAGATTGTACATCATTGGAAGCAATAAATTCATTGCTTCTATCAAAGGTGCTCTCTTCTCTGCCAGATAAAATTCATAATTTTTTATTAACTGATACAAACATAGTAGTGCTCCCATCCAACTGTTTGGTTCAGGGTTTTGGAGGTAAATATGTATTTTGTCAACTATTTGGGTCCAGCGCTCTGGAAAATCATGTTTAATAATTGTCTTCAGGCATACACAAAGCTGCACCCTAATAATTTCAGGAGCTTGTATTATAGCATCAACTATTATGTCCCTTATCATTGCACGGTCCTGTTCATGTACACTGAAGGGTGTAGGTTCTCCTTCCTCTTGCTCTTTTTCATGCCATCCTGATGTAACCAAATTCTTGAAGTAAACCACACCTGCTTGTCGGACTGGTATAGGAATATCATTTTGCATAACCACTTGCAGTAAAGATGGTGCAAATCCAATGATTTTGTGTATCTGAAACAGGATTTTAGATATCCAATTGAACTCATAATTGATTTCTAACAATTATTTCTTAATATGGAACTTTAAAGAATATATAACAACATACATGTTATCAAGAAGAAACTGCTGTAGCACTTTTAAAATTTAAATACCTTTAACTATGACAATTAAGTCATGTACGAAGTAACTAAAACGGATACATTTTTTTTTAGATTAATACCAAAATGTGTGGCCTAAGCCATGGTGCTACTACTCTGCAGAATACTGGATGTATTTTAATTCTAAAGTGTTTCTTTTGCCCTTGAAATGTTATATATTTATTATAATTTACATTATGTTCTGCATTGGGAAAACAAAAAAAATAGTATATAGGAAACATAAAAAACCTAAAATGAGAGGTTTGTTTTCAACTATGTACAATCTCATAAACAAAATAACATTCTTTTGGGTGTATGTTATTATATCATTGCACTGGGGTCCCAATATTATTTTGGCTGTATTCTTATCACATGTCTGTGTATAATCTATTATATGAACTGTGGAATGTCATGGTCAATTAGCCTTTTTACTGACAATATTGGATGAGACTGTTTGTTTGGCAATGACATCCATCAAAGATTTTACTATTATATATTTTATTACATATTTATAATTATATATTTTATTGGATGGCTCTTAAATTTATATAGCTCAATTTTATACTTATGTTATACCTTACTTTCATCTGTATAATGGCTTTAGATTGTTATGTTCACTATGGACAAAACTTGGCCACTAGAACAAATAGAATTGTCAAACTTTTTCAAGCTAGTTTTCAAGTAGTACTCGTTGTGTGAAAGCTAAACTTCATTTGCACTCTGTTGCTTTATCATAACATTTCTAGAATTGAAATTCGATATAGATAGACAGGTCTAATGGTATCTCATCCCATACATACACTGCATTTTCCTGACATGTCCATTTACTATAACAACGGTGGATATGGTTTATAGTAATAAAGAGTTGTGGCTGCGACTGACTATACTATTTGATTCTAAATGTTGTTATTGCCATTATTAGGTAAATTGTTAACATCTATGAAGTTAACAGAAGTATCTGAAAGATATTTGAGAAAAATGTTTTTTGGTACATTAAATACTAATTATAGTTCAGAAGTATAATAATTTGATTATAGTAATTGGTTGTGGAAAATGTAACTATTTGTAAATCCCAGATGTTTACGGCATTACATATATACTTTTTTGGTTATTTTCACGCCTCTGATACCTCTTCAACAAGACCACATAAACAATAATTCATTTAAAAAAAAATTACAAAATCTCTTTCTTTATTAACTCTTTACTGTTACTAGTAGATATGTCTAATCCGTATGCAATGTGCATAATACAATCTATGCAACATATCCACGCAAATGCAACTATCATATTTTAGAGTCTGACTGCTACAAAGTTATTGAACCATCAATCATTGTGAAAACTAAATCCTGGTTTATTTTAACAACCCTTATTTTAATTCTAGCTAGACATTTATAAAATGAAGTACTTCCTTAATATTGCCAGAATTTACTTTTATAAAATCGAACTATTTGTGTGGTTAGCAACATAGAGTAGAATATGATATTTTATTTTTGCTACATTACTACCACCTATAACATCTAGTAATGTTGCTAGATTGTAGTTTGCTTGGTATAAAGCTAGTCATAAAAATATAGTATATAGTTATTTTGGTTGGAAGCAGCATCTAACCATAATTTACTGGTTAGTTTTTTATAATTTTCTCATCTATACCCATCCTCTAACAATTTCTCTGTATAAAGCATTAAGATTGACCTGAATACTTGATTTTGTTAGATAAATTGATAATGAAGAGTATTTTGATTCTGCTTTTATCACAGTGAGATAGGACAGGTATAGTTTTTAAATTCTTCTACTGCCATTATGAAAATGTCACATTACTTGATAAACCTAAGGCATTAATAGCAGATATATATTGTTTTAATATATGGTTAGGATTTTCTAGAAACTACTATACCTTTTATATTATGTTTGGTTTATTTTAAAAATATGTTTACTAATAATTTTACCAGATATTCTAATTTGGGAGTTGCTGCATACCAACTCATAGCCATTAAACACAATGTTCCACGACATTTCTGTTTTGTTTCTGTGATCAGTGGAAGATTACACAAGAAGAGATAGTGTATAAGTTTCTAAATTAAGTAGTTAAATTAAGTGGAATAAAATCTATATTTAAAGCTGAAATGAAAGTGTCAAGAACTTAAAAAAGAAGGGTCCTTAACTTGTAACCATAATTTTTGAGAACATTTATAAAAAATATACTTTGTTTTATCTTTGTAGGCCAGGGTATATCAAAATAAAAACTCTTAGGGTTCGTAATTCAAGATATACAACAAAAGTTTCATAAATTTAGTCTAAATCATAGTATATAGACAGTTTGTATCAAAGCAAATATTGTAATATTTAAAACTCAACATTGCTAATCAACTAGCAAAGACTATCTAATAAACAGATAGACATTTTGGTTGAAATATATACCAATATTGTTAGGTAAACTTTAAGATTTTACTTTAAGTTAACTAAAGAATGATAAAGATGTTTCAAATTTAACAGAATAAACTTATATCTTTAAATTTACACATAAACAATTTTGATACTCTACTGTCATATAGATAAACATTGGAGTGATGTTAAAACTGTAGTTGCAAATCTTTTTTTTTTTTTATTAAACACATTGCGATCAATTATTTGTAGAACGAAGTGTAAGAACGTTAAAATGCTAAGCTAACTCATATTAAACAAAGTAAATAAAGGTTTGATCTAATTATAGATCTGTGTAGAAGAATTTTACAAAAACGAGCATTAACTCGAGAAGTGTTTGGTTAGAATTTATATTATTGAGCAAACTCTTATATTTTATACGAGCACGAAAATAGATAAACTAAAACAAAGATCAAGTTAGTAGTATAACGAAACAAATTGATATATAGTCATGCAAAAATATGGTTCTTTACATTTATACCAGCGCGGCATATTATTATATGAACAAATTCTAAAATCTTGCGCACAATGAAATGCCATAGTCTTTGAATAGTGTCATAATTTAGTCGGGTTATAAAAATTTTCGAGCATGTGGATGAAATAAAATTACCTGTGAGAGTTGTTCTTCTGCTTGTTGCCTTTGATTAGGGTCGATGGTGGCACGTAGTATTTCGGTCAGTTTTCTTGTATCCATTTTTCGTATATAACACAAATAATTTTTATTTGAATATCAATACGTAGGACACAAGTTGCCGGCGCCGGGCGTGGAAGTAAAAAAGTTAGTTAGTCTATGGATTTAGTCACGTGATCTACGATAAAAATAACCAAAAAATATGTCATCAATATAGACTAAAAATGAGTGTACAATTAAGAGTTTAATGGTAATAAGGTATTAAAGTTCAGGTAAAAATATTGTTTTTTGATCGAACAACGTTAAAAAATGTGCATAATTGAACATCATAGGCTAAGGGCAAAGGTAGTTTTATTTAAGTGTGCCCACTTTTA
Organism: Antheraea assamensis; assembly: GCA_035772565.1. Lineage (NCBI taxonomy): Eukaryota > Metazoa > Arthropoda > Insecta > Lepidoptera > Saturniidae > Antheraea > Antheraea assamensis. The sequence continues at coordinate 1,463,010 of JAQQSE010000010.1, read as the reverse complement.
GTAGATTAATTTTTAATGTATTATGTCCTTCATTATTATATTTTAGCAGTGGGAACTTTTTCAGTGCCTATTTTTGATAGACCTACTTATATTTGGCAGAAATTTTAGCTCTCTTTATTTATCACTAGTTTTACCAATATAATTACGAGTTTCCTGTTTACGAAGTTTCACGGTCTTTAAATTTATTCAACTGAGATTACTACTACAACTAAAATATAATAAATGTATATACAAATATTGTTCATTTGTAATTCAGAAATTGTAATACGTCCTATAATTTGAAAATGATTAATAGACGAGTAGTGAAGGTGAATGTTGATGTAAGTCGAAAGAGGCTCTTTAAATCTACATCCGTGTCAAAAGTCTCAGGGTCCACTCCGTGGTCTACTCCGAGTTTCTCACTTTACCATATGATGGACGCGGCACCCGCACAATAAATCTATGGAATATTAAGCATTATGTCTTATTCTCTCTCTCTCTCTTACAAACGGAGTGAATAAAAGCAGTTTTGGTTGTAATATTTTCTATTATTTTTCAGCTTTTTATTAACATTTTGCTTGGAGCGAAATATCTTATGCATTTTGATTGATGAAATGATTTTCATTTAGTTGATTTTTTTATCGATTAGTTATGCTTTGCTTAGTAAATTTGTCCAATAAAGTAACGTTGTAAATTCATAAATACTTGCGATTTCATTTAAATTTAACTTAACACTATACGCTATTGGCCTGACTAGCCTTCACAGTTTCACCAGATTTTACCACCCAATTTAAATGATTAGATACCTTCTGGGCATGGAAGAAATCATATACCACTACTGTTTTTATTTAACGTTTAAAACAATTTGTCATTATTATCATGAATTCTAAACGCTTACTACATATAATATGATATGAGTATGATTTCACTTCACTATATCAGAATTCGCAGGATTCATGTGCTCACTAAAAAAAGGATAACTTGAAAAGTATGTTCACGTGAGTTCCCACTTAAAACTTTAATTTTTGTTTTTCTCTACTTTGAGTAAAACCAATTTGAGATATCATTGAAAAAGGTCATCGTACGTACGTAAGCACGAGGAAATAAGCGTAGTTACGATGTCATTAACAATAGCATGTAGAATGTTAGATTTTAAACATATCTCGTTTTCATTTATGGCATGTGAAAGAACAGAAAAAAAAATCAGTTCCATCATCGACTAATAACTGTACTCAAATAGTTATAATTTAAATGCAGCGTGCGCAATATTATTTGTGATAATATGAAATATGTCAATTAAAATGAGAATTAAAATAAGAGAACAAATCTAACACGTCAATGTTTTCCTTGGTTGAGGTCAAAGAGTTATAAATTAATACTATTACAAAAAGAAAGTGAGTGTATATAAAACAATATTGGTTTTTATTGAATCAGTAAGTTAATTTTAAATGAATTTCAACTCTTATTAATATAATCACATTTTGTCCCTGTCATAGTGAAACACTCAACGTTTCACTGCTGATAAAAATTCATAAAGTACTAGCAGGCTCGGCGGACTTTGTCCTGTCCTGATAATAAAAAAATATATACTTATGTGCATGAAACGTTTAAGGCGGCTTGATTTTTTCCGATTCTTTCAACAATTATCATCATATTTCAACCAAGTTACAAAAAAACCTACACAAATTATATACCTATATATAGCTTACGCCGTGAAATACTCTCTCTATTGCTGAAGACCGCGTTACATTACGTTTGAGTGGCTTTTGAGTTTGACAGGCGATTTTATTTTATAATATGTATAGATAGTTGGTGGAACAGATTCCGTTGCGATAAATCCTTTTGATGTAGGTCTTTATACCGACATAAAATTATTAACTTTCGAATTTGATACCTTTTTTAGGAAAATTGTCAACGTTTATCTATTGCGATAACCCATACATTCGGCCAAAATATTTGTTGTGGTTGTATTCTATGGACAATTTTTATGTTCACTACAACTCTGTGGGTATCAAGTAACAAACCATAGAGAATAAAATCTAGTCGTAAAAATTTCAAGTTCTCAATTTTGACAACTTTCATTGTGACATTTTTGACAAAATTGCAAGCTTTATTGTTGCTGTGTATTTTTGCAACGACTTTGGGCAACAAAATTTGTTAAAAACAAGATGTAATTTTTGGAATGAACAGACAATAAATAATTTTCGATTTGTAAAACATGTGTAAATTATATATGCCGTAAAATAAAAATTATCAAGTTATTTGTGAATGTATAAATTAAAAACAAATATATTAATATATTATTAATGCAATTTTTTAAAACATGCGATTTAATAAACAAGAATTGATAGCTCAGGCCTCTCAGACATCACAAAATTTCGATCGCGAAGGTGTTTTAATACTTAGGGAGCGGCAGGATGGATTTTTTCGTCGATCAGAAGGTACCTAAAAAGTATAGATAGGATTTGCCATAGGGAAAATTTTAGAAACTAATTACAATTATATGAGGCTATTTACCTGTCTAAATATTTTAAACTTATATTTAGGTCCTTTAGGGACTAATTGTTAAATATCTTTTCTTAGATATATAATGAACCTACATGCGATTTTTTATCCCTTTAGATTAACAGATTTAAGCTCTGTGTTATCTATTAATATTACGAACTTTATTAGCTAGATTTTTATTAATCAATCTTCCTCATACAAACTTTTTGTTGCACCACAATACTCCTATATAGGGAAAAGATATGAATGCGCCATGGAGGAAAAGTACATTAAAGAGATAGCAAATTTTACTTGAAGAAAAACATCCTTAGTTTAATAAAATAATACAGGTTTTCTTAGTTAATTGAAAAGGCTATGTAATTCTGAATTTGAAATAATTAAAAAATGCAAAAAAATAGTTATTCACTATGTTATTGTATTAATAAGGAAGTGATAGGGGGGAGGGGGGGGCGGGAATCTGTGATAAGCATAAAATCTCTCAAATAAATATAGAGAAGAAGAAGATTAAAGAGGATCTAGAAATTTAAGATTTTCTACATATTGACTATCATTACCTAACATAAACATTTACATTTTTTTAATAAGGCCACTTTTGGAGTATTTAAATAAAATAAATGTAAGAAGTATTATATTGTCAGCAAAATTATTTGTATATCTTAAATATTAATAACTTCCTTATTACCTACGTATATATGTTCCTTTACTAGAAGAGATATAATGAGGATAAGTTTTAAAACAAATTCAATAAAATTATTGACCAGAGCAGGAGTGAAATAGTATTATATTTTTACAACACAATGCTCGGGGCTGTAATATAAATACGAATGGAACAATCAAATAACCTGCAAAATCTCCAGATTTATTTTAGAAAAAACTCCCTATGTGACTGTATAGTTAAAGATTTAAGATGAAAATGTTACAATCAACATTCATCACAAGACTTTCATATTCGTTGACTTCATGTGTGTTTCCTTTAAGTAAAATTTGTTATTTTAAATATTTAATGTACTTTTCCTCCATGTTCCATTTTTAAAGTGAAACTTTTTTTATATCACCTAAACTTTTTTTGTCCATGTATGACATATCACATTATAGTCAGCCATGGAGTAGGAATAAAGGGAAAGGCGCTCACATTGTATTTACTAAGTAGTCTGTATTCTAATATGCAGATTGAAATTAAAATGTATAGTGGGCTATCTTGTCTACTATTGATTTCTCCTTATCATTTCCATTTTCTAATTATTATTAAGTTAATTAAAAGAAATGCGAATCTAATAAATTAATGAAAATTTTCACTTAAATGCCTATGATTCGAAAAAAGTTTCACTTGCATCCTAGTTTCATAAAAGCACACAATTTTTTTTTTTCACCATTTATATTTTAAAATTGTATACATGCTCTATTATGAATTATTAACCATTGCTCGCGTCTTCGCTCGTATTATTATACATTTGAGAAATTCCGTTGGGAACAGTATTTTTTTTGCATGAAATTATGTTTTTTTCTGTACTCTTGATAACATGTATGTAAAATTTCATGATCATCAGCTGAGTACTTAAGAGTAACAAATAAACAAACTAACTTTGTACATTTACAATATTAGGTTGGGGTATGTATCAGTAACTTCTATTAAATTCTCTTTGACCATTTGTAACTTGACCTGGCTAGATGGTGGTACGGAAGCATCAAAAACAAAGTCAGCTTGTAATCACAAACCTGCTTTTATTTCAGGATGTTCAGTCAGATGGTTTCGTCTCAAAGGCAACCTATTATTTTACCTCAAAGGTCCAGAACCCTGGTACGAACCCATGGGAGTGATAGTACTCGGACATCATCAAGTTAAAATATTACCTCAGGATGAGAATGAACATTGGCCATTTCAGATAGGTATGTTCAGATTTATTTTATACTCCTGTAGGTTATAATGTTTTGGTTGTGTTACATTTGAACACTTGAATACTAAAACGTGAGTTCGAATCATACAACAATTTTAAACATTAGAGTGAAAGTACATATGGTGAAGGTGGTAAGCAATTTATTACTGGCTACCTATCATTTTCAATTTGAATATCAGTCTTTGTGTGTCTGGAGTCACATTACATTTGAGAGGAATCACCCTTTTTAAGATTACCATACCCTAGATACTATTGTCACTATATGAAATCTCACAGGGGTTATTGGTCTATGAGTAGTTTATAAATTACTTTGAAAAAACACCTCTGGCAAAAATAGTTTGTAGGCATCTTCTGTGATGAGAAAGTGTATTTGGTTGTGTTACGGTCGAGGGAAGAGTAAATTAATTCAATCCAGTGACACATTCTGTAGTAGTGTATAATAAAAAATTTCTTCATTCCCTGTGTATCTATTATCATAAGTTGCAATTATTTACTGTACACCTCTGCAGTTGTTATCGCCCCAGGTTTCAAAAAGCTGTTAACAACAATAATGGCTCAGGTCCACCTTATAGCCAGCTTCTGTTAGGGCATGGTTTGTCTACCTCCTCTGTGTTCTACCAGTGCCATGGATGTTTTCGATTGTCTTATAGCATTCATTCTTCATAACTAGTGACCATCCAACTCCGTGAAGCGTGTTTTGATTTCAAAAGGAAGAGCGAATGAATATTTTAACGATAGGTTATGTCTGGAAATAACGACCATCTCTGTGCATTCACTAAAAACTATTGCCAACATAATGCTTTGGTTTATAATATATACTATAATTTTCTGGTAGTCTTGATGTGCATAGGTAAGCACTCGATTTCGGGTACTAACATGAATAAAGTATTTTTGATTTGTTTTCACTTCTCGAGCGTTTTTATCGTTCCAATTTGACGAAAATTAATCAGTAACGATTTGTCGTTATTAATTTCATTGTGTTTTTGAGATGCACCTGGTTCCGGCTATGGATCTCAATTCATGATTATCGATTTTTGTCTCCGGTCGGGGCCATGCGGTATATTTTTACGATCAATATGTCTAGAATAAGCGATCAGAATACAAGCGCGCAGTGCATTTACTTGCGGTTCCTGAGGGCTTAGCCAAATTATCATTTTCTAATAATTAAAGCTAATAGAAAACGAAATAAGTATATGGATATAACATATCTCAAGATAAAATCACGTAATCAAAAGAAATGAATATAAATTAATATTTTAATATTTAAAGGTCGCTCAAGATTTTTTTTTAGTTTCCACTTTAGACCTTTTTGAGCGACTTCCGAACATCGACATGTCAACGTTAAGAAAAAAAATAATAAGGCCGTTAATATTCATATTCAGAAGTCGCTCAAAATGGTCTAAGGTACTCATTGTACTTGGAAACTTTAAAAAATTGTGAGCGACCTTTAAATATTAAAATATCAACTTGAAAATTTCAGGACCTTAATCATTTTAATGGTAGAAAATAGTGGAATAACGAGAAAAAAAGTTTAATTTTCGTCGAATTTGGAAAATTTTAAAATTTTTGAGCGTTCTTTTCAACTTCTATTTTTGGAGTTGCGCTTTAGAGATTGCTCTTAAAACATGATAGACTAACATATTTTCGTAAGAGACTAAGAGACAAAAAATATACGTTTCTTTTGAGGTTGCTAATAAGTATTTTATATTTTTCTAAAAAGTGGAGAAGAGTTTGTGCATTGTATAGAAGCCACAAAAAGGAATTTTCAAGCGTCTACATTGCTGACGCTGGCAGTAATCTTATATGAAATATCGAAATAATATGCCACGGAATGATACATTGTATAAATGCCTACAGAAAGTCCGTAGTGGAATTTGCCTATCTATTAAGGAAACCTCATAATAATCATTTATATGTTTACACATTATTACTAAATAATTGATTACTTGTGACGCTATTTATATCAATATACATCAATCAATATCCAACTAAATAGTTTAGTTACGCTGGGTATTAAAAGTTGGTTAAAATACTCTTAAAACTGAATTAAATTAAACTTTGAATTGAATACTTTGTTAATATGAATATTTAATAACTATTTCCATGAATATCTTAGAATATCTTAAATATTTAATATGTCACGAAAAAAAAAAAATATATATATATATGTATATATATACTCATAAATAATACTTCTACTCAGCAAGTTGGACCGACTGAAGGGTTATAAGTAAAACGGAGCGGGTACAAAGTTTCTGTAATTCGCCGAAGCCAGAGACCTATCAAGCAAATATCAGTTCGAAAAAAAAAATCACGTTTCTGATTCATTCGGTGTTTGGCTCCCAGACGTGCCGGACGTTTTAGTAGCACTTAGTAATTGATATAAAAATCATTTGAAAGGAACAAAACTTCCTAGGTTGATTAGTGCTTTGCCTGTTTTTTTTTTTAATACTGACCGCTTAAGAATAGAAGAAGAACCGTACCTAAGAATACATATATTTTAATTTATTTAGGGGGTTTTTATGGCTATATCAGCACCATAGTAACCGTAATTTAATCTATAGTCTAAATAACACATATTTTTAAAGCTAAGATGCAGAGGAACGTCTCTAATGACGACTCAACAACTGAAACAGACTCCGTGCTTCAACACTATTAGGTTTCGATAGTTACCTATGAAACATTCCAATATCTTGTAAATTCAAGTCGATGAGTTGCCATCAGTAATTGTGTATCCGCTTGGAGCCCAATACATTTCGTGTTTTCTATTACGCACAAACTTCTGTTTGTGTGAAGATTCATAAGTAGCTTTTGTGACTTTAATCAACTATTAATATTAGAACATCAAAATTGAATCTAAATTGTTTAGACACTTGTCGCGTCACATATTGTTGCCATGCGCCCCGGCCGCGGCTGAACGGGTTACTAGTTACATGCATAGAATTAACCAAATCAACGGACACTTTTACAATATTTTTATAAACAAATTGATAATAATATTTGATAATAAGCTTTTTGTTTTCTTTCATAAATGTACATCCTAAATATTTACAAAGTATCTGCATTTAAACAAAACGGTGTGCTTTGTATATAATACTACCGGCCCGCCCCGCCTTCGCACGGGTATATAATATATAGCCTATGTCATTCACTGAAAAAATGATTAAAATCAATCCAGTAGTTTTGATTTATTCATTACTGCCCGTTAAATTTGGAGTAAAACAATTCCCCTTTCCCTATACCATGAAGATTTCCTGCTATCTTTGGAATATCTAAATTCATACACTACTACATTTTTACGGTTCAGCCAGCGTTTGTTGCAATGTAAGCGGAAAAAAATATTTTTTTTACGACATAACATTAGAAACCTCAAAAATAACAGTATTTTTCCACTATTTAATGGATGTTATTATACATATAAAGCTTCCTCTTCAATCACTCTATCTATTAAAAAAAAACCGCATCAAAATCCGTTGCGTAGTTTTAAAGATTTAAGCATATATAGGGATATAGGGACAGAGAAAGCGACTTTGTTTTATATTATGTAGTGATGACGCGACGATTCATTGCTAAAAGATAGGGGCATGGAAAAGTATCGACACTTTCGTATAGTATCGAACTTTTTTTTTTTGATTCGCAAACTCTCATCTCTGCTAGTTTTTTTTGTTATATTCATATGAATACTTTCTGACAGGTATCGATAAGTATCCAGTAGATATAGTAAAAAAAAATGAATTTCATATTTACTTTGTCGAATGTAGCATTTTTAATGTTGTTTTACTAAACAAAAGTGACGAAGGGTGAAAATATTCTAAACGGAAACCATTGCATACAAATATCAATTTATTCGGGCGTAATGATTAAAATATTAGTTTAACTCATCACATTAAACAATGAGAGTAAATAAAAATATTTAAAGTGTAAAACGATTTTTTTTTTTCGAGCTGTCCACACTATTGGCCTGACAGGGCCTCTACAGTTCCACCGGACTACAGAACGATTATCAAAAATACCAGTGTAGGGTACATAGTAACAAGAAATATAAACGTGCTACGTTCGTGTGAAATCCATCAAAATTGGTTTAACGGTTAAGGCTTAAAAACGTAACAGACAGAGTTTTATTTATAGACTTTGATTTATGGTATATTTAATTAATTTATGAAAGATAACCAGAAAAATATAGATTAGGTATCGATACCGTTCGTTGCCACGACTCTAATGAGAGATCATCTATGCACAAAATTGTACAAAAACGTAATATATAAACTACCTTACCAAGTTGAATATACACGGAATTTGTAATAAACATCGTGGAAACGTAATGTGTCATAACCGTTTTATGTAACTTTTGAAATTTGACAAGTTATATTTTGTAGTCGGATATAAAGCTCAGTTGTATTATGCCGTGTTCAGTTCATTGATTCGTTGTTTTTGAACGCACTGCAACGTATTTCCGCGACTCGCGTTTACATTTGTACGCACCTATCTCGTTGGTTGGGTAGTCTTGTTATTTTTTCCAATTTCATTTTTATTTTATAGTGTGGGATAACGGGGTGTGCTACAGGATCGCTACGTTTCACGAATCTGAGCGTAACTTGTGGCTTAAAGCTATAGAATTAGCTTCATACGCAAACATTCAATCTAAAATGGCTGATTTAAAGGAGAAACTGAACAAGATCAGACCCTCGGTGGATATTACGGATTATCGACAACAGAAGGGTATTATTGTAGGTAAGTTTTTTTATGAAATTTATTTATATATATTCTTTCTGTACGGTTGATATCATTAACGTAATATTGAAAAGGTTTTTACATTTTTTTTCCGTGCTAATATGTAATTTTCTTTATACCTGTGCATGACCAACTTACTGCACTTTATGCGATAGTAAGTACAGTGTAATTTAATATCAACGGCGACCATTCTGAGATTCACGGTCCATCGGTAGTTGTTGCCGTCATACCGACCTGCGACTTTATAGTCGCGGTGGTCTAATGGTTTTTACCAGGGTAATGTTGAATTATTATTGTCCGCAAGTTTGAACTGAATTCAATTGAGCTTGCATTTACTAATTTCAATTGGCGACACCATCGACTCAAGGTGAAGAAGAACATCGTCAAAAACCCTGAACCTGGGAAATGTGTTTGTCGTCTCACTGTATGCCAGAAAAGTGTTTGATAGTATAACAGAAAAAAAAATATGGAATTTTCGACATTTATATCGCTGACACTTTGTGGGCTGGCGTAGTGATTGTGCCCATACCGTCCCTCGAAAAGAGGCCTTTGGCTTAGCAGTGGATCTATTATACAGCCTGTCATAATTATAAATAAGTAAAAATAAAAAATATTGATTGCCTAACAACTTATCCTTGAAATCCATCATAGAACACGCCTCCTCCCGGGGGAGAGATAGTGGGCAGTGTGAAACTCCCACCCACTTAAACCCTACGGTGTACATCCGCCGTTTTTGTTGGAGCGACACGACCTAACAACTTATCCTAGATTTACATAGATTGACAAGGTAATAACAGTTTTGTCAAAGATATTGTTATATTGTTAATCTCCACAAGAGGTTCAAATGTCCGTCTTTTGGAATTCTACTTCAGGGAGGCTCAACTGCGTTTTCCAATATTTAAACAGAACAAATGTCTGCGACCGTGTTTATAATATGTGTGTATATATGTATTATTATTGTTCTCTTTAGAAATGTGTGAAGTACCGCTTTGTGAGTTGGCGCTCTCGTGCGACAACTTGCTGTGTGACCCGTACGGCAAACCACCGTCGCCCATGGCTGTGATTTATGTGAGAAACTCGAAGAGTCCTTACATCAAGTATGGAGCTACGGAGATCGTTGAGGTCAGTGTAAAATAATATTGAAGGTGATAAGAGTAGAGTAATTGACTAATACGCATAGTTTGTCAAAGGCCCATTAGTCGATTAGTTTATCCACCGTGAACTTATAAACTAGTCTTGCCACAGATCCTAGTAAGATAAGAATATAATATAGAATTGAATAAAAATGTATCGAGGGTTACCGGAAGAAATGTAAAAAGTATCGGAAAATTAAATACACATTTAAATCTTGACAACAACGCCACCAGGTCCAAGTATAGTTAAGAACTACGGAAGAAAGCTTAAGCTCGTTTACCGTGACTATATATATCTATAAATGTGTATAATATTACAAAATCAAATACTAGTTATATAAACTGCAAAAATTATATCGGTAACATTTTTTTTAGCTGATAGATAGAATTGTGGTAAATAGGTAGCTGAATGGTGGTTTTACACGCACAATGCAAAATGTGATGCGCTATAAAAGTGCATTATATCATGTATTGAATTTCACTGGTTTGCATATTTCACATGTTTATTTGTACACTATTGGTCAAGGTGAGAATTTAAACGTGAATATCATGCTATATCTTTAGCGGAGTGAGCAGTGATTATTAGCGATGGGACTGTATTTTTAAAAGGGTAGTAAATTCGAAAAGACTTTCTCATTTCATTGCAATACGACATAATATCTGCACTGTATTAAATGTTATTGGGAAAATAAATGAACTACCGAAGAAAGGTCTATCGGTACTCTAAAGGCGCTGTCATGCCATCCTGCAAGTTTTTATGCAGTCGAATAATGTACATAGGGTAATTTCGAAACGCGATAGATTATAAAAGTGTCTCTGACGCGTGATGGGTTGACGGTCATTATAGTATGATTATACAGTTTGTGTGGTGGTTGCAATCCAGTCTTGTAATCACAATTGTAATCAGTATTTTTAATGAGTTTCATTAAAGTTTTTAAGTCGTTGTGGTTGAATTGTTTCATCAGTGGATTGCTAACTCGACGTCCACAGGTTCGAACGCCGGCATGTAATGGTGATTTTTTTCGGAATTAATATACTAATTAAATTGATAACGTTATCGGCTGACGGTGAGGGAACGGTGAACCTGAGAAATGTTCTTATAGTACCATAGTATTGTCAGAAAGTTTGGTTTTCTCCGTTATTGAAATCGCCAATACGTGGTGGACTGGTGTGCTGATTATGTCTATGTCTTCTTTCGGGAGAAGTCCAATGGCCCAGCAGTGGGTCTCAATGGGATGATATGATATATATATATATTTTTAATGTTTTCCCTTGATCCTCAGACATGATCCGAGTCTTTGTTATTGTAAGTGTCCTTTCTTTACCCAGTATATTTTTATGTTATTTATTGTGTTACTTTAGCGTTACAGTTGATAACTTTAATAACAATATTAGAATTAGAGATGATATGATATTATAAGTTGTTGAGATAGAGTTTAACATTTTTGACTACAGCCGTTTCAGAAATTCAAATCGTTTTACTCTTTTCTTTTAGTAATGCGATTGTAATTAGTATATGCATTCATTTCGTGAACTATCGCATTTTTATATGAGCTAGTGTTTTCTATGAAAACTTTTTTATGGTTTAGCGTAGTGGGCGGAAGTCCACGAGTCGGTGTTTTCACAGCCACTGGAAATCTCGGAATTTGGTTAACGGTCGTGTACGGTTGAATATATGTGTATCGAAATTACTTAATAAAAATATCGGAGACGATCATACTTGACCATGATTAAAAATAGACCATTGTTTAATGTAACTTAACCGCTGATAAATCACTACATCGGCTGAATATAGCAGCAGATGTCACCAGATTCTAGCCAGGGCAACTATCTCCCAATGGATAGTGTGAATTCGTGTAGAGTTACTAAGATGTCTATTACATAATTCGTCGACTGACCGTGAGAGTAACCATCGTGAGAAAGTCGCAAGCCTGCGTTTTTCGTCTCGTAGTAACTTTTATATACCTACGTATGGAAAAATATATGACTGTATATTATTACGCTTTTGTAATCGTCAATAAAGGGTTGGTATGTCGGTTAAAAGTAATCTGTAAGGAAGATCAGGTCTGCGGTCTCATTGGGGTGGGTAATACATAGCTGTAGGTTACAGGGACTAGTTAACATCAGGTGGACGATATGTCCGATTACTAAAGGCATTTTTACAGGCAGTAGTATCACGATATGCCACTGAAGAAAAATGGTGGGGAGCTGAAGTGACTCTGTGCTTATGCATTCTTTGAATGATAATCTGTTTTTTTTTTTTTTATATAGAAGAGTAGCAATCCTTGTTTTGCGAAGACAATTCTTTTTCGTGGCAGCGACGGTCTGACGGGTAATACTGAGGTGCGAATTATAATCTGCGACGTCAGGGAGCCGGTCTCTGAGACTTCTCTGCCTATGGGTTTCACCGCTTTGAAGCTTGGTACTATACAAGTGAGTTATTTTTTTTTAATTCTACTTTAGCATTGCGACTGCTTTTTGTCAGATGTTATTGTTTTTATATGAGATAATTTCACCATTATTATGTTTGATACTAGCTGGTAATCCTGACTTCGTTCCAGTGAATATGGTTTTTTCGTGGGAACTACGTGTTCCATTTGTATACATGCTGGGCTCTCTTGTATTTTTTAAATTGTAATTACTGTTATTACTTCTATAACTCCACAGGTTGTAAGTAACCATCTTTTAAATTTCATAGTTATATACTCTGTTCGTATGGAAAAGTTTGGTGATAATTTTGATAATACTGTGAAATTCTTGTAACTGTCATATGAATTTTGTTTGTTACGCGACGTTATTGTTACTAAATGTTTTTCCCTGTCAAATGTTCAGGTCCATTCCTCTGGCATCGAATCCACGATTTCTGATACGACGCTCATATAAGAGTCTTTGTCGTCTTCAAAGTATAAATAATTAAATGTAATAATATTCTAATCAGGAGGCACAGAGACTGAGAGTAGCTTTGTATACTCGAGACAACAAAGTGATCGGCTTCGTAACGATCAGCGGCTGGAGTCTCGAACCCTCGTACGTCGGCACTAGCCCCATACACATGAACGGGAACAACGCGGACATGCGGCAAAACGTCCTCTGCCACCGGAGGTCCCAGTCGCTCCCGCCGAGGCTCGGCGTGAAGGTGAAGTTTCCCTCGTACAGCAGTCTGTTCAAGACGAACTTCACCAACAGCCACCAAGTTACGTACCGGTTCCACTCGGGATTGGGCGGTGACATAAACGTGCACGAGATAATGGCCGAAGCGAAGATCTGCTTCCAACTGCCGATCCAGCTCCTGTGAGTATTCACTTTCAATACATGTTTTAATTGTTCGTTATTAATAATGTAACTGTAGTAATGTATATACGCGTCAAGAGATAAAGTCTATTTTTTGAACACGTTATAGGTTTTAGTGTTTGGCCACAGTCTGACCTGATGTTATATGACGATGTGGTCTAAGATGGTAAACTCGCGAAACCTAGTCCACTTAGTCAAGTGCAACTGCCGTAACGCACCAACAGGTGCTTGGCGACAGATTTGGTTTCGTCACCATGTTTTCCATCATCGAAAGCTCCGATTCTTTTCGCTTTCAACCTACGTCGTTCGACGCGCTGCCCGAATGCACTAATCACTGTGCTCGTTTTGTAAGCATAAACGTCATCGAATAAGTGACCATCGAGAAATATAAAATTTATCGGCAGCTGTAACAGCTGGATAGCAATTATATCGGCTGTTAAACTTGGTGTATGATGATACCCAGCCATTCTGACATGGTTGCCTTGTTCTGCCACCCTACTGATATATTTTTTTATATACACGTATTGTTAGTGAAATGTGTTTTTTTTTAATAGTAACAAAATTATTTCGTCACGTCTTTATATATAAATATTATTTATTATCTGTATTGTACAAATGTTGTAAATCGTAGAAGCTAGGGGTGTAAAATAGAGAAAATAAAATACAATTTCCCGTTTTTTATTCATAACACTATATAGCTCGTCAAAAGATACTATAGTAAATACTAGCTGTTGCCCGCAACTCCGCGTGCGTTTTTTTTATAATTGTGAATGACTTCTTATAAGATCAGCTATCTGTTAGTGAAACATGGTTCAAACGTTTTGGAAATAGTACTGCAAAGAAAGCTATGGGTAAAAGCTAGTTCAAAATAAAAAAGCTTTAATTACTTTTTATAACTTTAGCTATCTGTCAGTGAAGGTCCCATGAAAATAGGTCCAATCGTTTTGTAGATAGTACCATAGACGAAGTCATGGATGACAGCTAGTCTAAAATAAAATATCCTATGTCAGCCGCTGTAATTTTAACGATTCGTCACTGAAATTTCTGTCAATATCGGTCCAGCCGTTTCGGAGATTACCCGGAACATACAGACATACAGACAGACAGATCGACAAAAATTAAAAAAATTGTAATCAGTAAAAAGTCGTTAGTTTGATATTACAAACAGACACTCCAATTTTATTTATATGTATAGATGTATAGACTAGCGTGCCCGGCGGATGTTGTACTATTCTAAAAGTAAAATAAAAATCTAAAATCAGACCGCAGCTCCACCTACCGAGTCCGTTTGTAAATCTAAACTATTCTTGAATCCAACCCACACACAAAAAACATCATCAAAATCTGTCCAACCGTTTAGGAAGAGTTCAGTTACATACGCAAGTACAGAAGAATAATATATTTATATAAAGATATAGTCTATTTGGGTGTATATGAACTATATGATGGGGCATAAATCAGAAAACCATCAAATATCTGTGCCTAAGTTATTGTAAATGAATAAAAAAAAAAAAAAAAGTTATTCACATAATCTTTATAATGTAATACAATACGCAAACAAGTTTTCATTCGTAAATCCATTGGTCGACTTTATTTAAAATATTTGATGCATGAGCACGTGTATGACGCAAATGTAGATTATGATAAATTCAAATGGGCTGTACAACTTTGCACAGTATTAAAGAGCATACAGAAAGACATACCTACTCAATAAATACATGCATGCAAATGCATTCACTTAAAAATATTCACATAAATTTGCGAAAATAAAACAGCGCAGTACATTTTCCTTCTCTCTCTGTCTGTCAATCGATTTCCTGTATTTTTTTTTGCTTGATTTGCTTTCGTAGCTATTGCCGAGCTTTAGTGTTATGAATGAAAATATTGGGATACAGTTTTGCCCTATACCGTCGAGGAGCCTAAGTATTTATTTATAAGTCCGTTATATTTATAATGTCCAAGTACAAGTATAGTCTGCGCCAAACATTTTGACCGTTCTGAATATAGCTGCGTAGAACTAAATTTTAGGTATATATGCGTATTGTATTATATATATATATATATATATATATATATATATATATATATATATATATATAAGCGGAATACCACTGACTGACTCATCACGATTTCTCCAAAACTGTATGTTCGACTGACTTGAAATTAACCATAGTTATTCCTTTTGCAACGTAGACGCTCACTAAGAACGGATTTGAGTTAAAACCTATCCTAAATACATTTTTCAGTTAAAATTAAATATTCTCCTACAGACATCGATAGTCCCTGACATTAGACAACCGTGGTTATAGTAACCAATAATATTATAACCGTTGCCATGGTAACACGTTTATTTTTAGGGATGTGCGAATAATCCTTGAACCGAACCGAATCGTATGTTGTTCTATCCGAAATTTGAATAGAAAATACAAAAATTTTCTATTTTTTTTTAAATAAGGTAGAATTATTAAACTAATAGTTATAGGAAAAGTTACAACATTTTTCACTATTTTAATAATTCAAATTTAAAAAAACATTAACGTCAAAAAAATTATAACCTAAATATCAAGACTGAAATTCCTTTCAAAAACAATTTACTATGTAATTCAATTCTAGAACAATAAATTCATATTAGTGAAAATATTTATTAAAATACACTTTCTCAGTGAAATTTAAATAATTTTATAGTATGTCAATTTTGACAATTTTTTAACAGAAATAGCTGAATTATTTTGATTTAAAGTAATTTCAATATTTTGGTATAATATCATATTTTAACAGGTTTCTAGAATTTTGTGCTCTAATTTTTTATAACATACATTAAAAGGACCGTTTTAAATTTTAGCTCTCAAAATTCGTTAACAACTAATAAGGTACAAATGTATAGCTTTTACTATATTGGAATATTTTGTATGGTTATTTATAAATAAAGAAATCGATTATAGTCCATAAAGAAAATTGTCAGTGCCGTTGAAAAAAAAACGTTGTCAAATAAAAGTAAACGACATTTAATTTTTGGAATTTGTAATTTTCACTTTTTTCCGCCACTTTTTGGCAGAGATAGAATATTTTTGAATGCTCTTAATGGTTGAATTCAACTGTGATGGCGTAACTGGTTAGTTCGTAACATTCTATAGTTAATGCTTATTTGACGCATAAATTAAATTATTTGATAAATCCGATTAGTTCGAATTATTCGTTTGTTCAATTCGCATTTCAATCGTATTATTCGGTTTGAATCGTTATCGCTTAATTCGAATAGTCGCACGCCCTTATTTATTTTATGTTCATAGAATTAGTAAGTTTTCATTCAAAAATGTAATTTTAGGTCAGTATTATTTCGAATTTTTACTTGCAATCTATAGATATAATAAAAATAAAGTGTCTATATATATTATCAAAACACCTACTTTTTATTGACTGGATATGAAAGCGTATAAGCTACTTATAGTAAAAATCTAATTTTAAAATGTTTGTCTGTCAGTCTGTATGTTCCGGGTAACCTTCGAAATGGCTGGACCGACTTTGACAGAAATTTTACTGGCAGAGAGCTGAATTTACAGGCTATATTATTTTAGACTAGCTGTTATTCGCAACTTTGCCCGTAGCGGAATATTCGAAACGGCAAAACCGATTTTTACGGGACTTTCACTGGTAGATAGCTGACCCCATAAGAAGTAATTTAAGCTTTTTTTTTTAAGTACCTGTTACCTGCGCCTTCGTCCTCAGTGACATCTCTAAAACGATTTGATTGATCTTCACGGGACTTTTACTGGCATATAACTGACTTTATAAGTACTGACTTAGTTTAATTTACTTTAAACTAGCTGTTATCTGTAGCTGTGCCCACATTGTATTCTCCAAAACACAGATAGAACTATGTCCACATGAATTTTACAGGCACGTAGCTGATTTTATAAAGAGTAATTTAGGCAATTTTATCTTAGAATAGCAGTTACTCGTGAGTTTTTCCTGTCCAATAAGGAATATCCAAAACGATACACCAAATTTTAACGAGACTCTCACTTACATATAACTAAAGTAATGAGAAATAACTTGAGCTATTTTATTATTTACTAGCTGTTACTCGCGATTTCATCAGTGTGAAATATCTGAAACGAGTGGACCAATTTTCACATGACTTTAACTAGCAGATAACTGAAGTTATAAGAACTAACTTAGGTTATTTTATTGTAGACTAGCTGTCACCCACGACTTTTTCTGCTTGAAGTTTAGCAAAAGTATGTTGTTCACTGTAAGCATGTGCTCAAGTACTGTATTGGACTCCAAGAATTAATATAATTGTAATGAATATATTAAAGTATGTAATTTGCTTAATTTGTATTTTGGTCAAATTGGCAGCCATTTTGTTTTTATTTACCGTGATCGCTTCTACATAACTCATTAACCATAGCTTCGGAAAGTTGGCCCCCCATTTTTCGCGTAACGATTTGACAAAGGCGTAGAGGGTTTGCCCATCGATTTCCCCTTTTTGCTCACGATTTAATTTTTTTTGCCCACCTCTATAAAAAAAGTTAAATAAATATAATATAAATTGCGTGGGCCAGGGTCCGAAAAACATTCAAAAACTGAAAATGTCAAGGTGGATTCTTGAAGTATGTCATTTGCCCACGTTTGCGCATTTTCAAATTTTTTGTATAATTGATACATATTTTGAAAATAGAAGACGTTTTTTTTCAATATTAAATCAGACATGTATTATTACCTTAACAGTTCCATTACAGAATTTCTTGCGGAATAGATAAGTGATTACTTTTTGTATGATCGCAAAAACTTAATTATGTTAATAATATCTATATAACAACATTTTTAAAAGAAATTGTATATCTTGAAATTTTCATTACTTTTTTTTATATTATAAGGGGCAAACGAACAGGTGGGTCACCTGATGGTAAGTGATCACCGCCGTCCATAGACACTAGCAACACCAGGGGAGTCGCAAGTGCGTTGCCGTCCTTTTAAATATGTGGGCCTCCGGCGCTCTCACTGACCGAACGAAACGCAACAGTGCAAGCACTGTTACTTCACGTCGGCTTTCTGTGAGAGAGTGGTACTATCCTGGGCGAGCCGACCCATTCATGCTGAAACCAGTAATACCTTCAGCGTAGCTCTACCACCCACCTCTTATACTGTGTAAACGAGCACTAAAAGGATTATTTAGCAAATTAAAGCTCCAAATATGTTGTTGTTGCTAAATCCTATCCAGCACACTGTTAGTATTTACATATTTACTGTACACGTTATATATAACAGTAGGTGACATGCGTGTCATACCTACAAATGTTTTAAAAAAGCATTTCTGTAATTCTGCCACTTTTCACCATTATATTACTTTAATACAATTTAAAAAAACGGGTGCGAAGCCGCGGGTATCAGCTAGTTAACTATACCGGCTGAATTGCTTTTAACGAGACGTTTAAAAGCGCATAACGGACTTTTCAGAATATTATTTGAGTTACTTTTCGTTACGCTTTTACCATGAGGTCTAAGTAGTAATGATACAATTATAAGTAATATTCAGACTACACAATTATATATAAATAAAATGATACAGGTCTGTCGTTACGTGCGTATCACTCGAAAAACTATTGGATAGATTTATTTAATTCAATATTTTTTGCTTTAATTTATAGATACTGAGCCGTTTACTGCAAAAAAAAAAGTCACAATAGCTTCATTTAGTATAAAGTTATTAAAGATGTATAGGAAATATGTATGTAGGAAGCTACGATTTCTATAAAAACTACGGGTTCAGAGATGTGTGTTTTTTCTCTGTACATAAAATAAATTGTATCAGCTAGCTACTTTATACTTGATTGTTCTTAAATTCAGATTGTCATTAACTGATTGATATCAGTTGCTTGATTGTGTTTTAAGAGTTTGTTAAGATTGTGTTACAAAATGACATGCGTATAAAAAGTGTGAATATTGAGATGACATCAGACAGGAAAACATGAACACAGAAAGGAAAACATGTTGTGCCGACCCTACTTAAGTGGGATAAGGGTGAGATGATGATGATGATGATGCGTGGATTATGTTTTGTTATATTTTTATTGACGGTCGTCAGTGAGGTGTACATCCAGAGAGAGAACGAACTGGTGCAGCAGCTGCTGTCGGTCGGTGACATTTGCACCCACTGGAAGTCGCGCCAGACGAGTCTCGTCGCCACTCACCTCACACTTCTGAAGCACTATACCTACTCGAAGAAGGCTCTCGAGAAACTTCGCGACTCGAGCTTCAAATCCAGCACTATGAAAGGTGAATACAAATAAACACATAGTTTATCATTTTAATATAGGATATGAACTAGCCGTCATCCAGTTGTTGACATTTGAACAGTATTTTTTTTAAGTTTTACTATCTTTGATGTTTCTCATTACGTGAAAAGTGTACGTCTTTGTAGATTGGTATATGTAAGAATCGTGAAGTATGATGAATAGAAACTTATAAATAATGACTTCGACTCCTCGGTGGTATAGAAAAAAAGCTGTTTCCCATTTTCTTTTAAAGTTTGTCAATAGAAGATAAATAGAAAATTATAGAGAAAATCGGTTGAGAAAGTGAATAGGAAATGGTATTTGACTGTTTTATATACGCTTATTCACATATAGATATCAGTGGTCGATGTTTTGCAATGTAATCTAGTAGAGAGTTGTCGTAAAATAAAAGACCTTCGCTATGAAATGACATTTACAAGTACCGATTCTTATAGTAATGGTTAAAACATTAGTATAGAGTTTTTTGATAATATTTATGAATTGAATACTTAAGATACAGAGTTAACAGATTTAAGAGTCTGTCATATTCCAGGATCGAATCCGCTCACTCTAGACGTTTTTTTATAAAATAAATAGTCTGCATAAGGAAATATTATTTTACAGTCGAAATGTGTAAATTGGTAAATTTAATGGTCTTCTCTTTAACTGTGAGATGCAATGTTTATTCTAGAAACGTCTTCCTTAGAGACCCTTGATAATGGATGTCGATGTTTTCGTGAAACATACCATGCTTGATACACGTGTATGTTTAAAGAATTTATATATGTATAAAATAATAATTGGCTTAGTGTAGCTTAACTTAGTTGGACTCGGAGACAGTCCAAGCCGAGGCGCGCCGTGCGCCCTTGTGCTGGTCGCCTATATAAAATCGGGTGAGTGCCTTAAGCGCTCCCCTTAGTAGTCCGGTGAAACTGTAGAGGTCTTGCCGGGCCAACAGTGTCGAACAGTTCGAAAAAAAAGATGTCGATTTCTTTCGTTTTTAGTTGGTTCGATTCCCGGTTAAGGCAAGCTTTTAATGTCTGTTACGTCTTAAAACTACGTTATTCATAAATCATATTTGGAAAATGACTTTTGTTTTATCGAAATGGAGGTTTTATTAAAGGAATTTCTTTTTAAATTCGTCAACATTGTACCTTGGATTTCGAAGTTCCAGGGAATTCCTGATAATCGTATAGGAAACATGTAATAATTGAAATATTCGCAGGGTTATGATAATGTAAGATTCGGTGAGTAGCTACCTGGTTATGGTTATAAATATTCTGGTGCATTTATGAAGTAATTATTTTTAGGTGTTGTATTTTTTCAAGGAAAAATTTTCTTGGTGTAAAAACAAAAGAATGTTTTGTTTAAGTGAAATGAATTTTGCTTTTTCCTTCATGTCCTATTCGTTTTTTCTCACTCTGTATAGACATATATATATATATATTTTTACGTTTTACGTAGATGATCCGAGTCTGCTGTTTGCTCCTGTCAATCTTCACCTCCAGCGTATGTGGGTTCACAACGATACCCTGAACAAGACCGGTTTCCACGACGTTATCACTGTCGGTGCGTTTGCCGCTCATACGCACAGAACCGAAAAGACCGGTGGACTAATCAGGTAGGATTATTGTAAATAATACGCTAACTAACTCACTTTTTCAAGTGAATTTCAGTGATACCTCAAAGGAACCATCCATAAACTACGTCACATGAATTTCATAATTTTTGGATCACCTTGTTCGTCATCATCTTAAACGGTTACTCTTCTTTGCTCAGTCCGTGCTTTGTGTGACGTCATATGTTTTCCAATGTTAAAATTAAGAGATTATTTAATTGGAACTTTTGTTAATAAAATTATTTATACGAGTGTTCGCTCACTGCTCGAAATCATATTAATAAACATTATTGAAAATTATCCCAAAATAAAGGAATGGATTTATTAAACATTTCATAATAAAGGTAAATTACAAATTCCTATGGAATTTGAATCAATTTCTATTCAAAAGTTGTTGTTTGTTGCGAATTTGACAACAGTCTTATCAATATCTTAAATTGTTAAAATCATCAAAATTTTCAGTCAATTAAAATATGTACATCCTATATATGTAAGGAAAAAATCTAACTGTAACCAATTTTTTTTTACTTCTTTTTATTAGTAAATATATTTACTAAAAATTTTGTTTACTACTAAATAAAAAAAGCATATCTGTTGACACACAGAGTAGGAAATCGTACTGGACTTGTTTATCTTCCCCTATTTATATATTTCTAATTACTTTTTTCATGCAGTCAACATTTTAAATTTTCGTTAGACGTGAAGTTACCACTTTTAATACTTTTGATTTTTACATGTGACGTCACGAAGCTTATGACTCGTATTATTACACTTTGTCGAACTTGCTCCTTTATCGGTGACGTAATATATGGATGATCCGAAAGTTTTTTTTGAACAAATAGAAGTGACTCTTTTACAGAGATTCGGGGTTTGAGAAAAGTCATGCATGTGTGTTTTACGTTGTATTTCTTAATCGACTTCAATTCTCTCACTTCGGTTGTTTTTTTTTAAATGTGTGTTTTCTCAGAATTTTGTCATTTATAAACCGATTATGAATTTTTTTTTCATGGATAGAGGATATTTATAGCGTTGCGTTCTATTTTATTCCATTAGCATTGGAGTTTGGATTACGGAGATGCAGCAGAGAACTCTTCAAAATCGAATAGGAAATGTCTAGTGATAAGTTTATAGTAATCTAAGGCTCAATCAATTGTCAAGGGCACTCTTATGAATTCTTTTACAGATATTTTTTTAAGTCGGTTTTATTTGTTGTTCAAGTAAATAGTTATTCATATTTCATTTGTCTTATATTACTTGATATGCTCACATTATTTCCGTGATAAGCGTAAACGGCGAGTTGTAATATTAGTCGGAATGGTATATTTTGTGAATTCTCGCGAGTCGGCGTAATTCATAATCTTTCTCACACACTTGCATAAGGTATAATGTTTACTTTCTGAATTCGATGACATCGCGATTATGTCGTTTCTGAAGTAAACAAACACTTCGAAATGTTGATGTACCATGGGAACTTCGTGTTTTATTTTATTTTCATTACTCAACCTCCTTATTTATGCCAAAGGGCAGCAAACAGGCAGGCGGCCCCTCTGATGCTAAAGGGTTAATATAGCCTATGGACAACTGCGACACCAGGAGCATCACTGTTCTGTTGCCGTCCTATACCCATTTTTAAATTACCATTCTTACGTTTTAACATTAATGCTTAACCACTATGAAAAACCGTAAACATATCCCATAGCTTAGATAATACTCTGAGAAATTCTTCATCTACTAGTGAAGGCGTCATCAGAATTAGTTCAGCCCGGACAAACGATTGTCATTTCGATTTTTTTTTTTTTGCTTTGTCCAGTGAAACTGTAGAGGTCTTGCCAGTTCCACAGAATAGTCAGTTCGAAAAAAAAAAACTTCGATTTTTACGTCAAACATTTTATTTAACCCACTCGGTTGATTGACTACTAAGGGGAGCGCTTAGGGCACTCACCCGATTTGTGATGGCGAAGACTGCATTACAATCCGTTCAGTAGTTTTAGAGTTTATCGCGAACATCCAGACAGACAGACAGACGCGGCGGACGACTTTGTTTTATAATACGTATTGATAAATAAACACTATACGTCTCAGTCTATCATTATGACGGTTATTATATTTGGTGTATAGTAGTTATGTTACATTGAAAACGATTATCGATTACAATGACCTCGTTTTAGTGACTATATGGCCTAAGATGTTTTTAGGGTTCATAGGCTAAGCCTAGAACTGGCTCTCAAGTGCAGCTACCGGAGCACGTGTAAGTGTTTAGCGACTTACTTTCAATTCGAAGATGGTAGATTTGTCAAACAATGTCTGATTCATGTCTTACGATGAATTTACATACGCGAGTTCTCGGTAACCTGATAAACATTTTGGGAATTCATTTTGTGTTTCTTCCTAGTATGTTCGGGTGGTTCGGAAATACCGGGTATGCAATCCTGAAGGTAAAAAATATTCGATCGATCGATTTGTTTATCGTATTACAATTTGCATAAAGTAGACATTTTGTAAAGATGAGGTTTGCTGTTTTTAAAGAAAAAAAAACCAGTTCACGTATTTAAATAAAATTCAATACAGTAATATAGATTATAAATCAGAATAACACATAGACTATAATTTGTGACTATATCATTTGAAGGATCAGAAACATAGCGATAAGTGCCAAATAAGTTGGAAAAAAAATCTATAATTTGAAAGCTATCTCAGCGTGTACTGAATAAGCAGTTATACTTGCACGAAGATAATGCATGGCATGGTTATGTGTAAAGATAAGAATACAGATGAAGTCGCATACGACTTTTAGTGTAATATATATCGAGATTTATTCAAAAGCAAATTTATGATAATTTTTCATGAATGAATTCGTTTCTTAATAACATGGACAAAGAAAGCGGCGTTTTATTTTAAAGTACGTTCTTTATAAAGAATAACTTACCGATATTATCTCCAAATCTGGCGGCATTTGTATCTATAGTTATATATAAAATTGGATTGTCGGTCGTTTGTCCGTATTAATGTTAGGAACGAATGAACCGGTTTTGACGACAATTTACTGATAGATAAAGAAGGACCTTTCAGGTTATTTTCTCGATTGCATTTCATTACACTTTTCCACAGTCTCTAAGTAATAATGATAAAATATAACGGAGTTAACGTAACATTGGTAAAATCTTTGTAGAGGCTTTACAGGTAGGACAAAATGAAAATTAATGAAAAGACAGGTCAAAATTGATCTGAGCAAAAAGCTTAGCTCCCGTGAGATAATATAATATTTTTCACGAGAACAAAATCGGGGACACTAGATAAATTTATTATAAAAAAATGTTAAAATATTATTAACTAGGTGATAACTGCGAATTCGCTTGCGTCGTTTATTATCCTAACAATATATTTTATATACAGAGGAAAAAAACATAACAAAAATTAACGGATATAGTATACGTACTTTTGCTTACAAGATTTCTATCCAAACAATGATATCCGTTCACGTCCCCTCTCCTGCGCATGCTCATCACACCGCTTGCCCCATTTCACACATCGCTGAACCCGTACTGCTTATAACAATCGTAGTTGCCTAAAACTTTAATAGTTATATTATATGAAAATATCGTTGTATCTAAATTACCCCAATATTGTTTGGTACTCATAGAATGATACTGAACCTAGATATTTTTTTTATATATTATAGGGGGCAAACGAACAGGTGGATCACCTGATGGTAAGTGATCACCGCCGTCCATAGACACTAGCAACACCAGGGGAGTCGCAAGTGCGTTGCCGGCCTTTTAATATATGTGGGCCTCCGGCGCTCTCACTGACCGAACGAAACGCAATAGTGCAACCACTGTACTACCCCGCGCGTCGGGCGAGCCGACACATTCATGCTGAAACCAGTAATAGCTTCAGCGTAGCTCTACCACCTACACCTAGATGATCCTTAGAAAAAGCCTCTTGCAAAAATATCTTCAGAATATGTTCAAACGTTACGAATATCGGCACGGACAAACAGTGAACTTTTTAACTTCATTTACAGGTTAGTCCAGCAACTAAAAGACGTGAACAGCCCGAAAGCTGAATTGAGTTCAATAACGAATAAGATTCAAGCGGAATACGAGAACGTAGTGTTAATCCGCCGGCTCCAAGAAGAGATCAAGCAAGATATGGATACGATTATCTTGGTGTTGCAATCGAGACAGGTCAACGATATACCGATCATCATTCAAGGTAAGCTGTATTATTTTGTTCCTTCTATCTATACTAACCGTGTCTGTGGTCCTGTGCGTGTTTTTCGAACGAACTTCCTTAACGAGGTTTGCGGTAGGAGTTCAATGATAGAACCCGTTATGTAAGGAATAAGCGTTATGGTCTTTGTTTCTCTCCCTTCATGTGACTTTATCCGCGCAGGTCGAAAAAATTTAGTAAAGTAAATATCAAGTTTATAAATTTACCAGCGCCATCTTTTGCCGCTATGTGAAAACGATTCGATATAGACACTAATATTTACAGCGACATCTATCCAGTAATGGCGTAAACGATGGTAAAACCTCGCTACTGATCCTGTGGACGTGGACTGTTTATTATAACTTATTTGTTGTTTTATTCGGCAATTTTTCGTATAATGCGCGGCACCAATATTTAATATACAAATTATATATAGTTTCCATTGAATTGATTGATTGCTACGTTGAATTAAGACAGTTATTACAAAAACAAAAATAAACACCCATTTAACACGAGTTTTACAAAACAGTGTCTAAAACTCTAAACCTTAGTAAACACATTTTTAAAATAGTTGATTACAAAAGCGTGTCTAAGCGGTTTCTGCCTAAATATTTATTTTAAGTTTTTTATGCAAGCAACTCTGAATAGCATACATAAAATTCATTCTCACCATTCAACATTTTTTTTTTACTTCATACATATATTTTGCAAAGTAATTCGAATTCAGGAATAATATTTTTGTTCAGATCTTCTTTAAGAAAATTTATTTATTTTTAGTAATAACTTGGTTATTATTATTATGACAATTTGGTTAAACGAAAACTATGTAGCTACATATGAATTAAATATGGTGGTAGGGCTTTTTATAAGTCCGTCTGGCTAGCTACCACCCTCAAGTTGAAAATCTGTTGCCAAGCATCTGTTAGTGTGTTCCGGCTGCTGCATTTGAGAGCCAGTCTCCCTCTAGGTTAAGCGTGACTTCTTTATCTTAGTGACTTATCTTACTTATTTTAGACCACATCATAATATCAGATGAGATTGTGGTCAGAACGTTTACCTATAAAGTATAAAAAAAAATATTGCGTCAAAGTGCATAAAGTGAAACAACAATAAAATGTCAGATTAAATACAATGTTAAATGTCAATAATGTCATACAGTAGTAGTTATGATTTAGTTGTGAATCGTTAACATTGTTTAATTTATCTACAGCTATCAAATTAATTATACCCACGAAATCCATAAATGACTACGAAACGTCTTTTTTGCCTGCAAATAGAAATGCAATAAATCACAATAATAAGATAAGAGCTGTCAGCTTAGACAATATTTAAATTTAAAATATTATCTATATCTCTAAATGAGACACTTTTGTGATTAAACGTTTTTTTAAACGAGTGTTCAACGCTTATATATATATTTTTTGTCGTGAGACGGTTAAAGTCCTCGTCAATCTTTTTGGCCGATCTGAACATAGCTTTATATTAGGTCTTGAGCATTATAGTACAGTCAAGAGCTTAATACAAAACAAAATTAAAATATTATTATAGGAATCGAAAATTGACATTTATTTATCTTGAAGTTGTCTCGATGTTATACCTATAGTATAATACGTATTTATATCTAAATTTGTGTTCTACGCGGCTATATTTAGAGCGGTCAAGAAGTTTGGCACGAACTATATACTATGTGTAATTCCAGGTATATTACAAAAAGTGGGGAAGATACTCGCGATGTGGGATCCGTTTGTTGTGGAAGAGACGTTATCGCTAATCGGCTGGCAGACGAACTACCGTACTGAATACATAAAATATGTGGTAATTATCAATATATATTTAATAAAAATGTAGGGTCTGTATGTAATATCAAAATAACGACCTTTTACTGATTGGATAGGAACGTATACACGATATTGATAACAAAAACACAATTTTTAAAATTTTTGTCTGACTGTCTGTCTATTTGTTCCGGGTAATGTCCGAAACGGCTGGACCGATTTTAACAGAAATTTCACTTACGGATAGGTAAAATTACAACGGATGACATAGGTTAATTTATTTTAGACTAGCTGTCATCCGTGGCCTCGCCTGTAGTACTATCTCCAAAACGAATGGACTCATTTTCGTGGATGGGACTTTCACTGACAGATAGCTGATATTATAAGAAGTCATTTCCAATATTAAAAAAAACGCATGCGGAGCTGCGGCCAACAGCTAGTATATGTATATAAATCATCTGTTCGCCCGTTCATTGCTTTAACAATGTATTTCGAGATATTTCATTGATACATTGGGTTTTGAGCACCGGGGCCGCCTTTAAATTTTATCAGCCGTGCGGTCCGCCTCCCTTAATACGTACTTCGTACCAGTAAAGCGACTGCACAAATTTCCAAATATGAAGTTCAAAATGTGTTAATTGCTCTCAAGGCGTGGTATTTTAAAGTCGATTCGTCGGTATTATTGGCATTTTTTTTCTCCCATGAAACCATACCATTAGGGGTTTGTGTTTAAGATTTACTACATAACTGTTCGCTTTTCCAGTTTGTTAAAATAAAACGGTCCTCTAGTATATTATAATACATTAACAATGGTTTTATTTGTTGATGTTGGGTCGATGGGCACTGGCGGATTTAATTTAATTTATTTTATTGGTATCAGTTCGTGCATTCGCGGAATAAAATCATTTTTTTTTTAATTATATCACTGTCTTACGTCAATATTTTCATTATTCTTTATTATACTTTTTTATCATTTGTAAAGGCTTTATTATTGATTGTAATATTTTCATTATACTTTGTAAAGTTTTCATTATTCATTGTAATATTTTCATTATACTTTGTAATCTTTTTTTTTACATAGTAATGTTTCCATTTCAGTCGATGTCAACGGTAATCCGATTAACCGAACAGCTGGCCGCGTTCGACTTGAGCTCCCTCGAGTGCCCCTCGTCCGACTCAAGTATTCTAGAGGTGACGTCGAACTCCGACCGATCGGTATTGTCGTACCTGTACGATCCCGCAGCGCCGAGTACGTCGGACGATCGTCCTGAGCTCCAATTCCACGAGGATCGCTTCGATAATGAAAAGGAGGAGCCTAGCTCCCTGAACAACTCGGCCCAATTGAAAACGATAGCTCCTGACTCTGCGTGCGCCAGCACTTCGAGATACGAAAGGCAGTGTACCGCTACACTCGGACAGATATCTTACAAGTCTCTTATGCAAATTTTCGACAAGAACAACAAGAGAAAGGTAGGTTGTATTGTATGTATATTAATGAATCTGTGCTGTTGTCTGTCTGTCTATATGTCATCTTACCTAGAAATTTTGTGGTATGTAAGTGCTATCTATTATTAAGACTACGTCTGTCTGTTTGGTAGGATTCAAATCAAAAACTATTTGACCGATATTTGGGTAATTTTAGTAAACGGAAAATGCATGTTATGAATTTAAAGTCATCAGTAATACTTCTGTGAATAATATAGTATACTCATTTTTTAATATAACAACTTCACCGGTCGAAAATATATTCCGTTTAAATAAACACGTCCGGAGCCACGGGAAATTACTAGTTTATATCTCGGGACAATATACAAACATACAATTAACGATATCAAATGTCATCTAAACTCACAATAATGGTTTATCATTCTTAACAGATTGCTATATATAAAAGAGGGTGTTGGTTTATCCCGTCGTCAATAACAATTGTTGTTCGTAGTAAAAGTCAGCGAGCACATTTAAGTGTTTTTTCACGGGTACGATTTTTATTGTATCCATTTTACTATACATCATTAGGTGGCGATGCGATAATCTATTTAATATTAATTATAGAGGTGAAAGAAAACATTGTGTTAGACCATTGTATGGTGGGTAAGACTTCAAGTTGACGATCTCTCGTGAAACGTAATAGCGGACGGAAGGGCAAGAAGGATATGTTAATTTTTAAAATTAAATTAAAATGTATGTACGTCAAACATATTTATTTATGTTTTTGTATTTTAATTCTTTGAATATTTAACTTTTATTATTTTCATAAAAAAAATATATATATTTTAATATTTTTTTTGTTGTACATAATTATTGTTGTAAACAAAACAATTATCATTCATTTTGCCCACCTATAGCGGCCAAAACGAATAGTTAACAAAGAGGATATACAAATGAGACATTCACCACAAAAGTATGAATGAATATGAAGAACAAGCTTCTTGAATTAATTGTTTCCAAACAGCACATTGCATCCAGGTTCCATATCAATATAATTTTCTTTGCATGCTGTACAAAGAATAATATCTGTAAAATATTTCTGGGTTAAATCCATTATTAGATCATTGTCTACAAAATTATTGATAACAAATTCAATTTAAACTCAACAAAACTTAATTGTTAAATAACAATGATGTATAGGTTTAAACGGGTAGTATCCGTTTTACCCGGTTCCGTTTTACCCTCCGGGTATTTTACTGGCATAAACAAAAATCGAATATGATATGTTGAATTCTATTTACAGCATACTTATGTGAAAATATAAAAAGAAAACCACGGTAGTCTCGTATAAATTCATGTAATCAGGAGTATACTTTCGGTGTAAAATTATAAATGGTTAAACGGATAGTACTTGTATCCGTCTTACCCGGTTTGGTTATACCCGCCGGGTACTTTATTAGCATAAACTATATTTTTTTTAAACCAGTCTGTCAAAAATTGAAATCAAATAAGACATGTTGAATTCTATTTACAGCATATACATGTGAAAATATAAAAAAGAAAACCGGATAAACTCAAATACACACGTATAATGAGGAGTATACTTTCGGTGTAAAATTGTAATTTTTATTCCAAATTTCAAATACTGAGCACATGTCTTATTATCATGAGCTTAGATCGTTGTGCGAATGTTGCTATATACACCAATAGCCCTAGTAAAGTCTTGTTGGCCCTTGTGCATGTTGCTCAGTCGGATGAGTGCCTTAAGCGTTCCTTTTAGTAGTTCGGTGAAGCTGTGAAGCCACCTAAAGTGTCGCAATCGTAGGTCCGTTAGAAAAAAATCCTATGAGTGTCTGTGGACGATTCGAAACATACCATCCATGTCTGTTTCTATCAACTGAGTATCGTTCTAGAACAATTATTCGTTTTGTCCAATATCTCGATCTTGCCCGTCCGTCTCCTACGTAAATTCTGACAATTGCATTTGAGAACCAGTCTTCCTCTGGGTTTACCGTGGTACCATTTTCATCTATATATTCATTTAACATCGGGTAATATTGTAGTGAAACACTTTCATACATCCAAAAATTATTCCAGCCTGTGAACACAGAACAGGCAGCTAATAACGGAAGGTATTCTGCGAAATACAGCCATTGTCACTGGGTTAGTCCTTCTGTGTTTAATTTCGTTCAACAGAGTATGCTTTGCTTTATTTATTCTGTGCATGGTATATAGACAGTTTTTTTTTCTCTCTCTAGTGACACTCCGAGAATGCCAATCGAAACCGTTTCGATATCTACCAGTGTTACCAGTTATTATAAAATTATGTCAAAATTTAAATTTGTTACGTGTGTCACTTTAAAATATTTACAATACCATCTGAGGTTCTTTAGTCAAAGGCTACGGTTCTGGGCTACTGTTTACTGTCAAATGTTGTATGTTTATCTTCTTTCATTCTTCTGATAATGTCCGAGTACTAGTCAATTTTCTGGTAACATTGGTAAAGTTTGACGGATCTAAAGTGAAGCCATTTATAATAATGTCGACAACTCATAGCAAATACTGCTTAATTTATTATTTCTATTCGATTCTCATTTGCTATTTAAGAGGTTTATAGATAATATAATCATTTTCAGTTTTTATTATCTCCTTACTTTTATCGTTTTTATCAATGGTTGCTTAGTTGATTAGTGCTTTTTTATATACACAAATAGATTATTTAGTTTGAACGTTTAAAAAACTTCCTAAAAGTGAAAGGGATGGGGGGGGGGAGGGGAATTGATAAAGATTATGTTTAAACTATCGACGGTCTAATTTAGTTAAGAAAAGATTTCTAAAACTCCGTGCTGGCACAAGTTCTTGCAAGGGAAGGGGAAAATGAGTGAGTATTTTTTTAAATAATTGTAGAATTTATTCCTTTACGTAAAGCGTTCTAAAAGACTTCTTATAAGAGACAAATACTGTACGTGGAGAGGCTACGGCACGGATATAACATTTGGACCATCAAATACATAAGTTTTAGTGTCCAAACACTTTGAGAGGGGTGTTCGATATGTTTCTTAAAACAAATATTTTTATGTTACAGATTGATGAGATACTGAAAAATCCAACTGCATTCGAATCGTGTCACCTCGACCGAGACACGAGGGAGAATAACCTGGTGTATTTCCATAACTTTCAGAAGAACTTGAAATTCGTTCTGTCGGCAACGATGGAGACCGTGATAATCGCAAGGCAAAGGCAATTCAGTATGTTGCTTTTTTCTCTCTCGAGTTAACAAATAAGGCGGGACGGTGATTTGATCTTTTAACTTGGGTATTTTGGTGTTTATGTAGGGGGTTTGCTGACGGTGTTCGAAATAAATACGATTAAGGAGTTGATGGATTGTTTCGGTGATTATCTATCCGAGTTGGTGCGCTGGTTGACGGTGTGGCACTCGGCAATGCGCCTGCGCAGCGAGTCGCCGCAGTGGATGAAGGAGCACTCATCGTTGCAGATCAGGAGGGACACGTGCTTCTCCCAAGCGGTTAGATCTAAACTCATGTATATAAATAAAATTACAGAGGTGGACGTGTATGCATCACGCAGATACTATTCGATAGATTCTCATCAGATCACTTCTAAAACACTTGGGTCCTTATTTAAAAAAATATCACGATAGCAAAGTTTGATATAGAATTGTGAAAGTTTTTAACGATTTCTATAAGCACTACGTGTTGAGCGATTTGTGAAGGCTATGGTGCGCATGCGCAGGAGAGGGGATATAATTATGATGGATTCTTTAGTAAGGAATTTTGAAACCATATATAGTTATTATAATACCTACCAAATA
Organism: Antheraea assamensis; assembly: GCA_035772565.1. NCBI lineage: Eukaryota > Metazoa > Arthropoda > Insecta > Lepidoptera > Saturniidae > Antheraea > Antheraea assamensis. The sequence goes on along the minus strand of JAQQSE010000010.1, from coordinate 1,430,333 downwards.
GTGATTAAATAAACAAAATTGGTGGAGAAGTAGAGGAATAAAAGGTACTGAACTATTTTATCTGCACGTATTTATGTATATATATATTAGTTGTGTCCACGGCTTTGCAAGTATCTGTTAATATTTTCTGTCTGTCACTCCATCAGTCAATTTGTCAGTCTGTCTGTCAGTCAGTCTGTCAGTCAGTCTGTCAATCAGTCTGTCAGTCAGTCTGTCAGTCAGTCTGTCAATCAGTCTGTCAGTCGGTCTGTCAGTCAGTCTGTCAGTCAGTCTGTCAGTCGGTCTGTCAGTCAGTCTGTCAGTCAGTCGGGCAGTTCGTCAGTAGGTCAGTCAGTTTTTCTTATATATACATATATATAATATAAAAATTATTCTGTATCGATAAAAGATGTTCTCTGTTATAGTTAACGGCAGCAACAACCGGTCTGATGTGTTGGCTCTGTTCTGTGCCAAGTGATGTCATCGTAAAGGTCCTTTCGTCGGGCTTGGGACCGCTCTGCGGTTTTGAGGGACTCCTCACCCTCTACGCGGCCGAGAAGGCGATGTGGGGAGACATGGTGGTAGCCATCGAGGACTTGCAGACTGTCGTCTTCACCCTGTCTAAAGTCGGACACAGGTAATTAATCGTCTAAGAGTTGTTAAGACTTGATCATTTGGTAGTTACTGGCGAGTTTATTAAAAATTGTTTTTTATTTTAGCGGTAATGCGTCCGTCCCGAACGTGTCCGGGACACGCAACTCTCTTGTCGTATACCTACCGGTATCTGAGTTTTTGTACTCGCAATTCATATCAAAGGAGGTAAGTTTAAATTTAATTGACAAAATAACTTCTTACGTCTATTATAATAAAGACTACATTAAAAACCATAATTTAATAGGTCATAGACCATCGATATCGGGTAAAAAGGGCATCGATATCGAACAAACTGATCTCATCGATATCTACTAAAGAGAGCACCGATATCGAAGAAAGTGACCTCATCTCTATTAACTCAAGAAGGGCACAGATATTGAATAAAGTGACCCTATCGATTACGACTAAATAGGGCATCGATATCGAATAAAGTAACTCTATCGATATCGACTAAAGAGGGCATCCATGTAGAATAAGGTGTCCCTATCGATGTCACTAGAAAAGGTGCACCAATACCAAATAAAGTGGGCCTTCGATATCGATTACAGATCATCAATATCGATTAAAGAACCAAACCGATGTTTGTTAATAGTTCATCGATATCGATTAACAGTTCTCTATCGTTCTTATAAACGCTGCATCTCAAAGTCTCAAGGTCTCCTTAGCGACAGCAGAGTCGTAGTTTTACAATGTGTATTGTGATTACACACGTCAGTGTGAGTACACGAGGATGAGTACCGTACAGCTAGAAAATGCTAATCGTTTCTTCTAAATGGTTTTCTAATCTGAAGAACATAATAATTGTTGTATACGATAAATAATAAAAAAATACTATATGAGTATATAACTACACTAACATTTTCTCGCAACTCCGACTGCATTTTAGGTATATTCTATATGAAAAACAACCTATGCATTTCATCGGGTCTCGGTCTACATCTATACAAAATATTTAATGTTATCGGTTCAGAGGTCTCGTCGTGAACAGATAATAAATAGATAAGAGTTCTTTCGTATATATGAATTAGGATTCAATACAACAGTTATCATTTTTTTCTATTTTAAGTCGATTAAATATAATTAGATAGATTAATCTTTCTGTACAAATTTATATATACTGATGATATACTCCTATAGAGTCGTGATTCTCGACGAGGTAAGTGACTCTGCTACTTTTTCTGCCTTTGACATAACCGTAGTGTGCAGATTATAAGCAAGACTTTATATAATCGATTAGTATTTGAATATATATATATATATATATATATATATACTATGTATATATATAGGTGGTAGTATTTGATCGTTATTTCATTATTAGGTGGTAGAGCTACGCTGAAGCTATTACTGGTTTCAGGATGAATGGGTCGGCTCGCCCGACGCGCGGGGTACTACCACCCTCTCACAGAAAACCGATGTGAAGTAACAGTGCGCCCGCACTGTTGCGTTCCGTTCGGTCAGTGAGAGCGCCGGAGGCCCACATATTTAAAAGGCCGGCAACGCACTTGCGACTCCCCTGGTGTTGCTAGTGTCTATGGACGGCGGTGATCACTTACCATCAGGTGACCCACCTGTTCGTTTGCCCCCTATAATATGAAAAAAAAAAATATGAAAAAAAAAAAATGGCGATGTGGTTAATGACGGTAAATACACTAAATCTAGACGGACTTAGGGAGTGGTGGTTCTTAAGTACAGTTACTGGAAAACACTGACATGTGCTTGTCGACAGATTTCCAACTTGAGGTTAATAGCTAACCAGGGGGACTTAGAAATAGTCATTTAGCTTCCTTTACCAAAAATTCCGACTTATTAAAAGGATTCAAACCATCTTTTTCTCGCGGGCGAATCTTCTTAGATCCCCACCTCGCCGGGCTGCATAGGTGGGAATGTCAGATTTGTTCTGACTAAACCCCCTCGGTATTTATCTTGCACCTTTTAGCTGGGTGGGCAGGAACTGCCTCTGCAATACTTCTACCGATAACGGTTCGAATTTCTTGTAGGTGGTAGAGCTATGCTGAAGCTATTACTGGTTTCGGAATGAATGGGTCGGCTCGCCCGACGCGCGGGGTAGTACCGCCCTCTCACAGAAAACCGACGTGAAGTAACAGTGCGCCCGCACTGTTGCGTTTCGTTCGGTCAGTGAGAGCGCCGGAGGCCCACATATATTAAAAGGTCGACAATGCACTTGCGACTCCCCTGGTGTTGCTAGTGTCTATGGACGGCGGTGATCACTTACCATCAGGTGACCCACCTGTTCGTTTGCCCCATATAATATAAAAAAAAAAACCTGCATCGACCCAATACGCGACCGGTGAATTATTATTGGTTTCTAAAATAAAATCGATCTGATAACAAAGTTAATCTACTAATCTATATATATTTTTTAACTTTAGTTAAATTCATTTAAATAAAAAGCTCAAGACAACTGGCATCTGCTAATTTTTCTCATTAGATTTCTTTTTCTTATTCGGAATTTTCGGCAAACATGAACATATAACACCTGTGATAAATATTGTCTCTTGTATTGTCTATGGTTCTGTCAGCCATTTTTTTTTGCCCTCAGCACTTATCGTTTACAATAACGGCCGTGTTCTTCAATATCGGAATCAACGATAAGGCTTCAATCGCTGAAGCAACGGGGGAAACGATGCCTCAGTATAAATCCAACTGTGATAACTTGGAGAGACTGAATAAATACTACCAAAAATATAACAAGATATTCCCGCACGACCATATGATGGCGAATAGAGGTGAGAATAGGTTTTTTTTTAATATCGATATTATCATTTGTTTTTTAACAGCTACACTATTTGTGTTCAAGGGTCGTTTTTATTTTTTGTTGCAATTAATCTTTATTGGGGAGAGGCAGTATAAGTTATAACGAAATGAATATCCTGCAAATACTCAACGATATATAATTTGATGTGTTACAGTGTCATTTAGAAGCGAGTTATAATATAATGAATGAAATATAAATCTTGTCCAGTAGAAATACGTCGGTGTGTCAACTTTCATAGTTAAACGATATTGGAATTTATGTCAACATATCTTTTTATATATTTATATATACTAAAAGTGATTCAGTAGTCGGAATTCGATCATCGTCATCTTCTTATCATTATCCCACGTAACTGATGGTGATGATTTCTTCCTTCACATATCCGGCAACGGGGAAAACGGCGTACGTAGAGTCGGCACAACAGGTTTTCCTTTTTAACTCTCTCCTGTCCGATATCATTTCAGTATTTACAACTTTTATATACATAACGTTTTGAACATAACATGTATATCTACATCTTTTTCTGGCTTCCTCTGGCCTATATCCATCCACCTTCATACTCAAAACTTTCAAAACGTTCAACTGTGTACATAAATAACTAGTGTATTATATTGAAAGGGTTGACGGCCAGTTTTTGTGTTCACAGCGTCGTCAAGGACAAAACCCATCGAGGAAGTGATGGAAACTCTTAAAATTGCGGTACAGAAGAAAATTCCTAAGAACGTCGAAGTAATCCAACTCGCTTCGTTGGCGACACGGATTATGAACGGTTCGTTTTCTGTTATTATTATTGTTTTACTATCGATTTACCAACGACTTATTAACGAAAACTAATATCTATAATAATACTATAGTCTGTCTGTACGCGTAAGTGTTTGAAGTGAAAACTCGATGGAACTACAAAACGTCATTAAAAAGAGACACACATACATGTACTTCTATAGGGTTTAATATGTGAGAAAATGAGATAGAATACGTTATTGTTTATATGAATATTTTATCGTTTTTTTTTTTAAGTTTCACTTCTTCCGCTTGTGAACTGCGCTTATAATTTTTTTCTGATATACGAGAAAGAAGGGATGTTATTGAATTTACCGGATATTTAGATTCATCGGAATAGTTTTCAGCATGACAAGTAGCGGAAGCTACGTTACGCAAGTATGGAAGTAAAATTTGACCGGCTATCACGGTACTTAACGAGAGGTTAGACGTATACACGTCAATAAGGGTCAAATTAAGGTTAATGGTTACTTGGTAATGATTTTCAGGGGTGTTGTTTACATCGTGCAAGAGTGCAAAGGATAGGACCGGCATGGCCGTGACCCTGGGACAGTGCTCGATCCTCTCCTCCGAGTACCATCTCGCCGAGCACGAGATGCTTAAGGCTCTCCATATTATGAGAAGGTAAGTGTTATTCAACCACCTAAAGTGTCATGAAATCAATAAAGTAAGTGATATGTAGGCTGTTTTAAGTTAAGCGGTAACTTAAGCCAGATTTTTTTAATCAGCAGTATAATTAATATACTAGAGTTAAACACAGATTAACCTTCCCATATTTTAGACTCACTTAAGATTAATAAATGTATTTTTAGTAATAGTGTTAGATTCTACAGTAGTGCCCCAAAGGCACATTACTTTTTACCAATGAGTTCAAGTACCATATCAAGCAGTTTACTTTCAAAAGCTGTTATAGCGTGAACAAAAATGCCACCTCTTTCTCACCATTCCCTTGAAATATTGAAAGACTGTGAAGAATTACTTACCGATGCTGTTAAAAAAATTAATAACGGTCGAATTTTTTACCAGTTATTGAAGATTCATGGCTCAGTGTTAAATAGCGTACCGCCGTGTCGATGGATGTAGATACGAATATAGGCAAAAAACAATTCGAAAACGTTCCATTACATACAGATGTTTTGCAAACAATTTGAATTTCTAATTAATACTTTAGTTCAGATTTTCATTAAGAAAATTTATTTATTTTATCTGAAATTGGTTATTATAATTATGACAATTTTCGTTAAAAGAAAACGATGTAATCGTATGAAATAAGTAATATATAAGTTTAATATTATTACGTCAAAGTGCGTAAAGTGGAACAACAATAAAATGTCAGATTAAATATATTGTCAAAAGTCATATTGTAGTAGTATGATTTACTTGTAAATCTGAAAAATTGGTTAATTTATCTACATCTTCCGAATTAATTGTACCTACGAAATCCATAAATTACTACGAAACGTCTTTTGTCGGCAAATAGAAATACAATAGATCACAATAATAAAACAAGAACTGTCAATTTAGACAATTGTTAGACAATGTTTAAATTTAAATAGTATTTATCTCTAAAAAGAGTAAGGCATTTTTTTGGGATCGAACTTTTTTTAAACAAGTGTTCAACGCATATTTAACTTTTCTTTTTTTTTTGTAATACGACAGGGTGTAAATTGAATGCAGTATTTTTGATTTGTATTAAAAATGAAATAGTTCATTGTTATGTATAATTCTTTGATATACAGTGAGGGCTGTCGCCGAGAGAATACTTGGAAAAATATTGGCGTGAAGAAATACGCGTTCACCAAAAGGCAATTGATGTCGTTGCCGGAGCTGTATCGCCCGCCGGCGGGTACTTACGGATCTTCCCGTACTTAAATATATATATACTTTTTTTATATGTATACGCATTACGGTTAACCGAACGCGATTTCTCGACCGCAAAACACATAGCGTTTCATACATTAATATACCAAGGATACGTTATCGCGACTTATTTTATACAAAACTATACAAGATTTTACTAATCGGAAACATCGCGATCGGTTAAGCGTCGTGCGCCCTAAAACCATTTACTGATGCCTTATTAGAAACTGCAACTCGAAGACAACTGCCTAATGTAAAATATAGATAATGCTATCGATAAAAAAAAAAAAACCGCGATTAATTTCTTTCTTACGTCTCTCTCGATAAAAACGAATTAAAAGGTGACTTGTGATGAAAACTTTATGAGATATTCAAAAATTGAAATGTAATTAACAAAAAAGAAAAAAAAAATATTTTCATACCCTAGCGACATCTAGATTAGTCTAGCTCATACTTAGTGTATTAGTCGGCAGTTAAATGATTATCGTTTGACATTCCCTTGTTGTTGTTTTGTTCACTCGTCTCTCGCGACAGCAAGAAATGAAAGTCGATGATGGAAAAGGAAATTGATTAATTTTAATTGGAGTCATGGATAGTAAGTAATTGTGGATATTTTGTCATCATCTATTGATGTATATAAACTGATGTAAGTCTTCAAATTTGACAAAAGATATACATATTGGAATGCTTTAAATGAATGGTATCATGTTTATCTCAGGTCTTAACCGCCATCCTAATTTGCCGTCTTGATTTTATTATACAACTCGAATGGTACTCTTTCTGTAGAAAACTTAATTGGCTTGTTGGGACAATAATGTTTTTTTTTTAAATATGACTATCGATTCGATGTCTGCGCTATCACAGTACGTTATTATGTCGATATTGTTTTGTCGATGTTTTCACAACTCGCTTACTGAGTAACGATAATTTATCGTTCAGTACTATGTTTAAGATTTGTAAAAAAATTCGAGTGAATAATTTCAGCGTAGACTAGAAAAACAATCGGTTCTTGCTGAATTACGTTTATATTCATCGCTACAAAAATGTCGATGTGATAAATTAGCGTTGTTTTTTTTTGGGAGTTTTAGTAACAGAGAACATGATTCCTTATGTTGTTTTAGTATGGGAATAATACTTGTTAACGGGTGAATTAACTTTTTCTGTTCAGACTTTTCACAAACATTTCTATGTACATATATGTTTTTAAAGTGAGGTTGTTTCGTTGAAAAAGGAAATTTTAGTTATTACATATTGCAAAACTCAATCTACTCTAACAGAATAATTATTTAATAAGTACAGTTCTATTTTAGAACGGCCATAATAAAAAAAAAAAGACTTGAACAAAAAAAGTTAATCGACTCCCAAAGATTTAGTTTCATCGAAATAATTTTTAGTTCGTGAAATTGTATCCATTTAATTTGAAACGGTTGTTCATTTCTCTCTAGAATATTGTATTAGGTTTTAATGCAGTTTACCACTTAACGGGTGAAATATCGACCAAAATCTTCCAATTTATATATACTAAGATTTTTTTTAGGTACACAGTAATTATACGTAGATGATACTTACTTTCTCTGTATGTCTTCTCTCTACACGATAGTCTGAGTAAATATAAAAAAAATGTACTGAGGTTTTTTGAAACAATAACTATGTAATATTTTAGAATATCTCGGGGTTAAAAATATGAAGTTATGCGTTTAGTTCAACTTTTTTTCGTTCAACTTAACCAAAATATTTTTTGTATGAACTCTGTCAAAAAATTTAGGCTCATTTCTCGAATAATTAATATTTACTGAAGAATGAATCATTTAACTATGGGAAAAGTACAAGGTTTTTGAAAATATATGGCAGATTTTGACGGTTATTCGATAAACGAAAGTATTTTTTATCATACAATATCGAGCCATAACCATTACTAATAGAAGACGATATAGTTTTTATAAAATAGATTACATATTATATTATTTATAGCATTGATTATTTATTCAGTATATATTAATTTATTGGAAGGGAAATTGCGTTTTTTTTTAAAGATATATTTCATACAAACATATTTGAGTGTAGGCTGACCCAGCCCCGGAACTACGGTTTTTTCGAACCGGGGCAGAAACTCGATGGTCGCGTCCCACTTTCCAGAGTTTGATATAAATTACTTTAAAAAACTCACAAATATATATATGTATACATATATATATGATCGATATTTTTCGTGAATGTGACAATAGGAACCCTTTAATAAATTTGTACTCTTTATTCTCTATTACTTAAGAACTTTTTCACTTGGGTGACAAGAAATTATATACCCGGAATAGAAAATAGAAAGTTAGTAAAAATGCGACAATTGTTGACACGGCAATTCTCAAATCGGCATCTCGAGTTCATCACAGGTCCACTAGTGCACTGGTACGGTGTAAAAACTCATTTGTGATGTGTGCCTGTGTGGTACTTTTATCCTACAAGTCGACGGTGAGCCAATCATGCTTTCGTATGCTTAGGCTCATTGAGGATCGAGTTTTTTTTATCATATTGTATTATAATTTTACCATCCCATGAAACTGCCCCCAGGACTGGTGGTACCTCGGTTTCTCCTCCCTCAGATTCGGGGCTGGGCTGAACAACAAAAAAAAGTTGAACTAGCTGGATATACTATTTTGATACTTGTTCGTTTGTTTATTCCATTTATTAATAAATCAATCCCAACTATGATATGAAAGGGCAATGCAACTTAGATATGGGGAAGAAACAACGCCCCGCGAGAACTATAATAAGACTGTTGGTAAGGAAATGTTTGATACTTCTATTATATTCGAGTAAATAAAATGTTTACAAGGCGCAGATGAGGCTGTGACCATGAAAAAAAAAAAACTTAAATTGTGTTGGATAAAATAATATAATCTAGTTCCTGATAATAAGTATTTTCTAATGAGTGTCAAATTACTTTTAAATGAAAAAAAAAACACTTTGTACAAATATCAATCAACGAATATTCAATGGTAACACTTTTGTTATTCAAAAATATGATTCCAACTCATATATCATCGTTGTTGTGGTGAGTTTACCTAATAAAAAAATTGTTTTGTAGATTTTTATAAATGTCGGGATTTTCGCTTACTCACTACTCATTAAGATGATCTGAAGTGTTTGATATTTAAAATAATATATATAGTTATATATATGGGAATCGGATAAAACCGAGTCAGTCGAAATTACAATACATTTGCAGTGCCAAAATATAATTTTTGAAGAAAAAATATTTGACATACAAGAATGGCTTTATTATAAACTTTTATACAAGTAATTCCTTAGATTAATAAATTCGTACATAAAATTGTTTTTATTTCATAATTATAGGTCACTTGGTTGTTTATTGAAAAGTGAGTTGAAACAGACTTTTATACTTATCCTAATAGAATACAAATGGATACTAACGGTATTCGAATATAAAGGATAGATTCAAATTGTCGTCATACTTCAGTATTATATTTCATAATTATTTATAATAGTTATTGGTAATTGTAGTTTAAAAAAAAATCTATGCGCTACTATGAGTATGATTTTGAAAATAGAATTATAATTTGAAAATAGAATATGCGTTGTTACGTTTTCAGTTAAAATAATGTATGCGAAAAATTTATAAAAGCTTATTTTTTATTAACGCTTTTTAATATAAGTATGACCCATTAAAAACTCCTTTAGTACCCGAAGCCAAGGTAACAATATTTCTGTCTCGGAATGAGACTGTCTGCAACTTTGATACAATTTTGGACGTTAAACCATCTTGAAGGCGACTCACCCACCACAGTATGGAACAGTTTCGAACATTACGAATAACGCGTTTAAGTATCGAAAAGGGAATGTTTTTTGTATACGTTCGAGACAAAAACGAGAGGACAATTGCCTTAAAAACGGGATAGTCTCCTACAAAATTAACACGTCACGATATGTCACGTTGTAGAATTGTCACGTTATTTTCTATTACATGGGTCGTGATATAGGCATCAGTTTTTTATTCGCCTAATTATAGGCGATCTTTACTGTTTTTATTTCTTTAGTTATAGGTATATAAGATTTTTCTTCCTATAAAATTTTTTACTTATATTTTTTGTATTGTTTCCTTTTTAATATTGTAATTCAATTGTTTCCTTTATATTAAAGTTACTTAATATTTTTAAGTTTTAGCCTAAGATGAGGTTGTACTGTTATATTGTGCCATTTCTTAATTAAAATTGAAATATTCATATAACATATAGCCGATTGTCAATCGCTGCACAAAGTTATTGCTGCGCATAAAGGTACATTTAAATTGTATAGCATTGTTGTATTAAGTTTATATGTCGATCGTTTTGTTAGAATTCAGTGGCAATTCAGTTCGTCGAATTGTTAAGACATATCTAAATCGCCCATTAAACGCACGATATTAATTTGTCATCAGATATAGATCTTCTGTATTGTCACATTTATTTAAATATGATACGTATGATATGCAATACGTTTATTTAAATTTGATACATATAATATGCATCACGTTTACTTAAATATGATAGATATGATATGCATCACGTTTACTTAAATATGATACATGTGACATGCATCACGTTTACTTAAATATGATACATATGACATGCATCACGTTTACTTAAATATGATACATATGATATGCATCACGTTTATTTATGTATGATACATATTATATGCATATGAAATTAAATTAAAGTCACATGTTTACTGGGTTGTCAAGATTCGTACACTGTAAACTGTAGCGAATGTAATGCGTTTTTATAATTGTTGTAAGAATGTGTATCGGTTCTAGTAATTTTTTCTTTCCAATTTGATTTGTGGCCTTTTATAGTTGTCACCATTATATTATAGTTGTTTAGTAAAATTCTTATTATTACTTTTATAATGAGGCTGTGAACGATCTGTATAAGTAATAATATAAATATTGCTTTCCTAACGTTGTTTTATTTAATGTTTAATTATCAACCCAACTAAGTAGGTTCGGTAGACGTGTCTTCTTCTTTCGCTCCTCTCTATTAGCTATCATTTCAGTATTCACACACCCTTTATACAATTAAGATTATTTACACATACTCCTTGTCTACTTCAGTCTTCCACACTTAATCTATCTTAATGCTTAACATATTCACTACTCCCTTATGTAATTAGGTTTTCATCCTTCCTATGGCATGTCCATGGTACGTATACCTCATCATAACTATTCTTAGCACCTGGATACCAATAAGGACCATTTAACTCAGCTGAAAGACGAACAATGAGAATTATTGACGATCGCAAATTAGCAAACGACATCGAACAACTAAGTCTAAGGAGAGACGTCGCCTCTTTATGTGTCTTCTATCTTTATATATATATATATATCTTAATAGTGTTCTATCGTTTATATAATGGAGTTTTTTCCAAGAAATTGTTTAACATTTTGCCTGTGGTAACATTCCACCATCGCTCCGCTCGTCTACGGCAGGAATACACCCTTACACCTTGGAAACGAAGTGGTCGTGGATGATCCTGTTCCAGAGGAGCTTCTTCCCACGAACGCTCCGGTTGGGGAATGAGTATCCTGCTGAGGTTTTTCTAGGGGAATACAGTATGGCGTTCATCAAGAGGGAAGTAAACAGGTTATTGAAGAGTCGACAACGCGCCTGTGATATCTCCGGTGCTGTAAGCGTCAATAGGCTGTGGTGACCCCTTATTCTCAGAGGACCTGCATGGCCGTTTGCCACCATCGTAGTATAAAAAAAAACTAATATAAATGCGAATATGAGTTTGTTTGTTTGTTACGCTTTCACGTCTTAACTATTCAATCAATTATTCTGGAATTTTTCATAGTGTCACGGGTACAGAAAAGGATATAGGGTACATTTAATCTAGAAAAAAGTGTCTTTGTTTTATGAAGGTTTTTATTCTGTATACATTTTTTTTATGCATATTCTGTAACATATTTAACTATTGAGCATAGTTTGATTACTAATGATATAAAACACGAATTCAGATTGGTTAAAAACAAATTTGAAGTACTAATAACGGAGCCATCATTTTTGTTAAAACATCGAAATTACCATGAGTCATTGGGTTTTATTAAATGAAACTTGATAATGCTCGCACTAGTCTTTAACAAGGAGGCTTATTACTAAACGGAATAAGGTATCTAAGATTATTATATGCTATAGGAAATTTATTGGCGAATATTATATGTCAAATATTAAAAAAAAAAACGTATACTTCAAATTTTTGTCAGCAATTCAAATTTGCTCACATAAGTTCTGGCATAAAAAAAATCACGAAAAACATGTCGTTATTAGGTTTAGATAAATGGGCGCGTTTATTCAGAATCATAGCACAAAATGGTGGACCGTTTAAAAGTCTTTACAAACTGTGGAGAATGGACACTTTAAAGGTATTCCTCGAATATTTTTGTGAATAATCAGATGGACAATAAATTGTAATTATGCTATAGCATTAGGAAAAATGAGGAAAAATTTGGACGAATGATGTTCTGTGGTGGGCGCTGAAAAAGAAAAGAGTGCCTGGGAAGTACTTACAACTCGTATAGTCAACCTAAACACATGTTACGTCCGAGGCTGGAATTACCGACAATTACCATGTGGCTGTAGGTTTGCTTCAAGGATCAGCCTTAAGTCTATATCTATTCCTTCTTGTCATGGATGCGCTAACATCAGACGTACAGGAGGAAGACCTTGGTGTATGCTATTCGCTGAAGATATTGTTCTTGTTGGTGAAAATACTGCCGAGGTCTAGAGTAGGCTGGAGAAATGGCGAGAGAAACTGGAAAATATTGGTTTAAAGATTAGTGGGATGAAAACTGAATATTTGTTCTGTGACTTCGGAGGTCCATGCAGTTTTTGTCATATTACCTTAATCAGTGTATTCTTACCAGCCTGCTCCAATTTTCGGTACCTCGGTTCATTGATCCAAAACGACGGTGGAATAGACAAGGACGTGAGGAATAGGATAAATGCAGGGTGGATGAATTGGCGAAAGGTGTCTGGGGTGGTTTGTTACCCACGAATGCCGTTGAAACTCAAGGGGAAGGTGTATAAAACTATAAAAAGACCAGCCGTGTTATATGGATCGGAGTGCTGGGCTACGAAAGAGACGGATGAGAAAAGATTATATGTGGCAGAAACGCGAATGTTAAGATGGATGTGTGGTGTAACAAGGATGGATAAGATTAAGAATGAGTATATCAGAGGAAGTTTGAAAATAGAACCAGTGGCAGAGAAGTTGAGGAGTAATAGGTTAGCATGGTACGGACATATTATGAGAAGAGATGAAAGTCATGTAACAAGAAAAGTTTTGAGTTTGAAAGTGGACGGATATAGGGGTAGAGGAAGACCGAAAAAGGTGTGTATGGATTGTGTGAAAAATGATATGTGTATAAAAAGTGTGAATACTGAGATGACATCTGACAGAGGAGAGTGGAAAAGGAAAACATGTTGTGCCGACCCTGCTTAGGTGGGATAAGGCTTAAGATGATCATGATCAGCTATAGCATTAGGGTGACAGTAAAACAAATTGCAAGTCCTTTTTGGCGAAACATAAATAATTATTATATAATTGATTGTCTCACTGTAAGGCTTAAAGCTCGAAGGGACTACCGCGAACATCAGCGATGTATTGACATGACGGACGCGTTTATTCCATATATCTGTAATTTCACACTTTGTCCATGATACTCTGAGAATAGGTTTTATGCGTCAGTCAGGATTGTGACTCTATAGTAGGTATGTTTGTCCGCTTGGCTAGCTACCACCCTCAAGTTGAAATACTGTCATCAAGCACATATTGGTGTGTTCCGGCAACTGCACTTGTAAGCCAGTCTCCCTCTTAGACCACATCAACATTTAATATCAGGTGACATTGTGGTCAAACGCTAACCTATAAAGTATATAAAAAAAAGTTATGAAGTGCTCAAGATGACAACCTGACAAGCCTAGAGATAAATAACTCATCCACAACACGCTATCAATCATTTGATAATAATGTTGTTTATACAGAAAGCTTAGATTACATTCGACGATTCGAGATTAGGTTGCGATAATTGCCTTCTAAAACTGTTTATATAAAATTACTTGTATAGGAAGGAAAATTTGTGGGATGCGATTCGCTCGGTAATAAATATTACGAGAACCGGAACTACATGTTGGGGCGCAGCCGTTGGGTGGAGTACAATATAGATGTGAGATGGGATTACGATGCCACTCAGGTTTGTGAAACTGCTTTAATAGTTTATACTTCTTCTAACGTGCTTATTGTACGTGTTGTGTACATTGTTAGAAATAGGGATTGGGAGATGTCCAATCCGTTTACAGTATTCAATTGTATTGAGGCTTGTTGGGCCCGATCTGAATACTGTTCGTTAACTCGTAAGGAATAAGTAAAAACCTAACCTAGAAATTAGGTTTACAGAAGTAATCTATTTTGTGTAATTAAAAAAAAAACAAAACAGTAAAACCGATTGGACACGGTATATTTTAATTCAATGTATTATCAGTAATCTAAAGTCACCAAAGAGCTTTGCAATTTTTATTTACGTAGGCCTTACTACATCACTGCTAGATATCCACATATTGTATTAATTAAATCGAGATATCAGTCGATTTTTCAAATCAGTGCCTCTAACGATATAAGTCAGAACTAACACACCTGTCAGGTATAGTTATGTATACATCTTTGTATGTATAGAGCGGTACTGCGTACATTGTATACAACCTTTCAATAATTTATGCTTACAATGAAAATATGTTTATCTTGTTCTGAAATTAACTATGTTTATTATAGAAATAAATGAGAATTGACTCAAAAAGAATTAGGAGTGTAATAACATTACAAACTATTTAACCTTTAGAACAATATATACATTTATTTGAATGAAATAATACTAGTAATACTTTTAGATCTAGCTGCCAAAATGTTGTTAGTCGCGAAATATAACAAAGTCTAAAATTACATGACAGCGCCATCTAGCTGTATATGTCATAACTAAAAATTCCTAGTAAATTACTTCGAAATAGTTATGAAAGGAGTGAAAAGACCGTGGTGATACTCATCTTCCATAATAAATATACTTTGTATATAATATCTTGATATTAAATTATAGTACGCGTCAAACTTTTTGTATCAGAAGGACGCAGAGGCGGTGAAAGCGGAACAGACAGATATTGCACCTATGCCGACACATGTTGTGTGTGCTAGTTGCGGTACACTCGCATTCAGAATAGTTTCATTTTTGTCATTTGTATATTATTACTATTTTCGTTCATTTTTTTTCTTGTTGATATCTGCTATTATTATTAGTTATTATTAGAGCGCCCATCCCCTTCGAGAAATGTTGTTTATATGGAAACCCTTGCCGCATTATAAAGAAAGGCTTATTACAAATTATTCACTTTCTACGAATGCATATTTCATCTACCATAACAGTATTGTAGCGACATACGTAATACCTACATAGTATATGTTACAAAATATAATCTACAGACAAAAACAAATAAAAACTCTATAAAGCGGGTCATTCAATCAAGATGGTGATCAAATGTTATCTGGAGCTAATTATAACTGACAAATACATATGCGTCAAGTTGTTATTATTCTAGGTTTGTCTATTAATTTTTATTATTCAGCTACTATTACCTATTTCTAGTTTTTACATTTGTTCTTTTAATAATTTAGTTTTTATTGTCTGGTCATGTTTATCTATATGCCCGCTCAATTCAAATAAAGCGGTTTTTGTAAACTAGCTGTCAAAGCGTTTTGTTTACACACGACTACATAATCGGAGTCATGTCTTCTTTTCACATATAAAATTTTCTGAAAGTAGCAACGTGGTGAATAAACTGCTACATCTCTTATACTAAATATAATGGGTAATCTTCTTGAATCATAATTAATTAAAATATATCATGTTGTAAGTATACTATCGAGACAACTTAAGAGTGAATAGATGTCAATTTTAAATTCCTATAACAACTTTTTAACTTTGTTTTGTATTAACCGCTTGATAGTACTACGCGCAAGACCGAACTAATGATATCTAAGCTATCTCCAGAGCAGTCAAAAAGTTTGATACAGACTGATTATACATATAACTTTCAGATGTTTCATTATTTTAAAATAAATAAACCATAACGCCATCTTTTAACTACTACTTAGAACTGTTTGATAACACATCATAAATATATAACAAAACCAAATTTAATGAAATGTTCACTAGATGGCGGTATTTGGAACATTATCAAATGTGGTGCAAATAAGTAATTTAAATAAATAGTTTCTAAATTGTCATAGATTGATAAAAGAATACCGAATTGTGAATGAAAATGTTTGAAATTTTATAAGACCATTGAGATATCATATCTCGGTTAACTGTATTTAGTTTTATATGCATTTTTCAACCTGTTTCAAAGCAACATTAGTTATTCCATTTTATATATCGGTATTTAATGGCGTAGTCATAAAATCGCTGTCGTCCTAAATTTGATCTTATGCTATAGCCGACAAAATTTATAACTGATCTGGATTTGACAAATATTTGAAATTCCCTACATAATGGTTGTCGAATAACACGAACGAAGAAAATCAATTGATAATAGCGAGAAACTTTTTATTTTATTTTTGTATTATATTTTATTTATTGCAAGTTGTGGTTTCACCGCAAACATACCAGATGGTTAGTGATGAGGTGGTCAAAGATATGAAAATTTTAAGTTTTAAACATTTTTAGGCGGACGAGCTTTAAAAAATGGGCACAGAGTAGATTTATTCTCTTAATACTTATATACTGGAAGGAATTTAAATGATTTAATATAAGCAACAGGTCGGGACGGGAATAGCGTTTGCATTAAAATGTAAAATTTAAGCAACAATAAAAATAGCCTTAATAGAAGCTTCCAATTAGTGACACAATTTTTATAATGGGAACGGTAGTATGTAATGTAGTTTCCGGAGTTTATAACCTAAAAAAAAGTTAACTCGTCATAATAATAGCAAATTGTCTTAATATTTACCTTAAACAATAGATGGCGCTACAATATTCGTTTTTAGATTATGCTAAATAAGATATTAAATTGTAATTGTAATGTCTAAATTAGGCATCATGTAGAATTATTGGTTCTGATCTATGTATTGGTGATGTGGTATCAAGGTTCCGCCAGAATGGTATGGCTGGCTACATTACAAGTCGGATCATCTCCCTTGTGAGGATCCGGCCAAGTTCGCCCTGAACTACTGCAGTTGGTGTCACTGTTGGCTACTACCTCCGGAGGAAAACATGAGTGGAACCGACCGAGCTTACTACCCGTACACCACCACACGACCTAAGATTCACATTTGGGACGGTACAGTATTACAATAATTAAATTTGATAGAAAATTTAAAGGTAACATTAAAGTCTACTACTAGTGACAATAATATTAGCTGTCGTTTTAGTTAAGTTTTGTTATTATTGACGTTTTTTTTTCCAAAGAGATTGTACAAATATTGTAATTTAGTAGACGTAAAGATCATGAAGTATGGGTGAATAGACATATAAATAAAGGATTTAACTCATCAATGGTAAGGAAAAAAAATACTAAAGCTCGTGTCATAGCTGTCAATATAAATAAATAAAGGAAATCAGAAGGAATCAGTGAAACAGAGGAGAAAAAGGCACTGAACTGTTTTTAATTTTTCGTTTTTGTATTTTTTTAAAACATCTCAAGAAACTTGTTAGAAATTTTGTAAAGATTATGCTAATGCTTAAGTAAGCATAGAAGGGGGTTAAGAGGTTTGCTTGTTTACATGCTCGTAAGTGGGGTGGAGGGTTGATTAAAATTTTGCTTTTGTAATTTAAACGGTTCTTCATTGTCGTACTGATTTTCAAGTATCTCTTTCGCTTTTGGATGGTATACACTGGATTAATCCGAAACGCGTTAAACTAAAATAGAGTCACTGTGACTGGTGTGCCACCACGGTTTATGACCATGTTCATGAGGGTTGCATGGCATTCGGATACATATACATATGACATCGTTTGGTCACTTTAATGGAGTCTCCATTTGGTTTACTGAGTCAGAGGATAAAGTGTCTTTGCTATTTATTCAATTCTGAATGTAATCCGATATGGAGTTTTAGCTTGCTATGTATAGTTTTATCACATCTCTTTGGAGAAAATTCTATATTTTATTTTCACTATTTTTTAAATACAAACAACGTAAAGTACAAATCAGAAAGTTTCATATATTATTTAAGGAAAAATATTCATTTATTAAAAATAAGATATAAAATAATCAGTTATAAATTATTGAAAAATACTAAATAAAAAAATTATACCACTGTTTACGCCGTAACCGGATAGATGGCGTTGTCTCATTTGT
Source organism: Antheraea assamensis (assembly GCA_035772565.1). NCBI lineage: Eukaryota > Metazoa > Arthropoda > Insecta > Lepidoptera > Saturniidae > Antheraea > Antheraea assamensis. Next base: position 1,411,889 of record JAQQSE010000010.1, on the reverse strand, counting down.
TGTGTGTTTTAATGAATGGTATGTTGATATTTTACTATTTTGGTGCCGTTCAATTTATGAACTTGATATTTCAGTGTTAAAAAATTCGTACTCTTAAATTATTATTGTAATTAATGTTACAGTGAATATAACCGGCAGCTCACATTCTGCTCGTTGCTAGAATTTAAAATACTCGTATGCACACACACTGATACAGAATAGACAGAGGGAGGGTAAGAAAGACAAATAAAGGAGAGAGAAGGAAGAACATGAAGGTTTTTCCTTGCGTAACGATTTCTACCATTCAACCTCTACCGCAAGTCGCGTTAACGAATTGTGTTCTAAAATGCTACTCGTATTATGTCGTGTAGAAAGGTGTATTTCTAGGTGTACCATGTTAATGATGTATGTGTCGTAATATGACGTCATAAGTGTCTATACGATTTAGATCCATTTTTTGCCTGTTTGATATTTACAGTTCTGCAAAGTTATAAAATGCGCTACGCTGTGTAAGAATGTTCCCAGAAACATTTTTTTTTTTCATCATCGTTATCATCATCATCATCATCTTACCATTTTCCCAAAGTAGGTTCGGTATAACATTTTTCCTTCTAGCACTCTCCCCTATCAGTGGTGATCTCAGTATTCACATAATTTTTCACACAATCCATCCACACCTTTATCTGTCTTCCTCTACTCCTATATACGTCCACTTTTATACTCTAAGCTTTTCTAGTTATATAACTTTCATTTCTTCTCTCATAATATGCCCGTACCATGCTAACCTATTAATCTTCAACTTCTCTGTCACTAGTGCTATTTTCAAACTGCCTCTGATATATATATATATATATATATATCTATTTAATTCCTTTTTTTTTGTTGTGTGTTATATAAAATTTGAGATATCTTCTGAAATACTCATTGTAATGATCCCAACTAATGTTATACTTTGCTTTAAGTTTTCACATCTTAAATATTCAATCGATTAACATGAAATTTTCTATACACGTTGTGAGAGGTTAAAATACGACGTAGGGTATCTGTCTGAGTGTGCTGCGTGTGAGGATCAACGCTGCATTCTGGCTGCAGCGGTAGGTCAGGATCCCACGCTGCCGAGCGTGGTAAAACTCTGTTTGGAATGTAGTAGCTCCTTTCTACGAGGAAGTCGTCTTACAGAAGGAGGCGGTAGAGAGGGCCCGCGAGGTGGAACCTAACGGAGGGCTGGTGGATGGAGGGGCGCTTTCCTTTTTTTTAATACTTTATAGGTTAGCGTTTGACCACAATCTCATCTGATGTTAAATGATGATGTGGTCTAAAATGGTAGTCACACTAAACCTAGAGGGGACTAGCTTTCAAATGAAGTTGCTCACCTCCTTTCACCGTTTTTGTCGCATCCGGGAAGGTGTTTTGAGGGCCCATTTTCCCATTGTCCGACGTCCGTCCGGCGAACGGTGGAGACGGCCGGTTTGTACCTGGTGACTAGGCCGGGGCTGGCTTGGTGGCACCGTTTTGACGCCGGGCCAACCGCTAGGGTGGCACAATGAGTGCTTAAGATATCTCTTGCCACCTCAACAAAAACGACGGATGTATACCGTAGGGTTTTAGTCGGTAAGAGTTCGACACTGCCCACACTCTTCCTGATAGAAAAGAGCGACATGATAAGAATATAGTTGGTCAAGCGTCGATTGTATTGGTAGAATGTTGACATGAAAACCAGATTGAGTTAAACGCTATATATGACTGGCTGATCACGAAATTGAACCTATAGGAGTGTTACAGACCTGGGAAGTTGATTCTCCAGTGGGACTTTGTGATGTGTTAGTGGGATTCGTGGGAGCACACATAGCGAATGATACGTGGCATATTTACCTAATGAACCCCCGCCTGGTAATTTAACCAGTGTACAGAAGAATAAACTTCAGGTATTCCTCAAGGAAGCAATAACTCTTGTATAAATGACATCGGCGATGCGCCCAACATAACCTGAGAAAAGTTGTAGGTGACGGTGAAACACCTACAGTATGCCTATAATAGTAATTCTGGAATCAGGAGGAACACTACAAAAATAAGTTTTATCAAAATAATTACCGTTTAAGGTAAATTCGTTCAAACGTGTCTACAAATTTATATTATCTAATAAAAATGAATAGCCGAATGTGTGTAAGTGCATCACTTAAGAAAGGTCGCACCTGTTTGACTAATTCTTTTGGTAGTCGGTGAAACTGTAGAGGTCTTGCCAGATCAACAGTGTAGACAGTTCGAAAAAAAAAACGAATTCTTTTTTTTCTTTTGTGTTATAATTTTCATGGCAACTTGTGTATAAAAATACATGAAAAATTGTAAGAAAAAGTGAAAAATTTGGGTTACAAATATCCATATAAAACGTGAACGAATGAGTAGGCAGAATATTAGTAGAAATATTAATGGAATTGACGCATTGACGGTCAGTTCTGCAGTTGCCATTTCATTTCATTACGTGGTCGTAATGTAAAGGGCCACGTTCTCTTCGTTTGTACACACGCGTGCGAAACCGGGGCGGATAGCTAGCTAGATAGCTAGTAATTATATATAATAGTATAAACATTATAAAAATAGCTATGAGTTTTAGATGTGTTAAATAAAAAACTAAAAAAAATAAATATTGTACCTAGTAATAGTAAAAATGAATATGTGCAAGAATATACCCATAAATGTGTATAAATACATAAATAATAAGTTAATTTAAGTGTAGTTAAGTTCCTTGCGTATTATATATAACTTGTAGTTCAGTTTTGATACTTGTAATTTAGAAATTAAATTTTGACCTCTTTCGGTATAATTTTAATATTTTATTTAATTAATAGTATATATTTAATAGTAAATATTGTCAACCCTAGATAAGGTCTCTGTTTTTTGTCAGTTTTACTTATTCCCTAATAAAAAAAAAATCTATGATAGAAACAGATGCAATGTTCGTGATATTTTTTGTAAGCAAATATTGTTGTTATTAACGCAATTCTAATGTTTTGCCTTTCATTTTCAGGAAATTCCATCTGTAGTCGACATTCCTAGGTGCTCCTTTGCCACGAGTTTTAAACGCCTATATAGTCGTTTTAATCTGTCACAGAATTAAACATTTTATGAACTTAAGCATTTATAGTTTTTTTTTATAATGCCTCTTTATTATATAATTAGAATATTATTAAAATACAATATTAAGGTACATACTTTTTCTAATTTTTAAAAGCAATACAGATGGTTATGGAATGTAATTTTCCTACGTGAGATTCGAACTCGGAACACTCGGTGTGCTGGCAACGGCCAGATGACGTTTTTCATTGCTATCCACGCAACCATAATAAGTTTGTCTGTTCGTCCATTAAAGTTTATGTAACGTAACAGAATTCCGTAACAAAAGCTCTAAGCCACGGACAGATCACTAGAGCGTGTCACGTGGACGACAATCGGACGTGTCATTCATTTTTTACCGAATTAATACAAATCTTGTTGTTAAATTAATCAAATCTACACTAATAAATTTGCAGTTCTGTCTATACAAGCTTATATTATGTCCAATTTTGTCCTACTCTATAGGTAAGTCATCACGAATAGAACATTTAAAAATGTATCTCTCACTCTCTTTGGATTTAACATGTAAAATTGCTTGACCGATTTTAATGTATTTAGTTATACCTAAGGGAAGAAGTTTATGTGATTCCTAAATTAGTATGTTATATATATATTATCCATAATACTTTTAGAAAACAAAATACATAGTTAAAATAGAATTACAGTTTTAACATTATTACTACGAAGTACGAATTAAATACCTATATAAGGTAACAAGCTGATACCCGCCCGCTTCGGTGCGCATTAAGCCAATTTAAAAAATAAAAAGATAACGAATAGTCAATCAAATCCAAAGAATTAATACTAGAACCGTCAATGAAAAATTCTCCATTACATGGTCATAGTTCTATGCCGATATATATATAACGTACATCAGACATTAAGATATACGTTTGTGAACTTGGTTACACTACTCAAAGTTATTAATCCATTTTGCTGCTTCTGAAATATTTTGAGGGCTTAATTGCATATCACTGGCAGTTATTCTTCTATCTTTATTGTATTTTTTTTTGTTGGTTCTTATATAAATATTATTGGGAGCTAATTATTTATTATGGTTCTCGTAATGCTGAAACTGTTTACGGGATCAATTGCGAGATATTTTTAAAACACTAATAGCATCATGTGAAGATTGAATTAATTAATGATGTACCTACTAATATTAAAATACAGTTACATAATTACCGCTTTACTGAGAATATAGGTGAAATCGTACTCTACGAACTTAAATAGTCGTCAGGTGGTTATTAACGTTATCGAATACGCGATATCGTACAATGTTGCCGACATTGGAATGTAAAAAGTTAATATCGGAGCGTTATTGCCGACGAATGTTTATAGTACGAGAGATATAAGTAACCCCTGCGAAATAATTGACTGATTATTTCAAGCTTTCGGACTCGTGTAAGTGTTTTTTTTTTCTTTTGTGTTCATAGAATAAAAGTAGTACCAGATTCGGCACATCGGCCGTTCATGATCCGTGCGCGGCGGTAACCGAGCCGAAAAAGTTAGCGGGAGTGAAATATAATGGTAAACAGATTCTTTTTTAAATGTGAGCGGTACGGCAGGGCGTTGCTGGGGGGCGTCGCCCGTACCGCCTCCGCAGGACCTGCTGCCGCAACCGGAGGCACACAGTTGACTGACAGCCGCGGCGTCGCGCGCTCGTCTGTTATGCTCCGCGAGTGAGTGCTACAGTGTGGAGTGGGGCAGAGGCCCAAACATTCGAAAATAGATAACGGAAAAATTGAACCCCAGATGGGCGTTTACGAAGAGAGGGGAGCGATGCACTGGGTAAGGAAGTTCATTTTTTTTTAAATATATATTCATTTTTTTTTATTTATATTAGTGTGTACATCGCGAAAATTATTAATTTATAATGATGAAAAAAAAAATCGAATAATTATTCTTTTATCCGAAGTTGTTTGTAGAATTTTTTTTAAATGTATATTTACTAAGACGTTTTTATATACAAAATCATTTTTATACAATTGCCTATATTTGTAAGATAAAATAGACATAAATATATATATATTCATGTACTAAAATATAAAAAAAATATTGTAAAATAAACTGGTTACATAAACACGGATAATTACAAAAATCTTAATTAAAATGATATTGTAATCAACATTATGTTAACATCTGAGAAGCTCATTTTAAAAATAAATCTGTAAATTTCATAATTTATTTTAACCATTTAAACAATTCATATAATAGGTATAAAAAGTTTTAGTAACTCGCATCGCGGCGCGCTTTAAATACGAAAGGTAATTTTTATACAAAAACTAAAAAAAAAAAACCAATTCTGTTGGAATTATTTTTACTACGTTTAATTATTAATAGCTATTAAGAAGTGTCTTTTCTGTTTCATAGAACGTATATTAAATCCCCTTATCGATTTTGAGACTCGGGGAAAATTGAATATTCCTTTTATAAGTAGACGTTGTTTTTACAGGCGACAAGGGTCTCACGTATATTGCCGTTCAATTAGGCACAAAGACAAAAATAAAACCAATTTAGTTATGTAACGATTGAAAAAAAAAATGCCACCGACGGATTTGTATTTTTCACTTCATTAAAAAAAATTCGTGACTTGTGAACGTTGTATATAATCACGCTTCTACTAATGAGGATAAGTAATTATAACGAATTTAGAAATATTATAAAACTTTAGGTATCTGCTTTCGTTGGCGTATGTGTGGTGGAATGAACGAAACTGTTCATATAGTAAGCTCTGTTTCTGTGACGTAGGTATATCACGGTTCGTACGTATCCCATAATCGTAATCCCGTATCGTAATCCCGTACGATTGTAGTGGAGCTGGTTTGATTTCAGTGATGTGGGAAGTGGACGGATAGTGACTGATATAGTAGGGTCATTTTTACATTGTAGCACGATAAATTGAGAACAATTTATGTAATGATGAGCACAGAACAATCTAGAGAGAAATAAAGAGATAGATTTGCAATAATTAATCGGTAATTGTTGTGGTCATGAGAGTCACTGGGACATCGTTTGGTTGTTACAATTCAATCGGGTACAGGTAGGATTTGGTCACCGTAGTGGTGGTCTTATTTTTTTGTAAAAAAAATGAATCTCAAATTGATTGGTATCGACGGGTGCCACTTTGGCGATAGTTTCATACGTCGACTGTTATTTTGATCATTGCCATATTACCTACTATATGTATTTATACTGGCTGCCTGCCCCGACTTCGCACGGATACACTGGTGAAGAGAATGAGGCACGGCACGTATAACGTAACAAAATGGCAACTGAATAAATTTTTGAAGATTTCCGTGCTGTCTCAGTTACGCACTCATTTGTGTATAAATATCTTACCTTATGTTTTTTTCGATATGATTTTTCGATTTGTTATTTTATACAAAGCTTGTAGGTGGTAGAGCTACGCTGAAGCTATTACTGGTTTCAGCATGAATGGGTCGGCTCGCCCGACGCGCGGGGTAGTACCACCCGACACACAGAAACCCGACGTGAAGTAACAGTGGTTGCACTGTTGCGTTTCGTTCGGTCAGTGAGAGCGCCGGAGGCCCACACATATTAAAAGGCCGGCAACGCACTTGCGACTCCCCAGGTGATGCTAGTGTCTATGGACGGCGGTGATCACTTACCATCAGGTGACCCACCTGTTCGTTAGCCCCATATAATCTAAAAAAAAAAAAAAAACTTGTACTGACAATTACATAACGAGAAACTAATTAGCCAGTTAGATACAGCCGTTCTAAAGTGATGCGTTTACGGGCATTCCGCAATTGCTTTAGCTTTATTTAGATTCGGCTGTTATTCAGATAGATACGTCTTCTTTTTCCTACTTTAGCAAATAATTGAAACTATTAAATGCAAACAATAATTATTACAGAGTGTCTTGTGATGATTTCCAACAAAACGGTTTTCCCCTTGTGAGAATTTTACAGGAGGTTTGTGATAAATCCGTATTCATTTTCAATGTTATTCTCAAGATACTTGTGCACAGTAACCAAGCTATACCGAGATAGATAGATTGCCACTAATAGTAGGTATTCAATATAAAAAGAGCATACAATTTCTCAATTTCTAAAACAATGATAAATTATATATACCTATAATATCATACATGACAGACTAAAGGCACCTATCGCCAATACTCCAATATGTACTAAATCAAATAGAAGTAAAAAAAAACTCGGTCAAGTGTGAAGTGCGCAACCACTCTATGCACGAGGGTTCCGTTACGCAAAACATTTTATTATGATTATGTTACGCGATTACAAAAAAAGTAATAAAAATAGTGATATAATAAATGACGTGTCTTTTATATTCAGCTACATCTTATTATTTGTGGTTTTATTTTATAATATTCACTATATAAGTTTGGCGCTTCTGTGTAGTATTGTTCTACGGTAGAGTTAAAACAAAGGGACCGTTGGTAAAAAATTGTTCTTTTAGCCTCCTATAGACAAGAGATTTAGCGTTTGTGGATACATATATATTGGAAATATAACCTTTAAAAATAGTGAAGTGAAGGGAATAGTAGTCGTTGTTATAACTCTAACCATTCGAAAGTAATATTATTAATTTTAATGATTGTTTGTTACGCTTTAACTGCTTAACTACTCAACTGATGATGATGAAATTTTGCATACCTGTTCTCAGTGGTAAAGAAAGGGATATAAGGTACCTAACCTTTTTTTTTTTTAAAGTATCTATCCCGAGGTATAGGCATGTTAAATCAACATGAATGTGAACTAAACCGCGGGCAAAAGTCAAGTTTTATTAAACTTGATTACATTCCACAATATATAGATATGAAGCACACTTTACTACATAGATACGTCGTCTTAAAATAATCTATCCACCGTACTCTGGCGGTATTATTACATTCACTAGTGTACGAACGAAAAAGTGTAATAAATAATTCATTCATAAGTTAGCTACAATATCGTTTAGTTCGTATACTATGCGTTGTGAACGACTAAAGTGGCTGCCGTCGAATAAACTTCAATACGGTACTGATAACACCCGAAAAATCCTATTATAACCGAGTACAGGATAACTTAATTCGATTGTTGATTTTCCTCCAACTCAGCCGGCTGTTAAAACCGGCCCAGTAATAACGTGTGTTGTAACGAGACATTAGTCGTAATCGCTCAATGTTGCCCTCGAAATGGGCATTTCAGTTTACAGCGACGACTGTGTCAGTTCTCTAAATGTTATAAACAAAATCTTACAACGAGTCAATGCATACTATAATTTACATTATGATACATACTATTCATTTATTTCGATTTAAATACCATTTATTATGTTTACGTAAATCTTTAAGCTGTGTTGAAACATTCAGTACTACAGATTTTGGTCTATGTAGGGCATTATCTTAAAAATATATTGTATGTACAGAGGAAAAAAAATAGTCGTTACACCGCTTGCTCCACTTCTCCGCGGCAGGAAAACGGACACCGTTGATCGCGTAGTACTTATAAAAATTCTGATTTCTTGAAATTTTAACAACTTTCTATGAAATGAAGTTATCGTCCTAATTCTTTTTTTAGATAAGTACCCCTAAGTATCTAAGAAATAAACTTAACAAAAAAATATATCCAGTAGTTTTTGGGCGATACGCGCACAACGCCGGAACCCTATAATTTTATTTATATAAGATATTTACCAGCCATCAGAGATGGTGTATCACGAGAATCTTCGGTTATACTCTCTATAAATATATAACTGTGTATATAAAATGTTCATAGTAGTGCGTTCGGACGGAAAGGTCAATGCTACCTATACCTTCCTCAAAGCAGCAGTGCCCGTATTACTGTTTCCCTCCTTAACTGGTACACGGGTAGTTTAAATTCCGTCTGCGTTCATAGTAATCGCAACTTATTATTGCTTGACTTCGATGTAAGCCTACGATTCTATATCAAGTCGGTTGTAGATTCATCAATGACCAATTAACGTCAGATGGACTACGCAGCTGTCTGCTACTTCATTGCTATATACCGCAGATATGTATGGTTGGGATGATCAACTACTCACAACTGTAAACCCTTTTTTTTCTATTCTGAAGTCTATGAAAGTCATGCAAGAGTAGAACTTTCGTGTGAATATAGTTTTATAGAAAACAAGAGTAATGTTGGGAATATTTCTTTTATCTGGAATGTTCTTAAAGGGTGGTATATATAAATGTATTAGTTTATTTTTTGTGGTAGACATTTTGAAATGAATGGCGCTGTTCCTCAGCGCCGCGCCGCGCCGTGTCCTCTAGCAATTATTTCAGTAATTCATACATAATTATTCTCAGTATGAGAATATTTTGTGCATGCTATTTATCTGTCAAGCCCTACGTGACACTTGATCAGAACTGTAGGAGTTGCTTTAAAAAAATATAAAGCTAAGAAGGACTCTAAATTTAGAAGGATTTTTTAAATTTTAACTCTATAATTTATAAATAAAACCTTATGAAAAGAGTATTATCTAATTCTTTGATATTACAATAATATATCTTAGAATTTATACTAAAAGTGCATTCATGGGTTGGTTTTCTTAGTTATTTGATAATTTTCATAAAAAAGAATTAGGGCGACGGCCCTTGAAATTAAGATTTGGATTTGTAATTGCTAACATTTGCTACGCCTTTGCACAGAGAGAAATGCTTTATGGATAGTCGACCGACGCTGGTAAAGGATCGAGAAAGATAGAAGGATCGTGGAGTTTCAACTCAGCCGTAGTACTTTAATGATCCATAAACACTTCTGTAAAAAATTTCGACAGAGTTGTTACCCGACGGTGGATTTGATGTTCGCATAACTTTGTCGAGAGCCGAAATTAAATTAAGCTAAATTGACTTTATAATTTAGCTGAGTGTAAAGTTTTTCATTTACTAGTGATAGAGTAGCCTTTTTTTTGCGAATTAAGCATTGTTTTCATGACGTCACGCCTTTAAATGTAACGTAAAGAGACAAGTACACAGGCCGGTATGACAGCGGTCTCCTCGTTGTTATTGAATTCTAGTGTGCTTACTATCAGACACAATGTCGTTATTTTGACATGCTATTATAAAAAAGTATATTTAAAACATATTAATAAAAAATGTCTTTAAAATTCTGTAATAGATATGCCTAGCCTGCAGTAAATCTTGAGAGAATTAAATACCTTTCTATCCATTGCGTAGTCTTTCATTATATGCACGTCTTTAAAGATTAATAACTCAGATGAATTATTATGTATTTTTACTTCATCTACTGTACATTTCATTAAAGGGTCATTTATATAAAATAGGAGTCCCGTATTTAAGAATAAATAAACATTGTAATTATAACGTGGAAATTATTTGTATTTCATTTAGTCTTCCTTCATCGTGCCATCGGAAATAAGCATAGACAAAGAAAGTCATATTTACTGTTGCTTAGGAGTATTATGTGGTTAATATATACGCAAAGAAAGTGGGAGCCATGGATAAATCTAATGTCAAGATTCCTACATATAACCTGCTGAAACATTTTGGCCTATCGACAACCATTGTAAATTGTACTGAACCGAGATGTCACCGGATCGGTTTTCGCTCATAAGTGACTTCCGTATGATGACCACAGTCGTCTGTCTGGCTGTTTTAATTATATATGTATATATATATATTGGTATGATACCTCGGTTGTTTGTTGCATAACACAAGTTACATTTTGTTGGGAGCTAAATTGCCGTGTATGAATTTGTGTCCTCTTGGACAGTTATCAAAGTGATTTGAATAGGGTCTTACCAGATTTCTCAAAGCAGGGAGTAGACTGTAGGCAGTAGAAATGAGAGTTGATGCACAAAGTTAGGGGTTTCTTAAACATGCATTTGTACCAAGTACTACTTCGCGCTCTTCATCTTGGAACACTATAATTCCGTCATTAGTATGGTGCATCCTTCGAATGTTAAAAACTTTGTCTCTCTTTTGTGTATATCTCAAGGGGTTCTGGCATAATTTCCTATTCGCAGGGGTATATATGACGTACAAGTTGACAACTTATTTATTTGAATCCAGTTGGTAGCTTTATATGAAAGTCATTCTCTTGTCTAGCCTCAAAAACTTTTCCTACACCATTTATATCTATATACATATAATAAAACTGTAACGAAGCCAAATCTATACATTAAATATTTTTTTGAAAATTATAATTGGGGTAAACTTAGTTATCGATATAGAAGCCAAAATTATTGTATTTAGAATTTTTGTCTGTTTGTCCCTGTGTACGCGTATCACTCTGAAAGTACTGAACCAATTTTGACGTAACTTGGCACAGAGATAATTAATATTACGAAGTATCATATGAAATACTTTTTGTCTAGTAAAATGCAAGGGGTTCTCCAGGATAACGGATAAAAGTAAAACATTAGTAGTTATGTAATTTGACGAACTTTAATGAAATTTTTTCTTTGTGCTATAGCAGACAAATTAGCTAAACATTTAAGCTATATTTCATCTCTCTTTAAGAAGCTTAAGCGAATAACCATATAATACCCAAAAAAAAAAACCATCACTAGGTTCCGAACCGATATCTCTGGCCTGTATAAACAACGTTACAATTAGCTACACCAACTTCTCGATCGTTGCAAAATTATCAATCAGTTGAATTAGAAGCAAAAAAACTAAAAAGTGGGCTAAATCTTATTGATATATGTGATTGTCTTTTTGTCATGAAGCAGTTTCGGTTCATCGAGTTTCGAACTACAACCATTGTAAAGAAAGCTCACTTCAACAATACCATGTCGACAAAGTTGAAAAATAAGTATACCATTATACGAAACTCTCGCTAATATGTTGTTACATTTACCGTATAAAAATGTTTCCTTATGTATCACGTATTTAAAAGCTATTTATTTATAAACTTTAAATAATATTAAATATTGAGATGCACATTTCTTTTGGCATACAACTTCTCATCTTCATATTGTATGTTCTGACATATAGTAACAAAATAATCTCTATGAAGCACGGCGCGGCGGCTGCCAAAGTGAATGAACTTATGTTTGCTTTCAAAAATGTAACTAGAGATGGCGTTACTAGGCAAAGCGTGATTTTTGAATGAAAGCGATAAGATTTATTCTGAAAACGTAAACTTAGACAATAATGACACTGCATTTTGGATATATTTCAATTGTAGTCCGGTAAAGCTGTAGAGAGCTGTTAGGCCAATAGAGTAGTCAGTTTGAAAAAAAAATCTCAATTAGTGTTCTGTTATTTATTACATTAGATATTTGATAAAATTAGTGCTGTTGAGTCTTGGGATCGTTGGATTCAGGATTGTGCATCTAAGATTGAAATAATTGGTTTAAGTGTTTTGGTGTAACATTTTTTATGTTTTAATTTCAAATTATTAATTATTCCGAGACTTTCAAGTTTCATTATTTATATTCTAATAAAATTACACACTACAAAATTTCTTTGAATTAGTTATATCCAATAAACAGTGTTCTCGATGGATTTTCGATTCGGTCTGTTGAATGAAATTTAGGATTTCGCAATATAACAACTGGACTATTGTTGTTAACATTTCTGGAAAATGTCGATTAATGTCTATAACTATTTTCTTTTGTTATTATTTCGACTGATTGTGTTACGAACAAGTTTTTTTCTTTCAATTTTACTGATAACTTTGGCATTCGGACAGTATTGCATTGATATTTGGTTTTGCGTAATGGTCTGGTATAAATGGACGAGTATTTGAGATGATATTAGGGTACAGTAAAACGGTTCGGTGAGACTTGCTGCCGTATGCGACTATTAGAACAAATTACTGGCATTGAAAAGTCGATAGGAAACGGCTCATTTATTAGTTAAAATTCATAGTTTCGAGGACCTGAATGCCGATCATATAAAAATAAGCAAGTATCTGAAGCACGGCTAACTGTTGTTTTGAGTACCACGCCGTATCCCGAGAGTCAGATTACAAATATACACTTACATTCAGATGGTTTTATTAATCACTGCTTTTTGCATTAAGTTCAACGCGGACGAAGTTGCGGGCACTGCTAGTTATGCTATAAAGTAGATAAGAAGAACCTTACATAGGGTGTTAAGTGATAATTCGGTTCAATGTAGTAACACACTAAGCCTTGAGGATGACTAGGTTTTATGTATAGCTGCCACAATGCTGCTTGACAACGGATTTTCGATTAGGGAGTGTTCAGCAGACGGGCTAGCATTAGAACAATTGTTGTAAACAAGCTACGCTTCATGACGTTACTGCATTACCACCTTGGCAGTTAGCCTGCGAGCCTTCTCACTTCGAAGGTATGTACAAAAGCGACATACATTTATAAAATCTATGATGGGACTTTGAAAGATTTGGCTGAAGCAGCGAATAATAGCAAATATGTTAAGCTTATAGGTATGTTTTATAGGATTTAGTGTTTGAACACAGTCTCACCTGACGTTAAGTGACGATGTGGCCTAAGGTGGTAAACACGCAATGCCTATAGAGGTGCTGGCTCTCAATTGCATCTGCAGGAACACACGTAAAGGTGCTTGGCGATACAGTTTCTGCTTTAGGGTGGCAGTTGTTTAAAAGGGTTGAGAAAAAACCCCACCACTATGCTGTGATGTTAACATAATGTTTTCCGTCACCGAAGGCTCTGGCTTATTAGCCAGGATTCGGGTCTAACCCGTTTGATGCGGTATCCGTAGACACTGAGTCAACATCGTATAAAAGTCATTTATGTCCCAGTACCCTGCACCATGATTTTATAGTGATATCATGATAATCCCGCTGACCTTCTATTATCACGGTCCCCATCAGTGTTATGTTGGTTATTACTCTATGTAACAAATACAGAAATATAATTAATATGAAATCTTAACAATAAATGACATTGTCAAGTTTTAATAGATTTGTGTTGAAGGTTGCTTTATATTATCTATCTGATTTGCTTTGTAAGCTTTTATTGTTATATTGTGATACTAATTGATTCCCGCCTACTTCATTGGGCATTAAAAAAAATGGCAAAGGGTCAATCGAATTCAAACTAGCCTAAAGCTATCTTCGAAAAAACCATCTCGAATGGGCTCGAAATTTCGACGTAAGTATGACCCCATTCGAGGTGGATTTTTTCGAAGATTGCTTTAGGCTACTTTGAATTCGATTGACCCTTTGCCATTTTTTTAATGCCCAACATTCAGTACTTTTGACGTTATTGAATCTCAAAGTAACTATATTTTTGTTATATACCTATAGATAGATAAACTGATTCATTGTAGCAGAATATTTATTTAAATCTTGTTATATATGTTTAATGCTATAAGGAATGTTTGTTAGTAAATATTCGCATAGGCGTATCGCATTTCGGAATCCACTGATTTGTATGTAGCAACTAAGCAAGGTGGTATGGACTTTTGTTATACTTTACAGTCTTTATCGTTTCAACACAATCTCATCTGATGTTAAATGATGATCTGGTCTAAGATGGTAAACATGACAAATCTAGATGGGATTGGCTCCCAAGTGAAGCTATTGGAACAGACTAACGGGTACTTGGCGACAGATTTTGGTTAGCCAGGCGGGCATAGAAACGGCCCTACCACCATGCTATGGTTTCATCACGATGTATACCTTCATCGGAAGCTCCGACACGGTCGCAAAGATTTGAACCTACGTCGAACGACGCGGTGGCCAAACACGCTATAATCTGAGCTATTACGTGTTGGGACACGAGTCGTAGTTACTTTTTCAGTTTGTTGCATGTTACATCCAGACAATGTATCTATATATTCAGCTGTGGAGAGGTTTGCAGGCCGGCATGACACAGGTGGTTGCCGAAGAATCATTGGTCTTTTACTGTACTTACAATTGACTATAGTACTGTCAAATTGATGTACAAAAAAAAAAAAGTTGCCAGGAAAAAATAACAGATAGTGAAGAAATCCATCAAGCGTGAATCCGGCTCGTACTAAAAATCTACTATTGATAGGAAGAAAACACATTGGTAAACACAAGCTGTATTATTATTACATAGGACAAATAAATATACGTCAATTTTCGTTAGAAGCAATCTATTTAGATATATATCTTAGATGGACATGAAAATTTAGATACAAATCGGTGAAAAATGTTATAAAATATACGACACATTGTGTAATACCTACTATAGAAAAAATATAATTAATTTAAAGATAATATCTATAATGGAGTGTAAATCTATAAATATCAGATCGGAATAATTATATTTACGGTGTGTACGCGCCGTCGCGTCCTGAGTTAGAACATGCCGACTTCGTGTAGATATATATTAAGTTATTATATTACAAGTTCAATAACTTGTTTATAACATTATACTGATGATGTGTTTCAATAGAGAAGGCTCATAAATATCGGTCAAAATATGTCAGTCAACGCTTGGCGATACAATATATAATAATCACTACATAGTATAAAACAAAGTCGCTTTCTCTGTCCCTATATCCCTATGTATGCTTAAATCTTTAAAACTACGCAACGGATTTTGATGCGGTTTTTTTTAATAGATAGTGTGATTGAAGAGGAAGGTTTATATGTATAATAACATAAATGAAATAGTGGAGAAATACTGTTATTTTTGAGGTTACTCCAAATTTAACGCGTGCGGGTGACGGGCAGTAATGAATAAATCAAAACTACTGGATCGATTTTAATAATTTTTTCAGTGAATGACATAGGCTTTATATTTTATACCCGTGCGAAGCCGGAGCGGGCCGCTAGTATGTATATAATTCCAGTTAAGTGAGATTCAGAATATCGAATTTGTTTCTACATTCATTGTGACATTTGTCTCTGTTAAAGCCCTAACTTAATTTTAGGTCTCTGATATATGTCATTAAAGGTTTGTTCTAAATGTAATATTAACAAGGCAATTCGGTGTTATTACTTTCTCTACGAAATTATAAGTACCTTTACTTTTCGTCTATCTCGGTTCGTAGTTTTTATTCTCTAACTAGTTATGAACGAGAACTTGACTTAAAAGAAAATCACTCCCAGTATTTTAAGAGAACTCTGTGCCGACCGCTAAAATTTCTACAACCATGATATGATTATGCCACGATATTGACCTTCGCCGAAAGCTCCAGCTAATTATTGGGATTTGAACCTAAGTCGATAGATTCTGTGTCCGAACACGTTCACAATTTAACCGTTATCGCTTCAATATTATATTTTAAATTGTATAAAACGAAAAAGAATACCATCAACGAATTTTATTCGTACGTCAAAATTATGAATATTCAAAAAGGAAGTGACAAATAATAAAATGAAATAAGAGTGATATCAGGCTAACTTAATATTTTATACTATTTTAATACGAATTGAGGAGTTTGAAAAAAAAAATCACTTGGAAAATTGCCTAAATCAATGTCGTCGTAAGAGGCATATATTAATTAGCATAAAAATGTAAATATCGGTTTATAAAAAAAAACATAATTCTTGTATGCATTTTATTAGGTATTAGCGATATTTAGATTTTTTTCTATTAATTTATTGATCTACAATAATAGTTATATCGGCACACACTACAAAAATATTCGTACCTAATTCTATGATTATAGAGTTCAATTTTTAAGTAAATATAGCTCACTTTAATTTAGTAATTCCTCTAAATTTTGTTACCATTAACTAAAATGTTAAGACGCGTTATCAATATAGATACATATTATAAAATAAAGTCCTCCGCCGCCTATGTCTGTCTGTGTATTTGGATGTTCGCGATAAACTCAAAAACTACTGGACGGATTGTAATGCGGTTTTCACCAATAGATAGAGTAATTCACGGGGAAGGTTTTTAGGTATATAATTTGTTAAGGTTTTTTTTTGTAAATTGGTCGAAATTGTTGAAAGAATCGGAAAAAGTCAAGTCGCCTTAAGCGCTACATGCACGTAAGTATACTTTTTTTATTATCAAGGCAGGACAACGTCCGCCGGGCCTGCTAGTATATACAAAACAATGTATGTGTGTACTTATGTACACGCTTTAGAAGTTATACTTCTTTGGCGTAACAAGATAAAAATCTTTTCAAAAATTTTATTTTTCGCCCTAATTCTACTACGTTTGTAGAAAAAACGACACTAACAATAGAAAAAAAGGTATTTAATATATACATACTTTTTTAGAATAAAATGTTGACTATAGCTAACTTCAGGGTGTCAGTTTTTCGTGACGGTGTGTGTTTAGTTACATTTTCGACTTGATTAGGTTTCATAAACATCACCTATATTTATGTAAAAATCACTTTTATATTTATTCGACGTTGAGCTACAGAGATAGCTCGTTTCATTTTGTTAGCATTAAATCTTTACGAAAATATAATGAAATATTTATTTTTTAAGGTTCTAACTCGTGACAAATCGTCGGCTTTATAACTGTGAAGCAAAACAGGGTACATATATATTTTCTTTATAGAAAAAAAAAACAAAGCTAGATTGTGTTGAATCTGTCACATTGACATTAATGACTGTCGAATTATTATTTTTTAGACAAGGCGATTTGTACATTTGCCAGTTATTATTATTTCTCATTAAGATTATTTGTTATACACTAGTCAAATTACAGCGTGATAAAATGCATCCAAACATGTGGGAAAAACTTTTATTTTTTGCCAGTGTCTTGCAAGTGTTTTGTATATGGAAAAGATATCGTTGCCAATATGTACTTTTAAATATACACTGTTGGCGCTACGAGAACGGTATCACCCGGAATAAGAGCTGTAACGTTACGATTATATTTTCGATTCTCAATTCGACTGAGCGTGATAATAAAATACTAAAAACAAACACAAAATGTGTGAAAGCTGTTACTATGACATCACTGATTGTCGAGATTTTTGTTTTTTTTTTTACACAAGGCGCAATATGCTCCATTGTCAGTGTTGCCAGTGTTTTTATTAAGTAGTCCGGTGAATCTGTAGAGACCAAAGTGCCAATAGGGTATATCAATTCGAAATAAAAAAAAAAGTTACTAATGTAATGTAATGTAGGTGGTAGAACTACGCTGAAGCTATTACTGGTTTCAGCATGAATGGGTCGGCTCGCCCGGGGTAGTACCACCCTCTCACAGAAAGCCGACGTGAAGTAACAGTGGTTGCACTGTTGCGTTTCGTTCGATCAGTGAGAGCGCCGGAGGCCCACATATATTTAAAGGCCGGCAACGCACTTGCGACTCCTCTGGTGTTGTTAGTGTCTATGGACGGCGGTGATCACTTACCATCAGGTGACCCACCTGTTCGTTTGCCCCCTATAATAAAAAAAAAAAGAAAAGTTAGTAATGTTAAAAAAATGAATGCACTATTATTTGGTAATCCATGACATGTTAAAAATAAGCAGCCTACATCCACGTGCGTCTCATATACGAGTGCAGTAGTATAACATACTATCAATCTTCGATCTTACGCCTATTACATCCACACAATTAAGAATACTCGATGTGGGTTACTCGTTCAACGTAGTTGGGAGTTCAACGAACGAACGCCTGATAGTTTCGTGAAATAGACCGGCGAACCATTTATTCAGTATATATATTTAATTGGGTTATTTTACAAATATCACTTTGGAATCGTGCAATAATTGAAATAAAGGCTTTTTACTCTTATCTCAAATTGCACTGTTTATTGTTTATCCGTCTTTAGAAAAGATTTCTTGAGTTTTGCGTAAGCTAAAAGTATAGCAATTGCTGGCATAGAGTATAAAAGAAGTTTTACTTTTATTCTGTAGTAAGCTTTACGTTTTAATATACCAGAGTTCCCTATTCGCCTTACTGACCTAAGGATACTTCACTGGCTTTTCTCGTTAGTCGACGTTTTGTAGGTCAGCAAGCCTATTATTGGGTGCATTACATTTTATTGCACTAGTTACTAACCCCGACTTCGCACGGGTATACCTAACAAAGAAAATGAGACCAAGTCTTTCCTTTACAGTAAGACCACATAATGAAATAGAACGGCAACTGAACTACTAAACGTTAATATGTCAATTCTGTCAATATTTTTGGAGATCTGTCTCACTGTCTTCTGTCTCACTCACTCATTTACATCTTGTATGCAGCCTTTTCACTTTTCCGTACGAATTTTCAAACATTTCCTTTCATACAAACCATGTGTTGACAGTTACAAACATAAGAAAAAAGAATTAGCAAAATAGGTGCCATCGTTATGAAGCGATGCACCTACATACAATCTGCAATTGATTTTATTTGTATTGATAGAAAGATAAATCATTTTGCAGTATAAAACAATTACTATTAATTTCTACAATTTTCTAGAATAAAATTGATAACCTGTTTTTAAAACATTTGTTTTTGTTTTTTTTTTCAACAACACTGCCTATGTCAGTTGTAAATATATGATTCTTTCTTACTATATTATGCTAAAAGTTGAAAAAAACCTGAAAATTCGCTGGAAATCAAACTTTGTCCTCGAATAACTCAGGAAGAAATCAATCTATCAAAAAATGATAATAATCCTTTATTGTAGAGCGTTAAATTTACTATAAAAATCTGTCCTTATCCTAACCCTTATCATAAGTTGACTTGACACAGAGGTACAAAAATTCCAAAGTAAACAAAAAAAATCCTATGTTATTTAAACGGGAAATAGGAAACCTCAAAATCTTCAAATCAAGAGCTCAAATTTTGACGAGGTCTTTGTGCCGAAATCCTCTGAAAGAATTTGCTGACCATTTGAAGAAAAGAAAAAAGTCGGTTTTTTTTAAACACCCTTATATATATAAATATACATACAAGTGTTAATCATTCTTCTATACATAACATACTGTTTGCTTCAAACCGTCTTCATAGGAAAACAACATCCAGAATCCACAAGGACTTAAATAGTTCAGTTGCGTGTGCAATAGTGAAGAAATCCACGGCTACAAACAGTTACGAATACATTTTATTTATTCATGTAGTCTGTATTACTACAGGTAAATATTTCAAAATGAATACAGCTCATATTTTTATCTCGTTCTAGTTCATAATTTCATTAAAGGAAACTACTAGAAAGGAGACTACAAGTGCGCATCGGGTGAGTGCCTTAAGCGCTCCCCTCAGTAGTCCGGTGAAACTGTAGCGGCCTTGCTAGGCTAACAGTGTAGGTCAGTTCGAATATAAAAAAAATTAATAAAAAAAGAGTACAAGTGACAAAGAGTAGAGTGAATGAGACGAAAGATGACGAATGAAGCGATGTTGGCTGAATTGGTAGTGTGTTCGTACATAGCGTCGAAGGACGTAGGTTCGAATCGAAGCAACTAAGTCGGAGCTTTCGGTGAAGGAAAACTTTGTGATGAAACCATAGCATGGTGGTAGGGCGTGGTCTAAGTCCGTCTGGCAAGCTACCACCCTCAAGTTGAAAATCTGTCAGCAAGCACCTGTTGGTGTGTTCCGACAGCTGCACTTGAGAGCCAGTCTCCCTCTAGTTTAAACGTGACTTACTATCTTTGACCACATCATCATTTCATATCAGATGAGATTGTGGTCAAAACGTTTACCTATAAAATACATAAAAAAGGTAAGTATGTCAGGAGGAATATAATATAAAGTAACAGCACCAGTGAGGAAACATGGGTGGAGATGGCATGACAAAAGATGAAAGTTATTTTATAAGGAAATTGATAATAATATGGGTGTAGAGAAAGATGAAGAAGGACATGAGTATAAAATATGTGAATACTAACTTGATAGCCGATAGAGGAGAGTGGAAATGAAAAATATGTTATGTTGACCCAACTTACTGCGGTGAGGGTAAGAAGGTGACGATGTTGTGAATAATATCTTATGCACATAAATTTCAAACTCCCAGTAAATTATGTTTATCTATTATATTCGAATAGAAAGGTCGTAGGGTTCAATTTAGTGTCGCGGGTTATTAGATCTAGGATACGCTATCTGTCGTCTAGTTATGGAACTAGGCCGATCAATGTCTACGAACCTAACCTACGTTATCCTAACTAATGTTATTATTTTGAATGTGACTTTGTTTCTTTGTCACACATACACGATTAAAATGTTCAAAGGGTTACCGTCATATTTCGCATACAAGTCTTCAGGGGCACAGAAAAGAACATAGGGTATCTTACATTCAGAAAAAGTACTGTTCTTGAGGGGCAGGTTAATCTAAACGTATACAAAGGAAACTGCAAGCGAGAACTATATAAATATATATTTTAAATGGATGGGAGCTATTAAAGCGCTATGTAATATCTGATAACAAATCATACTGACTTTAGCCATTTATTAATTTGTCTAAAAGTTGAACACTTTTGATTTTCTGTAGAAAAAACGTGTCATAACTAGATTGAAAGCGGGTAATGATGTCTGTCTGGGCCTCTAAAAAAGTGTAGCGATACTTGACTTAGATTCTTCCTGGGGCTCCTTCCTGAAAATAACATTCAAAACGTCACCCGCACTATATTTATTTACACTACTCGCACACCATCTATTGTACGTTAATGATACTATATCAATAGCCTTCTAAAGTTTGCAATGAATACGATATTTGAACGGGATAAACAATGTGTGAGTGTAAAGAACACCGATATACAGAAATTGATTTAAATAATATTGTATGATTAATAACCGTCCGTATTTTTGGACATGCCAATTACAATATTAATGTAATAAGAACCATAGTGAAATAATTTTCGTAATCCGATTAGCAGTTCCATAGATCACTTCCTATAGCTTGTGTAAACAATCATGAGAGTCATGTGAACTCAGGTCACTTACACGTGATTTAATTCAAACAGGGCTACAACCCCGTCTAAAATCAGTCAGGGAGTAAACACGCTGTTACAGAGGTGACCGCTCTGCATTGGCGCTTTGTTTACGTGTTACCGCTAAATCAATACATACATACACAATCAATTGGAGCGCTATTGTTTGTCCTGGTTAATCTCCGAAACTGTATAACAGATTTTGTTGAGAGCTTATCTGAGAAATTAAATACGTGGTGGTAGGGTTTTTTCTAAATACGCCTGGCTAGCTACTACCCTCAAGTTGAAAATCTGTCGCCAAGCACCTGTTGGTGTGTTCCGGCACCTGCATTTGAGAGCCAGTTACCCTCTAGGTTTAGCGTGATTACCATTTTAGACCACCACAAAAAAAAAAACATTTTTACAATAATGTAATTGCGGAAGCGAAATAGTTCTTCTTCTTCTTTATTTTTTGGCTCCGTCACGGTTTATGCACTAGCCAGCGTCAAGTAACAAGATTTTGCCAAGTAAGTGTCTTGTGATAATTATAATGTTCTAACAAGATGGTGGTTTCCTTGTTAGAACTTTACATGGGGTTTTGGTGGCATCTCAGAGTGCATGCTCGGTGGTATTATTTCCCATCCACTTCACTTGTGCATAATAACCGAACTATAACGAAATAGTTGAATGATTAATTGGTATTCTTTTTTTTTCAGCAACAAAGCGAGCGGTACATATCGTCGGCATACGAAGGCGGGGTTGACTTGTCCCCGGTGGCGCCGACGACATCGCCCGGGTCTCCCCGCGACTGCACGTCGTGCAGAAAACGAGAGCCTCCGGATGAACAGCCCCAACCGCCGGTCGACGACGCGTGTGCCGGCTGCGGAGCCCGTATCACGGATAGATACTATCTCCTCGCATTGGAACGTAAATGGCATACACCGTGCTTGCGCTGCTGCGAGTGCAAGATGCCCTTAGACTCCGAACAGAGGTGTTACGCCCGCGACAGCAATATATTCTGCAAGAATGATTATTTCAGGTCAGTCTATATCTATATTACAAATGGCTGAATTATGCTTTTCTTTTCTTGTGTGGGGTCAGTTTTAACATGCTATATAATCGCGTCGATTGAAGACCTACGACTTTTGAACCTAAGCCTGAGCCTTTAAAGTTGAATATCGGTCGCCAAGCGCCTGTAGGTAGGGGTACATTACTACAACTAATGTAATTAGTTACTATTGATATAAAGCCGTTATTGTCATGTATTTTATTTGTAACTTATGAGTGGAATTCCTTTGAAGCTTAACATTTAAGCGTCGTAGGCATTGTTAAGTAACCATCAGATGGGATTGTGACTATAAAAAAACAAAAGAAAGCTAGGTTATCACTCGACTTATTTAAAGGTGAAAAGATGCTTACTTCTCCTGTTAAAATATTCTGTTTATCTTGTACTATTTTTTATAATTTAAGCGTTTACAGTCTTTATTATATAATTTAAGCGTTTACAGTCTTCATTATATAATTTAAGCGTTTACAGTCTTCATTATATAATTTAAGCGTTTGCAATCTTCATTATATAATTTAAGCGTTTACAGTCTTCATTATATTTCACGACGTTTTAGCCCACTGTTTACCTATTATGGTTACATTTTTATGAGTATTATCATATAGACAAGCGTAATCTAGTTTACCTAAATAGAATCGGAAGTATATGACTGTTATACGATAAAGATTTCAACCTATAATAGGCAACTATAGTATTGTAAATATAATAATAACGTTTTTCTTATCTTTTTGGACTACTTGAAATGTTATGAACATGATTGTAATTTTATATATTTATAGATATATATTAGTTATGAGTTTTGTTAGAATTATTGTTTATACAGTATGAATAATTTATACTGTAAATTATTTATTATTTAATTACTTCATGAGAATAGCTTTATTGGTTTTAGATTCAGTATCGTGTTATGATTTATTTGAAATTAGCTGTCCCCGCGACTCCGCTAGCGTTATGTTCGAAAAAGCGGTCACTGTAACTTAAATACAAGTCGACTTTTTTACTAATGTCAATTTTTAACAATTGAGTACTACATTATGTTTAATACTTTTTAACTATTTCAGTAATATATTGTAACAGAATGAGTTCAGTGAAAAAATAAAACTATATATTGAAAAGTATATAAAAGTTATCCTAGATTACATTATGCTTGGCACTGAAAAAAAAAAGTGTTCAGAAACAAATATCAAACCGTGTTAACAATCGCTTTGTTCTCGTGAAGTAGGTACGTTACTAGAAAGACACTAGAATTTAGTCTTCAAATATAGTATCATTACAGGCACTTATCATTGACATTTTCAAGACCACATCAGATAATATTTACTAAAAGCTAAGTATAAGAAAAATTAACCTCACCAAACAACATATCATAAAGTACTGACTCGCACAATGATGACGTCATGTAACGGTTTAGAAATTTTATAAAAGTAATTTCAGTTTAGGGTTACCAGTTGCTAAATATCACATTGGTTTAATTATCCGACGGTTGCGATAAACATATATATTTTAATTTATACTTTAAGCTAGACTAAAAATTAAGGTGGACATTACTTTCCACTTTTGTTAGGATTTACCTGGCCACTGTCACTTCTTACTTCAACAGAAACCATTTGTGAAATAACAAAAAGCAATATTTGGTCGGCGGTTGAACCCGACGTCGGTGAATGGTTGAATCTGGCGTCGATTACGCTTTTTGATTACTATCTGTACAATATTAAATAATAAACAAAAACATACATATATGTGCTTATGATCACACGGAAGAAGTGAAAACTCCTTTGAAAAAAAAAGTACAACAAAAACTAACGACACGCGGTGTTTTCAAGCGGTCACCCATGTGATCGGACGAGAACCGGTGTTTTTAACACACTACACGACACAGTGTTTACATTCACCATTTTTCGTCACACAAAAAGGTTACGGATCACAATTTCAAAGCCCTCTCCAAAAAAAGTTTCATTGCAAAAAAATAAATGTATAACTAATTTGTAATATGTTGCAGAATGACATGTAACGACTGAAATCGATTACACGGGTATCGCTCCGTTACGGAGAATCGATGTTGACTCTACCGATGCGAGTGGGAGATTCTAGTAGCAAGTAGATTAAATGCTTTCTTGCACAGAAAGTTAAATCATCCTGAACTTAAATGGAATTATGTATATGATTTACTAACGCCCGGAGTAAATAAAGTGTCTCCCTTAATTACAGTCACTTAGCCCGTTAGTTCCAATAATGTTTTTACCGACAATTATTTCCTTAATACAAGGAATTGAGGAAACATGTAAAAAAAAACTTAACACTGATAACGTAACTAATTCGTATTGTGAACAAATAGCAAAAACATACTCTTTGACCATATAATTTAACTATTATTTGTTTACGAAGAATGCGAAAATTTTAATTTAAAATAATTTTATATTCCGTTGAATTCTCTTAAGTCTGACAACCCTACGCCGGTGTCACGGTAGCCTTCGGCCCGAAAGCGTCACCCATGTGCCGGGTATTATCTGATGTACGCTTTACGTCCCACCCCGGTCGCAACTCAGACAAAATTATTAACCTGAAACACGTACGCATCACCGCGGGACGCCGAGCTTAAGCATTGTCTAGTTTATGAAAGGCAGCGGAAGCGGTTTTATAAGTTGTAGCGAGTTTTTCACTGCTGCTCTCTTTCTAATGATTATTTATATAAAAATATTACATTACTCTTTTCAGTTTTGGTACTTGAACGCGACGATTGTTTTTTTTTTCGAACTGACTACACTGTTAGCTTGGCAAGGCCTCTACAGTTTCACCGGACTACAAAGGGGAGCACTTAAGGTACTCACCCGATTAGTCAACTGTGTCTTAATGGCCACTACAGCCGGTATATATCCAATGAATTGTGCGCTGGATTGGTTAGATTGGATTGGCACTGCGATAATAATTCTAGAAATAAATTAGCCTTAGACAATTCACTGTTTGCAGAAAAATAAAAATACTTCCAAAATTACGTTTTGTAACAATTTAGTAGTAAATGTACTATCCAATTGGACTTGTCAAAGTCACGTTGTCCGCACAGTATAATCAGTTCTCTGATTCACGCTGGACTACTCCATGGGATATACATAATTTGAATATAACTAGTTGATCGCGTTCTGTATTTCAAAATCTCATAGCTTAGACCACAGTGCATAATATTAGCTGAGTTTATTTTTTATGTTACCCATCTATTAAATTTTTATCACGGCAATGACGTCAATAAGTCATGCTGCAGAACGGAGATGTAGGAAAAAAAAAACAATACGTTGTTAATTTTATTATTGTTATAATATATAACATAAATATAATTACAGTGCAGGTCGTTTTGTTTTTCTGTTATTCGCTGTGAATGATTTTTTCTTCACTCTTAGATATTTTTTTTTCTTTTTATATATTATAGGGGGCAAACGAACAGGTGGGTCACCTGATGGTATGTGATCACCACCGTCCATAGACGCTAGCAACACCAGGGGAGGCGCAAGTGCGTTGCCGGCCTTTTAAATATGTGGGCCTCCGGCGCTCTCACTGACCGAACGAAACGCAACAGTGCAAGCACTGTTACTTCACGTCGGTTTTCTGTGAGAGGGTGGTACTACCCCGGGCGAGCCGACCCAAGAGAATGAAGTAGTTAATGTGTTCATAACTTTTATATCTGATCTAAATTAAACATTTAATCGAAAAGTTCAAAAGTATGAACTATGGTAAATTATTCACTATCCAGAGACGAACTAAACCTACTGTCTAAAATTAAATATATATTAAGAATATATTAACTATACTAAGAATAGATTCTGTATACAGTTAGTTACATTTATTATTCCCAATGACGTCGACTTCCAAATTTTATTCCGATTCATCTCCCTCCGCGGTTGTTCTATCTATGTGCAGCAATATTCTCTGAACGCAATATATTGGCAGTGTGGATAAAAAAAAATCGAAAATTTTCAAATTATTTTACCTCTATCTTACTTCTGTAATTTGTTGGTAAGTTCTTATCGTTTCTAAAATATTTTCTATTTATATACTTATAATCGTACGCGCTAATTATAAAACAAATCCTATAAGTTGAATTTATAACCGATAATAATACGAGATAATATGCCTTACCTTTTAGTGAAATAATTTATAGAATTTAATTAGTTGTTCTTAATCTAATTTCCAGCTTAATTTTTGAATTATATTGTATATACTATATAATTTTTAAACAATACAAGTTATTATTGTTCGTTACAAAAATAAATAAATAAATAATAATATATAACGAAGTGTTGTATGGAGTCAAAACGGCCTTCGTCTCAGCATAAGACTGTAGGCTTGCAAGTGCAAGAACAAATGGACGAAATTACACAATTTCAAATTACAATAGCTATTCATATAGGTATATGTATGTTATAATACATAACTCAGTAATGCCTATATTCAATACATAATTTATAAAGTTACGTACAACTTTCAAAAGACTGGGAGTTTTAACTTTAAATAACATATTGATAAAACTAATTTGTTACATTTATTAATTTAATAAGTCTAATGCGACGCTTGTTATGTTAATAAATAGTTTTTCAATTGTGATTTAAAACTAAAACGATAACCTTGTGTAAGTTTACGTATATATATATACATAGTTTGGATAAAAAAAATATGTCGTAAGTCGTGTGTCCGAGCCGGTCAACTTTAATTTCCAATGACAAGGTTTACTGATCTTGTTCAATCGAATTAGCCGGCGTCGAACCGACTCGATATGTGATTTGACGCGTTCATTCGACAATTTATATTTCGATATTGATTCAGAATTGAGAAATAAAATGATTGTATTAAATTCAAACGTTAGCAGGTGCCGCGCCGATGACGCTTGTTCGAAAAACAACTGTATTGTAATGTATTATATAAATGGGTATTTTTTTCGCCGAGTTGGTACTTAATTATAAATTAAGAAAAACAAGCTTTATTACTATATTTTGTGTCATCAGAACACGAGGTGTTTGATTTAAAAGCGAACGAGTTGCATCGCTGAAAGGAAACGGTGTGTTGGCGAGTTTTTTGGTTAAAATGGTTGTTCTTAAGATTTGCATATCGCAAAGAGGATTTAGTGAAGTCAAGGAAAACATCATCGCAGTCATCTATCTAGGCATTTTGTAATATTAGCTGAAACCCAAAAGATCTATAGGTGTAATCCGGTAGCTGAGCTTGAGAACCGGTACTCTTTTAAGCTCAGCTTAGACCGTGGCGTCGCTTAACATTAAGTCGGATTGTGGTGGAAGACTACAGTACATACAAAACGATATTAAAAATTACTTATACCTCTTAAGTGTTACATTATTGTATATAACATAAATAATACTTACTATCGAGCAGGAAAAAACACACACACAACAAAAACTACATATTATAAACTAGCAGGCCAGGTTGTCCTGCCTTGATAATAAAAAAATATATACTTATGTGCATCAAATGCTCAAGGTAACTAATGTATTTAATTTGAAAAATGATTAATACTGTATCCGTTTAAATAGAGCTCCAACTACCTCATTTTGTGTGACCATTTTTTAGAAGATAGATGAATTATTATAGTAAGCTATCCTTAATAGATAGGTATATGCCATCGCAGACTTTTTTGTAAATCTAAAAAAGAGGAATAGGAATAAGAAAATATGCACTATTTTGTTATATCACAAAAGAATTAGCCAGCGTTTTCGATGAATGCACTCACTTGACTTTTTTCGATTCTCTTAACAATTACCATGATATTTCAACCAATATACAAAACAAACTTGACAAATTATATACCTAAACATTTCCCGTGAATTACTCTATATATTGGTAATAACCGCATTACAATCCGTTCAATAGTTTTCGAGTTTATCGCGAACATACAGACAGACAGATCCGGCGGACGACTCCGTTATATAATATGTAGTGATTATTATTATTATAAATGAATAAAATACAACGGTACCATAAACAAATATAAAATTATCCTTAAGATATTTAATCTCAAAGATGAATAAACACCTAACAAAATATATTTGACACAGTAAATAATAATACTAACGTATTATCGCCAGATTACAGCCAGAGTTTGGTTTATGTTGTCCGAACGGCGATATTATCTGTGCGTCCTTTACATTACAAATATTATTATCAGCTCTCAAGCCGGTTGAAATACAAGAAACAATAAACGTTACTCGTTAAATTATCTTATACTGTTATAAATCAAATAAAACCCTCGGCTACGAGACACTTGTTATATTGCTAATAAATGTCGTAATTTTAACCTATACGCGTATATCAGAGTGGGGGTTTATTGCGCCCGGTGCTTGATGTCGTCGGGTATTTTTGTTGACTAGTTCTTTGCTATCCCTTAATGTTTCTATGTTTTTTTTTTTATAATATATACTTTTAATAGTCATGTACAAACTGCTTCAATACACGTGGCTGTTAGTTTTAAATTCGCGATTGGGGAAAAAATTCGCACAGTACCACAATAGACGACTCGAAGCGTTAACAGGGCCGATATAGTGACGCAAGACTTCTATATAATGCGTGGTTCTATCAATCTCCAACTGTTTCAAACATTACAGTTTTCTGAATTATCAGCTGCTTTTAAAATGATTTTAAAAATGTATGTTATTGTAGTATCTGTCTACTTTTAAATAGCCCATTAAATTTACAGATACCGGGTGCTAGACAATCCATTTAGCTATAAATGTTCTGTGGTACAAACAGTAAACGACTGTATCAAAAACACAGTTAAGTTTTCGATAATATTATTTGCTTACGCCACTCACTAATCTATACATATAAATAAAATTAAAATGACTGTTGTTTTGTCCCCAGCAATTTCCGAAACGACTGTACCGATTTTGACGAGACTTTTAGTAGTAAATGTACGACACTTCAGAGTACCTACTTATTATCTTGGCTACGCTTTTCTATAGGAGCTAAGCAGATTTAATAGGAGTTTTTTATGAAGGTTATAGGGGTTGTATGGGTGTTATGAACAAATAATAATTAAAAATATTGATTACAATTAACATACTTAATCAATCAATCAAAAATACTTTATTCAATTTAGGCCCTAAGAAGGCGCTTATGAACGTCAAAACTACCACCGGTTCGGAATACATCGCAGTCAACGTGAAGAACCGGCAAGAAACTCGATCGGGTTTCTCTTTTTAACATATACTTATATATTTAAAATAGACAGTTCCCGCGAAATATAATTATTATATTGTCACAATCACGGCGTATTGAACCGGTGTAATATAATTTATTAGAATAAGGGCGTAACAAAATCTTGAATCTAAATCTGCGTCGAGATTAGATCGTTTGAAATGGGTAAAAAAAAAAATTAATTAAAAAATTATGACTTCTACCGTAAATAAATAGTAGATTAGCTGTAATTGAATATTCAACAGTTTTTTTTTTGTACCTCTATGAATCTGCTAAGTGATGAGCGACAGCAAAAGAAATTACACTTAAGCGTATATGCCATTTCATACATATGTTTCGCGAACGTTCACAATAATTGAATTGGTGGTAAGTTGTACAGTCTGTAGGCCAAGACACCTGCGCCCACGTATAACAAACCGAAGTGTACCGTTAACTTGTTAACAGTACAGTAAACTGAACTCGATAACCGACTTAGAATAATTTCATAATATAATGTGAAATTATATTTTCGTTAAATGTGGGAACGGATCGTGAACGGAACGGCTATTGTTATTTTCATGAGACATCGTCCTCTTACATTCCAGTTGACGTAGGTAACCATAATAACTACATGCGTCATTCTAATAATATTAAAATAAATAAAAATATACATATTGAAATAATTAATTCACGTTTGAATAAGTATCTCTCACACGGCCCTTTGAATGCAAATTCGAGGACACTCAACACCTGATAGACACTAAAAAATAAACCATATGATATTCTTTATAGGAATGTGGAATAGAGAAACCTATTAAAAACATGAATTATTATTAGTATATAAACATAAAAACATGAAAAAGTGAGTGTGTGCTTATGAACATACGATAGAAGTGAAAAGTTCATACAGATTGATTGATGGATATATGTCAATGTATAATAGTAATATTTTAATAGGCACAATATATACACTGAAATACTACTCTGATTGTATACGAAACGTACATAATATTATGTAATAATAAAACCGTAATTATGGGAACGGTGCACTCATTGTCAGAGGGTAAATCAGCTTGAAGCCGAATAGAGCCGAGTAAACCCGATTCGGCGTCAACAATCCAAGTGTGACGATTCACTTTCAAGTTTTCACTTTAAAAATAAGTAAATGTACAGAACCCGATGACCTTCGTGTCACTTACATATATTTGTGTAAAATATGGTCAAAAATTAATACAAAATGTTTATTTACTGTTTTGTATAACAAAAAAACAGACCAAAGAGATCGTTCCTCATACTACAGTTATGAAACAGACATATTTCTGAACGCACCTATAAATATTTGACAAACGAGTGACAACTTTTTATTTCTAAAATGACAAAAGACATCAAATGTTTCATAGCTAGGAACATTTTGTATTTGAAAATTAAATTGTCTGTTTTAGTATTTTTTCTTTTACTTATTATTTATGTTTCTTACCGTTTAAACTTTCTCTGCACTTCCACAAATATTTCAAGATCAAAATTACCCAAATCCGTCCAGCGATTCTCGAGTTTTAGCAGAGACAAACGAACAGCAATTCATTTTTTGAAGTTATACTTCTTTTGGTGCGTTAAGGAAAAATGATGAGAGTAAATTTTTACGATGCGCGCGCACACCGTCACGAAAAATCGACACCCTGAAGTTAGCTATAGTCAACATTTTATTCAAAAAAATTATGTATTTATCAAATACCTTTTTTCTATTGTTATTGTCGTTTTATCTACAAACGTAGAATAAGGCGACAGATAAAATTTTTGAAAAGATTTTTATCTTGTTACACCAAAGAAGTATAACTTCTAACACGTCTACATAAGTACACACTACTTTTTTTTATATAAAGATTATTAAGCATCCAAGCAAATAAATATATCATACAGTGTAAACAGACGCCCGTGCTCTATAACCGCAGATTCATAATATAAAAATTAAATGTATCCTAAAAATATGAACCTATTGTTATTAATATTATTTATGTGATTATTTTTCCTTGAGTACCACTTTCATTTACATTTTTTATCGCTTTAATTTAGGCCTTAAATTGCGTGAAACGGTTTGACTAAATTCTTGTATAAAATTATATTTATATATATATATTTTTTATGTAACATTTTGAATAATAAAATATTATTATTCGTAAAAACAAAAATTAAGCATTCGGGCACAGAGCCCACAATCGGCCATTATGTTTTGTTCTCACAAAAATCGGTACTGGGCTGTCGTCACGTCGGCTCAACACAGGTCTACGACTGGGCTATGAAGCTTGTCATTTTTTTTATTGTTTCGTATATGTATTTAGATTTTATTTAAATAATGGAAATTGTTATTCAATGTGTTCCTAATAAATGTTTTGATATTATTGTATTTATCTTACGTTTTTTTTTTAATATATTATAGGGGGCAAAGGAATAGGTGGGTCACCTGATGGTAAGCGATCATCGCCGTCCATAGACACTAGCAACACCAGGGGAGTCGCAAGTGCATTGCCGGCCTTTTAAATATGTGGGCCTCCGGCGCTTTCACTGACCGAACGAAATGCAACAGTGCAAGCACTGTTACTTCACGTTGGTTTTCTGTGAGAGGGTGGTACTACCCCGGGCGAGCCGACCCATTCATGCTGAAATCAGTAATAGCTTCAGCGTAGCTCTACCACCTACGTAAAGTAACCACATCGGTTATTGCCGCAATCTGGTTTCTAGCCTGCCATAATACCACTAACTAGCTAATAGATACAAGCATTTTTGATTTGGCGTATCCCTTGGGAACAGTACTTTTTATCTTAACGAAATGTCCTAAGTCAGTGTATACATAATATATGGCAATGTTGGTATATGTCTCAAGCAGCCTCTAGTGCGCTCTGAAGATGCAACATGTACACGTTTATTCAAAAACATATTCATACTAATAATTTAAATGCAGAAGTGAGTTTGTCCAGTACAGCTTCGCCTTACCGAGTCCGTCTAGTTTTACACAGGTTCTAAGGTACGATAGAGTCGATGTAAATTTAAAATTCAGTTACCAGAACATACTATAAATAAATAGTACTAGTTTCACATGTCACGGTCCTTTCTTCTTCGTTTAAGTTCCAACTTCTCAGGTTAAGGCACTTCCGTAGACGCTGCGTTCGTTGGTACTACCGTTGAGTCTATGATATGGATTGTAGATTATTATGGTGACAAATTACATGTATATATAAGAGCACTCCTCGTTGCGTAGTACTCCCAGTCAAAAGGCTGTAGGGACAAAGTCCTCTTCGCGTGGAAATGTACCGGCCTAATCTGGTGATTAGGTGGTCGTCAGCCTGCAACGTATTTGCATTTTTAAACGCCGATAACTTTTCATAGTCTTATAGTTTTCTGGTTTTTAGTGGATATTTATAATAAAAATATTTCTCAGGTTCAGGATTCCTCATGATGTTTTTTTTGTAAATTAATCGCTACTACCGATATTCCACTGTTCAAACCACTCGACCATTACGATTCACAAACAAAATAAATAGAGTTGTCTAAAAGTCATAAAAACCCTGTAAATGATGTAGACAACCATCAAATGGCAATTGGACGAAATCATCACAAAACTGTGCACAAAACATAGCTTGACTAATGTCAGGAAATCATTCAGAAATCCTACATAACAACATTTCGAAAATATTTCATATGAAACGTTACAAAAATTTATTTACTAAAAGATTTTATTAAATTCTCGTAATTCATTACACGAACATACGCGCGACCCTTCTAAAACACACGAGACTTGTAATTTCATAAATGAATAATGTATTTGTATAAAAATACTGTTTTTATATAAAAAAGAATTAATTTTACACATTTTTTTAATTATACATTTTTATTTAAGTTCGATTATTGGTTACCGAGAAATGGATAAACGAACGCCGGGCACCTGCGATATAGGCATAGTATAGTGCAGCTGTCATATACTAATTTGACAAAACCGTCCCGTGTAAATAAACATTGGGCTCTATGTGGGCAAAGATCGTAAATTCCTAATGAACTCAGTAGCAAAGTTGGCGAAGATCGTTTAATTTTTTCTTTTTTATAAAGGAACTAACTGGTTGCCCGTTGCATCTTTCCCGTGAAGATGGTGCTTTTATTTCCTGAGAATTACATATTTAATCTGAATCAATAGAGGGCACTTTTTCAATGTTTTGTTTATACATTTGTTATTGTTACATCACTTCTACAATATATTTAAAGTTTAAGTTGCGCCTGTTACATTATATTCCAACAAAAAAAATCCTGAAAAGTTCTCTGTCTGATCGGCTATTATAGAGTGGATCAATTTGTGAACGATGGTGATGTCTGGAATTGATTACTCTCTGTGCATCTACAAATAACGATTGTAACGTGTAACGTATTTTAAATATACATCTCTATATATGTTTAAAAGTTAAACCCGATCGAGTACGTTGTCGGTTTATCTCGATCACTGGGTTGTTTTCTGAATCGGTGGGAGTTTTGACGTTCATACGCGCCTTCTTAGGCCCTAATTGGATTAAGGATCTCTTTGATTTTGATTTTGATCGTAACTGGGGCCTCAATATCGGTTGCACGGTTTCGGAGGTTAACCCGAGCATAGGATTAACTATCATTACATATTACAAAACAAAGTCGTCCGCTGCGTCTGTCTGTCTGTCTGGATGTTCGCGATAAACTCAAAAACTACGGAACGGATTGCAATACGGAGTTCGCCAATAGATAGAGGAATAATTCACGGGGAAGATTTATGTATATAAATTGTCAAGTTTTTTTTTTGTTGTAAATTGGTTGAAATATAATGATAATTGTTGAAAGAATCGGAAAAAGTCAAGCCGTCTCAAGCGTTTCATGCACATAAGTATATTTTTTTTTATTATCAGGGCAGGATAACGTCCGCCGGACCTGTTAGTTGTGTTTATAAAATTGTATGGATTCAATGTTATATTATTTTATAGTAAGCAATTCTTTGATTACATAATAAGATAGCATTATTCAATTATTTGTAAGCAAACATAATGTATTCAAGTATAATATAGTAAATTATGAGAACGGCCAAAAATTTCTTTCCTATATATATATAAAAAAAAATTATTAGCTCATAAATGTTAAGCGATAATCATAAAATAGAAACAACTGAAATAAAGCCGTAAATTCAAAATGCAAATGAACCCTTCACCTAGAGAACTCGGTTAAATTGAATAAGCCAAATGAACTTACGGTCAAGGGCCTCATTTACTGTATGTACAATAGACGTAGATCTATTATAACGAAATATATGGTGTATATAAAAAAAAAAAAAACTTTATAACTATTTATAAATTCATATTTAGGAAAACATTACACTCGTAGTAGTAAATTTTAAATTTATTTCAGTTATAATTACTTGATTTACATTTACTTGTTTGTTATAAAAAAAATACCGTTACTCTATTATAATATTATATAGAAAAAAAAAAAAAACACGACTGTATAAAACATTACAAACGGCAGCGACTTTCGATACACCGTTCGTTAGTTTAATTTTTTTTTTGTATATTTGAACATTTAGATTACGTGGAATGCTCGACTTGAAGAGTTATCCAGATAAATTTATTCATCGAATGGCTTTGTTTAATATATATAGTATTTCACATTACGCTTCTCGTGTTGATATACGCTATTATTATAGCAGATGTGATAAAATGCTATCGATAGAGTGATAGGATAGTTGTGTTAACGTAATTGTAGTTATGAGCTTCGAGGTCACTTACGTGAGAATACTTATTTCCCACGTTACTTTCTCGATCGTGCTTCGGCTGTAACTGAGTAAGTTTAGTACAATGAATGATTCCGTCCGAATTTTCGGTGGGAGCTACGAACGCGAACTGAAATGAATAAAAACTCACAATATTTTACTGTATAGAGTAGTTATAAAAAACGCCTAACCTTAACCGATTCTTTGCTTCGCGTTATAAACGACATGCGTTAAAAAAGAAAGGAACGCAATGTCACTTGTATGGATTGCATTCTTTTTATTCTGATTTAGTATTTTAGTGTTGATATATATTATTCACCGACATAACCGAGTGTCCCTAGTGTTTGAATTCTACATATTTAATTCAAACATACAAGACAATATATCTGTATATATTATATGTATAGAATATTTGATTACAACTACTTCCAATCGGTTTATTGTATTGGAAAAGTGTACAATAAGTGTAGTGTTCCACTACTGGATCAAAAGCCTCTTCCCAGCGAAAAAGTATGTGCATAATCAAACCTCTGTCACCCCCCCTCACCCCCCCCCCCCCACACAACACATTATCGGTTTCAAAGTCCGAGAAATACACACAGTTCTATTTCGTTCCCACGTACAATAATAACAAGAATATTTCTCAGGCTCAAGTTTCCCCATGAAGCTCTCCTTCACTGTCAGTTAGTAATTGAACGCGGTTTCAATGAATTCGCTGTTACATACCTGGGTTCGAATCCGCGGACAATCGTATCGACATTCCCCCGGTCAAACTACTCGGTTACCACGAATTACGTATAAGATTGTGTAAATCTTCTTATGTAGGTAATTCCAGAGAGCGTGTGTTCGTAATTCTTTACTTAAACGGCTTGATCGATTTTGATATTTATATGCACTTTGGGGTCATGCAGATGGATTTCAACTATAGTTGGACCCGATGAATGGCAATGTTGTCGAGATTTAGATTTTTTAACTTTCTTAATGTTTTTTTTTTATATATTCAATGGATAATTCATATGGACTAAACGTATAATCCCAAATATTCAGCCTCCCGGTTCCTTTAAATATATGTTAATATATTTTTTTTTATAATTAACAAAAACATTCATAAATTATTGAGGTCTGTCGCTGGACAAGTTCTGACTAACGGGTCCACCTGTGCATTATAATTTTCATCAACTACAATTATAAGATAGGAGTATAATTGCTTGTCACCGTCATGGGGTCGTCAGTGGCGATTGTAATCTTTATATATTTTCATATCACGTGTTATATCACATAACATAATATATTACATTATTACGAGCATGTTTACTGCGTACTGATAGGGACACGATAAGCGTATTATTTCTTTAGAGGTCTCTTTTCTATTTATCATTGTTTCAGATTTCTTTATCAATAATCGAAGAGCGACTAATACTTGCCTGAAATAAGTAACTGCCAGTTAAGATGAGTGAATCACTGCATAGTATAAAACAAAGTCGCTTTCTCTGTCCCTATATCCCTATGTATGCTTAAATCTTTAAAACTACGCAACGGATTTTGATGCGGTTTTTTTAATAGATAGAGTGATTGAAGAGGAAGGTTTATATGTATAATAACATAAATTAAATCGTGGAGAAAGACTGTTATTTGTGAGGTTATTCCAAATTTAACGCGTGCGGGCCACGGGCAGTAATGAATAAATTAAAACTACTGGATCGATTTTAATCATTTTTTCAGTGAATGACATAGGCTATATATTTTATACCCGTGCGAAGTCGGACCGGGCCGCTAGTAGGTTATATAACTGAGCGATCGCTCTAAATCCTAGGCCTTGTCCGCACTTTGTATCAGGCGTGACTGAAGTCAAGCTTCGCCCACTGTAGTGTAATAAAAAAAAGGATTTTTATTAGACCTTTGGCTATGCTCGCGACTTCATTCGAATTAAATTAGTAAAAGATATTTTACTACCTACCTTTAGGGAGTACAATATATATATTTTTTTTTATCGATTAAACAGTATGTTTTTTCTGTACCACTGATAAAGTGTTCGCAAATTTTCATAATCAAATCAAATCAAAAATACTTTATTCAGTTTAGGCCCTGTGAAGGCGCTTATGAACGTCAAAGTTACCACCGGTTCGGAAAACAACCCAGTCATCGAGAAGAACCGGCAAGAAACTCGATCTGGTTTATCTTTTCATTAACATATTATAACTCACATTTTTAAAACTATACTATACTATAATGATCGGTTGAATAAATAAGACGGGAAAGAGTAAGAAACAAAGACACTTTCTCCTTTATAATATTAGTAAGAATATCTCTTTGAGTAAACCTGCGCAAGTAAATGCGTGTCGCAACTTCAGAACGCACTAGAAGTTTTTTGAGATGAATA
Source organism: Antheraea assamensis (assembly GCA_035772565.1). Taxonomy (NCBI): domain Eukaryota; kingdom Metazoa; phylum Arthropoda; class Insecta; order Lepidoptera; family Saturniidae; genus Antheraea; species Antheraea assamensis. The sequence continues at coordinate 1,373,730 of JAQQSE010000010.1, read as the reverse complement.
CCAATATTACCAATCATAACGCAATTAATTATTATAATAAATAGTAATTCTTCTTTATTTTTTTTGGCTCCGTCACGGTTTGTGCACTAGCCAGCGTCAAGTAACAAGATTTTGCCAAGTGTTTTGCGTTAATTATAATGTTCTAACAAGATGGTGGTTTCCTTGTTAGAACTTTCCATGGAGTTTTGGCGGCATCTCAGAATGCATGCTCCGTGGTATTATTTCCCATCCACTTCCCTTGTGCATAATAAGCGAACTATATTACGTAAAACACCACCAATATTACAAAATATAGAGTCTAATAACACAAGATTATGAATAAAATATAAAAATCACTACATGACAGACTAAGATCCCGCCAAAAACTCCAATAAATATTAATTACAAACAAATAATAATAATAATAAGCAAGTGGCGATAGACACGCGCGAAACCGCGTTTACAGCCAGTTATAATATTTACAATAAGCATCAATTCGTTTATAGTCGACTTCCTGACAAAGTTACTTTTCTATACCAGTTATTAGTGTCCATCGGATTTGATCTCTTATACTCAGATGTATTTCAAGTAATCGTCCGCTGATTTTATTTCATAAAACAAAAACACTTTTATCTAATAGCCTACTTAATATTCTGAGTGCAACGATTGTAAAAAAGTAATGCATGCCAGTTACTTATGTAGATATACGAGATCTGATGCTTAACTCTTCCAAAACGATTTGATATGCATCTCGAGTGTCGTAGTTCGGACGCGTTTGTACATTTATTGAATCACGACACAGTGACTGACTTGTTTTTTTTCTTCGAATTGACTACGTTATTGACGTAAAGGGTTTTCAAAGTTGTAACAAGCTTGAGGTTGCCAAAGTGGCCGAAGATCGGCTTGGGCTGTTGCCTTGTATGCAATGACACAAATCTGTCTAATCTAAATTAATCCAACTATTCATATATATAAAAGTTTGTGAGACACACATATGCACCAATATGTGTGTCTCACCAAATTAAACATGTATTTTATGCCTAACAATGTGACTGAATTGTACCTGGATAATAAACACAGTAAGATTCGAAAACAATGGCGATCATCAAGAAATTTACGATTCAGCACCGGTCACCGCTGTTATTTCGCTTGCAGCCTCTCTATAAACTGGTTTATCCCAAAATGTTAGAAAGTAAAGGAGAGTCACTGTGACTAGTTATGCTATAGTATATATCGCTATGTGCATTGTGGTCGTGACTAGGACAATGTTAATAGTTTTTGTAGAAAAGTTTCTTTATTGTACACTAATCGGTGCCTGTGACTTTGCTTCCGTAGATATTGATTTACAATGTTATGAGATCTGTGTATTTACATTTGGGTTAATTATGAAATATTTTAACCATCACGCACGGGTTGGTGACGCTGAATCGGGTTTACTCGGCTCGGCTCGACATCAAGCGTGAGGGTAATTTAAACTTTTCCTTGAATAGTTAGTTAAAATTTTCTAAAACATGGTTTGAATGTTCAAAGGTGATCTTAGGCTAAGGTCGAAACCGTGATTTGTAAATTAAATAAATATATATAATTATGGTGTTAACTATTGTAAATTATAATTGTATTCAGATATAAAATAGTGATTGCGTAAGGCCTGTTTCATAGTGCGGGAGGGTGCGGGTGCTTGCGCGTGCGCGTGTCGTTGGAGTGTATGTAGACGTCGCTTGCATCACCGTGAATGCTACCGACGCGGCGCCTACGTACTTTTGAGCTACACGCACCCGCGTAAGCGCCCGCGCTCGCCTGCACTCTGATGTTCTAACTGAACACGTTCCGCTACCTTCCTCTATGAGTCGATTCGAAAATTAAATGTACGATGTGAGAGAAGAAACTGCTATACATAAATAAACAAGTTAAAAAGTTTAAATATAATTTGTTGAATAAATTCTAAGATAGTATCGAATTAACAAACTGCTTCAATATAATTATGACTTGTTTTATTCGATTCAAAATATTTCTGTACTGACTCTTCATGGTAGACAGAAGAAGTAACAGATAATACTTGATAGGTCGATAAACAAAGCGTTTCAAATAATTTCAAGTTCAGCAACTGAACGTGCACAGAAAAAAAAGAATAGTCCGAGATAAATCAAAATTTATTATTATAGGAGCATAATTAATTGTGTATTCATAAATATTCATATCGTAACCTTGATTTAAAAATTGTATTGGGGCAGTGTGCTGCTGTTATATGGAGCTTTTTGTACCGGCTCGGAGGAAACTTTATTAGTTCAATAATGATTGATTCTATACAACACGTTACTCGGTAACGTTTCGTCTTTCGTAGATAAAATTAATCGGAAATTGTTTAATTACAATAAATAATACAATCGGTCAATTGTAAATTTGTTTTCAAGAAGGAATACAAGTAAAATTGTGAATTGTATGTTTTTGATATGTAGGTTTGGAAGAGCTACGCTGAAGCTATTACTGGTTTCAGCATGAATGGGTCGGCTCGCCCGGGGTAGTACCACCCTCTCACAGAAAACCGTCGTGAAGTAATAGTGCTAGCACTGTTGCGTTTCGTTCGGTCAGTGAGAGCACCGGAGGCCCACATATATTAAAAGGCCGGCAACGCACTTGCGACTCCCCTGGTGTTGCTAGTGTCTATGGACGGCGGTGATCATTTACCATCAGGTGACCCACCTGTCCGTTTGCCCCCTATAATATATAAAAAAAATGTAAATAAAAATAGTCACATATGTAAAGAGGTGTCGTTGCTCAATTTTAATCAGTAGTTACAATTTACTCGTCGTTTATTACCATTGTGTTTATAAATATCTATTCGAGATGAACTGTCGTTGTTTTGTATTGATATTACAGACTATAAGAGATTGTTTTTATTTTTAACTCTTGAACTATCAGTTATATATTTTTTTTTGTTTTTTTATAACGATATATACATCTATAAATATATACGAAGGTTATAAGGTATTTAATATCATGCTACGACTCTTAGAAGGGGAGCAAATACCGTACAAAGTATAGACTAGACTATACGTTAAGCGGGAATGTGAACGGTTGTGTAAAATGGTGCTGGTCACAGCAACCGAGGGCAGATTGACCGACTGTCAAGAATCAAGCATTACTGAGAAAGAATGAACTGTTCATGTCGCTGTCAGCTTCCTACACAGCAGTAGGGATAGTATTTTATTAAGGAATTTGTTTGAGGTTATATATGTGCAAAAAAAAATTAAACAAAAAACATATAACCCTGGTGAAACCGTGGGTCTCATCTCGTAATTCTATATTCCTGTCGCCTTATTAAAATGCCATATTATTTTAACACCGCAGACCGCATTATGAATGTTATTCATATGAGGGCATTCTTAATTCATTTCGTTATTGTTCTGAGACGCCGGATAGCTGGTATTTATTATTCAGAATTATTATTCTTTTATATTATGAATAAATAACAACTTCAATTATGTTAAATTCTTTCTTTCACGCGTGTACAAGCGCTTTCGTTATACGCAATTGTTTTTAAGACTCAAGAGAGTGGAACTACGCTGTTAGATTTGTTTTGGAAGTGTATTTAATAGTATAAAATTTTGCGGTTTCCGCTACTGGAGTGATTCTCCTCATTTGTAATAAAAATGAGAAGGCTTTAATTAAATAATTTCACTTTTTCGTATGCTAAATGCATAGATTTTATCGAGTCATGTTCGTTAGTGGTTGAATTATGTTTCTCGCAAATTTCAGTTCTATATTTGGTGACGCTGTTTACTGGATACGATCTTTTAGTGAAAGTGCTTGATAAATCTTCGATTCTTCTGCCTACTATGCCAATTAATCTTTCCAGTTGTATGACATTTATCACTCTTCGTATTATGCCCACACCACGTCAACCTATTACAGGGAAACACAGGAATGATATTAAGAAACAATCACAAATTAACAACTATTTTATATTTCAGGTTCAGTGAGACTGGTAACAGTTCTATTAGGTAACAGTGTTAGGTTGTTCGACATATTACCGATAGAGATATTATCGATTTGCCGGATAGTAAGTAAAAGCGCCATGTCAAGTAGGTTTTGATGTGAAACGGCTTATTTATAATTTCTTTTTAAATACTAAAATTTGTATATTTTGTAGACGTAAGTAAGTAAGGCGAATAGAAACGTTTTTATTTTCGAACTGACTACACTGTTGACCTGGCAAGGCCTCTACTGTTTCACCGGACTACAGAACTACAGAATAGAGACGTATAAAAGAGGCTTCGATATTTGAATGGTATGAAAAAAAAAATTATCTTTACCATTAAATCTCCTCGATATGTACTAAACAAAAAATTATAAAAAATATCGGTTGAGAACCAAAAGAGCAAAATGATCCAGTACGTTCTTATGTTCGCTCATTTATATATAGATCATATAGAAATATACCGTATATGTATATAGATTGTAACTATCTTAATCGGCCATCGACCAATACGGCAGCGCGGCAACGCGAGGCACACTTGACATTAGAATTTTGTTTTCTCCAAACGGAATCCTAAAGATTAAAAATTCACACAAATAGAAATGTGTATTTGTTTCAAATTTGGATTTTGTTTATAACAACAGCACATTTTATTTTATTATGATTTTAATATCATTACGTGAGAAATTGTTGTATATTAATTCTAATATTTTAGTTCTGTCTGTGACTCTACACGCGTATTTTTTTTTGTTATTATTTGTTGTGAATATTGTGTATGGTAATTGCTAATCGTTGTGGTATAACAAAAAAAAATTCTCATCGATTGAACAATACAGATTTTGATGCGTTACAACGGCACCTCCTGGCATGTTGTAATAAAACGGATGCCATAAAAACCTTCATGAAAACATTCTCAGTTCCGCCAGAACTCATGGTGCTTGGTTAAGCGAAATTCAAGTATATCAATTTCAAACCTATGTACCAGTATATATATTTTTTATTTATATAGATTCATTTCTTGGAGATAGGTTTAATCATTTGGTGATAGGTGTTTCTATTGTAAAAAATCCTAGTGAGCTCGTTTATAGATATTATGACCTGTTCAACGAATGTGTGTTTTATGGAATAGTAATTGCATAATATTAAATAAGTAAATAAAGATGGAATAAAGAGTCGAAATACTGCGATATAGCTTATTCATTCCCATCGGCTTAGATAACCCCTGGATGTTTTATTTCAACACACTTATCCAACTCGTGTACGCTATCGATTATACAATTTTATAGTTCACGTAACGCGCCGGCCAGTAATATCTTTTTCTTACATATAAATAAAATAATAGAGATGTGACGTTGTACGCGTATCACGTAAAAAGTACTCGATAAATTTCGAACAAACGCCCTTATCTAAAATTAAAAAAAATGTCTGGTTTTATGAAACCTTATTTTCGGGTAGGTAAGGTCGGGTATTTTATTTCAATAGACCCATGTGCGATGCCATATTGCCCTTGGCTCTTCTTCCGAGCGCTTGTCACTTTACACGTACCCCGCGGCCGGATGGAATGCGACATGCGATAGATGGACGAGAAAACTTGGGGCGATGTAAAGAAGTTTTTGTTTTTAAAACATTGTTATGATAGATTCATTTTTATATAAACTTATTAATGTTTTAAGAGCTATACTAGTACTATGTCTTTTTTCTTGCCGTGGTGAAATGGGACAAGCGATATGGTGTTTATTCTCTTTCTCTATATATAAAATATACTGTTAGGATATTAATAAAAAAACGCAGGCGATGTCAGGGGTATTAGCTAGTAGTAGAATAAAATAATAAAGTAGCATTTTTACGGTGCCTGGACAACTCCCGTGGCGCTTTATCAAAGAAATATCAATTACATATTTGTTTCTGAAATTTAGATAAATGTTTACGAGCCTTAGAAACCATGGGAACTTATAAGTCGTTTTATAGAATAAACTGTTTTAAATATGACATTTCAGTTATTATACACTGATGTCTTATTAGCCGCTGTATGGAGCGTTTATATTGACGCTCTCTTTTATGATTTTTTGAAGCTTTTATTTATATATTAACGCTATAACACCTTTCATTTAATTTAAGCGATGGCCGGCCAGTGCTTAAACTGTTCGGATATCGCGTCAATCGACGTAGGTTCGAATTTGTATGATTGAGCTGGAGCTTTCGGTAAAGGAAAACATCTCGATGAAACCGTAGTGTTGTGGTAGGGCTTTTTCTATGCGTTCCTAGCCCAATACCACCCAAAAGTAGAAATTATGTTGCTAAGCACCTTCAGGTGCGTCCTATCAGCTGTACTTGAGAGCCCGATAGGTAGGTTTTGCGTATGGTAAATACTTACCTTAGGCCACAAAGTCCTTTATCATCATATGAGATTGCGATCAAATGTTAAAAACTACAGGGTATTAAAAATAAATCGATTAATGAATTAGAACTAGAAAGAACAACTAATATTATTATAGCATAAATGCACACAGAAAATAGAAAAAGGGAGATTTTATGATAGTATGAGTTACACAATTTTTAGAAAAGTTCTTCTCTCGACTTCTCGATTAGATAACGATTCTTTTAACCCCAAAACGCTGTTGTTTTACTTAATCAAAATAAATAATATCGGTTTTTTTTTACAATTCCTCGTTTATTTTCAGAATACAGTTAAACCCCCTTTTGAATTTAAATGCTGTGGTCAAATAATAAAACGCGCGCCTTTAACGCCAATGCGAAAGAGTCATAATTGAACCTTATAAATTTGTACTGTTACTAACGTCATGCGACTTTATTGTATATTCGCTTTTATTTATAGGGGCATAAAATACATTTTGTCTTGTGTTAAATATAATTTTATTATATAGGGAGCAAGTTATCATTGCATAATAATATAGTAGGTAATAATAATGTGGTTGATGTCTTTAAAGTTTGTAAAGTTGTTTTGTGGTTGTGAAATAAAGGTGTGCTTGGTAGTTTCAGCTAACATATTCAATTGCATTTAATTTAAACTACTGGTGTATTTGTTTATAATAAATATTCACTTCTCATATCAGTTTCGTAAATATAAAATCAACATATATTATAATAATTTAAACTGTATCGGATTATTGGCGCAGTAAATTTAATATCACACATGTTAACTATAATGTGTTTAATATCCGACTGAAATTTAAATTAATTAAAGCTTAAGCTGCACCACGAATAAACGCGGCGCGTTCATTTTTTCCTCGTAATTCTGTAACACATGGATTCCTACGTAAACGCAATCGCCGTTTAAAATTCGCACTGTTTGATTTACCTTTAATAAAAGATGCGGTTACGGTGTGCATATCATTCGCGTAAATAATTATTCAGTATCAAGTTGTATGTTGCTCACCGTAGTGCGAAATTAATTCACGCATGCTATAGGGTACTTGTGGTGACCGTACAAAAGAGGGACGGAATATACAAAAATCGTAAAGAATTTTGTATCAAAAACTGTCCAATTTCCAGGATCGTGCTTGTTACACTACCTTTTAGTCTGGTCATGATTCGGTCAGAACACACACATCGAAGGAGTTTCACATACATTGCCATGTTTTATTTTTGCCAAAATTCTTAATCATGAAAAATGTAAAAGTGTTTATGTTAGAAATATGAATAATTATTATTATTAACATATTTTTCTATAAGAACCGACACTAAGCACACAACTTACTTTCCACGCTCGTGGCACGATGACTATCTAACTAGAGTCACTTAATCTTCTCCGATTCTCCTGATAGCTGGCAGCGAACGATCAGTACCATTAAGGCTTTTCAAACAGAGCGTGTGCGCGCTGACTCCAGCGTAACCACAGATCACGCCACAGTGGTCAGTCTAGCGGTGCATTTTGCTCCCGCACACTCGCCGCGACCCACTTCGGCAGCGGCTCATGCCTAGGCTCCATCCCTCGGAACTGGTACTGAAAGTTTCCACTCACTGGCTTAACAGACATAACACAGATCACTCCCATACACACACACAGGTAAGTACACATATGGTGGAAGGGTGTTATAATTTCGCTTATTTTTCGAACTTGGTTAGCTTAGTTTAGCCGAGTTGACAAATACAAAATCCGTGTTTGAGTTTGTGAGGTATTATACATGTGTGCTTCACTAAGTCGTATATGCCTGTTTAGCTAAGTAAGATTCACGTTTTTGGATCCAAGGCAATAGCCCAAGCCGAGTTTCGGTTACTTTGGCACCCTTGAGCTTTCTACCAAGCAGCCTAGCGCCCTAAGCGCTCGGCCATTACTCCGGTGAAGCTGTGGCCAACATCGTATAGTCAGCTTACACCCTAACGCCTGCCTAAATAAGGGTGAAGGTCCCTTGAAACCAGGTAGTATAATAAGTATTCCACGTTGCAGGAAAGGTTTACACTGTAAACTTAATAAGATATTCTTATATGTACATGAGTGGAATTTTAAATGAAATAAAATTATACCCAGGTACAAGACTAAGAAAGCGCAGATGAACGTTTCTAGTGGATTGGTCGATTGATAACATGACAATTATATACGCAAGTAAATAATAAAATCTCACTTTCCTATCAATTCAAATATTGTTGATTAATCAAAACCGCCGATCCAAATGCAATAACTCCTTGGGATACATCTAAAATCTAACTCAAGCAGACCGTATCATCATAAAGTATTTAAACAAAAAAAAATAGTCTTGTAAACATTTTTCGAGCCCTTAAACCTCGGGGATACGGTGGAAATTCGTTTGACAAATATATGATAAACGGTAAATATTATATTGTTTCTTATGATTTTTCCTGTCGGAAGCTCGCGTGACGTCACGGCCGGTGCGCACGCGTCGGCGGATTATCGCAAAACTTCTTTTGATCACGCAAGTTGTAATTGTTTCGTTTTTTTTTTTTTCAAATACCGAGTTAGATATTTGTGTGTTCTCAACTGAAATCTTATCCCTTTTTTGCCCGACCGCTAAGTATAACTATTGTATAGATAATTTATTTAAAAAAAATAAGAAAACTTTATTTTTTAACTGATAACTTAATGCTTTTATTATTATATTATATTGACCATAATCTAACGTAATAGTACCGCATAGTAACGATACGCTCGATATGCTATGTAATTACAGTATGTTAAGTCTACGATAGAACTCGTTCTTCAAGTACAGCTGTTGGAACATATCGATAGTTCGGCAGTAGCTTTATAATCTAAAGGCAATGTAGATAAGACGAACATTTGGTAAATGCCATTCTATAATATAATGATGACACTGTGAAATGATAAAAATAATATTTAAATTGAATATTTATTTTTGGCTGACGTTTTATGCATCGTACGGCCCTTGAACAGCTTTCTTCTATTTCGGGCGATAAAATGTAGAGAATTTTTATTTTCACATAAGTTATAGGTAGCAGTATAATAACGATGTTCGGCAATGTTAGGTTATAGTTCACACATTAACTGATCTGTCCAGGTCAAAAATAATACTAACTTTATTTTATTGGAAAAAATTACACTATAATTCCTACGTGTCCTAGCGCTTGAACTAGAAAAAACAAATCTAAAAGTCCATAGAAATTTTAGTTTGGAAAAACCTTGCGTAGGTGAGGCAGATATGAAAAAAGTATTAAACAGAATGTGGACATGTTAGGTCATTTCAATCATTCACTTATTATTACAATGTAATTGATTATTTGTGACGCTATTTTGACAAATATATTATTGAACCCTATTAATTTCAATTTAATATAGATTAGAATTGCTCTTCATTTCAATGAATACCATAGATTTAAAATTATGCGTAATAAACAAAAATTATTTGTATGAAAATTCTTACGTAGCTTCTATAACATTGTTGAACTGTAAATAACAAAGTAGCAAAAATGTGTTTTCACGTTCAAATACTAATGACATCACATCAGTACTTTGTACCCGTTCGAAGCCGGGACGAATCTCTAGTTGTGTATAAAAATTGTCTGTAAGCCCATAGCTTCGTATGAGCTTATAGTTATTAATTCCATTTCTTATTTGCTACAGTAAAAAGTTGAGTTATTTATAGCAACGTTGATATCGAGAATGTTCTCCGTATTTCAGCGTATCATTTTTTTGGAAACTCTTTAAACGGTACAAAAGTTGATGTGCTATAGTGTCAACCAGTAACGAGTTATGTAAAATGGATAATAATGTCAGGGTGGAGCCCTCTGAAGTTGGTAATTTAGCGACGTTTTTAAAGTTGCTTAATGCTGCTGCTCCGATTGCCAAACGAGCGTTTGCACCTGTGGCTTCATGACCACCATCTTGCGATTGTGACCTTAGTGTTCGGACATAATATGTCTCCTCTATCGGTAGTTTTATGTGTAGCGGTGCGATGCTCTGGAGGTGAACATGCACTGACGTATCCGCTCTTCGGAAAATATTTGTAAGGAGGCTGCTTCTTCTGGGCGTCTGGGCTTTCTATCCGCAAGACGCGAGTGATGGTCGAGTTCCTCACAAAGCGTGAGGCTTCGACGATCATTCTGAGCGTTTGACTTTTAAGATTGATGATGCATGTGATTTAGTTTTGTAATAGAAATTTTAGCTTAGAGTAATTGTGGGCTGACTTTCCTTTTTTTATTATTAATTAAAATTTCTCATTAGTCCTTTTAAACACTTTTACTGATGTTAAGTTATGTACGTTAAATTTCATCATCAGTCCCGATGAAAAAGTGTGATGATTTGTAGCGGAAATACTACTCTGGAAAGTTTTCTATCTCCAAAAAAAGTCTGGTCAAAATCTGTTCCACCGCTTCGGAGGTTTCAATTTTATTTACATTCACACTTAATTTATTAGCTATCCTCAAAGACCGGCAACGCATTTGTGATGCCTCTGGTGTCCCAGGTGTCTATGGGCGGCGGTGATTACTTACCATCAAATAACCCGTCTGTTCGGTTGCCTCCAATCGCATAAAAAAAAAGAATGAGTTAGTCCAATATAAAAAAGAAAACTGCTGCTGAGGTCCCTAAGAGATCAAATGCACAATAACGCGAGCGAAGCAAAGTGAATGTACATGTAAAAAACGTGATAGGTATAAATATTGGGTCATCACGCCGCCTCCGAATGCCGAGTTGTATAAACATAACATTTCGAATCGTTTAATCATAGTGTTCATATTTATAATTTGATTACAAAATTGTAATTGTCGTATCAATTAAATGTTATGTTGCCGTTATCAGCTGTTGTATAATACATTTTTAGTACAACCGGATTTAACGTGATTGCACGTTTCGATGAGAAAGATTGCAATTTTTTTTTGTTTTTTATTTTTGTCAGTATCTTCTAGATTTTGTCCACGGTACTTCCCTTGCTTTAACGTAGATTTGACTTATTCCTCGGAATCAGTAGGTACGTGTTCTAGCATTCTTTGTCCTTATCTGAAAGTATGATGACGTGTGTGCGAAATTTCACCATGATTGGTTGAGTAGTTAAAGCTTGAAAGCGTAACAAGCAGACACACATTCGAATTTATAGTATTGTTTTTTTTTTACTACAATCCCGTCTGGTGTTAAATGATGATGTGGTCTAAGATGGTAGTTACGCTAAACTTAGAGGGAGACTGGCTCTCAAGTGCAGCTGCCGGAACACACGAACAGGTGCTTGGCGATAGAATTTCAACTTAAAGGTGGTAGGTAGACAGGCGGACCTAGAAAAAGCACTACCACCATGCGCTGTGGTTTTATCACAATGTTTTCCTTCAAAGAAAGCTCCGACTCAGTTGCTAGGATTTGAACCTACATCCTCCGATGCTGTGTCCGAACACGTTATCAACTAAGCCATCATCGCTTCAAAATCATTGTTGAGGATTAAAATGTACTTTGTAAGAGACATTCTTCATTTACACAGTCCACACATTTACAGATAGTTCTCCCTAATTTTCGGGAGTTATTAAGGCACTCCGGGAAAAATACAAAGTAATCAAGGGATACGGATTTTAGGGGATAAAACATGGAGCTGCGAAATCATTATTTATTTTTTATAAGTTGATGTGATCACCAATATTTTTGGACTACATTTACACTGAACTAGGTTTTCTCGTGTTTAGAGAAATGGAAATACAATTTAACGTCTGGTAGTATTAGTTATTCCTCAAAAGGTCGGTAATTTGGTTCATTCATAATCAAAACATGATCGAAAGCCATTGTGTTTTGCGTTCCCACAGTACCTACGAGAGACATAAGCGATCGTGTGTCTAAATAATTAGATGCAACTCCTTTAAGCGGTAACGCTGTATCTTAATGCAACTATGCTATTTTGTGACTCTTAAAAAATAATACGCAAATTATTTAATAGGTGATGTCATTAGAATGACTAATACCTTATTGAAATTGTTAGGGTTTTAAGATTTTTTGCTTGTAAATTATTTATATTAATAGTTTTTTTTTTTGTTTTATTGTGTCACCAAAACCTCATCTGATATTAAGTGACGATATGGACTGAAGCTAAACCTTCGGGCTGGTCGGAATGCTTGTCGACAAATTACGAGTTAATATTACGGTCAATATATTTATCTTTTTAATGGTCCTTCAAGTTGAAGCGCATAAGTACCTTCTTATATATGTTTTTAATTTAATTCAATACCTGTCCTTCTATGTCTTACTTAATTATAAATGCATTTTTTTGTTATAAAAAAGGGCAATCAATGTCTTTTTATTTGCCCGTTAATACGGTTATAACACGGAAAGGGCCGGCTCGATTTATATAATATTTTTTTAAGTAAATGTATTCTCTTGTCAGGTTTTAGTGTAAGTTTTGTTATATAAGGTAATAATAATAATAAAATTTTATGGCACACCTTGAAAAAAGAAAACGTACAATATTAATCAACAGTGTACAATATACGTGTACACTTAGGCGGCTTTATCGCTTAGTGCGATCTCTTACAGGCAAACCTTAGTAGATATTTCATTTTTTAAATAAATTATCAGGGGTCATACAAAAAGACATACAAAAATATTCCACTCATTGCATTCAAAAGTGCTTGTAAAGGTAAAATAATCCACTTCCATTATTACCTTAGAAACACAATGTTTCCTCCTGGTCTTCTCGGCATTATGATAAAAACAGATTATATCAGGACGATGACAGGTAATATATGGAACAAGCTACGAGGTTAAAAATAAAGTAATCCAGTGGAAATACAAAAAGTTAAAAATTAATTCAGTCGACATTAAATGACTATGTTTTTATTGTATCACGCCATAGTGCCAACACTTTGTCTGATGATAAACAAAGTATAATCAAAAAACAAACAGCGACCATCGTGAGATCTATAAGTACATTGGCAATCGTCGCTGACATGTGGGCCTGCAAATCGCTGATCGATAGCTGGATACATCGCTAAGACTAGCTAATACCGAAGTGTGACAAACTGAAAGACAATCATTGTCTTGCATTTATCACCATGTGTATAACGGTCTTCATCACCCAGCTGATCAAGTAATGTGTCGCGCCTAAGTGTGCCACAACGGCGGTTGTTACCTTACCTACCTGGCATCATTACCTGCCTGGGTACTTACCTGTACATTTTGTTGTAACAACCCAATTAATCTATGCATATAATAAAAATTAAGCATCTGTATGTAATATCAAAATAACGACTTTTTACTGATTCGATATGAACGTATACACGATACTGATAACAAAAATACTATTTTTTAAATTTTTGTTTGTCTGTCTGTCTGTATGTTCCGGGTAATCTCCGAAACGGCTGGACCGATTTTGATAGAAATTTCACTGACGAATAGTTAAAATTACAGCGGGTGAGATAGGCTACTTTATTTTAGACTATCTGTCATCCGTGGCTTCGTCTATAGTACTATCTCTAAAACGTTTGAATCACGGAACTTTCACTACAAGATAGCTGATCTTATAAGAAGTAATTTACAATTGTAAAAAAAACGCATGCGGAGCTGCGGGCAACAGCTACTTATTAATATAATACGGTAGACAATTTTTGTTTTTCCCGTAAGCAGTCCCGCGGGTGTAGCTAGTTGTATATAATTTACAAAAAAACACTAGAGTATTATTATAGTAGTATGATTTTAACATTTGTATTTGTACAAAGAAATCATTCTTCTCGCATACCGTTATCCATAGTGTGATTAGCGATGCGGTACCGAGCTGTTGTTTCATGAACGTTTGATATCTTGTCCGAGTGGTCGCTATTTTTCACTTTTATCATAATATCTAAGCACGTCTGGTCTAGACCATGTTTCGAATCGCACGAACACTTATCAATGAATACATTTACAAAGGCTTTTTGTATTTTACTCTGTTACATGCGTCTTAAAATCTTCATTTATAAAATTATGTTCAGTCGCGATGGGGAATTTTACGATATGGTACCTACACCCTTAACGTCACTTCAAGTTGTCATTTCCACACGGGTGGCACGCGAAAAGCCTATTCGCGACAATACTAAGGTTCCTCAAAAATGTTCTGTTATATACATTATGGCTGTTAAATCGGTTATCCAGCACGGTTTTCCACTATAGCTGTCACAACGGACTCTACCAAGGTGATGATTGATACAACTGTAGTTCGTAAGCAAAACGTTCGACCCTCGCACGTGCCTGACTTTTGTGTAAAGACCATGCCAGTTGTGTATGGATGTTAAGTATACTTATGTATGGTATACAAGCTATGCTAATGCTATGCTTATGTTGAAGAGTAATAGCCGTGAGTTAAATTGTATATTTGCATTTATCACACTAAAATGCCTGGAACATCTTCATGGAATTGTAAGCTTATCTGAGACCTACACCATCCTTTGATACTAAATAGCAGGCACCACAAAAATTACAAGACCATTTAGTGTAATGGGTATATAAATATCGTCCTCTCACCAGATTGAGCCCACAAGCCGACATAGTTACCAGGATGTCGCCAGTGAGTGAGGTTTCAGGTAGCTAGCGGAAGTTGTTGGTATCCAATGGTGAGAGCATACGGAATCTAGATAGTAATAAAATCTAAAAGAATTCCTACGCAGACTTGTTGGCGAGAGACGGTTACTAATATTGTATTCTACGTAATTTTTTTAAGTCGTCATGTCTTATGGGCCAGCATTATAGCGACGACAGGCGATGTAACAGGACATTGACAGGACTAGCTAATACCGAAACGTGACAAATTAAAAAACAATCACTGTCACGCATTTATCACCATGTGAACGGCGGTCTCCATCACCCGGCTGATCTCGAGATAGCATAAGCTCAAATGCACCACCATGGCGGATGTTACCTTATTTACCCTGCGTCGTTACCTGCATCTTTACCTTATTAATATAAGGCAGTAGAGTATAGAATATTCGTACAATCAGTGCCGTCTATATGCCATTATAAAAAAAAAAATCGATATAGTCATATTTGTAATATTTGCCAGTTACTGTAAGGCATATATGTACAAAGAGAAATATTTCCAGACATCACAATCATTCGAATAATTATTCACCGTATAGTAAATACATGCATATAAAGCTTAATAATTTCAGGAATTGTACAGATTAATGTCGATTTTACTGTATAAATAGTCTCCATTATTTAATTATAGTTCCTGCTATGGTTCGCTGTTTCACGTGTATTTAATTTTCAACATTTTGTACATCTATCAATTCAGTTTTATATCCCGTGTAAAGTGCAACTATTAAGAAGCAGACTACGCGCCTTAACTATATGACATTACACCTCACTGACATAGGCATTCACAGTTCGGCTCTTCTCGATAATGTTCATGTAATGTCGAACGGTGAAACATGTGTAGCATGTATGAACCTAGATAATACCTTGAAAAGTCCGCCAGCGGGGATCTAGTCGAAATCGGTTATTAAGCCATTTCAGAAAGTAGCTCGGCACTCATAGATATTAAGTTATTCATGTGTATGCATTTATTTTGTTGTAATGTCAGGTTGTAAGTTCAAAGTTGTTGATTACATGAATAAACATCGGTGGCATGATAGTAGGTAACCTAACCTTTCGAGTAGGTGAACGTATATAGTTTTAAGAGTTGGCGAGCCAACGTTATCGCGTCCGGGTCAGTCG
This sequence comes from Antheraea assamensis, assembly GCA_035772565.1. NCBI lineage: Eukaryota > Metazoa > Arthropoda > Insecta > Lepidoptera > Saturniidae > Antheraea > Antheraea assamensis. The sequence goes on along the minus strand of JAQQSE010000010.1, from coordinate 1,357,684 downwards.
GCCCGTTATCATCGACTTCAAGAACTATGCACATACCTAACTGACGAAACGTTCTCTGTACAGCAACTGGAGGCGTGCTCAGTCGGAACGGGGGTAGGCAGATTTTGTCTCCTAGTTGGAGTATTGTTTTTTCTATTAAATTATTATATTGTTATTTACATTATTATGTGTATCTTACATATATTAGAGGCCCGGCTTCCTATATAACTTAGTATTAATTTGGCATCATTAAAGCTTAGAAGCTCCGTAAGAATCTTCACCCAAACTTTTCGTAGGTCTTATTGATATACCTCATAGCTAGCATTACCATTGTGTACGCCCAGAGACTGGGTCTGACGACTTCACAAGAATACATGGACTTTTTTCTACTATATATAAATGAATATAATTGTATTGTGGAATCGACTTCCAGCGGCGGTGTTTCCAAACTATTACGAGTTACAAACCTTTAAGAAACGAGCGTACACTTATTTTAAATGCCGGCAACGCACTTGCGGCTCCCCTGGTGTTGCTAGTGTCTATGGACGGCGGTGATCAGTTACCATCAGGTGACCCACCTGTTCGTTTGCCCCATATAACATAAAAAAAAATCTTTACGTAAATCTTCTGATAGAAATTCTCTAAATGGCTGTTAAAACCGTATCACGATCAGTTAATTCGTTTCGAAAATCTAACGGAACACACAGCGGACACGAAAAACACGTTGTTTTATATTCGTTACATCATATTATTGAAATACAATCGGATTATTGTATATATAAGATTGATGAAGTCGATAAATATTTGACTGATTATGATGAAAGTTGGTATACCGAAGTGTTTTTCACGTGGAAGGTTTTCATATTATTCGTTTTTTTTTTAACTCGCCACCAAGTGGTTTGCGGTATATCAGCTTTTGTATCGTGTATTATGAGAAGCCTTTAAGGATAACAGCGACATCTGCTGGTGGATTGTGTTTATATAGTTGATTAATCTTTATTTTTTAAATTTGCTATTGTTAAAGCCAATAAAAAAGATTTCGCTACTGTACATTATTTGTTTTCTTTATTCGCTTATGCGGTTTGCATATTTTAGTTAGAATGAGAACTATCCTAAAATATCAGTGAATAAAGGGAAATAATGACATATTTATTGCACAACTTCAAAATAGTTTGGAAAAAAAAACGGGCCAAAATTACCGTCGCGAATATATCAATTGACCTATTCGATTCCAGCGGGTAGGCACCGGCACAGAGCGAGGCGGCACGGTATAGAGACGTAACACTTACAATAGAACTAACCACACAATATTATTGTCATCATTCATTTGTCACGAAATCCTGACAGAGCGTGTATGTCACACTTGTAGTGGATGCACAGTAAGGCATATAGCACTCTCAGAATACATAGTTCGTTCGATTTTTTTTTTGGTTAATTGGCAATGCGTTCATTTAATACTAGAACCTACGCATCTCGAACTTCGAAGAAGGTATGAAAAATATCGATTTATAAATAAAAACGCTTTATACAAATTAATAATTCGTTTTTAAAAAGACTGTACCGTTGCTTATTTTATCCCTTTTTTATTTTCCTTTATTTTTGTTGAGGGTTTGTTTTAATTTTGAATTATTTTATTTTCGAGCTGTAGAGGTTATTATTTTAAAATTATATAGTCACAGAAAAAAAGAATGCACATAAATAGCTTGTAGGAAATTACTGACTATTTCATTCAGTCGATCGTTCAAATTTCAAGTGATTAAAGTAAAACTGGGATGGGAAGTAAAGTATATTTCGGGTTGTAAAAGTTTTCGATTTGTCGAGGTTCCACGGTTTTACTGTACATGTACTTTTTTGTTATATTTTTATGGCATATCCTTTGAAAATGGAAGTTGTCGCAACAAAATATGCGTCTTTGCATAGACGTTATAATTAACTACAAATATAAACGTTGATAAATGCATAAAAATTTAAGTCCTTATAACAGTAAATATATATTACGACTATTTCTACTGTATTCACAATGGAGATTATTCTTTAAGGACTCATTTTTTGTTAATGATTCATTAGCGTCTCATTACGATGGAAACATTGGAAAACGCTATATCAACGATGCTATATTTTAACAAAATATTTCTCTTTGACGAAAACTTAGTTTCATTGTTAACATTCGAACGCAGAAGCACGTTACTAATGAGGTAAATCCCTTCTCGACGTTGTTTGAAGGATCGACTCGGTAGACGTACTGTTCATTTGTAGCATAGTGTACCCGGCCACCCTTGGTACACAGCCACGCAAGGGCTTGACTTACGTACTTTGTTGAAAAAATCCCGTTTCCGCATCGCCATCTGCTGTTTGTGGGTCAAAAACGTATTTGTAAACATCTCCATTGTGGGCTTTTCATTGCGTATACGATTTTTTTTTATTCATTGTCGTCTGTTGCATACTGGATTTAGAAAAGCAGTGTAGTTATTTAAATTTTTTGTAATTTGCTTATTCAGAATCTCGTAGTAGATTTAAAACAACTTACGTATATACATTTGATTATTAAAGTTTAGGTTCTCGTGTTCAATTAATGATATTAACTCAACAAGGTTGTTGTTATATGCGATTAATAAATGTTCTGAGTAATTTTATTTCTGGCTTATAATTGTATAAAGTTATTCAATGGTTATTAAAAATGGTTTTCATTTTTCCTGGGTAAATAGGTAATTCATCTGATTTAATTAAAAAAGCTGTCCCTTTTTTCTGGGTATATTGTCATTAATGTGTTCTGTTATATTTTTAGAATTACCGCTTAAGCTTAACTTAAAGCGTAATGATATGGAACCTGTATGATAATCGGAGAAGTCCTTTATCAGCCGGTAAAAGTCGCGTTAAAAAGCTATTTCAGAGATTAACTAGGGGTAATAACAGACGCATGCATTTTATTTACATGTATCTCTATAAATGAATTATGAATGTAAAATAATACGTTATATGTCTAGATAGATCTAGACAACTACTGATGTACTAGGGACTAAATTCTGATATTAACAGCATAGGTAGGAAGGTAGGTTATTGTAGTAATGCTATATGTATTTAAAACGTTACGACGCGCGTAATTTACATTAGGTATCGCGTTCGAGGTTCGAGTGATTTAATTAAACAAGTTTATAAAAGTTTATAAAGTTAAATATTCGATGCAAGTTATCATTTATTAACAAAATTATAGTAATTATGATAACTTGTATTATAGATTTTGATAAATAGAGACATCGTTGTGGATTCATGTTATGGCTTTGGGGTACAATAGTTAAGTTGAAATCTGCCGTCGAATATTTAACTGGGTGTTCCGGCAGCTGCACTTGAAAATCAATTCCCGCTATAGGCAGGCGTAACATGTTACTTTAGTACAAACATCTTCATTTAACATTAGATTGTGATCGAAAGCTAACGAACACGGTAAAATGCTAAAACCTGGAACGTTAATTTTTTGTGTTTCGATGCTCGTGTTTTAGGTAATAACTTAGTATGGGTTATAATAATAATAATATTAGCTTTATTACTTGAATAAATTACTAATGGGCCTGAGAGAAACTGAATCTTTAAATGTATTTAAAGCGAGACTAAAAATATATCTAAAAGATAAATTTTTTCATCAATAATTTTATACGACTTGTCTAAAATTTGCTTTGTTGATAGCGTGACATTTTTACTTTGTTTTTTTTTTTTTTCGTTAATTTTCCAACAGTAGAAATATTGTAAACGCTTTCTATTTCTTTGTATCACTGGATGGGCGCTAACGATTTTTAATTATAATTAATGTGTTAATGTAATTCTCATTACGTGAACTATGTTCTTTTGAGCAAAAAAAAATTCTTTAAGCCGAATCATTATATTATTGACTAGTTGTTGTGCGTGACTTCGCTGTCATGAAAACGTTCTTGTTGCTGAGAACTGCGTATTTTGTCTGATTTAATTACGGGTAGTTATTTTTTCTAATTATAATTCTGTTCTTACTACTTAACTTCTATTCCTTTTTACCCATATTATGTTACCTGTGTTAAATTTTATCATGATATGTATTGTATATCCGAGGAGTAACTCTATCTTGTTGCAATTGGTTCTGCCGCTTCGAATATTACTTACCTCCTGGTCAAATATCAGATACTTTAATTTTATTTAAGTATATGTGTTTCTGTCAAGTATACGAGTACTTTGTCAGACCTATATGTAAATAAAAAATAATACGCAGTTAATATAAATACAATGTTAATAGTAATTCACATCTATCAAATGGGTTGTTACATAATATAAAACTCAATCGGAATAAGAGGTTAAGAGAAATAAAAAAAAAAAAAATCGGGATCTGCGCACCAAACTGGGGTCAATTCACATGCGAAACGTCCACGCGGTTCACTGATAAAAACAAAGATAAATGAAACAGATAATAACAATGCACCATTGTTACAAGTGTACAGAGGTTGAAGTTTATCGTCTCGTAACTGACATGGATGGCGAGCGGCTTCGTGCTTACTGGTTTGTTGATAACTCATTACCATCATTTGGATTCCGTGCATATTATTAATAGCGTCCACATATATCTTATGACGTCAGTAGGATATTTAGAGCGACACCTTTCAGATGATAGGTTGAAGGCAAAAGTTTTTTTTTTTTTTATATTATAGGGGGCAAACGAACAGGTTATAATAGACACTAGCAACACCAGGGGAGTCGCAAGTGCGTTGCCGGCCTTTTAATATACGAGGGCCTCCGGTGCTCTCACTTTTTTTTTTTTTTTTTTTTTTTTTTTTCGTGGGGAAATCCTTCATGGACACGCCACCCTCCCGGGGGAGAGGGTGGGTAGTGTGAGACTCCTACTCACTAAAACCCCACGGTGTACATCTGCCGCTATGGGATTGGGGCGGCACGAGATCTCTGAAGCATTCATCGTGCCGCCCCAGCGGTTGGCCCGGTGTCAAACAGCGTCACCGGGTCCCGACCTTGTCAGGAGACGACCATGTACACACCGGTCGTCTCCTCCGTCCGCCGGACCTGTGCAATGGGAAGATGGGTCCCCCGACCCACCCTCCCAGGTCCAGCTAAGACGGTGGAAGGAGGCGAGCAAAACGCCCCCTCCTCCCACCGGTCCTCCGTTGGCGGAGACGGCCACTCCGAGGGTCCAGCTCGCGGACCCTCTCCGCCGCCTCCTTCTGCGAGACGACTTCCTCGCAGAAGGAGGCTACTGCATTCCACATACGCTCGCTGCCAAGCATGGCTTTTACCACGCTCGGCAGCGAGAGATCCGGTGCTCTCACTGACCGAACGAAACGCAACAGTGCAAGCACTATTACTTCACGTCGGTTTTCTGTGAGAGGATGGTACTACCCCGGGCGAGCCGACCCATTCATTCTGAAACCAGTAATAGCTTCAGCGTAGCTGTACACGGAAGCGAACTGCATTTACGCAACCGATAGTTTACTGTAAAGCTTTGAACGGGGTAATCTAAATGGTATTTAATCAAACAGACACCAGACACAAGAGTTTTATTTTTATGTATAGATACATTTTTTATTATTAACATAACAAAAAAATCGATGATTCCTAAAAAAAAAGACCGTATAAAAGGCACCGCAGTGTTCACCACGGTGCGTTTGTGAAACTAGCAAAATAATACGGACTTACCGCATCGCGGGACACGAATGTGTCGACCCCGACAATTGGGTGCATAATTAATCTTCTATAAAACCTTGTCGCTTTTGAAATAAGCTCGAATTTTGTTTGTACTTTTATGTAATATTTTTTTTTTAGTCAATCCTCGAGTCTCCGCATCAAAGGGTGAAAACCTCTTGACTGTTTGTAGGTAAATAAAATTATTGTATTCAATTAAATAGTGTAGTGGGTTTAATGGAATCACGAAGTAACAGAATTGTATTGGTTGAGTGTTTTGTTATTGGAGTGTATTTTTATTGTTTCTTTTTTTTTTTACTGCACACCAACAGATGTTATTTTGGGTTATGAATTCATGGTTTTTATTTTATCCTGGTTCTTTAATTCTAAGTATTTATATTTATTTACATACCAATTTACATAACCAAAGATGCAGAATTGGATTTACTACAGCGCCATCTAGTGGTAAGTTATAATACAATGGACAACATAGAAATCTTCTCGATGAACAAACCTACGTACATAGTGTGCCAACTTTCACAGCGGTTAGTGAAACGATGCTGGATTTAATCTCCTATATACTAAACTAGTTTAATGCCCGAGGCTTAGCACGCGCTTCTTAAATTATATTAAAGTAATATAGAATAGACATACAGGAATGCTGTTTCAAAAACATTTGCAGGAACGACACGCACGTTACCTACTGTAATATGTAAACATTAAATGTGCAAATACTAAGTACAAACATATTTGTAACTTTAACCCACTCTACATAGCCCCCTTAGAGCTCTCTTACGCTACGTAATAAACGAATGAAAATTTCAAGCTATACATAAAGTAATCTCTTGCCTGTTCCTCAAGAAATGCATTATGGAACTCTTCAAGTAATACATTTCTGGTTGAATATTTTATTAGAAGGACCTCGTCTATCTTCAAAATTACTGTTAATGTTCAATCGTAGTCCGGTGAAACTGTAGCGGCCTTAACAAGCCAACAATGTAGACAGTTCGGAAAAAAAAAACAACAATGAGTTGATAATTATTTTTCTAACTAAAATTAGAAATGGAATTGAAGTCTTAAAAATTTTTATTATTAAGATGAAGAAACGATTGCAGTAGATTGACAGATTAAATGTATTTTCAATGTTCAGCATAAATGATGTGCATCACTGCGTCGAGATATGGGACGAAGGATTTAGAAGGAACCGCGATTATTGTTACCGTCTGTTAGATATGGGGTACCTATGGTTCAATGTTGCTTGATGCTATGCAAACGTTCTGGTGACACATGAGTAACTCAGTATTTTAAGGGGGATGGGACTTAGATACCATCATATTTTTAGTTGCCACCGAAGACTGGTCTCCACATAAACAACATTTAAGGTCGATGTTGACAGTATCAATGCAGAGAAGTGTCTCACTTTGAACAGTAGCATAATTCGATCGATTGAATTATTCTATCGTGAATTAATAATAATTTTATATCATAAAGTAAAAATCAAATCAAATCAAACAATGTTTCGAAACCTGAAATAGATTTGTTACATTGGTTTTAAGAGATATCATGATTTTTTTTAAAACTTTTATGGGTTTCAGCGATTGACCACAATAATCTCATCTGATGTTAAATGATGATGTGGTCTAACATGGTAAATGCCATACACATAGATATGGACTGGATCTCAAGTGCAGCTGTAGAAACACACCTATAGGTGCTTGGCGACAGATTTTAGAGTGGTAGGTTTGCAGGCGGCGGGCTTAGAAAAAGCGCTACCACTACGCAATCCTCAGGCTTCTCTTTCTGAATAATTGTATTAGTTGTATGGATAGGTACTACTGTCCCAATTGAGCGAAGGTATACAGTAGTGATTGTTGACACATTCAAAAATTCACCTGTATATACATGTACATGTTTTCGTAGCTTATTTGAAGGTTTTCCTGAAATTATATGATTCTTCTAGAAATATACATGCTCCGGAAATAGAAAAAGAAAGCTAGGTGAACCGAATACAATCGACTGTTGAGTTGGTTGAATGCCTTCTGCGCTTACCATCAAGTCTGACCGATACCAACAGAGATAGGCATTTCGAACAAAAGCCGACAATGAAATAATATAAAATAATAATGCGTAGAAGGATATTTTTTATTATGATTAATATCTGAATTAAATATCGGATAAAATAATAATGTTGCCAGCAGATAAAAGTATTTAAAACAAGTTTGTGCCTAAAAGCTTACTACACTTACTTATTTACTACGGGCTTTAGCTGTTTACGTCCAGTACAACATGAGGAGAAGAAAAATCATTGGCTTGAACGATGTCATTGGGATAAACCAACAACGGTATAATATAATTCGAAACAAAGCACGAAGCTACAACACCTATTCCCATAGTTTATGTATGCATTTCCTATTTCGCGTGAGAATAATCGCCCAAACGGTATCAGCTCGCCGACGGCGCGGCATCACGCTGGTGGCCATTGTGAAAGCGAAGTCTCGCGGGACCATTGTTAGCCCCGGGGTTCCGCCGGGTGTTTATTTGCAAACAGAGCGCTCGCCCCCCCGCTGCGAGTTCCCCTCACCGGTGCGATATCGCAATTTGTTACCGATTTTTGTAACTGGATACCCGGACGTTTAGTATACGGGACGATTTCGCGGACTTTCTTGTTACGAGCTCGGATTCCCATAAGACTAGAAGTCTGTTTTTTATTTATCCATATTCTTGTTCTACGTCCAATTGTTCAACAGTTATTCGGCTAGATCACGTTAGGTACGTTATTTTAACTGTATCTGTTTTACAGTTTAAAAAGTTTTTGCTTCAACATATTGTTTATTTATTAAATTTCATTTGTGTTTCTGTTAAATGCATTAAAATACTTGAGAATCTCTGCGATCATTGTAGGTAGATCTTGTAGTCTACATACTTTCTCCAATATCAAATATCTTACTCGTCAGCGCATTCGTTTGAAGGTTGTCTAAACATAAGTAACTAAAACAAGTAAAGTTTCTTGGTGAACGTAACATCTTTGAATTATACCGCTTTTAGCGGGTCACTATTGATTTATAACTTATCTGTTATCAGAAACTTGGACCCATTAGGTATTGAAAAAAAAAAAACTCGAAATGGACCTTACATTAAATTAAAAACGACGATCTGACATAAAACGTGTTTTATCAAAGACACGGTAATAAATGTGAAACGGTAGGCGGTTTATAAGCAAATAAAAAATACATTTAGATAAATATTAATAGATATTGTAAAATTCGGCTTGGATGTTTTATTCTCGGTCGTGCGACATTTCTCGGAGACCGCGTCGCTCGACATTGTCGGTGAGAATTTGTCGTAAGTACGCAGTGTTAATAGAGATTTTTTTAATTCCGTTAAAATACGTTATGTGTTGTCAAATATTATAAATATTGATAATATATTAAATTACATTATTTTACTCTCTAGAATATGGGTGGGTAGTTATATTGGTAGAGCATATATTATTTGTATAGTGCTGAATATTCGACTTTAAAATAATATAATAATAATAATTTATTGAATATATGTATATTATTATATATAGTTATAGTATTATAATAATATTATTTGTATCGAAAATATTATTTTAAAGACGCCAACCAGCCAACTATACATATTTATAGATATTGTACTAATATTGTGGCTGGTATTTTATATATCAATAATTATATAAAAAACTCAGGAATTAATTCCTGAAATGATATGAAGTAATTATGATATGAACTAATTCCTGAAATAATAATGAAAAATGATGAAAGTAAATTTTACGATGCGCGCGCACAGCGTCATGTAAAACCGACACCCTGAAGTTAGCTATAGTTAACATTTTATTCAAAAAAACGTATGTATGTATTAAATAGCTTTTTTTTATTGTTAGTGTCGTTTTGAAAGCGTTTGAAAGGATTTTTATCCATTTACGCCAAAGAAGTATAACTTCTAACGCGTGTACATAAGTACGCACTACTTTTTTCTTTTATTAATTTTGTATAGCTTTTGTGTGTGTCACAAATTAATGCTTTTATCTTCTTTCTTTTAAATCTAAGTCTATATTGTATAATAACGATTTATGTGCCCATGGAAGTAAGTTTCAAACATAGAAAATACCTAAACTAAGATAAGTTTGGACGACAATTTATAAATATATATAGATTTTCATTTTAATATAAAGATTTTGATATGTTAACATGAACGGACAGTATATGATTGTTCGTCCGATATTAACCATCACGAAGTAACAATAATACTGCCCCAGGCGTAGAAATTTATTCAAACGTACATACTAAAAGTTTTATTTAATGTCATAATTCAGAATACTTTACAGAATTCTTGATTTGTAGTAAAATGTTATATCACTGTATTAAATATACAGTGTTTTTTTTCAACATTAACCTTGCTACTAACTTTGACTACTTGAAAAGTTGTTGTAGATTTTGTCTTCACTTATTTCTAGTTTGAAATATGAACTTTCTTTCTTTGTCAAGGAATCTTAGGTAAAAAGAATTTAAATATTCCGTTTAGACTCCGAGTATATACTAAGTAATATGATCAATATCACAAATTCTTTTTTAAGAAGAAAGGGGTGCAAATACCAATTACGGGTTGTGCGACATGCGAATTGTATTCGACTGGGTCGTAATTATCATCCGCATGGTAATTCGTCATATTTCCGTCAGTCGATCATTCTTATATATAGATGTAAAATAAAGAGTCGAAAATAATACCGGCATAAAAAAGGCGCGCGAAGCCGCGGGAAAACAGCTACTAACAGTAGCATTCATATGGATATAGGGGCCTTACTAGGTGACACAAAAGCGACGACAGTCGATTAATTGGCTGAATCTGGGTGGTTACCGTCGTTTCTTGGGATCGCACTGTGTTTACAATTACGCAGAGAGCCGTGATTTTGTCATGAGAAAATAAATGTAATTGTCATGTAAATATTTAAAACGTAATAATGTGCCCAAAGTGTATTTGTACGGATTCCTTTAGTCTATACAAGTTATTTTATCACTTATTTGTAGGATATTTTTTTCTGAAATAGTTACTCCTTTTTTCAATCACATCAATGAGTAAAACTTTTCTCATAGGTTTCTATTAGTCATACTTTATGCTCCTTACATCTACTATCTACAATATTTGTACAATACTCAATATGAAAAAGGTATACATATAATAATAATATCTACATATTATCAAGTAAAGAAAAACCTTTGTACCCGTTATTATGATCGAATTTGTACCATAGGACGACCGCTAGTACTTATAAATCTTTTCTAAGTTTTTTTCTATAATATTATGAGTGATATCTGTTCACTGATAACGAATATTTTTTTTTTTTTTTTTTGTATATTATGGGGGGCAAACGAACAGGTGGGTCACCTGATGGTAAGTGATCACCGCCGTCCATAGACACTAGCAACACCAGGGGAGTCGAAAGTGCGTTGCCGGCCTTTTAATATATGTGGGCCTCCGGCGCTCTCACTGACCGAACGAAACGCAACAGTGCAAGCACTGTTACTTCACGTCGGTTTTCTGTGAGAGGGTGGTACTACCCCGGGCGAGTCGACCCATTCATGCTGAAACCAGTAATAGCTTCAGCGTAGCTCTACCACCTTTAAAAATGATGATGATGTTAAAGAAGATTCTATCTGTTTATAAAATTCTCTGTACCGAATTTAATGTGTCTTCATTAGGCGGGATACGATAATTGTTAGTGATAATTTAAAAAATGGTGAAAAAAAACATATCAAACAAACGACCATACTATAATAGCGGCACGCTATGATGGCCATTTTGGCGTTCGTCCGCTCATGAAATTTCGCATAAATTAATAACTACGTTTGAAGGAGCAAATTACTGTTCTTTATTGTCAGTAATGACGTGAAGTTAGTCCTAAAGTTATATGAATTAAATGATATAAAATTAATTTAGTTTATAAATTTCAAAATAATATATGTATAACTATATAACTATGTATTTATCTAACTCTATAATATGGTACCACGAACAAATCTTTTCACATTTTTACTCACAAAAAAAACAGCGGTGTTTGTGGTGGTGGAGTTTTTAATGGATTATAATTATTAGTGTACGTGCTTACAATACAACTCGGCATTTATATTTGTAAAAATTTGAATTGTGTATTTATTTCCTATATATGATTATATATACATAGGATCGCTGGCCAGTACAATTACCACCTCCGGCAAACTCGGGACATACTTAAACAGCCAACTGCAAAGCAGTATGTAATTATATTTTTGTGGATAAGTAAATCGACATTTCACGTCACTATTGTAATGTGTCAAAACGGCCATCATAGTCTGCCGCTATTGCACTCGTAGTTTTATCAAATTCGACTCGAAAATAAATACGGGATAAAATAGCGTGCAGAAACATTGGCAGTTTCTGGTGGATTATAAGCTATAAATTTGTATATTAAATACATACAAACATTTTAGAGATCCCCAGGAATGGCCGTGATACAAACGCACACTCAATGCCAAAGAAACGACATAATTTTATTTTGTAGTAATACCGATCAATGCCCCTTCAAAATGTATTTCAATTAACACAAATATAAACTATGGTTTCAGATTTGAACTTTTAGTACCAATAAAGGGTAATAAAAATAAAATTGAGTAGGTATACGTGTTTATAATAATGTTTTTTTTATAGTTTTATACTCCGGTCGTGGGATTTATTTAATCCTTGTTTTAAAACCCAATCACCGTGTAGTGTGTACCTTTGATCTTTGTTTTATCGTTTACTGACCGATACCCGCGACTACATCTGTGATGTTGTTGATCATCTTAACAATGTATTTTATGTACCCACAGAAAGAGATTGAAAAGAAAGCTATACTTGTCATACAACATGTATTTGTAAACAATGTTTATTCGTTTACCTTTACTTTCCAGCGCATGCGCACCACACCGCCTGTTCCATTTCGTGGGAAGAAAACATGGCTCAACGCATAGTGCTCATAAAAATTGTATTGTCTTAAAACTTTAATAACCTTATATTAAATGAAGTTATCATGGTATATTATTTATTAAGGACTAAGTATCTAAGAAGTAAAGCTAAGAGATATATACGATAAAATACGATATACGATAAAAATCTATTCATTCCTTTATACTTTTGTTACTTTTAGGAGATAAACATATGCCATCAAGGACTTTTCTCTAGACATTGTTACGATGTACAATTTTGTACAATTGATTGTTTGTCAATTTTGAAGTGACACTTCTTATGGGAGGACTTTGAAATTCTGACCTGCAACCTTTTTGTGTGACGAAAAGTGGTCGGGGTTAACACTGCACCGAGTAGAATGTTGCAAACACCGGTTCTCATTCGATCACCGAAGTTAAGCGATGTCGGGCGCTATCAGTACTTGGATGGGTGACCGTCTGGTATCACCGTGTGCCATTGACTTTTTGTTGTACTTTTTATAAAAAAAGTTGTCACTTCTTTCGTGTGAATGTTGAATTTCGTTGAATATCATTTTTTTTTCTATGAATATTCCGAAAGAACTTTATTAATGTAAGTCGATATACACCGATTTAAGTGAGACAAAATTTTAGTGCCGCGAAGTCGAATTATGTTGAAGAGAAACTATAGTAGGTACTACAAAAGCGTCCCAAAAAGAGTTGTTATCAGGCGCGCGCGGCTAATCGTAAAAATTAAGCCAAATCATTAATCAACACATACAACATGACAAACTGATGATGATGATGACATATATTTAAGCCTTCTGGAAAAAAATCTCTAAACGATAGTGAAAATCATATCAGAACCGATTACGTAGTCAAGAAGTACTAAGGGAACTCACAGAAAAGCGACTTATTATTGCTTGCAAATTTTTAGTTGTGTTCAATTTCTTTATATTGACTCATTATGGTTTGGTCTCGATCTATTCAGGTACAATTGCCTTGCAACCGCGCTGTTATTAATTTCTATTCTGGTCAGAATAGCATACCACTCACGGTTTCGACCACGTTAGCCGAGTAATGTTATTCGAAACTTTCACACTTCAATGAATTAAAGGTTTTATTACTAATTGTTATCGCTGTACTGTAAGGCGAGTGAATCGGGTTTCGTTCCCATCGGGGATCAACGAGCGAAATATGAAACTATTGCTGAAGCTGTAATTTTTTCAATAATACAATTATCAAAGAACATTACAAGGCACTATGACTGTCAAATATGAATTACAATTTACCAAGGTCAAAGTTCTCCAATCAACCGAAAAAAAAACATTTGTATTTTTTTTTTCTGTGTACTTTTATATAAAAACGTGTGCATGTTGATATGCATACGAATTATACAGAATACAAGTGCAGAATCGTACTAAGGAGTTGAACTGGGCCCCTTATGTAGCTTAACATTTTTGTCGGCCCCTTCTATAGTGCATTTTTTCATACAAGGAGGAATATAAAGTTCTATTTGACGGGATTAGTGATAATCGGTCCCTTTTTAACTATCAATAAATACATACTAAAAAACAAATTCGCTTTTGTCATCTGTTTGTGTATTACCTTAGTTCTTTTAAACTATGCAAAGGGTTTTAGTACGGTTCCCACTAATGTTTAGCGAATTTCTTTCGGAAGATTTGATTGTATAATACATGTACATTATATTTATATAAAGTAGAGAAAAACCGAAATATTCTAATGAAGGCGTAAGAAGCAGTTTTTGTTTGGCATCGCTGGTAAAACCCTTAATTTAAATGAATTATTGTACTACATAATTCAACCATCTTAAAGACTTACGTCTATACCCTAAAGGTAACTGATAGTATTCATTCATATCTTTTATATACTATTAAAACATAATTGGTTATTCGTAATGCTATTTTGATGAATATAGTATGAATTTTTATCCATTCAAATTATTGTAATTACGTTGGGTATTAATTGTAATTTTGTATATCAAAATTATTCTCTACAGGATATTATTTCAATAGATATCTGAGAAGATATCATATGTTCAATATTACGTGTAACAAAAAAAAATGTTTTTTGTGTGATGATTCTTACATAGTTTTCTATGATTTTGATGAATTGTAAATATAAAAATGCCAAAAAAATGGATATAAATTGGACACTAATTAGACACTTATGACGCTACTACATATTACATGCATACAAAGTCGGGGCGGGTCACTAATACGATATATGGTTAGTTTGCTTTTGCATTAAGACTTTAGAGGAAGAATATTACAAAATATAAAAATATACTGATATGACCAGAAATAATGTAATTTAAAAAATAATGTTACTCTTCTTATAAGATCGTTATTTATTGCTGTAACAAATAGTGTTGAAAAAATTAATGTTCTTGCATACTTTACCCAAATATAAAGAAGAGGTCGTTTCAAACAAAAATTACGTCATTTCTCATACCCCGCCATCAAGTATACGATGTTCGTTTATTACGTACCCCTCGGACCACGAATACGTCCCTGTTAATGTCGTAGGTCGTTTGTGCAAAATGTCAAACGCTATCATGACAAGCACCATGCGTAGATTACGATCGGTCGCCCACAATCCATTCTTAAAGAGCTATAAAAATGTACAATGACCATCGAGAGTACGTGGTTTTGAACTTTATGATGACGCTAGATAATTTCTTCTTTACTTTTTTGTTTCTCTTGTTTTTTTTTTTTTCGTTTTCCATTTCGAATGAACACAAACGTGCGTACGGGCCTGCTGTGACCCGTGACTTATATGACATAGTTCTACTAACGAGTACGATGGATAAATCTGTATAGTACAATAGTTCTAATATGATGGCAACAGGAAGTAAATTTATTATTCATTTATAGAGAGAAGAAGCATTCCTCTCCCCTAGTCTTGCCTTTGATAAAGTGCTATTAAGGAGTTTCATATACTTTGTTGGTATACCGTTCGCTTTTACTTCTACTGCATATAAATTAACCATATAACAATTAGAAGAAGATTGAATAAGGTATAAATGAATTCTGTTAAGAACGATATACGTCTAAAAACTACTATGTCGATAAATAAAAGAGAACAGTGACTCTTCTCGAATGGGAAGGGAAACGAAAGAAGAAGAAGCCATATATGTTTAGTTAGGTCATAATATTTTTTTTACTAAGTGGTCTTTAGAGATGTTTGTTTATCATAACATAGTAACGTCTATGACCACACTATGGTTAATGTATCGTCTGTCTGTCTGTCTTCCTGTCTGTCTGTATGTATGTATGTTCACCATAATCTCAAAAACTACTAAACGGATTGTAATGCGATCTTCACCAATAGATAGAATAATTCATGACGAAAGTTTACATAAATAATTTGTCATAGTTTTATGTAAATTGGTCGAAATATAATGATAATTGTTGAAAGGATCGGAAAAAGTCAAGCCACCTGGGAGCTTTCGTCGAAAACGCTGCCTAATCCTTTTGAGATATATCAAAACAGTCCATACTGAGATATTCCTCTTTTATAAATCTACAAAAAAGTCTCCGATGGCATATACCTATATTTTTAGGATAGCTTACTATACCGGACTATATACGGATACAGTATTAATCCTTATAAAATGGAATACATTAGTTACATAAGTATATATATATATATATATATATATATATATATTTATTATCAGGGCAGTACAACGTCGGCCGGGCCTGCTGGTATATATATAAGATGATTTTTTTAAAGTAAAGCAAAAATTATTTTGTATGTTTTCTAACGTTTTCAATATAAAAAGTACTTTTTGCGGGATTCAAGAAGTAATCCGAGCTTATATACCAGGAAAAAATTAAACACGTGGAAAAACCAACGTGCAATATTATTTAATATTAGAAATATGTTCTAATTATAATTTCCTATTGTGAGTATAAATTTAATTTTAAACATTAACCGAGCATATGTTATTTTTTTTTTAATGTTAAAGAAGAATGTATGTACGATCTAATGTAAATCTAAGGATTTTAGTGTTACTCTTACTGCGAGTCAATAAAAGTTTTGTGCATTAATTAATATTCATGTGTGACCTTCGATTTATTTGTACACAAAACGACTCGCTTTGCACGGGCGCAATGAGCTTAATATGGCGCAGCAAGTGTCCAAGCGATCGGGGTACATGGATGGCACCACTATTTGTTCTACTTTTTCGCGCATTGACATTGACAGATTATCAAAGTTCACTTCGTAAGGCACCCGTCAAGCAAACAATTTTTTTTTTATTGCGCCGAAATTTAAATTGTGTGATATCTTTAAAAAAATATATTCCAATTGATAAGCTGTAAAATGCATAGTTTCATAATAATATGTGAGAGATATGCTTAGGTACTACAGTACTTAACATACAGGTTATGTTCAGAAGATAGAGAGACATTAGAAACTTTTCTGTAGACCATTTTAAGATATCTATTCCATCATTATCATCTTTTTAAAGTTAACTCACCTAAGTAAGGGGTCTGCATAATATATTTTCCTTTTTCACTTTCCCTGTCAGATTTCATTCAGACATTTTATACACATAGTATTTGTCATACAATCTATCCATACGTTTTTCGATCTATCTCTACTCCTATATCCGTCCACCGTCATACTTAAAGCTTTTCTAGTTACATCACACATCCATCCAACTTAACATGCTTTTTTTTCGAACTGACTACACTATTGTCCAGGCAAGGTCTCTACACTTTCACCGGACTACCAAGGGGAACGCTTAAGGCACTCACCCGATAGTTAACATTCGCATCTCTGCCACGTATAGTTTTCTCTCATCCATCTCTTTCATAGCCCAGCACTCAGATACATACAGCATGACTGGTATAATATAAGATACTAGCAGGCCCGGCTGACGTTTTCCTGCCCTAATAATAAAATATATATATCATAAGTATATGCATGAAATGTTTAAGGTAACTAATGTATTCAATTTGATAAGGATTAATACTGTATCCGTCTAAATAGCCTTCCTATTACCAAATTATATGTGACCATTTTTAGTAAATAGGTGGATATAGTAAGGTATCCTTAAAATATAGGTATATGCCATCGTAGACTTTGTAGATCTATAAAAGAGGAATATCTCACTATGCATTACTTTGTTATATCTCAAAAGGATTATGTAGCGTTTTCGACGAAAGCTGCCAGGCTGCTTGACTTTTTCCGATCCTTTCAACAATTATCATTATATTTCGACCAATTTACAAAAAACTATTACAAATGATTTACCTAAACCTTTCTCATGAATTACTCTATCTATTGATGAAGACCGCATTACAATCCGTTTAGTAGTTTTTGAGTTTATGTTGAACATACATACAGACAGACAGGAAGACAGACAGACGCGGTGAATGATTTTGTTCTATAATATGTAGTGATAATACGATATATATTAATACCTTTGTATAAACATACTGATGTATCTCGTTTGGTGTAGATAATATAAAAATTAGCAATGAAAGCTTTAGAAAAAGGCTTTAACGATTTGATTATAACACGTCGACTTGTTTCGTGGTTTATTTGTAAATATAATGTACCCGTATTTATTATGCATATAAAAATTCTCCAAATGTTATTTAGAACAGTATGAAAAATAAAAATGACAATAAATAATATAATAGTATATAAAGTAAAATCATATCGGATCAAAAAAAAAATTGGTTAATACAATGATCTTGATTTATTATTTATTAAAAGAAAAAAGAAAAAATTAATAAATCTTGATTTATTAAAAGAAAAAAGTCTTTGAATTGTACGACCATTTTTTAATATACCATATTCGTTCTTCAGCATCGAAGCGTAATACAAAAAAAAAACCTAAGTTGTAATTAACATCCTTATGTTTCCAAAGTCAGTGTTGTAGATCCAGTTAGTATTCGTTTTTTCCTAACTCGTGCAACCTTCCCCCTTCGTAGTAAATGACTCGGAAAATCAATGATATCCACTGTTTAACAGAAGTTTTTGCGTCCTCCACACCATTTGCACGTAATGAATTAATAACTATTAAAAAATGACATGCTTCACGACGCAATCGTGCCACCATCATCGGTTCTATATCTTCAAAGGAACGTACTTTTTTGTAATAAACATTATTTTTAGGTGTTTGTCCGTTTAGTACGTGAAAACTATAATTTCGTTCTTATAAATATGGATTTGATTTTGTTTTGTAATCAAATGATTCATCTTTATTTCTTTTGGACTGTTTTTGGATTTTCTTTTTAATGTAACCTTGTCATACTATTTATGTCCTTTTACCGATTGTAAGGTACGTCTGTACAATTTTAACTCTACTGCTTATCTCCTACAGTGAGTCATGACGTAGGATAACCAAAATAAATCTTTGAAAACTTGTCTGTCTGCATTACTGTAAAAGTGTCGTCAAAATCGGTTGTCTTTTAAGATTAGCATAAACAAACTTATCATTTTTTATATATATATATATTTTAATTCACGTTGTATTTAGTTTAAGGCGATGTGTTGATATATAATTCTCGTGCCACCTATTGTAAAACGGTCGGACTAATTCAGAAAACTTTACGGACGAAGAAACAAAGTTTCTTTGCATTCTGGTAATTGGTAAACGATAGAAAATAAACAAAGAATTTATTAAATATATAATAAGGTAAATAAATAACAGCTCTTGAAGGAAAATTCGATCGGGACAAGAGGAAATAGGTCTGACACTAATAATATGAAATATATGTACCAAATGTTTTCTGGGAAAACTTCTCGGGGCAAGCGCTTAAGGCATTTAGCCATACGGCAACAAGCTCAAGTGTGCCAAAATGGCCGAACCTTGACTTGGGCTGTTTGCCTTGATTGCAACATCGCGACTTCTGACTAAACTAAGGTACCTAAACTAGTCAAACATGTATGAGTTAGTCAGAAATATATGTGTACCTGTCTCACGAACTTAACATGTATTTCGAATCTGACAACTCGGCTTAACTAAACTAAATTCTAAACATAAGGGAAAAATACGTAACTGTTCCCCCATATAAACGCGATAATTCCAGACATTTTGACAGGTTTGTCGCAATCTAATCGCAATAGAGTCGAGTACAAATTTCCACGATCACCACTAGTTGGCGCTGTAAGTACTTCTTATGGGACGGCTTTGAAATTCTGATCCGTAACCCAATTTGTGTGACGAAAGAGGTGAGGGTAAACACTGTATCGGGTTAAGTGTTGAAAACACTAGTTTTTTTTTTTTTTTTTTTTTTTATGTTATAGGGGCAAACGAACAGGTGGGTCACCTGATGGTAAGTGATCACCACCGTCCATAGACACTAGCAACACCGGGGGAGTTGCAAGTGCGTTGCCGGCCTTTTAAAACTAAACTAAACTAGTTAACTAAGTTAAACTAGTTCTCGTCCGATCACCTAAGTTAAGCAACGTCGGACGCGATCATTACTTAGATGGTTGACAACCGCCTGGGAACACCACGTAACCTTTTTGTTGTACTTTTTATAAACAAGTTTTCACTTCTGTCGTGTGATCATAAGTACACTTTTTCTATATAAGTATTTTGCCATAATTTTCCTATTTATTATGTAGACCGGTAAAACTGTAGCGGCCTTAACAAGCCAACAGTGTAGTCAGTTCGAAAAAAAAAACCTATTTATTATATGAAATAACAATAACATGAAAAGTGGTATACGCGTGCTAATCCACGGATACAGGTAGTATTTCGTATATTCTCGTTAAATTGTATTCATTCATAAGTGACTTGTGAACTAACTGTGCCTATGGAATAAATGCACCCTCCAACTTATTTTATGATCGAGTGAGTCACTATACAATATAATGTACGAGCGCACGAACCATGTTGCTATGTCTTGTCTAAATTTTATCAAAGTCTGTCAACCAATATGACGGTTAACCGCGTGCAGTAGATGTAATAAAGTGCATTTTTTATACACTTCCCTTCTTTATTCGAAGACCTGTTTTAATTCGTATAATTTTGATATAACGCCCATTATAAGTGTTGGAAAAGAAAAAATATCGGTGTTTTTTTTTTATTTTTTATTTCGGTCGCGATGAAAACCATTCGTTTGCGTTTGTCGGTCGTTGTTTTTTTACTTGTACACGCGACTTGTTTAGCCTAGTTCGGCCGTATGATGGATCGTTTTGCAGTTTTTGCTTCTCGTATGATAGAAGTGTGAAATGTGTGGGCGTTATTTATAGGTATAATTTTAAATGCTGCTGCGTGATTTTTATGATCCTTCTTACCGTTTATTCCACTTAAGTAAGATTGGTTAATAAAGTTATCCTGTACATTGTGATTAATTTATGAGAAGTGCGGGCCAGGAGTATATACGAGTATACCGTGGCTCATAAGTCGTTATAAACTCCCTATCGATTTTCTTTTTTTTTATTATTGTGGGCAAACGAACAGGTGGGTCACCTGATGGTAAGTGATCACCGCCGTCCATAGACACTAGCAACACCAGGGGAGTCGCAAGTGCGTTGCCGGCCTTTTAATATATTTGGGCTTCCGGCGCTCTCACTGACCGAACGAAACGCAACAGTGCAAACATTGTTACTTCACGTCGGCTTTCTGTGAGAGGGTGGTACTACCCCGGGCGAGCCGACCCATTCATTCTGAAACCAGTAATAGTTTCAGCGTATCTCTACCACCTACAACTAGAGTTCTTATCAAATTTTGCAAGGTTGGGTGATGGCAAGGGGGGTTAGGTTGCTGTGAAGTGACTCCTGATACCTATATTTGGGTGGCAAGATCCAAGCACGGCCAACGGCTCCTCGTCTTGCGACCCGATGGTCCCGGCAGTAGAAACACGCATGTCACATTTAAGGAATGTCAAAAATGTCATATACTTTCATATGTGTCTATAATATAGTATTTTTTTCTTCTATTATTATATTATTGAAAGGAACGATATAGAGGTTTTCGGGTAGTGTTTCTTTTATATGCGTTCAAATAAATCACTTTTTCACTTTTCACTCCTTCTGCGTTTATACTTTTGTAAATGTTAACGTCACACATTATCTACGAGTAACACTAAAGTACAAAATGAAAGTCCATCCGTGTCATCTCGATGGTTGGAAGTCGTCAACTGTACGGTTCTCGCGTGCGTTTTTCCCACGTACGTCGGTCCTTTGGATAGAACTCCCAACGACAGCGTGTCCGGAGCAATACAACCCATAAACCTTCAAAAAACGAGCGTACTCCTACCTCAAAGGCCGTCAACGCCGTCAATGCCCGTCGCGTCGCAGGCGTCCATGGGCGGCGATGATTACTTACTATCAGGTACCCCGTCTTTTTGTTTGATTCCAATCGCATAAAAACACTAACGTATTGTGCAGCGCACATCGAAATATTTTTTTTCCAATTTACATTTATCGTAATAGATGGGTTAATTTATACAATCGTTATACTGATTAATTTCATAAATATAATTGTGTGTCTGTCTGTTTGTTACGCTTTCACGCCTTAGCTAATCAACCGATCACCATGAAATTTTGCACACGCACGGTCAGGGGTACAGGAAAGGACTTGCGGTACCTTTTTTTCAGAAAAAAAATGCACTATTCCTAAATAATACGTCAAAAATAGTTTGGTATCGATTGCTACCGCCATACCATTCGAAGCGATGACGGCTTAGTTGATAGCAAGGTCGGAGATAGCGTCGAAGGACGTAGGTTCGAATCCTAACAAGTGAAGGAAAACGTCGTGATGAAATCATAGCATGGTGGTAGGGCTTTTTCAAAGACCGCTTGGCTAGCTATCACCCACAAGTTGTAAATCTGTCGCCAAGCACCTGTTGGTGTGTTCCGGCAGTTGCACTTGAGAGTCAGTCTCCCTCCCAGGCTTAGCGTGACTTACCATCTTAGACCACATCATCATTTAATATTAGATGAGATTGTAGTCTGCCATAGTGACTCACTTTTAGTTTGTCAGTTTTCGAGTTTAGCTAAATTATATTGTAAAACAAAGTCGGGGTGATCGGTGGTTTGAGCGGTAGAACGTCAATTCGATGTCCGCAGATTCGAACCCTGTTATGTACCAGTAAATTATTCGGGATTAGCGTACATTTACTCATTTACATTGGTAACACTATTAATTTACCATGAACGAAAATATCATGAGGGAACTTGAATCTGAGAAATGTTCTTGTACTAACGTATATGGTTAACTTTTTTTTTTCGAACTGACCTACACTGTTAGCCTGGCAAGGCCTCTACAGTTCCACCGGACTACGTACTCGTATATGGGTAACTATCGACCTTTTTGCAATAGTTTAGATTGTAATATTGAATCGTACTGCATACTCGTATGTATAATGGACTGTAGATCTCTCGGTCGTGGGTGTTTTTTTTTTCTATTGCAGATACTCAATGCAATCACCTTGTCATCCTTGGATAAAAATATGCCTTCGCGTTAAAAGGATAGGAAGATTATTTTGTTATATAGTATTCAGATGGCTTGAACTACTAATAATTCTATGCAACTATTATTTAAATCTTTAAATAATCGATCGAGTGTTAAATTTATATTTAACGGTGTTTACGGTTGTAAGGATGAAATATTATTCTCTTTGGTTTTTATGTTTCATTTTTTAAGATTTAATTTTTTATATTATATCGTGTTAATACTTAATCATTGAAAATTTATCGTTTTAAAATCAACGTTTTTTTTTAACTTCTAGTTTCTTAAAAGTTATTAGATAATGTCAACTCTCTCTCTCACTAGGTAATGCCGTGTAGAATCATCAATTCTATCTAATTTAGTTATGCGGCGTCTAAAAATATGCGGTTGAAAATAAATACGTTCGAACGGACACCCCCTACTAACGTGTTTTACGATATTTGTCATTCGAATTAAACGTAACTATATTATACAAAGCCAATTATATTATTTATACAAACACAGGGTCAATTAATTACTTGAGGTGTGTTGTCTTTTAATTGATATTCCCCTCACGAGAGATCCAAATGATTATGTATTGTGCTTCGTGCCACTAAATACCTAAGCGTTAATAGTGCCATCTTCTAAAGACATCCCGAGTGTATATATTCACTCACTGCTTACTATTCACTGCACTTTCACGAAATATCGGTCAAAAGACGCTTCACATTGTCCTAAGCTTTTTGGTTATTAGATTTATATAATACTAGCGGCCCGCTCCGGCTTCTCACGGGTATAAAATATATAGCCTATGTCATTCACTGAAAAAATGATTAAAATCGATCCAGTAGTTTTTATTTATTCATTACTGCTCGTGGCCTGCACACATTATTTTGATAAATCTCGTAGGGTTCAGCCTGCGTTTGTTGCAATGTATGCGGAAAAAATGTAATTATTTACGACATCACATTAGAAACCTCAAAAATAACAGTATTTCTCCACTATTTAATTTATGTTATTATACATGTAAACCTTCCTCTTCATTACTCTATCTATTAAAAAAAACCGCATCAATATCCGTTGGGTAGTTTTAAAGATTTAAGCATACATAGGGATTTAGGGACAGAAAAAGCGACTTTGTTTTATACTATGTAGTGATTTTGTGAAAGTGTTCTTGATGTGTCAATGTAGTAATAAATATTTTGATATATATAACAACTAATGTGCCTGTAGCTCCGCATGTGTTTATCACGATTTGTTATCTATATAAAAAAAAATAGAGGTTTGTGATTGTGAACGCATCACGCAAAAATACTAGACAGATTTCAATACAATTTCTCTAATTTTATTTCTTAGATATATGGTCCTTATGTAAAAATATATATCACGGTATATTCATTTAATAAAGAGTTATTAAAGTTTTAAGAAACTAGGATTTTTGTAGAAGTGAGGCAATCGATGCGATGCCCATGTACAGGAAAACGCAGACAAACTCGTGGCTATCAGCTAGTACTAAATAATTGAGTAATAGCAAAAAATATATTATGTTAATACTCTTAAAGTTACATTTTTCATACAAACCTATTTTCATGAGAGTTGAATGAATGATACAGGAGTCGATGTACTCACGGCGTAGTGTGTAGTGTAGTAGTGACAAGTTACAATAAAATGGATAACATATAAACGTTTTCCACGAAAGAGACACTTAAGTGTAGGTGTACCTACCTATCTTCGTAGTAATCGGTCAAACGGTATTGGAATTTGTCGTTCTAATATACACTAGCGTTCAGTTTTATTCGTATAGACATATATTCACTAAATTAAATAAATGACGTAAGATTTTTATTGACACTCTCCTCCTCCTTTAAATGAGATTTTGGCGGACAAACTAGCCGCCCCTCTTTTGAGCGCACATAATTTATGGACGCCCCCACGTAGATACAAGTCTATGACGATGATTAATGTGACCTTGTATTGTTTGCTAATTTATTCGCAATTCAATTCATAGGAGAATAATTTGTTAATTTCCTTTATCATAGTCCTCTGTTGGATGCTTGAGTTTATTTAGTATATAGGTACATAGAAATTAATACTCATGGCAGTGTTTTTGTAATGTTTGATGGTTGAAAACCAAAACCAAATCAAAGTAATAGTCAATGTTAATTATGATATCAATTTTTAGAAAGCACAAGAATTAATCAATTAATTTCAACGTTTATATTAATCTAGCTTTTACCCGCGGCTTGACTTATCCCTTGGGAACTATAATTTTTTTCTGGTTGAAGATGTAAATTTCTGTACACCTGATTGGTTGAGTATTTAAAGCGTGAAAGCGTAGTAAACAAACAAACTGGTATGCGTATTTATAATATTAGTTAGAATTAAGATTATTTAGTAGTACACATAACTTACTTATATTTATAAATTACGATTTCCTTTCCTATTTGAGAAGTAAATTTATTTCGAGTTCTTATAGTAGGGGTGTGACGCCATGTTGCGGACGATTGGCGAGCGACACTGTGACGGCCCGGGCATAACCTCAAACGTTCGGTGTTAATTAATGGCAGCACCGCCATCTATCGGTGACGCCCTATCTATCACGCAGCGACAGTTTTGTCGGCCATTTGTTGCGCTGCTTTTGGTGTATTTGGAACGAATGTGCTTCGACATACATTAATAAGAGAATATGTTTTAGATTTTAGATATTCAAACGTGACTGAATGGTATTTGTACTCCATTGAATGTTTTTAATGTGTAATTTGGTATATCTGTGGTCGATAAACTCGGACACAGTTTAGTACCAACCATCATGAAAGTTGGTTGAAAAATCTAAGTGTTTCTTTATGGAGAAAGTTTTTATGCCATTAATTTTATTATAACTCGCCGCTAGGAGACGCTAGGCTATACGTAACAATAAAATATATTTTATTGCCATGAAGTTTTATATGGTCATTTAACGCTGACGAAGGCGTGGAAATTTGCTAGTCTTAGATAAACTTAGGTTAAAGCTATGTTTACTTCCAATAGCAACGTTTTATCTTAAGTCTGCCAAAAGAGTTCGGGCACATGGGGCTGATTATTTAGTGCACAGCGAATTTTATATCTTCATACGACTAATATAAAGTTTATTTTTTCCGAGCTCTTGTTATCGAGATGTTTTATAAATTGTATGTAGCCACTTGATAAGATTTATGATACAATATTTTTAATAAAAGAAAGAACTTTCCATGTTAATCGTTTCAAAGATGGTTTACGATTGGTTAGATAGGTACAGGTGGGTTTAGTAACTGATCCTAAAGTTTCTTAGAGACAAGAATAATAGCAATTAGCAATCGACAATTAAAAAAAACGCAATGCACAAACCTTTGGTGTCGTTCTTAGACGGCACCTGACAGATTTACTCAGAGTGTTTTGTAAGCTGATAGCATAAACAACAATACTACTGTAACACAATAACACTTACTGTACATATCTATTGACGTCTAAATTATGACCGCACTTTTACGAACGTAGCGAATAACCATTACGGTGTAAAGAGTGTATAAACTTATAAAGGTTTTAAGATAAAATAAAGTAAATTGAACTAAGTTCTACGTTATAGGAAATTTTCCTTTATAACGAACGACGTTCTAAAC
Source organism: Antheraea assamensis (assembly GCA_035772565.1). Classification (NCBI taxonomy): domain Eukaryota; kingdom Metazoa; phylum Arthropoda; class Insecta; order Lepidoptera; family Saturniidae; genus Antheraea; species Antheraea assamensis. The sequence goes on along the minus strand of JAQQSE010000010.1, from coordinate 1,331,036 downwards.
AATTTTCAGCTATATATACATATATAAATCAATCGATGTGACTTTGAGTATTTATTATTTATATATCTAATTGATTCAGAATGTAACATTTTCAATAGAAAGGAATGCCCACGGCAGCATTAAATGCACTGGTCGTTATCGCGGGTGAATTGGCGTGTTATATTCGTTTGCCCGTGACGTATTATTAACAAATAAAGCCTGCCGCACGCCATTGTTTGTTCTGGCGTAACGGATCGGCTTGTTTCTTGCGTTAAATGCGCGTGACGTCATAGTGAGGCCGAACTCGAAAGCCGAAGGAATTCGGTTTCGGGTTAATACGATCCTCGTTATGGTAACTCGGTGACCGCATCGACTTGTATTGTTTTAGTTTCAACTTTATCCGATTTTACTTTTAGCCGTGTTTTAATTATATTGTTGATATTTAGTAGGATTTTTTTTTCAATTCCCGGTGAAGTCGCTGTTGTTGATGAAATTGTAAATTGTGAAAGAATAAGCACAGATATTGTTCACAGTTGAGCCTCTACCACCGGTTCACGAAAAATATCCCGGTTATCGGCAAGTAACTCGAATGTATTTAATACAAGTGCGTATTGTGTACAGTCCTTTATTTATCATTACTAGATAGGGATAAGTCATTTCCAGACAATATATATTATCACTGACATAATGATCCACCATATAATAACCTTTTGATGTTTAAGCCTCCTTGACATGATGCTTGAACTTATTGTGTTGCAAATCGGCAACGTGCTTTTGGGGGCATTATTGTAGAATCAAACACTATTTACCTAACAAATCATTTGATGATTTATATTATCTTACTACTTTTAGAATATGATTGTTAATTTGTGTTTATTTATGGTATTAAAGTGTGAATATATATATATATATATATATATACCTTAGCTGCTGATAATCTCCATAATAAAATATCGTAAAACACTTAGCTACAGGCACGAGCGAAATAGAGTAAGTAGCCTAACAGTGGGTAATATCAGGTTAGCTGATTCCAATCAAAAACTAATTTTTTCCTTCATGTCGTAACATTAACAAAGCTGTAAGTTAAAACCAGTATCATAAATATTAAAATTCAAACACCTCATATGATATAAAAGGTTGTAATAATAAACCAAAGTATTGTTTTTAAATTACCCATAATAAATAGGAGTTGTTCTTTTTCATATAAATGTCATCAATCATTCTTTCAACGCCCCTCGTTTATATGAGTGATTATATGATAATGTATGACACAACATTGTTATCGAAAAAGGGAATTAAATTGTTTTTGTTTTTTTTTTTAAATTATTATAGAGTGAATATTAGTAAGTGGCTACCAGTTGTAAAAGTTATATAGTACAGTTTTTTTTTTCAAACAGACTACACTATTGACCTGGCAAGCCCTCTACAGTTTTACCGGACTACATACAGAGTACCTAATGTAGTAGTGTTCAGAAGGAGCGTAATAAATATAATTTGTAGTAGGTAGGTACTTAAATATTAATAAATTACTTGGTTATTCTTATATTTTTTTTTGTATTATATAAATTTGTATTTTAATATTTAAAATTTCCTCGTTCACTTTATCTTAATTGCCTATTTAATTTTTTTTTTATTATTATTATTATGACCATACTATTTTTACCTTTCGTGTTGTGGTCGGCTCTAAGTGCAGACCCATTTAGATTAAGCGACATAACGATATAAATATTCCATTAAATAATTATTAATATTATATAAATAATCATTATGTAATTAAGTATCGCATAAATAAAAAAAAAGTTACAGTATAAATTGGATGAGTGAGTTCAGTCGGATTTGTTATCAAGATTTCTTTCTTTATAAGCAGTAAATTAGGCTATATTTGTTTAAGAAAAAAACAAAATAGGGTTCCGCGCAACCATAATCTGTTATAAAGATACATACGCAGATGAAGCCGCGGGCGGCTGCTAGTTAATAATAAAAACTTAGCTTAATGGGCTTAAATTTTTATTGTGCAAAAAGCTTAATGTATTGAGTTATGATTATCAGCAAAACACTTACCACAGCACAATTTTATAGAAAATAAAAAGTAGGTACAGTGTTAATTTTTGATTTCCCTTCTGACGTTGCATAAAGTAAAATACCTATTTGTTTCATCTGTAGGCCCGATCTTAAATAATTTATTCTCGTCTGAGGTCATTCCGATTTCGCTCCCATTGAAATCGCGGTGTACATCTTAAGCGAGAGGAAAAAAAAAACAGTTTTATTTAAATCTTATAGTAATAAAGCGGTCGGCTCAGGCACGGGTTGGCTCTTAAAATAATAAACACCTAGCTGAATCTGAGGGTCATGGAAGCAGATAGGATCGCTCGTGACCGGCGACCACGAGCCGAGGTGATAGCTTCATTTAACCTCTGCGCCGGGCAGAGTATAGAATTCGCGAGAGATATATATATACACTATAATAGTTAATGATAGTTACTATGTTCTTGTGGCGATTTAACATGAGGGTAAACGTTTTAATAAACATATAGATTGATTTTATTAAATGTATTGGTGTACTATTTCGCGTGCCGAATGCAAAGTCATAGAAGTTAGAGTTATATGTCGAAAGGGTGCATAATGTTATGTCTTTTCACTTTGTATTTCGAAAAATTTAACGCGATTTATTTTATAATCTGGGTTGCGAATTATACCTTTAACACGTTAGAATCGTTTTACAGGTACCTACTCTAATTACTGTATTTCTATGTTCACCGTACAATATTTTCAATTTATATGAAAGGCTATTTAAGGGCGGCGTATTTAATTCAATAAATATACGATTGGAAAGAGATCGAAGAACTAAAAATGTGCCGAACAGGAGACAGTTTAGATAAATACGTATGATTTAAGGCAGTGGAGATATTTTTTTTTCGAACTGACCTACACTGTTGGCTTCGTAAGGCCTCTACAGTTTCAATGGACTACTAAACCGGTCAACTGTCAGTGGAGATAGTGGGTGCAATAGAGTAGTTTATATGTTGGGTAACTTTGCCGTGATACGTTAACTGCCCTGTAAACTCCCAGAACTTCTAACAATGCCGTTTAGAATTTCGTACATATCATTCTGAAGAAAGAACGTCTGATGAAGAGAGTGTTGTTTTATATTATAATTGTTACTCGTAGTCGGTATTACTGTGGACCGTGGGTGGTTATAATGGTTACGTAAACTTTAAACCCGGCGCTTAATGTCGTGCGATAAGAACATCTTGATCCCTATATCAAAGTCGCTTTGGTTTATGTTTGCTCTGGAAGTGATTATACATTCAAGATCTGGTGAACAGTTTTTTTGTTGAGCGGGTGATTGAAATTACTCGCTTATAAAATTCTATTCTTATTAATAATATGCCACTGGTTTGAAGTTGCATAATTCGTCCAATGAATTTATCATTTACGCCCAATGCTCCATATCCAGCCGTGTTATATGGATCCGAGAGCTGGGCTACAAAAGAGACGGATGAGAAAAGATTACATGCGGCAGAAATGCGAATGTTAAGATGGATGTGTGGTGTAACAACGATGGATAAGATTAAGAATGAGTATATCAGAGGAAGTTTGAAGTGACAGAGAAGTTGAGGAGTAATAGGTTAGCATGGTACGGCCAAATTATGAGAAGAGATGAAAGTCATGTAACAAGAGAAGTTTTGAGTTTGAAAGTGGATGGATATAGGAGTAGAGGAAGACCGATGGATGGGGATGGATTGTAGGAAAAAGTGTGAATACTGAGATGACGTCTGACAGGGGAGAGTGGAAAAGGAAAACGTGTTGTATCGACCCTACTGAGGTGGGATATGGGTAAGATGATGATGATGCCCCAATTGCGATGTGTGATCTTAACAATGAGCGCAACGGTTATTACGATTCTACCATATACCTATTGCTGACCCAAAAAACTTTTTTAAAATCAATCCTACCTTGCTTGATTTACGATATAATTTTGAAAAAACGTTTTCATTCTCGTCGAATCGATGTTCATATACTCGTGATTTGACTAGAATATATACCATAAGAGAATCAAAGACCAAAGAAAGTTAAGACCACGTTAATGTTTTGTTTGGTAAAATTGTCTTCTATACATATAATAAAAATGAAGTGTCTGTATGTAATATCAAAATAACGAGCTTTTACTGATTGGATATTGGTGTATACGTATACACGAAATTGACAACAAAAATACAATTTTTAAAATTTTTGGTCCGTCTATCTGCCGGTTTGTTCCGGGTAATCTCCGAAACGCCGGGACCGATTTTGACAGAAATTTCACTGACGAATAGTTACAATTACAGCGGCTGACATAGGCTACTTTATTTTAGACTAGCTGTCATCCGTGGCTTCGTCTGTAGTACTATCTCTAAAACGATTGGACCTATTTTCACGGGACTTTCACTGAAAGATAGCTAACGTTATAAAAAGTAATTAAACCTTTTTTATTTTGGATTAACTTTTACCCATGGCTTCGTTTGCAGTACTATCTCCAAAACGTTTGAACTATTTTTCACGGAATTTTCACTAACAGATAACTGATCTTATAAGAAGTAATTTACAATTATAAAAAAACGCATGCGGAGCTGCGGGCAACAGCCAGTTTGTTGAATAAAATTAGTATCCAAAGAGATAGTGGCTTAGCTTCCCGTTCGTTAACCATTAACTTGATAATGTTCACGTTAAGAAAAAGTTATTCGATTCTTTATAAATTGAAACACAAGTTAATGAATTTATTTAAATATATTTTATTTTTAAAAGAGAGTAATTTTCTCATAAAACCGATTAATCGTCATAAAATTAGTACCAAATATACCTGTTATTTTAATGTTGCTTTTCTCTCTCAGCTGTCAAAACCTATATATATATGCATCTTATAATTTCATACGTATATATGGGTATTGTATACACTTAATCGGTATATTAAAAGTTAGTAATATGTGTAATATGTTTGGTGTTGCAAATCTGTTTCGTTTTGTTCATAAATAGAATATACCTTCTGGTAACTCATAATATGAACGGTCAATCGGCAATGCTAAATTTTAAATCTGCTTTATACTCTATAGATACTGGACTACTCTGTATGATTATACTATGAGATTCTGTGTTAATATTGTATAAGTTAGTTCATACATTTTCATTTATAATTGCACTTTTATTGTTCACCTTCCTTCCTAATATTCATTCATACATTTTGGCATCGTGGTTGCGGAATAAAATAAAGCAATTAATTATTTCTATATTTAATAATGTAATTTTAATACAATTGATAACATTTTAAAACATTTTTATATCGTTACGCTATATTAATTTCGAGGTGAGTAGGTATATTAATTATATTATCGTAGGATGTTTTATAGCTCGGGTGCTTAAACTTGAAATGCTGGCGACCCACCTCTATATTCTTAGACTAGAATCGATCGACTGTGTAAGGCTGTAAAGTAGAAAGTATATGTGATGCAGGATTGTCGTTTAGACGACAAAAGAAAGAGATGAGAGAGTTATGCTGGCTTAATTGGGGGATTAAATCTATTGTAGTTGCTAATTGTGAATAGTTCTATATCGGCAAATTTCAACTCAATAACCACTCGCAGTATAAGAGGCTACAGTATAGAGTTTACAGTAATTTTTTTTCTATTTCATTCGTTACACTGCATGAAAGCAATGTAGGAAGATTTCATTGGAATGTAATTCGTAAATTATTAGACTGTTTTGCAAAATTGATATGTGACTTTATTGAGTGAAGACATGTTTATTAAATCTATATTTTATAATTAAAATTAAAGATTCATCTTGGCAATTTCTAGACTAATTTACAATTTACGTTGGATGTTCATTCTCAGTAGACGCCACTGACTCCAAAGAAACTAGGCGAGAATTGAAGAGCCTTTGGTACTCAATTTAGCTAAAAAGAATATAGTCATCGAAAGGCACTGACGCAAAGGGCGATGGAACACGTTACTCTGTTCAATTCGTCAGCAACTTACTTCAGTTAAGTCGGCTCTGAAATTATGTATTTCGCAAGAACAAAGCGATAGCAGAGATGGCAACTTTACATGTCTATAGATTTACTCGCTGGAAGACTTTAGTAGCTGTTAAAATTTTGCTATGGTCATTTCTGCTATCATATTTCTTTCTTGAAATATGTGAATTTTGATTAAATGGCCGAAGTTTTATTTTAGACACCTTATAAATAGTTTCAATGGCTACTTATTATTTAAGCGAATTACAGAAATATTTACTATATAGTTGTTATAAAAAGAAGGAAATCTATTTATTATTAAAATTAGTAGGTCCAGCGGACTTTGTCCTGCCTTAACAATAAAAAAAACTATACTTATGTCCATGAAATGCTTAAGGTGGCTTGACTTTTTCCGATTCTATCAACAATTATATTTCAATCAATTTACAAAAAAAAACCTTGACAACTTATACACCTAAACCTTCCCCGTGTATTACTTTATCTATTGGAGAAGACTGCATTACAATCCGTTCAGTAGTTTTTGAGTTTATCACGAACATCCAGACAGACAGACAGACGACTATCTTTTATAATGTGTATTGATATTCTGTTTCACGTAGAAGTATTTACATTGGAGACACGAAATACAAATATGGTGATTTTTTGTAGGAAATTAAGTAGCTTTTCGATTGTCGCTTACCGGTAAATGTGGAACTGCCGATAATTGTGATATTTTGTATTGTATTATTGTTAACATGTTTTTACAATCGATTCTTGGCTAATTTCCTTATGATATATAAATGAAATATAGTTCAGACAATGCAATATTAATCGTATGTTATAGTTGAAATGTAATTATCCCATGGAAATTTTCAAAAACTATAACAAAAAACTATACACAACATACACCATTTTTTGTGATGTACGTATACTAACTATTTGTTACAAATATACTAAATTTAGTACATTCATTTTGAATATGTAAGTGATACCTACGAATATTAGTCTTATCAAACAGTTGCAAGAAACATTTGGGACTGTTTTATAAATACTTTTTGACATAAATAATTTCAATTGTATTCAAACATAAAAAAAAATTAACTCGTCTCGGAGTTACGATAACTGGTCGACTACTAGTTTCAATAAAAATATAATTATTCACAATTGATGGCGGTGCTAGAGGAATATGTCTGGATAGTTCACATCGCTTAACTATGAACCAGATCAAGTTTCATACTGTTGGTTATTTGACTACAAAATATGATTCGGATCCGTAATGTTTTCGATACAAAATCCATTTACTACTAAAGTATAATTTGATTTGTTGGAAAAACTGTCAAGAATATTTTACTTCCGATTTAAATTGAACCAAAATGGGGGAAATAATCGGTTATTACCTCATGTGTTCTTACTTTAAAGGGTAAGCCTAAGTTCCAAAGTCAAAATATAATTGGCTTAGTATTTTACAAACCACAGCCTGCGTGACGTCAATCCTTCTAATCAATAACACAAAAAGACACCAATAAATCCTCTTAGTTCCGCCGTCTCACCATAAATATTCACCAATAAAAACGTTATATTTTTTACAATTATAGAACCGAAAAATATCAATTTAGTATACATTTTTATTTAACATTAAAAATCCCCTAAAATACAATAGAAATAGATGCTTTAGTAAATATGTTTAGTTGAGTTTTTACCGTAAATCGAAACCGTATTTAGATATACTCGTATGTATATAATTTTACATGTTATATGAATTACATACAAACACTCTCAAACACTGCTCGAGTAAAAGGAATTCTTGAGGCGTTTTATTTGTGGTTTTTTTTTTTTTTTTTTGTACTAAGCACAAACAAATATATTTTTAAAGTTAGATCGAGATAGTGACCGGTCGTGGAAACGGGACCACACGGGGACGTCTCACTCGGGAGTCGAACCCCGTAATCTTAAATCTCGTAACTTTACCGGACTGTTTTAATTATCCTACTAAAACCGGTGGACATTTTCTTACGAACGGACTGTACGGGCTGACATTTATTTTTGTTTATAAATTCTTATTTTTTACATTGCCATATGATTTTATTATACATATATGTATATATAACACTGATTTTGCATGCGGTTTCGTATGCTTTTATTTGTATTAACTAGTACCTACCTATTTCTAATAACATTTATTCAATACGGATTTTGCTTACATATTTTCTCGGTATGTTGAAATGTGTAGTACAATTAGTAATGTTCGAAAGTTTATTTGCACCAACACCACCTCGTAGCGTAGTTATAGAACAATGGATAGCGTAAAAACGTTACCAACATGATTCTACAGTGTACCAACTTTCATCGTAATCGGATCGGACGATATCGTAACAATATCGTATATATTTCGCAAATATATATTTGAATATACCTACCTATGACACAAGGGAGACTAAATATTAATTTTGATTGTAATTATGGCCATTCGGATTTTAATTATTACAAGTTAAATACCTAAACCTTTCTCGTCAATTGCTCTATCTATTATTGAAGACCGTATAACAATCCGTTCAGTAGTTTTTGAGTTTACCGCGAACTTCCAGACAGACAGACAGACAGACGCGGCAAACGACGTTGTTTTATAATATGTAGCGATGATGTCTTGTCATTATCTATATTATGTTATACGGTATTCTTTATAATTTCTTTCTCTTGTCACAAGTATTTATATAGAACATGTTCTAACTACAGACTTGTCTGACACACAATGTTATCTCCTTATGAAACAAACTACAAATTTAATTACGCTCCCGTCAATTGCTTGTAAATTTTTCTTACATCTTTATATATAATATAAATGAGTTAGCACATTTGTATTTTTTTTTCTTGGGCACGAGACATTAGCGCTGTTCTAAAAGCATTACCCGGTTCATTGAACCGAGATACGAAGGAAAATTGTGTGATATTTATTTGTCGTTACTTTTAGCGATGTTTAGAATGTTTTGGCTCTGTTTGACTTGTGTCCAGACGACGAACGCCTCTCATATTTTTATAGTAGGTATGTGACAGTTTTAATCATATTTGAATACTATACTTGAGTGCAAACATTATTGTTATACAGGCTGTCTTAAAAATATTATTAGTCTATTATATATTAGCGTCCCGCTCCGGCTTTGTACGGGTATATATATATATAGCCTATGTCATTCACTGAAAAAAATGATTATAATCGATCCAGAAGTTTTCATTTATTCATTACTGCCCGTGGCCAGCACGCGTTAAATTTGGAGTAACCTCAAAAATAACAGTATTTCTCCACTATTTAATTTATGTTATTATACATATAAACCTTTTTCTTCAATCACTCTATCTATTTAAAAAAACAGCATCAAAATCTGTTTCGTAGTTTTAAAGATTTAAGCATAGGTACATAGGGATATAGGGACAGAGAAAGCGACTTTGTTTTATACTATGTAGTGATTATCGTGGTAGGCTATAATGAAAATTGTGTCTAATTGGATTGCGACTACAGTATGCTATGTATAACACTCGTTTAGGGATATCATGTTCCAGAATTAGACGGTGTCTAATACAATATTGAAGCGGGGTGGTAGAAACTCGTAGCCGATTGGTTCACGACCGCCATACACATGATATAGATATATATCAGTAAAAGTGATTGATTAACATCAATCACACACAGCTATATCACTTTGCTACCATTCTAGCAAGAATAAAAAAAAAAGTTGGAAATGTCACTTGAACACTCAAGTTCTTGAAGTGACTCCTGTAGGTTTAACGCGTTACCATCTCTATTCTAATCGTCACTTCAAATCAGTTAAGATTGTAATCATATCTGTGCTTAGAAGCATTCGAATTATCTGTATTTATTGTACAGAGTATGTAATTCTTGATATTCATATTATTTATAATATATTTTGAGATTTCTTTCGTATATTATCGTGATTTTTTAAATTTGTTTACAATACAATTATAACATTAAAAAAAAAACTTTTATTTTTTTACACCTGTACAAACTTATTGCTTATGTTTACTCTGTATTATGGTAATTAATGTAATTATCTGTACATATAATAAAATAATAAAAATATATGGATATGTTCATTTTAACCCCTTGATTCAATTTTGAAGACCCAGATCTCTAAATGGCGGTTTATGTTTTTATTTTTATTTTTTCTTTACGTCATCGTACATTGTATATTTCATAGTTTATTAAAAAAAGTTGATATTTAATTTCTTATTTTCCAAAGTTTTGTAATAAATTCGTTTTTTTTTAGCTTATGCTGCCATGAGGTTTGCATGCGTTTGTATAGAACTTTAAAACCTTTATGATTTTGGACAGTCCAGAGTAATGATGTAGAGACTATAGCTTACTATATTTTGCTCATAAAAGAGGTAGGTAATAAGAAAATAGATATATACAAAGAAAACAAAAACTAGGCAAAAATAAAACGGTTCCGTTAAATTTTCTCTTTTGTTTATAACAGGATTTCGATTTTTTTTTTGTTTAGTAGTAGTAACTTGTAAAATTAATGAACTATGGTTTAACTTCGACCATCTAGACGATCTTTAGTAAATATATAAATAAATACAGAACACAGGAATTGTACTGAAAATAAAGGATAATACAAAAGTAATTAAAGTACCCAGCATTTGTTTTGGCACGACGGTGAGAAGAATGAGACGTTTGGCTAAGATCGACCTTCCTCGGTTTTATATAGCGTTCTCTCTGTCACATAGTGCAATGGTTGCGATTGACAAAGATAACACTATACGAAACGGAACTTTTCCGACTATCTCAGTCGTCTGCCCGCGATGTGCCAACAGTTCTGGTATTAAAAAGAGAAAGGGGAAGGGGATCGATATATTTTGCGAATCAATAATACCAAAAAAATTTGTGCCTCTATAAAGAATATTAGCGAAAAAAAAATTGATAGAATGCATTAAGATCAGATGTTAGCTGTTCCTTTTACATGAATCCTACGAATCGTATTAGGGCGATATGTACACAGTTTTCTGATTAATACAGGTCTTTACTTATGACAGCATATGGATGTCTTATTCTCGTAGAGCCTAATCAATATAATTACAAGTAATAAACAAATCAAGATAAAGCTTTCACCGGATGCTGGTTTGGAATTCGAATAGCAATTGCGTCATCCAACGTTAACTTTTAACTCTTATGGGTTTAATAGTATTGGTATAAACCAAATGGAAAAGTATAAAAATTACGAGTCCTGTAAAGCAACGTACACTATTGAGTGATACGCTATAATAATATAATAGGAATTAGAAAAATTAATATCTCGTGTCTTTCTTAATCGCGTATCAATCTTTATATATTTCACGGATAGATTTCTCGAACCTTCCACTGTAACGTGTGAATAGTGGTGTTATGAATTAATCGGACTATATGTATTAAATTTAAGAATATATTTTTGTTAGTTCAATGGTATGTTTTTTTTAACGTGATTTATTTCGGCAAATATGTAATTCCTATACAAATCGTAGGTTAAAAAGTACGCTAAGTGAGAACGGTATAATAGTTCCAGTGGGACGAATGGACCGGCACGGGGTTTCGGTGACCTACGAGAACTGAACAATATCAAGAAGAGTTGAAGTGTGAATGCCTATGTTGGCGAGGTCCCATGCGCCGCGGCTCAATTACGATACTACTATCTCTGTATGCAACAGTCGTACTGTTTAAGCGATTTGTTTAAGCTTACTTAATTATGTTGATATTAATATGAAAAATAAACATGGTGAAGCCAAGGGGCTCATATAGTATATTTATTTGTAGAGAACAGCTCGTGTGTGGGTCTTTAGAAGTGTTTTGTATACATTATTTTTTCTCTTTGTCGCCAGATTGTACGGATCAAAACGCTGCGCTAGGTGTAACACTCCAATATCTCCATCGGAACTTGTGATGAGAGCCAGAGACCTGGTGTTCCACGTGCATTGTTTTTCGTGTGCTCTTTGCAGCACTCCATTAAATAAGGGGGACACATTCGGCATAAGAGATTCAGCTGTCTACTGCAGGTAAACGCATATTATCATTATTCTCAATTTTTATTGCAAATGAGTCGGAGGTGTTTGGTGAAGGAAAACATCGTGGTGAAACCATAGTTCTAACTTCTAAACTCGTTAGGTTAAGCACTAGCCTAAAGTTGCTGCACTTGAGAGCTAGTATGTCTCTAGGCTTGGCATGTTTACTATCTTAGACAACACGGTCATTTAAGATCAGATGAAATCGTGGCCAAATGCTAATATCTATTCAGTTTTATAACAAAAAATGTATTTTTTTTTTCGAACTACCCTACACTGTGAGCCTGGCAAGGCCTTCCCAGTTTCATCAGAATAAGCAAAAAATGATTTCCTCAACTGTGCCATCTTATATTGTATCTTACAAAATTATGTTTTAAAATGCATATATATATTTTTTTTTTTTAAGTAAAAGGGATCTTTAAAACACCGAGGTAAAACCGAATAAAAGTCAAAATCAATATACGATATTAATTACGATTTGTAAGAGTCAACTGCTGGACCAAAAGGTTCTTTCCAAGAAAACTACACCCCCAATTTTTCCCAATCACAGTAGAGTGCTACAAAAACGTCTCTCAAGTTTTATGGTAGTCCACACGATGTTTCCCTTTACCAGTGGCCCAAGTTGGAATTTGTGAAAATACATTATTTCTGAGAAATTCCTTGGTACACGACACGTCGCACTTCGAACTCGCGGACTTTGAATCGACACTAAATCATACGACTTTTTAAATTCTATGTACAGATAACAATAAATAATTAGTTTAGAAGATTTTTGGATTTATCTATATTAAATAAAATTCAAGTATGCACTTCTAATGTTCAAATAACAGCTTTTTATAAAATGATTATTAAAGTATAAATGGTAGTTAAAACAAAAAAACCAATTTAAACATTTTTTGAATCTTTGAAACAATAGAACCGATTGTGACGGAATTTTCGCTGGCCGTTAATGTTATTAGGGATAACTATAAGCTAAATTTATTTCAGAAAAAATAAGGTTCCGCGTAAATGTAATCCTTGGTATAGGTAGAAATGCAGACGAGGTTAATAGGAAATTTAAATATCTTAAGGTATAATTCATTAGAATGTATGATTCGTAAACCAACTGATATATATATTATGAAAACATAACTCTGTAATATTGAGTAAGTGAAAAATGATAAGTAAACAATGTTAAATATGAATCAGAATGTTATATATTACTGCAGGCTGCATTATGAAACGATGCCAGAATATGGTGCTCACATGGCTGTCCCGGGCCCGCCGCAGATGTGCCCTGGGCCGTATTCAGGTCCACCAGCTGGGCCACACTATCCCCCATACCCGTCTCCAGACTTCTCACGGGTTGAGACCGACGTTCCTAAAGGGCCCTTCTTCAACGGCGGTTCGGCGCCCCCGCCACGGCAAAAAGGACGCCCGCGAAAGAAAAAACCAAAGGACCAAGAAATCATGACCGCTAATTTGGGTGAGTCGCTAAATATGAATCGTAGCGCACAAGCGAAATACACCTGTATGTTTGTACAGCTGCGCATTACATCGTTTTCATGACATTCGTAATTCAATATGGTTGTCATAACAATACCTAATAAATAATTTAACGACAGATTATTGAAGACTTCGTTATATTGCTTCTTATTATAACGTGTAATTAAGACAACGGTCTGTTATTATTATTGAATATGATCATGGTCGGACGGGGCTATGATAACGTGCGATTGAGTAAGCTTTACGGAACATTTCATAGGTATGAAAAGGATAGCACTTCACATTAGAAGTCACAATAACAGGATAATTGATAACAGTTTATAATAACGATTATTGTGAAATAACACGTAGCGTAATTTATTATTGTTATATAGCCGTTATTGTCTTTAACTCGATTCAATTTAGTGAATATATCAATATAAGGTATAGTGTAGTCGCAGTCAGCGTACCCTGTCATCGCATGTCGTCATTTTGTAGTTAACACGGGCTCCGGGCTGTTTTCGCCGACAAAACGCTTACGATTTTATTAACACATTAAAGTCAGAACTGCACTTACCTTCGGTAGATTATCAGCGTCGACTTCCCGTGTGTGTTTTGAACATTATTTTTCCTTTTGAGATATCAAAACCAGTCTGTTTATCTGAGCAGCCGTTGTTCGCTCGATTCGATGGGACGAGACTCGAAGCCGCGATGGATTTTTTTCTTTCTTTCTTAATTCAAATTGTAACGTTCCGTCTGTGCCACTCAATGGTATATATAGTACTTATAATAATATAACCGATTATTTTTATTCAATCAATATTTTTTTGCCAAAATAGAGAAAAAAAAATGCTGAACATACTTGGCGGCAATTTATTATTCAATACATAAATATAAAACAATTATCATATACTGCCTTTTTTTTTATTGTGAAGTCTCTCGCATTAAAAGCATATCTAAGTTTTAATGTAAAAGTGAAATACAGTATGCGTATAATCAATACTATAAATAATTTATAGGGCCGTTTGTATCTCGTAAAAAGGTCTTCACCTTGCTAAATGCATTTCGTGTAAGAATGTTTTTTTTTTACACTAAGAGTAGAGGTAATTTATATTGAAACGATTAGTACAAACACTATTCACTTAATGTCGTTATATTCATATATAAAACTCGGTTGTTATGGGCCCAAATGGATATAGGAGTTCATATATGCGGGGAATCGTTTGACGGATTATGGAAACAGAAATCATCGATTCTTGCTTTATTCAAATTGGGCTGCGTAAAGAAATGTTTGAGAATCTGAGTCCAAAATGAACTCTGGTGTGGGTAGTCGGTATTCTGTCTTGTAATCAGTAATTGTATATTCCATTAAGATGTCCAGTGCATTATATTTTTCTTTATCATATTAATTATTGGTATTTATTGAAACAACGGAAATATGAAAGTCGCATGTCTATTTACCTTTGCTGTATAATCTATGTTGAGTTCTATTTCTACTGAAATAGCCTCCTATATTTCGTAAATTTTCCGTTTTAATTCTACATCTCCACGTAAGAATAGGTACAGGCAAGATATCTAAATTTATGTTATATTCAATGATGTGATTAGTTTATGGGAATATTTAAGAATTAATTGTTTTCGAACTTTTGGTAATCTCCAAAACGGTTCACCGTAATTATTATGTTTGACATGTAAATAGTTTAAATTGGGAATGTTATATTACCTTTGTTGTTGATTTATTTAGAAATATACGAGTATGTATATTTCGTAGAAATCGGTAAAAAGAAAAAAATCGAAAGTGTAGTTAGTGTAAAATAGCGCAGAAACCCGTTTCTCACGTGTTCTCGCCCAAGGGCCTAGCGTCCGCGTGTCCGAGTTAATCCAAAGTTCATCATACTTGCCACATTTCAATGAACCGACGTTATAGTCTGGCGCTTTTCTTTACTCGCGTACACACTGTCGTAAAGAACACCTATCTTACCGATCAGTAACGTTCTTGTAATAATAAATAAATGAATAAATAAATCACCAATTTTTCAAATCATATCTATCTAAGTTGAAATTATAAAACTGCATAGACATTATAAAACAAAACCAATAGCTACGTCCCGTAGTTTCACCTGCGTTAAATTTTTCCTCCGTTTTTAAAGTTATCGTCTAAGCGTGTATACCCTAAAATTCTTCTTAATAAATGGGCTATGTACTAGAAAAACTATTTTGCTTATTGGACTGGTAGCTTTTGAGTATAGCACGTCCGAATACACCAGTTTACTAACTGATACCGGCTTTGTTGGGTATTAAAAAAATGGCAAAAGGTCAATCGAATCCAGATAATGAGAGTAGCCTAGAACCATCTATAAAAAACTCCGCATTGAAAGGTCGACATAATCTTATGTCGAAATATGTAGTAGTAGCGTCATTGAGCTTCATAGCAACTGTTTTTATTATTATATATTTTTGTATATAGACTTATGATATATACCAAAAGTGTGATTGTCTATCTGTTTGTTACCATTTCGCAAATAAACTTCTAAACGGAGTTCAATACAATTCAGCATATGGTTAGTCTGCGACCTCTAGAACAATATCTATTTATTTTTCGTTTTAAATATAATGAAATGACACTAACAGAATCGCAGGAGAGAACGTCTATTATTGTATCTATTATTTTTAACAAATCTGTAGTACTACTCGACGTTGAGCACCGTGTGTATCTTACAATTTTATAATTAGGTGTAATTTAAATCACTTTACTATCTATGGATTTATTGGATATTTGCATAGAGGGCTTTTTCTTGACCATATTATCCTGCAACTGGGAACTCGTTGCAAGCAAATGAAGTGATTATCACGCGTTCTGAAAGGTTTAATCTAATAAAATATCGAATGGTTTCACCGCATTTATACGATATATGTGTTTTGTCATGTCCTTTGTAAATTATATAAGTTTTAAAAATAAAATAAGCAGACTTCAAATTATTTTTCAATAAAATGTTGTTTTTTAATTATCTCCAATTTATAAAATAATTAGTGACAAAATTAGTTAACATCTAAATCATTAGATAATCTTTAACATATTTTAAAGGTTATGTTAATAAAATATAATTGAGATGCGAACGTTATATATATATGTATAAAAAAAAATACAGTAAAAATTAAGAAATGGTACCATAATGTAGATGTTACATTTTTTCTCATCTATTCATTGTTCTTTAAGTTGCGTGATTACGTTGTACTTAACCTCGAATGTGGTTTTAGCATGTTAAAAGGTTTGTACTCGGCTCGTGTTAGGGGCGCATGACCCCCCAATGACATATAGAAATATTGTTTCAAAGTGATATATTTTATGTAATATATAACTTTGAACACTTTTGCGTTTGATTATAATCTCGCTATTTGTTTTATTTTTTAAATTCATGATAAAAGAAAAATTATATAAAATTACATTATAGAATTTTCCTCAGGAAACCGCTATTGCGCTATTAAAAGGCTATGTGGTCTAAGATAGTAATCACGCTAAACTTAGGCGAGTACTGGCTCCCAGGTGTAACTGCCGAAACACACCTATAGCTTGCCACAGTTTTCAACTTGAGAGTGCTAGAAAAAAAAACAACTTATGTCTATGGTTTCATTATGATGTTTTCCATCACCGAAAGTTTTGGTTTATTGTGGGGATTCAATCTTACATATGTGATTACGCGCGTTTCACTTCGAAGTAATTTGCAGAAAATATAAGTAAAAAATTATCCATAATAAATTTACGGTCTTTTTAATTAAATAGTAACATTTGCTATATATTAATAATAATAAATCTAAAATAGAAAATAAATTAAATACGAGTAATAATTTTATTTTCCCAAACTAACTAATAATGATATAAGGCTCAAATGGGCCTTTATAACTTCACTAGGTTTAGTAGCGAGCGTGAAATTCATTCAGTCAAAATGACAACTATCACATAGGTGTCAAAGTAGCCACATCTTGGCTTAGGTCGTTACGTTACCTTGCATTCCGCTATATCGAATATAGCTAACTGAGTATATACAGAGACATTTATACAATATATAGGCAAACACTGTATATATACGTACATGTATTTAGAATACGACAGTTTGCTTATAAATAATAACACTTCACTAATACTTATTGTCTTACTCTGAATACGTCTCTGTACACACATTGTAATGCATAGACGAAAGGAACTAAGAATATTCCATTGTTTCGTATATTTTATGAAAAAAATATGTGAGAATTAACTGATTATGATATTAAAGCCGGTGATTATTTGATGAAGGCATATTATATATTTAGAACGTGTCGGTGCATCTTATACTTGTATTATAGAAAGTTGTTGAACTGAATACCATACTGGTGTCATGAGACGTAATTATATTTTTGAATCGTTGCATTACAAAGAACTGTACTTTAAGGGTACGCACGGTGTAATCAAAAATAGCGGCTACCTTTGAAACATCTGTGATCTGATGTGTTCCAGCAGTCGCGTCGCGTACACTGTGACGAATTTATTCAATGCTGTCGGGTGGTACTAGTTCATTCATTGTAGTCCGGTGAAACTGTAGCGTCCTTAACAAGCCAACGGTGTTGTAAGGTCGAAAAAAAAATGTTCGTTTTGTAACAGATATCTTATCTATCCTGCTTAATTATTGAACATAATATATATACTGGCTGGTTGCTGGTCACCAAACACCTGAACAGCATGCAGGCGGCTGGTCAAGTCGTCGTCCAGTCGATAACAATTGCCTAGTACCGTAATAGTTGGCTGAATGATACCTTAATATGAAATCTAGAAAAACGGTGGCTTTAAGCACCAGTCTATAGGTATTTTTTTGATGACGGATTATTAGTTGAAGCGTAAGGAGCTGGAAAACGATTTTTGTTTTAGTTTGAATGGAAATAAATATAGCATTTTTTCATTAAAGGTATTTGAGTCTTATGATTCTCAATTCAGTTAATTTTACTTCGCATTTCGAAACAGAAAGAAATGCGATATGAATATTAATTGTCTGAGAGTACCTATATACTGGTGTCATTATATGTTTCGGCAAATTTGAATAGTCGAGAGTTTGAGTTTTGTACACAGTTCGTGTAAACTACAACAGTGGTTTTGCAACACACCGTTACGTTGTACGCCGATTTCGTGGCGTATATGTACAAAAAAAAGGTTTGTTTACGCCAGCATGGACTTCGGCTTTTTTGTACAGGTGCACTTTAAATGAATGCCAATTGTCAACAGTTTTTCAAATGACTACTAACTATTCTTTTTAATGTCAGCGCTATTTGTTTATTTCTTTTTTTACACATGCAACATCGAGGATTTTTCTAAGCTAAAGTAACGCAGTTATTCCTACATATAGGAATACTTGAGACACACGTGTGTAACGACATGTGACGATAGGTAAATATCTAATGGCTATCATCTATAAGCTGGCATAAAATACGCACAGGACTTGCATTTTTAGAGCATAATCGAATAAATAGTAAAGTTAAATGTATTTTTCGATATTTCAATATTTCCCTATATCGATAATATCGTATACCTAGTATTTAGTTTTATTATACCGATATAACTATTGTTAATGCTCTATCGATATTATCACGTTTCGTTTCATCGTTGCAACCCTACTCCCACTATTCAGACCAAAACCGAGTAACGCGAGAACTGTTGATTTGCGGTAGCCTAAATTGTATGAGGTTAATTACAAAGTAGCTTTGTTCTGTTTGGACCATGAATTTAAGGGTATTCAATTTAGAATAATATTTATAGTTGTTTTTTGTTTCGAACTGAATACACTGTTGACCTGGCAAGGCCTCTACAGTTTCACCGGACTACTAAGGGAAGCGCTTAAGGCGCTCACCCGATTTTATATAGACGACCAGCACAAGGGCGCACGGCGCGCCTCCGCTTGGACTGACACCGAATATTCTGAGTCTATCTAAGTTAAGCTAACTATTATTTCATACATAAATGAATTCGTGAAACATACACGTGTACCAAGCATGTATGATTCACGAACTTATAATTTACAGTTGTTAACATATTGAAAGTACCATTTTGTCTTTGGTCTTCTTCGCCTATAATGTGAAAGTCTAGGAAACATTTAAGATCTTCTGAAATTCGAAACAATTGTTAAACTCACGCTCGGTGAATTTACCTATCTACCTTAATTACTGAACCTCTTACCCGAACTGTTTGATATAGTTTTGCGAGAAAAAAAACTAAATAGGTTCCAGATATATAATATTGTCGAATACTGTCTTTACTTTAATTTACGTTTTTGTGCCCCATTTCATTTTCCTTCTTTCTTTTCCTTTCGCTCCTTCTTTCTACTCTTCCTTTTTTTACTCCGCTCTTCTTCATAGTATGGAAGGTAAATCTCTATATGAATATCAATCAAATTGATGGCTTTATTTATTCGCGCTTATCCCTGAAACGGTTAAAGTCATTATGACAAGACTTTTATAGGTAGACAGAGGTGTATTATTTAGGTTACCTTCCATTGTCTGTAGGAGCTAAGCATCAATATCTCCTTACCCTGGTCCCACCTAAGTATGGTCGGCACAACATGTTTGTCATATTGTGAGGTATGATTTGGCTTTCTTTTCATGATCGGCCCCACGCACCTGCTTGAGGGTTGCTGAACCCTCCTTGGGATTATTTTGTAGTACCATGGTTTTTGTTCAACGTTGACGACTGTTATAATTAAACTGTTGACATCGTTCGCGTGCGCTTCTTCAGTGTTTTGTATCACTTAAATCGGTGTATATTGACTTGAATGAATAAAGTTGTTATCTTTCGGAGTACCTATTCATTGTCGAATACATCAAAATTTGTTACAATAAACCATTACAATAGTATAAAACAAATACAATAGAAAAATAAATGCAAATAAAATTGAGTTGTAAAACTAAACATTAAGGGTAAAAATTAATAGGGATCATTTAAAATTTATAAGAACTTCAAGGTTAATTGATCCATACTAATATAATATTATAAATGCGAAAGTAACTCTGTCTGTCTGTCTGTCTGTTCCTCTTTCACGCCTAAACGGCTGAACGGATTTTGATGAAATTTGGTATGGTGATAGATGATAACCTAGAAATGGTCATAGGCTATAAATAATCACGCCATCGTTCTTAGGGGGTAGGCAGTAGGCAGATAACTAAATTGAGTTAGTGATTTTTAGTCGTTTTTGTTGGGACTTTTGCTCTTTCACGTATAAAAGGCTGAACAGATCTTGATGAAATTTAGTAAGGTTATAGATGGTTACCTAACTCAGTTTAAGAGATTACAGTTTCCGCTGAAAATCGCATTCGCTATGACGATAAATAAAGCTCAGGGGCAAACATTAAAAGTAGCCGGCATTAATTTAGAAAAGAGTTGTTTTTCTCACGGACAATTATACGTGGCTTGCTCACGTGTTTCAAGTCCACAGAATCTCCATGTGTTGGCCAGAGAGGGAAAAACAAAGAACATAGTTTACAAAAATGTACTACAGTAATAAGGCCTCTTATTTTTAGCTTCCTACATTATTATACTACTTACATTAAGTTAGTACTTCCTACGCAGACGATGTTACGGATGTCACACTGTCTAACATCGGGGTTGGCAGGTAGGTAGTTAGTAGTATTTTAAACCGATTTACATTATTTACTTTTTATATTTACTAAGGAAACATTCGGAGCTATCCATTATGTAGCTTAGGTTGCTTTTGAACAAATTTTGATGTGAAGTTGAGGACTGGAACACGATAGTGGGACATTGTTGCAGGGGGACTTATAGCCGGGAGAAAACAAAAAAACTTATGCGGACGAAGTCGCGGGTAAAAGCTAGTAATATTATATATTCCAAGTAAACATATAAATGACAACAACCTACACTGAAATCATATGAGAGACAAATATTCCGTGAAATAAGATAATAATTGTCACGCTAATAAATACGCGACTTTCATCTCGTATATAGTAAGGATGATTAAAAAGAGCGTAAAGTGTGTACGGTAGTAATTCCCCCATCAAAATTATATAGTCGACAAAGCATATTCTACCAATGTATCCGGCAGTAGACAGGGGTGAACCACCCTATATATGTAACACGAGATCGAAATTTGAGGTTAACTTTTCGGTGTGTGCATCATAAATCTATTGGCGGATGGAGGCGGAACACTGTTTTTATAATTTGTCATTTATAAGTGTTATTTATTGTATAGTAGGTACTTTACATTCACATTAATGATAGGTTTATTGACACAGAATATCACTTAAAAGCACGCCCCTTTGGTAACCACGCGAATATATGTAATATCAATACACGAGAATTTCAGAGTTTCAGTTGTAAGTATTGATGGAATTTTTGCACTCGACGGTCACCATTGTTTTATCATCATGTGTTTGAACGAATACGATTTACTGTAAAGTGAATTGGTACTATAAATCATACACTATCCTACATTGATTATTAGCTAGAAAGCGAATAAGATGTTTAAAATTCATATAGATGTAAATAAAATTGAAAGGGCTGTTGTTTACTAGATTAATAACCGAAATAGTTTAACCGATTACAACGAGACATTCACCAAAAAGTAGAGGACTTCCAGAGTATTATCTAAGTTATATATATATATATATACTAGCGGCCCGCTCCGGCTTCGCACGGGTATAAAATATATAGCCTATGTCATTCACTAAAAAATGATTAAAATCGACCTAGTAGTTTTGATTTATTCATTACTGCCCGTCGCTCGCACGCGTTAAATTTGGAGTAACCACAAAAATAATAGTATTTCTCCACTATTTAATCTATGTCATTATACATATAAACCTTCCTCTTCGATCACTCTATTAAAAAAAAACCTCATCTAAATCCGTTGCGTAGTTTTAAAGATTTAAGCATACGTAGGGATATAGAGACAGAGTAAGCGACTTTGTTTTATACTATGTAGTGATATGTATCTTGACGCTTTTCATAATGATTAAAAAAGAAAGGAGACACAAAATACGTTCATTTGAAAGCACAAATGGATAGACTTACTAATTACATAATCTACATGTAAAATAGTTGCAAAGAAATACAAATAGATATAGCCGAACATAGTAATCCCCTGCTATTTGACGTAGGCTAAAGATTCGGAATTTGTATCTGTGTGTGGCAAATGGGCCCCGAGTCAGCAGATGTGAAGGGGGTTAAGTCCTCTAGCGCTGATTTTCACTCGAAACCCAAAGAGTTATGTGTGAGTAAGCAATGATATGCATATGTGTTGGTGTGGTATTCTATGCTGTGAAAAGTATATATCGCGGAGTTATAATAGTGGAATGTAAAGTATGTTATAATAAATGCATGCATATAAAATAATTATAGGTAATAACTAATATATATTTATATATATATAAAGCTTTAAACTGAAAGTCAAAATGTACATTGCGTATTTGGATCGGTGGGGGGAATTTGTTCTAGCGTTCTGTGGTCTGATATATCTGAAACTACCTCGAAAGGCAAAACGCTTAGACTACATAAAGTAACACGATTCCCGACTTCCCGCTGCTGGTTTAACCACTCAAGTTTATTTTGTACAGGTATGTTTACTATTAAAATTTCACAATTCCCAAAATTAGCTTACCAAAATAAAAACTACAGCGTGCCTCCATTTTTAGAATTCGTGCGTCATTCAAATACGGTGTCACATGAGCACGTGGTGTGATATGAAAACATTAACCGTTGCAAACGTTTTGAAATCACTGAACGAGGTATTATTTACTTAATAATATGTAAGGGCTGTACCTATATCAATATACAATAATTAAGCTTAGAGTGTATTAAAGTGTCACAAAAATGAATACGAATTTCGATTTATATAGGAAACCACGTATCTAATATAAATATTTGATTATACAAAAACAACTACGAGCGACTTCAAGCACATGAGACTCGAAATTAATCCACTCATCTAGAGGAATACCTTGACTTCTAGGTTCACGAATACTTCCGACTGTTACTCCATTCACAACAATGATAGGATTATTAGAACAGATACGCTAAATCTGTTTCTTAAAATCAAATACGCCTATTTCGACTTTGCGGGATTAAGTTTAAGTGTATTTGGAAGTTATTATCGGTGATTCCTATTCAAAGCATCATTTAATTTTTGAACGGAACTATCAACATCTGAATGGTGTATTGGCGGGTATTTTTGCAAGTCATCGGCGTATAGGTGGTATTTGCAGTTTTGAATACACTGGGTAATGTCTGCAATGTCACTACATAGTATAAAACAAAGTCGCTTTCTCTGTCCCTATATCCATATGTATGCTTAAATCTTTAAAACTACGCAACGGAAGTTGATGCGGTTTTTTTAATAGATAGAGTGATTGAAAAGGAAGATTTATATGTATAATAATATAAATTAAATAGTGGAGAAATACTGTTATTTTTGAGGTTACTCCAAATTAAACGCGTGCGAGCCACGGGTAGTAATGAATAAATCAAAACTACTGGATCGATTTTAATCATTTGTTCAGTAAATGACATAGGCTATATATTTTATACCCGTGCGAAGCCGGAGCGGGCCGCTACTATAAAATAAATAGGAATAAACCTAGAATTGAACCTTAACATACCTCTCTCTTAACAGAGCAGACTTTAGAGGTAAGATTGGTATCATCAGTACTCTGCCAAGCAATTTATTGGTAACGATTAACACGATTAGCAATTAGCACGATCAAGCAATCAAACATCAATTAAGCAGTAATTATAAAATGTAACAAACGTAATCTTGATGATAATGAGTCCAGAAAAAACACACATTTTTTTTATATAACAAAAAAAATTACGTGAACGTTATTACCAATAATTAGTGTATATATAATCGAGAATCTATACTATGTTAATAAAATAAAGTTTATGAGATGGTTTATATTTTTTTTTTCAAACTCGCTATGTCCGAAACTAGCACATCATATTTGAAAAGTTCCTTTTTCATTTTATGGGCTATTTATAAGCGATAGCGCTAGAGCAGTACAGTGACACTGTGTTCAAATGCATCACAAATCACATCACATACACGTGCACACACGTATATAGTAGTTACACATATGGTAGAAAGGTTTTTACTATTTTTCTCTTAATTTCCCTTTTTGGTTAGTTATCGTTAGGTAAAATTGTCAGCCTCAAAATACATGTCCGCGTGGTTGTGTATTATATCTCAAGGTACGCACATATGTCTCACCAACGTATACACGGTTAGCTTAGCTTGCGTATATAGTTTAGCTTAATACGCGATAGTGCATGCAAGGCAACGGCCCAAGCCGAGGCATATCCGTGTACTCTTGTTCTTGTTGCCATACGGCTGAGTGCCTTAAGCGCTCGTCCAAAAAGCCCGGTGAAGCTGCAAAGGCTCATCAGGCCAACAGCTGGTACTCGAAAAAATAGTGAACCATGGAGCGCAACTACTTTATTATAAGACTTACTGACATGTCAAGTTATTTGGACAAGAACGGAAAAAAAAAATGTACGTGGTAACAGCGATCATCGGCCATATTTTATAAATTTGAACAGAGTAAATAAATAAAAAAGTATACATACATAAAGCATAAGATAACAAGTTATTAATAATTCATCGATAAATGGTAGGGACATGTGCAAAATACCGTCAAACTATAGCACCGGTCCACCTAACATATGAAAAGACACATTAAAAGACTCTTAAGCGAGTTTATTTATTTATATATCTCTCGTTTCTGTCAACGGTTCGAAATACCTATCACTGAGTAGTCATCTGGAGAATTAATTATAAATACATTGTATAAACTTGTCGTAAATAATCTATTACAGGCAGGTCTATTTGCGAAGGAAGAGGCAAACGCCTAA
This sequence comes from Antheraea assamensis, assembly GCA_035772565.1. Lineage (NCBI taxonomy): Eukaryota > Metazoa > Arthropoda > Insecta > Lepidoptera > Saturniidae > Antheraea > Antheraea assamensis. The sequence goes on along the minus strand of JAQQSE010000010.1, from coordinate 1,305,678 downwards.
TTCCGAGACGACTTACTACGTATCAGCGATTTGTAAGAATAAAGCTAGGTGCTAGGTGGTAAGGCTTTGTAATCGTTTTTGATCGGGCGTGCACTATGTGATTAGCCAATATATGGAACATTCAGTATTCAAGCGAGATGGTTTGAGTTTTTCGCGGGATCTTAGTCTGTCATGTAGTGGTTTTTATATTTTATTCATAATCTTGTGTTATTAGACTCTATATTTTGTAATATTGGTGGTGTTTTACGTAATATAGTTCAGTTATTATGCACAAGTGAAGTGGATGGGAAGTAATACCACGGAACATGCATTCTGAGATGCCACCAAAATTCCATGGAAAGTTCTAACAAGGAAACCACCATCCTGTTAGAACATTATAATTATCACAAGACACTTACTTGACACAAAATATTGACACTGGCCAGTGCTTCTGCGGTGCCAAAACAAGAAGAAGAAGAAGAAGCGAGATGGTCGAGTTTTGTACACGTCCTAGTGTCTTTCTTTAAGTTGTTAGAAGAAAAGTTATGAAAGTATAAATTGTAGAAACATGTTAAGTTTATATAACGGCAACAATATTATTCTGTGATTCAACCAATGTTAATATGTACATTGATTACTAGAACGTTTTTTTTTTTTATGATATAGGTTTAAAAAGATATCCGACTTGCTTAAGTTTAATACAGCCTTTTTTTCCATAGCAAATTTTGAAGACTCACGCTCTTTTAGGACTTGAAGAAATATAATATATTTGAATCATTGTGCTGTAAAATCCAAAGAATTTACAAATAATTCTATGCACGATTTATTTTAATTACTTTATCGTATAAGGACTGAAACTACCTCCGATAGATTGTTTATAGAAAACTGATAATAAACATGCCTTGCAAACTCATATTACTAACCTTATCCTGCTGTGTGTACGTACACATATTTTTCGCAAATGTCGGCATTTAAATTAATATTTCCTACCCATCCGTTTATCTATAATTTAAATAGTTATAAAACTGAATTTAGAATTGTTCCTGTAATGCTATTCAGAAATTTACTTTGACCTCTTTAAACGCACGAATTTCATAAATAATTTCTTATGTAATACAATCACATCAATAAATACTATATATACATATTCTTTAAAAAATCTAGTTACAGCACTATTTTCTTAGAAGGCAGTGTATGTAAATTCCGGTACTACGCCACGCGCTTAATAAGTACAAGCGACACCTGACGGTTCAGAGATTAAGCGATTATCCAGACGGCAATAAATTATACTTCGCTGGATTGGAGGACAGTCGACGTAGTACTGTCACTGGTAAGGTAGGGTTACTTTTTGCCCGGCTGGTATTTTCGCGGCCATTCCCAGACCAGTTTTGGACCAGTCTATATAAATTATGGTGGAACGCGGTTACGTTATGGTGAAATGCGAAGTATGGTTTTGTCATGGGCGTCACCATGTAAGTAGACCACGGCCCTTTATATTTTTATCGATATATCTTTTAACGAGAAGCGCATACAGTTCATTTGACATAATATTGCTGAGAAATCAATCTCTTAAGGACCAGATGGCAAAAGTAATTCAATCTCGATATGGGTTCCAAAGAATTTTCTATTTTCTTCGAAACTTCGAATTACAATTAATAACTGCTTATGTTGATACTAAACAAGTATTTTCGTTTTTAATACAACAGGTTTTGCGTTTCAGTGGCCAGTGATAAGTATGCCTCTTCCAACTGTTCCCACACTATCCTATCCTTTGATTTTCTTAGCCCAATTGATCTGCCAACTATCTTTATATAATCTATCCATCTTGTAACTTACCTGCCTCTTTTGCGTATACCATTCCGTGAACACTCTTTTGTTATAATTTTTATCCATTATGTTTTTCTATCTCTAGTCATTTGTCTCGTCCATCGTAATGTCAATTGCTTGATTTTGTTCCTATTTTGTTGTTGAAATTATTTCCTGTGTTCTTTTCTGGTCTTTTATGAAACTCCTATCATACTCCTATTCATTCCTTTATGTAATGTTTTCAAATATATATAGTGTATCGTATATTTTGAATTTGTCATCAGTACCTGAGATATGGCAGAATATATGAACCAAATACAATTATCCTGTTTGTCATTTATACATTTTTGCTTTAAAATGCCTCCTAAACTAACCGAATCTATCTATACTATTATTATAAAGTACTTTTAACAACTGACGTGATTAAAAAAATCTTAATTAAATTTAAGAGACTGTTAACTGAGACAACTTCAGTAAGAGAAACCTGGAGGAAATTCACTTAATAATAGTGAAAACGAAACATTCGATCATCTTCTGAATTCTCGTTAATTTTAATCAGGATTCCAATAAAAAAATATGTTGCAATTTCGCACATTTTAACATACCTCATTAGACGATATAACAGTGGGTCTAACAATACGCTCTACGAAGCACACGTAACTATTTCCCAAGCACTGTAACGACATTATATCAGATAAAGCCCAGGTTATTCTGTCACCCGCTATGTACGTGAATGTTGTGATAACGCCACGCCGACGTGCCGTAATACATCTGACTTTACAGTTCGTATTCCGACAGATGTTGAGTTTCACGTATTCTATCACGGCTTGTTACTTCTACGATAGGTGGAGATAATGGAGCCTTTTCGTCCCACCCGAATAAAAGGTTTTTATATCTGGAACAGATTTTTATGAACAGTAGATTTAATGACGCTAATTTTTACATTTGTATATCTATATTCTTTCTTGGATGAAAACAGCATTTACTATTGTTAATATTGGAAAAAAAAATATGTTTATGATATGTATCACACAATCTTAACTAATATCAGTTTGTCCATTTGTTTGTAACGTTTTCGCACCATAACTACTCAACTAATTATCATGAAAGTTTGAGTACACTTTCCGAGGAATATAAAAAGGGTGTAGCGTATTTGTTATTAAAAAAAAGTGTGTGTATGCTTAATAAAAAGTTAAACAAAACCAGGCGGTCACCCATCCAAAAAATATTGACCGCGTCCGAGGTTGCTTAACTTTGATGATCGGAGGAGAACCTGTGTTTTCAACACTCCACCCGACACAGTGTTACAATGTTTTACCTCACCACTTTTCGTCACACAAAAATGTTGCGGATTCGAATTTTAAAGCCTCCCACAAGACGTTTTACTTTATTAATACTAAGCTCTGGCCGATGAACATACGTAACGCTATTAGCTTAAAATAATTCTTTATGACTACGATGAGAGCTGTAAGCACATTTCATAGGATTGTAGCATTTATTGTTAAATTTCCATGAGAAATTATGATACTCGAGTTTTTACTATAGCTATGGCTATAGATTTTAACATGTCCATAATAAAGATAATTATATATATATATGAAACGGCTTTATCGAGTGGACTGCCTTTACGTTGTTCTTATAATTCTCGAATAACTATTTCTCAGAACTGGAACAATGAAGCCTGTGTCGAAAATATGTCAGTTAAGAGAATCTGATTATTTTGATACCTAAACATATAGCAATATGTTTTTTCTATTGTTAGCAAAAATTTAAGAAAATCATTTTCACTATAATTCTATATAAACTTTATTATGGCCACCGCTGTATGTTGTGTACCTTCCGTAGCATTAGTACCAAATTGTAAATGATACAGTTTAGGTATATTTATGATTTTTCCCTCTGAAACTAGATCTAACGAAATTTAACTCCAACAAAATATACGATTAAGTAAAACATATAAAAAATACGCGTTCAAGAATATAAATTTTATTACATTAGGGACGTGGCACTTAACGATTATTGGAGTATATTATATGACAAAGACTACGAAAAAGTTAGCGTCTACACGTATTCTTGTTACCATTACTAGGTCTAAATTATTTATTTGGGACTGTTATCTGCATAATACACATACAGAGTACGATCTCAGTGACGAAAGCGCTGCCGATAGTCACTTCTTAATCTATATCTACCTGATAGGTTAAGACAAAATAGTACAGTACCCTTTCCGGAGGGCGAACCGATTTTCCTTTATTTTTCTTTGGTTTAATAAGTATTACCGAGGTTTTGTGTTCACATTGAATAAAGGAATTAAGAAGTATTAGGAACAGTTACTTTTTCCATACCATCGACTATATTAAATGTGTTAAAAAAATAATTACACAAGAATTGTATAAACTCTCAGCTGATGTTAAAAAATTACATTAAAAAAAAATGGCACAAGAATCTTGAAATATTGAAACTTAAAAAAAAAATCGTGAGTTACGGTCGAATTTGGAGTTCACTAGTTAAAACAAATACGAACAGCTTTCATCATCATAAATCACTTTTAATTTCTATACATACACCCTATGTTTTTAGGAATAGGTCTAAGAATACAGGTTCTTTTTAAATCCTTCCACTGCTACCTGTTTCTTATCTGATTTTTGAATTAATATTTTCCAACTCACCTGCTTGTTTTTCCACAAGGAAATCACGAAATCTCTAAAGTGCATTAATGAACAAAAAACCTGCGAAACTATATTTTAATTAGGTTTCTTAGAGCTATAATTAAATTTACCGACTAAGTGTAATAATAGGTTGGTAAACGCATGTCGATATTTCATAACACTGGAGAAAATGTAAAGACACTAACTAACCAAGAGACAATAAAAAGAATTCGGAATGGAACTAATTTAAACTAAACTAAATTGGAACTTTTTGGAATGCGTAGAGAGTATTAGTGCAGGATAGTCACGCGAAAAAACCCTAAAAAATGGCTTTAATATTTTAAAATCTTTGGTCGACATTATCTTATTCCAAAATAAATAGCATTTCTTTCATTTGGTAGCAACAACAATATCTAGTTACAATATAATATATTTATCGGTCTTCAGAAGAAAAAAAACACAAAATAATGATTTTAATAGTGAAAATAAAAAATCTAGTTGCTAATTAAATAAAATATAAAAAATATATAACTAATTCAGAACACTTTTAATAGAAAAATGTACTAAAAATATATGTGTTAAAAATTATTATCTTTTTACAGTCTGTAATTGGAGTACTGCAACCTTTATGTGTTTAAAATTAACGCTCTAATTAGGAGTCCAGTCAAAATTCTAAGAGCTCGAAATGTTTAAACTGTTTTTTCTTAATATCCCTAATGTAGAGTCCAACTAAAAATAAAGTATATTTAAAAAAAAAAATGTAAGTGTTCCATTATCTAGTCTTCTAAAATCAAGATAATTATTAGCTTAATGCTAAAAACAGAAATTATTGTAGCTAATTAAATTAAATAGATAAAATATAAATAATTCAGATTCATTTTTAATATTGACTCATTAAAAGATGCATGTTAAAAGTGCTCCTAATTATTTTCTGTAATATCTTTCTTATTTATTTTATTATTATGAATAACAGTGATAGTTACAATATAATATCACGATAGGTGCGAAACAATTTTGTTCGAGTTTTGTTTATTTATACGCAAGTTTACTTATAGAGCAGTTCGATTTTCTTTATCCATACATTCGGGTACAACAGAATTTGTTCTTTACTGAATATTAAATTTAGTTTCACCTCCGTAGCAATATAACGAGAACGTGTTATAAACTGTAATACGTTCACCTTTAGACAATCACTCACAAATAACAGTGATAGTTACAATATAATATCACGATAGGTGTGAAACAATTTTGTTCAAGTTTTGTTTATTTATACGCAAGTTTACTTATAGAGCAGTTCGATTTTCTTTATCCATACATTCGGGTACAACGAAATTTATTCTTTACTGAATATTAAATTTAATTTCTCCTCCGTAGCAAAATAACTAGAACGTGTTATAAACTGTAATACGTTCACCTTTAGACAATCACTCACAAATAACAGCGATAGTTACAATATAATATCACGATAGGTGTGAAACAATTTTGTTCAAGTTTTGTTTATTTATACGCAAGTTTACTTATAGAGCAGTTCGATTTTCTTTATCCATACATTCGGGTACAACAGAATTTGTTCTTTACTGAATATTAAATTTAATTTCTCCTCCTTAGCAATAGAACTAGAACGTATTAAAAACTGTAATACGTTCACCTTTAGACAATCACTCACAAATAGTTACCTAATTAACCACAGGGGTGATTCTAAATAAATTGTTTTCACAATGAATTGTAATCCAGCACAAATTTTGGAGTATTATTATACATATATATATATATAAAAAATCGTTTAACACTAAATTTATACACATATTTTATGTGAAACCTCATCTAATTACTTGATTAATTCAGAAGCATCTACCAAGTTTTTTCATGTTTTAATTTTGGCCAAATTAATTGTTCCTTTATTATAAAACGATACTGTATCAACTGACGGACGTCTGTAAAACGGTACGGGATTTTTTACATTTTGGGATTATTTACATTTCGGTGGTTCTCTTTGAGAATGGTTGTAGATTAGTTTTTTGTGGTATTTCACCTTTAAGTGGTTTCAAAAGATGCATCTCTTTATCGTAGGAATTAAGGTGACTAACAACAAACCAAATATATGCTACAACAACGACATTGGATGGTGAAGAATCGCGTGTTATATTAACTATTGATATATTCGCATCGTCGTTTGATTGTTTAGTGACTATTATATTATTTTTAAGTGAAGGTATAAATAAGGTAAATGTTTTTTTAAGGTAAATGTTTATATAGGATGAAAATGATTTGTCTGGCTTTATTGTTTTCATTTGGAAGAAATGTAACCTGCGTCACTTATAATTGCATATTAACTTCAAAAACATAGTTGAATGGAGACATTTAAAGTTCGATTTATTCTTTCAATTACTTTGGGGGTCTGCATTCCATATGTCCACAATGTCTCACACCTGGTCCCTCTCGCATCCTTGGATCATCCTACCAATTCGGTTGCACATCGGTCACATGTGCTTAATAGACACAGGTATTGGTGTATCTAGATATTGCCACTATAGCATCTGAGACGCTGTTGTTGATCTGCACCCTTCTGCATTTTGTTCGCTGGTTCATGGATTATCAGGAAGCGCGATCCTTCCCCCACAACGCTATATTTTTACTATCATATTTTTTGAGATCTCTGATAAGGCTATCAAATATTATTATAGAAGCATAAAAACTTTAGAACTATAAACCTGATTACATCGCGCACCAGGAACTATTGTCATAATGGAAAAACTTTATATAATTATGTTTTTTTTTTTATAATTTTGAACTGAAAAACTCGCTAGGATCGTTACTCCCTAAAATTTAGAAGTGTGACAATAAATTAAAGTAACTAGTGGGACAAAAAATAACGTCTCCTAATACAATAACGGGAGCGGAGTAAATTATACGTTGTAATGAAGTCGTTGCATCTGCTGCGGCATGTGTCTTTTGTTTACGAGCTTTTTCTGGGTTCCATATATTAAATTTTCAGTGGTAGTATATTTTTAACATCCTTATAGGAATTCTACTAAATATAGTTTATTTAATTGTATTGAATACGACTGCTGTAACTTAAAATATATTTTATTAATTATTAGCGTACTTTAAGGTATGGAAAATGTCTGTTGTGCAGCTAGTTTTAAAGAAGTCTGATATCGAAATTCATTCGAGCGAACGGTAGGGGGGTGGGGGAGTTGTTTTTTTGATGTAATATTATATATATCGCGCTATTTGCTAGTAATAAGGAGCATTAATAAAACAATGAGGTTGTGGGGAATAATATTTTATGAATTTTTGGTAACATTTATAATAAATACATCAGAAGCTGTACCTGTTATGTCATCCTACAAGCTGAGTAGATTCTGGTATAGCAAAGTATAAGAATCATTGAGACGGGTATATCACAATGCGTGTGGCGGTTGCGACCCAGTCATATACAGATTCTTACTACCCAGCTTGGTTTCTGTATACTGACCTCGGAACGTGACCTGTCTAAGCCGTCCACTACGGATGCTACACCAAGTGTATGTTGGTCGCGATTCAGTCGTTTGCCATATCATACCATCCGGGTAATATATTTATTTATAGTAAAACGCAGTGGGTGTATATAGTTGTTATAGGGTGCAATGCTTTGAGATCTCGTGTCGCCCCAACAAAAGCGGTGGATGTACACCGTGGGGTTTTAGTGAGTAGGAGTCTCACACTACCCACCTTCTCCCCCGGGAGGTGGCGTGTCCATGACGGATTTCCCCATGTTAAAAAAAAAAAAAAAGTGTGCAATGCTTTAATATTAAAACAAACCTCAACGCCCACTGATGGGATATGAATAAATGCAGAGAAATAAGATATAACGTTTCCTAGTTTTTATCAATATAATGAATACAGTGTAATTTATTTCGAAGTACGCCGGCGGCTTATCTCACATTGAACTATAAGGGAATCTATGCCGAGATTTTTATTTATACATGTTGATTAACATTTTTTGTAATAAACACTGAGAGAACTTTACTGATTACTGATAATAACGATATGGTCTTAATGTTTTAGTATATAGTTTCACTTACGGAGCTGTTTGAGTCATAATGATAAAAATAAAGCATTAACAAATGGTTTTTGGCGCGATTTACATTTTAATTTTTCTACTACTTGAGTAGTAGTATATAGTACACCTAGAGTTTATTGTAATTATCACTTTAGTTACCACTTACGTTCTTTAATTGAAATGTTTCTTATCAATGCATCGTTTCTCTAATACGGCAGCTATATTAACTATCTTTGCTACTTGCAATATTTGTCGTATAGTGTTTTTTTTTTAATAATCTAGTATTAATTCACCCATAATTATACCAATATTATAGAATATTAATGGCAATTTGTGAAATTTTATTTAGTTTTAAGATATCTCGAAACTTCTCTGGCAAGATCTAATATAATAAGAGCGCCTCAATTTTATTAGACCGCTGGAGTCATCACAATACACTTTGTAACAATTACCCGTGTGATAATGAGGGTAATAAGCCTCAATAGTGAGTATTGGTTGCCGGAATAGAAAGAAAAATAAGGCAATCGAACTCCCTACATACCAAAATCTACATAACGATAAACATCTAAAATCAGATATGCATGGATGCAATCAAGTGTTTATTGGTTCATTTTATTAGTGTCAGCTAGAAAATTTATAACAGGTTATATTTGGTTCATATTCGAGTCGAGTCGGATCGTTCAATAATTTGTCTGAATACAGTTTATCATAAATTATTTTTAGAAAATCTTAATTACGGTGGAACCCCTTTTTGGTACAGACGCGTTTTAAAAACAAAACGGTGTTTTTTCTCTTTTATTTAAAATTATCAACGGCAGCGTTCGTTTTCATTGCGACCCGCCATAAATTTACTATGGCCGCATCTACGGCCGCGTGATTTATTTCCCGCCAAATTATGTGCCCGCTTTTTTGGTGTCGGACATTTCGGGTAGCGTCCGGCGATCATACAGATAGTGTTCCACCGCGTTCCGTCGACGACAGTAGTTGGTTTTAAGAAATGCTATTTTTTTTTTTGTTCGCTTTTCTAAATGGAACAAAAAGTGAACGGTTTTTTTTATTTTTTTCATCGATAGACGTTTACATTGCCACGAACGTTTTGTAAATTGAATAATGTCTTTAATCATAGTGTAGTTGGTGTTGGAAGTATATGCTGCAAATGATGACTTTAAGTTTTTTGTTTGTGGTGTATGCAGCGGCTATCAGAGTTGGGATGTTTTTTTTATAGCTTCTGCCTTATTAGAATATTACTACAATGATAATGAAATAAAATTAATAAACGTTTATAAATTTACAATTATATCAAATATAGTAGAACTTTAGGTTAATGAAACTTACGTCGATTGTAAACGAACATTTTGACGTAAGGAGAAGGCTGCCCGTCTGTTTTCATTTTTTCTAATAGTTTTGTTATCTTGTACCGAATTTAATAATTAAGTTATATCTGGTATTATTTTTAAAATTTAGAGAGAAATATTAAAAGCCACTTATCTATTGTTTAGTGTTTATAATTTTTTATTACAAAATGTAGATTCCAATTTAACATGGTACCACCACGTTATGAGATAATTATAATAATGATAGCTTGTTTATTTTTATATATACCTAAGTGAAATCCTTCGTACAAGGTATCTTACGTTTTAACATTAACAATTATTTAATTTAATTTTTCGCTCTGTTGATCGCAATAATTGGTGGTAATGAATTTAATACAAAATTTATTGTAAGCGATTATTTTTATTTACAGAATAACGTTACTTGAAGAAGCTCGTCCATAATAGTTTTAAAGTGTATTTTTATTTATTTATTTCAACGATAGGCAAGATTTATTTGGTGTATATATTCTAGTAATTGTCTCTCTTAATAAATACTATATAATCAGTGCCCGCGGCTTCGCATGCATTTGGTGTCTTTTCTGCGTTCGAATGTTCTACGAAAATCATTTTTTACGGGACAAAACTTAATTCGTTATAGCACCATCTTGTGGCGACTTAGAGTATAATAAATAGCATAAAACATCCTTCTCTATAAAAAAATACATGTGCCAGTTTTTATACGATCTGTCCGTCAAACGAAATTCAAAAACTAATAACTGTCTATAGAAAACTTCATATTTAGTTTAAGCAAATGGACAGATGATAGGGCGACACGTGCAAGATGTTAGGCAATGACAGGGTAAAAACCACTGCTGAAGTGGCTAGTACCAAAACGTGATGTCTCGTAGTGAACCACTATAACTTATAAATTCTCACCGTGTGTGTGTACATGGGACTTGCTACCGTCACATATGACCGGCAGGTGGTTAGGAAGAGATTTTCGATTACAGATTGGCAGTCGAGCAATAAATTGTTCTAACATTATGGTGTCGTCGTTGCGTTCTTCGTCGATAATTCCGCCTTAATATTACATAATTCGAACCCACGTCTTATAAAGCTATACTAAATCGTAATACTTATATATTTCTCTTTTTAAAGTTTTCGCTCATCACAGTAGGTACTCTCTAGTAAAAATGTCTCATAAAAACCAATAACATGGTAAAATTAATATGGATTAAGCTTTTGATCATGTATCCTGCAGCCACCAACAACATGCAAGGTGATTAAACAATAAGCAAAGCTGTGTAAAATTTTACCACGATGCAAAGAAGGTTGAAATATCAAAGTGCGTTTTTTATGGGGCGCATGTTTCATTGAAGAATTCCAAGATTATAATTTTGATTTAGAGCTGTATTCTGCGGCGATCCAACACTTTTTCAAATGCTTGGTATCTCTACAAATACTTAGTGAGAACAGACTAATGTGATATCCGTGTAAGTTCATTTTGTAACAGCCGCTATCTCACGCGAGACACCTGTATCGGTGGCAGCCCGGCCCAATAGCTTTATATTGATGCTTTATTTATTACTCGGACCTCTTTGGAATTAAGAAATCCAGAATAAGGATGTGTTTTTTTTTTTTTTTTTTTTTCGTAAGTAAAGAGTTACGACCGCGGTCGGTGATTTTTCGAAGATTGATAGTGGTTTTTTGTTTTATTATTGATAGCGACCGAGTTGGAGGTTTTATGTATTTGATTACGTCTTGTAAGGATGACCGCTTGTGTGTATCATATTTGGCTGTTCATTGTATTCAGATTAATACGATGAATTAACGATAAGTCTTTGTAAAGACGTGTCGTCTTTGTAAGAAGATCGTGATAGATTTGACTACAGACACTTGCTAAAAGTGACACATCTATGTGTAAATGTGTAACAGGTAATAATAATAATAAGTAGTGTTGAACAAAATACAAGGTAAATAAGTTAATGAATATTGATGACATCGTCATAGCGTCTCGCATTAGCGCGTCCCATTTTGTATTTTTAATGAGCTTTTTTTCTTTTCTTTTATATTTGCTTACACATATAAACTACCTTGTTGCTATTTATCGGTCAGTGTGTCGATTATCGCATGCCCATGGTAGTTCGTCTTTCGCGATATTTGCGTGTGTCATAATTGATTGATTTATGATAGAGTAGAAAGTAGTCTTTTTTACGGTGGTTATAAAGAGAGATGTAGTAATATGTAAAATTACATTTTTTTTAACAAGTAAAATTGTTATTGGGTTGTGATATAATCATTAATTAATAATAAGCGAAAAACGTTAGATGTTATCTGTATAACTTGTGTTACAGATACATCGAGTAACTTTTCATTTGTTATGCAGTTTTAATTTGCTAATTTTGTTATCGTTTATGTTCATGATATGATGATGTACTATAATAAATTATTGTAAATATTATACGAGAATTTATGTTGTTTCATTGATTGTAAAAAATAAAGGTTTGGAATTTTACAAGTTCTTGTGACTACTTTTTCTTATGTCTGTGTAATAAGGATTAGCCAGTTGTTTTTTGTTTTCAAGTTATAAATTTAATTGAACATATAAATGATGTCCTGTTAAATGTAATCTATAATATTTTCTCAGTTAGAAAATAGATATATCATACAGTGTGGAAATTATCCATAGTTACTTTAAATATTCGAGTTATTTTCTTAACGTTACGTGATACATAAAATATCCATTGACATCGTAATTAAATCGGACTTTGTAAATAAAATACTAGAGTAACAATATATATTACAAATATACATAATAATTTTTTAATAGTAATTAATTGGACTCATTATAAGTAATAAATGTGATTAATTCTAATGACTCATTTATTAGACATATGATTATTAATTTACATTGGAGTCTTAACAATTTTTTTTTTATTTTGATCTTTTACGTTATCAGCAAACGTAAATGATGTACTAATAATATTTTATAATAAATAAAGAAAATATTATAGTTATTTTGCGTCATATTGAATGTGATCTTGAGTTGAATTGCTTCATATATTGAAAAGGTTTTAGTTATTGTTTGTAATGGATATAAGTACTCAAGAAATACTTAACTGTTCATAGAAATAGGTAAACCTACCGTATCACCAGGTAACATGGGCTGTATTTTATTTTCAAAATCGACATCAACGTAAGCGAAGCAGTCGAAAAAAAGAGGGACGCCTTGGCCGTTGGTTTGGATATCGCTAAGGCTTTTGATCGGGTCTGGCACAAAGCGCTTCTCTCGAAGTTTACTTCATATGCACTTCCCGAGAAACTACGCAATTGGGTATCCAGTTTTCTCATAAAAGTCGTTGTTGACGGTGCATGCTCGGATCTCAAGCCCGCGAACTCTGGAGCCCCACAAAGCTGTGTGCTATCCCGTACATTATTTATTCTGCATATCAGTGATATGTTGAACATCTGTAACATTCATTGCTATGCAGACGATAGTACTGCGGATGCTCTATATACCAGTCGTGCAGGTGTTTCTCGAGAACGCGTTAACGAGTGCCGAAACAAACTTGTGTCCGAGATAGAGACCTCATTGAAACGTGTCTCGGATTGGGGAAGACAAAATGTAGTCAATTTTAACCCCACAAAAACACAGGTATGCGCCTTCACCGCCAAAAAACCCCTGACACAATCCCTAACTTTCAAGGAGTTCTCCTAGCTGCTGAACCTAATTTTAGTATCCTCGGTATCGACATATCTAGCGACGTTCAGTTTGGTGGTCATTTGAAAGCTAGAGCAATCCTAGCTTCAAAAAAGTTAGGTGTCCTTAACAGAGCGGGACGGTATTTCACACCGGTTCACCGCCTTCGGCTGTATAAGGCGCAAATCCGTCCACACATGGAATACTGTTCTCATCTCTGGGCCGGAGCTCCCCAATGCCATCTACTTCCCTTTGACTGAATCCAAAGGAGAGCGGCTCGAATCGTTGACGACCTGGTGCTTTCATTAGGGCTCGACACTTTGGAGCTTCGTAGGGATGTTGCGTCACTTTGTGTCCTTTACAAGATCTACCACGGAGAGTGTTCTGAAGAGCTGTTCGGATTGATACCTGCTGCTGAGTTCCATTACCGGACGACTCACCATAACACGAAATTCCATCAATGTCATCTCGATGGTTGGAAGTCGTCTACTGTGCGGTTCTCACGTGCGTTCTTCCCACGTACGTCAGCCTTCTGGAATGAACTCCCAACCGCAGCATTTCTGGATAACCCACAGACCTTCAAGAAACGAGCCTACTCCTTCTTCAAAGGCCGGCAACGCATCTGCGATGCCTCTCGTGTCGCAGGTGTCCATGGGCGGCGGTGATTGCTTACCATCAGATAACCCGTCTGTTCGTTTACCTCCGATAGCATGAAAAAAGCGAAGCCGCGTGCAAAAGCTAGTACGAGTGTATAAGTAGACAGTTTCTTTTTTATATTTTACGATTTATGTAACCGCTGCTCCACGTGCGTTTTTTTTACCAATGCTGGTCTTGTCGTCCACATTCGACCATAATAAGGATTACAAAGTGTATGTAAGTGTAATTCTTTTTTATTTTTTTTTCTAAATGGTAACAATTATTTGAGTATTGTAGAAACCTGGTAGATTGTAGACGAAAGGAGCGTTAAGTATGGAGAACAGAGGCTTATAAGCAAAGGCTTCGGAATCGTCTATGGTATGAATAAAAAGCTATTATATGTCATTTTTTTTTAATCGGCTGAAAAGCAGAGGAGATTATGCTGCTGAAATGATTTATCTTCGCTTAGGTGTAATAGCGGACGTGGTAGACAAAAGTCTTGTCTTACTAAGTTATCTATACAGATTTTTTTTAATAATACTTAAAAATATGAAATTAGTGACAATTTTAGGGATTGTATATACATTTATCTGACGAAACAGATAAATAAAAATTTGTCCGGAAATTAAAAAAAGACTGGATTTCGACAACAGTGGCACCTGTAGGGCACAACTCGAGCTACTAACCATTTAAGTTATTCCATAAGCATATAAAGTTAGCGAACTCGATCATGTCATTTAGGAAGAGATGAATTACGAACACAGGCACATCGAAATCTATATTCATATGAGTATACAACGTATCGGCTTAGGACTAAGGCCATTCGCTGGGGAATTTTTCTTAGACGGTTCTAGGCTAATTGTTTTTTTAATGTGTTCGGGTCTTTGCCGTTTTTTTTTAATGTCCAACGAAAACAACAGGAATCTGCGAGTTTTATGTATGTATATAAAAACCTTTTTTTTTTCAATTCGATCGTCTCTATTTTGTATAATTTTAGATTCCTGCCTGAACCCTAAAATGAGTAGGATGTTACACTACTCCGTTTGCAAGTGAACTCTTCTCACTAATGCGACAGTCTCTGTAACCGTGAAAATGATAATCGTTCTGAACATAACAAATAAATACCCTTTACATTTGTTCTGTTAAGTTGTAACCATAATAAAGTATTGCCCATATTATTATTATTATTATTATACTCGGTAATTTGATATTATCGATTTATGTCACGTATAAAAAGCTGTACGTACGTTAAAAGCGGTCGCATCGTAAAAATTTTGTTTAGACCCCGGGGTGCCTAATAAATAGTGATGTGATAATCTGTTATCGACAAATACAGAGATGATAATCCGACAAAACAGCACGAGTAATAATGCGTCGGAAAATAAATGTCAACGTAAAAAAACCATTTCACGGACAAAGTTAGGGTATAAAATTGTTTTCGTCATTTAAATTTTTATAAGGAACGTGGTAACTTTTCCGTTTTATTATTTCGCATTTTTTCACTACGATCCCGTTGCCGGTTTGATTATCAAGAGAGTATACTGAATAATCAATAACTTTTGGTACATGTTTATGAAAGAAACAAAACCTAAATAAATACAAAATCTTTGTCTGCAGAATTCGAGTTAAAGGGTATAAGGTATAAGGGTGTATAAGAACAACCTGTATAACCTAGTAGCAAGAAATAAATCACGTGCGATGGGAAATCGATAAGTGCCAAGTTACAATATTTGTGTTGCGTTAGTGCTGGAGCCAACCAAATAGTTACCGAGTATTTAGTGCCATTAACGTATACATTGTATCTTATGTCCCTTTTCACGTAAGCGAAAAAGAACGCTCAGGTCTATTACCGTGAAATCGGCTAAGAAAATTACATTTCTGCTTTTTTAAAGGTTATCGAAAAATATGTTCCTTTTTTTGTAATAAATCAGACTACAGTTATATAATTAGCGGAAGTCATAAAATATATTGTTTATTTGGAGTTATTGCTTGATACATAGATATAAATAAATATAAAGTGTTTCTTTCTCGTCCAGGCCTATATTTCGAATTTAGATTATAGATTAAGAATTTAGATTTCGAATCGAGTTTTATGAGAGTTTCAGTGACATGTACAGTGTCTTTCACAGCACCATCTAAGATACAGCTCCGGGAAGTTGGTCTCCCATTTTTCACGTAACGGTTTGAAAATTTGTTGAGGGTTTGTTCATCGATTGCCCATGTTTGCCCACGTTTTAATTTTTTGAATGGTCAATTTGTGAAGGGTAAAAATGAGGGGTGGGTGGAAATAAAATGTTTTAATTCAGCAATAATCGAAAATGTTTTGCCTATCACACGATTAATTTCGGGTAACTCGGACTTAATGAGGCTCATTCCCATAAAGTAGAACATCCTTTCGATGGCCCATATTTTGTTTTCGTTTGACCACCCTTAGTAACTGAAGAATATGACGTTCTATACTCTAGCAATAATCGAAAATGTTTTGACTACCACGCGATTAATATTGAGAAACTGGAACTTAATAAGATGTATTCCCATGCAAAAGGGCATCCTTTCGATTGCCTACTCTTAGCTGTAACTACTTTTTGACCTGTACTGTACTCTGTCTTTTTCGTTCATCGTAATTTACGTATATGCTTTTTGACTAGGACACAATAAGAATGTACTTTTAATTTATAAAAATTTGGAAATAGGTCAATGGACTTAAAAAAGTAAGTAGCCATTTACGAATAATTCTGATGATGATGATGAAAATGATCAGAGTCCTATGTCAAAATGGTCAGTAGTGTTGACGTTATTGTAGCCTCAAGGGAACTGGTTGTGGTCCAGTGGTTTGACCGGTAGAAAATCAATCCGATGTCCGCATGTTCGAACCACGGCACGTACCAACGAATTTTTCGGAATTCACGTAGATAAAATAAGTACATTTCAATTAGGAACGCTATCGGCTGATGGTGAAGGAAAACATCGTGAGGAAACCTGAACCTGAGAAACATTCACTTAGTACCACCGTATGTGGGATAAATATAAAACTGTCGATTTCTCAAAGTTTGAAATCGCCAATACGTCGTGGTGGTTATGTTCACACCTTCCTTTCGGTAGATGCCTATGGTCCTGCAGTGGGTCTCTTACGGGCTGATTATAATGAATCTGTCGCTGGACGCTGTCTTTCTGGTCTGCGAGTATCTTGGCAGTTGAATATATTGATACATTAAAGGGAAATCACTGGGATGGAGTTATGGCTGTGTATCGGGGTAGATCCAGTCATGAACAGAAACATTACCTGCTCGGTTGATTTCTGTACATATATAGAATATATATAAGCGTGTTACTTCAAAATACAGTGAAGCTATTAAGACCCGTCATGCCATGTCTATACGTCTATATGAAAAAAACCAAAGTCTTAGTGTTGCGAGTGTGTGTAACTTATATGACGGTTGCGGTTTGGTCGTATATTATAATGTGAATATAAAAGTTCAAGTGATAAATCAGTGCCCTCAAGTTGTTGAAATGTTGCGTTAGTTACGAGTGGATGTGTTGTTGGGTTTGCTTGCTAAATGGTGTTTTATAGTAGGTACTGTAAGTGGCCGTAAGATTAATTATAGTACATCACTTGTAGAGATTATTATTGTATAAAACGTTACGGGTAAAGTGTGAAATCCGGTATTCTAAAGAAAGTCTGAGATGTTTTCATTTTAGCAAATCAATACAAATTTTGAACGTTTGGATTTTTTTTAATAACCTTGTCGGTCGTTTTTTTTTCTGAATATTTTTTTTTAAATCGATTCGGTAAAGCGAGTGTGTTTTTTTACTCTATAATAAATACCGGATATTCGAATAGCAATGAAGACTGTCGATACAGAAGGCATTCGAATATAATATAGAAGCATCATTAGTATTAACAACTACATTAACTGTTGCCGTTGATATAATGCCGTAGAACACTACGGCATAAAGTTAAAGGATAATTGGCTGGTTAAATTCAAATTGACTATAAATACCGCACTATTCTGCCATGATTTCTGACTGATGACGTATTCTATAAGGTGTCACGTTTTGCCGGAAAGCAAAATTTTTTTTTTTACGTTACATAAATTAGTCCGTCATTATTAAGAATGTCACAGTTGTTACATCGCCAGTAACATGAACACAATATCTTAGCAGATTCTCAAAATGGACACTCGTATAAAATTAATAAATCCACTTAAATCCGCTACTCAGAATTAAGTTTGTATTTTCTAAAAAAGTTTTCTTAAAATTTTCGTTTTATTTCATAGAAAAATCGTTTATGCCGGTTTGTCGACGCGACTATAGACGTGTTTCATATTTCACAATGACCAGATAAGTTAAAATAAGTAGTAAGTGTGTCATTCTAAATTTAGATGTTCATTCCTTTATATTGAATTTACATATATAAAAAGTGTGTGTCTATTTATGTACACGCGTTAGAAGTTATACTTGTTGGCGTAACAAGATAACACATTTTTCAAAAAATTCATCTTTCGCCTTATTCTACATTTGTAGAGACAACGACACTAACAATAGAAAAAAGGTATTAAATACATACATATGTTTTTTTGAAAAATAAAATGTTGACTATAGCTAACTTCAGGGTGTCGGTTTTCGTGACGGTGTGCGCGCGCATCGTAAAAATTTACTCTCATCATTTTACCCTAACGCGCCAAAAGATGAATAACTTCAATAATATGAAAAATGATAGCTTAAAAGCATGATTGGTATATGTATTGCTTGGTATCGCAGTTAGTATTAAACATTCCCATCTGCATTAGATACTATCGGCAGCATATACATGTAAAATTACCACAGTATAATAAAATTATTAACCATATTAATTACTTCACATAACTTCAACAAATTTATTATTTTCAAAACCGGTGGATAAAAAAAAAAGAAATACATATTCAACACGAAGAATAATGGACTACACTATACCATAAACATTTTATATTTCGTCGTCATCTCAATGTCCGTTTGATATGTATCGGCGCGATATAACTCTACCTTTTTAAGTAGTAATAACATTTAAAATATGATCGCCGGTCAGATGGTTCACGCCGCTTGGTCGTGTTACATGAGTTAAGGTAGTCGGTAGCACCCCCCGCTGGCTTGTTATACGATACGATACATAACGCCGGCGTATTTAATAATTTTCTCTTTCAAACGTCATTCGGTATGTCGGCTTTTCATAATACCCATACTAGGTAATTAAAATTAAATGCTCATTCAAATGTTTCCCGTTTGATAACTCAATGATTACATGCTTCTTCATTTCAATAGGTTTTACATTCGACTCGGTTGTAATATCTTTTTTCTTTTATGAGCGGAAATAGTAATCGAGTACCTTATTTATCGGCCATAACCTTATTTGATGTTAAACGAAAATAACATATAACACGTTAGAAGGTAAATTACAAACCTCAAACCTACAAACATGGCTTTAGAATTTGATGGTAGTCATTTCAAATTAACTTAACTACGTCAATTGTTCTGTCACTGTATCTGATATCAAAAATATTGACTACTCGCTGTCCGCTCCAGTTTTGTACGGGCGTACACGCAAAAAAAAAATGGGACAAAGTCTTCTCTTTATAGTAATACCATGTAATGGTAAATAAAATAGTAAGTGAACATTAATTTTGACAATATTTTTAAGAAGTCCCTAAATGGAAATGGAACTAGATTGTTTAATATTATAATTGGACTTGCAAAATATTACCTACGAATGATTTTTACCCCCCTCCTCATAAGATAAGGGCATGTAAACATTTTTAAGCCCCTTCCTCCCGAAACCCTTTCGTAATCAATAAATGGCCCGTAACTAAATAAAATGAGATCTGAACAATCGAACGTTAATCTGTCAATATTTTTAAATACCTTCCCTTTCTTATTACGGTGTTCTGTCTCTCTCGTTGACTTTTATATGGATATTTTGTAACCCAAATTTTTCACGTTTTCCGTTATGATATTCCAAACATTTTCACTCATACAAGCCTTGTGATAATGACAAACACAACCAAAGAAGAATTAACCAAATTGTTGCAGTTGTTCTGAAGTGGCTTACACACATTCGGCAATATATTTTTATTTATATAGCAAATAACATTTATACAATAATGCAGTTCCGTGTGATATCTGAAAGCCATAACTCGCTGCGGCTTAAAGTAAAGCTATGTCAAGTCTCATGAGAGAGGTTCTCAACTACGTCTAAAACAAACTACGGCTGTCTGACTACGAAAGTACGATATAGGGTTTATGCCGGTAGTTTCTCTGCGTTTCAACAATATTGCATAACTTCTACCATTTGAATCATTCCTTTATCAAGTGTCAAGAATATGTCGATATTCGTCTATATTCAGAAATAATTATTTCTCTTTCAAAAGCTTTCTCTAATACCTTCATCTCTAATTATACGTCACTCTAAGTCAGCTATTCTTTTTATGTTCAATACCTTATACTAATAACCATACTAACTGGTTAAGTGTCGGTTAACTTTCATTAAAATTGTGCTATTAGTTTGCCAACATTAAACATTTTGTTGTTTCTTTTCTTGATCGTGTTTGTTTAGACCAATGATTCCCAAAGTGGTCCAGGTGGACCCCCAGGAGTCCACGGGAGACTCGATGGGGGTGTTCGTAGGCGTGACAAAGAAATGAGGGTGCACAATTAGTAAGCGGGGGCTATGAAAATTGGTCTATTTGCGATAGTGTGAAGAACTAACAATGTTGGCTTGACTTCATATGGTAGTATTGAACCTGCAGGGGGTCCACCGGAACCAGTAAAATTTTGGAAGGGGTCTATGAGAAAAAAAGTTTGGGAACCTCTGGTTTAGACCTTATTACTATATCGAAGTAATCTTTTATTCAATTTATTTGAGGTATTCATATTTTGGTGAGCATTTTTACATTAATCTAATGTTTAGTATATAACTTTAGGTCGTTAAATGTACTATTTATACTCGTATAACAGTTTACTTGTAAGTCACTGTGCATGAAAATTACAGCGTATACCTTAAACATTTATTATCTATGCATATAATAAAAATGAAGTGTCTGTATGTAATATCAAAATAACGATTGACTTTTTACTGATTGGATATGAACGTATACACGATACTGATAACAAAAACACAATTTTTAAAATTTTTGACTGTCTGTCTGTTTGTTCCGGGTAATCTCCGAAACGGCTCGACCGATTTTGACAGAAATTTCCCTGACGAATAGTTAAAATTATAGCGGGTGGCATAGGCTACTTTATTTTAGACTAGCTGTCATCCGTGGCTTTGTCTATAGTACTATCTCCAAAACGATTGGACTTATTTTCATGGGATTTCCACTGACAGATAGCTAACGTTATAAAAAGTAATTGAAGCTTTTTTATTTTGGACAAGCTTTTACCCATGGCTTCGTTTACAGTACTATCTTCAAAACGTTTGAACTATTTTTCACGGAACTTTCACTAACAGATAGCTGATCTTATAAGAAGTAATTTACATTTATAAAAAAAAACGCATGCGGAGCTGCGGGCAACAGCTAGTCTTATTTATAAAGTAAATGAGAAGTTTATATCCTAGATGCCTTCATCCGCCTTTCTTAAATTTTGCATGGTCGAGTTATTAATTAATCTTAACGAAATATCATGTTAGTGGAATAGGTAGTTTTATTTATTTGAATACTGGAAATATGTGCAGACGAATGAATCCATATAGAATCGAAAAGTATTTAACTTCTATTCCAAATTTGTTATACGGATTTGCACCGTCACTTGCGGGCTATAAAGACTGACGCGTAAAAAAATTTTAGTGGCCACCGGACGAAGTGTTATCGTATAGGAAATCTCATTTTTTGTCTCTCACCAGAACATGAATGGTGCGTAGGATTTATGAGATCGCAATGTTCTTTTTATAACCCAACCGGGTGTATTTTTTTTCGTTTGTTTTTTTTTTCACGTCCCCGCGTTATCTCAGTACATTTTGTGTCTCAATCTATTAATAATGTCTTCTTTTAATGGACGCGACGTTTTGTGTTTTTCGATGTTATTTATCGATAAGGATGTGACGCGACGGAACGTCACTACGTCGAGTTTGGTGACAACAATTTATTTACACTGTTGTTTTTATATTATTATATGCACACTGTTTAAGCTGGATATTTGAGATCCCTAGGGAACGGTAAATTCTTCTAATTTTATGATTACTTACTCAGATAATGAAATATCAGGTACCTACAACATATTTTTTCCCAAGTTAATGAAAAATTTAACATTCGATTACTTATTTTTCGAATGAACTGACCGATGAAAATAATCACTTAGACGCTAAGCTAAATGTGTGGGAACTTAAAGAACAACAACGAGTTTTGAAGAATTCGATTTTGTAAACATCACTTTACAGTTAAGTTCTCATTTTATGGGCGTAAAAATGAATTCTTCAAACGGCCTCAGTTACAGGGGTAAAGTTTATGATTTTTATACAGGATCAACCTCACGCTCTACAGAACGAGGCGAGGTGAGTGCGAGAGTATGGAGGACGGCTCTCTCGTATCCTCTCGTGTTCTCTTTGTCATCTCGCTCCTTTCATTCTCAGTTTTTCAAACAACGCGAGGGGATGAACCACACCCTTGAGAGTGTGGATGGCTAGTACTCGTTTAGCGCCTCCGCTCGCCTCCGTGTTAAATGCTTCCGCGAGGTGTGCTCGCGAGTTTGTAGACACCCTTAGATAAAGATGTTTATTAGTAGCATATAAAGAGTTGTTTGGTTGCAAAACCGTTAGGGATCTCGGAATTGATTTAAATTACAAAAGTTTCATACTTTATCCAGTTTCGTGTTAAAATTTCATGATGCTTGGTTGAGTACTTAAGGCGTAAAAGCGTGACAAACAAACTCACTTTCGCGTTTAGAATATTAGTTAGGATAGCATTATTCTGTATTTCTTTATCGTCACAGTTTACGTTTAAAAATAAATACCCTAAGTACATAACATATATTCAGAATTATATAACATAATTCATATTCATTTCAAGAAATTTTCACTATACGCATCCGAATTTAGCCGACTATAGCCATCTTCTCCCCGCCACATGCCAAATCAAATGCGGGGTTCTGTATATAGTGTGTACTTAATATTATATTTTTGAAGTGATTACTTCTTATGGGAGGGTAAACCGCTTCGTTACGTAACGCGTTACGGCGCCAATCTGTCTGGCTTCCCTTTATCTCACGCATAAGGCGGCGGTACGTATACATATTCAAGAATCGTATTTAAGAATAAAATATATGTTATAATCAACAAAAGATTTTATTAATAAATATCTTTTCCTTAGATTATCATATAAATATATATAAATTTGAAGTAATAACCAAAGCTTTTCTAAAGTTAAAAAAAAAACAATATTAAATAGTTCAACTTAGATTAGTTTATGTTATCACTTCTGTCGAGCGTCCCGAGACGCACAATTTTTTATTTAGTATTTATTTGGCTTAAAAATTAAACATAAATTTTTTTCTCAGCTTGTGACAAAATACCACAGTACACGTGATTTTTTAAAATGACTTCATACATCCACAAACACGCCGTATACTAAGAGAAGCTGATACTTCTTGAAATAGTAAGAGATTAAGAAACTAAACATTCTTTGACTGATCACCATAATTCGTGGTACACGTATCTAAGGCCTGTCACAGAGTGCAGGCGAGTGGCGGGTGCTTGCGCTTGTTTGTGTAGTTCAAAAACGCCAAACGCATTTATAGGGATGCTAGCGGCGGCTACATACATTTCTAAGACAGACGCCGGCGCAAGCAGCCGCACCCACCGGCACTCTGAAACAGGCCTAAGACCTTTTCATGAAGGAGATTTGTAATTTCTTTTACTACAACTCGCTGTAATATCGTAATATAGTAATATCGCTATAAAAATTGATATGCTGTGAATGAAATGACATAAAAATCTTTCTAAGCCTTTTTAACGTCATTTTTGTATTCCTAGATAGTGTATTGAAAGATAAGAAAAGTACCTTTTATTGAGGTTATACTTCTTTTGGCGCGTTAGGGAAAAATGATGAGACTAAATTTTTACGATGCACGCGCACACCGTCACGAAAAACCGACACCCCGAAGTTAACGATAATCAACATTTTAGTTTTACCACAACAGATGTCGCTAAATTTATTCAAAAAACGTTACCAACTGACAACTGTATTCACGATATTTATTTATTTCTATTATTAGTGTAGTTTTTTCTACAAACGTAGAATAAGGCGAAAGATAAAAATTTTGAAAAGATTTTTATCTTGTTACACCAAAGAAGTACAACTTCTAACGCGTGTACATAAATACACACATACACACATCAATTATTTTATCTGCGTCTAGAACTGGTGCGGCTTATTCTGAAATCGCAGCGCATTCTACGCGAATCGGTTATTAAATTCACAAGTATAACGGTCGTACAGCTCACCGCGCTGTATAATTACCGACGAGCTAATTGTTCCGACTCGGCCTACGAGAATGACCGAAACTATCCTGTACGAATTCGACGAATAACAATGATTTAAATTTTATTTAAATTACGAAGCACTTCCATTTAAAAGCCGGTACATATTTATCTGAATTACTGGCTGTGATTCGCTCTCAATTCAATTTTTACTTAAAAGTTCGAATGTTATCGAGGTTCTTTTTTCAGAGAGTGGATGTAACCTCTGTACTCAATTTATTTTATTATGTTTGTGCAGAACACTATTTTTTTTTTCTAAACTAGAGGTACCCTAAGTTACTCTTTATAACATTAGCTATCTGCCTGTGAAAGTATCACCAAAATTAGTCAAACCGTTTCGGAAATTAACCGGAACAAACAAACAGACCGATAAATAATATATTTATTTGCCACTCTCGCTATTACCACTCGCCAAATGAATTATGGTGACTTTATAATGGACTAGATGAAAAAGGGATGAAAATAGAGATATTTATTTTTCTGAAAATAATTTCACACACGACGACTGTTAGTTTTTTTCTGTTCGGTAACATTATTTATGAGTTGATTAGTCGTTAAACCGCCGTCTCGGGATTGGAAGCGAAACAATGAAATAATGCGTTCACGGATTAAATTCAGTGTGCAACGCAACGGTTGACACATTTTTCTATTAATTATAATACTTTACATCAAACGTACCGACAAATATTTTTCGCTAAATTATGATTACTTAAAAAAAAATACATTTTAATTTACGTGCCTAATGTACACAGTCAAAATTTATCTTCCTCGTATCAGCGAGATAAATTATCGATGGATTTTTTTATTTTAATGTATATAGGAAATAATGTAAATGTTTAATTATGTACGTACAAGTATAATACTTTCTGATATTAATTTATGCAATTGTCAATCTTTAATAATAATTTATATTAAATGAAAGATTTTTTTATAAGTACCAATTTAGTTATTTGTAGTAAACTAACAACTGCCCGCAGCTCCGTTCGCGATTTTAAACAGTAATTATTTTTCACTTTTTTATTTTATTATAATACTAGCTGATACCCGCAGCTTCGCACGCGTTTTTTAAATTGTATTAAAGCAATATAAAATAGTGAGAAGACGTAGAATTACAGAAATGCTCTTTGAAAAACATTTGTAGGTACGACACGCACGCCATCTACTTGAACATATCACGTACATTTGGAAATACTAACTTACTATAGAATCCCCTCAGTGCTCACTTACACTGAATAAGAAAGTAATTAAAATTTCAAGTTATACAATTTCTCTTAAAGATGTTATATATATAATATTAACATAAGTTTTTGCGATCATACAAAAAGTAATTGCTCCTCTATTCGGCAAGAAATCCTATAATGGAACTGTTAAGATAATACGTGTCTGGTCTAATATTGAAAAAACATCATCTATATTCAAATACGTATTAATTATAATGTTG
Source organism: Antheraea assamensis (assembly GCA_035772565.1). Lineage (NCBI taxonomy): Eukaryota > Metazoa > Arthropoda > Insecta > Lepidoptera > Saturniidae > Antheraea > Antheraea assamensis. The sequence continues at coordinate 1,279,603 of JAQQSE010000010.1, read as the reverse complement.
AATTATAAACAAAGAGTTGATGATTATTGTTGTAATTAAAAATACAGAAACAATTGAAGTCTTAATATTTTGCATTAATATACTTCCAGATTTCAAGATTCTATATCTATCTGTAAGCGGTTTTTTATAATTACAATTTAAAATAGTGCCTATATTTTTTTTTATTGCCCACCCTTAGTCACTTATAATGTCCTTCTGTATGGGAATAGCCCTTATTAAGTCCCAGTTTTCCAAAATTAATCTTGAGGTAGGCACAGTATAATTTATTATTGCTAGAGTGTAGAACGTCATATTCTTCTTATAATATCTCTGTAAGTAAGGGGGGCAATCAAAGAAAAAATTTGGGTAATTGAAAAGATGTCCTTATGTATGGGAATTAACCTTATTAAGTCTTCATTTTCTAAAATCAATCGTGAGGTAGGCACAGTATAATTGATTATTGCGACAGTGGAGACCGTCATATTCTAATTAAAATAATTCTGTAACTAAAGGTGGTCGATCGAAGAACAATTATGAATTCTCCCTCAATTTTACTTTTCCCCCCAATTTTTATCCCTTAGAAATTGATTTTTAAAAGTAGTAGAAAATGGGTAAAAGATATAAAGAGTAAAAGTAAGAGATAGGCAAATGTTGCCAAATAAATTAGATTCAAATATATCATTACAAAATTCTCGACCATTCACTTTTTCTTTTCCCCCAATTTTTACCCCTTAGAATTTCACTTTTCCAAAAAGTAAAAGGTGGGCAAACGTGACCAAAATATATACATTCAAATGCATTGTTCGAACATTCTTGAACCATCAAGTTTTCTTTGACCCCCTCCCCCCCCACACACTTGCCGCCCCATACACATTGAATTGTCAGAAAAGTAGAAGATGGGCAACGTGGGTAAACGACATACTTCAAGTATCCACCTTGTTATTTAAAAATTTTTTGAAAGTTATTTGAATGCTGTCCTACGCAATTTAAATCTTCGTATCTTTTTTATATAGCTGGGCAAAAATAGGAAGTCTATGGTGAAACCCTCTACGAATTTTCAAATCGTTGCGCGAAAGATGGGGGTCCAACTTCCCGAAGCTATGGTTACTGAGTTAGGTAGACGCGAACGCGGTAAATAAAACAAAATGACCACCATTAAGCAAATTACATACAAATATATTAATTCTTGGAGTCCAGTACAGTGCATGCCTCACGCACATGTTTACAGTGAATAACATACTTTTGCTAAATTTCACGCGGGAGAAGTCGTGGGTGACAGCTAGCTTAAAATAAAATAACCTAAGTTAATTCTTATAACTTCAATTATGTGCTCGTGAAAGTCATGTGAAAATCGGTCAAATCGTTTCAGATATTCCACACGGATGAAATCGCGAGTAACAGCTAGTTGAAAATAAAATAGCTCTAGTTAGTGCTCATTACTTTAGTTGTGTGTCAGTGAAAATATCGTTAAAATTGGTTGAATTGTTTTGGAGATTGCACAATGGACAGGAAAAAGTCGCAAGTAACAGTTAGTCTAAAATAAAATAGCCTAAGTTACTCTTTATAAGATCAACTACGTGCCTGTAAAAGTCACATAAGCATCGTTCTATCTTTTTTGGGGATTACTTTGTGGTCACAGCTACAGATAACAGCTAGTTTAAAATAAATTAACCTAAGTCAGTTCTTATAAAGTCAGTTATATGCCAGTAAAAGTCCCTTTAAGATCGATTAAAGCGCTTTGGATATATCACTGCGGACGAAGGCGTAGGTAACAGCTACTTTAAAATAAAATAGGCTAAATTACTTCTTGTGGGGTCAGCTATCTGCCAGTGAAAGTCCCGAAATAATCGGTATTGCCGTTTCAGGTATTCCTCTTTGGACAATGCCACGGGTAACAGCTAACTAATAAGATCAGCTATATGTCTGTAAAAATCACGTGAAAATTGGTTCAATCTATTCGGATATTTCATGAAAAAATCGCTGGTAACAGTTAGTCTAAAATAAGCCAACCTAAATCACTCCTTATGAGGACAGCTATCTGCCAGCGATTGTCCTTTAAAAATTGGTTTTGCCGTTTCGGATATTCCACTGTAGGCAAAGTTGCGAATAACAGCTAGTCTAAAATATAGGCTGCAATTTAAGCTCTCTGCCAGTAAAATTTCCGTCAAAGTGGGTCCAGCCATTTCGGAGATTAATCGGAATAAACAGACATATAGACTGACAATAAGTAGCTTTTACACTTTCATATCCAGTCAGTACAGAGTAGAGGTATTTTGTTATAATGTATAGACACTTTTATTTTTATTGTATCTATAGGTTGCAAATCAAAAATTCGAAATAATACTGACTTAAAATGTCATTTTTAAATGAATACTTACTAATTCAATGAACACAAAATAAATAGGGGTGTACGAATATGCGATTTAACGAATTAATCGATATCAAATCGAACCGAATTATACGATTTGAAATCCGAATTGAACACACGTATAATTCCAACTCTTCGGCTTATTCAAATAATTTCATTTATGCGTTAAATAAGCATTAACTATAGAATGTTACGAACTAACCAGCAACGCCATTATAGTCGACACCAGCCATGCAGTGCATTCAAAATTACTGTATCTCTATTTCTAGCCAAAAACTGGCGGAAAAAACGAAAATCAGAAATTCCAGAAATTAAATGTCATTTATTTTTATATCAAAATCCTTTTTTTTCAACGGAACTGACTATGTTCTTTATAAACTATAACCGATTTTTTAATTTATAATAGACCACTCAAAATATACCAATATAGTAAAAGCTATATGTTGGTACCTTATTGGTTGTTAATGAATTTTGGGTGCTAAACTTTAAATCATTATTTTTATGTATGTAATATAAAATAAGAGCAAAAAATTCTAGAAACCTGTTAAAATATAAAATTATAAAATATTTTTAATTTCTTTAAAATAAAATGTTTCGGCTATTTTTATCAATATTTTGTTAAAATTGAAATGCTATAAAATTACTTAGATTTAAGGGAGAAAGTATATTTTTAATAAATATTTTCACTAATAGAAATTTATTATTGTAGAATTGAATTACGTAGTAAATTAAAGTTTTTTTTCAAAGGCAATCTTGATGTTTAAATGATAGTTTTTACGACATTATCATTTTTTTCATTTGAATTATTAAATTAGTGTAAAATGTTGTAATTTTTCCTATAACTATTAGTGCAATAATTCTACCTTACTTTAAAAATATAGGAATAGTTCGAATTTTCTACTCAAACTTCGAATTTAACATCATTATTCGATTCGGTTCGATCGTAGCATTAATTGCACACCCCTAAAAATATACTTATTGCCACGGGAATTATATTATTGGTTACTATAACAACGGTCGCCTAATGTCAGGGATTGTCGGTGTCTGTAAGAGAATATATAATTGTCAATCAGTCGTATTTCGCTTATATTTATATAGATTTCAACCAATTTACTCAAAACCTTGACAAATTATATACCAGAACCTTCCCCGTGAATTACTCTATCTATTGGTGAACACCGCATTGCAATCCGTTTAGTAGTTTTTGAGTTTATCGCGAACATCCAGACAGACAGACAGACGCGGCGGGCGACTTTGTTTTATATATAAGATGAGTATATTTTAAATTCTCAATTGTATTAAGTTGAGATTTTTTTTTTAATTTTTTACGCAATCTAAGTGTTATAGCTATTGACTATCACCTTCAAAATGATGGTACATTCCGTGTATTAAATTCATTTAAATCAGTTGAAAAATATTAAAAAAAAAACAACTATTTTGAAATATTTTTTTACAATATCTACAATTCCCTTTTGTCAATTTTAGTACTCTAGAGAGTAACTGAGGAATTAAATAAATTTCCAGTGTAAGAGTACAGAAGAATTTCAGCGGAGTAAACTGTTTGATATCAGCGTACCCTCGTGTCTCCAGTTCCTCAATACAATAGTATTTTTATTGTCAGATTTTTATAGGAATAACGACGCGGTATGGGAATGGCGTAAACGCGGTATGAACTAGCATTAGAAATTTATTGCTGAATATTATTAACATTTTCAGCAACAGTAGAAATTATTTATTTGTCGTTATTGCTTATAGTAAATATATGAGAAGCGAAGCGTTATTTCTCATTTCGGGTGTTCGAGAACTTTCACATTGTTATTATTGATTTTAGTACTGAGTAAGCGTCTTCTACAGGTAAAATATATACATTTTCAAAGCTGACCCTGTACATGCTAGTGAATAAATAAACAACACTGCAGTTAGCCACAAATTAGATGAATTTTAAAGGTAATTGGATTGACCACCACCTTCATAATTTTATGTAATATTTCTGTATTTAATGATACAGGCTCCTGTTTTGGAAACAAAATCGGCTATAGAACGCTTGATTATTTATGTCGTTCGCATTTACCTAAAATATTGTCCAGGGGTTACATCTCAGTCGTTTCTCAGTTGCTAAATAATCTCCTTTTGTTTTATGGCTTTCAAAAGTTCAAATGTTTCTTCAGCAGTTTTTAATCTCTAGACTATTTTAATAAAACTCGGATATGTAGAAAGAAAAAATGAGCTGTGTTACAGTAAGATTAAAGTCCATATTTGCTATTAAGCTACTTACTTCTCGATGATTGTCTAAGTGAAACTTGTGAGCAGGATTGCGCAATAAATTACTGTAAATATTTTTATTATATTTTAGACATTATATATAAGTCGTGACACTGCTTAAATCAACATAGCTTACGTTATCAAATATGTTATTCTGGACTTTGAGCAAATTTAAATCATGATTGCAGCATATGATAGATGCATGCAAGTTTAAACTGAAAACAATTATTGATTAAATATATTTTGTAAATATTATGACATTATGGTACACGCAGGTGACTTGCCTTTTTTATAACAAGGTGAAGGTCAATTTACAGATTTGATATTAAAGTGATTGTTAGTAGTTGGTTTCTTCTTGTTGCTCCGTTTTGCTTCTCATGTACATGTCATTTATACTTTGTAATAGAAATAAATGCCCTTTACTTTGAACTATTGTTGGTACTATCCAAAAAGTAGCACCCCGCGGGTTTATCGTGTTACCGTTTTGGGCTTTACAATCACTTAACTTTGGGTGAGATTTTAGCCAAACGTGAAACAGATAATTAGGAAAAGCAAAACTATTTAAATTTAGATTGGTCTATGCACTATCACGCAATGTTCCTAATAGAAACCAAAAAAAAAGAACAAATCTCTTCTCTGTATAATACTAGTATAGAATTACTTACATTTCTTATTTATGATGAAGTAAATTAATTTTGAACTCTAATAACATTTAGAAGTTTAAATCGATCATAAGAACACAATCTAAACTATTTAAAAAAAAAATTATATATAAAAGTAGCAGGACTCTTTATTAAGAATATCTAAACCTATATTAGTACTAACAGAGACTAGCGGTTTCACTCACGTTTTATGTTTAAACGAATTCCGTGTAGAGCACAACTGTTGTGTAGTGATCTGACCTCGAGTGACGCGATCTTCAAATAGGCATTTACAATTCGGCTAATCTCAGTAATGCTCGGTTCCTGTCTGTCGGCTAAATCGTTTTCGGCCTCCAAAACCCTGCGCTATATAACCTTTGTAGTAACATTTTCGTTCTCGTTTAATGTACTTTCTGACGTGCATTTTGTATGGTAATTAGAATAATGCGTTTAAAAAAGAAAATTATGATTTTTAAGTCTTAACATAGATTATAAATGTTAAAAAAAGTCGCTCTGTTTGTTACTTTTCCACAGCTTAGTCGACCGGAATTAATTTAGAATTTGATTGGTACTTGGGGGTTAGACGTAATAAATAAATCGATGAACGCTGGCTGCACGCATGAAAAAGAATGACTCTATGTCACGTTCCGCCTGGTCTCCATTATTTATTACAACACCAGTTGCAGTGTCAATGTTTTCTTATGACGTTATCACGCAAAATTATCGTCCGTAAACCGACTTTACAGACAATTAATTCCTTTATTATGAATTAGTTACAATAATCCGCTCAATGTATAGGGCACGGATCACCGAATAAGTTATATTTGGAATATCTTCAGCCAAGGATTATTTACGAATCCGGTCGAGCACGCGTCAAAATAGTAATGAGTTTTAAAGAGAACTAAGTGTTAATTTCAGATTCGTGTTTGCAATCAGTCTACTAGATTTAAACTTATAATAAAACACTAAATTTGTATATTTTTAGGCGTTTACTTTCGTCGCCTTAAATATGAAGATACAAAGAAGTTTTTAACACAAAATACAAGGAGATATTTTTGACACTAAGGAATATAAATAGATAAAATCAATATATAAATACATTTAATAGAATACTATGTTCTATTTATCGTAGATATACTCTCGCGTTTATCGTACGACTAATGTTTCCCATACGAGCAGTAACGTTTTGCTATATATTTAAAGCAATACTAAAACATATAGGGAATAAAAAAAAAAACATTACTACTTGTACACCTCGAACATTACTTCTAGTGAATTCTTTTTAGAATACGTAAAAGAAACATTATTTGTTAATAACATTATACGTTTTATCTTTATTATGTCGTTAAGTGACAATAACAATTAACATAATCGCGTATACACATGTAAATATCGTGTTATCGTCTTACATTGTCCAATGTTAAGTTCGACTTCGCGATAAATTGTGATCGGGTTTCGTTTGTATCGACGGTTGACAATTTTAAATTTTAGGTGACATGTTTCCCATGTATAATAAATATCCTTTATTACGTTTCGCGTTATTTCGGCATCCTCGGGTTCGCGTTTCTCTAATATAATTTAACACCATAGAAGGTAATTTTTGGGAGTATCTATGTAGTCCGTATGTGGAGCGCGAATTTTTCGTTTGTTAATAATAACCGTGTTATTAAGAAAATCATATATTTCGTTGAGATTATTATATCATTTAACTAATTGCTATATAATTAATTTAATTAGTATTGGTATTAATTAGAGTTTAAAATTGGTTTTAAAAGGTTTTAAAAACGAAGTCACAATATACAAATGTTGGATTTGAAAATAATCACATTACGTCTGTAAATAGCATTATATTCGTGTTTTCTAAACTGACTAATGATATAAATAAATAACATTGTTTTACAAAGGGTTTAATAAGACCCTTAATTAATAAATTGTCGTAGTTTAATTTGAGAACCAATAATTTTTATGTTATTTGACCAGCGAATTGGCAAAGCGAATCATTTTTGTATACTACTTTTTTTTCTTTTTTAATTAATTGTTTTTTCTTATATTCTTATTAAACACCGCTAATGCTTATATAACATTATTAACTCATAATAAGATGGTAATCTGATTTGAAGCTTACAAAAACATATGACAAAATATGTTTATACCTTTCCTTTGTCGTATTTTTTTGTTACGTCCGATTTTATATGAATTTTCAGCATTTAGCAGCGTGATTCTTCTTATCTCGTCATCAGATCTGAACGCGGAGTATTTGGAGATGGGTTTCCGAGGCGGCGGGGGTCTCGGGACCACGTCGCGGACCAAGAGAATGCGCACCAGCTTCAAACATCACCAGCTGCGCACGATGAAGTCATACTTCGCCATCAACCACAACCCCGATGCTAAGGACCTGAAACAGCTTAGCCAGAAAACAGGACTGCCCAAAAGGGTCTTGCAGGTAATATCTAATTTCTCATTTGACAAAATGTTTTTCTTCTTTACCAAATGTAAAATAATTAAAACTCTATTCTAATCCTTGTATTTTTCCCCAAAAATAATTTGGCGTTATGAATACGTATTATTCAATATACATAGCTACTTTAAAAAATTGTGCAGATTATTTTTGAAGTTATATTTATAATTTTCTTGTAGAGATAAAAGTTTGAATCTTTAAGTAAGTGTTCTTAATATTTCAACCAATGTTTTCTGTTAATAACATTTGTACGAATCATATTCCAAATAGATTTATGTAAGTAACGATAGAACAATAGTCCATATATCATTCTATTTCGTAAAAATTTGCAATAATTTTATATAGATCTATATAAAAAAAAATTTGAATATTAATTTTTTTTGAATAAGAATTTGCTAAGTACCTCATAATGAAATACGTAGATCGGTATTCGTTTCAATTATTTTACATTTTGTATAATTTGTATGACATGACATACATGGGCTTAGATACGAATATTCCTTTCAATTCGCTATATTACATTACCTCTTATCAACATTTTGTCATGGAGTGGACAATATTTCTTAATAATAATGATTGCATATTTTATTTTATTACAAAATGAAATTGAATAATAATAATTTAAAAAAAAATAGTTCCTAACAATTCCTGAATATTTCTTGCTGAAATTTAAAAAAATACAATAATTTTCATGTTAATTATTGAAATTCACTTATGAATATAGATAGTAATGAAAAAAAACGAACAAAATAAACCTCGAATCAGTTAGTTTTTCTGAGGTGTATATTTTATGTTACTGCTAATAAATATTTTCTTAACTATTCCGAGACACTTTTGGTACAGTCGTGACGTCAGAATAGGGGGGAGAACATTACGTTAAAAATATGTGTACTTTAGTCGATTATTTTACGTACTAATTCAAAATATAAAACTAACATGAGATTAAGACCATTTAACTATAATATTTATTTTATTGAATAAAAGTCAAATTTGTTTAGATTATAATTTACTTAGGTCATTTGTTCTAAAATCTAATTATAGTAATGGCGCTCTTTTATTGTATAATCGATTTAATAAAGGTTTGATGGGAAGTATTACGTCGTCAGGTTATTCTGGCTGATTTCGTTGAGAACAATTGTCTTACACTAGTCAAGACATGTTTATGAGATATATGTTTTTATAGAATAATCGTTCTATCAGATTATTTCAGGTTTTTTTTTGAAATTATTAAGAAGTATACTTAATAAAAAAATATTGTTATATACCTTCTAGATGTTATCAGATTAGTCAGAACGGATGGCTATATAATATAACAGATGCCAGGATATACGAAACATAATACACCAGTGATTAGTTAAATATATTCATCGTAATTTCAAAAAGGCACAACACACATTTTAAAGTCTTCACTGTAACTATAAAAAAATCGCTATTATACAACTTGTTTCCGAAAAATATCGAATTTCCTTAAAATCAGATAAGCCTTTACAAAAATACTTAAAAATAATTACACTATACATTTACGCGGATATTTTTATCGCGAATCTTTCCTACTCAAAAATATATTTTGTGAAATTTATCTAACTGAATAAATTATATAATTATTATACTAAGTAAATAACCTATGAACTATGTATAATTTTCGATGTTCTTTTTCGAATAAATTTGTTAGTTATTTATTAATTGTCCTGAATGAAATATTTATATTATATAATTTATTGATATCGTCTAACTAAAATAATAATAGTAATGTACCTTTTTATATTACGATTTATCAATAGATCATTAATAATACCAAGAGTTGATTTAATTGTTACAATACAAGTATTCGGTCCACTCTATTACAAAGTGTGACGTCATTATGTTACGAGTTAGACAGTCATCGGCTTGCTAGTGGGAATTTCAAGCAGGACCGGACCAGAAAACCTGAACTCATGTGTGTCATATATAAAATCTCACGAACCGGTAGTTGAAAGCTAATGCGAATTTAATGTAACCCATATCGGAACACTTTGCTACGTATCCAGTTATCGTTTGCACAGCGAATGGGTTGTGTCTTGTTTTTATTTTTTTTACACAGCGGGACCTTCGTAAAGGTAAACACATTTTTATTTTGTTTTGATTAAAAACTAATTGAGTTTTTATTTATATATATATATATATTTCAATTTACACTTCCATTTAGATGATACAATATACAGGTATAATAATGATAGATTTATTGAATCGTAAATATGTATGTTAACTTGTTGTGTTTATTTAACGTATACAGGTGTATAGTGTGTTTTTATATGTCTTCAGTGAATTAATATTTGTGGAGGCGTTATTTTAAGGTAGATTTGGATATTTGAACTGCGACCACCGTGGGACGTCAACAATCGTTTTGACTTCGCGGAACTCGCGTGATCTGTCGAAAAATTGCAACTTCCACGGACGGTAATTGCATTGTGGGAATATCATTGAAGGTAATTTTTATGGTAAGACGGGGCACATCCGATTTGTATTATTAAGTTACGCCAGAATTTTGATAATAAAAAAAAAACGATTTTCTTCTTTCAGTTTGGTCATATGATTTTTTTTGTTGTTGTTGTGATTTTATTAACTGATATTTTGTAAAAAATATCGGAGTGGTTATAACGTATCATTAGCAGTATGTTTTGTTCTGATTTGAGGAGACAACAAACGCCCTGATATTTGTTATTTTAATGAGAAAATTATTGGGTGTTTAAATTATGTTTTTTTTTTGTTTTATTATTTTGAAAAATATTTGTAAACTTAGTTATATGGCTAGTCAGTAGGAATCACATAGAAATATACAAAAGTGCAATGGGATAGCGAAAGACAGATTTCATTAATTCGAAACAAAAGGAAAGCATAATCAAAATTCTAAGAGTTATTACAAAACAGTTGTACCTAGTAATTCACACGTCGAGAGAAGAGCGTTGCCAACAACGAGTGCCTCAATGCGTCCGCACCGCTTCGGCCATCGTTCTTGCTAACAAGTTGGTTACACACCGGCGTTTTTCAACAGTTTAGAACTTCATATGGCGTTTAATTTGTTTGCTCGCGGCGCTTTAATGTGGGCCTCGGCGCAATCAAAGCGCTCTCCTTTGTCTCTCTAATTACATGCGTTTTAAAAGGCACACCCGCTTACGGAACACGCGTGCCTGCTAGTGCTCTCAACTTGAAGTTACTGAGTGTCGAATTGCTATTATATTCCATTTAACCATACGAACAATCTTTTCAAACAACCTCTGCAAAGATTTCTTGCTCTGCTCATAGTTTTTTCCTAGATTGAAGTGTAGAATAAACTGCAATGCTTTTCCAGAGAAAACAAAAGATTTGACGTATTTTCAACAACTTCTTAAATAAGAAATGATGTAAGAAAATTTTAATAAATCCCTGCCACTTCCGAACACAGTTCAAGAACAATAATACTCGTTCGATAAATGTATACAAAGGCAGTCGGTAGCTTTGTGCTTCGTCGCATAACTTATATAAAACATAGGCACGTCGCCCATATACCGGCGTGCCAGCCCGGCCTTTCGGCTAAGATACCGCGCGCCGCATAAATTTCCCCTCGACCAATTATACGAAGGCAGAATGGAACCCTCTCCCTCCGACCTCCGAATATTGATCGGGAATTTTTTTTCCCGGCAAAAAGCCCTCGACTCGAGTCGCCATTTTGTTAAGATAAGGCCTTTTTTGTTTTGCCCGAGCACCTTCGACAGTACGCTCCTGTAGATAAATGTTTAAGATTTTCTCGAAAATTTTAATTCAACATTTTGTTACTGATGACAACCGGATAGGTGAAGTCATAAACTATATTAAATATTTCTGTGTAATGCATTTACGACACAACAACCATAAAATTAGAATGTGTACAAAGAAGTTTTTTAAGCATGCTTAATATATGAAGTCAAATTAACTAACTTTACATAGTCATTATCAAATGATTATTCTTTAGATTTTTATCTGCACCAGTCCATTAAAAAGTCCAAAGCTGAAAATGATCAAATCCTCAATTTTGCGCAACCAGTGATTTTTATGTCGAATTTTGCATGTTCTAACATCAGGAAATTAAGACGATGCTCTCTGCACTAAAGAGCTCGCTCGCTCCAACGTTCAGGACCTTATGCCTACGTCTCGACACTGTAGATTATAATTTTGTATATAAACCACATTGATACTATTAAATTGTATTAAATTATATAACATAACCATGTGAGGACAGATTTATATACAGTTATTTGATTCCACCCTAAACGTATCTTTCGATTCGTCGGTGAATCTGGTATCATTATGTCATACAATATGTAAATGCATGTACTTATTTTATTAAAATCTACATATTAATAATTAGTGTGATAAAATAAGTAAATTCGATGGTAGAAAATTAATTAACGCCACAGCAAAAAAGGTAATGACATAATATCAATTAGTAAGTAAATTAAAAAAAAAAAACTCTATCAGTTGAAGAAGTAATTATGGTATTTCTATTAACATTAATTTGTAATTCAACTTTCACTTCACTTACACACATTCAATTTAAGTAAGTACAAATAAAATTATACATCGAGGGGTATCTGTGCCGCCGAATTAGATTTCTCGGTTTATAAAATTTTAGAAATATGGAAATTAAATAACGAGGGTTGGAAAATAAATATTTATATCTCTCATTTCTTTTTTATTACTTACATGACAACTAATTGGATTTCATAGGAAATTGAACCTTATTATTGAGGGATATAAGTACTGGTTGAAGTTCAAGTAAAATTAAGATCAAAAGCTTCTCGCGTTTGTAAAGTCTTGAGGTCTTGAGGACGCGTACTAAATATTGTGTAAAGTTTGCGAGTATATCTGTATACTTTACGATTGCTAACACTTTCGCGCCTTTATTTATGTAAAATCTTTCCATTGCAATAAAATGGTAACGTTGGTAATTTATTCCGAGAGTCCAAAGAAACAGAAACAAATATAGGTATATCAAGGACGTTAAATTATATTTTACAGTTTCAGGCAAACAAAATAGGATACATAGTATGTCGTAAAACGATAACATGGAATAAAACGCATGGTACAAACCGCTTGCAAATTTTATCACTCGTATCCACCAATTAACGCTTAATCCGAGAACAAGTCGTGTCGTATTGTATCTTATAAAATATGTTATTTTCGATAAAAAAAAAACAACAAAAAAAAAACTATAGTAATATTAACTATAGTTAATGCGAGCTCTGGAAACAGGTGCTTAGTTCGCGCTGCGTCTAATTGCCAAGGGCGCCTCTGAAGAAATATATAGACATGCTGTCACCCGAACCCCGACGCGGGCGCATTTAGAACAAACCGCGCCATATTTCTCTCCTTGCGTCCACAATTACGTGATTTGTCACTCGCTCCGTTTGTATTTTTTTTTTTTCGAACATCTGAAAAATGGCCCAGTCTCGAGTAGCGGGGCCGTAATTAGTTGATTGAAAAAGTGCCTTCCCTTGTTCTCGTTCAAATGTCATCAATTCACAATGTAAATGCTACCGTGTTTCAATACATACGTATTAGTTTTATCGACGTGTCTTATTATACGAAATACGACAATTTTTCACATAAAGTCAAGGTTTTCCAGTTGTATGACTGCATTTATATTATTAGTATTGAATGTGTCTCCGAGTGTACACCTCGCGTTCGCATCTTCGATCGAAGTTTTGAATCGATTTATTTTCTTTTGTCTACACACTTTGCCCGAAGTTGGACGTTTACAAGTTCTTATAGAGATCGTAGATACCTATGGGCGTAATATTAAAAACGAAAATACGTAAAGATTATTACATTTAAATCGTTACAATCGTATAAAGACGCTTCTTAAAGGCTCACAAATAACAATGACAAGTGTGAGTGTCGCACCAACCCCCGCAATTAGTATCGGATGGTCACACGCTGACGTTTCGTCCGATATAATTTTACTTTGTAAGTACATTTTGTGACAAATATTAAATGCCCGAGGCAAACGGAATCGGGCGTTAAAATGGTAATTTTTAAGGTGACAATCGCTTGCCCTCGCGTATGATCACAATCAAACGCTCTAGTAATTAGTGCGGGCGCATCGTTCTGAGACGCTCGGTTGGGCAGATAATTTCCGCTGTGTGTTCAAAGACGTCCATTTGTCATTTGGTCGCGAGAACTCGCGCCGAGCGGACGCGCCGCCTGCCTCTCTAATTTATTCAAATATTATTTATTTAAGGAAAACGGGACTATTAATCACATCTCTAGAGTTTTTTTTTTGTTCACTTTATTTACACACGGTATGTTTAAGTACCTTTGATCGTTGTTTGTATAGATATTTATTAAGGTCCCTTTAGAAGTACCGTTGGATTTTTAATTACCGATTCCTTCCGAGGGAGCTCCAGTTCCATTTACACGTTTGTTATTTAATCATTAAACGTGCAATGATTGACTTGATTCGACGCCGTACTTTTTAATGATGTTTAGTTTTCGGGAACATTGTTCGTCTGTTTTACGTTTTAATTGGCTCTAATTATTTTACATTATTAATCTAATGGCGTTTCGTATGTTCTTATTTAATTTCTTTTGGAATGATATTAAACTATCTAATTGCTAGTTTTTGGGGTGTTTTTTATTGGTTCATTAGATTATAGCGATGACTGCTCAGTGCGTAACGTTTGTAGGTATCGCGTCGTATGACGTGGGTTCGAAGTTTTATAATGAGCCGGTGCTTAGGATTTTTTTTAATAATTAACACTTAACTACCGCTCTTCAATTGAAAATCTGTCTGTAAGCATTTATAGGTGTGTTTCAATAGTTACAATTGCTAGACCATCTTTTAGATTTAGCAGCCTACCATCTTAGACTATATCGTTATTTAATGTCACGTGAGATTATAGCAAAGCATTTAAACCTATTAAATATAATAAAAAATTGGGGACTTTTACTCGCGACAGTATTCAAGAGGTTTCAGAAATAAGGAATGAAAAGCTGTTTTGGGAAATAACAATGATATTGCTTTCCAATGCTTTTATTTTCAGACCGGGATAGAATAAAATGCAAAAAGGTATAGAAAATATATAAATAAATACATAATTCAATATAATTATTTTATGTATTTGTATATACATGTATATAGAGATTTTTATATATTTTTGTAATGGGTATGTGAGAAATAAGTTGCAAACTTTTTATCCGCGTATAGCAGTTCAAACACTTAACAGTTATCACTACATAATATAAAATAAAGTCGCTTTCTCTGTCCCTATATCCCTATGTATGCTTAAATCTTTAAAACTACGCAACGGATTTTGATGCGGTTTTTTTAATAGACAGAGTGATTGAAGAGGAAGGTTTATATGTATAATAACATAAATTAAATCGTGGAGAAATACTGTTATTTTTGGGGTTACTCCAAATTTAACGCGTGCGGGCCACGGACAGTAATGAATAAATCAAAACTACTGGATCGATTTTAATCATTTTTTCAGTGAATGACATAGGCTATATATTTTATACCCGTGCGAAGCCGGAGAGGGCTGGTAGTATTATATAATCTACATGATTACAATTGTAATAGTTAACTGAGTGTTGTTACATGACATTATGTTAAAGAGAACGGTATGCTTTCCATGCTTTGCATTTCCTTTCGTTAATATTTTGGAACAATTATTTTCCCCACAAAAGTGACAAAATGGTAAAACTATTTTGATTCAAATGAGTAGATTTTTCAAAATAAATAGTAGGTATGTGTAGTTTATTATTTAATTGTCTATCTGTTTGGGTCTACTCCTATATAACAATTGCGTTGTTGCTTCGAAAGAAAATAACTATGTTACTATGAAACGTTCGTGATATTATTATTATTATTATATATATATATATTTGCATGGTGGTAGGGCTTTTTCTAAGTCCGTCTAGCCAGCTACCACCCTCAAGTTGAAAATCTGTCGGCAAGCACCTGTTGGTGTGTTCCGGCAGCTGCACTTGAGAGCCAGTCTCCCTCTAGGTTAAACGTGACTTACCATCTTAGACCACATCATCATTTAATATCAGATGCGATTGTGGTCAAAATGTTTACCTATAAAGTATAAAAAAAAAAAATAATAATGTTTTTTTTTATGTGAACTACCGTTTTACCGTAAGTGCTTTTTTGTTTTGTTTTACGTTATCCATTTCTTTGCAACTCACTCGGGATGAACTTTATACTGTAACTAGTTTCTGTCAGCGGCTTCGCTCGCGTTAATCTAGGTTGGACGTTTTTTTAAGCGAAACGTACTCTCTGTCCTCTTCTGTATCCCTGACAACGTGTATGTCAAAATTTTATGGTCATCAGTTGAGTAGATAAGGTATGAAAGCGTAACAAACAAGCATTTACAACGCTAGATATTATTTAACGGGGCGAAGTCGTGGGTCGTTGCTAGTTAATCATAAAAATATTTACAAAATATGTATTTCAAAGGAGTTCCTACACCTATAATAAGAGTAGGAATGTTACGTTAAGTTAATTACCTCAGTGTTGCCATAATAAATTAATTGCTGCTACCTCACCGTGGTACACTACATGTGTTGCCATATATTTTACTTACTCAACAATCTAACCCTGAGTTGTCACAACAATGCGGAAGAAAATCCAACATAACAATTGTAGAATATTAATAGAGTCTGCAGATCGTTCCATCAATGTCCGTCGGTGTTTGGCTACAGACCACGACGAGATCGCATCTCGACTTATATATTGTATGAGTGAAAGATTACTGTGGGAGGTAGTATATATTTAAGTTTTTGTTATAAAATTCCGATGTCCGCGTGTTCGTCACTGTTCTCATCCTACACGACTTGACTGATTTTGATGATTGCTCTTTGTCCGTATGCTATTATTTGAATTGTTCTTGCTTATAGTTCGACTCGGTAGCTATGCTGTTGTCGACATAGTGATGCTTTGAGATTTTTCCGACGGTTGTATTTTTTCTTTTTTACCTTTATGTAAATAGCCAAAATATGTTCAATTATGTATTGTTTTATTATCTATTATAATTATCGTCTTTCATAATAAATATTTGAGTTACCGTAAAATGAATGTTGTATAAATATTAGCCGTATTCAAATATCTATAAATATACCAATTATCATAACGTTTGGTTATACGGTAGGTATACAAGATGATGTATTGTAGCGTCACCGAGTGCGGCGGAGTTATAGTAATAAAAAAAAAACCTTCTACATGAAAAAAAAGACAATGTGTGCAATGTTAACACGCGGTAGAAATGACACTTTGAAACAATCATAAAATATTCGTATAAATAATGCACGTGAATGATAATAGACCACGCCGGTTATGACGCTTTTTCTGAAGGGTTTGGAATACGCAGGCGTACACAAACATAAGCACGTACAACGCTGGGACTAGAGCAAGTATTAATTAGTGCAATATACGATGAAACGACCACGAATATAAAAACAAAAAACACTTTATAATGTATTCTATCTCATTCTCTCGCACGTTATATCCTATATATATCTGTGTATGGTTATCTTTTTTTATGTTGTTTTTTTTTTTTGTTTCATCGCATTTAGAATACCAACGGTACTAAAGTAGCTTTCACTTCAAAAACATTCAAATGTACTATTTTTACCTAATGTAAAAAATCATATGCTGAAAAACATGGCCAGGGAATACACTTATGATTTAATAGTATATGTCATGTAAAACGATTCAGTGGTGTCGGAGCTACAGCCCATAAACAAGCCAACAGAAGGATGTCGTCTTTTATAGTATGTAAAACATAGTGTCATAAACCTGGACAATTGTGAAATATGTAATCATAATGTTGGAACCCTAAATTTAGGATACATTTTCATACTTCTATTTATAGTGTAATTATTACTCTTGGTGAGACACCCCTCATCTCTTAAGCGACAGTTTCCACCTTCTTCAATTATCATTCAGTTACATCTCCATTTATGCCTAGTTATCATCAAACTGTTGCGTCGAGTAACCCTTTCAATTAACGATCTCAAAGCCACGTATATAAGCTTACTTGGAAAAGGTTCTCGTAACCTTGGTAATAACTGATGTTTGAATTTTCACTTTTTATTTTATAACTTCGTTTTCATATGATTTCGGTTTCGTATTTCATACTTCAACTATTATGAATTATGTTTCGCGGTAACTTGTTTCGTTCGAACCGTATATTAGCAGCATCTCAAACCTTATTTAAATAAATGTGGGCTATTTTAGTGGGCCGGTCACTTCAGTCCAAAGACGCTCGCAAACGTCAAAGGACAATCCACTTTTATGTATTTACACTATTATTGTAAAGGAGTAATGATTGTTTGTTTATATCAAGTAGCCTATCGAAATACTGATTCGATTCTAAAAATTACTTCACTAATTGAAAACGCGGTCGAAGTTAGTTTTAATGAACTATTATGCCATTACATTCAATTATTAAAAAAGGTAAAGAACAGTATGACATTGACAATTGTAAATTAAACTTTACATTTGTGCTTTTGATGTGTACAACCAGTACATATTTATCGTGTCTATCTGTTAAAAGAGTTTAGCTTGTAGTCTAGTTCAAAGTTCGTATTACAGGACATCTATTTTATAAATCTGAAAACTAGTACAGTTTAAGAAATTACAGTTTTGTTGTTTTTTGTTATGAAGTACGGAAAAAAAAAACGTTTGGTCTGTCATTTATCACGTACTTATTGTTAATTTAATATGTCAACAGAAAATGGAAATACAATTCTGTAAATAGTGAGTGTAACGTGTTTTAGGTGAATGTTTCGTTTGTGGGTAGCCACGGCCGACAACGATTTGCTTCATTTTTACAAATAAATAAAACGATTGAATCGATTTCTCCCCATTGCACAGGTTCGGTTAACGAGAAGGGGGCGGCTGGTGTGCACCTAGCTTGCCCTCCTTATTAGGACGACGCCCGGCGGACACTTTCTGCTGGTGATAGCACTACACGATCCCATGCCGCCACAACCAAGCGGCGGTCGGTACACCGTGGGGTTTTAGAGAGTAAGAGTCTTACACTACCCACTCTCTCCCCCGGGAGGGTGGTGTATCAATGATGGATTTCCCCACGTTAATAAAAAAACAGGCGTTTATTCCCACATATAGAATTGTACAGCGTAACTATCTAGGATTTTGCATACCGATTAAGCGGCAATAACAAAATTACAACGAAGCAAATAAAAGACAGCCCGCTATAAGAGCGGATAAAACATATCGTTTTCCCATGAAAATGGGCGCAGTCGCGGGCACCACTTAGTCGCATTAGCAATATAATAAACGTCACCTATGTTATCGATCAAACGCATCACTAAAATACCGCATATTTTAGTTTTAAAACGTATTGATACATAATTTAAGACCCGAGGGGGTTATTTCTGAATCGCTCGACATGACGGCATAACTAATGACATGTCCGATGGCGGTGCTTCTTGCGAACTTATTTTCAGTTCGCCGCGTGAATAGAGACCGGTGGCCCGTGTTTAGAGTGATAGGCGGTTTATATGAAAGAGGTGCATCGATATAAGCCGCCAATTCTTAATAGAGTCAATTAATCTTGGACTTAACGTTATAATCAGTGTGATAGAATTTACTCATAAAGAACCCTAATCCTGAGAGAAGACACTTATCATAAAAACCTAATCTAATGTTACTTAACAAAATATGAATAGATATTGTTAATAGATACGTATACATACCCGCCACATAATTACGTATCTCGCAAGACGAAAGCGATAGCATAAATCGCTATATATCTGTTTCAAAGTAACAACCGTAATATTAAAATTTTGCTACGTGTAAGTCTATAGAACGTCAATACGGCTTGTCTGCAGTTTGAATCAAAAGAACCGCTTACCTTTTCTGTCAAAGTTCAAGCTGCGAAAATCTTTGTTACAAAATATTGTATTTGTCTGTCTATAAATAGGATTAAAAATTAATTAACGCGGCTCCACAGATTCACAGTAGAAACCTTCTCGCCAAGAACGAAGAAGTTCGAAAATTCTTATCTTTGTCGTACTGTGAAGATGTGGAATCGCCTCCCGACTAGTGTGTTCCCTCCCTCTTATGATATGGGGTCCTTCAAACGAGGCGTGAAGAGGCACTTTTGCAGGTCGGCATGATGACGACGACTGCCGTTGGTATTTAACACCGACAGTCGCCGTTGTTTTTGGACTGTACCGTACTTACCATCAGGTATTGTACAGTCATTTTGCCGAACTTATATAAAAAATAAAAAAAAATAAAAATCTTCTCATCATCAACCTGTAAGAGACCCACTGCAGGGCTATTGGCATCTTCCCAAAGGAATATATGCGCTAAATCACCAGGCCAGCCTACGACGTAATAGCGATTTCAAACTCGGAGAAATCCACAGTTCTCTAGATTCCCACATACTCGTACGGTGGTAGGTACTATAAGAACATTTCTCATTTTTAAGTTTCCTCACGACGTTTTACTTCGCCGTCAGCCGATAGTGTTACTAATGTAAATGAGTAAATGTATTCAAAAAAATTCGTTAGTGCATGCGTTAGGGTTCGACATCGGACTGATATTTCGCCGGTCAGAGCACTCGACCAACGCTATTTCTGCCTACGTTCTAGTACCGAGGATCTATAAAACAAAACTCCGATAATCTCTGATACTATTGAGCAAACTAAAAATTCAACTCCGATAGTGGATCATGTTCCGTTATCTTTAAACCTTGAAGGTGGGACCTAAGGAGTTGGTTACAAAAAAAAAAAAACAAAACAACAAGAAAACTCGAAGAGACGACCACCAAGGCGACGTTATCTCGAGAGTAACAGAGTGATGACGGGGACTCATCAATCGTGTTTCAACTTTCATGTAAGGCGGTCAGACGCAAGCCGCAAGCGTCAATTGTACACATTGACCCCTACTATTGTTTTCATATATGAGTAAGTTAACTACATTCACGTATGCAGTTTAAGAACAGGATTCCAAACACACAACGATAATAACGCCATTATAAAATTATTGCTTATGTAACCGTTATATGATAATATTTTTATTTGCATTTTCTTCTTGTTATATTTTTTAAGTAATTCAATGAAAATATCAATCAAGGACGATTGTTTGTCCTTATTACGTGAACAGAAATGTCGACCTTAACGCGTGACGTCATCGCCCCAGAAATATTGTTCAGAATATTTACACTTAGTTATATCTTTATTTATATTTAAGAAAATTAGTGATGTTTACAATGATGTGACGTAATTTAACACCATAATATACATGTTTTGGAAGGATTATTTAAAAATAAAAATGACAACATTTTCCTTTACAGAAAAGATCAAACTAAAGTTACGAAATAATCTAATTATAGTATTTTTAAATTAAATCATGCAAATAATTTAAAATTCGAAATAACTTTAATGAGAAATCAGTAAGTAAGATGTTCCTCTGTTGTAGCTTTTTTTGTAAATATTTAGAACTATATTACTTTCTTTTTTTTTCAAGCATTTATTTATCTCTCCATACCAGGAGGCTTTTTAACCGTAAATACTATTTTTGTTAACTATATAAGCCTCTAGGGTTGTTCTCAATATTCACTACTCAATGAGAAGAAGAATTAATTATTTTCTCCAAGAAATTGTATCGACGCTTAAAAAGCTAAGTGGCTATCGAGCAATGATCGCCAATTAGTGGTCAGTCGATAGGTCTTTGTACCGTCTCGTCGATTTAACTAATTAGAGACAAATAATAATTTTAAAATTAAAAGTTTACGACCCTATGGTAGGGGATAAATATCTTCTATGATGCAATCGTCTTTGTGCATTGCATTAATGATGTGCAACAACCGTAAGCGTTTCAAACCTTTTTTTTTTTCTATATTAAAGCCATATTTAAGATTTGTTCTAAGTAAGCATATATCTAAATCGAAAGAAGTATCCGAAAATCATTTACATTCCCAAAATATAGTATTTTGATTATCTACATCACACATGTCTCATCTTGCAGTCGTACATACAGCCGGCATTTTTAACAATTTAGTAAGACCAATTGCGCGCCTAATTAATAATACATGAATACATTTAATTACACGCCCGTTCTAAACCTTGGCGGTAGTAAAAAAAGTAATAAATATGATTAAAACTTCGAATACACCTCAAACGAGTTCAGTTTTTAATAATTTCTAGTAAATTAAAATATTTCAAATTTGTGATACAACCTGCGAGGAGAGACGTTGAACGCAGACATCGCACAAACGCCGAGATGCTGGCCAGAAAGAAACGGCCGTCTAAATTTGGCATAAGACAGCGGTAGCGGCCATGACGGGGGGGGCGGGGCTAGAGGATTGGCTGCGCGCGATTGGACGTGAGATTCGCGCGTTGAAGAAACGGTTCACGTATCAATAATCAAACTTCGAATAACGCGCGCTTTCGGACCCTGAACTATCAACTAAGATTTGATAGAACGCGCTCAACTCATTTTAATGCAAGCATGTTAAAGGCTACTGAATAAATCTAATTCACGTACGTTTTAATTCAATCTTTATAATTCTCCAGGATGAACAAATTCTTGTCCACGCTTGCTTGTAAATGGAATGGAGAACAACATCGCGGAATTCTGCGCACGCGTTCCTGGGCCGCTGCACACCGGCAGGCGACAGCGCACGTCACGCTCCGTGGCTTGCGCCCAGCGGGGTTTTCTCGCTAATTACAGATAAAATCTGCACATAGGAACGCAACCCACAACGGCATATCCGTGGAACGCTCTCACGTGCCCCATAAAAACTTGTAACGTTAAAAAAGATAAGAATGAAATTTCCGCATCCCGGCAGCAGTGCGGCGACGATCTCGAAAGCTGCGCGTGCGTTCCTCGGCGGAAAATTCGAGGCGCGCCCGTTCCCGCGGCCGGGCTACTTTTTTTTTCGGTGACTCTCTGCTGCGCGACTCCATAATCCCGTTATAGCGAATCGAGTTTTCGTTTTGCTGGCGACGTTTCATTGCAATTTATCTTTCAAGCCGACACCAACGTTTGACTTTTTTGTTCACAGGTTTGGTTCCAGAACGCACGGGCGAAGTGGCGGCGAATGGTGACCAAGCAGGAGAACAAAATGGCGGACAAATGTTCACCGGACGCCTCGTTAGAGATGGACATGTATCACGGGCCGATGGGGTCAATACAATCGCTGCCACCGCACAGTCCGCCGTACAGCGTGATGGGGGGCCCGCCAAGTCCCAACTCGCTGGACTGCCCCTAGCCCATGTTCTGCGCTTTATGAGCGCCTTTATATTGAATAGTACCATATTATGCACCATTCCGCGCTATGACTTTATTATTGTGTAGATAAGTGACGCAAGGTTTTCGGTGACTTCATAATAAAATCTTCTTTTGGAACCCAGCAGAAAGTTTTACAAAGCCTCACGAAATCGTGCTGGTGGGATTCAGTACAGCGATAATGAATTAAAATCAATAAGTTTAAAGAGGGCCCCAAGCACTATTATAAATGCTAAATATTCTTCTGAACTTCACACAATAAATTTCGAAAATATAATACTTTATAGTAACAAATTATTCGGTCAAAATTTTCTTAAAAATTTCATAATATGGATACATATTATTGAATGTAAATTTCAAAGTACTTAAACTGTAAATTTATTTAAAAAATATTTTATCAATAAACAAACATTATCTCACACTTGAAATGTAAATAATGTTATATCCAAAGATTGTGGGAAAATGAAGAATCCGCGTTATAGTTAGTATGAGAATATTATTTAATTTGACATTTCACACGCTCCTAGTTCACTAAAAGCAAAGAATGTAACCACTTAGTTCAAAAGTTGTTCATGACTAATATTAGTTTTGGAAGAAAAAAAACCTTTTCACCGATGTATTCTGAGAATTCATTTGTAATATTATTTATTATTTAACAGCAATTTTTCTATATCATCGCGCTATATACCTACAAAGGTGGGCAGCAATGATGAGGCATGATTTTATGTCTTCACTTGTGAGTCTGTAAATTATTAAATGCTCTATGAATCCGCGTTAGTCGAATGATTGGGACAAAGGGGAATTTATATCTTTGGTGTGTAATTTCTATCAAATTTTAAAATAAAAATACCTTTCCTTTCAAATTGTGTTCGACATAAATACCTAATGTTTTTTTTTTATTTAGAGATAAAATTATCCTCAGAATACATGCATTTAATTTTCGATGTTATTTTTTTACAATTAGAATTTAAACCGTAAAATAGTTTTGGTCGGTAACTCATTAAGTTGCTTTTTAAAGACAATCAATAATAGACTTTGCAACAGTTCTATAAAAAGGACTCTTCGCTAGAAATAACACCAGCTTTTAAATATTTCCACTGTTGGGACCTCTATCTGAACGGCGATATAGATTTTTAACTGTGGGGCGAGTTGTATAGCCTTGGCGCGTCGGCTACGTGTAAGTAATCGGACGTGTTATATACACACATCTTTTCCTACGTTTCGAATATTGTGAAAATTATAGCAAAAAAAAAAATTGAAATGTATATAAAAATATTGCAAATACATAAGTTACACAAAATTGTGTACACAATTAGTAAATTGTAATCGATGTAATGTTAAGAAATCGAGGAGTAATTAAATCAACAAAATAACTTTTTTTTTTTTATACAGAACATATGATTTGTAATGTTAAAAATTTACATAAAGACGGTTCAGTGAACCGCGTTCAAGAAAAGAATGTTTTTTTTTTTAATAATTATTATTAATATATACTAATTATTTATTGATATTTAAATTAGATATATAATTGTAAACGTAAGTGATAGGTGTTTATTATGAAAAAAAAATGTTTTTTTTTTCCATATAGATTTAAAAATATTTAGAATTAGCCACAAACATCGTTTTATAAATATTGACAGGAAAATTTTTGCTACTTTTATAATGTGTTTTAAATTTTTCAGTCAACATCGATTGTTCATGTAGTAGCTTAAGGATTAATTGTAACTTATATTCCGGCTAAGTACACACAACGTTAGTTCCTTTTTCGTATAGATTTAATTAAATTTACATTATTTAAATAGATTATTAACAATAATATTATATCTTAGAATATACAATTAATTGTTCCATTAATTATTACAATAAGATTTGGTGTAATTTAAGTAAACATTCATATGATACGGATATCGAATAAGAAACGGCGTTGAGAATTTTCACCAGGATGACGATATCTTTGACTAAATATTATAAAGAGCTGTTAATAAAAATATTCCAACTGTATTTGTTTTTCATTATTGTTCTCATAATTAAACATCCTTTTTTTTAATATGGGAAGACATCCTTCATTGGACACCCACAGTCCTGGGGAGCTGTGGGGTGTCAGACTCTTACTGACTAAAAAAACCCACAAGATACCGTCTGCCGCGCTATGGAGTGGCACGGGATCGAACATAATTAAACATCCTGTATTAATGTAGGTTATTCCGAACAAAAGGCGGCCTTTAGCAACGGCAGTTCTCTTTCAAAAGTAACACAAAAAAATCATTCATAAATCTGGTTCACCGAAGCATTTTTTTTAATCTATCTTTATTTTAACGTATCGAAGTAATTGCGCTCAGTTTATTATATTCTGCTAAATTAAATATTTAGTTTCTAACAATCGCAAATCAGTTCTCAGTAGTCGCTTTAGTAGCTCCAGGTGCAAATTTCTTATGTAAACATCACCTTATTCCCTTATTCCATCTAAGTAGTGTGAACACAGGTTTATGACCTTTATGTCCTTTAAGTCCTTTATATCCTCTATTACTTATCAATTCACCACTCCCATCTTCTATATATGTACCATTTTTTACACAATCCATTCTCATCGTCTGCCTTTGTTTCTGTGTTCATCCACTCATAACAATGATTTTAGTCATTGCTATGAACTCCACACATCTATTTTTATGTTCACAACTCTGGTATATGTAGTCCTCTTTCATAAGTTTCCTTTTTAGCCCGACGCTCAATCCATCAGGACGGCTCTTATAATGGCCAAAGTATCTTATGTAAATATTCAAAATAAATAAAGAAGACCATAATGAAAAGGCGAGCAAACGGAATATTGTAGGCGTAAATCTTAGATGTGCATGGTAAAGATAACATGAGTTATTCCCACTTGGAATCCGAAAAGGACCACCCGTGCCTGTTCCGCTCTTATTTATTGCCTTTAATTAAATCCACATAACTCAAGGGTATCGTGTCATTCTGTAATTTCGGGTGTAGCTACTGTATAGGAGATGTTTTGTGGAAGCGAAACTTTTACGATTCGAAGGATTTGGTTAAGTAGGGATGGAGTTAATCTAAATGGATATCGATTGTTTATCATGAAAAGAGTAATAAAAATGGTATACCGTTTACATTACTACGTTTATGATCCCATATTTAGCCTGAGCTTTCGATTCAATGATATTACCTTTGTCCTTATAGTATTTCCCTATTCCCTACTTCCTTAAGTTTAGTTCATTAAAATTATTTATCAAGCGCAGTGAGTTCTTTTTAGATTTAGCATGTGACCATCTTAATCCACATTGTATTTTAACATCAGACAAGATAGTGGTCAAACTGATACCTCGATAAGGTACACAAAATTAACTTGGCAGTATCTTTCCGCTAACCAGGATATGTTTTTATTCCTGTTTACTATTTCCTTATACTGGCAACAGTCCAAGCCGAGGCGCGCCGTGCGCTCTTGTGCTGGTTGCCAATATTAAATCGGGTGAGTGCCTTAAGCGCTCCCCTTAGTAGTCCGGTGAAGCTGTAAAGATCTGTCAGGCCTATAGCGTAGTCATGCAAAAAAAAAAATTCCTTATGTTGTAAATATTTTAAGTTACATTTTACAAAGATGAATTTCTTTACAAATCAAATTCTAAACCGTCTAATCTAAGCAAATGTTTGGTTAAAAAGTATCGGTTATCCATGAAATGGTAAAACATATAAATGAAAAGAAGGACTTACTTACTATCTAGTCTGCCTGCGGGAACTTCCCAATAGATGCTTTGGTCATCTACTTTGGTACTATTACATTTTGTGCCTTCATTATGTACGTACTTCTGCTGGTTTATTGAAGGATTCGATCCCTGTCCGTCGAAGATTTATTTAAACGTGCTCTTAGGTGCAAAAACTGATCACAAAGTTCTTGTTTAGGAACAGATATCATTAGCGATCGTACCTAATAGGTTGATTTGTGATAAGTAAGAAAACATCTTTATAAGCGTATTATTGAGATTGTAGATAGGTTAATGATTGTGTAAATATTAGTTAGACGTCACATTTTAAAGTTTTGGAGGTTACTTCTATGTATAAACGTGTAGTAAAGCAATAAATCAATTATTGAAAAATCAAGAACATGTTGGTCAAATACCAGCTGGTAATAAATAAGGATGGATACTAAATTTGCCGTATTATAAAAAGACATGTTATTGTTTTGATTTGTAATTAAGATTTGCTCGGAGTTTTATTTTCGCAAGAATAATATATTTTCTATTTTAGAAATTTCCCACAAAGTATTGATATGGTTTTTTTTTTCTAAGTATAATGACCGATAAGCGCCTACTTTCACGTTTTATAAATATTTATGAATAATTATTGTCATATTTACATTTACAATAGTCCATTGATTTTGATACATTATTACATAGCATAATCCTTGACTTGCGAGAATATATACATGTATTGTTAAATACAATACGCTTGCGCGTAAATTCGTATTTACCTTTTGTTTGTATGAAGTATTGAAACTATTTTTCTATATAATATGCACTCTGTATAATTCTTTCACTGGTAGGATTATACATTATCCCTGAATGATATAGGATATACATTATTCTTGTTAAGTTGAAGTTTATTTGAATGTTTATCCATCAATAATGGTCGAGCAACTGGACGGACTATATTAAAACGGACTATATTACAAAGGTAACTCGAGATATAGAGGCCTTGTTTAATAATTAAAAACCCTACCAGATAAGAGAACGAGCAACAGGTAATACATAATATTTTAACAATAAAAACTCTTATGTGACAACTATCTTCAGTGAATGCCGAAGTGGTGTTATCCAATGATGAGAATGCTTACAAAACGGTGACAGCTGATTTACAAACGATGGGCCTGGTTTATTGTTGATGGAATTGGTTGTCATGGAAACGATGTAATGTTATCCGACAATTTCTAATACTCGCTCGTTTAATTTGTAATCCAAGTTATTTACTGTACCTAAAACTGAACAAGGTGTAAGAGAAATATTTTCTCCTTATCTATAATCACGCTATGCACATCCTGGGGTAGGCAGTACTCCTTTAGCACTACTTTTTTCTAATAAGCCCCTTTTAATCGGACTGTGTAGAGGGAGAATGTGTGGAGAGTAATATATTTCGAGTGTATTTATGTACCTATGTGTATTTTTAGTACGCTTTGTCGTTTGAAGTTGACGAGTTTATTAATATATGGGATTATTTTAGATTAATTTACGATATGTAAGTACTTCGGACAATAATAAAATGCGAACTGATAAATATATATGTTATAAAAAATTAACAACCAACAAGTGCCTTTTTATAATTAATAATTTTTTTTTGTGTTTCTCTTCTTATTTGATTATAGCTCTAATTACTACTTCAGATTTGATATACGAGTACTTTACACGTGACTTATACCGTAATTTAAGAATCTAGTAGTGATATTCTATAGTTCACGCTTAACCAGTGTTGATAATAGCGTAACGACGTACAGTTTTATGACGTCACTATTTAAAACTTAATCAATTTGTTTCTTCGGTAAACGTTTCAAATGTGTCACGTATATGTAGGTGCATCGTGACAGAGACAGATTATTTATTTCAATACATATGAACGAGTAGAATATACATTATTTGTTTCTACACTCCTTAAATATACTACGATCAATACATACATAACTAAAGATATATATATATGTGGAGATAATAATTATGAAATGAAATATTGATTTTAATATCAGAGGTAGACCGAAAAAAGTGTGGATGGATTGTGTGAAAAATTATGTGTGTATAAAACGTGTGAGTACTGAGATGACATCTGACAGGGGAGAATGGAAAAGGAAAACATGTTGTGCCGACCCTACTTAGGTGGGGTAAGGGTAAGATGATGATGATGATTAGAAACTGTGACTCTTGTGTTAAAACTTTCCGTGGAGATATTTCGCGATCATATAAATTGGAATCCTTGTTATTTCCAATATACGTCACTTGTGTATGTATAATCACCAATTTATATCCCGGTGGAATAGCAATCCGAAGTCCACGGGTTCAAACTCAGGCATGTATCATCGAAGTTTTTGGAATACGCGACCAATTTACTCATTTATTTTGGTAACACTATCGGCTGATGGTGAAGGCAAACATTGCGAGGAAAGCTGGACCTGAGAAATGTGTTTGTGGTATCACCGTTCGTGGGAAAAATATAGAACTGTGGATTACTCAGAGCTTAAAATCGTCCATAACTTACTTCTAGAAGATATCTATGGTCCTGCAGTGGGTCTCTTAAAGTCATGTAAAGTACTACCAGCGACCTGAAGTTCGTCATGAAGATTGTACGGCGGAGTGTTTCCAAGCGACTGTAAACATGAATATATCGAGTTTAATTTAGTATCTAACGTAGATGCTGATGATTGTTTCAAATATTTTTTTTTAATAATATAGGGAACAAACAAACGAGTGGGTCACCTGATGGTAAGTGATCTACGCCCCCGTCCATAGACAATAGCAACAATACAGGGGTAGCAAGTGCGTTGCTGACTTTTAAAATGAGGAAATCTCAGAACTTATAACTAACGAAGAACTGAAAATAAAATTCAAACATTGGTTCCAAGATGCATGGCTTTAAAAATGAATATTAGTGTGGGCAATAGTCCAGAAGTATTTAATCGTATTTCCATTATTCTATATGACTGATCTTGGGTTATGTGCAGTACATAATCTAGTGTTAAAGAAGAGGAACAGACAACTGAACCCTGAACGTTAACGTTACGTTTACGTAACGTTTATTTTTGCAAATTGAATAAATAATATTATCGGTTGAACTTTTATTAATATCTGTTTTCTGGTTTTTTATAGATAATAAACAGTTAAATTAGATACAGATAATATGAAATTCTAACATAAGGAATACATTAATATTTCATAAAAAAATAGCATTTATGGTCTAAAGATTAGGATTGCGTTAAAATTTTTGTTTTATTTTCCCAAAGGCAGTAATGATGCAGAAAAGTTTGGGAATCATGTTCTACATTGACACAACTTTAAGCGATTACATAATATGGTAGGCTGACAGAGGGATGCAGGGAGGAGGGAAGTGTTCGTCGCAATAATTGAAATGAAAATATATAATAAAAAACGAATAACTATAATTCTGTTCTCTTTTAACGATATCTACAAGACAAAGATGACATTAATTTTAAATTTTGACAGGTATTTAAAAGTACGGCCATGTTGTTTTATTTCGTAAATCGAATTGCGTTTCGTCGGTGGCTTTATACAATATAATCTACCGTTCTGCGGTAATTGATTTCTTCGAATCCGAAATAAAGGAGACATGTTACCTCTTCCGCCAATTTACTATAATAATATATATGTATACTTTTGTCCTTTTATAGCAAAAACTGGTCCTGTCTGCGATCCGGTAGCCCATTGAAGGGCGAGAGGGACGTGTTTATTGGCAAGAGTGTCGTGTGAGACAAGGACAGATATATGAAGACACATAACGGGCTCAATCGGGTACGTTTCGCGCAGTATACTCCTTTGTTTTAATATTTATTCGTGGAAGGGTGAGTCGTCTTAGTGATATATATTTTATCGTATTATTATTTTTGAAGCAAACATTTACCTATAAACTGTAGGAAAGTTATTTTGTACCAAAGTATACAAGAATATGGAAAACTTATTCTAGAACTTTTTTTTATGGCGGTTTTTATACTATCCATGCCTTTATAACTGTCCAACGTGGCTAAACTATATTTAACTATTGTTATGTTGTATATTTGTAAGTTATCGTTTGCACAGTCACATGATGTTATTAGTTTCGATATATCGTTACAAGGTCAATCGTAATGAAGTATAGTAAGTGAAGACTCAACCGGCGATAGGCCTTAATAGCCATAAAAAATAGTGTGCCTTTCTTCGTAATTGTTTACCTCTTGGCTCGGAAGGTTTTATTAATTTTTTTTTCATAGTTATGGGATTACACGGATGGTTCTTAGGTATAGTTGAACTCTATAGGTGGCGCTGTTGTCGTAATCTACATTTATCGATTAATTTTCTGACCAAACTTTTCCTTTGAATTGCTATTTATTCAGCCTTCCACGAACTGTGAAATATTATTTGATTTAATACATTTTTTTTATATTCATGGTTTATTTAAAATATGTGGCAAGTTTCCTGGCTACCGGGTACCCGAGATATTTCTAAAATAGAATAAATGTATATCGCGAATGAATTAAAGTATGTATTGGTACTTTATTTATTTAGTTCGTATTATAATGTATCATTGGAACGTGACTTAGGAATGTCAATGCGATGTCCGCAGATTCGAACCTAGACATATGTTAAAGAATTTTTCAGAATTCGCTTATATTTAATAATTCATATAGATAACACTATCATCGGCTGACAGTGAAGGAAAATATCGTGAGGAAATATGAACTAGATAAATGTTCTTTTAGGACCACCGTTTGTGGGAAAATAAATAACTGTGAATTCCTTGGGACATTCGTCGTGGGCTGGTGCAGTGATTATGCCCATACTTTCCTTCAGGAAGAGACCCTATATCACTGCAGTGAATCTCTTATAGGTTGATGCGATGTGTGTGAAGACGTTGTTGTAACGCACACACGTGTTCCTACTGTCTATCCACTATTTTATAAGACTACACGTGAAATACTTCATACGTACATAGTTCCGAGTGATAAATATCGTATATCTATATATCGTACACAAATAAAATAATTATTCTGTTATAATTCTGTATAATAATTATTCTTAACTTAATTACAACAATAATGTAATGTAAATAATCCACTTGTATTGAACTAAGGTAATTCCGAGGAAACAGTTTGAGCAAAATAAAATATTCACTAGTTTTCGCGAGATGGCAATATGTTTTCTGTAATTGAACAATTTCATATATATGTACATTTAAAAAAGTGTAAATAAACTGTACCGACAATTACAACACGATATGAGAACTCGTTTCGATATTTATAATTTAAAACCGATAATATGGTACGTTCAAATACGTTCTCGATAATTTTATCAACATGTCTTTGCACTCAATAAATATCTTTACATAATATTCTACACTATATGACATTTACTTATTGTATTATTATTACATATGGTCTGTCTTCTTGGTTATATTTCTAATTAATTGCTACATTGCACGGTGATGAGTCATTTTTTTAAGCACAGCAATCTAGCCGCAACCTTGACATTGAAATTTCTCGCTAAATATACCTACACTCGATAGATAGTCTCAATATCAGATGTCGGAATAGATCCTCAACTAATATTACATTCCCGGGCAAGGTTTAGACAATAAACACGAGATAAAGATACAAGAGATATAGGAGATATAGATATAGAAATAAGATAAATACCGATAAATACAGGATAATACATCTTGGCATAATCATAGTAAACCTGGTAGGGTATTTATTTTTTCTCTAAACTGTAAGCCTAGATTCGTTTTAACCAGTTTATATAAATCCAAACGGTATTTCAAAAGCTGTTATTAAGCTATTAGTGTTTCAACCCACTTCTATCCGAATGAGTACTTCGCAATCGCTCGAAGAGTGCTATAAAAGAAAAAAAAATTTGACTACCTGCAGCAACGAAAATATAGAGGAATTTAAAAAGGAAATAAAGTGGAACATTTTCGATCATGTCTGAAAATATTGCGCAGGGCTAGTGTCCCCATATAGGGCGAACGGATTTGGCCGTTTCACGTATCAGATCAGAGAACGCATGAGTGGTAGGTACCTACTCAAAAATAAAGAAAGAAATAATTTTATCGTTACGATTGCGTGTGACAGTTGTTCATCCCTCGACTCTGAAGCCTAGCAAAATCGTAACATCAAGAAGGAAGAACTAAAGAAGGAACTAGAACCTTTCCGATAGATATCTGAGGGCGTTACTAAGCACGGCTTAAAGAACAAAAAGGCATTGAAATACGCTCCTCAAGGTCTGTGATATAATTATAATGTAGCAGAGTTTTTCAATTTTACATAAGCGATGGTAACGTTCAGGGTCACTGTAAACCTTTTTTGACATCCTTTGGTAGAATAATAAATATAATAGTACGCGGTATACGAATGAACTCATCTGTTGTGATGAGCGCGAGTCGATCTTATGTTTTAAGATTACACGCAGAACAAGACAGATATATATTAGAGGTAAGCAAGTAGGGCGTAATAATTGATTCTCACTTTATCCCAAAATTTATCTGAGACCCAGAGGTGTACCTATCGTTGCATCAGACGTGTAGTAACTACAAGGGCGTCAGATGTTGTTTGTGTTGGCGTAAAATAGGTCAATTAT
Source organism: Antheraea assamensis (assembly GCA_035772565.1). NCBI lineage: Eukaryota > Metazoa > Arthropoda > Insecta > Lepidoptera > Saturniidae > Antheraea > Antheraea assamensis. The sequence goes on along the minus strand of JAQQSE010000010.1, from coordinate 1,246,302 downwards.
TACCCAAAATCTCAGATTCTTTTTAATAAGGGTCTCATAAAGAATGAATGAATAATACGTAATATCCGAGTTATCATTTTAGCTTCAAAGGAAAATTGATAAACTGTTTATTATTATGGCGAGTGTTGCTATAATTCGATTAAACAAATTACAACGATGTAGGTAACTAATGTACGTCATCAATGTGATGTTTCGGACAATGCGCGATATTTACCAAGTAATGTGTAATAAATATTGAACTTAGGTAGTAGTTGGTTATATTATATATTAGCTGTTGCACGCAGCTTTACTTTTTATAACGTTACCTATCTGTTAGTGAAAGTCCCATGAAAATAGGTCCAATCGCTTTGGAGATAGTACTACAGACGAAGCCACGGATGACAGCTAGACTAAAATAAAGTATCCTATGTCACGCGCTGTAATTGTAACTATCCGTCAGTGAAATTTCTGTCAAAATTGGTCCAGCCGTTTCGGAGGTTACCCGTAATAAACAGACAGACAAACAGACAACAATTTTAAAAAATGTGGTTTTGTTATCAGTATCGTGTATACGTTCATATCCAATCAGTAAAAAGTCGTTATTTTGATATTACATACGGACACTTCATTTTTATTATATATAATAGATAGATAACATGCAAATTAAAATATGAGCAATTCAATTTAAATGATGGTATAATTTCGTCCGCGCAGTCGTAGATACAGCAGACCTTGTCAGAATTTTAAGCTCTGCAATGCTCAGATTTGTAAGTCTGCAGTCTTATGCCGAGACAAAGACTCATTTGACTGCACGCAATACAGCTTATTACATCTTTCTTGTATCACTTTGTGTGTATATATATGTCTGTTTGTTAATATGTTTTGTGTGTATGCCAAATAAATGTTTCTTTTTTGGTATATTATAGAAAGCGCAATGTGCTTAAGCAGTAAGAATGCCTGAAAACATTTTGACAGCGTGGCTTTTTAGACAAGTTACGGGTTACACTACTCGGGCCGGTAGTGATTATACGAGACGGCCTGATAACAAATGTGTATCTTAAATCGTGTTGTTGTATAAAAAAAAAAATAAAGAATTGTCGGTTGACGGGCCTGTTGTTTGACTATGAGAGACAAACATGAAGCCGCTCCGCGCTGGTGCAAGTAAAATTTATTCACGCCCTTATAAATTATGAGTGAATGTAATGTGGCGTGCAGTTTTAAGCATTTGGGCGACGTTTGGACACATTTGGTCGTGTCAAACGTGTTCGAATGTCGTTCCTCGAGTTTTTATAATAGTTATGTAACGCTAATGATGGTACATTTTTGTACTTTCCGATTATGTTTTTAATTTATATGTATATAATATATACTTACTATTTAATCTTCACTATAAAAGCGCAATAGAGGGGTAAAGTTTATGAAGTCATTTCTTATACCTACCACAAAGTTTTCTCACTGTTAACAATGTACAGTCAGGCTGATTTGTGCATGTTGTGTTTTGTTGTTATTCGGTTGTATTTTTGAATTAAGACGTGCGAAGTCGTTGTTAGTCAGTTGCCTGTTTCATTACCACAATGTTCAATGCTTAATGCAGTAGCAAAACGCAGCTGATATCAGCTGTCATGCGTGACATACGCGTCGAGCATTGGAACGATAACATCTTGTGTGTGTATCAAGCCGTTAGAACGCAAAAACGATTCTCATCGCGTTATTTTCTCAATGTGGCATCTCAACCTGATGATTCTCTATCGGTGGATCACAACAGGTGCTGGATCAGTCCAAGGTGCGTGGTGCATTTTATTTGCTACAGTCCAATTGAGTGTTGAACAAGCACCATCGTAACGCTATTTTACCCAGAGTAGCTAAGCAGCTACGGTGCGAAATCTACATTGCTACTATTTGATATAATCAAAAATTCACTTCAAAATCAAATCAAAAATACTTTATTCACTTTAGGCCATGAGGAGGTGCTTATGAATGTCGGTTCGGAAAACAACCCAGTCGTCGAGAAGAACCGGCAAGAAACTCGATCGGGTTTCTCTTTTCATGAAACATAATATAACATATACTTTTAAAAGACACGTTTCAATTAACCAGTTTTAATATCTTGCGATATATAATAGAATAATAATACATTACATTTTTCTAATTACAGATTAAACATCGAAAATAAAAATTAGCAACACTACATTTTATCTCCTTCTTTTTGCGGCAGTTTCGTTCTGTAAAGTGAAAATAATATGCTGATTTCTGCAAATAGAATAAGTAAGAAATTTGCAACAAATAGACATGGCGTGAGCGTGTTATTGGTGATGGAGATTACAGAGCGGCGTTGTTTTTCAGCTTGGTCTAGGACTTTGGCAGTAAAATTGACACTATATAAATAAATAAACTTTGTGGTCCACTGTATTATTATACATAAAACTAAAATAGATAACTCGTTGCGTCACAAAATTCAAACCGAATAAATAACTATGTCATTTAAATCTACTTAATCTAAAATCTAAATATTTGCATAAAATCCATTTTCATATATTTCAATTATTTGTTGCAACAAATCATATTAGCAACAGGAATGAATAAATGCTTGTGAAGATAACATACCTAGTAATCTATATACCTATATAAAAGAAAAACGTTTAACCTTCGATGACCTTCGATCTTCGATGTCCTCTTAAAAGATACGTGTTTGCGCCCACGCCCGCAACTCTCTCTGCTCACGCCGCCGTGAGCGGGGGGGTGAAGATACGATCCCGCACACTCGTCGCGTTTTTTCTTGTAACAACTCGAGCCTAGGTTTGTCCGTCGGTGTGGAGCCGTCGAGTATGTTACTTGCGCGAATACAGTGACTCACACTAGTTTTTCATTTACACAGATCAATCACCCCACACACGTGCACACATAGGTACACATAGTGGTGGGCTGTTATTTGTCCTTTTAGGACTGAAATAGGTCACATAACTTAATAGTCAGATGCAAAATATACACATATACATACATGAAACATGCATGGTCATACATGCATTTTATGAAATGGATAGTTAGCTTAGATTAGCTTAGTCAGATTGGGAAATTCGGCGACAGTTCAAGCCGAGGCGCACCGAGTGCCCGTGCGCTGATCGCCTTTACAAATCGGGTGAGTGCCTTAAGCGCTCCCCTTAGTAGTCCGGTGGAACTGTAGAGGCCTGACGAAGCCAACAGTGTAGGTCAGTTCGAAAAAAAAAACAACGTTTAAATGACAACGCACCGCCCAAAGTATTTGGGTTAGAGCCGTCGAAATCTGCATGTGGATTCTTTTTACACTGTAGATGTGAGCACCGAGGACTTTCGGAAATTCAACCTCTGAGATGACGAAACAAAAAACGGTAGAAAGTTAATATGAAAATTTGCCAGATATATTTTATAAAAGTTTTATTATTTATGTTATGGGGGCCAACGAACAGGTGTGTCACCTGATGGTAAGTGATCACCGCCGTCCATAGACACTAGCAACACCAGGGGAGTCGCAAGTGCGTTGCCGGCCTTTTAAATATGTGGCCCTCCGGCGCTCTCACTGACCGAACGAAACGCAACAGTGCAAGCACTGTTACTTCACGTCGGTTTTCTGTGAGAGGGTGGTACTACCCCGGGCGAGCCAACCCATTCACGCTGAAACCAGTAATAGCTTCAGCGAAGCTCTACCACCTACAAGAGTCGAAAATAATTACCGTATAGAAAAACATATGCGAAGCCGCGGGAAATTGCTAGTTACTATATGTAAGTAAAATACGACTAAATCTGAATATTAACTTAAGCCTACATAATTAGTGTACCTACTTACAAAAATTTAAAATGCTAACATTCAATATAAATTGACTCCGAACTGTATTAACATTTGTCCCGTGTCCTTAAATTGTAATTATCTTCAAATCGCTTTTGTTGTTTCAACTCTAAAAATTCGATAAGCAACGCGTGTTTTACTAAAAGCGTAACCCCCATACTAAAAACAACACGGACGCTATATGAATTAATAGACACACACTTACTTACCTACTATTATTATCTTGGTACATATTTTTTATAATGCATTCATACGTTCCCGCTCAAACTTTATAAGCTACCGCGACGATAATTGCATTTTTATAATAAATATAAATATGAGAAAATGAATTGAAGGGACAATAAAAAATTTTTTAGTAATGAGGTAATTTTATAGTTGTTTTTTTTTTCTTTTTTTTTCATATGAAATGTATTAATTTAGTACTTCATCTGGAACTGTTAGAGACTTAAATGATAACATTTATTAGTCACTAGACGAAGAATTTTATAAATATAATTAATAAATAGACATGATTAATATTTATGTAAGTATGTATATGTACCATAACTCTCACCGGAGTAATTAAAATGATTTTATCGGAGCACACGTTTTATTATCACATTTTAAATATTCATATCAACAGTCCGTTGATGAAACAAACAAAAGACTCTGATATATTAATGGCGTAATAAAAAATAATTAAGTCAACAACACATAATAATCCTTTGAAATTTTTTTTATCAAAATTATATTTCAAAAGTCGATAACGTTATGGCGCCAACGACAAAAAGTCATACAGAAATAGGTCGCAAGCGGCACCGGTTTACCGCTTCCGGGGTCAAATGACCCGGGAAGGGGCAAAAAAGTTTCTTTGCGGCGTGGCCCCGCGTTCGCGTTCCTACTTCACATGGTGTAAGCGATTATAATAAATCAAATTTCACGAAAGAATAAGCAACAGGGATTATTAAAACTCGTACATCTGACATACTGTGTACATTTCTGATTGATGAAGAAGATATAGGCCGCGTTTAAGTTAAGCAAAAAAAAAAAAGTTACCATATGAATATTTCCTTAGTGTTTAATAGTTAGCGCCAACACAGCTGTACATTAAATAAACTATTCATTTAAAAAATGGCGAAATGTCCATGGAATAACAAAAAAATGTTGACAAGAACTATATACGAAAAATTCATCATAGTTCTATGCCCATACGTTGAGTAGTTTTAATGTGGTTGAACTTCAAAGGAATTATAAGGCAATAAACAAACTTATATTGATTAATTCGATAAATGTCCTTTGCATCACATTCTTTCCATAGATCTCAGATCTGTTTTAACGGATCCAATATTCATCATCTTCTTATTATTGTCCCACCTAAGTAGGGTCAGTACAACATGCTTTCATTTCCCTTTCTATAAGATGTCATCTCAGTATTCACACCTTTTATACATATACTAGCTGATACCCGCAGCTTCGCACGCGTTTTTTAAATTGTATTAAAGCAATATAAAAAAGTGAGAAGACGTAGAATTACAGAAATGCTCTTTGAAAAACATTTGTAGGTACGACACGCACGCCATCTACTTGAATATATCACGTACATTTTGTAAATACTAACTTACTATAGAATCCCCTCAGTGCTCACTTACACTGAGTAAGAAAGTAATTAAAATTTCAAGTTATACAATTTATCTTAAAGATGTTATATATATATAATATTAACATAAGTTTTTGCGATCATACAAAAAGTAATTGCTCCTCTATTCGGCAAGAAATCCTATAATGGAACTGTTAAGGTAATACGTGTCTGGTCTAATATTGAAAAAACATCATCTATATTCAAATAACCTAAGTTAATTCTTATAACTTCAATTATGTGCTCGTGAAAGTCATGTGAAAATCGGTCAAATCGTTTCAGATATTCCACGCGGATGAAATCGCGAGTAACAGCTAGTTGAAAATAAAATAGCTCTAGTTAGTGCTCATTACTTTAGTTGTGTGTCAGTGAAAATATCGTTAAAATTGGTTGAATTGTTTTGGAGATTGCACATTGGTCAGGAAAAAGTCGCAAGTAACAATTAGTCTAAAATAAAATAGCCTAAGTTACTCTTTATAAGATCAACTACGTGCCTGTAAAAGTCACATAAGCATCGTTCTATCTTTTTTGGGGATTACTTTGTGGTCACAGCTACAGATAACAGCTAGTTTAAAATAAATTAACCTAAGTCAGTTCTTATAAAATCAGTTATATGCCAGTAAAAGTCCCTTTAAGATCGATTAAAGCGCTTTGGATATATCACTGCGGACGAAGGCGTAGGTAACAGCTACTTTAAAATAAAATAGGCTAAATTACTTCTTGTGGGGTCAGCTATCTGCTAGTGAAAGTCCCGAAATAATCGGTATTGCCGTTTCAGGTATTCCTCTTTGGACAATGCCACGGGTAACAGCTAACTAATAAGATCAGCTATATGTCTGTAAAAATCACGTGAAAATTGGTTCAATCTATTCGGATATTTCAGGAAAAAATCGCTGGTAACAGTTAGTCTAAAATAAGCCAACCTAAATCACTCCTTATGAGGACAGCTATCTGCCAGCGATTGTCCTTTAAAAATTGGTTTTGCCGTTTCGGATATTCCACTGTAGGCAAAGTTGCGAATAACAGCTAGTCTAAAATATAGCCTGCAATTTAAGCTCTCTGCCAGTAAAATTTCCGTCAAAGTGGGTCCAGCCATTTCGGAGATTAACCGGAATAAACAGACATATAGACTGACAATAAGTAGCTTTTACACTTTCATATCCAGTCAGTACAAAGTAGAGGTATTTTGTTATTATGTATAGACACTTTTATTTTTATTATATCTATTGGTTGCAAATCAAAAATTCGAAATAATACTGACTTAAAATGTCATTTTTAAATGAAAACTTCCTAATTCAATGAACACAAAATAAATAGGGGTGTGCGAATATGCGATTTAACGAATTAATCGATATCAAATCGAACCGAATTATACGATTTGAAATCCGAATTGAACACACGTATAATTCCAACTCTTCGGATTATTCAAATAATTTCATTTATGCGTTAAATAAGCATTAACTATAGAATGTTACGAACTAACCAGCAACGCCATTATAGTCGACACCAGCCATGCAGTGCATTCAAAATTACTGTATCTCTATTTCTAGCCAAAAACTGGCGGAAAAAACGAAAATCAGAAATTCAAGAAATTAAATGTAATTTATTTTTATATCAAAATCCTTTTTTTTCAACGGCACTGACAATGTTCTTTATAAACTATAATCGATTTTTTAATTTATAATTGACCACTCAAAATATACCAATATAGTAAAAGCTATATGTTGGTACCTTATTGGTTGTTAATGAATTTTGAGTGCTAAAATTTAAAACATTTTTTTTTATATGCAGTATAAAATAAGAGCACAAAATTCTAGAAATCTGTTAAAATATGAAATTATAAAAATATTGTAATTTCTTTAAAAGGAAATATTTCGGCTATTTCTATCAAAATTTTGTTAAATTTGAAATGCTGTAAAATTACTTAGATTTAAGGGAGAAAGTATATTTTTAATAAATATTTTCACTAATAGAGATGTATTATTGTAGAAATGAATTACATAGTAAATTAAAGTTCTTTTTCAAAGGCAATCTTGATGTTTAAATAATAGTTTTTATGACATTATCATTTTTTAATTTGAATTATTAAATTAGTGTAAAATGTTATAATTTTTCCTATAACTATTAGTGCAATAATTCTACCTTACTTTAAAAATATAGGAATAGTTCGAATTTTCTACTCAAACTTCGAATTTAACATCATTATTCGATTCGGTTCGATCGTAGCATTAATTGCACATTCCTAAAAATATACTTATTGCCACGGGAATAATATTATTGGTTACTATAACAACGGTCGCCTAATGTCAGGGATTGTCGGTGTCTGTAGGAGAATATATAATTGTCAGTCAGTCGTATTTCGCTTATATTTATATAGATTTCAACTAATTTACTCAAAACCTTGACAAATTATATACCAGAACCTTCCCCGTGAATTACTCTATCTATTGGTGAACACCGCATTACAATCCGTTTAGTAGTTTTTGAGTTTATCGCGAACATCCAGACAGACAGACAGACGCGGCGGGCGACTTTGTTTTATATATAAGAAAGAAGAAGATAATTTATCACACAATCCATCAACACCTTTTTCAGTCCTCCTCTACTCCTATATCCGTCGACTTTCAAACTCAAAACTTTTCTTGTTACATGACTTTCATCTCTTTTCATAATATGCCCGTATAATGCTAACCTATTACTCCTCAACTTATCTGTTACTGGTGCTATTTTCAAACTTCCTCCGATATACTCATTCTTAATGTTATCCAGTCTGGTTACACCAGACATCCATCTTAAAATTCGCATATCTGACACCTGTAATCTGTTCTCGACCGTCTCTTTCGTAGTCAAGTACTCGGATCCATATAAAACGACTGGTCTTATTATAGTTAGAATACTCTTAAATGAAAATATAGCTCAAAATAGATACGCTGAGTCTGGTCGAAATTACTGACACTGAAATGGAACTGCCAACTGCCAAGGTGATTTCATTACATATTATATGACAAAGTCGTCCGTCGCGTCTGTCTGTCTGTCTGGATGTTCGCCATAAAATCAAAAACTACTGAACGGATTGTAACGCGGTCTTCACCAATAGATTAATTCACGGGGAAGGTTTAGGTATATAATTTGTCGTTTTTTGTAAATTAATTGAAATATAACTATAATTGTTGAAAGAATCGGAAAAAGTCAAGCCGCCTTAAGGGTTTCATGCACATAAGTGTATATTTTTTTATTATCAGGGCAGGACAACGTCCGCCGGGACTGTTAATAAAGTATGTTTTTAATTTGGGAATGCTAACCATCACACTGGTTACTCATTGTGCGTTTGGGCCTACATCGAATAAATTGGTGACTGAACATACCAATTTCAAAGCAAAATTGCTTCAAAAGAAATTATGCTAAATAGTCACGCATCTGGTTTAGTTTCGCACTTGTTCTTATCGCCACGATCAGATAGATTTTCCGACACGGCAGCAATGTAACGTTTATAAATATTTCAATATGTTTTTCAATACGTTTTAATAAAAATAAATATATATTGTAAATATAAAAGTACGCTGTAGGTTTGTTTACTCTATTCATGCTAACACAGTTGCAGTAATTTGAAACGTATTTTTCTGCAGGCTTGGCCGGCACTTTTCATTTGTTTATTACTTCTGAAAAATCGTTTTTATGTGTTGTAGCTTATATATAAAACTAGCGGCCCGCTCCGGCTTCGCACGGGTATAAAATATATAGCCTATGTCATTCACTGAAAAAATGATTAAAATCGATCCAGTAGTTTTGATTTATTCATTACTGCCCGTGGCTCGCATGCGTTAAATTTGGAGTAACCTCAAAAATAACAGTATTTCTCCACTATTTAACTTATGTTATTATACATATAAAACTTCCTCTTCAACCACTCTATCTATTAAAAAAAAAACGCATCAAAATGCTTTGCATAGTTTTAAAGGTTTAAGCATACATAGGGATATAGGGACAGAGAAAGCGACTTTGTTTTATACTATGTTGTGATGAGTGTGAACAATATTTACGATATTAATATTGTATTTAACTAGTTACAGCTGTGTTAATTTATTTTTATTATTACGAGTATTTGTTTCGTTTCCTTATATTTTTCTAATAAGTAAAATAGGTATGTAGGATTTCTTGTTAAGACTTATAGCCTTCATGGCGCATTTGTTATCGTCTTATCTTCTTGTCGTATTTTGAAACGTTGAAATTTAATACTTTTTGTTAGTATTCCATTGAAACTGTATAATAATAACTTCAGCACACACAAGGGAAAGTTTTAACAAAGAAAATGTTATGCTGCGAAGTCTGTAAACTCAACGGGGCACTGACTCCACGTTTAAAGAGGTGGTAACGGTCTAGCCATTCATAGGGAGTTAAGTTTGACTTATGAAAGGAACTTTCATTTATATTTGCTAATATTATTTTTTAAATTGAACGTTATATTTCCTAGTGCTCATTTGATTTAACTAAATAAAGTATTGATTTTGTGGTAAGCAGTTCTAATACATTCTCGAGATTAAGCCATTACATGATGATAAGGTGTTTGTATTTAGAGTTATTTTTCAGGTGGACCCGACTATAAACGGATTACGGATATAACAAAATTTGCTTATGTTTTGTATTTCTATTTAGTGGAAAAGAGAGAATATTTATATTCGAGAAGATTGGACAGGATCTTCAATTGTGCGAACGTTTTCAGCCTTATGTCTAAATTTACACGCGTTATTGATTGTTACAGGTCCCGTGCGGTTTTAATCTGCTACACGCTTCTGCAGTGGATATGGATGGAACCTTCTTAAATACGTTGTATTAATAATCTTCTACTTCTTTAACCCCTCAACTGATTTTTTAAGACCCAGATTTCATAATGTCCGATAATGTTTTTTTTTTTTAATTTCACTGCTTCGTACAATGTAAATTTCATGTTTTAGTAAAAAAAAAATTCATACAAATGAAAAAATAATTTAAAAATACTTTTCACATAAAAATTTTACTTTAAAATACATAATTTGTTATTATTCAAAGTTTTGTAATACATCAGGTATTTGTTTAAGGTTATTTCTGCCAATAGTCTACTGACATGTGTCCCATGAGGTCTATATTCGTTTGTATGAAACTTAAACCTTTATAGTTTTGGACAGTCCAGGGGTTAATAGGGACAAGTGGATATCAGATTGACGCAAGAGATATCAAATATAATCTCCTTGTTAATGGGATTTCGGTAAGTCAATTTCCACAAGCTTGTGTTACGTCCGCAGTTAAAATATTCCCAATAGGTTTCACAGATATGTCTTTATGAACGTCTGTAGGTCTGTAGGTAATACAGATTTTAATGAGCTATGTTTTACATCCATAAGGGAACACTGACTTAACCTTTGATATACATATTCTGAGTTAGGTCGGTCGTATTTTTACGATGGAGGCTAATATACCTTTAATTGCATATATATATATATATATAAATATATATATATATATATATATATATATATATATATATATATATATATATATATATATATATATATATATATATATATATATATTTTGATATTATAGGGGACAAACGAACAGGTGGGTTACCTGATGGTAAGTGATCACCGCCGTCCATAGACACTAGCAACATCAGGGGAGTCACAAGTGCGTTGCCGGCCTTTTAATATATGTGGGCCTCCAGCGCTTTCACTGACCGAACGAAACGCAACAGTGCAAGCACTGTTACTTCACGTCGGTTTTCTGTGAGAGGATGGTACTACCGCGGGCGAGCCGATCCATTCATTCTGAAACCAATAATATTTCAGCGTAGCTCTACCACCTATATATAGCGCATGTTAAGTTGATACGTGACTCAAACTCAATTTCTAGACCCCCGTAAGGTTCCCCAAGTGAATGAATCACTGTATTTGTTTAACCGCCTCACCTTGTGTCGAGATGCATGCACTTAGTTTTTGCACAGCTTATCAGCAGTTCGTCCGTCGCCGCGACAACGTCAATATCTTCAGTCTTGTATTTTCCTTAGATGTAACAAATTAATAGAGAGTCAATACATTTCAGAGTCATATTATGGAATAATTGTTTTCAACAAATGATTATGTGTATAAAATAGCGATTTTCAATAACAAAGGTATAAACAAAAAGGGGCCAATCAGAAAATGTGTTTTATTAAAAGCATTTGATTTAGATAAAAATCGATAACTCATAATATTTTTGTTGAGACCGAGACCCCGCGCACTCCGACGGGCCCCGTGTCGATGTCTCACGTTCTTAGTCAACGAATCAAACATAATTGATCGAGTTTCACAAACTGGGGACGACGTTGTCAACTTTTACATCGGTTGTTGTCACTTTTGATTATATTTTTTATTTATTTTCTATCTGTTACACTGTCATATCCAGTCGGCTTATAGAGAATTAAAGTGCGCAAAAGTACAGCAAAAAATAATTGCTAAGTACTTTCATATACTTCTATGATTGGTTGGTAGTGTGTACAAATACCTCGTTGATAGTTGTAGGTTCAAAACCCTACGATGAGTCTGAGCTGTCGACGAAGAAAAACAACGTTGAAACTGTATCATGGTGGTAGTGTTTTTGGAAAACCTAACCTACTCTTCTGACTGGCAACCGTATTCGAGTTGAAAAATTATCACCAAACATCGGTCAGTATGTTCTGGCACATGGTCATTTGATGTGGGGTGGGATCATGGTCAAGTGCAAAAATCTCTTTATAACATATAAATTAAAAAAATACCGATTGTACGCAAAGGCATCACTTCAGAACGGCTGCACCCTATTTACCTAAATCTAAAAATTTTGTATGAAACAAATTGTTTGGAAAATCACGCGGGAGTGAGAAAATTTTGGTTTCAAAGCTACAGGTAAATAAGTGAGTGATTCAGTGAAATAGAAAAAACATTAGGGAGAAAAAGAAGGACGGAGAAAAGATCTTCAAAAATATTGACAGAGTTAACAGATTGACGTACAGTTGTTTATTGGCGTTTTAGTTAATTACCTGGTCGTACTGTGAAGGTAAGATTTTATCTTTTGGTTTGATTTTCTTCGTACCTATATCCGTGTGAACCTGGGGCGGGCAGTTAGTGTATAATAAAAATGAACAATTTTTGTTGTTTTTTTTCGAACTGACTATTGGCCTAACAGGTCACTACAGCTTCACCGGACTACTAAGGGGAACACTTAAGGCTCTCACCCGATTTTAGCAGCAACCAGCTCAATGGCTTACTGTACGCCTCCGCTTGGACTGTTGCCTCGGACCGCAAATCTGACTAAGCTGAATTAAGCTAACTATTCATACATTTTGGAATTCGTGAGATATACACGTGCATCAAGCATGTGTAGTACCTCACGAACTCAAACATGTATTTCGGATCTGACAACTGTCTTTGTTGTAGAAGATTTGACCATTACGAGTATATTTACAAGGGATGTCCGAGACTTGAGCTGTTCGACGGACTTTCTTATGTTTGTTATTTGAACCGAGAAAATAAATGCAGTTCAGCTGATGGTAAGTGCATGACTACACAATGCGGTCCGAACTACTGGAACGACTCACCCTAACGATGTTTTTACTATTTGTACAGCTATTGTAAACCGGTGGGATGACTTTATTCAAGTAATATTTCTGTTGGTGCTTTTATTGTTTACGGTTATATTTACGTTCTGGACACAAGAGAAAACCAGGAAGACCAAAAAAACGATGGCGGGATTTTTTACATCATAGATGTGGACCAGATTGAATGGGGAAGGCAAGGGGGAGGGACTATAACTGGGGGAGGCCTACGCCGAAGAGGCGACTATAATTTAGATAAGGAATGGAAATAGGTTTGTGCAAGAAAAAGGTAGCATAAAGCCTTTCTTATTTTATTTTATTACAATTATATTTGTGTCATCTGTTTATGACGAAATTAGACTTCATTATTTATTTAAGTTTCAACATCACGGAGGTTTTTATTATATTAAAGAATGGACTTTTTTAATCATATCATACATATGTAAGAATTTTCTGAAAAAACAGGGTGTTTTTGATTTTATATTAATATAAAATATAGCTCGTCAGTTGTTACCAAAGAGAAATAAACAAAATCATTTGTCGAACAGAGGAAAAAACGGTAGTGAACCAGTTTAGCTAAGCCTATTTGTTTACCTATACTGCCGTCGTAAGCTAAAAGGGTAATTAATGGTAAGGGAAATGTATCTAACTAAAACCCCATTCGATTTTTTAAAATAAGTGTAATTTTTAGAATAGAGGTTTATAGGTAAACATGAGATGCTATTAAATGCAAGTTTGTGTCCTGATTCCGAATATATATAACTGAGTAACCGCAGACGGGCTCCTCTTTCTTAATGTAGTATTCTAGTATTCTTAGGTTTTATATCAATGTTGCTGTAGTGCATAAAACTCATAGAAGTATACGCATGAAACTCGCAACATTTTTGTTCAGGTCCCGCAATATTATATAAATCAAGAACTACAGTGCACGTATATCACAAAAGGTTAAGGTCTATATAAAGACGGTGTCGTCAGTACGTTCTATAAATATAGCTTCAAATTTATTTTTGCATGTATTCATGTATAGTATTCGTCGTAGAGCCTGTCTTAAGAATAGCGACAAGCTAGCGTATCTATCTATAGCGTAGCTTTCGATCATATCAGCCCCATTCTTCCCTATTCTTTCAAGGTTTTTGAAAAGAATCGCTGATGAGATATCATTACCAAGTCACACAACATCTTAGCTTCATCCGAACAGGGTTCTGCCAAAATGATGCCATAAATACTTACTTACAACTAACACTCACAATACTCATCAACAACTCTGTTTCGATGCTGTTCTTGGCACACTCCATCATCTACTGATGCACACCATCAACTTTTGGGAGATGACCTGTGAATCAGAATGTCTGTCTGTCTGTTAGTGTGCTTATAGCTCGATAACCAACAAAGGATAATATATAGCTTTTAATATACCTTTTGTTACGCTAGATAATGTATGAATTAGAAGTGTTAGTGAATACAAAGTAATTACCAATGAATGTTATATTTTACCTAATAAAAAAAAATCGACAGTACCATGAACTTGTAACAAATATATAATGTAAATCATTTAATGTTGTAACACTTAAAAAAAACAAACTAACTTAATAATAACTTTAAATGTAAATTAAATAAATAAAAATGTATGAAATGAGAAATCTCTCCGATTTATTAAAATATAAAATATGCTTAAAGTGGTTTATAATTATCAAGTCTTAAAGGATAAAGTAACTATAATCAATACATGTTATAATGTCGTTAAGGCCCACATGAAACATAATGATATTCATTGAACTTGTCTTTTAATTAGTAGTGTATAACATTTTAATCCGTACGGATGCGTAATTGTAATCACCCTACCATTACTGTCTAGTGTCCTGTGATCGTAAAAGGACACTGTCTATTTAGAATACATACGTAAGTTTATTGCGCATACGACAGCCGCTTTTTGTTAACCGCTGATTATTGTGCCGCTGCGCCGTATTTATAAAACACAAAATGTAATCGTATTTATTTCAAAATCTCTTGCTTTAGTTTATTCTTTTATATTCCCAATGCTAATACCTCTTTACACTTTCCTTATAGACAACATAAATGAAATGTCAAACTCAATAGTACTATTCTTGTATTGAGTCTTCGTAGTTTATAAATTGACATTTAATACCATATTATGCACATTTCTATTGCTCGAAATTTAGTTTTACTAGACCGACTTCGGTTTGGTCCATTTCATTTCATAATATTGCCTGTAATTTAAATGATGTTCAATGTAACAGCGTGTTACATGAATATTAAGAATGTATTTAAAGTAAATATAAGAGTAATCTTCATAAAGATTTTTGGGAAGTTCTAAGGCAGTCTGGCATAAGACGCGGTCCGAGGGACGCTTACATCCCGTGGTCTATGTACATGCAGCCCTTCAAAATAGCGAAAAATAAAAGGATTGACGCTATGTTGTGCGAGTTTGCATTCACTAATCAAATTTACATTCCATTTTTTTAACATATATTAAGTTGTTCTAATTTAAAGTAGCTCGCCTTTAGCTCATAATCTATGAAATTGGCTCCTAGTTTCAAAATATCTGTGCATACGTGCTCCTTTTATGCAATCGAATAATTAGTAAAATTTGAACCTTATATTTTATATTTAAGCAGCAAAACTTACCTGCTATCTTATGATCTATCTAAAATGTTAGGCTAAATTAAGTAGTTATCTTATATACATAAATATAAAGGGATATAAATATAATAACGTTCCGTTCTGATCTACTTAATGATATTTGATTTCCCTATTTAATTACAATATAAATTTAGAAACGGATGCAAAATTAATTCGTGTATACACAAAATCAAAGTTGGACGTCGTTTTCAAACTTATTAAGTTTCGCTAATGCAAAAATAACCTCAATACCCGTGCAAATAAAGCAGATTTTGTTATGACAATAATTGACAATTGTACGTCTGCCACGTGTCGCGCCCCATCGCCCTTCCAGCCCCATTGTTAAGGTCAAAAAACAAGCCAAAACTCACGTATCGCCCTTTTTTTATAAGAACAAAAGAGTTCTTAGGCTATATATAGAGGAATGATTTTTCGAAGGTATTGTTATCCAGCTCATTGTGACGATCTTTTCCCGCGGTTCGGTTGCGGGTGGGAATTAACCTTTTAATAATAATTCATTTACTATTGTCAGCTACTGATGCTTACATGGGATTTTCAATAATAATATTCAATAGGAAAATACGATTATTTTATTTTCATAAACCTAAACATTTTTATATCTAATTGGTATTACTTTATGCTACTTTACTTTAGACAATATACTACGAGAAAATGCTCAGATCAATAGCAGAGTTTTGATAGAATTTATTTAAGATGTCAATCGAACGCAATATATAATAATAATAACACGATATAAAGAATTACGCTCGTAAAAAATCGTTCTCATCTGTCTCTAATTGCCCAAGGAAAACATTTATTTCCAGTGCAAAATAAAGCGTAAAATCATATCTATAATATAAAAATGAATCGCTGAATGTGTTGCTAAGCGCAAATCTCGAGAGCAGCTGCACCGATTTCGCTAATTCCTATTTTTAGAATATTCCTTGAAGTACGAGGATGGTTTTTACGAAGAGAAAAATTAAAAAAAAATATCTGAATTAGTCTAAAAATAACACTTTTAATACCATACCATAAAGTTTAAGTAGTAGTGGAGAGGTTCCGGGAAGGCAAAACAATTGAATGACGTTAGTATCGTATAAATATTAATGTCAATATTTGTCAATATTTATACGATGGTAACATTTAATATTATATAACGTCCTAAATAACAGAATAAGCATTAAAAAATAATAATTAAAGAATCGACTGTTAGGCGGTACAAAGTTCGCGGGGTCAGCTAGTATGTTAATAAAATCATAGCGTTGTCTCGACATGTAACTATGACTCAAAATGTTACACCTATTATGAAAACATTGCTCGCATATATAATAATAAAAAGGTTGTCTTTTTGTTTACATAAAAGAGATTTAAGTGAAAAATAGCTTGATTGATTTATACGAAATTTTATATGTAATTCTTCTACTGGAGGATGATAGCCTTTTAACATTATAAAAGAACTAGCGGCGCCCGCCGGCGGACGTTGTCCTGCTCTGATAATGTAAATATATACTTGGATGCATGAAATGCTTAAGGTAACTAATGTATTTATTTAATTCGATAAAGATTAATACTGTACCCGTCTAAATAGCCATCCAATTACCTACCTCATTGCATGTAACAATTTTTAAAAAAGATACATAGGTATAGTAAGCTGTTTTTAAAATATAGTTATACTCCTTCGTAGAGTTTTTTTTAGATTTATAGAAGGTAATATCTCACTGCATTGTTTTGTCATATCTTAAAAGAATTAGGCAGCATTTTTTATGAAATCTCCCAGCCGGTTTGTTTTTTTCCAACTCTTCCAAGATTTATTATTATATTTCAACTATCTTAGACAAAACCTTGATATGTACACCTAAATCTTCCACATGTATCTATCTATCGGTGAAGACCGCATTAAAATATGTTTAGTAGTTTTTGAGTTTATCGCAAACAGACAGACAGACGCGGTGGATGATTTTGTTTTATAATATGTAGTGATAGTGATACTTATAGAATTCCATAAGAATAGAAATGTAATAACTAGGCCATAAGTAATTATTGGGCAATAAAAGTTAAATTTATGATCATGCATTTGCATTTCTGACAACAGCAATTGAAAATATATAATAAAAATAAATAATAAGTTTTACCATATGAAAAAAGAAAAATAAACAATAGCATTTAATAGCTGACATGAATATTCATCAGTCTGTTATGTGAATTCCTATACTTAATTAGCTTTACACTTACACAATCAACATATATTATATCATACTACACCACAGCAAATAACTTCACTAGACTAAAATATTTAACGGGCAATAATTATCGGTATAATTATTTTGTAACAGCTGCATTCGTCACCTAAATCGTGTTCCCCTGAATTCAATCAGCGAGTGGATATAATTTTGATAGCACTAAATCATTCGCGTAACGATGCTTATTGCAGGTGCTCCTGATTACTTGCACCCATTGAACTCAATTACGATGCACTCGTGTATTATGTTATAAATATTAATTAGTAATTAGTATCAATTTTACATAATTATATACAGACCGACTGAAACAATGGCCGTTTATATAAATGATATAGTATCTCGGTAAGCCAGACTTTAAAAGAAACGCGATGGAATTCGCGTCGAGTCGTAATGACAAACCAACTCTGGTTTCGAATTTAACATTCATTTAAAGTTAAGTTTTTTTTTTGTTTTTATATTATAGGGGGCAAACGAACAGGTGGGTCATCTGATGGTAAGTGATCACCACCGTCCATAGACACTAGCAACACCAGGGGAGTCGCAAGTGCGTTGCCGGCCTTTTAAAATATGTGGGCCTTCGGCGCTCTCACTGACCGAACGAAACGCAACAGTGCAAGCACTATTACTTCACGTCGGTTTTCTGTGAGAGGGTGGTACTACCCCGGGCGAGCCGACCCATTTATGCTGAAACCAGTAATAGCTTCAGCGTAGCTCTACCACCTACAAAAAGTAAAAAAAAGTAAACATCAGATTTATTACAACATCCAGTCATTAGTCTGTTAAACTTTATTGCCCGCTGAATTAGGTAGGTAAGGTTGGAATTGCGATTAATATCTCAGAAACAAATTAGCTGTACTATGTATATTGAAAGAAAAAAAATCCAAAACGAAGAAAATACTATCAATTACATAATCTCATTAGACTTGCCATTGTACTATACCTAAATATTGTTATACATATTATAAAACAAAGTCGTCCGGCGTGTCTGTCTGTCTGGATGTTCGCAATAAACTCAAAAACTACTGAACAGGTTGTAATGTGGTCTTCGCCAATAGATAGAGTAATTCACGGGAAAGGTTTAGGTATATAATTTGTTATTTTTTGTAAAGAATCGGAAAAAGTCAAACCGCCTTAAGCATTTCATGCACATAAGTATATATTTTTTTATTATCAGGGCAGGATAACGTCCTCCGGGCCTGCTATTTGTTATATAAAGTATACAAGACAAATTTCTCAGGGTACCTTTGTAAGATGAAATACACCGATAATTGTAACATCATTTCATGTCAGCAGCGTTTAATTAGTACCATCGTAATATAGAAAATCACTATTTTGTATTAAGTGTTTGTTATTCCATTTTTACTGGGCCTGAGTAGTATAAAAAGAAGAAATTAGTTGCCAATTTAAGTTTGTCCTTTAACACTTTATAATTAATTAATAATGTAAATAAATGTTATCAGAACAAATCCGATATCGCATTGCACAAACGAAATACCCTAAAAAATAACGTAACTACTCTAAACACACCAAATAAACATGTTAAATCATGTAAAAGCAAATAATCGGGCGTAGTGAAAAATTCGGTGAGGCACACGTCCGGCACGCGCGCAACCCACGCTCGCTCATGCCCTCCGCCAACCAACGTATATTGTATTCAAGCATCTCACATTCTGAATAAGAGAAAGTCGACAGGTCTCACTAATGAGCGTGTGCCTATGTAGACCATGAAATCTCATCCGGTGAAGGACGTCCTACTGGGCTCTTCTGTTCTTTGTAGTATTCACCATCAACGCGGTCTCGTATTCAGTATTTACATGTTGAGAGAAAGCATGAGAAAATGTTGGCAGCATTCTGTTTTCATTGACTTGTTTACATCCTTCAATATATATTTGTCTAAGTAGCAGCATGTTGTAATTTATAATCATTTTAATAATTTCTAATATTGATGAGATCTGTATTTATAATAACATATGTTTTAATTTAGTTTAATCGGCATCATTAACATCTGCTTCAACTCGTCATGCGGCATAGGTCTCTTCCAGGAACTTCCGCAACTTCGTGACTTTCGTATCTCCTATTCACCTTTTTCCTGCTCTCAACTTTATATCCCATTCATCTGTTTTCTTGTATTACTTTTCTTCTGTTTCCATATCTGGGATCCCACTGTGCAATGTTTTTCTATCCATTTTTCTGTTTTGTTAAATCACATGCCACGCTCTATCCTATCTCTTCATCAAGTTACTTAATTTTATAATAACTTCAAATAGGACTACAGTCATAACCGATGTCACACGATAACACTAAGCATTGAATTAAAAGTTGCAAGCTAGTGCATACAATGTTAGTAACGGTTTTATGAGTAGTTTATAACATTGGAGATGTTGCCGCAGTCAAACTTTTCACTATTCCAACCCGTTTCGATGCTACAGTATTAGAAAATATTTTATTTATAATATTATGCCCGAGAAAGTTTGCTATCCTTGTTAGTGATACACTACAGACCGTCCATACTTAACCTGCAGCCTGAGGCCTGTACGGAGTTCGAAGAGCCTTTGTGGGTGTTCCAACTATGTATTCGAACATTTCGAACTACCAGAATAACGAGACCGATACGTTAGATATTGAAAATATTCAAATTTCCAAAGTGAAATCTGTCAATTTACAGGACATTCGTGTACGTGACATGTAGTTACATTTGAGACGCGAAAACCAACTAGTTAATTTTTTTTTGCTTAAATACCAATACATTTTTATACGTTACTTGTAATATTTATTTTATTTCGAGAAAAAAAAGATAAAGAATGGACGCCGTGAACACTGGAATTTTTACTTTAACTTATATGTTTAAAAGTATGTCATATAATACATAAAGAATCCTTATGAAGTCAATAAACATTCAGAATAAATTGCTGACCCTCCTGAACCACAGTCAAAGATTTGTGAATTTTTTTCCAATTCGTTTTGGAATCATGGACGAAATTAAATATTTTTTCACGAAAAAGTTGTTGTCTATTGTTCTTAAGTAATCTCAGATGACACTGTAGAGGCCTTGCCAGGTCAATAGTGTAGTCAGTTTGCAAAAAAATAGAAAATTTAAGACGTTTAGATCAGGAAGAATTTTCGGTCTTTCCTATGCGGCTACCGCAATGTACCTATTACCACCTTAAAGTGTTTTGTGAAAGATTTCTGGATTTCTACTACGGTTTCAATTATTTTATATCGTGGCTTTTTAAAGATGTGCGGTTCGTTCGATTCTTTGTTATCAAATTTAATTCGTTAATACTCTTGATGTACATTATACCTTGCAAAGATCATTGCTCCATCTTGAAGATTGTTTTCTCCTAATGTACACTTGTTTACCGTTCAAATATATTATTTGTTTTTTTTTATCAGATCTTTGATTGGTGGTTCATTGTAGTTAATGATCATAGCTTACCGAGGAATAGTGTCTCGTTCGGCACGCCTAGTTTTAAGATCAGCCATAAGTTATCTAGAGAGCTACACTGAGATATTCCAGTTGTCATTAAATTTTGTATTATCTTTGCTTTTTTCCAAAAATATTGAAGTTTACAAATGTTTCTGTCATTAGCACGTTCATTCCTCAAATGTTAGACGTATATATTTTATTCCCAATTGCATATTAATTCAATTTCCAATATAACTGAATATATATAATGCGTATTTAATACAGTATTGGTATAAAATAATTGATATAAATCTTACATATCGGATTATGGGATAATTAATTCGACCATTAACCTCTCGAAATGTTAAATGGCTTGTTTATGCTGATCGAATAACACGTCCGTGGCTAATACCCGTTAGATCCGATTACGTTGGAAAAACGTGGAGAATATATATATAATAAAAACCGCCGGCGATGCCACGTGCCGTGACATAATAAAGTTGGCGCAGGGCTTTAATGAAGAGAAGCGCGTGCGTCGCGCGCGGCCCGACATGCGTTCTAATGAGTGCTTCGACAAACCGCACCGAGGAGGTCCTGTGGGATTGATACTGGGATCATCTTTTGTAATACCATTTTTATTCTGTTTTTGATGAGGGGCTCGTTTACTCGTCGAAAACGAAATCCAACAATAAAAAAGAAAACTATATGTAAAAAATTAACACAGAACTAATCGTAGATAATTGCGACTCGACCCGTATTCGTATTCGTTTGTTATAATAAATTGCTGAGTTACGTAGAAACTCGATCGGTTGAACGTGTTACCTAGAGTTGTTTCTCACGGCGACTTATGTAAAATCGATAGGTAGTATTAAAACCTTACTCATAAAAAAAACAACCAATGTGATTTATGTTGAACGAACTTAACATTATATATCTACCGATTTCCATTTATGTACCTATAGATTTACAAAACGCAACGAAAACTTCAATTTAATTTACTATTTGTGATTCTTTTGAAGTTATAACATTTTCGTATATCATACTCAAAGGAAGCGGTTTGTTACAGACTTCAATATTAATATAAAGAATGTGGGTGCTTATAACAGCGTTCTAGCAGAACCGACATTGGACTGATCGAAAAGGCTGTGTAGTAGTACATTTAAATTGTCTGCTTAGACAATTGGTTTTCTTTTTTTATTTATTTATATTTAGAATTAAGGCTTTTAGTTGTAAGTAGATTTAAGTTACGATGGTACTGACATATCGGTAATGACACAAGTCCCTAAATTAAATAAAGAGAGAGAAAAAAAGAAAACATTTTCCGTATTTCGGTTGTTACTATTGGTGTACCTATTTATTAAAATTCTCTACACTTATTTCTTCCTTTATGTTTTACTAGCTGTCCGTCCCGGATTCGCGTGGATATAGTAGGTAACAGAACAAATAAAACTTTTTTATGAAGAATCTTTACCCCAATATGTTCACTTTTCCGTACAAGTAAAACATTCTCCTGAGAATTACGAACACATTAAAAAAGGCCAACAAAAACAAACGCTTTGTTTATATATATATATTGTTTAGATAACCTGTGTCGACTACAGTAGCATTTTTTCACTTCGGTTATATTATATCAATTTATACTCGCAGCTTCACACGTGTTAACAATATATTTATTTGTAACCGGTAGATACCCTGTCCTTTTCTATACCCCGGACAACGTGTATAGAACATTTCAGGTTGGCGGTTTAGTTACTAAGGGGTTTGTTAGACAAACAAACAGTGGTATTTATTATATATATATAACAATGTTTCGAGTCAATGATTTCCTAATTTGATAACGAAATTAATATAATACAGCACATGAAAGTGTTTCTTGTTAACAGTAAAGACAATATCATTTCGTCGGCTTATATTTGCGGTAATTATTTTTCCAACATATTATGTACTTATTTGGTTTATACACCTTATGTCTGTCAGTATTTTATTTTGTTTATATTATATTAATATATCTTTGATTGTGTTTGTTCAATTGTTTTTTATTTATTTACTTACGTATGTCTATTGTAAACACGCTTGATTACGATAGTGACGTCAAGAATGTTATTTAACTCTCTGTCGATTTCTATGTCCGAATTTGGAATTTCGTAAACTTTTTATGAATTATCAATAGATTATTAAAGAATTGTATTCGAAATTTAAATAGAATTATTAGTGATATAATTAGAGATCATTAACTATACTCATCTATAATATAAAAATGAATCGCTAAATGTGTTGCTACGCGCAAATCTCGAGAACAGCTGAACCGATTTCGCTAATTCCTTTTTTAGAATATTCCATGAAGTACGAGGATGATTCTTACGATGAGAAAATTTTTAAAAATTGCTTGAAGAAGCCAAAAATCTACTTTTCTATACCCCCATACAAACGATTCGTAATAATAGTTAAAAGTCAATTTCAAATTTAATTCCATACCATAAAGTTTAAGTGTTAGTGGAGAGGTTCCGGGAAGGCAAAACAATTGAGTGACGTTAGTATCGTATAAATATTAATGTCAATATTTGTCAATATTTATAGGTACGATGGTAACATTTAACATTATATAGCGTCCCGAATAGCAGAATAAGTATTAAAAAAAAATTAAAGAGTCGACAGTTAGGCGGTATGAAGTTCGCTGAGTCAGCTAGTATTTAGTAAAATGAAGACGAAAACGATTACTGTTTAAAATGCGTGCGATGCCGCGTGCAGATGCTAGTATTAAATAGAACACAATGGTATAATATATTAGACATCATCGGAGATAGTTAAATGTCATCGGAAATATAAATAAAATTGATGGAAAGTGCGCGTTATGTGAATGGGCCGATCTGATTCGACACTCGGACGATTAATCAAAATGTATGAGATATTAACGCAGCGTCATAGAATCGTTTGTGGTGTTAGTTGTCTTCTTGCGATAACCGATTTTATAATATGGTATACTTTTATACGTGGCTTCGTTTACAACTTGTGTTAACATACGTTCAGTATGTTACTTATTTTTAGTTAGTTTTTTTTTTGTATTTATTTCATAGGCCTTGGCGTTTAACTACAATGAGGTCCAAGATAATAAGCTCGCTAAGCCTAAACCGGGATTATATCTGACTGAATACACCTACAGGTGCTTGGCGACAGATGGTTATTAGTGAAAATTTATTAAAATTAATGGTTTAAGTGTTAGTAATAATTGAATTACTTATAAATAACTTATTTTCGATGAATTGTTATTACAAAGCTACATTTCGGTTTTTGTAATACTGAATAATAAATATTACTTGTGAGTATATGAAGATTCCAACATCGGTATAGAAAATATTTGTTTACTCAAAATTAAATTAAAAAAAAAAGTCTCCGTCAACCTTTTTGTGGGCTCTGTATATAGTTACGCAGACCACAAATTTAGGTATAGATGCATATTATATTATACGTATGACATCGAGACAACTTAAAGACAGATAATTGCCAATTTTAGATTCCAAAAAAAAAAAAAAAAAAATAACTTTTTTTTTATTGTATTAAACTCTTTTATACTTATATTATATGCAAGCCCGAACATACGGGTTATATTCTAAACGGCCAACTATAGATTGTATTATTTATTTGTCATAAATAATTACACCGTTGTATCGACAAAGACGTCAATGGAGGATAATGTAAAGAGATGTCTTACTCAATAATACTCAATGTAGATATGGAGCAAAATTGATTTTTTTTTATTTGTTTCGACTCTACACACAACATAGTCTCTTGTAAACGTCAAAACTCTTAATGCAACTTTAAATGCATGATCGATTGTCAACAGTGTCGTTGAGAGGTGATTTTGTTGCTCCGAAACAAGCGATTAAAGGTGATTCCCGATTATAAGTACCTACAGGTAGAATTAAAATATAGAAAGACAAAAAAAAACGAGTGCAAAAATATCGAAACTTTCTATAGTTATAAATCTATAGCTAGCGACCTGCTCCGGTTTCGCGCGGGAACGATGTTATTATAAGTGTGTTTATGTGTGTGTGTGTGTAATTTATTTGTTATTGGGCAAAATTTAATATCTATTATAATTTCTGAGATACTCACTAAATTATTGTGTTATAAAGGGCAATTCTGATCTGCATTATATACCCAATGTTACTAAAATATTTTATCGCTCAGGAATTAATTTTATATCGGTGAAAATAGCTTCGTGAATAATCCATTATTTTCTATTCAATATCAAAAACACTTCATTCAATTTACTCCGTAAGGAGGCGCTTATGAGCGTCAAAACGATCACTACCACAACTTTTTTTTTTTTTGCCCTTGTTCCTCAGACATGATCCGAGTCCTTGTCATTGCAAACGTCCTTTGTTTACACAGTGTATTTTTTATGTTATTTATTGTGTTACTACCACTACTTAAAAGTTATGAGAATTACGTAAAAGGTACGTACATATATACTATATCTGCATTTTATATAATATTTTATTATAATGCCTCTCCTAAGGTTCACCCACCGTTGGTAATGTAAGTGCCCGAGATATATTTTGATGACTTCTTTCTCTACCTACTATAAATATAATACGTATGTTGTGTACACACGAACATTTTGGAAGATATTCTCCTAATGATAGGGAAGACTTTAACAAGATTCGTTGTATAGTTTAGAACGATTAAGGGAATACGTTAATAGATGCGAAAAGCGCCTTTGTTATACATTATTTATAGTTTAAATTATAGAGACTTCTGTTGTGGCCGTATCATGTATAGATTACTCAATGCATTGCGTTTTTTTTATTATATATTTTAATCACTAATATAAAACAACATCATGATTATCTTCACTTAATATAACATTATTACAATTTTAAGAAATTACGTTTTTATGCGCAGGAGAGGTGAAGTAAACGGATAACATTGTTTACATAGAATTTTTGTAAAGAGAGTATATTCTTCCTTTCAGTTGTGTTTTATAGTTAAAATATATTGTTAAGATAATAAGCGAAACAGATGAAATCGCGAGTAAGTATTAACTAGTTAATTATAAAACTTATTATTTATCTACCCACTTTTTTGTTAATTTACAGACGTTATAATCAAATATTATAAAGGATACATAATTAGTATAATGAAAACACTTAACATCTTAGAATTCATTAAACCGTTTATGTTATAGAACTTGCCAAAGTATACATACATACACGCGCTCGAAAAATATGATCATTCTTCTGCGCGGTCTGGTAGAAATTAAAATTGTTGTTAGTTAATTAATATACTCATGTTTTTATTGTTCATATTTTAATTTAATTCTCAGTTAAAGGTTTGTTCCCACTGTGCATATTATGTGAAGTCATTTAAGCTGTAGTTATTTTGAACAACTAATCGGATTTTCCCTTCACACGTTATGTTATATTCGCAAACAAGGTAAGAAACGCTGAAAATACCTTTGTACGGTACCAATGCCTCGAGCCGTTGTATCGCAAAATCATTTACCCTATACCATCTTGGTAGATATGTCATATCTAGGCCTATTTAATATTACATGGTGCCATTCATCGTGGCACTCCTATAAGCCAGTTTGAAAATGACTGTGACAATTTCTGTTTTATGCGATTGGAGGCAAACGGACAGACAGGCTACCTGATGTAAGTAATCACCACCGTCCATGGACACCTGCGATACGGGAAGCATCAAAGATGCGATGCCGGCCTTTGAGGATGGAGTAGGCTGGTTTCTTGAAGATTTGTGGGTTGGGAATTCATTCTAGAGAGAATCGCGTATTAAACGACTTCCAACCATCGATCGAGATGGCACGGATGGAATTTCATTTTGTGGCGAGTCGTTCGGTAATGGAACTCAGCAGCAGGTATCAATCTGAACAGCTCTTCAGAACATTCTCCGTGGTTGATGCTGTAAAATACCCAAAGTGACACAACGTTCCAATGAAGTTTCGAAGTGTCAAACGATTGTCAATCTTTCTTCTCCTTCGTTAATCGATACTCTTGTTGGACTGGATTTACGTTAAATATATAAATTAATTTTAACTTTGATAAAAAAAATGATAAGATAAAGGACAAATAAATAAAAACTATTTCGATATATTAACGACAATTTATTTTTGGGAAATACAAATTAATGGTATACATTGCAAAAAAAAAAAATTGTCACTCTATTTGTTATTTTTTAAGACTAAATCTCTAAACTGGTTGTAATGAAGTCGCCTAAAGGTAGTCTGAGCTGATCAAAACGATATTGGAAAACAAAACAAATGACATCTGTTTAAGTAACAGCGTACCCCTTAAAAGATCTACCAGCGTATAACTATTGTACCAATTTAGTATGAGAATAAAATATATTATAGATATAACTGGGCATGATCCTGTAAAAAGTCGTACAAACGATTGTCTGCAAAAAAAAAAATGTATACTATTTTACCGGCAGTTTCGTGGCCCCAAATTTTTTTGTTCATTTTTTTTTGGATTAGATACAAAGGAATATTTTGTTAGCAGCGCTCCGATTTATCGGCATCGATCTATAAAAGGGTTGAACCGATGAGACAGGTCCTTTCGAAATTCGTTCACACGTGACGCGATAAACACGTCTCAGAGGTGACGTCACGTACCAGAGATAGCGCATTTCCGTTCGTTTATTTTCGCGCTTAATTCACTTTTAAAGTGTACGATTTTATGACAGCAACGGGTGATAATGGACATTTAAACGTAAGTTCTATTTAAAATATCAGATGTGAGACCCGAAATAGTGGCATCACTTCACTAGAATTTGCTCCCATTTGATATAGATTTGACCGCGGGATTAATACTTCTCTGATTGTGAACGATATACATATATTAATTCAGTAGCACTGTTCTTGATTAATATATTGATTTTACTTATGTTGTAGAAACTTTCACCCCAAAAACTATGAAACAAATATTTTTAAATTTCTAACTTAATTACTAAATGTAAATTTTATGAGTATTAGTTAAGAAAATGATGAATTTTCATATAACTTTCAACCCCGTTTTTACCACCTCAGGTGTTGAATTTCCAAAAATCTTTTCTCAGTGCTCACTAATAGCCTTGTATAAAAATTGTCACGTTCCTAACGCTGATAATTAGTTATGTTTGTACCTTGATATATCAGACAATCAGTCATACTTTTCTATATATAGATAGATGTATGATAGCGAAGACCAGCACTAAATTACCAAACTCTTGATAGTTGCCGTCATTTTTGATTTGTACAGTACAAATTGTGTTATTGTAAAAAAATGTATAATTACAAATAATTTACATCAAACACCCAATACTACTAGGTAATATCGAAAACAAACAATATTCATATATATTATAAAACGTCGGTGTGTATGTCGGTTAGTATGCTTATTATCTCGAGAATCACTGAACTGATTAATAAATACATATTTATTTAATGTAAAAAAAAAACACATTAAAACGTGGACCGTGTAAGGAACATGTTTTGAGTATATAGTAAATGAAGTCGATGTAAATCACTAAGCAGCGCGTTGCCTTGCAATAAGAATTATACTATTTAAAATAGCATAATTAGAAAGAAAATTATGGTAGATATTAAAACCACAAAACGTTGTTTTTTCGTCACAAAAACATAAAAAACAAACGGTATTCAAATAGTATCCAGTCAAAGTAAAATAAATACATTTTTTATCCTCTACATAATTTAGCTAGACTCTCATGACTGGTAAATGAGAGAAAACTACACATGGCACTACAACTATACATTTTCAAACTCCTTTTTCATCATTTTAGGGGTTGAATTTCCAAAAATCTTACCTTAATGTTCACCTATAGTGACCCCGTATGAATTTTCACGGCCCCAGCCCTAGTATTTCTTCTTCTTTTCTAATTTGTGGCGCCGTGTGTAGATAATACACAATTGCGCCAATGTCATGTATATACAGAGTGAGCGCTGTCTGTGGCAGGTAATGTCATAAACGAAAGAGAGCAATTAAAAAATTTAATTCGTAAATATAAAAGAATTATTTAGTGTAATTTATATTCCGACCGAGTTATTGTAAAAAAATAAATACATCCAAAATTAGATATATAACGGTTGAGACATAGATAAGCAGATTAAACTTTGATTTTGTTAATTTTAATAAATAAGGAAAAGGCAAAGTAAAGGGTTATTATTCCCTAAAGCTAAGAGACACATAAGGTTAGTAGGACGGGGAGCCCTAGTAGTTTGGGCTGCGCTTTGATATGTCAGTTAGTCAGTCAAAGAATATATAGAAAATTATATAGACCTATATATAGACTATGAAGTGTGTATTTTATGTCATAGCTAATCTCTAAAACAGCTAAAACTATTTTAACAAGACTAAATGTAAGAGAATTTTTCAGAACATTACCTTAGCTAAATGTTCTATAGGAGCTATATAATAATGAAAATAAACACGGTCTAAAATAAATTCAGAATAAAATTCACAGTTTTCATAATATAATATTAAATGAAATGGAAGTTGACGACACCAACCACTAATTTATATAAAAAAGAATCAATCGTTGTCATTGATTTTTAATTGCAATAATTGTTTTGTTATTTCTAATTAAAATAATATTCTTATGTTATCATGTAATTAATATGTGTATAAGTCATATCTAGGACCTACTGTAATACGTCACGGGGAGAGAAAAGTGTCTGAGTAACAGGCTCGGCCTATTTCAGGCACTAGGATACATAGATGTGTACTGTACTGTATGTCGAAAGTTAAACCTTCTGTATCATACTGTAATTTGTTCAAATAAAGTTTATTATTTAAATTAATTTCGTTTAATTAATTGCATTATATGTCTGGTGGCAGATTCGTTTTTCTGTAATTTGAATTTATTCCTTAATTAACTATCTAGTTTTATAGATTGTCAATAAAAATAATATAACCATTCTTATAAACTTTATTTAGTTGTTAATCTATTACAGTGCTAATAAAGAATTATTTTATACAATAAAAACCGTCATCATTTCAATCTAGATCAATTATGAATGCCCACAGGCTTATAATGAAGTAGATAATCTCGAAAGTCGGCAGTGGCACCGTGAAATTGACAATATACGTTATATTTGCCGACATGTAACCCTCACGCGTAATTATTGTTTACACTTTTTTTTAGTCGATCTCTATTTGCGTTTATGTCTGAGCTAACGACGGACAGCGATTAAAAACATATTATATTTAACTAGCTATCCGTTTCCGCTTCATACTGCTTTACTAATGGAAGAAATTAGACCAAATCTTTCAATTACGATAGGACCATAAAATGGCAATTGAACGTGACAAACTCTCAGTTCGGTCAATATTTTTAAAGATTTTACATTTATTATGTGGAGAATTCTTAACTTAAATTTTTCTCTTTAACATACGATTTTTCAAATATTTTCTATTATTACTTTTCTTTTACTGGAAATTATAAATACAACGACAAAAAAATTGCGAAACTCTTGCAACCGTTTGGAAGTGACGCGCGTATATGTTGTCGGCAATCCATTTTTACATATATAGAAGATTGTCGCATAGTTTTCAAATGGAGAACTTGATAAAAATCGCCTGTAAGAATTCCCTTGCTGGACCAAATATCACTCCTTGAGAGAAGGTGTGAGCATAATCACTACACTAGCCCAAGACGTTTTAGTATATACAAACTTGACTTTGTTTCAATTGAATTTGGTTAGCACAACATTTTGTTAACTAAGGTTTGGCTGTCTAACTGTCAACCCCTTTTTTTATTAACGTGGGGAAATCCATCATTAGTAGAGTAGTGTGAGACTCTTACTCACTAAAACCCCACGGTGTACCGACCGCCGCTAGGTTGGGGCGGCATGGGATCGTGCAGTGCTATCACCATGCCACCCCAACGGCCAGCCCAGCAGAAAGTGTCTGCTGGGCGTCGTCCTAATAAGGAGGGCAAGCTGGGTACACACCAGCCGCCCCCTTCTCGTCAACCGAACCTGTGCAATGGGGAGATGGGCCCCCCAGCCCGTCTCCCCAGGTTCGGTTGCGGAGGTTGTAGGAGACGGATATAATGCCGCCTCCTCCCACCGACTCTGCGTTGACGGAGAGGATCGCTCAGAGGATCATCCTCGCGGATCCTCTCCGCCGCCTCCTTCTGCGAGATGAGTCTAACAGTCAACCCTGCTTGGGTTATTATTGTTTGTATCAAGCGGACGACAACTAAATAGGTACTATAAGCGCCTCTAAACTCTACGACTGCGGTCTTTATGTATTCAACTGTTTTTTAATAGTAGAGGACTTTGTCGGACAATAGAATTGTACATATTAAAACATATGCTGATAACTTGATCTAAAGCAGTTTATTGTGTATTCAATCGCTAACGTTTATCACTTAAAGTATTTATTTGCAAGTATTTCTTCTGAAGTAAAAGTATTAACGCAAAGGGGCGAGTGTTTACAGATTACTGTAAATAGCGGATATCGTTTGCATTCCTGGTGTGTTTGTTAAAAATATCAAGCATTACAAATAATAAGCGTTATTACTTATCTTATCAAATCTTATCTAATCAGACATAAGGGTTATAACTTTTTTTGCATAGTAACGCTGCGTAGTGGATGCACTGTGCCTGATTGTAAGTATAGTATAACAAGTCCACCGTATAATTAGTCGTACCAGTATATCTCTTCGTGCCATCGTGATTTATCAATTAATACAGTCGCCTCGCGTTATCTACAATCATGAAATCTCAGTAAAGCCAAAACATCACATTACAAATAATTCTATCAATAAACTTAACAGCCCTTACGACCTCCCTACGGAGGGCTCGATAATTGGCAAGGGTGGCGTCGGCCTGATCGCGGACATATGTCCCACCCCTCATACTATGCTAAACATCATTATCTCAAATCAGACGGAAAATATTTTTGACAAATTACGAGGGTTCTCACTTTTGATATCATGTAGTAGTTGGTTAGGGAATTATTTTTTACAAAAAAAAAAAAAAGAGTGTGATACTTAAAGATTTTTGCAGAAATGTGTTTATTTTAACCTTTAAAGTTTTAGCAGTTGATCAGAATCACACATGACGTTAAATGACGATGTGGTCTAAGACGGTAATCACCTAAATATCTGAAGAGCTAGTTTTCAAGTACAACTGCAGGAACACACATATAGATGTGGTAGAGCTGCGCTGAAGCTGTTGCTGGTTTCAGCATGAATGGGTCAGCTCGCCCGGGAGAGTACCACCCTCTCATAGAAAACCGACGTGAAGTAACTGTGCTTGCACTGTTGCGTTTCGTTCGGTCAGTGAGAGCGCCGGAGGCCCACATATTTAAAAGGCCGGCAACGCACTTGCGACTCCCCTGGTGTTGCTAGTGTCTATGGACGGTGGTGATCACTTACCATCAGGTGACCTACCTGTTCGTTTGCCCCCTGTAATATAAAAAAAAAGAAAAAAAGATTCTTGGCGATAGATTTTCAATTTGAGGGAGCCTAGTACTTGGTAGGTAATAGTTCAACATTACCAATGTTTTGATGTAGCAGATATTATATTACCGAAATATACGAGACTTCTAAGCTTTAAAATTTAATTAACTGAAAACTGGTAAAAAATTGTAGAGGTTAAGTAAGAATGATATAATAACAATAGATTAAACAGAATCCAGATTAATCATATTTATTAGTAAATTACTTACCTACGTACAATTTTATTTTTTACTTTAATACTAAATGAAACTTTAATAAAAACAAATTAAATGACATTACTTCAATCTTCGCCAATTATTATCACTACATATTACAAAACAAACTCGTCCGCCGCGTCTGTCTGTCTGTCTGAATGTTCGCGATAAACTCAAAAACTACTGAACGAATTGTAATGCGGTCTTCATCAATATATGGAGTAATTCATGGGGAAATTTTAGGTGTATAATTTTTCAAGGTTTTTTTTTTTGTAAATTGGTGAAAGAATCTGAAAAGTCAAGCCGCCTGGATGATTTCGTCGAAAAGGCTGCCTAATCCCTTTGAGATATAACAAAACAATGCATAGTGAGATATTCCTCTTTTATAGTTCTACAAAAATGTCTACGATGGCATATCCCTATCTTTTAAGGATAGCTTACTGTACCCACCTATTTACTAAAAATGGTCACATATAATGAGGTTGAGGTGAGGGAAGGCTATTTAGACGAATACAGTATTAATCTCTATCAATTAAAAATACATCAGTTACCTATCAGTTACCTTAAGCATTCCACTGACATAAGTATATATATTTTTTTATTATCAGAGCTGGACAACGTCCTTGGGACCTGCCAATATACTATATAATATACTCTCTGCTACAATACACGATCGTAAAACAGAAGAGTGAAGAGATAATTTGACTTACAAGCTCCATGCCGAATACTACTATTATGTACTTGTTTCTCTACAGTCAACATGGAACTTTCAGCTTCGATACATATAAAAATAGTCATAGTGACTTAGACACGACAATTCGATGAATTTATTGGCGCTTTGACATTATACTTAAGTCACAGGAACTTCGTATGTTTTCGCACAAAGATAAATAACTTCATTTTATCTGGCGCGTAATTTAAAGTCTGTCATGACCTCTAAGATGCTTTTCGAAATAATATGCCGTAAAGGGCAATTCTGAGCTACGTTAAATGGCGATTGTGACTAATTTATTCTATTAAGTAACTATCGATACAATGTTGGTTGAATCAGCTTTGTAATTAACCTATTATTTTTATAATAAAATGTAAACCATAAAAATAGTTACTGTCGGTTATGCATAAAAGACTTACATGCTGCGCTTTTTTGTGCACCTTTTTAATATGGACGTTTCGACCACGAGTATATTATTTTAATATATTCCATAAGATTAATCCCGCGTCAGTATTACTAACGTAAGCGTTGGAAACATATTTTTGCGCTAATCGTACAAGTGTCTGTCTGTGTGCCATCTTAGTTTTACTAAACTGTGCAACGGACGATGGTGCCGTTATCACTATCATTTAGAAAATGTCTCCCGGAAGATTTATATGTATAATGCGAGTATATTACATTATATTTTATAAAGTAAAGAAAAATCGATTTATTTTAATAAAGTCGTTTGAATCGGGTACACTTATTATATTAGAAACGGTGGCTTAGAAATACAAAATCAAAATCAACCAAAATCAAAAATACTTTATTCAGTTTAGGCCCTGAGAAGGCGCTTATGAACGTCAAAGTTACCACCGGTTCGGAAAACAACCCAGTCATCGAGAAGAACCGGCAAGAAACTCGATTTGGTTTATCTTTTCATTAACATATTATAACTCACATTTTTAAAATAATGTACTACTGGGATTGTAAATTTTAGAAATGCCTACAATAATGCCCGCTGTTATATATGCCTATCTCCTAACAATAACTTACGTTAATCAGTATTATTACCTTTCTCATATTATTAAAAGATAATTGGTTATTTCCGATACTATTTTCACAAATATAGTATTAATTCTTATCCAATTAAATACTATAGACACTTTGGCTATTCAATTTAGATCAAAAATTTCCTTTACAGTATATAATTTCAATGAATATCTTAGTAGATATTAAAGAAATAAAATGACGTGCAATGAGAACAATAAAAAAAAGGTGACGATTCTTACTTTACTTTTAGTAAGATTAAAACGATAGCGAAGAATTGGTAGTATTGCCAGACTATGAAAACCTAATTCTATACATTTTTGCAAGTTGCCAAATTAATAAAAAAAAAAAACGAATGTTCGTGAACTGAACGACAATTAACTTTGCAGGCTTACGAGTCTTGTGCCAATAATTAAAGTTCAAAATAGTACTCATTACTGTATGTTTATTTTTTTATTGTATATTTGTCATGTCACGCTTTCACCTATTATGAAACAACTTTATACGAGTACCTAACCCTTAAAATGACCCCGTCTATAAATAAAAAAAAAAGAAAACAATACAAAATAATTGACAATAATTGCCAAAATGTAAATAGTTATTTTTAACAATTGCTAAAACACTCGACACAACAATAGATACAAATATTTGTCAAACACGAGGCAAAAGCAGCCCTTCGTATATTATTGTGTCCAAAAAGTCAAGTACCATACATCATGAGGCGTGTCGCGGTGGTACGATTTTGTGCTAATGAAGCCATTGTCGTCGGATTCATTGCTACCAAGTAATTGTTCCATTCACCGGTTGCAACCCTACTACGTTACAATTGGGACACACTTTTCCCACACTATCTAAACTGTATGCTCTTTCAAATATTATGATTAAATTGAGAATGTTCAGAATATTTACGAATTGCATTATTGATTAGTGGAAATCATTAGTATTTATAATTTCATGAATTTATTTAAATTTTAGGCAGAACCTATTAATAATAATTTATATAAAGTACTTTAATTGCTATAACTAATTAAATCAGATTACAAGGCATACATTACATATCCTAACAACTCATGTTCCCACTATACATGACGATTGGTCACTAAGTAATAAGTGCAAATTCAAATTAGTAAATGCACAATTAGTATTCGTTAGAGTTTATTAGTGCTTATTCAATTTCAATTAACAGAAGTGTATTTTACCTCACTTAATAAGTTCACAGGTCTGAAATTAGCGTAATTATTTCCAACGATAATTATGTAATATATGTTAGTATGTGTATTTATGTATAATTTTCTTATACTATACGGACAGAAAAACTAATCATAGACAAATTTGTATGTATACAAAACGTATAAGCAAAAAAAAATAATTGAACAACTAAGAAAGAGAAACATATTCGTGTATTGATACGATTTTATTTCTTAATAAATACTATGACCTTGCACAAACGGTGAGTAAAGAAAATTTCGTATTACAATATAATGTAGCCGTGTTTTCTGCCTACTTCCGTTACACACCGAATATCTTCACGTTAAGTATTTAGTATACTCAGTCTTTTCTTCAAATTCAGTGTCAACCGAATATACGTAGTTTTATAAAAGACTGGATGTGCTACAATTAGTATTGCAAGTTACTAATATTAACTACCTATAATTTAATATAGAATATCATAAGATTAGCTTTAAATAGATATGAAGCGTCAAGCGGATAATAATAACTCTTTTCTTGTAACACATCGAAAATTTTTATGTCAAATATTGTTTGTAAGTTATAAGTTATATCAAAAAGATACACTTGTGGGAACTCTGTTCTTATGTTTATGTACTAGCAACCTTTTTCTTCAACACGTCCGCCTGTTATAAAATAAATATCAAAAATAAAAATGTATTAGTATCTATTGACAGATTGAAGCTGGCCTATATACTGTCACATGCAACAGAATCTGATAAAGATACACCGTCATTATCTAAAACATCATCACTGACAACAATCAAACTCAAAGTTTGACTCGCTAGAGTAAACGTGTTCTCTTCACAAATTCACATCATCCTTGATCTGCCCATTGCCAAGTGATGTAGAAATTCCTTTTTCATGTTTTATGTACTAACAACCTTTTTATTGCAACACGCACCGCACGTTATAAAATGATTAAAAACGAAATAGGAATTGACTTGAGTATGCAATGTTATCTATAATATAAAAATGAATCGCTGAATATGTTGCTAAGCGCAAATCTCGAGAACAGCTGAACCGATTTCGCTAATTCTTTTTTTAGAATGTTCCTTGAAGTACGAGGATGGATCTTATGGAGAGAAAAATTTAAAAAATTACCTGAAAAAGTCTAAAAATAACACTTTTCTATACTCCCATACAAACGATTCGTAATAATACTTAAAAAGTCAATTTGAACTATATTACCATACCATAAAGTTTAAGTGTTAGTGGAGAGGTTCCGGGAAGGCAAAACAATTGAGTGACGTCAGTATCGTATAAATATTAATGTCAATATTTGTCAATATATATACGATAGTAACATTTAACATTATAAAGCGTCCTGAATAACAGAATAAGTATTAAAAAAAATAATTAAAGAATCGACTCTAAGGCGGTACGAAGTTCGCGCGGGGCAGCTAGTATTGAGTATAAATATTTAATGTTGTTCTAAACACTGTTTAGTTCAATTATTATCTTAAATACGGTGAGAAATTTAAACATAGTATTTTATAAGATGGATACTGTTGTTTTATTTATTTTTATTATAAAAATGAACATTTTTATAAATAAACAGAACAAAAATAAATACAAAACCTATTTTATTTGTATAAAAGGCTCTCGTGCAGCTTCATGTATTGTGAGTGCAGTGTGCCCCAACTTTCAATTTTATAGTTGTCGCCTCACAATAATAATATGATAATCATCGGGGTAAAATGATTACTCGTCAATTTGTGGTCGCTGGCCCGCTACTGATGTTTGTTGGCCTTATGACTTATTTCCGTGTTTTATACGACTGATCATATGGGATACATTATTATCGCTGTGTTTGTTTGTACGTTTACATAAAGCAGAAATTAAGCCAGATCATTTTGGTTAGACTATTCTTGACTGTGTCTTGACTGTTTAAAGGTTCTATAGCACTGTGTTCAGATACTATGTCGATCGATGAAGCCATAACATGGAGTTTGGGCATTTAATGCATTCCTGGCCGGTTACCACCCACCCTCCTTCAAGTTGAAATGATATCGCGAAGCACTTTCAAGTAGGTCCCGGCAGTTGTTCTTGGAGGCCGATTTTTTTTATAACCTACAAAACTTATACACAAAAACAACTCAACAGCCATTCTTAACAAAAATGATTGAAAGGAAATGTTCAATGAATACGCAAAGAATATTGTCAATCAGTTAAGTGGAACACAAACAAACAATCCTTTAAATCATCCGGTGCAATAATTATTTTACTAACGAAAATAAAGCAATTGGTCTTTCGGTAAAAGTTTCTTATTTGTATTATCTCAGATATCTCCATTCCCCATGCTTTAGTTTCACAACGATGTGTTTCACACCAAAGTCGAGTCGAGTATCCCGAGTAATACAGTCCTCGAAACCGATGTAAATAATTATATAAAGGCTCTAAACTGTAAGGCTGTAAGCTGTAACAAGCCTTAGCTTGCTAAACGCTTTAAAGAGAATGAGTTTTTTTTTCGAACTGACATATCCTGTTGGCTCTTTTGACCTCTACAGATTCACCGGACTACTAAGGAAAGCGCTTATGGCACTCTCCCGATTTATTTAGGCGATCAGTACAAGGGCACACAGTGCACCTCAACTTGAACTGTTGCCGAGTTTCACGATCTGACTAATCTAAGCTAAGCTCAACTATCCATTTCATACATATGTATGAATTCATGAAAAATACATGTATAACCATTTATGATTCGTGAATGCATACGTGTATTTTGTATCTGACTACTAAGTTGTATAACCTATTCTAGTCTGAAAAGATAGTGAAAAATAACCCAACCACTGTGTGTACCTATGTGTGCACATGTGTGATGTCTGTGTGTATGTAAAACTAGCGTGAGTCACTGTATTCGCGTGAATAACATACTCGAGGGCTCCACACCGAGGGACAAACATAGGCTCGAGTTGCTACCAGAGACAACGCGACGAGTGTGCGGGATCGTATTTTCACCCCCTGCTCACGGCGGCGTGAGCAGAGAGTGTCGCGGGCGTGGACGCAAACACGCATCTTTTAAGAGCACATCGAACGAAAAATAGAGAACAATGGGCGCGGAACCAACTTAACTATACAATTACGTACGAGTTTCTAATGATTCGGTCTAAAGTACATGAACACGCGGGTTCGAACTGATTATGATTATCGCGAATTTCTTTATGTGCGGCGCGGGTTAGACGTTGTAACGTAGTCACAACGGCCGGGAAAGCTGAGATCGCGTTTAAGAGCTCGAGCTTGACGTACTATTGACGAGCGCGTTGAACGCGAGTATTTCTTGATGAGCTATGCAGTCTATACCATACCAGTGATCGATACGGAAGATGCGGTAGGTAGCGCAGGAGTGGACTGAGCCTTCTGAAGCTGGGGTTTAGCTTTAGGAGCCGAGAGAGCTGGCGGGGGAGCTTTGCGCGCCAGGAGAGCGCGCTCGGCGCGGGTGTCGGTGCTGACTTGCCCGGCATGTCAGGAAAAGCTTTCTGGCTTTGTATGGGTGGAGGCGGAGGCGGTTGCGTCTGGGATGGTGGGACATGCGCTCTGGACGGGGTCGCACCTCTGCCGTAGCCGGGACGGGTCAAGCGAGGCGTGCGGGGACATCCGCAATAATTCACGGTATGACCTGGTTGCTTGCAGAGGACACAACTGGGAGGCTCGGTGGACTCTGGAGTGCGGGTGCACTCCCTAGTAGATTGATCCCCGAGACACTTGACACACCTGGGATGCAGGTGGCAGTGCCGACCAGAATAGCCATACACTTTTGTGACACAGTTGTGACACAGTTCTGACAATGCAAGGATATATAGGTCTTGCGAGGAGGTTCTACGAAGATACGGGAGAAACCGCACACAGAGGTGAGGCTGAAAATATCCTTGCCGAACCTGTTCCGGCCCAGAGTGACCAGTACTAGGTTATAAGGGGCTTTCGTACGGGGGTGATGCAACCATTGTACACTCCTGACTGGGAGATTCTGCTTCTCCAGGTAGATTAAGATGTCGTTGGTGGAGAGTTCAAAAGGAACATCGCGAATAATGGCACGGAGGACGCGCTTTTCCTCGAGTGCGTGGGTGAAGAAGGAAAGTTTTTGCTCCCGGAGATACTTTGTGTGCTGACGATGCTCATCGGAGGTGGACACTCGAATAGAAATACCGGCAACGGTATTGACGGCAGACGTGTAATAAATCTGCCTGGACATAGAGATTTCTGTCCAACGGGCCTTGTCAAGGAGGGTAACGGGGAGCGGAGGGCGTGACTTCTTAGCCGCAACTGCAGGTTCCGCAGCTGGAGCTTTAGCTGAAGACGGGATAGAAGGCGCGGGAGAGACTCGAGGCATCCGAGCACCACCTACATTCGACTGCTTTGAGAGGGAAAGTTCCGCTACCGAATTGCTGCCGGAAGAGACGGAACGGGCTGGTGTCAGTTTTTATAACTCTCAAAGAAAAGTCACAAGCTGACATCAACAGGTCTCATGTCATTTTGGTACAGTTTAAATTAAGCTTTGTGTTTTAGGTATAATAATTGAAAGTTATGTGTCTCGGTTATTTTTTCTTATGCGCGTCTCTTTGGCTAATCTAATAATATATGAGATTGTCTGTATGGGTAAAAAGAGTTTTAGTCTTTACTAATATTATAAATGTGAGTTTGTTTGTTTGTTACGCTTTCACGCCTTAACTAACAACATTTCCAGCGATGTGCAATTTCAGTCTCATTTGAAAAGCAAGGCCAAATTGGCAGCTAACAAGTTGGGTATCTTCTACCAGTTAAAGCAGTATTTCAGCCTAAAGCAACGACTTGTGCTCTATAAAGCACAAGTATGTCCACATATGGAGTACTACTCACACATCTGGGCTGGTGCTCCTACATACCAGCTTTCTCCTTTGGACTCCCTGCAAAAGCGAGTTATTCGCATTTTTGACGATCCCGAATTAACATGCAATCTAGAGTCATTAGATTTTCGCAGAGACATTGGGTCCCTATGTATGCTTTACCGAATGTATAACGGAGAGTGTTCTGAAGAACTTTTTGATATGGTGCCCTCATCACCGTTTCAAACTCGCACCACCCGCCGTTAGCTGGTTGCTCATCCACATACTCTAAAGCCCAGTAGAATGGTGACAACCATAAGGTTCTCTAGAAGCTTCATTATGCGCACGCTAACGTTGTGAAATGGGTTACCAAGCACGGTGTTCCTCCAGGGTTAAGTCATGGGGCTCTTCAAAAAAGGGTTGAAACACGTTTTTTAAGGTCGGCAACACGACAGTGATGCCCTTGGTGTTGCAGTTGTCCATAGGCAACGGTAATCATTTAATATCAGATGGGCCGTCTGCCTGCTTGCTGCTCTTTGGCATAAAAAAAACTACTCAACTGATTATCATGAAATTTTGCATAAAATTATCTCGGGTACAGAAAAGGACATAAGTTTTATCCACAAAAAATGCACCGCTCCTTAGTGCTAGATCAAATTTACATTAATGTGAGCTAACACTAGCTAGTACAAAAACTAGTGTTAAATATTGAAATTCAATTTTTCAATACAATGAATTGGCATGTAGCAACAAAATAAATTGATATGAAATAATCGTACAGAGGTCATTCCAATTCTGAGAACAGAAGTGACTTCATAAATTTTAATTCAAAGAATCGAAACCGAGAATATCGAAACAAAAATAACTCAATGTGTGATTACGCGGAATTACTAAGATCTAAAATTAACTGATCAGCTTGTTAAACCCCATTAAACCCTACGTACAATAATAGTACTATCATATTTCTGTTTACGTTACACCATTGTTTATTTCAAGTA
The DNA here is from genome assembly GCA_035772565.1 of Antheraea assamensis. Classification (NCBI taxonomy): domain Eukaryota; kingdom Metazoa; phylum Arthropoda; class Insecta; order Lepidoptera; family Saturniidae; genus Antheraea; species Antheraea assamensis. The sequence continues at coordinate 1,204,568 of JAQQSE010000010.1, read as the reverse complement.
ACGTATTACAACTTAAATATTTATTTTTACCCATTCAATAGTACGGACACGTGGGTAAGGAGTCGTAAAGGTGCGTTGAGATTAATCATACGGTCTATTTGCAACTATCTCACAATTGTGTTTGTTTAACACACATCAAATGAGTTCCGTTTCAGACTGAAGTAATAAGCTTGCGACCTTGTGTAAATCCATTGTCGGCGGCTGCCGCGGTCGAAGGCGGTGAACCGATGTGAAATACTGTCCTGCTCTGTTAAGAACAGCTAAATATTTTGAGGCCAGTTTTGCTCTGTCTTCCATATAACCAATAAACTAAACGTAGTTTGATATGACGACACCGAGGACACTGACATTAGGCTCGGCATCTAGAGGAACTCTCTGAAAATTAGGAACTGCGTCAAAGCTTTTTTTAGATGACAGCACATACCTGTTTTAGTGGAGTTAAATTCGACCAGATCTTGTCTTCCCTAACCCGAAACACACTTTAGTGAGGTCTATATTTCAGACACGAGTTTGTTCCGACACTCGTTAAAGCATTTCCGAAAAACACCTGCACGACTGCTATATAAACCATCCACATAACTATTGTCTGTATAGAAATTAATGTTACTGATTTTCAACATATCATCAATATGCTGAAGAAAAATGGTAGGGGATACTACACAGCCTTGCGGGACACCAACGTACATAAGCTTGAGATCATAGAATGTATCGTCAACAACAACTTTTATGCTTCGCTGTGAGGAAAATGGATATTCTAACTGCGTAGTATTTCGGGGAGTCCATAGCAAGATTCGAGAGAAGCGCTTTGTGCCAGACCTGATCGAAAGCCTTAGCGATATCCAAATGTATGGTCAGAGTAGGATTCCATTATTCTGGAGAGCAGGGAAGTACCTAATAGCAATAGAGTCAGATCAGAGAGATCAGAGATGTCGTTTCATGTCGGATTAGGTGCTCTAAGGCAGACTTCCATGTGTTAGGGACAACGCTCGTGGAGTAGAAGTGCCGAGAAAGACACACCAGAACTGGGGTCAGTTCGGGAACACATGTCTTAAGTACGATTGCGGGTATTCGATTAGGCCCACTCGTCTTAGAGATGTCCAAAGAGAGGAGTACTTTGCATATAACTCTCAAAGATCATTTGATACTTCATCGAACCAACTGAATTTTTAAATAAACTGGTTATTGGCTAAAAGAATATAGCGATTATTATCTTAGGTTTGTCATTTTTAAGAGACTTATATGCTAATATACTTAACGATGTACATATAAAATAGTAGCTGTCTCCCGCCCGCTTCCGTATAGGAGTTTATGGGTATAGTCGAATGAATGATTTTCATACACCTCCCCAGCAGAGGATCACACGGACCGGTAGTTTTGTTGGAGACTGATTTTAGGCTAATTTTTGAGATTAATTTCGACCGAAACTGGCCGAAAATGAAACCGAAATTTCAGTCAATCATTACTAAGTAAAATTCACACGTAAAATATATAATAGATGATATTCTGTAAGCTAGTAATACGTAACAAATTATTTTGTTACTATAGACTAAGTTGAAATCACGTAAACGAAGCGTAATTGTTTACTATCGTAACATGGTTCAACTACTACTTAGTACTTACTATTGTAATACTACAGTATAATTGCTCTGATTCCGAGAAAACGACTGCTCAAGTAACCGGCAAGCATTCTGAACAAGAAGTCAGCTAATGGAGGAAAGTTACTGTACGTACATTTGCGTGCCAAATAATTGTAATGTATATAATGTATATATATATAAATATATCGTCTCATAGTAGTTACTAACAGAAGTTTTAATTGTATCCATAAAATGTTGGCCATGTCCATTTCTTTTGTAACATCTGTAAACTAATATTTCATACAATAATGGAACTCGTACACTAATATACATAATTTGCCTCCTTAGGCTTATATTATTCTATTGTAGCATTGCGAAAGATTAGTTTACAATTTGCATAGTAGACATCACAAACATGATTGATTAAAAACGTTAACATTATATATTTGAACAAACGAACAGGTGGGTCACCTGATGATAAGTGATCACCGCCGTCCATAGACACTAGCAACACCAGGGGAGTCGCAAATGCGTTGCCGGCCTTTTAATATATGTGGGCCTCCGGCGCTCTCACTGACCGAACGAAACGCAACAGTGCAAGCACTGTTACTTTACGTCGGTTTTCTGTGAGAGGGTGGTACTACCCCGGGCAAGCCGACCACCCATTCATGCTGAAACCAGCAATAGCTTCAGCGTAGCTCTACCACCTACATACATTTCTTGATGGTGTCACAATAAAATGCACGCATATGTACTCCAGAGCAAATAGGATGTGAATCGCTTCTTCAAGGACTCTAGTTATTTTCAAGATATTTTCCGATCTCTGCACAAGAGTGCAATTAAAATTACGGGATACTTTTCCCATGAAATCTGTTCGGTAAAAAATATGTTCGATTATATATTTTATAAAAGCAATGAAGAGCTAAAGCCCTATTATAGAATAAAGAAGCTGAATTGTAAATTCACTGTAGTAGCATATAACGAATTGTAAATTATAAGCGTATTTATATTGAACTAAATAAAGAAATACTATTGTATGTTAGTATAAGTTGTTAAACATTAAAGTAATTATTTCAAATTAAAATAATATAATATCAAGATACTTATTAAAGATAATGTAATTTAATGTTCTTCACATCATTTCTAATATAGAAAACCTGAATATCCATTACTTTTATTGACCATTAGAAAGGATATTACTAGTTAAAAAAAATAAAAGATAAATAATTCAATCCTGTTATCACTTAACGGAAACACGAATCGGTGTGCGTGACGTCACAGCTTCCGAAACATTGTCTGTATATTACAGTTGGTATATTTAGACTGAAGTGAAGCAGTGTTGTTTAAAATGATATGACGTCATTAACGTTATGCGCGTTTTAGTGGGAATATTGAAATATAACAATGGAAATATTTTTTTCTTTTTGTAATAAAAATGAGATTATTGAATTTTTTTTAAACAAAAGTTACGGAAAGAAAAAAAAATGTTTTCAAAAAGTGTCTTCATTTCTATTAACTTGTTAAGTGATTGTTAATAATCGTTATCGTTGGTGTTTTTAGCGACATGGTGCTTGCTTGTTCGATCCCGTGCCACTCCATAGCGCGGCAGACGGTATCTTGTGGGTTTTTTTAGTCAGTAAGAGTCTGACACCCCACAGCTCCCCAGGGCTATGGGAGTCCAATGAAGGATTTCTTCCCACATTAAAAAAAAAAAAATGGTGTTTTTAGCGAGATCTTGGTGCGTCATACAACGACTTTTATATTTTATTCATCAACTTGTGTTAAATATAGTTCGGTTATTGTGCACAAGTGAAGTATAAAGGAAATAATACTACGGTGCATGAATTCTTAGATGTGACAAAACTCCCTGGAAAGTTCTAACAAGGGGACCACGACCTTGTTAGAACATTGAAATAATTATAAGTCACTTGTAGTTTTAACACCTACTTGACATTAGCAGTAATAATTCAAAACATTAATTGCCAAAAGTAATATAAAATTTTTAAGACCGGTAAAATCGGACTTTTCGGTATGAACTTACTTGCATAATAGAATACATATAAGCCAACCTATGAAATCTCATTTAACAGTGGGTAAAAGTCGAATGAAGACATAATATTGTAGTATAATATATAGAAATCTATATTATATGCATATATAAAACTCAAGTAATACTTTAGTAATATAATAGTTATACTGACTTGTTTATAATAATTTTATACAATTCTCAATGCTTCAAGTTTTCAATTATATACAAAGATTATTATCAGCAGACAATTTATAATGAAGCGTATGGTTTTATCTCGTGGAAATTACATCAAAACTGTTTATTGTAAGCGATCTTTTATCTGATGACAGCCCGATTCGATGTGAACGGTTCAAATGTACCTTTATTTTTTGAAGTTATACTTCTTTTGGCGCGTTAGGGGAAAAATGATGAGAGTAAATTTTTACGATACGCGCGCACATCGTCACGATAAACCGACACCCTCAAGTTATAGTCAACAATTTATTTAAAAAAAAGTATGTATGTATTAAATAACTTTTTTCTATTTTTAGTGTCGTTTTCTCCACAAACGTAGAATAAGGCGATAGATAAAATTTTTGAAAAGATTTTTATCATGTTACTCCAAAGAAGTATAACTTCTAACGCGTGTACATAAGTACACACTACTTTTTTTTTAATTTGATTCGATGTTTCAATTTATATTTGAATACATCGCAGCCCTTAATAGTAGATGATATGAAATATGTATATTAGTTTGACTGTTAGTATATTGTGTAACTAAGTAAGCGAAGTGCTAGAGACCAAAGTTAGCTTAGTTTGCATGAATAGCTTAGATCGATACGCGATAGTGCATGCAAGGTAAACAGCCCAAGCTGAGACGCGCTCGTGCGCCCTTGAGCTCGTTGCCACACGGTGAGTGCCTTAAGCGCTGGGGCGAGGTTGATTTCAATTGAATTGAGCTATGCTGTGAATGCCTATGACAGTGAGGTATCAGTCACGTGGTCAGCACCCTATACAACAGTCGTGTTTTATTAACGCCATTACTTATTATTTACCTAAATGCTTTGACAGTAATAGATGTTAAAAAATAATTAAAAGCTTTTAAATCCACGCCACAGCTATTTAGCTCATATTATTATATTAAGTGAACCCGGTAGTTATTTAAGAAAAGTAACTTTTGATGACTTTCTCTAAATTTAATAGGAAATGAATTACTTGCAATATTGACGCGTTGGCTACCGTTGCCCCAAGTTCCGGACCGCTTAACTTTGTGAATAAAATAAAGTTAACGCTCCGTGAAAACGTAAGCTAAGCTAAAATGGAGCCGTGATGCATACGTACACTTTTATACCTCTTTAAAAATTCATAACTCTATCATAAATAGAATTTTTAAAACATTTAGATTTCCACATCAGACACGTGAAACTCTTTCGAGTGATTTACTCATTTCCTTGATTAACAAAACTGTTCTGTTCTGTTCTGTTTGTACATTTGTTATTTTTTTTTTGTACAATGTAATTTGTGTTTTTTTTTTCTACGTTGACAGCAATAATCACGGATGTGATGAAAAGAGTGTTCTCGTTCTGCTCGTACGGGTGGATTCATAACATATAATAAGCGTGTATATCGGTAGTATGTGATATTACAAAATTTAATAGCATATAAATTATAAGTAACGGTTTTTTGTAAATCATATTGCAATAAACTAAAATAATATATTTCAATTATCTCATGAAAACGCGCATGGAGCATCCGATATTACTAAATGTATTTTTATAATATACGCATGTATTGCATACATTAGGTAACGATACCGTGACATAGTGGTAGAGAACTTCTAGTAATATTTCATTTGGAAGCAAGCATTTATTGCTTTTTATTTGAATAGTCCGATGTTAAAATTAACACTCGTCAACCCTTTTCGGTCAGAGCATCACGTAACGTCAGTGTATGAGGCCAAATGGTATAAAATGACATTGTAAATTAGACACAAACATTTGCAATAGGAAAAAAGAAGAAAAAAAAGTTATCTGACAAAATTCGAATTCGGATTAACGGCTCGAAATAACAATGAAATATAACGTTGTGTACAAAAAGTAACAGGTGCCAAGTTTTTATTCATTCCCGCATCAAAGGTAGCAAGGGTTCGGATGTTTTGTGTTCCCCACTTTAATCCGAGAAACGCAGGGGTGTTCTGCAGTTGATTTTGGGGATAAGCCCGGATAACTGCCTCAATCCACCTGATGACCTTTATGAAATGACGAAATAATTGGCTCCTTCATTAAATTATACAAAACTTTATCATCTTATTAATTAACATTTTTATTTTTATTTCATTGTATTTTACATGTTTCCTTCGATTATAAGGAATATTTGCCCAATGTCCATAAATTACAATGACGTTAATGTTTGCACCGGCTGTGAACTTTACATTTTTGACTTTGAAATAAAAGAATAAATTCTTAGTAGTTGAAAGAAAAAATGCACCGTAAGATCTTGGATATAACTGGAAGTCCTAGTGGCATTCGAGGGTTTATAGACACTATTTTATGAGGTCAAGATTATCAGTTTGATGGAAACGCACCGTCTTCGCTGTTTGAATTACGTATCGGTAGGTACGTCGAGAGACGTAGTATAAAATTAGTGATAATTGTTCTATGGTAATAAAGTCGGATATAGCGACAATGGACGTAGGTTTCAATGCATCTAATAAGCCTACATTTCTAAAGAGAAACGTTGTGATAGAGTATAGGTTGGTGGTAGGGCTTTTTTAATGCCCGCTTGACTAGCAACCTCCAAATTTAAAATCTGTCGCAAAGGACCTAAAAACATGTTCCGTCAACAGGGCTAGAAAATTAATTGTTTAAGCCTGTCGCGTTACCATTTTAGGTCACATAGCCATTTAATATCAGGTGAGATTGTGGTCAATCGTTAAAATCTATTAAATACATATAAACTGATGGACGTGTAGTGAGTGAGTTGCACCAACTGACACAATATGGGAAAGAATCGTCTATTAAATGCTCTGCTTAACGCTATACTTAGCGTTGTCAAACGTTGGGTATCGTGGCCACGGTTCAGTTTGTATCGTTAGGGCAGAGGAATTTGTAAACAAGACAGTGGGTGTGTTAGTTTTTCAATAAACCTTAATATTTCCTTGATGATTTCGAAATTATGTTTTCTGTTTTTATGGTCTAAGAGGTTCCTTGTATTCTCCCGTGTCATATCGTACCTATACATTTTTATGCAAATTGCAAAATTCGGTTTAAAAGATTGGTATCAAAATTGAAACTCTAGGTTATTAAGGGTTAAGACAATAATGTACATGATCCGAAAGTTTCGTTGAAAACTGCAAAATTAGTTTGCGTCAATGTAAAATTATTATTTTTCATTTTTCGCCTCCAAAAAATTGCAAACTATGACTAATGCTAGTGGTCGCACATATTTTTTTGTCGTCCAATTATAAAGTCAGGAGCACCAGGCGAAGAGTAGGTAACTTGTTTATATTTAATTAAACTAATTAATTACTGGTAACTTATTTATCAGTGTGCGACTGCGCTGCCACTATGGCCCATTGCTGTACATATAATTCAAATACAGTAGTTAGATTACTTAGTAACAACTTCTACTATATCAAGCGACTCAATTATCTTTTCATATACATTTAATTGACTTAATAGTCTAAAATTAAAGGCTAATTAATTATTTAATTTTGGTTACAATGCATAATATATTTATAAAGGACTATATAAGATATTTATTTAATTCGAAAAAAACTATGGAACACATCTGTTTTACTTTCTAACATAATTGCTGAATACAAATTTTCTTCTCTAGGTCTAAGTTCAAAACTGACGCATTTTCCTAGTAACTTTCATTCCTTTTTTCACTACTTTCGGGGTTGAATTTCTAAAAATCTCTCATTTGTGCTTATCCTAATCCATACTATACTACACTAAAATTCATGATTCTATTCCCAGTAGCTTGGGCTGTGCGTAGATATGTCGGGTGAGTGCCTTAAGTGCTCCCCTCAATCCTGTCCCCAGTCCCCAGTTCTGTAGCCCGGTGAAGCTGTAGACGCCTGTCAGGTCAATAGCGAAATTAATTCGAAAAAAAAGTCAATACAGAAACGTATGGATATTGTACATCCAGGGTTACTCTGGCTAATTTTGGTTTGACTGAGATGTTTTCGCTTCAAAATATTTTGTACATAACACTCAACTTCGTCATTAAAACCAAAAGAAAAAAAACAAAATAAAAAAATTCAATAGAAAAACATTAATTTAAAAGTGAATGTTAATACAAGAATAGAAACATATTTATACATAATGGATGATAGTATATATGTAAAAGCAAAAACTGCACAGCAGATATGTATATCATATAGAACGCAGAGCCAACGAAACTATTGGAGTATTAAAAATATGAGATATTAAAAATTGAAGACGTAACAGGTATAAGTTTGAAGTATTTAACGCGGGTCCTGTCTTTACAAAAGCTCGTCATTCACCTGCCATTGCGTGCTGTTTCGAACGTAGTCTGACGCCACTGGTGATTTGTGGGCTTATTCTTAATATCGTTCTGTTAATATCATGTCACATGTATATGAAATACAAGTGTAGAGTATCGAACATTTATTTTTTGTATTTGGTATTTAAAAAGTGTATTTCTATTGACAACCGCTATTTTAGTAATATTGTATTCCATTATTTTTATATTGAACCAGTTGCCCACCCAGATATACTGAAGAAAAAAAAAATTAATAGTCTCATTAAATTAGTAAGGCCATGCACCTAGTCTGGCCATAAATACTGAAACAAAGAAAAAAACATCTATTGCAAATAACATTTATTACTGTTACAGTAAACATATTGCTACATGCTCGCTATTAAACTAACAAGTTTAATACATAGATATAAAACAATTTAAAACATAAAAAGCTTATTCGAAGTGGTTTCCATTGGCTGCAATACAGTCCTTTAAGCGTTGAGGTCAGTTATCAATAGAAGCACGCACTCTTTCCATGGGAAAAATCTTCACTTCCAATCGTACGGACTGTTTTAGGGACTCCAAATTATCATGGCGTTTATAGTAAGCAGTACTCTCAAAAACTGACCATAATTCATAGTCCAGCTGATTAAGATCGGGATTAGATGAGGGCCACTCTTCAGCTCTGATGAAGTCCTAAACGTTCATTTCCAACCAAGACTGCGTAGACCGAGCTTTATGACCCGGCGCCGAGTCTTGCTGGAAGGACTATTCTTGGTTATTGAACATGGTGTTGTTAAGGGGCTTCACTACCTTCTCAAGAATGGTATCTTGATACGTTTGTGCCGATGTTTTGATACCTTTTTCACAAATTATGGCTCAATCACTCCTTCATAGTTAACACCCCACCAAACCATCACTGAAGTCGGATAGTGCTCACGTTGCACTCTGTCGACTAATTGGGAAGCTTCCTTAGAACTTTGAGCATAAATACGATCATTTTGTCTGTTAAAATGTTGCTCAATTGTAAAAATGTTCTCATCCGTAAACAAAATTTTTCTATGACCTCCCTTCTTCGCGTACCGCTTCAGTAGTTGTTTCCATTTTACCACCCTATTCTTTTTTAAATTACCAGTTAAGAAATGACCAGTACGTTTCTTATAGGCTGCAAGTCCTAAGTCAACTTTTAAAATACGCGATATGGTTCTAGGTGCTATCTTCATCTCCCGAGATATTTTTTTTTGCTTTCGGAGAGGATTTCTTCGAATTCTTTCCCTTACTGCTTTGATCACCTTTTTCGTACGAACACTACGTGGATGGCTAGATGTTTATCTGTCACAAATAGAGGAAGTCTCGTTGTACCTACTAATAGTCCGGTACACAAACATTTTACTAACACCAAGCGTATAGAGAGTTTTAAAAATTGCATTTGACTCCATACCTACTTTGTGTAATGCAATCACAGCGATTCGGTTCCCTTTTTCACCCCACTCCAATTTAATATCGCAAATTATTGTACAATGTATTGGCGTTAAAATGAGAAAACTCAATGAACTACCATATAGAAATGACAGATTTCAAATTCAAATGTAATATTTTGTTTATTTTTAATTGTAACAGTATTTATGGCCAGACTAAGTAATGACATTAAATTGCCACTGAACAACTGACTGTTAGTTTATCAATATTTAAAAAAATGTCATTATTATCTTCTGTCTCAGTCACTCACTTTTTATAGGGCGATTTGTTAACCTTAACTTTTCAATTTTAATGCACGATTTTTTAAACATTTTGTTTCATACAAATGTTTTGTCTTGACAATTAAAAATAAAACAAAAAAATATTAGACAGATAGATGCAGCACCTATCCTAAAGTACTGCACTTGCCTATATTAGGCATTTGTTTTGTTTTTATATAGATAAAAAATAGATAATGCTATATCTGATATCGATAAATTAAGAAACCGTTTAATCACCATCAAAATTGACATAGCACAGTTCGTTTTTATGGAGAACGATTTTACATAGTATTATTTCATATTAATCGACACTAGATTGCGCTACTATACAATGACTTTTGTATCGTTCAACTGATCGTTATGATGATCGGTATGCGTATGTATATACGTTTAACACGGAGGATATTTGCGCAATATTCATTTTACCATAACTGAGGTCATTATTACAAAAAAAAAAAAAACAATAATAAAGGCGTATGAAGCCAGGGACTTAGCTAGTCTATCATATTGGAAAAATAATTAATATTTTGATTACGGTATTCATATAATTATGCATATTAAATATTTTTGGAGAAACGCATATTATAAATTTATAATCCTATAAGTTATTTTTAAATCGGTAATTCATAACGCTCGTCGGTTTCGCTCCGATATTAATTGTACGGCTCATAATTTGGAAAAATAATAAAACGTGTGTCTGTGTATATGTGATCAATGAATCACTGAACGATCAATATTAAAGTTTGCGTACCTTTTTTATAGAACGTTTATACTATGTTTTTTACCACTGTTTAATTGCTTATTAATTGTTTTGCGGGTGGTTGCTAGTGTAATTTAAATATTTCTAAAACCTATTCCTCATTATGCGACTCCACGAAGGCTGCGCTGTACAGTGGATTTCGAAAACAATACATTTATTAATAATAGCAATGTCGATGTCATCGAAATGTCTAACGATTTTGAGAATAAGGGTAAGTCTAACACGAAACTGCCGCGTCACCCGTCAGCCTGCAATCACGACCTCCTCAAAATAATTTCATTCGTTGATATAATTTGTAGTTAACAAAAAAACGACGTCGACTGTCGAATAAATGTAATTATGTGTGTTTCTGTGAGTGTGAAATGACCAGTTCAATACAACTCACCGTGGTCCGTGAAACTTACGTATCATCGATGGAAAGGAAAAAAAACAAAAAAAAAAAAACAATCGACTTTGTTACTGAATTATAAGTTATTATCTTAGCTGACGGTGAATTTATCGTTATATGCATTAATTAATTCTTGTAAAAGTTATGATTTTTGTTGTTCTTTTATCTTATGACCGTACCTGGTTGAAGGGGAATTGTTGAACACTGTGCCATCGTAGCTTGTGATATTATATCGAATATCGTGGAATTCGTTATTAAAGTGGGCACGTCTGTTTTTTTCGCGGAGCAACTGTTAGTTATGCTACCAATTTTAGTGTAACTCGCGACTATAGGCCGCTAGATTATAATTTATTAATATTACAATTTATGTTCTAATTTAACGCGTATTTAGTAGCAAGTGAACGCTAGTACATATTTCTGAAACATTTTGACACATTGTAACTCTATGTAGAATAAAGACTTTCTCTCCTTACCCTTATCCCGCCTAAGTAGGGTCGGTACAACATGTTTGTTATATTGTGATGTATGATTTGGCTTAATTTTTACCATCGGCTGAGCGCGCCTCTCATCAACCCTCCTTGGGATTATTGTATAGTACCACTATATGTGGGAAAAATATGTGTAGCTGTTGATTTCTCTTCATTTACTATAATGACGTGGGCGGGAGAGATGATTATGTTAGTTCATACCTCCAGGTAAAAAGTTTTGCCTAACAGTGGTGCACATACAGGCTGACATTATGTAACATTTCTATATGAAGTATTTTTATGTGATATAAATGGGTAAGACCGCCAAAATTATATATAATAAAGTGTTATTCAAAAATCTGTTTCTAAATTTAGTAAGATTATTATTATACATTGCTGGCTTTATCCCGTGACTTTATCTGTGTGTTTTTATTCAGGTCCTAGGCTTATCTTCTCCTAAATTTCATCGTGATCAGTATAGAGGTTCAATTGACAAGAAAAACTGTTCGGATTGATACCTGCTGCTGAGCTCCATTACCGAACGACTCGCCATAAAATGAAATTCCATCAATGTCATTTCGATGGTTGGAAGTCGCCTACTGTGCGGTTCTCAAGTACGTTCTTCCCACGTACGTCGGCCCTCTGGAATGAACTCCCAGCGGCAGCGTTTCCGGACCAATACAACCCACAGACCTTCAAGAAACGAGCCTACTCCTTCCTCAAAGGCCGGCAATGCATCTGTGATACCTCTCGTGTCGCAGGTGTCTATGGGCGGCGGTGATTACTTACCATCAGGTAACCCGTCTGTTCGTTTGCCTCCAATCACATAAAAAGAAAAAAAAAGACTAATAGAAAGAGTTGCAATTATTTTGTAAATAAAATTATTTATTACAATAAATTGGTTAATATTTTATCATTCAGATAAAAAATTGTCCGAATTAAAAAAAAAATAATAAAATTCACTTAATTTGCTTCATATATTACTTAATGTTGTAAAATACATATTTTAAAATATTCATATAATATAGCCGATATTAAAAACAATTATGCAAATCGGTTTACTGGTTTTCGAGGTGTACATTCATACAAACAAACAGATAGACAGAGGAGTTACCCACAATATGTAAAATTAACGTGTATTGTTATCTATATAGGGTATATGTCATAGTAATGTCGTATACGTAATATATGCTAATAATAGGTAAATAATTACAATTCACAACCGAGTTCCACGTTCCGACAACGAAATCTGTTCTTTTATATACAAGGATCCTAGAGAAGCATTATTTTGTAAGTTTATCTAGAAGAATTAATTTCCTATACCGCTTAGCAGGTTTACAATTCTGCAAAACAATTCAAGAGTCAAAGTCTCCACGTGTAGTGAGTGGTTCCTAGAAATGAAATAATCCAATGTATTATCATACTTATACCTAATAAAAATGTATAATATTTTACTTTGAATGCAAAAAATTAATTAACGTCTTTATAAAACTACTTATACGTATATTTTGCAGAATTTTATTGTAAAGTTATATTAATTTAGTCATAATTAATCTTTTTGAGTTCACTTTTGGACGTATTCCTCATCTGATCTGCGCCAATGTATCTACTCCCCAGCCTACGGTAACCATCAAATTGCTTTAATTAGACCGATAATTAAATCTACTCGCGCAAGTTCGACTCAGGTTTCTATTAATTTAGACAGGCCTTTATTATTTGCAGTACACAGAATAATTATCTGTGGAGTTAATAGAAAATGTCGAGTGATTTTCCATAGGTCAGATGACAGGGGTGGTGGTGGGTAGGTTTGATTGCTGCTGCGGTCGAGAATGCACGTGTAAAATTATACTCTCAACGGTTCTCAAAGCAATATTTAATTGAACGTACGTTTAATAATGAAATACAATATAACCCCATTTATCAGTACGATGAAATGCATTTATTACCTATACTATATTTATTTTACATATTACACATTTTACATTTATCCTTCCATTAAATAAAGCGAAAGAGCCAAATGAAGCGCCCTGCCGTTCCCGCCCGCGAAACCACTATTCTTGTTGCCATGGATGGATAGTTTTAATTTTAATGCTGCATACTCATTTCGTTCAACTCCCTTAGCGTCATATGCTTAAGTTTAATTCGTCGGAAAGGGATTTTAAATTTTGTTGCAATCACGGTTTATTTTTTTTCCTCGTGTTTACTTTTACTTTTTTTGGGACACACACACATCATAGCTTGAACAAATTAAACCGTACCTACCGGTAAGTGCTGCTCCACGGAAGTGGTTCCCGATTGAAGTGCCTGCCCCTGACCATAACCTCAACATCTATTGTAATTTGTTAACTAGGTTTTCTTCCTTGCAATTTTTCGAAAAGGTGTTTTCCCTTTTTTTACATGGTGAAATCTCTTATGGATGCCCACCTCGGCGGGCAGCGAGGGTGGGTTATGTCCGACTCGCACGGACTAAAACTCCATGGTGTCTCCTTACACCTTTCGAGATGAGGGGAGCAGGAACTGCCGACGGCACTGCGCCTGGTCTTTTTCTCTTGTTCCAACCCATTCAATCTATAACCACTTTTGGTTGTCTTTAAACAGGTTATATTCCACAAGTTCCACAAGTCGAAAGGTTCTCTTCCTCTCGATTTTTACTGGGGTTTTATTTACGGAATACCCAGGTGAATGTTGTCGGAACGGATGAATATACTCCTGTAGTTACGAAACAATCGATAATAATAGACACAGATAGGTGAGTTCACGCTGAGTCCACCCCTATTCTTTGACATGATCCCTCTGAAAATGATGGGGATACCGAAAGGCACGTCACTTATCAGAGTATTACTATTAGTAGTTGATGTTATCCTAAGTTCACTCCGAGAAGGTTCTCTCACTTCGCATTCTAGATACATTTACTCTAGCATTCACTAATCCAACGTATTTTACATTGTAATCTACACATTCTCTTTTATGCACTATCAAACTCTGGAAAAAAAATGGCATATATGATTTTTTTTTAACTATGTCTGCAGTTCATTGCAAGATAAAAGCTTAAGACGAGGTCCGTACAATCGAGGTCCTTGTGTGTTTGGTGCTATTTTGACTTGCTGTTTTCTGCATTCGAAACAAATCTCGGTTAAACTTTAAATATATTAATTAAAAATGAATATAGTTCATCTTTACCCTCATTATATTAAATGAACTTAGAAAGTCGAATGCGGTCACAGTGTCATGTGTAAGCTGCCCACTACACGTGTATTGGTTTGATATCTAGTTTAATGCTCTAACGGGTCCGGGTATTATGTTGGGCGTAGGTTAAGTGAGAGTAAAGAGGCCAGGGTGTCATGGCCGCTTTTCAGGATGTTTAACGCCCTCATGAAAACCGTGTACTTCTTAGTTTAGAAATTGTATGAAATTTACTTTTCCTGTTTCGGTAGCAGGTGTTATTGTTAAAAAGGTAATGATTGCTATACTTTATCATCATGTTTAGATTGTTTCTTATAATTTGTTATTAATATTATTTATCTTATATTACTTCACAAGCACTTGAGAAGTGTTTTATGGCCTGAATATATTCTACCACATCATTCACATAGCAATGTATGTTAAGGGCATCTAGCAAGTCATTGATATGTAGAATAAACAAAGTAGCGTTAAGTCTTTTGTAACGCTGGCATAATACATGCCATCGTGCCATCGAAAGTGGAGCCATCAAATAGAGATGTGATGGCTTCAGCCGAACATTGATATGCACATGGAACAATCCTTAAGGATATCGTATGATCTTAATTTCGACAAGACATCCTAATATCAGACGTTGGACTTTTATAGTGTCTAGGCTGATTTTTAAAGCTTACATTAGGTATTAAGATAGACATATAAATATAGCTTACTACATCATCATCAGCCTGTTGGAGACCCACTACAGGGCCATAGGCCTCTTCCCGAAGGAAGGAATGGGCATAATCACCACGTCGGCCCACAACGTATTGGCTATTTCAAACTCTGAGAAACTTTAACATACAGGGAGTTAATAGCAATTGGCCTGTAATTAGATGGATCGAATCGATCTCTCTTAGTTATTTATATTATATTCCTTAGACTGTGCTAGTATTTTAAGTTTTCTCCATAAATTAGAAATGTATCTCCATTTATAAAATATATGAAACCATCTTTATTTAAAAAAGGGAGAGGATGCATAACCGATTATTATTTTTGCTATGGAAACAACTAATGACGGGCCTCGTAATTGGAATTTCATCTTCAGCATCCGATCCTATTAAGACATCCTTAATATTATTAGTACTCGTAAAACCTACGTAGTCTGAGTGATGTATTCTAGGAGATTGAACCGTACAGAACCTTAAAATAAAATTGCCCTCGTTAAAATACTACTTACTAAAACATAAACTCGCATTTAAAATGAATAATATGGGTAAACAAGAAATCCATTTAGTAGATTTTATTATTAAGCATGCTTAATAAATTATTAGTGAAAAGTATAGATTAAATGTTAAACTTCCATATATTACTACTACTTACTGTGATATTAAGGTTATAAATGTATCATAACTCTTAATAAGTTTTGATATATAGATTATCTGTGTATTTTATTATATGTACAGAGACGGGTAAAATTATTCAACAGATGAGATAAAAATGTAGTAGACCGAACTTTAAGGGGTTTGCGTATAGTAAATCTTGTCCCCATATAAATAAAAAAAATAAAGCCCACTTCTGATAGAAATACGATTAATTTTAGACGCAAAGTGAAATATTATCATTAATGCTACTCCCATACCTGCGTGTATCGGCACGAAGTTTTGTCTATGGCCAGGCTAAATGCAGATATGGGAAGATATTGTCGTTATGCGTTACGAACTATCGGATTGCGTGACGATACACGCAGCACGATAACTGGGCCGGCGGTTTTTGCGCACATCAAAGGAATTTATCGGATGCTAATTTCAAGTTATTGGAAAGACACAGGTGTTCCAACGGGAATTCTGTGCCTTATCGGAATGATTTTTGAGGTTAATTTTAACGGGACCAGTAGTCGAAGCTTCGTCACGCAGATATGGGAGTAGCATTAGTGTATTGTAAAGTAGTTACTATGATTAAAAGTGCCGGCGAGATTCTAAAATCTGGTTTATTAGAACGCAGAATAATTGTCATATGATTGTTTATTTGACTGAAGATTTTTAGGCATACGTACTCGTTATTTATGTTATTATATTGAAGTTATACTTCTTTTGGCGCATTAGGGAAAAATGATAAGAGTAAATTTTTACGATGCGCGCGCACACCGTCACGAAAAACCGACACCCTGAAGTTAGCTATAGTCAACATTTTATTCAAAAAATGTATGTAAATATTAAAAACCTTTTTTCTAATGTTAGTGTCGTTTTTTTTCTACAAACGTAGAATAAGGCGAAAGATAACATTTTTGAAAAGATTTTTATCTTGTTACGCCAAAGAAGTATAACTTCTAACGCGTGTACATAAGTACACACACTCACACACGTTTTTTTTTAAATGTTAGTTATAATATTTGATTACATTTTATATTCATTGTTTCCGTGGCTACGCATGCGCTTGTTATTAGTAACTGCTATTATTATTTATTGTAATTACAACCGTTTGCAATAAATAGTTGAGTTATAGCATAATATACCTATCTATATTTAAATATATACCATACTTTATGGCGCTCGGTTGAACGGTAGGTACACAAGTTGATATATTACAGCGCTACCACAATAGGCAATTCGTCAATACGAATTATAGTAAAGTGGATAACACTTTTTCTTTTTTTTTTATGCGATTGAAGGCAAACGAACAGACGGTTTACCTGATGGTAAGTAATCACTCCCGCTCATAGACACCTGCGATACGAGAGGCATCACTAATACGTTACCGGCCTTTGAGGAAGGAATAGGCTCGTTTCTTGAAGGTCTGTGGCTTGTATTGGTCCGGGAACGCTGCCGCTGGGAGTTCATTCCAGAGGGCCGACGTACGTGGTAAAAACGCACGCGAGAACCGCACAGTAGACGACTTCCAACCATCGAGATGACACTGAAGGAATTTCATTGTATGATGAGTCGTTCGGTAATGGAACCCAGCAGCCGGTATCAATCCGAATAAAAACGTTGTTTAATAATAAACACCTGTATTCGCCAACGGTCATGTAAATTGTTCAAACGCTGTTGAATTGTATCAATCATTAATTTTTATATAGAAGATATTTTATGACAGAAATTAACTTATTAAAAAAATATACTTTTAAATATATTATTTGTATGAAATTTAGTTTCCATGTCAACATTACTTTTGTTCCACAAAGGATGCACCACGTGTACTCCATAAAGTACTCAGCGATGATCTAACAGTTGCCCCATCTTGGTTATATACTGGCTCCTGTAGGGTTGTACACAATAGTCGACGAAATATTATTTGTCAATTTCTTTTCGACTTTGGTGCTATATCATTTATTTTAGGTGAGTTTTTGCTTTCTTCAATGATATTTCTGAATCACTCTTAGGTATGAAATCCTTAAATATCATCTGGATATAGAAAATCGATTCGATGATTAGCCGCGAGGTTTAGTTTTTTTCGCAATTAAATTTTTAAATTTCTAGTCACTTGTCTGCACAGGTATTTATGTATATATAAACCAATTCCATTTGTCCAAGACTGTTGCATTTGATGTGTTCATACAACTAAAGTACGCATCCCTCTTGATTCTTCTTTGGCTATGTAGTCCGGTGGATTCTAGCGGCCTTGCCAAGCTAACACTGTAGGTCAATTCGAAAAAAAAAAAAACTTCTTTGGCTACCGGCTATCGATAAAGGCTATATGCTATAGCCAGCATACAATATTACTTGGTTCTCGTATTGCGTACTCTTTAACTTACAGTTTGTATGATAATTACCCCGCTCCTAAGGGTCGTACCGTGATGTATAATAACCGTATGACCTTTCTCAAAACACAGGTTTAAATATCAAATCTCATCGGTAGATCTAGGTTTTAGCGTGTTTAAATAAAGATAAAAACAAACAATTATTTAAGTTTCGTAAATAATTACCTTTTGAGTGTTACAATTTAGGTTTCGTTTACATATTTTAGTAATTTGTACTAAGAAATAAAAATATTTATATATCGACTAGCAACTGTTTACGGTTCCGCGCGCATAGTTTACGCAGTAAATATTTTAGTTTCATAATTATATTTTATTAAAATGTAATTATTATTTCTAAAAGTATTGATGGTAATTTTATTGGATTATCAATTTTGGAAGAGCTTCCTGAGTAATTTTTTATTTAATCGGTTGAATTGAAACTGTCCAATAATTGGGCCTATGTTATTACACTATGTCCGCCCGATTTGATTGGTTGCTTTCACGTCTCTCTGTAACAAACAGTGTTCAAATTTCGTTCGACGTATGCGTGAATAAGTTAAATCTGCAGCTAATAAAAAAACGACTAAGAATGCGAAATATTAGTACTTGAAACAAGGAAAAAGATCGTTGTATCGATAGACAATATTATTATGTAGCTTTACGGAATAAATGAAAAAGTAAAACATGTTTTTAAATATGGCATGTGTAATGACAGCGAACAATATACAAATGCAAAAAGACAGACAAAAAAATTCTTAACCCCTTTATTTGTGACCACTAGCCTTTCTGAAATAAAAATGTTATGTACAGACGGGACTACAGATTTATTAATTGTAGATAATTATCCATATTAAGTGTGTGTTAAAAACAAAAAAAAAATACGATAAAGAATTTGTTACAAGGCGTATCATGAACAATTACGCAGAATTAACAACACAGTTTTCAGGAACAAGTTCCTTCTGCCATTGACTTCTTTTTCGACAAAATTGTTCCGTTGTTTCATGGAAACTGCGTGTTTTGTCCGGATTAATTAATTGTGGCTCGTTTTTTATGTATTAAAAAAAATAGAAAAAATTAGTTTTCCGAATAGTGAGCGACAATGAACTGTGTGACTCCAAGGGTCGCAGGGTGACGCCAAATCAGGTTTACACGGTTATATTCGACATCAAGTACGCTCGGATAACTGACGGACTGAATCTCGTGTATTTGGCTGCAGACGTCATTCCATCCTGCATTGGTCATAAGCACACCCATTTTTGAAGTGAAAACTTCTTTATACCGTTGGAATTTGAAGCTCGATTAATCGAAAAACGTTATTAAAAAGAGATAAAAATATATTAACAAGATTAAACGTGCGAGAGAATGAGATAGAATACATTGCGCATTATTTCTTATATTCACGGTTGCCTCATTGTTTATTATACATTATATATTGTACTACCTAATGCTTGCTTTGGTTCGACCATTGTACGTATGTATATTTGTACGTATGTGTGTCCGTCTGCGTATTACTATTCCTTGAGAAAACTGCAACCAGCAAGGTGTACTGTTCATGTGTAATCTTTATAATAATATTTCATTACTTTTTGAAGATTTCACTTCTACCGCGTGTGAACTGTATTTTTTTTATTTGTAATATCGTCATTCATATATAGCCTGTATAAAACTTTTTATTGATTTTAATTTACATCTATTAGCTACTCACATACCTGCGTGTATTGCCACGAAGTTTTATCTAAGAACGTAATAAACACAGGTGTGGGAAAAAGTTATCGTCATGCGTTACGAACTGTCGGGCTGTGAGACGATAGACGCAGCACAATAACTAGAACTGCGGTTTTGTTTCGAGTTCTTTTATACAGATATGGGAACATTTAATGCATCGCTGCTTCGTCATGCAAGTAAGGGAGTAGCATTACATATTTTATCCTTAACACTTCCTTGTTCTATTTCTTCTGCCTTTGTAAGGTGTGTGTGAATGTGATCAGAAACGGCCATACACACTAAATCTAGAGAGGGTCTGGCACTCAAGTGTAACTGCTGGAACACAGCTATGAGTGCTTGGTGACAGACTTTTAATTTGAGGGAGGTAACTAGCCAGGTTGGGTTAGAAAAAGTCTTAGCACCATGCTATGGTTTCATCACGATGTTTTTTTTCACTGAAAACTCCGGCACATTCTCAAGGATTCGAATCTACAACGATTGACACCATGTCCGATATTGCTAACCACTGATCGCTACAAAATGTTTTTGTTTTTTAATATATGAATAACAAAGTAATATCTTTAAAGTTGCATTAATTAACTTTAACTGCTATGGATTGACATACAATTCCTACTTTTATTTGTATAGTACTGAAAATTAGAAGGAGAAGCTTAGAAGTAATTCGTAAATGATTTGACAGCGACAACAATCGTCATTCAATTTTTATTACCTAGATATTGACGAAACTAATTGTATTGTTTCGTAGAAAAGACACGTATTCATAGAGTTAACTGACAAATTCCATGTGAAATCACTGAAACGGAGCTTAGTACACAATTTTATCATCGTATTGAAAAAAAAAAAAAAATGTAGTAAATGTGTTACAATACTTAGTGGGTATTAAAAAAAAATGCATTCTACATTAATGATTATGTATGAAAACGGATATATCGTTTTTTAGTGTTAATATAGGGTTATAAATAAGTAGGAATTAAAAGCGAGTATATCTGGCAACCCTAATAGCGGGTTGCGCAGGCGCAGCATATCGCGCCGTTATCACGGCACACGTCGTTCGCGTCGCCCGCGCACCCACGTCGCCCCGCGCTACGTGACGTTGATTTTGCTCTACGTGGGAACAGAAATTAATTCGTACCGAGACTGTATCCATATATAATATTTTCGTTTCCGTCATAAGAAATGTAATTCTGTACTCTATACTGTACTGTACGACAGAAAAAAACCAAAACGACTCACTATCACACGGTTACACTACAAATACACTTAGGTAAACCTTTTAATGCTGCAATCGTAATTTTCTTGAATACATTTTGCTCCCCTTTGTATTCGTTCTGATATTTTAAATTCACTCCGATATCTCTCGGTTTGTTTCTTCGAATTGACTTACCGATGTTGTCTTGATGGGCTTTCGCAGCATCACCGGGCGAGCGTCGTAGGTACTCAGCTGAATAGCAATTACTTTAAGGGTGCCAAAGTGGCGGCTATGACTGTTGCCTTGAATACAATTACGCAAATCGAACTTAACTAACCATTCAAGCTAAGGTAAGCACATCTGTATACTTTAGTAAGAAACATAAGCGTACCTTTAGTCTTCGTATGCGTACAGTCCCTCAAATTTGACTTAAGCTAATAAACTAAAAAAAGAGGTCACTAACAGAACCTATGTACCTACCAAACTCTCTCCGACAAGCAGATGCGTGCTTTACTTACTTTTTATTAAAGTAGGGTAGAAATCTCTGTAAGTCAGACGGCATTACTCGAACGATTCCAGAAAGTCGAGATGGGCTTTTTTAATACTCCATTATATTTTTTTCCCATGAGTCATTTATTTGTTTATTCCTATCCAGTTTCCTTACAAGGTGTAATAATATTTACTGTATAATTTTATAATTTTACATATTGATTTATATAAAATTACCACGATTTTTTAAATTCATTTTACGATATCTTAGAGTTATAAAGTTTAATGTCGTTGGACCAATTATCATGAAAGTTGGTGCTTTTTAAACGAGAATTCAGAGAAAATAAGTTCAATCCATTTTACTATAACCCTTCACTAGATAGCGCAGCACATCATCTTCCATACCGTTTAAACGAACACCATAAAAATGAGTGCGCGTAAATATTTAAATAAGGAGAATATTTACACAACACGCATTCTGCTATAAATCAAGTATTCATTACAAGAAACAGTAATTACAACACACAATAAAAAACGGTTGAAGAGCCGTGGGCCCAGCTACTACTTATATATAGAAAGAAATAACACATTTGTTTGAAAAGCTTTCAACAAACGTATATAAATGTTTTATACGTGTCGTATGGGGATAAAGTTACTTATTTTTTATTTACATGGGGAAATCTATCATGAACACGCCACTCTATCGGGGAAGAGAGTGGGTAGTGTGAGACTTTTACTCACTTAAGCCCCATGGTGTACCGGCCGCCGCTTTGGTAGGGGCGACATGGGACCGTACAGTGCTATCACCATGTCACTCCAGCGGCTAGCCCAGCGGAAGGTGTCTACCGGGCGTCGTCCTCATAATGGGGGGCAAGCTGCGTACACACCAGCCACTCACTCATCGTCAGCGAAACCTGTGCAATGGGCCCCCGGCCCATCCCCCTAGGTTCGGCTAGGGAGGTGGAAGGAGACGGATAAAACGCCACCCCATCCCACCGACTCTGCGTTGACAGAGAGGGCCACTCAGAGGATTTTCCTCGCGAACCATCTCCGCCACCTCCTTCTGCGACATAACATCCGCGCAGAAGGAGGCCACTGCATTCCATCTTGTTTTGTTGCCAAGCATGGCCGTGACCACACTCGGCAGCCACAAATCATTCCCCACCGCCGCAGCCAGAGAACGACGCTGAGACTCCCACGTAGCACATTCAGAAATAGTATGTTGCGGAGTTTCCGTATCAGCGCTACACTCATGACATGCGGCGATCGGCTCCCTGCGTGCTACCCGGTGCAGGTGCCAACCGAAGCACCTGTGCCCGGTCAGCACCTGCACCAGTCTGAACGTCAGGGAGCCCTACTCTGGCACCATTCTCAGCACCATCTATCGTAATGCGCGTCCGCCAGGTCCTGCCGCCACCTCTCCATCATGTCCCTCCGGACTCTTTCCCTCATTTTCTCAATTTATGTCATGTGTCTTTGCGATATATTATTTTTCGCCGGGTCCCTTCCCTGGGAGCTTGAGGCGGAGGTACTTTCCGCCGTATATATACGGCGGCTAAGAAATGCTGGGGGGAGCCTCCAGCTCCCAGGGAAGGGACCCGGCGAAAAATAATATATCGCAAAGACACATGACATAACTCAAAAATACAACAAAAAGCCAAAGTCACGCAGTGTTCTCAGCCGGCCACCTATCCAAGTACTGACCGCGCCCGACGTTGCTTAATTTTGGTGATCGGACGAGAACCGGTGTTTTCAACGTGGTATGGAAGTTGGCATGGGGATAAAGTTACCTATCTCAGCTTACAGTCAAGGCCGTTAATATCAATCATTACATATTATAAAAGAGAGTCGGTCGCTGCGTCTGTCTGTCTGTCTGTATGTTTGCGATAAACACAAAAACTATTCAATAGATTGTAATGTGGTATTCACTAATAGATAGTGTAATACCTTAGAAATGTTAGGTACATCATTTTTCAAGGTTTTGTGTAAATTGGTTGAAATAATAACGATAATTGTTGAAAGTGTTGGAAAAAGTCAAGCCGCCTGGGAGCATTCGTCAGCTTAGTATACCCAATTTATCTGCTTAAAAATGGTCACATATAATGAGGTAATTACAAGGCTATTTAAACAGATACAGTATTAATCCTTATCATATTAATTAAATATGAAATTTCATACACAGTATATATTTTTATTATTAAGGCAGGACAACGTCCGCCGGGCCTGCTAGTATTAAACTAAAGAGCATTTCAGTAATTTTTAACCTCCTCTCCCCTTCTAAGAAGAAGTAAACATAACTCTTCCAACCCTCTCCTCCTGTCCCTAACGTACGCAAGGAATATAATCGTCACAAAATCTTTCGCAAATTTCTGTATGAACTTATGAGAAAAAAAAGTTAATATTGGTGCCATAATCACCATTCAGACCCCCCATCCCGCATGTCATTAAAATAAGTAAGTATAGACTCCCCTTCTTTGGCGCAAACATAATTACTTCAGAGTGATTTAACAGGCAATCCTTCACACGATATCTATTAATAATACAGTGGTTTATACTAAAGATACATGACTTTGATAAGAAAATATTTATAATAGACGACGGAACTTAAAATGTCCTGGTATGACTTGAGTATTATTTCACAAGAGTAATGGCAAATTAAAATGATGCAGCAGTGATCCATCACACCTCGCCAAAGCAACGATAGTGCTTGCTCTGTATGTATATATAATGTAAAGAAATCCTGCGATTCAGTCTGTAGGGAAGAGTGAATATTTTAGAATACATAGTGTCTGGTATATAATTAGAATGTGGTATTTATTGAAAAACTTATATGAAACCATTCCTTATATTGCTTTATTCAATCAAATTATTTTTTTCTTTGTGTTTAAATTTCAATCAATTTCTTTTTATTATTTCACTGTAACTTCCAAATGCGATATTAAAATAATATTAAACTGTATTGGTTTGCATTTGTGGAATCTATTAATAATAAAGTATTATGAACAAGCCGGGCCTGGATATGTATAGAATTAAAAAATATATATTAAAGACTGTAGACAGAAGATAAGAATAATTTTGTACTTTGGATGTATGAAGACTTTATTTAACGTGTGGAAGGTTTGCGGGGGAAGTGATTTTTCATTATTTTGTCCTGTCCCAGCAGATCTCTAGCTGAAAGGGACCAAAAAAATAATTACAAACGCATCAACGGGATGTCGTGAATATCGGCCATGTGTGACTAGAACCCGTACACAGAGGATTCCGTACAATAACATAATACGTGTTATTTATTCTTCAAAAACCATTGTGTACTCGTTTTCGGAGTGTGTAGTTCGAGCCCGACTCACGTTTAGTCGATTTTTATTATTTGTTGTTTCACTTTAGAAATTGCAGTATAATTATACCAAGCTAACGTCTGTACCGTATTACAGTCTTTACGACATTGTAAAATAAAACTATAGCCTCATAAAAATGCTTGTACATAGAGCAAACATATATTTCACTTCTCGGCGTCTTAGTGTTTACTGGCTAATGCCTAGAACTTCGCTGTCGCGGATAAAAGGTTTCGTTGTTTTATTGAGGATATATTTATTTTATCTCAAATAATTATAGCCCGTTCTATATTTTTGAATGTATGCTTCTTTTGGCGCGTTTGGGATGCGCGCGCACCCCGACACCTGAAAGCAACACCATGAAGTTGTTTGGTAATTGTCTGTCAAGTTTTCATGAGAACTGATAATTTTATTCAAGTTAGCTATTCAAATATATATATCAATCTGCAACACGTATTTTATATCAGTGAAAATAAAAATATATTTATACATTAATATACACATGTGAGATTTTAAATTATAATTATATGGCGATGAATTAGTGTTTTTTATTTTTTTAATTATATACTTTTTAAAGTGAGTTAATAGATTTGAGGTTAGCTGTCGGTATTGCTGTTCGTTTGTCTCGCTAAAACTTGAGAATGGCTAAACCGATTTAGTTAATTTTAATCTTGAAATATTTGTAGAAGTTCAGGGAAGGTTTAAACGGTGGGAAACATACATATTAATTATAGGAAAATACAAGAAAAGTCAATTTAATTTTCAAATACAAAATATTCCTAGCTATGAACATTGATGTATTTTGTCATTATAGAAATAAGAAATTGTCATTCGTTTGACAAATATTTATAGGTGCATTCAGAACTTTGTCTGTTTCATCGCTGTAGTGTGAGGTCCAATCTTATTGGTATATTTTGTTGGAATACAAAACAGTTCTTTTTCAGAAACAAAAATAATACATAAGAAAGCTTTAAATTCATTAAGTGCATAGCTGTGTTGCATTTATACTGTAAATAAAAAAATAAATATTAAGTTTTGACCACATATTACCACAAATAAATGTAAGTGTTACGAACTTCACCTGGTCATCTAGTATAGAATATTAATTTTAAAGCCTTTTAAAGTTAATTATATTTTTTAGATTAAAACCTTATCAATTGCATTTAATATCGTTTTTAAATTAAAGAAATATAACTTTTTATTTTCGTACATAATACATAAGTACACCTATACATTTTTTTACTATAACTTTGTTTTTACTCCCTCACCTTTATAAACAGATTTAAAATTACTCTTGTTATGAATATAATCACTGCTTAACCTCATTTGAAAAAGTCTTATGGCATATAGCTTAGAAAATGCTCCGAAAAGTACGCTATCTACCAATGAAAGTTTAGATACATTTAGTTTAACTCAGGTGTACAACGGACACTTTAAAATAATCCGATAATATATATCAATCGAACGTAATCACAATATATCAGGTTAAACGACCGTTATAGTCGGATGAAACGGAGTGTGAGGGATCTGTGTCGTGTTGATAAACTTATAGAACCTTGCAAGCCGCCATGATTATGAATTCGATAGACTTTTAACTGGTTATCTATTACGATTCAAATGATCCAGTCATTTTAAATAGGGAACGGGCCCCTAATAAAAAAAGGACTAACCGACGTGTTAACAATTAAAGCCCAGTGACTTTTCATAACGTTTAAATTTGGTTACCCTTGTCCTGCTCCGTGACGAGATCCAAGACCGACTACTAGTGTTAATGGTACAGTAAAGCGTTTGAATAGGTCAGAACGATACCGTGATTGCTTCTTGTTCTTTGGTTGATACAATGCTCGTAGAGACTGTGTGGTCTAATCGATGCGCGATCGGCTGTTCAAATTCTAAATATTTTGATGTAGTTTGTTTTCAAATACGTATATTATTTTTATACATATTTATTTTATAACTAGTCGTTAAGCTAAACATAACCTAGGTGGTAGAGCTATGCTGAAACGATTACTGGTTTCAGAACGAATGGGTCGGCTCGCCCGGAGTAGTACCACCCTCTCACAGAAAACCGACGTGAAGTAACAGTGTTTGCACTGTTGCGTTTCGTTCGGTCAGTGAGAGCGCCGGAGGCCCATATATTTAAAAGGCCGGCAACGCACTTGCGACTCCCTTGGTGTTGCTAGTGTCTATGGACGGCGGTGATCACTTACCATCAGGTGACCCACCTGTTCATTTGCCCTCTATAAAATAAAAAAAAAGAAAAATAGTATTAGTTAAATAGGAAACGGATTATGCGCTTGAGACATATGAAATGGTACGTGTATGACATAGGCATTCATAGACTCCATTCGGTGATAATTAGGTCTCGTCAGACACGCAACCTATCTGTGGCCTCTGATACTCAGCCCAGTGGTGAACAACCGACCTACACTATTATTTAATTCACGTTTCGCGTACGTTCTGACTTACCATTTTTATGCTAATTGCTCCGCTCCTAAGGGCTGTAGGATGGTTTTTATTATCCTTTCTCAATAAATGTACTTTAAATCCAATATATTTTTTTCTCTATTTTTGCTATTGGTTTATGAAACTAGCGAGTTAAATTAAATAAAAAAAAAATACAATTTCTTCAGTTTTACAATTTTAGTATAAGTTATTTTATGTAAATGAATACAAAGAAGCCAGATTATGAGATTACTAGCTTTTCGCACCGGGTTCGCTTGCGTTTATGTAGATTTGCGTATATTCCTTGAAAACACTACATTTTTTCTTGGGTTAAGATACGGTTTGTTTTCAGGTATGTAGGCGATTAACCCGCAGTACCCTAGACCAATGGTGGGGCTGTCACCTCTAAGCCAATGGACCGGCTCTGTTTTGTTACAAGTATCCTTCCTATTGAGACGTTGCTGTTTTAAGGCGCAGAAGACTCACCTAACGCCCTGCAGCCTAGCAACTACAGCTGAAACATGGCGGTCGCGCGGTTGCGCGGCTGTAACATGTCCCAGGGTGGACGGCGAGGACGTGGATGACGCGAACTGGTCAAGGCATTGCTTAGAACTAGTGTTCCACCATAAACACAGCAACTGGTTTCTTGGCATTTTATAGGGAACGTTATTCTCACCATCTAACGTACCTACCAAGACCTAACCACGACTTCCGACGCCTAGTTATTGGCTTGGTTAATATTAATTTATTTGTATCTCTTAAATAATAATTTGATGTATTTTAATGATATTTATCTGTGAACATTTTTAACATCAAAATGCCTCTTTTTGTTATCTTTTAATGAGATTTTTTTTAATTCCACACTTTTATATTTTTTGAGGATTTAAATGAGCATAATTAAATAGCATTATTAAGTTAATACGCATATTCAAAACATTGCGTGCTCTATTGTATTATGTACCTACTATCTGTATTATATGTACGTATAAGTATACGTATTCAACACTTGGACCCACGCTAATATTTAAGAACTTGGACCGATTGATTATCACAAATGAAGACGCGTTCAGACTTAAAATAAGTAGCCGTCCATAGGTCATTTATCAAATGATGGCAGAATATGACGGAATATCAACCATAGAATCGTAACTAATGGATAGGAAATCGTTCAGTACATCAAATAATTTGGCCATTATAGTTTGCCAGTAAACTCTTTTTATTGAATTAGTACAATTGTGTATAAATGTAATATTATGATACAAAATAGAATGTACTTAAGACTAATACATTCGATAACAAATTATAGTGTTATATTCTTTTAAAATATTCAATTTTGGAACAAAAGTCTTTATTGTGCGTTACACGCTCTGAGCGGATGGAAGCGAGACCGAAAAAAGTGTCATCAGACTTCTGTTCGACACTTCTTGCTAAAGTTACAGTAGTGTATGTAACTGTACAGCAAACGTCTACCAAAACGCGAAAGGGACTTCGTTCAGACCGGGGTTCCATAGACTCTTCATTTCTGCACCATTGCTGGCGAAAGTGTTAAAGTTCTTTCAAACCAAAGTTGTATCTATTATAAAAAAATATTATTTTTGTAAATTTCAGTAATAAAATTTGATTTAATAAACCGTTATTTTAAATTATTTGCGTTTAATTTTTATCAAGTTGAAGTAATAAATGCTATAAAAAAATAATTTCGTTAGTTGCTGATCCAGAAGTGTTCGTGTCCGGTCCGAATCGTCCGAGCGGCGGTGTTCGTACGCGACCGTGAGTTGGCGATATCTTAACGCTTGAAACTTCACCGCTGACCACTTGTTACCGCATGGATTCCAACCTTCACGTGCGTGCCATGAACTATACTTACGGGATTTAATTTATAAGTTATTCGTATCAGTTTAAATTATATTTTTTTTATTAACCTTTCAACCGCTGCTCCCCATTGCTTTGGATGAGTATTGAAGATATTTCTATATTCCTCATACTCTATATAGGAATAACGTATCTTGGTATATATATTTGAAATGAATAAACTTTAACACCAGTCACCATGATGCTTGGCAAATTGAACTATTAATGAAAAAAACTAGACCAAATCATTCTCTTACAGTACAACCAAGAACTAAAATGTGAACTGAATATCAATCTGTCAATTATTTTCAACTAGTAGGCCCGGCGGACGTTATCCTTCTCTGATAATAAAAAATATATACTTATGTGTATGAAATGCTTAAGGTAACAAATGTATTCAGTTTGATACGGATTAATACTGTATCCGTCTAAATAGCTTTCCAATTACCTCATTGTATGTGACCATGATTTTAGACCTGACCTGACATTTTTGTAGACCTATACAAGATAAATATTTCACTATGCATTGTTTTCTTGTTATATCTCAAAAGAATTAGGCAGCGTTTTCGATGAAAGCTCCCAAGCGTCTTGACTTTTTACAACACTTCCAACAATTATCGTTATATTCCAACCAATTTACACAAAATCTTGACAAATTATAAACTTAAATCGTCCTCGTGTATTACTCTATCTATTGGTTAAGACCCGTTACAATCCGTTCAGTAGTTTTGGAGTTTATAGCGAACATACAAACAGACAAATAGAAGCGGCTATCGACTTTGTTTTATAATATCTATCAATATTTATTTCCAAAGATCTCCGTACTGTCTTCTATCTCACTCACTCCCTTTTTATATTGCGATTTTTCCATACATTTTTTTTTTATTTTCAAATATTTTCATCCATACAAACCTTATCGTGACAACAGTAAACACAAAAATAGAATAAGTTAAATATATACAGACGTTTTTCAATGATGCGTTTACACACATACGACAATCGATTTTTTATTTGTATAGAATATATTCTTTTTAACAAAATCTAATTTATGTATTCAATTAAGACACCTTTGGAGAAGGTTTCTTATGCTGTCCATTTCATAATTACTTGGCACGAGATGGCGCTGCAGCTGAACAACTTTTGTACCGATCAGTCGACCTTCATAAATTTTATGTGTGATAATGTGATGTGTGTAGGTATAGATAAATAAAATCGAATGCGAATGAACCCGCGTATTCTTCGTAGTTATTTAAATGAATTCCAAATTCTTGAAGAGTATTTTTTGCCCTTAATTTTACTTATTTGGCAAAAACAAAGCGATCGTACATCTGTAGGATGCCATAATATGTACCAGTTATAATGTAAAGTAAACTTTGTGCCTTCTATTTTTATGGTACTTAATTATAGGACAATTTTGATGATATTTGGCGACTTATGCGATCGCTTTGTTTTTGCAAAATATGTACTAGTGTATCTATGTAGAGCTATCGATATATCTTCAATTAATATGAAGCTGTCAAAGTTAAAAAAAACTATAACTTTTATAAGGACTACGATTTTAGCGCTGCGTAAAATGAGGTATAAGAGATATGGTGTGTATGTATAAGAGAGAAGTTAAGGGGTGGCATTGTTTACAATGAAATTCTGTAAGCAAAGTATATTTTTGCTTTGGGTACTTTTTAATGATTTTTCCTTTGCACATAAAATAAATTGCTAAGATAGTAAGCAATATAGACGAAGTCGCGGGTATCAGACAGTTAATACATAAATAAGTGAAGACAATAACAATTCAGGATATTTTCTCAAATGATTGTCAACTGTATTTTTTTCTGTTTTGGTACTTAGCTATTGAGAAGTTTTGAAATTTTTGGAAACCTTTTTTTAATATCATTAATGACTCGCGAACCTTTTATTTATAAGTTTCTGTTCGTTATATTACGTTCATTAATTTACAATACTTGTACAAACTTTGTTAACAAAATTCACAATAATAATGAAACTGAAAAAAATTATATGCATACATTGGTTGTCTGTCAAGTCGGTTTACGGGCAATAAGTTTACATGGAAACGTCATAAGTCATAAGACATTGATGAAAAATTGCATACATTTTGCCGCAACTGTTGTTATAATATACAATGTAACACCCATTAACTTCACTTTATAAACAGTTGACAAAACTGTGTAGGTTGTGTGCTGCCGTTGTCTCTCTTCTATTCGGATGCATCGGCCAATGGAGTGGAAAAGAGCGTCACACGCCGAACGCTTAGGCCGATCGCGACTCCCTATCGCTTATTCCACGTTCAGGCAGAACGTGACAATGAGTCCTGCTTTTTGGTGCGTGCAGCCGGCATTCATCGATTTATAAGACGTTATCACGTCAAAAATAAATAATATGTAATATAATTAAATAAATAGAAAATTATTATGATCAAATTTCGACCATTGGACAACCACTAGTTAAAATAAACACCTAATTCAATATATGCATTGATAAGTTTCGTAAAATTAGCGACAGATTAAAGAAATAACCAGGTAATTATAAAAAATTACACTGACCACACTACGTCTGGTTGTAGTGAATGGTGCACTTCCCGTGTGCCTCCGGCTCGTCGTCAGACAGATTTAGTGATAATGATTATTGATGATTGCGACACGATAGATACCGCCGTTTTTGTTGCGGCTGTCGAATACGGCACCTGTCATAAGCGATAGTGTTATATTTAAATTATATTCCTTTTGGCGTGTTTGGGAAAAAATGATGAGAGTGAATTTCTACGATTCGCGTGCACACTGACAACTAAAAACGACACCGTGAAGTTGATAAGTAACTGTCAGTCAAGTTTTCGTGAGAATTGATAACTGTATTCAAGATAGTTATTCAAATATATACGAATCTACAACACGTGTTTTATATCAGTGGAGATAAAAAAAATTATTTATACATAAATATATACATGTGTGTTTGTGAGCGACTTCAAATTATATATGTTAGTGAATGATAATTTGTTGTGAGTATTCCTGATAATTTTTTTTTTTTAAATATTATAAAAAATTTTAAGTGGGTTTATAAATTTGAGATTGACTTAGGGTATATATTATTTTTATTTGTTGACAGTATAATTTATTATTATGACATTATTATTTGATAAGTAAATTATTCTAATTTTGTTTAGGTATACCATAACCAGATAAAGTGACATTGGCATTTATAAGAATATAGTAAAGATTCTAATCAAAGCGTACGAGACTGCGAATGGTAGGTAGTGCTTAATTAAAATTACCCTTTTGTAGGATGTAGAGAGATATAACACAATACATAATATGATTTGAGTATAGTAGATATAAGTACACTTAAGCTTAATACCAATACATAAACTTTAATTACATTATGTAATTGTAAAATTCTTATTGTAATGGTTTCAATATATAGTATATTCTCTTTATAGTACTCTGTTTTATATCACACAATTGTGTCATTACATTTCAAAATCAGCGAAGTCCAATTTTATTAGTTCATCAGTTGTTATATTATATTAAGATCTTCAAAATGTTTATTATACCTGTGAAATTTGAAGATCATAAAAAGCAACTAAGAATCTTATGAACGGTGAAATTTGGACTTCGACCGCGGTGTATCAAAACAGAAAATCTTAAAACAAAAAAAATGACATTATTTGTGAGACTTTTTATGTTTTTGGCTAATTTTGAGCACTCGTCAATAAAAACAAATAGATTTTTTTAACACGATTGGAGGCAAACGAAGAGGTGGGTTACCTGATCGTAAGTAATGACCGCTGTCCATGGACGCCTGCGACATGAGGAGCATCACAGATAGGCTTGTGTGTGAGGTGCAGGTTGAGGTTTTGGTTGGGTAAGCTAGATTTAAGATTCTTAATGTTTTTTTTTTTTTTTTTTTTTTTATGAGAATGGAGGCAAACGAACAGACGGGTTACCTGATGGTAAGTAATCACCGCCGCCCATGGACACCTGCGACACCAGAGGTATCACAGATGCGTTGCCGGTAAATATACATATTCAATCGGGAATCTCACAGTGGTCTGTCACATTAAGCCGCGTATTCTTATCACTTATACCGCACACGAATACCGTATATAATGCTAACTCACTGCGTTTTCGGTCAGTCATTTAGTACGGGCCGAAACCGCATTCTTAGATATAATAAAAGAGTTAACGCGTTACTAACTGTTGATTGCGCGATTCATCATTATTACACGATTCAAGTATTTCCAAATTATGGCATAAAATTACTTAAAATAGTGATCAATCGTAACGATAATTAAATACATATGTATGGATTTTTTTTTTAATTGTGATATTATTTTGTCATATATACATATTAATTACCTTATACTTATTTCATGTTTATAATACAACTATGAATGTTAATAGTGGGGGTAATATATTGAGGCACGATTTCGTTTAATTTTTGTTTTCCTCGCCTATTCGTAATTTTTAATGATCCACCATTTAATAATGTTTTTTATAGGAGCACGCCAATATGTCTACAATATACTTGAAGATAAGTACAGTCAAATTCAAAACCAAAGCAATTATCGAAAGACCTACGCTGTATCCGCTACCACGCCAGCATTCAAGCCTTTCGGTAACTAGATAAAATGATAGATAATCAAAAGATCATCATTTGCAAGGTGATAGTTTTTGGGGTCGTTCATAAGATATGTTACGCAACATTTTACACTTTTACACCCCCTGCCCTTCCTTCGTGACGCTGCCAAGGTTTCCAAAGCCCACTATATCTATATTTCTCACGAATAATAGATCCCGCTCTTCGTGTATGTGCAATTATATATTATATCAAAATAACGAGCGAATGATTTTCTACAATAACAAAAAAAATAGCAAAATTAGGAAAATTGTTTGATGCGTTGCGAACGTCATGTTTTTCTTAGACCCCACGACCCTCTTTTTCATAGTAAAAAACCCATTCTTCCTCACCATAAGTGCAAACGTATTTTACGAGTAGTCTCTATGCAGTCGGATACAGAAGCCTTAGCGCCCCATTAGTTACTGGATATACCACCAATGCTTCCAGAATGCGACACAGACCAAGCGCGCCCTTATTGCATGTGTTACAAGTAAAGTATACTGGTAATTATCTGGTTGGATACAATTCTGGTGTTCTAATACCTGTACTTTATTAGGTACTATCTGTTGCCCGCAGCTCCGCATTATTTTTATAATTGTAAATTACTTCTTATAAGACCAGCTATCTGTTAGTGAAAGTTCCGTGAAAAATGGTTCAAACGTTTTGGAGATAGTACTGCAAGCAAAGCCATGGGTAAAAGCTAGTTCAAAATAAAAAAGCTTTAATTACTTTTTATAACGTTAGCTATCTGTCAGTGAAAGTCCCATGAAAATAGGTCTAATCATTTTGGAGATAGTACTACAGACAAAGTCACGGATGACAGCTAGTCTAAAATAAAGTAGCCTATGTCACCTGTTGTAATTTTCACTATCCGTCAGTGAAATTTCTGTCAAAATCGGTCCAGCCGTTTCGGAGATTACCCGGAACAAACAGACAGACAGACCAAAATTTTAAAAATTGTGTTTTCGTTATTAGTAGTGTGTATACGTTCATATTCAATCAGTAAAAAGTCGTTATTTTGATATTACATATAGACACTTCATTTTTATTATATGTATAGATTTACACAGGTCTTCACGATAGATACAACTGACGATAGACTGTCGTTCTCTTGAACTTATAATCATTAGCGTCATTTTGTTACATTAGCATAAAATAATTCAGTAGTAAGTGACGATTCGTAAAGCTAACAGAAAGAACTAGAAACAATCGTCACGGCGACTATTTATTATAGGTAGGTACAAATACTAATAGATTATTT
This sequence comes from Antheraea assamensis, assembly GCA_035772565.1. Classification (NCBI taxonomy): domain Eukaryota; kingdom Metazoa; phylum Arthropoda; class Insecta; order Lepidoptera; family Saturniidae; genus Antheraea; species Antheraea assamensis. Next base: position 1,169,325 of record JAQQSE010000010.1, on the reverse strand, counting down.
ACACAAATTTTATATGCACACATTTAAAATTTTTGTTAATACCTATTATAAATCTGAGTCTGTTTGTCACGCTGTCACACCCTAGCTACTCAATCGATAATATGATTTTTTTATACACGGATACAGAAAAAGGCATAGGGTACATGATATTCGGATAAAAAATAGTTTCTGAAGGATATGTCAAATATGTATTAACATGAGAAAAACAACAGGCACAAGCTAGCCTATAATATAAAAATGAATCGCTGAATGTGTTTCTAAGCGCAAATCTCGAGAGCAGCTGAACCGATTTCGGTAATTCTTTTTTTAGAATATACCTTGAAGTACGTAGAGAACATTTTTAAAAATTGCCTTAAAACGACTAAAAAAACACTTTTCTATACTCCCATACAAATGTATCGTAATAATACTTAAAAGTCAATTTGAACTTTAATACCATAACATAGAGTTTCAAGTGTTAGTGGAGAGGTTCCGGGAAGGCAAAACAATTGAGTGACGTTAGTATCGTATAAATATTAATGTCAATATTTATACGATGGTAACATTTAACATTATATAGCGTCCCGAATAGCGGAATAAGTATTAAAAAAATGAAAGAATCAACTGTTAGGCGGTACGAAGTTCGCCGGGTCAGCTAGTTACGTATTAAGCTGCTACCTCTGACTGTTAAATGGGGATACTTTCATATTGATTGGTTGCATACGCTCGGTTGTAATTTTCATCCACGCTGCCATTGAACAGTTATCGATATCTCACACTAGTGAGTTACGTAGTCGTAGTATGGTACCGGAAAAGCACTCTTTAATAATAATACAGATTTTTATTCTATTTACTTTTGTATAACAGAAAGAGTATAACTTTTGTAGGTGGTAGAGCTACGCTGAAACTATTACTGGTTTCAGAATGAATGGGTCGGCACGCCCGGGGTAGTACCACCCTCTCACAGAAAACCGACGTGGAGTATCAGTGCTTGTACTGTTGCGTTTCGTTCGGTCAGTGAGAGCGCCGGAGGCCCGCATATATTAAAAGGCCGGCAACGCACTTGCGACTCCCCTGGTGTTGCTAGTGTCTATGGACGGCGGTGATCACTTACCATCAGGTGACCCGCCTGTTCGTTTGCCCCCTATAATATAAAAAAAAATATATATAAAAAAAAAAAAAAAAAAAAACTCACAAAATACATAGTGATAGATACTATAGGTCAATTATCTAAATAATACAAAGGTTAACCGTGTGCTCTCTAATGGAAAACAACTTAGTTTCCAATATATTCTAAATCTCAACTAACCTTCAAGTGAGATAACGTGTGTGAATTACAAAAAAAAAAAAAAAAAGAACATGTCAAATAGTAAGAAAAAAAATGTATTGGAATCGAACCTGTTCACTTCCTATTGCAATCCATCAAAATTGTTCATTTCGAAAGGGCAGAGCGACCCTTGCAGGACTAATGAATTACCGTCACAAAAACTTATCGCTTTGCAGAGGACGAAAATCAATAAAGAGATTAATTCTTTACGCGATAAAGTTGAAATTTGTATTGAAAGTCTCTCGATCAAACGCAAACGTAATTTAGTACCCTCGAGCTTCTTTGGAAGGTAACCGAATCCTCAGTTTACCGTTTAGGAACTTAATGGTTTTAATTTTTTTGTTTCTAAAGCGAATATATCATAAATTATGACATATAACACCCACTCTTTGAGAGAATCAACGACATACGTTTCACGGGCTTCAAAATGTATCTACTACTTATGATTTTCGACTCGATAATTAAACTGAGTTATCTTTAAAATACTCATATCTGTATAAATAAAAACCAGTTGCCGAATTTATGTAATCGCATTATCCGAAGACTATTTCATTTTTTGTTTACTGCTGTTTTTGTATTTGTCCGAACAAGGTTTGTTTGATAGAAAATATTCAAATGGGTTTTTTAAAGATAAAGTGAAACATTTGAATACAAAAAAAAAACCATATAAAAAAGAGACTGAGTGAGTCGTTTAGTACCATTTATTCGTTGGCGTGAAGCCTGGACGGGTAGTTAGTTTCAAATAAATGTTACCTGAATTCCATTAACAACTATGGTTCCATATTAATGAAATGTAGTGCTGTATCCGCATTTCATATATTTTTCCAATATTTGTGATACATCACGGATATGATGACAAAAAAATATCTGTTTGTACGTCCGGTTTCAACTTCATCATCATCTTACCCTTATCCCACCTAAGTAGGGTCGGCACAACATATTTTCCTTTAAAAAAAAAATTGTAATTCCTCATTTACTAGGATACAAAAATTATTAATAACATTTTTTTTAATTGTACACGGGTATTATGTGACACACTTAATTCGACAGGAAAAAATTTAGTTTTTTTTCAGCAATATAGTTGGATTTTCAAAAAAAAATGGTATCAAAATTTCTGCGACCCAAGGGATCAGAGCAGATGGAGAATTAATAATATTTGGTAAGTTTTCAATAAAATAAGAAAGATAAAAATGAATTTCTTAAAAGTGATACAACCCCATGTTAATGGGCAACGTATCGTCGTTCAGCGACGATTAAACGACATCGGATTTTTATTTTACATAAATGTTTTTAGGCTATAAACTAACGATTTTAACTATATCCAAGTCAAAACAGGCAAACTTGGTAAGTAATGGACATCCTAATATATATATGAAATGTATTTTGAAGACTATTAATATTGATATGATATTAATCTTGCTATAAATCAATTATTTATTTAAGTTAATAGTACTTATAACAAATAATAATAATCGAGTTCAAAGACACGGGCATACCTAATTTTCGTCTTCTTCACATAGTTTAACCGCAATTTCTGTATGGACAAATTAATAAAAGCTGATCGTTTACGCTTTTCTGTAGAAGATATGTTGCAGTATTACAATAATTCCGGCAAAGCATCTGTAATGCCACTCGTGTCGTAAGTGTCCCTGAGCTGCACTGATCATTTGCATTCAGATGGCCCGCATGCTTGTTTACCTCCAGTAGCATAAAATAATCACATGATAATGTCGTGGACACCAGTCAGTAAAAAATATAATAACTAGTACAAATGTATACGTATATATATATCAATGGAACTTTTGAAACAATATCTCGAAATAGAAACGATCTATAACAAATGGTAGAGGTGTGGCTAGTCGGTCCTTTGTAACACGAGACAGCAAGCATACCGCGCGCAGGCGCCGGCTAAGCGCATGAGTGCGCGTCCCGACAAAAACAGAACGTATCCCCAAAGTTTTAGGGTTACGCATTGATAATCGACACGATTAAATTAGAATTTACTACACATGAACGAAGATTTGAAGAATCAGTGCAGGGTTCGATGGCAAAAACGCTATTGTCATATCTACTTTCCCCGCAAAGGCGAAGCATTCGAGCTGTTGTGCTCTGATCCGAAAAGGTGGACCGATGGTTGAAGACATACGAGATGTTCCAACCTATTATAATTTGCGTCTGAACTACAGTTCTTTCTTACACTTAGTCATATATTGTAGTAAATACGTCGGGTGGATTGTGGTTCTCTTTGCTACTTTGGACGTTGGCTAACTGTTTGAGATCGAAAAACTCAGACACCTTTTATCAGATTATCGTCAAAGTTGGTAAAGCTCAGCCATTCTTTCATAAAGAAGTTTTTAATTCTATACATTCTATTATAACTTTAACTTTATACGACCCTACAGTCAATTAAGTTTTACAACTTTCTAAAATTGATATGTGTAGATATTTGTATACGGCAATATAAAGACTACTAAAAATACGTGTCTAGTGGAAGTTGCTATAATACGTATTGTTGTCTATTGAGGTACATATATCACGAATCTATAGAATTGCAAATATTGAAGTGAAATATTTTCATTCCTTGTCCCGTATACAAAGATATATTAAATAAGCCGCTGATTATTTTGAATTTAAAATTAAATACGATTATGAATCATTCGGTTTCAATTGATTTATACATATGGCGTAGATAATAACAAACAAATAAAATGTAATATAGATATGAAGACATTTACAAAAAAGGATTGATAACCAGTGGCGTATTAACTCTTACTGATAATAATTAACTTATCATATAAAAGAAACGTCTAAATATTATAATAGAACAAATAAAAATAGAAATTAGAGTAATTACTATATTTTCTTTCTTTTGTAAGTTGTCAAGTTGCAAACTTTGTTCCATATTTTTCAAAACGCATCAGGTGCAAGTTGGACAAGAATACAATGCTAATAAGTTAATTCGAATATATAAACATTTAGAATTACACCGGTTGCCGACAACATTACTATTTAAAAGATATTCAAACAAGAATTGACATGTACGAACGGCCTGCGTAAATGTAAAAATGAATCGTTATATACCGGTAAAATAGTTTAAGAGAAAAGGGGAATTCGGACACTCTTACATTGATTAATTATTTCATCTCGAATGAAACCAGTCACTGTATTTACTATAATATATTTGCATATCAAGATGGTATTTTGTGATATAAAACACAACACTCATTTACAATGTTTTACGTGTTATTTATCACCAGTGTGGTGGTTCGAATATTATATAGAACCAACATGATAGGGTTGGTACACACTTGACGTAAAAATTATTATGGGGACAAAGTTTTAGTTTATGAATGATGATATCGTGAGGTCTTCGAGACATGTGCGGTTTATGCGACACATTCTACTGACAATATTTTATGCATTTTTACTTATAATAAGTAACTATAGTAATTCATATAAGAGTACTTTACTATGTATAATATATAGCTCAATTTTATCAGAAAATTGCCGTAGTGTGTGGGTTCACCTGTAAATTTGTAATGTTTTCGATTACAATAGTAATTTTCAAAAGTAATAGAAAAAGAGAAAACAAATTGCCTTAAATCTAGGACCAGGGATGTGGAGATTTGTGAAAAAAAATACATGTCATAATTGGCCGACAATTTTTATTGTTGTAATCTCTCTATTATACAAGTTTACGCTCTATGTGCCTGTATTGTAATTTGTAAGAAACCGATTATAAGAATTAATTCAAAATATAATAAAATACTCATAAGAAATTATAACAGTTTTACCAAAATTCCAAAAAAAACAAAAACGTACAAAACCGCCAAATAATAATTATATTGAATCCATTAGTCTGTTATGGCTGTAGCGTTCGAGTATTTAATATGGACCTAATCCCAATAAAACAAGTTATGATTGAACTAAACATTAACTGGGAAACGATAAGGTGCCATTTGAAGATACATAAGGTATTAATTAGATAAATTGTAAGAGAAAATCGTAAGCTCCTTTGGTTGCCACAGGTTACCTTTGATTTAATAGATATATCTTGTGATTTCAGTATTGTAGTCGATAAGCTGTCTTATTGACGCAATATAGACTGAACGAACAATTAACAATTATTAACTATGACTACATAATAATTAAATATTTGTATGCTTTATGTTTTTCACTGAATATAAGAAATCTTTAAAATTAATTTTTCTTCTTTTCTAATAACTGTAAAGAATCCAAGAGAGCCAATTTTTACGTTCCCATAGTATCATATTAGATCAGTGTTATCTGCAACTCCTTTCTCATGAAAATCGTTATATCCAACTATTGATGCACGAGATGATGTGTACTACATGTTTGCAATAGTCTTCTCGTCGACGTTTTCTACGTTCGCAATAACAAGATACTAAAAAATAATAATGTAATAAAAGGAAAAACGTTTATAGACAGAGACCCCTATCCTTAGACAATATTTATATTTATACAATGAATAGCGTGCGAACAATAGACGTTACAGACAGAGACTTCACACACACACTTCCTTTGTTTTAACCTGTGCAGTGCACACAGAAAAGCATTTTTTAGTAATTGTTAAACGTTGTTGTTATTAGTTGATTTTATTTCTAAATATTTTTCAGATACGATTTCGTGGCAAAAGGTGTTATTACACAACGGCATATGTTTTTCTCTAGTTCTTAAACATAATATACTAAAAATGTTGCTTGTCTTTAGCGTGCAATTAAGTTTAGATATGTAGTCCGGTGAAACTGTAGAGACCTTGCCAGGTCAACAGTGTAGTCAGTTCGAAAACAGAAAAAATCGGTTTAGATATTACGTATTTAGAACTACTACCTACTATTACTATCAATAGTACGACTATAATACTATGTCTAATTTCAAATTTCAGAAAATAATAATAATATTCTTGCATCTATTAAAAACAGAATTTGAAAATAATGGAGGTCCGAACGTACCAATGAATTTATTAGAAATCAAAAATGTTACATTAAATTTACATTTTGACTCATAAAATGTAAGTTTTTGTTCATTTGCAGTCTAGAAACTGGGAATGTTTTCGTTCGAACTCAAATATATGTTAAAAGCTCGTACAGACGAGCGTTTAAAAGATGAAACTTGCTATTGACATACGTCAAGCCGCTGTCACATATTACATTAATAATGCATCATAAACAAGCCTCGGCAAAGAATCGATTGTGTCCTGTCTCGCAATACGCTATACCAAAAGCTTCTTAGTAAGTCTATAGAAGAGACTATACACATTTTCATTTATGGTACAATAAAGTTGGAAGATAATCTAAATTTGCCATTTTAGGCTGGTATTTAGCAATATCGATTTTTACTAGGGAAATGTGTGACTAATATTTAATATATCTTTTACACCTATATTACTGATAATTTTAATGTATTATCTAATAGTAAGGAATTGTTCTTTTAGTTTCTTTAGTAAACGTTGGTAATCTAAAACTCAAACATTGTTATAAAATGGCTTATCTTATAAGTATGATTTACGAAGGTAATAAAATAAATTTTAATAAATGGATGTATGAATGAGTAGTTCATTTAGTTCGTACACAGCTTATACCTCCAAGTTCCAATTAACCAGAGGTATCGTAGGAAAAAATATAAATGCATTTTCTTCAAGTGCTATTCCAGACAGGCGCGCACTACGCATTTTTCGTTTCAAGCCTAAGTCAAATATTCAGGATTCACGCTGCTAACGTGATACGGTGACACTGCATTCACTACCTCATCACATCACACGGTAGTAAGTACAAATGTTGTAGAACGGTTTTAACACTTTTTTTATTTTTCTTTTTGATTAGGACGAAGGAGTCTCGTTCGAGCAGCGGCCGGGTGCGCACGTGCCCGCTCGCAGCTCTGACGGTCCGTTAGTTCGGCAACTCGCGCGCAGTTGTCGGATATTTTCGTGTGTGTCCGGAAGTTTAGTGTGTTCGAGCGGCTACTGTCGATCGTACGCTCTTTTCAGAGCGACGGTGCACCTCCATTAGTGCACCATTTAAACCGCACTTTTCGGTGCGAAGCCGTGCACACTGTTTGCAGTGCGTCGAGTCGCCGTGCTACGCGTCGTGCCTCGTGCTGCGCTTCGAGAGTCGTGCAGCGCGTCGTGTGCCGTGCAGAGCGTCGTTCTTCGCGCCACGCCGTGTGCAGTTTTGAAGAGAAGATTCGCGTTCGCGTCGCGTCGCGTTTTCCCTTTGGCCCGGACACGGATTGTCCGTTAGATTTGAATTAGGCGCACCCCCCTGCCCCTCAGGCAGGGAGGTTAGTCATGTCTACCCCCGCGACCCCGCGTGCCCATCCGGCCCTTCCGGCCGTTGATGATACCGTCCACCTCGAAGAACTGTTACGCTTCCACATGTTCGTCGAAAAGGAAGACCCGCAACTCGTCACGGAATACAACAGACTCCGGAAAGTCTACGCGCGCAACCCTCCCGGTAAGATACCGCGTTGTTTCTCCGCGAACCCTTTCGCGAATCTCCCGGACGACCCGTTCACGAGGCTCTCGGAATTCGATTCCGATGACGACTCGGATATGGACTACGACACTGTCCCCGCGACCGCGCCCGCGACGGAAACCACGGCCGCGACCGTGCCTGCGCCCGCGACCACGCCCGCCGATGACGACGGCTTCACAACCGTCACGCGCCGCGGTAAACGCCCACGCGCCGCGATTCAGACCGATAGCGACTCTGCTGCGGGACGTCCGACCCCAAAGCAGCCCAATATAGGTGGCGCTCGGGTGCCCCGAGCCTCTCCCAAGCCCTCTGCCGCGAATTCGGCTAAAGCCTCGGCTGCGGAACCCGCGGTCGCGGCTAAGAAGCCACGCCTACCGCCTCCCGTCACCTTCCGTGACAAAGCTCGATGGGTAGAGATTTCTGAAGACCTTAAGTCGAAGGAAATCGTCTACAAGTCTGCCGTCAACACTGTTGCCGGCATTTCTATTCGTGTTTCGACCCCCGATGAGCATCGCAAGCTCACCAAATACTTCAAGGAGCGTCAGCTCCCTTTCTTCACCCACGCGCTCGAGGAAGAGCGCCGCCTCCGTGTCGTCATTCGGGGAGTTACCTCTGAGCTCACCGAATACGACATCTGCGACTGCCTGAACGTTCAGGACTTCCCAGTCCGGAGCGTGCAGCGCATGCGCCACCCCCGTACGAAGGCCCCCTTCAACTTGGTGTTGGTCACTCTGGACCGCACCTTGGAAGGCAAGGCCATTTTCAGCCTCGACTCAGTTTGCGGCCTGTCCCCTGTCTTCGTCAAGCTTCCTCGCAAGTCCCAGGTACCCTCGCAGTGTCACAACTGCCAGGTGTACGGTCATTCCGCCCGACACTGCCACCTGCGTCCCAGGTGTGTCAAGTGTCTCGGGGATCATTCCACTAAGGAGTGCCCCCGCACTCCCGAATCCGTCGAGCCTCCGAGCTGCGTCCTCTGCGAGCAAACGGGTCATACCGCGAACTATCGCGGGTGTCCCCGTGCGCCTCGCTCGACCTATCACCGTCGCGGCGGTCGTGCGACCCGATCCAGGGCGCACGGCCCGCCGACTCGGACGAATCGGCCTCCACCTCCGCCCATACAAAGCCAGAAGGCTTTCCCCGATCTGCCGGGCACCTCCAGTGCGCCGGCAGCATCCGCTCCTGCGCCGAGCGCGCTCTCCTGGCGCATAAGGCCTTCCCCGCCAGCTCCCTCGGCTCCTAAAGCCAAGCCCCAGCCCCCAAAGGCTCTGTCCACTCCTGCGCCACCTATCGCGGTTTCAGCATCGACCTCCGGTATAGACTGGATAGCTCGCTTACTCTTGGTACATGATGTACAAGAGATAATCGCATTTAACGCGTTAGTTAATAGTACGTCTGAGCTCGGGCTCTTAAACGCTATCTCCGCTTTCCCGGCCGTCGCGACCACGGTACAGCAATTAACCCGCGCCGCGCATAAATAAATTCGCTTAAATCAAAATATCAGATCGAACCCGCGTGTTCATACATAATAGACCGATACATTAGGATTTGTTACGTAATTATTTAGTTAAATCGGCACCGTGCCGTTGTACTTTATTTTTTAGCTCGATTCCCTCTCAAAAGATGCGTGTTTGCGCCCACGCCCGCGACTCTCTCTGCTCACGCCTCCGTGAGCGGGGGGTGAAGATTCGATCCCGCACACTCGTCGCGATTTTTCTTGTAACTGCTCGAGCCTAGGTAGTCCCTCGGTGTGGAGCCCTCGAGTATGTTACTCGCGCGAATACAGTGGTTTACACATGTTCTACACTTACACGATCACCCCACACTCTTGCACATCTAGGCACTCAGTGGTGGGCTTTTTTTTTGCCCTTTTCGGACTGAAATAGGTCACATAACACAGTAGTCAGATACCAAATACACATATACATTCGTGAAACATGCATGGTCACACATGCATTTTTCACGAATTCATATATGAGTATTGTATGGATAGATAGCTTAGCTAGCTTAGTTAGTTCGGGAATCCGGCGACAGCTCAAGCCGAGGTGCACCGAGTGCCCTTGAGATGTTTCGCCTAAAAACAACCGGGTGAGTGCCCTAAGCGCTCCCCTTAGTAGTCCGGTGGAACTGTGAAGGCCTAATAAGCCGGCAGTGTAGGTCAGTTCGAAAAAAAAAAAAAAAAAAAACTTTTTTATTAGCTAACCTTAGCTAAATTGTCAGAATCGAAATATATACGCACGTGAGGCATATATGAAAGTTCACGTGTAAACTTTATCAACGTATACAGATATGGTTACTGTAGTTTTTATGAATTGTTTAGATCGATATGCGTATTGCATGCAAGCCAGCAAGCCAAGTCAACGCGCTCCCGTGTACCCTCAAGCTGGTTTCCATACGGCTGAGTGCATTACGCCCGTCTAAAAAGCATAGTGAAGTTGCAAAGGTTCATAAGGACATCAGTGATAATTAACCGTATTCAAATAGGAACTATACGAACTTCTCGCGAGCGTCAAGAACACGCATAGACATAATATCGTAGCGCTATACTGTAACAAAGAGTTTTGAATTATATTGCGTGTACCTAACAACGGATCACCACAGCGGCGAAAAGTGTTTAACGACGGACAAGTCGTTTGCGACGCGGCGATCGATCCTCTATTTATAACACACTAGGAAAGCTTTAACTTATCATTTTTACACACTACATTATGATGTAGTTCGCGTGCTTGTCCTAATTCGTGCAATCCGTTTGCACGTTAAAAAATGCGCTGTAAACTTAAATAAACCGTCCGCGTGCACCGTCCTTTAAACACCTATCAAAATTGCACGAACTTAACGAGCCGTAAAGAACGGAGTTCGTAAAAACACGAAAAAATAAAACTCAAAGTAAACATAACAAATAATATATGTATAACTATTTTTCTATGTTTAATTATATTTTTGTCTGTTAACTCCCACTGATCACATCTCAGTTCACGATTGTTTCTTGGAAACTGAAATTTTTGCTGTTCTCTTACCAACGTTCAATTGTTCTTTTAATTCGATTAATCATAGTCTTGAACACTGAGGTTTTTATCCAGTTAGCATGCTCGTTTTAAATAAAGCAGACTGTGCATATTCATGTATTGGATATTTTTTAAATTGGTCAAGAATATGTATTGTACGAAACTTGCGTTATTATTGTCACTGGTAAGTAGTAGCTAGCGCCTGCAATTTTGTTCGGACACACAATGGGAGTATCTCTTTCTGTTTAGTTTTAATTTTTGTCATTACTACCTAAGTCCTATAAACCTTATACCGGTTTTAAGTTACTCGAGTTAAAATGCATTATCGGCGTTCAGCGCTTATGAAAACACGTAGTAATATATGCCACCAACATAATACTATGCAAAATTCTATATCCACCAGTAAGTTTTAAAAGTAAAATTGAGTTAAAATGTATTATTGTAGTTCAGCGCTTAAGAAAACGCATAGTAAAATATTTCACCAACTGCAAAATTCTATAACCACCAGTAAACGGCACGTCGAAATCAACTTAGAAGTTTCGGAAATTCGCCCGGACAAACAATAGATACTTCAATTTTGTAGTTTTATTTTTGGTTGTCAGTAGAAGCTACGAAATACAGTATCCATCAATATTTTATTATCAATTAGATTTTGTTTGCGTGAATGTAAATTTAAGCTATCCGCCGAGAACAGTACATTTTTTTTTAAATGGAATGTACTCTATATCCTTTTCTGTACCCCTGACAAAGTGTATGCAAAATTAAATGATGCTAAATTTAACAGTTAAAGTGTGAAAGTGTAAGAATCAAACAAGCTCAATTTCACATTTAAAATATTATCACGGATGTCTGTGTACATATCCACTAAAGAAGTATTCACTATTTTATAGCATGTAGTCAGTTCGAATAAAAAAGGCGCCCGTCTATATTATTTCTACTTCTGTATATTCAACTATATCTTTGATATACTTAATTTCCTATTCCATATAACATATCATAGGTAATAAACATGTAATTAAATAAATAACAATAGTTATACTTATGTTATTTATACAATTCTAAGAGTCTCGTGCTGTGAATTATCTGCCGATCGCTTCACCCAATGTTAATTCAGAACTAGAATAGTAATAAATTATTTTGGTGATTAAAATTAATTATGGCAGAATTGAATATTTAAACATATCTTTGTGTTTATCGTTTTGTTATTTTAGCAACTTCGTGTACTCGTATACCCGAATGAATTTGATTTCTTCACATAAAAGTGTCTGGCCAAACGTAATAAAGGTGTGTAATTATCATTCCTCAGCTTGGGGTCAAAATCTCCATTTATCTCCATTATGAATACCTAAACATTACATCAGCTTAACCACGTCAAAATTACTGAACTTATGATGAGCTATGATGACTTATGAGTGAACAGTTGGGTCTAGGCTAGTTATTTTTTGGACTCAATTGTTGACCCTTTACCATTTTTTAGTCACCAATGAAGCTGGCGGTTATCAGCTAGTGGACATATACATTATAAATATCTATAAAGAAGCACGTCTGTAGCGTTATTTTACAATGATGCTTCTTATAAGTCGTTTACAATTATTCTGTTGTTGGATAAATTGCTGTTTCGTATTGTAGTGTAATTCTTAATAAATTTATCAAATAATTATTCGTTGTTCGTATCGTAATTTTGAATGTGAGCAATGACATGTGCTGTTCTCTCGCACACCTATTGGTTTTTGTACAATGCTTGCTTGCACGCACGTTTTTACAGCGGCACGGCGCGGCGGTCGATCGTTTGTTATTTTATCAATAAAAATAACGGGCAAAGGATATTTCGATAGCAGAATAATTAAATGTAATAAATTATTTGTTACTCGTTGCGGAAGAAAAGTAATTCGTAAGTTGTTTTAATAAAAACTGGTTGTATTTCTTTTATTAAGGCATGTTAACAAAGCAGCACTTTTTCTCATCTTAGAACAAGAGAAAGGACGCGGGACCTACTTGGGCACGTAGCTTGGATTTTATTTATTATGGTAAATAAGCGAGTTGCCTTTACCTGATGGAGTAGTCACTGTAATCTGTTAAGTTCAGTTTTCTTTGTCTATCGCAGTCATTGCGTTATATTAAACAGAGAACGCTTTACAAAACCGCCGCAAGCCGACCTTAGTCGAACGTCTCACTCTTATCCTCGACGTACCGAATGAAATGCCAGGTACTGTTAAATATTTTTTGCGGATCAAACTAGAATGATTCATTTTGACATCCAGATATCAGACCGGAATACAGCAGCGCGAATGGTACTGTCTCAATATATTCTATTAAGAAAAATCACAATATATTTATTTCATCAGTGTTTCTATGAATCACAACGATTTACAGTCAACGAGTTCGATGCTCTTTCTTCACAATAGATCTTTCCATTACAAAAGGTGTAGTATACATAAAATCTTTATTCATACTGTCCTATTCATTGTCGTAAGTGAATATAACCTATGAGAGATATTTACGATCACTCTAACTTATATTGCCTAGACTAGCTCTAAATGTCCACGTAAATATAGAATCAGTTGTAAATTAATCAAACTTAGAATCGTCTCATTGCTTATCCTTCGAGAGACGGATTTTAGTGCAGTATTTAAGTCAATGCGAACATTGAAAGGGTTCTTAGCATTGTTCATACTAATGTAATAAAATTTACTGGAAGTTATTTTCGATATATGAATAGTGATAGCTGTGACACTCTCTGAACTAGTGGAATGTCAATCGAAAAATCTTTCAGGAAATATTAGTAACCGCTCCCGACTTGACTTCGAATGAGTTAATTGCAATATAATACTTACGCCAACAACAGATAATGCATAGAATAAATTAAGTGATAATGTACATTCATGAGAGTGAAATAGTATTTAGAATGGGATTCAATTTAACGCTTTATCGGTGTGTTTTCTGTTTAAAAAATTTTTCAGTGTCGCTGTGTTCGCGTAAGCAACGTGCTCGAGGGCTCCATTCCAGAGGATCGGACCTCGGGAATAATATCGTTATAGCATTTGCCAGTAGATATTACACTTTTTATAAACTTATTGATTTAGAATTTTGAACCTTTGCAAGAAACGGGTAAACCGTATATTGCGCCATGTTTAATTTCTTTGTCTTGCTGTTTGCGTATATAATTTATTGCCTATATCATATTTAAATTTTGATTTTAATAAGAAAGATGAAAGTAATCTGTCCAGGTTGTCTGCATACTTATCATAAATATTAGTAAGGCAAGGCGTTTTTACCCGCGTGTCAGTTTCTAAATGAATCGACCACTGTTTACGCAATTAAGCAAAGTTTAAACAAATCCTGTATTAGACGCGACTGTTGCGTAGGGAGCATAATATACCTAGCTATCCTAGGCATTCACAGTTTGACCCCTTGCAGTATTCTTTAGTTCTCGTCGGATGGCCAAATCGACCTCGGCCCTGGATATTCGCGGCGCACCAGCCACCACAGGTCTTTCCCGTATCTAGTATCATTAAATGTTAGGATAGGGTCCTTTTGATTTACATTTTGTATAGCAACTGCACTGCTGTTAATGATCGTAGCGTGATATTAGCTAGCCTATAAATTTCCTTAATAAATAAACTTTGAACTTTCAACTCTCTGAAGCTCTTGTGTAATTCTCGGAACTCTGTAAAGTTTATAATTTGTTGGGTTTCATACTACGTATTAGATATCATCTACCTACTACTCGGTCCGAACTGGTAACAGCGTAATGTTTATAATAATGCTGTCGCAGTCTATTTACCACTTAACAAATGTAATGGGGCCGTGGAGGTAATGAGAAACGTTCATAAATAATAGCTTCTGCCTTAAGCGTCGTGTTTTGTGTTACGGATACTTGACCGTTTTAGCCTCTAGGATCGAATTCCTGTTGTCTGGGTAATGAAAAATTGTTTATAATGCATTTACATAATAAGCATTCCGTTCACTATTATGAGATTTTTATATTTCTGTTGTTACATTATTTTATACTAACGGGTAACCGTTGCTTCGCTTTCTCAGGGAATTCGTTTTTATAATTTCGTGGGAACTTCGTTTCTTCTCTGGGTGAACTGTTAACTGTCTTTATTTTTGGGGTTTTTATTACATTTTAGCGTTTCATCACAATCTCTAATGCTAAATGAAGATGCGGCTTAATATTGTAAACTCGCTAAGCCCACTCAAGTGCAGCTGCCGAAACACACCGACAGATAGTTGGCCACGGATTTTTATTTTTAGGTTTATTTGTAATTTTGTCATCAGTACTTAGCTCATGCAGTAAAACGTAATTGTTTGTAGCTTAAATAATATTTTGAAAGGTATGGACAAATTATTTATTACTCTATATATTTATTTTATAAGATTGTTTGTCTGTAAATAGCAGGACTGAGACTATAGGTTTTGTTTATGTTTGGATGAGTTTTCATCGAAATAACATGAATTACTAGCAGTATCACGCGGTTTAACTCACCTTTAATTATACATTACTGTCAATCTGTCAATATTTAATAAATGCAACTATACGAAATTCCATATAACGCACGACTGTTATGTAGAGAGTTGATATAGACGTTCACGTCTCGATTCTTTTCGGTAATGTTCGGTTTTTGAAACCTCAGCGTTCTGTCATACAGCATGGTATCCAGACCTATATTTTGAAGGGTAATTGCTGCGCTCCTGACTATCGAATAGCGAAGTTATACAGCAAAATTTGACTAGTTTCATCGACAGCTTTGTGCGTTCATACAAAGAAACAACCACGAAACTTTGAATAATATATCTCCTCATGATATTATCAGTATAAATTATATGTAACGTTATTAGAGATAAATATGTATGAAGCCAGCTTTAAATCACTGCCGGCCGCTTCAAATATAGAACGAATGAACACAGAATCCTAAAAGGCAAAAGTGAAGAAAAAAGAAAATGGGGTAACGTTCACCGAAGTGTGTCTCCCGTTACGAATTTAATGAGAAATGAAGAACAAAAGAATTTAGGACATAATTAATAAAATGCGCTCGTAAAACTTTAATTCAACCCGAATTATTATTTCATAGATTATATTTAGTTGATTAAAAACAACGGCTGTTCTCATAAAAAGCGCACTTTTATTATATATATACTGCCATTAGGACACGGTGCTCTTTGTCTGGAATTCGGTAGAAAAATGCATACTTGTTATACTGATCATAACAGAGATAACTATGTAAAAATAATGGCTAGGAGTTTTTTTTTTTAATTTCTTTGTTTTCTTTTTTAAAATTTCGCCTAATTGGCATAAATTAATTATCAACGTGGCATTTTATTGTATTTTCTATTCCTTATCAAAACGATTCCGATTACATTTACAGGCCTTTTGATGTGCAAATGTATATTAACGAATATTTTGAAGTTTGAAGAATATTTATCTGTATAAGCTACTTTTTGATCGCGGCTTTGCCCGCGTTAGTGTAGATTTATACAACGTGCATGCAGATTATCGTCGTGATCAGCTGCACAGTTAAAGCGTGAAATCGCAACAGGCAAACAAACTAATATTCAAATTATTATATAGTATAGTCTATACGATTAAAGTACCAACGTTTCCAAGTACAAATTACATTTTTTTATATATGTTCTTCACAAGTTTCTAACTCATTAAACTTGGGATTCAGTGAGGGTGTGATTTGACCCGACAATATGGTATGTATAAGACAAGTTTCTTGTCATAGTTGCCATAGGTGTTTTAGTACAGATTATTAAACTCAGAATGGTAAGTAACCAGAAGTTAAAATTCATCAACAGATCAAGCCATGGTTCAATTGCACTGTATTTACTTACCTTCACGGTAAGTTCAAACTAATCATAGGAACTGAAGACGATTTCATTAAAGTTAGGTTACAATACAATAGTAACAGTAAAATATAATTTAGCGTCATCTAGTGGTGGACTATCACAAAATTAATGTCATAGAAACTTTCTCAATGAAAAACAAACACTCACATGTATAATCTTTCATAGTTATTATAATAATATATATCTACTAACGGGTCCGGCGGATGTTGTCCTGCACTGATAATTTACCGCAACCGCAGCGCCACCTACCGGGGCCAATTGTGAATCTTAATCATTTTTGGATCGATCTCAGCACACACAAAAAATTGAATCAAAATCTGCCCAGCCGCTTAGGAGGAGTTCAGTTCACATACACACGTTAAGAGAAATTATATTTAGAAAGAGTAACGGACCCGGTGGACGTTGTTTTGTCCTGATAATTTAAAATAATCCTAAAATCAGACCGTACCGGGTGGTAGAGCTACGCTGAAGCTATTACTGGTTTCAGCATGAATGGGTCGGCTCGCCCGACGCGCGGGGTAGTACTACCCTCTCACAGAAAACCGACGTGAAGTAACAGTGCTGGCACTGTTGCGCTTCGTTCGGTCAGTGAGAGCGCCGGAGGTCCACATATATTAAAAGGCCGGCAACGCACTTCACAACTTCACAACACCTCAGGTGTTGCTAGTGTCTATGGATGGCGGTGATCACTTACCATCTGGTGACCCACCTGTTCGTTTGCCCCCTATAATATAAAAAAAAAACATGTTTGGAGAAGATAGATGGGTATAGTAAGCTATCCTTAAAAGATAGGTATATGCCATCGCAGACTTTTTTCTAAATCTATAAAAGAGTAATATCTCACTCTGCATTGTTTTGTTATATCTCAAAAGAATTAGGCACCGTTTACGATGAAAGCTCCCAAGCGGCTTGACTTTTTACAACACTTCCAACAATTATCAAATCAAATTCAATTTCAATTAAATTTACACATATCCTTGACAAATTATATACCTAAACCTTTCTCGTGTATCTATTTGTGGAACCGCTTTACAATCCGTTCAGTAGTTTTCGAGTTTACCGCGAACATACAGACAGACGCTGCGGACGACTTTGTTTTATAATATGTAGTGATATACATAGTTGTGTTAAATAAAATAAAATAAAAAAAAACATTAATAGTAAAAATAAACTTGTACAAGAATAATACCCATACATATGTGTATACATACATAATTAATAATACTAGCCTTTTAAACTTTTTAGTGATCTTAAGCTAGTAGGTAATAAGTGTAGTTAAGTTCTTTCTTACTATAACTCGTAGCTTAATTTTATTACTTATAATTTATACATTTCATATTGATCTTCTTGGGTATAATTTTAATATATTTTTTAATTTATTAATCTAGCATATTTTATACTCTATATTATCAACCTAGATAAGGTCTCTGTCTGCTGTCAGAGGTTTTTACTTATTTCCCAATATAACGAGAATTAAAAAAAAATCTTATCAAATATAACATGGACGAATTACTTCACATGTTACAAATCATTAGCAAGTGTGTAGACATATAACAATAATATGGAAGAGTGATACAAATGAATAACAGATATATAATTAGTGAAATGAATTATGTATGGCGGATGAATCCTAACTAATAACGAATCGTCGTACGTAATACCAGTCTCGAGTCAATCGTAAAATCTGTTTTCTTGTTTTGTTTATTTACATATTGGTATCGGATCCGAGCTTATTAACTGTTCTATAATTAAATAATCAACGGTGAACACTTAAATTGTATCGTAAATCATAAAAAAAAAACATACTTTTATTTCGAAACGACTGATCATCACACCGAAAAATCCACACAGAACCAAAGGATTTGGACGAGGAATTATTTCTGTAAAGCATATGTTAGCTGTACGCTTAAATAAAGAAATTACATAACTAACCTATTTAAAGTAAATTGCTTATTCTATCGAACAATCCTTGTGTTTACCAATTTTAAAAAATCACTGTTCTGCTCTTTGTCAGTGCGATGCGAGGGAGTACAAATACAGATAAATAATAAGTTAGTCTGTTGTCGGCCATCGGCAACGTTAGACGTCAGATATTAAAATTTTTGCGCAATGTTTTCTTTGTAATTGCCATAAACTAATTTATAATTGAAACACTCACCGTAAAAATTAATAAAAAAATATGACGGGGACATGCAAAGTTGTCTGGGCTACATATTATGTACCCTGAAACGAGTACAATTAATAATCCACGAGATTATATATCGGAAGGACCGCGCTTACAGAGCGGTAAACCGATAGCATATTGAGACAAACATTAAAATAAGTGAGTACCTATCTCGGAGAAACTCGGAACATATCTTACTCAAAATCTGCTTTCAATCAACAACCGAAGGCTCAAAATCCCACTTTGGACAGATATTATATAATGGCATATAAGGCCCGGTTAATTAAGAAAGTTTTTGGCAACATATAAATGCATACAGAGGAAGTTCTACAACGAGTTGTCTAGACACGCCAGCTATTACAAACTATCTAATAGTACAAAGTGTGTGTGTTCCGAGTATAACAAACACGAACTCTTGCAATAGGTAATAATGATAGAAAACTTGGTGGGGAAATGAGAGCAAATTATAAGTACAATTATCCAGCTATCAGATTTCACTATAAGGATACCTCTTATATGCTATGTTGTCTGTTTATATTATATCTATATGTATAATCAAAAATAGTTCGTTTGAAGATCAGTAACATCAAAACTATTAAACGAATTGGCTATTCGACGACGAGTTATACCTAGCTTTAGGTTCTTATTATTTTGGTTTGATAGATCCTTTGCTATTATATTTCTAATGCTCAACGAAGCGGGCGAGAACATGTTGCCTAGCGCCATGTATTGGTGAGTTATATTAAAATAGATAGCCTAAAAACTTCTCCAGATAAAAAAAAACATCTAGGTCTGCCAATTTAATTATGATCGTTGAAACAGTTTTGGAGTTTAACAATTTCAAATATATTAGTGGTCAACAACTTTCGACTATAATTTATGTTTTATTTTTTTATTTTATAATTTATTAGTTTCAAAATACCATTTAGAAATTTTGCCAAAAATTATACAAATATAGAAAGTACCTACAAGTAAGGAACGTTAAGTACCTGTGACAAATAGATACTTATATATATATGTCCTGTATGTATGTATATTATATGTCCTGCCGTTTTTTTTTTTTTTTCGAACTTACCTACACTGGTAGCCTGGCAAGACCTATACAGTTCCACCGGACTACATATGTCCTGCCGTGATAAGAAAAAATATATACTTATGTGCATCAAATACTTAAGGTAACTAACTAACGTATTTTATTTGATAAAGATGATTACTGTGTCCGTCTAAATAGTCGTCCAATTATCTCATTTTATGTGAGGATTATTTAGAAGATAGATGGGTATAGTAGGCTATTCTTAAAACATAGATATATACTATCTCAGACATCTTTGTAGTTCTATAAAAGAGAAATATCTCACTATGCACTGTTTTGTTATATCTCAAAAGAATTAGGCAGTGTTTTTGGTGAAACTCCCAAGCGGCTTGACTTTTTCTAACACTCCCAACAATTATTGATATATTTTAACCAATTTACACAAAATTTTGACAAAGGTATATAACCTAAACCTTCCTCATGTATTACTCTATCTATTGATGAAGGCCGCGTTAAAATTCGTTCATTAGTTTTTGAGTTTATCGTGAACATACAAACAGACAGACAGATGACGCGGTGGACGACTTTGTTTTATAATATGTAGTGATAGTGATAAAGGCTTCGACTCGTAGGTGGTATGGATATAAAACTGTTTACATTTTGTATATTTAGTAAAACTAAGCATTAATGGCTGATAAAATAAAATCGATTGCTTAACATAAAATAAATAGTTACTGAACTGATATTTCTTAGTTTATGTAATAAAGCCCATTTAAATTTAGCTTATTACATACATTTAACTATCAGGTAGAATAATTTACGAACGACGTGATAAATCGACGTTTATCGAAAAAATATAACAGGCATTTTTCACGGGGACATTTTAGAGCGTTTAGTTTTGTACAAAAACCATATATCGCTTATTGCGATCCGATTATTGGTTTGTGGGAAACAAAATGGTAAGAGAAACTTTGTATACGGAAAGTAGAAGTCTCTAACGTGCGACCTCTGAATAGAGAGAGCATCGGTGTCTTTTTTCACAGGTGTTTTTTACTACCCCGAAGATATTTCAGTGCCCGTTTAGAGAAGAAAAAAATAGCCATTCTTTTCTCATCGCATATATATAGTTTAACAGTGCCCGCGGATCTGCACGCGTTTGTTATTATTTATTGTAATTGATATTTCTTGCAAGAGATTAATTGATTTACCCCAAAAATTGATATTGTGTAAAAATTGTCTTCATTCACAAATCTACGCATATCAACTTTGAAGACAATTGCTTCAACGGTAGACCAAGATGGCAGTAGCAAAATATAGAAAAAAAAAGTCAGTGTGTACTTATGTACACGCGTTAGGAGTTATACTTCTTTGGCATGACAAGATGAAAATCTTTTCAAAAATTTTATCTTTCGCCTTATTCTACGTTTGTAGAAATAACGACACTAACAATAGAAAAAAAGGTATTTAATACAAACATACGTTTTTTTGAATAAAATGTTGACTATAGCTAACTTCAGGGTGTCGGTTTTTCGTGACGTTGTGCACGCGCATCGTGAAAGTTTACTCTCGTCATTTTTCCCTAACGCGCCAGAAGAAGTATAACTTCAAATAATAAAATGTAGAAAAACCTACCCCATGAAAGGACTTGATTATACTAACTTCCATAGTTATCTCTCGAACGTAGTTATAGTTTACCCATTTCAGATATATTCACCAAAAAATTCATTTTTTTTATATGCATCATTGACAATAAAATTCTCTATAGTTGTTGTACCGCTATTAATTTTAAATATATCATAATTTTTAAATACTCTTGAAGTTGTAACAAAAAGAGCTATATTTTTATCCATAAGAGTATGTATGTACTTAAAATGTACTCGACAATTTTAAAATAATTATTGAAACTCATATTTCCGAGGGCGAAATCATTTCAGCGGATTTCGCTATCATTGAGCTCGTTATGAAATTTTCATCTAAAGTGACGAATGAGTAAATAAATATTACCGAGAAATGAAAATATCGGAAATACGCGACGTAACGCAAAATCAACGTGAAATTCTGCTGCAATCATTCGTAATATTGTTTCAACATATATATACCTGATGTATTTTTTCTTTATAACATCATTATCTCGTAAAGTACGAGTATCATATATATACATATTAAAATGAATAATGGCGTATATATGTACTTCAGATTGAAACATTTCAAAAACCGTTTGACCGATCCCGTTAAGTATAACTCAGTACTAGGTGGCACCCAGGCTATATATTATTGTTATAATGTTTCCTCTCTCATTTAATACCGACGAAATCACGGGCTGTGGTTAGTTGTATCGGAATTATAATTTATACATTGGAACTATTACTTTCTATTGGTTATCTCCCTTAAAGAAATTGAAACATCGGATAAGGTCACATACTGCGTTAGCATATAAAAATAATGTTGGTTGAAATAATTTTTTATTACAATTTAATGTGTTTTTACCATTCATTCGAATCCATGCACATTTATAGAAATACGAAGATCAAGAAATATTGTCAACCCATGGTCAACTTTTATACAACACAAAACAATATAATTATAAGTTACACACCCATATTTGGACACATAATGCGCAGAAAACAAGATTATTAAAGAGAGAGTCCGTCACCAGTAAACACAATGACGAATATGATGCCAGAAATGATACAATACCGTCAAGAGTATAGGAAAATTAGAAGGAGGGTTATCCTGAAGTAGGAAACAAAGCCAGAAGTTTTACTTAAGTTTTAGGATTTGGTTAATTAAGAATGTGGTAAAACTGGAATAAGCAGTTCAAGTTAATCTTCATTCGACAATTAACCGGTATCAAGACAGGTTCTTGTGTATTTATTATATAGCTCTTTCACATATTACACTCAATCTAAAATAAATTATCTAGTGTTGGAAAAACAATTTACTAAAGTGTTCTTTTAGTTTTCCATTTCTGAGAATTATATCGTACAGTACTGTTCTAAGAATAAGTACCTAAATATTGTGTGCGTAATATTATTTTTCATTAGGCATTGACCTAGCTAGTTCTAAAGCTAGCCGGGTATCATCATTTTTTGGATGTATTTAAATATTTTATATACATAATAATTAGCTATTCTCACGAATTCGTCTGTATATTTTAATTAGCTAATTAGTATTTTCCTGTAATAGAAAAAAAAGAGGCTCGTGTAAAGGATCTAACAGTAATTGTGTTAACGCCATTCTGCGCTGAATGTTTTTTCTGCTTATTATTTCTTGCAGAGGATATTTTATCTTATAACTATGTTCGTGAATTATAACGATTCTACACTTTTATCTCATTTTAATTGAACATATATTAAAGTGAAACGTTTTTTACATCCTCCCATGTTGTTTCGTTCATCTACCATGTGTCACATTACAGTCGGCTGCAGAGTAGGGGTAAAATGAAAAGCGCTCGGCAGAGCAGCCAAGGTCAATATGGCGAAACCCATGGCTCAATTCAATAATTAAAATAAACATTGTGCTCAGTTTTTAAAATCGTCTATGATCTGAATTATTATTGTATTGTTTATGTATTCCGTACTGTAATGGCCAGATTTAAATTAAAACATCTAATTCCGATATCTTGTCAACTATTGATTTCCCATTATCATTTCCGTTTTCAAAAATTATTAAGTTTAGATTAAAACCGCAATTTTAATACCATAAATGCCTACGATCCAAAAGAAAAACAAGTTTCACGTGCATCGTGGTTTCATAAAATCACACAATTTTTTCTTGGTTCTGAACTATCTCTATGCTATTTTTCGTGACGATTAGTAGAGAAGTTTAGCCGTCAAATGATAACAAACCGACGAAGCTTTTTTCCTATATATCATACTAGCTGACACACTTCACACACTCCATCTGCGATTGCACCTTTATGAAAGACTATATAAAATAAAACTGTTATAAGACCAGTCGTGTTATATGGATCCGAGTGCTGGGCTACGAACGAGACGGATGAGAAAAGATTACATGTGGCAGAGATGCAAATGTTAAGATGGATGTGTGGTGTAACCAGAGTGATAAGATTAAGAATGGGTATATCAAAGAAGCTTGTAAATAGTATCAATGACAGAGAAGTTGAGGAATAATAGGTTACCATAGGCATAATACGAGAAGAGATAAAAGTTATGTAACTACAAAAGTTTTGTCTTTGGAAGTTGGACGGGTGTAGAAAGTAGAGGAAGACTGAAAAAGGTTGTGGATGGATTTTCTAAAAAAAATGATATGTGTATAAAGCGTGTGAATACTCAGATGGCATCCAACAGGGACGAGGGGAAAAGGAAAACATGTTGTGCCGACCCTACTTAGGTGAGATAAGGGTAGGAATTAGACGAGTATACTATTTCGATCAATCTCTTAAGGTTTATTCCGAGATGGTAATGTTCAAGCACGGAGATAAAAAAAAAACAACTAGAATTTAATATATTAAATTTTGTAGTTTGTATTAAAGTAATCTGCATGTATTTTTAAATACAAATTATCTGCAAGAAATTATCTAAAACTAAGTGATAATTGTAGTATACATGAAACAAGAGAAAGCAGACAAACGCGGATACCGACTTAGTTTTATATCATCTATTCTTATGTTATACATTGTGGATATTATATTTAGATATTCAAATGCCAACAAAGTCAAATTAGAATAAAATATTTATAATATTTGATTAAAAGACTCGATGTACAAATTCAAGGTATATTCAAGGTATTTATAAAGATTTTGAAAATGTAACAATATATATGTATAACAATAAACTCAAAAGATAAACTAATAGTCTATTGTAAAAATCGTAATCGACATAAAATATTATGTAATGACTTCAGTTTATTGTGCAATTATCGTGTATATTTACACGGGAATTACCGAGAGCACCAGACGTTATCGAATCGCTGCGAATGCGAAATGAACCTGCGATACACATCGGTGTAACACGCGACTGGACGAGTTAACCGGATTAGATGTTTTGAAATTTTCTAATTTTCTCTACTCGTTTTGTAGTTTATTATTGTTATTATTTTCACGGTCTGTCATTGTCATTCTTAAGTCGATTCAATAACTTTAAGACATAAATCAATATTATGTGATTTCTTCATAGAAATGTAATTTAAGGAACGTGACATTATCAGTGATAAGAAAAGCAGAAGTAGCAGCTTTATTAGATATCGATAATACTCTTTAGTCACATTACTATATACGGTGTAGGTTATCTTTAGAAATCTGTTAGCCAAAATGTACAACGATAACGTTATCGAACGAGAAGTTCTATAGCAAAGAATAAAACATATATTGCGTAAACGAAAGTCTATTTGATTAACTGTTGCTATTTTAACAACACATAAAACATTCAATTGCTAATGAAATCATTTCATTTCAGTAATTTATAAACAAGATCGATTTGGACGACTCTATAAACATATTAATGTGTGGCTGTGCTGTTTGATAGAAAGAATACATTATAAAACCGAAGCAAGCCGATATTAACAAACACAAACAGTTTGAACTACTCTGTAAAGATATCAAAGTGTTGGTGTGCTGTGCGATAAAGAGAACACTTTACAAAACCGAAGCAAGCCGATCTTAACAAGCACAAAAAGTTTGAACTACTCTGTAAAGATATCAAAGTGTAGGTGTGCTGTGCTATATTAAAATTCGTGTGCTATAGTTCACTTGTCTGCCGCTTTGTTCATCCTATATCAATTCATTCTAACTAATATAAGAAAGGCGAATGTGAATTTGTTCATTTACCTGAATGTACTTATCCTGAAAAAATACTATACCTGAGAGATAGGTCAAATCTAAATATAGACGAGCTAAGCTTCAGGGAAAAGATAGCTAAGAATACAAAAGAAACGATTAATATTTATATTTCTAAACGAAATAAAGAAATTCTGTGAAAGAAATGTAAGTCTAAGCTTGTTACTACGTTTAAATAGAGATAATAAATCACCACAACATTGATTGACCTATATGAATTCTATGAAACAATATATCGGGCAATGATCAGAGATCACAGAGATAACTTTCAATCGTTAGTAGCCTACGCAAAGTGGTAATTTCAAAGCTATAATTATTTTCCGTGGAAAATAAAATACTGGATATGTCATTTTATTCGAGTCATACAAATATTTCATAAATTACATAAACATCGTTTAAGAAGATGTTTTTTTTAAATCCAACCTCTAAGCTCGCTAATGTGGTATACAAACAAGTATATTTAATTACTTGCTTTCACTCGTGGCTTCGTTCGCGATAATGTATATTTAATCTCGCCTTCGGGAACAATACTTCTTTCTATTTGAAAGGTATCCGATGTCCTCTTCTTTACCGCTGACATTATATATGCATTTTTTTTTTGATGATCGGTTGAGTAATATGTGAAAGAAATCGTGACAAAAAGACAAATATATGAACAAACTCACATTAATAATATTAGGAATGAATTATATTTTTTTGTAAACAATTTTCTAGTTTGTCGATTTAAATATTAAGAGGCACTAACAATAAAATAATTGTGTGGTTTTATGAAACAACGATGCAAGTGAAACTTATTTCGTGTCGTACGAATTTAACTAAATATTTTCGGAAAATTAACAAGTGAATTAAAATTTTGTAACCCCTTTTATTATGATAACCACTTATAATTCTACTACTTTATTGTTATCAATAAAATGTGGAGATAGTTTTGTTTTTTTTTCCTTAAGATCGACGAGTCGAAGCCTCCTATTGTAAGTATCTAATACCTTACAACACTTATGTCTACTATGTTACAACATTTATACACTATTTGGCATTATTAGTCTCAAATCAATTAGGTAAGATATGACAGGCGATAGATCATTTCATTTAATACTTCGGTTGTAATATAGTTGGCGTATTAATTTCTACAGTTAAGATTTCGATCATTTCTTTGAATATATCTGATTATTTAAAGATTTTATATGTCCCTGTCTGATGATATACAATTTTGTTACTATAAAAGTGTCTCTGCTAATAAGTATTCTATTGTGTCTTTCAAAGGTATTGGAAAAAGTAGCAAGCTTTTTGATGATAGAATTTCTGGGAACCAACAATTTTCTTCCAACTTTTCAACCCGATTTTCAAAAGAACCGTACCGCGAATTCTTCATTAGGTATTATTACAAGGGATATTATTGAAGTACGGGGTGTAATACAAGCATTGTTAGGTTTTTCTGTAATATTCTACTTCGTCGTTAGACTTTCCAGGGAATTTTCGGTTCTTCAAACATTTCACTCTTGTTAGCGAAAATATTATATTATGAATTCAGTCTGCAGACTGTGAATTTTTTCGAGAGCTAATTGCGCATTTGGTATTAGTACGTCGACCTTCATACTTGAGAAGGTGGCTACATGCTTTACTTATTTCTCTCAAAAACCACTCGGGGTGTTTCGCGATTCTTTTCATTGTATACACTACAGTCACACAAAATGGCAAATAATACTTGTGTTCTGATGATTTATAATTAAATTTTTCTGTTAGGCCCGAGAATATCACCTATTCACGCGGTTATTAAAATAAGTGCTGACCTACAAAAGATCTCGAGGAAGTTATCTCATATTTCGCTTATCATCAATCCATATAAATTCAAATCGATTGTTCTAGGTAGAAAATATAAAATAGAAAAAAACGAATGTTATTATAGGGGAAGACAATGCAGCATACAACTTAGGTATTTTGATCGCCTCGAAACTATGTTTGGGTTCTCTAATTACCTTTCACCTGCAATTGTTTATGTCGTCACAATATATTTTTAGGATCTGATAGATTTCAATCGTACAGAGTCGTGTCACCCAGCGTATCTCTCTGTTGTTCTCTCAAAGCTAAATTGTATGGGCGTCTTTTATGGACTGTATGTATGTCTTGAGTGGAACGAAACATTTATTTAAGCGATTATAAAATGCGTGCGCTAGATATTTCCACCCCTGATGTCACGTAACGTGTTTTACTATAATTCAAGATTCACATTATTGCACAGTTAACAAAAATACAGAATGTTTCCATCTCACGAGTTACTTCCGATCTCTAAAGAAAAGGAAGAACTTAGAAGAAAAAGAAGAAGGCTTAGTAATTAGTATAGTAACAGTCGCCAATATCAGCTAATTATAGATTCTAAGAGTCAAAATACATCTTTAAAATCAAATATCGTAATTACAAAGTAAATATATAGCATATTTTTTTTTTGTTTGTAATTTCACCCGGGGTCTCTTAGTCTTCATTTAGCGTCTGACAAAGAACTCCGTTATTATCTGTTATTGATAGTGTATAGCGCTCAAGGCGAAAGCTGGATAACCTCGACGAGACAAGAAAAGTTAAATACGCAATTAAAAGGAAAAAAATCACGCATTCAGGAGTTTATACATTTCGCATTTATTGTTTTAAATAGATAGGGTCCTATTCGCACAACGTTACATTTTTAAAAGTAACCATAATATATCCCGTATAATATTGGAATCAGGTAAAAATATATGCGACTATGTAACAGAAGTTCGGTTAAGATTGCCGCGTAAGTAACTTCTTGTTATTATTAAAAAATTAGGAGAACCTGAATATTTCCTAGAGAAGTTAAATTGGTTAATAAGTGGTACCACACTTTCTCGCTTACCCACTCTCAGGCATATAACTACGACAACGACAGGCTGTTTCATGTATGCTGAAGTTAAATTCTGAAACAGTATTTCACCACCTTTGCAGATTGCTCTGTGTGCACACATATTTCGCGTAAGTGTTGGTGGTACAATAATAAATAAATACATCGATAAATGTATTGCTATTTTCTTAACCTACATTTATCGGTTATTTACTTATGCTTCAATAAATATACTTTTGGTGTACGTAAATTATATGATTTATTTTTCTTACCCAGGGTCAGCAGCAGTCTCAGCAAATTTCGTTAAAACTAGCGTTTTAAGCGTGATTAAACCACATTAAACAATTATATTTTGTTATATAAAATATACATTATATATTCGACATTCAATTTAAAATGAATATTATTACGATTGGGGTCACATTTCATTGGTATTTAAATAAAACATTCTCCAAAAGTAGAACAATCATTACGAATAAACCTATACCCGAGTAGTAAACATTCACTACAATATTTAATATTTAAACTGACAAAAAAATCACGGTCGACTTAAAGTAAATTAAATATTAAAATCCTGTGTCAAAAATCACTTCGAACCGCACTAAAGCAATTAAACATCGAACAATCAAAATTTACAGCGTAACAAAATCGGTTCGGATCGCCGCGTTATACTAACCGACAATAAACTGCATTCTCGAAGGAATAAAAAATATATATATGTATATAAACGTACCCGTCGTAAACTCTTGTGTATGCAGCGGTGAGTTGCTAAGGTTTGAGATACATTTCAAAATCGAACGTTAAAAAATAATAGTAAACGTATTGCACTAATATAACAAATAAAAATTAAAAAAAAAAAAACAAGTTCGCAAATGGTTGACATTTTATTAAGTTAATAGAGGTATTCAAGTTTATAATCCGAAATGAAATGAATGTACGCGACGGATAATGCCCAGTACACCTCATTTGCAAGGCCTTTTCACTGTGACACAACAGTATTTCTGATTTCTTACTGTCAAATCATCTGTCTACAGTGCGAGTTAATCGGAGACTCCGTCCGTCTCCGGAGAGAGAGCACACGACCAATCTCTCCTGCGTCGGTCGATGAACCGAAAGCTGCAGAAGGGACGGTGACTATCTCGGGTCAGACTACAGGTAATGGACGTAGGCAACTTGGTCTTGGTAAGACAAGAACTGCCAATTGTTTGTCAGGCGTTACTCACCTTAACTTCAGCCTAAAAACATTAATAGAACTATTTGAATGCATAAAGGAGTGGTGAAACTTGTTTAAGGGTTTGACATTTTATGACGTTTTTTTTGTATTATATCGGACCGGGTCAAGTATAATATATCAATACTAGTGCACAGCAACAAACAAAAGGGACACTTTCCACTCGACTTCAATTTTGGTCATGCATAAAACGTTTTTTTTTTTTTATTATTAATGTTGGATTTAATTGCATTAAGCATACAAGTATTTGATAAGTTTTTTCATGACTGTGTAGAAATAAAAATCTCAAAAGTAAAAAACAAAGATAATTCTTCGAAAAATTTACTAGAATACGATATGAGTCCAGAATATAATTAATTCGATTCAATACATCTAAATACCATTAAAAAGTATTGTTAAAATTTATTGACATACAATAAGATGGTCAAACGTAAACATGGTACAAATAAACACATGTCAAACACGAGATTAACGGTGAAATGAAGTGTTAATTGTATGGAAACATTGAAAAATGATCAACATATGTTATATAAATAGTAATAAATAATGTCTCGAAATTCAGTTTAAATAATAATAAATGCAAGAGTGAAACAAAAATTAAAAAAGCACGTGTTATTAATTTCGTGGTCGAGCGAGGTGTGAGATGAACTCACTATGAAATCTATAGAGTCAACATATGATGTACATATTTTCAATTATTTAATTACTTACTATATTTTATGCCAGTATGTGATTATTGTTCTTTATATAACCTTCGTATATACTCATTCTTTTGACGTAACGTTCATTAAAATAGATTCAGAAATTGTTATGTAGTTATAGGGGAATTCGACAAAACTTTAAAATCTCAAATACATTACATTTATTTATAAAATTAGGAATAATGTCGCTCTTCTGTACAGTATGGTTTGGTAATTCTGTTGCTTGAACGTTTTAACATGTCTCACATAAATTATGACCAATAATAGTGAATAAATGTATCCATTTGTGTCTGTTCCTTCTTCTCTGTTATTATTATTAAGAGATAAAGTTTCTTTCTTTGCAGCAGGAAATATCCGAAATTATTTATACAATTCTGAAAATTCTTTCACAGATATAAAATTATATTCCCGCTAGATAGTGCAGGTTATAGTTTTTTGTTATTAATTTTTATATTGTAAATAACGTGAATGAATTTGCAAGCAGTTGCTATTGTTATTACAAAGAGCTAAATGTTGTTTGTAGAAGACAATCTCTGGCAGTACTGATTGAATACAAACAAAAAATACTATGCTAAGAAATGACATCTTATGAATGTTATGTTCCAAGTTATCGTGAACGAAGTCGTGAGCGATTGTTAGTATATAAAGTTAAAATGTATAATCATCTTGACATTTAAAAATAGCACATTCTTCAAGGTGAGTGGCAAAAGAAATTTTATATGCAAATGAACAATAAAAATGTATATAATCGTATCGACTCGACAGTTTCCTTTGTCTTGTGTTCAATTCCGAAGAAGAGTTTGACTTACGAGGTGGTTCTAAATAACAGCCGACCACTCATTACATTCCCGATCGCTATTTGCATAACTATTGGAATCGAACTCTGGACAGGCCGTGTGTGTTTAGAGTCTGATGTATGGGCTGTGGACGTTAAATGAATTCGCTGTTTTGGACCATTGTTTATTTGCTACGCGCATGTTTTGGTTTTGTGAATGTTTCCTTTTTTGCATATTTTTGATTGCACCATAAGTTTAGACGTAAGCATTAGGGGCAGTACAAATAAAATAAAATCGTTTCGGTTTCATTTTAATGGAGATTTATAATTACTTACGATTATGGCTTTTCGAGCGAGGCTTTGTGTATAGACTAGCAGAATATTAATGCAATCTCTTATTTTGTGCTTCAGAAACATACCACTTCCTAATTTTATTCATATTTATTTTATCAAATATGAATAATGTGGTATATCGAATACATCGTATATTATATATAGTCGTGTGTTAAATAATGTATTCTTGGGTATTTAAACATATTTTGAAGTTATACTTATTTTGGCGGGTTTGTGTGTGTAGAAAATGATAAGAGTGAATTTTTAAGTCGGTTGGTTGTGAAGTTGGTTGGTAGTTGTCTACCAAGTCTTCATGAGAACTGATAACAATATATATTAAGCCTTTTAAAGTTATATATATATTTTTAAAACGTTGTCACTTTTATTCAATGTTTTTTTTAAACTAAAGAAGTATAACTTCTTACGTGCATATTATAAGTACACACATACATTTTTTTTTGTCTAATTTCACTAAATTACTAATAAAAAGCTATTTTTCTACGTGCTTAATAAAGTAATGTGATACGAAAGTACTCGAACTAAATGAATTCTTCTCGGTGAAAGAGAAAAAGTGAGGGTTATTTAAATATATATTGTGGTTAATAACAAACGAGGCAAATACAGTTTTCTTGCTAAAAGAATTGTGTATCTCGTGAAATATATGAAAAAATAAATAATAATACCGAATGGAAACAAAAACATAATAATTGATTTTACGCAGTAAATAAATAAACGGCCGACATAGTGTTACCGACGTATTAGTATAGGTAAAATCGACGTAAATATAAATTGAACCGCGAAATAATATAATTATAAATGAAACAAATGATTATGTTAACCGTACCATGATTGCAAAATTATCGAGGAATCTTTTGTTGTATTGAGCACCATTATAAGAGGCCTAAGAAAACACTCGAATCCTTTAGCAGAATAGGGTACCGTTGGAATAATATGTATATATATAAAACTAACGCAGATTTCGTACTTAAAATATCAAAGCCTAAAAGTGAAACACGAGACCATAATAATATTTTTTGTGAATAATTCCATATACGCCTGTTTCATTTCAAAGCTCATGTGTAACGATTGAGGGGCCTTTAATCCATCGGCAGTCGTCGTTGTCATGTCGGCCTGTTAGTCTTACGTTTACTTGATTCGACCGATTACCGACACTGACCGTTCTAGAAACATTAGAAACTAATTAAGAGTCGCTGAGACGGTTTTATCACCATATGCATGATCGTAACCAACGAGTCGGGTATGGATATCCCCTACCAACCCGCTCAGTTGCTGAAATTACATAGGATCATTCCACCCGAGCGTTCCACTATTGAAGATTTTCACGTTGTGTATGGTGGTCGAGATTTAGTCCCTGTAAACATATTACTTCTTTACGTCAACCGATTTGGTTCAATTTTTCAATTTGATTTTTAGTCCAGAGTATGGTAGTCTTGTGGTTGGTATCACCAGACCGAGCGACAGTGCCCGCTCGGCGATTGCAGGCCTAGCGTCTAAACACGGGGCAGCGTTAGCCGCTGTTTGAAGGGTGTCCGCAGTTGACGCAGGACTTCCGCACCACTCGCAGGCTATCAGGTAGTGGCTTTAGTAGGAGAAGTGGCGGAATTATTGGCCCTGATGACATTGTGCCGGCCCCCTACTCCCACGCTATCTTTCGATCCTGACCTCCATCAGGAGCAGCTTGGTAGAGTAGTAGATTACCGGTATTAGTCCAGGCGTTCTTTTTAATGCACAGGGGAAGATGTAGCCTGGTCTTCTTCCTCGGGTATTGCTCGCACACGTACTGGTTGAAAGCCCTTCTCGCGAAGGGCCTCCAAAATCTCTTCCGGTTGGGTATCCGTTAGAAGATCGCGAATCACAACTTTCAGGCTTGGAGATTTGGAGTTCTTCTGCACTTGTGCATGAAGCGCACTCCGTGGCCGATCTGGCGAGCATTCGGTGATCTTTCCAACGATTCCACCAGTCGTCTGAAGTGCACTGTCCAGTTGGGTAGGCTCTCCACGATGATTGGCGAATAGCGTCGCCGGGGTTCTGTAGTTGGAGTAGCATCGTCCTCCCACAATGGTGGCGCTGACATAGCGTCGTTGGCGTTCTGGATTGATTGGTTGGTGGACGTCGATGTTGTCACCATGATCCCCGTATAGGAGCGGAGCTCGGGTGGACTAAGTGGCATGGGTGGTACTGGTACTGGCACTAGTGGCCCCACTAAGAGAGAGAGGCGTTTGGAGATGTAAGCGGTTCTTCGTGCACGACGGGTGTCTTGGTGAAGTCGAGCTCAGGACCACCGCGCTTACGGCGCGGTGCTCGACCGAACGGGCTCAGCTGTACTGCTGGTATTTGTGACGGATGCAAGACGTTTCAACGCCGTAGTGTCTTATGCGGAGGGTTTCTTCTTGTCGACCCCAGCGTCTTGAATGCGCAGGTATAGCGTCATCCAACGGGTCATGTTCAGGCACGGTGTCCGTGGGCTTGCTTGATGTCTGTCGTCCCGATGATGAGGTATCTGGTTGGCTTTTGGTCTTCTTGACACTCGTGGATGCCAAGTTGGCGGGGTGGCAAAGGTAGGGCGCATTGTCGCGCAAGCCGAAAAGGAAATCGGTGTAGGAGGACTCGTACACTGGACAGTGAGACAGTTCCTATGAATAGCTACGCTCAGCTCAGCTTAAAACGATTCGCAACGTCGTATCCAATCCGGCCTCTTTGATACTCTTAGCTTGATGCCAATAAGCCGAATGCCTTAATCGTTCACCTTAGTAGTCCAGTGAACCTGTGAAGGCCCGTTAGGCAAATATCGTAGTCAGATTAAAAAACAAGCAGTGCAATATAAAATAAGTAGACAGCGAATATAAAAAACACAGTATATTTTATTTTATCTCATTCTATCGTACGTTAAGTCTCATAGATGTATGTGCTTGTCTTATTTTAATATTACTATTTCGTTTCATCAAGTTTCAAATCACAACGGAGCTATAGAACTTTTCGCTTCAAAAACATGTAATGTATACAAAAAATCATATAAGCAATACTATGGTAATAATAATTTTGCGGCGCATGTGACAAGAACAGCGAGAAAAGCTAGTTTTACTATATTACAACTCGAATACTATGCAGCGATCTCTTTATTACGAATGACTGTGTATCATTAATGTACGTATATTTCAACTAAAACAATACTTAAGGATACACCTTCTTTAGGTCGTTGTATAACTCCTGTGACATTTGTATGATATTCAATGATATGATGTGATCTATTATTGTAAAGCAGCTATGTAGATACCATATTTGTATTTACGATATGGGATCTTGCTAATAATTATAGTCTAGGTTTCAGTCCAAGTAGGTACACATAATTATGTTTGATAAAGAAATTTGAAGTTTTTTTTTTATATAATAATTGGCAAACGAACAGGTGTGTCACCTGATGATAAGTGATCACCGCCGTCCATAGACACTAGCAACACCAGGGGAGTCGCATGTGCGTTGCCGGCTTTTTAAATATGTGGGCCTCCGACGCTCTCACTGACCAAACGAAACGCAACAGTTCAAGCACTAGTACTTTACGTCGGTTTTCTGTGAGAGGGTGGTACTACCCCGGGCGAGCCGACCCATTCATGCTGAAACCAGTAATAGCTTCAGCGTAGCTCCACCACCTACAAAAAATCGGATCGAATCGGAATACACTTTTCTACATGGACAGATTTAAGAATTACCTATTTCTAGAAAAGTATGCATCACGATATCCACGATCACTGGCCTAGAACATAAAAGAGTAACTCATAAGTGGGTGCCATCTCTTAGTTATCAATACTTTATAAAAATCATGATAGTAAATCGATTTTACATACCATCATCAAATAATCTCCTGCAGAACCAGATATGTATACATTATCGAAATCCATTCAGAAATACGCTACCGTGAATTTGGTACACAAAAGCACCGGTATAGAGCAATGGAAACAGAAAAAAAAATTTACAACACCCATCGTCGGCCTATCCTGGAGTGGCAGAAAAAAGAATACAAAGGCCCGAATAGTAGTAATAAAAGTCGATTCCGTTTTTATTTATATATATTAAAATGTCGATACTTCTCGGAATTGTTCACTTGTATTTCTCACGATGCACTAAATGAATAAAAAACATAAATGCTTCGCATCTTATTTGATAGAGTTACCAGTAATAAATAGTTAATTACAAGTGAAGCGCCGGCCGTTGTAAACCTACATACAGTACGTATAGCATCCTATATAGAATCGTTTACGATCATCGGGAATGTCTGGTGATGTGTTCTTTGGGCAATAATAATAATAATAAACTGTCGCACTGCACGGTATATGAATCATGGCGCAGATAGATAGACACAGGACGACAGCGGCCCAATATAAAAATAATCCTTCTTATAACTTGGAATAATATTCAGAAACACGTCAATTGGCGACGAGTTTCTGTGACGTGTGTATTTTGTAAAAAATCATTACAAAATATCAGTCTGGAATATTGTGCCGGTTCAAATAGTTCGTGATAATTGGTCTATGTATGTTGAACGGTTGGAACGATACATCGTTGTGAACGGTATAAAAGGCGAATACAAAGTGCCCCTTTTACAGGCACATTTATAGAGGAAAAACACGAATCACGTCAATTTTATTCATATGTATATATTTTTGCCGTATTTATTTAAATGATTGTTCAATTCTACCGACACGTATTGGTAACGGTTGAAGTGACGTCACGACAGTCGAAGTTAATGGGTTAGTAGACATGTGATTTAATTTTGTCGTTGCGTACCTAACAATATCAACATTAGGTATATAAAGTATTTTTAGCGACAAAATAGTTTTCTTTCAATTGTTTTCATTTCGAATATCTTATGTTAAATATTGCAACGTCGTCTTCTTCTTCTTCTTTATTTTTTGGCTCCGTCACGGTTTGTGTACTAGCCAGCGTCAAGTAACAAGATTTTGCCAAGTAAGTGTATTGTGATAATTATAATGTTCTAACAAGATGGTGGTTTCCTTGTTAGAACTTTCCATGGAGTTTTGGTGGCATCTCGGAATGCATGCTCCGTGGTATTATTTCCCATCCACTTCACTTGTGCATAATAACCGAACTATATTACGTAAAACACCACCAATATTACAAAATATAGAGTCTAATAACACAAGATTATGAATAAAATATAAAAACCACTACATGACAGACTAAGATCCCGCCAAAAACTCGCAACGTCATCTGTAAATATATTTCTGAGATATGTCTTATTAAACCTGTATTTACGAAACTCTACAGTAACACAGCCTATTGAATATTGTCTAAAGTGGTATAAATGTAACGATAAGTATTAAAGTATGTTGTAAAAAAAATCCTTAAAATTCAGGCTATCTCGGCGTACCTCGGCGTATGCTGGACAAATCGTTAGTTGTACAAAGATAATATATGGGGTCACCATTTATAAAGATACAAACGCAGACGATGTCGCGTGTGGCTGCTAGTGTCAAGCGCGGACCATCGTTGTGGTCACGATGGGCATGCCCATAACCTTAACAGACTTACGATGTCACACTTTCGCGGTCTGTCGATATCGATAAGCTGATAAGAGTATTATAGTATGCCTTAATATAAAAAAAAAAAAAAACAAAGAATCGTGCGTTATATATTTTTTTACAAATAATGGCAACACTCTTGGTCCTTATAGGTACCGCACATAGATCATTTTCTACTCTTCGTAGAGCTAAATCTTATATTCGTATACACGGGGAGTTTTTGGCGGGATCTTAGTCTGTCATGTAGTGGTTTTTATATTTTATTTATAATTATAATCTTGTGTTATTAGACTCTAAATTTTGTAATATTGGTGGTGTTTTACGTAATATAGTTCAGTCATTATGCACAAGTGAAGTGGATGGGAAATAATACCACGGAGCATGCATTCTGAGATGGCACCAAAACTCCATAGAAAGTTCTAACAAGGAAACCACCATCTTGTTAGAATATTATAATTATCACAAGACACTTACTTGAAACAAAACATTGACACTGGCAAGTGCTTCTGCGGTGCCAAAATAAGAAGAAGAAGAAGTATACACGAATATGCGAACTTGGATATCGATGTAATGTAAAAAACTTTGGCCTCTCAAAAAAAAAAACAATAGCTCTATAATTGGTTGTAGTGCACATTTATCTGTTTTTAAAAACACAACATTAAATCTTTTGGGAAAAATATAGTTGTAATAACTATGTTTATTATCATAATATTGACTTGTCTCGTCCGTTGGTACGTAACAAAAAGTATCATGTCCATGTCTATTTAGTTACCTATTTATTCTCTTCGCAGTTTTACCTCATATTTTCTATTGTTTCTTGACATATAAATACAAAAATGTCTTTGCAATAATATACATTTTTATTAAAGATTGGAAGGCAAAGTATTATATGAGTTTTTTTTTTAAGCAAGAGACATTCGATATGTTGTATTTTCATAATGGCCTTGTTATATTTAACAAGAGAGCACGTAGAAAAATATATTTTGAACGGAATAATACAGATGACGAAGTTGTTCAAGCAGTCTGCTATTACAGTACTCAGTGTTGTGGGTTGGAATCCCACACAACATTACCGTGTGGCCCACAAATAATTGTTCCAAGTTTGGGTGAAATGTATACCTACTTGGCATGTGTGCGAGCTGGTTTTTACTACAACAATAATATACTTAACAACTAGTTCTTTCTTATATACAACTAAAGAAATTTCAATCCTTTTCCATTCGCAGTTTTATTTGTTTTCTCAGTATTAATAAATGTATTCATTAATCTATTTTTATTATTAACCTATGTTTGAATTGTCAAATAAAAATTAGATTTGGTACATTATCGCTGCTGGTCATTTTGTTCATGGTAGTATTCTGGAAGTGGGGTAGCGGTAATGGTTTTTTTAATCTATAATCGGTCTTATTACAAATATAAAAATGAACACGCGTTTAACATGCGTTTTACTAAACAGTGTCTAATATTTTTACACATATTTAAAACACTTTATTAGAATAGACTTTCTAAGCGGTCTCTAGCTAAATATCTAGTTTTTGCTTATTATGCAAGCAACTCTGAATACCATTCATTCAATTCAATCTAATCACTCAAAAACGTTCCCATTTACGAATATTATTTTTCTTTAGATCTTCATTAAGAATATTTATTTATTTTAAATGCAACTGGTGATAACTATTACGACATTTGGTTTATATATTTTTATAGTTTGGTTAATAAGCTATATATAAGTTTAAAATAATACCCTAAATTGCGTAAAGTGGAACAACAGTAGGTATAATCTGAGAATAAATACAATGTAAAATGTCAATAATATCATAATGTAGTCCTTGTCATTTACTTGTGAGCCTTCAAAATTGTCTAATTTATCTACACTACATCTTTCAAATTAATTATACACATGAAATCCATAACTTACAACGAAACGTCTTTTGCCGGCGAATAGAAATAAAATAAATCACAACAATACAATGAGAACTGTGACAATTTAGACAAGTGTTATAGAATGCTTAAATTTAAATAGTATCTATTTCTAAACAAAGGTAAGACATTCTTTCGTGATAAAACTTTTTTGAAACAAGTGTTCGGCACGTAGGTACGTATTTAACTTCTTTGTAACAACACGATATAGGTTTTAACGGTTGGCTACAATCTTATCAAAGGTGAAATAACGATGCGGCTTAAGATAGTATATTTACTAAACCTTAAGGGAGAATTGTTTTCGAATGCAGCTACCGGTATACATCTATAAGTACTAAGCATTCGATTTAAATAACATACTATACTTTGTTAATCTGTTTCAATACACTACCGATAATGATACAAGGAATAACGCACTGTAAATCCATATACAAAACTCCGATATACTATTAAATAGAAACAAAAAAGCACATGAGTATATTAATGCGCGATTGTTAAGAGACGCGTAGTCTGGTGGAACTGTAGAGGCCTAAAGAAGCCAACAGTGTAGGTCCGTTCGAAAAAAATAATAATAATAAGCGTCGGTATAATTGCGTAACAACACAATGGTTACACGGTAATTTTACCTTAGAAAATAATACACCAAGAGATTAATTGGTACGTCTAATATAATTGTTATTTTGTATAGGTACCTACCACATTTCATTTTCTCGCAACATCACGAAGACCGATGCTTGCAATAGATTGTGCGGAATAAATAAAATGTTTTGGCGTGTTTGAAGACAATAAACAATTAACTCTTAAAATTGACACTACATTTTCATTAAATTAGAAAAAAAATATTGCAAAAAAAACGTTACATATGCATATTTTCCAATGCCAGTTAATAGTTTGTTTACTACTTCCTGATATTAAAAGAGAACGTTCAAAATAATTGGTTAAAAAGTGGAACGTATTTTGATATTATTGCCCTGTTCTATTTCTCAGGATGGCTGTCGTCGCGTTGTTAGTAATGTTAAGCTCGAATGTCACGTTGAGCGACCGCAGCCGGGTGTCAATTTACAAAGCGCCGATCGGATCAAAGGCGCGTGCGCAACTACGGATCACGTTGCTCCTTGTTTAAAAGGGTGGTCATAGTCATTTTTAGGGGTTAAAAAAAATTTGTAAGTCTTGAAATAGTACATCGATTGTTTGAATACATAAATCTCTGGAACAAGCAGTCAGATCGCAAAAATCTTTTGGATTTTATATCCTATACGTTAATGAAGATTCTAGACTATTTAACAAAATGCTATGACTCTTAGGAGTTGAGCAATTAGCATATAAAGTGTAAATCAGACGATAGTAACTTAAGTTTTACAGAAGTAGTAGTGCGGCAGCGTCATGTAACATACAGCGAATTATTTGACCTTGAGGACGAGTTCGCCACCCGACGACAACAGAGCATAAGTGAGGGGGGCCGAACTGAGTAAGCGTATGTTAGCGTGGTATCTTTCCGCGCGGTTCAGTGTCATTTTCAGCTCCCTGAAAAAAAAAAATAGTTTATAGAACATTTATTTTTATTTATTTTTATCTTATCTAACTTCGTTCATAGTTATCCTAAATAATATAAAAAGGCGATTGTAATTTTGTTTGTTTATTATACTTTCACTCTTTAAATATTCAACCGATCGTCATAAAGTTATGTATACAGAGAGTCAGAAAGCGCGGGCAAAAGCTAGTTAACATGTAAATATTGAAAATTAAACATGAACGTAAGCGCAGGTCATATCTAGTTAACAATTCAAGTTCTATAATAGGAAACCATAGCATGTTGGTAGGGATTTTTCTAAGTCCGTCTGGCTAGCTACCACATTCAAGTTGAAAATCTGTCGC
Organism: Antheraea assamensis; assembly: GCA_035772565.1. Classification (NCBI taxonomy): domain Eukaryota; kingdom Metazoa; phylum Arthropoda; class Insecta; order Lepidoptera; family Saturniidae; genus Antheraea; species Antheraea assamensis. Next base: position 1,128,432 of record JAQQSE010000010.1, on the reverse strand, counting down.
CAAGCACCTGTTGGTGTGTTCCGGCAGCTGCACTTGAGAGCCAGTCTCCTTCTAGGTTAAGTGTGACTTACCATCTTAGACTACATCATCATTTATCATCAGATGAGATTATGGTTAAACGCTTACCTAAAAAGTAAAAAAAAAAAATACGTGACTAAACGTAGTCCTAAAATTGTGCCTTTAATATAAATATGTTCGAATGATATCGCGGTATTGAATGTATAAGATACTGGGGCGATCGACTTCTTTCTTATTCTGTGACGCAAACATAAAGGAGGCAAATGAGTCGTTCGAATTAACATAAACTCCTTTGTCAAACAGAATATATAAATACACGTGAATGTATATTTGTTAGAGCGGCGACAACAACCCAGACACGTATACCCGTGTGTATGTAATAGAAAAAATACGTACGAGAATCAAAGCTATATTATAAAAATATTTTTCTATTATATAAAAATGAATCGCTAAACGTGTTGCTAAGCGCAAATCTATTGTTAGGTGGTAGAGCTACGCTGAAGCTATTACTGGTTTCAGCATGAATGGGTCGGCTCGCCCGACGCGCGGGGTAGTACCACCCTCTCACAGAAAGCCGACGTGAAGTAACAGTTTTTGCACTGTTGCGTTTCGTTCGGTCAGTGAGAACGCCGGGGGCCCACATATATTAAAAGGCCGGCAACGCACTTGCGACTCCCTTGGTGTTGCTAGTGTCTATGGACAACGGTGATCACTTACTATCAGGTGGCCCACCTGTTCGTTTTCTCCCTATGATCTAAAAAAAATAAATCTCGAGAACAGCTGAACCGATTTCGCTAATTCTTTTTTTAGAATATTCCTTGAAGTACGAGGATGGATCTTACGGAGAGAAAAATTAAAACAATTGCCTGAAAAAGTCTAAAAAATAACACTTTTCTATACTCCCACACAAACGATTCGTAATAATACTTAAAACTCAATTTGAACTTTAATACTATAGCATAAAGTTTAAGTGTTAGTGGAGATATTCCGGGAAGGCAAAACAATTGAAGGACGTTAGTATCGTATAAATATTAATGACAATATTTATACGATGGTCCCGAATAGCAGGATAAGTATTAAAAAAATATTTAAAGAATCGACTGTTAAGCGGTACGAAGTTCGCTGGGTCAGCTAGCTTTAGTATAAAATTCGATTAACAGTATGGATTCTTTTTCTTTATTTTGCTAGTCGATGCACGTGGGTTCGTTTTACTAAAACTAGTTTTATTATTTCATGACTATTACTTATTTTATTTGAGTTGATTTTGGGTTGTTTTTTTTTTAAATTATAATTTAACCGTTACTACCTACCCTATATAGAAGAGCGTAGTGATATGTCTCTTATAGCAGTATAATGTGAAACATACTCATAATGATGCATATACTTAGAATACTCTGAAAAGTCTTCTATTTGTACTTTTTTTTATCCAAATTGGTTCAACAGACAGTTCAATTTTATTTATATGTATTAGTTTAACATTCTTTAAAACGTATCACACTAATCTATGGAGTTACATTTGGGTAAATATATACGAATTTGGTCACAACCTGATTTTCGTTTGCTGGTTGATGATTACCTGAGATTTTATATAGCACTAGATGATTCCGATCTTCTTCGTTGCGAATTAAAAAAAAATGCAAAGGGTCGATCGAATTAAAACAATAAATAGCTTAGAACAATCTATGGAAAATTCTACATCGAATGGTCATAGTTCTATGCCGCTACTCCCCGTAGTTTTAATTAATTAAAACTAAAAAAACTGTACTTTCATATTGATAAAATGAATGACTACGAACAATAGATGTAGTACTTGGCCAGTTCCCGTGTAAAGATGTATAGGTAAAACTCATTTACCTCAGCCTGCAAGTAGGCGTTACCAGGAAAATTATAAATATATATAAATACCTATTTAAGTAATGGAGTTGTATAACGTTATTAATATGGTCAATAATCGACATAAAACATTTTTTTTTATATACATAATAATAGTTTGTTTATCAGTTTCATTCTACAGCTTCTTCTACTTATCCCACTTTTTAATACCAGTACCATAACAAAATGACTCGCTGTACTTGATAAATCGAAAACAACGGCGAACACTAACACATCTATAGTTTATCGTCAGTCACTGGTCAACAGAGAGTCACTATAAATGGTTTATCACCATGCGCGTGATGGTATCGGTTTAGTTGTGTACAGCCACCACTCCATTGGTTGTTGGATGGATATCAGCTGATCCAGGATAGAGAAATAAATAAATATAAAATGCAATAGAGTAACCGTTCATTAATTGAAGATTCCCATTTTACCTGTATGATTTTGCTGAATTGTGAATGATAGAGCGGTAAAAATTCGATCACTAAATCTAAATTGTTTAAATGCCTATGACGCTACATAAGTAGATATACTACACCAACGCGAAGCAAGGGAGTATCGCTAGTATATTTATTGATTTATTTAATAGGTTTACAATCATTGTTACATCGGTTTAATCTAAACATACATAATTGATTTAACCCTTAAATGCATAATTTTTGTTATGAATCCTGAAACTAATTTTAAAACAACAACAAAAAAAGTGTAATTTGCCTGTCAAAAGTAATGTCAACGTTTTGTTCCAAGTGTAAAAAGTATTTTCTAAGGTTCTAACATGCTTTCGAAAATGCACACACTCAGGATTTTGAACAAAAATTAAGTGGATGTGGAATGTATATAATTCGCAACAATATGCATTTAAGGGTTAATCATTGTCCACGATGTAGAATTTCTTAAATAAGCACAACTTGCTTAATACATATTAATTTAATGTGCAAACATTTTTATGCTAAAACATAAACTAAAGACAAATATAAAAAAAAAACATGTAAATTAACAATTTTTTTATTTTAATTAACGTTATACCAAAGATTTCTAATTATTTGAATTTATTATATAAGTTACTTATTCTAGAAACTGGATAATTTGTACCTAATACGGTTTTTCTAAAAAGAGAATTGAGAAGGTTAATAAAATAACGAGGATATCTGGAAGGAGTCCTGAATCCAAACATGCTCAGTAATTCAGGGCAATCTGTGTAATTGTTGAACAATTTAAGCAAAAAAAAAAACGAAATCAAGGATATTTCTACGCTACATATTGTGTAGGTGCATAAAAGCTGTGCAATAAGTATTATAGTTTTTTAATAAAACAATCCTGTGTGTGAACGTACAGCTAACCCTAGTCATATATTTCACGAGAGAAATGATGAAATTTCATATCGATTATTTGACGAAATCGAATCCGACCGGTACAGTAAAACTAGGTAATTGTGAGAAATATATAAGAAATTTTCGACGCAAACGACGGGAGAGAACACACGAACCGTATTATATAAAATACAGAATTATATAATGAAATGGTAGCAATGTTGTCCAGATTCTTTATCGTCAACGCTTCTCCGTAACAATGTACTAGTAAAAAACCTAAATGATATCATAGAACGGGCTGCAGAACTAAATGAGTATAATAAAAATACGAAGGCAGTTTGTACGCAGTAAAGATAAGTGTCTGTATGACCGTACGTACACTATTAATTTGTAAAGGTTTTTAATTACACAACTCATAACTCTTGTTGTGCTGTACCTACTGACAACTGTTTTTTTATTCATTTATGTACGTATAGAGAAGCCGTCGCATTGAGCCGTGTTCGAATATTGGAGTTCGGTTTTATAGGAGATCTATTATCATTTATAGACGTCATATACCGAAGTATAGATGTTTGGATTACATATGCGGTTCCACTTTTATTGTAACAACTGTTTGATTAGGAAGTTTTCTTTTCATTTACTTATACAGTAAAACCACGGTAAATTGAAATTTAAGGAAGGCGTGACTCGAGTTATAGTGGTGTCGTATTATAAAAGATTTTGACTCGAAAACCTCTTTGTGGGTAAATGTTCTGTTCTGTTCTAACTAATTTGGAAGATACATGGGTGAAATGAATAAAAAAATCTTATTACAAAGATAATGTTTTAGAATGTAATGTTTGCCAGAAGAATGTTCTTAAAATCACTACCTTACTTATTTTCTCTTCGAAATATTGAGGTCGCTATAGTAAAATGATTAGAATCAAACTGTGACGTTTGAGAATTAGAGGATTAATATATTTTTTCGTGTATTATAGTAGGATTTCGCATTACTCAATAGCCTTGTAGGTATTGTTATAGCGACGTGTTTGTTGAGTATATTTTCGTGTTAACATTGATTATTTCAACTTGCTGATGGATCGTGTAATGAATGGTGGTGATATTATGGTTTATTGGGAAGCGAACGGGGGTCTCTATCGAGCTGTAAAAGCTTTCGAATTGTCGAAATTCTATAGTTATAGGAAAAAAAAATTACACATAATTAAGTTCGATTTTTAGTTAGACGTTATAGTATTTATCCAAGCTTTTTCATAAAAAGAATCTCACAGAAACTAAGCTAGGAAATCCGACTGAGAAATGTTTGTTGCACATTACGTACCCGTCATCATCATCATCATCATCATCGTCAGCCTATAAGAAACCCACTGCAGCAGCAAAGGAAGGTATGGTCATAATCACCACGCCAGCCCATATTGTCCCAGTATTGATGACTTCAAACTCTGAGAAATCCATAGTTCGATATTTTTCCCATATACATTGGTACTACAAGAACATGCTCAGGTTCAGGTTTCCTCACGAGGTTTTTCTTCACCGTCAGTCGCTAGTGTTACCAATTTGAATTTGTAAACGTACACGAATTCAGAAGAATTCGTTGGTACATGCCAAAGTTCGAATCTGCGGACATCGGATTGTTATTTCACCGGCCAATCCACTCGACCACCGTGACACTCCGTCATCATAATTGATATTAATTTTATGGGATGGTATTAAGGTTGAAAAACCATACCATTATAAACGGCACGATCGGCGACACGACGCGACGGCAGCCTCGTTGTTTTTGCCATGGTCCCTGATTATCGGACGATTATTTTCCTTTTTAATTGTCCTTGTGTTTTATATCGGTTCTCGGAATACGCTTATCCAACTTCAAAACTATACCCTTACATAACCGAAGTAATAATACTGAGCGACTACGCGGCATGTTACTAACAATGGCGTGTCTCGTTGAAGTTAGAAAAAAGTGTGTAAATAAAAGGGAAGAAATTAAATAAATGATTACAATTGTTATTTATAATTGACAGGACTTGGTAATTGTATTCATCTAGATTGAGGCCATAATAATACAGTAATATGTCTACAATAGGGCACGCTTAAACGAGTTGTGTTGCGGGATGAAGCGATTTGGTAGATGTTGCTACCATTATGCAAATAGTAACAAACCTCTTCAAAGACTCTTTCGTTTTATCGCGTTCCAATGTCATCATCATGCTCTTCTTCTCCTTATCCTACATGAATAAAGTCGGCATAACTTATTTTCCTCTTCCACTCTCCGCTGTTAAATATCATCTCATCAATATTGGCTACTTTGATAAACATATCATTTTTCACACAATCTGTCTATACCTTCTTGGTCTTCCTTTACTCTCCTATAACCATCCACCTTCAAACTTAAAATTTTTCCAGTTACATGGCTATCATCTCTCCTTGTGGCATGCGCGTACCATGCTGCCCTATTACTTCGTAACTTCGCGTTCCAACATCAGGCATTGCATATCTAGATGCGAAGATGTTTGTGGGCCCGCGTGACAGCGATGATTTACAATGGATTATATACAGATCTTCCCGTAGTCGCTTTCTTTTGGAATACCTCTGTGCTTATCAGGTACAGTGTCACTTTGTCTTGCTACAAAACAATTGTTATTATCATACTCAAGACATCTGAAGAAACAGGTTTAAGATACAAAAGAAATACAAATTCAATGAATAAACAGTTCACAAAAGGCTTTAATAGGGCTTAATTTCGTCTAGCGCTTAATTGTATAAACGTAATAATTAATTAACGCTATATGTTTTATTTTTGGTTTGAAGTACCTACTCCTAGATATCTATTAAATATTTGATAGATATAAATATTTACAAAGTCCATTGAAGTAGCCCTTAAGTTTTAATTATTTAACATAATAGAAAATCAAGTCTCAGACACGATCAATTTCTAAAGAAAACAACTCTGTTACCGAGAATAACCAATATTTTAATATCGATGAAGTGGTTAAAATAAATAGATACTGGATTATTATTTTCTGTAATTAATGTTTGCCTTTGAGATTTAATCTGTATTTCTTTAAAAATATTCGAGTTATTGAGGTTATATTATAACGAAAATGTTTTTCTTCATTGAATAAAACACTTTTTTTTTTAATAACGAGTTTTAGTATGTAACGCATTCACCCAGTAAAAACTTGTTCATTTTTCTTTGGAAGACCGTTACATTATATGCTTTAAGAAAAACAGACACTGGCAGCGCGTGCTATACTTTTACGCTTCGTATAATAAATGATGGTACAAAGTGCTTCGTGGAGACGAATGAAACTTCGACTACGAATGGAAGGGAGACAGTGGAAGTAGCTGGTGAAGATTTAGTATAAATTCTCCACAGTACACCCGATGGAATACGACAAGGCATGTAACTCTAGGTTAAGGTTCTAGCATTTACAGTTTTTTCTGCGATCGACAGAGTGTACACGAACGGTCAAGTGATATTTGGCAGACTCACCCAAAAGATGATAACAATACTTTACCCATAACCTTATCTGTCACTTGTATAGATTGAGAAGCTGCTCCAGTGTAAAGTACCGCTTCGCTCTGAAAAGGATTCTTAATTTTTATGCACTTATTTTAACCTAGGCCTCTATCGGACGTCCAAAGTTGATGTTAGTATTTAAATGTATCCCAAGTATCTCAAGATTGTTGGTAACTAGTATGACTACATCTTGGAGACTAGGTATTAAATAGAAATGACTAGGTTTCGTGGAAAAATGACATCTGCGCGAAATTGTAAAATGTTCTACAACCAAATGTGAAGTAACAGATGAGAGTGTAAGAGCAAAACATGTTGTGCTGGTTCAACTTAATTGGGATAAATAGAAGCAGAAGAGCAACAGTCGAAATTGTACTAAATTCGTTATTTCATCTTATTGCTTCCTCGTTCTGAATAAAGTAAAAGTAAACAATACACCTTTCCATAAGATATTGATGATTTTAAATACGGGGTATATTGTGATTCTTTATTTGTCGACTAAAATAATTGTACATAAATATTTTCGAACAATTCGGGTTCACGATGTGTGTATGTATATTTTTACTGTCGGCTGATAGATATTAATTTTAATGAAATCGGTAAATATACTAAAACACGTACTTTAGACTAACAAAAAAGTTAAAATCCTAAATACGTTACTCGGTTTAGGCCCTGAGAGAAGGCGCTTATGAACGTCAAAGCTACCACTCGATCTGATTTATCTTTACATCAAACTAGTGTTGCCTAAAATCGGTCTTGGTCTTGCAGTCTTGGTCTTGTTCTTGCATTTTTGCAAGACCAAGACCAAGACCGATAAATTTTTGCAATACCAAGACCAAGACCGACCCTTGTAAGACTTGAGCAAGACAAGACTGGGTCTGCAAGACTCTTGCAGTCTCGCACTTAAGTCAGGCTGGGTTTTGAAGATTATTGCGTATATGATTTAAATACTAATACTGATAAACATTCTCTAATCATTATATAGTATAAAACAAAGTCGCTTTCTCTGTCCCTAAATCCCTATGTATGCTTAAGTCTTTAAAACTACACAACGAATTTTGATGCAGTTTTTTTAATAGATAGAGTGATTGAAGAGGAAGGTTTATATGTATAATAACATAAATAAAAAAAATGGAGAAATACTGTTATTTTTGAGGTTACTCCAAATTTAACGCGTGCGGGCCACGGGCAGTAATGAATAAATCAAAACTACTGGATCGATTTTAACGATTTTTTCAGTGAATGACATAGGCTATATATTTTATACCCGTGCGAAGCCGGAGCGGGTCGCTAGTATCGGTATAAAATTCACTATTCTTTCCGTCTAACAACAATAAATTTTAACTAAGAAATATATACAATCAAATGTGCTTATGAGTCAAAGAGTACTTTGTTGATTATGTTTATATAATAAACAGAACGTTACGTGATATTTTGATTCAGAATCGGTCAGTTTAGCGACAAAGACGCCGCTATATGGAAAGACGGTGTGACAAATGGATCACAGCATTGATTATATTGTTTGATTGCCGTCGCACTTATATTAAAGTTCGCCGACGTTGCAAAGAATAAAATAACTGTTCAGAACGTATACGAATACAGATTGTTTTGTTTTTCACAAGAAATCTTCTAATTCTAATAATCTCAATATTATAAAAATAAGTTTGTTACGCTTTCACGCCTTAATTATTTAACCGGTCATCACGGAATTGTATATACACGTTGTTATACGTACAACAAAGGTCGCAGGATACCTTATTATATTACTATACGTTTATATTGAAATGTACAAACATTTACTATATGTCAACTTATATCATAATCTATGTAGCTAGTAGGTACATAAATACAGTAGGCAACGTACCTAGATAAGTTTAATTTAATAATTATTATAGTTTAAATTTATCAAAAGAGATACGTAACACACAATCTAGTTACATTTTCTTGTTAGGTAAATAAGCACAGAATAATGGATGACACTTTTGTTGTTTAATGTTCCTAAGAATCATCATATTTATCAAAGAATTCCTTGGACTTTATCCGTTTTTCGGCGCGTGTGTGTGTGTGTGTGTGTGTGTATATAATTAAAAATATCATATATCTATTTCACGTACACTCATACTTCGCTTTGATTCTACAGATTAATAATAAGTGATCTTAGATTAATAAGTATACATGTTGTGTACGTTATAATAAAGGTATATGTAGGTGGTAGAGCTACGCTGAAGCTATTACAAGTTTCAGCATAAATGGGTCGGCTCGCCCGGGGTAGTACCACCCTCTCACAGAAAACCAACGTGAAGTAACAGTGCTTGCACTATTGCGTTTCGTTCGGTCAGTGAGAGCGCCGGAGGCCCACATATGTTAAAAAGCCGGCAACGCACTTGCGACTCCCCTGGTGTTGCTAGTGTCTATGGACGGCGGTGATTACTTACCATCAGGTGACCCACCTGTTCGTTTGCCCTCTATAATATACAAAAAAAAGCAATGTTTAGTAATCAACCTCAAAATATATCTATCTGTTGCATTGTTCTAAGATGTAAGCTAAGGAGTTTAATAAATAGCAATAGGATAGTATGTATTTGCAAGACTTGCAAGACTTGCAAGACATGCAAGACGCTTGCTGCAAGACCAAGACCGAAACTAAGACCAAGGCTGAGAGCGCTATACCAAGACCAAGACCAGGTGTACTGACGCAAGATCAATACCAAGACTAAGCCAAGTCTCGTCTTGGTCTTGCATTTGGGCAACACTACATCAAACATAATATAACACATATTTAAAAGAACATGTATAGTAGTTATAGATATAGGTAGATAATTACATTCGGTTTTGGTACATGCACAGAAGGGGGCGTCATCTCCAGACGTAACCATCGTTCACATATTGAACCACCCTATAATAATAGCCTTTAGACATTAAGACCCGCTTGTCATGATGCTTGAACTTAGTATCTTAAGTAACTTAGTATTGGTAAATTATTATCAGAAAGTTTTACTAAGTTACTCCACTACTCCAATTAATCGAGCACAACAGAAATATTTAAAATTCCTTTCGTACTTTGAAGCGAACAGAGTAACAAAAAATATAATAGAAATAAATGACGAAATCAAATCTTCTTAAATAAAATAAATACTGGTCAAAGAACAGATGATGCTTGATTAAATTGTAACTTAAAAACATAAACGTTTCCACGTCTCTTTGTTTCCATGTTTATTTCTTTTGAAAACAAAACGTACTGAAATTCGATTAAATCGAGCGTGATATAAAATCTTATAATTAACATCCATAACACTTGTTCGTGTGAATTTACTTTCTGGTATAAGAAAAAAGATTACACAGTGTCGTCTCACATTGCCGACGACAGATTTATAATAATTAGAGACGATACACACGGATACTCTGTTATAAAAGTAATAATGCTTAACCGAGTAAAAGTAAATAGGCATTATTATACTCGGGCAAACAGAGTCTCGGACTTATGACTGAGGGAAGGGTACAAAATACATAGCAAACAAATGTCTGACACCTATACTCACTTAACCCCTCGGCTGATTTTTTATCACCCAGACCTCAAAATAGAGGATTATGTTTTTAACTTTTTTTTTTTTATGACATCGTAAATTGTAAATTACATGGTTTAGTTAAAAAAAAGTTTGTGTAGAAGAAACAATAGTTTATAAATACATTTTACATAAAAATTATAATTTTACAATATATAATATGCTATTTTTCAAATTTTAGTAATAAATCAATTTAAGCTTATGCTTCCAACAATCTGTTGACCTGTGCCTCATGAGGTCTACATTCGTTTGTAGGCAACTTAAACCTTTATGGGTGTGGACAGTCCAAGGGTTAAATTAATGAAACCGGTTTCAATATTCAACACTAAAAGTCGAAATTATCGTAATATTTAATAAAAAGCCTTGATGTTAAAAGCTGGAAGTGACTTACCCTTAAATGCATTAAAATATGGAATATATTATAGAACATCGGTCAAATTAAAGTAAGCATCTTATGATTTTCTATACAGTTCTATATTATCAGCAAAGTTGATTGTTGTATGAAAATTACGATATTTATATGGAAGTCTCTTTAAAAAATACAATATCATAACTTTTAGTGTTACTAGCTAAATGAATATCTTTAGGGACGCTCGTGAAGATGCCTTATTTTTTAAGTCGACTAATGATAAATGTAACTTATTATAATTAATTCCATACAATCACATTTATGAACTGCATGAGTTTTAGTATAATTAGCTCCATCTTATTTTATTGAGGAATACATTTGGAATAGTTTTCATTTTGCTGAAATATTAGGTATGCTTAAAAATGTATAATATTTTCTATAAAAACAATTATAACAAATCTATGTTTTACTATATAATACTATGATAAAATGTATAAATGATTGTCTTACCTGGTATTTAGCACTTGCTTTATTCCTCCTAAAATTAAACTTTGGTCATTTTATAATTATGGAGAGGGGGGGGGGGCTGATGGGGGTTGACTTTCTTCTGTTATACTTTAACTATCTATTATAATTATTTTTTATTAACTAGAATATAAAATAAATAACAGTGAATACTAACAAATGTGTCTAGTATGTACTTTTTATATTTAGTGTAAAGACAAATTTAGTGCGACATAAGTTCGCGAACTACGTCGCCCGTGTGTGAGACGCTCAGCCAAAAATAGACAATGTTGCTTTCATCTCGTTACACACGCGACAATTATGTGCCCGCTGATTGACGACGTCTGTGGTGCCGTAACTCAAAGACGTAAGGTTTTAAAATGGCAAAATTGTTTTTCAAACAAACTCTCCGTATGTATAAAACTGTAGTGAGCGGTATCTTATAACACTGTTTTGCATGAGTGTTCCCGTTCTGAATATTTTTAGTAGAAAATTATTATGTTTTATAAATACTTTGATGGATTACTACATTGAAGTTATACTTCTTTTGGCGCGTTAGGGAAAAATGATGAGAGTAAATTTTTGCGAAGCGCGCGCACGCCGTCACGTAAAAACCGACACCCTGAAGTTAGCTATAGTCAACATTTTATTCAAAAAAAGTATGTATGTATTCAATATCTTTTTTTCTATTGTTAGTGTCGTTTTTTCTACAAACGTAGAATAAGACGAGAGGTAAAATTTTTGAAAATATTTTTATCTTGTTACGCCAAAGAAGTATTACTTCTAACGTGTGTACATAAGTACACACACACTACCTTTTTTGTTATTTGTTTGGGACGCGTCTCTTCTTCGCAATGTTGTGTAAATTAATAAATTACAATACCTACAACTTAACGGACATATTTCATTGGATGAGTATTAATACTAATTTGGTCGAAAATATCTTTGCGAATAGTTAATTTTAACTAATACAATAACAAGTATTTGAATAATAAAATGGTACCTTAAAATTTAACCAGGGTTAATAATGTAATCGCCACGAAAACATTTTTATTACTTGATTACAATACATTGACCTACGCCTACTTTCTATAAATATATTGTATCATCTATACATATAATAAAAGTGAAGTGTCTATTTGTAATATCAAAATAACGACTTTTACTGATTGGATATGAACGTATACACGATACTGAAAACAAAAGCACAATTTTTAAAATTTTTGTCTGTCTGTCTGTTTGTCTGTTTGTTCCGGTTAATCTCCAAAACGGCTCGACCGATTTTGACAGAAATTTCACTGACGGATAGTTAAAATTACAGCAGTTGACATAGGCTACTTTATTTTAGGCTATCTGTCATCCGTAGCTTCGTCTGTAGTACTATCCCCAAAACGATTGGACCTATTTTCATGGGACTTTCACTGACAGATAACTAACGTTATAAAAAGTAATTAAAGCATATTTATTTTGGGCTAGTTTTTACCCATGGCTTCGTTTGCAGTACTATCTCCAAAACATTTGAACCATTTGTCACGGAACTTTCACTAACAGATAGCTGATCTTATAAGAAGTAATTTACAATAATAACAAAAAAAAACGCATGTGGAACTACGGGCAACAGCTAGTTATACATATAAACCTTCCGTAAGAAATCCTCCAAGCCCGTTCTATAGTCCGGTGAAACTGTAGAGGCCTTACCAGGTCAACAGTGTATTCTGTCCAAAAAAAAAACCTCCAAACTATAGTGAAAATCGGCTAACAATCTGTCACATATTCTACGTAAACATACATACATTATTGTACATCTGTATATATTTAATGATTCAACCAATACTAGGAAGAAACTCTTGACTATGTTATGTTATACGCAAGCCCTAACATGTACGTCTAGCATATATTCAGATCGGGCAAAAAAAATTATAAGTACTGCTGTACGTCCCAGTTGATGTTTATAGGCTATGCAATTTATAGTTATTAATAAAATTGTTAGTACAATTAAAGCTCAAAACCCCGGGCAGTTGCAAGTTGCAAATGTAGTAAAACTCCTGCTTGTCGTTGATACCGTTAAGATGCATGTAATTTTTTTGTGTGATTATTATCTGGCAACGAATTCTTATTCTGTCTTAGATCTGTCTATATATTTACTTATTTAATCTATACTTTGTGATATACTATATATGTCTGTTATAAAGAGACTACTGATCATGCATATGGCGTTAAAACAATTTCTTTGTCTGTCTGTCTCTTTGTATGATCAGATTTAACTTAAAAACTGGTTACATTTCTTTTTTCTTTTTTTGTTTTCGTCATTCAGAAATTAGTATGTTACTCTTATTACTTATACGATTATATATGTATACAAATGTATGTCTGTATATAGGTACGAAATTAATAAATTTCAACACCGTTTGATCTAGCAGAGTATATTCAAAAGATAAAATTGTCAACAGATTTTGATGATATTTTATATCGAGAAGAATATTATAGATAAGATAAGATAATAAAATAATAATAATCGATAATGATCAAAAAACAACTTTATTTTCTAAATATTTTCATGACATTTTGTATATATCAAGTATATAATTATTTCATTCCAAAATTAGATAAAATAGATTGGCCATAAAATATTTGCAAAAAAATCAAAATATATCGTTCTTAAAACTCATAATAACAGACGGGGAAATATAACGCTTCTTTCTTATGTGATTATTTCTCACAATCAACTCGTAACGTAAGCCGCGTTAAAAGAACTTCGTTTTAAAACAATTTCAGAACCGCCGATAATCGGTAGTTAAGAATAATATTGATAATCCATCTTAGAACTAAAAAAACCCTTTGTTATCAGGTGTAGTGTAATCTAATATACGCTTTGAAATAGTTTTGTAATTTGTAGTCCTGTAGCAGTATGAAAACACATTGAGAAAAAAATAACACAAGTACGTAAGTATAAAATAACTTAAATGTGCTCTATACCAATTTTAAAGGAATGCGTCACGAATGGTAGCACATATATCTGCTAGGTCATATAAAATTTGTCTTCCGACACCTCAGCTTGTACGGAGTTGTGAAACGAGGCGCGTGCGTACAGCGATTACACATACTCAGCTTCAGCTAATGAGTTCTCCTGGATGAGTGACGTCTGGGTCATAGATTAAATTTAAAACAGAGAGGACGACTCGTCATACATGTATTATAGTTGAATAAAGTCAGTATCTCATTGCAAAGGATACAGTTAGTTTACAAATAGAGTGTATAAATTAGTTATCTTCTATAATTTCAATCGATCGCCTAAAGAACCGAATAATGTTTGTGTATACATGTAATCTTCAATCTAATCAAGTTGTAAAAAGTCGAGGCAGTCATAAGGATTACCGCCAGAAGTAACATCTCAAAACAATGTAATAACTATGTTTTTTTTAATATTTTTTATATCAATTTCAGACTGAATTATTTAAATTTCATAATTTGTAAATTGAAATTATTAACATTAGTCTGGTTTTCACATCTATCGGTACTCCTAGCAATAATTATATACAATATATTAATTAGTTAAACATCTGGGGAGCTGCACAAGCTTAATATAAAATATAAATGTTTTATGCACACAGCCCGCTATACTATGCGTTGCTAGTCTGGCGCAAGTACATCATATCACGAGCATGTCGAGGTCATCGGTGGCATCAGCCCATAAGTGTTTCCCCTACCAAAAATTGTCGAAATAGACAATTTTATCACGTGTTTTATTTCATAACACTAAAGTTCACCAATAACTACTAAACAAAAAAATAACAAAGAAAGTCTGTTTAGAAACAGACGAGGTACATACTTCTTAACAGTATTTCATCTACTTATTTATAATTATACAGAAGAAGATAAATATGTGTACAGACTATTCGATTTTTAATACTTTTATTATAAGTAATTAATAAATAATAAATAAAACGAATAAATTGTGAGATTTGACATCCTATCAATATTGTAATATTTTTTTAAATATCGATTTAGGGACACGTCTGTGATATTTTTTATTCTATGACATGTCGACGCAAGGGCGGGTATTATAGGGTGGCACACGCTCATATCACGCTCGTTTTTACAACCACGACCTAACTTCCCTTCCATTACTTTTTTTTAAGAAATGTATATGACAATATAATTCTCTCATTGCCCTTATAATATACATATATATATTATCTATCTATATGCATTTGTTACTAAACATATTGTTTTGACCATTATAACAAATACATTACATGATTTTTAACCAGTAATAATAGATTTAACAAACTTAAATGTTATTTTTCATGATCTTGACGATTTATAATTAATCAATAATTAATTACATAAAACTAGCTCTTGCCCGCGTCTTCGCAACGTTGATTTGAACTACACACGTACAGTACATTATTTACTAGAGAAAGGGTACTCTATGTCCTTGTTTATACCTTTAAAAATATATATGCAAAATGTGATGATAATCGGTCGAGTAGTTAAAGTGGCAAAGCGAAACAAACTAGCATTCGTATTTATAATATTAATAAGCATAGGAAAATTGTATATTTTAATAATAAATATATATATATATTCGTAAAAGCGACCGTGGCTTAGTACTCGGCGAGTTCGAAAATCGCGTCAGTCGAAGAACATTTAAAACCTTGCGAATGAGCCTTATCTTTTGGTGGAAGAATACACCGCGATGATGGTAAAAAATTTCCTAAGCCTACCAGCCTAACTAGCATTCACAAATTAAAAATCTGTCTCCAAGCATATAGGTAAGCACCTACAGAGTTGTGTTTCAGGCAGCTGGCACTTGAGAGCCACTCCACCAAGGCTTACCATATTAGACCGTACCATCGTTTTGGGGTATTATTTATAATGTCTAAAAAAAGATGACATATTTTCAAATAATACCTACTCCTTAAACATTATTTCTCAATGACCAGTCACGCTTAGGTATAACGAAATATTATCTGTATTGCAATTCTAAGAAACATACTATACGAGTAACTTTAAGAGCTAAATTAATTATGAAAATAAATAAAAGATGTATTTAAAAACCACACTTATAAATAGAAAGCCGCATATAGAATTGTAAGAGCTGATTATAGTACATACCTGTAGCAGAATGGAAATTGAGAAATCGTGAACAATTATTCAATCAGGCACTGTAGCAATGCGGGTGCCTAAATATCAATCTTTGTTTTTGGGTTAGCGTTTGACCACAATCTCATCTGATGTTAAATGATGATGTGGTCTAAGATGGTTGTCACGATAAGCCTAGAGATAGACTGGCTCTCAAGTGCAGCTGTCGGAATACACTAACAGGTGCTTGGCGACAGATTTCCAACTTAAGGGTGGTAGCTAGCCAGACGGACTTAGAAAACGCGCTACCACCATGCTATGATTTCATCACGATGTTTTCCTTCACTGAAAGCTCCGACTCAGTTGCTATGATTCGCACCTAGTTTCTTCGACGATGTGTCCGGACACACTACCAACTGAGCCATCATCGCTTCAAAAACTGTTCGGTTTCGAACGCATGGGTCGCGACTCCCTGGGGTTTCACAGAAACTCCATAAGAGGATCGTGAAACCTTAGTAATAAGTACAAATGATCCAAAAGGACTGAAAGGTCAAAAATATATAGTAAGAAAGAAAGAAAGTACGTTCATGCATTAATAAAGTTCAACCAACATATAAATTATACTTATGTCTAACTCATTTAATTATATAGTTAACCCATATCTAACCATGAAAATAAATAAACATGTTGTACAAATTTGATATTTGTAACAAAAAAAATACCTACAAGTCAGAAACAGCGAACGACAAGGGTTGCGAAATTATTTTTGGGGAGGGTGTGTATGAAAGTGATGTAAATCCTTTTGTTAATTTAGTGACATTCAGCTCCGCCATTTGTTTCATTACCACTGTCAAATATCAGTGTGGGTATGAGTCATGCAGTGTTGCAACATAAACAAAAATAATTTTCTAGGTGGTAGAGCTACGCTGAAACTATTACTGGTTTCAGAATGAATGGGTCGGCTCGCCCGGGGTAGTACCACCCTCTCACAGAAAGCCGACGTGAAGTAACAGTGCTTGCACTGTTGCGTTTCGTTCGGTCAGTGAGAGCGCCGGAGGCCCACATATATTAAAAGGCCGGCAACGCACTTGCGACTCTCCTGGTCTTGCTAGTGTCTATGGACGGCGGTGATTACTTACCATCAGGTGACCCACCTGTTCCTTTGCCCCCTACAATATAAAAAAAATACTATATGGGAGAACCTTTAGAAGTAGGCTAAACTCTCTTTGGCTCTTTAGGCTCGTGAGAAAGGTTGAAAAACACTGCTATATACCATCCTCGAAAAGAAAACCAAATATTAATAACTGTATATTAAAGGTATGAGAATTAGTGTACATTCATTAACGCTAATAATATGTAACTAATTAATGATATTCATAACTCTTCGATATCCACTATCGATTTCATTGTCGCGCACTATATCAACGGAAACGGGCGATAAGTTAACAGGGCTGACATCGCGGCACTCTTTGTTACGTTTACGTTTAATTCAACAAAACATAGTTAAACAATGTATACTGTTATGCCTATAAACTTAACGGGCATCATAAAGAGTTGTTACTACCAACTGTTAATAAAAAAATATCTATTTTGAAAGCATTCGCTACAAATAAACGTTATAAAAAGATTGGTAATGTAAGTCTGACTGGCTGTATTTTTACTTATTTACTTTTGTATTAATATAACAGGTATGTTCAAGCCAAGTGACGGAGGCATTTATTTTTACATTTAGAATAAGAAAAAGCTTAAAAAAAAGACATTCAATACAATTAAACATTTATAATTAACTTTAAAAGGCGTTTCCTATATATCTGTAAACAGAATCAAGTAAAGTACTGAAAATAAGTAGTATAAAATATTTATGAAATAATAATGTGAGGATAATAATTTATAATGTAAACAAATGAAAAGAATACATACCGACAGCTAACCTCATATCTGCAAGCGCACTTAAAAAAAAAGTATAATAAAAAAGGCTCTTTTATCACAAATATTCACAATAAATTATCAGTCATCGCCATATATCATTTTAAATCACCCATAATACACACTTATATTTATATTTTTATCTCCACTGATATAAAAAACACGTGTTGTAGATACGTGTATATTTGAATAACTATTTTGAAATAGTTATCAGTTCTCACGAACACTTGACAGATAATTACCGACTAACTTCATGGTGTCGCCTTTTGGTGTCGCGGTGTGCGCGCATCGTAAAAACTCACTGTCATTAATTTTCCCAACCGTGCCAAAAGAAGCACAACTTCAAAAATGCTGTATAAATTTTGCTTAATTTTTCGAACTAATTATCTAAATATAACTAGTTACGAATATACTTGCTAAAAATAAACTTGCATAGGTAAAATGTTTTATTTGTTACTTCGAGAAATACCCAGTAATTAATTTATTATACAACTAATTTAAAATAATCACTATTGCTACTTTAATTATTTCCAGCATAATTGAGGTTACCTATTCCAGTATTTTTAAAAAAAAGAAAAAAACTGTAATATATACTATTTATAAAATAGTACACCGTACTAATGATACCGGTTATGAAAATAAAATGTTTAAGATTTAACAGATGACCATGATAGATAGTCCGAAATATAAAAAAAAAATACATATATAATATTTTTAATAGAAATAGATATAAATGACAATTCTAGAGCTTCCAAAACTATACTATGAATTTCTGATTTACAGTATTTGACCAAAACTTTGACATAATGAATATAAAAGGATAATAAAAGGAATGAAAAAAAAGAGAAATTCAATAATATAGTATGACATATTTATACATCATATGTATATCTAATATGGACATTTTTTGTGTGTAATATGTGTGTACCTACTGTAACTAATATAGCGGTGTGTTAATATCTAACTATGTCTTTATACTCAACAGCGCGAACGAGGCTCAAGCTTTCTCGAATGTATGTATTTATATTTATTTGGCTCTGCAGTCTTATCAGATTGATAAAATTGAAGTAAACGAGGTCTCGTTGGATTTAACACCGATCACCCCACACACACACTCGTAGGTACACATAGTGGTGGGCTGCTTTTGTTTGTTTTTTTGCCCTTTCGAACTGAAATAGTTTAGAACACAGATAGTCAGATACAAAATACATGTACGGGATCGTGAAACATACATGCTTGGTAACCATGTATATTTCACGAACTCATACAGGTATGATACGGATAGGTTTAGCTTAGCTAGTCAGATTCGGGTATTCGACGACAGCCCAAGCCGAGGTGTGCCGTGCGCCCTTGTGCTAGTCGTCTATACAAATCGGGTGAGTGCCTTAAGCGCTCCCCTTAGTAGTCCGCTAAAACTGTAGCGGCCTCCGGGTCAACAGTGTAGTCGGTTCGAAAAGAAAAAAAAAAGTCTCGTTGGATTAATTACATTAATGGATATGATATAGAGCATATATTAGTTAAAACGTCTGTGAAAAATCGAAAAGGGAAGAAAGATTAGTTATTTACTTTGCAATATTCCAACTGGGAGTAGCTCGTTCGTTAATGGAAGTAGATAAAAATTTTGTGTTTTAGCAGTCTGGTATTTTTATTATTATTCTACTATAAAGGTGAATATATAAAAAACGATGCCTTCAGAACGATTAGATATATAGTTAGATAAACATATACTTGGTTTATCCTTTTTTTCTGTCGTGTTTGTAATTATCAGTGCAAGGTTTGTATAAAAGAAAATGTTTGTAAAAGTAACAATGTCGGGTAAAAACACAACTATATTAAAAAACGAGTAAGTATGTAAGACAGAAGACAGTATGAAGTTTTTTTCACATTATTGACAGATTGACGTTCAGTTACCATGTTATATCATAAGGTACATCATGGTCGTACAATAAAGGTAAGATTTTGCCTCAGTTTTTTCGTTAGTGCACACGTACGAACCCGGGGTGGGCTGCTATTAAAATATATAAATCGTTATATAAGTAAATATGATCACGACGTACACAGGCATACCATTGTAATAGAGAGCGAATGTTTTCTCATTAGATTTCTTTTTTGGACTTGTGACAGTTAGCAATTAGTTTCTGTTACGTTAGCTCGGCTTTGACAGGATAAATGGGTTCAGTGGTATCCGAATTTTTTGTCTATTCTCGGATGCTATACAAGCATGAACTATAGACATGATAATCTTCTTCTGCATAACGCTTTTTCAGCTTATCGTGGCATATCTTTATCAATTCTCCCGATTATGGTCCATATCCCGCAACTCTTCAAACATGATGCATGCCTATGCTCGAGTAAGCACAGATCAAACCACTGTGGTCTGGCGGTGAATTTCGCTCCACCATATTTACCGCGAACCCCTTCGGCAGCGACTCACTCCTTGATTGGATCACTTGGATTGGAGCCTCGATACAGTGACATTGAAAATTTTCACTCACTAGTTCAACACAGATCACTCCACATACATACAGTAGCTACATATATGGTAGAAGGGTTTTTACTTTTTTACCCTTAATCTTTGAAATTGATTAGTCTGTTTAGCCTTGCTATCAGATTCGAAATACATGTTTGAGTTCGTAAGGCGCACATGCAGGTACACATGTATGTCTCATTAATATCTTATATGCCTAGCTTAGCTAGCTTATCTTACAAATTCGTTTTGATTAAGTAGTCGCCTCTGAGCTTGTTGATATACGGCTGAGCTTATTAAGCGCTCGCCAAAAAATTCGTATGAAGCTGTGAGCCATAAGCCTATTTGCCCATTCTTAGAAAGCTTAAAATTTAGTGCCTCACTTGGATGCCCTTTTAACCTGTATAATATGTTTATTATATAGCATTTTTTGCAGTGATAATGTAAACATAAAGTATTGCGACTGCCGGTATTCACAAATTTTTATATATTGTACATTACATATTGCTTAATAGAGAGGTGCCGGCTAATATCAAAAGTTCATTGTAACCATTCTATATAAATACTCCTTTTTTTTTTTTTTTTATCCCTATGTTATTTTCATATTTACAATTCATTAATTACCTACACCTTATCTATACGTATATCGACGTTTGTTTGTTCTTAGAAATATATCAAAATTCTTGAAATGCACTGTTAATTAAATAAAGAGTAATTTCTTTTAATTATATCACGTCCTTTCTGGTTTTTAATGGACACTGATCAATTTAAAAAAAGTATTTCTAATTTATAAAGTAGAGAAAATTTTCGAACTGACTACTATGCTACTGTCCTGACCGGCCTTCACAGCTTCACCTGACTACGGGCGTTTTCTTGGAAACGCTACATAATATCTGAGACATTTTTTTTTTTGCTGCACTCAATTTTTAGACTGTAATATTTTCTTAGGCATTCATTGAAATTGTATAGCGTAAAGAACAATTTTAATGTACGTTTTATACCCGATATAAGAATAATAATCTATTGGGTAAATGCTAGGTTGCTCAAAACAACGGTGTAAATTACGTCGTCGCCGTAAACGTCGTTGAGCAATTTTTGGTACGCGAAAAACATGGGCTCGCGTCACCGACGACCTCGACATGCTCGTAAAGTATTGCGTTTGTGTCAGACTCGCGACGCGTAGTATAAAGGCACGTGTACATGTAGTATTGATATTTTGTATTGAATTTATGCTGCCAATCATATCTTTGATTAATGAATGTAAGTGCCAATAGATGTGAAAACCAGACTTAAAAATATCAATTTACAAATAAAAGAAATTAAATAACACTATAAATGATTTAAAAATTCAAAAATAACAGTTATTTAATTATTGTTAGTTTTCACGTCTGTCGGCATTCCTTACGACTGCCTCGATTTTGTAATTATATGTAAACGATACAAATAGCTATTGTGGGTTGTCCTTAGAAGATAGACATATACAGTCCAGGACATTTCTGTAGATATTATACAGATGTACAATTCTTTAGTATATTTCTTTGCTGTATCTTAGAAGGTTTACCTCTCAATGTATACATATTTTCACGTCTTCGTTAGAATACATCGACTTTTTTTTATAATTTACACGTACAGAATATACATGTATTATATATAGGTAGTTTAAAAGTGTATCAAGAAACGTTGCATAGCTTAAAGGAACCAAAGGAATACACAGATAGATACTAAAAGCTATTTTGTTTTAAAACATTTCAATTATTGTCATAGTATATGTCATAGGTCATAGGGGTAATATTCCCAGACATAACTATAGTTAACTTTTGAATGTGAAACCTACTTCATATGGTATTTGAATGTATTATCCAAGACTAACTGAATTAAAAATAATGTTCTAAATTGTGTACATCTAGCATTAGAGTTATGTCAGTATTCTAAGGAACGTAATTTATCTAAGTTTAGAATCACATTAGAATATCAGATATGTTTTGCGAGGGCATTATTAAGTTAGTGAATTCCTTATATCCTAGCACATATGCTGACTCATTTTTTTTTATTTGTTTAGATTATAACTATGTATTCATTCTAGTAATAATTGAATTATGTGAGGTAAATAAATGTGTTTCTTTCTTTCTTTCATTCTAAAATTTGGCATTTAAATGGCCCGATATTGCACATTTTTTTTTTTTTTTTTTTTTTTTCCCCTTGTCCCTCAGATCCGAGCCCTTGTCATTTTGCAAGCGTCCTTTCTCTACACAGTTTATTTTTTATGTTATGTTGTGAGATAAATTGTTAAATTATAATTAAAATATGATAAAAATGACTTAATGTAATTTTACATGTATATACAATTATGAGCTTATAATAACAATGATATATAAAAGAATAGTAACAGCAAGATAATAACAAAGTTATTATCGTATCGATATTGCACATTGCTGCTGGGATTGGCCGTTTTTTTAGTATAAACATGGCATCTATTTCGGTTAGGTGTAGTTGCAATATTTTGCTACATTTACCTACTTTTTTAGCTGTAGGTAATTAAAATTATATACACACCTACTTCGGGTATATAATTATCTATTGTACTTACGGTGGAAGTACTTGCATGTGTTGAATAAAATGTGAGAGGGGAGCTAGTGGCGCCCTCTCATAGCGATTTCATGAAATATTTATATTATTATAGTCATAGATCATACTCACATCTATTGTTAACGCTACGCAGTTTAAATAAAGTGTTTTTTTTTCTTTTAAACATTTCGAATGATATAATAATAAATTTATAATAATTATTATAAATATTCTATTAGTAAAAAAAATTGGTACCTAAACTGAATACTATAGGAATAAATAACTATATGTGTTTTGTATATATTACATTAATTAAAACTGTGAATTAATTTTTTTTTATAAACATTTTTAAATATTATCATAATATGGTAATTAAACAAAAAAAAATCTAGATCCAAATTAATTTTTATTTTGTTTTCTCTATTATATGTATAAATATATTGCGCAAATCATTTTAATAGTCATTTTAATTTATATGATTATAAATCCAACACACGTGTAGCTTAATCAAAAAAAACACTTATGGAAAATGACAAAATTTTCGTCTATTGGAGTCGTAGCGAGTACACGCGACGTAAGCTTAACTTGACAAACAATCGATGTTGTACCGCAAATCGTACGCTATATATTTATTTGATATTTTATAGAACAACGAAAATTTCATACTCACCGAATTTCGTAAACGCTATGAAAATAAAGCTCAAAGTATGGAATCGAGCGCGACATGTCCATTGAAAAATCTCATTGCATCGGCTCGAGGAATCGCATTACAACGTAATCTTTCTCTTTTCCACAATACGCATTCCTATACATAGAACGAGATGGTTATATTTCTTTATCTGTCGTGCGGAGTGTAAATCGATAAATGCGAAGCTGCAATTGGCCCATTTCGGTGAGTGGGCGTGGCCTTCAGTTATCCACGAGACTTTACAGAGCCGCGTTTCAACAGTTGAATTCGTATTCTAAACTGTTTGACATCGTATTTTGCCGCGCGACGTTGCCAGTTCTCTGGAGCGAAGAGGTAAAATTACGATATACATTTTTTTCATTTTTATGTTGGTATGATTGTTTGTATTACTTAAAAGTTAGTTTATATGTATTTTTTTGTAGATCATTTTGGTAATAAGGAAATTAGTTATGGAATTGCACGAGTATTATTTCAAGGTGGCATAAATAAGCAATGAATAATATAACATTACCTGACCGGTGTCTTTTACTTTTGATACTTACAAACTTAAGTTTAGTGAGAGTTGTCCGAGTTTCTAAATTGAAATGAAAACAACTTGAACAGAAAACTAGGTCAGTTTAGCACAGTCTTTATAAAAAGTATTGCGGGAGCTGAATGCAAGTAGATGGATTGCTTTTATTTTACAAATGTTTACCAACACTTTTGGTATTCATATTTACGAGATTTTATAAAGGTTTTAATATTTTTAGACTACTTTTTATCGTAATAAGTGTTTAGATTCCCTAACTCTAGCGATCGAAATTAAGAAAAAGAAAACAAGCAAAAGTCGACTTTACGTTTTGATAGTCCTTTCTTGTAAATCTTCATAAATTTTTAGATTCTGTAGATAATACTCGATTGCACGTAGTTTTATTTAAATATATCAATTATGAATATATTATGCCATTATAGAATATAAGAATACTATTAATTTTAATGAAGCTAACCATTATTACATTAGACTATAATTATTACCCTGATTGGGATGTGACGTTAATATATTTTTTTTTCAATGAAATAATACAAATATGTTTAACATTTTGAGTGTTCATCTTTCTTCACAAATTAAAGATAATATTTAAAAAAGTACATATATAATGTTATGCAAAGACGGGTAAATTCGCAAATGTGTGTAGGGAATACTTACAGCTCACTTTCAGATTCCCCTTTATTCTAAATTTTATTTTTTATTTATTTAAAGAAATCAACAGCTTTTAATTCTATTTTACATACATAGATATTAACATATTGGTTTAGCCAAAAGAGATTTCAATCACAGAAAAAAATAAATTCTTGCTATGCATCCCTAACAAAACTATGTCGGTATACGATTATATTTAAAATGTTATTTTCCTAGACATTTTTATTCTTATTTATATCATTTTAAAATTATTAAATTCATTTTATAATATATGTAGATATTATTTAAATTACTTAATTATATGTAAATGTTATTTCCTCGTAATATTAATATTATTTCCTATACGCAGAGTTATCATTGTGATGTGCAAATAATAATAATAAAATGTATTTAAATAATTGCCACATTATTTTGATTAGGTAATATTTATTTTACAGAAAATATAGATTATATAAATTTAGATGCGTTCTATATTCTATATTCTACTAGGGGGGGCTATGCAGGCCTAGACCTGTATCACTGCGACCAGTTGATCTATTGTGATCGCCCCACAATGTCAAAGCTCGCTACCTAATCCTATGGCATTTATGTACTGTAGGACGTTTTTTTCAGTGATGAAACCCCAAAACACCTCTTGTGTGAATGTGATCCACTGAAGCCTACACGCAACCGGATTCTGGGAAAGCATGTATTGCTCCCGGATGAGGTACAAGCGCTCCCTGCCAAAAAAAGTCCTACAATTTAGATGCGTTATGTAAATATGTAATTATTGTATACATATTTCGGGACCTCTGTGATACCTACCTATTCATATACTTTGTGTTTTTTAAGTTACGCACTTAAGAGATTCCCTGAAATTTAGTCAGACTCATTAAATATTACCTTAGGTTTTTTTTTAGTACCACGTCTTCGTTTGAACGTAGGTTCGGAAGTTGTAGCTATTTTAAAATAACGGTGTAACTGTGAAGTTAAATATTTTCTTCACTGTTATTTCACAAGTAATAAACGAGATCGTGCTATATTTTAATATAAGTCTGACACCATGTCTGTAATAATTCCCGTTCACTGCAAATCGGCGACTTTCAAATAGTTCCTCTGCCTGAAATAGTTATCTACCTATAACAGTCATATGAATTCTGTGAATTATAATTTACAGACACTTTGTATTAAGAATACCATATGATAATAAGAAGCTATACAGATTCACAAGCTCATTATTTTACACGATATATAATTTTTCATACTACACGAAAAATAGCAGTGTTATACATTCGTAATTATCACGTGAGGAAATATTAAAATAAAAAAAAAAAAAATCACGGAAAATGTCTAAATGTAAAACTAAACGTCTGAAGCTTACATTAGTATATCATACTGGATGTGCTCGCGGCTTCACTTGTGTTTTTAAATATTTGTTGCCGTTATAATTTACACCAATAAGCACAAGGGGAAGGTGTATAAAACTATTATAAGACCAGTCATGCTGTATGCATCTGAGTGCTGGGACACAAAAGAGACGGATGAGAGAAAACCGCACGTAGCAGAGATGCGAATGTTAAAATAGATGTGTGTTATAACTAGAATTGATAAGATTAAGAACGATTATATAAGAGGAAGTTTGAAAATAGCACCAGTGACATAGAAGTTGAGGATTAATAGGTTAGCATGGTATGGGTATGTCACGAGGAGAGATGAAAGCCATATAACTTGAAAAGTTTTATGTATGAAGGTGGACGGATATTGGAATAGAGTATGACAGAAGATGGATTGTGTATAAGGCATGTAAATACTAAGATGACGTCGGACAGGGGAAAGTGGAAAAGGAAAACATTTTCTGTCGACCATACTTAGGTGGGGTAAGGGTAAGAAGGTATAGATATTGTTTAAATAGTCTTCGTATTCAAATATAAA
The DNA here is from genome assembly GCA_035772565.1 of Antheraea assamensis. Lineage (NCBI taxonomy): Eukaryota > Metazoa > Arthropoda > Insecta > Lepidoptera > Saturniidae > Antheraea > Antheraea assamensis. The sequence goes on along the minus strand of JAQQSE010000010.1, from coordinate 1,101,474 downwards.
ACAAATAGCGATATAGGTATTATAATAAAAATGAAATATTGATTATTAGGTACCTACTATTGACTATCAATTGAATTTGAATTGAAATAAATATTGATGTGTAGTAACGCCAACTAGTGGAGATAAGTCGAACGGTGATAGAAGTTATCTTTCTCAGATATAAATACAGACATTCAGTTTGATACATAAATATTTGAATTACAAATGAAGATGATACGATATTATACTATATATTCGTACATTTCACATCATCAGAATATCTATACATCGATGTTTAGTTATTCTATAATACTTATCTATATTGTATAAATAATTATATTGTTTAAAGTAATTAAGTATACATTGAGATCATTAGAGATGTTGAATTGTACTAAGTAACTTCTACTGTATATTTATATTTTAAAAGTTTATAGAAAACACTGTTGAAAAGTTAAAATTTTCACATATTAGGGCATTTTGTAAGCGCGACCGTAGTTAGCTCTTTGAGTATCGATTTAAAAAACATATACAGAATAAAATGAAAGCACGCATGTCCCTAGGCACGATACAGTTGGAATAAAAAAAAAAAACAGTATTCTTAATTTAAAAATACAATTGAGAGAATATACAAATTGATAGACAGACATTTGTCGTCCTGTTTCCCAAATTACCTGTAGCTTTGTTCTTTACTGGATAGTTAGTTCTCTTTGGGACAATTGCATAATACTAATGGCCGTCCATTGGTCGATATTGGCTAATTATTCATCGTGTTTTAAAGTCTTTTAAATATTGTTAGAGATCATTAGTACACGTAACAAAGACGAACAAAGGTTTCGACGGAGAAAAACGAACAATTTCCAAGTTTTGTTTTTCGCCCCCCAGTAACTAAAATATAGATAATTATTTGTGTCAAGAAACAAATGTAAAATTAGGTATTATAACGAGACTAGTTAAGTCCCCGGTTCCGCATACGTTTTCTATTACTTATCGGTATAAATATTATTTGTAAATACGGTACCGTTTATAGTATTAAATAGTTGGTTTATAAGACAAAACGATATTGTATTTAATAATCAACCCCTAACTTATCGATCGTTTGTAATTAGCGCCGTCGGTATTAGCTCGAATGGCTGAAGTGTCATATGATCCACAAAGCCGCTTTACAGGCTGCTTTGTTAGCCTTGGCTTAAACCAATTATGCATTAAACCTCGGAGCGGCATTGACTTTACCCGGTCGACCGTTTGATGCACACGCTTCCATGTAATCCTGCACATTTGCGATGTTCACAACATGACACTGGGTTTCTGTAGGTACATACTATGTAAATATCTCAGCGATGCATAGCAGTAACTTTTTTTTTTTAAATAAATTCTACCAATAGTCTAACTGTTATATTTCAATCGCAGTGAAAAATATAAATCTCAATCGTATTAAAAAATTTCCTCAACATCACTACATATTATAAAACAAAGTCGTCTACCGCGTCCGTCTGTCTGGATGTTCGCGATAAACTCAAAAACTACTAAACGGATTGTAATACAGTTTTCACCAATAGATAGAGTAATTCATGTAAGTGTTTCATGTACATAAGTGTATATTTTTTTATTATTAGGGCAGGGCAACGTCCACCGAGCCTGCTAGTAATTACTAAATATGGGATTAGATACAAATTGGTACATAGTAAAAATTAAGGGTAATAAGGCCTTGAAATATATCTTAGGGTATAAGCATAATAAAAGTACCAGTCCCACTGCTGGGTCAAAGGCTCCTTACCGAGGTGTAATCACCGCGCAAGCCCACCTCTTCACTCTGAACGTAGTGAAATTAACACCTCCATTTTTTTCCCATATAAAGTAATAGTACTAAAACATTTCTCAGGTTCAGGTTCCATCAGCAAATTTTCCCTCACCAAAATGAAAAACACGAAAATTCGATATAAAAATTACCAACCACCATATAACCGGAGTTCGAACGTTTAGACATTCGAGTCGATAGATCGCCAGACAGATAACTTTGTTTTTATTTGACTATCGCTCGCGCTCGTTTTCGAATCGGACGCCAAATCATTCAACCACTACGGCTTTTTATAGTTTTGAGTTATTAGAGATTGTTCGTTCGACTACATCTCGTCTAATGTTAAATGATGATGTAGGACCCTAGACAAACCGGTTGCCAAATACCTGGACATACCTATAAATGATTGGAGAGAAATTTTCAACTTGAGACTGGTTAATAGGTACCCCGGCGAGCTTAGTAAAAGCCTTACCACCGAACAATAGTTTCATAACGATACTTTTCTTCATCGAAAATTCCAGATAATTCAAAAGACGTCGGAATGCTCTACAGATAAAAGAAACACATTAAAAACAATTTTAAATATATCCGCGGTAACAGATAGTATAAGAATGCATTCTAAATAAACGAATGGAGTCAAGCGAAATAAAACTCAGCATTTGTCTCAATGACCGTACTCAGAGTTACGTGCAATTTACCGCGTCCGTTATAATAAATGTTTTTGATATAAATTCTTGTAAAGTTCTCTGGCTTTAGTTTACAACAGCGCTTCCACTATAAAGAAAAAAAATATTACGCAATAACTTGAATATAATTTTATCCATTCGTGTAAATTGTTCCTTGTTGTTTTCATTTTTTAATTCTAATTTTGCGTTGTCTTTTACTTTTGTCTTAAGACTGTAACTTTACTATTAATACTTTTACCGAAGTAATACCAATCATAAAACTATTTTTATCATATATTAATCAATCAATCAATATATATCATCTGTCAACCGTAAGAAATATTGTGCAATATACAATTTTATTGCTACATATTATATTAATAAAAATGTTTTTATTGTTACTTTATAGAGTAGTAGAGTTAGAGAAAAGATTACATGTGGCAGAAATGCGAATGTTAAGATGGATGTGTGGTGTACATGAATGGATAAGATTCAGAATGAGTATATAAGTACAGTTTGAAAATAGCACCAGTGACAGAAAAGTTGAGGAGTAATAGGTTAGCATGGTACGGGTTAATTATGAGAAGAGATGAAAGCCATGTAACAAGAAAAGTTTTGAGGTTGACAGTGGACGGATATTGGTGTAGAGGAAGACCGAAAAACGTGTGGTTGGATTGTGTGAAAAATGATATGTGTATAAAACATGTGAATACTGAGATGACATCTGACAGGGGAGAGTGGAAAAAGAAAACATATTGTGCCGACCCTATTTAGGTGAGATAAGGGTAAGATGATGATGATTATTGTTACTTTATAAAGAAACTTACTTTTCCGTTTCCCTTTGTGATATTACAGATCTATAATAACAGAAGCACAATCGCCAAACAGTGACCGGAGACTTTTCAGATATCACTCCGGGTTACTGGTTGAATTTTACACAATTTTTGTTACCTATATAGGTGTTAAAATTTATGGCTAGACTTTTCTTACCACGTACCTATCTTCCATACAGATACAAAACATTCATATTTTCTAATTGCATTATTGATAATCTTTATGCTCAATAAAAAATAAAAAAGCATATGGCTCATGTGTACAAAGCTTTATTAAAATCGTTTTTTTTTGTTGGGTATGTACAAAATGGTAATAAAATTGATAAAATAAATTCGAAATCCTCTTTGTACATACAGACAGGTGCTTAATATAACATATTATCATAATAATCTAGGAATATACCAGTATTAACTGATACCTGCGACTTCGTCTGTGACATTTTTTTTCTGAAGCAAATATTCTGTATAGAGAGAAAGACACATATGCATCATACCGCTTGCCCTACTTCTTCATGGCAATAAAAACAAACATCACTTAAAGCGTAGTCGTTATAATAATTGTAACTTCGAAAACTTTGACAATTATATATTAAACGAATCTATCGTGATCTTTTTTTTTAAAGGACCAAATGTATTTGAAGGAAAAATATGAGGCAAATGATGCGCTGTCAATCGCAGACCTATAACATTTTATTGGAGTAACCTCAAAAATAACAGTATTTCTCCACTATTTAATTTATATTATTATACATATAAACCTTCCTCTTCAATCACTCTATCTATTAAAAAAAAACCTCATCAAAATCCATTTCGTAGTTTTAAAGATTTAAGCAAACATATGGATATAGGGACAGAGAAAGTGACTTTGTTTTATACTATGTAGTGATTCATTACAAACTATGACACGATATAAAAAATACATAAGGTATTTGAATTTCACTCCTAAACATTACGATTCCAGTGTATTGTGATACGGGTGTGAATGTGGCAACCAATGTGGCGGTATAGAACAGACCGTTTCACTATTGGCTTACACTAATAGTTTAACTTTCGATGTACAGGTTTCGTCGTCCGACTCAGCTTTGTTCTCTCAGACCGCTTCTATTACCTGCAGTATTGACTAGACGTTCTATTGGTTTGGCCAAAATTCGGTTGTAACAGGAATACCCGACGTACCCAACTATTAATTGAAAACTTTACGAGAATAGATACGAGTTAAATCACTACCACAGGGTTTTACAAGTATTCACTTCCATATATTCACATTTTATTCGTTCCATTATTACGGGAATATGTCTCAAGTCTCTTCAGAAAAAACGGATATCTATGTTAATTATCATAATTATGGTGAGGCGGGAATCAATACAGTGACACTGAATAACAAGTCCAAGCTGAGGCGCACCGTGCGCCCTTGTGCTGGTTGCCTATTTAAAATCGGTTGAATGCCTTAAACGTTCCCCTTAGTAGTCCGGTGAAACTGTAGAAGCCTTACCAGATCATCATTGTAGTCATTTCGTAAGAAAAAAAACTGGGAATCATTAAACATGCGCTCGGTATTCTATGTCATATGTACGTGTAGTTGATTCTACATTATCAATGCTTATATATAGGTGAACATAAAAACACTTCAGTATTGTTTCTTTTGCAAATTTGTCAACGGATTTTCTTCTTTTTTTTCTTTGTTAAGTTTTTTTTTTCATATATAATAGGGGGCAAACGAACAGGTAGGTCACCTGATGGTAAGTGATCACCGCCGTCCATAGACACTAGCAACACCGGGGGAGTCGCAAGTGCGTTGCCGGCCTTTTAAATATGTGGGCCTCCGGCGCTCTCACTGGCCGAACGAAACGCAACAGTGCAAGCACTGTTACTTCACGTCGGTTTTCTGTGAGAGGGTGGTACTACCCCGCGCGCCGGGCGAGCCGACCCATTCATGCTGAAACCAGTAATAGCTTCAGCGTAGCTCTACCACCTATAGAAATTAAAGATAGTAAGAAAGAAAGTAGATATTGGCGACCTTTAGTGTTACGAAAAAATATTTACACCAGCTGATTTTCCTTAAATGTGAGGCTTAAATTACATTGAATTATGGTCGAATTTCGATCACAGGAATCGTCCGACGTCTCGGCGTTCACTGGCCCAAATATAAACAGGATTTAACATCAATGTCATTTTCATTACTGTTTCTCAAGCGATTTTCTTTTTATTTTTTGCTTAATTAATAGCTATTACCGAATATTAGTTTTATGAATAAAACAATATAAAAAAATATTCTTACCGTCGACGGGTACGAAGCCTTTATTTATAAGTGTCTATTAGGCATAGAGCATACTTAACGTGCGTAATATAATTCGTTAGAAATCGTTTTAATTTTTCCAAATCAGACTTTCTCGTTAATATTCGTTTATAATAGTGGGCTATGGTGTATTCGGAATGGAATAAATGTATATAATCTATATACATAACCTTACGTTCATGAGGTATATAAATAAATATCATAAAACTTGGAAAATCAAGGGAGAACAGTAATACATAAAATTATGAAAACTCTGTTGGCGTTATTCGATAGAATATTTACGCTCGACTGAATCGCGACATATCTACTATGACAATCTATCTTCGTTACACGATTTAACTTATCGCGTTGTAGAACCATGAATGAATGAGTAATAGCGAATCGGATATTTTAAATGCTAGCTTTTTCCAATACGGTATCCTCTAAGTTATTTAAAGAAAGAAAAAAGTAGCTATCTACCTCGGCTTCGTATGAATATACACCAAGAAAATTATATCAAATCTTCTCTTTATATTGCGACCATGTATAATGTATTTCTAATAAAATGGCAACTGAACGTCAATCTGTCAATATTTGCGGAGACTGCCTTCTGTGTCACTAACTTTTTTTTTTAAGAAATTTTTTTTTTTGAATTTTGAAAACATTTTGCTTTTGTAGATATAACCTCGACTTGACAATTGGAAATACAACAAAAAAAAATCTGGGAAATGGTTGTAACTGTTACATACATTCATAAATTGATTCTACTCATATAGATTTAATGAATTCATTAAGGCTACTTTTTTTTTAATACTTTATAGGTTAGCGATTGACCACAATCTCATCTGATGTTAAATGATGATGTGGTCTAAGACGGTAGTCACGCTAAACCTAGAGGTAGACTGGCTCTTAAGTGCAGCTGCCGGAACACACCAACAGGTGCTTGGCGACAAATTTTCAGCTCGAGGGCGGTAGCTAGTGAGCGGCGGCCTTAGAAAAATCCCTACCACCATGCTATGGTTTCATCACGATGTTTTCCTTCACCGAAACCTCCGACTCAGCTGCCAGGATTCGAACTTACGTCTTTCGACGCTGCTTCCGAACACTCTACCATATGAGCCATCATCGCTTCAAAAATTTCGTTTCGGTAAACGATTGATACGTTTCTCAATGGTTTTTAAACGATTTGGACTTGTTTCCTTTAAATATCTCAGATAATATACTCGTAGTGTTATAAAATGATGTAATAATATATCTGGCCTTGTTGACTTAAACGTGTTTTATAATTTGAATGTAAATAAATAACTCATATGTTGTACTTTTTACAATATCCTTCGTTTAATAAATGAAATATAATTATAATTATAATATAATTATAAGCGTGTTTTTGCTTGTTTTTTTTTTTAATTTTACTTATTTATCTATACATATAATAAAAATGAAGTGTCTGTATGTAATATCAAAATAACGACTTCTTACTGATTGGATATTAACGTATACACGATACTGATAACAAAAATACAATTTTTAAAATTTTTGTCCGTCTGTCTGTCTGTATGTTCCGGATAATCTCCGAAACGGCTCGACCGATTTTAACAGAAATTTCACTGACGGATAGTTAAAATTACAGCGTGTGACATAGGCTATTTTATTTTAGACTAGCTGTCATCCGTGGCGTCGTCCGTAGTACTAACTCCAAAACGTTTAAACCATTTTTTACGGAACTTTCACTAACAGATAGCTGATCTTATAAGAAGTGATTTACAATTATAAAAAAAAACGCATGTGGAGCTGCGGGCAACAGCTGTATATATTCGGTTATGCATTACCACCACAGCACTTTTGTTATAATGCATATTATTAGTGTCACTTGTGGTCCGTAATATATGTTTATTTATGCGATAAGATTCCTTACCATAATAACACCCTAGCCATTGTTTGAGATATACAGTTTTAGATGATTACCCTGAGGATTCATTTGTCCGTTACAAATTTAAGAGTATTTAATTACATTTATTTCGAACATGATTCTTGGTAGTTTTTATTCATATAGATTTACGTCTTTCTTAGAGATAAATTCAATCGGTTGGATTTGTCAATCACGACGCAATTCCACAGATGCCAATAACCTTCTCTTTCACACATACTGAGAATGCAGTTTAAATATCGGTGTAACGATCGCTCTTGATTTTAAATTCGTACTGTACTTAATAATAGGTGTTATGATGCTTTTTTTTTTATGAAAAAAGAAATCATCGTATCTAAAACACCATCGCACTTCGTTAATGTGCATTAAGAGAGAAAAAAAGTAATTCTGCTGCAAGGGCCCTATTACGAATCGAGCTGCCGCTGATCATTGTTACATTTTTTATACGGATTTTTATAGAATTGACAAGCACTATCAATATGTTATAAATTTATAAGTGCATGTTTTTATCCTTATATTTTTATCATAAATACAATATCAATGGTTTACTTGCGTTCAACATCGCTACTAATTAAAATACTAACAACAAATAATAACATTGTGAATTATAACATCATTAAGGAATTCTTACCGATTCGTGTGTGTAGTGGAAAAACCTTGTTCCAGTTGCTGCTCAACTCTTAGTCCAAAAACGCGTTGTGAAAACTATAGTGAATTATAGTGAAAACTATATATATATATTTGTCATCTTTTAATAAAAATTTGCGCGTCGGTTAGGTTACATTATATAGTTTTATTGTTATTTTGTTTTTTTTTTTTTTAAATAAGTATTTGCTCAGGCAAGTTGCTACACAACTCGAAGCAGGAATGCTGTGTGACAACTGTAGCATATAATAAAGCGTTTATTATTACTGGGTTTTTAATAAATATTCGCTCGGGACAGTTGCTGTACAATCCGATGCAGGGATGCTATGTGAAAACTATAGTATATAATAAAGCGTTTATTATTGCTGCGTTTTTAATAAATATTCGCTCGGGACAGTTGCTGTACAATCCGAAGCAGGGATGCTATGTGAAAACCATAGTATATAATAAAGCGTTTATTATTGCTGCGTTTTTAATAAATATTCGCTCGGGACAGTTGCTGTACAATCCGAAGCAGGGATGCTATGTGAAAAATATAGTATATAATAAAGCGTTTATTATTGCTGCGTTTTTAATAAATATTCGCTCGGGCCAGTTGCTATACAATTCGAATCAGGAATGCTATGTGAAAACTATAGTATATAATAAAGCGTTTATTATTGCTGGGTTTTTAATAAATATTCACTCGGAACAGTTGCTGTACAATTCGAAGCAGGAATGCTATTTGAAGACTATAGGATATAATAAGGCCAGTTGCTACACAATTAGAGGAGGGCCTTCTATGTGTAAACTATAGCACATACCTAATTAATTATTTATTACAATTGTCTCTTTCAATTAATACGTGCTTGTGCTAGTTTCTTTCTACACAGTTCGAAGCAGAAATGCTATTTGAACAGTATACCACTATATAATATTTGTTATACCACTGTAAGCTAGAATGCTATGTGAAAATTGTAATGCATAATACAGCTTTTATTATTATTGCGTACTGTGATGCCTTTTTTATACTTGTGCTTAAATGATTAGAACTGAAAATTTAATTTTAAAGTTATAAGACATAACGAGGTGTTTATTATTGCTGAAATCTCTTCATAAATAGATGTTCGCTTATACTAGATACTATACAACTTACCTATATAATGAAGTTTTATTTTTTTCTATATCTATTAATAAATAAGTTCTTGTGATAGTTACCGTGCAACTAGACGCGATAATGCTATATGTAAAATAAAATAATAAAGTGCTATTTAGCTACTGCTATTTATCACAGAATTGTAACTGAATATAGCGTAATAAATAGTTGTTATTAACAATGCATGCGTTATAAACGTATGTTTTTGTAAATTATATAGTCCCGTAATGTATATGAGAACTATAGCACTAAATGAAGCATCTATTATTGCTATACAGTTTTTAGCAGGCGCGTTCGTGTGTTATTTGCTTCACTGTTCGCAATAGTAGCCTCACGAGAAACAACAATCCCTGTAACATGTGCAAATTGTATGTCAAGCCTTTATAATAGACTATCATACATTCGAGTAAGCTTGCGGTGTGAATTTATTGTAACGTAAGCGAGGCTGCGGCGTTCGATTGCAGGACAATAGTGTTCGACTCAATGGCAATTCACTGCTACGTTATACTTGGTACAGTTGCAATCAGTGTCTCACTCCCGCATCGAGTTTCGAGATGCGAGTTTATATATTCAGTTATGTAAAATTTCTTCAAAAGTTGTAGTTGTCGGTGCATTTAAATAATTTTCTTGTATAAAAAATATACAATGGCCGCCATGTCTATTTAGCTGGGGAATCAGTTGGTGATGAAAATTTATGTACTAAGTATATGTTGTATAACAGACTTACAAAATAACAGTGACGTTAAAAAATATATTGATATGTTTATCAAATGCTGTTAATTTTGTTTGAATGAAAAATAATAATGAAATCTTTCTCTCGTTCGTTGTTATCGGCCGCTTCATAAAAAAATACTTTATTAATCCTGCACGTTATCTTTGAAGTGAATAGTCGTACAATATAAGCATCAGTAAGACAATATAAACTAGTTAGGGAAAATCTTTAAGGGTAATTATAATGAGCGGTTCAGGCTTCTATCGACATTGCGGTGTCTAGAGTGACGTAACAAAGGAAACTTCACCGTCAATGTTACCGGAAAGTACGAAATTAGACGACAATGTGTCGCATTCTGTTCTTTCTAATGTTCTTTGTATATGTATAGCGTAGTCCGGTGAAACTGTAGAGACCTTGCCAGGTCAACAGTGTGTTCAGTTCGAAAAAAAAAGTATATGTATATTTTCTTCACTATATTTATAGTATTTGATTTATAGTTACCATAGGTTATTATAGATTTTTTGTAGCTATTATTAGTATGTTTTGTCTATTAAATAACCTTATCTGAGCTAACTAGTACATAATATGACGCTTTAATATGTACGTAGCAAACGAAATGTATGCAAATTCTTTGGTGCCGTTATAACATTGAAAAGAATCTTGAACCCGAATTGAATTATAGGTACTATTTTCTATGCTTCTAGCTCTCTTCTTGATTAAATTAGGATATAAAACTCAGTAACAATAAGGTGTTTTCCAGCACCATCCATTTTTATAAGTCCTACATTTTGTGGAATGTTCCTTTTAAAGTTAGTATTTTAAGATGTAACATTATCTATTTAGTAGTCAATATGTTTTGAATCGTTTTTCTCTGTCACTCTTCCATCCATTCATACTTTCAGCTAAAATATGTCAATTAGTAGATTTAGTAGACCACAACGAGCGGCTATGCGTTGTTCGTAGGCAGCAGAATCCCTCAACTTAACACCACGTCATTGGTAATTGGTCCACCTTGACCATTGACTGATCTATAATACTCGCTGTGTCTTTCGCTACGTGAAAATTCTTTAACCCCATCGGTCATAGGTTTTACGAGCATTGTGCCACTCTTACTGTGGCCCAATTATTGTATATCTACATACAGGACTGCATATATTAAAACTTACATTTGATCGTGTCTTTTCTCGCGTCCGTGTTTGTTTGATCTATGTCTGAGAGGGAGGAAACCATGGTAAAAAGTCACCGTGGGGAGATCTTCGGACGAGGTGACTCCTTGCCTGTCAAGCTGGACTAAGGCGAGAAGAGGCCGGGGTACTTAATTCCCATTGCACTGGTTCCGTAGACGGGTAGGGAGCTTGACCGGGTTGGCGTTTGCGCTAGGCTTTGTCGTTGGAGTGTCATGGTGCTTACCTTGCTCGATCTAGTGGCATTCCATTATCGCGACAGACGGTATCTCGTGGGTTTTTTTTTTTATAAATCAGTAAGAGGTTGACACCCCATCGCTCGATAGAGTTACATTATCGCGAAAGACGGTATCTCATGAGTTTTTTTTTTATAAATCAGTAAGAGGTTGACACCACATAGCTCCACAGAGTTATGAGTGTCAATATAGGGTTCTTATCGCATAAAAAATAAGTTTTGATCCCCGGGAAAATTATATTCATTATTAATGAAAAGTACCCTATGTCTTATACAAAGTGTATGCACTATTTTTTTGTAAATAAAAAAATATTTAGCCTGATACCGTGTGACTGTCTGTTACCCTGAAACTCTATCATTACTATAGTCACATACAATTAATAGATGTTAGGTACATGCATAGATGAATAAAAATGTATATGAAACGTTTTGTGTAAAGGATGTCGATAAGTTTTATGAACGGCCCCGAGATTGCTTTGTTGTAATCGTATAGAGCACATTAAATATTTTAACGTTGAAAACAAGGAAATGGACGATGTCGTTAAACAATTATTGCACTTTCCAAACACGTTAATAACAAAAAGGCGCTTTTAGTATTCATTAAGTTATCGAGGTGTTATCGGTTTTTCAATTATTTCGTGATTATTGCCCAAGGGAGTTTACAAAAGCGATGTTTTGTTAGCAGATAAAAAATAATTATTACACTTCTCCCTTCACTGGTATAATAATTGCATGACGTCATTATTGAGTGTTAAAACTATAGGCAACCGTCGAGTAGATAGATATCCCTGTCACTAATAAAACATCAAAGGAATCTAAACTCTAATTGATTAAAAATGCCGCTAACCCAGACAAATATATATGTAACTTTCAGTTCGAAAAAAAAAAAATTTTTGCCACAGGTATCTACCAAAAGTTTTCGTCACCATATCATACTATCAAAAAGAATACAAAAGATATATATTTCAAAAGTAAACAACCGATAACACAACACAATAGCGCAACACAAATTAATAAAACTGTCACTCGTTTTACGCTAAGAAATTATGATTCCATAAAACGTTTTACACGATTAGCGCTTTATTCCACGGTAATATATCGGACACTGCCGAATTAATTTAATTTTAATTTGATGTTTATGCAATTATGTCTTTATATTCTGAACATCTTGCTTGTAATCTTTCTTTTTTGCATTTGCCCATAATTTTAGGTAATATTCTATAGATTCTTATAGAACAAGGTACAACAACAAATTGGTATTCTGCTATGAAAATTATAAAAAACTTGTATTAATTTATAATCATGTATAAGTACCTAAACTTTCGGCAAATAAGATAAAAAACGTCTACGTAAAATATATAAATTTATAAGAAAATTATGACAAAATAGAATGAACCTGAAGTAATTTTTATCTGTATTTTTCTCTCAGCAATAACATTTTTCCACGACTACTTTTTTCGCTTGAGATAAAGATAAATCTTTTTTACCTTCATATTTCTAAACTCATGAAGAAATATCATACTTTTACTTGAACTTTTAATTAGGTTCATTGATTTATGCACTCTATCCACATAAATAAAATAATGGAGGTCAGCTGTTTTGCGCGCATCACTCTAAAACTACTGGATAAATTTCTATAATTGTTATTTGTTTTTCTTCATGGTTCCTATTTCAAAAACAAATTATCAGCATAGCATTATTTAATAAAAGGTAATTACATTTTTAAAAGCCTACGATTTTTATAAGTACTAAGCGGTTAGCCATGTGTGTTTTCAATCTATTCAAAAGTGGAGCAAGTGGTGTGGCGTTTGTTTTTCCTCTGTATATCAAATAATAAACGACGAAATCGCGAATATCAACTAGACTATATACGAAAATGGCTGTTGGTATGTATATGGTCGGTAAACTGCAAAATCGTTTAACCGATTACCTGGAAAACTGGCACGTTTTAGAGTTCTTTCATGAGGTAGGTTTTTACAATGCCTAATTATCATGACTTGACAGTAAGTGGTATTATTATAATATATGACCTACTGTAGTATAGTTCAACCGGTATTCGTGAAAACTGGTGTGTAGAATTTTTGAAGATGGAGAATATTTCCACAGCATCCATTGTAATATAGCTCATTCCTTGCAGTAAATCATAACAATCCCTTAGGGAGCCACAAGCATATCGAGTCAATTTATAGGATTTTACTCTATAATTTTTCATCATTTTAAATCTAAGTAAACTAGTAGAAGGTTTTAGATTTTTAAGCAATTAAAATTATGATATTTTACTAGAATATTTGAGTATGCGCACAACATGAATGGAGTGTCTAAGTAGACTCGTGGAAGGTGTAGTTTTACTATTTAATTATGTAGTAAAATTTCTATCAAATTACTAGAATACTTATATTTAAATAAATTTTTATCTATTATGGATTAATTTTCGTATTATATACAATACAAGAACTTTGAGTAAGCCAGATAGAAGGGCTATTGATTTTATAGTACTTTAGCAAATGTAAATAATTGTAAATACTTCTATAAAGCCCTTGTTCTCGTTTATACATACAGACGAAATTGAAGTATTGCGTATTGTAGTGTAGGTAGAACTTTCAGAGTATTTTATGTGGGCTAAGAAGTAAATACAAAATTGAAAACTTTTTACAATCAACATAAATAAAATGTTATCTTCTCGTAAAACCTTATAAGTAGCAATCTTACCAAATGCTTTATCACGAACAAAAGCTTGTGTAAAATAAACTACGTAGATAGAAAATTGTCGAAATTCACCACAGAAATATAATTGTTTTTTTTTACTAGACTAACGGGACTTTATAAAGTTTGTCAGTTGAAGATTGCGATAAGTTGTACCACAGTTAAAAAAGTAACAGACAGTAGTTTTTGAACTTGTGTTTTACGTTTGAATCGAACTAGCTTTAGGAGAACGTACAAATATCGAAAAAGGAATAAAATATTGGATAATAAATACAATTGGGAACTTGACTAACCACGCATACGCAGAGGTTAACAAAATTTTCGATAGACTTTTATTATAAAATTTAAAAGATATATCAGTTAATTACATTCTTCGTTTGATTAGAAATAAATTTGTTAAGTTAGTTATCAAAAATTATAGTAAATAAAAGGAGGCAAGGAGACCTACATTCTGACACTGCATAATAATTCTTTCTAAATTAAATTAATATAAGTATCTTAGTAAGTTGTTTTCAAACATAAAAAAAAATATTTTAGAATGTCAGTGGTATTAACACACTGTATACGTGCTTTGTTGATACTAATATTATAAAGTTTAACAGATTGTTAATAAACAACTGCAATGGTAACGCACTACTAATTTCTAAGAGTAACACAAGATTTAAAAAATCTTTTTATAATTTATAGCATATTAATTAAGAAAAGTTAAAGGATAGCTAAAATTTAACTACGACATCATGATCAAAGAAAGTACTATATTAAACATAGGTCAGAAAGTATGTGAAGCTAGTAATAGAAAAAATAAGTAATAATGGGTGTGGCCCGAGGGCGAACAGTTATCGAAAAATACCTTATTTGAAATGCTTATGGCGACGAGATATCCATACTACGCGGCTCTGTCGCGTGATCGGCTTCTTAGACGGTCGCTTTCTTAACGGCATTGAGAGGAATTCAAAATTTTCAATATAAAACGCTAGTGAAACTGCGGAACACAATTAGTTATATTTGGGGGATATATTATATATTTCTGAGTAGACATCGTAACTGTGAAATAAGAAATTTACATAAATCTATACAAAACGGTTTTCGGTTTTCGAATTTTAGTATGTTTTCCAATTTATTAGAAAAAGTAGTTGCTAGGTTTACAGAGTAAGGGGAAGATATATTGTTCTAAAAACATATGTTATAAAAACGATAACGACAGTTGACGAAACAGTGTGTACTGGTAAGACATTTTATTGGAATTTTACAAAAAGACATTTATCATTTCTGTTTGTAAAATACATTAATAAAGCCAAGCAGTGATAAAATGGTTTGACCGCAGAAGTAGTTTAACAAATAACCGCATAATTATAAACCTAGCCCGCTCACAGTATAACCAAATCAGAACACTACAAACTTTACGGCGCAAGTTTTATTGGTGTTTTAAATCAGAGAGCCGGGGAGAGCCTTTTATCAAACCAATTTACGGTTTGTGGTTAATAAAACACATTCGATAAGTGAAAAAAAAGTTTTGTACGTGATTAGATAACGTATACCAAGTGACTTTTGCCATTTTTATGTTTCCGCTTTTTGTATAACGTACTACCTATCGTCTGTGACTTTGTCCCCGAAAACGAAATGAAACGACTCGGAACGTACCTATCGTTGAGCGGTTGTACTCATTTCGAAACTTACTTTTATGCAATTATGTTACAACTTTTGCTTTATAATACCCATTATATTTTGATGACCTTGGTGATGTTTCACGAGTAAATGTGAAACGTGTTTCATTCACGCTAGTTGATTACTAAACATCCACTCTTGAAGCTGTTTTCGTTGTAGTCCAGTGAAACTGTAGAGGCCTTCCCAGTTCAACAGTGTAGTCTGTTCGAAAACAAAAAGCTTTTTTCTATTTTTTTTTATACCAAAGTACTGCAAACAGGTAGAAAGCACATCTGTTAAATAAATGCGTACCATAGCCTATAGATAACAGCAAAAGAAGTTTTAAGCCTCAAAAGGGTATATTTAAGTTCCATTTTAAAGAAACTCAAGAATTATTTAGAAATTGGTAAAATCGCTGCTGGGTATCCAATTCCATATTTCTAGCAAACGGGACATTAAGGCTTTAAATTTTGCTACATTTTAACGTGCGGGAATGGACACCTAGCTCGTGATAATATTTTTTATCTACTACATTAATTTTTGAGTGGAATTGTTTACATTGAAAATGAAACGATGTTTGCAAACAAAACAATGCGAATTTGTAATTCGAAGTTTCACAACCGATCTTTAGTTACAACTAGCGTCCCGTTTCGGCTTCGTATGTATATTATATACAAATATAGCGTCAGAAATGTATCAATGATAAACATTCATTTTATGTCAGTTTCATTTTTACAGTTCATCAAAGTCATAAAAACTACGTAAAAATATTTACACAAGCAGGTTTTTACTGTGTGTAATTTTAATTCAGTGTTATATTTATTAAAATGATAGTTCTAATTTAAATTATGTTCCTGATATAACTAAACCAACTAAAATATTTAAGAGGATAAGAATTAATATTGTATGACTAGGAGATAGACGTATAAGTATATCATAGTGAACTTTTCTGCAGGTGGTTTTAGTTGTAGAACTCTATAGTACATTATTTATATGTGTCTCATGTCATGTCATAAGCTTTTTGAAATATTGAAGTGATAATGACTTAATAATTAGAATGTTCGTCTCTCAAATGACCGCCGCATGTCCGAATTCTTGCGGATGAGCCCGAGCCTTCGTTGAAGGTAAACATCTTGATAAAACCATGGCGAGGTGCTAGAGTTTTATCTAAACCGACCTAGATATCTACAAAATATTGGAGGTGAAAAGTATCTGTAAATGTATTTCAGCAACTGTATTTGAGAGTTACCCTGGTCAGCCACCTCTAGGTTCTAAACTATTCATCAGGTTTACTATCTTAGAACACATCATTATTTACCAGCAGGTGAGATTGTGGTCAACAGTCAAAATATCGAATGTATAAAAAACATGAGAGTCAAGAGATTATTTCATGTATAGGAAATACTTCACCGTAGTTTTGGGCAAGTTTTTGCCTGTCATTTATGTAGTAAGTATAATAAATATAATAAGTATTGGCCTTTAGTTTTAACTTGTAAACTTGCATTGTTAGATCCTATACTGTATAACGTTGGTGACATTTTAAATAGAGTCTTAATTCTGAGATGCCGCAAAAACTCTCCAGAAAGTGCCACTACCACTTTGTTGGGAAAAACTGAAATCTTCACAAGACAAGACTTTATAAAATGTCACTTGATAATAGCTATAGCTTAAATAGTGTGAAATGGTTGTTAAAGTTGAAAATTGTTAATTTTATACTTTTCCATAAAGGCTAAGCAGTAGTGATAGAATTTAATAGAGGTAACATAAAATCATTAAAAGACTTGTACTAAGTTATACGATAACAATAGACTTACTATGAATAATAAAAAAGGTACTAATTAACCTGTATTAAATACGTAGTTCCAATGCAACAAGAAAAATATTTTTACTTGAATTTATTACTAAGATCAGTTTTTAATAAAGTTTCTAATTTTTCTCATCTCGATGTCGTTTATAAAATTCATTGAGCACGGTTAATGTTTCACGCAATTTTCCAGCGTCAGATACTTTGCAATAATTATTTTATCCTTCCGTAATTACCTAACGGGAGCTAGTTTATATTTACGGTAATGATATTATACTAGTTTCTTTTCCAGTCATAGAATCGAAACATACCGAACAAATATACATCAGTGCTATAAAATAAATCCTGTTTTTAATTCGTTATCGGCGACCTATGTTTGTTCACTATTAATTAAAAACCCAACTTGATAGCCTGTTTATTGTGCGGGTTGTAACGTAATAATTGACTGTTTACCCAAAACCGCTTTGTACGGACCAACAACCGATCCCCATTCTAGTATTTCATTTAATTTGAATACGTGTCGTACTATTTAAAAAAATAGTATTACATATAAATTTGCTAATAACTCAAGGTAGGATTTTTTTTTCGAACTGACTACGCTATTGGTCTGATAGACCTTTACCTTATAATATTGTTCTGAAACTTTATGACCCCTTTAATTATTTATCCAATTTAAATTACTTGGGTTAAATTTTATTATTACTGTTGAACCTCTATGAGAAAGAGTAACGTTTTATTTTACTTACGCATCGTGTATCTTTTGTTGCATTGAATTGTGACAGTGGCCAATCAATTCCAGAGGGAAGTGCAAAGTAATGACCACTCAAGTATTTAATGATGGATTTCCGTGAAGTTAAGTAGCCGTAGTCTTTATCAATCAGATTATAGGAGAGACGCACGAGTAAACATTCCAAAATTGCTATAAATGCTTACTCCTTACATGGAAATAGTAATAACTATTCAATTACTATTAGAAAAATGGTCTTTAATGGCATTCAGGGAAACCTATTGCAATGGTTCACATCGTACATAAGAAATAGAACACAACCGAGTTACTATTAAAGATTTTATTACAGTTACCTCAGACGTAGCACAAGAATCCACTTGGATCCTTTGCTTTTTATTATTTTTGTTAATGATATCGCCAGGTGTTTAAATACTTATTTTCTATTCTATGCTGATGATATTAAAATTTATCGTGAAATTGTTACACCTGATAACTGTTATATATTACAAAGTGATCTAAGCTATTTTGACAATTACTGTAGAAATAACAAGCTATATCTTAATAATAACTAAATGCAAGTCAATTACTTTCAATAAGAAATTTAATTACTTAACCTTTAATTACGCTTTAGAAGATATTATTACACTAAAAAAAGTTTGGACGATAAGAAACCTGGGATTACTAATGGATTCAAAACTGCACTTTGATATTCAATTAATCTTATAGTAAATAAAGCTTTTATAGTTTAGTGATGAGAAATTGTGTTTCTTTTAGGAAGCCTGCATCATATATTCTAATATACACTTCTATAACAAGTAGAATACACTAACTCCGTTTGAAACCTATTGTATAATAAATATCAAAATCATTTATAAGATCTGCAATGAAAGTTTCTACGGTCTATGAACTATCGTTGTTTTCACTCCAAGGCCTCTTACGATGTCCTTTTTTACAAATTTTCCTTACCAACTCTTACGACAAAAAGAATGTTCCTTAATCAAATGTTACTATTTAATATTTGCTACAATAGATACGATTGTAATAAACCCAACCAAATATATTTCCATGCACCCAACCATTGATATTATATAAGAGAATGTTCTAAACGTTATCCTCTTTGCGTCTACCCTGTAGAATAAATGCCAGTGAGCGAGCAATTAAATCTTTTGCTAACTTACCAAAAAGCCATAAAACAGAGTATTGTATCTTAAATAATAGTTATAGATACCTCCTTTTTTACTTTTCACAGATTTGCTCCACTATTCTACGCAGTCAATTCTGGTTAAAAATTTCACCTATCCTCATCTCCCCCTGAACACTAGCTTGTATGTCGTTGCATATTTTATTGTCTCCCGTTTAGCATGTTCCTTTCTTTTATGCTAAAGGATGGCTGTGCGACAACAACGACTGTTTCTATGAGTTGTCGTTGCTCGATATTCGTGTATTATTAAATTCATCATATTTAGTATAAGGTCGGTTTCATACCAATATTACAATATTTTAGGTTAAAAAAAAATTGAACCGGTTGGAGTATAAATTCTTGATGTATTTTTTTTCTTAAATACACTATTTCCGTACATACAGTTATTAATTAACATATACTATTATAATGAATAAATAAAAGCACCGAGGAATCATTTCCAGGTATCATTCGAACATATAATGATCCGCCGTGCATTTATAACTCCTAAACAGTGAAACGAGCTTGGAATGGTCCTCGTATTTATTGTTCTCAACAACAGTACATACTTAAGGATTTAATTGCTGAAGATAATTATATTTTAAGTAATGGGAAATCATGTTAGTTAAGAAAATGGATGACTTCAACTCGATATAATAACTCGAAGAACAATCTTATACATATTTTATTATGCTATGTATATTATGTTTAATTAGGTAAATCTTACATTATTATGCGTATAGCAAAAGGCAACGCCTCTCCGTCTGTCCTTATTGGGCTTATAACCCAAAAACTATTGTACTGATTTACATAATTCTTATTTACATCATTAGTGTATTCTCTGACCAGGTTACACCAGTGTACGTTCTGTTACATTAGGTATTATATAAATATAGTTATTAAGCCGTACGTTTAATGAAGTCGACGGTAAGTACGTTCTTTTGTAATATTTTTCTTAGTTAATTGACCATTAACCAACGTAATGCAATGGTGCAATGGGCAAATGCATAGCGCCGAGACGCACTTAATAAAAGTTTTCCATATTCGGGACTCACTGAAAAACTGTTCAAACGAGAATAAAAATATTCAGTTATAGTAGACAATGTTATTACTTGAATACAAAGAGAACTATTTTTTAATTCACGAGATGCATTTTTTTTCCTATTTTGTGTCATTATAACAACTTCAGATTTAATTACTTTTAATCTCAATTGATTGGATACGATAAGTTTTATATTATGGATATGAGATAGTTAAGGGAAGGAGGACTTTCATAGCTTTATCAAACAGAGAAGGATAGTCGCCATTAACTGTGAGGTAATATTTCCTTAAAAGTTAGTAATGGGTATTTATTTTCAGTGACCTATCTTCTGATAAATAGGTTCTTCACCTACTTTTAACTATCTCGTTAAGTAGTCGACTGTCCGTTAGTCGGTGCGTTCGTATCGCCCTATTTTTCAGAGCCCACTCAATATTCGTTCACGACGCGTAGTGGATCACGAGTTATACTTTGGTAAATGCTAGCTTAGAATATATACTACTATAAAAATCAGAGGTGCATCTATGTTTTACATTTTAATCGCTGTGACTGCTTTTGAATGGAAAACAAATTGAATATATTAAACGCGATATACAACACATGAATCACTATGAAATAAATATAAAAATGTCAACATAATTAAAAGCCCTTATGGTATTTAATCTGTTCTAACTAAATAATTAAGTGTTGTGTATAAAAAGGTCGTGCAATCAATATTAATAAAATACAATAAATCTTAAAATATTTATAAAGCTTTGTTTAAAAACATTTATAAATAATTTAGTATAGCAAGCGACTGGAGCCACAACAATATTTAATAGATTCCTTTACATTATAATATTTGCCACATATTAATAGCATGTAAGTATGTGAGATTGAATCCACGACTTATCGATTTAACGGCTGTTATTACTACTGCAACAAATGAGCTATCAACTAACAAATACTATAAGGTAATAAAATTATAACAGACTATGGGAGCTATAACAATTGTAATATCCTTTATTATTAACTAATTTCTTTTTGAAAACATCTTTCAGAAATAACTCTAATATTCTATGTTACTAAGCATTATCTTTTTGCATACTTATTTCAGAAATATTTCTGAAGTTCTTCGTCACTAACCAATTTCTTTTTGAATACGTTTTTTGTTTCAAAAATATTTCGTCACTAAGTAATATCTTTCTACACACTTCTTTCAGAAATATTTCTGAAATAATTCTTTCATCCTTCGTCACTAAGTAATTTCTTTTTAAATAATTCTTTTTCAGAAATAACTCTGATATCCTCCTTTACTGAGTATTTTCTGTTTGTATTCTTCTTACAGAAATAATTCTGATATCCTTCGTCACTAAACATTTTATTTATGCATACTTTTTATAGAAATATTTCTGATATTCTTCATCAATAAGTAATCTCCTTCTTTAATTGGCATCACATTTTTTGTGTACGACATAGCAAATAATTATTTAAGAATTATAATTTGTCATAGTATTGATACTTTTTATATATTCGTTTTACACATTTATATGACATTAACAGGAAAATGTATATATTAAATAATTTTATCTCAAGTGATAATAAAATGGTGTTATCAGCAATTATTTTGTTTACATAGGTACATAATATATCAATGAAAAATCATTGTATTTAGTTATGTATTTGAAGTTATACCTTTTTGGCACGTTAGGGAAAAATGATGAGAGTAAATTTGTACGATGCGCGCGCACACCGTCACGAAAAACCGACACCCTGAAGTTAGGTATAGTCAACATTTTATTCAAAAAAAAAACGTATGTACGTATTAAATACCTTTTTTATTTTGTTAGTATCGTTTTTTCTAGAAACGTCTTAGAATAAGGCGAAAGATAAAAAATTTAAAAATATTTTTATCTTACTACGCCAAAGAATTGTTTAGCTAAAAAAGTATAACTTCTAACGCGTGTACATAAGTACACTCTATCTTTTTTTTTTATTATCAAGATATGTAATGTAAGTTTTGATCTAGCTATGTCGTTATGGGTATACAAAAAATTTAATTATTTGTTTTTCTCGAAAAGTATATATATACCTACCTATTAAGTACCTTTTAGAGCATGTTCAGATACATTTTATTAACTATCTAATTGCTTACATCTCGTTAAGTTTTATTCGCTTTAAACATAACCCTTATTAATTTAATGATCAATTTAAAACATATATAAATTAATCTAAAAACACGCGTTATCTTATTTACATAATGCGTTAACGTAATAAAAGTATACTTTTTTTCTTATTAAGACGTAATCAATTTCACAGAATCCGATTTCTTTGTTCTCATTTTTTTCATACGGTCTTGAAAATAGATTTATCTAATTTTCTATTTCGGTAACTGTATTATAGATATACGCACTATTGACTTATGGTGACATAATGTTAGCTACCCGCATCGGCTTTGCACGAGTGTGCTATAGAAATAATTGATTTTCCCTTTTTTTTTCGAACCGACTACACTGTTGACCAGGATGCCTCTACAGATTCACCGGACTACAAAATAATTGACATCAAATCTTGCCTATAAAGTACAACCACGCATTGAAATAAAGTGGCAATTCAACGTCAATTTTGACAATACAACCACCTGACTATCTTCCATCTCACTCGCTCATTTTTTATAAGGAGTTCTTTTAACACAACATTTTTGCTTCTCCTAGGATATTTCTAATGTCTTCTTTAAACAAACCTTGTCGTGGTAATTAATTATACATATACCAAAAACATAATTACCGAAATATATGTAGCCATTCCTGAAGCGATACGCTTGTATAAATTCTGTTCCTGATTTTTGTGTATATAGAGATATTAAGCAAGTTGCACGCTAGGCTTGCGTGGACCACCAAACTAAAGGCAATGTGTACTTTTCATGAAATTTTGTTCATGATTTATTTAATTTTTAAATATATATTATAAGACCTTTCTCGTACATAATATTAGTTGATATTGACTGTTACTAGTTTAATTTTTTAAGTAAAGACTGTTCATGTAATCAAAATGCATGTATTCTCGTAATTTCGATCCGAAATTATTTTTTACTATACTACGTAGGTTAATATTTAATGATACAGGTAAAATGTAGTAGCAAAATTTACTGGTAGAGTTATTCTGTTTTAACTTAATTTACTGTTAAGCACGTAACATGTTAAAGTATTATATAAAGTAAAAAAAAAACCTAGACTAAATCCTAAAGCTATTATATACGTATATAGTTAAAAAAGAACCATTAAAATCGGTTCATTTGTTTTCTAGTTATAACTAAATAAACACGCAGACAGACTGAAAAACGATAACTCTTACAATACGTAAGGATTGGATGTAAATGCAGAGAATAAAAGAATATGCATATCATCAAATATTCATTTCAAATGAAAAAATAAAAATAAAACCAAAATATACAAAAAGGCGACGACAAAATCAAGTCACGAAAAGAAATGAAGGCCGATAACTGCCCCATTGTCCCTTCTAGTAAACGACGACCGTTCCTATAGGACCACGACGGTACGTAGCACTGTCATTGTGAACGAGTCACAACAGTCGACCGCGAATAATAAACGATATGCTAAAATGGTAGCCGGTTTTATATAAATATTAAAATAAATTCATTTTTACCTATTTAAATGTATTCAGTATTCAGATGTTGCTCGGGGGCGGGGTAATCCGTGGTTCAGTTTGCTTTACCTTCGCTGCTTTAATGAATTATGCATAAACAGAAATCACGGTGTAAGCGGAGCGGCGCGGCGTGAATAAAATGCCCCTTTCCGTTGATAATGAAATGGTTGGTTCAGATATGAATTTCAACAGGAATATTTTATAGGTAAATAGTTAGCGATGTTGGGAAACCAAAAGGTTTTTTTATCAAAACCAATACTTTAATTTTTATGCTGCCGAAATGTGATACATCGAATGGGATGCATTGGGTTTTTTACAAGACCAACTTTGGTATACACTCACCAGTTGCCAAGAGCTTTTCTACGTGTATTATATACTACATATATGAATTTCAAAAGGAACATTTTACAGTAAAAGAGCTAGCGATGACGGAAAACTAAACGTTTTATCAAAATCCCATCAACTAAGTTTTACGCTGCGAAAAAATTATACTTCAAATAGAATGCATTGGTTTTTTTTACAAGACTAACTTTGGTCTACGCTTGCCAGTTTTCAAAATGTGTTCTTCTACGCATAACAACTATATGCGAACATAACAAAGAAATCGATTTTTATTTTTTAAGTTTGAACAAACGTCATCGTAGTATTTATAAGAGGTCCGTTAATTACATGAAACGTTTTTCAGGATTTTTTGAGACCTCTCTGCCCCGTGTAAAATGTCGTGAGATTTGTCTTGACCCCTCTCTCCGCCCCTAATCTCACGTGAAACCTTTCAAAATCTGTATTTTGTGTATAAATACGTTGGATTTATTCTGAAAGACAAAATTTACTTTTTTTATTATTACATTACATTTTGATGTATCGATACCATATAACTTTACATCTATTCATGGATTTTACTAATAGAATAGTTGTGTCAGATTATGGCGTACTTTAATCTTAAAAACAAGTTTCACTTGAAATTATTTTTACTTTATCAAACATTCTACAGTATTTTTTCCCCGAAAGAAATAACGTGGATATTTACCGAAATCTCTTCTCTTTCTCTCCTACGTAAGATTTAGTGAGATTCGGCTGGACGCCTCCATAGACTAAGTTGATTCTTATACTTACGTTTGGTAAATAATTCTTACTCGTTTTTATATATCAGGATTTTATTTAGTATAGTATATTCTATATCTATCTTCTATAATATAAAAATGAATCGCTGACTGTGTTGCTGAGCGCAAATCTCGAGAGCAGCTGAACCGATTTTGGTAATACTTTTTTTAGAATATTCCTTGAAGTACGAGGATGGAACTTACGGAGAGATTTTTTTTAAATGTCTGAAAAAGTTTAAAAACGACACTTTTCTATACTCCCATACAAACGACTCGTAATAATACTTAAAAGTCAATTTGAACTTTAATACCATTGCAAAAAGTTTAAGTGTTAGTGTAGAGGTTCCGGGAAGGCAAAACAATTGAGTGGCGTTAGTATCGTATAAATATTAATGTCAATATTTATACGATGGTAACATTTAACATTATCTAGCGTCCCGAATAGCAGAATAAGTATTAAAAAAAAATTAAAGAATCGACTGTTTGGCGGTACTAAGTTCGCCGTGTCAGTTAGTTGTTAGATTATAGCTGTGTTTTGTGTTATCCTATTTCTTACATATATTTTTTTCGATCTCAGTTGTAATCAACATTTCATTATATTTCATAATCAAAATCAAAAAGTTTTTCCTTTTTGCTTAAAAACCCTATGAACGTCGAATTATTTCATTTTACTATACTCGAGAATTTGCGATACAATTACATGCCAGAAAAATTATAAGGTTTGATGCACACCTTAAAAGCGAAAAGTTATGTACCAGTAACTTGCTAAATCTATCTAATTGGCGGCCACCTTATACATAGAAATAAATTCTTCACAGCAAGTCTCTTTTACATTGACAAGTTTCCAAACAAATACCCATTATAATTACTCTATTTGAGGAAAAAAATAGTTCATAATCAATATAACATAGCCCTGGTAAAAAATACACAAAAAAAAAACAAGTTAATAAATTGTGTGTAATATTACTAACTCGTTACGAGTGAAAGAAACGCAAATAGTTGTTGTGTGAAACAAAAATGAGCGTGATGATTTTAAGACACTGGTTCTCAAACTTGTTGGGTCCCCCTGGGCACTTTGCTATTAAAAACGTTTCTAGCTCTCCCTCATTGAATTTGACTTTGATTTTGATATTGGCGTTGCTTAAAGTCGCTTATTTATAGTAAACACATTAAGCAGTATTACATCATAGACGAACTAAGAAAGCTATTATAAATAAATAAAGCAAAGTAGGAATCAGGTATGAAATTAATGATGTAGTAAGCAGTAACAGTGCTTACAAACTGTTTTGGGCAACTTTAAGCTTTTATCTTTTTTGTCTAACTTTGTCACAACCTCTAAATCCCTACCACTCGTTTACCGGCTTTAAGTTACCTCGATAAATTTGATCATCACTGCTTAGTCACTATGTAATGTAGTCTACATAATAGTCTTTATAGTCCTCCATCTGTGATTTAAAGTCACATCAAAAACGGTAGAGCCATTCCGGAGATTAGCTCGAACAAATGACAGATACTTTAATTTTAATTATATGTAAACTTCAAGTATACTTTGAAATATAGGTGAATCTAGTAACAAAGAAATATGTAGCAGGTATACATGTTCTTGCAATTTGTTTTAATTCGTCCGCACCCCTTGGTTGCCTGAATGCTGTCTAAAAGTTTTTTTTTAACTGACCTACACTGTTAGCCTGGCAAGGCCTTCCCAGTTTCACCGGACTAAGAGGCTAATAATCCCTAAGTGTACTACGTGAACAACTCCAATTCCCACTAAGAGGTGCCTTCGATTACTTTGAGAAATTGTAGGCGTCAGTGAGTTATAGAAGTAAATTGTATAGTTAACTGACGTGTACAGGTATGTATAGATTACCTTAATTTAGATTAGTTAGATGCGTGATACGTGGCAACAGTCCAAACCGAGGCACAAAGTGCGCCCTTCGGCTGGTTGTCCTTAAAAAATCGGGTGAGTGCTTTAAGCGCTCTCCTTAGTAGTACGGTGAGACTGTAGAGCCTATCAAGACATTAAGACGAGTGAAGCCACGAATAAAAGCTAGTAATGTAGTAATACGAAGATTATTTCATTTAAGTTACTAGGTATTATAAAGCAAATAAATGTTACTTCAAATTACACCAAAGCAAATTTAAGAAGTCGACGAAATTATACATTTATATAAATATAATTATGAGTCAGTCCATATACAGTAAGAATGACGCAGCATATAGACATTTACCTTACAAACATAAAGTAGCCAATCTATTGTCAACAGACTCGAAGGAATCCCGCTTTGATATAATCCAACAAAAAGCGACAAAGGTAGCCATGGCTGTACAAAACGGCCGTACTCCAGTTGTTCAAGAAGAACTGAATCTTGTTATTTGAGACAAAGAGTCCGGTTCGGAGGGAACGACGGACGAGGCAATGCTAAAGGAACGTGAGAGCTCGGAAGGTTCCCCCGCAGCTCCAGACGAGTGTGCGGGGTGCGGGGGGAAGATACAAGACAGGTAAGACTTTGATTCATTGACCGTAGGTGGATAGGTGACTACTCGAGTAGCGCCATTGTTAAATGTTTAGTTGTGAATCTGTTTTTAATCTACAAAAGAATATTTCTAAGGTTGTCTTAGCGCCTACAGGACTTAGGACTATATAACTATTAAGCTAGAGTAAACAATTAATATCAGATACACTGTACGATTTTCTAATATATCACAACATTGCAAAAATGGGTGTGTGTTTATGAACACACGATAGAAGTGAAAACTTATAAATTAACACATACACGTTAATATTCATACAAATTCATCAATGTTTATATATAAATATAAAACAGTAATATTTAAATACCCAAAATATATACACTTGAATTACTACATCAATTATATACAAATCGTATATAATATTCTAGTATTATTTTACAATAATAGGTGTAATAATACAAACGTAGTTATAGGGATAATGCAACCCTTGTCGGATAGTAAATGTGGTTGGTAACGATTGGAACCGAACACACACGATTCAGTGCGTCACCAATCTGATTGATATTTGAATCTATTGACACGCCTTGGTAATAAAAGCAATGCCCGTTTATCGTCACGGTATACGGTATGACGCTCTCTTATACCATTATCTCGTCATCGCCCTTTACGTTATCCTGTGTGTATGTGCACACGTATACTTCGTTGCTTCTCCGTGTGAGCCCCATTCTATATCTAACCGATTAGAGTATACTTGACAGACTTTTGATTATAAATTATAAAATTAGCTTAAATATTACACATCTGCTGGGTGGTCGATGACGGTCTACTTTTTTTTAAGAGAATCTATCATGTCTACTTTAAGGGTTTTCCTGTCATGTAAGTTGAGGTCTATCTTCAGGTACTACCTGCTAGCAGTGGACCGACAATGGCACGGACCATGCCTTCGCTGCTGTGAATGCCAGCTACCTTTGGACACGGAACTGACCTGCTTCTCGAGAGACGGAAATATTTACTGCAAAGAAGACTACTACAGGTGAAACTTTTTAATATTACAATTATTATTTATGAAATTTATATAATTTTAATGCGAATTTACGCTTTCTTAGCCCAATTGCGAACGACTACTTTATTCTTTACCTAATACTGAGCGATGTATAATTTTACGGTACTATAGATCTTAAGATTTATTAAAAATATAATATTTTATGTATATGGACGAACATATATAATTGAAGGGCAGTCATATATTGTTTATAAGTGTCATTCATAATGACATAACATGTCATTCTATTTGCATTTATTTTTTCTATTTTTAGTTTTTTATATTATTGTAATGGTATAATTGTATGAAATTTTTATTTATTCGACAATTAATACTCCGAAAGATACCGACTTTATTAATTCAAGTCAATATACACCCGACTAACGTGATACAAACACCTGGAGTCGCGCAGCCGAATTATGTTACAACAGTCGCCAGTCAACGTTGAACAAAAACCATGCCACTACAGAATAATTCCAAGGAGGGTTGATGTCAAAAAGGCGGGCGATCGTAAAAATTAAGTCAAATAATCACACCATGGCAAACATGTCGCCTACTTAGGTGGAATAAGGGTAAGAAGAAGAAGATCCATAAGTGCTACCATATTCATATTGATTTATTATAATATTTACTTCTAGCTCTATTATACATCTGAGTATTACGAAACAGAATATTTGCATCTCGCCCTTTGAATATATTAGTTTCTTGTATATAAGCAGGGGTGGTTATTAAAACGGAATCGAGAACAAATTATTGATATTATTAGTCTGCTTTTCATTATCCGTCATTATTATTGCAAATGACATTTATCAGCCGATGTTATCGCAACGTGCGAACAAGTAAACATTATGTAACAACTATTAGGTATGTAAGTCACAATACGACACGAAAAACGAATATCGGTTTCATTATCACCACATTATTACAAATAACAATACGATAAAAAAACAGATAATTATCCAAAAGCAGGGTAACTGACATAAATTTATAACAATAGTCCTTGTGAAATAATAGAAGAGTGTAATTAATGATTGATCTATATGGAAAGAAATTGGTAAAATGTACACATTTTTTCCGACGCCCACGCTGAAGTTCGAAACGATGATGGCTCAATTGGTAGTATGTTACCCAGCGTCGAAGGACGTAGGTTTGAATCCTACCAACTGAGCCGGAGCTTTCGGTGAAGGAAAACATCGTGATGAAACCATAGCATGGTGGATAGGGCTTTTTATACGTCCGTCTGGTTAGCTACCAGCCTCAAGTTGAAAATCTATCGTCAAACACCTGTTGGTGTGTTCCGAGAGCTGCATTTGAGAGCCAGTCTCCGTCTAAGTTTAGCGTGAGTACTATCTTAGACCATGTCATCATTTAACATCAGATGAGTTTGGGGTCTAACGCTAACCTATAAAGTATATAAAAAAAAAATTCCTCGGTAGCAACAAAAAAAAATTTTTCCATGAAAAACACGTGTAGCGATATCATAAATTTTCATTTGCCGGAAAAGTCATGTTTTTGGCGGAAATTTCTCACTAAATATGCAATTGTTATAAATTTAGGGATTTTATTAATTTGTTTTATAAAACTATATATAATTTATGATAGATAATATTTACCATGGAAAAATAAAAACAAAATATAATTTACTAGGAAACAAATTTAGATCGACTAACGGCGTATGTCATTTTAAACTTAAAAAGATCCTATACGAGTATGTGTTCTTCCATCCAAACGGAGCTTTTTAGGGGGCGCCGAAAAAAAATAATTTTAACATGGTCTGATTGATCACCCTGAAAGTTTTTTTTTTAACATGAAGGTTTTGATGCTATCTATTTTACTATAACTTACGACTAGGTGGCGCTATAGCATATCAAATTCTGTATTTACCCTTCAATCGATCGTCATAAATTTTGATGTGCGTAGAACAGTGACAATTACAGAATATCCATATTCCTAAGCACAATAAATAAAGAGAAATGCGTGTAAAGCCAGCTATTGTAAAGATATTGTAAAATAAAAAATACATTATAATTATAAAATAAAAGCACACCCCGAAACAATCGTATAATTGAATTAACCTTTAATAACAAGGTGTGACTGGACATGAAAATTGCTCACATATATGAAGCCAGCGAGTCAGCGAGGTTGACTGAACATTTGCGGTGTACAAACACGGGGTGCAATTAAGGAGCTTGTTTACAAAGAGATTGAAATATGTAGAACGACTAATTATACAATTCGCATTACAGATATGTTAATATCTAACGCCATCTACTTGTCATATCTATGTTTTTATAATTAGTCAATTAGAAAGAATCAAAATGTGCTTTCGATCGATTCGCTCCATCGATATATATAATATTTTCATATGTAAGGTGTATTTTTCGTTATTTTAAGTCTTTAGTCTATGAATAATAAACAAATGGATATAAATTTTAATGACGTCTGTATTAGGTTCTCTCTATGCATGTCACGGTAGTTTAATATCTTTGCTTGTTTGGTAATGTCCTTACTCACACTTGACACTTTCCCATACCTGTCGAGTAGTGAACTACGTTTGAATCTGCCCCCGCAATGTGATTATCCGTTTATTTTAGCAGGCGATTCATTGGAATACTTTTTTGTAAGTATTCTATATACGATGTCTGATTATAGATACTATTTATATGGTAGTCGAATAAATAGATATAATTTGAGGTTTAGATGACGTGTAAAATTTAAAATACTTTTGGTACTTTCATATAGGATAGACGGGAAAGCCGTGGTAATGAATAAGTAATTGTTTATTAATTGTATATGTATAAGTATAATAATGAAATTTAGTTTAAATAAAAAGTATTATGGTTTTAGGAAAAGGGGATATCTAGCTGTTCATAAACGGGAAAGGAGGAGTAGAGTTAAGGTTTTTTTTTTATGTATTAAATTAAACAATGTCTGAATCACGATTCCTGTAACTTCAACCAATTAGACATTTTATATTATAGTGAAGTTAGACGTATTTTCGGTACCTCGGCTCATTAATCCAAAACGACTGTGGAATAGACAAGAACGTGAGGAATAGGATAAATGCAGAGTGGATGAATTAGGTAAAGGTGTCTGGGGTGTTTTGTGACCCACGAATGCCATTGAAACTCAAGGGGAAGGTGTATAAAACTATAATAAGACCAGCCATGTTATATGTTATAGTGCTGGGCTACGAAAAAGACGGATGAGAAAAGATTACATGTGGCAGAAATGCGAATGTTAAGATGGATGTGTGGTGTAACAAGAATGGATAAGATTAAGAATGAGCATATTAGAGGAAGTTTGAAAATAGTACCAGTGACAGAGAAGTTGAGGAGTAATAGGTTAGCATGGTACGGGCATGTCATGAGGATAGATGAAAGCCATGTAACAAGAAAAGTTTTGAGTTTTAAAAGTGGATGGATATAGTAGTAGAGGAAGACCGAAAAAGGTATGGATGAATTGTGTGAAAAATGACATGTGTATAAAACGTCTGAATACTGAGATGCCATCTGACAGGAGAGAGTGGAAAAGGAAAACATGTTGTGCCGACCCTACTTAGGTGGGATAAGGGTAAGATGATGATGATAATGAGTGAAGTTAGGCGTATAAAGAAAATTAAATTTATATTTGAGTTTTCTTTAACCATGTACACAGACAAGTAGTAGAAATATAAACCATTTAGTTAGTTACCCTAAATCAAAGTCGTTATTTCCCAAATGAATTTACGTAAAAATGATATATTTACCTGTGAAATACAATATTATTAATGGAACAGAAATCATACACTTTATTAAGCAGAAGCTGTAAGAAACTACACTGATGGTGAAATCGATAGAGCGTACCTATATCTTGTTCTTACCTCATCTTAAATTTCGCTTAGTAGCTACTCAGCGTAATCTTCGATTTGGTGTTTATAGTCTAGTTATGCTAAGCATGGCGCTTAGCTTAGTTTCAATAACGCATCAAAATATCAAAAAGCAAAATGTCTTGGAAAGAAATAAGTTGACTCGTGCATGTTGAAAGAATATCGAAAAAAAAAAACGAAACAAACGAGTCAACCGAGAATGAAACTGACAATGGAAGCTTTCTTGACATCTCTATAATAATCATGCCAATGATAATCAAGTAATACTAATTGTAGGGTATCCTTCATACTGCACTGGCTCGACTATGCCCACGTATCAGTCAATATAGCATAACCGTTCACACGCACCCGCGGCTCTCGTGACAATGACGCCTGCTATTTGCTTACTAACACGGGAACACACGAGACAGCGTATGTATGCTATAGCGCATACACTACACTAATTATAATAGTAACATAAAAATTACACTTTATTATTAGTTTGACATTTTTATTCGCATAAATTCCGATGATTTGAACCTAAGCACAAACTAAGTGAATGCTAAGCTTGCGACTATAAAGGCTGAGATAAGCCTAAGGGCGTTCTATAGATTTCACCCTAAGCTTATCAAACCTGTCATTAAATTGTCAAAACTATGTTAAAGATTTCGTGTACGTGCTGTTGAACATATGGCGTAATTGATTATGGTGTGGAGTTGTTATTTCTGAGCGGCAATACCTGCATTATAGTTGTCAGTGATCGATTGTTTTGATGAAGGGTAGATGTCGAAATTTTACGTGTAGGAAAAATGTATGCTATCATTGTCTCAATGTGAAAAAAAACCTATATGAAAATAGGAAATATTAATAATATTCTAATTGGAATTTTATTTTAAATGTCGTAGCAATATATTTACGAAATAAATTGTCAGGCGATTCGATGGATTCGCATGGGGTCGGTCATCCGACGTGCACAAGCGGTATTGACAATTATGCCATAATAGATATGCATTCCGTTCTATCTATAATCATCTAAAGTTTATTTATATACTTGAATAGAATTAAGAATATTTGTTCTAGATTATTCTGCGTGAAACGGTGCGCAAGATGCGGAAACGGTATCACCGCTAACGAGCTGGTTATGAGGGCAAGGGATCTGGTTTATCACTTAACCTGCTTTACTTGCATCGCCTGTGGCACACAATTGTCAAAGGGTGATGTTTTTGGCATGAGGGATAGTCTGGTGTACTGCCGGCCTCATTACGACAGTGCTTGCTTGGACGATTACTGCGAAGACGAGATGAACAGTGTTTACAGGTACATTTTTTAATATTAATTATAGCTTAGTTAATAATACATTTGATATTAAGTAATCACTATTATTTAAAATTATTTGAAATCAATATACATATTATAAAACGAAGTCATCCGCCGCATATGTCTGTCTGCCTGGATGTTCGCGATAAACTTAAAAACTACTGAACCGATTGTAATGCGAACTTCAACATTAGATAGAGTAATTCTCGGGGAAGGTATATAATTTGTCGAGGTTTTTTTTGTAAATTTGAAAGAATCGGTAAAAGTCAAGCTGCATTAAGCGTTTCATGCACATAAGTATATATTTTGTTATTATCAGGGCAGGACGACGTCCGCCGGGTCTGCTAGTATTTGTATTAAATAGTGTTCTAGGTAATCTAGTAATTCTAGGTTTTCTCCTATTCAAGACTAAGTTCAAACTTTGAGTAGCATGAGTTTCCTCTCGATGGTTTATTTCAATGATGAACTCGTAAAAAATCTGTTTTAATTTTGAATATGGACATAAAAATCTTAATAATGCGACTAAAAGAACAGAAAATACAATGACGTGTGTTAAAGTCAATATTTTAATTGGTTGTGCAAATAATTAATTTATGTAGGTAAAATAGTGTGGGCCCGAATGTGACAGACGAACAATTTCATTCCATAGGGCATTATTATGCAGGTCATTTTACACTAGTGTATTCTCTCTTAGACAATATTTATGGAGATATTTCTTTGAATAATTTTAATTTCTGTGTATGTTGATTTATTTTTTTCTGTTTCTCTTTGTTGTTCTCCTTTTTTGTATTTGTTTCAAAGACATATTTCTATTAACACATATAATTGCTTTGTTTTCTAATTTTCTTATTACTTTTCTAATTTACTTATCAGATGTAAGTTTTACAAGAAAATAAATCTTTATAAACTTGATTGTCTGGTGTAATAACATCTGATACTAATATTCTGTTTATTTAAAAGCCATAGGATATTTATTGGAGCGAAGCTCCTTATCGCGCGTTACACGCTCTGAACGGATGAGACCGGTAGCAAAAAAAGTGTAATAAAACTTTTTCCAACACTTGTTGCTGTTTTTTCTTATCACAAACCAATTATTACTGTGACTGTAAATAACGATTAAATCTATTTTAACTATTATTTATAGTAAATATAATGTTTATTTATAAAATTAAAAAAGTCATATTAATTTTAAAAAAATGTATACAGTTCTTAAATTTTATATTTTCTTTTATTATCCCAGATCATTTAGGATTGACTTTAACATTATTTATTTTATACATAATAAATATATTTTATCGTACAATTATCAATTTAACATTATGAACTTGATAATTTATGACATTAAATTATAATGGCTGTATAGCAAATGTCTATCTAAAATAGAAAGGAACTTCGTTCACGATTTACGATTGTTTTTGCTTAACAACTTGGCTACAGTTGAAGCCGAAGCGCACCGTGTGCCCTTGCGGTGATCGCCTAAATAAATCGGCTGAGTGCTATAAGCGCTCTCCTTAGTAGTTCGGTCAAGAAAAAAATTGTTAGGAGAAAAGGCTGTAATTTGAAAAATAAAGAAAGTTCTCGATTGGACACCGGGCGTATACGTTACGTACGTATACGTCTATTCGATAGCGAACTCTGTTGTCCTCTGTTGTTCTCAGAGCGTTCGATTTCGACTACATAGTATTTTCAAATACAGTAATAACACTTTATTATTGTTTTATTTGTACATTATATTAAGTCGCCTGTCGACATTTTCCGATAAAACCGTGCTGTTTAGAGTGATTATTAATCCACATTTTCTAGTGCGACTGTAAACCGCACTGTTCTGTTTACACACACAATACGTATTATATAAATGTGTGCCTCATAAAGATACACAGATATGATTATTTAGCTTAGTTCAGTTCGCGATGTTGTATTCGGGGTGTATACAGCTCAAGTCGAAGTTTGGTCACTTTGGCACCCTTGAGCTTGTTGCCGTGCAGCTGTCTGCCATCCGGTCGCTCCGTTAGGGCAGTGAAGCTGTGAAGGTCTATATTTAAAGGTCATTAACGTTAGTCAGTTCGAAAAGGAAGCTGTAATTATAGTTTCTAATTATCTCACGAGTGCTGAGACGTTACATATCTTGTACTTCTTCTTCTTCTTTATTTTTTGGCTCCGTCACGCTTTGTGCACTAGCCAGCGTCAAGTAACAAGATTTTGCCAGATGCCAGATTTTTTCTTGTGATAATGAACTTTCCATGGAGTTTTGGTGGCATCTCAGAATGCATGCTCCGTGGTATTATTTCCCATCCACTTCACTTGTGCATAATAACCGAACTATATTACGTAAAACACCACCAATATTACAAAACATAGAGTCTAATAATACAAGATTATGAATAAAATATAAAAACCACTACATGACAAACTAAGATCCCGCCAAAAAACCTATCTTGTACTTTGAAAGTCGTTTGTTACGAATGATCCGTGCGGGATGGCAATCTTCTTTTGTTACTCGTGATTTCTAGGATATGATGCAAGTTTATACACCAAAAATGTGAATGTTATCAACACTGCTAATTAATAATCTGTATTTGGAGTGAAATTTTGTTAAATCTAAATTTTCCCAAACTATCCTAGTACTCTGTTTGTTAGTCTCGTTAGCTGAAACTGTATTTTGTGTCGACTCACGTACCTGTTATTTACTTCTGGATCGCTGTATAGAAAGTTTCCCGGGATAGAAATGCACTATAATACACGTTAGCGTTGCATATAAACTTTATATAAACGTTACGTTGAAGTTCAAAAAGTTGGAACGTTGTTAATCACATGAGTTCGCCGAGTTACATAAAGTTTTCCAACGTAATCACATTTAGTTTTGCTACGATTCTGTTGACAGGATATATCTATTTGTTTTATAGCAAAACAAATAATTGGGGGTGAACGTTTTTGTGAAATTAATTAGCAAAGGTTGACATTTTTGTCTTTATAGTACTAGCAGCGAAATATATACTTTACAAATCATTTGAAAGTCGCCGTAAACTGTATCTCTGCGAGTATACAATAGTAAATTCTCTTTTGTATTCATGTTATAATTTTGTATTAATTAATTCTTACTTAATTAATCGTATCTATCATGGTGAGCGTTCCGAGGAGTTGTTTGGACTGATACCCGCCGCTGCGTTCCATTATCGTACAACCCGCTTGAAACTGAAATTTCATTCGAACCACCTCGACGTGTGGAGGTCTTCTACGGTGAGGTTCTCAAGATCGCCTCGAACTTCGACCTTGTGGAATCGACTACCAACGGCGGTGTTTCCAAACCGTTACGAGTTACAAACCTTTAAGGAACGAGCGTACACTTATTTAAAAGGCCGGCAACGAACTTGCGACTCCCCTGGTGTTGCTAGTGTTTATGAACGGCGGTGATCGCTTACCATCAGGTGACCCACCTGTTCGTTTGCCCCCTATAATGTATTAAAAAAAAAACTTTGAAAACTGTATTCATTTTAGGTTTACAAAGTTATCTATTTTCTAAAGCATTGTTTTATATTTGCGAGCGGTCACTTTTTATTGAGAGGAATTTATTCAATTCACTCTACATTTTTTGATACTATTTAGCACTTTAACGATTATTATATAGGTGCTATTATTATAGCCGGACGATTGAATAAATCAAATATCAATACCGTTCTATATCTTATTCTAACTTCGGTAATAGAATTAACAACTAGTAATGTATATCGCTTGTTAAAGCAGTCGAACAATGTAAATTATATTGAAGGAAAATGTATATCATAAGATAGCAGGGCACAGAAGAATACGTTGGTTTCATATTAAATTACGATCGACAGCTGAAGTCGTTTATTTTATTAAGAAAAAACCAGAATATGTGAAACTAATTATTTTCACGCGCGTTACTTTTTACATAAAAATAGGTCTATAGATTTAAATTACTCGAAATAATGTATAATACTTTATTATGAAATATGTGTGGAAGCGCCATTCTGTAAAAGAACTAACAACTATCTCGTTGATATTGTAATGGTGTATCACGTGGTGGTATTCATTCATAACCTTGCCTTATTTTTATAATATAATTTGGTCATTGTCCACAAGTGAAATAGATTGGAAATAATAAGATAGAACTGAAATTCTAAGATGTCTTATAATTTTCAAATAAGGGCTAAATTGTTAACTGTGAAATACAAAGGATTGCAAAGGGAGAAAAAGAAAAAGCGGCGAACAACTTGTTCGTAATGTACACGTCTTTAATAATTGCATTCCCTTTATAAAATTTCTACAAAGAGCATAAGCTTTCAGTGACGGGAAACATTGTGTTGAAACCATGGCGTGGTGGTAGAGGCTTTTCTAACTTCGGTGACAGTCCAAGCCGAGGCGCGTCGTGCGCTCCTATCCTGGTCGTCTATATAAAATCGGGTCAGTGCCTCAAGCGCTCCCCTTTGTAGTCCTGTGAAACTGTAGATGCCTTGCCAGGTCAACAGTGTAGACAGTTGGAAAAAAAACAAAATTTTCTAATACTTGTCTAGGCAGCTAATACTCTAAGTTGAAAATCTATTGCCAGGCATCTGTAGGTGTGTTTCGGAAACTGTATTTGAAAGCCAATTCTTTCAAGGCTTAGTATGCCACCGTCTTGAGCCACACCATCATTGAATACCAGCTAAGATTGTGGTCAACGGTTAAAACATTTAAATAAAATTTAATACCTAATGATAGTTCTTAATATTTTTGGTAACATCGCATTTGAGTAAATGCTATACAGATTTCTAACGAGTATTCTACTATTTATTATTGGTCTCGGGGAATTTGAAATACGCAGAGGTGTACAACTTAATTGTTTTGATCATTCTGTAGAATATTTTGCCGGTCCGAAATAGATTAAAAAGAAAAGAAAAAAAAAAAACACAATAAATAGGGACACCAATAGGGAACCGTTAAAACCTTGCTACCGTATCCAGAACTATTTTAATGAATACCTCTCGCATTCGGTCCCGGAATACCAACGGTTGCGAATGATGTATATATATTTTTTTGTTTTGTTTTAATTAATTGGATAGTTTCCTAGAAACATGAAGATTAATACAATGATATGTAAATTAATATACAAATATTAACAATATTAATTACTCAAGAACATATTAACGTACGCGTAGTTAATTGTATATGAACATATTATTTATTTAACGATATTTGTATATTGCAATTAGGACTGGTTATTGTTATGGTTTTATGAATGTGCTATATAAGGAAATACATTTGAAAATATTTTAGTATAAGCATTTATACATTTTGAAAGAAAATAATATTATAATAAATATTTAGGAGTAAATAGAAAGTACTTTGCACTAATACCTAGTTACACCTATTATTAAAAAAATCTTTTCTTTTTTTTTCGAACTGTCTACACTGTTGACCTGGCTAGGCCTCTACAGTTTCACCGGACTACTAAAAGGAGCGCTTGAGGCACTGACCCGATTTTATATAGACAACCAGGATAAGAGCATACGGCGCTCCTCGGCTTGGACTATCACCGAAGTTAGAGAAACCTCTACCACCACGCAGATAATTATAACTGAGAATCTTCTAGTCAGGAATTTTGTATATAGTGCGTATCAAGTCATACACATAGAATCTCTTTTCGTCAATCATAGTTTTTAGCGGTAGTTACCTCTTAACTTTCGTATTGTCTGGTTCTACGCGAATCTATTTAACAATTTTTTACTTGACTTCGTATATGCACTCCGTAACCTTTCGTTTATCAATTTTATATGATGGAGTAATATTTGATACCTGTAAAATGTTTTTAAAAAATGTTTGTAAAAAAAAGCGCATAACTTCCATCTTATGATGACACCTGAACGTTATCGATTTATTGGTGGAGATTCTAGTTTGAACAATACGATGCTCATACGTTTATTATCAGCGAAGTATAATATGATTAAATTGGAAGATCTTTTTGTATATTATTCATTTGGCTATTTCCCACCAAAAGTGCTACATAAATAGTGTAATTTACATTACCCAAGTTATTACTAGTTACCAACTATACGAACCGTTTTACAACTTCGACTCCATTTAGCCAGAGCTAAAAGATATTTTTGGGCAAAATAGAGTAATTTTTCAAGACTGGTTCTCTCATAATAATCGCATCAAGAATTCTGCTAATCTGCTCTAAATCCTAAACTTCCATCTCATTCTAATTATCAATAGCCTGTAACTTTTTATTGGTTTCTAATTTCTAGATATAAACTACATTAATTGTTCGTTCGGCTAGTGTTTTAAAATAAAAATTCGTTGTTGATAATAGTATCTACTATAAAATTGGTACAACTTCTCTATATAATTGCTCGAATTCATCTGTGCTAGAGATATCATGTCTTATAGATCTTGGTCAGCAACGTTCAGCGACAGCACTAAGAATTGGAAAATCCTAAAATTATTTTTTTGATAACAAATTCGACGGGCTTCTCTCCTCACTACACCATAATATAATCATTTCAAATTTGTTCTACGAGACAAACCAAAATAACAGTTTTTTTTTTAATTAAAATATATGTTGTTATAATTTAATTCGATAATTAATTTGGAACTGAAATAATTGTTTAAATGGAACATTTTTTTTGGCACTCGTCTATTTACAATAAGTGAAAATAATATTTAGAGATTTAATATCTAGAGATTCTAGATCTATAGATTTTATTTATTTTTCTATTTTTTTTTACATTTTTAACACCCCACAATGACGCTTGAGCTACTGATGCTATTGCAGTTTATTAATTAAAGTATACAATTGCAGGTGTCACGATTTTAGTGAAAGAGACTCCCCTCAGTACTACGCTGGACCGACTCATAAAGGACGACCTCGTAAGAGAAAAATTCCTCAAGGCTCATCAGAGGACATCCAAGCACAGACTATTAGGATGGCCGGCACCGCATTAGGTAAGATTTAAATTGACTATATTATATGCCTAAAATTAATTATCCTATTATACATATGCAACTAGGTTAAAGAAATGTTCATTTCCGAACCATGACGAGATAAAACAAAGCCTCACCTATAAGTAAGCGTAGAAGAATCGATGTAGTATGAAAACAAAAAAAATATTTACCTTCTATTCATTTTTCAATCATAACGCCAGTTACCTATAATATTGAATGAATTAAATCCTAGACTTTCACAAGAACGTATGAAGGCCTTTAACTACAGTGAAGGTGGCCAAAATGATTCGTCTGGCAGTATCGCAAAAGCATATAAAATCACCACATATGATTTTTTTCTTAGAACTCGTATTTTAGCTCTTTCTCTCCATTGCGTCAGTGATAACAGAGTTACGCGTCTGAAAGAGACAGACCTTGTTTCCACATAGCATGAGAAAAGATATTGAATTGTATTCTGACCAATTAGGTTTTGATTTACTTCAATCGTTTTATATCGCGTTTTAGTGAAAAGTGTGAAATATGAAATTATTCTTATGGTAAGTGAAGACAAGTTATTATATCCACGTGTAAAATGATTTCACTTCCAGTCAGCTAGTCGTCGCCGTGTCTCTCTCTAATCGGCTTAGTGTTATTATCTATACAAATAACGAGTAATGAAGTGTCTGTCTGTAACATCATAATAATGATTTTTACTAAATTCATATATGACGGTATGTATCGTATTTATAAGAAAAAGAAAACAATATTTAAAGTTATTGTCTGTCTGTTTGTTCTGGCTAATATCGAAAACGGTTTGACCGATTTTGACAGGAAACTTTCTGGCTGAAAGCTGATTTTATATGGAATAACTTAAGCTAGATGTATGTAAGAAAACAAAATTAGGGTTCCGTGCAAATAGAATAAATTAAAGAAGCAGTGTCAAGCGCGAGGTGCGTGATGCGCGCACCTTTAAAGTGGACAATTTTTTTTTGCTTTATTCGATACGAATGAAGTTGTCGGTAACAGATAGTTAAAATTAATTTTACAATGCAATGTATAATCGATTTTAGCGGTGACAAATCTTCAAATTAACTAAAACCCAAAGCGACCGGTCGCTTTCCATTTGACGTCGCATATTGGTTCACAATTGAAAAGAACAGGGGAATAAACTTCCCCCTTGAAAGCTTTGACATGATATTTATTGAACGTAGTAAAATATGAGTGTGTAACATATTTATGTGTTAGAAAAATATTTAATTATTTACAAGGAAAAACCTACTAGAGAAAAGGAACATTTTTTTTTATTTTAAAACATCTTGCGCATTCAGCTCGTTCGTATTAAGGATTGGTTTAAAGAAGTTGAATGTAGCCGAATTATTTTTCGTGATATTTTTGTGACAAAGGCAATAAGAAGGCAAAGGCAAGAATCTTTGTGGGTCGACATAAAGTAGATGTGTAATGAAACTAGCTGATGCTCGTGGCTTCACTCGCGTATATGTACATTTCGTCTATCCCGCGGGAATACTATAATTTTTAAATGAAATGTACCCTACATCTTTTTTTTGTGGCCCTGACAACGTACATACAAAATTTCATAATGGTCAGTTGAGTAGTTTAGGCGGGAAAACGTAATAAACAAACAAACATAAGCGTTTATAAAATTATCACTAACTCTTTCTTGCGGCTTCGTTTGCATTAATGTAGATTTGACTTGACTGGTGGAATCGATGCCCACAGATTCGAATCCCAACATATAACAACAAATTGTACAGAATTCGCGTACATTTTCTAATTTGAATTGGTAACACTATCGGCTGACCGTGAAGCAAAACAACGTGAGGACACCTGAACCTGAGAATTTTTCTTGTAATATAACCGTATTTGGGTAAATATGGAACTGTAGATTTCTCGGAGTTTGAAATCGCTAATACGTCGCGGGCTGGCTTAATGATTACTCCCATACCATCGTTCGGGACGAAGTTTACAACCCTGCAGTGGATCTTTTACAGACTGATGTGACATCTACAAATTTTTCTGGAGAACATCGTATCAAAATCCGTTGCAAAGTTAATAAAAATAGAAGGAACACACGCAGAGACGCGGCTAGCGACTTTGTGCAAACAATTTATCGATGCGCGCTTAATTACTGGAAAATCGTGTAAATACTCCATCGATATGCAGATAAAACCGGCCGAGTGCACGTCAGAAGTACTGCAATTAGGGTTCCGTTTTACCACTCATACGCGTTTTTTCCGCTATGTAGATATATTGTAGCAAATAAATTATGTTTTCTTTCTGTCGGTTTTATTCCCTTAACGTCAGCTCGATTCACACCTAATCGGTTCTTGTTATCTGTTGGTTTACTTTGGAGTGTGCACTACAATTACAATAAGTAATCTTTAGTTTTATTACGATAGAAAATGTACGTCGGTAATAAATATTTTACTTTTGTCCATTTTTATGATTTATTAAAATATCCGACGTATTTTATGTGTGTTTCAAGTGGTCATCTATTACAGTTCAAAAGATACATCGCTTTGTACTTGAGAAGGATGACGTAGGTTTAGGTCTAGGGTTCTTATTCTGGAGACTAAAAATAAAATATTGAAGTACGTCTGAGAGGGTTCATACTGATACATATAGCATTCGTGTAGTAGGTATTTCTAAACTATAAGCACATAGGTATATAGGGTGAATGTTGATATATCCGATATCGTTAAGCTAGAACAGAGTTTGAGAGATAACCGTGAAAGTTGGTATACCAGAGGAATTTCACTTCATTGTCATCTTCTTACTCGTATGTCACCTCTGTAGGGTTGGCACCAGGCTATAGGAAACTAGCCCTCAAGTGCAACTACCGGAACACACTAACTATGCCAGCATTAAATAAAACCCTATCACTATACGTTTTCATCACGACATTTACGGAAGGTTCTCAGGGTCATTCTAATATTTAAAATATGTGGAATAATACATTGTTCAAACACACTGTCGATGACCCATCATAGCTTACGTTTATTTGTACTTCAACTAAATTATTAAAAAGTTCTGATGACAGAGAGAGTAATGAGCATTTAGAATTGTATAACGAAGTGGTATTCTCCATTGCGTATCCACCCACCTCAATGGAAGAGTGACCTAATGATAAATTTCAATTTAAACCATATTTCAACTTTTGCTACACGGGAATTACATATTGCAATTGGATCCGACTAAATGTAACTCTTGGTATAATAATGTAAGTATCGTATTAAGGTCAGCAGCGTGGTAAGGGTACTGAGTTACGGGGTTCACCCATAAACATAAATATATAGACACATGTAAGCCAGTCACAGTGGCTTTTTTTTGTTTTGTCACATCTCGGAATCAATTAACATACATGCATTTGCAGGATACGTTTTTAGATTGCGTTGATCTTACCACCAGATACAGAGGTACACTTTGTCATAATTCTCATAAAAAAAAAACATTTCTATACCTGCAAGTGACTGGCTCAACATTTTTATATCACTCTGTTCGACATTTAAAGTTTACATCCTGTATAATAAAGCATTTCACTGAAATCTGTCAGTTAAAATTTTAGCAAGCCCAAGGAGGGTAAACCGACCGAGCCTACATCGATGTCCCGTGTCAAGTCATCCCGACGTATAGCCGCGACTAATGAATAGACGACGCGCTGTCACAACTACTCCCTTCCTTGTCGCTCCCGTCGAACCAACGCCGGTGAGAGCAGGAGACGTGTGCTTCATCCGCTTGGGTCGTCCGTCAGGGT
This sequence comes from Antheraea assamensis, assembly GCA_035772565.1. NCBI lineage: Eukaryota > Metazoa > Arthropoda > Insecta > Lepidoptera > Saturniidae > Antheraea > Antheraea assamensis. Next base: position 1,056,876 of record JAQQSE010000010.1, on the reverse strand, counting down.
CGGCTGGATCATTCTTTATAGCGTCGAAATGCGAGTCTTTCTCGGAGGTGAATTTGGGTTGCCCGACTCCTCGACCCGATTAATCATGCTTCTAGATCGAATAGTGACGGTAGTGTGTTCTGTTAATAAATATTATCTAAATTGTTAGTTTGATGACTGATGTATTTCCAATAGGATATCGAAATTGTCGAATGTTGTGATATTCTCGAATTGATAAGGAAATGATAAAATTATAGTGATGACGTTACATTATTGACGAGTATGCGCCTTCTATTGAAGGTTTTTGAACAAAATTATTAAAAAATCATATTGTACACTATCATAAACAGCAGTCCATGGAACTACAGAACCCGAGTCTGAAAAATCCTTCACCGATAGAGAACAAAATCAAGACTTATTAGTCATAAAATTTTCAACTACAAAGTCGTAGGTGGAAGCTATTTATCCTGACTTCCTAACTAATTTTAAAAATCTAAATGTGTGTGTGTGTGTGTGTTTTTTATCACGCCTTCGTGAAATTTTGTATAAACGAAGCCAGTTACACAAAAGGACATAAGGTGCATTTCACCTCGAAAATACATACAGTTTCCGCGGTACAATTCAAATTCTACATTAACATGACCGACGTTTAAAAATTAAAAATTGAAAATTTAATTGTTCATTGTATTATGTAACACCATGCTGATCAGTTTACTGGTGAATCGTATGTAACAGTTCATGCCCGCCTTTGTTCACGAAACTCTGTCGAGAGGGCTTCCCGTATAAATAATTTACATTACACGCAAATTATTACCTGTCCATAACTAATTACCAAAAGACAGGCATACGAAGAAGTACTTTTTTCCGTTCCGTGCTGTTGATTCTGTATGTTTCTTTTTTCTTGAATTTTTGACGTGAATTAAATAAGTTTTATGTAGTCACTGTTAATTAAACTTATTAACAACTAGCTGTCGCCTGGAGCCCCGCATGCGTTTGTTTTAATAATTGTAAATTACTCCATATAAGATCAGCCCTATCTGTTAGTGAAAGTTCAGTGAAAAATGGTTCAAATATTTTGGAGATAGTACTGCAAACGAAGCCATGGGTAAAAGATAGTTCAAAATAAAAAAAGTTTAATTACTTTCTATAACGTTAGCTATCTGTCAGTGAAAGTTCCATGAAAATAGGTCTAATCGTTTTGAAGATAGTACTATAGACGAAGCCACGGATTATAGCTAGTCTAAAATAAAGTAGCCTATGTCATCCGCTGTAACTTTAACTATCCGTCAGTGAAATTTCTGTCAAAATCGGTCCAGCCGTTTCGGAGATTACCCGGAACAAACAGACAGACAAACAGACAGACAGGCAAAAATTTCTAAAATTGTGTTTTTGTTATCAGTATCGTGTATACGTTCATATTCAATCAGTAAAAAGCCGTTATTTTGATATTACATACAGACACTTCATTTTTATTATATGTAAAGATTACCTTGTTATAAATTATTATTGACAGTGTTAATATACCTTTACATTCGTCTCTCTGCCTATTTGTTAATCGATGTGTTTAGAACTTATTAAGCACTAAACTAATTTACCTGATTCCATAATGTATACTCATAATTATATTCTCTGCTCCTACTCTAGGAAATATTTGTACTTTGGGTATAATATATCGAATAAGACATGTGTTTAAAGGAATTAAGTCGACGTAAAATGACCGCTCGATACATTTTTTGGATAAAATATGAAGTATTAGTAAATAGAAGGCAGCAAGTAGTAAGTTTGTAGTCCGGTGAAACTGTAGAGACATTGTCAGATTAACAGTGTAGTCAGTTCGAAGAAAGAAAAGAAGGCAGCAAATATTTTTTTTAACAGAAATTCCTAATCAATTTACCCCTACTATGAACGTAATTTTTATATTAAAATTACAGTAACCACTTGTATGTGATGAAGTAAACAGAAAAAAAGGTGTGTGCAATTCACGCACGATAGAAGTGAAACTTCAGTAAATCGACAAAACAATGAGACGAATATATATATAACAAGGGTAGGATAATTACAAAGTTTATTTGTTTAAAAATGAAAGTATTTTGATTAATTTTAAAAGATATTTTGTATGTTATTTAACATATGTTACATAATATATTGCTCAAGTTCCATATTTTCAGTTTCAACAAACGAGATATGAAAATACTCACAAACACTGTTAAATAATAACACACCACGCTGACTTCTTACTAAAAAGCTGTAATACGCAGCCGCATACAGTGTACAGTAGTACACGTACTTTTCACATATACTAACACACGTAAATGCTCAAATACAAGCAAGTATTAAACAGTGTGCAATATACATTTCACTTCAAAAATGGTATGTATAATTTCTGTCTCATTCTTTGCCGGCTCTATCCTACACATTTTTATATTCGTGTCTCTTACCTGTCGTGTTTCCGTTGCATTCGGTTTGAAATCACAACGATTCTAAAGAAGTTTCTCTTCAAAATTATGCTCCATTAAGCTAAATACTTTAGTTTTATTTAGTTGACAACATCCAATTTGGTTCCGTTGCTTAGATAATAAATATTGTGTATAAAAAATACACTGAAATAAAAATGTTCTGATGTAAAATAAATCATGTTTGAGAAATTTGATTTAAGAAAAACAAAACATTGATAATTTTGTATATAAAACGCGCGAAGCTGCGACCACAGCTAGTATAAATTAAGACTAAAAAACGCCAAGCACAGATTCGACGCTAATATAAATTAACCAACAATTTTTCTCGGTCACGCTCGTCTTTAATTAAGTTGTAGCCGGTTTGAAAAGCCGGCTTAGATTTGCTTAACTAACTCTCCTTTGCATTATTTTAACACTTATTTCAAGAAAACTCCGGGATTCTGATAATTTCATTGAACTAGCGGTCGTAGGACCGTGTTCTGTTATCTCGTTCGCGATTTTATATAAAGAGAAAATTAAGTGTAATTAAATGGTAGTTCGATAAAAAGTGTAATCAGTAAATTGTGTGTGTTATTAAAATTGGATGGTATTCTAATTTCAAAAACAATAGACGTTTGAAAGGAAATTTAGAAAATAAAGACCTTGTTTCTTTTGTTAATTGATATTTCATTAGTTTTTTTTTTTTTTGTGAGTCTGTTTATAAACTTGCTAATGAATGATTATTGGCCAATGTAAAGAGCAAGAAAAAAAAAACATATTCGATGCTGCCAGTTTGGATAGTTTTTATAAATCTGAATACTAAGTTGTAAATAGAAAAATAAATCAGAATTGTATATGTAAATAAACCAATTAAACTATATATATATCTAGATTTCACGAGTCGTGTTATCGAACGTTTTTGCTTCGTGTTGGCTCAACAGCGCCACTCGACGTCGCGCGTGACGTCCTTAATGAGAACTAAGAGGGTCCTACAACAATACGTGCCTTATCGGCATCGAAATATTGATTTCGAAATTTTCGCATTCGAGACCCATGCAAAGTGCGCCGTATTGTAAGAGGGTGCCGTGTGCATGCCCGTAATAGTACTTACAGATATAATACCATACAAAACACATATCATGGTATGCTTTTCGTGGAATAAAACACATGTTTTTGGGTAATGTTTTTCTGTCATTAAGTCTGTTTGTTTTTGAACTACAGTATTTGACAAAATAATATTTTGCTTTGTTTCTATGTTAACAGTAATTGCATATAATTAGTCCCATGAGACGAATAGGTCTGTTTGTAGAGTCGTTCAAGTATTATGTATGCAGAATTTTTGTAATTTTAGACCGTCCCACCCCCTCCAATGATTACGTAAACCTTTATATAAGTATTTTGACTGCTGTCGTTGAAGTGATGATGGCTTAGTTGATAGCGTGCACGGACATAGCGTAGGTTCGAATCCTAGCATCTGAGTCAGAGATATCGATGAAGGAAAACATCGTAATGGAACCATAGGCATATGGTGGGCAGATCTCTTTCTAGCTACTACACCCTCAAGTTGAAAATCTGTCGCCTAGCATCTGTTGATGTGTTCCGGCAGCTACACTTGAGAGCCGGTCTCCCTCTAGGGTTAGCGTGACAACCATCTTAGACCACATCATAATTTAACATCAGATAAGATTATGTTCAAACGCTAACCTATAAAGTATAAAAATAAAAAAAATGTGTTCTGATTTCCTTATTAATTCGTGGGCAACAGTTAAGAAGTCCAGAACTAAGGAATTTATAGTCCTAGAGAGGAATTAGACGTATGGTTATGGTTCGCTATTAGGGCGATGGTGCCCAGTGGATAAGACAGCGCACCTCATATATCAAACCTACATCAGATCCACTTCTTCCTTATGTCATCAAAATTAAGCAATTTAAATAAAATACCCTTTCCCCATTTCCCCTCTCCTCCTTAATGCTTCCGTAATACTTGAACACCTCACATATCAAACCAACATCAGATCCACTTCTTCCTTATGTCATCAAAATTAAGCATTTTAAATAAAATACCCTTTCCCCTTTCCCCTCTCCTCCTTAGTGCTTCCGTAATACTTGAACGGCCCCCTATTTGAATTTGCGAAACGAGTCTAAAAGCTAAACTAACGATTTAAACAAGTGTTGAACAAAGTTTTCTCATGTAAATGCGACTAATTGTTGTTAGATTTATATTTTTATGTGTATTACATATAGAAAATACAGAAAAGCCAATGTATTGTCATTAAGTCGAGAACTTTTGTTCGAAAAGTTACATTAATAAGACATATGGATATGGATATGGCTTAAGACATATAGATGAATTTGTATGTCTACAAATAAATAAAATTGAAATGTCTGTTTACAGTAGTATTGATATAACAGCTTTTTACGAAATGGATGTGAAAGCATATATGGTACTTATTATAGTTATGGTAAAAACAAATCAAAAAATTTTTTGTCTGTCTGCTTGTTTCACGTACTGTCTGAAACGGTTGGACTGATTTCGATGGGACTTTCATTGGTAGACAACTGACGTTATAAGAAGTAGTTTGGGCTACTTTCATTTTAGAAAAGAAAGAGTACTCCCCGCAAATATAATATACTAAATAAGTAGTGTCCAGATAAATGAGCGCCCACGTGCACTTATATGCTGAACATAATTTATTGCTAAATTCCACGCGGACAAAGTCGTAGGTAACGGATAAAGTCACGGGCATAAGTTAGTTGTTTTCTCTAAAAAGTAAAATACTAATAATACACAAACCAAAAAATTGCAATGAAAAATAATTCTCGTTACATTTTAGGAAAAAATCTTACTCTTTAATTAATTTTCCGCAGACGAAGTCAGCGAGGAATATCTAAAGAGATTTTACAGTGTTTTCCTCCTTTGGTGTCCGCTTTCCGTAACATTTTTTATTCGTTTCAAGTATTTTGAATGACATGTCGCTCATTTTTATTAATATTTTGGTTTTTAATTTAATTTCACATTTCGTTTTCCTGTGAAGTACATTCTGATAATGCGCATCATTTAGTACATTCATTTTACATCTTCGTTTTCTCTGGTACTGTTCTGTTTTTAAAACAAGGATTTTATTATACACTATCTTTTGCCCTTAACTTTACTCGCATTAACGTACATCTGACCTATCCCTCGGGAACAGTACTTTGTTCTGGATTGAAGCTTTTACTTTTTTCACGGAGAAGGTTGTATACGCTGTTTTACTATATCTCGCTTTGAAATTGTACTATTGCATAATTATTACATAGCTTTATATTAGAATTCAACGTGGTCATAGACAAAAGCGGTTACTAGTCTATATATGTATATATAAATGAATTGTTGTTCGTTTTTCTCGCTAAAACTCGAGAATGGCTGGACCGATTTGGCTAATTTTAGTCTTGAAATATTTATGGAAGTTCAGGGAAGGTTTAAACGGTGAGAAACATAAATAACTAGCTATCCGGTCCGGCTTTGCACGGACGTCAATCCAATCAACGAATTACCTTATACCGCCATCTGTTGCAATCTTATGGAACTAGCATATATAATTATGAACCTTTGTTAATAAAGAAATAATTCGCGATAAAATAATATTGCGATTATAAATTGAGATATAAACTATCCTATCTTTCAAGTTAGATGAAACTGTACACAGTGTGCCCATTTAATTTAAAATCGGTTAAGTAATTTAGGAATCCATCGCGGACAAACATCGTGACAAGAGATTTATATATATTAAGAAAAGTAAAGGAAAATATTGAAAAAGACAATTTAATTTTCAAATACAAACTGCTCCTATCTACGAAACATTTGATGTCTTTTATCATTTTAGAAATAAAAAATTGTCACTGGGTTGCGTTATTAATTATTTATAGGTGCGTTCAGAAATTTGTCTGTTTCAAAGCTGTAGTATGTGGTCCGATCTTTTGCTCTCTTTTGTTAGAATACAAAACAGTTCTATTTTAGAAATTAAATAGTACACGAGAAAGCTTCAAATTGATTAAGTGTTAATAACTGTGTTGCATTTATAATGTAAATATATATATTTTTTAATAAGTTTTATCCACATTTTACACAAATATATATAAGTGATACGAAGTTCATATAGTATTTAATAAAAATATGTATATATGTACACGTAATCGATAAAAATTTATGAAACAATTCGTAGAAAACATATATTCTATTATAAATCATTCAGTATCATTTTTTTACTAACCGATTATTCATAATTGTGTTTTTTTTAACATTGAATAATAGCTAAATCATACAAAAAAAAACATACAGGTTATTAGCCCCTCTTTTTATGTTTTCATTCGTCATCTCTTTTCTACAGTTTTTATCATAAACATCTAATAGCAGATGGCCAAAGACCACACCATCACCGAACACCCCTATAATTAATAGAGTGAACATGTACATTCCGCATGTTACTATCTCTTAATACATGGGAAAACAATAAACAGGTTTCGGTGTCTTAAACGTAATACAATTTTAAGCTTCGGTTTTATTGTATTCATTTGACTAATGAATCTTTAGTCAATGGTGGTGTGAATTGTTCACACGGTATTGCTCTATAATTAAGTTTCTATACATTATATTCAACCGACTTTATAAAGTAATTAAAAAAAAATTAAGTTCGAAGTTAAACTCCATAATACTTCAAAATTTTCGTATTACCTATCCTATAAAATGATAATTCGGTATAAAATTACGAATCGGAGGTGATATATCGTTCCGACACTTATGACAATGTATCCAAAAGAACCGCGAAAAACTACTGTTGTATGATCACAGAACAAGAAATACATGAGAGAAAGTCGTTTGTGTTGCGGTAATTATAAGCTCGAGTCCGAAAAAAAAAAATACTTACTAAGTTACTTAAGGTAACTTCACTTGGTGTCCTGGTTGTTATTATATCAAATAGCATATAAGTCAAGTGAAATTTCTGCCTCGCTTCCATCTTCAACAGTATAGTTTTAATAAGAAAAGTTGTGATACGTGAACAATTTGAAATATTATAACTAGGAAGTATACATGTATTTTAAACACGCTGACTCGTCAATGTCTGTGTTGATTTCCCAATGAAACAAGGGAAATAAACGCATTACAATAGTTGACAAAATAATAGGGTAACATAACCGCAACCCGAGTTACTTATTCAGATATGATACTTGAAAATCTAATGTACGTCCGCAAAAACTTAGATAAACTAGATTTCGTAAAGGACCGACATAATCTAAATACAAGAAATAAGAACAAATTGGTCATTCCATGTTTTAGGCTCACTAGGACCGGTAACAGTTTTTTAGGTGTATAGTGTATAGTATAGTAGTATAGTGTTAGGTTTTATAATAAAATTCCAAAGCACGTTACCGATCTGCCGGATACTAATTTCAAGCACCATGTCAAGCGGGTTTTAATATCTAAAGGCTATTACAGGGTGGATCAATATGTGAACGACGGTGACGTCTGGAAATGACGCCCTCTCTGTGCATCCACCAAAACCGAATGTAATTATTTATAACTATGTTTTAAAAATGTGAGTTATAATATGTTAATGAAAAGATAAACCAGATCGAGTTTCTTGCCGGTTCTGCTCGATGACTGGGTTGTTTTCCGAACCGGTGGTAACTTTGACGTTCATAAGCGCCTTCTCAGGGCCTAAACTGAATAAAGTATTTTTGATTTTGATGGTTTAACTTGTATAGTGCCTTAAGCCGTTAAAACCGTTTCTTTTATACATAGGAATTATTACTTTTTTTTTAAATATATATTATAGGGGGCAAACGAACAGGTGGGTCACCTGATGGTTAGTGATCACCGCCATCCATAGACACTAGCAACACCAGGGGAGTCGCAAGTGCGTTGCCGGACTTTTGATATATGTGGACCTAGGGCGCTCTCACTGGCCGAACCAAACGCACTGTTACTTCACGTGGGTTTTCTGTGAGAGGGAGGTACTACTCCGGGCGAGTTGACCCATTCATGCTGAAGCCAGTAATAGCTTCAGCGTAGCTCGACCTAAAATATTACAACAAGTAATATAGTTTTCAAACTTTAACGAACTGGTACATATTATACCAAGGTTTCTCGATGCATAAACATACTTACAGTATATTAAATGAAAAGAATCGATCAAACAATGGACCCATGAGGAACGTCACGAGGTACATGCCTGAGAGAGAAGGGAAGTTTTATGTCATCAGGTTTCACTATTTCGACATACTGTTCATAAGTGTAATAAAATATTGACGTAGCTGAAGAGACTAAAGTCTTATAAACTAGGATGTGGACTATTTACTTTCTCGTCTTGGTCTGCTAAAAGGTTATCGACAACACTTCTGCGAGATGTCGGTTCTGTGATAGCACATCGGAAATTACAAACGGGTATCAAAGTGAGCTGAAGAGACCATAGCCCGAGAGTAATGGATTCTCTTGTATTCATTTGGCTGACTCTGTTACTGCTACTATTTCTGTTTAGTTTTTCTCTTATCCTAACGCTTAATAAAGTCGGTATATCATACTTTTCTTCTTTCACTTTCTTCAATTATCTGCCATTTATAATACGCATACCACTCATTCCTCGCACATTTCTTCGGTCTTCTTCTGCTCCTATATCTATCAACAAGGATACTTAGTGCTCTTTTGATTATATGGCTGTTATCCCTTATGACATTTACATACCCAATTATCCTTTCAATCCTCGACATCTCTGTCACTGGTATTGGTTACATAGTCATTATTAATTTTATCGATTTCGCTGACTCTTTCTTCTTCTCGCTTCTGTTCTACTTATGTAAGACTGGTAGGTACAGTATGCTTACTTCCTTCATATTCTAAACTGAGATTCAATTTAGTGTTTTACAATCAGTCGCTCGTCTGACTTCAACTATTTTTTTTTTGACGTGATAACGTCGTATACATCGTTGAACGCCAGCTGCACGCATGAAAAAGCATGACATATTGTCACGTGCCGCCTGAGCCGAGCGTGCAATCGAGAGCGCGGAACAAGCGATAGAGAGGCACGATCGGCCTAAGCGTTCAGCTTGTGACGCATCTATATCTCTTCCACTCCATCGGTAATTCAGTGATAATAAATCAATTCAATTCATAAATGTATGCAATTTTTTTCATCAATGTTTTCTTATGATTTTATCACCTATAATTATCGTCCGTAAACCGACTTTTACAGACAACCACAACGTTGTCGGATTCACGTGAAGTGCCCCAGCTGTGTAGTATGGTTTATGCAATTATTTTTTTTATCTAATCAGCAACAGCTGTAACACTTAGCACTTAACACTCTTGCCCTAAAAATAAACGCTTGTGCATACTGAGAATATAATACAGAGACTTTAGGATTTCAACTAGCCTACATTTTAGACTCATTATAACATAAATTGCTCTTAACCTTTCTAATGTTACACTATGGCGATTCACCAATAATAGCAATCTATTAATTCACCAATTAAAAGAACAAAAAATATGGGTATCATCATCATCTAAGCAAAATATATTAATGTGTTGACAAAAAATTGACATATACTATTGGGTTTTTATTATTTGATAATCGTCTAATAAATTAGAGAAGGTAGACAGACATACAGTATTTCACAATAAGAATTTAATTTAAAGCTACTTATTATAGTAACTACATAGGAATCTAGGTGGTAGAGCTACACTGAAGCTATTACTGGTTTCAAAATGAATGTGCCGGCTCGCCCGGGGTAGTGCCACCCTCTTACAGAAAGCCGACGTGAAGTAACAGTGCTTGCACTGTTGCGTTTCGTTCGGTCAGTAAGAGTGCCGTAGGCCCATATATATTAAAAGGCCGGCAACGCACTTGCGACTCCCCTGGTGTTGCTAGTGTATATGGACGGCGGTGATCACTTACCATCAGGTGACCCACCTGTTCGTTTGTCCCCTATAATATAAAAAAAAAACCCCTACCTTTTCTAACTGCCTTAACTTATTCCCGAATTCGAATAGTGTCTATCGAGGACAGCTTGAAGTCGGTTAGTTGAGCACTTAGCACTCTAACACCAACGTCTGTCGATTCCGATCCCTTGTCATTTTTTTTTTTTTTGTTTAATGGCAGGTGCCACCTTTTACTGAAATTTTAAATGATTTTTTTCTCATTCGAATATCGCGTCCTTCTTAATCATTAGTATATCTTGTGTTTATTGCTAACAGTGTTATATTTAATGATTGAGGGTTGGGCCCGTTTATTGTTTTGTGGTTTTTCGACTCCCATTCGATATGATAACAAACGGTTTTATTGAGATTAATGAAGTTCGTTTTTAGATAACTTTAAATACGTATAATTGATTTTGATTACGGTAACTGTCTGTTTATGCAAATCGGGTTTTATTTATGTTATATTGTAAAGAAAATAGATGGATATCATTGAATGCTTTTGTCTTCTGACCTTGTGCTGTTTATCGGATATGAAATACACTGGAATATTAAAAAAATAACGAAAAATAAATATATTATTGACATAACAAGGGCGTGGTGGGCCAATGGTTTGACCGGTGGAATCAATTAATCCGATGTCCGCAGGTTCGAACCCATGGCACGTACCAACGAACTTTTCGGAATTTGCGTACATTTACTAATTTAAATTGGCAACACTATCGGCTGACGGTGAAGGAAAACATCGTGAGGAATCCTGAACCTGAGTAATGTTCTTGTAGTACCACCGTATGTGAGAAAAATATAGCACTGGATTTCTCAGAGTTTGAAATCGCCAATATGTTGTGAAACATATACTCAAACGCAAACATATACTCATTGAATTAATATACTGTAAGGTTAATTTTGACATACATTAAATGTTGATTATAACTAAGATTTTTAATCGGATAAAGACTAATACTATTGGTCAAAATAGCATTTCAAATAACCAATCATATTTTAAAGATAAAAATGACTACTGCAGGTTATTTTTAGAAGATAGACATATACTATCGTAGATTTTTCTGCGGGAACTTATAAGATTCACAATTCTGTACTACATTAATTTTATATAACTCATAAGGTTTACCCAGCGTTATCAATGTAAGCATCCGAAAACTCATTTTCATGACTTAATTAGAATATATCGACGTTTCCCAATGTTTTATTATAAATATGGTGTACATGTGTTACATATATAAACCTTCAGGAAGAAATTATCGAAACGATAGTAAAAACGGTATCAAAATCTGTTTACTAGTTTAGAGGAATTAAGATTATACAGAGAAAAGTATAATAAGCGTCTATGTTTTATAATATTTATAATGACAGATTTTACAGGAAAGAGTTTTCCAAACTACTTCGTTGTATATTACGATGCGATGGAAATTACGCGTACCGATGTAGCACATCACGAAGAGTTTTAACTTCGTGGTGTGTTACATCGGCGCGCGTAATTTCCGTTTCGAACTAAAAATTCACTCTCGGTAGTTACTTCTAACGCTCCAAAATAAGAATAATGTCATTAATAATAACGATAAATTATAATAAACGCGAATGAAACCGCGGTTTCTCCTAATATTAGTACTAGTATATATATTCAGACCTACATTATAAAACTATTTCTTATAATACTACTTCTTAAGGTCAGTTGAAATCTAGATCCGTTGGCCTTGGGTTTTCTATGCAACAAAAGAACAAATGAGTCGTAACGGGTAGATAGGTCTTCAAAGTACCACGCCTGGTCACAGGGAGGAGGAGGAAAACTGTATTTATACCATACCGTATATTACATGAAGACTAGAGGGAGGGGGGTGGTTCTCATAAACTACGGATGGTCACCAAGGGGAGAACGGTGCTAAATAATTATCGAACATGGGTCACGTAGTATGGGTACGTTCCCTTACGAGTTAGAATCGTATTAAATCAAGCTTTGATAATAAACAGTTGACTATAACTATATATTCAAGCCCATTTGATAGTATACTTGCTTCTCCGAAAAATATTTAATTATAACAGATTTACTTTAAATACTAAGTGTTAAATTATTAAAAGGTAAAAGTGTTAATTTAGTTTTATTTAAAAAAAAACAATATATTTTAATGAGAAGGACACTGTTTCGCTGATATAATACAGGCGAAAGTGTAACAAAAAAACCTAATTGATTTTCAACCTACTTAAATAGTCGGGGCCGTTTGATTTAATAACACTAAATATATTATGTAGAAGTTATCTTCGAGCTTAGCAGCTTTCACATCGGATTTTTTACATAGTCCGAATCTTTATTATTCACCTATGGTCCAATGTAATGACTGAAAGGGTTAATTGATTTTTAAAATTCTATATCGTTTTTAAAATTTATCAATTTTAACATCTCACCATAATCTCAGCTGATATTAAATTTCGATATATCTAGGATTGGTTCCCAAGTAGACCTGCTGATACCCATCAAAAAAGATGCTTGGATGCAGGTTTGCAATTCGACTGTAGCTAGCTAAGCGTGTATTAGAAAGCCTCATGTATTCATCATGTTCTTACCCTTATCTCACCTAAGTAGGGTCTGTCTGATACAACATGTTTTCCTTTTAAACTCTCCCCTGCCAGACGTCATCTCAATATTCACACCTTTTATACATATATCATTTTTCACACAATCTATCCACATAAACCTTTTTCAGTCTTCCTTTATTCTTATATCAATCCACCTTCATACTCAAAGTTTGTCTAATTGCATGACCTTCATATCTTCAAGGATGCACCTACCATTTTTTTTTTTTTTTTTTTTTTTTTTTCTTTTCTTACGTGGGGAAATCCCTTATGGATACCCATCCTCCCGGGGGAGAGAATGGGTTATGTCCGACTCGCACGGACTAAAACCCCACGGTGTACCGGCCACCGCTTTACGTTGGGGCGGCATGGGACCGTGCTGAGCTATCGCCATGCCGTCCCTAGCGGTCAGCCCAGCGAAAGATGGCCGCCGGGCTCCGTCCTTATAGGGAGGTAAGCTGGGTACACGACCAGCCACCTCCCCTCGTCCGCCGAACCTGTGCAATGAGGTGATGAGCCCCCCGGCCCATCACCTCAGGTCCGGCTACGGAGGTGGAAGAAGGTGGGCATATCGCCTCCTCCTTCCACCGGCCCTCCTTTGGCGGAGAGGGCCGCTCAGAGGATCCATCTCTCGGGCCCTCCCCGCCGCCTCCTTCTGCGAGATGACCTCCTCGCAGAAGGAGGCCATCGCCGTCCAGGCGTCTTCGCTGCTGAGCATGGCCGCAACCACGCTCGGCAGCGACAGATTTCCTCCTACCGCCGCAGTCAGAGTGCGACGCTGCACCTCCCACGCAGCACACTCGGACAAAGTGTGCTGCGCGGTGTCCTTCTCGGCGCCGCACTCGTGACATGCGGCGGTCGGCTCCCTGCGAGCGATCTGGTGCAGGTACCAGCCAAAACAGCCATGGCCAGTCAGTACCTGCACCAGTCGGAACGTCAGGGAGCCCCATTTCCTGTCAAACCACTGCGGCAGGACCGGGCGGACGGCGTCCACCGTATATCGCCCATATCGCGCGTCCGCCAGATCCTGCCGCCACCACTCCATAGCAGCCTCCCTCCCCTCTCGCCTCTTTCCCTCTATCTCCCTGGGAGCCGGAGGCTCCCCCAAACGTTTCCTTGCCGCCGTGAACTCGCACACGGCGGCAAGAACCCCCACCTCCAGCTCCCAAGGCAGGGAGCCGGCGAGCGTGAAGGCCGCCACCGAGGACACGGTGTGGTATCCTCTGATTGCCCTCAGTGCCACAATGCGCATGCTAACCTATTACTTCTCAACTTCTCTATCACTGGTGCTACTTTCAAACATCCTCTGATATACTCATTCGTAATTATTATAGTTTTATACACCTCCCTCTTTAGTTTCTACGGTATTCATGGGTCACGACCTATAGAAATATAGGTTAACCTATTTTACCAAGCAATCATTTGGAATAATATAACATATGAATATCAATACTGGCCCATAAATAATTGTTAGTAATAGATACTTGAATTTTATCACAACTCTAAACCAAGACATTTGATAATTTCAAATGTCGAAAAGGTGTGTATTTTGCTCGTTGAATTATACCACAATGACTGATTTTACAATCCCTCAAAAGTTCAATACACATAGCTGTGTATTAAAATCCTGTCTGGATTACCTACTGCCAGTATTCCAACAGTTCAATATTTTAAAATATTATGAAGTTTCCTTAAAAGTTAATTGGTTTCTACACCATTTCAGTTTTCAAATTATAGTTTGCTACATATAACAATAGAACAGTAAGTTCTTTTAATAATACTTTGTTTTTATGTATGAATAAAGTAAGACGCCCTGACTAATGGTAGGTCGAAACAGAAGAGAAATACTTGAAGCTAGAATATATGTTACCGCTATAGCTCGAAATTTGTTAATGTGCTCATTACCTAGGCAATCTGCAAATTAACCGCCTTTATTCGATTATGGATGGATTTCAAAGTTTTCCCAATTTCCTCGCTTATTTTCATTACAAATTCTACCTAACCTAACCTAATACTTTACTGCTGGACAACTGGAAATGAGAAGATTTAACAATCATAGACGTGTTTACACAACATCGAAATGAGAAATGAAGTAATTTATGACACTTAGTTAATTCTAAACCATTCTAGTTAATCTGTATATTACTCTAGATAATCCATGGTAAAACTACAGACACACTTACATAAACAGTAGCTATATCTATAAAGTTTTATATATGAAAAATTTACTTTCATTGTAATAAAAAAGAGTATAAATCCTTGCCTTCCTCCGGAACTTTCTGATTATAACTTAAAATTTCTAAATATTACCTCTACTGACTAATATCCACGATTTCATCTGCGTTGTTTATTATCTTAACAATATATTTTAAGTACAAAGAAAAAGTTGAAAACAAGAATATACTTTCCTTACAAAATTTCATTTTCTTTATCGCTCCTTTGCATGCGAATCACACCGCTTGCCCCACTTTATACAGCGATTATATAGCTTTATGCTTGTGAATACTCCAGTTTTTTGTTGCCAAAAATTGATACACCTTTACTACATACGGTATATAGCCAGAATTAAATCGTGTTTGAGTATTACCTGAACACACACACACAAATAAAATTTCCGGCGTTTCGTTTGGAATACCCCAGAATTTTTAGTTTTTAAACGTTATACGCTGTCTCTTATAACTTGCATAATACAAAAAGCGGCGCCTACGAGTGCAATAAAACACGCACAGCCGCATAGCTTCTTTATTTTTTTTTTATAACCAGTCGTTAATATCGAGGGTTTTACAACTCGGATGCTTTATTACTAAATTTTTAAAAGAAAGACGATTTTTTTATTTATTTATTCGGTAACATGTGGTAACATGTTAATTTCGACTATAAAAATAAAAGTATTTTTTAACTTACGATAGATTCGTTGTAGTGAAGGGTTAATTAATGAAAATGTTGCCGGTACTTATGTACCTAGGTAAGTAGGTATATAGGTTCCAATATAATACCAGTATGTTCCTTTTTTAATTATGTTTTTTTACGATATCATATTTTGTAATATTTTACAAATTGTCTTAATTATTTTATTCCCACAATCCGTTCGCCGATTGTAAGTGGTACATGTTATTATTATAAATATTGCCCATATTAGAAAACGTTATATTATGCAGCGTAGATAGTACGTCGAAAAATCTTGTAACTGTCGGTAAAAGTTTCATCAAACTCGGATTAGCCGCTTCGACGATAACTTGGAGGATACAGATACTTCGATTTTATTTACATGTATACACTAACTGGTTCTCGGAACTTGTTATAAAAACAATTTTGTTGTTCCTGGTTTAATTAAGGTCTTTAATTTCTAATCATAACCGTAATTAGTAACCCCTAAAACATTTCATCACCAGCTTTTGCCAACGGCACTTACTCCTCGGGAACCGTACTTGTTTTCTGAATGGAACGTACCCTGTGTCCTTTTCTGTACCCGTGACATAAGGTATGCAAAATGTCGTGAAGATCGATTAAGTAATTAAAGCGTGAAAGTGTAACAAACAAACAGAGTTACATTCGAGTTTTTTTTACTATTAATTAGAATTACTCGTTAACCCCTATAGGAGAGATTTATAATATCTTGAAAGTTATATAAATTATTATTAACTTAATAAATTATATCTGCCCGTAGAAATTACTTTCAACCGTTTCGGTGGTCCGCTTGGATAAACATTTTTTTATATATATATATATTCTCTTTAGCGCCAAAGGGACTACTACTACAATGTGTACGACCGGTGCCTCTGCCAACACCTTTGGTTATTTGTCTAATGACAATTCCTCGTGTGTTTCGATCTGATAAACGTGAATTGAATATCTTTTATCCGTTGCGTCTCAAATTATTTTCGATTTTTATAAAATTAGTAGTGATAAGCCGAGGTGGTCGAATATTTAAGAACACTTAGATACAGATCGGGTGGCCGTCAGTTCAAAGTTCGGTATTTGGAGTTATTTATTTCAACTTCATTAATAACGTAAAGGTATACTGTGTAAGGAAATTGGAAAGGTAAAAAGTCATTGATTTTGTAGTCGGTACTAATGATTACAAGGTATACGTTTAATACAACACATTACGAGTTACAAACCTTTAAGAAACGAGCGTACGCTTATTTAAAAGGCCGGCAACGCACTTGCGGATCTCCTGGTGTTGCTAGTGCCTATGGACGGCGGTGATCAGTTACCATTAGGTGACCCACCTGTTCGTTTTATGCTTTTTAATATCCTATCTCTTTTCTTATCAACATAAGATAAAAGATTAGTATAAAAGATCAATTTATTGACTTTTGATTCATGTTATGTCTGTATTTTTTTGTCCCGGTTAATTTTGCACACGAGTTTGCAGAGTGTAATTTTGACCTGTTATTACGCTTTTCCATAGTTTGAGAAGAAATTACTGTTTTAAATAACTTAACTGATTAAATTAATCCATATAAGACGATTACTTTCCTTGAGATAACAAAATCATTTTCACAAAAGATCGAAAGATCTCGAAGACTGTATGGCGTCACGTAAAATTTGAATGAATTACCTATACACTTCGAATATTGCAAAATTATCCACCAATTTTATTATTACCGTTACGGCCATGGGTAAATGAAATGCCGTTTGCCTGAGACAAAAAATATACTTGTACATACAAAAATCAAATAGATTCACTATTACAAAATTACTCTACAGACACACAATTTATAACGCTGTAAGCACAGTGTGCTTGACAACTTCTTCCTTTTGTCCCACTTCGTATTCGCGTCCATAGCCTTTATAAAACTGATTTCGGGCGCACCATGCCGTAAATATATAGTTTTTAAAAAAGGAGTGTCGAAAATTTTGGTAGGTTGACGTCATTACATGAACGATTCGCCAAAATTCGAGACAGGTTATGTTTACCACCCCATTGTTTCTGGTTCCCGGGATTGATGAGTCATCTATTATTGTTTATTTGTAATATGAAGCTTGCATAGAAGAAAATGGCTTTCTTTAATGTAGCTCAAAAGTACCCGTTACAGAATCATTTCAATGAATATCTTGGAAGAAGTGTTTAGAACTTATAATGTCACATTAGCATAAAACACCCATGTGAAACAGGGGCGGGTTGTTCCCAATACACATAATAGAGTGAATGAAATGTATTTTTTTTAAGGATTACAAGAGATCGGCGTCAATATTTTAATAGGGTTAAATAAGTTACAGAGTAACCTAAAATGTTAGAATGTTGTTAACATGTCTTTTAACCTTTCCGTAGTACAAGCGAAATGCGGTGACGTATGATATAAATATTACTGAAGAAGTAATTAATTAGGCTTTCTTTATTCTCACTTTAATAATTTATCAGATTAGAACTATAATATACTTACATTATTCATAATATTTACCTTAATAAATCCATTAAAACGGGCAATAAATATAAATATTATAAGAGAAAAAAAAAACGCTCGAAGGACGACATCAAACCCGCCCAGGGGTCGCCCTCGCCCGAATCAGCCAGTCAAATAAATTTAATTATAAATTTAATAATTAGCTCGCTTTGCACCGTTGGTTATTTTGTAAAACCACCCAAGTGTTCGTGGCGAGAAATTAATAAATTAGATCCGTTCGGTTGGCACCGCCGCGATGTCCATTATTATAATAATACGCTATCTCGTCGATCGAAAAAATGTGTCCAATTATCAAAACATTCATCATGTCATGTTATTTGTTGTGACATTAACAAAACGAGCTCACTGGGCTGTCTCAGTGCGGTTTGTCCGCCGTTTCCGAGCTTTCGATTTCCGACGTTGAATTCTTTTTTTTTTTTTTTACTTCCCTAATGAGCATACACCGAATTGTTTACGATCCGTTAACAATAACACTTTAGGGTGAATAATGGTTTGCGTAAGATATATTGTGTATACGGTGTAGTAAAGTAGTACAACGTGGTAAGGCTTCTTTTATATATCGTTGTGTGTACTAACTACCTTCTCAGGAGATATTAGCTAAGGTTGTATATACTCTGTGGCCAGGAGCTAGGTGACGTTAAATCGCATAAATACTTTTACTCAATAATTTTTAAAACTCGTAATTAATAAACCCACTTGCAATATGAAGTGAATAAGGTAAAACTCTAGAATTCACTATTTTAAACAGAACAAAATATCATATTCTTATCTTATATTATAAAACAAAGTCGTCCGCCGCGTCTGTCTGTCTGTCTGGATGTTCGCGATAAACTCAAAAACTACTAAACGGATTGTAATGCGGTCTTCAGCAATAGATACAGTAATTCACG
This sequence comes from Antheraea assamensis, assembly GCA_035772565.1. Lineage (NCBI taxonomy): Eukaryota > Metazoa > Arthropoda > Insecta > Lepidoptera > Saturniidae > Antheraea > Antheraea assamensis. The sequence continues at coordinate 1,037,624 of JAQQSE010000010.1, read as the reverse complement.
GGGAAGGTTCTGGTATATAATTTGTCAAGGTTTTGAGTAAATTGGTTGAAATCTATATAAATATAAGCGAAATACGACTGACTGACAATTACATATTCTCCTACAGACACCGACAATCCCTGACATTAGACGACCGTTGTTATAGTAACCAATAATATTATTCCCGTGGCAAAAAGTATATTTTTAGGGGTGTGCAAATAATGCTAAAATCGAAACGAATCGAATAATGATGTTAAATTTCGAACTATTCCTATATTTTTAAAGTAAGGTAGAATTATTACACTAATAGTTATAGGAAAAATTACAACATTTTACACTACTTTAATAATTGAAATTAAAAAAATTATAACGTTTAAAAAACTATTATTTAAACATCAAGATTGCCTTTGAAAAATAACTTTAACTTACTATGTAATTCATTTCTACAATAATAAATTTCTATTAGTGAAAATATTTATTAAAAATATACTTTCCCCCTTAAATCTAAGTAATTTTATAGCATTTCAATTTTAACAAAATTTTGATAGAAATAGCCGAAATATTTCCTTTTAAAGAAATTACAATACTTTTATAATTTCATATTTTAACAGGTTTCTAGAATTTTGTGCTCTTATTTTATACATGTAAAAAAAATGTTTTAAATTTTAGCACTCAAAATTCATTAACAACTAATAAGGTACAAACATAAAGCTTTTACTGTATTGGTACATTTTGAGTGTTCATTTATAAATAAAAAAATCGATTATAGTTTATAAAGAAGACAGTCAGATGCGTTGAAAAAAAAAGCATTTTCATATAAAAATAAATGACATTTAATTTCTTGAATTTGTAATTTACGCTTTTTCCGCCAGTTTTTGGCTAGAAATAGAGATACAGTCATTTTTAATGCACTCCATGGCTGGTGTAGACTATAATGGTATTGCTGGTTAGTTCGTAACATTCTATAGTTTATGCTTATTTAACGTATAAATTATTTGAATAATCCGAAGAGTTCGAATTATACGTGTGTTCAATTCGGATTTTGAATCGTATAATTCGGCTCGATTTGATATCGATTAATTCGTTAAGTCGCATATTCGCACACTCCTATTTATTTTGTGTTCATTGAATTAGTAAGTTTTAATTTAAAAATGACATTTTAAGTCAGTATTATTTCGAATTTTTGATTTGCAATCTATAGATATAATAAAAAAAAGTGTCTATAAATAATAATATTAAAATACCTACTATTTATTGACTGGATATGAAAGTGTATAAACTACTTATAGTAAAAATCAAATTTTTTAATTTATTGTCAGTCTATATGTCTGTTTGTTCCGGTTAATCTCCGAAATGGCTGGACCCACTTTGACGGAAATTTTACTGACAAAGAGGTAAAATTGCAGGCTATATTTTAGACTAGCTATTATTCACAACTTTGCCTACAGTGGAATATCCGAAACGGCAAAACCAATTTTCACGTTACTTTTACAGACACATAGCTGATCTTATTAGTTAGCTATTACCCGTGGCATTGTCCATAGAGGAATACCTGAAACGGCAATACCGATTTTTTCGGGACCTTCACCGTCAGATAGCTGACCTCATAAGAAGTAATTTAGGCTATTTTATTTTAAATTAGCTGTTACTTACGCCTTTGTCCGCAGTGATATATCCAAAGCGCTTTAACCGACCTTAACGGGACTTTTACTGGCATATAACTGACTTTATAAGAACTGACTTAGGTTATTTTTTTTTATATTATAGGGGGCAAACGAACAGGTGTGTCACCTGATGGTAAGTGATCACCACCGTCCATAGACACTAGCAACACGAGGGGAGTCGCAAGTGCGTTGCCGGCCTTTTAAATATGTGGGCCTCCGGCGCTCTCACTGGCCGAACGAAACGCAACAGTGCAAGCACTGTTACTTCACGTCGGTTTTCTGTGAGAGGGTGGTACTACCTCGGGCGAGCCGACCCATTCACGCTGAAACCAGTAATAGCTTCAGCGTAGCTCTACCACCTTTAAACTAGCTGTTATCTGTAACTGTGCCCACAAAGTAATCTCTAAAACAGATAGAACGATGTTTATGTGACATTTACATGCACGTAGTTGAACCTTATAAAGAGTAACTTAGGCTATTTTATTTTAGACCAACTGTTACTAGCGATTTTCTCCTGTCCAATGTGGACTCTGCAAAACAATTCAACTAATTTTAAGGACACTTTCACTTGCATACAACTGAAGTAATGAGCATTAACTAGAGCTATTTTATTTTCAACTAGCTGTTACTCGCGATTTCATCCGTGTAGAATATCTGAAACGATTGGACCAATTTTCACATGACTTTCACATGACTTTCACTAGCAAATAATTGAAGTTATAAGAACTAACTTAGGTTATTTTATTTTAGACTAGATGTCACCCGCGACTTCTCCCACGTGAAATTTAGCAAAAGAGTGTTGTTCACTGTAAGCATGTGCGTGAGGCGTGCACTATACTGGACTCCAAGAATTAATATAGTTGTAATAATTATTATATTTGTATGTTATTGGCTTAATAGTGGTCATTTTGTTTTATTTACCGCGTTCGCGTCTACATAACTCATTAACCATAGCTTCGGGAAGTTGGACCCCCATCTTGCGCGTAACGATTTGAAAATTCGTAGAGGGCTTGCCCATAGATTTCCCATTTTTAATTTTTTTGCCCAGCTCTATAAAAAGCTATTAAAATTAAATTGCGTAGGCCAGCATTCAAAAAACTATCACAAAATTTATAAATATCAAGGTGGATTCTTGAAATACGAGTATGTCGTTTACCCACGTTTGTCCATCTTCTACTTTTCTGACAATTCAATTTGTAGGGGGCGGCAAGTGGAGGAGGGAAAGAAAACTTGAGGGTTCGAGAATGTTGGAACGATGCATTTGAATCTATATCTTTTGGCCACGTTTGCCCATCTTTTACTTTTTCTAAGGGGTAAAAATTGGGGGAAGAGAAAAAGTGAACGGTCGAGAATTTTGTAATGATGCATTTGAATCTAATTTATTTGCCCACATTTGCCCAGATTTTACTTTTACTGTTTATATCTTTTGTCCATTTTTTAATACTTTTAAAAGTCAATTTCTAAGGGATAAAAATTGGGGGAAAAAGTTAAATTGAGGGAGAATTCATGATTTTTCTTTGATTGCCCCCTTACTTACAGAGATATTATAAGAAGAATATCACGTTCTATACTCTAGCAATAATAAATTATACTGTGCCTACCTCACGATTAATGTTGGAAAACTGGGACTTAATAAGGGCCATTCCCATACAGAAGGTAACTAAGGGTGGGCAATCCAAACAAAATGATGGACACTATTTTAATTTGTAATTATAAAAAAAACTGCTTACAGATAGATATAGAGTCTTGAAATCTGAATGTATATTAATGCAAAATTTTAAGACTTCAATTGTTTTTGTATTTTTAATTAGAAAAATAATCATCAAATCTTTGTTTATAATTCAACATTATAATTAATAGGTATTAGAATATAGAAGACGTTTTTTCAATATTAGACCAGACACGTATTACCTTAACAGTTCCATTATAGAATTTCTTGCCGAATACAGGAGCAATTACTTTTTGTATGATCGCAAAAACTTAATTATATTAATATTATAAATATAACATCTTTAAGAGAAATTGTATAACTTGAAATTGTCATTACTTTCTTATACAGTGTAAGTAAGCACTGAGGGGATTCTATAGTAAGTTAGTATTTACAAAATGTACGTGATATATTCAAGTAGATGGAATGCGTGTCGTACCTACAAATGTTTTTAAAAGAACATTTCTGTAATTCTACGTCTTCTCACTATTCTATATTGCTTTAATACAAATTAAAAAACGCGTGCGAAGCTGCGGGTATCAGCTAGTATATATAAAAAAACTTCATTTACTATATATAATAGTAAATTTGTATGTACATTTATTTTTTACTTGATTGTTTTTGGCCTTTGAACACGACCTCATCTCACGCTAAATGACAACGTGTTCCAAGATGTTAATAGGTACGCTAAACCTTGAAGGCTCACATGTTTTGCTACCGTAACACAAATATAGAATAGTATCGTTCGATAAAATCCATATAACTACTGGCAAAAGACCTTTATACCAACAATGGCGTAGTCCGGTGAAACTGTAGAAGCCTTGCCAGGTCAACAGTGTAGACAGTTCGAAAAAAAAAAAATCCCAACAATGAGACATCGATACGCTAATATTAGAAATAAAAAAAAAAACCGAACTCAGAAATGCGATAGCGATTTCTATCACCCGAATATTCATTGTTACGTTATGAATAATCATTGAGGTATGACGCTGACACCAAAAGACCCCGGAACCACGCCCGTAGACTTCCTCTAGGGTTGTATTAGCAAAAACTTGATATTAATCTGCTCCAATGAACATAACACCGCAGTCTCCGCATCTGCAATTGTCGTAATACGAGTAATCAGTGCTTCCTTTTACAAATAATCTGTGCTCTGTTGTAACAAACGTTACAAGTGTTATGCTACAAGCGTCTTCTCTTGTAAATTAATGCATTTTTACAAGAATGTGTCTATCAAAACTACACGTGTAAATTATAAGCTACTAGCGGCCCGCTCCGGCTTCGCACGGGTATAAAATATATAGCCTATGTCATTCACTGAAAAAAAAGATTAAAATCGATCCAGTAGTTTTGATTTATTCATTACTGCCCGTGGCTCACACGCGTTTCATTTGGAGTAACCTCAAAAATAACAGTATTTCTCCACTATTCAATGGATGTTATTATACATATAAACCTTCCTCTTCAATCACTCTATCTATTAAAAAAAGTATCAAAATCCGTTGCGTAGTTTTAAAGATTTAAGCATACATAGGGATATAGGGACAGCGAAAGCGACTTTGTTTTATACTATGTAGTGACAAGTGATATCACTCGTAATATAAGAACTTTTCATATTTGGGTTTATTGGTTTGATTGCTAAATAAATGCCTTTGTAGCTTGTGACTTGTTACGATAAACTAGAAGAGCTTCCGTTGACTCTAAATAGATTATTTTAAATAATATTTTATTTTGAACATTAATTTGACTAGTTACTGTACCGTAATTTCTATTTTACCCACATGTAATTCGATAGAAAAATTATTTTAGAATATGGTTAAAACAATATCTTGTCAATATTACAAGTTTGTGTATTCTATAAGTCTTGTGAAATTATTTGATGTATATAATTGACATGGACTTGTGTAAAACGTTTTTCTGTCTTGAGAGTTTGTAGACTAGTGTCATCATCACTACATAGTATAAAACAAAGTCGCTTTATCTGTCCCTAAAACCCTATGTATGCTTAAATCTTTAAGACTACGCAACGGATTCTGATGCGGGATTTTTTAATAGATAGAGTGACTGAAGAGGAACGTTTATATGTATAATAACATAAATGAAATAGTGAAGAAATATTGTTATTTTTGAGGTTACTCCAAATGTAACGCGTGCGCGCCACGGGCAGTAATGAATAAATCAAAACTACTGGATCGGTTTTAATCATTTTTTCAGTGAATGTCATAGGCTATATATTTTATACCCGTGCGAAGCCTGAGCGGGCCGCTGGTTTTTGATAAACGTAATTTAGTAAATATTAAAAAAAAAATACACTCTTCATCTCGTAGACTTATAACGTTTGATAAACAGGGTACTGTTATAGCACTTGTTCTTTTTAACTAATGACAATAAAAACATATTATATATACCTATATATATTTCCTTAGTATATATGTACATACTTGCAATTATGGTTCTCTCACTTGGATATACTGTATATTGCTGAGAAGCATTTGTATACAACAAAACTAATGTTTACTTGCGGTTTTACTCGCATCAACGTAGATTACACCTATCCCTCGGGAGCAGTACATTTTTCCTATAAATGTCTATGCTCTATGCCATTTCTTGTACCCCTGCGTAACAAGCGAACAATTTCATATTTGCATTTACAATATTAGTAAGGAATTATATATATACAGACGTAGAACATCTAAGTAAAGGTAGAGTGCAAAGCAACTGTGAACATTTGTGAGAAATTCTGAGTAGCAAATCTGTACACGTATATTTAATGCCGAAGTCGCTCGAATCGAGATGAGTGATTCCGGATCGGAACGATTCAAGGGAATATGACCTCTATTGGAATGACGTCAGCCTAATTCGTGGTGTCAGTTGCAACAGATTAAGGCAGTCACACATGTCCAGACCATTTGTTAATAATATTCACAAATTCATGTACATAGGATCTATCTATGCATATAAGTGATATTGAAGTATATGCTGTTTGTTCGCACTTATCTACGAAATTGCTGAACTGAAATTGTTGACTCTCTTATTGGCGGTTACATGACATTTCAGAGTACTTTTCGATACAGAGGCAATTTACGGAGTAATACAAAAGTAATTACAACATTGAAAACAAATAAAACACGTTGTGACATTTTAAGAGATTTATAATATCACTAACCGGGAGAAAGTTGTTCCAACGGAAACTGAGTTAGGCGCTTTGATAAGTGAACGAAATCGAACCGTCATGCTCGGATCGGTGACGCTGAATCGGGTTTACTCGGCTCCACCCGTCATCAAGCGCGATCGGGTCGGCGACGTTCACATATTGATCCACCCTGTAATAGCGTTTAGACATTAAAACCTGCTTGACATAGTGATTGAAATTAGTATCCGGCAAATCGATAACGTGTTTTGGAATTTTGTTATAAAACCTAACAGTATTACCTAAAAAACTGTTACCGGCCCTAGTGCGCTTAAAATATGGAATGACCAATTTGTTATTATTTCTTGTATTTAAATTATGTCGGCCGTTTACGAAATGTAGCTTATCTAAGTTTTTGCGGATGTACATTAGATTTTCGAGTATGTATTGGGAGGGCAGAGTTTGGATAATCTAGTGAATGTTGCAATCGCATTGATATAAACTGCGGCTAGCTATGTATTATGCCCGACGAACTTTGCCAAATCATACATTCCCAATTACTATACTAATAATAACAAATAAGTGCCGTTCCGAGGGCAAAACTAGTTTTAATATAAACTTTGATATTATGATGATAATAAAATTCTTACATTTTGATCTCAATAAGAGAGAAACAAACAGAGTAATTAAAACAATTGTTTTCAGAAATTCTTCACCGCGGTGATTTATCATCATCAATGGAGTCCCTGGCTTACGATTCGTCGGTCACCTCTCCGGGGAGCGTTTCAAATCACGCCCAGAGGTCGAAACGCATGCGAACTAGTTTCAAGCACCATCAACTTAGAACAATGAAATCATACTTCGCGATTAATCAGAATCCAGATGCCAAAGACCTAAAACAATTAGCACAGAAGACTGGTTTATCAAAAAGGGTTTTGCAGGTTAGTTATTTGTTATAGTAATTTCTATTTGCGAACTTCGTTAATTTACATGTTAATTACAGTTATAAAGTTTTAACTAGTAAGCTATTATGTATATGCTAGTATGTATATGCTACTATGTATATAGTAAGCCACTACTATATACTCGTAACTTGCATTATAAAACCTTAATACTTCGTTCAACTCACGGCTTCATAAGGTGCTTATGAACGTAAACCCTACCACCGGTTCAGAAAACAACTCACTTTTGTAAAAGAATCGGCAAGAACTCGATCTGATTTACCAATTTCTGTATATACTTTTATTACATGTATAAAAGTCATTGTTATCAAATTTATTTTTATCATATACACAGAGAAAGAGATGTCTCTTCCAGGTGTCACTATCGTTCACATATTGTACCGCCCTATTGATACAACCTGTTGATATTAATTGACGTACAGGTTGCATGACAGGGTTCTTGAACTTTCTATCAGGCAAATTGGTAATATAATTTGGGACTTTATTGTAGAACTTAACACTGTTACCTAAAATATCCTGTATTTGTATTACGGAGCCTAAACGGGGCTAAAATACGGGGTGGCTATTTTGTGATTATTTCTAGTTTTAAAATTGTACCGTATAACAACACGTAGTTTATTTAGTCGGTCGTCTACAAAATATACTAAAATTTTTGCTGATATACATTAGATTATAAGAAATGTTGTGGGTCGACAGAGTTGAGATACTGAATGGAATAAATATTTTTAGTAATTACCTGCTATAAACATATTTACAAACATTGACTCTGTATAATTGAAACGTTGAAGTAATGTTTATATATTAGATATCAAAGCAAAATCTTCTCCTATTAAGCACTTGATGGAAATGAACTCTAATTATTATTTATTTAATTTGAATAAGATATAACAGCGAATATTTTTAATATTTCCTAGTTTTAACAAATAATCAAGTAATAAAAGATTGAAGCTATGCATTTTATTATATTTATTTAGGTTTAGGTTTTTTTATTCAAATATCTAAAATACATATGTATGTACCAATATCATTTTAATCTTATTCAAGGTATGGTTCCAAAACGCGCGAGCCAAATGGCGAAGAAATATTATGAGACAAGAGACGAATGGAGTGCCGGGACATGCGAGCTCCATAATAGCAGCAGTCGCTCCTCCCAGCATAGGGTCGAGCTCCATGCTTCTATCGGAAGCCCTTCAGCCACTCGAAGACATGAGGGTTCACACTCCCCACCCACATCCGATGACATTCAGTGAACTATACTGACAAACGGCACATTGCAGTGGAGGACATTTCAAAGAGTTAGATACTATGAAAACTGTCGATGTTTGAATGCCGTATTCATAATAACCGAGCTTCAATCCATGACGAACTAAGTTCGAGGAATATTACTTATTGATCGCTACATCACGAAATGGTAGTATAACTGTTTCAATTATCTGTCTTACTTAACGATTTGATTTAGTGAAGTCTGCATTGCTTTATATCGATTATCAGTTCAATTGTCGTTATTAATCTCGTGTAATTTATTGTTTAGGTAAAAATGATTTTTTTTTTCATTTTAGGTATATTTCACTCGAATTATAATAAATTTGTAGTAAGTAGTTTATATATGTGCTACTGTTAAAGCCCCTAAATAAGTTATTCTACAAATTACCTACATAATATACAGATTAACAAAGATGATTCCCTAAAGCAGCGTAAATGGTATCATTTCGCATATCAATTGTGTGTACATACGCTAACAAATCCTATTATTGCCGTCGTGACCCAATAGCAACGTGCTAGGCTAGGCTAGTGCTAGAAGGCTCTCCTCCTCGTTCCGCGCCCTGCTCTCCCACGACTGATTACGGGAGCTTCGGGCTCTCTCTCCTTTTGTCTCTTCGCCTCTTCTTTCTGCTGGATAACATTCTCACAGACGATGAGCGCTCACTGCCAATCATAGATTTGATCAGGGCTGGCAGGGACAGATCAGCGCCCACTACGAAAACCAACTAATTTTTGTTTGCCCATGCTGAATACTGTTAGTGTGTGAAATGCTGTGTCCACCTTGCAGACCTCACAATGGTGACACTTTGGTGTCAACTCTCTGCTGGCTATCCGATGCAAATTCATACAAAAGCAGTTATGGCCGGTAAGCATTTGCACCAGCCGGAATGTAAGTCCTCCATGCCGCCTTTCCACCCATTCCATCAGGACTGGACGACATGCTTCTACAGTCCAAGAACCAGCGCTTGGTGAGCGGAGTCTTTCCTTCCACGCTACCATCAAGACTTGCTGCAGTTCGACCCTTCTGAAGTCTACCTCTCTAAGCGCGACTTGTTGACCATCAGCGATTCTCTCTGCACGCCATCGGTATAAGTCAGAGTGTGCGTGGCTAACCAATACCCACGGTGGGGAGCCCGCCATCATGTATGCTATCTCGTATGACACGGTGCGGTAGCCGTAGATAACCCTGACAGCAATTATTCTGTGTAAACTCCACAAGACAGCGGAGTTCGTGGCTGTCAGGTCTATTTATCTTCATCCTTCTGCAACTGTACGCACTCTTAGTGTAATATTATGACAACTTGTAAATTTTGAAATATCATGATTATAATATCGTTTTTTAATTGTTTTGTGTTTTTTAAATCAGCAAAACTTGTTATGTGTGCAAGGTAGATAAAACCCAGTTATAAACCCAATAGATAAACGTATTTTAATTTTATATCCATAATGATCTTTGTTCATAGGTTCGATGATATAATATCAGATATAAATAAATAAAACATTATTTTTGTAGCCTCTAATCATTTTTACTATAAAAGCAACATTTTCTAAGAAAAACGACTTATTCCGAGCAATATAAAATTAACGATGAGTTAAATACTTATTTAATTAATACACTATTTAGCTTTATTATTATAGTGTTCAACTACGCTTATGATTTCGTTACTTTTTCCGAGAACTTTGATTAAGAAAATGTTATCGATATCAAGAGACTTACATGGAAAAATAAACTATATAAGATAAATGTTTTATTTTTATTTTATGGTCACTTTTTTAATAGACCACAAAAAGTAGGAGGAGGCTTTCAATTCGGTTGTATTTATTTCTATGTTACTTACAAAAAAACTTCGTTATTCATATAATTAAATTATATTTATTGGATGTTGGTATTTTCGAGGTTGTCTAATTTTCAGTAAATCGGTATTGGATCGTAGATATTGCGATACACCAGAGAACTTCTGAAAATCCAATAATAAATGTTAAATGTATAGAAGTATATTTCTTAAAGTTGATTTTTTTTTTAGATTAGATTAGAGTGAATCTTTACGAACTGCGCTCACACCGACTCTTAAAAGCGACACCATGAAATTGGTTAGTAACTTTCTTTCAACTTTTCGTGACAACTGATAACTACCAATAACTACATTCAAGGTAGTTATTCAAATATATGTGAATCTATAACACATGTTTCATTTTAAATTATAAATTATTACCATATTATAAATCGTTTATTCTACTTCTTTTTCGTATCTTATTTGATTCTATATACAGATATATAGAATATTAATTTGAAAACCTTTAAAGTTAATTCCTTTTTTTTAATTAAAACTTTATAAATTGCATTCAATGCCTTTTTTAAGCTAAACAGTTCGTAAGCACACACATACGATTTTACTAAAAAATATATTATTCGATAACTCTTTTGTTTTAAGCTATGACAGAACAATCTAAAATGCGCATGGTAAGATATTGCAATTGGTTGCCGCCAATATACATATAGTTATAAACCTGACACTGCTTTTAGTTTGTCGCATTTCGACATCGATGAGTGTATATCCACCAAGCGAATGGCGACGACTACCAATAGATTATAGATTTCTCGGTGGTCGCCATTAGTTACAGGGTTGTCACTTTGTCGTGCTACGATAAAATTGACGTGATAATTTGGGATCATAGCATTGAAGGTGGTAGAGCTACGCTGAAACTATTACTGGTTTCAGCATGAATGGGTCGGCTCGCCCGGGGTAGTACCACCCTCTCACAGAAAACCGACGTGAAGTAATAGTGCTTGCACTGCTGCGTTTCGTTCGGTCAGTGAGAGCGCCGGAGGCCCACAAATTTATAAGGCCGGCAACGCACTTGCGACTCCCATGGTGTTGTTAGTGTCTATGGACGGCGGTGATCACTTACCATCAGGTGACCCACCTGTTCGTTTGCCCCCTATAAAATAAAAAAAAAAAAAAAAAAAAAAAAAAAAAAAAAACTTGATCTTACGAGAAAGTAGATACTTATAGCTTTTGATTTATTTTTCCGTTTTATAATTTACCATTAATTGCCAAATCTTAATCTGAATATAATTATTTACATCTATTCTTGATATTCATTGAATTGTAAGCATACTATAAGAGAATATAGATTTTATACAAATGCTTCCACTTTTAATGCAATATCTGAGTATTCTGCACATCGGTATCTTATAAAGAGACAAGTAGTATGATTGTTATCGTAGAGTACGGTGTATTCACTTCTATCTCCTTTGAACTTTCAAGTCTAACGTAAACACTAACTTACTATAAATACTAATCTAGTCTCGTAACATCTGAAAACACGATCCGAAATCGATTTTTGTGATTGTGAGTTATGCCATTATTCTCCGGTTCAGTTCTTACCCTTATTCCTTCTAATATGAAGTATTACATCCTTGAAGTGGTGTAACTCAATATATTGTATTTTTCTATACTTATCGTAATAGAACGTTATATCAATATTTAAAGGGTTTATATGCAACCATCTATATTTAGATAAGCTTTATGATATTTCCCATTTTCACCTGTATTCAATTAAATTATATATCTTGTAGTATCAGCATTAGGCTGTATATAATTAAGCATTTCCTTAATGAGTCAAGAAAAAAACTATTTACACTACAAATTAATTGAAATACACATTTAGTATTTTATCATATCTTACGTAAGAGCTTATATTATAAGCAAATTAATATACTGCGAAATAATATAAGTTGTTCCTATTAATTATTATTTTATTTGATAAGAAACGAGAACCCATTACGCTATCTTCTAAATAGCTTTAATTGGGACGTTACCATGATTTGTTAATACTGAAATTAAAACCATTACGATGAATTTTAGTTGCTATAGAATTAATTAATTGCATTACGCTAGTAACCGTGACTAATATTATGATTTTATTTTTATTATTTCGTAATGTGCAATAAATTATTTAACGCATTGTAATAAATTTGAAATTAATATTATTTGTATTACTTTCATACGTGTATTTAATAACAAAACAAACTAGTCTGCTTTTTGCTACGGAAACAATTTATTGGTGTTAAAACTGGAATAAACAAACTCCGAGTTGCGACAAGAAGCAATCATTCAATCTCTTCTACTTCTAAATACATATAATATTAAATGACTATCATTCTTTATTGTAAGTAATTAAGTACATAGATACACTCCATCTACGTAAACTTCACAAATAGAGGTACTAGTCAAAATAGGACCATTAAATTACATATGTAAAGAATATTAGTATTTCTGTTAGGGGTGTTAGTAAAATACATTTAACCCCTAGTAGCCTGATTTATGAAAGTGATTTATTTTTAATATTACTGTGTTTGCTTGAGGGTCTAGATGAAGGGAAAAATAGCTTTATAAATATAGCTATATAATTTATATATATAGCTTATAAAAAAAAAACTAATAGTAATGTGAACATTCGGTTTAAAAGATTGGTATCAAAATTGAAACTCTAGGTTATTAAGAGTTAAAAGGAAATGAAATATCTATTTCCTTGTATTTAAAAGCAACAAAAACTTAATATCTATATTTAAAAAAAAATATATATATATATTGCGTAGAATAAATTATACTGACCATAAATTAATATTATAACAGTATTGTTTCATTATGAGGTAATATTCAATTTAAATAACGATATATCATAGTAATCGAGTTTACGTAAATTTTACTATGAGATAATTTTAACAGAATAGTTAAATCAGCTTCATACATAGCATATAAGATTATTAGTCTTTAATATTTATCTCAGCGTGTAACGTCCCTATTTCGAGTGTATTTATAGTAGGGGCCAGCGAATCGTACTCGAATCGAATTTAATAATGGCACATTTTCGATTCGAAGTTAAAACTGAAATGTCCGCAGCAATTATTAATTTTGAATATAACGAATATTATTGACATAATAAACAAAATTATGTCTTTCATATTATATGAATAGAATATTTCCAACTATTCGATTCGTTTACGAATAATTTATAAATTTAAATATATAACCTCCCCTAATTTAGAATAAGTAGTATAAGCATATGTAATATACAAATTAGAAGGCCGACATAAGTAGATTTTTATGGGTTGAGTTTTATGTAGGTAAATGTGACGAGCACGTTAATTGCGTTATTGGATTATTAAAATTATTGAGGTAATAATCAAGTAGCCTTTATTATACACGTATGGAGAGTAAACCCAAAACCACGTATTCAAATTATTTACCTTGCATAACCGAGCCATGTTAATGAAACAGTGCTGCCACAATATAAATGCAATCCTTAGCCCTTAGTAGCCTGATTTACGAAAGTGATTTATTTTTAATATTACTGTATTTGCTTGAGGGTCTAGATGAAGGGAAAAATAGCAAAAAAATCACAATATTTATTTTACATATTTATTTAGAAAAAAAAACCGGTATCAATTTTGACGTACAGCCAACCTATAAAAAAAAAACTAATAGTAATGTGAACATTCGGTTTAAAAGATTGGTATCAAAATTGAAACTCTAGTTTATTAAGGGTTAAATACCCCTTCGAGCACAACTATAGTAAAAAGAGTACACGTTTGTGTACGACAATCTTAATTTATCATTTCGATATTGTTTCACTCGAAATACATGATTAGTATGTGAACTATGGGCGTTTGGTTACATTCTAATATCGGTTTTCCTTTCGTAAATTTATCTTGATCGATATTATCTTCGAACGATATGTGTTCGATTAAGGTAAACGTTGTAAAAAAAAATTAATAATTTATTTCAACTTTTAGGTTATGATAAAAAATCATTTCGCTGTAAAAACGACAGCTGTCACCTTAACCTCATCAACCCTGTCGATCTGTGTAACTGTTTTGTACAAAGGAATTATTAATAAAAACCTTTTTTACTTATAATGTCATTAATTCCGTAGTATTTATTTATTAATTGTAAAAATGTAAACGTATTAAATTTTTTGTTAATTTAAATTATAAATCTTAGTCAAAATGTGTCGATTGTGAAATCTAATATTATTAGCCTTTATAGTTTCTGACAAGGTCAGATTATTAATGTCAGTTGAAGATAGCAGTAAGCTATTTCATCTTGTATTGCCGTCGTCCGGTGAAGCTGTGAATGCCCTTTAGGTCAATAGCGTAGTCAGTTCGAAAAAGGAATACAAGATATTTGTATTATATCTGTCTTTTGTTTTTAGTGACATTTTAACTATTCCAATGATTAAAGTTGTTATACGATTGTAAACGCTTTTATATAAATAATAAAGTTCATTTTAAAACAGGTTTTTTTTAAATCGTACTTTTAATCTAATAAAATAATTTTGATTTCTCATAACACTTGTAATAAATTTTTATCAAACATTTGCACTCGTCATATTATTGTGTATAATTTATTTTTTATTAAAGTGCAATATTTTAGAAGACTTTATGTTTAATTTTTAATAAATTCATAGTTCTTTAAAACTGTATGTGTAGTAACTTTAATAACATTAAAATATCTTGTAGTAGGTATTTGTTTTTGCTTTAGAGTTTTTGTCCCAGATACCATAACGTATGGTACATATTCCAAAGACACGTTCTCCTAATGAGTTTAATAATATAATGGTTCTTATAATAAAAAATAAATAAAAAAACATTTTTAGAATATTGTAATGACATTTAATATTTTGTTTTTGATGTATCGAAAAATATAATTATAAATTTTAAATACATGTAACTAATTATTTTGTGTATTATAATTGATTCGAAAATATTACAAGTAAAATAATCATAGTAATTAAGCATCAATGTATGTACGTATCCATAATATATAAGATTGTAATTTATATAAAAAAAAATGAATTTAATATATAGCCATATGTATGAAGTCGTTTGTTTTGTTCATACCTAAGTTACATCCAAGCAATGTGTGTATGACGATGTATGAATCGGACTTTCCGTTGGCTTTTTTTTTTAGATTTTTTTCTTGCAGACTCTTGGTCCGCACCTATTTTCTGAAACAGTATTGAATAGAAATCGTTTTAACATCTAGTGCAGCTTGAATACATATGTTAAGCACGTTGAAATGTTGCTATATTGAAAGGTTATGAAGTGGAGTGTATGGATCAGAGAGAAACCTCTGCGGCCGAAATACATTCTGAGGCTCGAATTTGGAACAGTAAAACCTCTTTCATTGCACCTTTTTATAGGACATTTATTTCTAAGAACTTTCTGGATCTAAATTGACATATTAAAGTTTCATTAGTAGTTTTTGGCGGGATCCTTGGTATGCCATATAGTGAATTTGATATTTCTATATTTTATCATATTGGTGGTGTTTTACGTGATACAGTTCGGTTATTTTGCACAAGGGAAGTGAATGGGCAATGATACCACGGAGCACGAATTCTGTGATGCCACAAAAACTACTCAAAGGAAAGTTCTAACAAGGCAGGAGCCAATAATTTGTTAGGCCATTGAAATGATCGAAAGACACTAGTATTATATACTCGGCAATGGTAGGAGTGATCTAGAAGATTAGTTGCCAAGAATAAAATAAAAATAGCTTTCTTTGTAAATTCGACATTGTAGTGAATAGGAAAAATTTTTATACTTGACCGAAATGTAAACTCGGAGCATATTTTATACGTAAATCAGTAACGGAAAGGATATGAAAATATTTTTGCAGCATTTTCAAAATATATTGTATTATTTTCTTTTGACATCATTACAGATTTATAATGTTTGTTTTTTTTGCATTTCTCATTAACACGTATCAAGAATCATCTGGCTGCTTAATGAAGAAAATAAATTACTTCGATATGAGATGGAGACAATAGGAGATGACGTACTTTTCTTCTTACCTATATCATTGAGAACAATAAGTAATTTTATTTATTTAAAGAAATCAACAGCTTTTAATTATATTTTACATACATAGTTATTAACATATCGGTTTAGCCAAAAGAAATTTCAATCACAGAAAAAAAAGATTTCTTGATATGCATCCCTAATAAAATGATGTATACGTTTATATCTAAAATGTTACTTTTAAGATTAACACAGAGTTTTTGGCGGGATCTTAGTCTGTCATGTAGTGGTTTTTATATTTTATTCATAATCTTGTGTTATTAGACTCTATATTTTGTAATTTTGGTGTTGTTTTACGTAATATAGTTCGGTTATTATGCGCAAGTGAAGTGGATGGGAAATAATACCACGGAGCTGCATGCTGAGATGCCACCAAAACTCCATGGAAAGTTCTAACAAGGAAACCACCATCTTGTTAGAACATTATAATTATCGCAAGACACTTACTTGGCAAAATCTTGTTACTTGACGCTGGCTAGTGCACAAGCCGTGACGGAGCCACAAAAAAATAAAGAAGAAGAAGAAGATTAACACTGGTAAACAATATATTCAGTTAATTAATTTAGGATAATATACGACTTATTATTATTCCATTTATTATTAGTCTATTTGACTGATACTCTTCGTACAATTTGTGAAGGTCTAGTAAGTAGGAAACATTGGATTAATAATAGAAGTTGGAATCTCAAAATTGTTTAATAATTTTCTTGGTTACTTTTATTGTAGACCTTTTATTTCTATTAATCGATGCGTTAGTAATGAAAAACATCGTTAGAGAACCTAAAGAACTTACCATATATATTTGAACTTGCGTGTTGGCGAAAATATAACATCATTTATTTCTCCTCACTTGACATATTCATTAAAGATACCCGCGCCTTCGTTTGAGTGTGTTTTTATTATCTTATCAAGGTAATCTTATTAAAATTATGAACAAAGGAAAAAACATACACACCACATCGCTTACCCCACTTCTCTACACGGCAAGAAAACACACATCGTCGAACACTTAGTGTATATAAAAGTACTAGTTTTTTTAAAAATGTAATAACTCTATATTAAATTGAGCTATCGTACTACTTTTTTTTAGATAAGGAGTAAGTGTCTAAGAAACGAAACTAAAACAAAATAATCAAAATCTATCCAGTAGTTTTAACGGCCGACCTCTACCATTTTATTCATACAGGTATAGCTGGCGACTATGTGGATCTTAACTCGGTAGTAGCACGTAACCTTTTTTTTAAATTAAATGCTTAAATATATCGTAAACTGGTAGCGGTGACTTTACTCTTATATAAAGGGATTTATTGTCTAGCTCATTTACCTTTAACAAAAACAAAAAAAAAAGATATTTTTTACCGGAAATTCTTGCTATTGTAAAAATTGTATTAATGGGATGCCCCAGTTATTTAATCCCCTTATATTTTATTTTAATGTATAATTCTTGTTCATCTATTAATTAATTATACTCAACAATATATTTATTAAATACCTGTGTAATTGTTATTTCATTTTCATTTGATGTTTAATTTTTTTTTTAAATCAGCCACTGTTTACAATTAATTCTGAGTTCTCTTGCTATGGTTGCTTATGCTCGGTCAGGTTATGCTGAATTGTGCGCCTTTGTAGCGGTACTACGGCACAATACAATTTGGTCACATTATTTTTCTTTGCAATATTTAATTTCGTTTATTTTATTGTTCGTCTATAATCCATTTTTGAATAAATTTCATGTATTGTTCCTGTACTATATTAATGTACTTGCTATAATATACATGTGTATATTATCTCTTCTCCTTCCGTTCTTGTGTCAGAGAAATTGTGTATTTTTTTATCTGGATAAATAGTGGGTTGTATTTAATTTTTTATTGTATTTAAGCACTACAATTGAGTACTTCAAGTACGTACGTCTATAAAATATAACCGTTAGTGCTTAACCCCTATAGTAAAGTGTAATGATATGTAGTTTATGTAATACATTGAATTGTGTCTTTTGAAGAGTGCTATGAAAATCGGTTCAACCATTACTGAAATGGATCCCGACAAATAACTAAAACTTCGAATTTTTTATGAATATATATATACGAGTATATGCGAAGATAAAAGATATTTAGTAGCTATTGATGACCTTTAGTGTTGCCTTTTTCTCGTACAATCGACGAGTCGAAGCATCCATGTATAGGTCTCTATTCGCCGTATTTCACGATCCTTACGTCTACAGTACACAACACATATAGTAATTACAGTGTGAAATAAAAGTATGTACAACCAAACGACCGCTATAATTTTGCGAAAATTCAGCATTACTAATACAAAAAAAAAACCATTACCACTATAAAACCCACGGTGTATAAAGGAATAAAAAATAAGGCAACCGCCATAATTTTGGCAGTTCGATGGATGGGTAAAGAATTCACACGTTTTATAGCGGCCGTTTTCAAAAGCGGACTTCATTAAAATAGTGAAACTATATAATAAATCGAATGGAAATATTTTAACAAGACACCGTTCACGCTAACGTCATGGGTGGTTTGATTTGTATCGTACAATTAAATTGGGTCTTTTCGGCGCTTTTGTCAATAAGGAGCTGGCTATGTTGCAATTATGTTGATATAGGTAGGTACTTTTGACAGTCGGTACAACGACACACACTTTACAAATGAGATACAAAGGTGAAATGGGACAGTTTAAACTTTATATTGCTATTTGCAGCTGTCCGTGACTCCGTAGGTGTTTATGCCTTTATTAAAGAATGTATTGGAACTCGATTTTCTTTTTTCTGAAATAAAGTCCAAGTTACTCCTCACGACATCAGTTATCTGCCAGTGGAAGTCTCGTCAAAATTGGTCCAATCGTTGCAGAGATTAACCGGAATAAAAAGACATACAGATAGACAACACATTATAAAAATTTGGTTCTCATAAGAATAGTATAATATACTTTCATATGTATTTAATTAAAATGTTATTATTTTGACATTACAAACAGACAGTTTAATTTTATTTATTTGTATAGATTACTATAATGAATTAAATAATCTTTAACAATACGTTAGTCTAATCTTAAATAATATTATAAATGTGAATATAAGTTTGTTTTTCTTACGATGTCACGTCTTAACTACTCAACCGATGATTATAAGTTATTGTATACACGTGAAGGGTACAAGTAAATAATACAGGGTACCTCTCGTTCGTAAAATAACATTATTCCCAGAGAGTACAATCAAATCTACATTGACGCGAGCGCATCCTCAAACAAAAACTAGTTAAATATATTCCATAATCGCGAGATAAGCCAGCTTTTTCCTTTCGTTTTACATCAGTTCGCGTATACAAAAGTTATAGCTAGCGTCAAAGAGTTTACCCGGCTAGTAACATTGTTAAAACCTCGCGACTCGAAGTATTTATTCAAATCATATATATACTATAGAGCTAATTAATCATTATTATTATCTGTGCCTATATAAATATTTAGAGTGCATATTATCGAAACATGTCAATTTTCGTAACGGTCAACTGAACGGTACAAAATTTGGTACGCTGCAGCACCACCTAGTGGAAACTTTTAGTACAATGGATAGAATGGAAACCTTCTTTGTGAAAAAAACAATTAGGTGTGCAAACTTTCATAATGACAAATTAAATTGTGCTCGAGTATATCTCAAAAATATAAGCCATCGTCTATTTATATAACAAAAATATATGCCTATTTATATATGTTTATCTTTTTTGTAGGTTTATCAAATATTTACAGGTTTCTGAAATATTTTTTGATGAGCATTTTACAGTATGCTAATTACTTGAAGTCTATTTTTAACCGACATCAAAGAGGAATAGAGCGTCAATTAGATTGTATTTATTTTTTATGTTGGTTACCCACAGGACTTCATCAGTTATAAATCGATTTGAATTTTTTTTAAATTCTAAAGTAAATACTTGCAAGGCGGTCCAATTTTAATTTAATTAACACTGGAGCATAGGTCACGAAGAGATCCTAAAAGCCTCCTTAGAATCGAATAGAATATGTAGAACCATTGAGATATAGGTAGGTTTATAGTAATAATTATAATTTTATTTTATTCAGACATCCATATTTGTTAGTAAACTTAGCCTATGTTAATATGCTGGAGCTGACCGGGCACGGGTGCTTCGGTTGGTACCTGCAGCGGATCGCACGCAGGGAGCCAACCGCCGTATGCCATGAGCGCGGCGTTGCGCCGATCACCGCGCAGCACACTATATGAGTGTACTGCGTGGGAGGAGCAGTCCCGCATTCTGGCTGCGACGGTAGGTGCGGACCTCTCGCTGCTGAGCGTGGTAAACGCTATGCTCGGCAGCGAGTCTGTTTTGAATTTAGTGGCATCCTTCTACCAGGAAGTCGCCTCGCAGAAGAAGGAGGCTAAGAGAGCCCACGCGAGGTGGACCCTTAAAGTGGCTGTCTCCGTCAACGAAGGGCTGGTGGAAGGAGGGGGCGGTATGCTCACCTCCTTCCACCACCTTAGCCGGGCCTGGGATGATGGATCGGGGACCCATCTTCCGATTGCACAGGTCCGGCGGACGGAGGAGACGGCCGATGATGTGTACACAGTAGTTTCCTGACAAGGACGGGACCCGGAGGCACTGATTGATGCTGGGCCAACCGGTGGAGTGACACGATGAGTACTCAATCTATCAGGGAGTTTGCTATTGTACGAATTATTGCGTAAAGCTTATTCACATGAGCTTTAGCAAACATACGCGATGAATTACAATATCGAGGCCACCCTAACAATTTTCTAACGGCATTGTTATACGTAACGCATTGTACGCATGCAGTGTACATGAGGTTCAAGGATTGCTGGTATAGAAGCTTTGGGAATAGGATTTAAACAAAGTTATTTTTACACTTGGTGTGCAACAAGGTAATCCAAGACTGTGTAGCTAATCTGACTATGGTATATAGGATCTTCTAGTACATTTATTAGAGTAACTACTTTTTGTACATGTTTTGTTAAGTTTTTATTTATATTGCAAAATGATAGTAAGGTTATTTCGTTACTTGAGTTAGTAACAATCATTATTTATGACCAAAAGTTTAAAATTGAAACCTTAAAATTACTTAGTTTTCTTCCTTTTGCTCATATCCTACAAAATAAAAGCCGGCACAAAACGATTTAATCTTCGACTCTCCACTGTCAGCTGTAATTTATTTCCAATTCACACTTTTTATACAAATAGCATTCCTGACACAATCGTCTATACTTTCGTTGCACTCCCTCGACTCCTATAAGCCTCATCTTCCTTTAAGCTTAACATTCTTCTACAATACGACTTCCATCTTTCCATATGACATTATCCCGCCATGATAACCTATTACTCCTCAACTTCTCAAACATCAGTAATGCTACTCTCACACTGCTTTGGATATAATCAAAAATATCAAATTCAATTTAAGGAATAAAAAGGCAACTGTTCTATATAGCTCTTGTTTTAATTCTCACTAAGAACGTTGGTATGTTTAGCAATTTTATTATACAATCTATTACACTTACGTAAGTAAGATTTATTGCTTTAACCGTGGCTAAATTACGGATGCATTCCCCTTATCCAATCAGCGAAGAGTATGGACATTGCGATGATCTCTTTAGTATTCCAGACGTCAGTCACAACGGCTGGAAAAAATGAAATATCACAGACCCATCATCACATATGACATTACATCTACAACAAATTACATACAATTTAGAACACAATAATAATATGTTGCGAAACAAGTACCTGATGAAACGCAAGCAAAAACCGGCCGTGCAACCGGTCTTCAGAATCGAGAATGAGACCAACCCGGAAGACGCGGCCCAGTATTTTCAGGTTCGATTCTCATAAATTATTTATTTAATCGCCCCTTATTGGTAGACGAGTGATGCGGGCTTGTGTTTTTCTTTGATTCTTGTACAATGCATGCCTTACCTGGACGTCGAGCGGAATATGAATGTGTGTGACGGTTATTTATGGGTGTAAAGAATCGCGCGCGGTTGTTTTATGTATAGGTACATCAGAAGCGTATGTATTATTATGGCTTTCGGTAGTTGTATTGAAGACAAGTTTTACACGACATCCGCTGCGAGTAGTTTACCATAAAATGGAGTTACGTAAATCAATTTAGGAACCTGATTACCGATTGTCAGGTTATCGAGTGTAGCTGCCGGAATTTTATCAACCAGAGAGGGAAGATCAGTTCATTTTGTAATGTAGAAAATCACGATGGGTACGGGTACTTGAGAGCCAGTCGTCCGCGTTCAACATGTTCCCATATTAAGTCACATTATCATTTATATCGAATGAAATTGTGGTTTAAGCCTAAAATGTATAAATGCGAAGTAATAAAAACAACATTGTCATTCCCGGAGTAAAATATTTATGTGTAAAAAAACGACATTTAAAAATCAATACAGAGTGTCATCATTTTTGAAGTTATACTTCTCTTTTGGCGCGTTACGGAAAATGATGAGAGTAAATTTTTACGATGCGCGCGCACACCGTCACGAAAAACCGACACCCTTAAGTTAGCTATAGTCAACATTTTATTTAAAAAAAAGTATGTATGTATTAAATACATTTTTCTATTGTTAGCATCGTTTTTTCTACAAATGTAGAATAAAGCGGAAGATAGAATTTTTGAAAAGATTTTTATCTTGTTACGCCAAAGAAGTATAACTTGTAAAGCGTGTACATAATAAGTACACACTACTTTTTTTTTGTATATTTGTTATTCAATATTCTGAAGGTTAGAATTTTTCCTTTGTTAGTTGTATGTTGATCCCAATCCTGCCTTACGTTTAGTGTCAATATTTCAGAGGATGCTAATACATTAACTGGGAGAACTAACTTTATCGGAACCTCTTTTTTATATTGGACATATCGATAAGTACTTGGTGATGAATTTTCATCTTGAGTGTAGTAGTTAACCGGGCCAGTATTGGCAAATGCCCTATGACTATGCTATGGATTTATTACGTTGTTTCCCTAACTCTGGCTCATTGTTTGGTTCGAATCCACGTCAATAGATACAGCATTGGAGTATGTTGAATAATCAATTAATTCAACCCGATTACAACGAAGGCACAATCTAAGGATATGAAAGTGAAATTCGCTAGATCTTTATGTTCACCAGGTGACGGTAAATGTGCTGGACGCTCGTAAGCTGGCATGGACAAATCCACACTCTGCCAACTCCTATGTGATTGTTGTTATCGGAAAGAAGAAGCAAAGGTCAAACATAAAAAGGAACATGGAAGAGCCTCATTATGGAGAGGTTGATATTTTATGACTGGTTTGTATATGTAGATTGTGAAGGTAGAGGTGTCGATACACCCACTCCACTTGCACACAACAATCAAGTTATCTTACTTAACTAGCTGATACTTGCCACTTCAACTGGGTTGCTTAATATATATTATGTACAGAAACAAAACATAAAACATTTGAAAGCAAAAATATAATTTGTTTCCAAAATTTCCTTGTAAACAATGTTTATCTGTTTGCTTCCTCACTTTTGTGCACCACACACTGCCTGCCCGACTCCATACATCACTGAGCACGTAGTGCTTATAAGAATTGTGGCTTCTTTTAAACTTTAATAGTTATGTATAAATTGGGAATTTTTTTTTTTAAGAAGACGTCAATATATATATATATATATTTTTACATGGGGAAATCCTTTGTGGATACCCACCCTGCTGGGCAGCGAGGGTGGGTTATGTCCGACTTCCACGGGCTAAAACCCCATGGTGCCTCCTTACACCTTTCGAGCCGAGGGGGGCAGGAACTACGACACTGAGTCTGCTTCCCCGGCAGGTGTCGGCCCCTCATCAGGAGCCCCTTTGGCACTCTGAGGGGTCACAGTGGTAGACCCTTCAGGGGGGGAGATTGCTTGAACTCCCCCCCGACGGACTATAGGAGTCGCGCGGCACAACGCGCTTCCGCCACACTGGGCCTATAATTACGAGACGATAAACGTGCCCGCGTCCATCGCCCGCAGACCCTTTTACGAGGGCTTGAGGTCATCTCCGACCCATCGCCGCCGATGACGTGAAATATCCATTAACATAATCTATGAAGAAATATCTATACTTACTTCTTATAAATCTTTGCCACAATATTTTTCCAGATAGTATTTTTTTTGTTTTTTTAACCTAGTACTTCATGTTTGAATTGTATATAAGCATCCGCAATCTCAAACGGACAAACGTATGGCTGGCAGTTATGGAACCAAAATGCTGTGCGTCAACGCGATTACTTGGCGAAACCAACATAGACTTGGGCACGATTTGGTTACAACCATGTTAGTAAAACGAAAAAATTTATGTTAATAATAAATAAGTTTAATCGAGTGAGTACTCATGAAGAGAAGCTTCAGTTAGTTGTTGAACATTTTCTAACAACGTTATCGTTTTTAATGATATGGAATATTAAGAATTTCCCGACGACAGTTACTTACGACAAATTACAGTGATATACGAATATATCCTGGATAATAATGACGAAATAATAATAATAATCTCAGCTTGTAAGGATCCCATTGCTGTTCCAGAAGGCTCCTCCCGTGGGAAGGTACAAGCATAAACACTACAACTCAACGTACTGGCGATAAACTCCCTAAAATCAACAACTTTATATTATTCCTTATATACAATGGCACTATATTTTACTTCCTTTTTCTGCTTTCTATTTATGAGTTGGTTAAAGTCAGTCACATCCACAAACCCAATCCTAACATAAATACGTATTCCAGATCATCAAGTGTTTCACAAATGGGTTCAATTGAACCTATCCCGTAACCTGGCTGCAGGAATTGTGGGCTTCTTGAAGGTGGATGTTTCAATAATATATAAAGGTTATATGCAAATAATGCATCCTATTGAAAGCGACGATAAAATTGAGGAGTAAGCTAAAGTTAAGAATATTTGTAATTCAGTAAATTATTTCAATTATCCCTAAAATTGCGAAATGTCATTTGCAACCGTAAAAAGCTAAAAAACATACCTGATTCACTAAATTACTCTGAGTGACGCTAATTAAGCGATTGAATGTTATAATTGTTTACAGAATTTTATTTTCTCCTAAAATAAATTTCACTTATTGTATGACTTAACTTTTGGAACTTAAGTTAGTTTAGGTTATAATTTTAATTTGTCACGTAATTATTCCAGAAATCTTCTCTTACCCTGTGGTTCTCAACAACAAAGAGCCAACTACTTGATAACTGTTTATGGTGGCTTTGGTTTAACCAATTCGTCTACAGCTGATCGTAATTATGGAAAACCTCCAAGCACTGTCGTTAAAGTGACATTTTGTGGACTTACAGTAAGTAGCTAAATATTATTACCTTGAATATCTCCTCTTTCTGTTCTAAATTCTGTTCTAAAATATTATTTGCAATGTGCTTGTGTTCAAGGGTTTTTAGAATAATATTGGTATTTGAATAAATATCACAGAAACGTTTTAAAATATTGATATTGAAATCATTATTAGACTTGACGTCAATTCAGGTTTCAATTAATGACTATATATAATATGTTCTAGGCTACTACTGCTATTCAACAACGTAGCTACAATCCGACATTCTGCGAGCGGGTGTCTATAGTAGAAATGTTTCCCAATATGAGCCAGTTAATCTACCTGGAATTGTGCTCTAGTGATTCTTGTTTGAACAAAGTGATTGGTACTGCCCATTTAAACTTAAGTCAAATTTCTCACGATGGCGATAACGGTTAGCTTTCTTTTGTATGCTACAGTTTTTTTGCAAAACAACGTTCTTGGTTCATTTTGAAATATTGGTTGTACTTTAAAATCAGTCGTCTCCTTTAGACATGAAGGTCTTCAAATTTGCCTTAAATAACAATATGTTATCTGTTCTTCAAAGCTTAAGAATCTCTTATTACTACACGTCTTGAACACTTTCTCTGTACACTAACATCCAATTAAATTGTAATTTTCAAAAACATCCTATACACCGCATAGTAACTAAGTTACTGGTAAAGGCTAAATTATAGACATATTGCAGGTTTCATCCCAACATTTGGACCATCGCTCATTCATATGTATGGGACAGCCTCTCTCAGCACCAAAAGTATTAATATAGATGATGGAGCTTTTCATCGAGGAGCTTTACTTGTTTCACTAAAAACTATTGTTCCATATTACCTACAATCAATGAGAACTACAAGTGTTGAACCTGTTGTTCCTGTAAATCTGGTAAGCCATTTTTACCTATTAGTTCGAATGATTACATGACAAATATAACAGTAATATAAATATGACAGTAACATAGGAGTTAAATATTCTCAACGATAACGTAGATTAAATAAATAAATATTATGATCTTACAATTAACTTAACTAGTGATGGCTATGTAGACGCAGCAAAATGACTATATAATATAGTAAAATATTTTGGCCTCTCGAGAGCCACCATGAGCTCCATATTAGAAACAACATTTGAAGCGGTCTAAGTACGCTTTTACGAAATTTAGTAAGACATTTGGGAGATGAAAGCAGGCAGTGGTGATGACTATTGATGGATATCGCCTCCTTAAACTTATATTTGGGATCGCTAGCTACAAGTAATATTTCTAGCTTCTCGCCACCATTACGATGAACACGGCATTCGTAAGATGAATTCAAGCTAAGAACTTTGTATCTTTACACTTTCTTTAACACAAGAAGCCGTGTTTTTGAAACTCTTCCGATATTTGGTAATGCAAAAAATATACCTTTAACAGGAAAACTTATGGAGTATAGAAGATTTTTGCATACTTTCTCCGATCTTAGAAATTTCAATGTTAGATCGTCGAGTTGTTGGAAAATCGTGTGGTGTTGCTATTACTATTGCAGAGATGCCCGGTGAACAAGTGGGTGATGAAAGTAAGGAAAATTAAATACTTTAATTTTTTTTAATGTTAAAGTATTTATGCAATTTTAAATAATATATTTTATAAACTTTACAGATTTTATCGCAATGATGAGTGAAATACGTAAGTTTACCGAAGTACAATAAACGTATTATTCCTTTCATATCATTGTCCTTTCGGGTGAGTGCCTTAAGCGCTCCTCTTAGTAGTCCGGTGAAACTGTAGCGGCCTTGCCAGGCTAACAGTGTAGGTCAGTTCGGAAAAAAAAATCATAGCCCTGCTATTCGATTTCCGTAATCATAAATACTTGCTTATTTTCTATTAACATTTCATTTTTTTTTTTTTTATTTCAACTGATATACAATTACTTTTGTAGGATCAAGAAAACTCCATTACACTGGATCTATGGACGTTATTAAATCTACACCTGTTTACGGATACGTGCATTTTGAAAATTCTTTTCCTGTACTACAATTATCGACCCGTCTCCCAGATTTCCGTTTTCGAATGTACAGAAACAACATGATCTATGGCATAGTCGCTGATCTGGTATATATAAATACAAATAACGCGTGTTAGATTCATATTCAGTTTTTCGAGAATGTTGTGATGATAATCGTACTGTAAGTAGATTTTCAGTAATTTAGTTACTTTATTAAATAAGCCATATCGTATATCTAAACCCGTACACTTTATAAGTACAATATTTATACTATAGATTGAAGTATTATTGAACGCCATAAGTGTTTCTACTTCCTAAATAGGTTATATAATAAGAACTACTGAATATGCAGATGAAGCGATAGCATCAGATAATACTTTATATAAAATAATGATATATATAAAATTAAGATAGATTAACAAAAATTTGCGTTCGCAGGCGAATTTGTTCGCGTTAGTTAAAATATAAAAGGTAATAGCAACCAAGTATTGCCTATTATATCATTCAACGAGAAAGTAGCTATTCAGTTTTAGATTGTAGTAGTAGTTCGAGTATTTATCTTATAGAAACGAATAAACTTTACCCTGCGGTTTCACTCACGTTTAATTTTTTGCGATCTCGGCCCCGTCTCACCCGGTATTATTACTTCCTTTTCATTTAGCTTTCATTCTAACCTACACTGTATATGGTAATTACTCTTATCCTAAGAATCATAGCTCGATACGAGATACTATCACCTTTCTTAATAAATGGGTTATAAAATGCAAAAGGTTTTATAAAATTTTGCAAGAAGCTGCAAATTTGTCCAAATAAATAATTTCTTGAGCTTTTTAGTAACATAATCATAGGTAATTATTTTATAAAATTTAAGCTTCCAATTACATCTGCTTAACTTTCTTCACAGGAACATACGTTGAACGACGTGGAAGGACGCCTAAACAACATTGAATACTCAACACCAACTGAACTAGTTGATGTAATAAACAAGGCGATTGAAAATACAGTCGAAAATATTCTCAAATTTCTCGACGTCATTGAATGTTCCGAAAAAACTGGCACAAATGACGACGATACCATAAATAATTACAGTACTGAATTGGATCGAAAACAAATTACTTTGCAAAAAGAAGAAATTGTGAGATATCCACTTATATTATATTAAATTTAAAAAAAAACAACGTTCCCACGACCCTCTCTACCACCTCCGGCTGGAGAGTTTCCGTAGTGGGAGGTGCCCGTCCATGTAGCTTCATCCGCATCATGTGTTACGGGCGCCCCCACGGGTCCCTGTTCAGTGACTGGAGCATCTCGTCCCATGCCTCCTCCTTCACCCGACTGATGGCAGCTTGTAGGACCTTCTTTGTGGCCCTGTAGTCACCACACAGCCGGGGCTCCTCCTTAGGGTCCCGATGACTCCTCCGGTGGCTGCGCCCGAATAGCCGCCGGGTCGCGGAGCAGGCCGCCCGGAGATCGGCGATCTCCGGCGACCACCAGTACACCGCCCTTCTTTTTGGGCGGTGTACGACCCTTGTCCCACCTAAGTAGGGTCTCACAACATGTTTTTCATGTTGTGATGTATGATTTGGCTTAACTTTTATGATTGACCGCGTGTGCATGACATCAGCCCTCCTTCGGATTCGTATAGCATATTCCGTATATCACACGTGTATCATCTTTGTATATATTGCACTTCTCGATTTATAGGAGTTTACGTAAAAAGTGAAGTCAAATATAATGAATGTCATTTATAGGATATCTCGGAAATTATTGTACTTATAGTTATTTTAAGAACAGTGTTGTATTCCCTGTGTGTTGAAACTGATCTTGATATAGAATTTCGTGAATTATATGAATATTGAAATAAAATAAATCTGACACGCGAATGTCACTTTTGCCTTTGTAGTGTTTTCTCCATAATTATTCCATATATAGTAATTTCGTACCATAACCATATTCCTGATGAAAAGCCGCGTCTTTAGATATATCACATAGCTATATCCGTACACGTTTTACAACAAATTTAAATTTGCAAAGACGGAGCAGCAATAAAGACGTGCACTCACTCCGTTGCTTAGATACCGAGCGAGCAGCGTTCACTCTGTATCTACATGACATTGGCGGAATTGTGTATTACCTACTACACACGGCACTATAAATTAAAAAAGAATAAGAATTTTAGCGTCAACATTAATCCATTCATTATCCTACGATCGTATCGTTCAGTATCTTAGGAAAATAATTTTAACATGTACTTAAATCTATGATTGTCTCGGCCTAATAATGTGAGTCAATGAAATATGTTTTACGTGTACGTAATATGTTCCAGGAAAAAATATATCAGCGCATTTCCAAGAAGAATAAATGGGATTTATCTGTTAAATTATCCGAGCCAACAACAACGAATAAGAGTATTAATGTCACGAGAAAATGTGTGAAATTATTACTCGCTGAAACTAAATCAGTGATGCAGAATTTAAAACATTTGATATTTAAGGTATATCATCTGAAATTGTTAGAAATGAAGTAAATAATTAAAACGAGGAAACTGAATTCAATTAGATTATATTATTTAACAAAATAAGGTACATATGTTTTGTGTAATTAGGCGAAGATAAACGATAATTGAAACGCGTCCTTCCTATTTACATGGGGTCCTTCGAGCGTAACGCGAAGAGACATTTGCGCAGGCCGGTGTAACAGCGGCGACTCGCTATGAATTAATTGTCTCTCGGTGGTCGCCATTGTTTTCGGATTATACTGTGCTTAAAGTCAGGCATAGTGCAGTCAGTTTGCCGTGCCAGAATAAAAATAAAAAAGGGATTTGTTAAACAATTTTCTTTTTTTTTTTTTGTTTGTTTTATAGTTTTGTGGATAAGCTTTAGTGTTCTCAATAAAAAAAAACGAATGTTAATACTTTTTCCATACTATAGTCGAGTCGCAGCCTTTATTTATAAGGCTCTATTTGTCATACTGCACAATCCTTGCCTACAATGTTATACAAACACGATATAATATTTATCATTATTAAAAAAAAAATACACACATATGACACGTGAAGAAAAACTGCACTTTAACTGGCAGTAAACGCATTGCAGTTTGTAAAGCAATGGTGACCGCTGTAAGATTTATAATCGCATTCGTCGCTGTCATACAGGCCTGCAAGAAGAAATGTGGTAAAGAGAATGAAAATCACTAATCATAGCCGGGTACAGATCTCTAATGGCCGCTTGATTATTATATAATAATAATAAACTTGGTGGCCTCGGGACGCGACGCGCCTAATTATGCCACTATTGTGATTGCTACATCTAATATATTCAAGTAGCAATTGTCCCACCGTCCCCACCGCCATCAAGCAAATAAATAGTAATATATGACTTACCTGTTTTACTTTTTTTTAAATTGTATAATAAATGAAACAGATGTTTTAGACAAATCGTATAATAATAACATTTTAAATGATTTTTATTTATATTATTATTTTAGACGCCAGAGTGTTGGCCTGATATTGTAATTTGGTTGCTAAGCAACGGTTCAAGGGTCGCTTACGCGAAAGTGTCTCCTTCCGATGTAATCTACTCTGTAATACCTGAACAACGCGGCCGACGCTGCGGTGTAATACAAACTGTGTGCATGAAGGTATGTAGAAGTGTTAACTTATTATCAATAATATTATGAGTATGCTTAACAGATGATATGTTACAATCGAATTGTAATTAAATTCTTTAATAGGTATATGAAATTTCCACGTTCCCGTTCGGGAGGAAAGGACTTACCTGAGTAGGAGCGTAGAATTTTAATTATATTAAGGATACAATAAGTCTATATAATTGTAATCATGTTATTATTAGCTTCATTCGTAAAATCAAAGAATATAACAAATAATTATATGTAATGTAGGTTACATATTGGTTGATTACCCGCGACACAGGATTTGGTTCCTAGTGCAGGGATCTACAATATATTTTTGTATACGGCAATATTATTTTTGTTAAATAAATACTTTTTATTGTTATTTTTTTCAATTAGCACAATTTAATTAATAAATTGGCTAGTTTAAAATTACAAAACAAAATTGCTAGAAACGTCTAACAAACGAAATGATATTGTTTGTCGTAGCGACTGCAAAAATCGAGAAATTAAAATATTCAACTCTTCAGTGACACCAAAAAACGAATTTCCATACATATCGGTTATCAGTATTCAAATGCAAATAATGTATTGTACACAAATTCCTTGTTGTAATCTCGGAAGATATCTTTGGTGTTACACGTACCTTTTAACCTTTTTATCCAATGGCACACTTAAGTCAATGCAGTCAAAATTATATTTGTCGAAGTCTGATGGATTGCGTTAATGATAATATGATACAGTGACACGATGAGGAATCAATGACATGTACAATGGTATTAGGATATAGGTAATCATTGAAAAAATTTAGTTTTAATTAAGTAAATATTTGGCATGTCCCATAGAGTTTTTTAAGACGTTCAGATGAGGATGCTTAAGTTTTACATGAAATAAGTTTTATATTTTATGAAATACGACTTACAAAAGGTTTTATTTTGGAGTTACACTTCTTTTGGCGCGTTAGAGAAAAATGATAACAGTAAATTTTTACGATGTGTGTGCAGAGCGTCACGAAAACTCGACACTCTGAAGTTAGTTATAGTCAATATTTTAGTTTTTTCACAACAGATGTCGCTAAATTTATTCAATAAAAGTTACCAACAAAGTAAAAGTAAGGACATCTACGTTGCTAGTGTCGTTTATTCTAAAAACGTAGAGGAATAAGGCGAAAGATAAAATTTTTGAAAAGATTTTTATCTTGTTACGCCAAAGAAGTATAACTTCTAATGCGTGTACATAAGTACACACACACACACACACACTTTTATTTTTATTTTAGTACTATTGGGATTAAGATGCAGCTAGTATGAATGTAGTAGAAAACCCTTAAAAAGTATATTTTAAATTACCTACTTAATGATCAAATTACAGCCGCTAAAATGTTTGAAGCAAATACATTCTCCTGACACGGGCTGTTTTTGCATTGTCGGTAAAGTTGAACTGTCTCTATGGATGTGCTCGTACAAGCAATTGTCGGCACTCGAAGAATTCCTTCCCAAGGGGTATAAACTTAAAATTAATGATTGCGTCATGTCTTTGAAAGCTGCAACTATGGTGAGATAACTTACGGTTTTAAAAGTAGAGAATTTTAATTATGAATATACTAGACTTCATCAGTATCACATATCTACAATATCATTTAAAGATTGTACAAAATCTGTATAATTAGTCATCAAGCCCTAGCAAAAATTACACCTGTAGTAGGTGTTAGTAGAAAAAATGTATCGCAAACTAATAACATTACAACAATATAGGACGTTATATGTCTTGAAATTTAATGGAAATGTAAATAAATCAGACAATAATATCCGAATTTATGTTTTTTTTTTTTTTTTTTAATTCGTCGTTTTGGACATGTATTAAAAATTAGCAATATATATGGGGGGAAAGAGGTGATCGCAATTTGACATAGTTCACTTCCCTTTGGCTTCCACTTGGCACGTTGAATGAGCGTGATATAATAAGATCACAAATATTAGGTAGCTATGATTAAGGTTCAAGTCCGAGTCACAGCAATTTTAAAATCCTTTAAATGCCTTGAGATACTTAAGGATGCCGCTGTTGAAGCGATGATGGCTCAGTTGGTAATGTGTTCGGACACAGCGTCGAAGGACGTAGGTTCGAATCCAAGTAATTGAGTCGGAGCTTTCAGGGAAGGAAAATATCGTGATGAAACCATAGCATGGTGGTAGGGCTTTTTCTAAGTCCGTCTGGCTAGCTACCACCCTCAAGTTGAAAATCTATCGCCAAGCACCTGTTTGTGTGTTCCGGCAGCTGCAGTTGAGAGCCAGTCTCCCTCTAGGTTAAGCGTGACTTACCATCTTAGACCACATCATCATTTAATATCAGATGAGATTGTGGCCAAAACGATTACCTATAAAGTATTACAAAAAAAAGATAATGATCACGT
Source organism: Antheraea assamensis (assembly GCA_035772565.1). Classification (NCBI taxonomy): domain Eukaryota; kingdom Metazoa; phylum Arthropoda; class Insecta; order Lepidoptera; family Saturniidae; genus Antheraea; species Antheraea assamensis. The sequence continues at coordinate 1,003,676 of JAQQSE010000010.1, read as the reverse complement.
GCTTTGCAAAATTATCAAACGTTTTTATAGCAGGATCCTTTAGCAAGCCTAAATGATCGAAGGGACATAAACGAAGATTATTACAAAGTATTATATGCCTTAGTTTCTTGGTACTAAATCTGGGGCATTCTCAAAGGGAATGTTCAAAATTTGCACAGATGTTTTAACACGATGACAGGTTACCAATTATATTAAACTGGATTTTTGAATTACTTCGTCTGAGTATCTTTAAACATATTCAGGATGAAATAAAGCCTATGTAATTCTCCAGATTCAAGGTTTCCTCTATGCAAATTTTTATGGCAATCAATTGAGTAGTGTAATTATGAAATGGCAATAGACAGAAATAAGCTTTCTTTGACCGCCTTTTAAGAAATGTTACATGTTTGGTAATAAATCTTCGAAACGATGATCACCCAAGTTATATTTCATTGTAAGTTTGCGTCAGAAGAAAAATATTTTGTATTCGTACAGATAAAAACCGAATATATTATAATAATTATAACCTTATAGTCACAATTCGGTTAAAGATTTCTTCCTTTTGGTTTCTCTTTATATTTGCTGTGGTAATCCGAATTGAATCTGATGCATATTACGCATTTAATAAATGGGTATGGAAAACTCTAGAAGGCAGACGTCATTACTCGAACGATTGGATAAAATTAAACTGGGGCTATTTTTAAAACTCCATTGTGTTTCGTTCCTACGGTCGACGAGTAATCCTTGGTTTATTTGTATTGAGTTCGTATACCAGGTGTAGCAATATTAATTTATTAATTATTGAAACAAATGCAATGTCTGCAATATAATGTAATGCAAACTATACTCGTACAATTCGTTGGCGTTATTATGTTTCAGATGTTGGAATGCCGGACGTTTGTTTACAGAGCTAAATTAATGGATATTACCGATAGCTCTACTTTGAGTTACACCTTTGTAAGAGTGATTACGTTGAACACTGTAAAAGAAAGCAAGGTTTGAATTATCTTCGGTATTATATTCTTTGTAATTATCAGATATTCCTTTTTTTTACTTTAAACAAATGACATAATATACAACTATTATAAGTCATGCTGTACCTATGCATTTGAGTGCTGGGCTACGAAAGCGACGGATGAGAGGAAAACTAGCAACGTGGCAGAGATGCGAATGTTAAGATGAATGTGTGGTATAACTACAATGGATAAGATTAAGTATTAGTATATCAGAGGTAGTTTGAAAATAGCGCCGGTGACAGAGAAGTTGAGAAGTGATAGGTTAGCATGGTACAGGCATGTCATGAGGAGAGATGGAAGCTATGTGACTAGAAAAGTTTTAAGTACGAAGGTGGACGGATATTAGAGTAGAGGAAGACCGAAGTAGGTACACAATCATATAGATTGTGTGAAAAATGATATGTCTATAAAAGGCGTCAATACTGGGCATGACGTCTGACAGGGGAGAATGGAAAAGAAAAACATGTTGTGCCGGCCTTACTTAGGTGGGATAAGGGTAAGAAGATGATGCTGGCTATAAACAAATCAAATTACCATTCATATAATACTTCAGTACTTTCTTAGGTTTTAAACAGTAGCGTAGTTAGTTATAAAGGGGCCCAGTATTGAATTTTGGCGCTGGATGGAGGCGGTATGAGTGTTAAATTATGTCGTGTTTCGCAAGGTTGACCTGTAAGCCATCCATCCTTTCTATCGTGAACAGGATTTTTTTTAATTTTAAATATTCTCCATTTTTCGTTTCTTTTCTTTTTAAGCCTTCCTCGAGGTAAGTTCTTCTTCCTTCACCAATTGTTTGCATATTAATAATTCATCAGTAATAAAACATTTACAGCTTACAAATATTATAGAATCTTGAGTACAAGTGAAAGTAAATTTGTAAAGTTATTTACGTAATTTTTTTTATCTAAACAGGTTTTTCTTTTGGTCCTACATAAATAATTTGAAATGAAGTCCGTCGCCGAAAGAAAAATTCGCCTGCAAAGTGTTCAACTTTTTACAGTTAACTTACGCTAACACTATCGCCATTTTATGGTTGATCGGTGTCTTTTTTTCGTAATAATTTGATGTTACGCGTAACATTTCACGAATGTTTGCTTATGCGGATCGGGGGCCCCAAATCATTGTTAGAGCGGTAGATACGGCCCTGCTTTTAAGTCTTTTTACTTTCGACGATTTTGTGATGTTATATTTTTTCGTTCAATTCCTTTGTGTCATCTATAAATAGACATCACGTTTTTATTTCTTCAAATATTTATGCCATCTTTCATATTTATGTGTCGCACGAAATACAAAGTATTTTCTTTTAATACCTTTTTTTCACTTAGGCGAGGCAAAAGACTGTAACGCCTATATGGAATCAGGTTATTAAGATAAATAAAATCATTTATACGAGTCAAGAAAGGATCGTGCGTAGTCCTCCCAATGTTCTCGTCGAAGTCTGCGACAGTGACTTATCGGTAAGTATGTGCTTAAAAGGTTCTTACTATTTTAGTTCAGGCTTAGGTTTAGTTTAGGTGGTAGAGCTACGCTGAAACTATTACTGGTTTCAGAATGAATGCGTCGGCTCGCCCGTGGTAGTACCACACTCTCACAGAAAACCGACGTGTAGTAACAGTGCTTGCACTGTTGCGTTTCGTTCGGTCAGTGAGAGCGCCGGAGGCCCACATATTTAAAAGGCCGGCAACGCACTTGCGACTCCCCTGGTGTCGCTAGTGTCTATGGACGGCGGTGATCACTTACCATCAGGTGACCCACCTGTTCGTTTGCCCCCTATGATATAAAAAAAAAGGGGGATCAATGTTTTTAATTAATTTTATGGACCTTTAAATATTACACTCTGCATGCTCTACGCTTATCATTTGTTTTAATTACTACATTTTGTGATAAATAATCGAGTTGTAGCAACATTTATATTGTTCAGATATTATCTATGTAAAAAATATTTCCTTAGATTATTTTTCATAGCGATGTATTAAACGATGTGGAAGTTTAAGTATTGCCCCGCCATCTGGTGGCCAGTTGGTAAGTTATAGTAAAATGGATATGAGACAAACTTTATGTATGTAAAAAGACATATTTGTGTTTATTATATTATATTACAAGGTGATCGGTTAATCGTTTTTTTTTTTTATTTTATATATCTCATATATAACCAACATCTATTTTTATATATACGATACAGAAGTATACATTGCATAGAATTAATTTACCTAATACATAATTTAGATATAAACGATTGAACGAAATTTGGGGCTTAAAAAAAATGTTTAGTTCATTGATACGAGAGAGAGCCACGTAGAGTCTGGAAAGCGATTAATAAAGCGCCATCTTTTGCATTTTCTACAAAGAGGACTATACTGAACAAGCTTAGACAGCGTTCTAATAAAGTAAGGGTTGTAGGTTGGGCCCCTAGTTATTTTCTAATTACTTGTGAGAACTGCATGAGAATTTGTCTAATAGTTTTGGAGATTAACGTTTTGAAAAGTACAGAGTCGTTAAGAATAAGGTTATTGTATTTTGTTACACATCTTAATATCAACAGCAATTAGTTTTTGGCAGATATTTTCATTGTACGTTCGAAACGGCTCTAGAGTTTTCTTATAGTATTTATAGATTCAAATAAAATGTTCCAGGGCAAAACAGAATTGATAGGAAGAATCCATATTCAGCCCGTAGTCGACGATAGACGAGATTATGAATTTGCACCGAAATTACAGTGGTACAAGTTGTATAAAGGAATGGAGTACACTGGTCGATTACTTATGTCCGTTCAGATATTACAGGTTGTTGTACATTTCATGGAAATAACTTATATTTATATAGTTGCAATACATTTGAATCAATTGTTATTGAGGATTTTGAAGAATATTTTAACGCTAATATCTGCTAAAAAAAATTTTTTTTTTTTGTAAGAATTCTACTATTTATATTATTAATATTATTTAATATAATTTAAAACTACAAATGAAGTATTTTTCGATATTACTATTATTCTTATTATTATGAAATTATTTTATTTTTATGACCATTTATTGTTTATAATTTGAGATTGTTGTGAAATAAAGAGGTGAATGTATAAAATCGTTAAAACCAATACTAAAGGCTTAATGTGTGTATGTATACATCACCTACTTCTGTCCATTCAAAGAAAGAGGTACGCGACTCTCGTTTTTTTTAACATTGTGTTTTATATATATTTGAAATCAACAAAAAAAAACTAAATCTAATAATATTTATTTGTTTCTGTTCTAAAATTACTGACAGTTAATGAAATAACGAATTCGATATAGATACTTCGTTAAAGACGTAGGCTACAGACTTTTCTCCGAATTGTGTTTTAGTTAGGTGCGCCCCTATTCCTTACGACGCCACAGCTTGAAACTTCATGCATTTTTTATGTAACGTAAGATTTATTATATCTCTTTTTAATTCAACGCAAATAATAGAACTCTCCATTAATAAATTTACTTACATAGATGTTAAGGTTTTAATATTTTAAATAGATAATAAAACTGTTTTATGTATTTTGAAACAAAGTTAAGGATTTGCGCCATCTAAGATTTTTACTTTAGAACTAAGTGTCATTTAACCGTGTTTATAATGCCTTACAAACACATATAACTACTACGAATATAATCCAACAGATGTCACTATAAGCTGTAACTTAGATTTCCTTATGTGGTAAAATTTAGCACATTGTTTTACTAGCATTTTTTTTTGCATTTCATATTCACGAAAGTTATAAAAAAATGGGTAATGTATTTTTATGAAGATCAGTGATGCCGGATCAATCACTATAGCACAATTATGTACGCTGTTTTTTTATTTGCCGAAATACCTATCTAATATTTTCACTTGTTATTAATTTTTCAGTACTAGTCCGCATGGTCGTTTAATTTTATTAAATCTATTTTGAAGTAATTTATTCTACATTTTCTGTTTTGGCATGTATCACTAGATGGCGCTGTTATATAATTTTGGACACTATTTTCAGTGGCTATCAACATTTTGGACACTAGGCATAAAAATGTATTTTACACTTTTGTTTCACAGTTTTCACTTAAAATAAATGTGTGTTTATTGTTTTAAAGATGCAATAATTTGTTCCTATTGTTTTTATACTCCTCTTTTTTAAATAATAATTTATTTATTTTAAATAATAATTTATTTCTAAACATTTTTAATTTTAGAACCAGATGGCATATTTTCATTATAATAAGATATTATTAAAAAACTAATTGTAATTACCTAGAGGTGCTGATTTGTAAAGTCGAGTGATCTACCACTTAAGAGTCTCCTAAATTACTTCAAACTAGATTTTAAGAAATTTAAACGACCGTACGGCCTATTGCCGAAAAATTCAACGAGAGTGAAAATATTTTAGATAAGTAATTCGTCAAATAAAACACACGGTTCGGTCACGATCTTCATAAAAATACATTACCAATTTTTCTCTTATCAGAAGGAGGTCTGAAATTGGTTAATAAATGAAAACACTTTCCAAACTAATAAAACAACGACAAAGCCTTATTCCATTTGATTTTGTTTATAACAAAATGCAACGTCCTATCATCATAACTGCCATATGATAATATTGTTTGCTGACATCATTCTAATTAACAATATCAATATATAATAACTTTCAGAAAATTATCATTTATTCTCTTAATAACTTGATTATTAATGTATTATTCATCAATTTCATTTATTTAATAAGATTCCAGAAACGCTTCTGAGAACTACGAATTACGCACCAGTGGAAGAAACGTATTACGTAGCAGACTTCCAAGAACAGAGTGTTAATGTTATAGAATCGTTACCAGAGTCACTTATACCTTATTTCACAACTTACAAGTAATTAATTATGTTTCTTGATGTCTTTTTATTATATCTAATTTACCGGCATCCTTTTAATCAGGAGTTTTCCCGACATGATGTCTCATTGATTGGTGATCCGCGCTACGTTTTTGGTCTGGAATTTATGTATCTTAAATCATTGGGAACGTTTCGAATTTAATTACTTACCACCTCCTGTCTAGGTACTAATAATATTTATTTTAAATGTTTCTATATTTCCCCGAATTATAATAAATATATTAAATCATTTATTGACGATTTACTAGTTTAAAGATATTTAAAGTACACTTAAAGGAAAATATTCTAACAATAAAAAAAATAATATTAGCATTTCCCGTGTATTGGTATAGATGTTATGTTATTAGACAAGAAATATATTATAAACGAACGTAATGATTCGTTGTCTTTTGTAGGTGTAAAGGTCATTTTATTTTATTTTATTGGTTAACCTTAGCGATGTTTGGCGCAGAAAGATAATTTAAATAACAAATCGATTTAGATAAAAATATTAATAATACTCTCTCTCACAAGTACACAGAATTCCTCAATAAGGAAATAATAAAATTCCCCCAGATACAAATTAGAGAAACAATTGTTGAAGTAAGTCTAAAAGAATAATGTGTATAGAAACTGTAGATATTGAGATAGCATCTCGTAGAAGAGAGTGAAAGGGGAAGGAAGAAACGGAGTTTTATGTTGACCCAATTTAAATGAGATAAAGGTAAAATGAAGAAGTAGAGACCAGACCATCATACCAGGGAAGCAGGCAAACTATCTATTTTTGTAGTAGGCTAAATATACATTTTACTTTTACTGTTCCAGATTAGATGTCTACTGGTGGGGTTTAAGAGATGTGAATATTGCGAAAAAACCCGGCGTGCTCCTTGAAATTGAAGAACTGTCAGTAAAATCTGATATAATCATTGATAAAAAGCCAAATTGCAACTTTCCAAATGGACGTACCACGCACATTTTTGATGCTCCCCTTGAAGAAGCTTACAGTCCTCCTCTCACGATAAGACTTTACGATCAAAGTACTTTTGGACGAACACTTTTCTTGGGCACAAATGTAGTTAAAAACCCTAACAAATATATAGTGTATTGGTATTCTCGGGATGAGAGAGAACTAATTTTAAAAAGGTCAGCAATCAGATCTGACAAATCCAATGAAGGTATTTATTTGTGTACCTACTAAAATTAAACTAGATTTGAACATTGTTTATACTCATGTTAATGCTATTATTTTGATTTATTTATAATAGATATTTGTATATAAAAAGGAACATTCTTTTTAGTTACATCTCTTCAGTATGCAAAGAATAGCAAAGAATACAATGCTAAGAACAAGGAAAACGCGTGCAAAACATCCGATAAAAAAATTGCGGTATCCAAAACTAAAAGGTCGGGATGGAAGAAATTATTTTGGCGAAGAAAGCCAGATGAAGAAGAACATGTTCTACTCCCAATTTTTACAAAGAAACATGTTCAAACTAAAACCGTTACAAATGTAATCAGGAAACAAAAAGATAACGATTGGTGGATGAGATTTTGCTCTTCACAAAAGGTATACTATATCTTTAATCAACAATCAGTATAAATATATATAAATGTGTAGTTTGAAACTATTTTACTTGTCTATATAACACGAAATTCACTGTCATGGATACCAGATACCTTTCGAAAATGGTCGTTCAAAATAGCGTACCATCGTGTCATGCTGTGGTGGAGTCGACGGTCATAAATTTATTAAATTTTTTTTTTTTTAATATTTTTATGTGTCTGACTTTTATACATTTGTGTGCGTGGGTTGACTATTATTTAATAACCTAATATAATCTGGAAAAGAGTGTTTACCATTTAGTTAGGTTAAATGTTCTCGTACCATTATAAATTGGGAAATAATTTTAGTAACGCACACTGCGTTTTTGCCTAATACATTTTTTAATAAATAGCAAAATATTTCAACTACACTAGATTATTTTATCTATTACCAGCTTTTGCCGCGGTTTCGTTCGTATTAATAGAGATTTGACCTTCCCTCGGGAAAAGTCGCTTTTCTGGATGAGAGGTATCCTGTGTCCTTTTTTGTACCCCTGACAACTTGTACCCAAGAATTTATGATGATTGATCAAGTAGTAGGTTGTTACGTTTTTTTTTAAAATAAAAAACCAATTAAAGCCATATTTACATTTATAATGTTAGTTGGGTTGACACGAAAATGTAGGGCATGATATGACATAAATACAAAATAGGTAATGAAAAAAATTGATTGTTCTTCAGGATACTGGTGATAGCAATTCTGATGATGACAGAATAACGGTTAGTAGTAACAAAGTAAATTTAAGGAAAAAAGAAAAATATCGATATGAAAAACAGTAAGTAACATTATTTGTCATTGAATTACCCAATTAAATTCTTCATCAGATTTATAATTCTGAACTAGAAACTCAGCCACAATTTTCTAAGTTCAAAGATTGGTGTACGACTTTTAAGTTGTATAATGGAAAGAAAACTGGAATACCCGAGAAAGATGAGAGATTATACTGTGGGTGTTTAAAAGCAGGTATAGTCATTTATAAATGGCCACCGCCCCAGAATTCGATAGCAGTTAGCCCTAGCGGCGTCGACATGAGTGAAGGGTAGGTATCTCGCTATATATATTATATATTTAAAGATTATAACTGATTTTCGAAATCAATTTTATGAAAATATACGCTTAGATTTAAAGTTACATAATTGTAGTTATAAAGTATTTTTACCTTCGCACTACAGGGTGTGAGTTTTCTCCCTTGAACGTAATTTATTCCTTCTGTAACATGTTTCAAGATATCTTTTTTTTATGCGATTGGAGGCAAACGAACAGGCAGGTTACCTGATGGTAAGTAATCTTTTTTTTTTTATATTATAGGGGGCAAACGAACAGGTGAGTCACCTGATGGTAAGTGATCACCGCCGTCCATAGACACTAGCGACACCAAGGGAGTCGCAAGTGCGTTGCCGGCCTTTTAAATATGTGGGTCTCCGGCGCTCTCACTGGCCGAACGAAACGCAACAGTGCAACCACTATTACTTCACGTTGGTTTTCTGTGAGAGGATGGTACTACCCCGGGCGTCGGGCGAGCCGACCCATTCATGCTGAAGCCAGTAATAGCTTCAGCGTAGCTCTACCACCTAGAGAGCGTAGCTCTACCACCTAGAAGCGTAGCTCTACCACCTAGAGAGCGTAGCTCTACCACCTAGAAGCGTAGCTCTACCACGCGTAGCTCTACCACCTAGAAATAATCACCGCCGCCCATCAACACCTGCGACACGAGAGGCATCACAGATGCGTTGCCGGACTTTGAGGAAGGAGTAGGCTCGTTTCTTGAAGGACTGTGGGTTGTGTTGGTCCGGAAACGCTGCCATTCCATATCTTGGAATTCACCATTTGTCTTCTCTCAGTTGCTATCAGTATGTCTAGGCGTATGACCTTCCCAATATTATAGATTTCAAAGATCCTAACTATTCCAGATATTTCAACAGCCATCCTACTAACGATCCTGCCAAGTTTCTCGTCCGGGTTTATGTTATTAAAGCTGTGGATTTAATTCCTAAAGATTTCACTGGTAAATTAGACCCGTACACTGTCATCAGTTGCGGTAATAAACGAATGGGCGACAGACACTTCTACGTTACAAATAATATGAATCCGGTTTTTGGAAAGTAAGGAATCTTAATTTAATTTTGGGAAGTCTAGACGATATATATTGCTTTAGTATAATAACGTTTTAAACAAAAAAAAAAAATGATCTCTCGGGGGCCATCTATTAAAATATATATATGTGGATAAAATTCTCTCTATCTTGTTGTTTGCTTATACATTTTCTTATTATTTTTTATCCTTAATTTTATTCTTGAATATTTTATGAAATCGAATCTGAAATACTTTATTTCTAATAGCCTTTAGACATTAAAGCCCTCTTGCTATAACTTAGGATCCGGTAAATGAATCGGTAATGTGCTTTGGAATTTTATTATAAAACCTAACACCGTTATCTAAAAAACTGTTACCGGTCTTAGTGTGCCTAAAACATGGAATTTCCAATTTGTTATCGTTTCTAGTATTTAAATAACGTCGGTCTATCCTTTAGGATGTACGAGTTTCGTTGTACTTTACCTGAAGATTATCTCCTAACCATTTCTTTGTACGACTACGATGCGATGTGTGCGGATGAACTCATCGGCTCCACTACGATAGATTTGGAAGACAGAATTTACACAAAGCACAGAGCTCGTGTTGGATTACCTTGTTCTTATCATTTGTAAGTATATCTTTATAGGTCTTATAGTAAGCTGCTTCACATATTTTCTAGATATTTCTCTCTGACCGGCAACGCATCTGTGATGCCTCTCGTGTCGCAGGTGTCCATGGGCGTCGGTGATTACTTACCATCAGGTAACCCGTCTGTTCGATTGCCTCCAATAGCATAAAAAAAAATATATATTTATATATATTTCCAGATAAGTAACAATAATATTCTGTGGAGACGAAAAACCCCTCCTTTTGTTATTTTTTATGTGATAGTCTATCAATTACCTGACTTTTGAAATTATTATTAGTATGTTTATATACAAACACATTCGGAACGAAGCAAAGTACATACTTAACTGCTTTTCAAATCATGCAGGGTTTCGTTGTTTTTTGTTTATTATTATATCAAGGCATTAGATATAATACTATCAGCTTCTTGATACCAATAGATCTTGAAAGTGTGATGTCAGAAGTTTATTAGTGTTGTAAGCATGGCTATCGTGACCGCATCGGTGGATCTGCGCTTGACCAGAATACAAACGCAGAAAGTATCTAATAATAGGGTATTATTATGTCTCCCATTTAGTTCTCTCCACCAAATCAAGTACTCGACGATAGAGACTAAGCACTAATAAATATTAAAGATTATATAATTATAACAAATATATGTATACTATAGATATGTTAAAAAGGAATAGAATTAAACATATATCTAACAAACCATCTAACTATTGTCAAAAGAAAAAAAAAAAAAAACAAATAAATGTAATGCTGTAGTAATAACATATATTGATACTCACCGGCTTAGTTGGATAATAATAAAAATGGCAGAAGGTTAATGTAAAGCAAAAAATGAAAGCCTAGACTAAACCTCTTCCAAAAATTTATCATCGAACAGTCCTAGCTTACGTCCACTTACTACTGAAATCAGTAGTTTGATTAGATCACAGGAAATTGGAATACATACCCCTCCTACTAAAGTTAATTATGTGCACAGAGCGGGATCAGCGAAATGGAGAGACTACATAAAGCCTTCTGTAATCCTAGAAGAATTGTGTACGCTGAATCATATCCCTCCACCTATTTATCCAAATATGAATACTGTTATACTAAATGGAGTGGAATATAAAGATAATGAGAGATGTAGTAAGTATGTTTGAGGCAGTTGTTTTACGCATAATAATTGTATTAAATTGATTTAGAAATTTATTTGTTAATCAATCTTTATATCCTAAATATTACTAAAGCTTATACAAAATCAGACGACAGAAAAACTGCCATCCATTCCATAAGGCTTTTGCTACAAATTTTTTAAATTTAGTTTGTCCGTTCTTTATGGACAATACTCATTACATTACACGATTATAAGACTCTAATTCTACTAAAAGTTACATAGGTGTACTAAGAGTTAGGAAATAAAATGCTCTAGTTAGGGCCTAATTCCCAAAACACTGTGAGAAACGTGAATTGCGCTGAAGGCAATTAGGAAGCAAGACATCATACGAAAAGCCTAGTGATGTCAACTAGTTTTTAATGAACAATTACAGTAACTTATCTTTTTCACTTAAACATTTGGCAATTTCACAATACATGTTAGAGATGATTTTTAACATAGGCTTTGAGAGTTTTGCTGCGAACTTCCTATGCGTAGAAATCTTAATGTTACAGTCAATCTTTATTTCATAGTTTGTATTGGAATTGCTTTCTCTTCCTAAGTAGAGAAGCTATTAAACTTATAAACTCTATTAAGAACTGTAATGCCAGAGAAATAACTATTTTTATAGTTTCTTGAGCATTGATAACATGACAGAATGCATGTAAATCTATTAATATTTGCATTTCAACAAAGTTAAATTCCCTATTGGCAAAGCAGTGATTAGCGACGCACTAGCAACAAGGGCCACAGCCACTTTAGAAAAAGTGCAGTGAAATAATGAACAAAGCATAGATACCATGTATATGTATTGTAAAGGATCGTAAATGATAACAAAAAGATACGAAATTATGTAAACATATATGTGTATTTATATTATATATTTATTTATTCTTGTATAATTTATAGGTGACAGTTATACATCACCTTCCGATATAAAGGAAAATATATGCTTATGTCTGTTACACAAATGGCATACTTTACCAATCTTTGGTTATCATCTGGTACCTGAGCATGTGGAGATGCGATCCCTATACAAACCTGAAAAAAGGCGAGTTGAACAGGTAACATAGGGCTTTATAGATTACTGTTATAGTATCCTTTATTGCACACGAAATTTAAATGCTGAGCATCGCTTGTAACAATGTAGTTTTCATTTAATTGCCACGAACTGTCATTAATGGTAATAGTAGACTTGATAAATATTCATGTTACGTTGAGTTTGATTACTATAGTTCTTTATGTAACATCACATGGTGATAGCACTGCACGATTCCTTGTCGCCCCAACCATTGCGGCGGCCGGTACACCGTGGGGTTTTAGTGAATAAGAGTCTCACACTACTCACTCTCTCCCCCGAGAGGGTGGCGTGTCCATGATGAATTTCCCCATGCTAATATATAAAAAAAAGTTCTTTATGTAAAAGAATAATGCCGTATACATACTTTCCGCACAGGGTAAAATACAAATGTGGGTTGATATATTTCCCCTTGATAATGGATTATACGTTCCTATGCCTGTTGATATCACTCCCCGGAAGAGGGAAGACTACGAACTGAGGCTTACAATATGGGATGTGCATGTTGAACGGTTTCATGGCAATGATTTGCGAGAAATGAAACATGCAGATATCTACGTGAAGGCGTAAGTTTTTTTAAAGTTTTGTGTTATCGCAGTTCTGAGGCCAATCGTAATCTATAACTCTACCACTCTTGAGCACTCAGTTAAAACACTTCGCATATTAGTCATTCCAGATGGCATACAATCGCAAACTTTTAACATGACTACAGTAGCACGAATACTCATGCTTAACAGTAGAAATATGTGTTACTGTGTTCTTTCCGCAGACAAACCCTGCGCTTGTTCTATCATAACTCCTAACTTGTTCTGTCTAACTATAATTTACAATACATAAACAGTTAAATGATACAACAAATCATAATTAAATACCAACTCCTAAAATTATTAAGAGTTGTATTCCTCAAACATGAGACTTCAATTTTCTACAAATCGAAATGTCAATCTAAAATTATGTCTGCACTCTTCCAGATGGATTGGCAGCGAACAAGCGGCTCAGTATACCGATGTTCACCATCGGAGTAATTCTGGAGAAGCCAGTTTCAATTGGCGTATGATCTTCCAGTTCCAGTACCAGCACGCTGCCGGCAAGGTTAGTCATATTTTGGGTCTTTTTACTTGTCCCTCAAGTATTTATTTACCACAAAGGACTGAGTTTGCGAAAAATGACCCGATAGATGCAACAAGGATTATTAGTAATCACTGCGCAACGATGTCATATTAGCTTAGAAGCTCTCAACTATATATAAGCGCATACCAAAACGTAAGAAACAAACAGGAGTTATTGTATTGTACGGTCCGATTAAATTGAATGAGTTATCATCACCACAAGATCACACTTAAGCAGACTGCGTTTTGAAATCAACCAACTTGTATCCAATAATTGCGCGATATGGTAGGTACTCCTGAATAGGTTGCACCATTCATGTAATGATACGCTCATTACAATGACTCACTTTGGATTGCCGTAATGTGTAATCAGCCAATATGTATCAAATTAGCAAGACATATGTAGCAGAAGGTGAGTTATGTCCAACTCTCACGGACTAAAACCGCCATGGTTTTCACATACCTTTTTGGCCGGGGAGGAGTTTCTCGCCGGCTCTCCTCAATGACTCGTTTGTTTTCCAGACCGGTGGTAATTTTGACGTTTATAAGCGCCTTCTTAGGGCCTAAATTGAATAAAGTATGTTTTGATTTAATTGATTTTGAGTCATATACTCTGAAATCTATATCCAAATCCGTAATCGTTTTACTTTGCATGTAAGATTAATGAATAAATGTCCCATAATAATAAAAATAGTTAATAAACATAAAAAAATCTGAATTCTATGTATCATGTCACGAAATCCATCGAATGAATTTCGAGTTAATTCATTTGCAATACACGTACAAAGAATTTCGGATAGGTGTCATTTCATATATTTCATAAAGAGTAGACTGGCCCCATGATGCAGTGATGGTATGAGACCTACTATTGGGGCTTACGGTCGCGAGCTCGATGTTCGCGCATGAGTCACTTTTATGCGATGAATGTATTATTCCGTTCTATGAATGTGAAATATCTATATACGTACTTGTTTATATCGGTTGTTTACCCTTATTCTTAATCATATTATAAATACGAGTGGGACTTTGTTTGTATACCATTATCCAGAAAACAGGCACTGTTCCCGTGGAGTAAGTCAAATCTACGCTAAAACGAGCGAAACCACGAGCAGAGCCTAATTCGTCAGAGCTTAAGCTAATATTTAGTTTCTAATTATATGATCTTGAGTTATTAAAGGCTCAGCAGTAAATCAGTGAGTGATACGTTCTGTTTACACTATACTGACGCTTAACAACTAATTGTATGTGTTTTTCAGTTACACTTTATTAGTTGTAATAGTGAATATCCTTGACTAAAAGCCGAGTATCATTTCGTATTTTCCGTAACACGTGAAAATTTTGATAATACTAATGCTACGTCATATACGTAAGCTGTTTATAGTTGTGTTGTTTATATAATAATAAAGGTGTAATAAATGTTAACATAATCTATCCTCTTGTATAAAACTACTGAATGTATTGGCATAGTAACTGTTGCAATTTGCATGCAATTTGGATTCCATTGACCTGTTCATTCTATTATAACTCAATTATTTATTGTAATGAACTCACTTTTACCCGCGTCTTCGGTCGCATTAATGGATACTTTAGCTCCTCCGGAGACGGTACATTTTTACCGAATGAAATGTACCCTTATGTCCTTTTCTATGCCCGTCTATCGATAACGTGTAGGTATGCAGAGTTTTATTGCAGTTGGATTAACTGTATGGTATCACATTGAATGCGAACAAACAAATTTTGATTCTTATATATTAGGTACTAGCAGCTTTGAGTGTGTAACAAAAACGGTTTACGGCGACAGTTGAAGCCAAGGTGCGCCGCATGCGCTTGTGCTGATCGCCTATAAAATCGGGTGAGTGCCTTAAGCGCTCCATTGATTGACCATTGATTATACATGATGACAATCATTTATTTTCTATATCATCTCAAGCTAGTGAAAAAAGAGAAGGGTCCCTTCATCGAGTTCGAGGAACTAGCAGCACCTATAGTTGTCGTTCAAGTTTTAGAAGCGACGCAAGATGATTTTATAGGTGATATTAATAAAATTGTATTTTCTTATTTACTCTTGTATTAGAAATATGAGTATAAAGTTAGTTATGATAAATCTAGTGTTAGAACAGCGGTGTGAACAGATGTAATAATGATGCAAACCTGCAAGGAATACAAAACAACTTGAAATACGGTCAGGCTCAGGTAAAACTTTTTTACCACGCTGAATAAGAGAATAAATACCCATTATATTATATTAAAAACATCGAGACAACTTGGGGATAAATAAAACAAGAATTTTGATTACTTAAATAATATTTAAAACTGGTGTTGTATTTTTTTATGAACTTTACGTTGGACTACAATCTCATTTGATGTTAAATTATGATGTGGTCTAAGTCGATAGTTACGTTAAACCTTGAGGGAGATTTGCTTTCAAGTATAGCTGCCGGAACACATCAACAGGTGCTTGGCGATAGATTTTCAACTTGAGTGTGGTAGCTAGCCAGACGGACTTAGAAAGAGCCCTACCAACATGCTATGGTTTCATCACGATGTTTTCCTTCATCGAAAGCTCCGACTTAGTTGCTGGGATTCGTACCTACGTCCTTCGACGCTGCGTTCGAACACACTACCAACTGAGCCATCATCGCTTATGCCATATTCGCAACCCTGAAATTATGGATATATTCAAAGCGGCCATAACGATTGACAAGTAGTAGGCGCTTAAAGGCAGGCGAATTTTCTAACAAGATTACATGTGGCTGAGATGCCTATGTTAAGCTGGATGTGGAGTGTTACTAGAATAGTTATAATAAGAAATGAAATTGTCAGACAAAGTTTAAAAATAGTGTCACTGACAGAGAAGGTGAAGAGTATAAACATAACGTAGTATTAGCGTTCCGTGAGGAGGGATGAGCAGATATAGGATTAGTAGAAAAGCGAAGCGAAGAAGATTAATTTAAATGATTGTATAATGGAAAAATCATTATCGGTATAATATATTTTGCAGCCTCTTTAGCACTCAATTTAAATGCGATGTCTGAAGGAACTGAATCATCACAACGGTGTTCAACTGAATGCGAGAAAACGAAAAAAATCAATCTCTTTTCTACGAAATCTGTTCGGGCTCGGTGGCCGCTGTTCGCTCCAGATCGACAGACGGGATTGAATGTGAATGCCGTTAGTGAATAATTAAATTTACTTACTTGCTTCGTCGAGTTAATTACACATGTCATTCGCTTTGACGATTACGAAAGTATTATTAAAAGTAGCAAATAATCGACAAAACTTAAGGATCGTGGGCAATGAATAATGTCTTTGTCTAATTTCGACGATATAAATAATATTTACTATAGTTGCACAGTAAAATTAACTATTACAGGGTATAATTTTCTGGGACAAATAAATAGTCAAATATAAGCAGATATTCTAACTAATTGTCAAAGGAATACAAAACTGATGTGAATTATTATTTACTAAAAGATTTTAATTAACTTACCTAAACTGTCTCTATTGTTATCATACGTTTGCTTTCAGGGTATAATAGACTTAGAGATGACTTTACTGCCCTCTAATAAAGCTATATTTTTACCAGTCGGTTTGGGTAGAGATCCTCCGCAACCATTACCACAGCCAGATCGGTATGTAATAATTAAATGTATTACTTAATAAAGTTTTTTTTTAATTATTATTATTGGTTCACAAACCAGAAAACACGCTAATCATAATACAGTACACATTAGCAAACATTCAATATACACGTGAGTGTGTGTCTTAAAATAGTGAACACAACATGTTATTTTAATAATAGTATACATCACAAATTTTATATATACATCGAAATAAGTTTCTACTTTTAATTTAAACAATCGTAAGGAAGCAGTAAATATATCAACTAATTGGTCTATGCCGTTATATCTAGAAAATATACGATACAGAGGAGCGTGTTGACCAACATTGGTTCTACAAAAGTGCAAGTGTGAAAGTTCTTTATATATGTTACCAACGCCTATAAACACAAATATTGTTTACCATTACTAATGCTATATCGTTGTATTCGGTATCTCAACTCTCCCTTCCCAATACATTCTTGATAATTTAGTGTATGTTCGCAAAAACTTTGAAAAACTGGAGTTCGTAAAACACAGGCATGATCTAAAGACTAGAAACTGTAACAAACTGGTCGTTCCATGTTTTAGACTCAGTAAAACCAGTAACAGTTTTTTAGGTAATAGTGTTAGGTTTTAAAACAAAGTCCCAAAGCATATTACCGATTTGCCAGAGTATAATTTTAAATGCCATGTTAAGCGGGTTTTGGTGTCAAAGGGCTATAATAGAGTGGATCAATAAGTGAACGGTGGTGATGTCTGGAATTGATTCCTCTCTGTGCAATCCACTAAAACGATTGTAACGTGTTTTAAATATATAATTGTATGTTAAAAAGATAAACTCGATCGAGTTTCTTGTCGGTTCTTCTCGATGACTGGGATATTTTCCAAACCGGTGGTAATTTTGACGTTCATAAGCGCCTTCTTAGGGCCTAAGTTGAATAAAGTATTTTTGATTTTCATTTTTAAATCGTTAAATGAAATTTGAAACTTTTAACAAAATCATACAGTAGTTTTACAAAGATTAACAGAAAGAATCAGAATATAAGATAAATATTTTAATGAGTACATATTGCCGAGTTTAAGACATTGCATTTTTTTTTATATATTATAGGGGGCAAACGAACAGGTGGGTCACCTGATGGTAAGTGATCACCGCCGTCCATAGACACTAGCAACACCAGGGGAGTCGCAAGTGCGTTGCCGGCCTTTTAAATATGCGGGCCTCCGGCGCTCTCACTGACCGAACGAAACGCAACAGTCCAAGCACTGTTACTTCACGTCGGTTTTCTGTGAGAGGGTGGTACTACCCCGGGCGAGCCGACCCATTCATGCTGAAACCAGTAATAGTTTCAGCGTAACTCTACCACCTACATTTGTGTCCGACTAAATCACAGCTTAAGGTGTGTGCGCTAAATCGACATAGGGATTTATACTTGAATTGAACGCAGCTAACACGCGCTTAATTAATCAGTCACGGCGACTCATTTAATTTGTCGTGCTTCGGAACCAAGTAGTGTATATTCGACAAAAATCTGAAAGGACTGCCGATGCATTGTTCATCTCTCGATGTTCGTTTTTACATTGCACTGTTCTTACCGTCGGGCATAGTGCAGTTACATTAAGTAACCTTTTATAAATTCGACTGTGCTTTTCTACAACGGTTTAAATATTTTTATTCATTGTCCAATTGTCGATAATCGAGAATATATATATTTTTAAATTTAATTATTTTTAAATTTTTGTCATTCCAAAGAGTATACATACACGTAAAGAGCGTAAAGTATCTATATATATAGTATAGTATAAGTGAAACACAGGAGAAAAGGCTACCGAACTGTTTAATGTGCCTATTTATGTACATACAATTCTTGTCAATCTTTCTAGCTACTCTGAATATAGCCGAATAAGCCGTAAGCTTGCGTGTAATATAGTCAAGAGTTTAATACAAAACAAAATTAAAATTATATTGTTGCAATCAAACATTGGCCTTTATCTATATTTAACTTGTCTCGATATTATACATAGACATATAATATAATAGTTATTTATACCTACATAACTACATACTTACAACTATATTCATAGATTCAAGTAAGTTATGTATGACGAATAGAACTATATAAAATAAAATAAATTAGCCTTTAAACGCAATTACCTTTAAATAAAGGCTATGAACCGATTTATATTATACCTATATATTATACCCGACAACCCGCGATATAAAAGACGGCCGCGAAATACCTTCTCCGGTCCTCCAGATAAAATAACAGCAGCAAACGGTCAGTACCCCTCCGACACTTCAAACAGAGTATGTACGCGCTCATGTTCGCGTAGCCAGGGATCCCGCCGTTGTTGTTTTATGGTAAATTTCGCTCCCACGCACTCGTCGCGGTACCCCCTCGGTAGTGGCTTAAGCCTAACTTCAATTCCAAGATACATATTTAAGTTCCTGATTTACGTATGCTGGTACATATATGTGTCTCACTAATTCTTATATGAATGAATAGCTTAGTTTAGAAAAATACACGACGTTGGAACCTTTGAGCGTATTGACAGTTGGCTGAAAGGCTTAAGCACTCACCTCAAAAAAAAATTATAGGCTATTTATATATAGATTATTATTCTACCTTGTGTACAATACTTAATATGCTTTTTTTCACCAGGTCCGAGTTTAAGGATTCAAAGCGATGTACATTATTCGAGAGTTTATTTCGTTACGGCCGCTTAGAGTATACAGCCATCGGAATAATTATATTTATTTCTTTTACAGTTATCTGTTTATATTTAGAAATCCCTAGAACGGTACTCGATTACATTTTCGATTAGTTATTTTTAGTTTACAATTATTCTTGTGGTAAATGTAGTTACAATTTTAAGAGGTCGGTAAGTTGTTTGAAAGAGGCGAGCTTAAACTTGTACATTAAATATAAATTTAAATAATTAAAATGGATTGCGCTTTCGTTCATCGTTAGTAAAAAACGAAGATAACGAATTTGTAGCACTTCATTTATCAAAAGACATTTATTTTACAGTAAATGTAAGCAGTAAATAAATACTGATTTGGAATTTTTCTTCACAATGTTGTTTGTAGATTTGTTATCGGATTTTACGAGTATTTATTTTCATTACTATATTTATTAAGTTTTAATACAATGTAACTCTTGAATATATTTATTACGAATAGTTAATGCTTTTTTTATTTACTAATTAGCTGTATTCTGTTCATTATCTATATATATAAAATGAATAGCTATTCGTTTGTGTCGTTAAAACTCGAGAATGGTTGAACCGATTTGGCTAATTTTGATCTTGAAGTATATGTGGAAAATCAGGGAAGGTTTAAACGGTGAGAAACACAATAAAAAAGGTGTGTATACGATTCACACACGATAGAAGTAAAACTTCAGTAAATCGATAAAAGAATGAAATGTATATATATAAGAAGGGTAGGATAATTACAAAGTTTATTTGTTTAAAAATAAAAGTATTTTGATTAATTTTAAAAGATACTTTTATATTTTATTTAACATATGTTACATAATTTATTGCTCAAGTTCTATATTTTCAGTTTCAACAAACAAGATATAAAAATACTCACAAACACTGTTAAATTATAATACACCACGCTGACTTTTTACTAAAAAGCTGCAATACGCAGCCGCATACATACTAAGAATTCGTTAAGGACTTTTCTATAAAGCGTCAAAAGGACTACAAAGTTGCTATTCAAGTTTGTATCGTGTCTTTGATAGTTTAGCTACAAGATATATAATAAGGAAAAATTATTAAAAATCCAAATTTCAAAAATCCGTAGTAACTTAAATATTTACGATAAAAATTTGATTCAATGAAATTTTTTGTCGAAAATTTATCGCTTAATGAGACTTATCCATTCGTTTTAACAAAATAAAATTTCATCACAGTTGGCAGGTGAGAAATATGTAAAAAAAACATTCTATGTCATATTTATTAAGAGCAGTCGTTTGGACGTCATTTTTGTTCAGCCTATGACGTTTAGCGGTGAGAGCGAAAAAAAATATATAATTTTTTTAGCACTCCCTTAATCATCATCATCTTACCCTTATCACACTTAAGTAGAACCGACATAACATGTTTTCCTTTTCCACTCTCCCCTGTCAAATGTCAGCACACCTTTAATATCACTACATGTTATAAAACAACAACGACTGTCTGGATGTTCGCGTTAAACTCAAAAACTACTGAACGGATTGTAATACGGTCTTCATCAATAGATAGAGTAATTTACGGGGAAGGTTTAGGTATATAATTTGTTAAGGTTTTTTTTGTAAAATGGTTGAAATATAATGATAAATGTTGAAACAATCGGAAAAACGTCAAGCCGCTTTAAGCGTTTTATGCACATAAGTATATTTTTTTTAATTATCAGGGCAGGACAACGTTTTTTTTTTTCGAACTGACTGCCCTGTTGGCATATTAAGGCCGCTACAGTTTCACCGGACTATGCCAGGACAACGTCTGCCAGTCCTACTAGTACATATATAAATGAATAATTAATGGACAGACTAATGGAAAGGTGATTGTTCGTTGAAAGACTGTGTAATCGACTCACTTCTTCTTCTACTTGTTTTGGCACCGCAGAAGCACTTGCCAGTGTCAATGCTTTGTTTCAAGTAAGTGTCTTGTGATAATTATAATGTTCTAACAAGATGATGGTTTCTTTGTTAGAACTTTCCATGGAGTTTTGGTGGCATCTCAGAATGCATGCTCCGTGGTATTATTTCCCATCCACTTCACTTGTGCATAATAACCGAACTATATTACGTAAAACACCACCAATATTACAAAATATAGAGTCTAATAACACAAGATTATGAATAAAATATAAAAACCACTACATGACAGACTAAGATCCCGGCAAAAACTCCCTTTAATCGACTCACTTTAAACCGCCAAATTATTTAATTCATATGGAACCAGGTCTTACGGTAAATTACATCAGAATTCCCTCAGAAAGAGCAGTGCGTCTTAGACGCAATAAAGAAGGTGCGAACTCAGACGCGTAAGGCCATTTATACAGCGCTATGATTTTGTCGGAGTTTTCAAAATTGTCAACTCTATTAATACCTTTGCCTACACTAGGGAGTGCTCCGGAGTCACACAATGGTAACTTTCTTAGAGATATTATGGGCTATTACCACAATTAGAAATAAACAATATGTCGTGCATATTACAAAAAGTATGCCCTAGGAATATGGGGTATGATTGAGTATATGGGTAACTATGCTTTTGTCCATAGCGTCAGTATGGTATTAGCTACGCGAAAGGCACGTAACGAGGCGTACATTGAACCGCGATGCTGCGAGAGAACCCGGATGGAACCTGTCATTAATTTGTCGTCTAGAATTGAGTGGCGCTATTCAGTCAGTTCAATCTACACTGAGATATCTTAATGGGGATATAAATGAAGCAACTTTAGGTGGTCGACAATCCGTGTCGTGTACATCATTTGCGTAAAGTTCCACATAGGAGTTATGTGATTCAATGACTCTTTATGAGCCCAGTTGTATGCTGAGAGTATCCATAATATCGCAACTCTATTAAACTCGCAGTTATAGTCGTCAAATAGGCAGCGATGGAGTGACTAGCGTGTACCTTTTTTTTGTAGGCTTATAATAAATATCCTTATAAAATTTTAGTACATCTATCATGATTTTTTAAAACATAAATACAAACAACTACACATTTATTAATATAGATATATGTATTATACTAGCAGGTCCGGCGGACGTTGTCCGGCCCTGATGATAAAAAATAATACCTATATGCATGAAACACTTTTAAGGCGGCTTGACTTTTTCCGATTGTTTCAACAATTATCATTTAAAACCTTGACAAATGATATACCTAAATATTCCCCGTGAATTACTTTATCTATCGGTGAAGGCCGCATTACAAGCCGTTCAGTAGTTTTTGAGTTTACCGCGAACATCCAGATAGACAGACAGACACGGCTTACGACTTTGTTTTATAATATGTATTGATAATGTATATGCCCTATGGATATCTACTAAAGAAGCGGTAATATGTATTTATAACATTTCACACTGCCATCTGTACTTGGATAAGCGTACTACATAAGATGCAAACTTACTGAATGTGAAATTATAGGGATGTTGTAAATATCCCTTAAAGAACCGTTTATACATGTTTACACTGGGGGCATTACTTACGAATTTGAGGTTAAATAATTGTAACGATCACCGGTTAAGGTATGTCACTGATAGATGTCACTAGTTGACACGTTTGCGACAGGTACTGGATTAGGGATTATTATTAATAATTTTTTTATATACTTTATAAATTAAAGTTTGACCACAATCTTATCTTATCTTAAATGATGATGTGGTCTAAGACGGCAGTCACGCTAAGCCTAAGATTCAGATAGGGTAAGGCGGTAAAAAGATCACAAAGTCGAGGAGCTTTGACCGAGACTGAGGAAATGAATTTAATAGTTTTGTGACTGTTATAAGAACAATTTTAAACTTGAACTGTCTTATTACAAACACAAAAATGAAGACGCGTTTAACACGAGTTTTATTAAATAGTGTCTAAAATTTTAAACACATGTTTAAGTTACTTTATTACAAAAGAGTGTCTAAGCGGTCTCTACCTAATTATCTGGTTTTTGTTGTTTATGCAAGCAACTCTGAATAGCATTCATTCAATTCAATCTCATCGTTCAAAAACGTTCCAATTTACGAATAATAGTTTCGTTTCGATCTTCAATAAAAACATTTATTTATTTTAAGTGAAATCGGGTACAATTATTATGACATTTGGCTTAAACAAAATGATGTCGTTATTAAAATAAACAATGTACTTAGACAAGTGTTATACAATGTTTAAATTAAACCAAGGTAAGACACTCTTTTGTGATCAAACTTTTTTGAAGCAAGTGTTCTACGCGTATTTAACTTTATTGTAATAACACGAGAAGTGTTCATAGTTTCGACAACGTTTATGATTTCATATATCAGTGGATCACATCTGTCACGGGGTGAGCTATGTTAACTAATTAGTATGTAGTATCAAAAACAATCGAAGCTTCAACATAACTCAGGTTCGTAAATTTCATACCAGCTCACCGAAACACCTTTAGGAGATAAATTGAATCTTGCTTTCATAATAACGGTGTACGTTAAGCGACGTAATCGGTACGGTACGCCTTCTCGTTATACTTGGAGTTGTTTCCCTACGGTGTAGCACGGACTTATGATCTAGGTGCACTGGGGCCATTAAAGGTTTGTAAAACTCATGTTTTTTCATTTTTTTTTTTTTTTTTTTACTTTATATAGCTTTTCAGGCTACACCACAATTATATCTGATGTTAAAGGACGATATGGTGTAAGATGATAAGCACGCTAAATCTAGAGAAAATCGCTCTGAAGTCCAGTTCCGACAACATGCCCATAGGTACTTGGCGACATGGACACAGATTTTTAACTTGAGACTGGTAGCAGTCACTAGATTTTTCAAATCAGCGCCTCTAATGTTATAAGTCAGAACTAATACCTGCAAGCTATAGTCGTATATATGTATGTATGGAGTGGTGTAATGAAATAACATTAGAGTACACTTTTTACGTCTAGTCGCCAAAATGCTAGTCAAGAAAAATAACAAAGGATCTAAAATTGCATAACAGCGCCATCTAGTTATAAATGCCATAACTAGAGATTCATAATAAACTACTTCGAAATAGATGTCAAACAAATGAAAAGACCGTGAAGCTCCCCAAAAGCCCCAAGAGGGTCTTAGAATGAGGATAAGGTTTTTGACATATTACTTTAACTAGATGGCAGTGCTGCAATATCAATTCCGCTGCTTATTACAAAATATAATGATTAATGCATAAAGCGCCATTGGCATAGCTAATATATATACAGTAAGCTGATGCCCGAGGCTTCGCACGCGTTTTTCAAGTTATATAACATAGAGAGAAGAAGTAGAATTACAGAAATGGTCTTTCAAAAACATTTGTAGGTATGACGCACGCCGCCTTCTGCAATATGCAACGTGTACGTTAAATATGTAAACACTAACAGTGTGCTGAATGGGATTTAGCCTCAACGACATATTTGAAACTTTAACCCATTATAGACATAAATCATGTAAATGACGTCAATGGGCCATCGCGACTGATGAAGACTTTTTTAGCCATACTTTTTATAATCAACGTTATTGCTCTGATGTTTTAATGACATAAATATATAGGCGAGTGATATAATATCTCACTACGGAACATAGAAATAAAGAAATCGTAATCATTTTGTATGATCCCTGTCTGGCCTAGTCATGGATTAGAACTACAACAGCACGTGTGTTCTTGGAAGGGGAATAAGGTAAATAAATATTATGAGAGCTCTGCGATAATGTTTGGGCATTCATAGAAATGGTTTGTAAGTTTCAAATAGCTTATAACACCTGCCTTAATAGAAGATATGTTTCCATGCACATATATACAGAAGAATATGAGTTCCGGCGACTATGCCCGAGCGCCGGTCCCCTTTATTAAGTGTTTTGTTATCGCATATCATACAACAATTTAACTTTAAATAAGGTTATGATTTAACACTGAAATATATTTTTCAAGAGTTCATTTCACGTAGTCAATAATGTTGTTAGCATTTCGGTTACTTTGATAATAGAGCAATAATTAATTTATTAATTGGTGGTCTAGTAGCTTAACCGGTGGAATATCCATCCGATGTCAACAGGTTCGAACCTCGGCATGTACGTTTGACGGCGAAGGAAAACATCGTGAGGAAACATGAACTTCAAAAATGTTTTTGTACCATCGAGTATATGGGGGAAAAATACAGAACTGTGCATTTCTCGGAGCTTAAAATCGCCAATACGTCGTGGCTTGGCGTGGTGGTTATGCTAATACCTTCATTCACGAAGAAACCTATGGGCCTGAAATGGGTCTCGTACAGGATGACGGTGATGATGATATCTCAAGAAATAAAGGTCGCTATAGTAAAGTTCTTGATAATAAATGCTTGTGAACGACTTCAGATAAAAACATGTTATGCTAAATCTAAACTAAGAAATAATCCTTCTACGCATGTATTACTTAGTTTCATTGAAATATAACTATTTTAATACTAGTATGCATTAATCCCATTAATAATTAATTGTTTAAAGTATTCAAGTACTTTAGGATTCAAGTATTCAAGTAAGTATTTGAGAAGAGCGGAAACTTATTTAAATTTGGTATCATTATGGTTAGAGTGTTGGTGAAAAATAATTAAGTGTTTTGTAACAAGTACAGCTTTTAATAAAGAAAATACAGAAATAAATCCCTTTAGTAAAAGTTTTACATTCAAAACTATAGTTCTTTATTTTTCAAATAAGAATGCTTTTAACAAAATACAGTCCTTGGATATATCGACAACATTGCATCGTCGCGTCCCGAAGCAAAGCTAAACAAAGCAATGGCGCGTGGCATAGCATAATTTTCTTTGATATACAAAAATATATTTCCTCGATGTTTTAATGGATTTTGATGCATTATGCATTTTCAAACAGAGCGATGTTGGTTATAAATCGTACACAACTCTTTGATATAATTTTTGCACATTTTACCCACTATTTTGATGTGTATTTTATGGCAAGTAAGAAAACTTTTTGTTTGGTACGTCTAAAAAAGCTAGTCTTATGAAATGAGCGTTAACGCGTGATATTTCTTTGCAATCTTTAGTTCTAATTTATTGAATTGTGCATAAATTAAACGAAGAAGTATCCCGCGACTCCAAAGACCCAATCTATGATCGGCTCGAACACTTTTAAAGTAAATCCGAGTAAGTATGGCAATAATTGATAATTCATACGAGTCACTGCAGTTAGAATTGGCATTGTCTAAAATCAAAATTCTTTATTCCCATTGAAAAGAAATAAAGTGTTTATAAAATCAAGGAAAACTATAAGGCATTAAAATTATATAGTATAGATTAATCTGTACTTGTTTTTATGTCGCTTCGACTACTTCTATAATATAAGAAATATTTTGAATAAATATACATACAACGAACATAATAAGCCGACGTGAAGTAACAGTGCTTGCACTGTTGCGTTTCGTTCGGTCAGTGAGAGCGCCGGAGGCCCACATATATTAAAAGGCCGGAAACGCATTTGCGACTCCCCTGGTGTTGCTAGTGTCTATGGACGGCGGTGATCACTTACCATCAGGTGACCCACCTGTACGTTTGCCCCCTATAATGTATAAAAAAAAAAACATATTTTTGATAAATGCAGTTTTGTATAAAAATTATCTATCTCACTACAAGGAAATAATTGCATTAGATACTGGGAGTGAGAGTAAACAGACTTGAACAAACAGCAGGACGTTACATTATTACATTAGTACACTGTCTCCAAGCAAATAGACATCGAGCATGTCCGGTGAGGCGAGTAAATTCGCTTCGTGTGACTGATGCACACGACGGATAACATAGTTTACCAAACATCTCTGAGCCTTTAAGGATGACTGCGTCTTGGAACCCTTTGATCGGATTACAATCTAGCAATTCGATAGCCTGTGCTGTGCCTATGAACTAATTCGATAACTGTTGAGAAAATACGATTGATCACGGCGATACATTTGAAATCGTCTCTTAAGCTGGGTCTTATAGAGGAAAAATATTATAGAAATTCTTTTAAGACCTCAATAAAATCTAGATCTTTCATAGTAGGTAATAAAAAAAAATGTATGTATATGTTCCCTTTGTTAGTAAATCGAGAATTTAAATTGATTTTCTCATTATAAAATAAGCTCTAATTTTAATATTTGTCAGTTTAGACCAGTGATAAAGAAATGGGGTGCACAATTAGTAAGCGGGGGTCTGTGAAAATTGGTCTATTTTCAATAGCGTGGAGAACTAACAATGTTGACTTGACTTCATATGGTAGTGTTGAACCTGCAAGGGGTCCACCGGAACCAGTAAAATTATGAAAGGGGTCTGTGAGAAAAAAAAAGTTTGGAAGCCTCTGGTTTAAACGTAGGAGTTTGTGAAAGAAAACAAAAAAGATTTTCACAAAACTTCTTTATTTGATACTTTGATGTAAATCCAACCGTTAACTCATCGTCTTGATATCCTATCGTGCCGTCTTATTCCTTTGTTAAAAGTTAAATAAAACCTATCGAACGAATCTAAAGTGACAATCGTTTGTAAACCGGCAAATACCCTATTTAATTGTCTACTTTTCCACAGTATTAGTTAATTGTAATTTTTTTAAGTATAAAATATTTAAAAATATGAGAATTACTAAGTTACTATAATGATAATACATTATATAATCAATAACTTATAATAATATTGCTGATAAAAATCTCACAATTATGTAACTACCACATAATATTAGCTTAAAGTATTTAATAACATTATATATGCTTGCATAAATACTGCTAATTATAAACATTTCCAATTATTTCCTTAATTGCAATAAATTTTTAACCCTCACAAATATTACGTCACCACATATTAAAAAAAAAAGAAATCGTTTCCAATATTTAACAGCCGTATTATAAAGTGTGAAAGATAATGTATATTGCCTAAAATACGTTATTAATTTTAATCAGCTTTACGTTATATCTCCTCACAGCACCAATATTCAATTATTAATAATAATAGGAGCTTGTCTTTTGTCTCATGCAGAGGGATCACCGTAGCACCGTAGGGTTTAATTAATTTTCTAGCTATTCAATCAACGCAGGCTTATATTAAAGAGATAAATTATATCATGCAACTATTTTGATGCAACAATCGAAAATACTTATGCTTGCACTTAATTTATAAAGGTTATAACTTGTGTACAGTTTATTTTTATTATACAGCGTGTGCATTTTAATTTGCATCGTTCATTCGCACGATTATGTTCGCGTTTGATTACAGTATAAAATGGCATAATAATACATTTGGTAGCATAAAAGCATTTGGTGCTGTCGTGCGCGAACCATGCAAAATCTACAGGATAAAGATTGATCAAAGTATAAATTTGTTTTCAATTTTTTCATGTTTTTCCATAACATTATGTTTGTACGTAACATATATTGTTATGATAATAAACAACGCAGATGAAGTCACGGGTATCAGCTAATATGTAAATATAAAAAACACTACTTAACCGAAATATAAAGTAATGCATAAAAAATTGGTCACCTTTTTGAAATTATCAAACAGTGTCTGTTGTTGTGTACGTATACGAGTACATACACCGATGTATTTTGCTAAAGCAACGCGGTGTATAGCGACGTACCACTAACAATGGCGCACTGGCGCGAACATAATTCAACGTTGTTTACGAAATCGATTTTAATTATAGTACTAAATTGAACCTTATTGCATATGAGATAAGATCCACGTAAATTGGATAAAATGGTGAAATTTTGTATAAACTAAGTATTTTTTTCTCAGATATGATAAAAATAATTTGGATATTATTGTCTCTATATTAAAATTGTTTTTTTTTTTATTATAGGGGGCAAACGAACAGTTGGGTCACCTGATGGTAAGTGATCACCGTCGTCCAAAGACACTAGCAACACCAGGGGAGTTGCAAGTGCGTTGCCGGCCTTTGAAATATGTGGGCGTCCGGCGCTCTCACTGGCCGAACGAAACGCAACAGTGCTTGCACTGTTACTTCACGTCAGTTTTCTGTAAGAGAGTGGTACTACACCGGGCGAGCCGACCCATTCATGCTGAAACCAGTGATAGCTTCAGCGTAGCTCTACCACCAATATATGTAGCATAAGAAGGTATTTTTGGTTATTAAGAAAATTGTAAATTTATGGAGATTTTCGTACCGAAAGTCAGGCTGAATTACGCGAGGGGGTTACGGAGAATTGATTTTTTTTTATGCAAACCAATTAACTAAAAAAACAACCATTTTTATGTCATTATTAAAGGTTCAATGTATCTGTTATTAATCATTATGTTTACCAAAGTTTAATAGCCTTAATGTTATTCGTACTGAAAAACAGTGAAAATTGTCCTTTTTTGATAATGGGTTCTTCAGCTATTCTCGTCGCCTCATTGATCGTGGGGTAACGCGACAACAGTATTGACGCGTTGCCGTACATCCTTGGTGTGAGGAGTAGCTTGAACTTCCTTCGGATCCTCCGTGAAATTAGACATGAGGAAATTGATGATGATTGATGAAATCGAACAACGCTTACAAAATAATTAAATGTGATATATATTGTAGTACCTGATCCCCGTGGATTCTATTCTTTCCAATTTTCAACGCCACATTTATCGTCTACATATTTTGTGAGTTTGTTTCTTTGATACTGAATTTTAATTTGGCTCAGGAATAATAATTAAATCACATAGACTTGTACCAAGCAAGATTACATTGCAATGCAGCCTTCTATAAATTCTTAGCGTCCAATCTTCTCAGAAAAATCACGAAATTAAGGACACATAAAACTGTTATACGTCCTTTTACCTAGGGCTATAAGACGTGGACACTCACATAAAAGAAAGAAAATTCGCTCTTAACGGCGGAAAGGAGAGTATTCCAAAAGGTTCTAAGTCCTGTTAAGATACGGACATTTGGAGGATTCCAAAAAACGCTGAGATTGAAGAATTAGTGATGGAGCCTAACGTCATTGGCGATATAGAATCTCTTTGACTTAAATGGCTCGATCATCTACAAAGAATGAGGGAAGATCGAGTAGTCAAAAGAGCATACTTGGGATGACTAGGTAGTCGTCGTCTAGTTGGTCTCCTCAGGTATCACTAGCGTGATGCTGTGGAGATGGATCTGTGTAAGCTTCAAACTGATAATTGACGGAAGAGTACCCAAGGTATACGCCGTGCTCTTGTTTCAGGGACCAAGATCCTTTTTACATAGCTGAGTTGATATAATTAGTTAGTCATTCTTTTCAATTTCTTATTGGGTAGTTCGACATTTGCTTTCAAGTATCTCTCTTTTGAAAAAGTTTGGAAAGCGTTTGTCTCTAGTTTTACTAAAAAAATTAGATATGTTTTTTAAAAAGGACCAATACGTCTTGCTGGTATGGGAGCTTATTTTAAAAATAAAATCAATTTCTTATTTAAATTTTAAGCGTTTTTAATTTATATACTTTGGTATAAACACCTTCTTTTTTACGTGAGGAAATTCATCATGGACACGCCACCCTACCGGAACAGAGGCTAGGTTTTGAGAGACCCCTACTCACTAAAACCCTACGGTGTATATCCTCCGCTTTTGTTGGAGCGACACGAGATCTCTATTGGTGTACACACCCAGAATGTTACATTTTTTATATTCTCGTAACGTTTGATAGACCGTGGCAGAAGTTGGTCTCCTGCAGTGACATCTAGAGGTTAGTTATAACTGAAATGGATAACATAAAAACTTTATCCATAAAATGATTGATATTGGACTGATGAAGGCGTTACTTTGTGGAAATCGATAATTAAAGTGCAAAGTTACGTCCCTCCAATATTTACACTTAGGTGTGGCCACTTCCAAAGTGATCAGTCAAACACTGTTCGAGTTTATCGGTCTCAGATATGTCAACGTTCATTTATGTACACATTTGTAGAAATAGAAAGAATTACTATTTTATTGATAGATATTAAACTCGTATACTTTGAAGTGATATTTCAAACGGAATAACGAAATGAAAGGTGGTTGTAGGTGGTAGAGCTACGCTGAAGCTATTACTGGCTTCAGCATGAATGGGTCGGCTCGCCCGGGGTAGTACCACCCTCTCACAGAAAATCGACGTGAAGTAACAGTGATTGCACTGTTGCGTTTCGTTCGGTCAGTGAGAGCGCCGGAGGCCCGCATATTTAAAAGGCCGGCAACGCAGTTGCGACTCCCCTGGTGTTGCTAGTGTCTATGGACGGCGGTAATCACTTACCATCAGGTGACCCATCTGTTCGTTTACCCCCTATAATATATAAAAAAAATAAAAACCACGATGCAAGTGAAAGGTTTTTAATTGAGCCATGGGTGCTGCCATATTGGCCTTGGCTGCTTTGCCGAGGGCTTTCCACTTTACCCCCACTGCGCGACAATATCGGCTGTAATACTACATACGACAGACGGACGAAAACATTTGAGACGATGTAAAAAGTTTCACTTTAATGTTAAAATAAATAAAAGCGTTTACATAATATATCACTGAGAGATTATAACCTATCAGTCAGTAAATATCATAAAACAAACTTATTATTTGCGTTTGCGTATGTAGGCGTTTTGTTCTTTTACATTACCCCAACGGATTTTGATACATTTTTCAATATGTTTTGTAACATGTTTTTTAAAAGCTTAATTGTATAATACACGCATGTTATATTTATTGAAATTAATGTATAACAGGTATATGACATAGCAGATATTTTTGTAGCTCTATAAAAATGAAATATCTTACTATGCATTATATTTTGTTATATCTCAAAAGAGAATTACGCAGCGTTTTCAACTAAAGTTCCCAAGCGGCTTGACTTTTTCCAACACTTCCAACAATTATCGTTTTATTTCAACCAATTTACACAAATTTAAACATATTATTTACCTAAACCTTCCTCATGTATTACTCTATCTATTAATGAAGACTGCGTTACAATCCGTGCACTTTTGAGTTTATCGCGAAAATCCAGACAGACAGACAGACGCGGTGGGCCACTTTGTTTTATAATATGTAGTGATACATAGTTATGTAATATGTAACATGTAAAAAAGATAGATGCGTGCACGGTGTGATCAATTTTTTTAAATATTTTATATACATCACTACAATCTTTTAAGTTATACGGCGGAAAGAACCTCCGCCTCCAGCTCCCAGGAAAAGGAGCCGAATGCGTCTAATCTTTTTTTTTTTATGTGGGAAGAAATCCTTCATTAGACACCCACAGCCTTGGAGAGCTGCCGTCTGCCGCGCTATGGAGTGGCACAGGATCGAACAAGCAAGCACCATGCCATTCCGGCGACAAGGCCCAGCGCGAACGCCCTGACCGCGACGACAGCCCGGTCAAACTGCCTACCCGTCTACTGAACCAATGTGCAATGGAAAGTCAGGTCCCCAGCTCCTTCCCTCCTTGGTCCGGTTTGGCAGTCAAGGGGTCACCCCCTCCAACCACCACCACCTGTAACTTTTTACCTAATCTACGTGGACAATTATGAACCCGTGCGAAGCCAGACTAACTAGTCGTAGACAATATTGCGTTCTTTTAGGGTACCTAAACTATTATAATTGTCGAGTATGAATATAATATGGAATTGAATTGACTATGTATATAAAATTCATAGTATAATTCCTTATGGAGCAATAAATTCTCTTCTTCTTAAATATACAATACATATATAATATGAAAAAAATTGATTAAAAGAAACCAGCTTTATGAATGTGCGAGTACTTTTCCTAAACTCATGTTAACAGGTTCGTAACGTTTAATAAAGGCTGTCCGAAAAACCGATCGTAATACGCATGTGTCCACCGAACTGGATACAATGCTGTCTGTTCATTCGTATCGCGATTATCATAAAGGCGACCGTGCACCACCGCGCGACATCCCTAAGTAACACTTGAAAAATAAGTTACTAATCTGTATTGAATAATCGCAATAGAGGCGTTTGGCATAGTTACCGCCGTGAGTATTGTTTTTTTTTTTAATATAACAACAAATAACTTTTGTACTATGTGATAATTGAAATACATTGTTTTCCTTCTAAATTGACTAAATACGAAGTTGTAAATGTTTTTTAAAAGAATAATTATAATAACAAACTAATAACATGCTTTGTTAATTAAAGCGACGTAGAAAAATTTGTGTATTTCAATTACCTCTCCCACGAACATAACGCGTAGGTCTTCTCCAGTCGATGTCATTTACTGATTGCTTCTAATAATTAATTATCTCTGCTGGTTAGTATCAAAGAAAAATAGTATTACTTATTTTTGCAGGTGAAGAAATTACTTCATATTGATTTTTTTAAATATGTATTACTATTTTCCTTTTTAGGCAATTAACTCCTCGGCTGATTTTTTAAGACACAGATCTCAAAATGGCGGATTATGATTTAATTTTTTTATAAGTTCAAGACGTCGTAAATTGTAAATTTCATATATTAGTAAAAAAAAGTTCGTACAAATGAAAGATAATTTAAAAATCTATTTTACATTAAAATTACGATTTTACAATACATCATTTGTTATTTTTAAAAGGTTTGTAATAAATTAAGTATTTACTTGAGCTTATGCTGCCAGCAGTTTGTTGACCTATGGCTCATAAGGCCTACATTCGTTTGTATAGAACTTAAACCTTTACGGTTTTAGGACAGTCCAGGGTTTTTTTTTCGAACTGACCTACACTGTTAGCCTGGCAAGGCCACTACAGTTCCACCGGACTACAACAGTCCAGGGGCTAAATACATATTTCATAGTTTTCTTTTCTGTTCAGTTCTATTTGGTTTATTCGAAATAAAATTTTACTTGGCATTTGTTTTTATATTATTATTTATTAGTTAATTTAACTATAACCTGTTACAAATCGATCTTTATTTTAAATATTAATTAACATTCTTCTTTCTATAAATACATAAAATAATGTTATATGTCAAAGAACCTTGGCGCCTGAATAAGGTTTAATATGTGCCATAAAAACCATCAAGTAAGTTGTACAAGGGAGTCGTGTGGCTTTTCTAATTCACTGGGAAAGTACTTAGAGTTAATATTAAGGGCTCAATTTTTTTTATACATATTTCCAACCAAATTTAGCTTAAGGTCCGAAAAAAACATAGTCGTTAAAAAAGGACTGTAATATATATACGAGTATATATATACCTTAACAATGTTATACTTATGTTTTGTTAACTCTGTAATAAGTTATGGGATAATAATTTATAGGGTAACACATTCGAAACCCTTGTGGAAGAGATTGACAAATTACAAATTAGATTATCAAAAACAATAATACCTGATTAGATTAAATTAAAATATATAGACGCTATAGAAAATCTCTTCAAACATTATCGAATTGTGAACGTCTTCGACAAAGTTAAATTGTCCGTAATTTGTGAGAATCCAAATGGATTTAGTAATCTTAAAAAAAGAGTACGACCGGACTCTTTGCGGAATTCGGCAGATATTCCCATACATATACTCGTTATAACAATTACTATGGTATGCGTACGTGGGTAGATACGCTTCCTTCAATCTTTAACATATTACCAACCGATTATATAATAGAAGTATAAGAAAGGAAGTACTGTAAAATAAACGAAACGTATCTTAAGAAGGTATTTCTTAACTAGACCTTATTTCTTGATACAAAACTGTACGTAGAAAAGGAAGCAGATGCTTGTCTTTGTGATATAATAAACGCCAAGTAATTTATCTATACGATTATTTCCAAAGATAAGAAATATTAAGTTTATTACCTTAGTACTTCATCACCTAGATGTAATTACGGATACGCTGAATGTTATCTGAATGAACAATTTTCACAGCTCCTAATTGATGATAGAGTAAAAACAGTAAAGCATTATTGAGTGGAAGCAGAATTTGTCTGTCCGTGATCACACGAGTCAGTTTAACGCGAAATTTATAATAGCTGTCGTTCTATTACATGGCGTAGGTACTAGCAGATTCTCGCTCGCTTGGTTGGACATTCAAAATATAACGAAGGGTCAATGGAAACTATGAAAAAGTAGTCCAAAACCGAAAAATTCCGTAATGAATGGTTAATAATTGCACGCCAATACAAGTTCAGTAATTTTAATGCATTTGAACCACAAAGGGGGGCTGTATTTTTATTATATACATGCACAGGTTATATGTTCCTTTTATCACTTTACTAGCTTCAAACCGCGGCATCGCTCGGATTAATGAAGATTTAATATCCTTTGCCAGATCAACAGTGTAGAGAGATCGAAAAAAAAAATTATATATTAATATTTACTGTAGTACAGTATGAATTTCAGTGCTTGACTATAGAAAAATATTAGTTAAGACTAGTGAACGCCGGCTGTCTCCGTTAGTAATTGTATCTTCAAACAATAAAGACGCTATAGATTGTCTTCGAGTAACAGTTAACGATTTATGCAGCGCATGCTGAGAAAGCTCTCTGATTGCAAGATTTTTTCCAAATTAGATACTTAAAACTTGCCATTGTATTTTGAACAATTTAAGTAATAATTTATAAGTAAGCCTATGTTTTATTCTGGCATATATATATATATATATTTATCTGATCTGTATATTTCTGAAAAGTGTCAACAAAATCCGTTCCGTAACATCTCCGTGAAAGGACAATAGACGTTCATGCATTCTTTCATTTTTCTCATTTATTATAAATTAACAGCACCTGTGATTTTTTTATATTTCGCTACTATTATCATTTCTAGTAATTACCATTTATCGTAACAGATAATTAAGTTCTAGTAACATGGGTGGAATAAAAATGTATAATATACTTCAGTGTGCCAACATTCTTGGCGATTCCTACAACATTTCGTATCGTAGTATTGGAGTTTAACAGTGTAAATTCTATATAACCATATAACGACACTAAAGGCGTTATCAAGAATTGGAGTTAATGGTATTGAAAACTAAATTAATAAAATTTTACGATTCTAATATTTAATTATATTTCATTGAAGTGAAACTTCTTTAGAATCGTTCTGATTTCAAACCGGATGCAACGGAAAAACGACAGGTAAGAGAAACAAATACAAAAGTCGCCTGTTATTAGTGAGCCAGAGCGATAGAGCGAATGTCGGTGTGTGTATATTGCACACTGTTTAATACTTGCTTGTATTTGAGCATTTAACGTGTGTTAGTATATGTGAAAATTACGTTTACTACTGTACACTGTATGCGGCTGCGTATTACAGCTTTTTAGTAGGAAGTCAGCGTGGTGTGTTATTATTTAACAGTGTTTGTGAGTATTTTTATATCCCGTTTATTGAAACTGAAAATATGGAACTTGAGCAATAAATTATGTAACATATGTTAAATAAAATATAAAATATCTTTTAAAATTAATCAAAATACTTTTATTTTCAAACAAATAAACTTTGAAATTATGCTACCCTTGTTATATATATTCATCTCATTCTTTTGTCGATTTACTGAAGTTTCACTTCTATCGTGTGTGAATCGCACACACGCCTTTTTATGTTATACTGTTGTAATATCACTTGTCTTTTCACCCGCTTCTATTAAGCGTATTAATCACACTTTCCGTGAATACATAAAGGTTTTCTTTTACTCGCCATGACTTGAAAGTCTCTAAGCAACCGAGATTATGATAACGTATGACAACCTAACGATAGCCTAGTGGATGAAGTAAACACGTGCAAGCTAATTATTACACATCAAACAGAAAGAGAAAATTTCTTAGGATTTTCGGTAACGTCAGTCGAGGTAAACACGTGCCAGATAATAAAGCAACAAGAACGTACGTACACAGCTCCAGTTCTCTCTCTATTTTGGGCAATTTAGAAAGTACTACTTAATGTTTTATAATGCCGTATTGTTGTCGTTATTTAGAATGAGTGTGATGCTATATAGAGTGTATTGTTGTATAGAAAATACGGTAAACCAACCAAAGTCAAGTAATATCGACAATTTAAGGAGTATGTAGTAAAATTGAGTGTCGTTATATAGAGTTTACACTGAATTTAGATAAATTGAATGAGTCACTATATATTTTTATCTAAAATAAACCAATAAAATCAAGGTTAATCATTTGTATCAATGTACGAATATTATGAAATTAGAGAAGCCAAAAACGTTTCCATATTAAACGTGTATAGTTAATTATATATTAGTTCGCCTTCGAGTGATTGTTTCAGAAGCGTTACATGAGAATTCTAAGGCTTTTTCTGAGCTGAATTGATTGATTGTATTACCAAAAAGAAATGCGTATAGTCTGTTCAATCAATAAATTGAAAATAGACGTTCAGTTTAAACAAGTCGTGGTACATTTTTTTGTTAACCTTTTGTTTTTTTTTTTTCGTACACCGATTATTGTGTATCAAATATTATAAATGGGAATGCCAGTTTGTTTGTTTATTATTTTAATTTGTTACTTTTCCTCGTTTAGCGAGATGTGGCAGTTAGAGCATCATGCTGCTACTTTCAGAAGGATGGAATTAAATAAAAGATCAGACTCCGTTTGCGTTGACTTGTAAACGATTTGGCAGCTAGTTTACGAATCTCCCTTTATTCAGTTGAGCAGATATATTTAAATGAAACGGAACAAGAATATTAAACCATAATAATACAGACGATATTATAGGCCATAAAATCAAAGTGAAAATTAAGAATAAACGATAACACCTGAGCAATAAAATAATTGAAAAATAAGCAGTGTACAATAACAACGAATGATAATATGAACGTGGGAACAATAATGAGCCCAGATTAGTAGTTATTGTTTGATGATACGCGCTTTGTCCTTCGCTCGTTTTCCGAATGTCGCTTTTCGCTTCTCACGCTAACTCTTGTAGTGCAAACATTTACGTTATCGATCAGCTGTGTGTCGCTGCACTCCTCGTAACTAGTCAACCCTATTAGTTTTGCAATTATAATCTATTTTTTTTTTACTAAAAATTTTATTTCCTGGTCGAATATAAGTAAATATTTTGTTATATTGCTTAATACCTTCATTAGTTTATAAGATTAAGATTATCAGAAATTCTATTGTAAATTGAATATTAACAGTTAAAATGACTGGAAAAACGGTAGTTTCCTTAATTATAATATTGATATTTAAATGACAGGGATCTCTTTTACGTGACAAAGGAAAGTAAAATGTGAAACGGGACATGCGAAATAAAAATCTATTCGAAGTATATTCTAACATCACAATGAAATTTAGGTATTTATTTAATATCTCGCAACAAATTTAATATCATTACTTACTATCAAACATTATATTCAAAAAGACTATTTTTGAAGCGATGATGGCTCAGTTGATAGCGTCTTCGGACACAGCGTCGGAGGACGTAGGTTCGAATCCTAGCAACTGAGTCGGAGCTTTCGATGAAGGAAAACGTCGTGATGAAACCAATAGCGTGGTGGTAGGGCTTTTTCTAAGTCCGTCTGACTAGCTACATACCACCTTCAAGTTGAAAATCTGTCGCCAAGCACCTGTTGGTGTGTTCCGGCAGCTGCACTTAAGAGTAAATCTCCCTCTAGGCTTAACGTGACTACCAACTTAGAATACATAATAATTTAACATCAGATGAGATTGTGGTCAAACGCCAACCTATAAAGTATAAAAAAACGATGTAATATTTTTTACATAGAAAATAAAACATTTTCTACTTAGAACGTTTTATTAAGAAAACGCTAACAATTATTTTGTAGCTAACGCGGGGGAAGTCACGGGTATAGCTTGTTATTTATAATTAGTTAACGTTACAGTACAAACAATAGATAACAATGTTTGTACACAGTGATATGACTTCACACGAATAGATAAGAATTCTGAGTTGGTTTATTTTAATAAAGACCTCTAAATAAATAGAATTCATTCGAGAAATAACTACACGCTATATATAACTATTATTGTACAGTTCAAAGTAAGCGGAATAATCAATTCCTCAGTTCCAAGTGGCTCAGTAAACACAGACTGGGCGCGATACTATACGTGCTGGTGCATGCCCTAATGATAGGCTTAACATGATGTATGTGATCTCATTCGTTTGAACATAACCGTACATTACCTTCATGCTTAATACAATAACAAATATTGTTTTGTAAGATTGGTGGTCGTCTAGTGGTCGATATTCGACTGTAATAACGAATACAACATTATTTCTTCACTTCTTAGTATGTAGATAGAAATTTCTTTATATATTTTTTTTTCTAAATAAATACCACTATTTAGAACGTGAAGTAAGGCGAATAAATACTTATAAATAAAGGTTCCGATTAGTTAATGGTCGTAAAAAACGAATTTGCATTTTAAAAATTTACAAATTTTAAATTTCAGCGCTTACTATATTAGGGCTTCGAAACTTGTGCAGGATAAATATCTGTGTTATACACAAAGACCTTCTCCCTCACGATATAATACTTTAATGCGTGGAGGGAGAATTGTCTTAAACAAAAACTTAAACTAAAATAATTTCTATGATGAGAGGTTAGATATTATAATTGATATATGTGTTACGCTTAAATTATAAAGATTATAGTTGCAAAAAAAAATTAAACACGCTTTTAGAGATAATCAAACTAAAAAGTTAAAAAATAATTCTCAGCATAGGAATAAAATTACTGATGGGAAATGAATATCACTATTATAAAAGCGTGGGGTGTTTTGTATGAAATTTTTAAACTATTCGTTTAAAAAATTTCTAATTAGTAATTATATTTTTTACTTTGATTATCTCTAGAAGCGTGTTTTTTTGGTTTGTTATTTAACTATAATTTATTTTTCGCTTTTTAGTTCGATTTCCTTAACATAAGTGACAAGTTTCATTAAAATCTGATCGCTCAAAGTAAGGCAGAATCGTGGCTAAAGAGTCATTTACAAATATACAGGTGAAACTAATTAATAAAATCGTGTTAAAAAAATAACTCTACATTTTACTAATAGCAACGCAATTACAACGCAAAAACGTATAATTATGATGTCAATATTAAGTTTTTAAAGACTCTTCATTCCGGAAGCACTAAAAATTACATGAATATCTACGCAAAAATCGTCATCGGGGATTTTTAATCTACGTTATTTGTTCACGTGTTGACAGAAATAAAATTTATATAACCTTTACAGCCTAACTGGCTTATATGAAGTTATTATCAATTAAAATTATCTCAGTCGTTCGCTGGCAGCATTTTTATAAATACTTAACATACCACTTCTTCACATTTAGTTAAATGTAATACTCCGTTAGTCGCTAGACACCCAATAATTGTAATTACCGGAAAAATAATAAATTTCAGTATAAACAATCGTTTATAATATAGAACGCGACATGGATGAAAGTAAATCAATTGAAAATTCAAAAAATAATAAAAAACCAAAGGGCCAAGATGACGTTGACAATACTATTGTGGAATACGACCAGTTACTATCAGCAGCAGGAGAGTTCGGATTGTATCAGATATTTTTATTCTTTATAATGGGCCCATTTTACATATTTGGAACGTTCAGTTACTTTACGCAGTTATTTTTAACGCAAGCCTCTCAGGATCATTGGTGCTGGATACCCGAACTTGCTAATTTGACTGCTCAACAAAGGAAACAATTAGCTATACCATTGGAGGCAAACTCTCAATTTGGTTACGATCAGTGCAATTCCTATAACGCTAATTGGACAGAAATCCTTGTTACGGGAAAAAATTCTTACAACTGGAGTACAATGCCATGTGAGCATGGTTGGGAGTTCAACAAATCTGAGATACCGTACGAAACGATATCCAGCGAGCTTGGTTGGGTCTGTGATAAAAAAAGTTACCAAGCAACTGCGCAGTCTATCTTTTTTGTCGGATCGATCGTCGGAGGCTTCATCACAGGGTGGATAGCAGATCGCTTTGGAAGGTTACCCGCTATCATATTCAGCAATTGTATTGGATGTGTTTTTGGTGTAATCAGCACTTTCACCAAAAGCTTTGCTACTTTTTCTATTTGCCGTTTTTTTGTTGGAATGTCTTATGACAATTGTATGATGATGTCATACTTACTAGTTTTAGAATACGTCGCACCAAAGTACAGAACGATTATCATGAACCTTTCATTCAGTATTTTCTTCACTATTGGTGTTTGTGTACTGCCGTGGATCGTCTTAGTGTGTGATAGCTGGAAAGTTACTTCTTTAGCGACAAGTCTGCCACTAGCACTGTCTGTACTTGCACCTTTCATCATGCCCGAAAGTCCCCGTTGGTTGTTGTCTAAGGGACGTATTGATGATGCAGTGAATAAAATTATGCATATCGCAAAAATTAACGGAAAGGTTATACCACCAATTCTAATAAAACAATTCAAACAATCAACTCTCAAACTCAATCAAAGCCATAATACTGAAAATATGATACACCTGCTCAAAAGACCTCTCCTTAGGAGAGTATTTTTCTGCATGTGTACTGTATATTTTTGCACTTTGATTATTTATGATTCATTAATTAGGACAATTGGACAATTGCAATTTAATTTCTTTGTATCATTTACGATTATATCATTCACAGAATTCCCCTCTTTATTTATTTTGTCGTTTATTTTAGACTGGTTTGGAAGGAAATGGTTGACAATGATAGCTTTATTTGGTAGTGGAATATTCAGTTTTTTAATTCCGTTTATTGGTGTTGGTTGGCCATCTCTTGCATGTGCTATTATTGCGAGATTCGGAATCAACATGTGTGTGAATTCGTGCATGCAATGGGCAGCAGAGATGTTACCAACTCCTGTCAGAGGTTCTGCATCATCCTTCGTCCATATCTGTGGTTACGTTGCAACCGTAATATCGCCGTTTGTCCCATACTTAGATATTTTTGCGCTATGGTTGCCACTTGTGGTTGTAGGATGTATTGCAATCTTTAGTGGACTACTCTGCTTAACATTACCTGAAACAGCAAATAGAGATATGCCTCAAACTTTCGATGATGCTGATGATTTGATAAGAAGCCAAGGTATGTTTTCCATGCCATGTAGTCAGAAAAACATAGTAAAAAGCGACTTTACAAATAATGCCTTTCAAATGGATTAATTAGTACATAGTTATAATTACTACTTTCCGCTCACGGTTTGTGCTGTTATATTTGTACATTTTTTTATTGGATTTATATGTTATAACGTACTTATGTGTCTACTAAGTTTATAATAATAGATATGTATTTATCATTATTTTACTTCGTCACTTTATGTTTGCATATTGTTCAAAGGAGTCGACATAAAGTTCGACTTCATTAATGCACTCTCTGGTGTTAAAATTAACAGGTAGCTGTTGGGTCTATCTTTGTAGTATTTCTTAAATAAAGCCTTCATTGTAAAGTTAAAATTCTCCTTTCGGTTACTGGTTGGTCAATAATACTTCAGTCAGAACATTATCTCTTATAGATATATAAATTATATTCTGGGACTAGTAGTCATATTTTCTAACAAGGTCACTTTATTATAAGTCATTAACACATTGTCTTTTTTTTGGCTCCCTACTATTTATTTAGTAATATTCTGTATTATACGTAGCGTAATACATTAGTTTTAAATTATACTATAATGTTATTTAAAAGGTACTTACGTCAATATTTATAATACCAAGGAAATCTGTATTTAGTTCAATAACACATTTATATCTAAGCACATTTTAATATGTTTATTTTACTTTATTAAATTCTACTTAATTTAATGAAATGAACTCAGCTGTAAGTTTTTAAATTACAATATCATCATGTAACCTTCGTACATTTTATTATACATTACAATCAAACTGTTTTATGATATTATTTGTTAGTTTTATATTACACTAGCAGGACCAGCAGACGTTGAAATTAATTGCCCTGATAATAAAAAAATATACTTATGTGCACGAAACGCTTGAGGCGGCTTGACTTTATCCGATTCTTTCAAAAAGACTTGACAAATTATATACCGAAACCTTCCCCGTGAATTACTCTATCTATTAGTGAAGTTTGCATTACAATCCGTTCAGTAGTTTTTCAGTTTATCGCGAACATCCAGACAGACAGACGCGGTGGATGACTTTGTTTTATAATATGTAATATAAGTCAGTTTTTACTGTCAATATAAATGTATATATTTCGTCATGATAAGAAGTATTCCATAAACAAATGAATACAAATGTTGTATTGTATTAATACTATTTAGTGCTTAAATTAGTGTTATAAATTATAATAATAAAAATTATTATTACTATATATAAAGTTTTCATTACCAATGTAATGAAATGACAGTTCTTTATATATAATAATCCTAACTAATGTTACAAATGCGAATGAGAGTTTGTTTGTTTTAGTTATGCTTTCATGCTTTTTGACCGATCGTCATAATATTATGCATTCACGTTATGAAGAGTACAGGAAAGGACATAGGGTACTTGATATTTTGAAAAATGTACTATTCCCGACAGATTGATCAAATGTATATGAATGCGAGCGAAGCTAGTATAGTAATATTTGTATTCGTCGTTTTTTTTTTATATTGCTTTGCGAAAGATTGAAGTTTTTAG
Organism: Antheraea assamensis; assembly: GCA_035772565.1. Taxonomy (NCBI): domain Eukaryota; kingdom Metazoa; phylum Arthropoda; class Insecta; order Lepidoptera; family Saturniidae; genus Antheraea; species Antheraea assamensis. The sequence continues at coordinate 959,396 of JAQQSE010000010.1, read as the reverse complement.
GGAACGATCTATGCGATTTCTTTTTCAATTACATTCGATATATCTCAAAGAATTCCCAATTTTACATTAATAACTGTTAATAAATGTGATATTTTTTTATATATTATAGCGGGCAAACGAACAGGTGGGTCACCTGATGGTAAGTGATCGCCGCCGTCCATAGACACTAGCAACACCAGGGGAGTCGCAAGTGTGTTGCCGGCCTTTTAAATATGTGGGCCTCCGGCGCTCTCACTGACCGAACGAAACGCAACAGTGCAAGCACTGTTACTACACGTCGGTTTTCTGTGACAGGGTGGTACTACCCCGGGTGAGCCGACCCATTCATGCTGAAATCCGTAATAGCTTCAGCGTAGCTCTACCACCTACAACATTTTTGCCTTTCTGGGATAAATTAGATGGTTTTAACTAATAGAAGAAATTATTTAAATTAAGTTTTGACATCCTCGATCAGAAATTAAATTGTAATTCCACTTTCATAGTTTCTACCATCAGAGGAGCACTTTTAAGCTTTATGATTAATTTTCAAATTTGGAAAATGCATGTCTCTATATATCTAGCTATATAGCTAATTAAGCGCGGCATCATCAAAATGGCGAGTGGTCAGCGATGTTCTACGCGGTCACAAGATGCTGATGAAGTTAAAAGGCTTGGTGAACAACTGCATCATCCTATCGGTTTTGTTGTATGTTAGCGAAAACTGGTCAACCTAGGTAGACATATCCAGTAGCTACCTGTTACTGAGATGAACATGCTGCGATGGACGCGTGGCATTACCTGACTAGATCGCATTCAAAATGAGCATATAACTGGCAGCCTTGGATTCCGTGACATTGCAGATAAACTGCAGGAAAATCGTCTCCGCTGGTATCGCCAAATAAGCCTCAGGCCACCAGATTACTTGTTAAATAGATGTCTCAATTTCCTCGTATAAGGGCCAAGATCTCACGGTAGGATCAAAAAACGCCAGCTGAACGTTGTGAAGGCAGATATGAAGGAGAACGACCTCGTACAAAAGTTTACCGAAGAACGGGCAAAGTGGAAGAAGTTAAGCCGAAGAGTGGACCTTGGCATCAGATTGAGAAAGCAATAGGCAGAGGAAGATATGTCATGCTAAATGTTATGTGTTAACTTCTTATTACTAGTTCGACTTAGCTGTCATAGGTCTTGCGAAACCATCTACGTACCCTGCGTAAATAGATCGTTATCTCATATTATTCCTTATGTCATTATTTATAATTATACCACTAGTGAAGAATGTAACTCTATTTCCTTTAGACGCGTTATTTGATATGTAAACATCTGGTTCCAAATTATTATTAATAACACTATAGATCTTCAATAGCTAGTCAATAAAGAAAAATAAAGAACATCGGTTGACAAACAGAGGAGAAAATGGTTTTTTATTGTCTTTACTGTACTACACTAATCTTATTTCTACTAATGTACAATTATTGTACACTCTCTGGCAAATAAAACACCTTCAAAGAATTCATGATTTACCACTAGTATACATAAAATTCAAATATTTTCATTTTGTATACTCCTATCACCGAAAAGGCTAATTTGAGTTTCACTATACCTTTGATAACAGCTTATAAACGAATTATCTACACTACATATTTCCTGATTTGCTATATTAGCTAAGCAGGAATGATTAAACTTAACATAGAGAATTCATTAAAATTATTGTAGGTGTTAAATAGTACCCACCAATAAACTTACAATTATAAAACGTTTGTGTGTAGATACTTATGTACGTACATAAGAAGTTATACTTATTTAGCTTAAAATTACATTAAATGCATAATGCGTTTGCAACATAACGTTTTAATTTAAAAAAATATAATTAGCTTTAAAAGCCTTTAAAATGAATTTACTATATATTTGCATACATACAGAAACAAGTAAGATATCAAAAAGAAGTGGAATAAACTATTTATGAAATAATAAGTTATAATGTGTGGAGTATAAACCGCTACAACATAATACGCTCCGCTTATAAGCCTTGTACCGCCGGTTAACGCGATGATGTTTACCGCCACCGCTCTCGCAACGCCCACTCGGCAGCACGTGCCACCTGACTTCACTGTGGCTAGCGCATTGTGAATCGCGGGTAGGGTTGCCACCTTTTTTTTGCAGATAAAGTACGTTGGTTATTATAGGTAGGAAAAAAGTACATAGTATTAAAATAAAGAACAATTCTTTTATTTTTTTTATCATTATTAAGCATAAATCTATAAAACTTTAAATCTTATTGTTATTGCATTCAAACCACTTCGCACGAAACAAACAAGATATTGTAATAATTATTGACAGTGACATTGTTGACATTGTTGAGGTTAAGTTGCGTTCAGAAATATTTGTTAAAGAAACGAGTGCTTAGGTGATGTGGCCTTAGCGAGTGGCAATATCGATTAAGCAATCGATGTATTTCTCTTAACGAAAAAATACATATGAATAAGCTTTTCAAAATCCTAAAGAAACCAAATCATACCAAATAAAGTATTTTCGTGTACTTTACTGTTCACATAAAGTATAGAGTACAATTACCTGAAATAACGTACAATACTTTATTATATAGTACAGGTGACAACCCTAATCGCGGGTGTATTACTTGCTTATTGTTCTCATTGTAATTTCTATTTCTTAATTACAGTTTTGCATTATTATTTACTCATGTGAATATTTACATCTGTAGGAAAGCACTAACATCCCCCACGAATGTAGACAGATAAAAGGAATACATACCGACAGTTAACCTCAAATCTATAAACCCACTTAAAAGGTTTATAATGTAAAAAAAAAAACACTTTTATCACGAACACTCACAATAAATTACCATTCACCATTATATTACATTTTTTTAACTACACACAAATACACGTGTATATTGATGGACGAATATATTTTGTATCTGCACCGATACAAAATACTAGTTGTAGATTCATACATATTTGGATAACTGGCTTGAATATATTTATCAGTTATCACGACAGCTTGATAGATCATTACCAACCAACTTCATGGTGTCGCTTTCAGGTGTCGCTGTAGGCGCGGAACGTAAAAAATAACTCTAATTATTTATCATAAGCGCGCCAAAACAAGTATAACTTCAAAAGATAAAGGAGAGTCCACGTAATCCACTTATACGAACGCGAAGTCGCAGATACTGACTAGTTTTAAATGAATTGCCAAAGGTCAAGTCTTGATACCTGAAAGGTGTGATGCCATTAGTTCAATGAATCGAGAAGATAAGGTTAATACTTTATACCAATTACTTAACAAATTGATTGAATAACTCTTCGAATAGTAAAAAAGTAAATGACTTAATTGCTGAAAATAGTCGTATTCGAACAAATAATTAACGTTATGTATAAAATTTCTTTCAATTTTACCGAGTCGTAGGACATATCAGTTGCGCCTGACCACCATACAATAGGCATAACACCAACTATTGTGGCATATTCAGACCACATGACAGGATTTGTTTAATCAACCGAATGCATTATAGTTCGGTACCAGACTTTGTAACAACAACCATACACATAGTTAAGTAAAAATAGTCAGGTTAATACAACAGTAGTTTATACGACTTTTTCTATTTGTATATATCATAAAATCTCTGAAACCTATGTAAAATTCAATGAAATTAACCACATTGGTCTCTTATTCCCAAGTTAATCTATACAAATTACATCAAATGTATGTAAGCATATTATTTTAGAACGGATTAACTAATATTATTTTTGATGTGTCTGTAATTTTCTGGATAAGATTTTGTATGGCAAGAAATGTTTACAAAATGTTAACCGAAAAATGGAAAAGTTTGGGTCATAAAACTCCATTTATAATAGTGAGTTAGACACAAGACAGTAGATCTACAATAATATTAACAGAATGACGACGCCATTTTCTTTCATTACTTCATTATTCTAAAGGAAAGATTCAGAATAATTTTTTACATTAGTACACCCTTGCGAATCAGGGGGGCCGAACAGCTAGTTTATATATACAATATTTTTTACCAAACGACATTTTCCATGTGTGTGTGTTTTTTAAAGATAAAGTGATAAATTGAACTTCGGCTAGAGAAACCGAGCACTTGTCATTCCAACTAGATATGCGAAACTCAGATAACATCAACATAATTAAATTACTTCCCACTAATGTTGTTTGATAGTAGAAAATAAAAACTCTAAACATTGAATAAGTTTTATAAAAAATATTTTCTAGTAACTAGAATTATGTCATTCATTTTACAATGATTCCCCTGACGCTTGTCATTCAGTATTTGTCAGCGTGGACACACAATTTCCTAATGTCTTGTCATATATAATGTAATTATGGTCAATAGACTATTACGCTCATTTTCTTATTTATGGATATACACCTGCATAAATAGATGTTGCTGTATTTCTCTTATAGCTTGGAAGGAATGTTGGTTCAGTTGGTAGTGTGTTCGGACACAGCGTCGAAGGACGAAGGTTCGAATCCTAGTAACTGAGTCGGAGCTTTCAGCGAAGGAAAACATCGTGATGAAACCAATAGCACGGTGGTAGGGCTTTTTCTAAGTCCGTCTGGCTAGATACCATCCTCAAATTGAAAATCTGTCGCCAAACACCTGTTGATGTGTTCCGGCAGCTGCACTTACAAGCCAGTCTCCCTCTAGGTTTCGCGTGACTGTCGTCTTAGACCACATCATCATTTAATGTCGGATGAGTTTGTGGTCAAACGCTAAGCTAAAAAGTATAAAAAAATAAATTTCAATGATCCCTAACCATCTACCAGGATTTTCGATGCGTTCGTTGATTCCTAACAATTATATTATTAATTACAGTTACAAAAGATACAGGATAAATAAATACAGGAGTAAATAAAATTGGGGCATTTCATTTGCTTATATAACAATAATCATAAATACTCAGACTGTATATAATACTCAGGCAAATTTATGTCTGTTATCTAATTATTCTAAAATTATTAACATTTATCGTCATAAATAATAAAATATAACTAATAATAATAATTTTTGTAATTAAGTATCAATTATTTACATCTACATATAATTCTGTTCTATCTATATATAATCTATATATAATTATGTTTATGGTTATCTATGGTCTTTAGATCTACAGGTGATACACGATTGAACCTGAAATTTAGAGAAGAACGTATAAAACCATTGTAAAACTTGTATGGATTTGAGTATTGGACTGCGAATGTGTTGCGTAAAAGTACATAGATTGCATGTGGCAGAGATACGAACCTTAAAATACCCATCCCAAATTATGATGGAACTAGAAAGGATAGGATTACGAATGAGTATACCAGAGGAAGGACGAATCTAGCACACCGTCACTGCTGCTAGATTTGAACCTTTCAGTGAAATGTTAAACGGTAGAAAGACCGTAACGGTCTTTAAGTAGCTACTGCCTAATATGATTGATGATACGTCATACAGGTGGTCATTTTGTAGGTGGTAGAGCTACGCTGAAGCTATTACTGGTTTCAGCATGAATGGGTCGGCTCGCCCGGGGTAGTACCACCCGACAAACAGAAAACCGACGTGAAGTAACAGTGCTTGCACTGTTGCGTTTCGTTCGGCCAGTGAGAGCGCCGGAGGCCCACATATTTAAAAGGTCGGCAACGCACTTGCGACTCCCCTGGTGTTGCTAGTGTCTATGGACGGCGGTGATCGCTTATCATCAGGTGACCCACCTGTTCGTTTGCCCACTATAATCTAAAAAAAAATACAGACTCATACATATAATATACTCTGCGATCCCTATACGCAATATCTTAAATGACAATTTCAATATGAGTAAAATATTTTTATTCTAGAAAGAATTTCTTACAAAGATATCGTCCTTTAGGGAAACTTTTGTTATACAATTACTAAATCTTTCTAACACGCACTTAACTGGTTATAACGGAATAAGTTTCCTCCTTACATCTATATCTATGATATAATAGGAATGTTTTTTTTCTTTCGAAATGACCACACTGTTGACCTGGCAAGGCATCCACAGTTTCACCGGACTTCCAAGGGGAGCGCTTATGGCACTCACCCGATATTACATGGGCAACCAGCACAACGGCGCACGGCGCGCCTTGGCTTTGGCTGTCACCGAATATCCCGAGTCTAACTAAGCTTGGGCTAACTACTATTTCATACATATATAAATTCGTGAAACATACACGTGTACCAAGCATGTATGTTTCACGAACTCATACATGTATCTTGAATCTGACTACTAAGTTAATCTAAGTTAACTTCGTTCGAAAAAGGGATAAAAAAAGTAAATAAATAAACTCAAACACTATGTGTACCTACATGTATGTATGTGCACGTGTGTGGGGTAATCGGTGTTGTGTTGTAAAAACTAGTGTTTGAAAATTAATTCAGTGTCACTGTAGTCGCGCAAGCAATGTGCTCGAGGGCTCCATTCCGGAGGATCGGACCTCATAATAGGAATGTAAATCTGACGTGTCTATACTTTTTTGATTTTACTGAAAAAAAAAACGTTGCAGGTGTCTTGGAATAAGTAATAGAATACATTTCAATCATTTTTAGAAATGTCTATCGGTCTGTCTGTATAAGTTCCATTTGATAGTTTCGAGAGCCTGCATGTCGATCATATTAATATAAGCAGGTGTCTGAAGCACGGCTAACTGTTGTTTTGGGTACCACCCCTATCTCAAGTGTCTGATTACAAATATACAAGATAAACAAAGATATACATTCAGATGGTTGTATCAATCATAGTTTTTTTTTTTGCATTAAGTTCCACGCGGACGTAGTCGCGGACACAGCTAGTATCTAATATGATTGACATATAATACCGGCTATATGTGGTTATAGTAAAATTATGCATTACAATTGAATCATTTTTCAGGGTGCAAATTAATGCCAGGTATGTGGTTATTCGGTTCAAGCGCGTCAAGGTCGATCCCCAATCTGCCCCCGCGAAACCCTGACATCCTAGCTTGCGCTGAGGAAGCCTCAGGCCAACCTACTCCGGAAACTCCGAAGAACACATCGAAACAGAGAAGGCTCATTGTAAGTATAGATAGTACTGTTTTTTTGAGATATTTTTTGTCAATTTACATTTTGTGATTTGTTTACATTACCAGCGACCCGTGCCGATTTCTTATGGATGCAATATCCTAATATGGCGTTGCAAGTTTGTAAATGACTTAGATCCTTTTTGACGCTACGACTTTTTTATGCCTAATATTAATTATTGTGTTATCTTCTAAGACACTCATTGAAATGATATGCTGTAAAAGAAAATTTTGATCTATATAAAGTGCGCAACGTAACTTAAGCATTTAATTGGAATAGGATGGAGGACTACTTTTTAATCATATATAAAAGTTGAAAGAAGATAGGCAGACACCATCGTGAAGTCTTCTGTAGATATTTTTAATACAGTAGTTTCGTAGTATATATTATAGTGATGTATCTCATAAAGCAGCTTAGCCAGCAGTACGTAGATGAGCGCCCCTTAAACGTTTTCTTACGCCTACATTAGATAATATCGACGTAGGTGGTAGAACTACGCTGAAGCTATTACTGGTTTCAGCATGAAGGGGTCGGCTCGCCCGGGGTAGTACCACCCTCTCACAGAAAGCCGACGTGAAGTAACAGTGGTTGCACTGTTGCGTTTTGTTCGGTCAGTGAGAGCGCCGGAGGCCCACATATTTAAAAGGCCGGCAACGCACTTGCGACTCCTCTGGTGTTGCTAGTGTCTATGGACGGCGGTGATTACTTACCACCAGGTGACCCACCTGTTCGTTTGCCCCCTATAATATAAAAAAAAACTTTCTTCTACTTTATAGATGAAAGTTAACACAGGTATTGCACCTGTAACCTGTTGGGAGAAATTTTATTATCGAAATCATCCGCTTAATTAGCAAAAACTAAGAAAACATACGGACAAATACGAAAAATAATTTTAATTTATACTATTTATGAATTATTATTTACTAGTTTTTTTTTTAGGATAGCATAATATTGTCTATACGTGAAATCTTACTATTAAGAGGAAAGCTAGACAGCCCATTTAAACTGCTTCTGATCTGTTTAGATTTAAATATATGAAACAGAATGCTGGTAAATGTTTTAGTGTGATAAACGGCAGAATAGAAATTCATTTTAAGCTGTTCGTTTTAACATGAACACACTTATAGTAGACGCTGCAACACATAAACTTCTGTTGTGAACAACTCTTAAAACTGATATATGTAGATATATTAAGTCACGGAGAATATTTACACTCTATTTGGTTATTACCCAAGTATTTATAAGAAGAAAGAATAAAAAAGCGACCGAATCCACTTTTCTTCTATTTTTATCAATTGGTACATGTTATATTTTTTGATAGACGGTATTTTGGGCATTTTTTTAATCGAATGGTTTCATATAAGTATAACCATATACCGGAGATTTTTTTAATACTTCTTAGGTATAATCGTCTTACAACAATTTCTTCTGATCTTAAATGAAAATATAGTGCCAGACAGATAGTAAGCGCGCTAAATCTAAAGGGTTCAGGGACTGACTCTCTATTGCAGGTTTCGGAATACACCTACAAATGGTTGGCGACAGATTTTCATCGTAAGGGCGGTGGGGTAGTTAGCTAGGCAGGCTTAAATAAATCCCTACCAGTAATAGATGTTTTCCTTCAGAGAAATCTTCGGCTCATTTGCAAGAGGATTCAAGCCTACATCAAACGACGCAGTGTCCGAATACGCTAAGCATTGATCCTTAATTGCTTCAATCATCAAAATATTTTACACTTCATCACGAACGTTCTACGGGTTCAATAATGATTTTACGATAGCGTGTACAGGATCGTTCGAATTTTATTATTCGTCTTAGATTTTTGGTAAATAGATCAACTGTGATAAAATGCCATACTCGTCGGATACAAGTTTCAAGTCCCATCACCACTTAATACTAATTGTACGAGACGAGATCTCTCTCGACAGTAAATCTAATTTGTACCGTACCTCGAAATTGTAGGATCTGATATTGACTGAATAATAAATATTCATTGAAATTAACATAATTTCCTATTTACAAGTAGCCTAGACGGTCGTGAAAAACACTTATTAAAATTATATGAAACAAAGGCTACTTAGGTAAAGTAGCAAAGTTATTAAGTTTCAGTTATTATGATTTACATGACTACATTATTTATGATTACTTACTACTCAGGGATATATAGTAGTGTTGCCCAAATACAAGAACAAGACGAGACTTGGCTTGGTCTTGCTCTTGGTATTGTGCTCACAATCTTGGCCTTGGTATTTACAAAAAAGCAAGAACAAGACCAAGATTGCAAGACCAAGGCTGATTTTGGGCAACACTAATCTATAGCTATATTAAACGACAAACAATTATAAATGTTGTATTTTCTGAATACGTACTAAAATACCTAAATATTTATATATCTTTATAGTATATTTTATTTTTTATACTTTATACGTTTCAACGTCTGCCCACAACTCAATGGAGGTTAATACTAGAGGGGGACTGCCTCTCAAGTGCAGTTGCTAGAACACACCAATAATTGCTTGACAATAGTTTTGTAACTTGAGGGCAAACCAGACGGACTTAGAAAAAGCCCTACCACTATTCTATGGTTACATCACGAAGTTTTCCTTCACTGAAAGTAATACTTGGAACGTACGTCGTGTCTAAACACGCTATCAATGGAGTTATAATGGTTTCAAAGCCGATGGCGTTTACGTAATATTTACAACTCTGTGTCTATTATTGTGATCGAAGAACAGTGAAATCAATCTTTATTGGTCTCTCTATCATGACGTATTAAGAGTGGTTGTTAGGCCATACCGAATATGTGAGTAACAACATAAATCAAACAGACTTTAATTACTTCTACGTTCTAAGGAACTTTTCTTTAAAATTAGGTTCAATTTGTTATATATCAAGATTCATTTCTATATTTTTTTTATTATATTTTATTTTTATAAGAACTTCACAGCACAATCATGGTATTTTAATAACATAGTAATATAGATACAAAGTGGCAATTCTGAAGTAATGCGTGTGTGTGTGTGTGTGTGTGTGCGCGCGCGCGCGTGTGTGTGTGTGTGTGTGTGTGCGTGCGTGTGTGTATGTGTTGTAGTTGATATCTGATTGTTTTTATTTTTCCAACGTGACACCTGAGTCTAACTTTGTGCGAACCGACTTCAGAAACTGATTCCGACTTGGTGGAAAATGTCAATGTCATTGAAGTATCTATTGTACCCTATTGTGCATCTATAAATAATGGAATTATGAGCATAAGTATGCTTTACGGCAGGAACTGCAAACAAAGTAGAGTTTCTAATGTTTTTACTAGGTAATCTAAAATTTAATTTGCTTAAAAGTTCTGGGCTATCTATAAGTGAGTTAATAAGATCTTATAGAAATTTTATATCGTTCATAATATATAGGTAGATAGACATCAGTCATAAGCACCATGACATATGCATTTAAAAATTGTACCTGACCCTGGGGGCATGTAAACCGAGCTATGATCGTGGCGATAAAGTTTTACTCGTGTGTTACGAACGCGTTTAGGGGATTACAAAGTTACAATGTTGCATTTAAAACCAACTTTTAAAACTGCAGGGATTTCATTTTACACCGTAGTTGGATATGGAAAGAGACGCGTCAACGGAATAATACAATTTAAATTATTGATATATACTTTAAAACCTTTATATTTTTGATATACTTCACGTTATCGTTCTAATATTATAAAAAAATATTCATTTAAATCAACCTCAGAACAACCTTTTAAACTGAAAGCATATGTTGAATGCTCGCTTTTACAAATTACGTACCACTTTATTAATGGAATTTACTGGATTATATTTAGACGTAACATTTGATAAAAACAAAGAAAATACCATTATTTTATAAACAGTCACTTTTATAGTACAAAATAATATGACTTGGGAAGTAATTTATAATAATGTTACCAACCTGTAAGTGTCCCATTTATGAGTATTTGTCGTTATCTGAGGGAGACGCCGCAAACATAATTACTACGCCAGCGCATGACATATACATATTGACAATTTTAAACGGCGAGAATTCCATAATTCTATATTTTTAACATATACGTTTCTCATGGTTCATGTTTCCTTCAAGTAATCCGCCGTTAAAAACTATAAAAGTTTACACCTGCAGTGACTGTTGATGCTTATCCTTAAATAGGTAGACAATTGAGTATACTACAAATATATTAGTATATTTTTTTATGCATGAAGATTTTTTACGCTCTATTTATGTTTCTATAACTAATATATTCATTGCAAGAAAGAGTAAATAAAACAAATAATTACAAAGACGTGAGAACACACGGGCACAGCAAGTTGCACATGAAATAAGTTTTTAATGAAAATTATGTTTTCATTTGGTTATGTTTATCTATTTTATTTGACACCATTTATTTATTATCTAAGTATATAACAAAAATGAAGTGTCTGTAAGAAATTTTAAAATAATAGTCGTTTAGTAAATAGAAATTAAAGTGTATATGATGTCTCTAACAAAAAATAAACAATTATAAAATTTTTGCCTGTTTGTCCCGGGTAATCTCCGAAACGGTCGAGCCGATTTTGAAGGTACTAGCAAATAGCTAAAGTTATAAGAAGTAACTTAGGCTATTTTATTTTAGAGTAACTGCTACCCGCGACTGAGCCCGCATTGAATTTAGTAACAAAATTTTGTTTAGCGTAAATGTACACGTGGGCGCACAAGGTATTGGACGCTGCTTCTTTAGCTTATTATATTTACACGGTGCCTTATGAACGTGTTACACTAAACAATTTTTTCTAAAATTCAGGCGGTAATTTATTCATTTTTACATCTCTGCAGATTTTCTTTGTTATACTGTGTCACTTTTTTCATTGAATATATATTTTTTTATTTAGATTTTTCACGAGTCTTTTATGAGTATGCACAAATACATCATATTTGTTTTCATTTAGATTAGCATATAACATATAATTTCTTTAATGATTATTTCTACTAAGAGAGACAATAGGGTCACAGAATAATATATCTCACAGACAGTGTTTCGAATGTTTATGTATTTAATGTATCTATAATTTACATTATAAGTAAATTTTGTCTTTCAGCGCTCCATTTTGATGTAGATTTTAAACATACCAAATATCACGCTCCTCCGCGGGAATGTCCTTAAAATGGGATGTAATGTATCCTTCTCTATAATAACTTCAAAAAGTCCAGCTATATAGATAGTATTTTTACACAATCGGTATACATATTTTATATGTGACGTTCAAAGTCTTTTTTCCTTTTATATCACGATAGTCAGAAATAAGCATACGATTCGTCTGATGGTAAGAAATCGCTGCAACCTGTGAACTTTTGCAATACTGCAAGTACCACAAGTGCATTTCCGAGTTTATTAAGCCTCGTTCACTCTTAAAGTACATGTTCACGTTGACAAAATCCAAACATTTCTGAGAGCAGCTTTTATAATAATTATGTGAATAAAAGTAGTAGGATCGATTAATATTGACTCCGGTATATCGTTTTGGGGATTACCGACATCAATTACTGAGGTTTCATCGGTTCCCGAATAATCCTAATAAATTTCGCAGTTCGGTTTAGTTATGGTTCCCGTAAGTGACTGGTTAAGTGGCTTTCAATCATATTCTGTGTAAAGACACTCAGCCCTGTTTTATCTGTGTAAAAACAAACATTTTGTAGTCGAGTTCATGGTGAGTATATAATGCCACAGCTGCAACCTAATTATTAATTCATGTGATATGTCATTAACCACGGCTATTTTTCACATGAGTTAAAAAATATTTAATGAAAATATATCTCTACACGCAGCGCATTATTTTAACTCTGTTAAATGTAGTACTTTTCCATTACTAATTACGAGTACAAATTGTGTGTGTGTGCTTATGAGCACACAAAAGAAGTGGAAATTTCTTTATTAAAAGCTCACCAAAAAGCCAACGTCACGTTGTGTTTCCCAGGCGATCCACCCTTCAAAACCCTCCCATAAGAAGTTTCACTTCAGAAGTCTTTCGGGTAGACGTTCATTATGGGATTACTTTTCAATTTAAATGTAGCACATTTTAATTTATAACCTGTGAAATAGCAGATAAAGAAATAATTTCCCCGCTATATAATTATTTTAATAGATTTGTAGATAACTAGTGGTCGAAATTCGACCCTAAAAAGGATTTTATTTTTTCTTCACTTGTTAATATATAGATAGTATTATCTGTATTGAGTACTGTACAAATATTGTAGATTATAGACGTAAAGAGCGTAAAGTGTGATAAATAGAAACTTATAAATATTGGCTCGTAGATGGTATAAGAAAAATAAACTATTTCCAATATTTCTTATTGATAATATTAAAGCTTGCAATAGCTATTAAACAAAAAATAAAACGCAAGCAAAGAAAATAGCCGTGTCTTCGCCTATTTGTATACAATTTCTATATGCCAGACAAAACCAATGAATTATCTAGTTGCAGATAGAAATTATTCTGTTCGCTTTCAATCGGTATCTGATAATTAATATTAATTAAAAAAATAACACAAGCAACAACTTATTTAAAATACACTGGGTATAGAAAGGACACGTGCAATAACAAAGACTCGGATCATGTCTGAGGATCAAGAGTACATATATATATAAAAATGTACACACAAACACATGTATATTTTGTATTATTAACATAGTTTATTACGATAAAATTATGCCCCTAGTGAGATTTGTACATCTATAATGTCGCCACTGAGCTCATATATTCAAAAAAATTCCAATAAAATAATATTGTATATTTTTTAATATTAGAAGCACAAAATTACATTTTACAAACTACTTGGCATTCTTGGAAGCGTGCACATAGAGTGTAAGTAATATTTCAAGATCGTTACGTTTTTATCATTTTCTCTCTGGTAAATTGCGAGAGCCACGACCTCAAAGGGGAACAGTTAAAAAATTACTCACAACCATTTTGAACTTAAGTGGTTTCGTGTTCTTGTATTGTTTGTTATGTTTACCGTCGTTTTGTAGTTGATAAAGGAAGAATTTTTAATGCTACACTTGAAAGAAACAACAAGTGACGTTACTGTAGGTCATTAAAGGGTTACATGGTTTATAATGAAGTATGTTAAACATATTACATTAAATAAGACGCTAATTCTTCATAACATATAGAAACAATTACTTTTGGTAATTAAAGTAGGGTATAAGGCAAGTTAAACAACAAAAATTAGATTTTGTTCAAAACAATGAATACATTACATTAAAAATATATATATATATATATATATATGTTCTCATCCAAAAATAATACATATTACCTATTTTAAATAAAATCCGATCCAATGTTATAAACAAGAAAATTTACGAGGATAAATGAACGTTAGTTACTTTATCAAGCAAAAAACTATTGAACGGATTCTAAAGAAACCTAACATTAATATAGCGTACATATCAGAATAACGCGTAAGTTATAATTTATAAAAATAATATTTAAATTGCCTAAAATACCATCATAATTGTCAAGTTGCAAAAAATTCTGCCAACTGAGAACTAACTCGGCGTGCGCTACATAAACAATTAGAGTTGCACGAATATATAGAATAGGGTGTTAGTTTTTATTAAACGATTACACTCTCGATTTTTTTTTTCGAACTGAGTTACGCTGTTGGCTTTATGGATCTTCACAGCGTCACCGGACTACACCACTCTCTGACGCACCGTAGCACGTTTTATATACCGTTCAATAAAGGAGAGTGAAAAACTCTGGACGCCTTACGTCATGACTCGAACGATTCTACAACGTTCCAGATAATTTATATTTAGAACCCCATATTTCCCCACAGTCGATCAGTCGTTCATTGTTTACTTGTAACGAATTTGTATACAAAGTATAACAATATTATTACGAATTTCCATATGCGCTAAGCAGTAATCATAAAATTCAACAAAGCCGACTGAGAATAGAAAAAAGCTTTGCGAGTGTTATATAATAATGACAAAATTACAAAAAAAAAATGGATTTATTATTTACAAACTTCTAATTTCGAACAAGCTAGAACGAGAAAGTGACGCACTTTTTATAGAATCATCATGTAAGTTAACTAAAATTCTAAGTAACAGATACGCTACATACGTGAATACTGAGATTAGTGGAAACGAATAAATCATTAATGGATTATAATTGGAATTATTATAAAAAACCTAAGCATGTTATATTCGCAATAGTAAAGTTTATTGACATTTTTTTTATATATTATAGGAGGCAAACGAACAGGTGGGTCACCTGATGGTAAGTGATCACCGCCATCCATAGACACTAGCCACACCAGGGGAGTCGCAAGTGCGCTGCCGGCCTTTTAATATATGTGGGCCTCCGGCGCTCTCACTGACCGAACGAAACGCAACGATGCAAGCACTGTTACTTCACGTCAGTTTTCTGTGAGAGAGTGGTACTACGCCGGGTGAGCCGACCCGTTCATTCTGAAACCAATAATAGTTTCAGCGTTTCACCTACTGACATATTCCATAGTAAAGGATTTCTTGCAAAGAAAAGTAACTAGGTAATTAATTAGCACTATTCCTAATTATAAAATATTTTGCATACACGTTTTCAAGTGTACAAAAAATGGCGTAGGGTACCTTTCATCCAAATAAAATATTACACCCGTGGGGTAAGTCAGATATACCCGCAACCAATAGCTAGGAATAATATAAGCAGACAATCTTATAGACGTGCGTTTATTTAAAATTCACAGAACTTTAAATGAAATTAATAAAAGGTAAAAACAATTTCTTTTGTACGGAATCCAAAATACAATCTCTCAGTTCAATTTTAGACTTTACTATCATGCTTACGCCAAAAAGACTGAAGCGGATTGAGAGAAAAAAAAACAATAACACTCAAGACAAAGAAAACACCAATATAAATAATAACAGTACAACTAGTCTAGGTACAGGTGTCCTGTACGACGACCAAGTCACATTTATCGAACAAAAAAAAACGTAATAAAATAAGAACCTATGGACAATCTAATAAAAACCCACCGAATCCTAAAAGCAACAAAGCTACTTACGTACGGTACATATAAAAGTTCGTCCTTGCCGTTTATTGGCCCAGTAACACCCTGTATATTGGTTTAATTTGCTACGGGTGTCGCTAAAATAGAGATAATATCTTGAGGCTTTGGCACAGTTTCTATGTATTTACAAATGTTACTTTTTATCATGTTGTGACTCTTTTGTTTTTTTTTTAGGTTAACTTTATAAAAGGAGTTACGCGTCACGTGATAGCGTAAAAAAAGGTATTTCAAAAGTGTAGACAAAAATAAATATATCATCATCTTACCCTTATCTCGCCTAAGTAGGGTCGGCACAACATGTTTTCCTTTTCCACTCTCCCCTGTCAAAAGTCATCTCAGTATTCAGAATTTTTATACACATATCATTTTCAATACTATCCATCCACACCTTTTTCGGTCTTCCTCTACCTCTATATCCATCCACTTTCAAACTCAAAACTTTTCTTGTTACATGACTTTCATCTCTTCCTATAATATGCCCGTACCATGCTAACCTATTACTCCTCAACTTCTCTGTCGCTGGTACTATTTTCAAACTTCCTCTGATATACTCATTCTTAATCTTATCCATTCTCGTTACACCACATATCCATCTTAACATTCGCATTTCTGCCACATGTAATCTTTTCTCATCCGTCTCTTTTGTAGCCCAGCACTCGGATCCATATAACACGACACCTTCCCCTTAAGTTTCAACGGCATTCGTGGGTCACAAACTACCCCAGACACCTTTCGCCAATTCATAGACAAAAAAAAAATACAAAAAAAAAAATAGAAAACAGTTGCGTTGCAAATTTTAAAATAATATAGACAATACCATACATTTTGTGTGGGTTTCTGTTAGAATATAACAGATTAAATGAAATTAAGCCTTAATAACTTCGATCAACAATAGATTTGTGACTTTATTGCTAAGTGGCATGGCTCTAATTAAATTGAACTTAAAACTACATTAAAACTTTTTCTCTTCGTTTTTTAATAAACAAATGTATCTGTACAAGTATATATTCACGCCGACAGCATTTAGCTATAATTAAAGAAGTACACTCATCGAGAAAAAAAAAACGTCAATTACATTTATACTTTAAAAAAGGATGCATTGTATAAAGGAAGATTAATCTATAAATGATGTATTCAATATATATTTTTGAAAAGGTTCTCCTAACAATACGAAGTTAATAAAGTCTTAGCGATAAAAATAAAATCCACAGTAACGTGACAAACAAACGAATAAAAATTCCAGAGTTCCGTATAAATAGTCCAGTGTAAGATGACATCGCGGTTACTTAATTTTGTCTGATGAACCGATCCAGGGGAAGTCGGTGGGCTCAGTCTCAGAGAGAAATATTTTTTTATATTCGATGGTGAGTCGTTCCACCAGATAATTACCGATCTGTACACCGTCATAATACATTATTATCAGGATAGGCAAAATGAAAATATACTTTAATCATCCTTTGCAAATCTGTTTGTCTTCTTATGAATTCATAAATCTCTCTATAGCTCACACGATAGTTATAGGAGAATTATTAGTAGAAGGCAGAATACATTTTTAGCTTTAATTAAGCGACAGTCGTGCATTCTGATATAACACACCGTGAAGTTAGTTGATAAAAGGTTTATTTTGAAATATTTTATAACCAACTCACCAATTGACAACAATGAAACTATTCTGAATGTGAATGTTTTCATTTGCTCTGCTTATTATAAATCAAAATTAATTGTACAAACGTGCCGAATGCGTTATGTGATACCTCAAAAGAAGCGGTTATTAATGGAGATTACTAATAAGTTTTCAAAACCATTTAATATAAAATAGATTTAGAGAAAACATGGAAAACCCTATCCGGAAGAAAAAAAACAGACATTTGTGTATTACGTTGCTAAGTGCATAAATTCTCGTGTTTCTCTCTAAATATAATATATATACAGAGGTGTGCCATAATACAGGGAACAAGACACTATCCTTAAAATTACTGTGTGTGCAGTAATCCCAGAGAAAATACCGAATAACCAAAATCTGACATTAGTGACAAGAAATGGAAAAAATATGCCAGTGAACCTAATGAATCATATTTGTAGGAAGAAATCCTCATGGTCACAACAGACCTGAAACCAGAGACTGTGGAGGTGCAATTCAATTTGAATCCTTACTACCCGTTATCGAAGAATTAAATATCCACGGAAATCCACACAAAATAATCCCAAGGAGGGTTGAGGTGAGGCGCGCGCGGCCGATCCCAAAAATATGCCAAATCATACATCACAATATGACAAACATGTTGTGCCGACCCTACTTAGGTGGGATAAGGATAAAAAAGGAGAAGAAGAATATATAAGTAATTTATTTGAAATATAAATATTATTTTATATAATGTAATGTAAATTATATATTCAAACTATTATTCATAGTACTTATTTACTTCGTTTGCACTCGTGGCTCAATTCGAACTGTCGTAATATATACATATATTATTTTTTATATTTACGACAAAGAAGCCCAACTTTTCACGCTGCGTACATAATAATCATCTCTAAAAGAATTTCACGAAACATTTCATACACATTTCGAAATCACAACGACATTTTTCTATTGAAAACTAATTTTTATGCTTTATATAACGCCAACAAAGCCACATTGCTTTATTCTTCTTAACTTCTGATCAACCTCGCAATTTAAATTTCATAGGATTCCATTAAAAAACTTTGTGGACATTTCTGATGAAATTTAATTTACTTTTCGAAAGAACTTGATCGTTATTTGAACTTATAGATATGCTTCATTTCAGAGTTTTTCATCGGAAACGTGATTGAAACTAGTATTTTCGCTATTGAATAAGGTAATTGTGACCGCCAATGTTGATCTCAGAAGCTTTACAAATCTTCAATAATTTTAATTGAATTTCTGATAAAATTATCTTCCACGTCTCTTCTTTGATCAGAAATTTAATTTTATATTAATTGTACGAAAGGTATCGAAAAATATTAAGAGCTTGATCTTAAATTTATACTTATTTATAGTTGGTAATTAATTTCCTTCTATTCAAATAGTTGAATAGTGTTTGGTATGAAAATTAGAAATTCATAAAAATACACATCTAAATGATCACATATATATGCAGAATGTATTGAAAGTGCGATAAAAGCGTTGACTAGCTTGAGTTAGCTGGCATTTGTATAAATAACTATAGTTAATTAAATTTGTATAAAAAAAAATCCCTTGCAAATTTGACTAAAATTATTAGAACATTAAAAATGTTATACTTAAACAAGTAGTAAAAAACAGGTTCGTATGTACACTCGCAAGAGTTGAAACCGCTTTACGCGTTCATACATTTTATTCAATGCTTGAAATAAAATGAATGTATTAGTAATACAGCTCCAATACCACACATGATAACCAAAATATATAGGTCACTTTATGTTGGAGTATACACGTAGTCCTGAACAAAACACCACGATTTTTCACGCTCGGTCGCCAACTATACCTTTTATATACAAAATATAAGTAACCCTTCTTCGATACCCAGGATGCAAAAGCGGGCAGTTCGCATATTGAAAGATGCAGACGTGAGTATTTATACCGAGTCACTTTAACTCCTTATGGACGTTATCTCGCTGAGCATGTTCTACTGTTTATATCACGGCGAAATTCTGAAAAGCTATTAATTATTAATTTCCTTCACGCTCTCCCATAACAGTATCAGGTACGCTAGCCTTCAGAGCCACAGTTTTCGCAGTGTCTTTACTCGACCATAAAACTTTATCCCGGTCAGCGTGTGAACAAGGTCCCGGTCAACAAGTGGATGTACGTTTACTGATCCTATATAAACCCTTGTAGGACTGACAGCCTCGCATATATTTTTACCCTAAGAGTATGAAAATATTACGATTTCTCTTGTGCAGGGATGGATGTGGGCTCTCACAGGACGTGGTCGTCAACGTCACGAGAACATTCCAGATCCTGGGGGAGAACTGCAGATAATGCTGTCCAACCAATCTTCAGGCGAGATTAGCACGGGAGATGTATGCTTGTTAGCAGAAAGCCCATACAGAATACTGAGGGTGAGTATTTTTTAACACATTTATATTTCCATAATTGTTTGTGTGTATTTAAAACGATTATCGAACAAACTATAGCTTGATATTACAGAAGCAATAAATTGGACGAATAAATAGTAACACACAGAAGAAATAGATAACATTGAGCAAGAAATGATAATAACAAATGTAAAATTATCATTTTCAGAATCATTTTAATTTTACAAAACAAGCGAAGTTGCTTAGACCCAGTTAAACTCTCCAGACCTAATATTCCTAATATTGCAAATCAATACAAAATGTTTATTCTTCCGACTTCCAATTATTACAGAAAACAATCTTATATACACTCTAGAGAGTTAATAACAGTTGTTATTGTTATTAAAAGAAAAATATACAAACAATAAACCATCAGAAACACTTTCTATTATTATGTTAGGACAACCGTTTATCACGAACCAGGAAGCGTCGTAGCTACCAATTGCTTACATAAAGTAATTGCAAAGAATGATCAAATAGCATACCATTTAACATTCGATAGAATTTGTTAGTTGCTAATGGACAATACCACTATAGATTAGTTACCTAAAATGCATTAATGCGTAAAAGTAATCGTTATTCAAATGGTACCCTTAGGGAATATTATCTAGTTATTTTGTAAGCTTATATAACCAGAAGACATTTTCTAGTTGTAACCTATTTGTAAAAAGTATTTTATACTGATTTTTTTTTTTTTATATATATAATATAGGGCAAACGAACAGGTGGGTCACCTGATGGTAAGTGAACACCGCCGTCCATAGACACTAGTAACACCAGGGGAGTCGCAAGTGCGTTGCCGGCCTTTTAATATATGTGGGCCTCCGGCGCTCTCACTGACCGAACGAAACGCAACAGTGCAAGCACTGTTACTTCACGTCGGCTTTCTATGAGAGGGTGGTACTAACCCGGGCGAGCCGACCCATTCATTCTGAAACCAGTAATGGTTTCAGCGTAGCTCTACCACCTACAATGATTTTTTTCAAGTAATAACTTTATTTTGATTGCCTTGAAGACCAACTATATTTAACTATAGTTAGAAAGATTTAAATTGCAAAAATCCCGAAACACATGCATAGGTTCGTAGCAACAGTTTTCCAACTTGAGACCTTCAGAGTAGTAGCTAACTAGGCAGTTTTACAAAAAACGCTACCACTACCCAAAAACTCAATAACAAATTTTGATTATATTTCTTTTTCACGAGTTCTTACTAAGTAAGTATGGTGAAGGTCTTGTAGGTATGTTGTTATTAAGCTAGTTATGATTATGTGTAATGGCGAAATGACTTATCTTGCAAACTTAGGAATATGTCTCGCCTTCAAATTAAATATTTGATATTATGTTTATATATACTATATATATATACAATTAATTTGGAATATTTACCCAAAGAAAATTATAACGAAGACTCGTCACGAACATACCGTAATTATGAAATTGAACACTTCATAATAAGTTTTTGTTATTAATGTTAAGAAAGATTTAATAACACAAGTTGTTAAATTTTCAATCAAGAAAATGTTTATATCTAGCTGATTTTGGTTTATTTCTAGAGAATAATACTTTTTTCCAACATTCTGCGTTGAAATGTTTTTTTTTTTTTTATTTTGCAAAACTTCGACTTGGTTAGTATTTAGTACTTTAGTATCGTTTTTTCCTACTATATTAATTATATGATAAACACTAATTAATCTTTTGACTAGACAACACAAAACCGAAGGCACATACTTGTACAAATATACATATTTAAAAGTACATTAAAAAAACAGATGTTATTGGCTCTAAAAAATGGAAAGTAACTTAGTTTCCTTAAGTTTAATATAGCAAAAGTGCTTATTTTTGTTTAATTATCAGGTCTATCTAGAGAAGAGTCTATATTATTTCCATTTGGCCCAAGTAAATAATGTGATATAGAAGTAAATTGAAATCCAAGAACACCATATGACAGATATTAGCTACTTATATGTATGTGCTAAGAATGTCACAATCTGACTTACTACATCATCATCATCATTATCATCTTCTTACCCTTATCTCACCTAAGTAGGGGCGACACAACATGTTTTCCTTTTCCACTCTCCTCTGTCAGATGTCATTTCAGTATTCACACATTTTATACATATATCATTTTTCATATAATCTACCCATACCTTCTTCGGCCTTCCTCTACTCCTATATCCGTCCACCTTCATACTTAAAACTTTTCTACTCACACGGCTTTCAGCTCTTTTCATGACTTGACCCTACCATGGTTGTTTTTTTTTATGCTAACCTATTACACTTCAACTTCTCTGTCGCTGGTGCTATTTTCATACTTCTGTATCCGTCTGTAACCACATCTGCGTTAAATCTTTGTATATATTTCTTCTGTAGGTGTACATGTAACTTAATTCGTGCTAAATGGATAGACCGGTTTTGATACTATTTGTGTGTGTTTTAAAACATTTGAGAATGATTTAAATTGAACTCTGTAGGTGTCGCCAATTTCAGGGTTTTTTTTTAATTATTTTCAGGGCAGGATAACGTCTTTTGGGCAGACTAGTTATATTATAAGAATCATATTTAAGAAAACCTTCGTAAAAAAACATTTAAGTGTGCCAACTTACATCGTGATCGCTTTTTGAGGTCATCGGTATATCTCTACCTATATGTATACATCTATATATACTCACATTAGCGAGCGATTATGACTTAGTAGACAGCGTGTTCGAATGCCGCGTCGATAGACGTAGGTTCAAATCCTTTCAGTGAAGCAAACGACAGCATGGTGTTAGGACTCTTTCTAAACCCGTCTGGCTAACTAACCCTCAAGTTATCTGTTCTGACTGACTGTCTTGTATGAATCTTTTACAAAAGTTATAAAGTACGTTTTTACTTTCATTTTTATATTTACGTGTTTTCCTCAGTACATAAAATATGTAGCTGAGATAATAATCAAATATATAATAACTAAGTGCCTAATAAGTAAGACTAAGCAAATTTTATCGAAATCATGTAACTAGATTTCACTTGACACTACCGCTGCCGACTTTAATAATTTTATTTAAATGATCAAAATTTGACAATAATTAATTACATTCTTAACATTACGGGTAAAAAGACAGTATTTCTATTTTTTTTCATTGATAACACTAAGGCACGTCAACAGCTACTAAACAAAAAATAAATAAAGAAAATCGATTAAAAAACGCAGTAACGTGTACTTAACTGTTTTGTCTCTGTCTATTGACGTATAGAAGATAATGTAAGTTAGGGAGAGGATATATTCCAAAGCTTGAACATAGCGAAGAGATTTAGTTTCACAGCGGGCTTTGTTAATTGTATTTTTTGCTTTATAGTGCTGAAGTGCTCGATGGAAAGCGCAGTACAATCCAAAAACGACAGTCGTGATTGCCATGTGGGCCTGCAACCCTTTTGGTAACTGGATATCATCTAGTTGATTCCGAAATACAACAATCTAAAGAGAATCCCTGTAATGAGTTTCCTACCATGTGTGTGGTAGTCCAGATTCCAATACACCGCTTGATAATCACTAATAATGACCACATAAAAAGTAATCCCGGAACGCGACACACCTAAGCGTGCCATTATAGTGTATGATATATTTAATGTATGGTAGTCGTAAGTTTAATATAATATGTAATAGTTAAATGACAATTAAAACAACTTTATTCAATTTACAAAGTTGAGATTAACTTCATAGTTTCAAACAGAAAACGCTTACGAACATGAAAAAACGACCACCAGTTCGGAAAATAACCCGTTAATCGAGAAGAGGGAGCAAGAGTCTCGATTTGGTTCATCTTTTATTTTATCATTGTAGCTATACAAGTCACTAGTCTAGGCCGTTTCTATTAGACACACAAAGAGTAGTCTCATTTCAATCAGTATTGTTCGCGCAATAGTCCATCCTACAATAGTATTTTAACATTAGCACCTGCTTGACATGGTGCCTGAATTTAATATGCGATAAATGGGTAATACACTTTAAGACATGATTATAAAACCTAACTAGCCTAACTTAAAACAAATTCTACTGTTTTCATTAAGTCTATAATATACAGAGTGTTTAATTTTTGATTATTATTAGGTTAAAAGTACTTATATAAAATATAAGTTTTTTATAAGTATATATTAAATTATCAAGAATATATTAAAACATCAGACTTAAGATATTGAAATCCTTTAACTTGGTCTTTAGTAATTCGCGTAGTTCCTATTATACTTATTTATACTTATGTGCAATAAAAGTATTTATGAAGACAATTCGATATTTAATTAATCTATTTTTTTAAAATATAATAAATCAATGTAATAATAACTACTCAATAACCGAAATCAAGACAAAATTATATAACGCGACAATAGACGAAAAATATTCAATGAAAATTAAAGAGTTTTAATAAATTAATTTCGAATTGTAATTTAGAAATGAAATAATAAACCTTAGCTAAAGCGCTCTTTTAAATGAAGTACTCGTATTTATGTGATTTTACATTATTAAAACGAAAGGACAAAATTTGTAAGGTATAAATGTTTTTGAAAAACGCTACGCTTATAGCAATCGCTTTCGCTTATTTAACATAACACAAACGCCTCACTCGAGCACCGCCGCCGCCGGTATTGAGCAGACCAGCAAACACTAGTAATGCTCGACTTGTGGTTTCGATTTGAAATCGATAAAATTGCAAGCTCGACTCATAATAAAGTCTTTTTTTACTGGTGGTATTAGTTTGTGTGAAAATATCATTATATCACACCATATATATAGTCTTCTTTCGTCGCTGCACTAATTCCGAATTTAAATTAGTATCACAAAATCCAATAACTCTGAAATTATTTATCACAGTTATTCAACAATCCATAAGAATGTAGGTTAAGTCACTTCTGAACCGACGAAATGATTTGTAAGGGGACGAAAATTATTACAAAAAAATCTTCGATATTAACACGTGATATGTGATAGACATTTTTCGCTGCAAGTATTTCTGTAATGATGGCACACAAAAATTACATTCATTTATATGACGGAGAGACGAACCGTATACACTTTTGGTGGAAGGGGTTTTAAAATCAAGTGCTGTTGAATATTATACCGGCTACGAATTGAAATACCCGGTGCATAACTTAATGGTAGATTGCGTTACCTGTATGGGACGGCTGCGATGTTACATCACCTTGACGAAGCTAACTGGGAAATTCTAAAGGGACTTCGTATGATTTTAGCATTTGAAACCATCTAACTGATACAAACAAATTTTATACTTATGGTAGCGATTTTAAGGAATTTAATCGCTTAACGTTATAAAAATTATTTTTAATGACAATTTTTTCACGCTCTAGTCTTCTTTATAGTGAGAGGAATAGAGGATGATATATAGTCTACTAAGATCTTTTAAAATTATCAAGGTAGTGTGTACGTAATTATAACGAGAATGTTTTGATTTATATATATCTCTGTTGTGATCTTCAAATTCTTTTTTTTTAATATTATAGGGGGCAAACGAACAGGTGGGTCACCTGATGGTAAGTGATCACCGCCGTCCATAGACACTAGCAACACCAGGGGAGTCGCAAGTGCGTTGCCGGCCTTTTAACATATATGGGTCTCCGGCGCTCTCACTGACCGAACGAAACGCAACAGTGCAAGCACTGTTGCTTCATGTCGGCTTTCTGTGAGAGGGTGGTACTACTCCGGGCGAGCCGACCCATTCATTCTGAAACCAGTAATAGTTTCAGCGTAGCTCTACCACCTAGAAAGAAAGAGAAAGAAGAAGAAGAAAGAAAGAATATTATCAGAATTGACAAATTATTTTTTATATGTTCGGTTGCTATTTATTAGATTACAGTAAAAGTAATTTACATTCATTATTGTACTATATTTCGTAGTGTAAAGGGAAGATTTAGTATTCGTACAGGTGTGTACGAAGCCAGGGCGAGCTAGTAATTAAGCCGGGCAAGTATTATCAAATGCAAACAATGAACCGGCAATTTCTATCAACATCAGTATAAAACTTGACTGTATTAAAAGGTCGTAATCATAAAAATAACTACCGAAAACGGTTTCTCCTTTAAATTGTAAATGATTCCAGTAACTTACATATCGTAATGTGTCGACCTCACGAGCTCAATGACCCTGGTGCGGCGCCGTATTTAAGGATACTGAATAATACGGCGTTAAAGAGATAATTACAATTTTGCTCGAAAGTTTTCAAAATTTTATTAATACAGACTAACAACCCGCCCTGGTTTCGTATGGAGGCAAAACGTATTATGACGTCAGCGATGTCTAAACGATTTCGAACCATTTTTGCCGTTTTTATATTTACGAGCTGTCAAACAAGCTTCATAAGTATTGTTCGGTACTCTTTTATATATTGTTAATATCTTCAAAGATACTCATTAAAATAATATGCTGGTACGGACAATTTTGATCTACTAAACGTGTACTTTTGTATTTATAAAACAAGCAATAATTTTTAAATAATATGTAAAACTTAAAAATGTTTTTGTGGGTTATGTTAGGGAAATAGACGTATACGATTTAGGACTTTAATGTAGGTATTTTAGACGTACAATTCTGTACACCGTTATTTTTAATTAACGCATAAAAATAATGAAACAAGAAGTGTGAAATTGTGAGAAAACTTTTTGTTTTAATCATTTGTAAGTACTACGTACACGTCACCTACTGTAACACCTAACGTGTACATTAATTAGGGAAATACTAAGTAAGTGTGCCCGATATGATTTACCATCAGCAACATATATCATCAGGAAGTTTAACCCACTATACAACTCCCTCAGTGTTCACTTACACTATATTAGAAAGTAATAAAAATTTCAACTTATACATTATCTGACAATATCTCTTTAAAAATATAGCCTAACTTACTTTTTATACAATCTATGTGTCTATCTATGTGCTTGTAAAATTCCTATGAAAATCGGTTTAACTGTTTTGAAGATTCCACTGCGTACAAAGTTGCCGATAAAAGCTAATTTGAAATAAAATTATCTAAATTGCTCCTTATGAAGTCAGTTATAAGTCTCGTATAGATCGATCCAACTGTTTTGGAGATTTAACTGCGTACGAAGACGCGGGTAACAGCTAGTCTAAAATAAAATAGCTTAAGCTTAAACCCTTAAGCAGAGGGAGTATCTGAGTGAGGTACCCTAACCCCGCTGTTCGTCTCTATTAGGGATGGATGGTGCATGCGATCTATGCTTCATCTAGGTGTCATAAGGGTCATATGAAAAAGTGGTATATTTCGGGCACTCGTACAGGTCACTCCGTATACGGGTACCAGTATTGAGGGAACCTCACGGTTTTCACTCTTAGTCTCGCATGTGAGAATAATGGGCAGTAGACTGCTTTAGACGTCTGTGGACGTGGGGGCCGCACAGGCACCCAACACCCCCTACACAACGGTCGTATCTATGACTCTTAAAGTTACTTCTTATAAGATCAGCTGTCTGATAGTGTAAATCTTGGTAACATCGGTCCAGCCGTTTTGGAGATTACCTGGACCAAATAAACAGACAGAGCGACAATCATTTTAAAAATTAGATTTACGTTATAAGTAGCATATAGACTTTCATATCCAATCAGTAAAAATTCCTTATTTTGATACTTACATACAGACACACGTTTTTATTATATGTATAGATTAATTAATAAACTGAATAAAAATGTGAATATAATTAATAGTAATGTAATTTAATGTAAATAGTAATGAATAAATGAAAACTACTGGATCGATTTTAATCATTTTTTCAGGGAATGATATAGGCTATATATTTTGTACCCATGCGAAGCCGCTAGTATTATATATAGAGCTTGACCACAATCTCATCTGATGTTAAACGATGATGTGGTCTAAGATGGTAACCTAGAGGGAGACTGGCTCTGTAGTGCAGCTGCCGGAACACACACAGGTGTTTGGCGACAGATTTTCATCTTGAGGATGGTAGATAGCCAAACGGACTTAGAAAAAGCCCTACCACCATGCTATGGTTTCACCACGATGTTTTCCTTCACCGAAAGCTCCGACTCAGTTACTTGGATTCGAACCTACGTCCTTCGACGCTGTATCCGAACACACTACCAACTGAGCCATCATCGCTTCTATGTTCTTGTATTACCACCGTATGTGGTAAGTGTGTAGTGCTGTGGATTTCTCAGGGTATGAAATCCAAGAAGGATTGACGCGGTAATTTTGCGCGCACCTTACTTTGGAATGAAACCATTGGCCCAAACCCAAATTGGAATATATTAAAATATTTTTTAAATATCAATCACATTTTAAATTTTCGTAATTTATACGAAATTACAACATTTAAACATGATATACTCAATAATTTTATATATAAAATTTACGAATAATCGAAACTGCGAAAGCTCAGGTAACGTGAAATGGGTTATTTTCCTTCCCATACCAGGCAACACCGTACAACTTTGTTTTCAGTACGAACCGGGAACTCTGTAGAGTCGAACGTCGTTTGTGCTCACTGAGTCGCGTACCGACTCGGCGCGATGTTAAGCCGAAGATCTTAGCCTGAAACATTTTCACTAATAATCAATTCAATTTAAATATCGTGCCAAAATAATCAAACCATGAGCGCGGTAAGACGCAATTTGCGCAGACAATATCCCAACCAATGGCTGAAAATGTGTGGTGGTTCCACCGTGGAAGAGAGGCTTGTTGACGAAATATTCAGAGTAAGTTTATTATATTATAATTAACATATAATCGAAATGAAGGGGCGAACGTCATTATTAAAAAGTGACTCTTTTCTAATAAGATTCTGACAGAATATAATAACTCCGTTAAAAATATACAGTATGAATTTTTATTATATAATAATTAATATTATTTCATGTATGAAATATATCATTTATATTCATTTATTAAATAATATCAATTTAAAGACAATTGATATCAAAAAAAAACTTTACAAACATTTAATATAAAACGAATTTATCTAGTTATGTTTTTTAATATGTATAATCAATTTGAATAAACTGTAATTGAAGAGTGTATAAAGTGATCTCTTAAATATTTTTGATTGAACGAGGCTAGGCGTATAATTTTTTCTTTGCTATATATTTTAAAAACTATCTTATTATATGACACTTATATGACAGTTGAATTGATTTATGATTACGAAGAAATAATTAATTATAATTTCATGAAATAACTGGACTCGTTAAAACAATATTATGTGAAAATTCACTAAAATTTAAAATTACAATTTAAATTTTTGACAACGGTCGGTTAGACGGTACATAAGATAATGTATTGCTGCGCTATTAGTGCCGAGTTATGGGGAAAATGAATAACATAGTTTTTTTACGAGATATAAAAAAAAAAAAAAAACAAATTGCCAGTAAAATTTCTTTTTGTTATTTTTTTGCACTTCATTATGATTATTCCTGCTTTGTAAAGATTATTTTTAGTTTTTTCGTTTTAAAAAATACTGTAAATTAAGAGTTCCGTAAAGTTTATTTAGAAATTAAAACCTCTATATAATTTGACTCGGTAATAAACGATGTTAGTGTTTTTTTGGATTTCAGAACTGTATACCAACATCCATCGTCAAACATTCTAATCAAAGAAAATTATAATATTTTAATATTTTTCTTTACAAAATCTATGTGTTAGTTTATAACTTTTGACCCTTTACCTTAACTATTTCGTAGTGACGTATATTTCCTCTTCACAAACTATGACTAAAACCCTTTAAGAATTAAGTTAATATTTATAAAATGTTGAGTGACAGCTTCCGTGTACAAAATAATGTCACAAAGATTGAAGCCCTTTTTGAGTCAAATACAGACAAGCAAATAAACAGAAAAAAAATTTAACCTCGTATTCGTGACCTGCGATTTCTAAATATAATAAACATCTATTGTAAAATTATAAATAAAACTAAATGTATAGACAGAATGATTAGATTTAGTAATCCGGTGAAACTGTAAAGGCCTTGCCATGACAGCAGTGTAGATAGTTAAAAAAAACGAAAAGTACTAGATTTATTAATATAGCTGTCTCTCAATTTTACACTTTTGTCATTAACTGAGAAAGAGGCTCGTTCATGCCCAACCGTGGGATAATAGACTGGTTGATAAAATGGTACAAAGTTTTAGAAAAATTACAAATCGTTATATAAGCAATCGATTTTAGTACAGCTTTCATCAAAACGACTTTACGTAAATGAGTTCTCTTAAAAGACAACTTGCTTCCTTGACACGTAATACATAAAATAGAACTCGAGTTTATGTCCGCTGCCGATATTTTGAGCGTATGAAAATTTGGTACGATAATTCGACACCACTTTTTAGTAAGTAAGCACCACGCGACACCGTGTTGGAATTAAAATTTTTTTTTCTGTTGTCAGAGAAATGCACAGTCGTCATAGTAAAAGTATATATTTTTGTTTTAATAACACTCCCATTTGACAACACACACACTAATGGCTAGCCCATACATGAGCGACGAAAGTTCGACCACTTAACGCACTAAAAACTAACTTCAAAATTGATTTCGATACAGTCGAAGAATAACATTCACTCACATTTGTCGTTCAAATCAAGACCCACGTAAGAACCATCCTCATACTTCAAGGAATATTCTAAAAAAAGAATTAACGAAATCGGTTCAGCTGCACTCGAGATTTGCGCTTAGCAACACATTCAGCGATTCATTTCTATATTATAGATAAGAAATATTTACACACATATATACATATATGAATGTAAATATGTATGTCAATTATAACACATATGCTACTGCGATATAGAAACTTTTCGCATACTAATATTCATCAAAAGTCATTCAATAGTATTTATATTCTTCGCGTACAAACGACAGACAATTTTAGAATTTTTATCGATTTTTTATCTTCTTGCTTCTAAATACGCCAGAGTATTTTTTCTTACGTATGTTCGATGTATAATTTTAGTCTCTTTAATATTTTATCATAAAAATATTTTATAAGTATTAAAAAGTCTTAAAAAGTGATTGACCATTCACTAAGCCGTTATATTTACAATATAAAAATAATTAGAAATTGAAACATAAACCTTATACCATCGAAAAATAAATATTATATAAAGTAACTTTTGAATTTATAGGAATATAATATGTTCTGAAAATGTTAATCGAAAATGATAATTGTAATTCGCAAATGTTTGGATTCTAATAAATTATGTATTATAGATTACTAGCTGATACCCGCAGCTTCGCACGCGTTTTTTAAATTGTATTAAAGCAATATAAAGTAGTGAGAAGACGTAGAATTACAGAAATGCTCTTTTAAAAACATTTGTAGGTACGACACGAACTCCATCTACTTGAACATATGACGTACATTTGGAAATACTAACTTACTATAGAATCCCCTCAGTGCTCACTTACACTGTGTAAGAAAGTAATGAAAATTTCAAGTTATACAATTTCTCTTAAAGATGTTATATATATAATATTAACATAAGTTTTTGCGATCATACAAAAAGTAATTGCTCTCTATTCGGCAAGAAATTCTATAATGGAACTGTTAAGGTAATACGTGTCTGGTCTAATATTGAAAAAACGTCTTCTATATTCAAATACCTATTAATTATAATGTTGAATTATAAACAAAGAGTTGATAATTATTTTTCTAATTGAAAATATAGAAAGAATTGAAGTCATAAAATTTTGCATTAATATACTTCCAGATTTCAAGATTCTATATCTATCTGTAAGCAGTTTTTTTTATAATTACAAATTAAAATAGTGCCCATCATTTTTAATGTTCACCCTTAGTTACTTATAATGTCCTTCTGTATGGGAATGGCCCTTATTACGTCCAAGTTTTCCAAAACTAATCGTGAGGTAGGCACAACATAATTTATTATTGCTAGAGTGTAGAACGTCTTATTCTTCTTATAATATCTCTGTAAGTAAGGGGGGCAATCAAAGAAAAATTATGAATTTTCCCTCAATTTTACTTTTTCCCCCAATTTTTATCCCTTAGACATTGACTTTTAAAAGTAGTAGAAAATGGGCAAAAGATGAAAAGAGTAAAAGTAAAAGATGGGCAAATGTGGGCAAATAAATTAGATTCAAATGCATCATTACAAAATTCTCGACCATTCATATTTTCTTTTCCCCCAATTTTTACCCCTAAGAATTTGACTTTTCTAAAAAGTAAAAGATGGGCAAACGTGACCAAAAGATATAGATTCAAATGCATCATTCCAACATTCTCGATCCTTCAAAGCTTTTTCCCCCTCGCCTTGCCGCCCCCTACAAATCGAATTGTCAGAACAGTAGAAGATGGGCAAACGTGGGTAAATGACATATTTCAAGAATCCACCTTGATATTTAAATATTTTTTGATAGTTTTTTTAATGCTGTCCTACGCAATTTAAATCTTCGTAGCTTTTTTATAGTGCTTGCAAAAATGCGAAATCTATGCCAAGCCCTCTACGAATTTTCAAATCATTACGCGTAAGATGGGGTTCTAACTTCCCGAAGCTATGGTTAATGAGTTATGTAGACGCAAACGCGGTAAATAAAACAAAATGACCACCATTAAGCAAATTACATACAAATATATTAATTACAATTATAATAATTCTTGGAGTCCAGTACAGTGCACGCATGACGCACATGTTTACAGTGAACAACATACTTTTGCTAAATTTCACGCGGGAGAAGTCGTGGGTGACAGCTAGCTTAAAATAAAATAACTTAAGTTAGTTCTTATAACTTCAATTATGTGCTAGTGAAAGTCATGTAAAAATCGGTCAAATCGTTTCAGATATTCCACACGGATGAAATCCCGAGTAACAGCTAGTTGAAAATAAAATAGCTCTAGTTAGTGCTCATTACTTTAGTTGTATGCCAGAGAAAATATCGTTAAAATTGGTTGAATTGTTTTGGAGATTCCACATTGGGCAGGAAAAAGTCGCAAGTAACAGTTAGTCTAAAATAAAATAGCCTAAGTTACTCTTTATAAGATCAACTACGTGCCTGTAAAAGTCACATAAGCATCGTTCTATCTTTTTTGGGGATTACTTTGTGGTCACAGCTACAGATAACAGCTAGTTTAAAATAAATTAACCTAAGTCAGTTCTTATAAGGTCAGTTATATGCCAGTAAAAGTTCCGTTAAGATCGATTAAAGCGCTTTGGATAAATCACTGCGGACGAAGGCGTAGGTAACAGCTACTTTAAAATAAAATAGGCTAAATTACTTCTTATGGGATCAGCTATCTGACGGTGAAGGTTCCGAAAAAATCGGTATTGCCGTTTCAGGTATTCCTCTATGGACAATGCCACGGGTAACAGCTAACTAATAAGATCAGCTATGTGTCTGTAAAAGTCACGTGAAAATTGGTTCAATCTATTCGGATATTTCAGGAAAAAGTCGCTGGTAACAGTTAGTCTAAAATAAGCCAATCTAAATCACTCCTTATGAGGTCAGCTATCTGCCAGCGATTGTTCCTTAAAAATTGGTTTTGCCGTTTCGGATATTCCACTGTAGGCAAAGTTGCGAATAACAGCTAGTCTAAAATATAGCCTGCAATTTAAGCTCTCTGCCAGTTAAATTTCCGTCAAAGTGGGTCCAGCCATTTCGGAGATTAACCGGAATAAACAGACATATAGACTGACAATAAATTTAAAAATTTGATTTTTACTATAAGTAGCTTTTACACTTTCATATCCAGTCAGTAAAAAGTAGAGGTATTTTGATATTATGTATAGACACTTTTATTTTTATTATATCTATAGATTGCAAATCAAAAATTCGAAATAATACTGACTTAAAATGTCATTTTTAAATGAAAACTTACTAATTCGATGAACACAAAATAAATAGGGGTGTGCGAATATGCGAGTTAACGAATTAATCGATATCAAATCGAACCGAATTATACGATTTGAAATCCGAATTGAACACACGTATAATTCCAACTCTTCGGCTTATTCAAATAACTTCATTTATGCGTTAAATAAGCATTAACTATAGAATGTTACGAACTAACCAGCAACGCCATTATAGTCGACACCAGCCATGCAGTGCATTCAAAATTACTGTATCTCTATTTCCATCCAAAAACTGGCGGAAAAAGCGAAAATTAGAAATTCAAGAAATTAAATATATTTATTTTTATATCAAAATCCTTTTTTTTTTCAACGGAACTGACTATGTTCTTTATAAATTATAATCGATTTTTTAATTTATAATTGACCACTCAAAATATACCAATATAGTAAAAGCTATATGTTGGTACGTTATTGGTTGTTAATGAATTGTGGGTGCTAAACTTTAAATCATTATTTTTATGTATGTAATATTAAATAAGAGCAAAAAATTCTAGAAACCTGTTAAAATATAAAATTATAATATATTTTTAATTTCTTTAAAATGAAATATTTCGGCTATTTTTATCAATATTTTGTTAAAATTGAAATGCTATAAAATTACTTAGATTTAAGGGAGAAAGTATATTTTTAATAAATATTTTCACTAATAGAAATGTATTATTGTAGAATTGAATTACGTAGTAAATTAAAGTTCTTTTTCAAAGGCAATCTTGATGCTTAAATAATAGTTTTTACGACATTATAATTTTTTTAATTTGAATTATTAAAGTAGTGTAAAATGTTGTAACTATTCCTATAACTATTAGTGTAATAATTCTACCTTACTTTAAAAATATAGGTATAGTTCGAATTTTTTACTCAAACTTTGAATATAACATCATTATTCGATTCGGTTCGATTGGAGCATTATTTGCACACCCCTAAAAATATACTTATTGCCACGGGAATAATATTATTGGTTACTATGACAACGGTCGCCTAATGTCAGTGGTTGTCGGTGTCTGTAGGAGAATATGTAATTGTCAGTCAGTCGTATTTCACTTATATTTGGAGTCCGATTCGAGCCGCGGTCGGGGACGCACGTGCGCTCTCTCGCAGCTCTGACGGTCCGTTCGGTTCGCCGCGCTCGGCTTTCTTCGGTCATTTCCGGCTCGCCGCGCTCGCCTACCTGCGCTACCTGCGCACCAGGTGTTGGTATTTCTACGAATTCGTCGCTGCCCGACCCGCATTGTTGCCGAGTGAATCATCGTCCGGTTCTATTGTGTTCGAGCCTGAGAAATCGAAGAGAGAAAACATCTGCTGCGAAGCCGCACTTTTAGTGCAAATTTAAAACCGCACTTTTCGGTGCGACATCCCGCGCTGTCAATCGAAGACCACGCTTAGTGGCTACTCACGGGAATACGTGTCACGGTGCCAACGAGTGAGTAGAGCGCCCTGTCCGCTCGCCGGTTGCCCCGAGGCAAACGGTAAAGGCAGTTGGGCCTGGGTTGTCTGGCCTTGGCGAGTGCGCCTAGTCAGGTCCAGGTATCGCCCTCCCACCCTCCTATTCCCTCATTCCATCCCCGGGTGTCTGTTTGGGCGTAGCCCGGTTTACCGGTCTGCGTTCTCTGCCCTGGGCTTGATAGGGCCTCCCCCTAGGCTTTGTAGGTTCTTCTCTGTGCGGCATTGCACTTCGCCCACAGCTCTTTTGGTCCGGACTCGGGATAGTCCCGTAAATTTAATTTTGGCGTGCCCCCCTGCCCTTCAGGCAGGGAGGTTTAATTATGTCCTCCCCCGCCCCCCTCGCAGGCCCCGGGATGGCCAGAGAAACAGAAGTTATTGAACTCAGGTTATTAAAAGAAAGGGTTAGGCGCGAAGCCCCGCACTTGCTTGTAGAGCAAATAGATGTAGTCTCGCCCCGCGTGGCGACCGCGAACTCGTTCGCCGCGCTAGACTCGCCTAGGTCGCCGGAAAATCCGTTAGACCGTATAAGCCTAGTCGCACCCACTCCATGCTCGGAGGCCGGCTCCGACATGGAGTTAGATATTATTAACTCCGCGCCAGCTAACGACGGCTTCACTGTCGTAAATAGAAAACGCGTCCGCACGCCGCCCATTGCCGCCGCGTCGCGCGCCTCTGATTCTGAGTCAGGCTCCGGTCGCCCGGCTCAGAAAACATTAAAAGTAGATGGCGCCCGGGTGCCCGCGAAATCAGCCGCGATCGCAGCCAATCGAACGCCTCACTCGGGCAACGCTAGCCCCGCCCCCTCCCAAGCCGACGCTACGGGTCCCGTAGCCGAGGCTAAGAAGCCCCGCCCCCCGCCCCCCGTTACCATTCAGGACAAGGCCTCCTGGCTCGCGATTTCGACCTATATGAATGGGTCGGGTATCCGTTACACCTCAGCCCTGAATACCGCTCAAGGTATTCAGGTCAAAGTCCCCACCTCCATCGACCACCGCAAGCTGACCTCTCACCTCCGAGAGAGGAAGCTTAATTATTTCACTTACGCGCTCGAAGAAGAGCGCCTTCTCCGAGCCGTACTCAGGCGCGTCCCGGTGGAGTTGTCCACCGAGGAAATCTCAGACTCCCTTAAGGAGCAAAATTTCCCAGTGCGGGAGGTACACCGGATGTACCACCCCCGCACCAAAGCTCCCTACCCTATGGCTCTGGTCATCCTTGACCGTTCCGTAGAAGGCAAGGCCATTTTCGGCCTCACCACGGTCTGCGGCCTCACCGGTATCACCGCCGAACCGCCGCGCAAGACTCATACCCCGTCTCAGTGTCATAACTGTCAGAGTTATGGCCACACA
Source organism: Antheraea assamensis (assembly GCA_035772565.1). Lineage (NCBI taxonomy): Eukaryota > Metazoa > Arthropoda > Insecta > Lepidoptera > Saturniidae > Antheraea > Antheraea assamensis. The sequence goes on along the minus strand of JAQQSE010000010.1, from coordinate 922,502 downwards.
GCCAGAGGCTGTCATCTCCGTCCCAGGTGCGTCAAGTGCCTCGGTGACCATCCCACGAAGGAGTGCGCTCGCACTCCCGACACTCCCGAGCCTCCCAGCTGCGTTCTGTGCGGTAACGCGGGCCACCCTGCGAGTTATCGCGGGTGTCCCCGTGCGCCCCGCCCGCAACGCCCACGCCAGGCGAGACAAGCCCGTTGGGCTCCTGCTGTCTCTGCCCGCCCTCCGCCTCCACCTCTTATGTCCGTTGAGACCTTCCCGGGCCTCCCGGGCTCCTCCCGTACCCCGGTAACTCCGGCCCCGATGCCGTGCGTGGCACCTTCTGTGCCGCAAGCCCCCCAGTCCTGGCGAGCCCCTGTCGCCCCCTGGGCTCCTAGGCCTCAACCTCAGGCTTCCAAGCCTCAGGCGCAGCCCCAGCCTCAGCCCCAAAGAGCGTTGCCCGCTCAGCCCTCTCATGCTTTTTCATTCTCTCTCTCGGGCATCGATTGGCTGTCTCAAGTCTTACTCGAGCACGACATTAGCGAAATAGTCGCATTCAATAAAATTTTAAATAGTAATAGGGACATCGGTCTTTTGAATGCGGTCTCTGCATTCCCAAACGTTGCCGCGACGATACAACGCCTCGCCCGCGCCGCAGTAAATAACAATAAATAGTATTCACACCGCCGAGTAAAATTAAACCGCGCGCTCTTTGTCTTTCGTTTTTTAACGCGAGAAATCTCCGTACGCAACGCGACTTAGTAGCCGACTACTTACACGATAGGCAGATAGATATATTGTTAGTACAGGAAACGCTCCTTAAGCCGAAAATGAATAATCCGCGTATCGCGAATTATGATATTATCAGAAACGACCGTGTCGCCCGCGGGGGCGGCACTTTGATTTATTTTAAACGTTCGTTATATTGTATGTCAGTAGAGCCACCCGTTCTTACAAATATGGAAGTGTCAGTGTGCAGGTTAGGAATGACCGGTCATGCGAACATAACGATAGTTTCTGCTTATCTTAAACCGAGTAAAGAGCTTCTCAAGTCTGACTTGGAGGCGCTGTTCGCGTTAAGTAACAGTGTTATCATAGCAGGGGACCTCAACAGTGGGAGCGTCATTTGGAATAGTTCGAGTACTTCCCGCAACGGGGTGACACTCGACAAACTAAGTGGCGATCTCGCTTTTGACGTCATAGCCCCGCCGGAACCCACTCACTATCAGGATCGCTGTCGCCCGACAGTGTTAGACGTAGCTCTTTTAAAAAACGTCCAGCTTTCTGTGCGACTCATACAAGTCGTACACGAACTAGACTCAGATCACCGCCCCGTTATCTTGCAACTAGGTTCAGATTTCGATATCGACTGTCAGTCCGTGCGCGCAGCTGACTACGCGAAACTCGGCAGTCACTTGAAAGACAATCCGTCCTCGGAGAGTCTAAATAGAATTCCGGACGTGTTGGTGTCTAAAGCCGACGCGGATCTGGCTATCGATTCCCTGGTCGACCACCTCCAGACCGCCGTCAGGGTGACCTCGAGAGAGGTACAAGCGGTGAACGATCGCCGCTTTATACTCCCTGACGACGTGAAGGCGTTGATCACGGAAAAGAACGCCGCGAACCGAGCCTACGACACTTACCCGACCGAAGACAATCGCGTTCGATTACGTTCATTACAAAAGTTAGTTAAAACTAGTATCGCAGAAATCCGAGCCGCCAGGTGGGACAAACTCCTGGAGGATATCCAGCCGTCCCACGTGGCGTTTTGGACGTTCACGCGTAAGTTCAAATCAGAGCAGAGTGCATCGATGCCCCCGTTAGACAGAGGTCATGGGTTGCCTCCCGCGTTCGAAAGTATAGACAAAGCGGAGTGTCTCGCCGCGAGTTTAGAGGAGCAATGTTCTCCAAACACTGCTAACACTGACCCTGTCCATATCGAATCGATAAAATCCGCGGTAGATAGCTTTCTCGCGTCTCCTCGCGCGGATACCCTAACCCCGGTTACTTTTGACGAAGTGACGGCCGCTATCAAGCGTCTGAAGCTTAGGAAGTCCCCAGGTCCCGATGGAATCAGGAACGAGGTACTGAAGCTCCTTCCTGACTTCATCATTGCTCTGCTGGTATGCATCTTCAATGCTGCCATGTCCCAGGGTCACTTTCCAGCCGTCTGGAAAAAGGCCATAGTGATAGGCATACACAAACCCGGCAAAAAAGCTACGCTTCCCGCTAGCTATCGCCCTATTAGTTTATTAGATACACTAGGCAAGCTATACGAGCGGCTCCTTTTGAACCGCCTACAGACCACGATAACAAGGTTGAATCTGCTGCCGCCTGAGCAGTTCGGTTTCCGTGCACAACACTCGTGCACGAACCAAGTACACCGCCTCACGGAGTACATATTCTCGAAATTTAATGAAGACCCCCAGCGCCAGGTCAGTCCGGCCAAGCTTAAACCGAAACGTACAATAGCGGTCTTCTTTGACGTCGCCAAGGCCTTCGACAAGGTCTGGCACGACGGGCTAGTCTATAAACTGTTTAAGTCTAGTATTCCGGATAGTTTAGTACACATCATCCGCGAATTTCTCACAGATAGGACCTTCCGCTATAGAGTGGAAGGTGAGTTATCCCAGCCCCACCCGATACGTTCAGGAGTGCCCCAGGGGTCCATCCTCGCGCCCTCCCTCTTCAACCTGTTCATCAGTGACCTACCTCGGTCCCCGGGGTTCGAGGTAGGTTGTTACGCTGACGATACAGTAATCTACGCTTCCGATTGGCGGCCGTTGCATTTAGCTATCCGTATGAATAGGGCCATCGAGGAACTCGGCGAATGGTTTCTTCGATGGCGTATAGAGGTTAATCCCGAGAAAAGCGCTGCGATCTTTTTCGATCCGGTTCAGCGTCCGCGTCCGAGAAATATAGAGTCCCTTAAATTGTATGACACCGAGATTCCTTGGGCCCTTACGGTCAAATATCTCGGTGTCACGTTAGATAGACGCCTCACGTTTAAGCAGCATGCAGTGAGAGTACGAAACAAAGCCGCTATGGTTTTGGGTCGTCTGCATCCGTTGTTATGTGCTAAGAGCAAAATGTCCGTCAGACATAAGCTCACACTTTACAAAATGTGTATTCGTCCGATTTTGACGTATAGCTGTCCCGTTTTCGCGCATATGTCAAAAGCGAACTTCAAGATTTTACAAAAAATACAGAACCGTTTTCTACGAAAGGCGATCGGTGCCCCGTGGTACATCCGGAGAGTCGACCTCCATAGGGACCTGGAGATGCCGTCTATCTGGGAGTACGTAAAAACTCTCACGACTAGTTATTTCGACAGAGCCATGAATCATCCCAATCCGTTAGTGGTATCCGCCGCGACTTACGATACCGTGCCAGGCGCGCCGCGTTACAAAAGACGTCCGCGTTACATTTTCACCGACCCTCCCGAAGAAATTTCGCTAGGTAATCAAGACTACCCTTCCGTCCCTCGAAACACAGCGTGTGCGCGCCCACGCCCGCGTAATCACAGATCACGCCGCCGCGGTTTGGCTGTGAATTTTGCCCCAGCACACATTCTTAGGCCTCCCTCGGCAACTGCTCTAGCCGAGGTCCGATCCCCCGGAATGGAGCCCTCGAGCAGCTTGCATGCGCGAACAGAGTACCACTGATTCGATCAAACACTCGTCTACAACACAACACCGATCACCCCACACACGTGCACACACACTCACTCGTAGGTACACATAGTGGTGGGCTGTTTTTGTTTGTTTTTTTGCCCTTCGAACTGTAATAGTTTAGAACACAGATAGATAGATACAAAATACATGTACGGGATCGTAAAACATACATGCTTGGTAACCATGTATATTTCACGAACCCATACAGGTATGATACGGATAGGCTTAGCTTAGCTAGTTAGATTCGGGTTTTCGACGACAGCCCAAGCCGAGGCGTGCCGTGCGCCCTTGTGCTAGTCGTCCATATAAAATCGGGTGAGTGCCTTAAGCGCTCCCCTTAGTAGTCCGGTGGAACTGTAGAGCCTTGCCAGGCTAACAGTGAAGGTCAGTTCGAAAAAAAAAAAAAAAAAAATTCACTTATATTTATATAGATTTCAACCAATTTACTCAAAACCTTGACAAATTATATACCAGAACCTTCCCCGTGAATTACTCTATCTATCGGTGAAGACCGCATTACAATCCGTTTAGTAGTTTTTGAGTTTATCGCGAACATCCAGACAGACAGACAGACGCGGCGGGCGACTTTGTTTTATAATATAAGAAGAAGATAGTAGTAATAGATTTACAAATAATATATGTTGAACGCCATCTATTGGCACTAATACATATTAATTAACTACCGAACCTCTTAGTATTAATATTTATTTATTTTATGTGAAAATAAAATATTAGACATTTTTCTTTCGCGTTTACTATGCCTTAGTAATGCAATACTGTAGTAATGTTTATATATGTTATAAAATACCCTGATTTTTGGATAAGAATCTCGTACTTTCGTATCATCATTAAAATTACAATAACTTTTGATAGAGTAAACCAATTTCAATGAAACAAAGACTAAATTTTACTCGAGAATATGTTTTATGATTGTCTTACTGATGTTTTATCACAGACCTAGTACTTTACCAGTTATAGCCGGTTAAACAAAGAGACAGGCATTTCTAGAAAATTACTGAAATGTATTGTATTACACTTGCAACAATTTATTTTTCACACTCATTACACTTTCAATTTACTTCCTTATTATATGTATAGATACAAAACGTATTTTCTTTTCAAGGTTATTCACAGCAAGGATATCATCTAAATAATATGCTTAATATTGCAGGTTGTATTGACGAGTAAGCCGGATGGCTCAGACTCGAGGTTAACTCAGTTTCGTGTATTTTTGGTTTCTCTTATGATAACTAATTCTCGTATGAAATCCTTTCATGTCTAGCAAAGTAATATATTAACAGTTCCCTCGGGATCTCACAGGCAGAACAACTTGTTATTATAATCAAAAGTTATTGCGGAATATACTGAGTTACCTACGAACACTAATCTGCTCTAAAGTCTCCAATATATACGTTCAGTTTTATTAAAAGTAATACTACCCTAAGAATTCGTATAAGTTACCGTAGACGGATGCAACTACAAAAGAGATCTACGCTTTGACAAAGCATTATTACTATATTGCATATAGTATCTAATCCAGAGCGAGCAATATCATTTGATCAAGCGTTTCAAAGGATTCTTTATTGAGCTTCTAACGTATACTAAATTTTTAATACTTGTACCATCAGATGAAAGACAAATCCATTGAACGCTTTGTTATAGTGGAAGCGCTGTGACGTATCAATAGTATATTCAATGTACGGTTTAAATTAAAATAAATGTTAAAACTCTACTATTAATTCGGAAAACATTCCTGTAACACCCTAAAACCTACCGTAAACCCTAAAACCTAAGTAAGTAAAACCCTATTTGTTTATGACAGCATTTCTGCTCGAAACTAGATGTCTAACAGAGTCCACAGTAAGCCGATGAATTAACAGTAACTAAACGTCTTTGATAAAATGCATTTTATATATTTTTTTAAACGCTTGTATTTTCAATTGAAATTGAAATAAACCATTAAAGGAAGCATAATACACTAAGCAAAAAATATCACCGAGCTTTTGAAGTTTTCCTCTTAAGTCGTGACCTTCGTGATTCTTGCATTAATTCAATTTTGCTAATTAAAATAGCTAATTCTTTAATAATAAAACTTGTATAGTTCTTAGTAATCTCATTATCAAGAAACGGCACTAGGTTTAGTAGGTAAGAACTATAGATTTACTTGGTTGATTGTTTGGCTGGTCGTCTTTTCTTCTCAAAATCGTCTTGATATCTCCAGCCTTGTGTAATAAAAGATTCGAGAAACTACAGCTTTAGTTTTTACGTTTTTGGTTTTTGTATACCTTATAGGTCAGCGGTTGACCACAATCTCATCTGATGTGTAGTGATGGTAGTCACGCTAAGCCTAGTGAGAGTCTGGCACTCAAGTGCAACTGCCAGAACACACCGACAGGTCCTTGGCGACAGATTTTTAATTTGAGGGTGGTAGCTTACCAGGTGGACTTAGAAAAGCCCTACTACCACGATACTTTGGTTTCATCACGATGTTTTCCTTCATCGAAAGCTCCGATTCAATTGTTAACAGGTTGTGTAATTTACATTTTTATGACCTATCGATTCTTAAGATATTGGGATATATACCATTGTTATTTTGAAAAGAATTAAATAAAATCTTTAATAATAGTATATTTGGAATATACATTGCAAATTTAGAATATACATAAATCATAGTTACCGAACTATTCCCTCGGTTTCATTCATGATTACTACAAAACACACAGATTGTATGTTAAGCTATGTACTTTTTTTTATAATATTAGGAAGCATATACCGATAAGAAATCTAAATTAGATAAATAAAAAGATGGATAGTTACAATAGATAATTGAAATTGAAGTGCGCATTCCTTTCTTATTAAATTATCTATAACACGTACTACAAATAGGATATAACCAATATATTGTACCTGTGTTTTTGTAGATAAGAAATAATACTTTGATACTGGACTACGTACAATTACTTAGAAACAACAAAGCTAATTTTGACGGGACTCGAAGTAACGTATACCTTAGCTTACTATTGTAGCTATGTATTACTTTGCCATATTCAAGAAGTCTTAGGTATAATCGTGGTCGAAGCCGAGATCCAGAAAATGTAATAAGAAACTTCTATCAACCAACACACATCATGAAAGAGATGTTTTCGTGTATATATTTAACCGGCAGTATATTAGTTTTAATGTCTTTTGAATCAGAAACTTCGTCATGTAATAATCGATCTGAATATATATTTTTTTATTCGTAAAGCAATGTTTTTAAAAGGTTTCAATTTTAATTTAGTTAACATTCAACCTTTTACACCATGGAGTTCCTCAAAATTATATAGGAAATCTATAGTCATTGAGGTATTGGTAGATTTATGACAATCCAAGACTAGACCCCATACCTAACTATGGTGAAGGTTCTATTGTTTTTTTTTTTTTAAGTCGGTTTTATTTATTTTGGTATAACTATTATCTTAACGTTTATCTTTTACCGATTTCGTTATCAGGTAACGAATTTTTATGGATATAGCAGCAGACGTTCTCCTACCCTGAAAATAATAAAAAAATCTTGGTATCAGATCGCAGCGCCACCTTCCGAGTACAGTTGTAATTGTAAACCATTATTTAATGCAACTGAACACTTCAGTTGAGTTCAGAACATTTCAGTTACTCACACGTACAAAAGAATGAAACATATATTATAACTAGCTGATACCCGCAGCTTCGCACGCGTTTTTTAAATTGTATTAAAGCAATATAAAGTAGTGAGAAGACGTAGAATTACAGAAATGTTCTTTTAAAAACATTTGTCGGTACGACACGAACTCCATCTACTTGAACATATCACGTACATTTGGAAATACTAACTTACTATAGAATCCCCTGAGTGCTCACTTACACTGTGTAAGAAAGTAATGAAAATTTCAAGTTATACAATTTCTCTTAAAGATGTTATATATATAATATTAACATAATTAAGTTTTTGCGATCATACAAAAAGTAATTGCTCTCTATTCGGCAAGAAATTCTATAATGGAACTGTTAAGGTAATACGTGTCTGGTCTAATATTGAAAAAACGTCTTCTATATTCAAATACCTATTAATTATAATGTTGAATTATAAACAAAGAGTTGGTAATTATTTTTCTAATTGAAAATACAGAAAGAATTGAAGTCATAAAATTTTGCATTAATATACATCCAGATTTCAAGACTGTATATCTATCTGTAAGCAGTTTTTTTATAATTACAAATTAAAATAGTGCCCATCATTTTTAATGTTCACCATTAGTTACTTATAATGTCCTTCTGTATGGGAATGGCCCTTATTAAGTCCAAGTTTTCCAAAACTAATCGTGAGGTAGGCACAACATAATTTATTATTGCTAGAGTATAGAACGTCATATTCTTCTTATAATATCTCTGTAAGTAAGGAGGCAATCAAAGATAAATTATGAATTTTCCCTCAATTTTACTTTTTCCCCCAATTTTTATCCTTTAGACATTGACTTTTAAAAGTAGTAGAAAATGGGCAAAAGATGTAAAGAGTAAAAGTAAAAGATGGGCAAATGTGGGCAAATAAATTAGATTCAAATGCATCATTACAAAATTCTCGACCATTCACATTTTCTTTTCCCCCAATTTTTACCCCTAAGAATTTGACTTTTCCAAAAAGTAAAAGATGGGCAAACGTGACCAAAAGATATAGATTCAAATGCATCATTCCAACATTCTCGATCCTTCAAAGTTTTTTTCCCCCTCCCCTTGCCGCCCCCTACAAATTGAATTGTCAGAACAGTAGAAGATGGGCAAACGTGGGTAAATGACATATTTCAAGAATCCATCTTGATATTTAAACATTTTTTGATAGTTTTTTGAATGCTGTCCTACGCAATTTAAATCTTCGTAGCTTTTTTATAGAGCTGGCAAAAATGCGAAATCTATGCCAAGCCCTCTACGAATTTTCAAATCGTTACGCGTAAGATGAGGTTCTAACTTCCCGAAGCTATGGTTAATGAGTTATGTAGACGCAAATGCGGTAAATAAAACAAAATGACCACCATTAAGCAAATTACATACAAATATATTAATTACAATTATATTAATTCTTGAAGTCCAGTACAGTGCACGCATCACGCACATGTTTACAGTGAACAACATACTTTTGCTAAATTTCACGCGGGAGAAGTCGTGGGTGACAGCTAGCAAAAAATAAAAGAAACTTAAGTTAGTTCTTATAACTTCAATTATGTGCTAGTGAAAGTCATGTGAAAATCGGTCAAATCGTTTCAGATATTCCACACGGATGAAATCGCGAGTAACAGCTAGTTGAAAATAAAATAGCTCTAGTTAGTGCTCATTACTTTAGTTGTATGCCAGAGAAAATATCGTTAAAATTGGTTGAATTGTTTTGGAGATTCCACATTGGGCAGGAAAAAGTCGCAAGTAACAGTTAGTCTAAAATAAAATAGCCTAAGTTACTCTTTATAAGATCAACTACGTGCCTGCAAAAGTCACATAAGCATCGTTCTATCTTTTTTGGGGATTACTTTGTGGTCACAGCTACAGATAACAGCTAGTTTAAAATAAATTAACCAAAAGTCAGTTCTTATAAGGTCAGTTATATGCCAGTAAAATTCCCGTTAAGATCGATTAAAGCGCTTTGGATATATTACTGCGGACGAAGGCGTAGGTAACAGCTACTTTAAAATAAAATAGGCTAAATTACTTCTTGAGGGGTCAGCTATCTGCCAGTGAAAGTCCCGAAATAATCGATATTGCCGTTTCAGATATTCCTCTTTGGACAATGCCACGGGTAACAGCTAACTAATAAGATCAGCTATGTGTCTGTAAAAGTCACGTGAAAATTGGTTCAATCTATTCGGATATTTCAGGAAAAAGTCGCTGGTAACAGTTAGTCTAAAATAAGCCAATCTAAATCACTCCTTATGAGGTCAGCTATCTGCCAGCGGAGTGTCCTTTAAAAATTGGTTTTGCCGTTTCGGATATTCCACTGTTGGCAAAGTTGCGAATAACAGCTAGTCTAAAATATAGCCTGCAATTTAAGCTCTCTGCCAGTAAAATTTCCGTCATAGTGGGTCCAGCCATTTCGGAGATTAACCGGAATAAACAGACATATAGACTGACAATAAATTTAAAAAATTGATTTTTACTATAAGTAGCTTTTACACTTTCATATCCAGTCAGTAAAAAGTAGAGGTATTTTGATATTATGTATAGACACTTTTATTTTTATTATATCTATAGATTGCAAATCAAAAATTCGAAATGATACTGACTTAAAATGTCATTTTTAAATGAAAACTTACTAATTCGATGAACACAAAATAAATAGGGGTGTGCCAATATGCGATTTAACGAATTAATCGATATCAAATCGAACCGAATTATACGATTTGAAATCCGAATTGAACACACGTATAATTCCAACTCTTCGAATTATTCAAATAATTTCATTTATGCGTTAAATAAGTATTAACTATAGAATGTTACGAACTAACCAGCAACGCCATTATAGTCGACACCAGCCATGCAGTGCATTCAAAATTACTGTATCTCTATTTCCATCCAAAAACTGGCGGAAAAAGCGAAAATTAGAAATTCAAGAAATTAAATATCATTTATTTTTATATCAAAATCCTTTTTTTTTCAACGGAACTGACTATGTTCTTTATAAACTATTATCGATTTTTTAATTTATAATTGACCACTCAAAATATATCAATATAGTAAAAGGTCTATGTTTGTACCTTATTGGTTGTGAATGAATTTTGAGTGCAAAAATGTAAAACATTTTTTTATGTATGTAATATTAAATAAGAGCACAAAATTCTAGAAACCTGTTAAAATATAAAATTATAATATTTTTTTAATTTCTTTAAAATGAAATATTTCGGCTATTTCTATCAATATTTTGTTAAAATTGAAATGCTATAAAATTACTTAAATTTAATGGAGAAAGTATATTTTTAGTAAATACTTTCACTAATAAAAATTTATTATTGTAGAATTGAATTACATATTAAATTAAAGTTCTTTTTCAAAGGCAATCTTGATGTTTAAATTATAGTTTTTTTGACGTTATCATTTTTTTAATTTGAACTATTAAATTAGTGTAAAATGTTGTAATTTTTCCTATAACTATTAGTGCAATAATTCTACCTTACTTTAAAAATATAGGAATAGTTCGAAATTTGACATCATTATTCGATTCGGTTCGATTGGAGTATTATTTGCACACCCCTAAAAATATACTTATTGCCACGGGAACAATATTATTGGTTACTATGACAACGGTCGCCTAATGTCAGGGGTTGTCTGTGTCTGTAGGAGAATATGTAATTGTCAGTCAGTCGTATTTCGCTTATATTTATATAGATTTCAACCAATTTACTCAAAACCTTGACAAATTATATACCAGAACCTTCCCCGTGAATTACTCTATCTATTGGTGAAGACCGCATTACAATCCGTTTAGTAGTTTTTGAGTTTATCGCGAACATCCAGACAGACAGACAGACGCGGCGGGCGACTTTGTTTTATAATATAAGATGAAGGCTGTCAGCGAATCACTGTCTCGAGGAGAAAAATAATCTACTAACATTTTTCACATTGTTTCTATTCGAAGGCATGCTCGTAAATTACTGGAGAGACGAACTTTTTAGCATTCCATGGATTGTGCCGGGTTTATCGTGTAGCAGACAGGGAAACTCTGAGCAGATCACGGGACTTGTGACTCGGGTGTAGGTTTAATGGGAACCTCGCCGACGTCCATCAACACTCACCTTCGCTGCTCATGTTTCTCTCCCCTGCCCCGCCAAATTTGGTAGGAGCTTACTAGTGCAGCTTTAGCTACGCGTTCTAGAATAGAACTCGCTGCAGGTCTAGCCAAGCCAAGGTGTTTTAGAAGATTGTAGAGAGATTTCGCTTGTATGTCTCTAGCGCCCACGTCGACCGCGTATAATCTAACCTCAGAGCCATTTTTTGTTAATTCATTTACAAGTTCGTAATATTTATTTGTTTTTATAACGTAATCTTTAGGTAGTGGGTCTTTATAAACTTATAGAAATGAAGTAATTGTATTTGTAACGATAGCAACATAAATATTTTTACATACATTCTTGTTACATAACATCTCTTTATTTCTACGAATGTATTCACTTTTTTCTATGTTTACCATTGAATAGATCAATTTCAATGAAAGACCACAGGGATATGTGCCAATTAGTTTGGTTATGCAACTATTCGAATACGAACGCACAAGTGCTTCGTATGTTAGAAATTTTTATTAAAAGAAATGGAATGAATACAACATGTATTCCTGTTTTAATTAAGAGTACCAAGCAACTCGAGAATAATACTTTCATGTTACGAACCAATTATACCGGTGTTGTTAAACTATGACCACTTTAACAACAACTATGACACACGATGTCACTTCGTCAACTAGTTTTTTTTTATATATAATTGGTTCTTATCGGAAAGTTATCCGATTATTTACAAAATGAATTTGAATTGTACAAATTCGACTATACATTTCTTTCATTTATTTCTATCTCGTGATAATAATCTTTTTGTTTCATTCGAACTACTTTTCATCGAGATTGTATTTGGGTTGTTTTTTTTTTAATGTGTTCTCCTCATTTCTACTAAATTACTATAACATATTTAAAGACTTTAATTCACGTCTGAGAACCTCTCTCTTAATCTCTATCGGAAAGCAATATGTAGCCTAGTTAATAATCTGATTAGTCCTGAAAAGAATACGAAGAACTAAACCCGAGCAGAGACTTTAATTTTGTTAATATATATTGGTAGAAGAGCGTTTTTTAATCTTCTATTTTAATTACTGCATTACAATTCGTTCAATAGTTTTTGAGTTCATGGCGAACATCCAGACAGACAGACAGACGCGGCGGAAGACTTTGTTTTATAATCTCTAGTGATACAAAATAACTTTACCACGTCGGATTTCTTTTTATACTATAATGTATGCTCTCATTATTTGAATGAAGTTATTGAGAAACAGGTAAAGGCCTTTTCTGTTTGTCTCGATATCTCTAAGACATTTGAGGCGTATAAGTTATCACATACAAAATTGGAGAAAAGATTTTCTGTACAAAAAATCAATATCTATAATATAAAAACGAATCGCTAAATGTGTTGCTAAGCGCAAATCTCGAGAACAGCTGGACCGATTTCGCTAATTCTTTTTTTATAATATTCCTTGAAGTACTAGGATGAATCTTACGGAGAGAACATTTTAAACAAATGCCTGGAAAAGTCTAAAAACAACACTTTTCTATACTTCCATACAAACGATTCGTAATAATACTTAAAACTCAATTTGAACTTTAATACTATGACTGCATAAAGTTTAAGTTTTAGTGGAGAAGTTCCGGAAAGAAAAAACAATTGAGTGACGTTAGTATCGTATAAATATGAATGTCAATATTTATACGATGGTCCCGAATAGCAGAATAAGTATTAAAAAATCGACTGTTAGGCGTTACGAAGTTCGCCGGGTCAGCTAGTAAGTAATAAAATTGCTGATGAGTATTCGTCTGACCCGAAAGCTATAAACGTTCGAGTAGCTCAGGTAGTTTGTACTCTTAACTATATTATTCCTACTGTATGTTAACAATGTGATGGAACCCCATATGAATAACTAGATGATGATAGATAGATGATAGCACTATGCTAGATTTTATAACAAAGTCCCAAAGCATGTTACCGATTTGCCAAATTATAAGTTTAAGTAGTTTAAGCGAGTTTTGGTGTCAAAAGGCTATAATAGAATGGATCAATATGTGAACGATGGTGATATGGAATTGGAATTTAATCCTCTCTGTACATCCCCGCTAATAACGATTGTAACGTGTTTTAAATATAAAAGTGTATGTTAAAAAGATAAACCCGATCGAGTTTCTTGCCGGTTCTTCTCGATGACTGGGATGTTTTCCGAACCGGTGGTAGTTTTGACGTTCATAAGCGCCTTATTAGAGCCTAAATTGAATAAAGTATTTTTGATTTGATTTGATGTCTAAGAGGTAGTTATCCATTCTACAGGCTAGGTTATCTAAGTATAATCTATAATGAGAAAAAGAGGCCATAATGGATCGATTGATTACGAAACTCGTGGATTTGTATTTGACTATTACAAGTGTGGTTTTTCTTTGCTAAACGGAGTGCATTGATCCTCCCGCTTTTCAGAATGTTTATATACAAATTACAGGCAACCTCCAGTTTTTTATTATCCAGCTAATGTCGAAATCAATTTCAAGTATTTCATCGAATTAAAACCGAACTACCCAGAAATTGTCCTCTCTAAGGTTAACTGATATTTCACGGCACTCCAGCTTTCAGCGTATACCATGCACATAGACGGTTATGTGTAGAATACTGTCGTCACCGCTGATATCTCTCTCTTGATATCCTATGTCCCCAAACTGTCGGGGCCGAGGGCAGACACGATGCTTTTCCATTTCGTTCTGTCGATGGTTTCATGTTTCACTTCACTCCAATTATGTCCAATTTAAGAAGACTCTGCGAGAACAGATCTTCGCCAGGTCTGTTTAGGTCGACCACGTCTCCGCCTATCCTGCGGATTCCAGACCAATGCCTGCTTAGGAATATGTTTATTGTCATTTCGCAAAGTATGGCCGATCCAAGTCCATTTTCGACATCGCACTTGGTGGTCTATGGGATCTTCATGGCACATTTTCCACAATTCTGCATTGCTGGTTGTCTCTGATTTAGATTGTTGCTGATATAGATTAAGCAAATGCCAGTTAGCTGGTTTCATCACCTTTTGACACTAAAGTTTGTTGGCGATGAAGCGTTTATGAAGAGCAAAAGGGCAGAATAAAACATCGATATGAAATAAATGGCCTTTTTTGTTTGTTAGTTTTATACATTAAAATTTAGCAAACATGCAGTCTTTTCCATTCTAAAATAAAACGAATAAGGGTCGCTAGGGTTTCCATCCTGGTTTAGTGGATATTTCCTTAACTACGAATCTCTGCTCATTTGCATCCTCATTTATTATGCGTACGCCTAAGGAGTCAATTTCTCTATTAGTTTCTGTCTTTATGTACATACTAGCGGTTGCCCGCAGCTCCGCATGCGTTTTTTTATAATTGTAAATTATTTCTTATAAGATCAGCTATCTGTTAGTGAAAGATCCGTGAAAAATGGTTCAAGCGTTTTGGAGACAGTACTGCAAACGAAGCCGCAGATGACAGGTAGTCTAAAAAAAGTAGCCTATGTCACCCGCTGTAATTTTAACTATCTGTCAGTGAAGTTTTTGTCAAAATTGGTCCAGCCGTTTTGGAGATTACCCGAAACATACAGACAGACAAAGATTTAAAAAATTGTAATTTTGTTATCAGTATCGTGTATACGTTCATATCCAATCAGTAAAAAGTCGTTATTTTGATATTACAAACAGACAGCCCAGTTTTATTTATATGTATAGAAGATGTATAGATAACTTGGGACCGTTCAAGCTATGAGTGAAAGATATGTGCAAGGTGAGCGCAACTCGAACCTGATCTTCGGTGACCATCGAGTGAGATAGAAGTTAAGCGTGTGGTTAACAGGTGGTAGAGCTACGCTAAAGCTATTACTGGTTTCAGCATGAATGGGTCGGCTCGCCCGGGGTAGTACCACCCTCTCACAGAAAACCGACGTGAAGTAACAGTGCTTGCACTGTTGCGTTTCGTTCGGTCAGTGAGAGCGCCGGAGGCCCACATAGTTAAAAGGCCGGCAACGCACTTGCGACTCCCCTGGTTTTGCTAGTGTCTATGGACGGCGGTGATCACTTACCATCAGGTGACCCACCTGTTCGTTTGCCCCCTATAATATATAAAAAAAAAAACATATAGCATATATATGTATGTAAACATGGAAAACAATTAAAACCACAACAAAACGAACTCAAGCCAGCGACTACACTTTATAATGACGTAATTAAAAGGAAAAGATAACTTGAAGAAGGTTTTAATTAAATGTAATATAGCCAGACCTACACAATGTAATTACGTAATTACTAAACCAAATACGTCAGAAACACGAAATAAGATGCCAGGTCGAACTGTAATAATAATAGAGCTCGTGAAATAAATATATTTTTGGGTATTTCGTAAACTCGTAGGTGGTAGAGCTACGCTGAAGCTATTACTGGTTTCAGCATGAATGGGTCGGCTCGCCCGGGGTAGTACCACCCTCTCACAGAAAACCGACGTGAAGTAATAGTGCTTGCACTGTTGCGTTTCGTTCGGCCAGTGAGAGCGCCGGAGGCCCACATATTTAAAAGGCCGGCAACGCACTTGCGACTCCCTGGTGGAGTCTATGGACGGCGGTGATCACTTACCATCAGGTGATCTACCTGTTCGTTTGCCCCCTATAATATAAAAAAAAATATATAAAAAAAAACTAAACTTGAAAACTGAATCAGTCCGTATAAGTCTCAGCCTTCAATAACATTGGGTATATCAATGAAGAAAAATATCCCATTCGTTCTATATTTCAATTATATTGTTTCGTCATTAATATAAATATTTTGTACAGAATATCGGACTAAATTTAACAAACAATAGCGTCGTTCGATTTATGATAATTGTAATTACTTTAGATTTTTTATATTTTGGAATTAAGAGAAATAAGTTAAATATAAATATATATATGGGTTAATACATATATTTTTAGTAAAGAAAAGCACTCAAAGAAAAAACATTAACATTGTCTTTTTGTTTTTATAATGTATAGGTTAAGCGTTTGACTACAATCTCATCTGATGTTAAATGATTATGTGGCCTAAGATGGTAGTCACGCTACAGATTTTCAACTCGAGGGTGGTAGCTAGCCAGCCGGACTTAGAAAAAACACAAACACGCACACGCGCACGCACACGCGCACGCACACGTAAATACATATAAGTAAAGATTTACACGCTAAATACACATAGATACTTCACAACAATATCCATCATAACCAGACAATACACAATTCTAGATATAATGACAAGTTAATTTATAATATGTAAAAACGTTTTGTAGTAACTTAAGTGAGAGGAGTTTATTGCAATGTTATCAGAAAGTACGACTTCCGGAAATGATAATGAATTTTATCGTAAATACATGGAAAAAGGTTCTATTTCTTTAAGCATCGGTTGTTAAAAAGGTCTTATTGGGTCGTGATCAGATGTTTATGTCTTCTTTACTTTTATAATCAAAATGGAATAAGTAGTATATAGTACCTATTCTGCAAGGATGAAACGACATAAAGTTAAAAAAAAAATATCGTCCGATGATGCAATTTGAAAAACATACAAGAGTCGTAACTGAACTAAATAATGCAACGAGTAAATTTGTGTACAATAAATGCGCATTCCATTGTATATTTAGCCCTTTCCTCTATCGGTTTGCTTTTGCGAAACACATTATTCTAGGCGCGTTTATTTATTTATTGTAATTAAAACTGTAAGTTAATTCTTATCGATTATCATTAATATACAATATAGATTATCATTAGGTAGTTAAATTATGTCAATTGAGATACGCCATTCTTCTATTTAATAGTCTAGAACCGTACACAGGTTCGGTTGACGAGAAGGGGGCGGCTGATGTGTACCCTTAGCTTGCCCTCCTTATTAGGACGACGCCCGGCGGACACTTTCTGCTGGTGATAGCACTGCACGATCCCATGCCGCCCCAACCAAGCGGCGGTCGGTACACCGTGGGGTTTTAGTGAGTAAGAGTCTCACACTACTCACTCCCCACCTGAGGGTGGTGTGTCAATGATGGATTTCCCCACGTTAATAAAAAAAAGGCCCGGGTTGTGTTACGTCGTTGATATAAAAAAAATCTATAATGTGTAGTCTTTACAAGCGATGTACAAGCCAGTGAACCTTATTATTACGCATCGCATAGTTTTATTTGACACGTCATACAATTGTAGTACAATGGTTGGCTATTCATTTTTATGTGCCCTCCTGTTGTTACTCTGTGTTATTTTCAATTTTGCAGCAAACTAAAAGACCGTTATTAGTAGCCATATGAGTATTATTTTACTGGATAATGGACTGTTTATTAATCGATAACCAATATCACGTCTAATTAGCGTTAATGTAAAGGGCAAACTAAATCGTTGCATACCTAATTAATATTATACATATGTAAGTGAGATTGTTCGTTAAGCTTTCACGTCTCAACTATTCAATTGACCGTTATGAAATTTGGCATACAAATTGTCAAGGGTACATAAACGGACATAGGGTACCTACCACCTTTCACTTAGAAAAATCCGAAATACTGTTCCCTAGGGATTACTCAAATATAAATGATCACGAACGAAGCTACTAGTAATAGCTAGTATTTTATAGTATACAGTAGACACACGTTAATACATCATAAAAGTAAAAGAATATTTATAAGGTAATAATAAGCCTGCAAATTTCAAATCTTTATATAAACAAAATCCAATTGTCAAATAGATGTAAGCGCATAATTCGAACACGGCTACACCTATTTTGGGTAATCCTTTTTTTTTGCGTGTGTATATATGTGAAGAGTGGGTAACAAAATGTTTGGAAAATCATACAGAAGAGTGAAAAACTTGTGTTAAAAATCTCCACATAAAAAAGGGAGTGATAATAATAGTCTGTAGTGATAATAGTGAGTAGAAGACAAAAGGGAAATCTTCAAAAATATTGACAGAACTGACTAATTGATGTTCAATTGTTGAGTTGCTATTTTGCTATTTATTAATTACATGGTTGTACTGTACAGGGAAGATTGTGTCTCATTTTGCTTCATTAGCAATCCCATGCGAAGCCGGGGTGAGCGGCTAGACTTTTAATAATATGTAAAAAAAAAAATGATTACTGTTGGATATCTTTAAAAGATGCACTACTACCGCGGATTTTTCTGTAGGCTTTTTAAAGATATGCGATCCCCAAACTGGTCTTAGTAAATCGTGGTTTAGCCGGTGGAATGTCGATCCCATTATCCGTAGGTTTAAAACCCGGCATGTGCAATGTTTTTTCTAGTCACTTATATAGGTAGTGCTGGTTAAACTCACTGCACAGTCATAGTCCTGTTCTCAAAGGAAGGTATGGGCATAATCACCACGCCAGCCCATATTGTCCCAATATTGACGATTTCAAACTCTATTTTTCCTACATGCGGTGATACTACAAGAACATTTGTCAGGTTCAGGTTTCTTCACGATATTTTCCTTTACTTATAGGGTTACCAATTTAAATTAGTAGATGTACGAAAATTCCGAAAAATTCGTTGATACCTGGCAAAGTTCGAACATACGGACATCGTATTGATATTCCACCGATCAAAAAACAAGACCTCCACAGTCCCAGATTTATTTCAATGTGACTTCTATGGAGGTTTATAAATATGTAAAAGGATGAACATAATTAACTAAGTATAAAATTGCTTTCACAAATTAAAATTTATAAGTAAATAAATGTTCCTAATTTTTCGCTTTTTTTTAATTTAAAGGGCAAAATATAAACCTAGGGAAATACAGCGAATTTAATCATGAACTAAAACTTGAAATATGAAAACTTTCGTAATCCTTGAAGTCAGTTTGAGTAAAACTAAAATTATTTATATGCAAATGCACAAAGTAGTAATAGTCGAGCGGTTTGACCGGTAGAGTATCAGTCTGATGTCCGCTGGTTTGAATCCTGGCATGTGTCAACAAATTTTAATCATCTAAATTAGTAACACTATTGACTGACGGCGTAGGAAAACATCGAGACGAAACCTGAACCTGAGAGATGTTCTTGTAGTAGTACCGTATGTGGGAACTATATAGAACTGCGTATTTCACAGAGTTTGATACCGCCAATACTGGTGTGGTAATAAAGCTCATAGGTTCTTTCGGCAAGAGGCCTATAGCTCTGCAGTAGGTTTTTGGAAAATAATGTGACGAACTTACAGGGCTGGCACCCTTAACGTAAAACTTTTAACATAGTACATGGGTCGAACGATGTAGATTTGAATCATGATGAGACGATAGCATAGTGGGTTTTTTCTGAACCCGCCTGGCTAACATCGACCCTCACATTGAAAATATGTCACCAAGTGCATACCTATAAATCGGTTCCTATACCACTAGTGCAGCTCACTTGAGAGTAAGTCCTCCTATAGGTTTAGCTTATTTAACATCTTTGACTAAAGCGTCATTTAACATCAGATGAGAATGTGGTAAATGAAGTTCATATCAATAAAAATTACATAAAAATATAACGAACGATGCAGTTATAGTTGCGGCAGATGAACAATATAAGATAGAACTCTATGCGCAATTATATAAGGTCTAGAATAATAATACTAGTTACATGAAATATACGAAAATTAGTTTATAGCGATGACCTAGATTTGATTAAACCTTTTGAAGCTGGTGATAGTTGAGTTTGATATAGGAATTTAATGTAGATGACTTACTCATGAGATGTTTTAGGTTATAGAGCGGGTCTCAGGACGTACAAATAATAATAAACTTCGAATAGACGCTCCAAAACTAGTTCAAAACTAATTTTAACTCGAACAGAGAAGATGATAGAATATGAAATATTATATAAAACATAGAATTTCAGCTTAAGTATTTAAGAATTATACAATGCAATGGAGAACGAACTAAAATAAAAACTCGCACCGAGTTTACAAGTATACAAGATTTTAGCTACAGTTTGCGTTTAGATGTTATTGACATAAACGATTTTTTATTATTCCCCTAACTATCTTAAAAAGTCTACTTTCTTATACTTAATTCCGAGCTAATGATTATAACTATGTGAATTCGGGTGAAATAGTTAACACCAAAGGAGTATTTTTGCAAATACCTGCGCTATAATACATTCTTTACATTCATTCCTTGATAATATTATAAATGATAATGTCGGCTTATTTGTTTGTTACGCTTTCAAGCCTTAATTATTCAACCGACCATCATGAAATTTAGAAAAGAACTTATAATAATACTCCATAACCAGGAAAAGTAGTGGACTGTACAAATTTACATCAACTTTGGCGAAGCCGTAAGGGGAAACTGTAAATATCAAGATCACTTTGTTGTTTCTAGTAAATATACATGATAATTTAGTATTTCTAGATAATTGGCATGATGACAGTAATCATGAATTACAAAAATAATCTGTTTATCCCATAGAACCGTATGAATAGGTTAGGAAAAATGTATTTATTTTTATATTCAAGACGAGATTGATAATTTATTTAATAAAATAAAACTATAAAATATAGCAATCGTCCATCTTATGTTGAACACCAATCAGAGTGAATTACGTCACGCTTCAGCAAACGTCATTTTGTACTAGGGCTGTTGATATTTTTATTACATATATTATACACTTTATCATTCATATTTATAACGCAAAATAACTAATTTGCTGCTTTGTTCACATTAAGTTCTAATCTATGACATAAAGTACTCTGTAGTTCACTCATTATGTGTTCGCTGTTTATATTGTCAATATCATGATGTCATGAACAGACGCCATGACACGGGCAAGCGTTTTGGCACGCATTTTAAATTTAAAATTACATTTGCGTTTATTTTGTAAAAAAATCTTTGTTTTCTCCAAAAATGTTATGTTTTTTGGAAACATTATATATTCTAGAGTATTATTATAGGACAGTAATTGAAAATCAGTCATCATGCCAATTGCAATAATCCTTTATCTCTCTTTAATATTGCTCCAGTTAGAGTGCACGTATATTCCAAAACAGAAACAATTCAATATTCACAAATATAAAAAACAATATCGGAAAACAAAAAAATTTGGTAATATTTATAATTTTTATTATATAAAAAAATATGTTTGTGATCTTCAATTAATTTAATCTTAAAGTGTAGGCGACGTCGTAGCAAATACTACGACTAATTACTACGGCGTAGTTCACATATTCTTATGCTAAGATTTTTCGTAGTAATTTTAAACATACTCTAAAATACAAAGCAATGTTTGTATGAATACAATTGGATCAATTACACAAAAAATAGTCAAGGAATTTTGAAGTTAAATCCGATTATTCAAGCAGACAAACATTTTTTAACATCATATCCATGATAAGTGTCCAGTTTTATTTTTCACAATGACTTCTTTTTGTTATTAATCAGTACAGCAAAATGTCGGAGAAATTAAATCGACTACCAATTTTGGGAGTTTGTGAATAGTCATAGAATCCATAATGATATTTAATTCGATTTGAACATTCATATTAATCACATAATTTCAACTATTTTTAATGAATTTGTTGAATACAATTTTCGTTTAGTGTTTACAATATATTCGATGTGTTGTAAATATTTGAATTACATTCACGGTTTGAATTATTAGAATAGTTAAATTGTTTTTTGTATACTTCGATATATTTTAATGTGTCGAATTACTCGATTAAAATCTGCATCACTAGAAAAGTCCTGCCGACGCGGAATTACAGCCGCAGGGCATAATGTTGCCAGCTTTGTCGTATGATTTTTCCCGCTAAACCAGAATTGTTGATTTTTGTAAACTTGGTAGTCTATAATTTATTTGTTGATTACTATAAATCCTTGGTATTAAGTATTTATAAATTAATTTTATTCTTTTATCTATTTATCATTTATTAAATGAAATTCCTGTTTATATAATACGCGAATATATGAAGAATTACCCTGTCAATATTCTTATTGGTACCTATTAGAATCGTATAAATGCTTCTTTAGATTAATTATTTCTTGTTACTTTTGGTGAATCGTTATTACGTTGAGCTTGAAATAATTTTTTGTACATTATTACACAAATGATGAACCTAAATCAAATAGAAGGACGATCTTTAATAATTTATTCATTTCAATTTATTTATACAGAGTAAATACCTATAATTATAATTACCAGACGACGTGTACTTTCTTTGAATTAAAATGGCTTCACTGGAGCGTAATTGAATATCGTTTAATTTCTTTTTTACTGTCTCATTCCGAAATAAGCCATATTAAAATGAGCCATATCAAAGCGAGCCAAAAAAAAAACGATGATTGACAACTAATATAATTAAAAAAATATATTATCTTTCTTTAAATTGTGGATTCTTAGCACGAGCCCAGTTCTTTTCCATTTTACACTTATGTGTATTATAATTATTATAATAGAAAAATATAACGTGTTTGTACACGTCGGCCTTCCTAATACATGTTTTGTGTATTTTATATTATTTGTTCAAAATAATGTATATAATAATAGCACATCATTCTATTTTTATTTTGTTATTGGCGTATACAAAAGTAACTATATTGTACCTGATGGTATGAATAGTGCAATCTGAAAACACAAACTACTAAGATATCTCAAACAATCGCCAGTTGCCGCTTTTATACCAGTTTGCAAATTTCACAACAACTGGATATATAATGGTTGATTGCGAAACTTAACAAGCCAAAGAATTATTGTGACTAGTTTAACACGATGGATAGATCCAGTCGGGTACTACCCCGCGTCAAATTGGATACACTGGTTAATCCTGGTAGAAGACACGTCCAAGCGTACTACTATGGTGGCCGCTACACTTGTCGAAAACAATTATCGTATCCTTCTGCCTTGTATAAAATTTCAATCGGTTACATATTAATATATTGAAGTTATTATATCGCCGTTTGAAAGTAGGAAGGTAGGGTTTTAGAGGTTCAACTGCTAGGTGTGTATTTTCAATGTTCTCTATCGTACCCTGTCAGTATCTCACGAACACGTATAAGTTAAACGCTGCAGTTATTGTATTCCTAAACATACTTCTACCACCAGGTCGCAGAAAGCGGAACCGTCGAGGACTTTATGCGTTTGTACCTTATGGATCCTACGCGCTTATCGTTGACGGATGCACGAGGTCGGACAGCGGCGCACCAATCAGCGTCCAGGAACAATGTAAAGATATTACACTTCATCAACAATAACGGCGGTGGTGAGTGTTTGTCAATATTAATTTATAAATAAATAGTCTAAGAGTTAAATAAAAAAATATTAAGTTTTACAAGTAAACGTTGACATCCTTGTATTATGTGTGGTAATATGTGGCAACACTGCTCTCTCAAGTACGTCATAGTAGTCTGTGGAACAAATAAAGAGTTGGAAAGTTAATAAAAGTGTATTTGCTCCTAGTGGTTTGTGGGATGCGGAGTAGCCAATGTGCACCAATATACACGGTATTGACATAATGTCCTGTGTCTCAAGATCAATTTAAAACATGATATTGGAGTTGCGATAACTCCCTAAATGCTTGTTACGCTCGTAGGAAATAAATGGAGTTAGTTGTTTCAGAACAATGATTTCACCCGTTTGACACATTGTTTATTATTTTTATTGTGGACTAACTTCTGCCCGAGGCTTCTACAATACTAGCTAGGGTATAAAAATTATTCAAAATATATTAGATAAATATATTAATAGATATTCCTCTTTTATAGATCTACAAAAAAGTCTGCAATGGAATATATCTATCTTTTAAAGATATCTTACTATACCTCTCTATCTTCTAAAAAATTATCATACAAAATAAAGTGATTGGAGGAAGGCTATTTACACGGTTACAGTATTAATCCTTATCAAATTAATTGCATTAGTGACCTTAAGCGTTTTATGCACATAAGTATATATTTTTAGGTCAGAATAACATTCGCTGGGTGTGCTAATAAATAATATAATGTTTTGAAGTTAAATATATATCTTTTTCTAATTGTTGTTTGTTTTTGTAAGAATATTAGTAATTTTAACAAGCTTTTAGTTCTTAGAGATCTTTAGGAACGCATAGATTAGCTCACTTTTCGTTTGGAGAGTTGTTGAGACTGCCAACAAAGGAAACGTTTCCGTTGTTTTAGGGGCATGTTTTATGAAAACAAAGATACTCGTTTACCATCGGTCCGATATCCGGTAAAAAAAAAGAAAATGAACACGGGCCCTATAACCTAATCGGTTGTATCACTTATCTTCTACTATAATTTTGTCGTTCTTCTTTAGATGGCGGTGTTCTTCACGACGCAATGTTTTTCTTCATTTTCAGCCGACAGTCAAAATATATTTTTATTACAAGCTTTTATTTAACTTGCAATAGTTGCTTGTTCGTTTAGTATAAATGTTACAAACTGAATTAGAACCAGTTCCTTTAGATCTACGATTTTGCAATTTTGCATGTTTGTACAGTCCCAATGGCATTACACGAAATTGAAATAAAAAGAAAACGGCGTGTTTCAAAATTGCCGTCACAGACATAAAAAAATTGAATAAGCGTTTTAGCGCACTTGTATAAAAGTTTGTTTTAAAATTATTTATTATCTCAATGTTGATAATTGAACGGACAAGAAATAAAAAGTGCTGAAGGAAACATTGGATAGTTTTGCAAATATGGAAACTTATAATTACTTACACATGGTTATTTCGTTCAAGTTGAGTTTAAGATGATGGCCGATGGGGTATAAAAGTCCTAGAGTGGCGACCACGTACAGAAAAGCGCAGCGTGTGACGGCCCCTCACTAGATGGACCGATAATATAACTAAGGTTGCAGGGAACCGTTGGTTACAAGCGGCACAGAGCTGTACGTTGTGGAGATCATGTGGTGAGGCCTATGTCCAGCAGTGGACCTCTGTAGGCTGAAATGATGATGATGAGTTTAAGACTTGCACTCAAAAAGCGCTACTTACATTATTACTACTACTTTTACATGAACCAGCGTTTTGGTTCCCGTAGAGTTTAAACAGTTTTGTTAGAAAATTACAGATAGACTGTAACACACACATTGTTCTTTTTTTTTATTCACTTTTTTCGCATAAATATTTTCTGAATTAACAAGATGACAGAAGTGACCGGTCACTTCGCTCCCGATGACGCATCGAATGAGAATGTTATGTATGAATTCACAAAGATTAATGTGATGATTTTGTAGTCCGGTGAAACTGTAGCGGCCTTAACAAGCCAACAGTGTAACCAGTTCGAAATGTGATGATTTAGTCTGTTATTTCAAAGTCAAAAATAAAGAAGAATTAAGAAGAAGAAAATAAAGAAGATTTATGTGCCTTACAAAGATCATTAAATAATTTAATGACGGGCTTCTTCCTTACTCATCAAGTCCAAATTATGAAAGGGAGATATACAAAGGTTTTCGCAAAGTATTGTGTGTACCATCTTTAATCATTAGGGAGAACTTTTAGTCATTAGTGATAATATTATTGATAATACCACATTAGTAGTTGCAGAGATTAATACTCTGTTAAATTTATAAGTAGAAGGATATGAAATAATAATTGGTCGACTTGATCATTCCAGATTTACAGGCTTGTGATAATTCCGGGAACACTCCGTTACACGTCGCGGTAGAAGCCGAGGCGTTTGCTGCTATTGAATATCTCTTGCAACAGTGAGTTTATTTTATTTTACATCAGCTGATTGATATCCGGAATTTAGTTCATGGGAAAATTGTTTCCTTGTATTAGAGGAACTATTTGTGTTACTCGAAGTCTAAAAGCTATCTCTATTCAATTTTATAAAGAACATTTTCAATAATACTGTATCTTATTAACTGTAACACTGAATGGTGCCTTAACTACTTTATGTATAATATACATATGTCGTAAGTATGACTATGCCGGCTACACACGTAACGATATATCGCGGCGATTTACCTATGCAAGCCGATTTACGCAGATTTATCGATCGTGTGTATGAAAAATCGTTGTAGATTATCGTTCATCGATGGTAGTTGCAATTTCTATTAGATAAATCATTGTTGATTGCATATGTACAGTTTTATCGTCGCGTCTGGATGTCGATCGCTCATTTCGGTAGTACTTCACGGAGCTCGGTTGTATACCCAAGTGCGGATCGCTCTCATTGCAACATGTCGGAAGAAGTCAGAGGTGGACATCGCGAACAACTGCAAAACTTCATAGAAAGCTACAGAAGCGAAACTTGCCTTTGGAAGACCAAATCTAAAGATTACCATGATCGCGACAAAAACAATGTTACCTACAATAGACTAGTCGAAAAAAAGAAAGCCATCGACCCCAATGCCATCAGGGATATAGTGGTTAAGAAGATCAACAATCTTAGAACTACCTATAAAAATAGCTTAATAAAATTTAAAAAGCGTGTAAATCTGGAGCAGAATCTGACGAAATTTTTACTACTCGTTTTATGGTACTTTGAGTTGCTAAGTTTTTTAAGCACATAACCAGGCCCAAATCGCAAGTGCGTCATCATTTTCCATCCTGTATGACACGTTTCTTGCGTAAGTTTCTGCGGAGAACTGACGATTGAGGCCGATATCGGAGGCGTGTGGAGACACTAGGAACGATCGATTTATCTGCACAGCCTGAAATCGCTACGATATATCGTTACGTGTGTAGCCGGCTTTAGGATCTTGAAATATAAGAAGGAGGTCATCCGAGTAACTAAACCATTTCATAATTAAGAAAGAGAAGTTGAAGCTTATTTCATAGAATTCTTGATACACTATTAAACTTTCTTCGATTATTTAGAAACAAAATAAAAATATTAATATTTCAAGTTACACTTACTTATTAAATATACTTGCTTACTTTTCGATAAATAATGTGAAACTGTTACTTCTTCCTAAGTTTTTACTACTTGTTTTTTTCTGTCTGGAACAAGTTATAATAATTGTTCCCATAATTTTCAAACTTTATCTCATCGCTCTACAACAATGAATAACACAAAAGCGTCAAAAAAATTGAAATTGATTCTTTTTAACAGCACAACTTTGGTACTATTTTAGGTATACTTGCAAAACTTTTCAAATGATTCTTTCTCAATAATTATCGGCTTTTAATTAATATGTTTTTATTAATTATTATTCCTGTTCATTTATTTTTACATTCGCGTATTTTAGGGACAGATTTCATTTAATCAATTCCTAGTGTGTTACAATCATAAGGTTTAAAGACTAAAGCGATATGGATTCATAATTCGGAAGGTTTTATCAAATTCTTCGTTTCAGGCATGCCGGCACTGATGTTTTGAATGATAAATCGCAAAGCCCTATTCATTTGGCAACTGAATTAAATAAGGTTTGGTATTTTTATTACATTTCTTACTCAGTGGTCTTATTCAAATACTTGGAAAGCAGTTCTAGACGGACTTTGTAAGACTTCTCAACTTATCTGATCCTGTTGACTTGCACTTTGTAACCTTAATGCTTTCAAAAGCTGAAAGAAATAAGTGCTGTGAACTAAAAACGAAATGCAGATAACATTAAATTACAGTTTATACACTTTTGCTGGATTATAGTTAGGTATTTTGAAACGGAGATTAAATGATTTTATTTCACTAGGTGGAAGTACTACACACCTTTGTAAAATACAAAGATAAAATCAACATAAATCTTGGAGGAGAGCATGGTCGAACAGCACTGCATATAGCAGCCATACATGACTATGATGTTTGCGCGAAGATTCTAGTAAGTGTATTTTCTAATAACGTTTCTTTGTCTCAAATATCTATCTATATATATAAAAATGAATTGATGTTCGTTGGTCTCCTTACAACTCCAGAAGCGATTTGGCTAGTTTTGATCTTGAAATATTTGTGAAAGTTCAATGAAGGTTAAAACAGTGAAAAACATAAATAATAAGTAAAGGAAAATACAAAAAAAGACAATATAATTTTCAAATACAAAATGTTCCTAGCTATGAAACATTTGATGTCTTTTGTCATTTTAGAAATAAAAAATTGTCACTCGGCTGTCAAATATTTATATAGGTGCGTTCAGAAATTAGTTTGTTTCATAGCTGTAGTATGAGGTCCGTTCTCTTTGGTCCTTTTTGTTAGAATACAAAACAATTATGTTTCATAAATATAAATAATACACGAGAACGCTTTATTGCATTTATAATGTAAATATATATTTTTTAATAAGATTTGTCCACATATTACAGAAATATATTTAAGTGGTACGAAGTTCACCGAATCATCTAGCTTATGATAAAGTTGTAAAGATATAACTAAAAACCTTTCCGTGATTTTTCTTCTAATAATGACATACCATTTTTAAGAACAAGAAAATTTACGTAGTTGTTAGAATTTCTCTGAATGTTCTAGTAATATTTTTACACCTAGTTACGTATTCCGTAGGAGTAATAACGTTGTAAGAAAGTCTAAATATAGGCTATCACATAGCAAAAACAGATTTTATAACAATTATAATCATAGTTTATGCAACAATAGTTCACTAGGATTTTCCTAGAAGTAAAATAGAGAAGAGTGGTCATTTTTGGATACTGGTGAATAATATGGTTACTATATCACCATTTCAAACCATTTCTAATATAATTTCACTTTCATTAAATACGTAATTAGAGGACAGATAAATCTAACGAAGGTTAGGAAGAAATACATGACTAAACTCCTCTCCGTTAAACTCACTCGACAATTGCGTTCACTTTCTCTATTTGGCTATACTTATTATCAGGAGAACATTATGTCAATTTTCTCCAATAATTATAACACTTTTCTATTAATTTCATTCAATAGATCATGGACATGGAAGCCGAGTGGAAGCAACCATGTAACAACGGATATTATCCTATACACGAAGCGGCAAAAAATGCTTCATCAAGAACTATGGAGGTATTTCTACAACATGGCGAAACTAAAGGGCTCGCACGAGAAGCGATGATTTCCCTCTTCGATAATGAAGGGAACATTCCGTTGCATTCTGCTGTTCATGGTGGAGATAGGAAAGCTGTTGAATTATGTATAAAATCTGGTGCGAAGATATCAACGCAACAGCATGACCTGTCCACACCTGTTCATCTAGCTTGCGCACAGGTATATATAATAAATTTGCTACTGTGTTTGTTAAATAAATGAGGGTGAAGGTAGATATTTTTATATTACTAAAGTTATAATTATTTTGACGCGTTTGCGAAAAATGAGGAGAGAGAATTTTTACCATGCGCACGCACACCGACACATGAAAGCGACACCATGAAGTTGGTTGGTAATACTCTCACAAATTTTCGTGAGAACTGATAATTATATATATATTTTTTTTATAATTTTGGAAGCCCCCGATGGGACTCCAGAGACCTTGTTCAACTTAAACAAGTTGATTCGTTTTAACTTAGTGTTTTCCTTCGTTCAGAGACTTTCCTGTCCTTTTATTTCTACGACGTTATCTATTACACTTTACTTAATTAAATTTTCTGTATTATGCCAAAACATTTTGTAATATTGTACTTAGATAACTATATTAAAAGTACTTATTCCAATATCTCTAAATTTACAACTTATGTTATATAAGTGGAAATAGAAAAATATATTCATACAGATATATACATATATATATATATTTGTGCGTGATTTTAAGTTATACATGGTATCAAATGATAATTTATAGTGAGGATTTGTGATAAGTGTTTTTTTTTTAATATTTTATACTTTTTTAAGTGGGTTTATAGATTGGAGGTTTACTGTCGGTATGTATTATTTTTATTTGTTTACATTATAAATTATAATGAAAACATTATTATTTAATAAACATTTTATTCTACTTCATTTTTGGTATCTTACTTGATTCTGTATATAGATATATAGAAAATTAATTTTCAAAATCTTTTAAAATTGTTATATATTTTTTTTTTAATTTAAACGATATCAAACGCATTTAATGTATATTTTTTTAAACTAAAGAAGTGTAACTTCTTACGTGTGTATATAAGTACACACATACGTTTTTCTAACTAAGGTAAAGCTTAATTTGTATGGAAACACTAAATCTTAGCTTAAATAATATGATCGAATAAATGTAATTTTTTTGTCGTATTCACTCTTTACAAAAAATCACAACGTTTTCCACAGTTTCTACTACATTCATTTTTATATTATAATAATATACGAGTATTCCAGTATTTTGGAACAAACACTGACTCATTATTACACTTCAGGGGGCTCTTGAAGTATTGCAGCTCATGTTCACACTGCAGCCAGAAGAGAAAATCGCTTGCCTTAAGTCTTGCGACATACAGAAAATGACACCAATCCACTGCGCCGCTTTGTTCAACCATACGGAAATAGTAAAATATTTGATTACCGAGGGTTCTGATATAAACCCTCAAGACAAAGAGGGTAGATCCCCATTACTGCTAGCTGCTTCTAGGGGCGCATGGAGAACCGTCGATGCTTTGGTAAGAACGTTGATACTTCTAGACTAACCTAAGGAGAAGATGATACGTTTGATATAATGAATACAATTTTTTTTTCAGACATATATATCATACATATATATTAGTTCTTTAAGTAACGCTGAAATAATTTAAATAGTAACTATAAAGAATTGTTATCATAGTATTTCGTTTACAAATAATTTCAATATTAGACAAGCAATACACGTGTCGATAGGAAAGATATTATTTATATAAGCATGACTTCAAATTTCTCATTTAATTTTTAAGAAGAGAATATAAACAACGTAATAATTTAATGTTACAAAATTAAACTATGACATAAATGTGATAAGGGTCGTATGTTTAGTTAATGTCAATTTAAATATAACATCTGGTCAGTTATACTTAATTAGCATATTAGTGATTTTATTAAACTCATACTAAGTATACTTTATAATATCAAAAAGTAGTGTGTCCTTATGTACACGCGTTAGAAGTTACACTTCTTTGGCGTAACAAGATAAAAATCATTTCAAAAATTTTATCTTTCGCCTTATTCTACGTTTGTAGGAAAAACGACACTAACTATTGAAAAAAAGTATTTAATACATACATGCTTTTTTAGAATAAAATGTTGACTATAGCTAACTTCAGGATGTCGGTTTTTAGTGACGGTGTTCGCGCGCGCATCGTAAAAATTTACTCTCATAATTTTTCCCTAACGCGCCAAAAGAAGTATAACTTCAAAAAGGTACTCAATTAACAAAACACGCCTGTATCCAAATCAACACTTCGATACTACTAATATTATAAATGTGAAATTGAATCTGTTTGTTTGTTACGCTTTCACACATTAACTACTCAATTTGTCACCATAAAATGTTACACAATACTGTCACGGGTACATACATAGAAGGTCGTTTAGCGGTTTGACCAGTGAAATGTCGACCCGATGTCCGCCGGTTCGAACTCCGTCATGTATCAACGAATTTTTCGGAATTCGCGTACTTTTACTAATATCAATTGGTAACACCATCGGCTGAGGAGGGTGAAGGAAAACATCGTGAGGAAACCTGAATCCGAGAAATGTTCTCGTAGTACTACCATATATGGGAAAATATAGAACTGTGGATTTCTCAGAGCCTGAAATCGCCAATACGTCGCGGGCTGACGTGGTGATTATGCCCATAACTTCCTTTGAGAAGAGACCTATGGCCCTGCAATGAGTCTCTGACAGGCTGATAATGATGATGATGGTATTTTTCGTCCTAAAAAAAATGTACCGTTCCCGAGGGATAAATCAAATCTATAATAACGCGGAAGTTAGTCATTTATAAATAGAAAAGGACATAATGTTAAAGGTTAAAATACTAGAAAAGGTAGCATTATTGAATAAACAAGATTAAAGAACTCTAATCGTAGAAGAAAATAAGGTTAAAATAGCTCTTACATTGAAAAACGTAGTGAAATTGCTAGAAGGTTTTCATTGTACAAATATTTAAGATTCCATAAAACAACTCGATAGTTAAACAAAATTAGTGTAGGTTCTGGTATATATTTGTTACTATTGGTCAAAATGTTGGCTAAGTAGGTGTAATTAATATATTTGAATAGCAAAATTAAATCAAATGATCAAAAATTCTCTGTTGGTAAGGTAGAAAACAAACCTAAAATTGTGTATCGCAAAATTCCACGTCTAATTTACAGATCCGTTTGGGAGCCGATGTCCAAATCAAAGACATACACTCGCGTAACATATTGCATATTGTTGTTAACAGTGGAAAAAGCCTTAAGGAGTTAGCGGATATCTGCAAGGTATAGTATAGTTTCGTGTCGATAATTCTCTTGTTCTCTGTCAAATTTAGTATGACAATTTTGACAGCTCTCTGTAGGGATAATGTATAATCGTAATTACTACCATATACTACTTGAAACCGATAGTTGCATAGTTATACTGTATGGATTATAATACAATAGAAAATCATTCTTTCTCTTGAATTAGTAAATCGATATGATTAATCTTAATTGTTTTGTTTTAAAGTGCTTATAATAAAATAAGAAAATTAGTGTGTACTTATGCACACGCGTTAGAAGTTATATTTCATTGGCGTAACAAGATAAAAATCTTTTCAAACATTTTATCTTTCGCCTTATTCTATGTTTGTAGAAAAAACGACACTAACAATAGAAAAAAGGTATTACATACATACTTTTTTTGAATAAAATGTTGACTATACCTAACTTCAGGGTGTTGGTTTTCTCGTGACGGTGTGCGCGCGCAACGTAACAATTTACTCACGTCATTTTTCCCTAACGCACCAAAACATGTACGAGTATAACTTCAATATTATGTTTTAGCGTGAATCCTTAGTTAAAGCTAAATTTATCATTATATTGGTTTAATGCATTAAGGCATTAATTACATCGAAGAATATACATAAAGAATACTGAAATTATTTCTTTGTTTATTAGTTAAGGTTATTTTGAAGTATAATTTTAATTAATTTCGCTTCATTCTAATGCTAAGTTCTCTGTTAGTGTTGAATGAATAAATACTTTACTGCACTTTTTCGTTCTTGCACTGAGAAACTTAATGCCATAAGGTATTTTCTTCCAACGAATCAACGGTATTTAAGTGAAAAAATTGTGGATAGTGCAAATAATAAAAAAAATATAACTTACAAATTATAATATGAAGAATGAGCTCAACACTGCAGTATAACTAAAACACAAATTATTCATAATATTAAACTTAATATCTTTTATATGGTTGTTCAATTATTGAATACCAGCGGCCCGCTCCGGCTTCGCACGGGTATAAAATATATAGCCTATGTCATTCACTGAAAAAATGATTAAAATCGATCCAGTAGTTTTGATATATTCATTACTACCCGGGGCCCGCACGCGTTAATTTTGGAATAACCTCAAAAATAACAGTAAGTCTACACAAAAACAGTTCCCTGCTAAAAGGCATATGATTAACTGAGTGTGTGAAAAGTTAAACTTTTAGGGGATAGCTTAACTAGTTATATGTATAAAGAATTAAAATCTACAATTGACATTTTTATTTGCTGTTCAGTAATATAATATCCATATAACTTATTGGCATTACGTTAAAGGACATTTGCGAGCAACGTTTGATTGAGTTGCTGAATGAAAAAGATAAAGATGGTTGCTCGCCATTACATTACGCGAGCTTGAAAGGCCATATCAAGTCCTTGGAGAATCTCATCGATCTGGGTGCTTGTATAAATCTAAAGAACAACAACAAAGAGAGTCCTCTACATTTTGCTGCCAGGTACGTTAAAAAAAAACTGAAAGAACTGTTACATGATATCAAATTAAAGCTAGGGTTAGATTTATACTTAACTAGAAGGCCCGGCGGACGTTGTCCTGCTATGATAATAAAGAAATATATACTTATGTGCATGAAACGCTTGAGGCGCCTTGGCTTATTTTGATTTTTTCAACAATTATCATTATATTCCAACCAGTTTATATAAAAACCTTGACAAATTATATACCTAAACCTTCCCCGTAAATTACTCTATCAATTGGTGAAGACCGCATTGTAATTCGCGCATTAGTTTTTGAGTTTATCGCGAACATCCAGACAGACGCGGCGGGCGACTTTGTTATATTGATTTAGACTAGAAGCAGTGAATTCAAATCAATGAATATATTTGGTCGCAGTGGTCGAGTGGTATGACCGATGGAATATCAATCCGATGTCGAATAAACTGAAAAATTTTTCGGAATTCGCGTACACTGACTAATTTAAATTGGTAACACTATCGGTTGACGGTGAAGGAAAACGTCGTGAGGAAGTCTGAACCTGAGAAATGTTCTTGTAGTACCACTATATGTGGGAAAATACACAGCTTTCTCGTAGTTTGAAATCTCCAATACGACTTAGGCTGGTGTAGTGATTATACCCATACATTCCTTCGGGAAGAGGCCTATGGCCCTGTAGTGGGACCCTTACAGGCTGATGATGATGGTAAAAATATTTTGTTACTAACGTATGGCGTATAATACAATATTAGATTACTTATATCTCTAAAATGTATTCGGTATTAATCCTAGTTATATATTATTCATTATGTAGGAAATAGTAGATAGGTCTATGAACAAAGAATCTGTATTTTAGATATGGCAGATACAACACGATCTGTAAACTCCTGGATTCCAATAAAGGTGTTTTCATCTTAAACGAGAGTAATGGTGAAGGACTGA
This sequence comes from Antheraea assamensis, assembly GCA_035772565.1. Lineage (NCBI taxonomy): Eukaryota > Metazoa > Arthropoda > Insecta > Lepidoptera > Saturniidae > Antheraea > Antheraea assamensis. Next base: position 887,417 of record JAQQSE010000010.1, on the reverse strand, counting down.
CACCTCTCCACATCGCCTCCTGGAATGGCCATAACAAAGTTGTGCATATGCTTCTAAATCGAGGAGCATTGCTCTATCGTGATCACAATGGCAGAAACCCGTTACATCTCGCATCAATGGGTGGACATACTGTGACTATAGAACTCCTACATTCATTATATTCACACTTACTTGATCAAGTCGATAAGGACGCTGTGAGTTTTCTTACATTCATACAAATATTTTAATTATACCACGCTTGGTAGAATCATGGAGAATAAATAATGTTACTTAACATAAGTGGTACACTTTTCAAATTCGATTTAAAATACAAAACTCCCCTGATCAATCGTTTCAGAACACGGCACTCCACCTGGCCGCTATGGAAAATAAACCTCGGGCTATAACATTACTCCTGTCAATGGGTTGCCGTCTCACCTTCAATAGTTTGACCAAAACTGCCATTGATTGCGCCATTTACTACAAGTTTCCTGAGGCAGCATTGGCTATGGTCACTCATGAAGAAAGGTTCGTAATTCTCTGTATAATTTCCTATATAAACTTTTAACACAGACTGCGTATCTGTTTTATTGGCGTTGGTATAATTTGGCACTGTTCTATGCTGTAAGTGAATTCTTGACGAGGCTTATGTTTTAATTTTTCTCTTACTTAGCAAGAGAATGTATAAAACAGTGCATCATATACAACCATATATATGGTCTTCTTATATTCTACAAGTGTTGCCAATAATTCTTTCCAAAAATAATCTAACAGAGAATCATAGAGTAGGTAATATCAATTTTACATATTATATCCATATTCTAAAATCATCAATGAGATAAAAAGTCGTGATGTTATAGTTATAAATATTTTTTACTATCGTGGATATGTAGTTTAAATTAGGTATTTAAAATTTTTTATAATACTTGTTATGAACGTCTTTGCAGAGGAAATGAAGTAATGATGTTACGCTCCGAAAAGCAGCCTTGCGTTACGATAGCCCTTATCGCTTCCATGCCACGAGTATACGAAGCTGTCCTGGACAAGAGTATTATTAAAGCCGACTGTAAGAAGGATTCAAAAAGCTTCTACGTGAGTCTGTTTTATGTTATAGAAGTTTTAACTGTTTCCAAGGGTCTATATAGAAATAAGCGGAGATAAAACGGATCAGTATATTTTTGTTCTCCGTTTCTCAGCCGATGATTTTCTTTACTTGTGCTCTGTTCAATGGATATTAAGAGGCTTCAATGTGATTAGTAAATAAAAGAAGCCGTTACTATTTTTTGAACCATTGAAGAGTCGATGTCTTTGTTTATAAATATCAATTCAATGTAATTTCCGTTCCGAGCCAAGCCTTTTAACCACTCTAAATATAGTACGTATAACATTGAGACAACTTCAGGATAAGTAAATGTCAATTGTAGATTCCTATAATAATATTTAACTCTGCTTTGCCTTAAACTATTAGCTATATAACGCGCAAGCCCGAACTCACAGCTATATTCAGGACGGTCAAAAATACTGACGTGAACTGTGCAATATTACTACACTCTCTGGTAAAGAATGTCTCAATAATATTGAAATTAAAAAAGATAGTGTGTACTTATGTACACGCGTTAGAAGTTACACTTCTTTGGCGTAACGAGATAAAAATCTTTTAATTTTTTTTTATTTTTCGCCTTATTCTACGTTTGTAGAAACACTAACAATAGAAAAAAGGTATTTAATACATACATACGTTTTTTTTTAAATAAAATGTTGACTATAGCTAACTTCAGGGTGTCGGTTTTTCGTGACGGTGTGCGCGCGCATCGTAAAAATTGACTCTCATCATTTTCCCCTAACGCGCCAAAAGAAGTGTAACTTCAAAAAAATACAATTTATACAATAATCTTGTAATAGTCTGAATAAATAAATGCGTATTTGACATATTATTCATAAATATAGTATTGAGGGAAATCATTAAATAAATATGTTAAAATATTGCATAGCTATGTTGTTAATAAATTTTACTGACCAATAGACTGCATGCGAAGGGCGTAGTATTTAAAATTCTAAATAAACGATTGCTGTGATATTTTTATATTCCTTTATATGATATTATGTCAGTTTTGCGTATCGCTAAAATATTTCTAACAGCAATAACATATCTAACTGCTTAAAGAAAGAGAAGGTAAATATAATTCCGCATGCGGGTTATTGTTTCGGTACATGCTTTCTGACTTTTCAAAGCGATTTAATATTAACTTAGCATTAACATTTAACACTGTATTTATAATGTGATTTACAAAATCTAGATCAAGTACAATTTCGAGGCCCTTCGTCCTAAACTGATCGAAGACCCTGCCATAAAAAATGAGAACGTTAAGAAAGCATTGAATATACCCTTGCTTCCTCTAAACGTAAGTTTCACGTTAGATTGTGCTCGTATGTGTTTTTTTTTTGTGCACCACAATTAAAATATTCGTTCAAAAACTACCAGTGCGCAAGAAATGGGATCGAACCGAAGAGAATGGTATTTTAAACGGAATTTGTTACAGTTGTAAAATATAATTTTGAAGGCAACATCGACGTTTTCGAACAAGAGACAGATGTTTTAAAATATTGATGTATCATTTTCATTCCTGGTCAAAGCAACCTACAAAGGCATGGTGGCTTACTATACTTATTTTTGTCTGTCATATTTTCTATTATGGGATTGCCTCAAAAGTGTTTAATAAAACCGTAATAAAATGCCATAACAAGTAATTGCTTAAGTTGTTTTTTTTTAAATAAACACATACACGCCTTGATTGATATCACAATTTCATATTAGTCGCTGAGTTGATTGTGCTTATTTACAATGATATTATAAGTTAAAAAAATGGTAAATATGTTACCTACATAATATAAAAGTAATGAAGGAGTAAATATTTAGGAGTTAATATTTTTGGTAGTGGTAGAGCTACGCTGAAGCTATTACTGGTTTCAGCATAAATGGGTCGGCTCGCCCGACGCGCGGGGTAGTACCACCCGACACACAGAAACCCGACGTGAAGTAACAGTGCGCCCGCACTGTTGCGTTTCGTTCGGTCAGTGAGAGCAACGGAGGCCCACATGTTTAAAAGGCCGGCAACGCACTTGCGACTCCCCTGGTGTTGCTAGTGTCTATGGACGGCGGTGATCACTTACCATCAGGTGACCCACCTGTTCGGTTGCCCCCTATAACATAAAAAAAAAAATATATTAATTGAAAGCATGTCAGTAAAAATGTAATCAATGTTTTAATTTCATTTATATAAATATTATTGAAGATGTATTTTAATCTACTTGTGCTATTTTCTTGGTTTATTCTATTTATATATATATAGCAAAAATAACAAAAACTGGTATATGCGTTTTATTTTTAGGTATAATTTTAATTTTTTAATCTTTGTAATGTAATGATATTTATATGTCTTGGTAACAATATCTGTCTCTATGCTGCTTTTCTATGAAGGTATTATTGGTTGCATTTTACATATTTTTTGTGCAACATTTTTTTTTGGCTTCGTAATATTTGACGTTAGAAAAATATTATTTCACTCGTGGTAAAAATCAAATTTTCAATTATCACACAGTTGTATAGTGTCCTATACCTTGTAAGACTTTTCATAGTTTTGGAGCATTTAATCAAACAATCAGTACCTACATAACCTACATAACATGCTTCCTTTAACGCCGACACAACACCGAGTTCGAGTTACATATCTACACCTTCTGCCTTAAAATATAATTGCTTATTTAAGTATTTCGGTTTATAAACATTATTACCATTATAATTTCGTATTTTAATAGTATGGACATATTAAGAATGAATGAATAATTTATTTGAGGATTTTTAGGCAATGGTAACTCACGGTCGTGTTGAATTACTGGCGCATCCTGTAACTCAGAAATATCTAGAAATGAAATGGAATGCCTATGGAATGTATTTCCATTTAACAAATCTGCTTTTCTACTGCGTTTTCCTGATGTTTGTTACAACGTATACGTGTATGCTGGTGGTTCACGGAGACTATGGTGATACTCCGTCCAACAATAGCAATACTCCGCCCAACAATAGCAATACTCCGCCCAACAATAGCACTACTCCGCCCAACGATTCAATAAATGAACATACAATAATTTGTCCCAAAATCGAAGTGACCAAAATAAACCTCACCGACCTTACTGCTAAAATGTCACATTTTGAAAAAGGTACGTAATTGCTTTCGTTTTTTTTTTGAAGTGATAACTTCTTATGGGAGGGTAGACCGCTTCGTTACGTAACGCGTTACGGCGCCAGTCTGTCTGGCTTCCCTTTCTCCCACACATACGGCAGCGATACGTGTACATATTTCAGGATTGTAACTAAAAATAAAATAATTTTATAATCAATAGAAGGTTTATTAATAAATAACTTTTCCTTACATTATCAGATTAATATACAAAAAAAAAAAAGTTACACAATTTCAATATTAAACAGTTCAACTCGATTAGTTTAAGTTATCACTTCTGTCGGGCGTCCCGAGACGCACACGTATTTTTTCATTTACGTATTTCCTGTAATGGCATTTTCTACAAACACCCACTTATATAGGATGTCATTATTAAATGTTTTAAGTAACATTGCAATAATTTTGTGCCAGACTATTATATACCTACTCACTCATGCTTTACATATAATGAAAGCAAAGAGAGTACATAATCAATGGAGCAAATATTGTTATATCTATTTTTGATTATCCATGGGTTTTTTTTAGATTTGGAAGCAAACTTCACAATGTATTCATGCACACTAATAGTTCTCGGTTACAACTGTATTTGCTTCGTCCGTGAAGTTTACAATCTGAAACAACAGAAGTGGCATTATTTGGTCGACCCGTGGAATATGGTCTCCTGGATACTATACGTCGGCTCTACGATTACTGTTTATCCCACAATCGTCAACGATTATACCGATATACCGGTTAGTTATATCTACTGTAACTTTCTATTTGCAATGTATTTAAATCGAGGGTTTGAAGGCTATTAAGTGTGTTTTATTACCAGTTAGTTGACCAAATTTGTAGTTCCTGTACAGACTGATATACAGGCTTTAAAGTTGCGTATATTACAAAAGGTTTCAGCGCAGTTCATTAATAATATTTTGAATATTTCTTATTAAAACAATAATATGTACAATTAATATATATGTCGGGGTGGAATTAAAATGGCGTCCATGGAAGAGTATGACGTCGTCCGTAGTGACGTCATGGTCATTTATTGATCGATCAACCCACCAAGACCAATCAATTACAAACGTTAGCCGATACAGAAATGCGATACTGAATAGAGTTACGAATTATCCGTGCATGTGAACAGTCCAACTACCTGAACGGGAATGCCCAGTATCTAATCATCGGTCGCTTTTTACGACATTCCGCCAAAACTGACAGCAAATAATAATCAAGATGCATGAACAGCCAAATACCTGTAATGGTATTTCAGAACGGGGCAAATAGTAGCCGATCATTAGTACGAATGCAAGTCAATAGTAATCCCCCCGATAGATATATTTAAAAAAAATCTATTTTAAGGGGACAAGAGATAAGTAAGGTTTTTCGATTCTCAGAAATGTCTTCAAGGTTATTGAACATAGTTAATTTCCCATTGTAAAATTCGTTCTATATTAGCATTTCAAAATATGTTATTTATATCATTTCAGATCTCCTCCGCAGCAATGACTGTATTACTCGCTTGGTTTAAACTACTTCTTCTTCTTCAACGCTTTGACAAAATTGGCCTCCACGTGGTGATGTTTCTTGAAATATTGCAAACACTGATGAAAGTACTCTTCGTGTTCTCCATACTGATCATCGCTTTCGGACTGGCATTTTATATTCTTCTATCAAAAGTGGGTTGCGAAGGCGTATAATTGAATTTTATTGGTGTCATAAAACAATAATCTATTACAGAAACCTAACTAATATTATTATGCATTGTTCAGAATTTGATTTTAACTAGCGACAGTGTAGAACATGCTAGCGTCATGACGTCATGAAACACTTGTAATAAAATAATTAGTACTAATATTTACTCACTAAATTTAAAATAAGCTTCAGATACTAATTGTAAGCGATTCCTATCTAATACTCTCCTGAAGACAAATTACTACCACTTTTTATTTATTGTTTTCCTTTATATTCTTCGATATGAAAATAATATGTCCTTACAGTTAGTAACATTTTAAAGTGTAAATTAATATATTTGTGCGAATAATTATGGCTGAGCGAAATTACATAAAAAAGACTGGTCGATATTAATCATATGCTTTTCAGGGTAATCATGTAGCTTTCAAGACTATTTTAATATCCCTCTTGAGAATGTTTTCTATGATGCTCGGTGAAATTGATTTCGTCGGAACCTACGTAAATCCATTGTTCAGGAAAACCTCGGAACTCTATTTGACTTACCCAAAGACAACGTTCGCAATCCTAGCCTTGTTCATGCTTTTGATACCGGTGCTGCTCATGAATCTGCTGATTGGTTTAGCCGTTGGCGATATAGAGAGTGTGAAGCGAAATGCCCAGTTGAAGCGGCTCGCTATGCAGGTGAGCAGGCTGTCTTCCTTTTAAAACTTTTACGAGCAATAACTCTACAGCTGAGTTGCACCATTCAATGTTAACGCCAAAAGTTCGGTTAAAGTGATTGTTAGGCAATAAATAGGTTGCACCAGTTAACAATAGTTAAAATGACGTCACGATTTAACGTTAACAATTACCGGTCAATATTGGCCGGTTAACGTTATTGTTACTGTCAACTTTTGAATTTCTTATCATTTTAGTAGTAAAAATTTAAAATATTATGTAGTTACTGCAAGAAATTCTATGGGAAACTCAAAATAGTTCTTCCGACGAACAGAAATAATACACATGAAGATATGTGCGTCTTAGAAAGAGGAAAATTTATCTTCCTAAAGTTGATCGGTTCGCTAAATGGGGCAAAGAAATACTATTGAACAGATTCCGGGTGTCTAAAAAATTTGCAGGTGCGCTAACTTTGCACTTAAAGCAGTTGTTAAGGCCGCCAGCTATAAAGTATAAAGTAAGTACTGTTCTGTTTACATGTTATTAAAATTGAATATGCATCATAGAATAAAATAATACATAATAAAACGTAATAGAAATATATGATACACTTGTATTGGTTTTCTCCGAATTAACCATTGATACAAATATAACAATATTTAAATATCTAATACACAACTTCACAGAAAGAGATACGAAGTAAAAAACAAGGGATAGTAATTATAACACATTGATTTTTTGCGCGCAATGACCATCTAACGAATGATACAATAAAGACTTACCAAGTAAAAAATGTTGTCCTCTTCGATTTTAGGGTCTAATTGCTTGCTTTATTTACGTTGTAACCGTAATAACTTTAACTATTACAAAACGTTTAATGGTGCAACTAGTTCTGGTAAACGTAGCTGTTAATGGCTCTTCTCATTGTTCCAGTTAACATTAACCATTACAATAACCGACATTTCGGTGCAACTCAGCTTTAGTTATTGTTGTTTTTTTTTTTTTTAATCTACTGTTTCTTTTGTTTTCTACTTAATTCGTTGTTTAGTTTATTTTATAAATAAGTTATTTTATTTAGGATTAAGTAGAGTATATTATATAGACAGATTTTTTTCAGGTCGTCTTGCACACTGAGCTAGAGAGAAAACTACCGGCGGTTATTTTGGAGAAAGTCGATAAAACTGAACTAATCGAATATCCCAACAACCAAACTTCTAAACTCGGCTTCTTCGACACGATTCTGCGGAAATGGTTCTGCAATCCTTTTACTCACGACAGTACGTTTTTTTTTTTTTATTATTATTATTACAATATCACAAAAACGTAGGTGTCATTTTCATTATAATATCACTCAATTAACTAAACAATTGATTTTAGAACTATAGCTAGTCCTAAGGAAGTACGTAATAGCTGTAATCTGTAGAAGCTGTTCACGTAATGAAAGAATATATGCACGTATTAATTATTATCATTCACGTATTACTCGTAAATTTATATATAATCACGAAATTACATTTAGTAACTATTTCGGCAAACAGTTCACGGGAAAACTTGTAAAGTAACTCAGTAATATTCTTTTTCTCTAAAAATGTACCTATCTATCCGGTTAGCGTATTTATTGTTATCTTTACCGAAAAGTGGGGTGATATAGGATGGATATAATTGTATCTATTAACCGACTTGAAAAAAGTAAGATTCCACTGTTTCCCAGGTATATTTTTTAAGAGCGCGTTTTTTTTTGTTTTATCAGAAGCTGTGTACGTATATTTTTCATAATTATTTTACTATAAATTATGGAAGTATTTTGGTATGCCAAAAATGTACAGAACTTCAGAGATAGAATAATTATATTTATCGAACTAAATTGAGTAGGTATTTCATAAATTTATTTGTGTTATTATATTTTATTTGAAAATATTAGCAATAACATTAAATATATATATATATATATATATATATATATATATATATATATATATATATATATATATATATGTTATTAGTTCTCATATAATACGTCTTTATATATACAGGGGGCTTAGATATGATGTTGGATAACAATGAAGACTTTTTGATTATTGAGATGGAAAAGCGACAACGCCAACTTGATGACGTGTCCCAGATGCTAGAGCAACAGAACAAAATGTTAAAGCTTATTACCCAGGTGAGGATGTTTTAAAAATTGCACCTTTTTTTTTTACATATCTGATAGCATATTAAGGAAATTATATTTTAATCGCTGTACATAATGCCTGTAAGAATTGTATTGAAAATGCACATATGTTGTTAAATGGCTTAAAATTACATACATTTTTTTTTTTCACGACTAAACAATGCGAGCAGATTCGACTTCCTAATTCGAGAATAGATAACTAGATAATTGGAGAATATACAATAAATACTTGTGACATACACGTATGGTCTGATTACGCTCGAGACGGCTCGCCCGGGGTAGTACCACTCTCTCACAGAAAACCGACGTGAAGTAACAGTGCGCGATGGTCGTACTACAGTCAGGAATAAATAAATGGGCTATTATTATTATTATTATTATGGATCTCGTTTTCTAGAAAATGGACATCAAAACCGACACCGACAACGAGGATGAAGGTGTATCTCTCTCGGACTCACGCTACAAATCAGACAGGAACTCACTCAAGATTCGCAGGAAACTACGCACCGCCAACTCCGTTAATAAGGGTGTCTGAAATTTGCGTATACGTTTAAGTCTTGAACAGTCCCAGCTGCTGCGCCTTGAAAATCTCTAATTTGTGCGATTTTCATTAAACAATATGCTAGGTCGATAACTCAAGGCTTAAATTTTGACCAGATTACGCGTCGTGAAGTAAGAGAATTATATTAAAAAAAAAACCTTTTTAAACCAAAAAGGTAACTCAAAATGTATGTATAACTGTGAAAAATTTACTTCACCTAAAAACTTACGAAGTGTAATACGAGTGTATCTTACAATAAGCAGTGGTAATGGATAAAATGTATTACTAATAATGGGTCTAGGAACAATCTCTGTGTTTCTAGAATCTAGTGCCTCCTAGATCACACATCAATAATGAGAAAACCTCATCCTCCAAGAACTTTTGACGTCGGTAATAAGGATCTGTACGTTTAAAATTATATAATGAACGCTGACGACACTCATATCGTGGTATTAAATGCATATATAAGTTCCGCTATGAACTATGTCAACTTAAATACTCGGTATATCGATATAGGTAATATAAGCAGTAATCAATTAGGATTAGATTTATTTGCACAGAACTAGTTTCTCCCGTGATTAGTTAGATATTTATTTCTGTAATACTTTGTAGCGGCGTTTGCTGATGCACACTACTTTGTTTCGTGGACTTAATGAAAAGATACTTTGTGATTTATTGATTTTAATTTCGTTTTACAATTTTAATGTGTGCGCGCGATTTGAATCTAGTTATGGAGTGACGTTCGTGCGGATGCAACTTCATGTCGCTGTCCTAGAAAGTTTCGTTCCGAAACAACTTACAGTATGATATATTAAATAATTATGACGAATTTTTAACATAATATCTGGGTGTTTAGCTATGTGTATGTTTAAGAAAATAATAAATAATTATTCGTAGCTTAGTATTGATTATTAGTTGATTCAGGAATATGGTCAGCCAATATTGAATTATTTATATCAATCTTTCTATTTGGTCTGCATACTGAATATTATATATATATTGTAGATGTAAAGTCATTCGTTGTTAGTCATGTGGATCTCTTGTATCGAGCGTATAGTAATGAATGTTATATTTTACATTACAATTTAGATTTAAACTTTTGCTAGATGTAATTGTGTTTATACGTAATAGAAACGTTTCCTGAACTTCAGAGCTTAAGTATTTTGAGGAACATCTAACTATTTTGTAGATTATAATAATTATGAATTTTTATGCATATATATATATATAACTTTTAAAAACATTTTCTTTAAATTATATCTGATATATGATATCCATAGTTAATACATAGCTGTTATATTATATTCTACATATTATTTAAAAACATGTCATAGTTAATAATTGATGTTTCTAGAATTGTACTATAATATGTAATTAACATATATAGTTACAATAGTATATGTTGTGCTTTAGTATTACACAAATAACCAAATAATTATGTTAAATTAAGAAGTATAAATTGTATTAAAGTAGATCTCTATAATTCAATGTATAAAGTGTCTCAATGTTCAATGTATATCTTAAAACGATCTGCAATTGATTTAAATATGTAATAATATGTAGTAGGTATTTATAGATATGTTTAGTAGTAGTTGTGTATTTATAGATCGAGATATTAATATAAAATGTAGTAGGTATGTCCTTGCGTTTAAATAAATATTGTTAAGTTTTTTTTTTTTTTGTAACGTTATAACGTTGAACGGGACACTTATATTTGCTTGTACTAATATTAATCCGTGTTCTCGATTTAACATTATGTTTGATTTTTTTAAATATTCGTTGCATTGATTTTTACAACAGAGCTTTCGGAAATAATTACTAATTTCTGTTTTAAAATGTTACACGATAAATAGCGTTCAATCCTTTCTCAGTTAATTTTATAAGTTTTATTTAATTATAACTCTGTATTATCCAATAGGAATATGTAGCAAGCCCCTGCAACATTGTCCGCTTTATATTACAATATAAAGGCAAATAACAATAGTTGGGTTCGTAGTTCGATGGATAGTATAGAAACTGTCTTCAGAAAAAAACAAATGTATTTGTAATTTTTATAGCGGTAGGTTAACAAGTGTTGGAATTTACTCAATATAAACCAACACGCGTATATATATTATTATATTATATAAAGGGTTCACCTAACTCTATAATATTAAATAATTTAAAATTAATATTTAAGTAATACGAAAATGTTACATCATAATCAGCGTTCTATCCATTCTCGGTAAATTTTATAAATCTTAATCTATAATCATGTATTATCCAATAGAACTAGCAACCTCTTACGACTTTATCCGTATTAAATAACAATATAAAATTCAATAATACTAGCTAGATTCGTAGTTCGATGTTTACCATAGAAATTGTCTTCACGTAAAATGAAAATATATACTTTCAACTTTTATAACGATAAGTTCCATGGTTTGTTTAGTTTTCTAGGTATAGTAAATACCTCATTACGCCCTTGTATTTACTATATTAACCTGTTGTATTTTAAAATTTATTAACTTATAGTTTACTTTCTATATGGATATATATGTATTGCTTATTATATTACAAATGTCCCACCCTATTAAAATATGCTTAGAAGTTAAAAACATGTATTAACATACAAATCATGTAATTAGTAATAAGAACCGGTACTTCTTATCATCTGGTTTAGTAGCCGTTATAATATTGAATAACAAATATGATAAACTATGTAACACTTGTAGTGAGAAAGTCAACCACTAAATGTTAGTAATTTATAGTCGATGTCTAACCATTTGGAAATAAATTAATTGGTGTCGAAATCTTTAGTATTTAATTTCTTTAAACTCTAAATATACCTTATTACTTTTAAATATATTAAATATATGATTTCTTATCATATAATCTTAAAGGCGTAGTTCCATCTTACGATCCTATAAGGTAAAGGGTTTATAATAAACTCATTTTTTATCGCAGCATTACTATTATTTTTTTATTTTATTTTATATCATAGGGGGCAAACGAACAGGTGGGTCACCTGATGGTAAGTGATCACCGCCGTCCATAGACACTAGCAACACGGGGGGGGGGAGTCGCAAGTGCGTTGCCGGCCTTTTATATATGTGGGCCTCCGGCGCTCTCAGTGACCGAACGAAACGCAACAGTGCAAGTACTGTTACTGCACGTCGGCTTTCTGTGAGAGGGTGGTACTACCCCGGGCGAGCCGACCCATTCATTCTGAAACCAGTAATCGTTTCAGCGTAGCTCTACCACCTACAAACGTACCCTTATTTAATAAATAATTTACGAACTGACTCGATAGGTTGATGATGTTCTGCCACTGATCTTAATAGGTCGTGAAAATACAATAAAAAAATTAATTAATTCGTCCGTGGACTGTCTAAAACGACATAAGTTTAAGTTACATACAAACGAATATAAGCCTCATGGGACACAGGTCAAGAGACTATTGGCAGCATAACCTTAAAAAATACCTACATTTATTAAAAAAAACTTTGAAAAATAATATATTATGTATTTTAAAGCTACCATTTTTATATATCACTAGCTGATACCCGCAGCTTCGCACGCGTTTTTTAAATTGTATTAAAGCAATATAAAGTAGTGAGAAGACGTAGAATTACAGAAATGCTCTTTTAAAAACATTTGTAGGTACGACACGAACTCCATCTACTTGAACATATCACGTACATTTGGAAATACTAACTTACTATAGAATCCCCTCATTGCTCACTTACACAGTGTAAGAAAGTAATGAAAATTTCAAGTTATACAATTTCTCTTAAAGATGTTATATATATAATATTAAAATAATTAACTTTTTGCGATCATACAAAAACTAATTGCTCTCTATTCGGCAATAAATTCTATAATGGAACTGTTAAGGTAATACGTGTCTGGTCTAATATTGAAAAAACGTCTTCTATATTCAAATACCTATTAATTATAATGTTGAATTATAAACAAAGAGTTGATAATTATTTTTCTAATTGAAAATACAGAAAGAATTGAAGTCATAAAATTTTGCATTAATATACATCCAGATTTCAAGACTGTATATCTATCTGTAAGCAGTTTTTTTTATAACTACAAATTAAAATAGTGCCCATCATTTTTAATGTTCACCCTTAGTTACTTATAATGTCCTTCTGTATGGGAATGGCCCTTATTACGTCCAAGTTTTCCAAAACTAATCGTGAGGTAGGCACAACATAATTTATTATTGCTAGAGTATAGAACGTAATATTCTTCTTATAATATCTCTGTAAGTAAGGGGGGCAATCCAAGAAAAATTATGAATTTTCCCTCAATTTTACTTTTCCCCCCAATTTTTATCCCTTAGACATTGACTTTTAAAAGTAGTATTTTAAAATGGGCAAAAGATGTAAAGAGTAAACGTAAAAGATGGGCAAATGTGGGCAAATAAATTAGATTCAAATGCATCATTACAAAATTCTCGACCATTCACATTTTCTTTTCCCCCAATTTTTACCCCTAAGAATTTGACTTTTCCAAAAAGTAAAAGATGGGCAAACGTGACCAATAGATATAGATTCAAATGCATCATTCCAACATTCTCGATCCTTCAAGGCTTTTTCCCCCTCGCCTTGCCGCCCCCTACAAATTGAATTGTCAGAACAGTAGTAGATGGGCAAACATTTTTTGATAGTTTTTTTAATGCTGTCCTACGCAATTTAAATCTTCGTAGCTTTTTTATAGAGCTGGCAAAAATGCGAAATCTATGCCAAGCCCTCTACGAATTTTCAAATCGTTACGCGTAAGATGGGGTTCTAACTTCCCGAAGCTATGGTTAATGAGTTATGTAGACGCAAACGCGGTAAATAAAACAAAATGACCAACATTAAGCAAATTACATACAAATATATTAATTACAATTATAATAATTCTTGGAGTCCAGTACAGTGCACGCATCACGCACATGTTTACAGTGAACAACATACTTTTGCTAAATTTCACGCGGGAGAAGTCGTGGGTGACAGCTAGCTTAAAATAAAATAACTTAAGTTAGTTCTTATAACTTCAATTATGTGCTAGTGAAAGTCATGTGAAAATCGGTCAAATCGTTTCAGATATTCCACACGGATGAAATCGCGAGTAACAGCTAGTTGAAAATAAAATAGCTCTAGTTAGTGCTCATTACTTTAGTTGTATGCCAGAGAAAATATCGTTAAAATTGGTTGCATTGTTTTGGAGATTCCACATTGGGCAGGAAAAAGTCGCAAGTAACAGTTAGTCTAAAATAAAATAGCCTAAGTTACTCTTTATAAGATCAACTACGTGCCTGTAAAAGTCACATAAGCATTGTTCTATCTTTTTTGGGGATTACTTTTGGGGATTCACAGCTACAGATAACAGCTAGTTTAAAATAAATTAACCTAAGTCAGTTCTTATAAGGTCAGTTATATGCCAGTAAAAGTTCCGTTAAGATCGATTAAAGCGCTTTGGATAAATCACTGCGGACGAAGGCGTAGGTAACAGCTACTTTAAAATAAAATAGGCTAAATTATAACAGCTAGTCTAAAATATAGCCTGCAATTTAAGCTCTCTGCCAGTAAAATTTCCGTCAAAGTGGGTCCAGCCATTTCGGAGATTAATCGGAATAAACAGACATATAGACTGACAATAAGTAGCTTTTACACTTTCATATCCAGTCAGTACAAAGTAGAGGTATTTTGTTATTATGTGTAGACACTTTTATTTTTATTGTATCTATAGGTTGCAAATCAAAAATACGAAATAATACTGACTTAAAATGTCATTTTTAAATGAATACTTACTAATTCAATGAACACAAAATAAATAGGGGTGTACGAATATGCGATTTAACGAATTAATCGATATCAAATCGAACCGAATTATACAATTTGAAATCCGAATTGAACACACGTATAATTCCAACTCTTCGGCTTATTCAAATAACTTCATTTATGCGTTAAATAAGCATTAACTATAGAATGTTACGAACTAACCAGCAACGCCATTATAGTCGACACCAGCCATGCAGTGCATTCAAAATTACTGTATCTCTATTTCTAGCCAAAAACTGGCGGAAAAAACGAAAATCAGAAATTCAAGAAATTAAATGTCATTTACTTTTATATCAAAATCCTTTTTTTTTCAACGGAACTGACTATGTTCTTTATAAACTATAATCGATTTTTTAATTTATAATTGACCACTCAAAATATACCAATATAGTAAAAGCTATATGTTGGTACGTTATTGGTTGTTTATGAATTGTGGGTGCTAAACTTTAAATCATTATTTTTATGTATGTAATATTAAATAAGAGCAAAAAATTCTAGAAACCTGTTAAAATATAAAATTATAATATATTTTTAATTTCTTTAAAATGAAATATTTCGGCTATTTTTATCAATATTTTGTTAAAATTGAAATGCTATAAAATTACTTAGATTTAAGGGAGAAAGTATATTTTTAATAAATATTTTCACTAATAGAAATTTATTATTGTAGAATTGAATTACGTAGTAAATTAAAGTTCTTTTTCAAAGGCAATCTTGATGCTTAATTAATAGTTTTTACGACATTATAATTTTTTTAATTTGAATTATTAAAGTAGTGTAAAATGTTGTAACTATTCCTATAACTATTAGTGTAATAATTCTACCTTACTTTAAAAATATAGGTATAGTTCGAATTTTTTACTCAAACTTTGAATATAACATCATTATTCGATTCGGTTCGATTGGAGCATTATTTGCACACCCCTAAAAATATACTTATTGCCACGGGAATAATATTATTGGTTACTATGACAACGGTCGCCTAATGTCAGTGGTTGTCGGTGTCTGTAGGAGAATATGTAATTGTCAGTCAGTCGTATTTCACTTATATTTATATAGATTTCAACCAATTTACTCAAAACCTTGACAAATTATATACCAGAACCTTCCCCGTGAATTACTCTATCTATCAGTGAAGACCGCATTACAATCCGTTTAGTAGTTTTTGAGTTTATCGCGAACATCCAGACAGACAGACAGACGCGGCGGGCGACTTTGTTTTATAATATAAGATATATTTTCTAATTATTTTTCATTTGGTCGAACTTTTTTTCCTAAACCATGAAATTTACAATGTACGATGTCGTTAAATAAAAAATGAAATAAAAACATAATCCGCCATTTTGAGATCTGGTTCTTAAAATATCAGTCGAGGAGTAGACAAATACATTGAAATGTCGGAAAGTTGAAAACGTCATTATGTTTTTCTATTTTATGGCAGAACTCGAAAATTGGACGTCAAACAAAAAGGATAAGAGATAGAATTATCGAAAAAAAAAATAACAATGTTCTATCTTGACAACTACGTCATCAATCGATTTTAAATATAACTAAAAACTATCCAGGTAACTCCATAACAACTTAATTAAAAAAAAAAAACAAAGTCTATAAAGCCGTTTAAGACAAGAACGATTTCGATTATGAACACACGGACAGTTTAATTTTGTTAAAGAAGAAAGTTATTTACCGGATATTGCTTATATAAATGCCCATTTGAAGGGGGGGGGGGGAGGGGTAAGCTGTAGTATTTACGAAACATAGTAACAACAGAGAGATGCGTTCCGTATCGTTGAACCTCGCGCGTGTTAAACTGAAAGAAATTAACGACATAACCACGCATTGTCACAACGATTTAATGACAGGAGAAACTCGCTCCCATTGTTCACCTTCCTGCCACCATATTATATATAAGAATGACGAAATAATAAACAACTCATAAACTGAAACACTCTGCTATCTTGTACTCGATATATTATAGAAAAACAAATCGAAATTTTAAATAAATGCAATTAAGTATTATTTTATTGAAATATGAAAATCATTCTTATTTCTATGTCAACATTGATAGTTTTAAAATTATGTTCATGTGACAATGGTGATCAAAAATCAATGGGCGGTCGACGGATGTTGCACGATACATTTTTCCCGAAAAGAAATAAACAGTTCAAAGACCACGCAAATAACTACAAAATGGATCCATCCTTCTGGCCTAACGCTCAAAAGGAAAGCCGCTGTGAGTACAATATGCAAATATCACTTTTATTAAATTTAAATGGTTCAGTGTTATAGTGTATTTGAATACTGCGTGTAGCGACAAGTTCGAAACCTTCAAATGTGTGAACTTTCTTTTAAATCGATCATATATACCTTATTCATATACCTGAGAAGGCGCTTATGAACGTCAAAACTGCCAACGTTTCGGATAACTACCCAGTTATTGAGAAGAACCGGCAGAACACTCGATCTGGTGTATCTATTTGTCGTTCACATTTTAGCATTACGCCTTGGGCTCCTTAGCCAAGTTGAAAAAATGTCACCAAGCAACTGTGTGTTTTCCAGCAGTTACTATTTGACTGCCAGTTCTCTCGAAGCTTTGCGTATTACCATCTTAGTCCACATCGTCATTCAACATTAGATGAGATTGTGGTCTAGCGCCAAAACTTTAAAAATACTAGTGGTTGTTCGGTATTCAATACTCGTCCATAATAGGAGGTACAAACTTGTTCTTAATCTATTATACAAAAATTATTATGTGTATTTCTTTTTGATTCTTTTTTCTAAATGGCAAAAATTGTATTCAGTGTTAAACAGATGTTATTGATTGTGAACGATACATTGATGGTATAGAAAAATACCATTTCCAAAGTTTCTTTATTGATAACAACAAGCGTTTATAGTCAATAGCATCACTATGCATGCTGGCGGATTCTATGTACATTTGAACTACACGTACCCACGCAAGCACCCGCATCCGCCTGGAATCTAAAACAGGCCTTATTCTTGTTTTATAGTTCTTTCATTATTCACCGTGGTGACATTTCCGAACGGAGCATGCGCTGGAGCGTCCGGCGACAACGGCACTTGCATGACTGCTCGCGAATGTACTTCAAGAGGCGGTTCTGCGAGCGGATACTGCGCTAATGGTTTCGGCCTTTGTTGTATCTGTGAGTATCCATTTTCAGACACCATTTCCATCATAAATGTTACTGGAATGGAAAAGTATTCGGCTTATACTTTGTTACGGCATTGTATTTTTTATATACGCAATCTAAAATAAAATCGAAATGTCTGCGTTTCTTTGACCTAATCCCAGCAATGGCCAAATCTATTTCATTGACAATCTTACCAACAGCGAAAAATTTTCAAGGAATTATTTAATTATTATAAATCGTTACACTTTTTCATGGGGGCCCAATAAATAGAATCAAATGTAATAGAGGTAATTAGAAATTGGTCAACAGAAAAAAAATCCAAAACCAAAAACTCCAAAGAAACAAAAGCAGCTTTTCATGAATAAAGGGAGACGATGAGATGCTTTAACCGGTTTAACTTTTTCTTTTTTTTTACTTTTATGATGTTATGTTTTTTTTTAATAGCAACGGCATAGTACCTTTATTATAGCTGATAATAAATACAGTACAATCCATGAGTAACGGTGACGGCACTGTCTATTTAAGGTGTCGCGTTCCAAAATCTATCAACATATATCCAGTGGCAATGACGTATAGAATATCTGTACCCGTCCATCGTGCACATGATAATAAACTCATCAAAATAGTTTTAGGCATTTCGAAGTAACACAGTGCATATCCAGTATACAGATAAGTCCGAGAGCGATAATTGCCAGTAGACTAAAGATCTCACGGTGGCCACCTTTGTTTTTGGATTGCACTGTGCTTAATATCAGGTAAAATGGATTGCACTGTGCTTAAACTGTGCTCAGGTAAAATACAGTCACCTTGTTATGCCATAATAAAATACATTAACTCAATTACACGATATTTCAGATACAGCTTTCCTTCCTAAATAGTATTAATATAAATAAATGACAGGATTGTTTTCTTCTATTATAATATTAGTAAACCGTCACCGCAGCCTGAGGACGCTTAAAACACTAAAAGCATCATAATTCCTGTGTGGACTCCTAAGAAAACTTTTCACTCTCCTTTAAAAGGACCCTTACTCTAATCCTTTAGGAAAACCTTAGCATGGAGCTCATTCTATAACTGTAGCATACTGAGAAGAAGTCCCTCTGAAATTGGACTCTTTATGACCATATATGTTCCAAGGTAAATTATATATGAATTACCTGCTAACGGCAAGAAATGCGTTGGTGGAGAGCAGAACACAATCTATTGTGGAAAATATTGAATACACAAAAGAACGCAAATCTCATAAAGAATAGATACCATTTGTGAATTTGGGATTGACAACGATCAGTTGTGATATGAAGCATCTATAGCGGCGGGTGGACTGATTGTCGGCGTGGCGACGCGTCGCCACCCTGTATGATAGTATGTCTTTGTTGTAGTTGTATGTATGTAGTATGGAACATCTAATACAGTGTGGCGATACGTCGTCATGTAACAATCATCTTTTTCTTTAAAACAATCATAATATTTTATTTCTGTTTATGTCATTCATATTTATTTTCTGTCGTAAATTATCCTTTTATGTATATTACTTGTACAAAATCATTTGGATGTTTCACATCTGCCAGGCGTCTCGTAACGGCTCATTATATAATGGTATATACCTATTATGTTTATTACAGTTATGACCTCATGCGGTAGCAGCACATCAGAAAATGGGACATATTTTGTTAATTCTGGCTACCCTTCAGTGTTTGACGCTACCGGTTCCTGTGAGTTGACCGTTGTTAAGTCACATCCTGATGTATGTCAGATAAGGTTAGTTGATTTTTTTTTAATATTACAAATCATCATAGCTGCCAATTTTGTTTGCTTTTTCACCAGCAGTAACGTTTAAAAGAAGGGTTTTTTTTTGTAACAAAATGTTGAAACAGTGATTGAAAACAGCCGGGGTTAAACAGTGTATTTATTGCTTATACATTTTTTACATTAAATAATAATTTTTCGATATAATTTTCCATCAAATATTTATACAAATGCTTATTTATCATTTATGGAGTGATAGCAAAAAACAAGTATTTTATATAACTGTTAATTTTTCTTAGTGTAAAATCTCAACAACTGCAGTTACAATTATACTGCAAAGAAGTATTATATTGTAAATAAGTTTAGAAGTGACGGCATTTTGAACAAATCGACGTTATGAAAGTGTAAGATCATTTATCTTGTCAACAAGGACGACATCATTATAGGCTACTATAAGTGAACGGTATACTTTAATAATTTGTTGGGTAAACGAAACTGCTATATATTATATATAGATGTAAACAGTCCAACGATCGGACTAAGAATGCTCCCCACTCCTAGTGTGCTACGTCTTTTATATCCTTCCACTCGATTTATATAGTGGGTGAGAGATGAATGTTTTTCTTATCAAGAAAAATAATTTAGAGAATTCTATAAACAAATATTATAATTTTAAACTAATACATACCTACATATAGTTTTATGTAAAATCTGACAGAATATGAATCTGAAATAATGAATTAATAATATTTTTCCATCTATAGACTTCAGATATTTTATTTATATCGCGCTGGACATTATTTTCTTGTCAAAAATTCTTTCATTTATTTAACTTGAGCTCATACTTATTATGTGAACCAACTTATGAATAGTTTATATGATTTTGTTTAAGACTAGATTTCAATCATTTCTCAATCGCTGGACCGGAACAAACTAATAATGTTTGTAACCAAGATCAGTTCATTGTCTCCGGGGGAAATCCTGTACCTGCTATCTGCGGGGCTAACCAAGGAAGTCACAGTTGAGTATTTTAAATATCTTTATAATAATATCCTCCGTAATATCGAAGATAAGTAACGATACATAAATATTTTTAACTAGCTAATAATGCCCGAGACTCTGCACGCGCTTTTCAGTTGAAATTTAAAATTGTGCGATGTATATTCGCCTCTATTGTATGTTAAATATACTGTGCCCATAATCATCACGCAACTTTAAGCAATACGATTAATAATAGTGTGCTAGATGAGATTTGCCATCACTAACATATTTGGAACTTTATCCCAATATGTAACCCCCTCAGTGCTCACCTACACTATATAGGAAACTCGTAATGAAAATTTTATCTGTCAATATGTCAATTATAAAACAAAGACGTCCGCCGCGTCTGTCTGTCTGTCTGCCTGTATGTTCGCGATAAGCTCAAAAACTACTAAACGGATTGTAATGCAATCTTCACCGATAGATATAGTAATTCATGACGAAAGTTTAAGTATATAATTTATTTGTGTTAATTGGTTGAAATAATAATAATGGTAATTGTTGAAAAGATCGGAAAAAGTCAAGCCACCTTAAGCGTTTCATGCACATAAGTATATATTTTTTTTATTATCAGAGCAGGACAACGTCCGCCGGACCTGCTACTTTTATTATATAACATTGCCCATGTTGTCAATGTATTATAGTTTTTGCTCCCATACTTAAAGGTAATCGCTAACCTTTTTATTCTAGGCTATTTCATTGTTCAAAGTTTGCGATATGTCACAAATACTGGTAATTAATGACGAGCTTGTCTAGATTTATATCTGCCAGAAATATTGCATTACTATAGTCTTAACCTCGTTGTATTTCAAATATTGATTCATTAATTTGGCTCTCCCGCAAATATTTCCTCAAATAGCGAACTATGTAAGTCATATTCATGACGGTACAGTATATCATAGCTTTTAAAAATTATATAACTAATTAATTTAATTTAAAACAACTAAATAATAATTTTGTATACAGTTATCTAATGGTTATGGTTTAAGGTAGCCTTTTGTATTAGGTCGGTTAATTATGTCGTTCTTCAATTAGAATAATGTTATTAAATTATTTTTTTACAAACTCTGTTATTCGATGCACCTCGAACTTCAACTGAAATAAACCGAATATCATTTTTGAGAAAAACGATAACCATAAAAATATCCAGATCAGGTATATTATCAGAATTAGCCTTCATTACATTTGTCACACATTACTAAATTAAATTAGCTGCTATAAACAATTTGTATTCCACTAGATTTTGGACGCTTTAATTAACTCACATATGGAAGACGATGGCACTATTCTACCGTTAAACTCCTTTAATATTATGACGTCACAAAACATGGTGACCAATCGTTGAGCGTTTGAAGTCTCGTAATTTTTTATAAAGTATTTTTTTCTTTACATCGCCTCAAATTTTCTCGACCATCTATTGTATGTCGCATTACAGCCGACCGAGGAGTAGGAGTAAAGTAAAAGACGCTCGGCAAATCAGCCAAGACCAATATGGCGGCGCCCATGATTCGATTCAAAATGATTTAAATAAATATTGTGCTCAGTTCTTAAAACGCGTCTAGCATCTGAATTATTGAATTTATTATGTATTCGGTTAAAATTAACATTTATAATTGGATATCATATCTAATATCATATCTATAAAAAAAAATTAAAACAATATATATTTTATTGAAAAACCCAATGGTTTCGCCTATCTCGCCTGCTTTATATTCATGACTGAGAACACTTTGTAAAAGGTTTTACAAAGTGCAACAAGCATAGGACCGTTAACAGGAAACGCAATATTGAGCGAATGTATTAAATTACTAGCTTTTGCTCGCGGCTTTACTCGCGTTTATGTACATTTTACCTATCCTTTGGGCACAGTGCTTTATTTCGGGAAGGGAACACTGCTTGAAACGCTATTCGACATTGAATCAATTCGATGGTAACACCTATAGTCGTCTTCAATCTTTTCGGCTGCCTTGAATATATAGCCGTTAGTTCGGTTTTACAGATAATATCGTCAAAAGTTTTATACAAAACAAAATTAAAATATTATTGTACGAATCTAAAATTGCCATTTATTTATCCTTAAGCTGTTACGATGTAAATAATAACGGAAATTTTTGATCTGTGTAGCTATATTTAGAACGGGCATATCATGTCGGATTCATTGCCTATAAGTCCCTCATAAATTATGATGTACAAACATCATACAAACTAAAGTTGTGTGTCTTGTATTGAAAGTAACCAAAAACTATTCGATGAAGGTCCAACGATTTGTTGGAAATTACGTATGAGCATAGTTCCAAAGCAATAGTTTCGGACCCACCTACAAATTGTCATTGAAGACTTCAGCACTAACGGCGCAAACTAGGACTTTAATAGTTAAGAGGTTGGCAATTTAAATTGAGAAGTCTGAATCTCCGAGACCAACTTCTGGTAGATAGCATAGAGAAGCAAAGAATTTATTTGATGATCTGAGGGAGAAAAATAATCGATTTCGATTGGTTCATACTCCGAATCGTACACAATACACATATTTTTGGTCGCTTGCTAAAACTCAAAATTATGACTTTGGATTTGCATATCTTAAACAGCTTACAAATAAATATTGTATGGTATATATTTATCTTCTAAAAATAAGCCAGAGTAATCATTTTCACGTATCATTAAAATTTATGCGTAATTAGCAAAATTGTTTTGACAGATCTGATATCACTTTTTGGTCAATCAAGAATACTAAATACAAAAACTATACAGTAGATCTAAATTGCTCCTTGTAGTATATATTATTTGAATGAATATCTTAGAAAATATCACAGAGTATTTCACAAATATCACAGGACAGGAGAACAGAAGACGCGACATTAGTAAAATGTACCCGCGCGAAATTACGCCGGGGTAACTAAACTGTATTCTAGTCCTAACAAATATTATAAATGCGAAGGTCAGTTTGTTTATATGTCATATTTTCACGTCTTGACTACTTAGACGATTATAGTGAAATTTCGCTTATACGTAGTCAGAAATACAAAAAAGATAGCGTAACTTACATCCTAATAAAAACAAAAAACAATCTTGTTCCCGTCCCAAATCTTCACTAACGCGAACGAGATCGCGGGCAGAAGCCGGTATAAAATCGACACATTTTCTGTTTTGTATTATAATTTTTAAAATAATATAGGACAGAACGTGAATAAGTATCTGGCTACACATCTTTAGGTTCTTTCTGCAATTATTGAATAATTTGAAGGTGTAGTACATAGAAAATCAAAAACACATTCGCGTGTAAGAAGTTGGAAATAACAGCTTACAGTTGCATATAATTACGATTATTCGGTAGGATCATAATCGGTTTTCACATCGCAAATGCACACATCGAACATCGCACTAGATTGATAGCAGGCATGAGATCGCTTCGACATAAAAATATTGTGTTCGGGAATAAATAAAATTTGTAGGTGGTTGAGCTACGCTGAAGCTATTACTGGTTTCAGCATGAATGGGTCGGCTCGCCCGACGCGCGGGGTAGTACCACCCTCTCACAGAAAACCGACGTGAAGTAACAGTGCTTGCAATGTTGCGTTTCGTTCGGTCAGTGAGAGCACCGGAGGCCCACATATATTAAAAGGGCCGGCAACGCACTTGCAACTCCCCTGGTGTTGCTAGTGTCTATGGACGGCGGTGATCACTTGCCATCAGGTGACCCACCTGTTCGTTTGCCCCCTATAATATAAAAAAATAAAAATACCAATTTTACTTTACTTTCCTACAGTGTATATAGATGCGGGTATTGGCACTACGAACCCAGTGAAATTAACTTTCGTGACGAGCGGAACGTCCTTTGAAAGACTGTGGAAGGTGAAAGTAACTCAGATCCCTTGCAGCAGTATTTATAAAGGTAAGCCTTTTTTGTCGTTTGCAATTAATAGAGGTACTTGAAACGCTGATTTAACAGCTACATTTTAAAAGACAGTAGTCGAACATTACAATTAAGAACTTGTGTTTGAGATATACAATGACTCTCGAATTTACTAAGAAGAGAAAGATCCTGATGTGACCATAATACAGGTGGTAGAATATTTCCCAATTATCACGTTGCTAGCTAGCAATAACAGGTTAAATAATTATCACAAAATGTAAATAGATTAGCTAACATCGCGTGTGCCTGTGCTAAAGTATTAGATTAATATATACATCAATTGTATTCCTAGCTATAGATTGGATAGGATGCGTTAGAATGAATTCTTCTATTTCCTGACATTATTCTGAACTAAGAATTTACTTTAAGTTTTGTAATTATCTAATCATATCGTTTTCTATATTTTCAACTTTAATTCTTTTACTTTTTGGCAAGCGATAAAACTGAATCAGACAATTCATTTAAATGTTCTTTAGCGTAATCTCAAGTTTGATTGCTAATTATTTTCTATTTTCTGAGAGTGTCGTATTGTTTTGTCTCCACTCTCTTACCCTAATTAACAATACCCATTTCATCTTTATCTCTTTAGCTGATGAGGGTTGCCTCCAATACTACACGGGAGTATCAGGACAAGTACGTTCATTCAACTACGACCCGATATCAGGATTACAGCTCAGTAATCAAGATTACGGCATTTGCATCAGGATGGAGAGGAACTTCTGTGGGATACAATACACCTCTTGTCCAGATACAGGTTGGCTTAGCACGAATTTGCATATTTCCTATTGATCAGATCGCATCGTTTCTCGTAAATATAGGGTTTCCTCTAAACTTTACCGTCCAAACGCAGATATATATGGTGTAAATAAATTATGTTTCTACCATAACATAATAAAGAGATATGGCACACTTCACACTAAAAGTCCGATCCACAAACCACAAACATCATCACCACGCACACACAAACCGATCATCAAGACCATAGGGTCTACTTCCCTAGAAGTCTTGAAATTTGAATCGAGGGGAACCCTAAAATATCGTCACAATTATATAACAAATCTGTATAAAATATATTTTAAAATACGGTTTAAAATATTACACGAGCAATTTAGATTTGCAGCAAATTCCATACTGTGTACTATTAAAGGACCAGCAAAATAAAAGTATGTTACATAAATACGCATCACCGCACATTAGAAATGATGAGATACTATAAAAACTAAATTTACAATACCCGGCAATTAATTTCGCACATCAGCTTAGATAACTATATATTAATATAGATCTTTAACTACCTCGTAAGTTAAACATGAGTATCAGGTGAAATTGTTATGGAATATAAGTGCAAAAAATTTGTATCCATAATCCCTTTGTTTATATTTTTTTTTAGTAAACAATCGATCAAAATCGTTCACATTAAGCGGCAATAGTAACGGTGCCGTCAACTCTATGACCGGTTCTGGTATTGGACCAAACAATTGTGCCAATGATTGGCTTCTTGTACCGTGTGCAGCTAATGTTGGGCGAATACAACCGGCCCAAGCATTATGCACTGACAGGATATGTGGTGGGGCATTCTCGGCGGACCTTTCGATGCAATCTTCTCCAGTGATTAGTAAGTATAAACAATGCTTTTAGAAAGGTGTGCACAATTTGACAATATAATAGTTTCGTCAATTAAATGTATAACGTATTACGGCATTAAATTGATATATAGGAATTTATTATTTATTTAGAATTTATTACAAGGCCGAGTACCCCCTCCCGCTTCATTGTTCCACCCCAACAGCAACTCGCTATCCCGCTCAACACGTATGAAAATACACTCGGCCCTTACTCTCCAACTCGTTTGCCGATTCTGTA
Organism: Antheraea assamensis; assembly: GCA_035772565.1. Lineage (NCBI taxonomy): Eukaryota > Metazoa > Arthropoda > Insecta > Lepidoptera > Saturniidae > Antheraea > Antheraea assamensis. The sequence goes on along the minus strand of JAQQSE010000010.1, from coordinate 860,624 downwards.
CGCAATTTGTATTTTATTATGTACTCCAACAATGTCACAAAACGTTCTTCAATCATTCTTAAAAGTAGTCTAAATTCTCTAGGATTTTTTATCTAAAATTCATTAAAAAGATTATTTGACGATGCGCCTTTTTAAAATATAATTTCTTATCCCGATACTTCTACTCTCTTCTTCCAATAACTCCCATAGTTGTTCAACGATGAGTAGTAGGAGCCGGTTGAAAATTATCTTAAAATTTTTCCTTTTGCGATCCATTTTAGTCGGTCGGTTACTACGTCGCAACTAAACTGACTCGCCACACAAGCAAAATACGTATAATCACCCACTCGTTCATCCGACTATCTCGATCTCGTATTGTTTTATTGTCTCGTAATATCGTTACGTGCAATAGACTCATAAGTGTAATATATGACTTTAAGTATAGTGAGCATGATCACTTAAGTATGTGGTATAGAGTACATAGTATATAGGAATTTATTTGTACTTACTAAGGACGTCCTACGATATAACTCAAAGTCATGATTATAAAAAAGATAAGTACGAGGAAACCAAAAATATGTAATTATATTTTTATGACAAAGCGATGATGGCTTAGTTGGTAGTGTGCTCGGACACAGCGTCAAAGGACGTAGGTTCGAATCTTAGCAACTGAGTCGGAGATTTCGGTAAAGGAAAACATCGTGATGAAACCATAGCGTGGCGGTAGGGCTTCTTCTAAGTCCGTCTGGCTAGCTACCACTCTCATGGTGAAAATCTGTCGCCAAGCACCTTTTGATGTGTTCCGGTAGCTGCACTTGAGAGCCAGTCTCCCTCTAGGCTTAGCGTGACTACCACCTTAGTACACATCATCATTTAACATCAGATGAGATTGTGGTAAAACGCTAACCTATAATGTATAAAAAAAATCAATAAATAAATGATAAATTAAGTAATGTAAATCACGACAAGAGCGACAATTATCGTATTTAAAAATAGCTAAAAGTCATCCAAGTGATACCATCAATACAAAAAAAAACTTATCTAAAACTCTGTCAATCAATCAATTACGAGCACAAACACGCCGGAGTATTACATATAAAAATATATAAATGAATGTTGATACATATATTATATAAGTTTTATATAATCCAACACCATCTGTCCGATCACCAAGAAAATTGGCGCAACTCAGTATCTTCCAAGGGAGAAACTGTTTATGACACCCAATGTACTAAAATTCGCCACTAGATGACACCGCAGTTACATTTGAACATGGAGAATATTTACACAACATGATATTTTTTTCCATTACTCAAACCTTTATTATAATAAATGGTAATTATAAAAGATAATAATAATATTAATAAATAATAAGGTAACCGAGCGCAGCCACGGGACACGACTTGTATAGTATATATTATTTTCATAAAAGATACAATTTATAGGAAATGCTAGGAAATCTAGCAATAGGTGTCACCTTGTCACTACACAATTTACATAGAAATTTGTTTTACGTGGAATGGAAAATAAAATGAGTTATACAGAGAACAATGTTTTAAAATGTATAGAAATCGAGACTTCCTGCACTGGGCCAATATGATACTCGCCAATCGAAATATTTAGGCTTTTTTAACATTATTTACTAGCCCAAGGAACATGTAACTCGAAGCAGTCCTGAAACAAATAAATTTCTGGTCTAGACTGCCGTCAGTAGAATCAAAAACTTAGCCAATAACATTTATATAACTCGGTAAAATGCTTAAAAGCTAACGTGGATAAGTATTAAAAATTGATGATTCAAAACAAAAATATCCAAAATAATATACGTGTAAATCAAAACATAATTTTAAAAGTCATCTGAAAACGCGATATCAAATTTTAGACTATTATTATTATTCCAAGGGCTATGCAGGCCTTAGACCTTTTTTTTTTTAACATGGGGAAAATCCGTACCGGATACCCACCCCGTCGGGCAGCGGGGGGCGGGTTATGTCCGATTCCCACGGCCTAAAAACCCCATGGTGCCTTCTCACACCTATTTGGCCGGGGAGCAGGAACTGCCAATTGCACTACTTCTGCATCCCCGGCAGGTGTCGGCCCTTCATCAGGGGCCCCATCTGCGGACTGAGGGGTCGATATGGTAGACCCCCCAAGAGGGGCTGGTGTTCGACCCCCCCTCCTCGCCCCCGACGAACTGTGGGAGTCGCACGGCACAATGCACCTCCACCACGCGAGCCTGTGCAGATAAACACTGATCAGGGCGACGGTATCACTGCGACCAGTATGATCTATTATGATCGCCCCACAATGTTAGAGCTCCCTACCTAGTCCAATAGCATTTATGTACTGTAGAACTTTTTTGGCCGAGAGCGCTTGTGCCTCATCCGGAAGTAATACATGTTTTCCCAGAATCTGGTTGCGTGTAGGCTTCAGTGGATCACATTCCTACAAGAGGTGTTTTAGAGTTGCATCACCGCCGTCGGAATATCTACACTCTCTTGTACTCTGGACACCCATGTTATACAGATGCTTATTTAGACAGCAGGGGCCAGTGAGTGATGGCACTAGAACCCGTATCTGATTCCTACTGAGCATCAAGGCCTCTCCCGCACTACGCTGGTTGAATGCCCTGATAAGTTCTTTGGAATATTTTTGACCTGGTAAATTATACCAGTGCCTTTCGGCTTATTGGTTGTAATGGTTCCTTAGGGTTAACATTTTAGACTTGTGTTCCAAAGATTTAGACTGAAAGAAATGTATAACTCAAAAGAACAATATTACATAATCATTTATTGAAGTTTGCAGTTTTTGGCAACATCAAATAATCTCTCTATATATATAAAAATTAATTGCTGTTCGTTTGTCTCACTAAAACTCGAGATTGGCTGGACCGATATGGCTTATTTTGATCTTGAAATATTTGTGGAAGTTCAGGGAAGGTTTAAACGGTGAAAAACATAAATAATAAGTAAATTAAAATACTATTAAAAAGACAATTTAAATTTCAAATATAAAATGTTCCTAGCTATCAAACATTTGATATCTTTCGTCATTTTAGAAATAAAAAATTGTCACTCGTTTGACAAATATTCATAGGTGCGTTCAAAAGTTTGTCTGTTTCGTAGTTATGTGCTGTAAAAATTATTGATTAACCGTTTACGTTAGTAACACGGCTTACGAAAGAAAAAAGAACTGTATGTGTCCTTATTCTTAACCACACGACAGAAGTGAAACTTACAAATAAATACATACACATACAGATTTATCAATGTTTATATGTAAATACTTAACAGTATAAAATTGGAATCCACACAATATATGTATACACTAGAAATATTACAGGTATTATTTACAACATACGAAATATTAGAAGATTCTTTTATTATTATTAGAAAATTAAAAATAATAAAAAAGTAATTATTGGAATAATGTACTCCTTGTTAGATATCTCTCTTGAACATATCTCAGGACGGTTAGAACGGATTCACGGGAAAGGTTTAGTTATATAATTTGTCAAGTTTTTCTTTTGTAAATTGGATGAAATATAATGATAATTATTGAAAGAATCGGAAAAGTCAAGCCGCCTTAAGCGTTTCACGCACATAAGTGTATATTTTTTTATTATCAGGGCAGGACAAAGTCCGCCGGTCCTGCTAGTATCTTCTATATCTCTACAAAAAGTACTTTTTTGGCATGAAAACTTTGGATTTATTATATGTTGATAATAAGGAATATTAATAGCAGTAATTAAAATATTACAATTTTACAAAGTCCCAGCTTTTTGCGTGCGAAGAATTTTATGTTTTCTAATATACTCTGATATAGCTTTTCTCAGCCACACCCATACAATCGTTCAGCTCATAGCTGGCCAAAGCTGAGTTATATTTTACTGGGCGTTTGAGCGCCTCCGCAACAGGCGGAGAGCGCCTGGCCCTGATGGGGTCCCGGGCCGGGTGCTCACTCTCGCGATGGGTCATTTGGGAGGGTGTCTTCGGGAGCTGCTCAGTCAGTGCCTGTTGGCTGGGCGGTTTCCGAAGCCCTGGAAGCGGGGGCGGCTATGCCTACTACAGAAGGCAGGCCGCCCCCCCGACTGCGCGTCCGCATATCGGCTCCTCGTGCTGCTGGACGACACCGGGAAGGTGCTTGAGAGGATTATTTCCTCCCGGGTCGTCCAGCACCTGGAGGGTGCGGGGCCACATTTGTCGGATGCGCAGTACGGCTTCCGGGCAGGGCGCTCAACAATTGACGCCCTGACCCTCCTGAAGTCGCTGTCCAAAGAGGCGACCTCCCAGGGGGACAGGGTTCTGGCGGTGTCCCTGGACATCGCCAACGCCTTCAATAGCCTGCCGCATGCAGTCATAAGGGAGGCACTCCGGTATTTTGGGGTGCCCCCTTACTTGCGGCGGCTGTTGGAGGCGTACCTGGAGGATAGGGAGGTTGCCTATGTGGACGGCGACGGGCGAATGGTCCGGCGGGAGACGGGGTGTGGAGTTCCACAGGGGTCGGCCTTGGGCCCACTCCTGTGGAACCTGGGCTACGACTGGGTGCTCCGCGGCGCGCTCCCATGCGGAGCGCGCATTATATGCTACGCGGATGACACCCTAGTCGTAGCCCGGGGCAAGGAATGGGAGAGTTTGGTGCGCCTGGCTACGGCAGCCACAACTGTCGTGGTCGGGCGCATCCGGAGATTGGGCCTCAGGGTGGCCCTCAATAAAACCGAGGCTCTATTGTTTCACGGGCCTCGGCGGGGGCCACCACCTGGGGCCCATTTGATTGTGGATGGTGCCCGTATCGGGGTGAGGACCCGTATGAAATATCTGGGTCTCACCCTGGACGGGCGTTGGCGGTTCGAGCCTCATTTTGAGGGGCTCGGGCCGCGTATAGCAGGGACGGCGGCGGCGCTCGGCCGACTGCTCCCCAATATCGGGGGGCCAAGTGCCGGGTGCCGCCGACTCTATATGGGAGTCGTGCGAGCGATGGCCGTCTATGGGGCCCCGGTGTGGTCCGATGCCCTCGGTGCCGATAATGTGCAAGCGTTGCGCGCTGCGCAGCGCATTGTGGCGCTGAGGGCAATCAGAGGATACCGCACCGTGTCCTCGGTGGCGGCCTTCACGCTCGCCGGCTCCCTGCCTTGGGAGCTGGAGGCGGGGGTTCTTGCCGCCGTGTACGAGTTCACGGCGGCAAGGAAACGTTTGGGGGAGCCTCCGGCTCCCAGGGAGATAGAGGGAAAGAGGCGAGAGGGGAGGGAGGCTGCTATGGAGTGGTGGCGGCAGGATCTGGCGGACGCGCGATATGGGCGATATACGGTGGACGCCGTCCGCCCGGTCCTGCCGCAGTGGTTTGACAGGAAATGGGGCTCCCTGACGTTCCGACTGGTGCAGGTACTGACTGGCCATGGCTGTTTTGGCTGGTACCTGCACCAGATCGCTCGCAGGGAACCGACCGCCGCATGTCACGAGTGCGGCGCCGAGAAGGACACCGCGCAGCACACTTTGTCCGAGTGTGCTGCGTGGGAGGTGCAGCGTCGCACTCTGACTGCGGCGGTAGGAGGAAATCTGTCGCTGCCGAGCGTGGTTGCGGCCATGCTCGGCAGCGAAGACGCCTGGACGGCGATGGCCTCCTTCTGCGAGGAGGTCATCTCGCAGAAGGAGGCGGCGGGGAGGGCCCGAGAGATGGATCCTCTGAGCGGCCCTCTCCGCCAAAGGAGGGCCGGTGGAAGGAGGAGGCGATATGCCCACCTTCTTCCACCTCCGTAGCCGGACCTGAGGTGATGGGCCGGGGGGCTCATCACCTCATTGCACAGGTTCGGCGGACGAGGGGAGGTGGCTGGTCGTGTACCCAGCTTACCTCCCTATAAGGACGGAGCCCGGCGGCCATCTTTCGCCGGGCTGACCGCTGGGGACGGCATGGCGATAGCTCAGCACGATCCCATGCCGCCCCAACGTAAAGCGGTGGCCGGTACACCGTGGGGTTTTAGTCCGTGCGAGTCGGACATAACCCATTCTCTCCCCCGGGAGGATGGGTATCCATAAGGGATTTCCCCACGTAAAAAAAAAAAAAAAAAAAAAAATATTTTACTTATTATACGCTACCTTTCTTAATCCGATACCGTTCTTATATGAAGCCTTGGTAAATACATCATATGACCATCTAACTCGGAATTCGATATGTACAAATGCTGGATAAAACCTGTTGCTTCTGCCTGTTCTTGAGCTTATCCAGCCTAAGTAGGGTTAAGCAGCTATTCGCTTGATATCAACCCTATTAAGGATTTCCATGTATTCCTAATATACTTCCGGTGATTTTGTGCCAAACCACCAATAGCCAAATACCCACCGTTAACGGAAATTTTGTCGACCCGGAAAATACTTTCTTTTTTACCGAAATTACCAAGACGATGAATCGACATGAAGATAAAGATTCTGCAGACAAGAATACAATTGATTATTTGGGACACCTGGCTCATTGGACCAACAGTCGCATGCCATGCAAAGACAGCCGTGACGCCAAACGTAAACATTATTTGTGAAATTCAATTTTGTCTCCCACAGCCACTATAATCCTCTTTACAGTTTTCCAGTTCTGCTTTATAGGAATATTAAAAGCTAGGTTTCGCTCGCGTGAATTTAAATTTTATCTGCTCCTTGGGAACATTACATTGTTTCTAAAGGAAAGGTACCTTATGTCTTTTTACCTTGCCCTGGCAAAGTACATGCAAAATTTCATTATGACGATTTAATTATTTAAGGCGTGGCAAATAAACGCACTTTATTATATGTGATTATGTGTTCTATATTTTGAAACCAATGTAGGGAACTTGATCAATCTCGATGAACACTTATATAGTTATTATAACAAAGGTATTTAGAAATAGGAAATTGCTTGATTTTATGAAACCACGATGCAAGTGAAACCTTTTTTCGGATCGTAGCATTTTAAAAACTGTACACATACAGTATTTATTTTAATCATGGAATCATTTTGAATTCAGCCATGGGTGATGCTATATAAGCCTCGGCTGCTCTGCCGAACGCCTTTCACTTTACGCCTACTCCCCGGCCGGCTGTAATGCGACATGCGATAGATTGACGAAACAATTTGAGGCGATGTAAATATCCTTTCACTTTACTAATTACAATATATTAATTGTTTAAACATGGATTCGTGTATTGTTTTTATTAACGTTGGTAAATATCGTTGACATACATTGCGTTTACTGCATTTCTTTGTGGCACTTGCTCTCGACTTGTTTCCGATTTTACATTTGAGACACAGAAGCTGTTAACACAAGCATATCGAAAACCAAATATATTTTCACCATATATTTTCTAAGTAAACTTTAATCTTTGTTAGACACAATTTACTATAAGTGACATGATTTTAAAGTAACAGCAATTTTTCTCGTATAAAATCTTATGCATAATCGGCGTCGTAGACAAAAGATTTCAATTTCCCTTTACCTTACGTAAAGTCTAAAGGCGTTAGAGTTAAACGAAACTGAGGTACAGTCTACGTGCACTATGGAACCGACAAACATAGGTTATTGTTATTTGCATAGGAGATACAAAGTGTATGAGAGAGAATAGAACGCGTGACATCGTAGTTACAATTTACATGACAATCTGTTTTACATGAATTGAAGCATGCACGTCTAGAAAATTATATTGAAAAACTAAACTAACTTTAAGCACATTTAAGAGTTTTTAAATGTGCTTAAAGTATGTCTTAAAAATGTATCGAAAAGATAAATATTTTCATACATAACTAGCTGACCCGGCAAACTTCGTACCGCCTAACAGTCGATTCTTTTTTTTTTAATACTTATTCTGCTGTTTGGGACGCTATATAATGTTAATTGTTACCACCGTATAAATGTTCACAAATATTGACATTAATATTTATACGATACTAACGTCACACAATTGTTTTGCCTTCCCGGAACCTCTCCACAAATACTTAAACTTTATGTTATGGTATTAAAGTTCAAATTGACTTTTAAGTATGATTACGAATCGTTTGTATGGGAGTATAGAAAAGTGTTCTTATGAGACTTTTTCAGGCGATTTTTAAAATATTTTCTCTCCGTAAGAACTATCCTCGTACTTCAAGGAATATTCTAAAAAAAGGATTAGCGAAATCGGTTCAGCTGCTCTCGAGATTTGCGCTTAGCAACACATTCAGCGATTCATTTTTATTTTATAAATAATTTTATCAGATTTATTTAGATTTTTCTTGATTGATAGCATAACATTTTTTGGTTTTCTTTCGTCAATATTCTATATATATATTGTTTCTTTTTGTATCACTAAAATTTTATTAATTAAAATTAATGTTTTAATGTAATGCTCATTAAGTGAATCATATAACTCTTTGGATCATTCTTTTGCATTAATAATTTTCTTTAAACAGAAATCATGGACATTGACGAGTTTAACTATCGACAATATGTAGCCACTGAAGGATCTTGTGGTTGATAAGTTTAAATGAATAAATGTCACAGTTTAATTTTTTTTTTAATCATTAAAGTACTATACTACCGTCCATAGAATGATACCTAATGCATTTACCGTTTTTTGCGATATTGATTTCTAATATTATAAATGTGAACGTGAATGTGTTTGTTTGTTACGTTTACGCACCTTAACTATTGGACTGATTATTATGAAAATTTGTATAAACGTAGTCAGGGGTACAAAAAAGGACATAAGGTACTTTTCATGTAGAAAAAATGTACCGTTCCCGAGGGATCGAACTAATTTTAATTGACACAAGCGATGACGTAAGCGTAAGCTAGTTTAATTTATATTAGGAATCAGAAAGAAGGTAGATATAATAGTATATTTTGTTTATCTGTGAACTTCTATTCTCTAAATACAATTAATTAAAAAACGAGTTAGATATACTTTGCCAAAAACGCAGGCTGTATTAACGAATTTGATTTAGCCCCAATTTACGTTTTAGTCGTAGTTGTAGGCATGCCTCTTTTCCTTACTACTATGGCAAGGCATGAGAAACTTCAAGAAATTCTCGAACTAGCACCGAGCACTGGTCGAGATAACTTCCGAGATATAGAAAATTTTACGCGCGGATTTCTCTCGTTCGACAGTTGGAAATGTTGTTGACGTAGAAATTAAAATAGAATCCGAGCGGAACGTAGAACTTTTAATTAGTAATCATTTTATATTAATAGTAAATAAAATGCATTTTATATTTACGAGTATTTATGGTATGACTACAAATCAAATTGTATCTGTCGGGGCTTCGCTTAAACCGATTTTAATCAGAATTTTACTTACTAATTAAGGACATTTAATCGTTGCACTCACCCATGGGGGTAAGAAGTGACAATAAAGCTCGGTAACCTAAAATTAGATAAGAAGAGATAGGAGAGTAGCACCATAGGCCTAACGAGGCTTTAAATGCAACTGGAACATATTTACGATGGTTAGTGACAGATTTTTAAATAAGGAAAGCACTAGAAAACTTCCTAACGCCATGTAAAGGTTCATAGGGCTTTTACATATTCTTACCGCGCCTTATAAGGGCAATTAAGTAATAGTTCTTCTACTCCTTCTTCTTATCATCAAACTGACTGTCATATTTCTGAGGGTGGATACTATAAAGATAAAAAATGATGTTGTATAATTACTCTTAAATCAAGTAATTAAAAATTCAATTGACCCAAATGTGGTCAAAATTGACATATACATCTCCAATCGACCTGATTTAATGATTGGTTTGAAGTATCTGATTCCATCAATCAGTAAAGGCATATGAAACGTTCAGAGCTGTTATCGAGTACCAAGGGTTTAATAGTGTTGGAATTACTCCATCGTTTTCGAGAGGTGTCGAAAAATGATTGGTTTTGCATATTCCGTGTTAAAATTTCACAGCTATATATGACATTTCAAAGGGCATATAAATGTCTGTATCCATTAAGAATGTTCGAGCTTTTGTGTCACTTTCTAAACGATGTGGTGGATGGATACATGAACCGTTCTATTTTAATTTATTTACCCGATCTCTTTTTAATTTTTTGTCTCCTATATCCTACATCTGTTCAATATCTTAGTTAAAATTTTTATAATTATATAACTTTCAACTCTACCCACGCTATGCTTAACAATCTATCCTGTTACTACGCAACATCGCCATCACTTCTGCTATTTTCATACATCCACTGATAGTCTCGTTCTTAAGATAATCCCGTCGAGTTACACCACAAATATATTGTTAACATTCGTACTTCTAGAATATGGAATATTACTCTATGTTACATTTATAATTTCCGTGCGTATAATTTTTTGGTTCCGTAATATTCAATATTTGAAAAATATTAATTAATGCGTAGTTATTCAGTGTTACGAATTATATATGGTTTATTAACTCTATGAAGTTTTGCTTGCATAGTTTGTGCAATATCTCATAATACAGGATGACGTTTACCATAGTTATTAGGCATTTTATCAAACGAAAATTACACGATATTCTACCTTCAACGCTGACACGATACTATCGTCGCGTTTGCTAACTAGCCAAGTTTTAACATTCCGTTATCGAAGCGCTTACCTTACCTTTTTACTTATAATACCATTGACTCTTCTACCTTATGTTAGGACCCTCTCGACTCCCTAGAGAGCGATGTTTGTTAATTATGCGGCAAAAAAAAAAACAAAACATTCGAACAAAAATAACTATCCGAACTTTTCGAATACTCGACTCGACTTTCAAATCGAATTGTTCGATTCGATTCGTCGGCGAATCATTCCCGAGCTTTAATATTTGCATATTCGTAGTTCATACTCATATGAAACTTATTCAAAGAGTTGTTAATGGTGGTATATTATACTCTGTAATATTGGTGGAGCTTTAACCTTTTTAAATGAGAGTCTTAAATGAGAATGATTGTTTGTGACACTTTGACCCCTTTTTTTTTTTATTAACGTAGGGAAATCCATCATGGACACGCCACCCTCTCGGGGGAGAGAGTGGGTAGTGTGAGACTCTTACTCACTAAAACCCCACGGTGTACCGACCGCCGCTTTGGTTGAGGCGACATGGGATCGTGCAGTGCTATCACCATGTCGCCTCAGCGGCTTGCCCAGCGGAAGGTGTCCGCCGGGCGTCGTCTTATAATGGGGGGCAAGCTGGGTACACACCAGCCGCCCCTCCTCGTCAGCCGAACCTGTGCAATGGGGAGATGGGCCCCCCGACCCATCCCCCCAGGTTTGGCTACTGAGGTGGAAGGACACGGACAAAACGCCGCCCCCTCCCACCGACTCTGCGTTGGCAGAGAGGGTCACTCAGAGGATTCTCCTCACGGACCCTCTCCGCCGCCTCCTTCTGCGAGATGACCTTCTCGCAGAAAGAGGTCACTGCACTCCATATGGCTTCGCTGCCGAACGTGGTCGCGGCCACGCTCGCCAGCGACAAATCGCACCCCACCGCCGCAGCCAGAGCACGACGCTGAGACTCCCACGCAGCACACTCAGAAAGAGTATGCTGTGCAGTGTCTGTCTCAGCGCCACACTCATGGCATGCGGCGGTCGGCTCCCTGCGTTCTATCCGGTGCAGATATCAACCAAAGCACCCGTGTCCGGTCAGCACCTGCACCAGTCTGAACGTCAGGGAGCCCCACTCCCTGTTGCACCATTCCAACAGGACCGGGTGGACGGCGTCGATAGTATACGTACCGTAACGCGCGTCTGCCAGATCCTGCTGCCACCTCTCCATCATGTCCCTCCGGACCCTCTTTCTCATATCCTCCATTTCGCTGGGAGCTGGAGACTCCCCTCAGCGTTTCTTAGCCGCCGTATAAAAATATACGGCGGAAAGAATCTCCGCCTCCAGCTCCCAGGGGCTGGCGAGCACGAAGGCCGCCCCCGAGGACACCGTCCTGTACCCTCGTATCGCCCTCTGCGCCACAATGCGCTGAGCAGCGCTGAAAAGCTGAAGCTGAGAGAGCTGAAAAGCGAACGCTTGCTGCGCAGAGGGCGTCCGCCCACAACGGTGCCCCGTAGGCGGCCATCGACCGCACGACTCTCATATGTAAACGGCGGCAGCTGGCACCCGGCTCCCCCATGTTGGGAAGCAGACGGCTGAGTGCCGCTGCCTCCCCAACTATACGCGGTCCGAGCCCCTTAAAGTGGGGCTCGAACCGCCAGCGTCCGTCCAGGGTGAGGCTCAAATATTTCATCTAGACCCCAACCCTGATCCGGACGCCCTCCACCAATATATGTGCCCCAGGAGGTGGCGCCCGCCGAGGCCCATGAAAAAGTAGAGCCTCGGTTGTGTCGAGGGTCACCCTAATTAAGCACTTAAAACTGTGAACCATTTTAAATGTAGTGCTTTGAAGGTATAATATGTGCTGAGGATTGGTGTTGGCAGAGTTACAGTGCATATAATCAGTTTTATAATTTCAATTATATAATTAATATTTTCATTTTGTTTCAGGTATGGTGAAACCGTTCCGCTTGTGGTTCCACACCGATAACGTTGAAGCGCCTGTTGATATAGGAAACAGAGGTTTCTGTTTGAACTACATACAACAACCTTGCACCAACAATGTTATTTAATATAATTTAGCATTTTAAGAAATTAAATATACCTTTCTTATGAATTTAGTTTCTCGACTTATATTTTATTCCTCCAATCGAATTAATTTACATAAGTTGGTTGATGGTATCGTATAGGGAGATCCCGCCATGAAAGGTGCAAAAATGGAAAATTATAAATACGGAAGACAGAAGAGGCGACCTTGTCTCATAAATAAATTCATTGAATAAATTAATCCAGTAACAAGAAGTCCATATAAATAAAGCAAGCACCCCCCTGCAACGCTGCACCTGTATGCTGAATGATAGTGGATATTTATTTCATCTAGCGTGATACTTATTTAGCAAAGGAACAGTTAATACATACAAGCACTTTTAGTATAAGAATGAGATCCATATGTCTGCAGGCGCATTAAAAAAAAGAAAGAGTTGTTACCTATATTCAGTTACGGTAATACATGTCCAAAAGCTTTTTCGTTTATCGCTTGTGTGCCATGAAAACTTATTTACATCAAAAAGTTGTTTTCCTTCAACGACGGTGACCAAAAAAGTTTCTCACGTATACTTCTTCTTCTTGTTTTGGCACTGCAGAAGCACTTGCCAGTGTCAATGTTTTGTCTCAAGTAGGTGTCTTGTGATAGTTATAATGTTCTAACAATATGGTGGTTTCCTTGTTAGAACTTTCCATGGAGTTTTGGTGGCATCTCAGAATGCATGCTCCAGGGTATTATTTTCCATCAACTTCACTTGTGCATAATAACCGAACTATATTACGTAAAACACCACCAATATTACAAAATATAGAGTCTAATAACACAAGATTAGGAATAAAATATAAAAACCACTACATGACAGACTAAGATCCCGCCAAAAACTCCTCACGTATACTTACTAATAGTCCATGGCGTTACGCCATAATACGTAGCGCATGAGGCGCTGACCAGTAAACGTTTCACTCCTCGGAGTATACTGTTATGTATTAAAGTTATTTAGAAGTCCCAACAGTAAATAGTTGTTAAATTCATTAATCACTACATAGTATAAAACAAAGTCGCTTCCTCTGTCCCTATATCCCTATGTATGCTTAAATCTTTAAAACTACGCAATGGATTTTGATTTTGATTTTTTTTAATAGATAGAGTGATTGAAGGGGAAGGTTTATATGTATAATACCATAAATTAAATAGTGGAGAAATATTGTTATTTTGAGGTTTCTAATGTGATATCGTAAATAATTACCTTTTTTCCGCTTACATTGTTACAAACGCAGGCTGAACCGTAAAAATGTAGTGTATGAATTTAGATATTCCAAAGGTAGCAGGAAATCTTCATGGTATAGGGAAAGGGGAATTGTTTTACACCAAATTTAACGCGTGCAGGCCACGGGCATTAATGAATAAATCAAAGCTACTGCATCGATTTTAATCATTTCTTCAGTGAATAACATAGGCTATATATTTTATACCCGTGCGAAGCCGGAGCGGGCCGCTAGTAAGTTATAATATTAATAAAATTAAATATATACGTTCAAAATACTGTCTTATTTTACAACCGTAATACTTACTCATTATTTATACAATATATCGGCAACCGTCTAAGACTTCCTACGCTTTAATACAATGTAAGACTTAATAACGCAACTACACAACACCTTTTCTCGTGACCTCAGCCTGCTTCTGTTTTATTACTTTAGAACAGGATAAAAAGAACAGTATATTAGACGACAGGTTTCAAGTTTAATTAGGCAAAAGGCACATTTAACAATAATTGACACATCATCCCTCAGGTCAAGCCGCTAAGCGCAGATATATAAAATTAGGTGGTATTATTGATGTAGAAGAGCATCGTTTAATAAAGAATTTCTTAAAATTGAACACCGAAAAGGGTGAACGAGAGGATCAAAGTTTTTATAGGAAATAATGAATTTTCGATGAGATTTATTTATTTTTACATACATACATATTACATTTTTGCACACAATAAATGAAATAAATATTTTAGGCGTTCTCTATAAAAATAGAACCCTTAATGACATAAATTTAAGTACAAAATTTAATGTAAAAAACAATTTTTTTTTTAATATAAGCACCAAGGAAACAAACTGTTTCTACGCGGATTGAAATGAAATTCTTTTTTGTATAAATACTATTTCAGAGATGAAAACCTTTGCAGTAAAAATGCTATGCAATAAAGCCTGCAAGTTGCTGGGTGGTGGGTGGTAAGGGACCACCTACCCACCTAACTCACCGCATCGCACCGTCCGGTCCGCCGAGTGCGCCTGATAGACAGTTGTTTAAAGGTAGCAGGCACAGACTTGAGGGAATATTGCTTCGAACACGGACGGTTCTACGTGGTTTATTCTAGAGACAGTTTCAACAGTTGATAATTTTATTACCTAACAATACAGATACGAACAACCTACATAAATAGTTCTTTATAAGGCTTTCCTAACTACATATTCTTTTAACATTGTATATTATTTCAAAGCATCTTCAAACATGTTAAAGTATATTATAAAATGAAATACATGATTATCTTTATGGGTATAGTTTTCTCAATAAAGTTTCGTTAGAAATATGGCATAGTGTTAGCTTGGACCTGATGGTAAGCATAGTATGATCTAAAAATAACAGCGACCACCGAAAAAATGGCAATATGTCACCAGTCGATCTGCGTAAATATTTCTTCACGTCATACTTAGAGAACTTCATCTTACATGAAGCATGGAACACATCGGACTCGGAGCTGTTCCATTACTTCATGATACAACAAAGATAAAGCCTTCTTGAACTGTTTAGTTGCTAGCCAATTGGACATTACCATTGAATTGGGCTCCTAAAAAATCAAGCATTGAGTTATGTTATAAAAAGAGAAAGGCAAAGTCCCCACACAGCTGAACTTAGTTGTATTTGCACCATTCGTAACAATGATATCTCGTTTCTGCAACTTATCAATGCTATAGTGGGTACTTTCATGCTGTCTTAGAAGTACTTAACAGAGACATTGAATGGATAATTTCGTGCTGTCTAAGAAGTACGAAACTATTTCCTGGATGACGGCATTTATTGCTTTTAAAAAAGTACAGCTGACCGGCGCTACAATGAAAGACCATCGTACCCAATCCAAAAATGTCTCCTTGATGTAGTGTAAAAAACGTTTCCGATATAATCTGGCCTTTATTATATTTCCCATTACATATAGTTTCTGTTAGGCGTATAAAATTTTACGGCGAATCTTTCCATCTCCTATATAAAGTAAGTACTAATTTACTTTACCGAGGCAAAGCATTATTCTTCGATGCAGGCGAGTTATTAAATTCCCGGCGTTATTTT
This sequence comes from Antheraea assamensis, assembly GCA_035772565.1. NCBI lineage: Eukaryota > Metazoa > Arthropoda > Insecta > Lepidoptera > Saturniidae > Antheraea > Antheraea assamensis. The sequence continues at coordinate 844,759 of JAQQSE010000010.1, read as the reverse complement.
CCTATGCTGTATCATAAACAAGCTTTTGAACGACGACGCCGATGAATTTATTCAAAACTATGAAGATTTTCCGCGTCACCCCAGTCGTTCCTTTACAAGATAGCGTACAAAGCTTTGTGATACCCATTTTAATTTACAACGTAGACTTGAAAGTATAAAGTATATATATATATATATATATATGTATATATAAATATACACCCATGCACTCCATTTTAAAAAATGATTCTTGTTATTTACACCACTGTAAAAGAGGCAAGCATACACCAGCTTATGTTTGTATAGAACTATATTACTTCTCTTTGTTCGATTTTACACTAATGGACAGACCAGTAACACATCAACCAGTTCCACTAGTTTTATAATAACGGGTCGAGCATCACGCAAATAATTAGGCTACCCTAATGTTGAAACACAAAGGAAATGTACAGTTAAACCGTATAAAACGGTCAGTTTATAATTTCGAAAGTATATTTTAAGAAATTACCTACGAACAGGGCTAAACGTGACTCCGGTATAAATTTGGACTGCCCATGTATGGCTGCGAAATGCTAACTTCCAACTGCCCTAACTCCAAATTGCGACATAATGAAGCATACTTTCTGAAGGTACAATTATATTTTATATTTTTTTTATTCAGTACATTGGGAAACATTTAAAAGTTTGCGGCCCGGTTTTTATGGCTTCTTCACCACGTGCAATCAAAGCGTACAGTTACCAACAACCCGGTGCTGACTGATGTACGCAAGTAATTTACAGTTTTCTAACTACCTCTGCAATTATGACTGTGATAATAATTTATTAGACAAAATGTTTCTTAGGATCTGTTTCATCACACTCAAACCTTCATTTTTGAGATACTTCACTAGATGGTCATCAACAATTATAATTGTGTGTTTGTACATTTTCTTATCATAGGAATTAGGAGCTCGTTGCTAAATGGTTTAAGGTGCGAATCGATAGGATAAAGTTCTCGACCACCCGATTTGGTTATTGCACATTCACTAGTTGATCACGGAACGCGACTGGCCTAAGAGCTTTAAATGCTCGTTAAACGTGTCACATGCTAGTAGGATACGTTGAAAATACAATCCAGTGAGCATTTATTTTTGTGCCTGATACGTTCATAGCACGTTCATGGTATGAACCGATGTAGTAGCCCATAACTTGTAATCTATACAACTTATTTCTTGTAATAGATGTATTGCTATATATAAATTATACAGAAATATTAGTGTGTGTAAAAATAAGTCAATAAATTTTTGTTCTTTGTTCTTCACTTAAAATATCGTAGGAATCCTAAAAAACTGCCAGAAATCGTGATCAAATATTCAATGTTAAGAGGTGCATTATCAAACTTAATTTTTTCCCTTCTTACATAGTACAGATTTTTTTTAATAATATACCGTCGCAAGTTATGAAGATTTTTTTTTTCAATAAAATAAATATTTCTTTTGGAGCATTAGAGAAAAATTATGAGAGTAAATTTTTACGATTCGTGCGCACACCGTCACGAAAAACCGACACCATGAAGTTAGCTATAGTCAACTTTTTATTGAAAAAAACGTATGTATGTATTAAATACCTTTTTTGTATTGTTAATGTCGTTTTATCTACAAACGTAGTAGAATAAGGTGAAAGTTAAAAATTTCGATTTTTTTTTTATCTTAGTACGCCAAAAAAACATAACTTCTAACGCGTGTACATAAGTACACACTACTTTTTTATATGTTTTTTGTTTACTAGCTATTTACAAGCAGCATAGCGTTATCAATAAAATAAGTTTTGGAAATAGTTCATCTGTTTATCATAGTTTAGCGCCAAATCTTTATTTATAAAATCTCTCTTTGTCATACTACACGCTCCTTGCGCCTACAAAATAAAAAAAGCGTGAATAAAAAAAAAGTAGTGTGTACTTATGTACACGCGTTAGATGTACTTCTTTGGCGTAACAAGATAACATTATTTTCAAAAATTTTATCTTTCGCCTTATTCTACTACGTTTGTAGAAAAAACGAACACTGACAATAGAAAAAAAGTATTTAATACATATATACGGTTTTTTGAATAAAATGTTGACTATAGCTAACTTCAGGGTGTCGGTTTTTCGTGACGCTCTGCGCGTGCATCGTTAAAATTTACTCTCATCATTTTTCCTTAACGCGCCAAAAGAAGTATAACTTCAAAAACTTTGTAAACTTTATTATGGTTGGAGTTCAAATTTAGAATTACCATCTAATATGAATCAACATTAGAATGTTCTTTGTAGCAGAATGGTTTGACTTTCTAATTAATAAAAATACAAATATTATATATAAATTCACTAGCATCAATACCGCCCTATTAATATTCATGCGTATTTTTCATTCGTGTAAATTTCGTTCGACATGTAAGTCGAAAAACCGAAAATCGCCCCTATAGTATTTAACTCCCTTTCTGTAATTAACGTTCATTATTATTTCATTTATAAACATGAAGCAAAGCAGCGGACACTGCTTCTATCAACATAAGTTTGAATCTCTACAATGAGTCTAAGTTTTCGGTGAAGGATAATAAAAAGCGTTTTTTATAAAATGAATCGCCAAGCAACTGTAAGTCTGTTCCGTCAACTGTATTTGAGAGCCAGTTACTTGTACCTGTAAGTGTTACCATTTTAAACCTCATCAATAATTAACCTTAGATTTGATTGGGGTCAAACACTAATTAAATAAATAAAAAAAAAACTCATTAAAAAAAAGCATAGTACAAATTGATGTGTGATTGCAATGAGCAAATTTAGAAATATTTGAAGTTTCTAATACATCACTCGAAATATTTAATTCAAATCATTGTACGATACGTAATACGCTTATAAATTTATGCTAGGTTTTTTTTGGAATGAAGTTCTTTAACGAGGCCTGCAGTAGGAGTTAACTAATAAAAACCATCACGTAAGGAAAAAGCGTTATGCTCCTTCGTGTCTCTACCTCCATGTAACTTTCTCCTGCATTGTCATTTTCTTTTTTGTATACAAATGTACGTTTGCGTTAGTATCGAAATTCGGGCAAACGGGTAACTTGCGCTCTCGGTCAATGATATTAGAAGTATAAAGGGTGATAACCTTTTTACATATAACTGTTATACAACCTCAAAAACTGAACGCGTGGAAATTTCATTACAACTTATTTCTTTTTATTTTATATCATGCATAAGTTATATTAGGAGATAAACAATTTAACAATAGACATTCGAGAAACGAAAACAGCAACATGAGGGTTTTTCTTTTTTTTTTTACTCGGACAAAATTGAGTCTCGAACATATGTGATACATTGTTACCATAACCCGATAATTATTACCATGATCTAATATTATGATATGATTTTTTATTCACTATATTAATATTTCATTTTTAATACAATTTATATTCTCCCATAAATATTAAATTAATCTTTTTGAATTGACTCCTTACGTTATTCGCATTGAAAAAAGTGTTACTAAAATATATTTACAATACACAGATTACATAAAGAGAGTGGGAGAGACACAGATTTGTGTGGAGAGGGGCATAACGCTTACTCCTTACTTCTATATTCAATTACATTCGGAGTTCAAAAAAAAAAGCGTAGAAAACATTGTTCCTGTTTTTTTCTTTAATTTTCTGTAGTCGCCTATATTAAGAAACTTAATAACATATCCAATCCTTAAACGTAATATGCATTTCCTCATAAAATGACTAAACAACTTTCATACTATACGCGAGAACGTTCTAAATGCAAAACAAGCAGGTGACTCGTATTTCAATTTCCCATATACATTATTACTAAAGCGAGAAACCCTCGCGAAAAGACAGTTTACAGAGAACTGGGGAAAAATAAAAAAGATGTAAATTACAACATCACGAACACATCGCAAGCCTCGGACTATTTAAAGTCCCGTGTCATATCCAGCTTTCAGCCAGTCTATCCCTGGCGTACGATACGAGCGGTCGCTACGACCGCCACTACGCTCAGTCTGGCTCTTTACTCGTTCTGACGACTATGGTCGTCAACGATACCCCAGGTATTGGAAAATATAACTCATACGCGAACGTAGTATTTCCACCCTGTATTTTTCCCACGTTAATTTATAATGTACACCGTGTGCCACGACATGTACGAATGGTCGCCAGTTGGTGCCCAAAGGTCGAGTACTGCGCGTCCTGTAATTACCTAGCCTGGATATAATAAAACAAATAAATTACATTATTTATGAAAAATTCAATATAATGATAGAAATGTCTAGCCGGCAACATTTATATCCGGCTATCACTTCAAGTATTAATTTTTTATCGAACATATAGTATTATAACTTTGTATGAATTTTATATTTTTGAATAAAATGTTAATAAATGTTTTAGACAATGAAGCTGGAGATTCTGAATCCAAAACTTGCGGTAAGATTTTCGTCGTTCTGTCTTGGATACTGGTCGTACTCACTATGCCATTCTCCTTGTTCGTCTGCTTCAAGGTAAGTCGTAGTTAAATTATAGATTAACGTACGTTTATTATAGATATTTTAAACTTTATGCTGAAATGTATTTTTTTTAATTTTAACTAATAATGAGTTGATATACAGCGGTAGTATACATATGAACCATTATTTTGTAATCTTTGAATCAATTTTAATTTATGTCTACTGATAATAATACACGGCGCTAACGTACAATTTTGTTTGACTGTAATTTGTTTTGTACCGATTGCAATAGCGAACTCATCGAAAATCAACAGATTTCAATTCGTAAGCGAATTTCACTAGCTTATACTTATCAAAAATTATATTTATAATTTAGCTTTGTCGAATACATATAAATAAAATGAAAGTGTCCGTTTTGTTTGTCCAGGCTGATCTCTGAAATGGTAGAGCCGACTTTGGTTAAACTTTTTGAATGATATCTAGGCTCTATAATATTACTACACCTTTCTATGAAGTATAAGCAGTAATTATAAAATTGAACATTTAAAACAAAATTAGTAAGATAGTTTTTTTAAAGACATTTGTTGTATTAAGTATTACTTAGTCTCAATCTTACATTACACAATTAAAAAAAAAATACAGCTATAAAATGAAAGTGTCCGTTTTATTTGTCCAAGCTGATCTCAGAAATGGTAGAGCCGACTTTGGTTAAACTTTTTGAATGATATCTAGGCTCTATAATATTACTACACCTTTCTATAAAGTATAAGCAGTAATTATAAAATTGAACATTTAAAACAAAATTAGTAAGATAGTTTTTTTAAAGACGTTTGTTGGAATAAGTATTACTTAGTCTTAATCTTACATTACATAATTTAAAAAAAGAAAATACAGCTTGTCATAAATCCATATAAAACAAGTACTTTAAAGTTATTATAAACAAGGAAACGTATTTCATGCAAAAACGACTGAGCGTATTTTGGTGAATCTTCGCAAGTATTATATATTATAAGCGATGATGGCTTAATTGATAGCGTGTTTGGACACAGCATCGAAGGGCGTAGGTTTAAAGCATAGCAACTGAGTTGTGAAGGAAAACATCGTGATGAAACCATAGCATGGTGATAGGGCTTTTTCTAAGTCCGCCTGGCTACCTACCACCCTCAAGTTGAAAATCTGTCGCCAACCACGTCTTGTTGGAGTGTAACGGCAGCTGCACTTTAAAGCCATTCTCCCTCTAGGCTTAGCGTGCGTGCCATCTTATACCACATCGTCATTTAAGATCAGATAAAAGACGAAACAGTCATAAGGACTGCCGATAGAAGTGAAAACTCTAAGCAATGGAAAAACCGTGTTCTTTTTTGAATCTTTAAATCAATTATACTTTGAATTGAAATGATTAATATTAGTCTGGTTTTCACATTTATTGTATACACTAGCCGACTCGGCGAACTTCTTACCGCTTAAAAGTTAATAAATGTCGTCTTAATTTTTACCTATACTTAATTTAGGATTCTATTAACGTTATAAAACGATTACTAAAAGTTTATCAAATTAAATAGTTTCTAACGATAATATATATATAAAGTAAAATAAAATTATAAAACTAAGTATTTCAATAGCAAGACATATGCTTGTTGAATGTTATTTTGCTGTATGTTGTATATTTTGGTCACTTTCGGGTTTATTGTCTTCAGTGAATTAAGATATATGACTTTTTTCGTTTTGTGATCACGCGCAAGAGCCAATAAAGGTGTTCGTTTGCCAACACGTGAACGGGCGTAGCATGGTCAATTGTACGTGTACCTGTACAATTTTGACAATGCGACAAAATTTTATTTATCCAAATTTACATTACAAATATTCTAAGATTGACCTTGTGATTTGTTAATCGTCACGGCGAATGCGTTACGAATTGAAAATTGAATTAATTTATATTTGAGTAGCATCTCGGTTGGGTTAATCATCGGAATCCTCGGAATAAGAACTTCTTCACCTTTGAATTTGTTTTTATTTAAATATATTTATTTTTCGATATTATCATAGTTATCCTGTTATACGGGCTGATGACAAATCCAAAAAGTCATAAATTATTGATGAATATCTTGAATTATAAATGACTAGCGGCCCGCTCCGGCTTCGCACGGGTATAAAATAGCCTATGTCATTCACTGAAAAAATGATTAAAATCGATCCAGTAGTTTTGATTTATTCATTACTGGCCGTGACCCGCACGCGTTAAATTTGGAGTAACCTCAAAAATAACAGTATTCCTCCACTATTCAATTTATGTTATTATACATATAAAACTTCCTCTTTGGTCACTCTATCTATTAAAAAAAACCGCATCAAAATCCGTTGCGTAGTTTTAAAGATTTAAGCATACATAGGGATATATATATAGAAGTGAAAATAGATAGAAAAAATATATATTTTTTAATATTTGAATATTACAATTTTTTCATAGTTGACATAAAATAAATTTCTGAACACACGAATAAATATTTAACAACCAACATATATATCAATACTTTTTCATTACTTAGATTGTTATATATTTTTAAAATAGAATATACGCCATTATTCAAATATTGTGGATATATCTTGTCGATTTGAAGCCTTTATTTAAATATGTTCTTTAATTTGAAGGGATAAATTACCATATCCACGGCCTGCACTTTAAATGTTTGACTGTTATGAAACCCATGAAATATTATGTATGAGAAAATGTTTTTTTCTTTTTTTTTTTATATTTTTCGTCAACTTTCCTTTGTTTTTAATAGTTATTCTGCTATTTTGGGTGCAGACAAATCCAAATAATGAAAGATAATGTAAATCGATACAGCCATTCTTGAGCTACAAGTGGTCAAACAAACCCGACTTTGTCTTATATATATATAGATGTATCTATATACATATTTCATACATATGCTCAATACAAAATATCAATATTACATGTTCGCAGGCCGCTATACTACGCGTTATACCTATATACATTTCTATACTGTTTATCAATTAACCAAAACATATTAATCAAACATATAGTCTGGCGCAAGTGCAAAACGTCACGATCATGTCGAGGTTATCAGTGACGCGAACCCATAAGTTTTTCCTCTACCAAATATCGCTGAACGAGCTAAAGAAGTTTTACAAAACAAAACTAATAAATACTAATACAAATACAAATAAATAACTATAAAACTAATTAAAAAAAACATTGTACTGTGAAGTAAAATAAAATAGAGTTTTCTAAATTTCATTTATTTTCACTCGGGAAATATACTCGAGTTTGTGTTCAAATTAGAAATTATTGTAGAATGACAATTTTATTTTTAAGTTTCACTTTAGGACATAATTATATATTTAACACAATAGAACACACAATGTTAATCGTACAATATCAGGTCATGTCCTGAAATCGATCCCCCGATAGGCTTAATAGCAGAGCTTACTATTATAGCGTTACGATGTCTATGAGTTTATAAATTGTGTATCACACAATGATGTCCAAACTCGCTTACACTGGGGCATATGAATTTAATAGAAAAAAAAATGTTTTTTGACATATTTCCTTTTTTTGAAGCAACGAGACTATGTGAAAGAAATCGAAACAGTTAGTAAAATCAAAAACATATCAGAAAAGAAAAATAAAAATATTTACTAACAAATTCAACATTCGCATTCAATAAACTAAAAGTTATGGAATAATAATAATGCTGAAAACATTTAAACAGTTTTCGCCTGAAAGCTTTCTCATTTATTGGACCTTTCCATATTAATAAATTTGAATGTGAGATTGTTCGTTTGTTACGCTTTCGCACCTTAACCACTCGACCGACCTTTATGAAATTTTGAATACACGTTGTCAGGGCAATAGGAAAATACATAGCGTACCTTTCTTCCAAGAAAAAAGTTGTGTTGATGAGACATGCATGATAAATGTGTCGCTGGGTTAGTTTAGCTCAGTACGCAACAGCTCAAGCCGAGGTCCCACTGGCCCTTATGCTCGTTGCTCAATCGGGTGAGTGCGTTATGCGCTCCCCTTAGTAGTTTGGTGAAGCTGTAAAGGCGACAAGGCTAACAGCGTAAGTCACTTAGAAAAAAAAAGAGAAAAATGTATGTTTCCAGAGGGATAGTAAAATCTATGTTAATACGAGCAAAACTGGCGTATAAAAGTTATTGGTATAAAATTATTTGCATAAGCAAATATAAAGACTATGAAAGCTCATACTACGCGTCACATCATATTGTCTACAATTTACATATAAATTTATTGTAGATATATGTATATATAAACACAATGTTAAACAAAACTAAAGTAGATAATATCTATGTGCATATTATCAATTCACACAGGTTACATTATTTGCATAAAAATACAAAGTCTATAAAACCTCATACTACGCGTCACATCATATTTTCAACTTACATATAAATTTAATGTAAATAGATTGAAAAATGGGTTACATATAGGAAAATGTGTTTAAATTTCAAAGACATGAGACTTCACTAAATCACTCATTTTGGATTAAATTGCTTTTATGTATATATAAACATAATGTTGAACGAAACTAAAGTAGATAATATCTATGTTCACAATCTTATCAATTCACACAGGTTACATTATTTGCATAAAAATACAAAGTCTATAAAACCTCACACTACGCGTCACATCATATTTTCAATTTACATATAAATGTATTGTAGATAGATTGAAAAATGTGTCTCAAATAGGAAAATATTTTTAAATTTTAAAGACATGAGACTTGACTAAATCACTCATTTTGGATTAAATTGCTTGTATACATAAATACAAAGTTAAACGAATGTGAAATAGATAAAGTTTACGTGCACAATCTTACCAATTCACATGGATTATTATTAAAAGATACGAAGTGTATAAAACCTCATACTACGCGTCACATCATATTTTCAATTTACATATAAATTTAGTGTAAATAGATTGAAAAATGGGTTACATATAGGAAAATATTTTTAAATTTTAAAGACATGAGACTTGACTAAATCACTCATTTTGGATTAAATTGCTTTCATGTATATATAAACATAATGTTGAACGAAACTAAAGTAGATAATATCTATGTGCACAGTCTTATCAATTCACACAGGTTACATTATTTGCATAAAAATACAAAGTCTATAAAACCTCATTCTACGCGTCATATCATATTTTCAATTTACTTATAAATTTAGTATAAATAGATTGAAAAATGGGTTACATATAGGAAAATATTTTTAAATTTTAAAGACATGAGACTTGACTAAATCACTCATTTTGGATTAAATTGCTTTCATGTATATATAAACATAATGTTGAACGAAACTAAAGTAGATAATATCTATGTGCACAGTCTTATCAATTCACACAGGTTACATAATTTGCATAAAAATACAAAGTCTATAAAACCTCATACTACGCGTCACATCATATTTTCAATTTACATATAAATGTATTGTAGATAGATTGAAAAATGTGTCTCAAATAGGAAAATATTTTTAAATTTTAAAGACATGAGACTTGACTAAATCACTCTTTGGATTAAATTGCTTGTATACATAAATACAAAGTTAAACGAATGTGAAATAGATAAAGTTTACGTGCACAATCTTACCAATTCACATGGATTATTATTAAAAGATACGAAGTGTATAAAACCTCATACTACGCGTCACATCATATTTTCAATTTACATATAAATTTAGTGTAAATAGATTGAAAAATGGGTTACATATAGGAAAATATTTTTAAATTTTAAAGACATGAGACTTGACTAAATCACTCATTTTGGATTAAATTGCTTTCATGTATATATAAACATAATGTTGAACGAAACTAAAGTAGATAATATCTATGTGCACAGTCTTATCAATTCACACAGGTTACATTATTTGCATAAAAATACAAAGTCTATAAAACCTCATACTACGCGTCACATCATATTTTCAATTTACATATAAAATTATTGTAGATAGATTGAAAAATGGGTCTCAAATAGGAAAATATTTTTAAATTTTAACGATATGAGACATGGGTAAGTTCTTTTCTTTGATTTAAATTGCTTGTATACATAAATACAAAGTTAAACGAAACTGAAATAGATAAAGTTTACGTGCACAATCTTACTAATTCACATGGGTTATTATTAAAAGATACAAAGTGTATAAAACCTCATTCTACGCGTCATATCATATTTTCAATTTACATATAAATTTAGTGTAAATAGATTGAAAAATGGGTTACATATAGGAAAATATTTTTAAATTTTAAAGACATGAGACTTGACTAAATCACTCATTTTGGATTAAATTGCTTTCATGTATATATAAACATAATGTTGAACGAAACTAAAGTAGATAATATCTATGTGCACAGTCTTATCAATTCACACAGGTTACATTATTTGCATAAAAATACAAAGTGTATAAAACCTCATTCTACGCGTCATATCATATTTTCAATTTACATATAAATTTAGTATAAATAGATTGAAAAATGGGTTACATATAGGAAAATATTTTTAAATTTTAAAGACATGAGACATGACTAAATCACTCATTTTGGATTAAATTGCTTTCATGTATATATAAACATAATGTTGAACGAAACTAAAGTAGATAATATCTATGTGCACAGTCTTATCAATTCACACAGGTTACATTATTTGCATAAAAATACAAAGTCTATAAAACCTCATTCTACGCGTCATATCATATTTTCAATTTACTTATAAATTTAGTATAAATAGATTGAAAAATGGGTTACATATAGGAAAATATTTTTAAATTTTAAAGACATGAGACTTGACTAAATCACTCATTTTGGATTAAATTGCTTTCATGTATATATAAACATAATGTTGAACGAAACTAAAGTAGATAATATCTATGTGCACAGTCTTATCAATTCACACAGGTTACATAATTTGCATAAAAATACAAAGTCTATAAAACCTCATACTACGCGTTACATCATATTATCAATTTACATATAAAATTATTGTAGATAGATTGAAACATAAGTTACATATAGGAAAATATTTTTAAATTTTAAAGACATGAGACTTTACTAAATGGAATTTTGGAATCAATTGCTTTCATGTATATATAATAAAAATATTTTCACAAAGTTAAACGAAACTGAAATAGATAAAGTTTACGTGCACAATCTTACCAATTCACATGGGTTATTATTAAAAGATACAAAGTATATAAAATCTGATTCTACGCGTCACATCATATTTTCAATTTACATATAAATGTATTGTAGATAGATTGAAAAATGGGTCTCAAATAGGAAAATATTTTAAATTTTAAAGATATAAGACTTGGGTAAGTTCTTTTCTTTGATTTAAATTGCTTGTATACATAAATACAAAGTTAAACGAAACTGAAATAGATAAAGTTTACGTGCACAATCTTACTAATTCACATGGGTTATTATTAAAAGATACAAAGTGTATAAAACCTCATTCTACGCGTCATATCATATTTTCAATTTACATATAAATTTAGTGTAAATAGATTGAAAAATGGGTTACATATAGGAAAATATTTTTAAATTTTAAAGACATGAGACTTGACTAAATCACTCATTTTGGATTAAATTGCTTTCATGTATATATAAACATAATGTTGAACGAAACTAAAGTAGATAATATCTATGTTCACAATCTTATCAATTCACACAGGTTACATTATTTGCATAAAAATACAAAGTCTATAAAACCTCATACTACGCGTCACATCATATTTTCAATTTACATATAAATGTATTGTAGATAGATTGAAAAATGGGTCTCAAATAGGAAAATATTTTTAAATTTTAACGATATGAGACATGGGTAAGTTCTTTTCTTTGATTTAAATTGCTTGTATACATAAATACAAAGTTAAACGAAACTGAAATAGATAAAGTTTACGTGCACAATCTTACTAATTCACATGGGTTATTATTAAAAGATACAAAGTGTATAAAACCTCATTCTACGCGTCATATCATATTTTCAATTTACATATAAATTTAGTATAAATAGATTGAAAAATGGGTTACATATAGGAAAATATTTTTAAATTTTAAAGACATGAGACTTGACTAAATCACTCATTTTGGATTAAATTGCTTTCATGTATATATAAACATAATGTTGAACGAAACTAAAGTAGATAATATCTATGTTCACAATCTTATCAATTCACACAGGTTACATTATTTGCATAAAAATACAAAGTCTATAAAACCTCATACTACGCGTCACATCATATTTTCAATTTACATATAAATGTATTGTAGATAGATTGAAAAATGTGTCTCAAATAGGAAAATATTTTTAAATTTTAAAGATATGTGACATGGGTAAGTTCTTTATTTTGATTTAAATTGCTTGTATACATAAATACAAAGTTAAACGAATCTGAAATAGATAAAGTTTACGTGCACAATCTTACCAATTCACATGGGTTATTATTAAAAGATACAAAGTGTATAAAACCTCATTCTACGCGTCACTTCATATTTTCAATTTATATATAAATGTATTGTAGATAGATTGAAAAATGGGTCTCAAATAGGATTTTTTTTTTTAATTTTAAAGATACTAGACTTGGGTACGTTCTTTATTTTGATTTAAATTGCTTGTATACATAAATACAAAATTAAACGAAAATGAAATAGATAAAGTTTCCGTGTACAGTCTTACCAATTTACATGGGTTATTATTTGCATTTGAACTAACAACAAATGTCAACTTACAATTGACATGTGAATTTATCTTAAATTGATTGTCAAATGGATTTCATGTAGGAAAATATTTTTAAACTTTCAATTAAGAAAATATGGCGTTGAACATTGAGCGTTAAACCGCATTACAACCCGTCTAGTAGTTTTTGAGTTTATCGTGAACATCCAGACAGACGCGGCGGATGACTTTGTTTTATAATATGTAGTGATAAAGGAATTAAAAAAAAATAAATCCCTGAAGTTAAAAGCGATGAAATAAGTAGTTTGAGGTTCGCAATATGCTAACGATTTTTTTTTAATTATTGTATACCAATTTCAATATAATGAACTATTTGACAATGTATTAACTATACGAAGGTTATTTATAGAAGAATACTTGATGCTTAGAAAAAAAATTAATACCAAAGACTAGTGCGAAAGGAAAATTTATTGATTTCGCGACGTTTAAAATTGCCAATACATCTTGGGCTGAGCGTGATAATTAAGTACTAGTCTTCTGATAGAAAATAGTTTCACCCCACAATGGAGGCTATTTATATACTTATTTTATTATGGTACACATTTAGGTGGTGCAAGAATACGAAAGGGCTGTCATATTTCGTCTTGGGCGCTTACTTTCTGGTGGTGCTCGAGGGCCCGGTAAGAAAAGCATTTTTCCAATTCTTAAATCATAAAGTGAAACATCAGTTTTAGTATATAATCTTAATCTTTCAGTACATTTTTCAGTAAATTGAAATAAATTGTTTAGGGTCACGTCACTTTCGATTAATCTTTGTTTTTATGTGTTATTTATAGACTTTCTAGTAATAACAGTAAATATTTATTGTCTTACGAAATTATTTAATCAAGACATACAATTATTTTTTATTATTTCATTCGACAACGAAGAAATGATTCTAGATGTAAAACGCACACGAATTTATTGATATTCACAATAAATTGCATAGAGGAAATGTAAGGCATTTAAGGAGTTAAGTTAATCGCATCACTACATGTTATTTATTAATTATTAATAATGTGCATTATGTTGTGTAACAGTGCGATAACAATCTGATATCTTTAGCATCTTAGCATGAATCTAAATTTGTTTGGAAATACCCGTATATTTATTAATTTAAACGTAATTAATGACACCAACAACTGACGATAAAGGAAATCATCAAGAGTAAAAAAATACAGAATCATACATGTCACGGTGTTTTAACCTGGCAGTGCGTTTTGAACTAGAGCTATCAGTAAACTGGTGCTTTACTTCAAAAGGCTTTGCTTCAGGTAAGGTCCTCTTTTCAACAGGGGCTCGTTTACAGTCCGGTGTTATTAACGAAACTTGATAAAATCATATATTAATAATATTGCGAAAGTCATAATGCAAAAGTTATAAACAAATAAAAGATATAATGCAATTTTTTCACACAGGTATATTTTTCATACTTCCATGTATCGATACCTATGCTCGTGTTGACCTTCGAACACGTACATACGATGTGCCACCACAAGAGGTATTACTAACAATGAAATCATTTTTACATTATTTTATTAATACGTCATCCAGCAATGCAGAATCTGCTCGTCTACCTTTCGCCCAGAATTGGAAAACTTAAGGCCGTTACTGTCGTACAATATTAGAACTAGACTTAACAATACCACCACTGTCCGGCTATTCGTTTGTGGGTTACGGGTGTCTTTTCATTATTTATTATCGGATCACTTCTTGGTATAGCATGTGGTAATGCCATATGCATTAATACTCTAAGAATATCGTATATCCTAATTACTTAATTAAGGCCAGATACAATAGCAGTGAAGCATCTTAGGCGAGGCAAGTATGCTGCGCTTGGTAGGGGCTGCATGCTTGTGCCGTTTTGAGTCAAGACCTCGGGGTTGTTGGTTTCGAGTGCACGTATCCTTTTCAAGGAACTCCTGAGTCTAGTTGCCGATAATCTCGCTACCAGAATGTTCGCCAATAACTCAGAGGCGAATATACTTTACTATCCAACATAGAAATGTGGCCGGATGGGATTGTTTTCCCTTCTGGCAGCGAGCTAGATGGTATTCCTTACATGTAGTTTTTTGGAAGTTTCAGTCTCATTTTAAACAATGTGTCAAGTGATCTAACTATCCGCCAATAATTATTTACTGATTCCTCTAATTGGGTATATTCTTAATTAATAAACAATCAAAGCCATATCGGGAATCAACCCAGTTTCGGCCTAGATCATAAAATTGACTGACCATTTTGATAAAAAAAAATTTACTCTTCTATATCTACATTATTTTAATATTACTATGTTTTATTTCATACACTTTTCGTTAATTTATATATACTCCAATAAATAAATTAATATTAGCATTATTGTTAAATATATAACATACGAAATTGAATATTTATAAAAAAGAATTTCATCGAATATATTAAAGAGTGAATATCATTAATTTTTAAATTTATCCACCCACATTATCTTGAAAATTGAGTATCTCCCGTTATTTTCCATAACCGTAGGTTAAAAGAGATCTTATTTGAAACTATCTCTACGTTACAATATAGCGTTTCCAATTTCTTTTGTTTCTATTCTTCATGAGTTAAATTAAGCAATAACTGATGGCTGACTTAGCCATATTATAAATATAGATATGTATCTTTGAAAGTTTGTTCATAAATTACGCTCAAAGTTGGACGCAATCTAACTGGATTTGATATAGAAATCGACTATGTACTGAAATAAAACATAGGATATCTAGTGTAATCTATTCACTGTACTTCAAAATTACAATTTTGAGTAATTTATTTCGAAATGATTCTGGAGAATGTTCGGTATTATTTATTATACACGGCGAAGTAAGCTCAATGTTATAAATGTAGTAATAGTGAAATGCACTTATATAAGACAATATTCGTAGGTATTAACTAAAGACTCGGTAACCGTCTCCGTCGATGCTGTGGTTTACTATCGGGTCCATAACGCGACCATATCGATCGCCAACGTAGAGAACGCCCACCACTCCACCAGGCTCCTTGCTCAAACGACCTTGCGAAACACCATGGGAACCAGGCCGCTTCATGAGATCTTAAGCGAGAGGGAGACAATTTCTGGTAACATGCAACTATCACTGGACGAGGCCACCGAAGCCTGGGGCATCAAAGTGGAACGTGTCGAAATGTAAGTTACTAAGCCTTTCGAATTTTATTTCTGTGATCCTTTACAGTTAAACCATAGTTTATTCAAATTATGAGTATCGTTTTCCATACTGATGGAATAAGTGTAGCATTAGATCCGAAAGTTACGTTGAGGATTCGAATCGGATTCCATTAAAAAATTAATGGATAATTTCGCTTGGATGAAACTTAGCTTGCTAGTTTTCGTATCACTTTCACATCTACTGACGTGTGAAGTAATTAAAAAATTGTTTCCTTGATAACAGTTAGATATCTATAATTTTGACCAAGACAATACCAAGCCATTTATAATATGGGACCTCGTGGATTACTAAAGAGAAAATTCGAGGAATGTAGTTCTTTTAACTTATTCCCTTCCAATACGCACTATATAAATTAATGTATATTTGCAAAATTTGAAGAATCTACTACATTTCGTTAACGATTAGTTTTGTTTTAATTATACCAGTATCAAATTTTATCATCAAACGTTTTAGAGTCAGTAAAAGGTTTCTTTAACATAATAGTTTTACGTTCTACAATAAGGTACTAAATCACATCACCCGCTTGCCAGAAAAGAAGCCCAACAAGCACTATAAAAAGATTTTCGCTGTGAATCATTACGTGAATGATAGTATTATTGATACGACTCTCACTTCCTCTCTGTACATAAAATACGCTAAAAATCACTACAACATAGTATAAAACAAAGTCGCTTTCTCTGTCCCTATATCCCTATGTATGCTGAAATCTTTAAAACTACACAACGGATTTTGATGCGGTTTTTTTTAATACATAGAGTGATTGAAGAGGAAGGTTTATATGTATAATAACATAAATGAAATAGTGGAGAAATACTGTTATTTTTGAGGTTAATCCAAGTTTAACGGCCACGAGCAGTAATGAATAAATAAAAACTACTGGATCGATTTTAATCACTTTTTCAGTGAATGACATAGACTATATATTTTATACCCATGCGAAGCCGGAGCGGGCCGGTAGTAATAAATACTTACACTTGTATTACTTTGATGCATGAAGCATTTTTAATTTTGAACGCATTGAAACTACATTTCCGATGATATACTCTGTGTATACAAGACAAGCGTTGAAATGTACCAACACATCCTCGGTCATAGCTGTATCAATTCTGATGTGGTGGATAAACAAATAAGAAATAGAGAGTGCCTTTGCCACATACCGTTTTTCTTTTATCAAAAGCTAATTGTGATTATTTTTTCAATGTAATATAGCTGTCATATTAATTCGAACGAAATATAAAATTCTTTTAAATACACTACAATTAAGTTAAATTACTGGCATAGACTGATAATTCCACTATTGATTCCATTAATTGATGTCTTTGAACATACACAGTTAAGTGTCCTTCAGCATTATCAATTGATTTGTATTGAATTAATGGTTTAAACTCGTATGTATTAAACTATAGGTAGGAAAGAAAGGCTGCACTTTATACTTTTAGTCTTACTTTTATTAATTAATTTTTCATTATGTTTATGTTTCTAAATAAATAGGCCTAAAGATGTAATGTTTCAAATCTATTCTTTCATTCTAACAGAAAGAAAAATGGAAATAGGCTAGATTATTATTGAAACGAGTTAAATTAGTGGAGGTCATGTATTACCGATATTTATATATAATTATTTTGTAATTCGAGCAAACAAAAGATCATTGGTAGCGAATTTAAGTGTCAGTCATAATGAGTTATAACCGACAATATTCCACCTGTATATAATATTGTACTTTATCATGTATAGGGCGTAACGTAACAAAAAATAGTGACGGGACATTTCGTCAATATAAACATATATTGACACTAATAGATATATGTTTTTCTTTTGTTTACAAAAACGTGTACCGTTGCAGTCTTGGCGGAGCGAGGAAATCGAATGGTAGAATGAGACCTAATTTACCCAAATATCTAGGTTCATCTCTTCCAAAACTATCTTAAGAAGTATCAAAACAAATCCTACACACAACTTCTCGCTATCACATCGCTCAGTATCGCTAGGAACCGATCTCCAATAAAATGTTATAAATGAATGTCATCACAAAGAAGGCAGAGAATGTTTCACGTGTCATTAGTTAAATAACAAGTGATAACATGATAAATCACGTGTCACGCCAGTTATATGTATTGAAAAAGTATTTGACATTTCCCACGAAGGTAACTGAATTTCACGAAGGCGAAATCACATTATAATTCGCAGAACTCTGTCGTGTAATAGTAAAATTATACATGGGAGATAAAACAATAATGTAGCAGCTACATGTACCAAGATATAATATGTATATGCATAAGTTATTGTTTTTAAATATAACAATTTATTTATTTATTCAAAAATAATCAATAACAGAAATATAATAGACATAACATAGATAACAGTAACAGTAACAGTTAGAATGAATTATCTCCCTAATTATAGCCAATTACAGCATTTACTAATTTGATTTACAATCGATTTGTACTAGACATTGGTTGCCGCCACAGAGTGTTATTATTAAGCCCCTGTTGAACTGGTTTTAACATATCATCGGTATCACTGATGATGGTACATAGCAAAAATAACTTAATTATGTTCAAATTATATTCACGAGCTTTCTATACCTACCAAAAGCGTTAAAAGAAAACGTACATTGATATATTTTTTAAGAAATCATAAATGACGGCATTGTCACGTAGCAAGAAGGCACTGGAATGTCACGTTAAACACCAAGTACAACGAACGTGACTTCTCGGCGGAACATAGTAATAAAACTAATAGTGGTATTTTAAATTTACTAGTTCAACGTTTAAGTTCAGAATTTATACTTAACACTTATGCACAATACTTTAACAAATACAATAAAATAATAATGCATCAAGATGATTTCTTACAAGTTAACAAGTTTATATAAGCGATTTTTTTTTATATATTATAGAGGGCAAACGAACAGGTGGATCACCTGATGGTAAGTGATCACCGCCGTCCATAGACACTAGCAACACCAGGGGAGTCGCATTTTTTTTTTCTAACTGACCTACACTGCCTGCAATATTGCTTTCACAGTTTCACCGGACTACTAAGGGGAGCGCTTAAGGCACTCACCCGATTTTATATAGACGACTAGCACAAGGGCGCACGGCACGCCTCGGCTTGGGCTGTCGTCAAAAACCCGAATCTAACTAGCTAAGCTAAACTAAGCTAAGCCTATCCGTATCATACCTGTATGGGTTCGTGAAATATACATGGTTACCAAGCATGTATGTTTCACGATCCCGTAGGGAGTCGCAAGTGCGTTGCCGGCCTTTTAATATATGTGGGCCTCCGGCGCTCTCACTGACCGAACGAAACGCAACTGTGCAAACACTATAATATTAATACAATATAATCTAATATTAATATTATACGAAGGTATAATAATAGGCACATAGAAATCTCAAGTTCACTTCTATATAAATCTATTCAATTTTTGTCTCTTACGCATATGAAAGTTTTTACTACACAAAATGTCTCTGTCCTAATAGACAAAAATAGTAGCGTTTTCAAATTAAACCCAAGTTTACTAAGAAGGTATAATAAAACCTACTAATATAACAGTAAAGATGTACGCCTGCCGATCCAATTGCAACGAGCCATGGCCGCTGAAGCCGAAGCCGCAAGAGAGGCCCGCGCTAAAGTCATCGCTGCCGAAGGCGAACAAAAGGCCTCCCGAGCTCTGCGCGAAGCCTCCGAAGTGATCGGTGACAGCCCTGCCGCCCTGCAATTGCGTTACCTCCAAGTAAGATTACATTTCTTTCTATACGTTGTTACATACATAAACACCATAAATAACCTATTTATTTATTCAGAACATCCTTATAGATATCTAATACTAGGTGAGAAGTTGTGTTCAATAATATAAGAATCGTACTGAACGTTGAAATTTGACTATACCTACACTACTTTCTACAGAACAAGCAGATAGAATGCCTAGTTGTGTCTATAATTATTTCATATAGAAAAAGCCATTCAGAGAATTGTTAGATCTGCTTCCATTACGATTCTTAACTGTTGCTGCATCAATCCTATCGTCTTATTCTTTATAATGAATAATAATACTTCTTTGTTTTACATACAAATACTCTTTATTTGTATATGTTTTAGCTAATTTATATTTTTTCACAGACTTTGAACACGATCTCGGCTGAGAAAAATTCAACCATTGTATTCCCGTTGCCAATCGATCTCATTACCTATTTCATAAAAGCCAAGGAAGAAGTTTAAAGCGTACACTCAAAATAATACCAAAATGTAATCCCAACCAACTTATTACTCTCTTATAATGATACAATTGAAACACATTATAGTTACATATATATGTATAATCAAATGTTCTTAGTCTTTATTAGTACTAGTAGTTTATAATACTTCAATATTTAGTTTTTAGACATTTAAAATTGAATCGGCTTGTAGTATGTTTTATTAGGCATAGGCTTAAGGATAACGTTTAAAACGTATAATTAGAAATTAATCTAAATATAATCCATTTCATCTCTCTACAAGTACAATTCAAATAAAATTAATTATAACTATATTAATATATGCTACATAATATAACAAATAGTTCGTAGTCTCAAAGATATCAGTATGTATTGTTTAAACGAAATTTATTCGGCTTGTAGGATGTTATATTAGGCATATTTAGTATTTATTATAGGAGTAAATGTAAAATTATTATTAACTCGAGAACCGGTGCATATACTTGCCCATAAGAAGTCGATGGCAGATTATTACTCATCCCTGTTATACATTAGTGGTATATACTAATATATGTTAAAGAAGTAGAACATATCTAAAAGGTGAATACCACGATTTAGAACATTTTAATAACTCTCCTATCCTACCTATATACCTTATCTTTAACAACATATGATAATAATATAGCGTCTTTTGGATTAAGTTGTTCGTTCAACGCAACTGCATTCATTTAAATCGTCGTAAACATACAATAACTCTTCGATTTCATTGTATTGCTCCGAACCGTTGTTCAAAAATTTTATTTATTTACTGCTTTTCATTCAAATATTGATCGGTCACCCGACGTTACCTTGTTCGTTTGTGTATAAATCATTAATGACAATTATTACTTGATGGCTGGCCGAGTAATAATTTTCTACTTATATTATGCCGTCCTCGTGTTCACTAAACCATCATGTATTATGGAATCCCATTGTAATTCAAATAGTAAAACAACGCAACTAACTAATCAAAAAACAGAAGCAAAATCAATCAATCCCAACTCTAGTATTTCCTGTAGCACTATAGCAAGATGTCTATTTAATCCTTACTAATATTATATATGCGAATGTTCGGTTGTATGTTGTTCTGTTAGGCTATTTTTTTAATTTTTCATAGACGTTATCAGGAGTATAGAAAAGTGCATAGGGTACTTTTCATCTAAAAGAAAACTGTACTATTTCCGAGCCATATTAAACATAAAACTTTAATTTCATTATAAAATTTGATAAATCAAAACGACTAAAATATTCGACATCAATGAAATATTACTGCCAATTAATTATAACAATATATTTATTGTCATCATCTTCTTACCCTTATCCCACCTAAGTTCTCCTTTTCCACTCTCCCCTGTCAGATCTCATTAACAATATGTTTATAGTATCATAATCTTACTACTATTTGCTATATTTACTCCATAAGAGTGGTAGATCCATGTGCATAGTTAATAGCACAAAAGGCATACTAACTTACTTCTCAAAAGTAGCAAGCGACCTCAAAAGTAGCAAGCTGTTAACAACCGACCTCAGGATTGCGTGGTCCTGTTTAATTTCGGTTGTTATTAGCCACAAGACCACTTAACATCAGTTGAGGGCGTCGCTACTTTATTATATATACATATATCTACACGTACAACAGCATGGATGCATAAATCTGCCATGGACTTTCTTACACTCAGCACTTTGTAAGGAATATTCAGATGCGTACTTATTATTGTAATTGTATGTGAAAGAAAGAGATGGCACTATTGAAATAGTCAGGATTCGGTTTAGTTTGAACAATAATAAGTAAGACTATAAAACCCACAAATAGTAAATTGAGCCCTTATTTATTTGTACGTTTTATATCGGTCTGATCTGAATTTGTTCGTTAAGAGAAACTATTATAGTTATAGTGTGTAGTAATAAATTATATATAACCTATCATATTAATCTTCTAAAAAATTGTCGTCATTAATATAAAATATTATAATAACATGGGAATCATAAATTTACCCATTGAGATCGCCTCCGAGTACAAGAAAACATATTAGTAGAATTTCGGTAGTTGAAAACAACATTACTTAATTATTATGTCAAAATAGGTACGTAAATATTTATATATACGTTAATGCTAGTGAAACATAGAGACACGAGATAAATAATGCGATGACAAAAGTACTAGAAGTTAACATTTGACATCGAAAACACTATTTAAATCGTTGTCGAAATGTTCAATAGATATAGAAGATATTTAATCAACTCTAGTGAGGGCATTTAACCAATCGTAGTATATAGATTTAAAGTTTAAATAATTAATTGTGTAATCTTCAATATTTAGATTTACGAATTTATTGTGAGACGAGAAATAAACAATGGCGTGTGGCGGCGGCGCGACATCGTTTCTTTCGTAATATCATGATACATTAAAAAATGTGTAGGTACTTAGCTTTAATTAAAATGATTATTTAATATAATAATTATAATATACTCGTGTCTATTTAATCTATGTGTAGGATTGAGATATGATTCATGTATACGACCTAGAATTTATCAATAAGATATGTTTTTTCTTCTTCTATAGCATCTGGTTCTGAGAAATTTACAAAACCATATTAGGTACTTTTTTGACTATTAATCTATTCGAATTCAAAGTTTTTATCGAATTTTCTGGTAGCGTGTAATCAGAAAATAGTTTAAAACTTTGACGTACTTATTTTTTCCACTACGCGAGAGAGAGAGAGACAGATATCTCACAAAGCGAAGTATAGAAAATATTGTTTGTTGAATTTTTTGGCTTATTCTGCCAGGGTACTTGGATCCCTTAACCACATTTCAAAGCGTAATGTGATATTCCGTAATGCTTATAGTATATCCGCGGGGGCGTTAATATAAATATATTATTAATCTTTAAATAATATCATAAATTAATCTGTATAATCGTTTAATGTATTTGTAATCGAATAAAAACAAAAGAAAAATGTAAAAAAAAGAATATTCAGCAAAAGAAAAAGTAAAAAAAAAATAATTGTAATCGGTATTATTAGTCGTTCAACGTTCTCTATGTTAGATGTAAAATTGTAATCCTAATTCACATATTATATTACACTTATGTAAACCAATTAATAAATGTCTACTTAGCAAGTCATTTATGTTTCATTTCAAAGTTAATGTACTGTCGTAATACCTGTTAACTCTCAAGGGATTCTTCAATATGGAAAAAACGAAGCGCCATACAAAACTCTCTGCCTTTCATGACACTGAACAATGGTTAGTGTTGGCGTTATGAGTTATTATAAAGTACAGTATTTATTAGATTTTTTATTTAAATATCTATAACATAATAAGGGCTTAAAGGTGTGCTCTGGTGTAAACCTACTGCCACAGTTAAATTATGAGTAACTCCAGCCTCGAACGTAACGTCTGTTTTGGCTTGACTGTACATAGAACGAATGGATTGTAGGTACTTGCTAGGCACTCTTTTCTTTTTCAGAACACACCACAGAATATTTCGGGATACTCGCCTTACTCCAGACCAATAAACACCATATAGAAGTTTCTACGTATAGATCTATATTTTTCGCACAGTTGGTAAAGTGCGAAATAGGCATCTGTTGCCGCACATCTAGTCTTACACCCGAATTGATTCTGAGTCAATCCATGAGATATACCATATATTTTTTAATAATAGTAGCCACCCGTGGCATCGTCGAACTTAAAGTACAACATACAATTTTATAATTATATAATACAGCCTAGTGCCACCTAGTAGCGAGTAACTGAAAAGAGAACAACCAAAACATCTGCTTCATAAAAAAAACACAGGTGCTTAGAACACCATGTGTGATTCATGGTATTTGGCCATCAATGTTCGTTTTTTTTTTATTATATGTTGTCGACCTGACGAACCTTTACAGCATCACCAAATTTTTTTCAACGAACGCTTAAGTAACTCGTCCAGCTCAAACGTCTGCAACATCTCAACTGTCAAATCAGACTAAGCTAAGCTAACTAAACTATTTCTACATGTTTAAATTAGTGGAACACACATACATGCGCACCGACATGTGTGTGCCTTCCTAACTCAAATATGTATTTCGAATCTGACAACTCAGCTAAACTAAACTAACCAAGTTCGAAAAATAAGGAAATAAAATAAAATCCGGCATACATATGCTACACGTGTACCTGTGTGAGTGTGCACGTTTGTAGGAGTGATCTGTGAAACGAGAAGTAAGTTTGTTATATACTATATATTGATAGAACAAAGGTCAAAGGTCGAAGGCCTTCAAATGTCACGAAGTTTATGAATAAAAAAAACAATCGTATTACACTATAATATCTCGCAATACACTAAACTCTAATTATAGGAATTAATTAATATGATTAAATTAGTATAATTCATCATCTTCTTACTCTTATCCCACCTAACTAGGGTCGACATAACATATTTTCCTCTTCTATTCAATCTCCCCTGTCAGGTGTCATCTCAGTTTCACACCTTTATTATACAATATTTTTCACATAATCCTTGTATACCTTTTTCGGTTTTCCTCTGCTCCTATATCCATTCACCTTCATAAGAAAACTTATCTGGTTACATTGACCATCAACACTCCTTATGAGATGCCCGTACCATACTAATCTATTACTATACAATTTCTCTGTCACTGGTGCTATATTCAAACTTCCTCTGATATACTCATTCTTAATCTTATCCATTATAGTTACACCACACATCCACATTAAATTACCAACTATAAATACCATTATTGTTATTGTCAACCACTTATATGTTAAAAGCTACCGCTTTTCTTATGTCCTAAAGCTTGAGTACTTTAAAATGTATACTATACAAAATAAAAATCAGTTTCGTTTGATATCAACTAAGTGACTCACGAAAGAGAACAAATAATAATTTAAAACTATACAATTAGGCGCATACGTTATGCCGGTTGCGTTAGAAAAAAAAAAGTTGTATCCGTCCAAAGAAAAATGAAATAGACCACTACACTACAATCACACTAACAACTTATATTGTCATAGTAGCAGTCCACCTGAAGATTTCCTTTTGAAAATCCTTTTGTTTCTTCTCGTAATTGATCCACTGTGTAGAATAAAACTCCACCCGAACGCATCGCAACGGGCTTCTTTACAAATTTATATTTCCATAAAGGAGGAAATTGACGTCATTATTCGAACAACTCGACAGAGTTCGAAACGGACTATTGTTAGAACTCCGTGGGTGTTTGATTCCCACGGTCGGTAACTAGTAAGTAATTACTTGTTTAGTTGTTACTATTTGTATACATGTACATATAATATATATATAATAATAAATATGACGTAGAATAATTAACGGTAGTGAATATTAATTGAATTCCTTTTTTTCAAAAGATTTTTTATTACGCACTCGTAACATACAGTACCTTTGAACACTAATCTTAGATGTACATACATATACAAGTAATAAACCAATATTGTAACAAGATTAACCGGCATCGATATCGATCTTTTAAAAGGCTGGATTGTCTATCAGAGCCCGGTTAATGCTTCAACAGATTGAACCATTAACCTAGCACTCAATTTATCCTAGAAAATCGTGAAGTGTATATATGACGCTGAACAATTATAAAACTTTATAAAATCAGGTATCAATCACGTCTATAATATCCTATAAGCAAAGTAATTAAGTTAAATTATATCAGTTGTTATCGAATACATTATAAGTGATAACGCGGTGCTATAGGGCAAGTCTTTCTACAACTGAGTTATTTATTAAAGTCGAGTGTTTTTTTTATAAACAGTTTGTAGGTGGTAGAGCTACGCTGAAACTATTACTGGTTTCAGCATGAATGGGTCGGCTCGCCCGAGGTAGTACCACCCTCTCACTGAAAACCGACGTGAAGTAACAGTGTTTGCACTGTTGCGTTTCGTTCGGTCAGTGAGAGCGCCGGAGGCCCACATATATTAAAAGGCCGGCAACGCACTTGCAACTCTCCTGGTGTTGCTAGTGTCTATGGACGGCGGTGATCACTTATCATCAGGTGACCCACCTGTTCGTTTGCCCGCTATAAAATAAAAAATTCGAATACACTGATTCAACATTACATACAACCGAAGGATAATCAATTTTTTTTTGTCTCCTTTCTATAAAAGTTTCACCTAACTAAATATTATAAATACGAATGTGAACTTATTTGTCACAGTTTCACGCCATAACTACTCAACCAATCGTCATAAAATTTTTATATAGATATTATCAGATAATAACATAGGGTAAGTTTCATTCACAAAAAAATGTACCGTTCTCGAAGGATACGTTACGTCTACATTACCGTGAGTGCAGCCGCGGGCAACAGTTAGAGTAATAGAAACTCATTACAAAAAGTACATAATACAAAATCAAGCATAGGTATCATACAGCGTAAAATATAGAATCAGTTACTTACAAAGTAATCGTTACTTTATTTTTTTCTATAATTAGGTAACTAACAAAGTCTAAAAATGATATGCATTAGCGTTTATTGAAATAATAAATATGACAAATAGAAATAATATATACGTTTAAATCTTGAAAGTTTTCAAACGTCAACGCTGTTAAATTAAATATTGTACAAAACACGATCGTTGTGTAGGAAGGTAGGTAAAGCGCAGCAGGTTGTTTCATTAACGTAGACATTCACAGTTCTATGCTTCACAATAATGGTCGGTTACCGTCAAGCGCGGACGGGGAAAACTTCCTCTGACATGCCTCAATACCCCGCACCGTGTCACACCGCCCGCCTGCACTATTTCTAGGTTCTCACTTAGCGTATTATTTGACCTACATTTTGTATAGCAGTTGCTTCGCTTTTAAGGATCGTAGCGTGATATTACTTTATTTCCCCTTAACCTTTTTCAATGAGTGTAATACATTGCTAAAACAATTTATCAAACGAGACCGGTGATTGTAAGGATTAGCCCGTTCAAACAGAACAATAAGTTCTTGAAGTGTTTAATCGCTTTAGAAAAGTATAATATAATAATTATTTAAGTATTCTAGTATGATTAATTAAGTAACAAACAACATTCCTCTAGTTAACTCAACCCCATAACTGCTTAAATAAAATCCAGCTCTGTATATCTGCTAAAATATGTGTTCGAAAAATGGCTTGCATTGTAGTTGTATTAAAAAATATACAATAAACATAATACGATCAAGTATCTTGATGAGTTCTTCTCGATTACTTAGTTTCTTTACAAACTGATGCTAGTGTTTTAAAATAAAAGACTTCTCAATAATGTATAAAATATTCGTATTCGATTTCCATTTATTCATATAAAAACACATCAAAGAATAAATCTGTAGTATCGAAACAAAAGAAGACTGAACGTAAAATTACACTATCTCTTGTAATATCTATCTCTCTCTTGAGATCCTATGCCCCCAAACTGTTGAGGCAGAGGGCAGACACGATGCTTTTCCATCTAGTCTGTCGATGGCTTTATTCTTTACCTCACTCCAATGGAGTCCAATCGTAGAAGACTTTGCGAGCACAGATCTTCACCAGCTCTGCCTAGGTCGATCACGTCTCCACCTACCCCGGGGATTCCATTACAATGCCTATTTAGGAATATGGCTGTTGTCCCTTTGCAAAGTAAGGCATATCCAAGACTGTTTTCGACGTCGCACTTAGGACTTGGGATCTTCATGGCAAATTTTCCATAATTCTGCATTGCTGATCGTCTCTGGCCAGAAAATCTTCAAGATTTGACGTAAACTGCTTAAGTAAACTTGCAGCTGATATGTGAGGTAAAGATCGGACCACCAAAGTCTTCCATGTTTCAAACCCATACAATAAGAATGACTTTACGTTAAACTTAAATATTTTCAGTTTCACTCTTCTAGAGAGGTATTTGGCTTGCCATACGGGCAGGAAACATGCGAAAGTAACCTTTGCTTTGGCAATCCGGGAAGAATGTTAAGCTCTGTTCCTACAGTTGATGACACAACACTACTAAATTATGTAAAATTGGATATTGGTTCCACCACCTCTCCCTCTATTAAAAGGGGAGTTTTTCAAAGACGACAAAAAGAGAATAAATCTCCCTTTGAAATTCTGATGCCTGTTTCATGGCCACCATTTTTGGCACTACTTATCCTCCATTCAGATGAATGGCCATTCTTCCTTTTCACAGATCTTCTTAACAAAAGGAGTCAAAACTGTCGCCGCTTTATCCATATCCGCCTTGAGCATTTCCGCATAAATTAAATCTGACCCCGGGGCTTTTTTCTCTTTAAGCTTACCTTACTTTTACATTTGCTTCAGCAACCCTCAAGACTTTGATTATATGCGTGATGGTCAGTAGGTTAATTATTTCACGGTGGAATAGCGATGATAAAACTTTCAAATAATCTTCATAATATTCTAGTTCATGTTAACGAGACAATATCAATTACTTCCTAGTCACGCCTGGCATCTTACAAATTAGGTTATTGTGTACTTAATAACCCAAGTTCGATCGAGTTTCCGTTTCCAATTCAACAAAACTATCGTAGAGCGAACTCGTTGCATACGATACGAACTCGTAGTAACTCGTTGAGTGCAGCTTTCTTTTATTAGCAAATATGGAATTAAATGTTTCTAACTCGGATCAAATAAATTCAACGCGGAAATTTCTGCTGCTATTTTGTGTGCCTGCAACAGAAATGTTCAATTTTATTTGTTTCATATAAACCTGAAACAATTAAATCTGATACTAGAACATAGTAAAAGGAATAAAATCCAATTTTGATAATTGAAACAATAAAGAGAGACGACTGAATCCGTTGCTGGGGTCGTTATGAAGCTGCAAATAATAAATGTTTTAAAGTATCTATGACGACCATAACAATAACATAATACGCGTAATCTATGTAGACTCTACCGAAGGTAGTGGAAGAGTGAGCCTCGTTATTTATTGTTTTTTTTTTTTATTATTCTGTCTAAAGGCCCTTGAAAGCTTCACCAGGCTCAATGGTTAACGTGGACGGACGACACACAACCGAAATATCAAATAACGCAAGAGCGTCAAAGTGGTCAAAACAACACGTTATATATTATAAAGCGTGTACTCGTACTTCAGTCAGTAAGGAATATCAATATATATATATACATAACTGTTTTTGTAACATATGTATGTAAAAGTATAGAAAAAAATGTTTGTCAAATTCTTTTATTTATTGAATACAAATATTTCTTTTTTGATATCTAAGATATATTTTTTTAAACACATTTTGTATAGAACTAATTTGTAGATTAAACTATTCTTATATTTTTAATGTTCCTATTGCATTGCATTCATGTAATGTTAGCGTAAAAAAAGGTTGTAAAATTAAAATTGGAATTTACAAATTGCAATGGACGGACGTAATTTTGCTTGAACCGTAAAGATTTTTTTTCAAGCTCTCCTTCGATGAAGATGAATTTTTCTAAGCCTTAGCGAACGCGATGTTCCATCTAATATCCGGAGATAGCAAACAATCTGTAAGTGACAGGACTATTTCAATCAATTTTACTGTATTTTCATTACATTAAAAAGGACCGTTTATTGAGAGACACAAACAAACCCAAACCGGGTTTTAAACTAGTAAGCTTTGTCACAAATCTTTCTAAAGTGTCACATAATTTATCAATAGTCTGTCTTTATAAACAAATTTATTATTTGTTTTTTTTTTAAGGATACTTATAAGTTAAATTAAGTATTTAAATATTATATTACATAATTTTAAAATGTTTTTTTTTATTTGGTATAGTAAAGCAAGGAACTGCAATACTACATTTCCGGATGCACAACGAAAAAAATATTCAAGCCATAAGAATGCACTTATGAACGTCAAGACTATCACCGGTTAGGAAAATAACCCAAATAAATAAAAATCTCCTTGTATTTTCTATTGAAAACTTATTTCTGTTTTTGTATTTAAAAAACTATATTTAAAACGGACATATTCTATGTCACAGTTTGGAAAAAAGGCGACGTAAAACACATGTAAAATCTGCAAATATATTATTTTATTATATACGTGCATTTCATCTAGTCGACTGACCACAAAGAACCTGAATTTAACATCTGGCGACCGTGACAGGACTCGAACCTGCGATCTTCGGTTTCTTCTGACTGAAACCATAATTCGTGAATTCGATGGTCGATTTGGAATAAATTTTCAGCTTTGTCATAGAGAATAACCGGCAAGAAATTCAATCGGGTTTATCTTTTTAACATACACATATCTATTATACATTGACATTACAATCGTTCTTAGTAGTTACACAGAGATAGGTGTCAATTCCAGACATGACTATC
Source organism: Antheraea assamensis (assembly GCA_035772565.1). Classification (NCBI taxonomy): domain Eukaryota; kingdom Metazoa; phylum Arthropoda; class Insecta; order Lepidoptera; family Saturniidae; genus Antheraea; species Antheraea assamensis. The sequence goes on along the minus strand of JAQQSE010000010.1, from coordinate 813,825 downwards.
GCTCCTCCACGGGCCTGTTATTGATTTCCGTGCGTCTATATAATGGCTACAAGTGGATAATCTTTGTGGAAAAACCGAAAGTTTTGCCTGGGCAACAATCTATTTTAGGTCTTGATCTCTACAAATTGAGGAATGGCATAAGCTTCCCATGTACAGATATAAAAAAAAAAACAAAATTTGTAACTGTTTTCTATTAAAAAAAAATACCCACAGAACCTAATTTAGACGGGCATGTTCTCATTATATGTACAAATTAAAACTTGATTAAATAGATCTATGCATCTACATAATTGTATTTTATTGCGATTTGAGTCGTGACAACTCGAAACTCGACGAACTTCGGTCCTCATTTTAACAACCAAAATATGCTATGAAATACACTGGTATTTTCGCGATTTTGCGTTAACTGTAACGCAAAATCGCGAATAAAACTATTTTTATAACAGTACAATATTGTGTCTGGCGAATACCTGCGAGATAGGCTAGAAGTGCGTGACATTGCCGATAAGATTGAGGAAAGTAAGCTGCGATAGTATGGACATGTGACGAGGAAGCCACTAGACTACGTAGGGAATTAAACACTACAACTGTCCCTCCCAGATCAAAATCCCGGAGGCAGGCCCAAAATAAATTAGAAGGGTGTAGTGCTGTATGATAAGAAGGAGTGCAGAGTATCCGAAGGCGATGTCGAGTACACAGCGAAGTGGAAAAGAAAATTACGGAAGGCTGACCCCACCCCCATGTGGGACGAATAGCCAAGAAGAGAGAGATTGTGTCTGGTGGTGAACACTGTACAATAAAAAAAATTGAGAGCCGAGAAATGACAGCCCATCCCCAAAAGATGTCGTGATACCGGCTTTCGTAATTGTCTATTCACGCCACTCTTAAACATATAGAATTTGTTATCTCGTGTACAGTCACAGACTCCAACCTCCATCGTGTGTGGTTTTCTTTTGGAAGGGAACAGTGTCATTAAATTGAACCGCTCCTCAGCACACTCATCATGTATAGACACTCTAAAGCGCTCCGTAAGTCTTCTCGGAAATTCTAGGAAAATGTTCAAACGAGGTCTGCAGCCCTATGCTTCGTTGACTTCAACAACGCGTACACTTTCAGTTAATACGAACGTAAGACGACCTCGTAAGCGCAGCTCGTAGCTCGGGTAACGACGTAGTTCTGAGTCTAATTAATTCCCTTGAAACGCTATGAGTGGTACAACTTGTGCTTGCTTTGTAAGCGCATAACAATTATTGCACAATTTATTACTTAACAAAATTACTCCTGGGATATTTTCCGACCTAGTAGAGGATCTTTTGACGTTTATTATCCCTGAAACAAACTAGTATTTCAATTCTCTTTTAATCTTAAGTTAACTCCAAATATAGGGTGAGTTAGCTTCCTCCTATATACATCGTGGTGTGCTAATATGGAAATGTCCCGAAAACAAGTTGTTATCGAACATTGGTTCTGGTAGCATTCAATAAGTTTTTTCTATACAATTAAAAACGTATCTGGCCTAATTATGATAAATATGAAATATCGTTAAATATGCAGGCAGTGGGTTATATTTTAGCATGTATATATCATGCTATATAAAAGATTGAAGTATAACATATTAACGTGATATTATACTGTAATGCCGTGCGTGCCCTTTGCTACAAAATCATTGATGCGATATTTGCACTTGTAAGCCTGCAGGTATCATCGGGATCAGGGTGCTTTTCACACTATATTTTGAATACACAAGTATACTCATTTTCCTCTTTATGTAAATTTTGTTAATAACGACTGCTCTGGCGTAACTCTAATAATTTGAAGCAAAAATTGTAAATTAAAATAAATAATACCCTTATTTGTTAACACTGGTGCACCTTGTCTATATCACTTAATGCTGGTCAAAATGATTAACAATAACAATACTGTTTTAGCATTAATTATTGCATTATGTTAAAGCCAATGCAATTCCATAATAGGAAATACCGTCGAGACGTGAATATTCCAATATATCTATCCGTAACCATAATTATTAAGCCAGTCTTAGAATTGCGAAAACCGCAACGAGGCAATGCACCGACTGATTGGGAAAGACGATATACCTAAATGTACCTAACATTTCACTGTCGGTTCGAGTGATTTCAAATCATCAGTCATTATCAGTCGAACAATTTGGTTCTCTGTTGATCTATATATATATATAAATTCTTTATCGCGGTCTCCTTCCCGGTATTTGACTAATTGAGATAGATTTTTATATATTCTTTGTCAACTTACTTTATTTTTTTCTTCATGTTGAAAATGGCATATTACATCTACATCATCATCATCAACCTGTAAGACACCCACTGCAGGACCATAGGCGACTTCCCGAAGGAAGGTATAGGCATGATCACCACACCAGCCCACGACGTATTGGCGAATTCAAACTCTAAGAAATCCACAGTTCTATATTTTTTTCACATCTCACATACAGCGGTACTACAAGAACATTTCTGAGGTTTAGGTTTCCTTAAGATGTTTTCCTTCACCGTCAGCAGATAGTGTTACCAATATAAATTAGTAAATGTACGGATATTTCGAAAAGGATGACATTCCACCGATCTAACAATTAGATCACCTCGACTTAATATTATACTACAGCGTCTATGAAATATAATACGAAGTATCTAAGTTCATTTCATCCACAGAAATGTTGTTTTATTTAAATTTTGAAGCAAAATTACATATTTATATAATTATTAGTATTTATTTACAAATACAAATTATTTTACGATCATTTCAGATATAAAAAGGTAACAAACTGACAGGCATTGTTACTTCTTCCGTATTTATAAAATTAATATAGCGCGGAATGTGTGAACAAATATTCAAAATACTTTATCTAATTTAGGCCCTAAGAAAGTTTACTTACTATATATACTTACGTACTTACTAAAGTCGAAACACTACCATCGGTTTGGAAAACAACCCAGCCATCGTGAAAAACTGGCTAGTAACTCGATCTTGTTTATCTTTGTTTTAGATACACTTTTATTGCGAAACAAGATGGAATGCAGTGGCCTCCTTCTGCGGGGAGATCATATCGCAGAAGAAGGCGCCGAAGAGGGATCGCGAGGAGAATCCTCCGAGTGACCCTCTCCGCCAACGCAGAGTCGGTGGGAGGAGGCGGCGTTTTATCCGTCTCCACCGTGGGGTTATAGTGAGTAAGAATCTCACACTATCCACTCTCTCCCCCGAGAGGATGATGGATTTCCCCACGTAAATAAAAAAAAGATATACTTTTATTACAACTATACAAGTCATGGTTTTGAAAGTTTTTTTTTTTTATCGCTTGTACAAGGGTGTGATCTCCTAATACAGCTACCGTTCACATAGCCTTTTGACATTATAACCTACTTGACATGCTATTAACTTATTGTAAAGCCTAACAGTATTAAGTACAAAAACTTGCTTATCTTACTGAGTCTAAAGTATAGTATGGCTTATTTGTGATTATTTCTAGTCCTTTATAAAATCTAACTTGTCTAAATATTTGCAAACACCTTAACATTTCATGGATATATTGTGCGGGCGTTACGACACTCAATTCCTAAAACTTGATTTTAATTATCGGTGAGGCTTCATATTGTAAATTGCTCGGACTGAGCCTGTCTGTAACATCAATATGGAATAACAATTCAATTTCCTGTAAGATGATCGCACACCCTAGTAAATTACGGCGTAATCAGTTTTGGTCATGCGACATATATAGGATATGTCGCTTGACTGGCCTCAGCGTAGTCACCGCACGTTCACCGCATCATCATTGCTTATATTATGTTGGATCTAATTAGATGGGAAACTCTATAAAACCCTAGTTCGGAGTATTTGGGTAAAAACTATAGTTCAAAAGTAAATTAGGTGACTCTTACATCAAAGCATAAAATAAGACATTCATTTTTATAGGTGGTAGAGCTACGCTGAAGCTATTACTGTTTTCAGCATGAATGGGTCGGCTCGCCCGGGGTAGTACCACCCTCTCACAGAAAACCGACGTGAAGTAACAGTGCTTGCACTGTTGCGCTTCGTTCGGTCAGTGAGAGCGCCGGAGGCCCACATATATTAAAAGGCCGGCAACGCACTTGCGACTCCCCTGGTCTTGCTAGTGTCTATGGACGGCGGTGATCACTTACCATCAGGTGACCCACCTGTTCGTTTGCCCCCTATAATATATAAAAAAAAAGTAAGAAAATATGGTGTGGGTATTTATTACTCAAGTATGGGACGACATAATCACATAATATATAACGTAAGCTGAGATTGGTCTTAATTAAGATCTATATTTATTCAAATTGATGACATCATCTATGTTGTTGAAACAGGAAAATTAATAATACAATTATACAAGATTTAGATCTCTTCACTTACATTTGCATAATGTCACAATAAAAGTTCCCTTAACAATTACCCGAAAACTAAGTAAAACCCTACTCACTTCCCTTCTCTTCTGTTGCCTTCCCTAACCCCACCCTTCTTTTTCGCTACGCCTGATCTATATTTTTCATCTCACCTCGTTTTTCTCTTTAATCACTACAAGTCTAACCGCGCAAATAGATCTTAGCGAGTGCACTTCACCCAGGCTTTCGTAAGAGTCGTGGCATGTAGAGTCGTAGTGCACTCAGCATGCTTTATCCTCTGGCAATCTATGACCTAAACCAAAAGACAGATACCGAGCAAATTGTGAAGAGTTGAAGCGAAGGAAGAGGAGAGAAGAGGTCGTTATTTACACATTCACTCGCACACAGCTTCGACTCACCTCCATTTTCCAACATTAGAACATTCGATAAGTTGAAACTCACTCTATAGACGTTTATTAAATGAAGTTTTTATTAATTAACAAGATACCCCTCAATCTCGATTATATTAATAGATTTTAAACGTAATCTTTTATGAAATCCTAACTAATATTTAAAAATACGAATGTCATTTTGTGTGTTACACTTTCACGCCTTAACTAGTCGATCGACCATTATGACATTCTTCATACACGCTGTCAGAGCTACAAGAATGGACTGAGAGTAATTTTCATCCAGAAAAATTTGCTTTTCCGAGGGTTAGGTCAAATCTACGTTAACTCCAGCAAAACTACGAACAAAAGATAGTAGAAGTAGAAGAAGCATAAGTAGAAGTAGAAGAAGCATACAAATTATTTTCTAATTAAACCGTCTCAATAGATAATTACTATATTTTTACCTACTGACAAATGACAGATAGTAATTCTACTTTTACAATATTAGTACTTACTAATACAGTTTATTACAGCGTTAAGTCAATATATGAAACGCAAACACAAGCCAATCATCGTATATCGATCGACCGCTAACAATGTGAAATGATAATGTAGGCACGACGGTGGACAACCCTGCTTTGTATATTATTATTAATTAGGTCACTGGTTATGAAATTTCAACATTATAGTCACCATTAAACGGAAGTGAACCTTAAGCATACTGTATTTTGAAGTAGATAATAATAACACTCGTCTGTAATTAAATTCTCCTTCGATAAAAATGATCATATGAAGATTTTGGTGCGCTAAATATCCACCTGTTTTCCGGTTTCTTCAATCACATATACATTTGGCGATAGGATATTTTTTTCGTATTTACGACATGAATTTTTAAAATCTAAACTCAGAAATATATCTGAAAAACTTTTAGCATCAACAGAAAAATTTACTCCCGCCACCTCTTCACATTGAACTAGGTCTAATGTAAAATTTTGTTAAAGCTATGAACAAGAATACCTTTAGACAAAATTTCCCAGAATCAGTGACGAGAATGAAGAGTTTTTATAGGTTCAAAAGAACTAGCGCTTGTTATTTTATTATATTATGGCATAACTCTTAATATCATATTGAAATGAATGTCGTATCTGAAGACAAAAGAGAGAAGATGGAAGAAAGAAGTGCTATGAATCTCCCCATAGGCTACGTAGGTTCTCTGTGAGTCATTGCACCTTGTACACAGCTCCCTTGGTCCGAATACACGGTTGTCCGTTAAATTCAAACAAGAGCGGCTGAAGGGCAGAGAGGTTAGTAATGTCCCGTCCCGTTCTCCTCGCCCATTCTCCCGTAATCGATGAAGTCTATATGATTAAATATCTAAAATATGTCGCTGAGCACGAGGCCCTCTATGCTTAGTGTTGTAAAGGATTTTCCACATCCCTCACTGAAGACCAGCCTCTTAGCGAGACCGACCGTTCACCGTCCCAGGTCTCTACCAAAAAGGCCAAGCCGCGGCAGGAGAAGCCTCTGACCACCCCATCCTCCTACATTGACATCCCTGTAGCGAATTCATTTTCATCGCTTTCTCTGGACTGCAATGTCGAATCTTTTGTCTCGAGCCCACTTCCAGACTTGGATATGGACGTAGATCCGTCGGTACCTATTGTTAAATCCATTAAAGACGGTTTCATAACCGTCTCATACCGCCAGAATGCCGGCCCGGCTCGTCCTGTTCCTCCTCACCCTCCCGTTCTGCTCATACGGAACCCGCACAATGAATGCTCCAACAAGGCGCCGATATTAGGCCACGCGCCCTCCGAACTTTCTCAAACCCAAGGTGTGGGTTCCGTAGCTTCAGCCAAGACGCCCCAGCCCCCACCCCCATCACGATCCAGAACAAGTTGTCATGGGTCTCCATCTCTTCGAACCTCAATTCGAAGAAGATTTCTTACACCTCCGCCCTCAATACCTCCACGGGTATCCAGGTCAAGGTCCCGACCACTGACTGACGATCACAGTCGCCTAACTTCCTTCCTTAGGGAGGTAAAATATAGGTATTTCACCCACGCACTCGAGTAGGAATGTCTCGTCCGAGTTGTCCTCCGCAAAGACCCGATCGAACTTTCGATTGAGGACATTTCGAACGACCTAAGTCGTTAGACTTCCCCGTCCGAGAGATAGATACATCGTATGTATTACCCCCGCACGAAGGCTCCCTATAATGTGGTGCTCGTCATCTTGAACCGCTCCAGGGAGGGTAAAGCCATTTTTTCCTGTCCTCTCTGTGCGGTCTCACCAGCGTTACAAATGTCAGGTGTACGAATTCTCCGCTCGACATTGCCACCTGCGTTCCAGGTGTGTAAAATACTTCGGCGACCACTTCACTAAGGAGTTTTCTCGCACCCAGGCTACTTCCGCTACCCGTGGCTGTATATTGTGCGGCGTATCAGGTCACCCTGCGAATTATTGCGGCTGTCCCCGAGCGCTGCACACAAAGCGCCCCCTTTTACGTAGACAGGTTGCTCCGTCCAGGGCGCCCACTACCTCCTCCCGCCCTCGATCTACGCCTCTGATTTTCACAAAGGCCTTCACTAGTCTGCCGAGCACTTTCCGTACACCGGCAGTACCAGCACCCGCGCCATATACGCCCCCCAGTCCACATGGACCTTTCAAAACCCCTGGGCTCCCAAACCCATTTCTAACCCCCGACATCACCCGCATCCGCGTCATATGCGCCTCCTCGACGCGCACGGGCCCCTCTGGCTCCGTGGGCTCCTAAGCCCATGTCCCAGCCCCAATCCCAGACTCAGAAGGTTAATCCCGCTTAGACCAACCTTTTTCTCCTTTTCCCTCGCAGGCCTCGATTGGTTCACCCAGCTCCTCTTTGCCTACGCAATACATGAGACCATCGCCTTTAACGCGATGATTAATAGTAGTCAAAACCTCGGTTGGTTTGATGCTATTTCGAGCTTCCCTGGCATTACCACCACCGTTCAGCGCCTCACGCGCGCTTCAATCAAATAATTTACTCTAAGTATAGATATAATAAATTCGCGGTTTTTATCTATCTCTCTTCAATAGACCGCATCATTAGGAACTATTCGCAATCCCATTGATTGCATAGTTAGATCCCGGCATCGTCGCCGTTTTACATTTCGTTTCGATCTCCTCTTAAAAGACGCATATTTGCGCCCACGCCCGCAACATTCTCTGCTCACGCCGCCGTGAGCGAGGATTAATGATACAATCCCGCACACACGTCGCGTTCCCTCTGGTAGCATCTCGAGCCGAGGTCCGTCCCTCGGAGTGGAGCCCTCGAGTATGTTACTTGCGCGTATACAGTGACTCACACTAGCTTCATATACACAGACCATCCCACATACCTACGTGCACACAGTAGGTACACGTAGTGGAAGGGTTTTCTTTTTCTTTTCCTTATTCGCACTGAATAGTTTAGTTTTCGCTAACACTCAAGATTCCTTCAAATACATGTAGGCGTCAGTGAGTTATGCAAGTAAATTCTATAGTTCACTGACGTGTACTGATATGTATAGACTACCTTACTTTAGCTTAGTTAGATTCGTGATACGGGGCAACAGCCCAAACCGAGGCGCACCGTGCGCCCTTGTGCTGGTTGCCTTTATAAAATGGGAAGAGTGCCTTAAGTGCTCCCCTTAATGGTCCAATGAAACTGTAGAGATCTAGCCGTATTAAAATTCGTTCAGTAGTTTTTGACTTTATGGCGAACATCCAGAGAGACAGACAGACGCGGCAGACGACTTTGTTTTATAATATGTAGTGAAGGCAGCTTTAAAATTATAACTATTTTAAAATTAATACAAACATAAAAAAAACACCATGCTTTTTCAAATAAATTTATTGTTACATAGCAGTTATACTTTAGGGCATAATTACAAAAAATGGTCCGAGTAAGTTCAAATTCTTTTTTAATTTTTTAAGTTCAAATTGCGTACAATTTTTGTATACACTTTTCACAATACCTACCTATAATTATGAGCAATAAGCATTAGAATTAAATTTTCTTTATAACTGTGAATTAGATTTGGATTAAATGTGAATCAAAACATAAATAAAATTAAATCAGTGAATATGGTTACTGTTCCAATGATTTAAAACTTTTTCACATACGGCTTTGTTTCAGGAAATATGTAAATCGTAGACATCAATATAAAATTAAGAAAATGTTGTTTTTCGGATTTTAACATATTTTCCTATTATTAAATTTTTATTGGTAATAAATCTTTAGACACATACTATTTATATGTTAAATGATTTTTGGTAAATACACTTTAATTTATCTGTTTATTTATTGCTTTAACACTTTATAGATGCATAAATTGAGAAATAAATAGTACGTCACGAAAATAACCACTATCTCAATAAGATGAACAGATAATTAGATCTTCTGAATAATATAAATTAATGGTAGGTTTATTATAATTTGAGAAAATAAATCTTACATTTATCTATTAAAACATGAGGTTCCTATTATTTACAGAAGGAGGTCTTCACGTTGGTTTTTGGCTACTAATAAAGATAGCGGCGGGAATTCAGGGACGCCCCTTTTTTTACCTACCTTCTTAGCTCTGTTTAAGGTTTTTTGTATAAAGGCCATACTTTCTGACGTTGGAGGATATCTATCATACGAAGTGGCAATTTGGGGAACCTCAACGATATCTGTGTCAATAATCTCATCGCTTAGCAAAAGCATACCTAAATTCAGTCTCAAAGAAGCCTGACCATCTCTGAACAGAACATAAATATTAGCTTGGTCAATTATCCTTAATGAAAATTGTTCGTTAATTTTCAAAACTTTCATTCGAATTTGAAACGGTTTGAATTTTTGCAGTAATTTATTTGCTTTCTCTTTAACAAACTGTTCGAATTCTATCGTCAACATTTCTGGATTAGCAGCTCTTCGCGCTATACCACCATCTTTGTTGTCATCCAACAGTTTTTGAACACAAGGGCTTCTATTGTCATCGTAAGTATTAATAAATACTGGTTGGAGTACCGGCGGATCGTTTAAAGTGTGCCACTTCCAACGTCCTGGGGGTGCTATTTTTTCATCAATCACCATGCCGTCCGACTGATTATACTTTAATCTATTGGAAACAGCCGAGGTTAAATGGGTAATGGATCACACGATAATTGAAAGTTACCAACTGTTATGTAAATTTCATTTACTCACGAGAATTTAAAAGTGGTATTAATTTTTGATACATTTATTGATGGCAAATTGTTTGTTTATTATTAATAGTTTTATATAATATGCCACTTTATTTTAAAATGGATATACGTTATTTAAAAACAAAGAGGTTAAAAACGTCGGTCACTTTTTTTGTAAATGATCTCGTAATAATGATGCTATTAAAAAGAGACGCTCATTTTAAAAACTATTTTAACTGGCAATTACTGAAACTTTTGCAATATAAACAGGACTGAAATGTCTATAGCAACGATACGATTTAAAAAATCTTGTTGATGTATTATGACCAAATTTTCACTAAAGTGAAATCGGATGAGTTAAAGGAGACTTTGGGAAAAGCCATTCCTTATGGTTGTTTTAACAAAGTAATCATTTTTTATCACAATGTAAAATTTTATGTACATACTAAAATTACTCAAAAATGATGAAGTTGACATTTAATGAAATTAATATAAATTTCATACAACGAAACACATGATCGTATTTTGCCTTTCACAAGTTATATTTATTGAGATAAACCAAAGTACCTTATGTTTCCGTAATGATCATAAACCACACCGTTACCAACGAAATCGAAAGATGCCAGAACGGTGATCGGTGTTCGTTTTCCATTATCATATTCATTCCCTGAACTGTATATAATATAACGCTGGCCAGCATTTAATTCTGTAAAATGATTTAGTTCCATGCAGATACTACCCAGATGCTTTTGTTAAAGGGAAAAAAGAAAATTATCACAAATTTTCTTTGCACTCTGTTTGCGAAATCGATACACGTAAATAAAGAATGAGTCATCGATTGTCAGAACGCAGTACAAATGGGGTTCTAGCCCGTGTAGAACTTAATCATTTGAGTAATGACCTCAGGCTGCCCAGAATTTTACACCCTCCTTTAAAAATGTACCGTAAGAGAAAACCACATTATAAAGTTACAGAAGGGGGCCATAGAACGGAAGGATGGAGGAAACCTTGTTAAAAAGTACATTGGAAGAAAACCAAATTAAAAAGTTAGAGGGTGAGAGGTCATCCTTGCTAAAAAACATGGACGGGAGACCTTAGGGTATAGGTAGGTAAAAAACCTCATTAAAAAGTTACCGTGGCTGAAAACCACATAAAAAAGTTACAGAACGTGAGGAACTCATTAAATATACTGGCGGGTAGCGAAGGCATCTTTTTCATTGTCAGGCCGGACCAAGAGGGAAAGGGGCGGGAATCCTGACCTTTCATTACACTGGTTAGGTGAATGGAGAGACAGTTAGGACGGGCTATCTCGGTCAGTGGGCGGCTTGGCGTTTGCGCTGGATCTTGCCACTAAAGTGTTGCGGTGAATGCTTGCGTGATCCCGTAGCTCCCATTAGCGCGGCAGATGATTCACCCTGGGATTTTAGTCAGTAAGATGCTAATACTACCCACCTCGCCCCCGAAGGAGTCCAATGCGGGATCTCCCCGCCTTAAAAAAAGTCTTATCCATTTATTATGCCACTTCTTAAAGCCTTTATGTTTAGCTTATACTCAACAAAATTTATCTATTAAGAACGAAAAAAAAAACATTTTAAAACTCCTTAACACATCAATGATCACGTCTTTACCTTTAGCTTTATAGTAATCCAGAGCTACAGCACCATTCTTGTAGTACCATTTACCGCAACCATTTTCTTCAATCTCGGCAAGTTTTTCACCGCTTCCATAAAGCATCTGTTTCTTTGATTTATTACGTTCAAACCAATCAAATTTAGGGCTCGCTGGTGTCATTTTGTATATATTCATCTAAATTAAATTAAGATACATTCTGTATTTCATATGAAAATTGTTAGAGGATTCCTTACGTTACTGAAATAATTGAAATTTATCAAATATGTCTATTGCGCTATAAACAGCATTTCAGCACAAACTTGCCTGAAAAGCGACGTAGACGAAGATAGTATTACTATTGGTCTAAAAGCATAAATCGTCATACTAGTTGGTTAGTAGGTTACTCATCGAGCTGTTTTTCTTATAAATTTCACGTTCGCTTTACATCTAAAGCACCATCATTTAAAATTATGGAGCAAATGAAAAAACAGAATATTTGATTCTTAGTACAAATATTGGAGAAATATCATTGTTTTGCAAAAGATAATGTCACAATTTGATTATTACAATTAGGTACAGGAAAATGTAAAATATTATTTTCCATCACTGTGTGATATTTTCATCATTGAAAATTTTCATTCCTGTAATAACTTGTATAATCTTACCCTGCGCATGATTTTCTTGACTGGTAACTTTGTCCAGCCTTTATCTATAAATTCTCTGTTGGACAATTGATAATATATAATTCCTTTCGACGTTTTATCATTCTAAAATTAATAAAAAAAGTTTTAAATAGAATAAAATATATAAGTAAAATTATTTACGAGCTTTCAATTGTTTCTTCAGAACCTAACATTTACATAAGATTGTAATAAAAATAACGTCAATATAAATATATGTAAATATAAATTTAAAATTTATAAATATTCTAATAACTACTTCCATCACCACCATCCCATTAACTAACCCATATTGTTCCAGGACTTTCCTAGGTTTCCTTTCTTTTCTCTAATGTTTATAATTTAAATAACTACTATCAATACAGATAATAAATTACATTTACCACCCAATTTTTAAAATATCAAAGTCGACTTTGCACTTACCATATTATTGTCATAGTCACTGATCTTTTTTTTTAACTTAATATTTTCTTTTGTGACAACACTAGTTGGTGATTGTAGTGAAAATGGAGGAGACATATCTTCAGCACATAAAGATTTAACTTTAAAAAATAAAGGTTCAACTGAGCCATTGTCTATATTTTTTTTATGGAAATTTATAGGAAGAATATTGCTGCCTTTTACCATTTCTGTAGGATATAATGGCTTCTGATCCCCACAGTCCATAACGTTTCCAGATGACTGCTCAGTTATTTCATATGTGGAAGGTATTTTTATTTCAGGTAAATCTCCAATATTTGGCATTGATTTTCTTTTTTCTGACCTAATCGCATTATTTAATTTCCTCTTTTCTTTTTCCCTCTCTTTCAACATTCTTGATAATAATCGTTCATCTGAAGTAATTATACGTTTCTTTGGTTTTTCTACTTTCGGAGATTTATTATTTTGTTTTTCTGATGAAATATTTTCTTTATCGTTCTTAAGTTTACATTCCTGTACATTTTTGGTTCTTTTTACTTCATCGGACTTTCTTATTAGATTAGATTTTTTACTTTTTGTTACTAATTTTGCTGGTGCCTCTTTAACTGTTTGCTCATTAGTTGGCTGTGTGATCATCTCTACTTCGGTTTCAATAAAATCATGCACCAAAGACCTACTAGGTGTTAAATCTTGTTGGTAATTATTTTCCATAAAATGTTTACATATACAAGAACTATTTGTGCGAGATGTAGGTACGTTAAGACTGCCATATCTTAAATATCGTTTGTAGAAATCTTCAGTCTTCAGATTTGTTATAATTTTTTGCAATAGAGCTTTGTTTTCCAAAAGCATATTCACAATATCCGATTTATCAGGGTACAACCTTATATCCAATTCATGCATCGGTATTAGTACTTCTAATTGGTTGAAAAGTTTTTCAAGATCCACTATAGAACTTTCTTGAGTCATTTTGTTTCTACAAATATATTCTGCTTCTGATAGCGATTTCAAAAAGTATTTCACTTTATACAGCCATTGTTCAAATCTATTTTGACGGTCTTCACGCTGTTTCATTTTAATTGTTAAAAACTTATTTACTATATATTCGCATCTCTTGCACTTACCCGCTGGGTTAGACTTCTTACAATATAAGCATTTACTTAAAATCTCTTTTCCTCTTATAGCTGTAAGCTCGTTAAGTAAACTACGCACTTTCTGTATATTCATTTTGCATAGAATACATTTCGTTTTATATTGAGCTGTAGAACGAATGATTTTCTTAAAATAAGTTTGAATAAATATTTTCTCATGTGTTAGATTTAGAGAATGAGCAATTTAGAAAAAATCTTAAATATTATGTAATAGCTGTACCTACTACGGTTTCGTTTCTTATAATTTGTTACTAATATAATTTATTTGCAATTATTACAATATCGTCCAAAGCGGATTTAAAGATACATGTTTTGTATTTTAAATATTAACATTTCCATTTTCATAGAGGCCGATTGAATGATACATAAATTGATGTACTTGATGATGTATGTACTAACTGTTAGTAAAATGTATAGCATAAAATGGAGACCCTATGGAAACGCACAAGTGTACAAAATTTCGTAATAAGCGCTGGATCGGTTCGGGTGAGTGCCTTAAGCGCTCCCCTTAGTGTAGTCCGGTGGAACTGTAGTGACCTTGCCAGGCTAACAGTGCAGGTCAGTTCAGAAAAAAAAAAGCGCTGGATTGGTGTAAGAATATTAGAATATATCGATCTCATATATATCCTATTAATATTATATACGTAACTACACCATCTTAGGCACGTGGCAAATTCATTGTATGAGGTCACAGGAAATATCGCCACGTGGTAATTTAATTTTAATAAACCACTGAAGTAGTTATTCCTGAACTCACAGCCTCTCGGACCGAGGGCCACATCTGGTCGGAGGCTCATGGCATTTTGCCACTTCTACCAGCCTATAATTATGTATGTTTAGCGGATGTGGTAGCATGGGTACCACTGCTACTTTCAGAAGGTTGAAAGGTATAAATAAAATATTTGACTCCGATTGTGTAGACTAGTAACCGCTTTGGCAGCTGGATTACGAATCTTCTTTATTCGACGAAGCAACCATATTTAAATGACATGGAACACGTGCAAATGTTACAGACAAAAATATTAAACCATAATAATATAAACAATTTTATAGTTATAAATAAAAAAGTGAAAAAAGTGAAAATTAGGAACAAACAATATAACTGAGTAACAATAACTGGAAACAATAAGCTAATATAATTCGCCGCATTGTGCGTGCAGTCTGTCGTGCGAATGCAATTACACCCAGGTAGCATATGGTCGCCACCTGGGCGACAAGTCTTTAATAGTTGTGATGTTACTCCAACTAATTTCGGGCTTTCGTAGTGCCGCTTCTGATCTTTTGTCTGAGTTCTTGTAGTACACACATATCACGATGTATGTAGTTATGTGTATCGCTACATATGCATGCATCATCCTTACTAATATTATAAAAGCGAATGTGCAATAGTTTGTTTGTTACGCTTTCACGCCTTAATTACTCAAGGGATCATCGGGAAATTTTACATAGACATTCTCAGAATTACAGGAAACAATATAGGGCAACGACATTATTTTAGATAAAGCCGCGAGCAGAAACTAATTATTTATAAATATACAAATGCATTATTCATAGTTATTAGTTATATAATGTCTAGATATTATAGAAGATAGATCATATAACGACAATATAGTATTTTAGTATGCGACACTATTATTTGTCGAAGCTTAAACAGAAATACCGATAAATGTTTCAGAGTTGTCGATTCACCGGTCAATTCCCTTTGTTGCCGATATGGTGATATTTGGATTTCGCGGCAAGCAAGCAAGACACGCAGTACCCGTACGAAAAAGTTTTAATAGTTTTCAGTACCCACAGCATATTACACAAGTTACTTACACAATTCAAACATAAACATAGGTCGATTAAGATCGGACTTGTTCGTGTTATGTAAGATATAGCATTCGTTTTTCAGTACTTCTGTACTTCTCGATTGAACCTGGAAACATATATTAACATTATCTACTTGCCCTTATCTCACCTAAGTAGGATCGGCACAACATGTTTTCCTTTTACACTCTACCCTGTCAAATGTCATCTCAGTATTTACACCTTTTATACACATATCATTTTTCACACAATCTATCCATACCTTGTACGATCTATCTCTACTCCTATCCACCTATCCACCTTCATACTTAAAACTTTTCTTGTTACATGACTTTCATCTCTTCTCATAATATGCCCGTACCATGTTAACCTATTACTCCTCAACTTTTTTGTCACTGGTGCTATTTTCAAACTTCCTAACATTTTATAACATTTTGACGTTATCAATTATATTTGCTACACTACTCATTATCAAAAATTTAGTCATTTAAATATACAGTAAGCGCTCCTTCGTTGTTACGCGCTTCCGTATTCTTTCTACACGTATTGTGCTTATAGGTCCATATGAAATAAATATCATAACTATTACCCATAACTAGTATTTATCCAGAAGTCGAAATTCTGCCATAATTACTATTGGAATATTTCCAAAAATCAAATTAAATAAAATTATTAATAAATTTAAAATTGGAATTTCAAACTCCATTTAAAAAATATCGTTTCTGGGGGAATTTTACAAAAATAATCTTAACAATAATTTTAGTGATATTGTTTTCTTTTTTTTTTCATTTTCCGGCAACGAAATTAAAGTGTGCGCGTCTTCAATGGTATAGAGAAAGGTATTTTCAATCTTTTTAATGACAACACTAAACTTACCAAACCAAAGGCCAATTGCCTCGTAAACAAAAAAAAATGGAAAAGAGGACAAAATGTACTAAATCTATTTTTTCTTAGGCTTTTTATATATGGGATGTCAAACGAGATTAGATAGGAATTTATTGAGTTCTCATTTTGAGGCAAGTAGCTCATAACTCTCAAACTTAATTACATCTATGAAACTGAAATTAAATTCAAATTGTAAATATTAAAACCAATCCCACATAACATGAAAGAGTGAAAAAATTATTAGAATTATATTTCGATCTCGTTAAGTAATTCCTATAATAAAATAAACCTTTGCTAATAAATATTACTTATTTTGTGAGATTTTTTTTACCGTTGAGTCATTCTGCTTATGAAGATAAATAACTAGGCCCGAACTCCGAAGATCGAGAATTTTTTTAAATTCATCATTACACGGAGTTTTACAACCCTGGCAACAACGGGATTGCCTGTAACAAAAGATACCATCGCTGATTGGTAAGATATGAGAATAGTATCCAACTGGATCACGACCATCAAGACCTCTATAGTAGTACGCTTAGGGTTGTCTCATTTACCTTCTTTATATCGAGTACGAAGCGGTATGATTAATTGTACTCGTGTAGGTTGCGACCCCCACAGACAGATAAATAAACTCGTACTGTAAACTCGTATAGTGACTCTTTAGTTTGTAGTATTTCGGGATTAGTTAGCATTTTATCCATCAGCCAAGAGGTTTGTAGGCCACAACGACAATGACGATCGACAGTGCATTACCGATCTCTCTGTTGTTTTTACATGGTGCTATGCTTTTTATCAAGCGCAGCGCCGTCATTTTATTGTTTATAAGAAATAGAAAAATGTAAAGATTTTATTATTAAACTCACCGCAACATTTTCGTTTTTAATATTCTGTTTTTGTCAAATGTATTTTTGACAAGAGCATATTTTAGACACTGATTTAAACCAATAATAAACATAGACTATTTAATTATATGTCTATAGATGTCAAGTATAAACAAACTATTCTATGAAATTTAGAATCTTATGCGAAATTAAATATACTGGTGTTCGCCCATTGGTCGAAATTCGACCTTAATCCAGGCACAGATCCAGTCCTCCAAAAAGTTTGTGGTCACAGCCACTCGTTAACGGCCATGTCGCCATTTAAACATACTCTTGATTGATATAGTGCATTCGTCCAGTAAGTTAACAAACCTGTAAAATATTTCTTTTTAAGCTCACGAAAATTACACGAGTATATGTGTGTTTCTTTGCACATCACAATGTCACATTTAAAGTCAAAAACTATTGAACCGATTTGGATGAAATGTTTACGACTTCATAGGATGTCAAATTAAATGAAGCCCTAGTACACGTTTTATATTAAATAATTTTATTTTGCGACTTGGGTACTTCAATTACAGAGTCATGCTTATGTTTCTTTTTCGAGAAAATGTTGATTATTACATCGATATCCAAGTTCACATCTTTTACTAGAACTATGCTAGATGATCTTTCCTATGTCATTGACGCACGCAACCAAGATTTTACTCTGTAAATAGTAGAAAATGAAGTCTCTGCGGTAGCTACGCAGGCTGGGTGAGGTGCCATTATTTGAAAAAAAAAAAGATTTTAGGTTCTTTCTTTTTTTTTATTACTGGCAACTCAGTCCTCTTCAAAGACTATTACAAAATTTTAGGTTATCATGCGTGATTCGAAGGCAGCGAAGAACCTACTTACTTTGCAGTGTTCAGAATCATGCAGGATTCATTGTTTTCGTAGATATATAAAGGCCTAGCATATATGCATATTATCAGGCCATCGATGTCTACAGCCCGTGAAGGTGTGACGTCATAAGTTTTTTATAATTGTGGAAAATAAATTTGAATTTCAAATTTCGTTGTAATTTATATCAGTTTTTACGTAAAACTTGTCTATTCGTAACTTCACGACAAATATTCTTATATATAATATCTTCAATTGCTTTTCTGATTTTTTGACAACGAAATTCAAATATGTGCATATTCGATAGTCGGGGAAAACAAATCTGGTGCCAAGCCTCAGCAGTTGCTCCTTAAAAAAACAAATCGGTTGACAGACAGAGGAGAAATAGGTACGGAACTGTTCTGTCATCGCCTATTTATATAAACCAATACATTGATTGTTCTAAACAATACATGACCGTATTCAGAATAAATGGATTGTATTAACTTTAGTACTAGTATAAATTAGATGAATAAAAGCATTCGTGAAATTAAATGACTCATAATTTTTATATCTGACTGTTTTGAATTGTAAAAGCGAGTATACATGTGACCACTAGTTAGACAAACTTACACATAAAAACTGTGAGTATAAGTTTATATGTGATCTCTATACCCGCAACAAATGTACTCTGTGGCTCGCAATACGTAACTGTACACTTCAGTTTTGTAAAGTTATTGGAAATGAACGAGATTAACTTGTTTCCTTTATGGGGATACATATGTACTTGTATTCGAAAATTCTGCATATATGAATACTAGCCCCGTTTAATTGAGCGATAAATAAAAAATTAAGTATCTTATATCATATTCCATGATAGACTTTTGTACCAAATTTCATTACGGTTCCTCCAGCCGCATAAAAGTTATTAACAGACAAACATTCAAACAAATACTTTCACATAGATGTTGTATTAGTAAATGTATACATAAGTATAAAAAGTTAATGTATACATTACTGTACTACTTTCAAAACCACAATTTAAATAATGAAAGTAAAAAATCATACAGTTTAAAGATCGTATTACTTTTTATTATCGCTTCATTTTTATTATGCTACGACAACTCTTTTTTTTACAAATCCAGTAATTGTACTCGTGCAGCTTATGCCTTTATTCATAATTTATATTCTTAGTATGCAATAACCGTAACTTCTTTCAGTACGTCCTTAAGCCCTGTTACATAAAATTCCTATTTATTATTGTAATTAATCCTAGTTTTATTGAAGCAAGTAATCAATTTTTTTGAGTTTGTGCTTTAGGAGTTTGTGCTTTAGAGTAAAGCGAATAATGTCGATTAATACGATAATTAGATGTTTGTACTATTTTTAAAAAATATGACAACTAAGATAGTGTTTAATATTATGATGAGATAATGTTTGATGTCATAATAATATTATGATTATAAACGAAAAATATGTATATTTAATTGTAAAAAGTATTACAATGTTGTCATTTTTGTAAGTGTTGTATTAGTCACAATATTATCGGTTATGTAAAACATCGGCCAACACTGTATCTGTTAAGTAACTGATGGGCATAAAGAACTTGTATCCAGTGGCCGTAATGAATTAAAAAAAATTGTCATTGTTGTCAAATCGGAATATTTTTCATTGCGTTTTCCTCAAAATTTGTTCTTTGGTACTAACCGATGTAATGGCTTGTGTTGTTTCCTTTCAAATTTAGTTCGTTCGTAGTTAGGTACTCCTGGGTGATCGGAACTTCTTACATTAATTAAAAACGGAGGTTTTATTAAAAAGTTAATCGAAAGTAATAATGTGAGCATTTTCTTAATTAAATTTTTTTTACAAGCATACATTTCCAAGTAATCTGTACATATTACAATCAAGGATTATTCATTTTTTTTATAGGGACGAGACGATAAGTATAGATACATTATGTTTAGAAGAAGAATTTCGAGAAGAAAGAGCAGCCGAGATAGTTCGCCTTAATTCTTTAAGTAAAAAAGTTTACAACTTGCACACTGATTTGTTGTACTATAGAAATGTTAAGTCCAAGATGGGTGCTTCTTGTTACGAGGTATGGAGAACATTGGTGAAAAGAGTTGGAGGGACATCAAATTGCTGGCGTGATCTTGGATATCTATTGGGAGTAACACAGGATGATTTAGATGTAAGTTGATAATAACTACATTCTTATTTATTGAAGTAAGACAATGTGACTACAATGTAGCTACTGGTTTGTGTAGTGCAATCTTAAAATAATGACAATTATAGTCCTCACCAAAATGTTCTGGCTAAAGCAGCTCAGACCAAAAATGAGGTACAAATCCGTATTGTATTAGATATATAAAATCGAGACAAGTTAAGAATAAGTAAATGCCAATTTTAGACTCCTATAATAATATTTTAACTTTTGTTCTGTATTAATCTACTGACTGTATTACTCAATGCTATGTTCGGAGCGACCAAAATGATTGGCAAGAAATGAGCATAGACATCTATAATCAATAGTCAGTCTATACTATCAAGCCATAAACCTCATGATTGTTGAATGTATACTGGCTAATCTCAAAATGTGATAATAAAAATAAGAACTAATAAAATAATATTGACTAGTAAGACACAGTGTAAGTAATTTGTCAGTAATATTTAATATAGAAAGTCTACAATATGACAGATGTCTTGTTCAGAAGCTAATAATAAAGAATCTCATTCTCTATATTATACAGTCTACGTTGTAATTTTAAATAAGCTCGCCAAAAACCAAAAAATTAATGTCCATTTCTGACCATAAAATACCAGTTAAATCAAAATGAATATTCCTGTTAAGCTTCCAAAATTTAATAATGGTATTTATTGCACATACTTCTTTCCTATCCCAATTTAGGTTTCTACTCTCTTGTAAAATTTGTAAAATGTAATGTCAGAAAAATTTAAAAATAGACTATCATTTTTTGAAATATTATGTCATGCTTAAATCAATTTTTTTTTATTTTTTGCTGTGTAATTATTATTTTTAAAGTAATGTCAATGTTTTGTTCCAAGTGTAAAATATTTTCTAAGGTTCTAACATGCTTTCGAAAATGCACACACTCAGGATTTTGAACAAAAATTAAGTGGATGCGGAATGTATATAATTCACAACAATATGCATTTAAGGGTTAAAATAAAGATTTGATATGGAAAAGATATCTAAAAACTTTTTTAAATCATGTAAACATTATGTGCAGCTGCATTTTAATACAATTCCTTAAACAAAAAAGGATTAATATAATAAGACTTCAGATGCTTGTACTATGATATTTGTTATTTATTACTAAAGACTATTTAATTTATAATATAGTCTATTACATAAATACATAAAAAAAAAAATATTTGAATAGTGTGTATTGTATAGCATAATATACTATGCATTTATTCTCTGTAACTGTACATTTGTTGGTTTAGTACTAAACGGAATAATGTATGTTATCTTGCTAACCAAAATAAATTAATAGCACACTGTAACTAAGTATTTGGGTTATAAATCAAATAGTTGCGACCGAACATACATCATAGTAGCATAAAGCCGAGAGTTACTTTAATTCAATACATTGCATATTGTAATAAAAAATAATGTTTTCTCTAAATGATTATTACTCAGTATATCCTATAGTAATGAAGAAGTTCCAGAAATGTTATATATTATTAAAGCTTTTGTTCTAATTTTATGCTTTCAGTATATAATGAATTCAGTGAGAGATGATCCAGTAGACATGGTTTTAAAAGTGTTTAAGCAAAATGAAAAAGCTACACTTGACAAAGTGATTGAGGCATTCATAAAACTTAAAAGATATGATATATTGAAAGCAATTGAAAGTCCCTTATGTAGTATAGCACAGCACTTTAACAAAGATGACAGCGGCTACCACAGTAATAGTAAAATCAGTGGACAGAAGGAGATAATCACAGTTAAGAATATTGCCAACGATTTACCACCAGTATTGAACAAAAATATCGCGATTAGAGATAATGATCCAAGGAAACCCAAACAGGCACTACAACCACCAATTAACAAAACTAAACCAATAGTAAATGATGATCCAATTTTGTTCCTAACTTACACGCAGGATGGTTTACCAACTGCAATCAATATTCAGGAATATGTTGATAACTGGACTGAAGTTATCGGTGTCAAAGTTATAACACTTAATAGCAAGAGGGATGATATATATCAAAACCCAGAGAAATTTATCCGAGAATATTTTGAAAAAGTAAGAATACATTATTATTTCTACAAAATTTGGTTTAATAGAATATATTAATTGTAATATAAAACAGGGTAGTGACATAACTAATTCTAATACATTGTAATAGTTTATACCATGTATACCACCTTTTTGTTTCATATAATCTATTAACAGATTTGAATAATAGAATGCTATGTAGTCCGGTGAAACTATAGAGGCCTTGCCAGGTCAACAGTGTAGTCAATTTGAAAAAAAAAATGGAATGTTAAGGCATAAAAGTATATATAAAAAAGCCCCCTAAATGCTTGAGACATATTCTTTAATATTTGTATTTAAAATTGCCAGTATAATTTAGGTTGGAGTGGTGATTAAGCCCATGCCTTTCTTCAGAAAAAGACCTTTGTTCTTCATTGGAATATTTATAGGGGGCAGTGGTGTCACAATAGCGTGTCAGGGTGAGCAAAATATCAGAGCATAGTTTGATTGGAACACAACAACATCATATATTTTATTATAAGAAAATATTGACAAAATAGTAACTTTCATTTTATAGCAACACTGTGAATCTATATCAGTTTTGTTGAAAGCTTTTCACTGTATATTTTATTAGTAGCAACACTTCTTTACATTAAGGAATGGCCCAAAACGTAACTTGCCATTGGTCTCCAATGGTAAGTTACTCTACTGTTTTTACATGATAATATTTTTATAATTATATATCTGCTTACTCTCAAAGAGATACTGTGGATTAATTATAACATGAACTATATATTTTGTTCTATTTATTACAGGCCAGCTTTATTGTTCCAATAATAACATCAGGATATTTGAATGAAATAAAATCTAATAATGCCAACATACCCAACACAACTGAAAACTTGGATCACAAATATGTGAACTTTATCTACAACCTTATTGTTAATAACTATATACATGCAAGCGGCTGCCTCAATAAAAAAGTAAGAAGCGTATTACCTCAAAATGCTAATGTGGATCTTATCAAAAGTATAACAATGTATCCAGATTTATTACCATGGACATATGAAACGAATTTTGATGAACAGTTTCAAGCTTTTTTGAAGAAAGAATTTCCAAGTTTCTAAGCTATGAATTGATCCAGTTATTGATTAAGTTTTAACTATTATTTAACATAAATTAAGTTTGATGGATATTTAGACAATGTAACTTTTATATAAAATAATTGTACTCATATTCTTGCCATAATAGTCACACAAATGGCAACAAAAATATGTAATTAGTCATCACAGAAATAGGGCATTAAGTGAGATTTTCCTTTTGTTTCATGTAATTATTACATTAATTTAATTTTAATTTGATATGCATGTGTGTCCTTTCTATTGATATATATATATAGATAAATAAAAAAAAAAATTGTATAATTTTTCTACAGACCTACAAGTTAGGTACAACAAATGTTAAAGTAGGCAATTTTCCTGAAAGACTTTTTTATGACTTACTTCAATCTGGTTTACGGCGGTCAAATTCTAATCGTTTTTTGTTTTTCAAAATGTACCTGATAATAGAGTGGTATTTTAATAAATGAGAAAAGTATTTTATTGTTTTTTTTTTCTTTAGTTCCTTTTTTTCGAAGTGACCTAACAGGCTTTCACTGGTCTACTAAGGCAATCGCTTAAGGTACTTCACCGCTTGGCAACAAGCTCAAGGGTGCCAAAGTGGCCCAACCACGGCTTGGGCTGTTGCCTTGGATGCAACACCAAAGATGTGTCTAAGCTAGCTATATCCATATAACAGTTCGTGAGATACATATGTGTGCCTCACGAATTCAAACATATATTTCGTTTCTGATAATTAGCTAAATAAAAAGCAACCCAGTTCGAGAATAAGGGAAAATAAATAAAACCCTTCCGCCATATGAGTATACCTACCTGTGTGTATGTGTAAGACAACATCTTCGACCAATCTTTGCTATATCAAAAATAGCATTTCCCAATAATCGCTGAAATCTACGAATCAGAAGTTACAAAATCACGCAAGGTAAGTCTTATCTTTAACTTCCGTGATTTCAACTTTTCTTAACAGTCGGTCGCTCGGTAATAGATGGTAGCGTAATTATAAATACAACAGGTACCTATAAATAAAATTTTACAACGCTAATTATCACCATCTGTTGTTAATCTATCACCTGATGGCCGTCACTATTTTAAACTGTTGATATTGTGACTATCGACTCTTGATCACTACATAGTATAAAACAAAGCTTTCTCTGCCTCTATATCCCTATGTATGCTTAAATCTTTAAACTACGCAACCGATTTTGATGTGTTTTTTTTAATAGATAGAGTGATTGAAGAAGAAGGTTTATATGTATAATAATATAAATTAAATAGGGGAGAAATACTGTTATTTATGAGGTTACTCCAAATTTACCGCGTGCGGTCCACGGGCAGTAATGAATAAATCAAAACTACTGGATCGATTTTAATCATTTTTTCAGTGAATGACATAGGCTATATATTTTATACCCGTGGGAAGCCGGAGCAGGCCGCTAGTAATGTATATTGGAGAACTTGTCCTTACAGTATATTTTTCTAATGTTTAATATCTATCTTCTAATATTCAATAGTTTTTATTCAAGTACGTGATACATTTACATTTGGTATATATGGAATTCATAATATGTATATAACATATATCTAAACAAGACACTCAAATAAAAATGTAATAATTTTTTAATTTCGATTTTTGAGGGATCGGAGGAAAAGCGAAATAACTGTCTGGCAACAGTAAAACGAGCTAGGCAATGTCAGTTTTTATTTAGATTTTCGAAAGTATTGGAAGAAGTGAAAAATTATAACTTTTTGAGACTTAACTTATAATGCCTTTACACAGGGTATTTACTTTATCAAGTTTATTGTTTTACTCTCGTTCAGTTAGTAACCAAGGCGGTTATCAGCAAATATATAAACACAGGTATGCTGTAATGATATATTGCTATTACCTATTCGAAAAAATGTAAACAAGCAAAACTCTAGCCAAGAATTACTGATCACTGCGTAAATAGAGAATCGCTGACAGAAATTGATTTTCATCTCCTGTTATTGTTAACGTAGTGTATAATTATTAAGATGGTATATTAACGATCGAAAAAAAAAAATACGACCCACGTTAAATAAATTAAATGAATTAAAGTAAATCTTGATGATAATGTAATGATGGTGTCTTCACACAATTTTTAATTTGTTTATTATTGTCTATAAACAGTGTACATATTGATATACATTTTTTAATAGGTTGGACTTTTATATAATCATACTGCTTATTATGATCAAGGTGAATTCGTCACTTGTAAATGGTGTTCAGAATAATGCAAAGAATTATCAAGTTTAAAGCTGAGGAATAAAAAAATTAAGATGTTTTGAAATAATAAAAAAATAAATAAATTTATATGATAATCACCTGAAGAAAATGTGTTATGATTGCTTTATAATTTCATTACCTGCAGCAATGTAACCTCATTTGACTATAAAAATATTGGATTGGGTTTTGATCCCATAGACTAAAATGTAATCAACTATTTATTTCTGTACTGTTAATTTACCTCTATTACATATGATTTACTGTATAAATAAAATTAAAAATAGTAATCAAAACACATTTGTAACATATAATCATATTGACATGTGCTTTTTAATAATTACAGGTCCTTAAGTTTAAATCGACTAAAGCATACAAAAACTTTACGGAATGAAAAAGAAAAACTACGTACATATGTTGTCCAAAGATATATTGACTATGTTAAAAACTATACTACTGTACTAGAGACAAGATTTCCCAATGCAGTCAAAATGTACAGAGTATTTAGTGTTGGTATTAAAGATTTTCTTAGAGATCTCAAAACATATATAACTTTAAGAATTAAAATTGCAAGAGACCAAGGATTTAAAAATATTAGCCGACAGGAGATAGAACTTTATCAAAAGATGCCATCTGATATGTTGAGGATAGCACCAGTATTAATATTGTCTGCTATACCGTTTGGAAATTACATCATTTTTCCTTTAGCGTAAGTATAAGAAGTAGCATTTTTTTTTCATGAAAGTACGTTAGCTAGATTTATTTGTTGTACTTAAAATTTCAGTAAATTGAAATTAGTAAATAAAGATCAGCGAAATAACAATATTGATTATAAATCTGATTTTTAAAATTTAACATTTCATATGAATTACAAATAATGTATACAACCTTCTTTAACTATTATAAATGAATTATTTATTGTTCATGTATTCAACACAGATAATATAATGCTTCACCTCTCTTGTCTGTCTGTGTTGCTAAAGTGTAATCTGCAGTTAATGAAGATTATAGCTTATTTGCTGTAATTTTAATGATTCAAGTTAATGAAAAAATACATAGTCTATACTTTTAAATACTTTGCACTATATTTATTATTGTATTATCATAAGTAGGACTTAAATACTGTCTTTAACTGAAACGAGTATAGTTTAGATTGTGCAAGTATATAAGTATTACTGAAAAATAATTTATATCACTTAAAATTTTTTAAATTATTTGATAACAATAAGAATAACTTAATATAACACATAATATGTTTTGCTTTTCAGGTTTTTAAAACCGAAGAGTTTACTCTGTTCACATTTTTGGTCTATTCAACAAAAAGTTGAATTCTCAAGACAGGATCTTATAGACAGGCTAAAGAATAACAAGCCTGTTTTTAGAGCATTACAGTCTAAAGTAGAGGATATTATAGATAGTGATTTAAAGATAAAGTGGCAAAGAATAGTTGCTTTGCTCGGATCAGGTGTTCATCCATCGCCAATTGAATTATTAGCCTGTAAAGATCTATTCTCCAAGGAGCCATACCAATTAAGCAGTTTAACTTATGCACACTCAGTAAGTTCACAACTATTTCTCTTTCTATTTTAGCTGAATATTGTAGTATAATTGAGATTTTATCAATAGACAAGTAATACCTAGATTTTACACCAGTGTTGAGTTTCAGTTTCATCATTTTGTGCCATAAGATGAAGTTAACCTTAATGTAAACCTTCATAAATAAGAAACTCATCCGACACTAAAATTGACTCATTGAATCAGTGTTCTATTTTGAAATTAGTATAATCATAGATACAAACTCTTCATCTTTATAATGTTCTTTACCATGTTCTGTGCCTGTGCTGGCCTATGGCATGAGGATTAAGTTTAACATATACCATTGGCACATATCAAATAACATATCATTAATTTCTCTGTAATATAAAAAAGCAATAGGATTCAATAAAATGTAATAATATTATATCATGTGAATTGTAATAATTTTAATATATTTTTAGGGGTATCTACTAAAAATGCATGGCTTAAGAAAGTCATTATTTAGGTCCAATAAATTGAGATACAAAGCCTTCATTTTATTAGAAATGGATAAAGCAATAATCCGGGAAGGTGGAGTGGACGCGCTAAGTACAGAATCATTGAGAAATGCCTGTCATATACGAGGGTTAAATGCAAGCAATTTAGCTAACCAGGATATGAAAGACTGGCTCAGGAATTGGCTCGTCGTATCGGAAAGCGTGGACAAGTCGTCGTATTCTCTCTTACTGCATTGCCCTATATTCTTTGCTTACAACCACCCACAGAATTGGGTTTTAATTTATTGATATATAACAACTTAATTACTTGTTACGAAAAATATGCAGGTAAGATTGTTTGTTTTGAGGCTGTTTTGTATGACAAATGTTTAAAAAACTTCTATGTCATAATTAATATCCGACTATGTGTGCATCTAGCACTGTTCGAGATGTCAATAAAACAACTTAACCTTTAAAAATTATAACAGACGAATAATTAATGAAACAGAAGAAAATATTAACCTACTCATTTATTTAGAATAATCCGATGTTTTTAAACTTTTATTTTCACACAGTCTTCTCATGAGACCAATCTCTAAATGACCCACTGATGTGCTAAGGTCATAGCTTTTCCGTTTGAAAAGTTTGCCAATGACGTTATAGTTCATCATTTTTTGACAATGTTAATTGAGTATTATTTTAATTGTATTAATATATATGTGTATATTTCTTCAATCTTTCTCTTAAAATTGTTGGTAAAGCCAAAAATCTATGGTACACTGGTCTTACTTCAGTATCTAAATTCTCCCTCAAATTTTCTAACTAAAACTTTTCTGCGAATTGGACATTTTTTTTTTTAATTATAGTATTTATTAACGTATGATAACTACTAAAGGTTTTAATGTATCTTATTATTGTCATGTATATTTATATCTATATAATTTATGATAAAATTACTGTGAACGCTTAGCGACACGTGAATGCTTTAGTACCAATGGCAATAATTCACAAGTTACCTCATTTGATATATTAGTGTGTATACCATTTAAAGATATTAATTAGAAATATATTTATTTATTAAATGCAATGTGGATGCATAAATGAATCTAAGTTTATCTAGTAGAATTAAATATATATATATATTTTTGTCTAATCAAATCCAATGTAAGAAATCAATAAGAGGTTTGAAGTTGATTTAGACTTATTTTCAATAAAGATTTTTATGCCATTGTTAAGTATTTCCAAGTCATGAATATAATTATTTATTTTAATATAAAGAAAATGTTATGTTTTGTTTTTTGTTAAATTTTTTTTTGTTCATTATTTTAAATTTTGGCATTGTGATTGGTACAGATTACTTAGATTACATTGGTACATATGTATGTTAAACATCACTTAAATGTTTGCTAAACAATCCTTGGTATTGAATAAACATAGTATACTATAAATATTACATATATAGGTATAATTGGTTTACTATATTAAACAGTACAAATGAATCCTATAACATAGAAACTACAAAATTGTCCACATTGCATGGGTAGGTATTTGACGATTGTGAAATAAAATGTATCTATTTTCATAAACATTATTTGTGATTTAGAATATCTAGGAAAAAAAATAATTGTAAATAAATGATTTATAACGAATTATTCTTTCATTTTTAGCTCTTTTCACAAACTAGTAGACTCGTTTTGAAAGTCACGATATCTCATGGAAAAGTAGACATTAATGGAGATATCAAAATAATCTTACGTCTTCGACTAAACGTTTTAACGAGTAGGTATTTAAAAAATGTATAGTACGATGGAATTAAACCCTTTGCCTTTTTGAATAAAAACCTATACTGTACGGTGTAACTCCCAGAACAAGCTCTTCTCTTTTTTTCGTGGCTGTACCATTAATAGTCTATGGTTTAAATGTCGTCGACAAAATGAATACCCTATATTTCAAGTGCTAAGCTTTTTACTTATTTATGGTTACGCCGATGTCATTGCCAAATGTTTACTTGTCTCTGAATATTATCATAGATTTATAGTGACCCCAAACTTACAACAAGGACTTGCATAACGTTTATTATCAGTCACAGATTTACGAACGTAATTTAATTTCAAATGGATTATAAGCGTTTATACGATTTTATTGTTTGGTTTTCTTATATTAAAATTAATTTATCTAAAAAACCGAACGGTAAACGACAACAAGAAATATGGCGATTGGAATGTGACCTAGGTATTTTGACAGATATCGAGTGCCCAATTGATGGGGGCTGGGCGCCATGGGCACCATGGTCGCCATGTCATGGACCTTGCGACAACCTTGGGCATCGGACCCGTACCAGAGAATGTATTAATCCCCCACCCTCTAGAGATGGATTACCATGTACCGGTGCTGAGGAACAGACAGAATCTTGCTACTTAACAAATTGTACTGTTGAAGATTACCGCAGACTTGTGAATGGCGATATGGGAAGGGTTAAAGCCTTGCGTCAACTAGAGGCTGTGCCTTCTCTTACAGAACGATGTTTGGTGATGGAATGCCCTTTTGAAGCTATTGAAGCTGCTTTAGCCACAGATAATACATGGCAACTAAACTCAGAAGCATTATGGAATTCATTGCAATGTGTAAAGCATAATATGGGTTGCCCTATTGTAGGCGAGTGGGGCACATGGGGTTCTTGGTCAGCATGCGGGGCACGTTGTGGAACTGGATTTAGATGGCGCCTCAGAAGATGTGATACGCCATTCCCATCTGAAGCCCGGTTTATGTGCACAGGCGGACCGTTAGAATTTATCGAATGTGTAGGTGATGAATGCGCTAATGATAGAAAAATTTCAAGCGATTCTTGGGGTGACTGGGGGCAATGGAGTATTTGTTCAGAACAATGTGGCGTAGGCGTTAGACGTCGTAGACGACATTGTCTCGAAACACACATCCTACCTACTTCGGGCATTTGGGGAACACACTGTAAAGGACAACACGATCAGTTAGAAGAATGCGAAAGTAAATTTTGTACGATGAATGGAGGATGGTCTGGTTGGAGCTCTTGGGGTCCGTGTTCACAAAGTTGTGGAGCTGGCCGACAATCTAGAACAAGATCCTGTACTCGACCGATACCGACTGGGAATGGAACCCCTTGCATAGGATCTAAAACAGAAATAGGCTCATGTTATTTGATACCTTGTCAGGTACAATCACATACTGTTGCTTTATTTAACGGAGAATCAATCTTACAGTATGACTTTGAGGATAGACGTTCGATTCTCTTCCATTTCTATCTCAGATTTATGGCACTTTCTCCTCATGGAATTTTTGTACGACGAATGAATAACATACACGGCTCTTTTATTCGACTTAGTCTTCAAAAATGGCATATTTGTCTTGACGCTAGTGGCTTGTCTAAGTCTTGTAGTGTACCACGTATCTGTTCGCAATCGGTTATTGAACCAGCTGTTTGGCATTCTATCCTTATCACTATCAGTAATGAAGCTATAACTTTACGCTTAAACGACGCTCCAATAGCAATAAAAAGCTCATTTATCTGTGATCCTGAATTACCAGATGATACTGTAAACGTTTTTATCGGAGAAAAACTGCACGGTGAAATCCAAGAACTCATACTGAATTTCATTCCTTTGAAATTGACAATTGAAAAGCACAGAGTGAAGAAATACGACTTTAGTCCATGTACCGCTTCAAACATAGCTTATGACAAGGCTAGTTTAGAAGAAGCATATTTGGAACTGCAGTACGAACACTATCTTCGATTGCCTTGTTTTATCAACCAGGACGAATGGCGTATTGAGCTCACGTTGAAACCTAGTAAACAATCAGGTACCGTCCTTTTTTCAAAAAATAAAAACGGAGACTGGTTTCTTTTATCTATGCAAAGTATGAGATTGATATTGAAGTTAAGATTTAGAGATGTTCATTCTGAGAGTACTACTTCTGTTGACTATCTACCTGATCGATGGTTGGACATCGCTATTGGGAAACAACGTAATGCGAATTCTGTAGAAGTCATCATAAATTCCAATGAGCGCTTACACGTTTTATTTGAACCAGATTATTCGTACAAAAATATTTACTATCCTGAGCCAGAAAAACATGCTAATAAAAACTTACAATCTAATACACAATCCCACGTTCTAAACACAGATTTGAGCAGGCCAATGTATATTACACTATGTACAGATGAATATTTCATTGGAGGAGTTCCGTGGCAAATAAAAAAAAGTGTTAGTGAAGATTTTTTGCCTTTTTTTGGTACAATTGCAACACTTAGAGTAAACGGTATATTGCAAGACCTACATAAGTTAAATATAGAACGGTCTAAAGATGATACGATTCAAGTGTCTTCAAGAACTGCGAGCGTATCTGGTTCTTATCATGAAACATTTTGGGGAAGGTCCAATAATTTAAATTTGTCATGCCTCCACGCTAGAAGTATTCGATCTATTCACACAGCCTTCTGGCTTTATTTGGACACAACTTTGAGCGATGAACTAAAGGAAAAGAGTATCGTATCTGTTGATGACGGAAGGTTACTTAAGTTAGTTGCTACAGCCAATAATGAATTGAGAGGGTTTTACACTTGTCGAGCTTACACTCACGGATATACACGTAACATAGTAACTTATGGTGTACTTGGAAAAATTCAGTACAAATTTTCTGGACCTGATATGACCACAGCTATTGCAGCCATGACCACGCTTGCTTTAGTCATCGGTACCCTGGTCTGGTTATTTATTGAAGGTGTTCACGACCTCCATGAAGGACATGGATTCTTTCGTGATGCCCACTTATCACCTTTAGAGGAAGCAGAAGCAATTTGCAAATATATAGATCAGAATATTACTTCTATACATAATAAACAACCAGCAGAAAATGCAAAAGCTAAAGCGAGAAAGAGAGGTCGTAAATTAGCGAGTCGCTCGAGCTTCGCCGCTCAAGAGCCACAAGGCCTAATGGAAGAGAATTTGCTGGCGAACCAAGATTTGATAAATAGTGAACTGGAAGATTTACCAGCTTTACCGGAAGTAAAGAAATCGTGTGATGAAGCAATACATAACACATTTAGATGCGAACCTAATTACATTAGCTCGCCACGTCACGGATCTGTCACATCACCACGTACAAAGATTTCATCTTCTTCGTCTTTAGAATTAACATCACCAAAAGTTCTTTGCTCAAGGCTCCTTATGACTAAGTATTTACGTTCAACTAGAGAAAATAAAATTGGCGGCAGTTCAGGTACTCGAAAGGTCGGTTCTTCTCTGTCGACAATAAAATCTTCATGTTATGTCAAGCAGTCACCTGCACGGAACGTCTTGCAAAAATTTCAACAATTAAAAAATTGTGACGATGATTAGAAATGAATTGTCCTTCTATTATTAATAAATATATTTTTTTTCTTTTCTTTTAACGTTCATGAAAACTGTACATATAATAACATTAAATATTTTATTATAAAATGTTTAGTTTTTGTTTGAATGTTTATCACATTAACGGCACTTAAAATGTTTGATAGATTTTATTGGAATTTGGCATAGAAGTTGTTCATGTCGTGGAATAGAATAAATGCTAAATATATTTCCTTTTCGCTCAGTTAAGCGAGGCAACAGTTAAATATAGCAATAAATTCATTACCGTAGTTTGTTAAGTACTCAATATCAAATGTATAAATTTATTATATTTTCGAATTACGCTGAAGAAATAAAAGAAGATAGTACATAATGTTGAAATAATTTATTAGAATAAGAAAACTTTAAAATAATTTAATACTTTCATTTGGCACTGAATCAATTCTCACGTTAAAATTTAATTAAGAATAAATGGCACAAAATATAAACAGTAACAATAATAATCGTATTACATAAAATAGGGATTCAAATGCCATCACAACATATTATAAAGCCATTTAATGAACCTGGAATCTGGAGGCAATAACGGGTTTTTGCAAACCTGAAATACCGGTCAACGATAAATTAAAATACAATAGAAAAATATGTCATCGTCATTGAAATATAAAAATGGTTTTAAACCCAGTATATTACCCACAGAAATAAATATTTAGTCGAAAGACTGTCACAAATGTCTATTATTTTATAATACAAAAACTTAAAAGAATTATTAACATTCAAATAAATAAGAATAGGAACAAAATACTTTAAAAGTACTCACTATATTAAAAAGTCCATATTTTAGTAATAAATATTAATTGTAACAAGACAAAAAGAAAAAAGATTTATTAAGTAGAAAACGGTTACATTTTATAATTATAAGTGTCCTTTCGGTTTTTGTCGTTTGAAACTCATTGAAACCTAATAATATAATAAATATAAAGGGCCTCGAAAGCAACGAATCAGTTATTACCAATTATTAACGTCGGGTTTTATAAATAATACTGATCACTTTATTAGATACGCTTTTACCGTGAAAATTTAAGTTAACAATTGAATCAACTCTCGCGAAGTAAGAGAACCATCCAACGTTTAGGAAATTAATACACGTAAACTATACAGCAAATTAAGTTGTCTAATATAAATATTTACTTCCTTATCAGATGAGTTGATATCTAAAAATGAAATACTATTGTCTAGTTAAATATTTGACAGTAAAGATTGGAATTATTTACCTACTAATTATTTTAAATATTACATTACAAACTTCTAATATGAAATTGATGTGTGATTTTTTCCATGGGATACACATTACACACGATTTTTTTTTTTTTTGTATAAAATACACGTAGTTCTTCTAACTTTACACAGATATGTCTAAGAACTAATTTTGTGCGAGAACTGAACCATAAAATGTCGGTGGAATATTATTTGTCTTCAAAAAAAAATTATTACAGAGTTAATAATCATTTAGAAGGTAGAAACCGCCTGTAGGACCATAAAATAATCTGTCTTTCATATTCTTGCCTTTTTCCATTTTTTTGTTTTTATTATTATTTGTATATTCGAGAGTGAAACAAGAAAAGATGATCGGACGGCTTTTATATATTTATATGTGTTAAAACAGTTGTTCCGTAACATGTCGTCTTTAGACAATCGTATTAACAATTATAATTTAATTGAAATTTTATAAAATTTCAATAGATATATCGATTGTATTATAAAATAAAGTAAATTCAAATAATTGGACCATAAAATTTACTGATGGAAACATTTATCTTAACATACTGTGAACGAGTTATTGTAAAATTAATATTAAAAATTCTTTAAAGTCTTATTTTATACGAAAATGTCCAAACAAGTATAATTCACAAATAATTGAAAGAGAAAAATGATTGTGATATTTTCAAAAGAGTTATTCGGAATTTTCTCTTAGTTTCTCATAGGGCCTAGTATTATATAAATACTTAACAAGAATTTCGAAGAGAAATATTTTCACCATGATATTTACAATTAGTTAGAAATTTAAAAAATAGGTGCACACTTCTACACACTATTATATATATATATATAGATAGATCACAGTAAATCGCTAAGAATATCTTTAGACATACAATTACATGAAGTAGATATTTAAAAAGAGAAATCTTAAAT
Source organism: Antheraea assamensis (assembly GCA_035772565.1). Taxonomy (NCBI): domain Eukaryota; kingdom Metazoa; phylum Arthropoda; class Insecta; order Lepidoptera; family Saturniidae; genus Antheraea; species Antheraea assamensis. The sequence continues at coordinate 778,481 of JAQQSE010000010.1, read as the reverse complement.
TTAGATGAGATATCCAAATGGATAAAGTCCATAGTTATTACAAATCAGGGGCGTTCAATTACAAAGGAGAATGCGTACGCCAAAGGTATATCTTATAAAATCTAATTTATTTTTAGGCATAGTAATACACTTTCCTATCATTAAAATATAATTCCTAAACAATTCTAAAATATGTAAAAGTAGACATAACTAGAGATAGAGTCGAGTGAATATGGCGGATTTTGTGATCATGGACGGAAGGCTGTGGCAATTGCAATCATGTACTTTTGATTAAATTAAATAATACAATCTTTGCAGTTTTGTCTTTTTTTTTTCTTCCATTATGGCATCTGCCTGTGGAGGCAATTTGGCCAATGTCAAATGTGACATATACAGATTTTAAATTTAATGGTCAAATATTTAGTGTAACGTAAAATAGGCAATATGTCTTGATATTTTACACGGATTTCACCGAATATTCTATTTATATACTTACTCTTAATGCATTCCGTAGTAGATTAATTCTAAAGTTGTTCTACAATAAAACTTCAAAAATAGAATTGATTAAAACTTAATAAACTCAAGTTCATTTTTTTAATCTGTAATTAAATGAGTTCCATTGAAAAATGTTTATAATCAGATATATTTTTTGTATATTTCAGTTACTCCGCCAAATTTTAAAGAGTCAATATATATTTTTTTTAATTTCCATAGACTGTACCGCATTCTCGCTTTATATTAAACGTCCCTTGTGTCACTACAATATTACATATTAATTAATACTAAATTTCATCTAACATTTAGAGAAAGGTCGTGCATAAATATTTTTATTAGATTGCATTTATTGAAACGAGTATTATAGGTAGGTCTAATAGTTTTAAAGTTACTAATAGTAATCCAATAATATTGATGATCGCCTATTACATACGCGATGATACTCTTCATATCAGCTCTGTTGTTAATGATCTTGCTTCCGTGTTGTCAATTCATGGTTATAGTCATCAATGAGTGTTGAGTGTTCACCATTCTTCCTGATAATAATAAAAAATAGAATCAACATATTTATATTTATTAAGACACTTCAAATTGATTTCTTTTCATGTGGCTGAATTAATACGATCGTATATGTCTATAATTTTCATACTAAGACTCGTCATGAAATAATTATTACTAAAAATATACACACACATATATAATTTATTATCGGTTTTATAGACAAACTAGGTTTTTTTTATTCTTGAACAATAAGTTAGAAACTATGTAATACGGTATCCTCGTCAGAACGATTTTTAAATTTACAAAGAACGAACATTTAAATGTAATAACCGTATAATAAATGTAACTAAAAAAAATAACAAATTATTTTCAAAATGTTAAAAATATCAAACATTTAATACATGTACAGGGGAAAATTCAGTACAGATAACGTACGGACAGATGGCGTTAAAACAAATAATGTGTAAACCACGCTACGGATATTCCACATCAAATTAAACTTTTATACCTACAGATGCATCACATACCTGTGTCATCCAACATGTGATTGATTGTCAATGATTTAAAAATTATGAGTATGGCGACGAGCATGAACGTGCCCCGAAGACGACTTCCTGCGATAGCGGGGCGACTCGTAGCACGAATTCATTTGATAATACATAGCGGTAAAGAGTACTCCGGAACTCAGCAGAGTCGATATAACAAAGTTCACTATTAATTTACCGTCAGCCGAGTCCACGTATACGGTGAAAACACGAGCTGAAATGAATAATTTCTTTTATGCTTTGTAGGTGGTCTTAGGGCTTGATCACAATCTCACGTAAGATCTCATCGGTCTAAGATGATAAGCACGCTAAAAATAGTGAAGGTGAACTGGCTCTCAATGCAGCTACCGGAGCACACTAAGAAGTGTTTCGCGACAAATTTTCAACTTCAGTGTGGTAGCAACGGATGGCGGGATAAGCAAAATCCCACCACCATGCTATGGTTTCACTACAATGAATTTCTTCAACGAAAGTTCCGACTCAATCGCAAGTATTCGAACCAATATAGATCGACGCGCTGTCCGAACATGCCATAAACTGAGCTATCATCGCTTCTAAAAGATGATTCTTCTAAAATGATTTATTTCACATCTTACGGTTCTATTTGCGCAATGTATCATCATTTCGATTCTTTCACGGTGACAGAGCAGCGTGTAATCTATTTACGTAGCTTAAACGCTTAAACTTAACACTAAACCAGTAGTATTTTTTTTAAACTTTAGTTAAACTATCGTTAAAGATAGGAAACAAAAAATGGGATACTATGTTAAAAAATACGCGTCGTATTTCGACTCTGAACGGACACAAGACCTTGAACATGCCCTCCATAAACGATAACAATTTACACTTTAGCAACTTCCCCTCATAGATTGGCACTCACCAAGGTTGGTTAGTACGGAAATTATCCATGTAGTGAGGGAGACCGCGTCCGCGTTCGCAGTGCGTACAATACCGTATATATAGGTCACCTTTGCGAATCCACTTAGGGGTGTGCAGAATGGCTGCAAAACAATGTTCATACGTTGTTACAATTAGTATATTACGGTCGTAAACATAAGTAACTTGCCATACCTGTTAACAAGATAATAGAAAAAGAGCATCTGTGTAATCAGAAACTGAGTCATTTTGTTACTCACGTATGTTAAAATACAAGTAAACTAAGTGGTCGCTGCAACGTCTTTTGCGTTGTTTATTATCTTAACAATATAAAGAAGTTTTTTTAAAAGAACAAAAACGCAAATAAAAAAAAATAAAACAATAATATACGTTGCTCACAAAATTTCTCTGAAAACAATGACGTGTTTACATCCTCTCAACGTTTACCTCGCAAGATATCGTGATAATATATTTTTTTAATAAGGGCCAAGTGTCTTAAACGCAACATTTACAACAACAACAACGACAACAACAAAAAAAACAGCAAACCTTCTATTAGTTTATTTATATAAAAGATGTAAAAAAAACTCTAAGAAATTTATACATTTGTTTGTATATATTTATTTGAACACCATGAGACATCACAAATTATTATATAGAATCAACAACTGACTAATAACAATAATTAAAACGGTGTGCATATATAAAGGTTATTCCGGTGCGTGTAATTAAAAAAAAAACATGAAAAAGGATCACCATTAGTATTTTTTAAATAATTGTTCAACTCACCACCAAATAGGCGAGCACTTGCTTCGGGAGAAGATTTAGTATGAATCCAGCAACGGTAGCAAAATACACGGCAGTCAACATGGGCACAATGGGGAGATTCAACATGTTCTTATATTTCAAGACATAATAAAACATTACATACACTTGTATGAGTATAATCGGGTATTCCATGTATGTCATTATTCCATATTTGTTGGTGTAATTATAAAGACTCATTATAGAGAACCTTGAAATGAAATTAAAGCGCTTGATTTACAAATCAAATTTGACATATAACAAAATTAAATACTATTTACAATTTACAATGTTCTTTAAATGAACTGATTAGTGACAAATCATAAGTAAACTAAGGAATTAAATGATTACATTTTTTTTTTAATTGTTAACATATACCAATCGATATTAAATGATTATTCATTATGAAAATACAAATAAAATTATTAAATATACGAGCTTTGAATCTGATTTAAGAATACCCATATCAGTTACAAACCCAACGACTTCCATGAACATAGCTTGAATGTATATCCCTTCAGCGGATTGCTTCTCCCTTATAAATAATATCTGGGGTACTTTCAAGAACAAACATGACAGGATGGTGATAGTGCTGAGAGCATTTGCAATACCTTCAAGAATGTCGCCTTCCATGATGCTAAACAAAGAACAATAAAATAATTTTCTCAATGTCAGCTGATTATGATAGCATATTTTAAAGTATATAAAAAAGTAGTCTGGTGAAACTGTAGACCTTACCAGGTCAACAGCGTAGTCAGTTCGAAAAAAAAAAGTATACAACAAAATAAGAATAATGAAATTCAATAAACTTAACCATTTGCATATTACACAAAAATTGTTTTTCTTCTCCACTCTCCTTTATCTATTATCATCTCAGTATTCACACTTTCATCATCTTTTTACAATTATCCCAATCTAACTAGAGTCGGCACAATACATTTGTTTCCCTTATTCACTCCCCCTGTCAGATATCAACTCACTATTCATACCTTTTATATGCATCATTTTTCACACAATCCATCCGACCTTTTCAGTCTTCCTCTACTCCTATATACTCAAAACTTTTTTAGTTACATGACAATCATCTCTTCCTGTAATATGTCCGTACCATGATGACTTATTTTGTCAGTGGTGGTATTTTCAAACTTCTTTCAGTATACTCATTCAGGTTCACACTTTATATTATACTCCTATATCTTAGTTATATAATTTCTAACATTACATGTCACATACTCATGACCTATCTCAACTTCTTACTTCTATATTTTATAGCTCAACACAAAAATAACGAAAAAGATCTTTTGTACATTCACCTATAGACGTTTTTTTTTTTTCAAACTGACTATATGGTGTTGGCTTAATGGCCCTTAATAGCTTCACCCGACTTATAGCTTATAGACATAGTCATCTAAAAATAGGGCAAACTTAACTCTTTATTATTTATTATTCCTACTATATTTTGTTTCAAATTTGTGTACAATGTAAATTTATGTACCGTGTTTGTGATACACTTTTTGTATTTTATGTAAGTACCACACCCTTTATATGATTTATCAGATAAAATGAATTATACTACAAACAGTATTTTAGTAGTGGTATTTTTGTTAGAAAGCACAAAAAATATGTAAATCAAAACATGAAACTTATCAGATCCAACCATAAATAAGAGGCATATAAATGAACATATACATATGCAAAAACAATCATTGAAACTGAACTGATATGAAGAGATATACAAATTTTATGTAATGTAAAGATACCTTCTAAACGGATTAGTGGTTACTGATATTAATACAAAAATACATACAAATTCACGACAGCTTTGTTCCGCTATATGTATCTATTCTTTCTTAAAAATAATTATAAACTCATATAATATTATAAAATTAATAAGATTTATATATTAATGTCAAGTCAACTGGATGTAATGGATATATAACTTCCATTAATGCATCTTAGGATACTTCGAGTCATCACCTTAGCTGACGTGAATAAGAACAAACAAAAAATAAGAATGATCTAAGATCAAACAATACTATCTAGGAATTATATTTAGAACGACTAAAACAAACAAAATGTCTTCAGGTTGGATTTTAGAACAAAAATCATTAGTATATATTTACTCATTTATAAATAATAAGCTCAAAGGTAATGTAAAACAATTTATTGTATTTATATGGTTGTACAATTTTCTTAAATAATTTTTGAAAACTTACCAACCACTTGGTAATGTATAAATTTGTGGAGACACATGATTATAGATACATAGCAAGATAAGTTTATGGAGACATAGATTGCTTTACACTGCCCTTGATTTTATTATTCAGATATTGTTAATATATTATACTTAAATGTTTCAAAATCAACAACAGTTATAAATATAAAGTGGCTCATTTTCAACATTCGCTCCCAAGAAACATTTCATTTAATAGACGCTATATTTCCCTACAAAACACTTGTCTCAAACTTTGATTTTATTAGTAAAATAGTTTAGTTTTAAAATTAAAAAGAATGGAATTCAATACTCCATATCTGTTACTTTAACACAAAATCTTTAATGTACTTGAATTATCTATATCTGGTCCAATCAAATTTGGTACCAAGGTTTATTAAGTTAAAGATACTTTCTATACTGGATGCATCAAAGTTAATTATTGTTACTTATTCTAACGTGATTGGAATAGTACAAATAATAACATATTTGAAATTACCTAAGAGTGTCATTAATTGATACAAATGATCATACTTCTTATACAAGATTCTATGAACTGGTGGTAAAATATGGCACTTATTAATACTCTCTCCAATATTAATCAATTCCAATTTCTATGGCTCGAAAATATGTAAGATATAACAAAATTTTATGTCCAATGGTCATCTCTTTCTTAAAATAACTATTGGTGGTATTTTAGTGTTTAATAAAATGTCCGTAATGTAGTTTAGTATCATTAGTAGCTTTAAAATCAGATCACATGTTTAATGCAAAACAATAAAAAGATTTCAAAAAATACCTGTTCACTGTAGAACTATCTATATAAAAATAATCTCAAAAGGAAATACGTGTAACATGTATTATTATGCGAAAATGTAATGAATTATTTTTGTTGAACATAAATGTAATCGGTGTGAATTATTATTTAATTTCGTTATTCGATCTACAGAATTAAATTTTCTATTGAAATCTACTATGACACTTCCTACTATCTACTCTGCGCACCGGCTAAATGTTGAGCTTCAGAAACTATCGCCCGAACATCAGCCGATCAATACCGGTTGCATATTCGAAAGAAAGCACAAGACATTCTTTGTTGCGTACTTAAACAAATATAATTCTCAGACTATCTACACATAATTTATTTATATCAAAACGAAAAGAGATTATTCAAATTATATTGAGTGCCATAAAGGAATTATATCGTAAATTCTCACTTACTGATAATATATTTAAAGATTTATGTGTTAAACATCACTCAGTAAAAGGTTCCTGAAACGTATCAGTTTATTTATAATTATCTTATGTATATAAATTACTTATACACGCGGCACATTTATATTAAAACACAGAATTTAGACATAAAATCTAAAATTATTACGACCATTACAACAGATGTGTTGGTTGGTACTGGCACGTCTCCTGGCAATAGGGGTGGGCGTTATAACATATAGATAGTTAAGAACTATATAACGAGCGAGTTATATGTGAGTTCTTCAATAATTATCTATTTTCAGAACGAGTCATTTCTTGTCTCCATGCATTAAAATAACGTGCGGTTCTGAACTTATGCATTGTTGCCAACAGTAGAACATTTATTTTCGTACATGAACAATTAAAAGTCTTATATTTAAACTTTCAAGTATTTAAAATGGTAGTAAACCAAAAATAAAACATTAAATTAGTGTGATTTTAGCAGATATTCCTTAATTAAAAGAAAATTGAATTAATAAATAAAGTTTTGATATTATAAAAACAAGTAAAAAAAATGTGACTTTTCGGATGCCCGACAGATGTGAAAACTTAAACTAATCTAAGTTAAACTATTTAATATTGGAATTATGTAACTTGAGAAAAACTTAGGTTATTACTTAAACTTTATGTATATTATTAATATGATTATGAAATACTCAATAAAATCTTTTATTGATTATAAAATGTATTTTATTCTTAATTACAATTCTTGAATATGTACATTAGAATTTTGTGAATGTACATTATTAGTATGATTATTTAATTATATAAAAGTAACTATTATCTTATGAGGAGGAGCCTGTCTAGCGCTACCATATGCATGAGAGAAAGGGACGCCAGATAGACTGTTACGTAACAAAGCGGTTTGCCCTTCCATAAAAAGTTATCACTTCAAAAAGATTTCAATAACTCGGTGTGTACATTTGTTCCTAATTATTTTATTAACGAGTTATCTGTGAGTAATTTTAGAGAACAACGTGTCATTTTAAGAAAATTAACCAATACTGTATGTATTACCATGGAGAATAAAACTATTCTCCTTGATTTTTGTTCATTCTTGTTAAATATTCTTCATTTAACCATTTTTGAATTACTAAGTACTAAGTAGTCTTCTGCTTGTACAATTTCCACGGAAATTGGAAATGTGTTTATTTTTCATTTATCACAGCCTATGTAGCCAAAGTGTAAAAATACATTTATCCTCTCAAATGTATTAATACAAAATATAATTCTCGAACGGTTAGTCACCTTGCAACTTCTATTCTACGGTTTCTGAATGCATTTCTAAAAACGATCTCTAGTCTCATTACCATAAAATGACTCCCCCTATCAGCTTACTCATCAATTATTATTGTGCATAAAATTATTTATAACAAATAAAATTATTGTTAATAATAACAGAAAAACCCATCCCCTATGTTTGTACCAGTGTTGGGTTTAATTCTTATAAGCACTTTGTACATGTAATGTTGCCTAACGGGATGGTTTCGGCTCCTATTTTTCTCTCTTTTAGAATCACGCAATGTCTTGAACTCAAAAATTAGAATGTGTCATTTCTAAACTTACCATTTGTTATAAAGAGTTTATCACAAAACTTTAAGCATGAAAAATAATAAAGCTCTTAAAAATATAAACATATGATAAAAACATATGAATTATTCGTCTTCGCAGGTTAATTGTCCACTAGGAATTATATGCTGGATAATAATTTCGAAAAACGTACGTTACGCAAACTGCTAACAATTGCAGTCGATTTTTCATGGTTTCAAAAATATATTACATTAATGAGTTCATATAATTCCATATAATAAGTGGCACAGACATCATTCCAGACCAGTCATCAGGCTCCCCTGTCAGAATTCTCCAACCATCTGAGTATTCACAACTTTTATACAAATATTATTTTTCACACAATCCGTCCATCCCTTTTTGGTATTCCTTTACTCTTATATCTGTCGGCCTTCATAATAAATACTATTCTATTTACATGGCTTTCATCTCTTCTGATAATAAGCAGTAACATGCCAACCATTTACTCCTCAACTTCTCTGTTACTGGCGCTATTTCCAAAGTTTCTCTGACATACATTATTTCTAGCTATACCTTAATCCCATTTTAACACTCGCATCTCTGTCACATGTAATCTTCTATCATCTATCTCTTTCATAGCCCAGCAGTTGCATCTATATAACACGACTAGTCTTATTACAGTTTATACACTTTTTCTTGAGTTTCAGCGGCATTCGTGTGTCACAAACTACCCCAGTACAGCCATTTCTTCCATCCTTCATTTATACTATCCCTCTCGTCTTTGTCTATGCTACCGTTGTTTTCAATTAATGAACAGATGTATCGAAAATCGGAGCAGGCGGGTAAGGATATGCTATTTAAGGTTATATGATAAAAACTGGATGTATTTGGATTGTATCTTACTAATGTTTAAACCAAATTTATCCAGTTTTTGTCACCCTTGCTCCAGCGTATTCTGGACCTTGGCAGCATTTACTCGAACAAGATAAATATCTTCGCCAGATAAGATACACCAAGATGCCTCATCTTGCATGTCTAGTGCATGCATAACAAGAAGGAATAAATAAAGAGTTAAAACTGATTCCTGATGTAAGCCTACAGCCACATGGAAATTGACTGAAATTAACTCCAGACTCGAACCTAATGTGTGTTTCAGCTTAACTGTACATACAACGGATAAGTTGAAGGTACTCTTTTCTTTTTCAGAGTCGACGGCAGAAAATTGTAAAATGTACGATGTAAAATTAATTGCAACACCTACATTATTTTTTTAAGTGACAAAGTGCAAACAGTCGCGTGATTAATATCAGAGCGACCTTCGCTATTGTTACATGAGAATAAAGACATAGAGTAAGGTAAGCAGTTATTATAAACATAGCGTAACGTTATTTAAAAATAACTCAATGAACATCCCTAAGGAGAAGGGTATTTTTTTATTATAATTTCTGGATTCTTGTATTTTAAGCCTAACTTCATATTATTTTTCTATTCTTTAAACAATTAGCAATTTAAAATGTATAGTCCTTAATTATTACTTATAATTTACATCCCTTACACTACACACTAACCAGTCATAAAACAATATAAAACTAAAAAATCAGAACCAACATATGACAAATGAAGATTGCATTTTAAAACCCTTAGTTTACCTGTGGTTCCATAGTTGCCAATTAAAGACAAATTATCTCTAAATTGACCAGAATTTGAATGTTACGGTTGAAATTATGAGAGGGTCAAATTATAAATTCTTATATTTTTTTTTTTATGAATGTAGGCCGTATAGACCTTTAACGATTCTTTATTACCATGTAATCCAATATTTTGATAGATAAATATTGCACAGCACCGCTTTTTAACGACATATAACTAAATGTCATTAGTGACACTTTTTCTTTTTTTTATCAACTGACCTACACTGTTAGCTTGGCACGGAGAACTGAGTGCATAGTATAATAATTCATGTACTTAGTAGAAAGTTATGTTGCAATACATATTTAAATAATAATAATGATAATAAATAAACATGATTAATGAATTTTGCTTTTGTAAATACGTAGTTGGAACAAATCTACCGAATGACCCTATTCTTCTTTTTTCTGATCAGATATAAACCTCAATCTTAATTTATATACACATTTTTTTTTATATTAGAAGATTTCGTACTATTATTTTAAATAATAATTGGAACTATTTTCTTTTATATAAAAAAATGATAAAGGTCTACCATGGTGCGTCCATTATGCTAAAAGTATGAGATTATAATTCGATCAAATTATTCAGTTTTACTTTTGAGATCGATGACCAAATTTCTTATTTGTATATATCATAATGTATATTAATATATCTGTATTTGGTAAATTGACCAACCACCTTGAATAAATTGCAGAACCAAGCGTTTTTTTTCATAGCGGTTTTTATGCTATTCGCCGCTAGATGCTGTCACAGTACTACACTACAGTAGAAATTATGTAAACTTATATATATTACATTATTTATTTTATTTGTATATTCATATATATTTTCATAAGAAAGTTTACACAAAAATGTGAAACACGTATACTGGTATTATATACAAACTGTGCCTTGCGGTTTTGCTAAAGTGTAATTGTTAAGATTTACAGTTATTACTAACTTAGTTCGATAAGCTTGAACAAATTACTGACAAAGTACAAGCGATACGTAGGGACTTAGGAAGGGCACCACGTGCCAGATCCGCGATGCATGATAGCTTGTTGACATAAGAATTTGCAGTTCGGCCCTTCTTGATAATGCTTGTTTCTTGAACGACTAATACATCGTTATGCACTACTCGGGCCACTTGCAACGTTTCTTTCTGAATTTAAATTTTGTACTGTGTTCAAATGGGATGTTCCAAAAAAGTGTTACATATAACAATAGATGTACCATTAAAGCGTGGGAAATATTAACACTCATTAACACTTTATTGCTCCAACTATTGTAACGAAACAATAGGATTCTAAAAATAGCATGTCTCGAATGATGATGTCAACCTTCCAGACGTTTCCACCCTTCGTTTTGTAAAGCATATAAGTGCGGCACAGGGTGTCCAAGACTGTTTCATTCCGAATACAGGAGCGAATACGAAGAGAAACAAAAAGAAGAAATCCACAAAACGCAGCATTATAAGATGTACATGCGACCATAGTGTAACAATTTTTGCCTCTACGAATACGACTAAATTTCTTTCGAAGCAAATGCATTCCATTTACCTGTGTTAGTAACAATATTTCATGGTAACTATACTACGTCAGAACAAAGGCGATAAATTAGAACCGGACATCAATTAACAGTCTATTATGCTCGGTGTCGACTTGCTGATAATATACGTTAGTGGAAAGTAAATTCAAATCCAATTTGTCTGGATAACAGTGTAAATGTTCTGGTCACAGACAAAGATCTTCTCTATATGAGCGAAATCACGAGTATAATTACTAGGCCAGCGCACAATATAGGTTTCGGTGATTTCAAACATGAGGAAACCAGTATTTATTTATTTTGCCATTAGATAATGCTAATACGCTAATGATTTTGAACAGTACAGGTTCCCTTATGAAGTTTTCCTTCATTGACAAACTATATATAGTTTTTTGTTTGTTCGGGTTAATTCCATAAAGAGCTGAATCAATTTTGATGATATTTTAACCAGCAGACAGAGAACTTTTCACATTATTATTATATACAAAACATATTATAATGATGTTCCATGAGTAAATATAATTTGAATAAATCAATACAAATAAAAGTGTGAATTCTTTTATGAAAGACAAAGCGTTATATATAACATAGTGAACAAGCAAAAATATGTTCCTTGTTGCTTTTCTATCTCGATAATATCTTAATTATATATACACTTGTTATTGGTAAAATTTGTCCAATGTTCGAGCAACGCAAGTAGTACCACTACAGTTTTAATTTGTTATAATTTTACAGTACTCCTTCTGTTTTCTCTTAATCTTTTGACGAATAGCATCAACGACATTAGTATATGAAGAGTTCCAATTGAATTAATGACGTTGGCAATATATATGTTATATTTAGAATAAAAAAATATATATTGGTTAACAGAAAAAAGAATATACGAGAATAACGTGGAAAGGTGGATATTATATACAAAATGTATAGAAAAAAACTGCAATTAAAACAATAATGGTAATACAAACAATAAAAAAGATATTGACAATATTATGTACCGACAAAACACAAAAGAATAGTTAAGGAATATTGTATAGTGGTATCTAAGAGGTAGCAAAAGACAAAGAAGACCGTAAAACATATAAATGGACAATATTAAAAAGTAATTGGTAGGATGAGAATTGCTTATAATCAATAATAGTCTTTCTTACTGAAATATATAGGTATAATATACGTTCTATTTCATTATCGGCAATAATTTTACCTCCTCTTACGTCATACGGCTCTTTATTAAAGAATTTTAACAAATTCCTATTATAAACTTAATAATTACAGAAAACAAAAACAATTTTGCTATCATTTTTTCGAGTTCTTGTCAAATTAAAAAATCTGTGGTAATAGGAGTTACTTTATAAATATTATTTACGCCCTTTTCAAAAAGGGAAAATAATTTATACAGTAGATTATGAGAACTCGAATATTGATTAATCGAAAACCTCTATAACTCGAAATAAGCTTTAAAAAACCTTATAAGTAGGTAATTTATATTAAGCTCAATTCATGATGAAGTCCGATCAATTGAATTCAACTATAAGTGCATCGACGTTAAAAGGCTCGAAGGCTGCCATTATTTTCCCGGAACTCGTTTCAACCTGCGCAGATAACGTCATCCCCGGGTGCGCAACGCATCTCCTGCAATACCTCCCTTTCAGTAATCTTACCTAGGTGCATCATACCGGACTGGTGCAGCAGATAATTTCCGCACACTAAAGCTGACAGTCGTCGGCATTCAACATATAGTTTGACGGGAAAACTATACTCGGTCTAATTCATTTTGATCAAAAAAAAATCTCAAGTAGAGTTTTGAAAGTTACTTTTAAACTTTGTCAAAATTTAGTTGTTCTTCATTTTTACCAAAGTTTTTTTTAAATTTTAGATAAAGGTTTCACTGGCTGAAAAGAACATTGCTGAATAAGTGAGTTCTGGTAAGTATAGTTAAAGTTAAAATTTTCAGTTTCAAATTAAAAAATAATTACAAATCCCTTTTCCGAGCGATAAAAAACCGTTAATAAGAAATCTTTTTGCGAAATGTTGCTGTGCTATTTTTAAATTCAAATAACTTTTGTTGGTGAATCATTTAGAGAAATATATTTTAACTGTTGTTAAATTCTGTTCATATTAAATGAGTTATATTTTCTTTATATCTGAGTAAAGTTGCTGAAAGTCATATTATTTTTCTAACTTTGTGCAATGTATGAAACATTTGTAAAAAAACTTAATGATAAATTCAATCAGTCTCATGAAATTGCTGAATATATATTTCTATTGATATTCTATATTATTTAGATTACAAAATCGTTCTATTTTAAGAGAATATTACATGTCTCGTTTCATACATAGGAAAATGTTATAAAACTTATTTTTTTATCTTGCTGGCGCTAAAGAATCCTGTCAAACGTAATTATAATTATAAAGTTTTGCAGATGTACATAAGAAATTGTAATCTTGTACTAAAATAAAGAGTTTTTTTTTTGTATTAGAGCACAACATAATTTTCCTCTATTAAAAAGGGGAAAAAATCTTAAGATTTTATAATTTATGAAACTACTGAAATAATTCCGACTGTTGAAAAACTATGTTCAGTTTGACGGTTATGGTAATGTTCTATTGTCGGTAGCAATAAATAAATGCAATATGTAAAGGTGAAACATTTATGAAATGTTCCTTTTAAAAATATGGAACGATCAGTATTAGTGACAAAAAAATTAAAGTGACTGAATTTAAAATGATGTACAAAAAAAGGCAACCGCGTAATAGACAATTGTCTATATTTAAAACAGCCTCCTTGTACATACGCTCCAAAAATGTTATGTTGTAATCAAAAAGGGACGTCGAAATACACTGCAGATTTCGTTATACTTTATTTGGTGTTACCAAATATTTATTTCATATAATCCGTAGTTCTGTCTGTAACGGTCAGTATTAGTGACAAAAAAAATTAAAGTGACTGAATTTAAAATGATGTACAAAAAAAGGCAACCGCGTAATAGACAATTGTCTATATTTAAAACAGCCTCCTTGTACATACGCTCCAAAAATGTTATGTTGTAATCAAAAAGGGACGTCGAAATACATTGCATATTTCGTTATACTTTATTTGGTGTTACCAAATATTTATTTCATATAATCCGAAGTTCTGTCTGTAACGGTCAGTATTAGTGACAAAAAAAATTAAAGTGACAGAATTTAAAATGATGTACAAAAAAAGGCAACCGCGTAATAGACAATTGTCTATATTTAAAACAGCCTCCTTGTACATACGCTTTAAAAATGTTATGTTGTAATCAAAAAGGGACGTCGAAATACACTGCATATTTCGTTATACTTTATTTGGTGTTACCAAATATTTATTTCATATAATCCGTAGTTCTGTCTGTAACGATCAGTATTAGTGACAAAAAAAAATTAAAGTGTCTGAATTTAAAATGATGTACAAAAAAAGGCAACCGCGTAATAGACAATTGTCTATATTTAAAACAGCCTCCTTGTACATACGCTCCAAAAATGTTATGTTGTAATCAAAAAGGGACGTCGAAATACACTGCATATTTCGTTATACTTTATTTGGTGTTACCAAATATTTATTTCATATAATCCGTAGTTCTGTCTGTAACGGTCAGTATTAGTGACAAAAAAAATTAAAGTGACTGAATTTAAAATGATGTACAAAAAAAGGCAACCGCGTAATAGACAATTGTCTATATTTAAAACAGCCTCCTTGTACATACGCTCCAAAAATGTTATGTTGTAATCAAAAAGGGACGTCGAAATACATTGCATATTTCGTTATACTTTATTTGGTGTTACCAAATATTTATTTCATATAATCCGAAGTTCTGTCTGTAACGGTCAGTATTAGTGACAAAAAAAATTAAAGTGACAGAATTTAAAATGATGTACAAAAAAAGGCAACCGCGTAATAGACAATTGTCTATATTTAAAACAGCCTCCTTGTACATACGCTTTAAAAATGTTATGTTGTAATCAAAAAGGGACGTCGAAATACACTGCATATTTCGTTATACTTTATTTGGTGTTACCAAATATTTATTTCATATAATCCGTAGTTCTGTCTGTAACGATCAGTATTAGTGACAAAAAAAAATTAAAGTGTCTGAATTTAAAATGATGTACAAAAAAAGGCAACCGCGTAATAGACAATTGTCTATATTTAAAACAGCCTCCTTGTACATACGCTCCAAAAATGTTATGTTATAATCAAAAAGGGACGTCGAAATACACTGCATATTTTGTTATACTTTATTTGGTGTTACCAAATACTCATTTCATATAATCCGTAGTTCTGTCTGTACGAGCTTTTTTAAATTGTGATATATGTATATAATAAACGTGACGGATAACGAATATGACTTTAGTAAAAATTACATCTGTCTGTTTGCATTTCCGGGCTTAAATCAAAAATTTGAATCACATTTTTTAAGCTCAAGTACAAAACTCAATTTTTAGGGCTGTCGCGGTACTATCATTGTCAAAAATAGTTTTTCGAAATGGTAATTTTTTTTTTAAGTAAAATAGTATTTTCAAATGATTTTGATTAAATTTTGTAGATAGAATTAAAAAAAATGAATATAAACGATTTTAATAAAACTTTACAAGGTTCATTTCAAAATTGTTATTTAAAAAAAAAATACGATCAGTAATTATACATTCGCATGCTGTCATTAATTGAGTATAATAATAGTATACATTAATTTTAGAAAAGTAATAAGTTATATTTGAAAGAAAGTCAAACTTCACCGATTTATATGACATTTTGTACATGGAAAGTATTTCATTCAAAAATTTATAGCCTGTAAAATCAGGAGCAAATTTAGCAATTAAAAAATATACTCGTTAGAGTATTCCTTATTTTTGGTATTTTGAAATGTTCTTTCATGATAGTACTAAATTGATTCCAAATATATCAAAAATAATTCTAGCCAAGTTACAGTTCTCAATTTTTACGGCTTAAATATTATCACGGCTCCCCGCATCCGATGCATTAGAGGATAATAAGATGTGATAAGATCAACTTGTTTTTTACACTTTTGTAACTTGCTTACATAAATACGTACAGTAACAAAACATATGTTTTTTTATAGGAAATTTAATGCTCTATAAAAAGCTCCAATATAACTTTCGGCTTAACTTATTGGTCCGAAAGAGATTTGCGATCAAAATTCAAAGCATCATTAATTCCGCTAATTTTATGGGACTCTATTGAAATTGCCTGCAAGGCCCTTCCTCTAGGTTTTGGTTGGTTTTTTCTTACTGCGAGGCATTGCAATTAACCCGCCGGTCTTTTTGCCGGATTTCGGAAAATATGTTTAATTCCGTTTTGATGCATTCCCTGCTCTCTAAAAAGAAATCATTCCGGTGTCCTAACTCTCTCTATCAATCACGGCATAGTTGCACAATCTAGTGAGCTCCAGCGCGAGCTCAGTAAATTACGGAATTATGTAGTTCCCTACATCCCTGAAGTAACTCAGGACTATGATAAGGAAATCTACCCAGACCGTTGTCCTTCCATCTCATTGGAGTGCGAATGATCGTTGTCCGTGCTCAACCCGTCGAATTCGTTCCTTCCTCCCTTCACTCACCACGTTCTCTCGTAAACTCAAACGATATCGAACCGGTGCTCTCCAAACTCATTCTGAGCTTCAATGCTGACTTGGGCTTGGTTATAGAAATATATAGATTGGTTGATTAATTGAAAGATTATCAATCCCTTCCCTTCTCAAATGCCGAAGCGTCGGCAAAACTCAAGCAGGCAAAAGATAACTATTGCAGATGGCACCACCCATGAATCGGGCATCTTTATCTTTATCCCTACTTCCACCTCATGTTATGCCGATGACCCCACGGCCGTGGCCAAGCAGCCCCGCTCCTCATCTCAATCGCTACCCAGGACAAGACGTCCTGAACCTCGATCTCTTTGCAGATAATCGTACAGTAGATCAGGTATACGTCCGCTCTAAATACCCCTGCAGATATTCAAGTTAAAGCTTCATTAAGGACTACCAGAAGCTGACTTTCTTCAGGGAGGTCAAGTTTTCCTATTACTCCTTCCTGCTTCAGGAGGAATAGCTCCTCCACGTAGTTCTTCACCTTATCCTGGCACAACCTGCGATAGAAAACGTCGCTTCATCTCTCAAGCAGTAAGAGTTTTCAGTTCGGGATGTCCACTGGTACACTGCATGTACCATCCTTGCACCAAAGTTCTTTTCAACTTGGTACTGGTCCTTCTTAACGGTATCAAAGAGGGTAAGGCCATCCTCGATGTCAACACTACCTATGCGGTTTCACCAGCATTACACTCGAGGTCTCACTGAAAAGTCACGTTCCATCACAGTGTTACAACTGTCTGACTTATGGTAACTTGGTGCGAAATTATCATCTTCACATTTTAAATAAATCAATTTCTTTTTTGTTAAGTTTAAAAAGTACATTTAATAACAAATTTTAAAAATATATCCTAAAAAGTCGATTTAAAAAAAGTTACGCCTTTTTAAAAGAAAAAAAAATACCATTACTTTTTTTTTGTGTAGGTAAACAAATTTGAAAAAAATCTGAAATTTTTTTTCAGTGGAAATAGATAGAAAAGATTCAGAAAAATCGAAAGTGATCGGCGTCTAAAGTAGTCGATTAGGTACGGACCACCGTATGTATGTCATTCTAAAATGTATAGCTTATTAAAATTATCTGTCGAACTTTAAGCATAAAATATATTCACATTAAAAAAAACATTGAGAACAATTGCAGAATGCGAACGAAGCCGCGGGTAGTTGCTAGTTCATTTACTATTACTCTCTGATGAACACTTTTGAAGTTACGATATTTTATCTTTACTTTGAATTATGTGAACTTCTTTTAAAAAAATATTATATTCTGATTTAAAAACATATCTCTTCACCTTCCCATCACCTCTCATTCATCACTACTATTTGATGAGTAATCACAGAAAGGTTGTAGTATATAGGTGGAATGTGTTGACAATACTGTACTATTATATCGAAATATACAAAATATTATTTTACGCTCTCATCAATTTTAAGTTTGTTAATTCTTCTTTAAAAAAAAACACTTTGATAAATTATTCGCACTGTACGTTGAGAATGAACTATTAAGGAAGCATATATATATAAAAGTGTTATTACCACACGATATTTAAATTCATCTAGAAATATTAAAAGTTATTCTAGTCTTGTAGAAAACTTCTAAAGAAAAAAGAATTTTAAAGGAAAAGCATTGCGGTGTTACCTCTTTTAAATTCGCTATTAAAAAGTTTTCTCACTCACTTAATTTAAAAAAAAAACGATTCATTCATTCCGTTTAGCTAACTATAACATTATTAATACAATGACGGAACTTATTATTCATCTGAGGTGATTCTAAAATGATTTTAATATATTTCAGTAAGATTATTTTCCTTAGTTACTTTTTATTACGCATACGCAAGAAAATATTATAATCGAATAATTCGCAAGTCGAATCGAATATTCATTTCCATTTTTGAAATTATTTCAATCGGTCAACGTGTGCGAAACTATTTGGAATGATTCGAATTGAGTCATATGAAAAGCTCAAACAATAAATGAGTTCAAATATTTTTCAATTAATAAATGATTATGAAATTTGTATCCGTTGAGAAAAAAGTCCGAATTATTCAAATAGTTCTTATTATCCGAGTAATTTTAATATTCGAACAGTTGAAATAGTTAAATTTCAAATATCAATATTCACGTCGATTTCAGAACACTATTAGCAGACGCTTACTTTCTACTATTTAGAGAAAAAGGTATTATCGCTTCTTAAACATTTTGGATTTCTTCTTATAATTAGTAGATTTTAATTAATATGCGACTAAGAACTTCTTTCATGAACGAAATATCATCGCTCTAAATATTTATTAGTCGGGCTACATGTAACATAATCCGTCGAACGAAAGCCACTTATCAAAATAAGCAATTATTAGATTACGCCATATCGGATTTTATTATTTAATTAACTTAATATAGCTGATGAAATCGCTTAAGAGTTAAATTAAACTTTAATTTTTGACCATCTAAAAATAATAGCGATAATTTTCTTAACCAATTATTTTCAGAATTTTACATATTGCTAGCCTAGCTATTTACAAAATTTCATTCAAACTTTATTAATAAAAAGAAAAATAATCTCTCAAAGTATTTTAGACAATTCTGGTAACCTATCAGTTGAGGAATAATCTAACCTTCACGGGTACAACATCGTATGAAAGTCACCCAAGCTGGTTTTCAGATAAACCCGAACACACAAACGTAAAAAAATAACATAATATTCTCGGCATTTATAATAGACACCTATCTACCAATGTATGTTCGCAAAAACTGAAAAACTTAAATTCGAAAAAAAAATCGGCGTTATCTAAATAGTAGAAACCAGTAATAGTCTTAGGTTTTGTAACAAAGTCCCAAAGCTTGTTACCGATTTGCCGGACTATAAGTTTAAGCGCCATATCAAGCGGGTTTTGGTGTCAAAGGGCTATTATAGAGTGGATCAATATGAGAACAATGGTGATGTCTAGAATAGAGTCCTCTCTGGGCATCCACTAATAACGATTGTAACGTGTAATTTATTTAAAATATACATCTATATATTAAAAAGTTAAGCCCGATCGAGTTTCTTGTCGGCTCTTCTCGATCGCTTGTTGTTTTCCGAACCGGTGGTAATTTTAACGTTCACAAGCGCCTTATTAGGGCCTAAATTAAATAAAGAATCTATATAAATATATTGTTTGAATAAACAGAAATGTACAGACAGAACTACAGATTTATTATTTAACATTAATTTGTATTGATTTATGGCAATTTTTAAGTCATAGGATAGCTGGTATAACATTGTAAATTAAATAAGCCTTTGCTTCTGGACGAAGAGTATAGGTGTCCTTCTCCATACCCCTGACAACATGTATGACACATTTCATGAAGATCGGTAGAGTAGTCAAGGAGCAAAAACGTAACAAACAAATAAATGAATTTTTGCATTTACCATATTAGGAGAAAATATTTTGCTGAACTTGATTCTCATCAGAACCCCCAGTAACTTTTTGTATGTAGAGTATTTGATAGTTAGATAGAAAGCTTTTTATTTATTACTAGTTTTGTTCCTGCGACTTAGCCTGCGTTATTTTAGATTCGATCTATCCCCCAGGAACGGTATTTTTTGTAGATGAAAAGTATCTTATGTTCTTTTCTTGTACCCCTGACAACATGTGTACAAAATTTCATGAGCATTGGTTGAGTATTTCAGGCGTGAATGCGTTGCAAACAAACAAACTAATTTTGGCATTTGTTAATGAGGACAAGCTGGCGCTTGCGATTTTGATAGCGAGAAAATTAATTACACCTTCCGCGATCGTGCCTCTGCTGTGTTTTAAGTGTGCTGTGCGTGATTATAAGAAATTACACGTCCGTTCGTTATAACTCTTACAGGATTAATTCACATACTAATGGGATATTTTTATTAAATAAAATAATGCAGTATAATTCTTATAAACATACTTATTACGTTTATCGTTGGTATTAAATGAAGTCATTGTTTCTTTGACGTAAATCGATGAACGACGGCTGCACGCACGAAAAAGCATGGCTCATTGTCACGTTCTTCATGAGCCGAGCGTGCAAGTGAGAGCGGGGAACAAGCGATAGAGAGGCGCGATTGCTATAAGCGTTCGGCTTGTGACGCATAATGTTTCATCAATGTTTTCTTATGACGTAAACAGACTTTATAGACAACATGTTTTTTCTTCGACTACAATCTCATCCGATATTAGATGATGTAGTCCGTGATAGTAGACACGCTAAGTATTGAGAGGGAATGGCTCTCTTGTGCAGCTGCCGGAACACATACGTAAGTATGCGGGGATTTATTGAACTGACTCGCACGCCACCGAATCTTTGTTGGCGGTACTATGTTATGAACGTTCAAGTAAGTGCCCGCAACAACTGTGCAAAATTTTCAACTCAATCTGATAAACGCACCTAATATCGTAGTACCGATACATAATTTTTTATGCGAGTACTAAATCATAACAGTTCTTTTCTTCTCAAAGTTACTTTTAGAAAGATCTTATTATTACCTATACAGAGGTAGCACTGTCGTTGCTTAGCAGAGGCGTAGTTGTAGTTAGTATATATCTATTATTACTAAGCTCTTAAGGGATTCGCGAATATTGGAAACGTTCTTTATTATAATTTTTTTTTAAGTCTTAATGTTCATTCAAAAACTTTATCTCCTCGAATTGATCCTTTATTTTTACGCTAGTGTTTGTGTTGTTACAAGCAAAAGCAAAAGATTCTGTGTAATCAAGTCCTTTACCTGTATTTATGAAAATTGCAAAGATTTGTAAACAAGCATCGTACACAACACACAACAGCTTTATTTACAAATAAGATTGATACAATATTTTTCAATTGCTTTAAATAAATTAAAGACGAATTTCCAGGCAAAACTTTCGAACTGGACGTAATTTCACCATAGAATGGCATAGAGACGAAATTTCATATAAGAGAACTTGATCAGACAACAAGCAATATGGACGAAGGTAAGTGAGATCGAACTACTATAAGTTGTTTAAATAATCGAATAATCTGACAGTAATGAATAGTACTTCATGCAAGTTAATTCAATATAATTCACAGTTTAGTATTTAGTATTTAAAAACTTGTAAGTAAATTGAATAGCTCGTCATCTTGGAGCGTTTCATATTCGACTGAATGATGTCGCTTGACTTAACGATGGGAATGATTTATTTTTACGAAAATGAGAATGATATATTATATTTGAAAAAAAATAATAAAAAAAAAGCAGTTGTTTATATAATTATATTCAGAAGTCCGCAGGGGCTTGTGTGGCGTGGCGTCTTTTTCTTACAAATCGACGCTCAGCCAACCAGGCTTCCGTATGCTAGGCGCTTTGTGAAGCAAGTTTTTTAGTTTTAGATATCTGTAATTACATTGATGCGAAGATATCTTAGCTTAAATATATATTG
This sequence comes from Antheraea assamensis, assembly GCA_035772565.1. NCBI lineage: Eukaryota > Metazoa > Arthropoda > Insecta > Lepidoptera > Saturniidae > Antheraea > Antheraea assamensis. The sequence goes on along the minus strand of JAQQSE010000010.1, from coordinate 756,040 downwards.
GTATTTATGATAAATCTATTGTCTAGTAGTATATATTATTTGAAATAATTATTTACGATTTTAATCATATAGAAAATAAACATAACTGTGTTTACAATTTTGTATATTGGGACTATATCAGGTGACAAATAAAATGTTAACAATCATTATTATTGTATATAGAAATTCTGTTCTCTAACTATAAAAATTACTTATTTCTATAATTCAATAGAATTCTTAACGCATATTGTTTTTCCGTTAAATTGTACAATTATGCGGAACGTGCTAATATGCCACAAGTGACGCCAGTACTAATTGAACTATATAATTATGTTTAATAATTCGGCTTCAATTATGAATCGGTTTCTTGGCTTGTACAACGAAGCCAAGGAGTTACACAGAATACGTCCGCAAGCCCCTATAGGAGTTTTTGGCGGGATCTTAGTCTGTCATGTAGTGGTTTTTATATTTTATTCATAATCTTGTGTTATTAGACTCTATATTTTGTAATATTGGTGGTGTTATACGTAATATAGTTCGGTTATTATGCACAAGTGAAGTGGATGGGAAATAATACCACGGAGCATGCATTCTGAGATGCCACCAAAACTCCATGGAAAGTTCTAACAAGGAAACCACCATATTGTTAGAACATTATAATTATCACAAGACACTTACTTGGTAAAATCTTGTTACTTGACGCTGGCTAGTGCACAAGCCGTGACGGAGCCAAAAAATAAAGAAGAAGAAAAAGTCTCTATAGACAGGCAAAATAAAAGAGATGGATAAGATACGATATTTTTGAATGTTATTAACGCACTAAATGCTAAAAATATATATTATATTAATTTTGTTAATGTTAATATACATATATATTAGTGTAATAATACGTGTACCGCTTTGAATATAGCCGTGTTAGCCCGGGCCTGCGCGTAATGTCTCCAATAGTTTCAGACAAAACAAAGTTCAAATATTATTATAGTAATGTAAAATTGGCATTTTTTATATTTTCTTAAATTGTCTCGGCGTTATACTATATTATATAATATACGTATTTAGACTTACCGAGTAAATTTTCTTTCTACGCAATTATATTTATATAGCGGTCAAACATTTCGACTCGGACTGTGAGCAAAATGGATCACATGAAAATCTACTGCACGAACGAACGAATATTACATGTGTTAAAATATATCAAAGTATTGTCTATGTAATTATATAATGTATTACGTAACAGACATAGAAAACACAAGAGGACAAAAATATAGATCAAATATTACAATTTGCGAGTTAATAATTTATTTATGCTATATATTCACCCGTAAAGTAAATCCTCATTACTTACAGAAATGCCAGATTTCTACTTTTTTCCTATACCCACTACAGCAGAGACCAGAGTCTTACAAAATGAATGGTCAATAGCTACCCGCGTGCCTTGGTTGGTCATCGGAAGTATCGTGGGAATCATTACTAATGGAATTTTTCTCTCGATCATATTCTATGGCAATTACTTAGATAAATTTGGTAAGCATATTTAACTATAAGCCACTATCAATTTTTGTAATTCTAATATCGAAAGTAACCAAAATGTATAACGTATACGTTTTATATATAATTTACTAATAATATTTACACTCTTTATTTTAAAAAGGGTGCAGTTGAACTATCACTTTACTGGCTGTTCCACGAGCTTCGACGCCCGTTTGTCATTTCATGTTGTTATTACCGTTTATTGTAATTACTATTTGTTCTAATTAATTAGTCGAGTCACAGCAAAAACAGTATTGTGTAAGTATTCTTCGTCTTCTGACATCTACAAATATCAGTTATCACAATGATCGGTTGGTGAGAGTAAGGAGTTGTTGTGTTGCAGCGCCGTAATTGCATGTTATGGTATAGTCGATTGCACAAAATGATGTATGTATATATTATTTTTACATGTAATATAGAAATGATAACATTTTAGGCGTATTTTTCGTTCTTACCGGACACTGATCAAAATTGAACCGTCACGCTTGGATTGCTGACGATGATACAGGTTCTGCCCGGGTCGACTCCGCATCAGGAATGTTTCTGACGAACTCACTACTTACTTCTCACGTGTGTTCATCAGTACATATTAAAATGGATATTAATAAACGTCTACGTTATAAATATGGAGGATTAGAATTTTTGGAGGTGGTAGAGCTACGCTGAAGCTATTACTGGTTTCAGCATGAATGGGTCGGCTCGCCCGGGGTAGTACCACCCTCTCACAGAAAACCGACGTGAAGTAACATTGCTTGCACTGTTGCGTTTCGTTCGGTCAGTGAGAGCGTCGGAGGCCCACATATTTAAAAGGCCGGCAACGCACTTGCGACTCCCCTCGTGTAGCTAGTGTCTATGGACGGTGGTGATCACTTACCATCAGGTGACCCACCTGTTCGTTTGCCCCCTATAAAATAAAAAAAAAAAATATATGAAAGACTGCTTTTTCGTGTGTCACGCTCGAATGGTTGGGCACATTTTTGTGCAATTTGACGTAAAGTTGATATAAATTTGTGAAATATGAGATTGGATATTTTTTCACACTGACGTTATTATAGTCACGACTATTGAACAGTGTCACCGCAATTGATAAGAGTAATTTTCTGTTTCAGAATACATCATGCAAATTTGGCTTGGATTCTTAGACATCATGGTTAATATACTGATATTATTCCCATCAATATTTATCACTTTAGCCGATGGATGGGAGAATTTACAAATCTGTACCACGTTACAATATATAGGAACGATAACTACTTACTGTTATAGCATCTGCTTTGCGGTAAGTTATTTTAATCCAGTTTTTAATTATTATAATAAATTATAGAAAAGAAATTATGAATTACTTTTATACATCGTTCTTTAGAGTCGCATTGCACCAGTCAAGAAGGTTGAAACGGTGACGGCTTAGCTGGTAACGTGTACGGACACCACATCGATAAAAATAGTTTCGAATCTTTCCAACTGAGTCGGAACTTTCGCTGAAGGAAAGCATTGTGATGGAACTCTATAGGATCTAGATAGCTACCACCTTCGAGTTGGAAATTTATCACAACGTCATACAAATCAGATGAGGATGTGGCGAGACGTTAAAACTTCTAAATTATAAAGAAAAAAAAAATAGATCTATGGCTTTTCTTCCCAATTAATGTAATTCAATAATGAGTTTTGAAATGCAAAGAATCAATAAAGCTTTATAGTGTAGTAATATTTCTAGGAGTCTAATAATTCCATTATTTTCTGTTATAGCTGATTGCTTTTGAAACGTACCTACGAGTTTACGGCTACACGAGGAGGCATTATGCATTTGTCACTTTCGGAATCGCAAGCATAACTATGATAGTCTTCTTCTATGCCATAGCAATGGCGTCCGTGGGCATATTCCTAGACTTGGAATACGATTATTGTCAGCGTCGTCATTCCGGTGTCACTTTCTACATACGCACAATTATTATATTCTGTCACGCTATTCCGTCAGTGTTCACGATATTGGCATTTGTATTAGCCCTGATTCGACTGACATGCCAAAAAGAGAAATACCGCCAAAGTCGAGTTGATAATAACGTTGAAAATGATGACTTGAACTTGGCCTATGTAAACTTATCCGTCTATTTAATATACGTAATAACATGGACACCGTATGTTGTCATTATGACGGTATACCCGCGTATTCAAGTCCAACTATATTATTGCTCTGTCTGGTTCGGTTTCGCGCGTACAATTTTTTCAAATGTTATATATTGTGTTGCTAATAAAAACTATAGGCGTGCTTCTATTTTATTATTTTACAGATGTTGCTCTGACGCTAATATAACTGATATGATTGACAACGACGAGGACGGTAACGAAGACGATATTAGCATAGCAGAGGCACCTGTTTATATCGAGATCTCTCAGCGACAGACCTCTTCACATTGGCAGAGTACAAAGTTTTAATCGCGTTGTACATCGCTCTTTACCTTCTTCATAATATGCTTAAAATGAAATTAATAATTAATAATAATGTTGCCAATGATGACTTAAACTTGATCTGTGTAAACTTAGCCGGGCCTTAACCTGAGTTCCGTGTGTCGTCATTATAATCGTACGCCCGCGTACTCAAGTCCAAATATTCTATTGCTATGTCTGGTTCGGTTTTGCTCGTACTATAGCCTGTTAGGTCTCACAGGAACAGGTCTATTTACAGTAGGAGACTTCACAGCTGTAATTGGATTATATATACATTGCTCTCTGTCTGTTTCACTGTATTCTTTAAATTAAATAAACTTTATTCAATTATAAAAATCCTTGCCCTTTTCAAATACGATATCTCTTAAAGTAAATTTTGTTAAATGCAAAATCCTATTGCGGTACTATAATAATATAGCTACTTGCAATTCGGTCTGTAACACACAAAACACAATTTAGGTACATATGTTTGCGGTACCATTCGTATTTGACTTTAATTGAGAGACCTTTGGGCAGCTGTCACCACTAAAATGGTCACTGTTGCCGTGGATGAATTCAGAATATATAATCTCGATTAAAATGTAACTCTGCCTTTAATTGGAAAATACTTATAATTAACTAGAAAATAAAGACACAATATTTTAATCTCAATTATGTAGTGACGTTACTATTTTTCTTCGTTATTTTTCCGTCAGTCAGTCAGTCAGTTATACTAGCTTACTTAGATATATGTGTGGTAAGATATATATTCAAATAAAAAAAAACCCTTTAAATTATCAATCTTTATACCATGAGCGCTACGTCGTTTCTTCTGTCGTGAATCCTAAATCCTGTTTTTCTATATTTTAAACATTCGCATGAAACATGACGTCTATATTATTAAAGATAAATAAAAAAATAAAAAAAACTCAAAAGTTTTAATCTACATAAATAATCTACATTCCACACGATCATCCTGTTCATTCATTAGTGCCAGTAGAATCACCAACACTATAGGTAGTTCCTTAATTAATGTGATTTATCCTTATCAGCAGCTAAAATTACAGGACATGCGAAAACAGGTTCCTTTATATTCCCATTTATGGTATCCATTTTTAAATCTATAATTTTGAGCTCAACTTTACATTATTTCGTTTTTTGGTTAGGCTTGTACTCTTCGCACTTCTTTTTTATATCATCCCCATGTTTAAAGTCTCCTATATCATATACTTCAATATTATTATTAATCTTCTTAAATTCTGATCGTGTGATTAGGTCGACGCTTGAGGTGATGACGTTGCCTCCAACTTAGACCAGTTCCATCAACCTTCATCTTTTCATAAGGATCGTTTTCTTTTTCTTTAACATCCTGCAACATTAAAGTTTTCATACGCTTATTATTTTTCGAACACTCGGTTGAGTTTTAAGCAAAATTATTATTACATTTAAACCAATTAATTCCGTTCTAATGTGGAGATAATTGATGTTTTTTGTCACTAGAATTGTAATATCTTTAAAAAATATATAAACTTATAAAAAAATTTAGAAGCACAGTATAGAGTAGTAATAGCAATTAATAATAATTAAGCCATTAAAGTTAATATTGTAGTTTCAAGATGATTATGAAATCTATGTGTACTGTTTATGATCAGAAACCGTCTAATAGGGTCGGAACTTCTGGAAAATAGTAGAATAGTGAAATTTAAATTTCGAATTTTAACGTCGTCTCTCTCAGGAATATATATATGTGTGTATAAATAAAAGTTAATCTTAAATCGTTCAAAGTAGATCGTTCATATTCTTGTGCCGTATGTTTCGTATACGAGTATTTTGAAAATTTGGTATTAATTAAGATAATTATGTTCATTATAAAGTGTTCAATACAATTAGAGCTTAAATATTGTTGTCTCTTAGGTCATAATTTATGACATCTTTAATATATTAGAAAAAAGAAAAAAACTATATTAACTTCCCTTAGAATTATAAAAAAAAAAAAAACATATATACTGCCAATTATTAAATTTTAAAACTGCCAATTTATAGACTTGATAACTCTAGCGAGTTTAATTTAATTTAAGTCTTTTTTGAAGAAAAATTTTAATAGCCGTTTTTTAATTCCAATCGTTTTAATAATATTATTCTATATTATACCAAATGTAAACATTTGAATACTTTTGTTTCTATGTTTAATTCTTATATATTTTATAAGTATTCAGTAGACTGTTAACATATTTATGACATTTTTTTTTTGAACATTCTTAGTCAATTATATCATTATTAAAAAAAATATAATTAAACAATTGTTCCCCAAAAGATACGTTTCATAAGTTAATATCAGTTGAGTGCCTTAAGTTGTAATTGATTGTGTGTATGTTATACTCTGTTATCTAAGTATTCGAAATGTTATCATGATAATTTGAAAAAGTTCACTGCACAGAAGTGCGTTCCGATTAAAATTATATATCAAGATCCTTCTATGAATTACAATACGTTATGAATACCTATTACGCAAAAATACTCGACTTACCTTTTTAATATGTTATATAAAATACTTTGTAAGGAAGGCTTATTTACTATGTCAGTATTCCTAGGGAAGGGAGTGATAAATAAGGATTCCTTCCTATTTAATCGCTTAATGTTTAATGGAAAGGGAAAAAAAAAATTAGATTATTAAATAAATATATATCTATATACGTATCTTATCTTTTCAACGTAATTGTTGGATTGCTTACCATAGTAATTAAATACTCTATAACTGCCAATTCTTCGGTCGTTTATTTAATTCAGGTTCGAAGCCCAAAATCGATGTTATTTGCAATTGAAATTTTGTTTTTTTTTTTTTATTTCATTTGAATCGTAATGTATCTATGTTAATTTTATAACTGTGTATCGGTATATGTGTGTAATATAGTAGTGCTTGACGGAATATATAATCAAATAGATTAAGAGAATTCAATTTTAAATCAATATAGTAGCTAGCGTGTTTGAAATAAATATTACTCTCTCCGTATCATACAAATTTGTTTTATTTATTTACCTTGAAGTTACAACAGTTTATAATCTAATATCGTTTGAACGTATACGTCAAAAGGTTCTCAATTACTTTAGGTACTTTACCCACTACACTATATACACTACAACGATGTTGACCGCCGTACACTATACGCCGTATACCCTCGGTATACGTGTACAGAGCGTTTCATTATCTTAAGTAATTTGGCGTGCTATTCGCATATCGCCGTTCACTTGTTCATGATCAAAGGCTTTGATGGTATAAACTAAATTGACATGACATACACCGGATCCTTGTTTAGTAATACAACTAATTTATCTTTGAATAATAAAACTTCTTTATATATTTTAAAAACAGACTAAAAGCGAAAATAACTTATCAATAGGAACATAAAAGAAACACCTACATATTTTGGCAATATGACATGGCCTTTACTGTCCGTTTTGCCTAAGAACCAAAAACACATTAACGTCATCAGTGACAATTATTTTGCAAAGAATCAAATCTGAAATGAAATATTAAAGAACAATTAATATAAAGATTAAGAAGAAATAAATAAATGAACCCAGAATTAATACTCGTAAATCTATTATTTACCGCTAGTATTTTTTTCATAATATATGAAACCTGTACAACAATCATCTGGGAAAATCTCTGCAGGAAGCACACTCTACGCCTCATTATAGAAACGATAAAATATACACAGACAGACAAAGTTTCTCCTTAGACTTAATAGTTCGATACCATTTCCCATATTTTCAGTTATGGAGTATATTCATCAATTGGTAAGGTCGAGGACCAATTCATGAACCTGAGCATAAAATTTACGTAAACTAGCTGAGATCTCAGTCTACCGACATCATCAGGAGCTCTGTTGTTACGTCGTGGTAAGCATTAAAGTTTCCTGATACCACCTACACCGCCGATGGATATTGCTCGAGAACTTGGAGTCTTCAATTACAAGCGCTGAAAGAATTGTCATGTGTTTTCGATTCTACGTCCTGTGGTGGCAGCGGGCCTCAATCTTTGCCTCCGGAACGGCTACTACTGAGGGTTCAAACTTTCATAGTAGATATCAGGTGAGTTAGGGACCTTACTAACCTGTGGATGACTTTGGAGGTGAACCGTTTTAAGGGGTTTCCGGGATTACAATAATATAATTATCGCAATGCATTCTCGGCTGCTCAAACGATCATACTCACTATAGGAACACAAAACTTCAGAAGAGTAATGTCTTTTAAGTAGATTTTTCTATAACAGAAGGGGGGGGGGGGGGGGGTATTCCTTCAGTCGGGTAGTTCCATCTTTTGAGCGATATAAGCCCCCCCGCTGTGTCTTAGCACTCTTAAATAAATCCCGGTGTATCCTACTGCAGTTACATAAATCCCGGTATTCTCTTTTACCTAACTTAAGTAATATAGAGTATAGATAGATAGTTAATAAATCTATACATATAATAAGAATGTAAGTCTGACGTGTCTGTACTTTTTTGATTTTTGAGAAAAAAACGTGTTGCAGGTGTCTTGGAATAAATGATAGAATACATTTGAATCATTTTTAGAAATGTCTGTCTTTATGTTTGTTTGAACACTGGTAAAACACCAAAAATCAACAAGCATATTATTCTCGAGCAACATTTAGTCTTTGTTTCATTAAAATCGGTTGACTCTATCAAAAGTTATTGTAATTTTAAGCGACTTAAGTACGAAAGAAAAGTAGATAAGTAAATGGACTTTAGTTTCATCCAAAAAAGCAGGTTATTTTATAACAAAAATAAACACTAGTACAGTATTACATTATTAATATAGTATTTTCACACAAAATAAAAAAAAAAAATATGAATACAACTATAAGAAATTCAGTAATTGATTAAGTGGCACCAAAATAGTTCTGTGAGACTTGTTACCGAATGAGACCATCATACATCACGAAAAGTCCGTGGCAAACAGCTCATTTATTATTTTAAATTCATAGTTTCGAGGGTCTGCATGTGAATTATATAAAAATAAGCAAGTGCTTGAAGCACGGTTAACTGTTGCTTTCAGGACCACGCCATATCCCGAGATTCAGATTAAAAATGTACAAGATATACATATCCAGATTCTTATATTAATCACTGTGTTTTTGCATTCACTTCCCCGCGGACGAAGTCACGGGTACAGCTAGTAATACATAAAATTATACAAGATTCCTATTGCACGACGAAGATTTCCATCGCACGCTTTGATATCAAAAAATCTAAGACAGCGAAATCTAGAAAATCGGGTTATGGTAATACCAGAATAAATATTAGCTAGAAGACACATTATAACGCAAAATCAAATTGTGTCTGCTTGGTCGTGGATTAAATAAACTTATAATTTAAAAAAATAAATGCTAAAGGGACAATGGAAGTAAAAAGAGAAGTAGCCTAGAAACATATAGACAAACAGAAGTACACAATTGCTTCATGATTTAATTACAATTCGTATCAATAGATACACACTTAGATATTATAGATATATATATATATATTTAATATGATGAAGTTTTATAATAACCTTGATATTCTAAATATCACAAAAGAAATGCTCAGTGTTCAGTGAATAACGTGTCAGAAATGAAACTTTGAGTGTTCTCATTGATATTGGAGAATATACTCATATATGGATGTACTCACGTTCGTAACAGACATAATATACAATACAAAATTGGTAAAAATTTGAAAAGGGAGGAGATACGCGATATCAATTTTATTATTGCAACTAATGAACGACCACTAGTCGACATTTGAACACACTCAGGGTACGTACAAAGTTTTTAACATGTGCCATTTATACATATATAATATACAAATTATTATTCATATTTATATTCTATACATAGTAAAAGGTGTGTATGTTAGCGTGTGTGTGTAAGCTGTTATACATATATTTAACTTCTTCCTCTGCGTCGTTTAAAATATCGTGATAATTTTCTCAGATAACCATGTGTACTTTAAAAGTATAACTAACGAAATTTAGTCGAAAATCTACTCAGTAGCTTTTCAGATAACGATATCATTTCATTTATATAGATATACAAGGAAACATCCTGGTTTGTTTAGACTGGAATGAATTTATTTACCTACTCTTCTCTCGTACTTAACTCGCGCCGTCATTCACATGACAATAACTTGTGACAGAGTAAACTGATTTTAATGAAACAAAGACTAAACATTACTCGAGAATATGCTTTATGATTATCTTGGTGATGTTTTGTCATAAACATAGTACTTTACTAGTGATGCATACACAAACAAACAGATAGACATTTGTAAAATTGATTGAAATTACCTATAGTCAGTGACTTGCAATAATATTTTTCACAAATATCTGAAAAGTAGAGACACATTAAATTTACATTCTTAATTTGTAGACGTACGGAGTGTGAAGTATGGAGAATAGAGACGAATACAAACGAAATATTATAAATCTCAACAATATAATAAGAACTGTCAACTTAGACAAGTGTTGGACAATGTTTAAATTTAATAATCTTATAGACGGGGGTAAGACATTTTTCTGTAATAAAACTTTTTTAAACAAGTGATCGAGGCGTATTTAACTTTCGTATTCGAGGCGTATTTAAATCTAAAAATATAATGAAGTCACCGTCATACGACTATGCTTGATGACAACAGCGTCGCGTCATCCATGTTGGAGAGGATGAATGCCTATAGTCCTGCGTGCCCTGTAGAACCATCGAGGAACTTGGATAAACCTACTAACTATTTTATATCCTAGATGGAGCCGGCACTATGTTAAGTTTATCCTTACGTTTATTACTGAATTCAACATTATTATCGCTTATGAATTGGCCAAGTAATACATAATATGGTAGTGAATCTTTGAAATAATGTGTCAATTCAAGATTTGTGTGTGGAATTATACAAAAGGTGTGAGTGAATAATTAGATGACAGTTGACAGTAGAGAATGGAACAGAAAAATGCATTGCCCTACTTAGACTGTAAAAGAGCAAGAAGAACTATCGATTTCGGTATCAATAATGTAGGTAAAACTAAATACAGTTCTGGCCAAACTTTTTGACCGCTCTGAACATAACTACGCGTCCTGTATAATCTCGAGACAACTAAAGAATAAATAGATGCCAAATTTTAAATTCCTAAAATAATATATTAATTTCGTTTTGTATTAAATTCTTAACGATTAAATTAAACTATTATGCGGAAAGCTGAACTTACACCTATATTCAGAGTGGAAGATTAACGAGGACTGTAACGCTTTTCATCGAGGGGTATAATAGCAGCACGCTATAATGGCCGTTTTGACGTTCGTCCGCTCTTCATGAGTTTCGTATAAAATAATAACTACGTTTGATGGTTACAATAAAGTTCTTTATTGTTCATAGTGGCATGTAGTTAATATAATAGTCTTAAAATTTACCGAATCATGAATATCGAATTTTTGGATACAAAATTAATTTAATACACTGATTTATAAATCACATATGTGTCTAATAATTATACATCTGTCTAACTACTACTGTATGTAACTTATATAATATGGATCACCGAACAAATCTTTTCGAGTTTTTTTTTCTAATAAAGAACAGCGTAATTTGACAGGACCCTTAATTAATTATAGTTATTAGTGTACTTAATTACAAAACAACTCGGCATATCGGTATTTTTCAATATTCGAAATGATGTATTTAAATCCTAGGATCACTGGGCAGGAAAACTACTACCACCTTTGACACATTCGCGTCATTGCCAAATGCAAGACGAAACAGAAATTAAATGAAACCTTTTTCGTCACTATCGTATGTGTCAAAACGGCAGTCGTAACGTGCCGCTATTATAGTAGATGAGTCTCATGTAGGGTTGCTAGCTTTATTTTATAATAACGTATCTTACGTTATTTTTGATAAATACTCTTTATACTACTTCTGCTTCAAAATAAAGTATGCAAAAGTACTTTCAATATACACTGTGATGCATATATTGAAAAACTCGTATGGATAATAACTGAACTATGATTATTTACTATCGACACTTATGCTGTAGCTACACTAGGTAAGAAACGATGTATAACAAGAAAAAAACTGATCAGTAAGGTTGTGATTTGTCAAACAAAAATACGAGTAAAAATAATTGAAAAGGTATTATTGCCAGAAATAGACAATACAATTAATCAATCACTACTTTGACATTTGATTGATATGCGTTTAAGTTATTTGCGAAATTCGTTTATTTTCAATACTTCCTTACATATTTACTTAAACTTAAAGAATAAAGTTGAATTTAAATAATTTAAAATGGTAATTACAAAACAGATTAAATATTTATATGGACAATTTATATTCCGAGATAATGAGACTACATATTATTAGCGTGTAGGTACTAAAAGCACGCAACAATATGTTTCAAGGGAATACATAAATAAATTGCAAAAAATCCTATTTTCTCTCTTTCAAATACTTTATTCATTTTCCATTCAAAAACATGATCCATTATCTTATTCAAACAGGAGTTACCAACCCTAGTCTCATGTGATGTTAAAATGTGGTCGAAGGTGCTCTCGCTAAGCTTTCAAACGAGACTGCACTTAAGTGCAAGTGTTTGGTAACAGAATTTGCTCTTGCATATGTTATCGCTAAGCAGATAAGTCCTAGCAAATAGTCTACGAAGTAGTAAATGTTGCTCGGGAAAACAATCTTAATCTTTACAAGTTTAGAATATAAGATTTATATAAATGACAATAGACACCAAAAAAACCACAATCGTCGACCTCGATTACACCTTACGAATTATAGTGATTGTTATTTAGATTTGTACTATTAAAAAAATTATAATGTAATAATTGGAAATATCTCCTATATAGGCTAATCCTTACTTAATCTGTAATATAGACAGTAACTTTAATAATACCACCAGGATCACAGTCGTGCCAACACGCGCCGTTTCCGTATGGTAGTGTTGTTTTTGCTGAATGTCAATCGTCATACATAGCCTTGCTCAACAGTCTTTCGGGTTACGAATTGTAACGGTGAAAGGCGGACGATGCGAAGTGGGGGCACAGGCTGGCGCGGCGTGCCAACCGCCGCAGTTAAGTCGCAAGCGCACTTTCGATAGGCCGTTTTGCGCGCTCCACAGACGAGCTTACTTACACGCGTGTCAAATGTCAAACTTTTACTTTCGCGCGGAATCCAATTACGTATTATAAATTTTGTGTCTATCTATGGTGAGTGAAGTCATGGACAAGTGATTCTGTTTTTGTTTCCTTACAGTACCTAACGAGACTATAGCGAGAATGTTGTTTTGTGTTGTTATTTGGAGCGTTTTTCTTGCGCCAGCTCTGACACAAGGTGAGTAATAATACAATGGACAGTCGCGAATATTTCACTTTATAATACTTACCAAAGTTCCCACATTATAGTCTGATTTCCGTTTTACGTTGAACCGTTAACCTTGTTACATTTTAAATTGAAATATTTAATTTTGTTGCGAAATGCAATTCAGCTTGGTAACGACTATTAAAACTGTATAGATTTATATCTGGCAATAATAATGAATTTATTACGAAGTAAGTATTGCTTTAAATAGGTATAAATGACGTAAGCATTAAAATTATGAATTACGAGAGAAAACGAAATAAAACCGAATAAATGTAATTTAGTTAGTGAAAGTCATATTACAGGAAAAGTTTCGTATCACTACACCTGTGACGTTCTGAAGGTCGACAGCAATTACTGTGTCTACAGTGCAACTCACCTGTCTATACCTATTTTAATAATGTGTTTTAAAAATATATGTAATATTTTTTTTTTCTTTGTAAATAAAAGGGACATTATGGGATAAATAAAGTGACGTCATAAGGTTAATACGAAGTTATATTATACGTCAGTATTCTGTTTAACTTGACATAGTGTCACTTGAATAGTAAATGATAATACATTATTAAGCGATAGTGTAAAAGTTGTTCCAGCCAATTATATCTATCAATATTTTATCATTCAAACAATCGTTATACGCTTTATGGGATGAAATTTATCAAATAAAAACCTTTTAGATACCATCACAGGCGAAATATAAAATTGCATTACACTGACAGACAATATACAAAAAGCGTTGCGCTTCCAGCTTGAACACTTGTGCTAGCAAATGGATAAATGGAAAAGTTTTTTTTTTCTATAAGACAAAAGAACAAATTGTCGTAATTCGAGTCGACTAATGTTTCCTTTGTTTTTGTGAAGTTTTTTTTGTTTTACATACGACATCTGCATGCAAAGTCAAAGCAATTCTTTGTGTATTTAGGAAAGCGGGAATCCTTATTTATTATGGCGTCTCATTCCCAAGTTACTTCATTGTCTCGCTGTTCCATACTGGCTGTCTCCATATAGTATTTAAAATTATATATTTCAATAGCAATAGCACACGGCTTCGTCGGCATTAAAAATAAATATACAACTGATAATAATAATTAACCAAAGTGCCACCTAGTAGTGAGTTACAGTAACATAAAAAAATTACTTAGGTATGCCAATTTCAAGGTTGTCGTTGAAATAGAACTGGAGTTTGTTATTTTCGGTTATATTTACTGACATTAATTTTTATAGGTATAAATAGAAGATAGACATATCCTTGTTTTAAAGGTCGTCAGACCTTTCGGTTTTTGTAATATATTTTTTTTATTGAAGACGTTCGTTTGTTTTCTTGATGTCGACACTTTGATATTATTTATATAATGATAATTTTGGTGGCCTTACCAATTTATATCACATAGAATACCTTTATAACTCTGTGTGGAAATGTTACATAATATCAGTGTGTTTGTGTACCTCAGCTGGGCAAAACTTCTCCCTGGAGAAATCAGCTCTTCAGTCCACATAATTGTAGTAAACGAAGAGAAATCAACAGTTACATATTTTTCCTACAATTATAATGGTACTACAAAATAATCCCATGGAGGGTCGGATGTCAGGCAGACGACGGCCTATCGTAGACACTAACCAAGTCATACACCACAACATGACTAAACCTATTGTGCCGACCTTACTTACGTGGGATAAGGGTAAGAAGGCGATGATGATGACATTTGTTTCTTGTCATCTCTTCATTAAAAAAATAATTGTTTAGTCTTTAGTAACATATATATATAAATATTGTAAACTCACCTATTGTGTCTGTTTATATACTCTTTTAAATTACGCAACGGCTAAGCTTTCCGCTACCATTTAGATAATTTCTTCCCGAAGGATATATATATATATATATCTATATGTGTTCTAATGAAGTAGTAAGGAGTTTTCGAGCGCTTACATTGCTTCCGAATACTATGCTTAAACCTTATGAGATACACAAAAATAATATACAACAGAAGTGTACATGTTAAAAATACCAATACAAAAAAACGCGATGATTCATATATCAAAAATAACCCCGAATAATATTTTATTTTCATTTTTTACATCTTATTTAAAAAGTAATCGCTGATTTGCGACTCCATTTTAATCAACATATAGTGTGCATTAATTATTTATTCAAATAAATAATCTAGTTACGTTTTGTTTTTAATGTATATCTAAATTGTATGTACCTTCAAATGAATTACTTACAAACATCTTAGACTTACAATTAACGCGTACAAAAAATACCATTCTGGTACATTCCATCTATGTATAGAATCAAGTCATAGTTATAGATTACTATGTACACGTATATAACACGAATTATAAAATGAAAAAGATTACATCGGGGCCAGTAGGAAGAAAAAGTAACCAGTTCGGATAATAAAGAACGCCGAAATTCACACGCGATCTATTAGTTTCGCTCTTCTTAACTATACTTTAGATATACGAAGTAGAAAACGTACACGAGTTATTTCATCATTATTAATTAATGTTAATAAATTATTATTTCTCCCCGCTTGTATTAGACCAGAAATATAACTGTTTGTGTAATTACTTAGAAGCTTTCCTATCAAACCGCTGGTTATTGTCCACGAATCCCCAACTGAGCGTCTCTGAACGATCTTCAGTTCCATTTTTCCCGGACAATAAATTGACCCAATGCGATAACAATGGCTTATCCTACTGTATATTTCCCGGAGCGTGATTTCCAGTCTTACTTCTCATCGTGGCGATTGATATATTAATGATTAGAATCTCAGATACTTATTTATTATATTATATATTATAGTAAATGTTTTTTAGGGAATAAACGTATATATAAATATATCACTATATGTAATTTCCCAGTCTTTCATAAACGCTTGTATGCACTTTTATTTATTGTTAATTTTATTTCATTTCATATAATCAATTAACTTCAATTCACCGCTTAGTGAAAATGAATAAAAAAAAAATTAAAGGCAAATCATACATCATAAGAAACATGTTGTGCCGAGCCCTACTTAGGTGGTATAAGGGTAAGGAGAAGAAAATGAACCCTGTCAAAAACCACAATTATTAATTGAAATATGAATTGTGAGAAATTTAATGAAAAAACAGTGTCAACAGCTTGATATAGGTATATGTTTTTTAAGACAAGCGTAGTGGTCGCGAAGCAGCACGCGTCGCGTCGTGCTATGCTGCGCCGCGCGCCGCCGTTGATTTGCTTTCACTTGTCCTTAACGTATTATACTGTATACTCACACACATACACGTAAATAAGCGCTGTGTGCTACTGAACGAGATAAATATCGGTCTGCATATACAAACAACACTAGCACGTAATTGTAACTGGGATTTTAGAGGGCACAGTACTTATTGTATTTGCTAAATCCCTATCAATCGTTCGGAACGGAGTTTTAATATATCGAAAATATATCGCTGCAATATATAAAGCTGTGAAGCAAACATAAGTTGGACATAGGAATTTAATATGTACATACATACACATATTATATTTAGAGTGGTCCATTTTAACACCAAATTTTACTTTGTTATTTTCGATGAAAGCTCATTATTTTAGCATGTTCGGACACCGTGTCGATTGACTTAGGTTCGAATCTTTGCAAATGAGGTGGAATTTTCGGTAAAGAAAAACATCATTATAAAGCCGTAGTATGGCGGTAGAGCTTTTTCTAAATCTGGTTGGCTAATTACCACCCTCAAGTAGAAAATCTGTCGCCAAGCACCTATCTATAGGCGTGTTCCGGCAGTTGTACAAGAGAGCCAGCTTCTCTGGGTTTAGTGCATTTATGGCGATCTGTACCATATCAACATTTAACCTGAAGTGAGATTATATATAAATCAGACAAATGACAGATCAAATATCTATAAAGAGTCGATTAAAAATTTAAAAGTTTCGACCGAATTAAATTTTCCAGGAAATTTAAGAATGACTCATAAATAGCAAGTATTAAATACGCTACTGTTCTTTATAGTAGTACAGACCAGTAGTGGTACCAATTATAGAGGTCTGTTTCGACTTTCTGTTTCACGCTTATAGTGGTTTTAGAGGGTTCAAATGACGGGACCTGGCAATTACTCTCGCCTATTGAGTTTACACGCTTATCCAGTTATCACTCACACAGGCTTAATTGCACATTTATTTAATTACATCGCGTTATTCAAAACGAACACCAAAAAGTACAAAATAACTTCGGTAAGTTTCATGAAGTGTATACAGTATTTAGGGCCATATAGATTGTCTTGTAAATTTGAAATTTGAGAATTTGTCATATAATGAACTTAAACTTATAAATTCATTATATTTGCAATGTAATAAAAGTCTTAGTTAAATTGTTCATGCATCAGTTGTATGTACAATAATACAATGTCGATTTTTGAGATTGAGGCTAGTCAGTATCTAGTGACAAATAATATCTTAACCGTTATTAGGGCTACAAGAAAACGTTTCTAGGAAACTATCTATTGCCTATTGAAATATTTTAACTTACATTTATTATACCAAACGATTCAATTTCTTATAGAGAATCATAACACTCTGTTAAATTGACTAAGGTCTTGACTAGCATTAGAGACGTTAGAAATTACAAAAAGCGTTTCCAGTACTTTTCGTCGGGTACCATCTTGAATATTTCAAAATTATAGGATGTGTTAAATACATTAATCAATAAGAACAACTGGTGTATGTTTATTTAAATAAAAAAGAACATACATACAGTGCACACGCGGTAGAAGTGAAACCTTAAAAAAATGATAAAATATTCATATAAACGGTAAAGTTCTCTATCTCATTCTCTCGGACCTTAAAGTCTATAAATGCTTGTCTCTTTTTCGCTTCATCGGCTTTCTCGTTTCAACAAGTTTCAAATCATAACGGGGTTAAAGAAGTTTTCACTCCAAAAATAGTTGTGATCTTAAAGAACCTTAATTTTTCTTTTGGGTTTTCAACTTAATAACGTCAATTATACTAGATGTTATTAAAGTGGCTACAGATTATAAAATACATAAAACAATGATTCAAGAAAACGAGTTTTACTCATTTATCAGCAATATTATGCTTCTACTTTTAAATATTACCAATGGGACTAAAATAATAGAGAATTTTAAACAAATAGATAATATTAGAAAACGAATTAGCGAAATAACTTAATATAATTATAATATATAAAAAAAACATCTATCATGTAAAATCTTAATATTAAATATATTAAAAAAAACATAATATAAACCATTTTAATTATAAGTTTATCCTGAATATCTCTCAAGACTTGAACATAGATTTCAAAGTGTCATAACTGTGCCGGCGTTTGCATGTGACCTTACAACACCGAAGTTAATCGAAAGAGAAAGCCGGTCATGCACAAAAATGTCCGTTTTACTACAACTCAAACATTCTAAACCGATTGTCATATTATTTGTGTATCTAATGACTTTACACTTATAACAATGTCAATCTATAATATAAAAATGAATCGCTAAATGTGTTGCTAAGCGCAAAACTCGAGAACAGCTGAACCGATTTCGCTAATTCTTTTTTTAGAATATTCTTTGAAGTACGAGAATAATTTTATAAAATTGCCTGAAAAAGTCTAAAAACAACACTTTTCTATACTTCCATACAAACGATTCGTAATAATACTTAAAAGTCAATTTGAACTTTAATACTATATCATACAGTTTAAGTGTTATTGGAGTGGTTCGGGGAAGGTAAAACAATTGAGTGACGTTAGTATCATATTAATATTAATGTCAATATTTATACGATGGTAAAATTTTACATTATATAGCGTCCCGAATAGCAGAATAAGTATTAAAAAAAATAAAGAATCAACTGTTAGGCGGTACGAAGTTCGCCGGGTCAGCTAGTTAGAAATAAAAATATGTGTACAGTGAAGTCAACAAGTTCTTTCCAAGACTAGCAATATCAAAAGTGTTATATATTAGTATTTATTTAGTACTGATGTTAAATGTATTAGCCTTGATGTACAAGTGTATTGAATATATCTATTACAATTTTGTTTAATTTTGTAGGTGGTAGAGCTACGCTGAAGCTATTACTGGTTTCAGCATGAATGGGTGGGCTCGCCCGGGGTAGTACCACCCTATCATAGAAAGCCGACGTGAAGTAACAGTGGTTGCACTGTTGCGTTTCGTTCGGCCATTGAGAGCGCCGGAGGCCCACATATATTAAAAGGCCAGCCTTGCGACTCCCCTGGTGTTGCTAGTGTCTATGGACGGCGGTGATCACTTACCATCAGGTGACCCACCTGTTCGTTTGCCCCCTATAATATTAAAAAAAATATCTATGGGACATTATGAGTTCTTATCACATCTCTAAAAAACAAATCGTACTGCAATCTTTCTTCGACAAATCCTTCGATTAAGCGAATCGGAATTTCCATTTACTTCTGTATAATATTGTGAATTAGTGTTGGCTATCATTGCCTTGTGTTAGCATCTTTATTTTTTTATTCTAAGTAAGGTTCTTGAGGTGAATGGATATTACATGACACCGTTTAAAGAAGGGTGTTTGTACCTCAGGGTTAACGTCTGCAGATTTGAATGACAGTCTTTGTAAATGTGTACAACAGGACGTTCTGAAAACAGGACAACGTAGTTAATAGCGATACATGATGATGATAGGGTAAACGCAGCTCAACTACTAGGAAAGGAAATTTAGAACATAAATGTCTTCTATATAGGGGCCAACCAGAAAGTTGACGTCAGCTGTAGTGAGTGATACGCGTATTTTAAAATATAAACCTTTAGCGGAACACTTAAAAATCTCAGGACACAACGTAAAATCTATCCAGGGTGTCGTCGTCCATAAAAGGAAGACAATTCTCGAGAAAATAGAGCACGCTTGACAACTTATCTAAAACAACTATATTAAGGAGGTTTTAAAATAAGTAATATTCAAAATTAAATAAAATTAATCAATACAGAGTACGAGAATTTTGTAAAAAAAAATTGCCTAATGATAATATTATTTTCATAAAATTGTGAAATAAAACATTATATAAATGATAAAGGTGTTAAGGCCGTATAGACTGTGTATAAAACATGGCTATTTAAAGGTCGCTCGTTGTTGTAAGACCGGACACGAAACTTCAAGTATTCGGATAAACTTGTTATCGCAAATCATTTTTGTATTATTACCGACTACTACTTATATAATAATGTCATAATGTATAATGTCTTAAGTTAGTAATAAGTGTAGTTAAGTTCTTCTTACTATAACTCGTCGTTCAATTTTATTACTTGTAATGTATACATTTCATATTGATGATCTTCTTAGGTATAATTTTAATATATATTTTTTAATTCATTAATTCATAAACTCAAAAACTACTGAACGGATTGCAATGCGGACTTCACCAATAGATAGAGTAATTCACGGGGAAGGTTTAGGTAAATATGATTTGTCAAGCTTTTTTTTTGTTTGAAATATAATTGGTTGAAATAGAATGATAATTGTTGAAAGAATCGGATAAGTCAAGCCGCCTTAAGCGTTTCATGCACATAATGTATATACGAGTATGTTGTTATTATCAGAGCAGGATGTCTACCGGTCCTTATACATATAATACCTATTTATACCTAATTTGTATTTTGCCAGACTATATTCAAAGCGGTTAGAAAGCTTGGCGAGATGTAATTATTATTTGTTTAATTGTCATGCAATACTTATTAACTTATAGATTACATTATTATATTATAGAGTACAAAAAAACGTGTGAAGGTTCTTCTGTACCTAGGAACTTTATACTAGTTCTGTAATCCTCTAAACTTTAGTAGTTTATGGAAGTAATAACTCAATGACAATTGCAATAACAACTGCAATAACAATGATATTTAAAATAAAACTCAATTAATTAACACTTAGGTTAAAAAAATTAACTGGATATGGATATAAGTCGTTATTATTTATCTATGTTTTTTTTTTATATTATAGGGGGCAAACGAACAGGTGGGTCACCTGATGGTAAGTGATCACCACCGTCCATAGACACTAGCAACACGAGGGGAGTCGCAAGTGCGTTGCCGGCCTTTTAAATATGTGGGCCTCCGGCGCTCTCACTGACCGAACGAAACGCAACAGTGCAAGCACTGTTACTTCACGTCGGTTTTCTGTGTGTCGGGTGGTACTACCCCGCGCGTCGGGCGAGCCGACCCATTCACGCTGAAACCAGTAATAGCTTCAGCGTAACTCTACCACCTTTAAATGTATTAATCCTAAATGCAGATAAAACGAAACGTATGGTATTATTTACCTTGACTAATGTTCCATGGGTTCATAGTAGCATTAAGATCGACGGGAAATTGGTAGCGTTAGTTGACAATACTGTTGAGTATATTAGAGGAAGTTTGAAAATAGCACCAGTAACAGAGAAGTTCAGGAGTAATAGGTTAGTATGGTACGGGCATATTATGAGAAAATATGAAAGTCATGTAACAAAAAAAGTTTTGAGTTTGAAAGTAGACCGATATAAGGGTAGAGGAAGACCAAAAAAGGTGTGGATGGATTGTGAGAAAAATGATATAAAAGGTGTGAATACTGAGATGACATCTGACAGGGGAGAGTGGAAAAGGAAAACATGTTATGCCGACCCTACTTAGGTGGGATAAGGGTAAGATAATGGTGAGTTTACAATACTACATCCTTGGGTATTATGACACTAGATTCTAAATTATAATGGGGAAAAACAATCACATTTGAAAGTTGACATGTATATTAAGTTCTGCTGCATTCGCAGTACGGAAGATTCGCCAGCTAGCAGATATTATCACTGCTAGGTTAGTCTACTTCGCTTATTTCCATTGCTTAATGTCTTATGATATTTTTCTGTCGTTGACAGCAGATTAGGTAGATACCATATTTTTATTACAAAAACGGACATTTTGGACAATATCAGGAATTCGGTATTTTAAGTCTGTTCTCCCAATACATTGTTGATAATTTAGTGTATGAACGCAAAATTTTTGAAAAGCCGGATTATGGAAATTAAAACTGGCATGATATAAATACTAGAAAATGTGACAAACCAGTTGTCTATAAGGTAATAGTGTTAGGTTTTACAACAAAGCCCCAAATTATATTACCGATTTGCCGGACTGTAAATTTAAGCGCCATGTCAACCGGGTTTGGGTGTCGAGAGGATGTTATATATGAACGGTGTCGAAGTCTGGTATTGACACCGCTCTTTAGATCCACATATGTACGGCATCCACTGAAAGCGATTGTAACGTTAATTTAACTTTAAATATATGCATGTTAAAAAGATAAAACCGATAGAGTTTTTTGCCGATTCTTCTCGATGACTGCGTCGTTTTCCGAACCGGTGGTCGTTTTTGACGTTCATAATCGCCTTGAATAAAATATTTTTGATTTCGATTAGTCAAATTTTATATGTATAAATGAAAGTATAATTATAGCTAGATTGCAAAAAATAGTTTTAACTTTTTCAATATTTTGCGACGACGGTCATAAATATCAATATAAAAGAAAGGTCTATCGGTAACGAAATAACAAAGGAATGTAATCTTCTTAGCATTTTTAAACTCATTAATAGCAGATAGTTTATAAAACAATTTAGTTTAAGGATGATGGCATCATCAATAAGTCACAATCAACATATTCAGAGGTAAATCTATATACATATAATAAAAATCCAGTGTCTGTATGTAATATCAAAATAATGAATTTTTACTGATTGGATATAAACGTATACACGATACTGATAATAAAAATACAATTTTCAAAATTTTTGTCTGTCTGTCTGTTTGTTCCGGGTAATCTCCGAAACGGCCGGACCGATTTTGACAGAAATTTCACTGACGCATAGCTAAAATCACAGCGGGTGATATAGGCTACTTTATTTTACACTAGCTGTTGTCCGTGGCTTCATCTATAGTATTATCTCCAAAACGATTGGACCTAATTTCATAGGACTTTCACTGACAGATACGTAACGTTATAAAAAGTAATTAAAACTTTTTTATTTTGCACTAGCTTTTACCCATGGCTTCGTTTGCAGTACTATCTCCAAAACGTTTGCACCATTTTTCACGGAACTTTCACTAACAGATAGCTGAATTTAAAAGAAGTAATTTACGATTATAAAAAAAAC
Organism: Antheraea assamensis; assembly: GCA_035772565.1. NCBI lineage: Eukaryota > Metazoa > Arthropoda > Insecta > Lepidoptera > Saturniidae > Antheraea > Antheraea assamensis. Next base: position 732,567 of record JAQQSE010000010.1, on the reverse strand, counting down.
GCATGTGGAGCTGCGGGCAACAGCTAGTTATTTAATAACAAATGAATTGTTATTTGATATTATTCAACTACTACAACAGCTTAAATTATACAGCCTATTTTTGTGACAAAACTGTTCACACTGCTTGTCCTGGGCCAAATTGTTTAGTTAATAATACACACTATTATGTGAACCGTTACTACTCGGTCCAATGGAGTAGCGGTTGCGGTCCTCTTAATCCCCGGGCGTAGTGACTACGGTCATGTTAGGTCTACTGTATATATATGTATGGCTATAGCGATAGCATGTAGGATGGAATAGACACATTTTCTTGGATTTAATATCGTTAATATATTATCGTGACGTTATCTTATTTCATCATATGACCATACACACGGGTTAAAAAGAGACAGAAATACAAAAAACAATTCATATGCTATAATGTTTTAAAAATTTTGACCAAATTAAATGTAAAATAAAGTTTTTAACGAGAGAGCATAAAAAGATGGCAAGTCCCTTTGCAAAAACATGCACTAGTATGTAGTGTCAGTGGAGGCATTTTTCTTCGAGGTCAATGATCGTTCTCGACTGATAGCAATCTGGGATGTCATTGACTTTCCACTGTATAAATTGTCATTTTGTAATATGGCAATTATTAGCCACATGTACTCGTATGTTGGGAAACAATTCAGTCGTAACTGATTATTTGTCATCGATTATTTCGCTATAATTATTACTTATTAACAAAAAAACATCAATATCTTCCTATAACATTTTTAGAATGATTTCGACATTTTATCGAACGATTCCGATTCTACATAGTTGAATGTTTTATCAGTTATTCGAATCAAGATCTATGATAAAATAGTATACGATAAAAGGCTATAAGAAAAAATATCAAACGACATAACAGTGGCGGTAAAATTATTGCAAAGGACACAAAACAGTTATATGTTATACTAGCTGTTATTCGCAGCTAAGTGTGCGTTTTTTTTTTTATAATTGTAAAATATTTCTTATAAGATCAGCTATCTGTTAGTGAAAGTTCCGTGAAAAATGATTCAAACGTTTTGGAGATAGTACTGCAAACGAAGCTATGGGTAAAAGCTAGTTCAAAATAAAACTTTAATTAATTTTTATAACATTAGCTATGTCACTGAAAGTCCCATAAAAATAGGTCCAATCGTTTTGGAGATAGTACTACAGACGAAGCCACGAATGACAGCTAGTCTAAAATAAAGTAGCCTATGTCACCCGCTGTAATTTTAACCATTCGTCAGTCAAATTTCTGACAAAATCGGTCCAGCCGTTTTGGAGATTACCCGGAACAAACAAACAGACAGACAAAAATTTTAAAAATTGTATTTTTGTTATCAGTATCATGTATACGTTCATATCCAATCAGTAAAAAGACGTTATTTTGATATTACATACAGACACTTCATTTTTATTGTATGTATAGATTTACTTTCGAAGGAAAACAGGTTAGGTTATGTTAGTAACAACTCTTCTATATACCCTAAACCTACTGTCAATCAATATTACGAACCTTAAAATATCACCTGAATTTGAAATAATACAACTATAATAATAAAATGTATCCACTTTTAGCTTATATCGAAAATAATAATAACGAGCTTTACTAATTAATACCATCGGTGTTCCCATGCTTTACGTTACTATCACTGAACAACGCACTGTGCCTCTCGTGTTAGTACTACGATACGTTGTAAAATCAACACCGCGCCGCAGTTGGTAAACCGAACTTGTAAACGAACCCGCTGTTTGACATCGTTCCCGGATTGAGAGGTAACCCGACAACACTCATGGAAATGAAATCGATATCTACATATAAATTGGTAGAGGGAAAACATCGACACCCTCTTCTGTTTCCGTACGGATTTTCTTTATCCCTATTAACTACTAACGAGCTTTAGTGTTTTCAACAAACAAATAAAACTGAAAAAGATCCGGTTTTTCCCCTTAATATAAAAAATTGAAAAATTAAGATTTATGATCGAATTCGGATTTAAATCAATCATTATTATCCCGTAAGAGATTCACTACAGGACCATAATCCTCTTCTCGAAGTAAGGTATGGGCATAATCATCATGCCAGCTAACGACGTATTGGCGATTTTAAACTCTGAGAAATCTACAGTTCTGTATTTTCCCACATATGGTGGTATTACAAGAATATTTCTCAGGTTCAGGCTTCCTCGCGATGTGTTCCTTCACCGTCAACCGATAGCGTTGCCAATTTAAATTAGTCAATGTACCCGGATTCCAAAAAAAAAAAATCATTGGCGTATGCCGGGATTCGAAACTGTGGACATCGAATTGATATTCTACCGGTCGAACAACTGGACCATCCCACGACTATTTCGAGTGAAATCGCAACGAGTAATGTAAATTTCTCTATAACTTTTTATTATCCCTTGGAACATTTGAAATTAGTTTTTAATGCTAGAAGTATATTGACAATTAAAAACATTTGAACAATTCCATATAATTTATTACACTTACTTACGTCGTTTACGCTTCGTGTATGGACTTTCTATAATGAATTAACTGTTATTTCCTTAAGTATAACGCTCGGACGCTGACGCTATTTAAACATTTTCCGTCTTATCACGAAAAAGTTAAAAATGCTTTGAACACTTGTTTAAAAAAAGTTTGATCACAAAAGATCGTCTTACCCTTTTTTATAGATAGACACCGTTTAAATATAAACATTGTCTAACGTTTGTTTAAGTTGACAGTTATATTTGCCGGCAATAGAAACAGTTTTAGAGATTCACAAGTAAATCATGACTAAAACTATTATGATATACAATAACATATGATCTGAGATAATACTGTTGTTCCATTTTACGCACTTTGACGTAATACAATAAACTTATATATTACTTATTTTTTAACAATTACATCATTTCCTTTTAACCAAAATGCGACGATAATAATAAGCAATTATATATAAAATAAATAAATTTTCTAGATGAACATTTGAATAGAAAACTGTTCATAAATGAATTTTTTTTTCTTGCAAAACATCTGTATGTAATGGAACGTTCTTCAGTGATGAGATTGAAGTTCATTAATTCCAATCACGATCGCTCGTGTAAAAAGTTTGAACGGGATGTGCAAATGGAACACGCTTGGACGCTCTTTTGTGAAAAAAAGTTTTTTAACAGTGTTCGTTCAACGTTCAACTGGTTTAAAATTTTAGAGACTGTTAATAAAACTCGAGTGTGTGTTTAACGAGGTGTCCGAATACATTAACACTGAGCCATCATTGTCTCGTCTCCTTTATTAGAACAACCAATCACTTTTGATTAACTATTATTATTGACATTATTAAGTAGGAAATTATTTTATACGAGCAATCACTGTATTAATTCATCTTCTGTATATATAAATATATACGAATTGCTGTTCGTTTGTCTCGGTAATACTCAAGAATGGCTGGACCGATTTGGCTAATTTTGATCTTGAAATATTTGTTTATGTAAGTGCGATGGTAAAAAGTAAATTTGATGTCTTTTGTCATTTTAGAAATAAAAAAAATGTAATTCGTTTGACAAATATTTATAGGTGCGTTTAGAAAATTGCCTGTTTCATAGCTGTAGGATAAGGTCCAATCTCTTTGGTCTATTTTGTTGTGATACAAAACAGTTCTGTTTCAGAAATAAAAAGAATACATGGGAAAGCTTTAATTTGATTAAATGCATAGCTGTATTACATTTACAATGTAATTTAAAAAATATATTAAATTTTGACCACATTTTACATAAATATATGTAAGTGATACGAAGTTCACCGGGTTTTCTAGTTAACCCATTACATGCCAGCAACGCATAACTTGTTTTATCTGTGTGCCTACAACGCACCCGAGTGCGTTTGGTATACGACATGTGTTTTTTTTTTTCGAACTGTCTACAGTGTTGACCCGGAGACCTCTACACATTCACCGGACTACTAAGGGGAGCGCTTAAGGCACTCATCCGATTTTATATATACGACTAGCACAAGGGCGCACGGCGCGTCTCTTTTTTTAATGTGGAAAGAAATCCTACATTGGTCACCCACAGCTCTGGGTAGATGTGGGGTCTCAGACTCATACTGACTAAAAAACCCACGAGATACCGTCTGCCGCGCTATGGATCGAACAAGCAGTGAGAGCGCCGGAGGCCCACATATTTAAAAGGCCGGCAACGCACTTGCGGCTCCGCTGGTGTTGCTAGTGTCTATGGACGGCGGTGATCACTTACCATCAGGTGACCCACCTGTTCGTTTGCCCCCTATAACATAAAAAAAAAAAAAAGCAAGCACCATGCCACCCCAGCGACAAGGCCCAGCGCGAACGCCCTGACCGCGACGACATTCCGGTCAAGCTACCTACCCGTCTACCGAACCAATGTGCAATGGAAGGTCAGGTCCCCAGCCCCTTATCTCCTTGGTCTGGCTTGTCAGTCAAGGGGTCTCCCCTTCCAACCACCACCACCTGTAACTTTTTTACTGGGTTTTCTATCACGGTGACTTTTTAACGAGGTATTCTCCCTCTCTCTCCGCCCGAAGGCCAGCCCTCTGTCACTTTTTAATGTGGTTTACTCCCACAGGAACTTCTTAATGAGGTTTTCTCCCTCTCCCTCACCCCAAAGGCCGTCCTTCTGTCACTTTTTAACGTGGTTTTCTCCCACGGTAACTTTTTAACGAGGTTTCCTCCCTTCCGCCACCCGAAGGCACACTCCTCCGAAACTTTTTTACGAGGCTTTCTTCCACGGTAACTTTTTAAGGAGGTTTTCTCCCTGCGAGCCGAAGCAGGCCCGACCTTACGCTATCCTCTGTCCGCTCTGATAAGCAGAGGGGTACTGCGAGGGGTGCCGTCTGCCGGGGTATACGCCACGAGCCGGTTCTGGAACCGAGCTCCAAGAGTGTTTATCGGCTCTCTAGCCTAGATCCGTAGTGTTCTGCTAGATAGGGTCACCTCGTGTAGGATGTGGCTTTTCACCACGCACTGACGGTCTTGGGAGGCAGGCAATGGCTCCACGAGGGAACTGTATTCTCCTGTGGATCCAACCCCTGCGGTTCCGAGGTACAAGTATCTCATCCCCACTTGACCCCTCGATCAAACTAGCTAAGCTAAACTAAGCTAACTTATCCGTTTCATACATGGCAGAGAGGTGGTGGCAGGACCTGGTGGACGCGCGGTATGGGCGTTATACTGTGGACGCCGTCCGCCCGGTCCTGTCGGAGTAGATTGGGAGACGCTGGGGCTCCCTGACGTTCCGTATGGTGCAGGTACTCACCGGACATGGTTGTTTCGGGTGGTACCTGCACCGGATCGTGCGCAGGGAGCCAACCGCCGCGTGCCACGAGTGCGCATGCTGCGTGGGACAGACAGCGCCGCATTCTGGCTGCGGCGGTGGGAGATGGTGGAGATCTGTCGCTGCCGAGTGTGGTTGCGGCCATGCTCGGCAGCGAGCAGGTGTGAACTGCGGTGGCCTCCTTTTGCGAGGAGGTCATCTTGCAAAAGGAGGCGGCTGATAGGGCTAGAGAGGTGGACCCTCTCGGCGGCCCTCTCCGCCAGAGGAGGACCGGTGGTAGGAGGCGGCGCTTTACCCGCCTCCTCCCACCTTCGTAGCTCGTTAGCGAACATAAAACATTACATAAATTGCCACAGAATATTATTCTATTTTGTAAATCAAACTGAAAACAGCGCCTATATGTAGCAGAGTTTAGGCATGAACGATTTCACTCTTCTAAATATCGTCTATTATTTTTCTGTACGTTGTGTTAGGTAGGAATGAGGGAAAGGGGGTTCGAATTAAAGTAAGATTGATAAAGTCCGCACAGGCGCCTGTACAAGGTTATACAAACGTGGCAGTGTACGCGCAAATGGCAGTAGGTACTTGATTCGCTCGCGAACATATTATATCTTGTTGATTTCAAACGACTACCTGTGTAAAACATTTTAGAGCGTTCGTTGGCTCTACACCCACTGGTGTTTACGTACATGTCTGCGACAACAAATAATTTTCTATTCCGTAAGTTCCGTAAAAGGTTATTTGGTATATGTTTTAAGTTAAAAAAAACGAATACAAAAGCCAAATTAAATTAAATAAAAATGGAAACACATGCAATGTCATACAATAATTGCAAAATATTTATAATATATAATAGTATGTAATAAATGGGTACCTAATTAAATTTGTTTGTCGCCTTTTCACAATTAAGCCCCCGAACCGAAAATAGATGTGACTCTTGTAGTCTATAGGGTACCTACTTTTCATCCTGGATAAGTGTAACGATAAAGTTAGTCTAAATATAAATTACTAGCAGGCCCGGCGGACGTTGTCCTTCCCTTATAATAAAAAATATATACTTATGTGCATAAAATGCTTAAGGTAACTAATGTAAATATTTTTATAAGGATTAATACTAAATAGCCGAACAATTATCTCATTTTGTGTGACCATTTTTTAGAAGATGGATGGGTATAGTAAGCCATTCTTAAAATATAGGTATTTGCCATCCTAGACTTTATTGTAGATCTATAAAAGAGGAATATCTTTACAATACATTGTTTTGTTATATCTGAAAAGAATTAGGCAGCGTTTTTGATGAAAGCTCCCGAGCGGGTTGACTTTTTCCAATACTTCCAACAATTATCGTTATATTTAAACCGATTTACAACCTTGACAAATTATATACTTAAACCTTCCTCGTGTATTACTCTATCTATTGGTGAAGAACTCACGACAATCCGTTGAGTAGTTTTTGAGTTTATCGCGAACACACAGACAGACAGATGCGGTGGACGACTTTGTTTTATAATATGTAGAGAATATATGAGAAAAACATTAGAGAAATAGTCGTTTAAACAGAGGATAAGATTAATACTGTTAAATTACCGTTTGAATGTGTTTAACCGATTTTTAGTACAACAATGATAAATTAATTGCAACCTGATATATCGTTCGCAGTATGTCCATTGAAAATATTTTTGATTAACCGAGGCGATGTAATAAATGCAATGTTTTTCATTTATTTTATACATAAAAAGGATTGCCTGCTACTTTGTACGCATTTAATGCAAAATAGAACTTGATATGAATTAAATATAGCATATAACACTCGAGGATAAGGTAGCTTCGTATTGGTGAAAGAATTGTCTGATTTGGTGCAATATTAAATCCATTTAAATACACATCCAAAATCATACACTTTATTCTTTTAAAATACCTATTGTAACTTTTTAAAAGTGAAATCATTCTTAGAATATGATCGGCAACTAAACAAATTAAAATCAAAAACACTATTCACGTTCGTTCTTGAGAAGGCACTCGTGAATGATAAAAAACTACCACAGATTTGTAAAACAATCCAGTAATCGATATGAACCGGTAAGAAAATCGGTAAATTTTTTTATTACATTATTTTATTAAAGGCATAGTGTTATCATATCTAGAAATCACTGTCGTTTACGTAAAAAATCACTCTATTATACACCATTTCCAAGCGCTTTAACGTCACACTATACTAGAATTGAATTGTTCGACAAATAGGTAAAGTAATTTAGGAACTTATTATAGAATCAAGCACGATTACCTGGAACAGTTTTTGTGTATTATACAACAGAATGGTAAATAAGTAATTATTTCTGGTATTAATAGCGTGCCGGTGTTTTACACAATCTAGCTTGTCTAAGATTTATAGTTCCTACGAACCACAAACTTCACCTCTTTACAATCGTATAATAAATATTCAATAAATGTCAAGTAAGTTAACCCCCCCTGGACTGTGCAAAACCATAAAGGTTTAAGTTCCGTACAAACGAATGCTGACGTCATGAGGCACAGGTCAACAGACTGTTGGCAGCATGAGCTTAAAATAAAAAAATACTTCAATTATTACAATACTCTGCAAAACAAACAAATGATGTATTGTAAAATTATAGTTTAAATGTAAAATGTATTTTTAAATTATCTTTTCATTTGTACCATGAAATTTACAATGCACTATGTCGTAAATTGAAAAATATAATCCGCCATTTTTAAATCTGGTTCTTAAAAAATCAACCGAGGTGTTAAAAAAAAAATCCTACCGTTTGAGAATGATCTCATATATGCATAATCTGTTATATGAACATAATCTGTCCGCTAGTGGACTGTATATTTAAATGTATACAATCAAACTTCTACTGAACATTACGTATAATAAGCACTCGGTAAGGGTCACAGGCGATATCAGGCTCGCATGGCGGAAAACGTCATACCTGTTGACCTTCGGCCATTCACTCGGGTCGTCGAGGCAACGCATTTATTACAATTTTGCTGTTTCAAACATACCGAATTTACAAAGAATTAGTAATTATCAGAAAGAACTCTATCGTTAATAGTCGCCATATAACGCTCAAAGAGCATTTTCTATTGCTAATATTGTCTGTAACTACTTTTAGACTCTTTGCAGAAAATGTTTGGATATATCATACTCAAACGTATTCACTGTTTGAAATTATTAATTTTAGTGTTAATACCGATAACCGTATTAAAACAATTTGAATCACTTATTTTTTTTCCTTATTCGACAAGTCGAATACTTTATTCCTAAGTCTCTATTCGTTATACTTCACTAATTTCTTACTTCTACTAATCTGCAGTATTTTTACACTCTTTGCCAAAAAACTTTAACAATTTAGAAACTTAAGAAACTAATTATTGTAAGACAACTAAAATATATAGAATTAGTTACTAACTAGCGACATTGTCAACGTCGTCTATTATCTTAACAATAGGTTTTATGTACAGAGGAAGAAAGATAAGCACCACACCGCTTACCTCACTTCACGGCAGGAATAAACACACAGCTGAACGTGTTGTGTTGCTTATAAAAATCGTAGTTTCTTAAAACTTTCATAATTTTATGTTAAACGTAGTTTTCGTGTTATTTTTGATGTGTAACATCTTTCCTCTCGGTAGCTGGATATTTTTTGTGGGTGTGATTTTGAAAAAGGAACAGCAATGTGTGTCAGGAAACCGGGGAAACGCGCGCTATTTGACTTGACCAATGAGCGCGCGCAGTGGCGGAGAGACGGCTGTGAGATAGTGTTTAACTATTTTTCGTGAGGTTGGTACCACAACACTCAACATAATGTATGCGTGTATGTCACGAGAAAGAGAAAGAGAACGCATCAGCATAAATTGACACGTCACATATATTTCATCTCAATTTATTAGTAGTATAACATGTCAGATGTTACAAATCATATGCGACTACAATAAGGGTCGCTCGTTTTTTTTATTTTTATAGGAACCAAATGAAAATTATGTAACGTTCAAAGTTTTGAGTATGAAAGTAGACGGATATACGGAGTAAAGGAAGACTGAAAAAGTTGTGGATGGAAGTAAAAAGTAGTGCGAAAGTAATACGTGTATAAAATACTGAGATGGCGTCTGACAGGGGAGAGTCTAAGAGGGAAGCCTGTTGTGCCTATACTGCTTAGGTAAGATAAGGTTAAGAAGATGATGAGGAACCAAGTGTCTAAGAAGTATAACTAAAAACATTTAATAGAAATATATAGTTATTGAGTGATGCGCGCATAACGGCATATTTCTATCACACTAACTAATATAAATGCGAATGTCAGCTTGTTTATTTGTAATGTTTTAACGTTTTGACTATCCACCAATCAATTATCATGATATTTTGTATACAGATTATCAGGGATCACAGAAAAGAGTCGGGTAAATTTCATCCCGAAAAATAGTACTGTACCTACGTGAGGTACGGTCACATCGATATTAATAAGAGCGAAGCCGTAAACAATAGGTAGTTGTGTTTATATATATAAGTAGCTACACCTGACTGGATTGCTGCCGCCATGCAAATGACAATAAACCCGTCACAATGATTCTGTTTAGGTATGTTATGTTTTTAGGTTCTTTAAATTCATTTGTGTTATTTTTTTTTTAATATTACAAGACTTCACTAAATATACTTACCTCTCTGCTTACAACCTTGCTGCGGGGTTAACAGTAATATTACCAAAAAATTGTAAATTCACGAGAGTTGTACTGTAATTCAGCAGTCGAAATATGTTTGTTCTAAGTTCGATGACGTATGAATGTAATGTAAAGTATAATTACCAAACCTAACAAAGTAATAATGCTTGTAAAACCTTCAACAAATTTTTGGACTTAAAAATAAAATGAGATGTGTTCATGACATATATTTGAATGCTCTTAACAAAGACCGAAAAGTATTTGATTCATTAATATGCAATCACCTCACATAATGAGTATCATCGCTATTCTCAGTATTAGAGAAAGGCCCCTACATAAGCCCCGATATACTAGTGGTATATGAAAAAGGTCGAGAATAATGTCTTTGAAAGTGAAATGTGTTGAATCATTTTTTACATCCATTACACCGTATTGGATAATTAACAAAAATTAAGATACCGTGGTCGTATGGCATTTTTGGTGCATCGTAACCATCACATGTATATTGGAATTATCACATTAAAAAAAACTCTTCTCCATGCAAAGTATGGTTTGCCCATGTAGATTTGCTTAAAAACTATACAGGCCATGCGAACGTATGACATATTATATCTGACGCTCCCCCCTTAATAACTCCTTTTAATAACAGAAAAATTAGGTATTCAATGTTTTGAATAATCCTGTAATAAATTATATGTGCATAATTTTTTATGTGTTCTGATGAATAACGTCAGATGGCAACTGGTATTTAGACACCCACAACCCGCAGTGGAATGATATGATTCTTTGGAAGTGTTAAATGACCTCAATATGTCGAGATTGTATTGGTAGATAGGCTCACATTGTTTCGAGGTATTAAGAAAACAATCGATTAGCGTCTCTTTTCTGAACTCTTCTAATAGAGTCCGTTATTGTTTTTTCATCTTATTTGACACAGAATTCGTTGTTCTGGAGTCGGCAACGTAGATTCGCGTTTCGGAATATTTACGATTAAATAAGACGGTATATAGTATATATGAAACCACCAGTGTGAGATTTTTTTTTATATATATTATAGGGGGCAAACGAACAGGTGGGTCACCTGATGGTAAGTGATCACCGCCGTCAATAGACACTAGCAACACCTGGGGAGTCGCAAGTGCGTTGCCGACCTTTTAATATATGTGGGCCTCCGGCGCTCTCACTTTTTTTTTTTTTTTTTTTTTTTTATTTTTTTTTATTAACGTGGGGAGATCCCTAACGGATACCCATCCTCCCGGGGGAGAGAATGGGTTATGTCCGGTTCGCACGGACTAAAACCCCACGGTGCACCGGCCACCGCTTTAAGTTGGAGCGGCATGGGACCGTACTGGGCTAACACCATGCCGCTCCCAGCGGTCAGCCCGGCGGCAGATAGCTGCCGGGCACCATCCTTATAGGGAGGTAGTTGTGTACACGATCAGCTACCTCCCCTCGTCAGCCGAACCTACCTGTGCCAAGAGGAAATGGGCCCCCCGGCCCATTCCCCTCAGGTTCGGCTACGGAGGTGGAAGGAGGCGGGCAAATCGCCGCCTCCTTCCACCGACCCTCCTTTGGCGGACACGGCCGCTGAGAGGGTCCGCCTCTCGGGCCCTCTCCGCCGCCTCCTTCTGCGAGATGACCTCCTCGCAGAAGGAGGCCACTGACCGAACGAAACGCAACAGTGCAAGCACTGTTACTTCACGTCGGTTTTCTGTGAGAGGGTGGTACTACCCCGGGCGAGCCGACCCATTCATGCTGAAACTAGTAATAGCTTCAGTGTAGCTCTACCACCTACACCTTTCTTTCCATCGTTACTGTAGTTCATTTTGTCACACACCCGATGAACGCTTCGAACACCACAAATAATACATACACTTTGCCGATCTGCTGTAGAAATTCACTCCTCTCCTAAAGAACACTATACATTGGGCAAAACTCCACGGTAAGCTCATTCCATAACAGGGTAGTTCTTGGGAGGAAGCCAAAAATGTTTCATCTTTATTGTGAGAACTGATTACCCATGATAGTTGGTACGTATTAATATTTATTTGTTTTATTATAACTATATGTATAAAAGAAGTGGTTTCAATAGTTTTTTTTGTTGTATTATTATACATACATTATATATTAAGTATACTACACATAATTATTGCCAAATATACCATACCATACACAACGATTAAACCACGGTGAAACTCTCAAAGTTGTGCCTGCAGGTAAACTGTGTCAGCTGTGCTGTGCAGGTCAACAACGGTCACACGAAGCTTGAAAATGGTTCGAAATAAGCAACGGTTTGTAGTTATATTCCTTGGAAGTAGAGATTTCATTCAGAATCTATCCGATTAAATGCCGCTCTCAAAACGGATTAAGCCGGCTTATTTGAAACACGAACCGACCTGTCTCGACGAGATTCGCTTTACAAAAATATCATTTCCACGCCGAGAACTCATCAAAGGGGATTGTAACAATAAACCCGTTAATACTGATATAGTGACATTAAAATTTCCTCAATGCAACCGTTAAAATAAAATGTTTGTGAACGAGACCAAAGTCATTAATTATCATATGGTAATTGACAAACATGATCTGTGAAGATTTGCAAAATTGACCGGTTTTCTAACCTTGATTTCGTCTATCATTGGTCATGACTATTATTTTCCTTATATAATATAGAATATAATAAAATAATCAATTTTACTAAATGTTTCATATAAAAACAGTTAGACGGCAGTAATCTCCGTCGGCCATTTTCATGAACAGAGCGGAGCCGACGATTATTATGGCCGTTTAAAAAATATATAAAAAGAAATTTAGGAATTCCTTAACGATTTTGTCATCGGTATAACAGTTATTGGTGTTATCTAGCGGTATCTTCCTATTTTGCTTATAACACTTGTCGGGTTTTTATTTAGGGTTGTCAATATCGGTGTAAATAATTTTTACAAATATTTATTTGTTAATTTGCGTTTACCATTGAATAGCGAGATATTGAAAAAGAGTTTCTATATTTTACGAAACGAAAACTATTCCATTCCTTTTGCTATTCCTAATAGAAATTAAGAAATATTATGGAATAATAAATTGTAAGGAACTTTACGCCTTAGTGTAGTTGATTTTAATAAATTAAATAATTAAAGGACTATTCTGGCGAAAATGGAACTTAAGGCACATTTCGAAATAAATAATATAAGCCACCAATGACACCTACCTAGATAAACTTGAGAAGTAAACCACTATCTAAATACAAATTATCATTTTAAACATTCGATTAGACTTTGCTTATGTATCATATATACACGACGAGTATTGGCTCTTTTGCTACATCATAGGTTTTCCTCTTGAAAGATCGATAGATAATTAGAAATTATTGATACTTGTAATCTCCTATTCAAAATATTTATTGCATAAAATCACACGCAGACTCGTCTGGTAGGTGCTACGACAATTCTAACATTTAGAATTCTACATTTAGAAAATACTTCATTTTGTAATAATAAATATAATACAAATTAACCTTTCGTTGAAACGAATTAAACTTTAAGTGTCGATGCTTTTTTCTTTTTTGTTATTTGTCAGAATGGAAAAGGAAAACATGTAGTTCCGACCCTACTTAGGTGGGATAAGGGTAAGATGATGATGATGATGATAATTAAAAATATACAATATCGTCCGCCAACCCTATTCATTATAGTGAGAAGAGTTGTGTGAAAAAAGCTATTTACTGGCAATTGAAAAACCAAATGTTGTAAATTCTTTATGGTATTAGTTAGTATTTATTACATTTCCACGTATTTTCAAACTGATTAATTTTAAAAAGTAGTCTAATTTATAATATTTATTCGATTTAAATAAGAATCAATTATAGGTAATTTAGTTCGTTTTTTGTAAGTACTTTTTTACTTTATGTCAATGTAAAACCTAATTTCTCATTTGATATTCAGTAGTATAAAGGTTATTATTAACAATTGTTATAAAAAATGGTTTCTGTTGATAGCCTTTGTTCAAAATATAAACGCAATAATTATAATAGACAGAAATAACAATGTGGAGCGAAATAACTGCAGTTACTTTTATTTAAACATGATTCAGCTAAATAAATCTTTTTTATACGAGGGTAAAGTTATGAAATTTCAATAGCCTGGGTAAAATTGACCTACAAAGCATCTGTTTAAAAAATAAACAAAATAATTATAATAAACAGAAATAAGAATGTACAGTAAAATAGCTTAGTTTTACTATTATTTAAAAATGATTACATATAGAGTAATAAATAAAATATGCAAGTTTGGAAAAATCCAGTTCGAATGAATATAACAATCTAGTCTGGGAGATTAATTTCATATTAATTGTATAGATTATATCAATCTCATGGTGGTAAGGATTTTTTTATGCCCCTTAAGGGTTGAAAGTCTGTCTCCAATCACCTGTAGGTGTGTTACTATGTGTACTGTAAAAACCTAAACGGTGGTAAAATTTAAGATTTATTAAATTTTAAATTATTTAAAATTATATTTTGAAGTTTTATTTTAAAGTATGTTGTTGTAAAAACCCTAACAATTGTAAATTTTAAAATTTTTCCAGTAAAACCGACTTACCTATTTATCAACTTTTAATAATAAAAGGCCATACAGTTTTCGTCGTTCAGTTCCAACTTACCACCGTTTACTTGATAAAATATAGGTTTTATCTTAGTTCTATCGTGATCAGAAACCTATGTTTTTGGTTGGGTTAAGTTGGGTTCATGATAAGAAGAACGCCGTCAGAATACAATAGTTAGTTTAAATAATATAAATCCTAATTATATTTACCGGTTAAACTTAGGATTAACCAATATACGGGCTTTTACAGTAACAAAAATAAGTGTACAAAAAAAAAGGTAAACCCAAACGAATTTCCATTCCTGTCGATGACTGAGATGTTCCCCTTAACTTAACTGATTGGTAGTAAATAGTTGTAGGGGTGGTAAATTGAAGAAAGTATATATGATTTTTAATTAAAAGTTGGTATAATCAAAATTGCCAACTCCGCACCGCGTCCCGCTGCGCTGCACCGAATTGGAATAAGCCGCGCGGCCGTAGTTTGTTTCGTAACCGTCACAGTGCAGTGTTGCAACTGTACCTCACTGTTATCAAAATAAACGCCTTTTTATTATTTAGAGTTTTTGCACAAGAATTAAGAGAAATCCCCCGTGTTAAGGTTACTCAAGCCAGTGGCAGTCTTCAGTTATGCTTAACTATAACTAGATTATAATTCTTGTTGTATCGTATTATATGTTTACCAATAGTTAATATTTTATTTCAAAGTATTTAAATGCGTAGTTTCTAAATACTTTATCACACTATGGATATTTTAAAGTATAATATGTGCATAAATGGTCCGTCCAGTGTTTGTCGTATTACGTTAAACGGTGTATTCTTACCAGCCTACTCCAATTTTCGATACCTCGGTTCATTGATCCAAAACGACGGTGGAATAGACAAGGACGTGAGGAATAGAATAAATGCAGGGTGCATGAATTGGCGAAAGGTGCCTGGGATCGTTTGTGACATACGAATGTGTTGTATTGTATATCAGATATGAAAATAATATTTATTCTATTTAGATATATTTTATAAGAGATATAATACATTGTTGACACAATAAGACTCTTGACGGTAATAAAACAAAACAATATGAAATAGATGGAACATACATAATTTGAAAATAACTTTCTCGGTTGCCAGTTATGATTAACTACAACAGTATGCCGTTGAAACTAAATGGGAAGGTGTATAAAACTATAATAAAACCAGCCGTGTAATATGGACCCGAGTGCTGGGTTAAGAAAGAGATGTATGAGAAAATATTACATGTGGCAGAAATGCGAATGTTAAGATGGTTGTGTGGTGTAACAAGAATGACGGATATAGGAGTAGAGGATGACCGAAAAGGGTTTGGATGGATTGTGTGCAAAATGGTATGTGTGTAAAAAGTGTGAATACTGAGATGACATCTAACAGGCGAGAGTGGAAAAGGAAAACATGTTGTGCCGACCCTAATTAGGTGGGATAATGGTAAGATGATGATAATGTGCATGAATGGTGTGAAAACTGACTTGATAGATGATAAAGGAAAATTTGTTTAGCTGATCCTCCTATGAAGCTTAGCTTACTGATTATACAAGTGACCAAGTTTGTTTACTTTTATCTTTGTTATTTTATATATAATCATATTATTAACAAAACGAACTGGAAGCAAATTATTTTTTCTATATTTTTCAACATAATGTAACAAAAAACAACTACAAAACTAAAAACTAACTATATCATAATTAGCTAATAGTATAAAACTGTTACCTAGAAACAGATCTATAAATACACCAATGTGATTAATGGCATTGTTCGTCTCTTCCGCCAACACGTAACATTCTCAACAAATGCGCTAAACTTTATCCCTATAACAATAAGATTCATTTCATAATAACTGTAACTTATCTATGGCACACCTATGGGATCTTCAACTTGAACTTGACAATTATACATGCCGATTATATTATAATAGCGCATCATGTTAAATTGTTTATACTTACTCAATGTAAATTTGTTTCTTAATATATTCATTTACAAATGTACATGTACATTATAATTAGTACGCACGTACAGTATAGCCTTAGTAAGTAAAATTACAAGAGAGAGATGAAAAACTTCAAGTTATAGTGGATTCCACACGTTGAAGCTTACATTTTTTTCCTACATAATTTACAGGGATTGAAATAAATAAATAATAGGGGTTTAAAGATAACTATTGTTTTCTTGAGGTGAAAGCCGTATCGGCTTCTGTTAGAATTTCTACAAATAATTTTTAGTCCAAAGTTTTCTGAACTTACTGTGGAACTTGGTGGCATTTTCTCCCACCACCCTCTCACAGAAAGCCGACGTGAAGTAACAGTGCTTGCACTGTTGCGTTTCGTTCGGTCAGTGATAGCGCCGGAGGCCCACATATATTACAACGCCGGCAACGCACTTGCGACTCCCCTGGTGTTGCTAGTGCCTATGGACGGCGGTGATCACTTACCATCAGGTGACCCACCTGTTCGTTTGCCCCCTATAACATAAAAAAAAAACAAGAACAATGACATTGGCGAACAGTATACACAACAGCATCTTCTCTTGTATATCTGATAATAACGCAGTGACTGAGTTACGACCACAATATAAGTATAGTGTCAAGTATAGTGACGTCACTTAGTCGTGATAAAATGAAAGAAAATCCTTGAGCTGTATTTGTTTAAAAAAAAAAGCGATATCACGAAATAGTGTAAACTGTAGTAAGCCCGATTAAAATTTTTGCTCAAACCTGAAAACAAATCAGAAGTAATATTCTGTTTTCTACTTCTGTACGTGCTCAGTTTATACTGAACACGAGTCAAGTAATAAACTTGGATATTTAAGAAACGTCCGAAAACAATGACCCCGTTCTTGAGTTCTCATAGGAGTTTCGCGAATTAACAAGGACGCAGAGCATGCGTTAGAACATTTACAATTGTCGTAATTAGCACTTGATCTGTTACAGAAACATTTATTTAGGGCAGACGCCATCGCGGCACCGCATAAAGATTTATTATTTTTTTTACGTTCTAGGCATTAAATATAATAGACGACTCTATGGTATTGTTTATTATCTTTCTTCATAATTATTTCTAATATACTTTATTACATCATATTCGTCCAATTCTTTACCAAATATTATTATTAAATAAGTGGTCCTATTATATTCCATATAAATTTTATATAATTATTTGTTTGAATAAAAAATGTGTTTACTGTCTATTTTGTAACTCGCAGGTAGGTATTCTATTACACTTTTCTCAGTTATCAAAGAAAAATTAAAAAACAGAACGTATTTCTACGTACGTCGACTCTTCGGAATGAAATCCAAGCGGCGGTGTTTCCGGACCAATATAACTTGCAAACTTTCAAGAAACCAGTGTACTCCTTTCTCAAGAGCCGGCAACGCATCTGTGGTTATCCCCTGTCGTCACAAGTGGCGTCGCTTTTACCATCAGGTGTGACAGAAATGTTTCTTTGTCTCCAGTCGCTTGAAAAAACCATAAGACATGACAGAAAATGTGTTTATGACATTGATAGCGTTTTGACATAAATTGACCTGTCTACATTCTTACTCTATATCTATGTGCACATATTTGTTTGTATACAAAAAATGTACATTTAACTTGTTTATACTCTTAAGATATTTGTGAAAAATATTAAAAGGTATTTATATCTATCGGTATATATATTTGAGATTCGTAAACTCCAATACCGTTGAAGTGATCACCAAGAGAGTTCATTTCACTATAGCACGCTAAATGGAGTTTTTTTTTTTTATATATTAAAGGGGGCAAACGAACAGATGGGTCACCTGATGGTAAGTGATCACCGCCGTCCATAGACACTAGCAACACCAGGGGAGTCGCAAGAACGGCCTTTTAATATATGTGGGCCTCCGGGGCTCTCACTGACCGAACGAAACGCAACAGTGCAAGCACTGTTACTTCACGTCGGCTTTCTGTGAGAGGGTGGTACTACCACGGGCGAGCCGACCCATTCATGCTGAAATCAGTAATAGCTTCAACGTAGCTCTACCACCTACCAATGTGTGTGTGTGTGTGTGTGTGTGTGTTGTACAATATTTAGACATAATTCACTTTAAAAATAATTGAAAACAAACGCGTGCGAAAGCAATGGTAAAGTTTGTATTTATAAAGGAAAATTGAATAATCCCCTGTAATACTCGGTAACAGAGTAAATACCTTGACTGGGAAATGACTTTAAATAGAAAAACCCTTCGCTTCGTTGTAAGTGCCCCAGCGCATTGCGCATTATATAACGCAAATATTAAATCCCTCGAGGATGTTTTCACTACAGACTCTTTTTTAATTTCATCCGCTACGTAATACCTCAGCATCTCTGTAATACCTTTTCAGGACTTGAATTTAAATATCGCGTCGAAGTTAACCTTTTATACCTTTATATTAATGTGAACAAATAATAGTCTTACCGTGTATCGATATCTGTAGGTCCGAGTCTCGGGTAGACCAAAATTTTTTTTTTTAACCTCGTTAAAGTATTAAGCCGATTGTGATTAAATAAAATATTAATTTTTGCAAACACTTTTTTTTCTAATTTCTTCGAACAATACTAAAATTTTCTATACATTGACAATCAAGGAATGACATATATAGTTCTTGTTTGTAAAATTATATCGAAATGAAATCGAAAATATATTTTTAAGTGAAATCCAACATGTAAACATACATTAAATAATATAGACCATGAACGGATGGACCTCAGTCTGTTTATTCAATCAATATTTTCGAAGATTTCCTCGTTGTCTTTTGTCTCACTCATTTGCACTCATTTGTATGCAGATATTTTAACCCATATTTTTCACTATTTCGTACTATTTCTCAAACATTTTCTTTTATAAAAAACCTGTTTGCTGATAATTAGAAACATAACCAAAAAGGACTAGCCAACTAGGTGCAACTGTTCTGAAGTGATGGAGCATACATACGAGTATAATCAACAATTTATTTATAAGACCTCCTGAAAAAAAAAACGGGCAGCTTGCATTTGTTTCTCTACTTCAATTAACGTTACATGAATGAGGTTTTATTAATTTGAATTAGTATGATTCCTTACGTTCCAAATTTAAATTTTAAATTAAGAAAAGGAAAAGTAGAAATATATTCAATTATAATATGATATACATAAATATACTGTAAAATTACTTTATTAATGGCGCGTATTGTTGAATCAGTTTCTTGCTGATTACAAAGGTTTTAAAACGTTTTGTATATTTTCTGCAAATTAAACAATTGAATCTTACTTTTTATATGAAACACAACTTTCTGATATGACTGATAAAGTGATAATGGCCGGTAAAATTATAGCCCTACTTAAAGATAGTTGTTCGCATAAATGTACGCGATTACCGAAAGCTCTAGTTCACCGACAAGGTGGTGATCAATTGTTATCTGGAGCTGATTATAACTCACAAATACATAAAATGGCGAATTGTTATTATTCTAACTTTATCTATGGCTTTATTGTTCAAATAATATTATACATTTTCAGTTGTTACTTTAATTTTATTACTTCAGTAATTTTTTTCTTATTATCTGTTCATTTTTATCTCTAGCCCTTTGTAAATAATCTATATATCTGCTATGTATGTATATGTGCACTCAGTTGAAATAAACAAATATATCAGAAATTACCTGTCAAATAATTTTACAAGACTACACAATAAGAGTCCTGTCTTCATATCACATAGAAAATCTTCTGAATGTAGCAACTTCATCGTTAACGTTATACTGCCACACCCCAATTGTTTAATGTAATCTATTTGAATCATATTTAATTAAAAATGTATTGTATTTTTCGTATAATATCGAGACAACTTACTGGAGGACTGCCTTGATAATAAAAAATATGTACTTATGTGCATGTAACGCTTAAGGCGGCTTGACTTTTTCCGATTGTTTCAAAAATTATCATTATATTTCAACCAATTTACAAAAACGACTTGACAAATTATACACCTAAACCTTCGACGTGATTTACTCTATTTATTGGTGAAGTCCACATTACAATCCGTTCAGTAGTTTTTGAGCTTATCACGAATATCCAGGCCGACAGAAAGACGTGGCGGACGATTTTGTTTTATATTATAGGATAAATTTCATTTTTAAATTCTTATAATAATATTTTGACTTTGTTATGTGTTAACCTCTTGACTCTAAGCGCAAAATTGAACTTAGCTTAATATAGCTTATTCAGAGCGGCCGAAATAGTTTGACGCGGACTATACGCATACTAATCAATATTATAAATGTGACAGTCAGTTTGTATGTTTCTTATGCATTCACCCCTTAACTATTCAACCGATCATCATGATCAAAGCCACGGGCAAAAGCTAGTCAAGTATAAATGTTCTACGTGAACTGGACATGGACATTTTTACTTCTGTACTGACAACCGGATATCATTGTGAGTATAATAACAAAATTAAAACACGATTTCCATCACAGATTAAAAAAAAAGATAACAGGAACGCGGTGAACCATTGTGAAATGTGTATTTTACCATATGTCGCCGGTAACCTCGTGACAACACTGAAGAAGCTCGTGAGTCAGTGCGCGTGCAAGGTTAATGAAAAAAGTTCTACTGTTTTTAATATTTTAATTTAAAATATTAAATAAAACTATTATTGGTAGTTCGCGCATATATAGGCTATATATACTATAGCTAAATGTTTCTCGTATTCGGACTTTCGGATGTTTCGGTGAAGTAATACAATATCATAGTATAGTGGAAGGGCTTTTTCTACGCATCCCTGGCTAGCTAAAACTCTCAAGTTATACATTTTAGTTCAAGCATCTATAGGTGTGTTCCGGCAGCTACACTTGAGAACCAGTCCCAATCTTTTTTTTTTGTGGCGAAATCTATCATGGACCCGCCACCCTCCCGGGGGAGAGAGTGGGTAGTGTGAGACTCCTACTCACTAAAACCCCACGGTGTACATCCGCCGCTTCTGTTGAGGCGGTACGAGTTCTCTTAAGCACTCGTCGTACCGCCCCAGCGGTTGGCCCGGTGTTAAAGAGCGCCACCGGGCCCCGACCTTGTCAGGAGACGACCGTGTACACAACGGTCTCCTCCGTCCGCCGGCCCTGTGTAATGGGAAGATGGGCCCCTAGGTCCGACTTAGACGGTGGAAGGATGCGAGCAAAACGCCCCCTCCTCTCACCGGCCCTCCGTTGGCGGAGACTGCCACTCCGAGGGTCCAGCAGAGAAGACTCCCTCGCAGAAGGAAGCTACTGTGTTCCAAACACACTTGCTGCCGAGCATGGCTCTTACCACGCTCGGCAGCGAGAGGTCCGCACCTACCGCCGCAACCAGAATGCGGCGTTGCTCCTCCCACGTAGCACATTCAGATAGAGTGTGCTGCGCGGTGTGGAGCTCAACGCCGCACTCGTGGCATACGGCGGTTGGCTCCCTGCGTGCAATCCGGTGCAGGAACTAACCGAAGCACCCGTGCCCGGTCAGCACCTGCACCAGACGAAACGACAGGGAGCCCCATTTTCTCGAACACCATTCCGGCAGGACCGGACGGACGGCGTCGTTAGTGTGTCTACCGTACCGTGCGTCCGCCAGGTCCTGCCTCCACCTATCACCAGTTCCAATCTAGGTTTAGTGTGCTTAACACGGTTTCCAATCTTACCGTGCCGTACACTTATTTCAAGGTACAAATATATTCATATGTAATCGAGCAATAGAGATACTATTGAGGTTTTGTGATCCTAGTTACCAGTTACAAATAAAAAACGAAAAATAATAATAATAAATCTATGAGTTATCTGTATTTCATATGTAGGAGATTGAACCAAGATTCATGCACTCTTTTTGTCATTTTTTAATTTACGCTTTGCTTTTGGTAAGTGATTGATTTTTATTGTAAACAAAACCGGGCTCCGTGGAGATATCTCGCTTACTCTTACGTATAGTTATGGAAATGTGAATAGTCGCTGACTCTATATAGGAGTAGTACGAGCGATGGCCGTCTACGGGGCCCCGGTGTGGGCCGATGCCCTCGGTGCCAATAATGCGCGGGCGCTGCGCGCTGCGCAGCGAATTGTGGCACTGAGGGCAATCAGAGGATACCGCACCGTGGCCTCGGCGGCGGCTTTTACGCTGGCCGGCTCCCTGTCCTGGGAGCTAGAGGCAGAGGTGATGGCCGCCGTGTATGAGATCACGGCGGCTAAAAAGCGAATAGGGGAACCTCTAGCTCCCAGGGAGGTGGAAGGCAAGAGAAGGAGTGCGAGGGAGGTGATAAGGAGAGGTGGCGGCAGGACCTGGCGAACACGCGGTATGGTTCATATACCGTAAACGCTGTCCGCCCGGTCCTGCTAGAGTGGGTTAACAGAGATTGGGGCTCCCTGATGTTCCGTCTGGTGCAGGTGCTCACCGGCCATGGCTGTTTTGGTTGGTACCTGCACCGGATCGCACGCAGGGAGCCCACCGCCGCATGCCACGAGTGCGGTGCTGTGGAAGACACCACGCAGCACACTCTGTCTGAATGTGCTGCGTGGGAGAGACAGCGCCGCATTCTGGCTGCGACGGTGGCAGGAACGGGAGACTTGTCGCTGCCGAGCGTGGTGGCGGCCATGCTCGGCAGTGAACAAGCGTGGAATGCGGTGGCCTCCTTTTGCGAGGAGGTCATCTCGCAAAAAGAGACTGCGGAGCGGGCGCGAGAGGTAGACACTCGCAGCGGCCGTCTCCGCCAAAGGAGGGCCAGCGGAAGGAGGCGGCCCTTTGTCCGCCTCCTGCCACCTCCGTAGCTGAACCTGAGGGGATGGGGCGGGGGGCCCATCTCCTCATTGTACAGGTCCGGCTGACGAAGGGAGGTAGCTGGTTGTGTACCCAGTCTACTTCCCTATAAGGACGGAGCCTGGCGGCTACATTCCGCCGGGCTGACCGCTGGGGCGGCATGGTGATAGCCACAGTACGGTCCCATGCCGCCCCAATCGAAAGCGGCGGCCGATACACCGTGGGGTTTTAGTCCGTGCGAATCGGACATAACCCACTCTCTCCCCTCCGGGAGAGTGGGTATCCGTAAGGGATCTCCCCACGTTAATAAAAGTGTGAATAGTATCGTTGTTGCTCTATATCATGACGTTTGCTCATCATGCTAAAGCTTAGTCGATAATCGAAATATCGCCAGTACTTTATCGATATTCTATTCGATTTATATCGATGTGATAAAACTCAAAGTTACGATACTATAGAAAGAATAAATAGTATGTAAGGAAAAATATAATAAACCTTTCAATTGTTCATTAATTTCAATTCCAGTTACAATTTAATTATGCGAGATACTTCCGACTTAGCGCCTTACAGAAAATGCTACGAGCCGCGTAACTATCATCCACATTATTGCCACTCGAGTTAATTTTATCAAAGGCTACGACGGTGCACAGTCCCGGATTTAGAAGCGGGGACACGATTATCCAATTTGTGTATGTTTTTTCTTAAATTAAGAATGATGTAATTCTGATGTGAATTTTAATTAATCGCTACTATAGCCACAGTTCGTTAGTTTAAAAAAAACGGTGCGGTCAGGGTACCTGTGTCAAGAACGAAGATTCTTACAGTTTTATTTCAAATTCCGAACGTATTTTGATATGAAGATATATATCGTTTATATTTATATAGCGTGGACATGAAAAGAAAGGCATCTGTTTAATCCTACGGTAAAGATAAAATATAGAGTACGATGTTCATTGCTAGAATCTCGACACTCGAACGCAACCTTATGCAATAGAAAGAAAAGAGAGTGTATATAGTATAAAGTCGCATGGTGAGAAAGAGACCGAGGAGTATAACGATTTTTCCTTACGTGAGGATTTCTACAATTCGACTCCCTATCGCAAGACTGGTTCAAAATACTACATATGTTAATAATGTATTTTGTGGTATATAGGTATATGCAAATAAAACAGTTGTATCGCTGACTCGGTCTATATTTTTTCTCTCTTCACACTTTATCCCTAACATCCTATTGGTGACAAGGAAATTACGTTAAATACACATTAAAATACTACTCAGTGTATTTAAAAACAAACATTCGAAATAGAAATTCCATTCGGTAAAATAGAACAATTCGATTTATTAAGCAAAAAGTGGTCTGGATACATCAGACGCGTCGAACAGTTTACAACGTTGAACGGAATCAAGTCGGAGTTACGTGTTGCAACTTAAGTTAATTTGGTCGGTGAAGTTACATATGATTTAATGTGCGATTCGTGTGCCCGGGATCACTCGTACAACAAACAATTTAGTAGTTTAGTACGGTAAATGTATCTCTTATCAATATTTTCATGCCTCCAACATGAATATTAATATGTTTTTAAACGTGCACTATTACGATTTACTTTATATATAACTCATTATTATAGCCCTCGAAATTTTTTTGCCCTTAGTAGTTTGGTTACAGTTAGCTTTAGCCAATTGCTAGATTCGATGTACACGTATGAGTTGGTGAGACATGCATGAAAAGCTAACTAGCTAGCTCGGTTAGCTTAGATTCAAATCAAATCAAATCAAAAATACTTTATTCAATTTAGGCCCTAAGAAGGCGCTTATGAACGTCAAAACTACCACCGGTTCGGAATACATCCCAGTCATCGAGAAGAACCGGCAAGAAACTCGATCGGGTTTATCTTTTTAACATATACTTATATAATCAAAGTTCATTATACATTACAATCGATTTTAGTGGATGCACAGAGAGGAGTCAATTCCAGACATCACCATCGTTCATATATTGATCCACTCTATAATAGCCCTTTGACATCAAAACCCACTTCACATGGCACTTAAACTTATAGTCTGGCAAATCAGTAATATGCTTTGGACCTTGGTTATAAAACCTAACACTATTACCTAAAAAACTGTTACTGGTTTTACTGAGTTAAAAACATGGAAGGGCCAGTTTGTCACAGTTTCTAGTTTTTAAATCATGCCTGTGTTTTACGAACTCCAGATTATCAAAGTTGATTGATGCGCGTATGTTGTAATATACAGCAATAACCCAAGCCGAGGTCCCGCTGGCCCTTGTGCTAGTTGCTCAAACGGGCGAGTGTCATAAGCGCTCCTCTTAGTAGTTAGGTGAAGCTGTAAAGCCACCACAAGGTGTCATCAGCGTAGGTCAGTTAGAAACAAAAAAAATAGCCCTCGAAGCTTGTTACAAATTTGACGCTGGCTTAAAAACATAATTTATAAGTCACCGACTATGTCTAATTTTTTCTAAGATATGTTATCGTCAGCTGTCAATATGGGGGTTCACCCTTAATGTGTTTGAAAAATAACATAAGGCTCTGTATACAGAAAGTTAAAACATATTTCATTTGAAAATATTTAAATAAACTGAGTATACACTTTATTTAACTTTTATCGTACGTAGCTGTAGCGCTGAAAAACCAATTCCCCGCGTTTGCGTTGGCTTAATACAGCGCGACTGTAAAATAAAATAGTCACGAAATATTGTATCCGATATTTAATTTACACTAATAGTTTCATAAAATTCATCGCTTTGAGCAGAGTTCGGCTGAAATCGCGAAATATTCCGACTGATTGCTATTTGATCTCATGGAGTGTATTTTACGGCGGCAAATATTAACATGGAATACTCGAATATTAAAAACTTTAGAAGTGTCGTCTTTGTATGACGTCACAAATTAAGAAAGGGACAAGAAAGGGGGCGATGAGTTGGCGACTTTTTTTAATATTATATAGGTCTTAGCGTTTAACCTTAATATCACCTGACGTTATATTACGACGTAGTCCAAGAGGGTAAAAACGCTAAACGTAAAGGGGCTGACACTCGAGTGAATCTACCGGAACATATCTATAGATGCTTGGTGACAGATATTCCAACTCGAGACTGGTAGGTAGCTAGTGAGCTTAGAAAATAGGATTCAAAAGTACGCTGTGTCCGAACACATTACCCACTGAGCCATCGCTGCTTCAATCATGATTATTCAAATCCAAAACTTTGATGATAACAGTAATTCTAATATGTTGGGTTGATGTTAGCTTTATGAAAAAAATTAATAAATAATATCGGTAGTTTAAATTTTTTTCTAATTTATATTTATTAAACGTATAACGTCACAGCAGAAGGGCAATTATTGTGACCATTAGTGTAAAGGACGTGAGGACTACAAAAATCATCAAGTTTCTGTAATATATTTTATGAATGGCCACTAATAGATTTGTCAATTGGTTGTTCTTCCCTATTCGTATTCATTGCAATACGAATATATCTCTTTAAAGAAATATCAAAAGTACTTTATCAAATATACATAATTAGTTCAAAGAGGTTACTTAATAATAAAGTCCATGCAAAACCGTTCCATCGCTTTTGAAGATTTCCTTACTTCAACAGGTATATCATTGATTTTTCCAGTCTACATATCTACCACAGATTTTCGTACTTCGTCCAAGTTTACCTATATATTTCAATTTCTATACTCTGACTTCTTTGTTATACGTATAGTATAATATTATAATAGTTATTAAGTAAGGTTTTGGCGTACTGGTTTGGTGTATTATGAATTTATCACCAAGCGTGCTTTGATCATTTGACCAAATAATTTATGAGTACTCTATTAGTACACTCAACATTTGCTTAAACAATATTAATATAAGTTATATGGTGGTGCTATTTATTTTCTACCGCTTTACTCTTATATCATAGTTTACTTTAATATTCATATGTAGGGTTGATATTTAAAAAGATTAAAAACGAAAAAAAAAAAAAACAATGCAGTTCCTTTGAGGTTCGATCACATCAAAATTAGCGAATCGACTTAGGACTATATACTAACATTTGTTGCAGAATTTTTCATAGACGATTCTAGGCTTTGGATTCCTTTGACTCTTTTTTTAATTCGTTTATTTATTTAACGTACATCAAAGCGGTTGGTTATTTCTGCATGGTGGTAGGTAGCTTTCGTTATGCCGGCCTGGCTAGCTACCACCCTCAAGTTGGAAAACTGTCATCAAGCGCCTGTTAGTGTGTTCCGGCAGCTGCACTTAAGATCTAGACTCGTCTAGCGTATTTATCTTTTTAGGCCTGTTTAAGCGCTAACCTATAAAGTGTAAAAAATTACCTATTAAATTCTATAAAAGTACAATTAAATATTGTATATACATTGAATGTCACCTTCGAGACTAAAATTTAATGTATCTTTTTATGATATGATTTCCTTTGTTGTTTACACTAGAATCGCCCACGATCGGTATGGGGAACTCTAAACATGAGGTATGTGTAGGCGACAAGCACGAACATTGCACTCAGTTCGATCGAGAAACCTTGACTTTTCGATAAAAATGTCAAACGGTTTCTTATTCTAATTGCATACCGGTTACAGGTTGTTTGTCATTATGTAGAATTATTTAATAAATTAGAGTTATATCTAATTTATTAAGCGCCGTTGTATCTAACAAGACAGTTGACCACAGTACAGTTGCTAAAGTGCTAGTAGTAATACTGTATTGAAGCAAAGTTATTTTTTGAAACATTTATGTCAGGTTAACAATTGAATATGACCGTCCATTTACAGAGTGGTTCGGATACCGACGCTGTACGGCAATCGATACGTTCTTAGAACTTTGAAATTTCTATTGTGTGGAGTAAGTGAGTCGTCACCCCGATTCTAGCTTAAGATATTTGGTACTTATTTATTTTGTGGGCTATTACCTATATCCAACCGTTTTACCGACACAATCCACTTTCGAGTATACCCCAGCCTGTGTGGTTTTGGTGGTTGTCAGTCTGTACGCCCTTTTGATCTATTTCTATTTACCCCGTGTATAGTAATGAATTCCATAATATTGGTATTTCCTAATTCAAACATACAGTTATTTGATACAAAACAATTCGACGTATGTGATATAGTGAATGTATTTGCTAAAATTGTGGTCGTCGATTTTAGTAATGGACTCGGTTTTAAAATAAGGTTTATCGCAAACGAGTTTTACATTACGTTAGGCGTGTTGTACACATTTTTTGCAATATAATTCAATTAATTATTTTTTGCTCTTTCATAAAGGTTTTGTAATTTTACACAGATAGAGTAGTTGGAAATTATTTTGGGTCATGACTTATTTAGATCATTTGGAATTCTACTTACTTAATACAAAATGATGTTGAAAAAACTTACGGTATATATTACATTGCAGGATTAGAACGATGTTACTAGGGTACGTTTTCCAATGGCTAAGTCTAGGCTAGCTTATTAAAAAAAAGTAGTGTGTACTTATGTACACGCGTTAGAAGTTATACTTCTTAGGCGTAACAAGATAAAAATCTTTTAAATTTTTTTATCTTTTACCTTATTCTACGTTTATAGAAAAAAAGACCCTAGCAATAGAAAAAAGATATTAAATACATACATACTTTTTTTGAATAAAATGTTGACTATGGTCATCATTTTTCCCTATTGCACCAAAAGAAGTATAACTTCAAAAATCCAACAGACGATAACAAAGTTCGTACTCAATGGTGCGGTACTGTTAATGAAATACCTCAATCATGTTGTTTCCGTGTAACATAAAATCAAGTTCGAGGATGTAGTAGCTTAACGGGCCAGCGGATAATTTTATCTTCGCTACACACGCCTCCAACAGACTTTAGGTTTTTAAAGTAAATAGGTTGTTGTTACAAATAAATTCATTTGACGCTCTGATTTCTCGGAGAAATGTACCGGAAAAGAGTAATTGTGCGGAAATAGCTTTATGGGTAAGTAAAGCAGAAGATTAATAAAATCACCGGTTGCTGTGAAGACCGGCTCGGTTGCACCGAGCTCTAAAATACTAGCCCCTGAATGATTTGGAACTTTCAATGTAACCGATCTTAGCTGCAAGTAGAAGCTAAATATCTTCATATGTTCAATACCATACACCAGTAAAAAATAGGGTTGTAAGGAAAACGATAATTACTCGATGTAAGTATGTTGTATCACCATTGTTCGACATAGTTTCATATTCTATGATAAGTTCGAGCTTCTTCAACGAAGGTATACGTGGTTATGAAATCATATCGTGGTAGCAGAGTATTTTTAATGCCGGTCTGGTTAGCTACTACTCCCAAATTTAAATCTTCCTAATAGCTGTAGGTATAAAACATCTGCTGACTTGCGATCCAGTACCTTCTAGCGTGTTACAATTTTTAAACCTCACCGTAACTTAAAATCAAATGAGATTTTAATGAAATCCTTGATGCCCTATATGTATATACTATATTCATATACATTCACAATGATCGCTGTTATTAAATGATCTTTACCAAGAGTCTGTTTTAAATAATGTTGCGAATATTCCATTAGGACCTCTCTAATAGATTATCATATCAGCGATAGATAGCGCTATAAATATTAAGTAGTTGTAACATCTGCTACAGCAGCACACTTCTACGCGCAACATACGTGTTGCGGCATCATCCGATATGTAACCTCAAGCGGAATGTTTTTGGGCTAAGCCTTTGTACAGAGATGTTTAAAAAAACAAACAATTTAGATTTTGACACTCTCTGACGCTAGTCAGAGATTTTAAATATATTATTACTTATTAATATAACTTAACATTAAGGTGACTACTATTATAGTAGTCTTATATATGGATTTACTTGATCCATTTTTTAACAAGTGTTAGTTTTTCTAACTTATATCTAGACTATTTAAAATCAAATTTTGCACGGGCTCAATCTATATTTACGATATAATTTAATTGTATTCTTACGTTTCTTTTCGCAGACAACTTTTTGTAGTCTCTTCTTCTACCTGCATGTCCAAGTTTTGTTCGATTCCATATCTCATTTTATTATAAACTAGCTGTCCCCGGCGAAATTCGTACCGCCTAACACTCGATTCTTTAAATATTTTTTTTAATACTTATCCTGCTATTCGGGACCATCGTATAAATATTGACATTAATATTTATACGATACTAACGTCACTCAATTGTTTTGCCTTCCCGGAACCTCTCCACTAACACTTAAACTTTATGCTATAGTATTAAAGTTCAAATTGAGTTTTAAGTATTATTATGAATCGTTTGTATGGGAGTATAGAAAGTGATGTTTTTACACTTTTTCAGGCAATTTTTTTAATTTTTCTCTCCGTAAGGTCCATCCTCGTACTTCAAGGAATATTCTAAAAAAAGAATTAGCGAAATCGGTTCAGCTGTTCTTGAGATTTGCGCTTAGCAATACATTTAGCGATTCATTTTTATATTATAGATTTGGCGTTCTATCAAGACGTGTATGACAAGTCGAGATATTGGTTTGTATAGTTGCAAAATAAATTTGGGGACAATATCCAGGGCAACGTTAGTAGGTTCATGTCAAATTATGCAAGCTAGTGAGAGGAGTGCAAACAGTAGAGGTGAGTGTTGACACATCGGCAAAGGCCCCTTGAACCTGGACTCAGGTCGCAAGCTCTAAGCACTGTGCCGATCTGCTCGCCCTGCAACATAATGGACTCGGTATTCACGTATCACAGGAGTTAAGTGATTAGTATTATCTTATGAATATGTAGAAATATTTAAGAAATCAATTTATAATTACCGCTGTAATCAATAAAATTAGGTTTCAACAATAGTGTGCTATCAGTTTATAATGCTACAATAAAATAATTTATTCTCTTAGGTCTAAATTAACAACTCCGAAAACGATTAATATATTCAATGATATATTGCTTATCCTTAAATTCGGACCTGGATACGCGCTGGTTTTCATTAAATTAAATCTAGTCCAGCTGCAGTCGCAATTCCACTTTACACTGAAATGTGGATAATTCAGTGAATTTCAATTCGCAGAGGATATCGGTAATTCATCCTTATTTTCATAATAGCGTTACCCTGTTAAGGTGCTCTATTGATGAATGAAATTTCATTATGATTTTTGTAATGAAAACTTTTTAACCGCGTTGAGCGATTTTTGATAGTAGAAAAACTTATAGGTTCGCGTCACCGATATCCTCGACATGCTCGTGACGTATTGCGCCGAGATTAACGACGCGTATTATAGCGGCTTGTGGACATGTAGTATTAATATTTTATATTCAACTTTTACGGCTCATTGTATGTTTGTTTAATTAATAAACTGTATAAAAAGTATATAGAAAGGTAATTGTTTCTCGGAGTGCAAATATATGTGAAAACCGGACTAATGTTAATAATTTCAATTTACAAACTATGAAATTTAAATATTTCAGACTATAAACAATTTCAAAATTCAAAATAAAACACATTTTATTCCATTGCTTCAAGTTTTAATTTCTGTGAAGGGTCCCTATGAGTGCCTCGACTTTTTTATTATGTATACTCTATAGGTTGTAGTGTTTACTCACAATGGCACCTGATGTTAAGTGACGATGTAGCCTAATATTTGTAAACATGCTAAATCTAGAGAGGAAACTTGCGAACAAATGTAGGTACCGGAGCATACTTTTAGGGTTATATAACTATAGGCTATAATAGGCTTGGCGACATATTTTCAACTTGAAGGTGTTACTTTTTTTTTTTGCTTGGGGAAAATCCGTAACGGATACCCACCCCGTCGGGCGGCGGGGGGTGTGTTATGTCCGATTCCCACGGACCAAAAACCCCATGATTCCTTCTCACACCTATTTGGCCGGGGAGCAGGAAGTGCCAATGGCAGTACTTCTGCATCCCCGGCAGGTGTCGGCCCCTCATCAGGGGCCCCGTCTGCGGTCTGAGAGGTCAAGATGGTTGAAGGTGTTACCTAGCCAGACGTGCTTAGAAAAAGTACTACTACCATGACATGACATGATGAGTAACATAAATGTTACTATGCTACGTTTGTGAAAAACTTCGAAAAAATTTATGAACACTGTTATTTTATAAGTTTTATAAGTTTAAGTGCCATGTTAAGTGGGTTTTGGTGTCAAAGGGCTACTATAGAGTGGATCAATATGTGAACGAAGGTGATGTCTGGAATTGACTCCTCTCTGTGCATTTACTAAAATCGATTGTAATGTATAATTAATTTTAAATATATAAGTATATGTTAAAAAGGTAACCCAATCGAGTTTCTTGCCGGTTCTTCTCGATGACTGGGATGTATTCCGAACCGGTGGTAGTTTTGACGTTCATGAGCGCCTTTATAGAGCCTAAATTGAATAAAGTATTTTTGATTGGATTTGATTTGATTTTGCTATTAGGCGCGCATCGTTGTTCAATTTCCAAGAAACTAATAATAATGATACAATGTTTTTTCAAGATTTTCGTAACTGTATTTTACAATAACACGTTTTCTAATAAAGGTTTTGCACAACATCTTCACGAACGCCGCGTAAAGGATGGAATGCAATAATTGTCTCATGCTTTGATACACGATACAATGCAATAAAACAAACCTAGGCACAACAAATAAAAATATACGATAGTTACAGCGATAAACACTCAATGAGAACGTTTAAGAAATTTTATTTTTTCCGTGTAAATTCAATAAGCTATATGAAAGTTATAAATGGATGAAAGCTGCTTCCATTAATGACACTCGCGTATTGGTTGTATGAAATTTCAATTTAGCTTACTGAATTTTTACGTTGGAAATGAGTACACAAAGAAGAGTTTTAATTAATTTATTCCAAGCGCGTATTTAAACAACAAAAGCATTACAGAGATTCAAAAATCGAGTGCAGAGGCTATCATAAGTGGTGAGGCGGATGCTCCAACATGAAGTTTTTATCAAAATTCATATTTCGATACGGAGGTGACATTTGTCACTTTTGACCGATGCGCACTTTTTTCGCGATAACTAATCTCCGCATCTCCGCCATATATATCGCAAAACTAACCCCCCTTGGTTTATTGTGAAACCATCACCGCATCTCTCGCCGCAAGACAATCTGTACATGAACGATCCAGTGGCCACCGAAGTGATCACCTTCGAGGCACCAGGGGGCGATTCGGTAAGCGACTTAAGTGCTTCTTACACCCCCTATCGTGCACACACATTTGTTGCTCCGTACGAGCCTAGGATACATTCCAGCTTTATACCACATTTGTTGGGCACCAAATTAGACACTGTTAAGCTGACACGTATTCACGTGTTCTGCCATAATACGTTCTCAAGGCGCTCAGTGAGCACGTCTATTTATACGCCTGCCTCACCAATAAGTATCTAGAAAATTAAAAAAAAAACGTCCAAAATATTCACTTAAGATGACACAAAATTAAAATGATCGATTAATAAATTTACGCCGGCAAAAATGAATCTAATTTAGAGAAATTTATGAGTTAACAAGTGAACTATTTACTTAACTAAAGAACTGTATCAAAACGACATTTAATGCCGCCGGGTTCCGACATTATCAACAGACTGACAGGTACATACCTGCCGTCTCCTCCTTCTGCTAAAGCTATGCATGTGCAGCTATAACTGACCATTGGGGAAGATAGGTCCATCTACGAATCAGCTATGGCGGTGAAAGGACGAAGAGGCGAGAGGATCTCTTCGCAAAAGGAGGCTATTACGTTACACTCCATCCGACCCGGAGATCCGGCAGGACAAATCAACTCCTAATGCAGCCCGCGTTAAAAGACTTCGTTCCAAGAACTACTATCTTCTCGACGCCTTGGTGTCCATATAATTTGGGAATTTAAAAGTTATTGTAATAAAGTATTGTTAAAGTTTTGTCAACATTATCTATAAACGTTTCGCGAATTCTACTTCAACGAAAGCCGTTGAAGTAGTAATAACGTTTTTATAGCCAGAAAATAGTAACGTGTTTTGCAATGTAATTAATTTCATATAATTAAATGTTTTATGGACAGTAAGTGCCGGTATACTTTCAGGTTACGCGTTGTACTGCAAATTTTATACTGTCTATATTTAACTACTTATAAAGTGTTAGCAATGTTTTGCGATTTCGTGCCTATTAATGATATTATAAACATTTGGTAGGAAACTAAATATAGCCTGTATTGATAAAACACATAATGTAGATTCCTGTTAGTAAATAACCCTTCGCCTTAGTTGGGTAAAATAAACAAGAGATTATTTACTGCAAATATACAAGATTTGCTTCTTTATAATAATACAAACATTTCCCGTGACTCTGCTTGCGTTTGTTACGATTTATTGATATTATTATTATTATTGTAATTACTTAAGTTGGAATAACATGAATTTTGTACAAATATACGTCGTGTTAAAAAATTAACACATAGAAAATTCCATGGTTATTAGTCGAACAGTAGAAGTTGATATACTGCAGCGTCACCTAGTAGCGAGTTATAGTTAAATGGGTAGCATAAAAACATTCGTGAAAAAACACCTAGGAAGCAGTGGCAAATTTCATGATCACATCGGATGCAGCGGCGGTATCAGAGTTTATGAATTTCAATCTTATATACTAAAGTCGATTTTTGTATTTATAAATGTGGTATGTACAATTTTATTTTTTTTAACAATTTTATATTCTTTTTTCATATTCATTTAACTATTTCAGTTGTATTCAAAGTAGGATCACTTAACGTACTAATTAATTCGGACTGCTTAACGTCTGGCAAGTAATTCAGAAATATAAGTATACAAATTAGTACAACGGAGTATAGTTAGAATATCACTAAAATACCAGTAAAGAGCAAAAGGAATAATATCGTCAATGGAAATGGAAAATATTATAAGTGAAATTAAGCAATTGAATTTGGGAATTGATAGAGTGTGTATATAATAAGAAGAAGTAAAACAAAATAGACTTAAAAATATAGTAGAATATTGTCCACTACATGATAAAATAGAAAGATGTGGCACAGTTTATAGCGCAAGTCGTTCTGTAATTAGTCGAAAAAAAGACAAACAAATGCTATCATTTGCAAACATTATTATGCAAACATCTCATATATATCATATATATCACGTAACGCGGGACACTAAAACGAAAATGCTGACATATGAAAAATAGTCCGTATTTACCTATTCGATATTACCCGTAAGTGGTTATAAAAGAAGTAAAAGTACGTTTTATAGAACTTGAGCAATAACGGCATAAAGAGATATTGCAGCGTACAGAAATAGAAATTCAATTCTCGGAACGACTCGAGAATCGTATGCAAGAGAAATCTCGGAAAAATATTATATTGCGTAAATATTAAATTTTTCTATAGCTCCTGGCGAATTGTATTTACCTTCCATTTATAATAAATACACTTGGCATACAGAATGAGGTACTCGTTCAATATTAACGGTAATGGATCACTACATATTCTAAAACAAAATTGTCCGCCGCGTCTGTCTGCCTGTAATTGTAATGCGGTCTGCACTAATAGAGTAATTCACGGGGAAGGTTTAGGTATATAATTTGTCAGGTTTTTTTTTGTAAATTGGTTGAAATATAATGAGAAATGTTGAGAGAATCGGAAAAAGTCAAGCCGCCTTAACCGTTTCATGCACATAAGTACATATTTTTTATTATCAAGGCAGGACAGCGTCCGCGAGGCCCGCTAGTAAATAATAAAACAAAAACCACCCACGCTAATGTTAAAAATTTGAAGGTTATAATTCTATTTACCTGTTTGTTCGATTCACGATTACACGTATCAGTGGATGACAATATAATGTGGCATAGGGGGTAGGCTGATGATATCTAGAGATAGTCATAGTATAATTGTCATCTTGGATATATCGAAAAGACACAAGGAAAAAGTTATCGGAAACTAATATTATAAGTGCGAAAATGTGTTTGTTTGTCTGTTTATTAGTTACTTGTTAGCAACAGATCATCAGGAAAATTTGCCATCACATTCTTAAGGGTAAGGAAAAGGACAATATACCTTTCTCCCAGAAAAAAAAATACTGTTCCCGAGAGATCGATCAAATTTACATTAAGCCCAAGCGAAAATACGGACGAAAGCTAGCTATAATATAATATTAATAGAAATAAAATATAGGTTACACTGCTCGGGTAGAATGGCTTACTATCAATGGCCAAATTTTTTTTAAATCGGCTCAGCAGCTCCAACGTTTAACGAACAAAGTTTAGTTCGTTAGGGGGGCTCCTGACTAATACTATATGAAAAAAAAAATGTGACTTTTGTTAAACTGTTACGTGTTCACGGCTGAACTATTCAATAATCGGTTTTTATGAAATGTTGCATGATCCTTGTCAGGGTTACCAGAAATGGTCCAAAAAGAGAGTACTGTTCCTGAGGGTTCAATTGAACCTACGTTAATCCGATTGAAGCCGTGATTATATGCTAGTATTAGTATAAATAGAAATAAGTTATTCGTTCGTAAATGAAATTCCTACACTAAACTAAACCTTGTTTTAAATATCAGCCACAGTCGCAATTTTCATGCCATATTGCTTGTAAATAACAAGGCAGACTCCACTAGACGGTTGGATGATTCCGTTGCTGCAGTATATCTTTGAGTATTTGATAAGGAGTATAATCCAGGAATAATATACGTGTGCAGTGAGCGAATGAGGACAATTGTTATGTTGTTAAAGAGATGAGAGAAAGATATGTTTCTTTTCTTAGTTGCTTCATCTGGTCCGTTTTAAGAGAGGGATCTAAATACAAGGATCGACGATTTCAATCTTCATTTCAATCTCACCATTTCGTTATTGTACTTAAATAAGTTTTTTTTTTCCATCATCAGCATTTTAGGTAATTTCAACGTCAGGGATCCAATCGGAAAATGGCCACGTGGAAAGAATCGAATTTTGTATACAATCGCATAGCGAATACAACAACAAACCAATTATACATGTGAAACAAATAAAGGTGATGCAGTACATCGGTATTTTAATTATTAGGCTTGTAGTTGGAGGCAAAAATTTTATCGCAATTTAGACTATCTCGGATTTAATTTGTGGTCAGGTACAAGAGTCTCGCGGTGATCTTGAATGTCGAAGTATAGATTCATTACTTGTACTATCAAATTCAACTAAAGAACGAGTGAAATACATATCTACAGAAAATTATATCTGTACTAACAATAAAAATAAAAAACATTATACAAGATTATATTAAGCGTCTTCTTTCTTTTTCTTCTTTCTTAAAACTGTTAATTATTGTTTAGCCCAAAACTGACTACGAGTTGTGTCAGGAGTGTGGGCAGTGAGCGTGCTTATTGTGTTCTGTATATTAAATAAAAGAGAAATTGTCAGTTTGGACACGGTACTCTTAGAAACTACTAGATAATTGTCATGAGGTTTTTATAGATGATATTAACGCAACATATAAGGTTAATTACATTAAAAACGACTCAATAGAAAAAATCCTTCTTAATTTAAAAAGTTTTATACTATCCTCATCTTAATAACAAATTGTAAAAAGTACAAGAACTGGTGTTTTGTTAGTTGTTTTTCAAACGCTCCGTTTTACCGACTGGTCCTTAGTGACGCTTTGCTTTTCACAAAGCCATCTCAATGTGATTCTCTCCCCGTGGTATTGAAAAACAAGTTCTTTGTTCGTGTCCCCGATCATACTATTTCAAAGTTTGTCCTGGAAGAAGCTATATAAATGAAAAAACTAATTTCAAGCGTTCGCAATCATGACCACGGCTATACCTTTAATAAACTTCACGTTTTATGTCTAACTATTACAATGACCGTGCCAGATATTCAAAGAAGTTCGTAGTATTTTCTTTATTATACAGGTCGTATTTCTTTTGGTGTGCAAGTGAATATTTTATGTTGGGATGTCTTTTCTATTTTCTATTTGTTGATTACTATCGTTATGAAACTTCGAATCCAGTGACACCGCGAATGAAAAATTAGTTGAAAACGTTTTTGACAGTCTCAAAAAATTTACTGTAATTATAATTATGTCGTATTGTAATTTGATTACTTGGATTTAGTTTTGAAATTAATTTATTTAAAAAAAAAAGTAAGTGAATACTGCTGTGTGTATTTAATGGGAGATTTAAGTAAATAGGCGTAATTGCGTTTCATTGTATAAATTTTATTTCGCGAGAAGTAACATAACATTGTTAAGAATCATAAGAAAAATATAATTAAAAGTAACTTAAAAACAACTGCCACCGCTAATTTATAAAAATATAGTTACAGCTGCGTGCTATATAATCACACATTTCCTGTTTGGGGGAACGAAGTAAGGGGAACATGAACTACACAACGAATGAATGAACACAACATAAGATCCGTACAGAAAGTTAACTCCCGCTACCCTTGGTTTTAATTAATTGGATACTATAGTAGTAGTAGGGTTCGTATCTAAATTTCTAAACGGTCAATATTGCTATTGCTTACATATAAACGTGATGTCGTTTAAGTAGTGAAATATATCATTTTTCTGCTTTCCAGTATCATAGAGCATGAAGCGAAAATAATCGTAAATATAGCATGTAATTATTCTAGCAAAAATATATATGTTAACAATTATCATTTTTTATTTAAAAAAAAAAATGTAAAACTGAATAGTTTGTATCTATACATAGATAGTCTGTGACAAAACAATTAATAACGCCTTTTACTATGTTACTTAAACGATTTTTTTTGTTTTTCTTTTGTTTGGCAGGCGTTTGGCAGGCAGGCTTTAGTGTAATATATTTATTATTGGTAAAGTTCTGCTTTTGTCCTTATGTTCGAAATTCGGTCACGAGTACATGCACATATACATAAGCGTGCAGAAAATAGTTCAGTACCTTTTTCTCCTTAGTATATTAATCGATTTTCTTTTCTTTGTTTTGTTTAGTATGCAATGACCGGGTTTAGGGTTAACAATACAAAAAAAAAAAACTTTAGAGTGATCTATAAGTCCGGTTAGCAGGCGACTTCTTGCAAAATTTTTTTTATTGTCGTTCGGAAATCCATTATGCATACCCACCCTCTCGGGAGAGAGCGTGGGTTATGTCCGACTCGCACGGACGATATCTCATGGTGTACCGACCGACCGTACTTCTTGGGGGCAGCAAGGGATCGTTCAGTGCTAATCACCTTATGTAGCCGCCCTAACGGAAGGTGATCGCCGGGTTCCTACCTAATAGAAAGACAGACTGGGTACACTTCAGCTGCCTCCCCTCGTTGGCCGGACCTGTGCAATGAGGAGATGGGCCCCCCGGCCCTGCCCCTCAGGTCCAGCTACGGTGAAGGTAGAAGGCGGGTAAATGGCCGCCTCCTCCCTCCAGTTCTCCGTTGGCGGAGACGGCCGCTCAGAGGGTCGTCTTCGCGAGCCCTCTCCGCTACCTTCTGCGAGATAACGTCCTCGCAGAAGGAGGCCATCGCTTCCTATGCCTCTTCGCTGCCGAGTGTGGTTTCGGCTATGTTCACTCAGACAGAGTATGCTGCGCGGTGTCCTCGAATTTTGACCACTACATAGTTTACATAATAACCCTACTTCGCTTTAATATTATTAACAGCTTCCTCGGACCTAATTTACATATCAGCTCTATTATAAACATACGCGGTAGACAGAGATTGTCCTACACAGGATAAACTAAGTCACGAATTAAAATATATTGAGTGTTCGTAAGATAAGTTAGGTGTTATATTATGTATGAGGAAAGGATAAACAAGATCGAGTTTCTTACCGGTTCTTCTCGATGAATGCGTTGTTTTCGAACCGGTGGTAACTATGACGTTGATAAGCGCCTTCTTAGGCCCTAAACTGAATAAAGTAATTTTAATTTTGATTTTCTACTCTAAGTCGAGAGTTTGATACTACGAGTATGTTTCTTTTGCGAGAAAACCGAAAAAAATATTCAAATTCGTTTAAACTGTTTCAGAAGAAAAGAATTAAGGACGCACATTCACCGAATTTTTTTTATATAAATATCACAAAGAGGTACAGTTTGTCTGTTTATAGGAAGTAGTCTATGTTAAATAGATTCTGATGATTCTTACACTTAGTAAACGCTACATTCTCGTTGAGTAACACAGGCTAGATTTCTTTTATATTAACTTTCATGTTACAATAGAATTTATTTCGCGTGATATTGCGGGCAGTTAGTTGTTAGTTTCATATATTTTTAAGTGGCATTACTTTTGGGACAACCACGACGCGACGTGACGTGTATTCGTGCGTGACCGGAACGAAGCATTGTTCCGAGTAGACCTTCTCTGTCCGTGTGTCTGTGATGCGATGAATGCGATTCACAACGTCTGAATACACAAGGACATCCAGTCAGATACTATATGTACATTTTAACATGTTCTATTGCAAAATATCTTTCTATTTATTGAATATTATGTACGCCTGAAATGAATAACTGCTAGATTCAAATTTTTATACGACGTGAAGTCATGCTAGTGTAAAAAACCAAAGGCACGCGATATGATACGTAATTGACACAACACTGAATAAAACAAATAAATATTAATTATAATTTCACTAACACATTTTCATAGTTGAATTAAATGTGGTGGATATATTCCATGATTTTAGCATATACCGTGACACAGATAATAAACCAGTTCATTCTCTCGGTTTAGCATATATATATATTTAGAATATATTATACATAGTATACTTTCACTAATATATTCAGCAAACCTATTATTAGGATGGTAACCTACGATACATTAAAAAAAAAACCCGAAAAACACCTTTATAAGTAAATATTGTATTCCTAGATAAATATAAATTAACTTACGTTCTAAGTATTTGAACACTTTACAAAAATTGTGAAAGTTTACAAGAAGATTTCAATCAGAAGAAAACAATGTATTTTAGACAATCAAATTAAGATAAGTTTATTGTTATCACTCATGTAGCTTTAAAAACATCTCAAGCAGTTCTAAGTTGTTCATAAAAGTTTTCAAGTAGTAGCCATAGAAAACAAAAAAGTGAACATAGAAATAATATCAAATTAAATTTATACTGATTGATGGCCGTCCAGCCGAACGTAATTAATTATTTTTGTAAATACGTATGTTATTGTTGTACTTTTGTCATAGCGTGTTTGTTCATTGATTCAGTGATTATACACTATTTAATCTACTGGGGTTGTCAGTGTTTAAAAATAAAGTTTTTAATTTACTTAAATATTTATAATTATATTAACAGTAGTACCTCCTAACAATTACAATTTAAACACATATATTATTAACCGGGCGAGCGTGTCCCGGGCCGGTCGCACTAATACTATTGTGGCCGGACGACGGTTCCCCGAAAACCACGTAGGTAATATTGTCGCTACATTTCTATTACTTCAGCTCTGAGCATGTACAAATATATCATTTTGTTTTTATGTTTGATTTATTGAAATACATCATAAATATAACTTCTTCAGCGATTAGCCTTACTTCAAGCATTGTTGATAACGAATTAATATGTCCTTGGAGTTTGGAAATTAATATAAATGTAAAGGACCTATGTTTTATCTCTACTTAAGTATAATCATTTATAATATTACTATATATTTTTATTTCATGTATTTGTAACATATATTATACATGACTTTTATTTTTTTAGACTTATCTATATGAACTTTATCTAGACCCAATCTCACACACTTTCTTGCTCGCAATAGATATACTTAAAAAGGGGTAAAAAAAAATTCTTCGCATATCATTATATAGATCATGTGTGGAATTTGTTACTTACGTCATGGAATTTAATAATTTCGAATTCTGCGAGAACGATTTTCTTATGCTTAAGCAATAATTGTTAAAATACATGTAATTGCCAAGTTAAATGATAATTTTGTATTTTTTCTTCCTTGTAACCGAAGGTGAAGGTTTGACCAAATACAAATATCAGTGACCACACGCTCCTTCCTGTCGTAAAATCTACGACAGCGGCTCAAGTGTCCTATATATCATTCACCAAGGGCTCATTGGCGACATCTGTTTGACACACATACGCTTTTGTAGAGTGCCCATGTTTTAGGATTAACGAAATAATGGAATGATGCATGGCATCGGTGATGCGTCCATATCTTGATAACTATGTATATTTCAAATCTGTAAGCAATTACACTATATACAGTATTCAGAAACAGTTTATCCTTAGATTTAAATGTAATTTTTGTTACATTGAAAAAGTTTTAGAAGTGAATTTATTTTTGCTTGCGATGAAAATAAAGTTTCAGAATTATATTACAAACAGTTACTTTGTTAGAGAGAAAATAAAAACTATTTTATTTACTGAAAGAAGAAGAAGAGCACTATAAATATGTC
Organism: Antheraea assamensis; assembly: GCA_035772565.1. NCBI lineage: Eukaryota > Metazoa > Arthropoda > Insecta > Lepidoptera > Saturniidae > Antheraea > Antheraea assamensis. The sequence goes on along the minus strand of JAQQSE010000010.1, from coordinate 689,862 downwards.
GCATCCAGGTCATGAGTATGGAACGTTAACAACACACAAACGTCAAATTGACGTGTACAGAGTCTAGATCGGGTGGGATGACGTTTATAAAAAGAAGTGTTTTCTTAATCGGCCTCCCATATCGTTCTGAACACTCGTAAGTGATACTTGCCGAGGAATTGTTCTGTGTATTTGAGATACCTACTAAGTAAATAGTACCTACCTATTGTGATTCACGATAATAGTTTATTTTAACCTACAAAGTGTTCATTTTCTCGGTCGGATTTCTGCTGATACCCACAATGAGTTACCGTGAGGGTAATGCTTCTCCGACAAGTATATATATATATATATACGCGCAAAATCAATTAACAAGGACGAGTACAGTGTCAGAATAAATAATCTATGTTATTAAGATTAATTACTTGTTTATATACAAATAAGTTTATTTAGAAGCCTCAATTAGGGATGTGCGAATATTCGAATTTCCGACTTATATTCATCAACAAATCTTACTTCATAAAATGAAAGGGCAACATTTAATTGTAATCCTGTTCAATGGTGATATATATTATCACCTGAGTGTAGTTTTAGACGTTATTAGTATATTTTGTGATGTAAAATTACATTTGTAAAATTATATTTGTAAAATTGCATTTGATTAACTTTTAACTTGAATTCATATTTCCTAGTAATTGATTATATTACTTGTTAAATGAGACGAGTATATAGTAAAATTCATAAGATGAAATATGAATTAAAAAGTTGGTGCACATTTAAATAACCTATTCAAATAAATTATTCATCATACGGTACCTAAACTTACAGTGATTACTTATTTAAAATAATGTGAAAAGGGAACTATTATATGTCTAATACATATTGTTGTGAAAATAATAATAGATATCATCGTATCAAATAAGTCATTAGTATTTAATTCCTTTTATTATAAGACTGGTATCAAATGGACACCCTACAATCTACACGGACGGGGGTCGCGTAGAAAAACGGGCCTTTGTCTATGGCTCGGGAATGGTTCTCGAGACGAAATAGATGTCAATGACAAATCACTTTGTTACCATTTTAGTTCAAAATAGGTCGGTTAAATGTTTTAATTTATGATTAAATGACCAACGAGGCGAAACTAAACTCGTGAGAATACAACTCATAGCGTCAACTTCAAGGTCTTAGTAGGTATATAAATAATATATAAACCTTGATAATTGTTTATTTTCGTTCGCTACACGCTACTAGTGAAAAATAATGGTAATTGTTTATAAGCTTCACTCTTTAGCCGTAATTTCATTATAAGTTAAATGAAAGATGTCGCCTACTTCCTAAAATGGTAACACGCTAAGCCTAAACACCAGTGAATTTTAAATGTAGTTGTAAGAACATACCTGCAAGAGTAAGCTGGATATTGGATTGGAAGATTGCAGATATGAATATTTTCGTTTGTTTGTTGTCAGAAGTACGTACATTCTATAGAAATATACATAACGTTATAGTAAAATAAGTTAGTCACTTGTTGTTAAAACGTCCGATCTAATTTTGAAGCAATTATTAATAAATAATCTTATATAAACTTATTTCTGAAACACAGCACCGGAAAATACGGTACTCGTATTAACTTTAAGCTTATTAAATAACTAAGTTTAAGTCAAACGACTTTGCAATATCGTTGAACGGGTACAAAATTGATTCTTATATTACCTTTCCTTTCGCGACAACAAACGCCAAGACAATAGCTTAAACTCATACTCGAAACGTTTAGTTTATTATAAAATGAAACCGTTACAAGACTCGTAGAAAGATGTCTGATATAATGTTATATAATAATATTATATTAAAACTATTACACGGTTTTATAAATTCTCCAGATTTCCTTAAAAAATACCTTTTAGTGTCCCACGCATAAGTAAGCCGCTTAATTAATCGACAAACTTTTAATTTACCACTGGCCATAACTAATATAGGCCAACATTGCCCTTTATACCGCATGCTTTCTTTTTGTAACAGTTTACGTTTTATATTCGATATTTTCTTTTGTGTCTCTTTGGCCTCAACTAGAAAAAGAATTTATTTACATGTTTAATATATTTTAATTTTTCTTAGTTTTAATATTATGAAACACCTTCGTATTGTCTTAATTTGAGCATGTTGTGTTTACATTTAGCAGGCTTCATATGAATTTCTGATCATCGAACTCAGTTATGTGGACCTTAAATAAATAAAAATAAGCTAAAAATCTCGTTTAATAACGTACGTTCAAATTAAGTCTGCACGACGCGGTATGCCGCATACCGTGTGAAGCCTCTTGTATAGTGGCTGAGCTTTGAGCGCATTTTATGAACTAATAATGCGAACTTGGCGAAAATTGTTACTTATTAGGTTTAGCGTATGAACTATACAATGTTGTCGTAACATCAGTTTTTGATTTTGCTCTTGAGCTGAGTTTTGCAAAGAATAAAAAATACAATCAGTAACCTGGTGTTGAAGAGGCTATATTATCAAAGATCCTTATTTTAATGGATACACACACAATCACAGAATTAAAATAGTATTTGCTCGTGTATGTTAAATTTTAAATTGTGTCAAAATCCTTTTTTTTTTTTTTTTTTCGAACTGACCTACACTGCCGGCTTATTAGGCCTTCACAGTTCCACCGGACTAGGTCAAAATCCAATTTCCGTAGTTTCATAAATATTTATATGCAGGCTTATTAAGTATTTTTTTTTTTTTTTTTTCGAACTGACCTACACTGCCAGCTTCTTAGGCTTTCAGTTTCACCGCTTATTAGGTACTAACAAAGTGCATATATATATATTGATAACTAAGTAAACCGCTCTTTAATCACTTATACATTTTTACTAAGTAATATGAATCGGTTAGGTTTATTTTGACATTAGTCAGTACTTACATTTACACGTTATTATAATACATCAATCATATTTTCAATAACTTATAGTCGTAAAATCTAATTAATTACAAAAATATACTTTGGTTATTCGAGAACTAGGCCGCTGACATGTACTTTTAATAAGTCATCTAATATTCAAATCGAAGGATTTCTCTAGGGATCGAATTCTTCGATTAACGTATAAACATTGCTACACAACGTGGCAATGCGGCCAACCTTTTGGGAATGTTTCCTTCTGGCAACCAATCGGGCAACATTCAATACTAATAATTTAGATTAATAATACTATGAACTTCTCTTTCAGTTCAATTAAAACAAAGTCAGTGTTACCAACTTTCATCAATAATCCACTTTAGATTGCATAGACAAACAAATCTGTTATGAGAGCCCTGTGGGAACGTGCCTGGACACTAGCTGCGATAAAGCTATGCTTTGTTGCGACAACACTAACCTATTTTAGTATTATCTAGTATTTATTTATTCTTACGTGTTTGAATAAGTTATTTAAGTGTCTTTTCCTCTTTCTAGATTTAGCGTGTCATGGCACTTGGGCAACATTTTCATCATTGTATTTCGTAATTAAACTTATTTTATCTTATCATATCCTACATTAGCCTCTCCGAATGTTTCACGTAAATATAAATATTCAGTATTCATGGGGTTCGCATATTTCTCAAAAATGATGCTATACACACTTTTAGGAACAAAAAAAAAGTTATATATTTAACAGGGAAGCTACGGCATGTAAAAAAGGACGCCTGATAAATTCAAATCATAATTTTGTATTGGTAATGCAACTGTAGGAGTCTCAAGTTATGTCGACTAACAGTGTAACTCAAGGGTGTGTAATAATGGACTGTGTTTATTCTGACTCCCACTTGGTATTTATAGTGACAAAATATATTTCATTTATTAGAAATGATATATTCGATATACAATAATTTAAAAGCTCGCAATCAGTCGGATATAAAAATATAGTGAAATATGAATAGGACCCCTCAATATTCAAAGCTGATAGCAACAGTAAACTGTGTTGGACGTTCTCAACCGATTTGGGTCTCACAGTAACAAATCAGTAAAATTTCATTAGACTGGTTAAGATCAAGTGTCCTAAACCATATTAAGAATGCTTATTCCTTATATACTATATTTTATTCTTAAATGTTCACATCAGAACACTATTGACGTAGTTAAGCGTAGTGACGGTCATCTATTGAGCCATTATCGTGTCTGCTATCGAGTATTGGCATATTTTATGTACAGGCCGTTTACACTCCGCTCAGTCCGCTGTCTGCATTTAATACTGAGAAGGCGAGGTAAATGAGTAAGAAATTACAAAATAATTAAGATGTAATTTCTCAATAGTATGCGTAAGTTTTCTACAAAGTACTATAGTCTGTTAGGTACAGAGTAGATTTTAGCATTATATAGTGAGAAATACTTATTATAATCTCTCTTGATAACTTAATATCAATAGATAGGGACTTTCGCCCGTAGTTAGTATTGTAAGCGGCTTTCGTGGCGCTCATCCTCCAACTTATTACAGAATCTAACTCACGTTTAGAAATTATTAAGCTCCTCACAGATACTTAGATTATTCTATCCTTGTAAGTCTCTGACCTCAGATTTTTTTATATCAATTTTTAAAGAACGTTATTACTGTCTTCATTGTAATAAAATTCCCCAATAAATATGAATACTGAAGGCAATGTTGAGAATTATATTTCATGTATACGAATGATTATAGCGTAACTCAAGCTATGTATAAATATTCATTCATTGTAGATAATGACCATGAGTAGAGGAGATCTACAGATCACCGAATGTACATAAGTACTAACAATGTCGTAATACTATTGTATATTAGTTCCCACGCTTACATTTACTATAATACATTACATTTCCCATTGTTTTAACGATAAGCGATATATAATTACTCTATGCAAATGCTTATTAGTTACTTTGTAGATAGATAACATTAATTATTGTGGTCTATAAATATCGACACGCAATATCTGTTACGTATACTGTTTTCGGTTTTTATTTCGAGAAACTGACACCATTTTTAGTTATAATTTCGACATTAAAAATAAATATCATTTATATGAAATAAGATATGACATGTATTCGATTCAATTACAACGCGCACGATTGATTTCAAGCGCAAACATTGCTAGTAGCGTTAGCTAAACCAACTATATATGAAATATGTCGTAATAATGCACTATGAAATTATCAAAAGGAAATTGAATTGGAAAGAAATCATCGGACAACAGAAAATTTTCGCGTGTCTCTCTTTTTTTTTTTTTTCGAACTGACCTACACTGTTAGCCTGACAAGGCCTTTACAGTTCCACCGGCCTACACGTGTCTCTCTCCTGAGGATTTAGGAGACCCTTAATGAAAGTTCTTATATCTTTTCTTTATTAATAATAGAAAATCATATGTTTATGTGCGAAACAGTTCTGTCCAATATAATATTAGTCCTTATCAACTTAATGTTAGTTATATTAGTGATTCAATTTGGACCAAAATTAGATGATACTCTTTGCCGTATATCCGTTTTGATAATTATCTTAGAAGGCAACACAGGCTTAATATTGCGCGTAACAAGAAACAATGTTATTTACGTGACGATATTTACGATTAAAAAAAATCTGCTTACTTAATACCTGAAAGGCCCCTATGGCGGTCGCTATGGTGACGCTACAGGCAAACACAATCGCCATGTATTATCACGGCGCAAATATCTATACGGGAATGTTATTTTAATACTTTCTGAAAGGGATCCTTATGGCCTGTGTAATCTATAATCAGGCGTAGATTAAACAGTTCAGTGCCTTTTTCTCCTTTGTTTATCGACCGATTTTCTTTATTATTATTTATTTAATATATATATATATATTTTACACTCTGTTATTCTTTTTTCCAATTATGGTCGAATTTCAACCACTGGGCGGTGACTAGTCTATATATAAACAAGCGGGCTCTTCAGACGTTGTCCTACCCTGATAATAATATAAAAAAAAGCTAAAATAAGACTGCAGCACCACCTACCAAGTCCAACTGTGAATCTAAGCCATTCTTGAAACCATCTGAGCATACACAAAACATTTTCATAAAAATCTGTCCAATCTTTTAGAAGATCAATAAAGTACACACGTATAGAATAATTATATATATATATATATATATATATATATATATATATATATATATGAAGAAAATAGGCGAAGAAAAAATAATTCAAAATCTTTTTCTCCAATAAACGGAAAAAATGTCTAATAGTCATACATACATCACGTTGTTTAAGCGTACAATTTATAATATTTGTACAATACTAAATACAGTTTAGGAGAAAAAAAATCATAAAAAAATGCAGATATCTGTATATTAACACGTGAACAAAAACTTTGTACCCCTTATTATGGTTGAATTTGTTGACCACTGGACGACCAATAAGATGTGTAGGCGAATACGTCGCCATTTCGAACAACAGTAATACCACTACCTACAATATATACTAATTATGTTTCAAATAGTTTACATTGTGACTCATTATGACTCAATTCTTATACACGACAGTGTATGGCGCATAGCGTAGTGCGGCAGGCGCCTTACTACATTAATCATTGGTCTCTATGACTGGCACAAACGCTTTAAATTCTATAGTATACAGAACTTTATCCTCACCGGCAGGATTAGCGATTCCATATCTTATATTGCTACTGTAATATACCTATTATCTTGGATACTGTAGTAGTACTTTTTTTTTGTACTACAAACTATGTTTAATACCTAAGCCTATATTAGCAAATAGAATGCTCATAAAAATGCACGTGTCATCTATATATCATCGCACCCTTAGTCAAGTAAAGGCTTTACTTATGCCCGGTTTCTGAAGCCGTCAGTTAAACTATCAATAGCTATTGATTCAATAAAGTTATCCATAAGACAAGCGGCGTTTAACTGTCAATGCGTTTCTGAATACACAACGAGACGTCAAATAACTATCAAACCAATAACAACTTCTTTGATGTTCACTAGATGACTCTTTTTACAAAATGGTGTATAAAATTGATTTTATCATTTCAATTCGTCATTAATTTTTGTTCTATTGTAACAGTTTTTTTGTCAATTTAGATTCGTGGCCTTATTTTAATTTTAGTTATAAAGTTTGTATGCTGATTTGTTACATAGCTGTTTCTCAAAGACTGAAAATTGACTCCTCATTCCCAAAATGACGAACATTTTAAAAACTTTGGTTTTGTTATTGCTTGAATGGTATTATTATCATGCATAGTAGTATCATTTTTGTTGATTCAGTTAGATTTTATACTCAGCAATCCTGTTGAAATCATTATTTGTATGTATTTTATAAATAGATAAAAAAATATATGTACGATAATAAGGCACGAAAACAATATTAAAATATTATATAGTTGCTAAAGAATTTGTGTCGACAAAAAATAAACATAAAATGATTTTGAAGTACAGAGATAGGAAATTATCTACAGTATTTTTATACTGGATTACGATGAATTTTCGGATCCTTATTCATATTATGGAACATAATAAACAATAATTTAAACAACATTTGTGCTAAAATTAATATACCGACAAAGAAAAAAGGGTTTCAGGTCAGTTTTGGCAGATGAAACGTCAAATTCAACTAATCGAATAGATAAACGCCCAATCTTGGCCAGTTAAGTTGAACCGAGGTTAACTGACATTTCTCGTATAATTGTGTATTCAGAAACCCAATTTGACAAGTTATCGAACCGATAGCGCCATTGAACAGATAAACTACAGTTAGAAATGCTTCAGAAACCGGGCATTAGAGAAGTAGTTTTTTGGGAAACGCCAAAAAACAAACCGACGATCACAATTGTTTTACAAACTAGCCCCAACTCCCTGACTTACAACGTCATTGCCTTGAAAATGTATTCTTCTATTTATAGTAAACCCTTCTATTGCGAAAACTAAAATACCTAAAAATTCGATATGTACCCTTACTTTATTAAGGTTGCGGATATATAGAAATGGATATTGGTAAATATAAATGAAATCGACAAACTCCAATAACGACTGACCGACTATCATGTCCGTGGTATACCTACGTAATGGCTTTTTTGCCATCCGCTGGGTATGCTAGATTATTATTTTTTTATATTGTATTTTAAGGCAGGTGAAGTCGCCCGCAGTTATTAGTATTATATCATTTAAATTAAAGAGCAATATAGTAATCATCAGCTTGTAGACAACCCAGTTGTTTAACCCATTAACTAGTTATTCCGTTTACATTCTGGGCCATATAATTGTTTGGTGTAAGTGAAAAGCTTATGGCCAATGTCAGAGATATTGCACATTTACTTTTAAAATTACAATAAAACTTTTATGTGTAAATCATTTAGTGAGATTAAAATACAAACAGAATTAATGATTTGGATTGTTTGCAATAAAAGGTACAACATTTGAAATGTGAAATGCGCGCATTAATCCATTAATCCGAACTTAAGGACGTTTGGGTCACTTCAAGTAAAATATTGATTATTTAGTATTCTTACATACTAGTTACAATAAATGAGTGAACAGAGACTGATTGAAAGTACATCGTAACCTAGTAATCAGAAATATATGCAAAATAAAAAAAAGTGTGTGTGTACTTATGTACACGCGTTAGATGTTACACTTCTTTAGCGTAACAAGATAAAAATATTTTCATTACATTAACATTACGTTAGGCGTGTTGTACACATTTTTTGCAATATAATTCAATTAATTATTTTTTGCTCTTTCATAAAGGTTTTGTTGTTTTACACAGATAGATTAGTTGGAAATTATTTTGGGTTGTGACTTATTTAGATCATTTGGAATTCTATTTACCTAATACAAAATGATGTTGCAAAAACTTTAGGCATATATTACATTGCACGATTACAACGATGTTACTAGTGTACGTTTACCGATGGCTAAGTCTAGGCTAGCTCATTAAAAAAAAAGTAGTGTGTACTTATGTACACGCGTTAGAAGTTATACTTCTTTAGCGTAACAAGATAAAAATCTTTTCAAAAACTTTATCTTTCACCTTATTCTACGTTTGTAGAAAAAACGACAATAACAATAGAAAAAAGGTATTTAGTACATATATACTTTTTTTTTGAATAAAATGTTGCCTATAGCTATCATCCCGGTGTCGGTTTTTCGTGACGGTGTGCACGCGCATCGTAAAAATTTACTCTCATCATTTTTCCCCTAATGCGCCAAAAAAAAGAAAACTTCAAAAAAAAAAAAAACTGTAATGTTTCTCGTAACTTGGACCGCATCGTCAAGTAGGACGCACGCGTCTCCGCGTATAGGTTTTTATGCTTAGAACAATCGGTAACCGTTATTGGTCAGTATCTCGGCCAGGCGGCCAGGCGGCTTGGCCTCGCCGGCCAAACGTGGGATGGGTGTTAAGCATGAAAATATAGCTATTTGTAACCATTTCTCTTTTAATCGAATCCATTTCACGTCAAAGTTCTATTACGCAGTCACGAAATTTCGTCACTAAAATGTAACAGTATCTCTTTCGCTTCGAATACGGCGAAGTAAAATTTGTTTATTTCTAGGAGGTTGGTCTAAGTAAAAATTATTTTACTGTAAGAAATTACAATTTTCCTAAGTGATATAGACTATGATTTATCTGTTATAAATTTCATATTACATTTAGATTGATTTTGATTGACACATGAGTCTTCACACAAATATCTATCTATCTATTTTTGTTGTTTGTAATTTTAGATATTTCCTAAGATATTCATTGAAATGACATGCCTGTAAATGGCAATTATGATTTGCATTAAATGTTCTACGAAATTAAAATTATTAAATTGCATCAAGATTAGTACTATATAGATGAGATAGGGCATCGTAAATAACTCATAATTTTTGATAATATCTAAAAGGTAAAATCATTACATACAATAAGTTCTCATTAGGAGATAAATATATACAATTTGTTGCAGGTATTTTTAAGATGTACAATTTCATAATACATTACTTTGGTGTGTACAATTTCATAACACATTACTTTGATGTATCTCATAAGACTCCGCCAGCGTTACCAATGTAAACCGTCTGAAAATTCCTTCTTACGATTTCAATGGCGTACATCGATTTTTCTCTACTTTGTATAAATATAATGTGTTGTCGCTTAGCAAATAACATAGCGCAAGTCAATTTGACTATATTTACATGGGAGCGAACAGTCTTTTTTTATTCAATGATATAGAATCTTCATGCAATAATTAGTGGTTGTAATTGAATTATGCGGTGTTTATTGGTTGAAACGTTTACAATGGTATATGTACTTTAACGCGTCATGAGAATATTTATCTAACCACATTTAAAAATCAAAACCGCCAATTTTCGAATTAAGCGATTGAAGCGGTGATGGCTCAATTGGTGGTATGTTTGTCGAAGGAATTAAGTTCGAATCCAAACAACTGAGTCGGAGCTTTCGGTGAAGGAAAACATCGTTATGAAACCATAGCATGGTGGCAGGGCTTTTTTTAAGTCCGGCTGAGTAACTACCACCCTCGAGTTGAAAATCTGTCGCCAAGCACCTGTTGGTGTGTTCCGGCAGCTGCACTTGAGAGCTAGTCTCCCTCTAGGTTAAGCGGCGTGACTTACCATCTTAGACCATATCATCATTTAACATCAGATGAGATTGTGGTCAAACGCTTACCTGTAAAGTATGTAAAAAAGCGATGTTGTTTACTGGACGACGATATATGTACATATTAAAAAACTTCCTGAATAAATTCTCTAAACAACAGTGACAACTGTATCAAAATTAATTGCGATCCAGTGTAGAAGGACTAAGTACATTACAGACGGTAGCGAAACGCAACTTTGTTTGGTCATATTTTATAGATATAACGAATAGGAAGAATCCACTCAAAGGTAATATTTGTAATAGGTTAATTTTAATTACATACTCCATTAATGAAACCTAATAATCTTCTAAGAAATACAAACGAAATTATAAAATGAATGAATGAATTAATGAATAAAAATGATTTAATGTTTGCTTTAAACACCTTAATAAGATTTCAGTCATCGTTGCTCCATCTGCTTACGATATTCTAACCTTTTATAGTCGTAGGTCAAGATGACACAATGACGATACAACGGTCCATATTACTTCATTTCCAATAAGGCATAATCACCCACACGCAATTCATTTGTCCCTATTGGAAACATTAAAAACATAGATATATTATATATTTCAAATATCTCCTACAGATCGTATCAAACTCGGTTGTGTTTTACCGAAGTGTAGACAAACTCGTTTATAAGCTGTGCGGTCACGAAGACCGAATGGGCCGGTAGCAACCTCATTTCCAGTTTCCCTGTCATAGATCACTCTGTATAAGCTGTTGCATTCAAATTTATTTAAGAATTATACATATAAAGATATAAACAAAACATATCTCTGGGTCTGTATTAAGCATATAATAAAAGTAATACGCTATAATTATTATCACTGAATTAAAATAAAAAAATAGTAACACTCGAAAGTTCCGTGCAAATCTTTTTTGTAGACGTAGAACAATAGAAAAATTAAATTTTGTTGCTTGAAAAATGATCAATATATGACGACAGTAGTCTATTAAAAATAGAAAAGACCAGTAATAGATTCTTTGATGTACCAGAGTTTCTCGATGGAAACTCACTTCTTATAAGCCCTTGCTAAATGTACATAAAGGTAAATGTTGTTATTTGAAACCAATAAAATCCGTTTAACCGACCATAAATGTTTTTTTTTTCTTTTTCAAAAGGATGGTTTAATTTTATAAATAACAAGAAATAAAAATACTATAGGAGTAACAATAGAAATGTGAGAAGGCGCGAGGATAACTTAGTACAATTGTAGATTATAAAAACCTGGGATGAAACCTCTGATTAACTGTTGGACCGTTACAAATATTTCGCAAATATCTCCTCTCAAGAATTACACGTTTCCTTATCTCTTGCTATTTCGATTCTTGCTAGACCAGATACTTTTTTTTTTATTGTCCTTACATTTCCTATTATGTCTACATCGGCTTATTTTCTTCTCTCTAGGGAACTATTCTGTTATGAGTTTAATGTATTTCTCGTTTTAGTAATTCGCTATATGTTCTGCTTATTTCCATTTCAATTGTTTGTACACTGTTATAATAATAGTCGTTCTATTCGGTTTTGACTGACTTACAATTTATTTTGTTTACTACTTGTCCTGTTAGCGGTTGCATCCATAGGTTACGTGAGGTGAAATGCACGTATTTTTCATTGATAAGTATCTCATTATTTTCATAACTTCACTAATATAAATAAGTAGTAAATAAGTATACTAGACATTTCCGCAATAGCAGATAAATGGGACGGATCGCTTACGCGAGCACTGGCCTGGCTATGAATGAGGCTCCGTTTGTGTGTCCACTTATAATCCGTCTCGCATCGCCGACGCGAATACGTGACTAGTACGCCCTGGTTCGATTCCCCAATGGTGCAATACACGAAAGACAAAGAATACACACGAGCGAAACGGTTACTTAACTTTAAAATACTTCTCACTACACTAATAATTTTTTAAACGATACACCAAACATCTAGAATAAGTTCGAAGATTCTGGAATTCATATATTTGCGGAAGGTAAATAACTTCAACGGTTCCGGAGGGCGAAAGGAGTTTTATTTAAAAAATGTATAAAATTCCTACGAATATTAAAAAGTTACGTAACAAAGTTGTTAAAATTAAACCACATCATAATTGTCTTTAATTTATAGATATAATATATTAAGGTGATAAGGAATACAAACATAAAAATTGCGTTGAAAACAAGCTCGAAGTAAAATGATTGAGGGAACAATAATTAATGTTTCTCGTTCACTGTTAACGAGATATTTCTGGGCCATAAAACATTAATAGAGGCAATTGATTTTTTGTATTTACTGAGTGAAATGGAAACATTAGCTTATTATATTATACAGCGTCGACAAAACATCAAAGAGGCACACGAATAATTTTGATGTTAAACATAAAATTGAATCGAATATGCAATAAGCATTTACATCTAGAGGTCGATTTATTGGAAACGAAATTAGCACAAACCACGTAGGTGTATCAAATATTAAAAATTATATTTAATTTTGCATTGTAAAAGTAATAAGTACTGCAGTTTTGAAACACTTTGTATTCTACATAGGGTATGTTTTATTTCTTACTAGCGGCCCGCTCCGGCTTCGCACGGGTATAAAAATGATTAAAATCGATCCAGTAGTTTTGATTTATTCATTACTGCCCGTGGCCCGCACGCGTTACATTTGGAGTAACCTCAAGAATAACAGTATTTCTCCACTATTTAATTAATGTTATTATACATATAAACCTTCTATTAAAAAAAACCGCATCAGAATCCGTTGCGTAGTTTTAAAGATTTAAGCATACATAGGGATATAGGGACAGAGAAAGCGACATCGTAGACAAGCGCGTCATTTGAATCCTTACCACCCGTTGCCGAAGAGTCAAATATCCGCGTTTGGTATCCATACGAAGTTAGGAAGTTGAAATTATAGTGGTAGGTGCTACGAAATGGCACCGAGAAGGGTTGATGTCGGACAGGCGACAGATTGTAAAAATTAAGCCAAATCATATATGACAAAATGACAAACATGTTGGGTTAGGTGGGATATATACTTAGATTAGAAGAAGGTTAGTGATTTGATCAATATTCAAGATGATCGATCGAACGGTTAAGAATGTAATATGCTGCAGCGCCACCTGGTAATGAGTTTTAATAAAACGAATAACATAGAAACCTTCTCCATAAAAAGACAGTTGTACCAACCTTTATGATGACCGCTTAACTAGTGCTGAAATTTATCAATCTCAGATATAAAACTGGACTATCAAATACACTAATACTTTACCGATCTATCTACCGTTATAAAATTAAAATTAACAATATATTTTTTTAATCTGTTGGCAAATTGCAGAGTAAATAAAACTCGGCTCATTATAAAGTTGACACAACCACTACTTTTTTAAGAATATTTCACCAAAACTCGACACAAGATGACGGTACAATGCACCAATTCCTGTACTATCCAGCTGAGCGCTAAAAAAAATAGGCAATTTAAATATTTGAATACAATCAATAATAAAAAAATGCATGCGGGGCTTCGCGTATAGCTAATAATTTATATATAAGGATCCTCATAATAGAAAGTTCTACAAAGCATGTTCGGTAATCGAGTGTCACATACACAGACTGAGGTATTCGATTAAGATTGTAATTTGAATTGCGTCCTCAAACCTATTATGTCGCAATCAACAAGTCGGTTATCTAAGTACTTGCGACGATACAATGAAATAACACTGTTACCATATATTACTTCCGTTGGCGGTTGAGTTAACTGAATAGACTTTAAATGTCAAAGAAATGGACCAGTGTATAAGGAAATATTTAATACATTCGTCACAGTTACATGTAAAAAACCGAGGGGTAAATTTACCAATACAATATTTCGTGTTATCCAGAAAACAAACAAAAACGAGTGTGTCTACACAACTATGTACATCAAATGTATAGTTTATAAAAAAAAATGTATATTTCTCCTAAATATAAAGAAGATAATTTTAATGCGTTTAACCCTTCTTGAACCGACCCACAAGTTCGAACGATCAAATTAAATACTATAAATAAAAGTTCGAATAATTATAATAAACTAACTAACCCCGGCGAACTTTGTACCGCCTAACAGTCGATTCTTTAAATATTTTTTTTAATACTTACTCAAGTATTACGTATTAAAGTTCAAATTGAGTTTTAAGTATTATTACGAATCGTTTGTATGGGAGTATAGAAAAGTGTTGTTTTTAGACTTTTTCAGGCATTTTTTTTATTTTTCTCTCCGTAAGATCCATCCTCGTACTTCAAGGAATATTCTAAATAAAGAATTAGCGAAATCGGTTCAGCTGTTCTCGAGATTTGCATTAGCATCACATTCAGCGATTCATTCTTAAATAATAGATTATACTTTAGTCTCTACTAATTTAATCCTGTGTTCCATTACATCGGCGCATGCAAATCTCATTTGAAGCTTAAATTTCGCTCGCAACCTTACTTATTTATGTACGTCGGTTCTTTGGAATAAACTCTCAACGGGAACATTTCTGAATCAATGTAACTAACAAACCTTCAGGAACCGAGCCTTCTTAAGGACCGGTGGTTTCCCTTGTATCGCAGGTGTCCATGGACGGCGGAGATTACTTAACACAGGTTGACGGCATGTTCATTGGACTTCAGTCGCATAAAAAGGAACATATTTTTTTAATTCCATTAATCCTTTGCCATTCTTTACATAAACATATATCTAGAAAATAGAGTTCCTTTGAGGTTGAATCACGTCAAATGTACTGAACGTATCAGCATAGGTCCATATTAATAATCGTCATAGGCATATAATTTTTTGTAAGTGGTGTGAGGCTTCTTCTATTTTGGATTCCACTTTTACATTTTTTTTAATGCCCAGTGAAATGGACGGTTATCATCTAGTATAATCAATATATGTAAAAAGACACCATTATGTTTGTTTGATCTATGGCTTATATCTACATATCATGTAAATTATTGGGGTGTTAAGGCACGACAATTGTGTCTAACCGAGTACCTACTACAACGCGCATGGTGATGCATCCGTTATAGGGATTTACTCTAATTGGGTTGCCGTATATCGGGATCAATTAGCCGGCGTATATAGTGCTGACACATTGTCATAATACAATAAAAATAGGATAGAGATGTGATAAAGAAATAAGTAATTTGTACAAATAATATCTATTATCTGTATAGGTATTTGGAGAATTAAGTTCATATCGCACTTAATTAATTCAAAATCAAAAATACTTTATTCAGTTTAGGCCCTGAGAAGGCGCTTATGAACGTCAAAGTTACCACCGGTTCGGAAAACAAGCCAGTCATCGAGAAGAACGCGCAAGAAACTCGATCCGGTTTATCTTT
This sequence comes from Antheraea assamensis, assembly GCA_035772565.1. NCBI lineage: Eukaryota > Metazoa > Arthropoda > Insecta > Lepidoptera > Saturniidae > Antheraea > Antheraea assamensis. The sequence continues at coordinate 673,912 of JAQQSE010000010.1, read as the reverse complement.
TCATTAACATATTATAACTCACATTTTTAAAACATAGTTATAAATAATTACATTCGGTTTTGGTGGATGCACAGAGAGGGCGTCATTTCCAGACGTCACCGTCGTTCACATATTGATCCACCCTGTAATAAATAGCCTTTAGATATTAAAACCTGCTTGACATGGTGCTTGAAATTAGTATCCGGCAAATCGGTAACGTGTTTTGGAATTTTATTATAAAACCTAACACTAATTAAGGGTAATAGTATAGAAATAAAAACCGTATGATTGTAGGCGAAGTATTCGCGAGATATATTAAGGCGGAAGCCATCAGGAACGCATTTAACATACTTATCGCTGGTTTGCGCACGCGACGCACGAACCATCTCCCACAGACTTTCGCTATTGAAACAATAATAAATGATACAAATTACATTCTCAATACAGATTCACTTTCATTTTAAGTCACCGTGCGATAGTTGTATCGATCGTGCAATGTATAGCAACAATATAAATAATACATCAAAATCTTGTTACATACTTACATATTATAAAAGCCAATGAAGTTATATTTGTCCGTTGTGTGCTTATAACTCTAAAACCACTGAACTGATTTATAACATTACAAAGACGAAATTACTTAATTATTGACTTACTGTTAATATATTCATTTTGTCTAAACTATATTAACCAATATAATGCAATAGTCGATTATTTAGAAGAGAAGTTAATAAAAAAAAAAACGACAATAACTGATATAATATATCAGTGAATAATAAGAGTCTATACAACTTTTGTACTGAAATAAATGGTGACAGCATTCACATTGCATACTAATAAATGTTAAACGCGACAGCGAACACATTAATCGAATTATATAATTACCAGCTTATACTGGGCGCTTCGCATTCGTTAATATAAATTATAGTCCCTTGTTACATATTCCTGTACAGTTTTATACAACAATTTAGTGGAATTTATATAGGAATACAAGAATGTGGCTCGGACTGTACAACTTTTTTTTTCTTCAAATTTTGTGACAGACATCGATTATAGTATAAAATACACTGATCGTGACAATTATTCAGTATTCTATAAGATCCTTATTAGAGCCATCTGCAAAACTTGAACTAGGGCACTGTATTATAGACTTGAAATAGTTCTCCGATCCAAAATGCCTTCCAAGAAAAAAACATTATTTTCTATTTATTTTTTATAGGGGCTTTTATCCCATTAAATATACCAGGCCCATTGTTTCTCATTCTATCTAGGCTCATCACGAGAGTCGCTGATGAGTTATCATTACCAAGTCAGACAACATCTTTGCTTCACCCGAACAGGCTTCGGCCATAACTCTGTGAGAAATACCTATGTTTTGGCAACTAACACTCTTACTATACTCATCAACGATTCTCTCCAGCATCAAGTGTTGCATCAATTTGAGCACATACATGACACTTGAGTGACTCCTATTTTCTCATTAGGTATACAAAACTTGCCGATGGATAATGCCCCGAAGTAAGTTTAAATAAATAAGGATATTCCAAACAGTACGAAATAAAGCTCAGAATAAGTAATTGCTTTGCATATTAACTATAGTAGTTACACAACGCATACATTAAAGCTTAGAAACCATAAAATACCACTTTCGTAACATTCATACAATATAATTAAGAAGCGTTTTCGTTTTACTGTTTTATTTTTTGCTCAAATGAACGACCGATTGAATCACGCTAACTGATCGGTATATCCAAAGAATTAAGGCAAGTCGTCCGTAATGGAGTAATGGAAGGTTGAAAGAATTGTTATAAAACTTAGAACACCATTTTTATATATATATATTTTTGAGACATATGTCAACGTTAGAAAATATTGCTAGAGATGTTTGTGGTATATAGGTTTATGTATATACTAGCAGGCCCGACGGACGTTGTCCTGCCCTGATAATAAAAAATATATACTTATGTGCATGAAACGCTTAAGGCGGCTTGACTTTTTCCGATTCTTTCCACAATTCATTATATTTCAGCCAATTTAAAAAAAAAAAAAACCTTGACAAATTATACGAACCTAAACCTTCCTCGTGAATTACTCTATCTATTGGTCATTGGTGTCCGCGTTGCAATCCGTTCAGTAGTTTTTGAGTTTATCGCGAACATCCAGACAGACAGACAGACAGACGCGGCGGACGACTTTGTTTTATAATATGTTTATTAATATATAAGCTTCAGGCTTCATTTATTTATAATTCAGTTATGAAAATATGATGTTGTCATCTTGTACCAGTTATAAGGTCAAACAAAATATGCATTTTTTATAGACTTACTCATAAGAAAATATCGAGATACAGAGACCGTTGCTGTGTTAAGACTTCGATATGATTTGTACATAATCTGTTATTACAACTTCAAAGCTGACATTTAGATATTTGGAAATCATAGAACTACGTTATTTAGGGTCCGGTTTCTAGATTCATACTCTTACTCGTTCTGTATCGTTTTTCTCGTCTTTTCAGAATATTCTGATCTGTTTAAACAATTTTTAAGAAAGAAATTCAAAGAGAACAACGTTAATTCGTAAGTATTTTAAATGTTACGTACATATAATACCCTAAGACGCTTAGAAATGTCATAGAATCACGTTAGAATGTTGAGAAGCTTTGTTTAGAAACAGTAAAATGCTCGCTTACGAAATCGTACTGTACGAAATGCCAAGCCGTCCTTCGCTGAAATATTTGGTACAGTTTGTGTTCGTTGCACAATATCCTTTGACCGTTACCTTTGATCTGATTATAGTTTTCTTAGCGTTGTTTTTGTTTATTATAAGAATTTTATTTTAAACAATAAAATGTATAAGAAGATATTATCTATATAAATTAGAGTGAATTGTCGAATGTCTGTACCCGCATTACTTCAGAAGGGATTCTACGGAACGGAACCTATTTGGTAAATTCTTTTTGTTGTCTTAGTAATTATCAGGGCAAGCTTTATATGAAAGAAAATATTTGACAAACCATACAGAATAGTAAAAGATATGGGTTGTAAAATCTTTATATAAAAAGAACTGTGGGAGACAGAAGACAGTAAGGAAATCTTCATAAATATTGACAGAATCGATAGATAGACGCTATGTAGTAGATACGCTATGTATGTAGATATATGATATACAAAATTACCTTGAGGTAATATCTGTTTTGTACGATTGTTTGACCACGAACTAATAATATCTGTTTGACACAGATAGATTGAAATATACCGCAGTTTGTGTTTCACTTAGACGATACTTTTTTTATATAAATCATCTCAATAACCTCTGCCTTTGAGCGATTTTAACTATGGAGGAACTTTTTACTTATTCTAGACTTTGTTTATAATGTACGAACGTTAAACACTTTTTTTTATTTGATTAAATATAATGTGTTCGCATCGCATATTGTAGAAAAATGTTATCCCTTTGCAATCCGCCTCCATATGAATTTAAAATGGGCCGAAGCTCGTACTCCTCCGTCCGCGCAATATTCTTCAAAAGTGATACAAAGGGTTTCTTCACGTATGAATATACGGTTATTGTTGTTTACATAAAATATTGAAATAGGTACAGTACGCGTCAATCTGTTTGGCCGCTCTTATCTATAAAAATGTATTATATGCATAACATAGAGACAAATTAAGGATAAATAAAAATGCCAATTTTAGATTCCTATAATAATATTTTAACTTTGTTTTGTGTTAAACATTCGACTTTATTATGCACGAACCCGGAGATACGATTTTATTCAGAGAACTAACTGCTAAAAAATATTTCGGAGGGCTGTAAATTGGTCAAAATACTTATTGATTTTATTATTTATTAGGCTAATAACAGTTTACTTAATTTTCAGTCACGCTATAAGGTAAATACATACATACACTTACTCGCTTCATGTTTATTAGTACACACTAATAAGTACTTACTTATTAGAATAATTCGTTTCTTTGAATAACTTAGTGTGTATTTTTCACACTGTGTACGGTAGCGATGGTCGAACCCAGCCTTTGAGTAACGTATATATATATATAGTCGCAAGTGCGTTGCCGGCCTTTTAAATATGTGGGTCTCCGGCGCTCTCACTGACCGAACGAAACGCAACAGTGCAAGCACTGTTACTTCACGTCGGTTTTCTGTGAGAGGGTGGTACTACCCCGGGCGAGCCGACCCATTCATGCTGAAACCAGTAATAGCTTCAGCGTAGCTCTACCACCTAGAATATATAAGAATAATAAATTAACCACATAATAAAGTTTGGTGTTTCCGTCTAAAATCCAACTAAGCAGAACAGCTAGCTAGTTTCGCCCACTACTCACGCTTGCACTTCTCTCGCAAACCGTCAAAAGTTTAATGGCACTTACACTGAAGCGAAGCACTACATAACGTGATGTTAAACGGAAGAGAATGTACTGAGACCAACGATTATAATTTAGTTTATTTGTACATTTAGTAGTTATGTCTGCGGCCCCGTACGCCTTTGTTACCTATTAATCTTTTTGTAACAAATAGTTTCGCTAGTAGCAGTAATAGTATAATAGCTATTCGTCACAACAGGATACTTATTTTTTTTATATGTAGGCGATAAAAATTAAAAGCACACCATTCTAGAAACCTGTTAAAATATGTAATTATTGTTTTTTTTTAATAAAATAATTCGACTATTTCTATTAAAAAAAATGCTAAGAAGTTATTTAGATTTAACAGAAAAAGTATATTTTTAATAAATATTTTCACTAATAGACATTTATTATTGTAGAATTGAATTACATAGTAAATTAAAATTATTTTTCTGTGGCATTAAAATCTTGATTTTTGAATAATAATTGTTTTTCCTACATTAACAATTTCTTTTTTACTACCTTATTATAAAAATATTCGGATGACTCGAATATTCAATTTGAAATTAGAATTGAACATCACTATTCGATTAGAATATGATTCGAGCGTTATTCGCACACCCCTAGGTATAATATTAATGGTCACTATAGCCACGGTTATTTAAGTAAGTGGCTATCAGTGTCGGTGGAAGAATATGTGATTTGTAGTTGAAAAATGCATTCGGGATAGGTTTTCTACTAAGATCCATTAATAGTGAGCATCTACATAGCAAAAGGAGTAACTATGGCGAATTTCAAGTCCATCGGACATATAGATTCGGAGGTATCGTGATGTGTCAATCAGTGGTATTACTATATATATATATATATATATAGACTATTTATTGTTATAACTTGGGTCCACGAAGGTAAACTAGTGTCTTGTGTAACAATTACTAAAAAGGTCGCGACTAAAAAATCTCTGACATCGTTTGTTAACCGCATTTTTAAATCATATACGTTATTATTTAATATACATCTAGTAGTTGCAGCAAATCAAATCTCGACTATTGATTTCGATATGGGAAACAAAGAGTTCTCCGTTTCATCAGTAATTGGTGTTATTCACAAAACTAATTGATTATGGCGTTCCGCAATTCGTGCTGCTGGAATTGTCGACAAAAGCATTCCGATTCAATCATGAACCAAAACAGATACAACAGATATGTATGATTTTAAACGAAAATGTATCAAATTCTTTCAATTTTATTATTCTGTTCTATTAGTCTATTTACGTTTATCGTAGGTATTGCCTTTGTTTAAAAATGATTAATGTGGTCAAAAATTAGAGGCGTGATATAACTAAGCTTATATAATTCATAAGATAATTCAACGCCATGTTTCTTAATGCGATTAAAAGCGTCGCACATCATCTATTTTCTATCATTTTTCATTAGCCGCCCTTTCCCGTTTCATTTACAATCGTGTTCCACAAGCAAAATGCAAAAAAAAAAATCAATGATTTTTTTCAAAATATACAAAAAAACGTTAAGTACATTTGATTTAACAAATCAGAGAGAAGAGCGTAAAGTCCGACTAAGATTGGTTTGTTTTCATTATGTAAAGTATTCTCTCTAGCGTCGAGCGTAATGGTTGCGATAAGCAAATACTATCTCTGTCTTCTCTCCGACATGTTAATTCAAATGCCGGGTACCTAATGTGTTAATGGTATTGTACAGCTTTACATTTTATACTACGTTTACTTATCTATTAGGTTTTGCGAAAGTTTACAAGTGGTTGTACTGTAATTGAAAATGTGTTAAAATATGCGTACATCGATGTTTACCATTATCTGCATTTGAAAGGTTTTTTCAAGGAACATAATGTAATTAGAATGTTTTTTTTTTGTATTTATCTGGCTGGAATAATACTCTATTAGTCTGGTAATAAAAAAAAAAGAAAGAGTTATATTAACGAAACAAAAAACAACTTGTCATTTTGCTTTTTTATTTCCATTTATTAATAGCTCTACAAACTGCAGATACATATGCCGTTTTCCGTTATTGATTTAAATGTACAGATTACATGAAACAAATGCATGTAGGAAAAATATTAATTTTAAATAAATGCTCTAAATGGATCTAATAGAAACCAAATATAATGTTATATTTTGTATTACAGTTGAACGACACTGCGGCCATCCCGCGGTACCACCAAACGCGCGAGTATCCCTTTCAAGCGACGAAATTGTCCCGGGAACAATAGCAACATACGAATGTGACGATGGCTATGAGTTATTTGGAGCGCATCAGAGAGAATGCACGTTGAGAGGAGACTGGACATCAGAACCAGCATTTTGCGGTAACTATTTTATTTATATCCGTATTTTATACTTCCAATTTTTAGCCCAACTCAATTTCACTTTTTAGTTCATATTTATTATAAAAGCCTTTTTAATATTATTTGTTTCTTTTTCACTACATTTCATTCTAGAATATCATTAAATCACGTTGCATTCTTTATTACGTTCCTTTTCTTTTAAGTAAGTAGCGCTGCTATCCTGAAGGGTCTTGACAGCTTCACAGGGCTTGGTGGAAAGCATAATAGGCACTCAGCTGAAATGGTAACCAGCGTAAAGGTGCCAAATTGACCGGATTTCGGTTTTGCATGTTGCCGTGCATGCGATTCCACGAAATGAACCTATTTGCCCATAGAAGTTAACTAACTTTTTATTGTTATACATATGTAAATATTTATTCTATCTGAAAATTATCACTAAGTATAACTAGCCAAAAATCTATATGTAAATAGGAGAAGATAAAACAGTTCAATACTTTTCACTTCCTTGTTTTCTTTTTTTTTTTTTGTTTGGTTATTAACGAGGTCCAATGTACTAAATAAAAAGAAATTGGAAACTTTTTCTTTGACCTTACCTTAAATTATAAATATCTATTCGTTATAATTAATGACCCCTACGTCTACTAATCTACAACTTTTGTAGACTCTTTGGTAAAAAAACTATAGTGATACAGAAATTAAAGAAAAATAATGGTGACCAAATTTCACCCACTGGATGATACCGCCATTACAACATCTATGTACTTACTATGTGAATAGACAGGTGTGAATTATCGTTTTACTATAAGCTAGCGGAAGACAGTGTCACACGTTACATTTGACTTCTTTCCGGAAAATCGAACCTAAGTCTGAGTCGCTACGGAGGAATGATCACATTCTTTAATTATTATAATAGGGATGAATGCAGGACTGTGAGAGTTAAAAATAAAGTCACTTATATTTTAATCTGCACAGGGACGAACGTGGCATTCCGAAAACCGGCGAACCAGTCGACGACAGTCCGTGGTGGTGCAGCAGCAAACGGTAACGATGGCGAGAAGACTACAGAACACGATGGTAAACGATGCACGGAGACACAACGGGAAGCATCACCTTGGTGGCAAGTCGATCTGCTCAGGCATTACGCTGTCAAAGTGGTCAGGGTCACCACGAGAGGGTGTTGCGGTGAGTAACTTTAAGTATTTTGTATTTACAGAACTGTGAGATATAAAGTTACAATAATGTATGTCGTAGTCATTATAATAAAAGTCCGAATTCGAAATTAAAATGGTAGAACCCTGTTCGGAAGAAGCATAGATGTTGTATGGACTTTGTAATAATATCTCATCAACGACTCTCGTGTTGTAGCTCGAAAGAATGGGGACCAAGGGGCCTGATATATTCAATAGAATAAAAGCTCCTAAATATGGGATATAATAAAAAAAAATATGAATACTTTTCAATAAACTCATGAGTTTAATTTTAGACCAACGTTTATTACACTATTAGCGCTGTTCAAGGGTTTTTAAACAATTAGTATACTGGTACGCGTTTCAGTTAACCTCTTACTTAAATTCTTACTTATTTACACCATAACTTAAAGAAATATTATAGACCTAGTGCGAGTACTAATAGTAGTTTAGATTACAGTCTTTTCTATTGACAAATTTATAGTAATTATTAAAAAGACCACTGCTGTCCAAAGAAAGATGAGCACATCTGCCATTTTTTCAATATCTAGTTATAGGACCGGTATCAAAGTGCATCGAATATTATTGTAATATGTTCACCTATAATTTTTTGTTCTCAAATTACACTTATATATTAACAAAATTAAACGTAATTCGTTTAAGGTGGATGCTATAGATATTTCACCGATTTATCTTTTAATTTAAATGTGCTCCATTTTCGTCGCAGTGGCAGAATACTGACTTACATTTATTATAAATATAAAATAAAATTTTAAATAAAGTTTTAAAATGGGTTTAATAATTAATTCTGTAATTATTTTCAGTCAGGTTCAAAGGTCCTCGCAATATGTGTAAGAAGCGTCGCGAATAATACCATTTTTTATCTCATTTAAGCGGTCCGCCTTCAAATTCGTCTTGTTTTCACAAACACTTATGTCTATTTAATTTCTAGAGTCTACCTAATTGAATTGACCATATTTCTTTAACGATTGATTCTCAACGTCATCACATTTGGTAAATTCCTTTTATTTATTTATTCAAGGATTACAATACAACTTATTTATACCATAATAAAGTTTATAATTATGAGATAATTACACTATTATACTTCACCGAGGGCCACAGCATTTTGCTAAGCCCATCTGGCTAGCTACCACCCTCAAGCAGAAAATCTTCACAAATCGGTATTTTAATAGAGTGATAATTTGATTTGAATGGCGTCAGAAACATACTATTTCAGCTTTGTCGTGTTTTAAGTGTCATAGTTCAAATTAAAATCGTGTTACTACGCAGAACCCGTAATTATTCCTTTACCAATTACACCTGAAACACGAATTCCCACTAACACGAATCAATATCCCTTTGAACAATGGCAGCCCGATACCAACGTCATATCTCAGTAATTAAACTGCCAATAACCACGTCAATTGTCAATTACCACCTTTGTATAATTTGAAACCAGTTTACAACAATGGTTTGGAACGCCTGAAATTGTCTGTATGCTTATTAGTCTCATTCTCTTACCCCTGAATATTATATTTCACAGGGGTAAAATGTACAAAATATTACTCGTTTTACAAAAATCACATGTATATATATATATACGAGTATAGCATTGAATATTGAAGCGATGATGGCTTAGTTGATAACGTGTTCGGACACGGCGTCTAAGTACGTGGGTTCGAATCGCAGCAACTGAGACGGAGCTTTCGGTGAAGGAAAATATCGCGATGAAGCCATAGCATAGTGGTAGGGCTTTTTCTAAGTCAACCGGACTAGCTACCACTCTCAAGACTCACTCTAAAAATATGTCGCCAAGCACCTGTTGGTATGTTCCGGCAGCTGCACTTGAGAGCTAGTCTCCTTCTAGGTTAAACGTGACTTACCATCTTAGACCACATCATCATTTAACATCAGATGAGGTTGTGGTCTAACGTTAACCTATATAGTATTTTAAAAAGATAGTGTCATCAACAATATAACATGAAATTGATAGTGTACAAATTCTTAACCTAGTGTTAGTATATTATCTTTAGTGCATAATTATTTCTGTAATTACTACGTATACGCCCCGACGTACATGTAGTCTAACCCGGTGCTATAAAAACTATATAATCAATTATAGGTATATATATAAGAAATGAGATTACGAGTACATGTATCCACCACTCACCTGCATACGGAGTTACTCTCCTTTGGGGTACCCCGGCTGAGTTTGTGGCTTAGTGGTACAGGTCGGTGTCCTCGGCGGTGGCTTTCGTGTTCGCTGGCTCCCTTCCGTGGGAGTTGGAGGCGAAGGTTCTTTCCGCCGTATACTTTTATACGGCGGCTAAGAAACGCCGGGGGGAGCCTCCAGCTCCTAGGGAAATATAGGACATGAGAACAAGGGTCCGAAGGGACACGATGGAGAGGTGGCGGCAGGACCTAGTGGATGCGCGTTACAGTACATATTATACTATTGACACCGTCCGCTCGGTCTTGTCAGAATGGTGGAACAGGGAGTGGGGCTCCCTAACGTTTAGACTGGTGCAGGTGCTGACCGGGCACGGGTGCTTCGGTTGGTACCTGCACCGGATCGCTCGTACGGAACCGACCCGTCGCATGCCATGAGTGTGGCGTTGAGACGGACACCGCACAGCATACTGTTTCTGAGTGTGCTGCGTGGGAGTCTCAGCGTCGTACTCTGGCTGTGGAGGCGGCTGGTGTGTACCCAGCCTGCCCCTCTTTTTAAGACGACACCGGACACCTTCCGCCGACCTGGCCGTTGGGGAGGCATGGTAATAGCACTGCACGACCCCATGTCGCCCCAACCAAGCGGCGGCCGGTACACTGTGGGATTTTAGTGAGTAAGAGTCTCACACTACCCACTCTCCCCCCAGGGAGGGTAGTGTGTCCATGACGGATTTCCCCACGATAATAAAAAAAAAAAGTGAATATATACATTCCATTTCATGTAAAACTGATATAAAAAATGATTTGTGCTATCATAGAAGTAATAAAAATACAGTATATAATAATAACATAAAAAAAATGATAATTTTATTTCGTTTATCAATTACATATCTACATTAACTGTGTCGGATACACACGAAATACTTCTACAATTTTACATAATTATGGTAAGCTACTCAAAATGCTATATAGTTTAAACCTTTCTTTCATATACCACTCAGTTACAAAAGGGGAGATAATTGCCTACATTTCTATTCAAAATTATCTGCATTGATACGGATCAATGCAGATAATTTTGAATAGATATCTAGCGAATTAATTCCGGCTTCATGACATATACAGATCCGTTGTTCATGACAGCATGAACACACTGTTATGTAGCGTAATTGAATTCTAATATATTATGTACATCTGCAAGATGCTAATAGACAATCCGATAACAGATATAGTTAATTCAATAAAATCAACCGTTTTAAATAGTTCTCTCTATATTAAGAAAAATCTGTAGTCATTGCGTGAATATCATTAGTTCAAAGTCACCAACGAGTTATCGGAAATTCCGGCGTATTCACTAATTTGAAATCGCTTTGCTTCCGAATGTTCTGTTGCTTTCCACTCAAAAGGACTAAAGCGGAATACAAAAATGTATGCTAAATTAGTCCTTACGTGAATTACAATATAGCTCAAAACAGCTTTTTTATTGGACTGACAATATCAATATCATCTCTTATAGGGTAGTATCGGCAGTATAAAATTATAGTTTTTGATCGCAACTTCGCTCGCGTTAATATAGTGAAAGAGGATTTTTATTCCGAGGAATAACTTTTTAGATTAAATATAACCTAACATCCTATTATTTCTAAAGTGTAAGTCCATAAGCAATAAATTACCTACTTAAAGATCTCAATAAGTGTATCAGTGAAAAATATCATCCCCTATTAATATCCCCTACACGTAAGGGATAAAATTTGCTAAATGCTGAAACGGGTGTTTATTTATTTTTATTACATAAGTTATTGTGCTGAATTTCAATTCAATACACAAAGTTTTTACATTCGTCCCCTACACATTTTATACCATCTTCGTTTATCCTTTGTGAACTACTGTTACTACTGTACTGTTAGCCCACAGGTCCTTGACAGCTTCACCAAACTACTAAGAGGAGCGCATAAGGCACTCGCTCCTTAATGAATAAATTTTATAAAATCGCTTGCGAACCAGTTTGAGTTAGCGTAATTTATTTGATTATAACTATACAAAATTACGGCATCATATCTTATGGGAAGCAGTAATCCACAAAGGCAGGTGTACAATCCACTGCCAATCGTCGTTGTAATAGTGATCTGCAAGTCTCACGGCAATTGGATATATGTACACTGGCTTATCCAGAGATGAAACAACCTGAAATAAGTATATCTGTGGCGGCGACGACCCAGTCATGTATAAATTCGTACCTCCCGTCGTGGTTACCGGATACAGACCGATTAATTCGGGTACGCTATTCCCCGTAACCGTGTCTCTAATGCCGGGCGGTAACACTTACGAACGCTTCGTCTTATTTTCAGCTATTATGGTCAAGCTTGTTCTCAAATTTGTAGTAACGTACACATAAATAATACAGAATATATTATACATTGCAATCGCGTTTGAGTACGTCGACCACGGTTGACACCGTTACGTTTACAACACTCATATTGCTAAAGGGTAGACAGAATTGTTCGGGCGTGACTCCGCTACAATATAATTTTCCTGTCGATTGTTAAACTAATCACTATTATTCTGGCAAGGTTTTATATTAATACATTTTCCGTTAAACATGAGCGTTCGCCGCTCGGGATGCCTTTGTGACTATTTATTGAAATTACCACTTTTTGCAATAAATATTGGATTGTCCTTTTTTATGTTTTTAATACCCAAAAATCAACTGGGAAGTGCAACAATAAAATAATTATTTAGAGCCGGAAGATAGTTCTAAATGCTAAGGATCCGAAAGAAAAATTTTCACTTACGTCGTGGTTTCATAAAAGCCACACAATTTTTTTTTTTTTGAGAGTTTATATTAATTTAATAGAAGAGTATATATTTGTTGAAATTTTTGCAGCTAGTAAAACTATGGTAATTGTCCAAAGGCTGTAATGAAAGTGTAATCGTTAATAAAAGTGAATATTTTATGGAAACTTTCTTCTGATATATTTCCACAGATTCATATTTGAAAGTAAACGAAATTTTATGACCATATTTTACTAAACAATATAAAATAGCTCCAAGCACTTTCCGCCTCACATTTTATGTACACTATTTGGCGCATGTATTGGAAGGTTAAAGGAATGTAGTGTAAATATACGAGTACTTCGTGATCGAATATACACACATGTTTTAATATTTTGATATTTTCACTGCGACCGTTTAAACATCACAGAATTTCATGCACTGTAACGTCATCTATTGCCGCGTTATAACTACATAGATAGTATTTATTATGTTTCGTTACATTAGTTAATATATGAAACACGTTTTAAGGATAAAAGCGTGTAAAAAGAGTGTTTTTAACATCGGCACGACAACAGTAATGCACCTGGTGTTGCAGTTGTCCATAGGCGACGGTGTAACCATTTAATATCAGATATGCTGTCTGCCTGTTTGCTACCCTTTGGTATAGAAAAAGAAGCTAAAAATGAATATCATTACATTGTTCTTATGTTATACTTAAATCATTAAATAGTAGCCATTATAGTGTATTAGACATTGCTTAGAATATAAATTACTTTAAACTATTGCAGTTTAATAAATAAAGTAAATCAAAACCGATAAACACTTACATGTGTATTGCGTAATCGAATTAAATAATGTTGTCAGCATAATTAGTCCTTTAGTGCCCGTTTGAATGAGTGTGTGTGTGTGTCTGTCTTCGTCTTTTTTTTTTTTTTACGCTATAGTGGGCAAACGAACAGGTGGGTCACCTGATGGTAAGTGATCACCGCCGTCCATAGACACTAGCAACACCAGGGGAGTCGCAAGTGCGTTGCCGGCCTTTTAATATATGTGGGCCTCCGGCGCTCTCACTGGCCGAACCAAACGCAACAGTGCAAGCACTGTTACTTCACGTCGGTTTTCTGTGAGAGGGTGGTACTACCCCGGGCGTCGGGCGAGCCGACCCATTCATGCTGAAACCAGTAATAGCTTCAGCGTAGCTCTACCACCTACGTCTGTATATATGCCTGTGTCCTTGTCTGTTTCTGTGCCTGTGGCTGTGCCCGAGCGTGAATGCGTGCGTACGTGTGTTTTTATGTGTGCATACATATATGTAACATTAACTAAATAAAATTCATATAGTTCTTACTTTTTTATTTGTTATCAAATGTAACTATCCCAGATCATTTAGTGTTTAATTGGTCATTATTTATTTTATACATAATAAATGTCTTTGTGTCGTTAATTTTTCAGTTTAACACTATCATCTTGTTATTTTATAATATACACTATAATGGCTGTACAGCAAACGTCTACCTAAACGCGAAAGAAATGTTCGTTCTGACAGGGGACCCGTAGGCCACTCACGCCTTTTTATCTTACAGTGTACATTTTTGTGTTCGTATTGCCGAATTAAACTTAAAGACGGCTCGAACGATTGTTATTAGTAACTATCACTTACTCCATTCTAAATTAGTCTTAGATAATATTAAACGATACAATTTATCTAAAACACTTATTTAGCTCCTGCTCCTAAAATTTTAATAACGTCGCCAAACATGAATTTACTTATTGCACTCTTTAGTGGGTACACTGTCGTCTCTGTCACACAGAATTTTCTTCCGGCTATCCAGCGGTATTGTGAAGAAAAGAAATATAGATGGATAGATACATAGACAGTATAAATCTACGTATACGTACATATATATATTAATACTAATAAGTAATAAGTACACACACATCACTTGCGTATTGAAAAACTAGTCTGGTCTAATGAATGCATTTGCAGTACGTTTTCTATTTCATCATCTCGGCTCTGAGAGTTCCGACTTTTATCAAGGCCAATGTGACGATTTTTTTTTTTCTATAGATGTATATATCATGTTTAAGTTTATATAGAAGTAAACCTAATAAAAATGCTATAATAATATATATATATATATATATATATATATATATATATATATCTGTATAAAGAAGGTCGTAAAATAACAATTAGGTGAAATAAGGGAATGTAAGCGCGGATCTCCTCCAATCAGCAACCAGGCCATTCCTTCGCTGCTATTTTCGGTATTAATATAACGCTTAGGAAACTGATATATCTTTGTATATACATACCACTGGTAAAGTATACAATAAATTTAACATTTCAAGTCTTATTTTTGTAAATTTTATAATACAAAATTTGTGTATTGCATCGACAGGACATCAACCGCTTCAAGATTTGGAGATCAGGGTCGGAAACAGCAGTTCAGATCTTCAAAGGAATCCATTATGTGCATGGTTTCCCGGAACTATCGGTGAGTGTATTACATATATTATTTCACTTAGGTACATTACTGTGTTGCTAATAACTATGAAAAAAAAATAGAACGTTTATACGAAAAAAAATAATTATTCAATATTAACCTTCCAAATATATACACATTACGAACTTGGTAAACTAAAAAATACCTCTCATTAGTGAAACGGTCCATGTCAGGGTTTTAATATGAAGGCGCCTTTATTGAATTATTTTTTTTATTCTGAATTCGCATCTGCATTGACCGGTTCCATTCGAGCTTAATAAAAAAAAATCAACGTACTTTATTGAATCTTACCAATACAAACAACCTTAAACCTACTTTTATGTATATATTTGTTAAAAATCTTCTTGTATTTTATGTTTAAAACCTCTTGGTACTTTATTATTTTTCTATTTAAAAATCGATGTTTAAAATCGGACATATTCTTTCTCAAGGATTCGGGAAAGGCGATGAAAGTAAGGGCATACAAATTTGCAAATCTATTATTTTATTGTATAAGTGTGAATGTTCTAGTCGACTGACTGCAATTACGAACCAGAAGTTATCACTATTTATTAAGTATTTCTTAAAAAAGTTAATTATTTTATCTGTTTTAATAACCACGGTAGCATTTAAAAAAAACGGGAAAGCTCCATGTGAAAATGAGAGTGAGCAAGATAGAAGATATTAGGGAAATATTGACAGAAATGGCGTCCAGTGGTCATTTTTTTTTTTTTCGGTAGAATACCCGTACGAAGTCGAGGCGGGCAGCTAGTTTCGTATACAATTATTACTATTACGTACGGTGCTGATCACGCGGCTAAGCTGCGCGGCATGATACCTCACAGAGGAGTTCACAGTTTCGCCTTACATGGTTATGTTCGGTTCACATCGAGCGACCAATACTCCCTCGGTTCCCGACACCCCGCCTCGCGCCACACGTCTCGCTTCCATTATTGTTGCGTTCTCACTTGGTGCACTTTTTACCTACACTTTTTATGGCAATTGCTCCGCTCCAACGAATTATAGCGTGATGTTACATAGACTACAAACTTCATAAAGATATATATTAAAAATACAAAAAAAAAAATCGAATCAAAGTGATAGTTTCAGAGATTAGTGTATGATAATAGAGTCATTCCCTTAGATTTACATATTATTAAGTAACTTTTGCGCGCGGCTTTGCTAGTTTTAATATAGTAAAAGATATTTTTCTATCCCGCGAGCGCAGCCCTTTTTTCTTGGTGAAAGGTACTCTATATCCCTTTCTGTACTACTGACATCGTGTATACAAAGTTTCATGATAATCGGTAGAATAGTTAAGGCGTGAAATCTTATCAAACAAATAAATCTACACTCCCATTTATAAGTATTATAGTCTGGATGTCATAAATATAAAGGTTAAAGGGCCCACATCTAACTAATGCTTAACAATAAAATTACAAAACTAAATACCACGCGGAAAATTCGTGCTGCGCGTGGAGTACATATCTTTTTTTGTATAGACTCCATACAACTAATAACTAATAGTAAAGCAACAACTACGCGGGTAATGAAATCCCTTCGTGACCTATTTCTGTAAATTACGTTGGACAACTTACCGATGGCGCAATGAAGGCAGTGAACCTTACTATTAAGCCCCTATGTAACGGGGTCAACCTGGACTTTAGTGCTTAATGTTAATAATTTACAGTACAAGAGTTACAAAAGTTGATATACATTTACGATATATCCATTTACATTTGGAGACTCGCAATAAACTCGAAGCCTTTATACGATTCCTGTTTTATTCTTATTTTGAACACCGACTTTGAATATTAAAAAATAAGAGTGCCACGGCTAACTCGGAGCGAACCCTAACATCGGTTTTCGACTCGATTGAACTTCGACAGCATTTAAATGTTAAAATAAGATAATGGTACTTTCGCCTTATTATTTGAAGGTTAAAAAAACAATAGCCATTATTAAAAAGATTTTCTTCTCTGGAGATTGTGTTGCAAATCGTTCTGATTTGCTATTCTTGATACAACGTTAATTTCGTTTTTCCAAAATTACAGTAAGTTTATTTATTTATATAGTAATATAATATTGAAGTCAGTAAATATTGGAGCATCTTGAATGCAGTATCATTATTGGGGATAACGACAAGAACGCGGACTTTCGACATATCCGCCTATTTGCGATCACGGAATCATTTCGGGAGTAGATTTAAAACGAAAGCTAGAAATCTTCTGTAAGCGGCTCAAGGAGTACTTCAGACCGATGCAAAAGTTTTATACTGTACTGAACGTACAATCTCACAAATTTAAATTGCTGCATCAGCAAACGAGTTTCCTATTTTTAACTTCATTTATATATTCGCATTTTCCATGTCCTGGAACTAACACGCGGTCCAAACTATTTAGAACTTCGTAGAAAATTCGAGTCTCTACTACGTATATTCTACCGCATGTAGAATGAGGACAGTTTCATAGAACGTTTGAATATAGTGTTCATATAAGCATTTTAAATTTGTTCGTTCCGCGGCTGCCTGGTTGTTCATCCCCGCGCCTTAAACCTTGTCCGTTCGCAATAACTCTAGAGCTCTTCATATCGAGTACGTTAAGTCTGTGAAATGTGTTATTATACACTACTTTCGTTCATCGATATGAAGTTCTTTCAAGTCCAAGTCATCAATATAGCAGTAATACTCTTAATGTTGTAGTAGAATCCAAGAAACGGTAACTATTTATCACAAGGTGGGCTGCTTTTAGTCAATAGAAATGATTGATAAGGTATTTTTAATCACGATAACAAATATATTGGGTGTTAAATTAACATAAAATACTTATCTCTAATACTGACTATAATTACATTTTGTTTTTTGTGTTTTATTTGACTTATGTTTAAAAATATAATTTAGTTATTTAAGTATATTATTACACACGTGAATGTCGATAATGACACACGTATAGAGAGAAAGAAAGAAAATATTATTAGGTACTTTATTCAAATCGAGACAGGAGATTGAAGAAGCGACTCGAAGTAGAAAACGGTATGTCATCGGTTCATCGTTCAAGAAATACAACAGTCTAAGCTGTCTATAATGCCGTTCTTAATAAGTAAAAACCTCCCTGTGATGTAAAAATTAATTAAATTTGTTCGATTTAGTTCGAAACTCTTTATAACATCTTTTGTAATAACGAAAAACTTTCTATATGAATTTCCTTTTTTTTCTTAGGTTTACCATTCACTAGTACGAGGATATACGATTATAATTTAGACATCAGTAAATGTCTAATGTTTTTAATGTTATTATTTCTGTTATCAGTTTACAAAAGGCTCCGGATAAAACTTTGAGATACCGAAATTTCTAAAAACACATCTGATGTTCTAAAAAGCCGTGTTGCTTTTGTTATTATTAATTGCTAAGAACACTCGTGCCAATGATCTTGGATTGCAGTATCACTAGAAAATTATGTTGCCAGTTACTAAGCACACCAGACACCTATATATATCTGACATGCTCAGTTAAAGAAAAGCATTATGTGTTGACGAAAAAAAATGTATGTGATACGCGTAAAAGAAACGGAAGAAAACAAATAGTGACGCTGGAAGCTTTTAAGAACGAATAAAATGTTAGGTTCCTTTAGTTTCGTTCTAAAATTGCGCTGTAAAAGCATTTCTGTTATTAGGTTACCTTATAAAAAGTGTTCGACGACGTCTTGTTAGTGCTATTTCCGCAACTAGGCAGAGCGTAAAATTTGATGTAATGGAAGAAATTTCTTGCCTTCGAAATGTAAATTGAAAGAAAATTAAATTTGCAAATAAATGCATAGGTTTATTTATTGAACGGTGATGAAACGTGTTTAAATTTCGAATGCAATTTATTTCTTTCTAATTACAACTTAGGTTTTTACATTCAAAGGTATGGTCGTAAGAGAATATTGATTCAAATATATTATTATTTTGGGATTAAATTTGTGAAAAGTTATTGTGTTTTTTTTACAGAGCACATTCTGCTTAACAATAATATAACTAATAAGCGTGCGTAGGTTATTATATCGTTCTTGAAGATATTCTTGGAGATCTAAATTTAAATATTCTGTATATTTAAAATAAAAATGTCACTATTTAAAACAAAATATCACAGCGGTAACAAATTTTGTGAATATCTAGAACTATGAATATAAAATTTTCTATCAGTTTCGTTACCATATAAAACGATGCGTTCTATTTTCTATTTTCTAACCTTTGTCCTCGGAAATATGGGAATAGTGGAGAGAATGTATTTTTAACTGAACCCGGGAAAAGGATTGATTGGGTTTATGATACGCGGTGTGTGTTTGTAAAAACGCCGTTTTTGATTTTTATTTATCAAAGGGTAAATTAAAAACGTAACGTTTCGACTGTCGAACAAAAATAATTTGTATATTGGCAATTTCTCGCGAATCAAATTTTGCGTACGTAAATTGATTCAATGCTTGTATGTGTGCGTGCGTGTATGTACGTTTACATAATTACATGTCTGCGTGCGTACAAGTATTCGGAATGCATTTAAGTATACCGGTAGGTTTAATTTATTTTAGTGAAAATCAATTTATAAAATTATCAATATAGGTTATAACTTTAAACGATTTTTCAGTTTATTGGAAATTTGGTCTTCCGAGTGAATACAAAACAATAGGGTGTTTGATTACAATCAAACCGATCGAAATAGAACTATATACTAATTTATAAACAATTTCCTGACGGTTTTATTGTTTTATCTTTAAACTAGCGTCCCGCTCCGGCTTCGCACGGGTATAAAATATGTACCCTATGTCATTCACTGAAAAAAATGATTAAAATCGATCAAGTAGTTTTGATTTATTCATTACTGCCCGTCGCCCGGGCACATTATTTTGATATATCTCGTAGGGTTCAGCCTGCGTTTGTTGCAATGTAAGCGAAAAAATGTAATTATTTACGACATCACATTAGAAATCTCAAAAATAACAGTATTTCTACACCATTTAATGGATGTTATTATACATATAAACCTTCCTCTTCAATCACTTTATTTATTAAAAAAGACCGCATCAAAATCCGTTGTGTAGTTTTAAAGATTTAAGCATATATAGGGATATAGGGACAGAGAAAGAGACTTTGTTTTATACTATGTAGTGATATCCAGACATTTCAATTGTTATAATTGTAAGCAGTGGTTATTCTATTGTAATGGGCAACAGGTATGACCTTATTAAAATAGATACTATTCAACTCCTGCTCTATCAGATCTGTGTTTCAGAACCATAGTATCTCTCTTGAACTAAAGAAACGTGTGTAGAGATAGGTATATAATATTTAGCTAATACGGCATACATTTTGTCGTCGTGATATACTAAACATCAAATTGACTAAAACCTAAGTAGATTCAAATTAAGCTAGAATTAGCAGTAGGCAATTAGAATTTATGTTGGAGACGAACGCTACACTGAAATATAAATAAACGACTAATCCGTCTTACAACATTAAAATGCAGTACGTACACGATTACCCCGCTTCCACACCGGTTCTCAACGAGCATTGGAGAGTATGTGAACACAGCTGACATGATTTCCACTTTCTTTTAAATGAACATGGTAACCTATATATGGGAATTGTGTTTTGTTAGTATATGTAATAATTGATGTATATGTCTACGGTGTGTAATATCTCCTAATCATTCCATTTATCCACTACAGGGACCACACATATGTATGTGTTTTATTAGAGAAAATAAGTACGTGGTCAATATTTGTGAGATTACACGTAAAATATACTTAAATACAATGTATACACATAAAAGAAATTATACATGTTACATTATTACTGCTTCCGTTACTTATCTTTAACTAAGTTCTAAGTCACTTGGAATTGTTAACCGAATGTTTATACGATTCAGATTGTTTTTATCCGCGTTTATATTTTCCGTTCATCAAAGTCATAGAAGCTGTAAGAATCTTCACAGATACGGGTTTTTCATTGCGCTTTATTTTAAATATGTTTTATCTCCTAAGATATTTACTAAAATGATATATCGCATAAAGCAAATTTAATCAACGTTAAATGCTCAACGTAACTAGTGTATTTAATTGGATAAGGATTAACAGGTTTGTTAGGATTAGTTTTGAGGGGACCGACACCTGCCGGGGATGCAGGAGTAGTGCCATTGGCATATCCTGCTCCCCGGCCAGATAGGTGTGAGAAGGCACCATGGGGTTTTTAGTTCGTGGAAGGCGGACATAACCCGACCCCGCCGCCCGTCTGGGTGGGTATCCGTTACGGATTTTCCCCATGTAAAAAAGGGATTAGTTTATTTTTACCATAGTTTAATTATGTTAATTTGTTCGCTACATATCTTTGTTGTTTAGGTTACATTTTTTATTGCATAATGTTTTGAAAGAACCGGCTGTGATTGTATTGAAAGAGCCAGTTAGTTCATGGGATAAAAGTTAGCTTTTTAAATACACGTGTAATTCAAACAATTAAATAAGATTAAAAACAAATAGTACAGGTTACTTCATCCGAGGGTGGTACACTCGTGACGACCCTTTTTTTATATCAATGCTGCCGGCGGTACTTTGTCATCTGTTTTCATTTTCCCAAGGGTAAATAAAAATGGCAACTTTTAGCAAAAGCATTTCTAATTTCATGATTAGTTGAAATTCTTTTGAAATTACCTTTATAGAGTTTTCAATTCAAATTTGTATAATTATTTGACCTGAAATTCTTTTTACATATGGAGCATATATTTAGTTAGGTGGTAGAGCTACGCTGAATCTATTACTGGTTTCAGCATGAATGGGTCGGCTCGCCCGACGTCGGGATAGTACCACCCTCTCACAGAAAACCGACGTGAAGTAACAGTGTTCGCACTGTTGCGTTTCGTTCGGTCAGTGAGAGCGCTGGAGACCCACATATATTAAAAGGCTGGCAACGCACTTGCGAATGCCGTGGTGTTGCTAGTGTCTATGGACGGCGGTGATCACTTACCATCAGGTGACCCACCTGTTCCTTTGCCCCCTATAATATAAAAAAGGCGCCTTTTTCTTTTTTTTTTTCGAACTGACCTACACTGTTTGCCTGGCAGGACCACTACAGTTCCACCGGACTAATTTTTCATAATACAATGTGAGAGTCAGAGAGTGAAAGAGTCAGAGTACTCATACTCTTTTGTTATATTTTGGCAAAATGCTCATTTATTTTTCGGTTTTAATTATTTTTTCATTTGTTTTACCTTTGCTATTAAAGTCACTAAATTAATAAACGATTTTTACTCCAAGACAATAAGGTATACAAATTGGGAGTTTTAGCTTGGTATTAAAACTGGCTCTTTAATACTCACTCTATCCTACTGGTCAAAATGACGTCGCAAATAACCTAATATTTGTAACAATTTTTATAAAATACAAATTATTTCTGTGAATTATCATTCAGAAATACACATATGCCATGGCGGACTTCTTTGAAGATACTTTCATAAATTTTAACCAGCGTTAACGCCCTCTAAATGATAGTGAAAAAAGTTTTTTTTTTTTTTTCGAACTGATATACACTGCTATCCTGGCAAGGCCTCTACAGTTCCACCGGACTACAAAATAGTGAAAAAAAAGTATCAAAATCCTCTGCGTAGTTTAGACGGAAAAAGTGACATACATACAAAAAAAAAACAACTTTAATTTCTAATCATTTATAAATAATGGATTTTTCCTAGTCTTTATTAATAATAGCTTAAAAGCAAACAATAATTAAATAGTATAATTAGTTCAGAATTGGAGTTATCCGTTACAAGGTCTGTATATGATTAAAATACTTCTTCTAAGGCTCTCAATTAAAAACGGACATTCTCCGATGCCTACGGCCATTGTGTAATCTACTTGGTTTGTCTATAATAGATTACAAACAAACGAAGAAGTACTTGGACTAATTAACCACCGGCTGTAACGTGTGCGTAATAAACGTCATTATGTTAAACAGTATAAAAATTATGTAAAGAAAATTAGTTTTTTTTTTTCATAAGGTTACTTAATAAGTGGCGTGTAACATGTACCAGTAACCTAAGTTCATTTATATAATGAAGAACCAGAATCATGTTTGATTTATTAGATTTTTCAATTTATTATTATATATATGTCTTGGTACATAATTAGCAATTGTTCGCGGCTTTACTCGCTTTAATAAAGATTTCGCCAATCCCTCTCATTCAAAGTTAGTAGTTATTAGTATGGATAAGTGAATATGTTTAAACTTTAAAGAAGCCGTGAGCGAAAGCTAGTAGTCACAGATAAATAGTTATAATATTTACTGCGGAAATATTGAATAACTACTTCTCAATGTTCATTGCAAATAGCGGGTAGGAAAATGTACGAGAAAATATTTGTATTATTGCTACTGTAATGGATTAGGAAAACAGAATTCAAAGCTTTGACGGAGTTCTTCGTAGCGTATTTGTATAGAACATTAAAGGACGTTAATTAGCATTTAGTGTAAACACTGTGATTCGAGGAAAAAGCAATGCAGCCGTATTTTGCAAATAGAGTTTTATGTCACAGGCAGCCGGCTAATTACCATTTCTATTTGTAAAACAACTCGCTAAGTTTTCCCTTGAACAATTAAAAAAAAAACCATAAGCAATAAAAAAAAGTAGAAGATAAATCATTATTAATAGATACCGAATATACCGTTGATAATTGTTATGCTTTAACAAATATTACAAATCCAGGATTTAGTTCGTAATTGTTTAGTAAACAGTCATACAAATGATAGGATGATGATGCAACAATAACCTTGTTATCTCTTCCAGTCCAAGCCGGGTGGATGAGCTCTTTGATAGGGTATACAGACGAGACATTCCTATTCATTACTGAGCAATAATTCCAACGTTAAATTCGAATTTCGAGAGGACAATAATTGTGCCAAATTATATTTTTAATTAATAGTGAAGCGAGTGCTGTCTATCTAACAGTATACAATTATGTAAGTCATTTATAACCTTTTTATAAAAATTAAAAAAAAAAAGCTATTCAACGACTTTATTAGCCTTGAAATTAATCGTATTATTATTGTATATTAAAATGTGGATTGGTTATCTATAATTATTAAAAAAAAAAAACAATAAAAATAACTAAATAAAAATATTGTTCCTTTCAATATACTACGAACTTCCATATTTATATATGGAAACAGAAATCAATTTAGAAGTTGTGTTCGTGGCAAAACTGACTTTTGCATAAAATTTTATGATCCATTGGTGTTTTCTCTGCTCTTAAGAAACTATCAAGATAGCACCTCATTTCATTTGACCGCTGTCTTTGAATGACATACAGCTGGTCGGTCTGACATAAAATAAATTTGTCAGCTATTCCAAAAAAACAATAACTAATTATTTCGACAGTGCTGCGAACCATCCCAACTTATTAGTGGTATTTGTCCTGAACTCTATCCATAAACTCGCCGCGTAGTATCCTAAAAAACGACCGCGAAACGGCAGAAAACGATTTGTAGTCTTCCAACTCTTTAAGCAGAGCGTGCTTGGGTCCACGCTCACGATACCACGGATTACGCCGCCATGGTCGGGAGGTCAAAACCGCTCCCGCACACCTGCCGCGATCCCCTAGGCAGCATGCAAGCATAGGTTCAATTTCTCGGGCTTGAGCTTTCGAGTTAGCTCCCAGCACGATACAGTAACATCGCATTCACTAAGTAATTCACACATCACACTGCACCTCACACAGTACAGATACATCGGTTCTATGAGGAAACTTTGTTTTTATTTTGTTTGTCTCAGACTTAGCCAGAACTGTCAGATTCGAAATACATGTACGTTTTCGTGCAATAAATCTTTAGGTATGCATTTGTGTTCCGCTAAAGTATACATGTACAGTTAACTTTTGCCTTTGTTGGTGTTTTTTTTTTGGGAATTAGGCGCAAAAATTTATTTTGGTGTAATTCTTTTTTTAATGTTGACTTCAAGTGTAACTTCTATGATATGCTGACCTTTTCTGGTAAATATATAAGTCGCATCCAGATCATGAGTATGGAACGTCAACAACACACAAACGTCGAAAGTGACGTGTACAGAGCCTAGATTGGCTGGGATGATGTTTATAGAAAGGAGTGTTTTCTTAATCGGATCCCCATATCGTTCGGGACACTCTAAGTGAACTGTACTGTGTATTTGAGATACCTACTAAGATCCCTGCTGATACTCACAATGAGTGACCGTGAGGATAAAGCTTCTCCGACATATATATCGAGATTGGCGTTTCTATCGTCCAGTCGAGCTCAAAATCACATAATAATTGTCGAAATGAATTCAAAAACATTATTTTTATATTACTGTATATAAGTAAGTGGTCATTTAATTCCACGTTCCCATAGTATCCATAGTTTTATAAATGTAAGTGATGAGTATATTGATAAATTATCACACATAGTAATAATGTAACATAAATCTAACACAAACGTTTTAATATACAGTTTGTATGAATGTGAACGCAGCCTATATTTTATATACTGTGTATTTATTGCCCATATAAGTAGATATTTTAGTAGAGTTATATTTGACTATTTTAACATTTTCAAGAATTGATTAATGGTTTCGAACGCATAACTCGAATAAATTTAATTACAATATTTTAGAAATGAACGACTTAAATAGGTATTATAAACCGTGAGCATTGATTATAATTCTAACATAGATTCGTCTTGATTTCCAACGTTTGCAAATAAACTTTTGACCTGACGATAGCAGCCAGCCAGTCGATTAATACAATTTGTCTGTCTGTCTGTGTAATCTGTGTAAGGTGTCGTCGTAGTCGGGTTACGCTGCGAGTTTCCTCTAATTTAAAATTGAATCTCGCTGTCGTATTGCAATTGCATTTTGAGCGCACTGCCACCGCGACGAACCGAATGCTAATTAAACGGACTAGTAAAACAATGGAGGAAACAATCTCGGTTTCAGACAGCTGCTACGTTCGAATTTAGTGGAACTATTCTCTGTGTAAATTTCCAGAAATATCTATCGGGTCAAACTGTTTGCTTTCCAGAAATAGTCGTACGTTATTTAATGAATTAATAAACGACAACGGATCACGCAAAAACTATTGGATAGAATTCGATCTTTGTTTTTTTTTTAATTTTAATTCTTAAAAACTTGGTCCTTATCTAAAAGAAATATCAAATTAGCTTCATTTAATATATAAATTTATTCAAATCTAAATAAATAAACTACTATTTTTATAAGTACTACACGTTCAGTAGTTACCTTGCCATGATAGAGAAGTGGAGCACGCAGTGTGCTACTTATGTTTCTTACTCTGTATCTTAATATATCGTTAAGAGAATAAACAACGCAGACGAAGTCGCGGCTATCAGCTAGTATATAATAATCATACCAGTTTTACATAGTTACGACAACAAGAATTATTTATTCTAAAAAAATATCTCTTTTTTGACTAAGTCAAGTAGAAGAGAATAATTGTGGCGGCTTGAGCATGATATGTATCTATGTCGGTCGAGTTCCAGACGGGTTCAGCTCCCCTACCTCCTCGCTTAGTTACTGGGTATACGCTTACTGACGCACCCCCTTAGCGTGTCGCACACTTAAACGCCCTACTATGACGGTTCTGACACCTCTTGTGTTGCCTTTTGTATACTTTGTATCGAATAATGCATAGTGAATAAAAGATTTCTTTCTTTCTTGTATGGTGCTCGTGATATTATGGCTGACGGTGAAGGAAAACATCGTGAGGAAACCTGAACCTGAGAAATGTTCTTGTAACACCGTATATGAGAAAAGTATAAAACTGTGGAATTCTCGGAGTTTTGAAACCGCTAATACGTTGTGTCGTGAGGAGCTGGCGTGGTGAAGTGGGTATACCACCCGTACTAACTTCCTTGAAGAAGAGAGGCCTATAGTCCTGCAGTGGGTCTCCTGTAGACTGGTGTGACAACGTATTTATAGACAACATTATAGCATTCCAGATATTTCTGTTCTATAACAATTATCAAATTTATTAACTCTCCAAAGATGCGCTTTCTAATAACCGCCAACGACTAAGATAAACTTTTCTCCCTACACGTTAGTTAATAACAATAGCTATAAACTGTTCCCATGATTATAATAGTGATATCAACTGCACAATGACTTGGTCACGTCGAACCGCATTGTTATTATCGTGTAATGAATATCAGCTACATAATAAAATATTGAAATGAATGCATTATATTTAGGGTTATTTTAAATGTGTTTAAATTTATTAATAAATATGGAAGTTATTGAAGTTTTTGTACCGGTTTTACTTGGATACTGTTCCATTCTCTGCTATGACGTCATTTTTCGCTACCGTGCGCCCTCTTAGGTTCAGCGGTGCGGCGCGGCTTGTACTGTTTTGAAGTGTTCGTTGTGACATGTTTGGGCTCGTTACTAACTGTATAGTTATACGTTACTAAAATATATATATATCTATTTAGAAATAATAATAGTATGTATTAAACATTAAAGCTCTGTTACATATTATGTCAGTTATGTTGAGGGCTATTTTATTTTCATGAATTTAGCAGAGACAGAGAATCGAGAAAAGAAATTTAGTTGAATATTTGAATTGTAACAATTTTATGAGATTCACGCCTACGTATAAGTAATTATCACGCATGTGTTCTTGCATTTTCAAACCACATAATACAAAAACAAATACGAAAGATATAGCAAATAATTGCGGTTACAATAAGCTCATTATTAACTCGGCCGTTCTACCTACCTACCTACCTCATTCACGAAACGAGAACCGGTGGAGTGGCTATTATATATAGATGACGTACCATTTTGGATCGAGCGTACGTCGACTGCGGTTTTGGAAGTATTGTACCACTACTGAAACCATTTAATAAAATTTACAAGCGGATTTTATTTCTTTAACTGGTGTTAACATGTTTACGCAATATAAATCGGTACACTTATAACTTATAATCGATTCTCGAATATTCATATGCTCGCTTGAACGGGAATAATTTAAATGCGCGAAACGGCATACTCATTACAAATACATCAAATAAATTTCTTCTAATATATTTTTTTCATAACTTCACTACTTTATCAGTTAATCGAAAATTTCTCTTATTTAGGTTATGGTATCATAGAATGTAAAATACTAATCATTTTCAATCATTGTATAGAAATAATTAAAACAATAAAATAAAACTATCAATGTACAATAAGATTCAGCGTTACAAATCGATATCGCGGATTTAATTCTTATGCCCACGGAATACTTTTTACGAGATATATTGCGAGGAATCTCAAGCGTTATGATTCTCATAAAAGTTTCATGGCGCTTTATTCACATGTACAGTTACTACTAGTGGTATTTATTTTTAAGCTTAACCATTCGTCATTGGTTTAACGAACTGCTGGTAACTGAATAATTGACGTCGTTACTTTTCGGTAATTATCTAGAATCTCTTTCTTTCTGTTATTTGTCTATTCTAAGGTATTCTACTTTAGTGCTTTGAGCGTGAACAGTGTTCTTTTATGATATTGTGGTTTAGCACTTGTGTATAATAATATTGACCTTTAGTTAAGTTTGTAGTAAAAGCTCTGTCCCAAATAAAAAAATAAATAAAACATCCATGAAGTACGACAATAACAACAAAAGTCTAAAAAAAATGTGTGCGCTTATGACCAGGTGATAGAAGTGAAAATTTCTATATAAAAATTACAACAAAAAACCAACGCTACGCGGTGTTCCGAGGTAGTCACCCATACAAGTACTGACGCCCGACGTTGATCAACTTCGGTGATTCGAACGACAAGCCGTGGTTTCAACACTCTACCCGACACAGTGTTATTAACCCGCATCATTTATCAGCACACAAGTAGGTTGCGGATCAGAATTTCAAAGTCCAGCCATAAGAAGTTTCACTTAAAGAAGTCTAAATAAAGTGATAATAATGTATGTGGCTTATAAAAGCGAGGCAAGGAAGTTATAACTTCAATATATTGCTTATTATATTATCCAGGCTAATTCTCCTCAAGACTGCGAATTGTAAGAATAGCAGTATCTTTCATTGTTGCCTATTGCGCGGAAACGTTAAGGCCACCGGAGTTATTGTTTATTGCATAACAATACATTCCTATTCTGAAAGCAATTTTCTCATGAATATTTTTAATAAGGACTTCCTTACATTATACTTTTTAATGTATGAAGTGCGTTCCTTATATATCCGTTGAAAATGATTCATTTGGTTAATTCAATGCATATAATTCCGAGTAAAACATATTATATAATTAATTTAAAATAATCGTTATTGGTGTAATTAATAACTTTTACGTAATTAAGGTCATCTCTACCAGTATAATATAATGTAGGAAGATTTGTAATATTCACAATTTTCAACAATCATAATTAATAATTATTCTTAAAAAAAAAAAAAAAAAACAGTGTATCAAATTATGTACGATAAGTCCATAACATAGAGATACCATTATCTCTACTTCCTTACTTATATTACAGGACTTTTTTTCTGGATAAAACGTACCCCATGAGTACCTTCTCTATACCTCTGACAACATCTTTACAATTTAGTCAGGTGAAGCTGTGAAGGTCCATCAGGGCAACAGTCAGTTAAAAATTAAGTCTTTATATAAGTGTAATAATGTATAAAACTTGGAGGAACAATACGCGAAAGTCTTTCTACGAATTGTGTGACCAGGATCTCTTTACATTATACCCATAAAAGATTAACAAATTCTATATAATTAATATTAAGTGTTACCAATCTAAGGACAAGAATCTTATTTTAAAACATTACGATATATAAATATGCGGTATATTTAAATATTTATGCATATTTAGTGAATATTTAACGTATGGGGCGTTTAAAGTTCATGTATAGGCGTCCTTGTAGTTCCACAACGTCTCCACTCAATCGGTATTAAAGTATGCATGCAACTCGTAACGCGCAATACATGCATGCTTTGAAATATTGTGAACATCTTGAAATATAATATTAAATTCGAATAATATCTTGATAATACATTGATACGATGCGAGATAGAGCTCGCTCTCGTTTCAGTATTATGGAAAGTACAATTTGCTTGATAATAATTTATATGTTATATATAATTTTTACCGTAACATATTATATATTTCATCACAACCGTTTTGCAATAACGAGAATATCAAGTTGCTGAAAACACCTTAGTCACAAGGATTCTCGAAAATTGTACTAAGATATGGTCCGCTCATAATTCCATCTCCACAGAATTCATTAAAATCCATTCAAGTCGTTCTGTTAGATACTTGAACATAAGAAATGGCGTTGAAAATAAATTAGTGAACGGTTCTATTATATATATATATATGCGTTCCTTATTGATTACTTTTACTTGAGACCTCCTTACCGAACGTTGCCCAATACCCACATTCTTTTACATTCTAACCACGACACTGAATGAAGTATGTAATAGTCCTCTGATACGTAATGACAAGACAATTTAACGATACATCACGCATGCACAATGGAGCAAAATTGTTATGTAATCTGGTACATTTGGTCCATACAAGAACTCCTTACTTAAAAACTACAATAAAATATAATCGAATGTATTCATTATAGTATATGTATGGGAGAAGACTACATGTGCCAGAGATGCGAATGTTAAGATGGATGTGTGGTGTAATCAGAATGGATAAAATTAAGAATGAGTATATCAGAGGAAGTTTGAAAATAGCGTCAGTACTAGAGATGTTGAGGAGTAATAGGTTAGTGTGCTTCGGGCATCTGGGAGCTGGAGGCGGAAGTTCCTGCTAAAAACCCCGGAGGGAGCCTCTACCTCCCAGGAAAATAGAAGAAATGAGGACGAGGGTCCGGAGGGACGAAGTGGAAAGATGGAGGCAGGACCTGGCGGACGCGCGTTATGGTAAATATACCATTGACGCCGTCCACCCGGTCCTTCCGGAATGGAAAAATAGGAAGTGGGGCTCCCTGACGTTTCGTCTGATACAGGTACTCACTGGACACGGATGTTTTGGGTGGTACCTGCACCGAATTGCGCGCAGGGAGCCCACCGCCGCATGCCACGAGTGCGGCGCATTGATGGATACCGTGCAGCACACCCTTTCCGAGTGTGCTGCGTAGGATGGGCAGCGCCGCACTCTGGTTGCGGCGGTTAGTAGAGATTTATCGCTGCCGAGCGTGGTGCGAGCCATGCTAGGCAGCGAAGCGGCATGGAGAGCGATGGCCTCCTTCTACGAGCACGTTATCTCGCAGATGGAGGTGGCGGAGAGAGCCCGTGAGGTAGACCCTCTAAGCGGTCCTCTCCGCCAACGGAGGACTGGCAGAAGGAGGGCCCATCTCTCCATTGCACTGGTTCGGTTGACGAGAGGAGGCGACTTGTTGTGTACCCAGCTTGCTTCCCTATAAAGACGACGCCCGGCGAATATCTTTCGCCGGGCTGATCGCTGGGGCGACATGGTGATAGCACTGCACGATCCCTTGTCGCCCCAACCATTGCGGCGGTTGGTTTACCGTGGAGCTTTAGTGAGTAAGCGTTTCACAATACCCACTCTCCCCCCCGAGAAGGTGGCGTGGCCATGATGTATTTTTCCACGCTAATAAAAAAAAGTGTGCTTCGAGCATATTATGAGAAGATATGAAAATCATGTAACAAAAAAAGTCTTGAGTTTGAAAATGGTCGGATATAGGAGTAAAAGAAGACTGTAAAAGGTGTGGATAAATTGTGTATAAAAGGTGTGAATACTGAGATGGTATCTGACAGGGGAGAGTGGAAAAGGAAAATAAGTTGTGCCGACCCTACTTAGGAGATATAAGGGTAAGATGGTGATGAAAGATGATGACAATCAAAATAGCTCTAGCAATTACAACCACTCAAGTATATCGGCCAAAGTTACTTATAGACTTAACGGTCTACTTACAACTACTACCACACTATCTCTACTAATGAGGTGTTAGTTACTAATCATTTTCTTATATTTATTCTACATAAATAAGGTCGACACAAGATATTCTCTTCTTTCACTCTCCTCTAACAGCTACCAATTCAGTAGTCGTACCTTTTATACGCATATCATTCTTCACATAATCGGTTTATTTCTTTCCTAGCCTTTTCATCAACTCCTATATCCGTTCAACTTCATACTCGGCACTCGGCTAGTTATATGACTTCCACTCCTCCTCCTGAGTTGCCCGTACCACGATATCTTATCACTTTTCAATATTTATCACTGGTGTAATGTTCATACTTCAGCAGACACAGTATTGTAATGTTATAAATGTTGTCATAATGATGGATATTAATTATTATTTTATTTTTTAGACGAAGGTGTCACTAAGACATTCACATGTGCTCGGCCATTGATCGGTCAACATGTGTTTCTACAGTTAGTTGGCGTAGAAGGGTCCTTGTCGCTGTGCGAGGTCGAAGTTTTTACCACGGAAGGTTTGTCCGTTTTATATTTTTATCACCATTCGCTATACTTTGACATAAACCATTGTATCCAGTCTGCATAATTAATTAAGACCAAATAATATATAATTGCATCTTATACAAGTTTACTTAATTAACCTTATTCTTTAATGTATATAACTCTATCTTGAATAGAACAGATAAATGTTAACCCAAGGAAACGTATATAAATGGAATTGCAACACACAGATTTCGTATGTAACACTTGAGAGTCCATATTATTTGAATATGCAGAATTCTCGAACGACCGCTGCGCACCGGTTGGTGCTTCGGCGGACATTGAACTGGCAGCCTTCTCCAGAAACTGTTACGAGTTCAATGTAGCGAAAGGAGGTTCCTTTGAAGAGGCGAGAAAGCAATGCCAGAGCCACGGCGGGGATTTAATTCATGGATTTCAGGTATATACGTTACCTACTCCACAAAGTTTACTATATTGTACGTATATATATATATATATATATATACTGGCTTAATATAGATTGGCTCTTAAGTACAGCTGCTAGAACACACCAACAGGTGCTTGGCGACAAATAGTCTGGTGGACTTAGAAAAAGCCCTACCACCTTACTGGGGCTTCGTCACGATGTTTTCCTACACCGAAAGCTCCAAGTCAGTTTCTAGGATTCGAACCTGCGTCCTTCGACGCAGTGTCCAGACACACTTCATTTAATTAAGTTCTTTGAAGTGATACAATTTTAAAATAATTTGAAGTAATATTTAAAAAGTGAAACCATTCAAATACAAAACATAAATTCCAATCAGGGCATTCGTCCTAAATCATTCATAAGTACCTTTAATAATAATTGAAATGGTAGATGAAGAGTTTTCTCAAGAAATCCTATCACATAAATTTGTCCCATTATAGTAGAAATCGTAAATGTTAGAAAACCGGTGAACAACTTTGTAAGTGAGGAGTGGGAATACAAATCTACTATTTATGCATAGCCGTCCTCAATCCAATGAATATGGATGTTAAAGTTTCCCTCATTATCAAACAGCAATTAAAGTAATTTGCTTTCGTAAATCATATTGGAGAAATTTGTTGCGAGCATGTTCAGAACGTAAATAAGTATAAAGTTGAAACAAACTTTGCTTCATATACTTTCCTTATTCAATATTTAACTTAGGTTTCTTTACCTCGAACCATGAGTTACATTACTGCTTGCCTGCCGCACGGGAATACACTAATGAAGGAAAATGAGACAAAGTTTTCTCTTTACAGTACGACCATGTATTAAAATAAAATGGTAACTGGAAAATTAAACATCATACTGCCAATTCTGAAAACATTTTTGAATATATCCTTATTGTCTTCTGTCTCACACACACACTCACTATTTTAATCAAAACATTTTTCACTTTTCCGTACGATATTTCAAATATTTTGTTTCATAAAAAAACTTGTTCTAACAATTACAGAACACAACAAAAAAATAATTAGTCAAAGAAATAGGTGCAGCCGGTTCCTAAGTGATACGATTACACACGTTCGGTAATGGCTTTCTATTTATATAGGTTTATATAAATTAACAATATAAATACTCTGTCATGTAGGGCGCAACGTCAAGCTTCTTAATTCAAGAGTTGGAACGAAGAAAACCAAAACTAAAAACTCAACTCGTCTGGATTGGGGCGCAAAAAGAACCAGGTGTTACTTCGAGAACTTGGAAATGGGTGAACGGTAAGTGCCCAGACATATGTATTATTATTTACTAGCCGGCCCGGCGGACGTTGTCCTGGCCTTATAATAAAAAAATATACATTTATGTTACTTATGAAACGCTTAAGGACTGCTTGACTTTTTTCAATTCTTTCAAGAATTATCATTATATTTCAACCCACTTACAAAAAACCTTAACAAATTATATATGTAAACCTTCCCCGTGAATTACTCTATCTATTGGTGAAGACCGCATTGCAATCCGTTCAGTAGTTTTTGAGTTTATCGCGAACATCCAGACATACAGACAGACAGACGCGGCGGACCATTTTGTTTTATATTATAGGAGGAGAATATCTAGTCAAACGATATAATCTTACTGAACTGTTGTTTCCGATATAATGGTGTATACCTTCTAATTTGATGATAATAAATCCTTAAAGTGTACCTTTTTATAAAGATACGATGACTTCTCTCTTGACTTCTAGCAAATGCGAAGAGAAAATGTAATAGAAGTATTTATGGTTTATTGATTTACACAGGGGAAATGGTGTTAAAACCGACGTGGGGGAAAGACCAACCGAACAACTACAACGGCGAACAGAACTGCGTGATGTTGGACGGCGGCAGAGCCTGGCTGTGGAACGACGTCGGCTGCAATCTGGATTATCTTCACTGGATCTGCCAGTACCGTGAGTGTCACTTCTATAGGTACATATCTACTTTATTCTGATTGGCATAGGCGAATTGCGTGGCGAAGTTGTTTCGCAACTTGCAATACATTGCTTGAAAAGTTCCTTACTTATTATATTTAGAGTTATTTTATTCACTCTTCATAGTATTTGCTGTTTGCTGGCTATCCTAATGAACCAAAGCGACGTCGACTGAAACGAGTTAGGAGTCGTTATTTTAAAAGTCAGCGTATGATCACCATTTTACCTACAGTAGAATGCTGATGCGCCAATAGCGGTCTAGAAATATAAATATAATTCTAGAAAAACTTACTAATATATATTTGTTTTCACTATGATTTTTTATGCAGTATTCCTAGCATACGTAAAAAATTAAATAGTGTTTGCACAAACAATAAGTGATATTCTGTATCTAGACGTAAATGACAGCGACGGTTATTTACATGCGGTGCAATTTCAAAGGGATTTCAAAAGTATACAGCGGTCCAAGTTTACGATATTTAAACCTGATTTTTTAATAACTAATGGTCACAATTCAACCGTAGCGTAGCTTGTTAAATAATTAATTAATTTGAACGTTATTGAGGTGCTTCTATCAAAGAGAATATAAAAATTACTATATGAATTTCAAAGAGACAATCCTCTCCCTCCTCTGTGCGACTATCATATGGAATGTAGAGCTGAGCTGTAGAAATCCATCTCTTTGTATGAACATATATATGTCCGTCAAAATGTGCTATGTGAGACTGGCGCAACAACAGCAATAGGATTCATTATTGTTAAATCTTATCTATCTTAAAAGGTTTTATAACAGTCAACACTCAAGAATCATTAAAGGTGTTATTTAAAATTCTATCGCTCCTCTTTTTATTTCTGAGTAACTATACGGTGTGTCTATGCTAGCGCAATTTTGTTTTGTTTTATTTGTTTAATTAAGGTCCACAAAACTGAGTTTGATGATCAAAAATTACCATGCACCCTATTCAATTTGAACACATGTAGAAAATTTAGAAAGAAAGTGCTTCATATTATTATAACAAAGAAAAATCGAAATAAACAAAAAAAAAATCTAATTAAGGCCAAAGAAAACCAAAATTAATATATCTAATTTAAAACATAAACTATTATAATACAAAAAGATAAGCCATACAAAGTGCAATGTTGGCCCGTGTTAGTACTTGCGCATATAAATAAAAAAGTTACCGATTAATTAAGCGACTGTCTATACGTTGAACCTTGAAGGGTATTTTTTGAAGAGAATCTAGAGATTCTATGAAACTGTGTAACAATTTGTGTATAAACATTACATCAGCCATCTTTCTACTAGTCTGTAACGGTTCCACTTTATAATGCACTAAATATTTGGTGTACGAGTTTGAGTTACTATAGTGGCATTAGTTATTGTGAAGGTAAAGGTAATATAAGAAGGAGGTGTTTATAGAAACTTGTATCAAAGTAAATATTATTATGTTTTGGTAAACATTAATAAGTTTAATAGGTTTATGGAATTTAATCACATTCACTCATCGAGTGTACTAGAATTCTAAAAGAATAATTAAATCTCTATAATTTTTCAAATTCCTCAAGACATGAAATTGTAAAATTATTTTATGAAAAGGTTTAGACATTTTTACAATAAATTATTTCTATTTAGAATAAAACTAGCAGGCCCGGCGGACGTTGTAAAAATATATACTTATGTGCATGAAATGCTTATGGTAACTAATATATTCAATTAGATAAGGACTAATACTGTATCCGTCTAAATAGTCTTCCAATTACCTCATTGTATGTAAACATGTTTTTAGAAGATAGATGGGTATAGTAAGCTATCCATAAAAGATAGGTATATTTGTAAGTCTATAAATGAGGAATATCTCACTATGCATTGTCTTGTTATATCTCAAAAGAATTAGGCAGCGTTTTCGATGAATGCTCCCAAGCGGCTTGACTTTTTCCAACACTTCCAACAATTATCGTTATATTTCAACCAATTTACACAAAACTTTGACATATTATATATTTAAACCTTTCTCATGTATTACTCTATCTATTGGTGAGGACCGCATTGCAATCCGTTAAGTAATTTTCAAGTTTATCGCGAACATACAGATAGGTAGACGCTGCGGACGACTTTGTTTTTTAATATGTAGTAATAAATAAAGGAAATATAAACGGATATTTGTGAAATTTCATTTTCATCCTTAAACGACCTGAAACTCGAATATTTTTCCGAATTATTTGCTTATTATATAATAGATAATTATTTACCTATTACAAAGGTATTGACGTGAAAATACTGGAATTATATTAAAGTTAGTTTATATAATAGTTTAATACTATTTTACGTACAGTAATTATATTATGTTTTTGGTCTCGTTTTAGTCAACCTTTTACTGATCTATGTATAGATTATACGAACTCTATGTGTGTATTATTGGTTTGTTTAATTATCCTTTTTTTTATCAATGTGGGGAAATCCATTATGGATGCCCACCCTCTCGGGGGAGAGAGTGGGTTATGTCCGTCTGGCACCGACTAAAACCCCACGGTATACCGACATGCCATACTTGTCGGGAACGGCAAGGGATCGTTCTCAGTTTATCAGCCTTATGTAGCCTCCGCAACGATCCGCCCGGTGGAAGGTGACCACCGGGCTCCTACCTAATAGAAAGACAGACTGGGTATACTCCAGCTGCCTCCCCACGTTAGCTGAACCTGTGCAATGAGGAGATGGGCCCTCCTGCCCATCCTCTACAGTCCCGTAAAGTCCGGCCACGACGGAGGTAGAAGGAGGCCATCGCTTCCCATGCCTCTTCCCTGCCAA
Source organism: Antheraea assamensis (assembly GCA_035772565.1). Classification (NCBI taxonomy): domain Eukaryota; kingdom Metazoa; phylum Arthropoda; class Insecta; order Lepidoptera; family Saturniidae; genus Antheraea; species Antheraea assamensis. The sequence goes on along the minus strand of JAQQSE010000010.1, from coordinate 635,966 downwards.
GCATGGCCGAAACCACACTCGGCCGTGACCAAATCCGGCCCTATCGCCACAGCCAGAACACGACGCTGTCCCTCTCACGAAACACACTCAGACAGAGCGTGCTGCGTGGTGTCCTCCGCATCGCCGTATTCATGGCATGCGGCAGTTGGCTCCCTGTGAGCGATCTGGTGCAGATACCACCCGAAACAAGCATGTCCGGTGAGCACCTGCACCAGTGGAAACAACAGGGAGCCCAACTTCTGTCCATCCATTCCGGCAGGACTTGGCGGACGGCGTCAATAGTATAATGCGGAACCGCGCGTGCGCCAACTCCTGCCTCCATCGCTCTAACGCCTCCTCCAGGCTCTCCCTTCTCTTGGCCTCAATCTTCCTAGGAGCTTCCGGCTCCCCAATTCTCTTCCTTGGCGCCGTGAACTCATACATGGCGGCAAAAAATCTTGCCTCTAGCTCCCAGGGTAGGGAGCCAGCGAGCGCAAAGGCTACGGTGCGTTATCCTCTGATCGTCCTCAGTGCCGCAATACGCTGCATAGTGCCCGCACATTAGCCGCACCGGGGGCGTCGGCCCACACCGGGACCCCGTAAACGGCCATCGCCTGCATAACTCCTATATATAGTCGGTGACATCCGACACTCTGCCCCCCATTGTTGGGGAGCAACCGGCCCAGATACTTCAACCGGCCCAGATACTTCAACTGGCCCAATATTGTGATACAGGCGCCCTCAACAATTATGTAGGCCCCAGATAATGGCCCTTGCCAAGGCCCATGAAATAAAAGGGTCTCGGGCTTCTCCAGAGCCACTCTGAGGCGCAATCGTCTTATTCGGCCGACCACGGAGATTGTGGCCGTCGTGACCAGGTGCTCCACCTCCGCCTAGCTCCCTCCCCCGGGCTACGAGTAAGGTGGCATCCGCGTGACACAATATGTGCGCTTCAGTTGGGAGCGCACCGCGGAGCACCCAGTCGTAGCCCATGTTACACAGGAGTGGGCCCAAGGCTGACTCCTGTGGAATACCCCGCCGCGTGATTCGCTGGACCATACGACCGTCGCCATCTATGTAGGCAACCTCTCTATCGACCAAGTACGCTTCCAACAGCCGCCATAGATACGGAGGCACCCTGAAATATAGGAGAACCTCCCGTATCTCACAGTGCGGCAGGCTGTTGAAAGCGTTGGCAATGTCCAATGACACCGCCAGAAGTATCTCCCCTTTGTAGGTCGCCTCCATAGACAGCGACTTGAGGAAGGTCAGGGCGCCCAATGTCGAACGCCCTGCCCGGAAGCCGAACTGCGCGTCCGCCACGTTCGGCCTTACCTCCTTTAGGTGCTAGACGACTCAGGAAGCAAAGACTCTCTCCAAAACATTCTCGGCGTTATTTAATTATCCTTATTTAAAACATTTGGTTCGAATGCTCTTTATGAATGTTGTATAGGTACAAGTTCATTAGACAATAGGGTAATCAAATAAAAACATTTTTGATTTACCAAATTATTTATTATAACCTGTAATTTTTAAGTGGTTACTAAAATATATCCATACAGTGCGTTTTTATTGATGTATAAGGTTTCGAAAGTCAAACACAAAGATGGTTTACGGAAAAATCATAACACATATTCTCAGCAGGTCTTGCACTTGAATGAATATTAGAGTGGACTTTACTTTGTAAATTGACATCCACTATAATGCTTAATGATAGATTTCCGCAAAGTACCTTTTCAACTATCAAAAGTTGTACTTCAAAAAGTATTTCCTATGAAGGACGAGAGTTGCCAAAGTAATGAAGATCTATCTTCGTTCTTTGAAAGATACGATATGATGAGTTTGAAAACCTATACTAGTATTAGTCAAGAACTAAACAATAGTCAAGTTTATTTATTATACTATTCTGGTTTGAAGTACGTGAAAATAATACTAATTTCGGTGCGTCAGCAGTTTTTATAATTACTATAGTTAATATTCATATTGATTGGAAACTGTCCGAAACGTTGCACACTCGCTGGTGTATTATAGCGTATTTGCATAAATTATGTGCGTCAATGCAACAGCATTTCGAAATGACAATTAAGATTTTAATCGTGTTACAATTATATATTTCCAGCAATAAAGGCTTGCCAATAAAGGAGAATTTTCTTTTTATTATTTAACAAAAAAGTATTCTTTGTAATAATTGTCGATCCGTGTCGAGATTACTGTTCAAGTATTATGCAACTAGAATTTTTGTACTTTCTGACTGCCCCCTCCCTCCCACTGCTGGTCAGCAAAATTAAACAGTACTCTTACTCCCCTCATATCATTACGTAAACATTTATATAAGCATTTTGAAATCTGTTCTGGTTTCCTTAGTGATTCATGGGCAGCCGTTAACAAGTCTAGAAATTAGGAATTTATTGTCTCTAGAAGAATTAACTTATAAGTGGTTCGCTATTAGGTTGAGACCGTAGCCTAATTGATAAAACAACGCGTCTCACAGATCGGACCTACACACTCAGTTCCCACTCACTTATGTCATCAAAAATAGGTAAACCAAAGATCCCCAATCCCCCCTCTCCCCATTAGTCCTTACATAATACTTTACAGGCGTTCTCTATGTACGAGTATATGAGTCTGTATGTGACTTTTTTGTTCCACCTTAAATTTTAAATGCCTGAAACGATTTGAATCATGAATGTATGATGAAGTATCGTTAAAATCCCTACATCATCTCGAGTGACACTGGCAATAATTAGAAAATAAAACAATATGGCGGCCTTTTTCAAACGTCAAAAACAAATATTCTTTAATTATTACAACATGGATAATGACATCGAAAACTTAAATAGCAAATTCCAAATCTATGTAATTTATTGGCATTCATTCTACATACGTAGAATTTACATGCAAAACAAACATTATATCTTTGACTGCATGCGATTTAATTAGATTTTTGCAAGACTGCGAATATATAAATGGCTAAATAAGTAGTTTCGTAGATGTTTGAAATATTGGTTAAGGTTAACACAACGCCATCTACTGTCTAATAGCGGTAAAATTAAACCTACTAATGTCGTGTGTGATATTTTCTCGAATACATTTGACACAAACGATTTATATTTTGTTTATATAAATTTTTATATTAATACCAATAAAAGAAATTGTCATGATAAACGTTCACGTCATTGATTTACTGTTAGATTGTAAAAGTTCGGTTCAGCTTGAAACAGTCCGATAATTTCTGAAATCGTACGGCGCTGGTGTATGCCTACGACTTCACGGATGAAAGAGACAAATAGAAGTGCTCAGTAGGCGTGGCACAGCAACCATAATCATACCCATACTTGTAATCAATTGGTGCTCAATCGTCTTTTAACATCACAACAGAGCGGTTGTGTGTATTCATTTTACGTGGTCCATATCAATCATATTATTATAGTTTCTTGTCCAGTTATGGAATGTTAAATGACAGTAGAAATAAAAATATGCTAAAATATAGGTGTAATATGCCATCGGAGAGTCTCATCTATATATTTATAGTAAATTATATTAAAAAAGAAAATAAAGTAAGAAATTTCATTATCAGTAAAGAAATCTATAGTAATAGTGATAAAGTATATTTTAAATTAGCTGTTCCTTGCTATTCAAGTAATAATTTATTCCTTACTCAGTTATGGCCGGGTAAATTCTTTACTATTATAGTATTATCCATATCCAATAAAAATAGAAGACACTCCATTCTGACCAACAAGTATTATCATAAAAAGACATAAGGTTTAGATTTTAATTAACTTAACGGTTATCGAGACACCTACCGTTTGGATGGTACCTATCTGCAGTTGTTGAGTAAATGTTCTATACGTAAATTAGATATGCTAAAAAAGTCTAAATTAAAATCTATTTACGACGAATATATAGTTCAATTTATTTACTTAGGTAATGAACTATCGCTTCTAAAAGTCCAAACTAAAGGTTTATAGGTATTCCTCTTAGTGAAAAGACATTCTAATTAGCAAGGCTTATTTTTATTATAGCAAATAGCAGCGAATTTCGAGGATATTACAATTTAGGAAATCTTGACGACCCTGAGAAGGAGGAATATAAGAATTAGGAACGTTTTAATGAAATGTATTATATTATTATAATTCATCATAAATTTAATCGAATCGAAATTAAAAATCTATCAATTTTTTATTATATAGGCCGTTTATAAAGCATATGTCGTTAAAAATGTTTTCTATTGATCTAGACACTAGACTTAGACCTAGTTACTAGTATTGTAAGACATAATTTCTTAACCAAAAGTATATGTCACTGAGAAATTATGCCTCTGCAAAATTATTAATAAAGTGCTTTTAAGAATGGTAGAAAAATCATCATTTTAAAAAGAAAGTATCAACTCGATCTCAACCGATGAATTTAATAAAATTTTGTTCGGTTACCAAAAATTAAGACAACAAAATTAATATTATGACCAAAATAAATTGTCAATAGCTGATCCTCCTAACAAAAAGGTGCTATATTATATGAATAGTGTCGGCGTTACATCTGCTTCGCTAATAACAACTGTAAACACCGCGAAACTCGTTCTATAATACTTTGCGCATTTTAACGCGACATCTAGTAGCAAGTAGCGATATTTGTGGTGTATGTAAATACTGTTCAAGTCTTGAATAAAGAACGTTTTATAATGATTTTAAAACAAATTAAATTGAGCCTTATGTCGAGGCAATAGAGCTTCATTTAGATACGAATATTAGTTTACTTGATTTGTTTTGGATTAATACTACTTTTCAAACGTGATTGGTGTTTCATTAGTCGTTGTACGTCTTGTTGTGTGATTTTGGTGGTACCGGTCCCGTCCATTGATATGCGATCTACCTCTTTCACTTTGTTTCGTGACTACGTCATACATGTTGTGCGTATCAGTCAATCAACTGTCGATTTTCACAGATGGAGAATTGGCGCCAGATTTAAATAATGTATATCCTTACTCGCATTTGCAAAAACTTAAAAATTGACATTTCTTTACTAATTACTAATTACCCATATAACATTGTGTATTTTTTTTATATAAAATTGAATCTTAAATATGAATACCAAATTAGTACCATTTTAATATCACCGTCCTTATTAACAATAATGTTATACATATTTACAAGTTAATTCTAAATCATATATTATAGTAACTGTGTATATGCATAGCGATTTCGTAATATTCCTTGTATAAATGAATGTTAATAATGCTGAATGTCGGAAAACTTTGACAATCATACCATAATTATTTCTTCACCAGTACCGCCCTCGTGCGGTAGTCCGGATAAACTGCTGAATACGACCATCGAGGGAAGTAGCTACCTAGTTGGATCCACGATTGCCTACAAATGTCCAGAAGGTCATATGCTACTTGGGGATAAAATAAGAAAGTGCATGGAAGACGGTTTTTGGTCAGGGACTGCGCCTGGTTGTAAATGTATGTATTTATAATAGACTGTTTATGATAATTATTTTTGTTTATCTGTTCTTAAACAGGATTCATTAAAATAATAAAAAAAAATGAGGAAAGCCTTATTCATAAGACTATGGAAATTTTATGTTGTTCTACAAAACAGACATTACATAATTTTTGGATAGAGGAAAGCGGATATTATATACATGTAGTGAATAAGAATTAAAACTACTAGAAAAGAATACCTACTAGAAAAAGCTTTTATTTGAAATGTATTATTGCAAGCAGTTTAATATAATTCCCGATACTGTATGCGTATTTACAATATGCCTTTTATATCATTATTTAGAAGAACTATAAAAAAATAATCGCAATGAAGCGTATACCTAGAATCCATGTCTATGAAGACTTTTATGGAATCGGTATTAAAAATGATTACCAAAGTGTTGTTGTCGTAACGACAATTATTAGTTAATTGTAATTGGAAATATTTATGATATTTAATTCCGTATCGTCATTTATTTGAACCTTTATTACGTATTATTTTCGTACGTAACACGATGTCAGAAATACAGAAGTAAGAATATCTAACTGCTATATTTTGTATTTACAAACAAATACAGTATTTAAATTTAATAAAAAAAAAAAACAAAATGTTAATAATAAACGTTAGCTTTTATCCGTCTTCGACTTGAACATACTTTTTTGCAATTTACACCATTGTGCTCGACTCTCAGCTATTCGTAATAAATCGCCCCTATATTCTTTGATCGTCGTGTCTCTTATTTCCTCTACTGAGACGCGATCCCCAGTTCGGAATTCTCGTTTCCTGACGTTTGTCGGTGTTCTTAACTCGTAGAATTGTATAAATGAATTTCGCGTTCAACTGTTAATAAATAATTTGAATTAATTTTCAGATGTCGACTGCGGTGCTCTGACACCGATTCCAGATGGTGACGTAACTTTAGAAGACGGTAGGACAACTCATGGTGCAATAGCAGTGTACTCATGTCGTGAGAATTACACCCTCGTGGGAGATCCGGAGAGAGAATGCGGTGACGAAGGCATTTGGGATGGTCAAGCTCCTAAATGTCTATTCGATTGGTGCCCAGAACCGCCGCCAGTAGCGGGCGCTATAGTTACTGTCACTGGGCACAGGGCTGATTCCATCGCTACTTATACATGCCAGAATGGATTCATCGCTTTTGGAACAACTGTTAGTATATATAATGCTAGACAATCTGGTTCTGTACGAGTATAATACATAGTATTGTACGGCACTGTCTTATTTTATATAGAATCAGATCCTAGAAGTCGACTTTTAACTTGGTTATACTTTTACCCTATTTTTAATGAATGTTAAATGACAATATACTGCAGATAGTAAGCCTAAAAAGGAGTACTGAATGTTATGTGAATCTACAGGAACATAGATAGACGTTATGCCATGTCATTTTCATCTTTAATGTGGTAACTCTAAGTAGATAGTCGTTGGAAAAAAACCATTACGCCATGTTGTGGCTGCCTAACAATATGCTTCTTCACACACGCTCAAATCGTCCAGCTAATCCGACTTAATGTCGAACGACGATGTACATGAAAACAAACAATAGTTGTTTCTATCGAAAATATAAGTTAAGAGAGATTGCCTCAAATATAATCGAAAAAAAAATGACGTTGAAACTTTCCGTTGTATTGTGAATCAGCGCGTGAATACTTTTGTACTTTTAAAAAGTGATTCCTACATTTATATTTTACACTATCGTATATAAATATATTATTATTATTAGTCAATTATATCAATTATGAAAATCTATGAAAATTTAGTTATTCCAAATTCTACGTATTCCTGTCATACGTACAAATCACACATTTGTGAATTATGTTCATAATTGGCAGACGTGGTGTGATCCATATTTATGTGATTATTGGATTCCTGACAGTTTCATGTTCCACTGCATATTTACGTTAATTAATGCGTGAACGAACATTTCACACCGAAAGTGATAATTGACGCTTAACCTATATTACGTGTCGTGTGTTTGACGGGCAGTCACACCTTTATTACGTGTGGTGTAAAGCGATATTGCTATTTGACATTTTTCACACTTTTATCAGACTCCAAATGTCAAGCTCAAATTATACACTAGGGTTTTTATATCAACTATGTACTTAACTATAATGTAAAATAAAAGAAGATGTAAGAAGATTATGATACTACGTATATATAGACAGAACACTGACGTTGGTTTATTAAAATTTATTTATGAATAGTACATAATCTGATTTTAATATTTTGTAACCGTTGTTCAATCGCTTTTGCTATCACTTTATTATGGCGAAATACTTAATAAGGCAGCGGTGGAATCACAATAAAACCACAACAGAGCTAACGATCTGTCAACCGTTCCAATCGGTGTACAATAAAACGATAATTTACCTGCAAATATCTGTAGACGTGAATGTGATATTATCGTATGCTAAAAATGCGTGCGTTAATTTTGGATAACGTAAAATTATAAGGCCTACATGAAATATACATGTATGAAATATAGTATAGGTTTGACACGTGTCAGGTGATTATGGGAAAAATACCCATACTTCGGTTGCACGACGATGATGTCCTTCACCGAAAGCTAGTGTAATCTACGTCGACCAACGTTGTATTTGAAGATCCTACCTCTTCTTCTTACCCTTATCCTACCTAAGTAAGGTCGGCACAACATGTTTGTCATGTTAAGATGTATAATTTGGCTTAATATTTAGAATCGGCCGTCTGTCTGCTTGACATCATCAACCTTCCTTGGGCATTATTTTGTAGTACCACTGTAGTGTATGCGCTATAGCATACATACGCTGTCTAGTGTGTTTCCGTGTTAGTAAGCAAATAGCAGGCGTCATTGTCACGAGAGCCGCGGGCGCGTGTCAACGGTTGTGCTATAGTGACTGATACGTGGGCATTGTCGAGCCAGTGCAGTATAAAGGATACCCTACAACCACTATATGTGGGAAAAATATAATACTGTTGATTTCTCCTCGTTTACTACAATGATGTAGGCTAAACAGATGATTGTGTTACTTGATTTCTCCTGGAAGAAAGTTTTGCCCAGCAGGGATACACATACAGGCTGATATTATGTAACATTTTTATACAGAGTTATGAAGATATTTCATGTGATATAAAAGGGTACATATCTTTCGTCTATAAATAAATACTTGTGTTATAAATAACTGTATACATTATTTTAAAGAGTGAGTCAATAATTGAGATTTCTTGAATAATTATTACAGACAGTGAAATGCACACTCGGTGGAACGTGGTCTGGTACTCCACCGGAGTGCAAGTACGTAGACTGCGGTACACCGGCGCAAGTTCACAAGGGATCGTTTCAACTTCTCAATGGCACAACTACTTACGGTTCCATTGCACATTTCGCCTGCGAGCCTGACTACTGGCTGGCAGGGGCCGAGGAACTTACTTGCAATCGAGATGGGAAATGGTCGCACGATATACCTTCATGTGAATGTAAGTTTCTAAACATATTCATTTTATTATAAATGTTAAAATAAATCGAATTAATCGTAACGATCTAAAGATATCTCAACGTAAGAGTTTCGAAGATTTTATAATACAAGACAAAATAGGGAAAATAAAGAAATCTGTTTGAATATATTAACTTATTATAAGAATTGAAAATGCCGAATGTAGAACAAAACTGAATGCCCTTATTTTATTTTATTTGTGAGTGTGTATGTATAGGTATATTTCAATTTCATTTACAAGAATTTAAGCTAAGTTATAATACTTGAAATTTGTAGAATTTATTCCCCATTTTGTTTAATTTAAGTAAACTCCAATATAAACTCTTAGCCACAAGTTAGCACTCAGAAGTATTATTCTATCAGTGAAAGGCCATGGATGGAGTCGCTATCCAATTTCTTGTTGGTTTTTAAATAAAAATTTAACTAAAGATGAAATTCACGTATCAAATGTTCGTTACAGTAATAACATGTGCGGATCCGGAGGTACCTACTGGTGGTTACATGGAAGCCTTTGATTATAACGTTCACTCGACGATCGATTTTCATTGTGAAAAAGGACATAAGCTGGTTGGAGAAAGCAGTCTCGTTTGCCAGCAAGATGGCGAATGGTCCGGCGATTCACCAATTTGCGAATGTAAGAAAACTTTTATTTGATAGAAGTAATTCACTACGACATGTTTTTGCGATACATACTATATAAAATTTCTTCCACTTTTTTAAGCCTTTAGTATGAATGTATATTAATGAAAAAAAAAATACTTGTGTACATTAGATGTGGATTGTGGGAAGCTACCATCTTTACCATACGGAACGGCAGAACTTCTCAACGGAACAACTTATCTGGGGAGTGTAATACAGTACTCTTGTACGACAAACTACAGGCTGGTTGGTCCAGTCAGGAGGACATGCACAGAAGACCATCAGTGGAGCGAGTCTTCACCGAGATGCGAAGGTAAGATAAAATGTTGGATTATAGCTTATTATCGCAATTAATAATACCGAATACATCACAGGTGATAGATACAGCATATACGTAGGATTTAAGAGTATGAAAGGGAACTGAAATGAATAGACGGTTTTGTACAGTTGTGACTATGAGTCGCGAAATATGAAACTTTCTCTCAAACATCGTTCTAAACCTGTGCTCGTCAAATTACGGCTGGCGTGACGAATGTAGCCCGTGACTGGTAAATACCGCACAAATGTGCTGCCCACGACACAGCAAACAATGTTTGGACGTTTATCAAAATTGCTTTTGCGTATATAGTTAAACAAATGGTAGTACGCGGGACGGGAAGGCAAAGTAGAGCAAGTGAGAGAGAAATATATCGGTGAATTTATAAATAAGAACTATTAATGTAGTATCCGTTTTTTTTTTTAAATATACTCGTATTTACATTATATATCCACGCCCACTTCTAAAATACTCCCTGTGTTGTAATTACATTAATGTCCAATTCAGTAGTTGACACCTTTGACTATTAATTCCAAGGCATACTCTCTCTTAACATACACTTGAAGCTGAAATACGTTGAGACTAATGGCAAATTAGATTTTCAGTTGCTTTGAAATTGGTAGTTATTCAATTGAACTGGTAAATCACTTCACAGGTGGTTATTTGCTTTACAAAAATTATAGATGAATCGTATTTTGGTACAACCCACAAAAAATATGTCAAATGATTGGTGGTGTCGAGTACCCAATCCATGAATGTGTGTCCCGCAGTTATACTTTACATGGTGGTATGTTGTCCTTGACCAGAAAAGTATGACGACCCCTGCTTTAAACACTTTGAAGTAACGTTGATCTTCTATCTATATAATATAATAAATATACAGTTCTCCTGGGGCTCTCGAGTCACGTCAAAACTACTAAATATATCAGCTTTGACTATGACCATTCGATGGAGATATTTTTATAGATGGTTCTAGGCTACTTTTCTTTTTAGATTCGATGGACCCTTTGCGTAGGTGTACAAATAACACAAGTTTTGGTTACTATATTATGCCCTACCAGAAATATTTCTGGTTCACAATACGGTGATTACAGTATAACGTGTTGATTTGATGGTAAATATATATTAAACATGTTTTTTTTTTCTCTAACGGACCAACGTTTGTCACACCCTTGGGTGGGTCCACAGCTTCACCGATCTACTAAGGGGAGCGCTTAAGGCAATCACCCGATCGAGCAACGAGCACAACGGCCAGTAGGACCTCGGCTTGGGCTGTTGCTGTAAATTGTAACATTCGCGCATCGATAATTAAACATGTAGAAATTAATGGGACTAAATAAGGACAATTTTGTATTTTTCAGAAATCCGTTGTGCCGATCCAGTGGTCGCAGAAAACAGCATAGTCTCGGTCACTGGTAACGATAGAAACCACGGTAGGACGTTAATAAGAACCTCAGTGAGTACGACTGTGGGCAACACTTACCGCATCGGGGCTCTCGTGAAATACCGTTGCGAGAGAGGTTACAAGGTTAACGGCGAGAGTCTGTCAACTTGTGAGGACAACGGACAATGGAGCGGAACGACACCTACTTGCCAATGTAAGTTTAATTCATATAATATCGTATCATCCCTACTAATATGACAAATGCGAATTGTGACTTCGTATATTTGTTCCGTTCATGCGCCTTAGCTATTCAACCGACCGTCGTGACATTTTCCGTATACATTGCCAGGAGTACAGAAAATAATGTAGGATACTTTTCATATAAAAAAAAAAATGAGAGATAGGTCAAATCTACATTAACAGCTCGGCTGATTTTTTAAGACCCAGATCTCAAAATGGCGGATTATGTATTTAATTTCATGGCATCGTACATTGTAAATTTCATAGTTTAGTAAAAAATAGTTCGTATAAATAAAAAAATAATTAAAAGATACCATTTTACATAAAACATGTAATTTTACATTACATAAATTGTTATTTTTCAATGTTTTGTAATGAATAAGATATTTTATAAGCTTATGGTGCCAACAGTCTGTCGACCTGTGCGTCACGAGGACTACATTTGGTTGTATGGAACTAAAACCTTTATGGTTTTGGACAGTCCAAGGTTTTGATGAGCGGGAAGCCGCGGGCAGTAGCTCCTCAAGTATAAAACTGATAAAATCGCACAGAGGAAGAAAAATTAATAAGTTGTTTTTAATTTTTATAAATTTGTCTAATTTTATCAAATTTTATTTGGATAAGCTACTAACAAATTACAATGTTTCTTCAAACACATGAGTATATATAATATAATAAAATATTAACGGAAAATAATAAATCTTTACGTAACACTAGGCTTTTACTCGCGGCTTCACTCCCGTAATATATTAGATTTAATCTATCATTATTTTGTACTGAATAAAAGTTATCCTTTTTTCTGTATCTGTGACAATCATTATACAAATTTTGAATATGACCTGTTGAATAGTTAGGACGTGAGTACGTAACAAACAAGGAAGCTCACACTCTCATGTATAATATAGGATTAAAAATAGCATTTAGCGGAAGTAGTAGCGGGTTTACCACTTGCTACTTTCATAAGGTTGGAATGTATAAATGAAATATCTGACTCCCGTTTGTGCAGACTAGTAACCGCTTTGGCAGCTGGATTACGAATCTCTCTTTATTGAGCTGAGCAAGTATATTTAAAGGACGCAGAACACGTGTACAGGATTAAAGTCGGCAAACACACAAATAGTATTCGAGTAATAGATACTGGGAATAACACAATATCGGAGCAATAAAGCAATTGTAACAATACGCGGTGTACAATAAAAACCAGTAATACAAAATAAAACAAAACAATAATAATGCGCCGCATCGTAAGTGGGTTTTGTCGGCGTGATTATAATTACACCCAGGTATCATGTGGCCGATACCTGGGCTATAATTCGTGCTCTATTAATCTTTTTGTTTTTTAAGTTTAGAGTAGCGCTTTTGTTTTTCTATGTAAATTATTGTAGTACACGCACACCACGATGTATGTGGTTATGTGTGTCGCAACAAGCTGATACGCAAAGAAATTAATCAAATCAATGATGCGCATAATTTAAATAAACACGATATTTACTTTAAAGATGTTGACTGTGGGAATCCGGGTCATGTACAAAACGGTAAGGTGACTCTGGCAACAAACGCAACGTACTACGGAGCAGCTGCTTTGTACGAATGTGATGAGCATTGGCAGTTGGACGGGGTCACGAGAAGACTTTGTCAAGATAATGGCACTTGGAGTGCTGAGTCGCCCATTTGTAAAGGTAATTAATTATACGATTTTACAATTATAAGAGGAACATATCATTGCTATAATGATTTCTTAACCGTTTTCTTTTCTATAGAAATAACATGTTCGGATCCGTCAACACAAATTAAGGGCAGCACGGGAGTTATTGTCGTGACGTCTACTCTAAGCATTGGGGGTGAGGCGCATTACCGCTGCGAACGGGGCTACAGTTTAAACGGACATCAAACTAGAAGTTGCATGCCGAAAGGACAATGGAATGGGACCGTTCCAGTTTGTATACGTAAGCATACGCGACATTTGTTTATAGATACAGTAGTTTAGGACACTGTCTTAAGCGCTGATGAAAAGATTGAGACGTTTTCAGAATAATAATATGTCTATAATCCTCGTCATAGTAATTTTTTTTTTAGCTCTAAAGTTGCAATTAAAGATAATTTCAAATTATTACTCTTATGGTTTTAGTTAGTGTTGTGGCTCCATTTAGTAGACCAACGTTCCGATAACATTTGTTTTCGCACGTAAAGCGTTTTCTGGCCTCTGATGATTATTCTCTTCATTTTCAGCTATCGACTGCAAATCACCAGGTACCATTGAAAACGGTCGCATCATCATATCAAACGGTTCAACTCTGTTTGGAAGCTCCATCGAATACCACTGCTTGCCCCAGTTCCAACGAATTGGACCCTTTCTTCGTAAGTGTATGGACGACGGTAAATGGTCTGGTGAGGAGCCAATTTGTGAGCTGGCTTCCAATGAAGCGATAGATAGCGGAACATTACCTCTTAGTGTGGGCGTCGGATGCGGAGTCGTACTGTTCCTGTTAATGCTTCTTGGAGTTATCTACCTGAGGCTGTAAGTAAAACTATTTTTGTTCATTATAGATTGTACATTTTAGCCAACTATTTTATTTGGATGTGATTTTTCACAAAAAAAAAAGAAAAAGAAAAACACATTATTTCTAACTAACCAAATGAATAATTCGTAATTGATTAAACATTAATCTATAATATAAAAATGAATCGCTGAATGTGTTGCTAAGCGCAAATCTCGAGAGCAGTTGAACCGATTTCGATAATTCCTTTTTTAGAATATTCCTTGACATACGAGGATGGTTCTTACGGAGAGAAAACATTTTAAAAACTCCCATGCAAACAATTCGTAATAATAGTTAAAAGTTAATTTAAACTTTAATACCATACCATAAAGATTAAGGCTCGGTTGCACCAGTTAATGTTAAAGTTAAAAATTCGGTTAAAGTTATTGTTAGGCAAAAAATAGGTTGCACCAATTGACAATGGTTAAAATTACGTCACGATTTAACGTTAACTATTACCGCTCCATGTTGGCCGGTTACCGTTATTGTTAATGTCAATTTTTGAATCGGTTGTCATGTTCACTAGAAAAAACTTTTTAATATCATGTCGTTGCTAAGAGAAATCCTGTGGGAAACTGAAAATAGTTCTTCCGATGACGAAATCAATATATTTGAAGATAATTTGCGTCTTAGAAAGAAAAAAGTTTAATTTCCTAGAATTGGAAAATGTCCATAGGACGACAAACGCTAACGTTTTGTCGTTGACATCTGAAATCTGTCATCAAAAATCTGTTGACAGTCACAGAATAACAATAGTGACACTTGGTGACACTTATAACAAAGTCCTGCCAAGTAAAATATATTACCCTTTTCGATTTTAGGGACTAATTGGCTTATTGAAGTAGCAACCCTAATAACTTTAACAATTACAAAATGTTTGATGGTGCAACTCGTTTTGGCAAATGTAACTGTTAGCAAGTCTTGTCATTGTTAAAGTTAACTTTAACAATTACAATAACCACGATTTTGGTGCAACTCAGCCTAAGTGTTACTGGAGAGGTTCCGGGAAGGCAAAACAATTGAGTGACGTTAGTATCGTATAAATATTAATGTCAATGTTTATACGATGGTAACATTTAACATTATATAGCGTCCCGAATAGCAGAATAAGTATTAAAATAAAAAAAAATTAAAGAATCGACTGTTAGGCGGTACGTAGTTCCCCGGGTCAGCTATATGTAATAAATATTCAAATAGATATGGAATTTGTTTTTGTTGGTTTCGTGCATGATATTTGTACTTATTATGAGCCGTTAAATATTGTTTATATTGTTAACAGACGTAAAGCGACACCTGTCAAGAACACAGAAAACATCGAAGGTGCTGAGAGAAAAGAAGATCAGAGTGCAGCTGTTATGAGCTACGCAACACTGCACGACACGAACGGTAGACATATTTATGATCACGTGACGGACAATGTATACGACTCGCCATACAGCGAGAGTCTCACCGATAACGTGGCGTATGGAAGGCGAAGCGACACAGATTCGGCTTACGAGCCCGAGCCGACGGGACCGAGTGCAGTCATAACAATTAACGGTGTCGCCGTACGTTGATCTATTGACCCGTTAGTCAACTGTTGTGAATCGACGCGTCTAAATGTGCGTGGCCTCCCCTCGTGTCAGGCACCGTCGTCATAGACTTCGTGTTCGGACGCTATAATAAGTGTATAGTTTTATTGAAGTCGAAATAACAGTGTACGTAGTGATCACCAACCCTTACTAGGTAATGAACCAAAGATGTAAATGTGTTGGATTTGTTTGAAAAGTAAATGGCATTTCTAAGGCTGCATTTCTATTAATTTGTCCTTTTTAAATATCATGATATCTGTTAATTATGTAATTGAAAACTCACTTATGAAATGTTGTACCTAGTATGTACTATATCAGGGCTGTCCAAACTACATGGGACCCAGGGCCAACAAAAATGACTCAATACATTGGGGGCCGCAAAATATTTATAAAAATAAAATACAAGTATAATAAGTATCATTATTTTATTATCTACTTTTTCATTAATTTGTCTTTTACAATTCTGTCAACATCAACCTCAATATTAGTAGTAACTACACGCAGTGCATGTTTAAGTGAAGTATCTGTCAATGAAGACCTGTATTTAGATTTTATAAACTTCATTGTTGAATATGCACTTTCACTTTTTTAATGTATTTAAACAAAGACGATAAAAAAGATTCTGCGGGCCGCAATAATTCATGCCGCGGGCCGTGGTTTGGACAGCCCTGTACTATATTATAACCAAAAGTAATGAATTTATATTATCCGATCCTTATGTACAATATCTATCCAATTTGTAGACAATTATTATTGAATTATATTGAACTAACGAAATATGAATTTATTTAAATGAATATTTAGTAACTTGACCAAAGTAATAAAATACAATTTATAGCTTAATGTCAGATAAGGATCGACATTTTGTTGAGATTTAACTAGCGATGGAAATAGCGCGAACCGACAGCAGAACTTTTACGCAATCATATCACTTTAACAAATTAGATAGACATTGTATACAATGGCTGGATAGTATGAATAACATCCAGAGTAATTTCTTTGCCAGTAATATATAAAGCTATATCATTAAGTAGTATTACTACATGATGAGAAAAGAAAAACGTATACATACCTGTATATTATTACATAATGAAAATTTTCTCGATATGTTGTTTATGTATAATAATAGAAAAACTAAACATATTTGCAGTGATAAGGATTGCAGTCTTAATTTTTGACAAACACTTTTTGTTGACAAACTAATGTATAATATTGAAATATTGATTTTACTTTTATAATGAACAAAAAGGTGTCGAGTTTAAAGTATTTAATTAAATAACATCATGTATGTAAAATATAATAATAATGTAATTTATTTTATATCGAAAACACATTAAAATTTGACGCCAAAATAACTTCAGCTCTTTGTTCTACTGAGAAACAATACTTTAATGAAAATAAATAATTTATCAACACTAATTTATTATAAGAAAAATCGTAGTTAGTATCCGTTTTGATATTATTATCGGTTCACAAAAATATGTTGAACATTTTAAAGTTTTGTCGAAAAAGAAAAACACCGCCTGTGTTTTTATAATTTAAGTTTCTTGCTTCCATATACTTTTTCGTGTATTGTAAATATAAATGTAAGGTAACAAATATGAAATAAAGAAGTATATGTTGTAAAATCCAAATAATATTGCCTTTCCCACGGGAAATATTTTTAGTCGTATTTTATAACTTTTTTTTTACTACTAAAAGGCTGGAAGGACCTTTAATCAGTTGAACATTCCGCAGCCTTGGTTGAAGTACAAAACGAGAAGAAAATTCCAAAAATAAAACCGTTTAAAAAAATTTTACATTCACGGAACAATCTTGTCAATGTACTACTATAGGTGTATAATTCTATACTTGTATACTACTCCTTATCTCACACTTTAACTTAACTTAATTGTGCTTCTAAATCATATATTTCTTAATGCGAATGTGATCAAATTAACTATAAGCCTATAATATTTAGTTTTATTTTTTATTTTTATATAAAATCATTAGGTATTTTTGTTACTTATTTTATAATTACGGTTCATAATAATTATTTGTCATTGTCAATGAATTCGTTAAATAAATATATCGAATTTGTTTGGGTTCTATATTTTTATTTACTTACCTTAAGGTATTATTGTATAGGGTAATTATATTAATTACGTAGGGAGTTTTAGAGGATTTTTGGACACCCCCTCCCCCCGGTGAGATGTGACATTTGTCTAGGCCCTCTCTCCCCACCCGTAATCTTACGTGAGATCTTTCAAAATTAGTATTTTGAGTATAAAAATACGTTGGATTAAAAAAAAACACAATTTTCTTCATTACTGTTATTAAGACTAGTATTTGTAAGTAATCTAAAATCACAGTGAAAACTTTGAATAACAATACTTCAGTGGGAACTACTAAAATGTATTGTAAGGTAAGATCATCTGCTCCTTCATCTTCGCTCTGATTTAGCCACCCAAATAGTTGTTTTTTATGCACAGAAGCTCGTCGTACTCTTATTTTACTTACAATTTTTATTTTATAATTACATGGTATTTGCCTGGCGAGACATCCCCCCCCCCCCACAAGATTTAGTGTGATCCAGATCCCCTCGTGTATTTAATGGCCGCCCCCTTATTCACAAATTTGGATTTATATATACAGATTGATGGGTTTTTATAAACTTTATTGTACTTATAGTTGAACCTGGTAGGTGTCGATCTATGTTTTTTGAATTCTGCTATCTAATTTTAAAAAATTATCAAAATTCAACAAAATCTTATAGAGGATACTGGTGGGATCGTGCAAATAGGTCCCAACCGGGTGGAAACGGTGCAAAATAAAGAGGGATAAAAAGGTGTGAAAAAGAGAGCGTGCAGCGGTTGCAGACCTTCCTCTATAAATAAATAAAACGTGTGAACTAGTCTGTAACTCGCCGCCTCGTACGGAGCTGCGGCGTCTGCATTACCCACAGAGTAGGTACTTTGTAATATAGGTAGGCATTACCACCCGTGAGAACGGCGGTATACGAGTATATCGTGACGGTTAATAAGATATACAAAACAAATTTTAAGCGGGAGAGAAAATAATTTAAACGAATTTTCTAAATTCAACATTTGTTTTTTTTTTTTCAAACTGATATACCCTTTTGGCTCTTTTGGCGTCTACAGATTCATCGGACTACAATTTTTGTTGTCATACTGACAACCTTATTGTATACGTTAAAATCATCTCAATAGTTCGTATTTGATCAATGAGATGCAGGCCAGAAATACATCTCATTGTCTGGAGCGCAACTATTCAATTTATTTGTAAGGGCCAACTACCTTAGGTGATGAAATTTATAAATAAGTTCGTTTTAAACGCGATTTCTTAGAAGTTCATATTTTAGTTTATTCAATGATTTTGATATTTAGAATGAAATAAAAACGAAAATAAATGTTTTTCTTAACACATTTTTATTTGTACAAAATTGTCACGACATCAATACTACAACGAACAGTTTTATAAACATAGTGTATAAGATACATAGAGACCAAACATCAGAACAATGAAGCTTATTCTATAAATTATATTCTACTCTAGGATACAAGTTGAATGACGTGTGATTCCTCGTTGGATTCGTAATAACATTTAAAAATGTACGAAAGTTTTAATCCCTGACTTATACATATGCAATTATTAATTCTGAAGAAGTTATTTTTTGCTTTTGAGAATTGATGTTAGTTAAAAGAAAAAAACGAAAATGTACTTTATTATTATTTCATCATTATCATCAGCCTGTAAGAAACCTACTGCAGGATCATAGGCCACTTCCCGAAGTAAGATATGGACATAATCACCACACCAGCTTGCGACGCATTGGCGATTTCATACTCCTAAAATCGACAGTTCTATATTTCCTCACACACGGTGGCACTACAAGAAAATTTCTCCGATTCAGGTTTCTTCACGACGTTTTCCTTCACCGTCAGCAGGTAGTGTTACCAATTTAAATGAGTAAATGTATACGAATTCCGAAATATTCGTTGGTACATGTAGAGGCTCGAACCTGCGGATATCGGATGGATATTCCACCGATTAAACCTCTCTATCATGTGTTTTTTTTTGTGTTGTCGGCGTAGTTTACTGCGATGTAATTATTGCTTTTTTGAAATCTGTCGTTGCAATAATAATAAAAAACTATGATTTTTTTTTTCTAAAGGCCTGAAGAAAAAATATGTTTGGCCATTGTTACTTATAACCAATTTTTTTTTTTAATTTCCCCTTTTTTTTACAAAAAAAGAATCTTCATAAATAGTTTCTGTTCTTTTTTGTAATTTTAATAATTTCCACCGTTTAGTATTTTCGTACATTTTTGTGTACATGTTATTATAAATGGGATAAAATATCACATGTTTTCATTCGCAATAATATGAATGAAGTTTCAGAGATTGCTTTTTTTTGTGTACATCTTACAAATGCATATCTAAATAACTACAGTACTGAAATAATAGAGAGTAACTATTAACGTAACACTAAGAAGTCCTGTTTCTATAATGACATTGCAAGATGTATGCCCGGTTTCTGAAGCCGTCAGTTAAACTATCAATAGCTATTGATTCAATAACGTTATTCATAAGACAAGCGGCGTTTAACTGTCAATGTTTCTGAATACAGAATGAGACGTAGACTGACATTTCTCGTGTCATTGTGTATTCAGAAACCCAATTTGACAAGTTATCGAACCGATAGCGCTATTAAACAGATAAACTACAGTTAAAAATGCTTCAGAAACCGGGCAGTAGTGAATAAAGAAATGTATACATAACATGAACACTAGTCTATAATTACTATTTAATAATTAATGATTATAAATTTGCTTTCAACTAGTGCTAATTAACAATAAGTGCGAAATAAAATTACAAGATCCGTCATATTGTATAAACTAAGTTTTACAGAAGTCATTTCTTTCAGAATGACTTACCGTTGTTATTACCAGTGTTACGTACAGAGCTCTACGTTTACTGGGCATATGTTTCATTATAATTCTGAAATGATGTAAAAGTTGTATGCGACATGCAATTGCAACACTGTATTATTACTCTAATGCTTTCTTCCAAGACTCTTAGGAATATAGTGTACAATTAAGATTTGGAAAAGAACACATGTGAACTTTGCTATTCGTTTCGGCAATGATCAGACACGTTTTCATAGTTATAAATTGGCCCCCGACGTCAAACTATAGAACAATCACGCTTATATTATAAAGGTTATACAATAAAATGTACATAGTATTGATTCTTATTGTTACAGTGAGATTATTATATATATACACACTATGAATTTTAACAGTGAATTGAACAAACGAATAGTAATCATACATATATATATAGGATTACTATTCGTTTTGTTTCATAGGATATTATATATTTAAAGAAGACATGTCGAGATTTTTCATTAGAAAAACATCTTGACATCCGACCTACATATTATATAGGTAAATAAAGTAGAAATTTTCATTACTAAATAGAATAGAGAAAATTATTATTGACGAAAACCATCTAAACATTTTATCAAAATTCAACGTTCAAAGCTAAAAATACACTTAATTTATTTATTTAATAATCAAATATTCGTTACAAAATCATGTATACACTTTATTAAATACTTTAGTATATTATTGTATCAAACTGATATCATATAAATATTATATTTATTCCGATACCGAAGATAATCAGTAGCGATACCCTTTATAAGAAGATATAGTAAAAACATTAACAGGTATTTAGTAACTTTATGTGTCTCGCTTAAAACATAAATAACGAGTTTCAAACAATTGTTTATTAATTTTTTTCTTATATCCATTTTACAACGATACCTATCTAAATTGATCTCAAAATTAATAAGGTAGCGATTAGATACGAGAGTTTAATGATAACTTATTTAGTCATCTGATGTCAAATGATGATGAGGTCTAAGATGGTAGGTAGTTACGCAAAACCTAGAGGGAGATTGGCAAGTGCAGCTGCCGGAATACACCACCGACAAGTGCTTGACAACATTCAGTCCCTGCACATTACATTCCAATATTTATAAAGTAAATTTCACAATCTTTACCAATATTATTATAAATGAGAGTATTTGTTTGTTCGTTACGCTTTCACGCTGTAAGTACTTATTAGACCATTATGGATTATTTTAGATACACGTGAAAAAGGAAATAGATTACCACCTTACATCTAGAAAAAAAATATTTACTGTTTCCGAGTGATAACGCAAAGCTACATAAACGCGAGTGACGCCCCCTTATTAATGATTAATAATTGGGTAGTTTTAATGCACGGACAAATATTTATTACACAAATCAGCTATTCTAATTCAGTATTTTGGGTTGTAATGAAACTCTTACGTCGGCTATATCTCCTAATACCGTGGGTCATGGATGATCATATAGTCATCTCTGAAACCTTATAAATGTATAAAACATAATATGTACATTATTATACAATAGGGATAGATTGTAAATACTGTATTTTCAGATCTAGTTTACTGTATAGATCGGATTGAATTAAGCTATGTTATAGAGTTGTGTATGTATGTATTGTATTGTGGTGCAAAGTATTCGCAATTGGATAATCATGAATCTGGAAAGTAATTAAAAATACATATAGTACATATACTATATTATTTATAGCACTATATATAAACACGGTAGATAAGATGAAAATTGCGATACAACAAAGCACGATGTATAAATAATTATGGATCGAGAGCTATAGGGAATGTTGCAACGTCACTATTATATTTAAGACACGGTGTGAATTGCCTTTATGAATTCTATATACTATAAAGATAGATAAAATATACATTAATTGTTACAATATTGAGAAAATATATCTACAAAATATAATTTTATTTTTGTTCCTATTCCAATTCTACAAAAACATTGCGCGGTGATTTTATTAAGCTATAATAGCGACACGCTATGATGGCCGTTTTGACAGATTACAATAGTGACGTTAAATATGGAGTATTTTCGAAAATATTACATTCAAATGCTGCTTTCGCTTTGCCTGCATTGACTCGAGTTTGCTGGAGGTGTGGTAGCTGTGCTGGTCAATGATCCTATATATATATATATTCATATAGAGGATATAAATATATATTAAATCATTTCGAATTAAAAAAAAACATAAATACTGAATTGTTTTTTAAATAAGTACACTAATAATTATAATCCCATTATGGATTCGGTCAAATGGCGCAGTTATCTTGTTAGTAAAAATGTGAGAAGATTTGTTCGTCGGACCATATTGTACAGTTAGATAGATACATACTATATAGTTATGTATATATATAATTTACAAATCTGTACTAAATTCATATTGTGACATAAAATTTAACATTCGATAATTTTTAGGACTACGTCACTATTGACAATAAAGAATAGCAATTTACGCCTTCAAACATAGTTATTAATTTATACGAAACTTCCTGAGCAGACAAACGTCAAAACGGACAATGTAGCGTGCCGCTATCATAAAATAATTTAGTCCAAGAGGAACTATGATTTACAAAGAAATATTTTTAGGCTAGTCACGGTGTTTATGCTGCCAATTCAAGGATTTGATATATTATCTAACAGCATACTAACCGACAGTAGTAAGAAACAGTACAATATATTTTGAGTATCAATGTTTTCGTTAGCGGTACATTTATAACAGAACCAATATAATAAGGCTTCATGTGTTCGAATCAATATAAGTATTTTGTAAAACTATTCAAAACGAGTTTGATGTGTATATGAAAAAAGCTAGCGGAAAAATTGCTTCATAAATTAATTTAATATTCCAAGAATAATTTGTAAACCGCGATGATAACGTAAAATATACTGTAAACTACGCCCATTCGATTTCAGTTGATCCAGTTTTTTTTTTTTTAGAAAAGTTTGAAATTACGGTTATTTCAATTTTCCATTAATTTTTTTATAATGCATACCTAATGCGCAGTTGCAAATTGTTCTACTCCATTGTAATGCTAATAATATTTACTTATAATAGAAGTTACATGAATAATGTCTTTAATGACTACACGGCATAAATCAATTGTCGCTAAACTTTTACACCTCCCTGAATATAGCTGCGCAGAATACAGATTTTGTTACAAATACGTAAACGTATTTTATATATCTAACATCGAGACAACTTAACCTCTGGATTGTCCAAAACCATAAAAGTTTAAGTTCCATACTAACGAATGTAGACCTCCTGAGTCATTGGTCAACAGAGTGTTGCCAGCATAAGCTTAAAAAATACTTTGATAAATAACAAATTACGTATTCTAAAATTACAATTTTTACGCAAAATGTATTTTTAAATTATTGTTTTAATTTGTACTAACTTTTTTTTACTAAAAATTTACAATGTATGATGTCGTAAAATTAAAAACTTAATCCGACATTTTGAGATCTGGATGTTAAGATATTAGCCGAGGGGTTAAGGATGAATAAATGCCAATTTTGGATTCCTATAACATACGACGATATTCGAACATACGGCTATATTCAGATCGATGAAAAATATTGGCCATGTCTGTATCTGGTTTTACCCGCACAGCTTTTTTTCATAGTGTTATAGAATATGTATTAAATCTATTTAGTGTATTACATTAAATTTATTTTAATTTGAGTGTCGTGTTTAAAATTATGCGTCATTTTTTATATTTAGACCGCACGAACCAAATAAAAGTTATTAACAATCATCATTTATACCTTTATTCGTAGTTATGGTGCGATACATTTCGCAAGACATTTCTAATCAGATATTTACAAATTTTGCAATTTAAGTCAGGTGGATTTTTAGAAATTTCAATTTTATCAGTTACGTATCCTGTAAATAATGACGAGCGCAGTTTTTTTTTATCAGAATCTGTTCTCTAAATTATAATTGTATTTTTGTAATTCACACGGAGAATTACAATTAGTAAAATAATTGAATATTATACAGAATTATCCTTAATTATTTGAATATTTAATTTATACTTGGAAGAAACTTTACTAATTGCAAATTGACAGGATCGATTCAAAAGATTGTTACGGTGAACCACTACATGAACGATAGTGATGTCTAGAAGTAATAACTATCTCAGTGCATCTACAAAAAACATAACGATAACTATAACTCTAATCTATCGTGAAAATATGTACATTAAAAAGATAAACCCGATCGAGTTTCTTGCTGGTTCTTTTCAATGACTGGGTTATTTTCCGAACAAATGATAGTTTGAACGTTCGTGAACGCTTCTTACGCCCTAAATTAAATAAAGTATTTTTGATATAGATCATTCCGATAAATAAATGCAGGTGAAGATAACCAAAACAGGTAAGTGATCTTCAATTGTAGTCGCTGATACACGCCGACGGAGAGGCGTTTGTTTTTAGATAATCAATAAGGTGGCATGAAGACTTGCTTGATTGATTGAGATTGTCACTAAAAAAATTATTTTCTTTTTTTTTTTTTCAAAATCATTAGAACATTTTCTAAAGAGTTTTATATGGGATCCAATTTCTGTCCAACTCTAGTATCTTATAGCTGAAGAATATCTTCGCCTTGATCCCACGGAGGGTCGATGTCATACGCGCGCGGCCGATCGAAGAAATTTAGCCAAATCATACTTCAAAACATGACAAAAACATGTTGCGCTGACCCTACTTGGATAGGATAAGGGTAAGAAGAAAAAGCTAAAGAAAATCCTATCAGCACAATACGACTGCGACACGATGTTCTTCTCCCAAATATATGTTACCTAAACTAGGTTAAGATCATCGCCGTTTCAGTCCACAGAAGTATCTATTTATTTACTTTTTTGTTTTTCTAATCTGTTCAAGAAATGCAATTAGCACCGCTGCGGACATAGAAAAGTAATAATTAGGTATACACCTTGTCCGTTTATCGCTCAAATGTTTATCTTAAATTTTGCGAAAATTGTCCGAAATAATTAATTATCGTTTGGTGTATGCATTCCCCTTAACGTCAAACAGTTAATTATTGTACCCTTTAAATCTAATCTAAATCTGTCGTTATCGAACAGTATAGTAATATAAATGTATTGTATATTTATATTCATGGAAGCCCCGAATTTAAATTTTATGAAACCTATTTAAAAAGCGTAATGAAAATTTGAACACAATTGATTCGATGTTCGTTTCGACTAGTACCGACAAATGCTATTTCTATCGACTGTTCAATCTAGATCTAACTAGCTGACTTAATTTCACATGTTTAAAATCATTTTGAACGATTCATTTCAACATTGTACACAACGACCTGAATCTGTGCGCTTGTACATTTGTCGATACGTTTTATAAATATATAACACCTACAGAAAGGCACTTTGAAGTAAAGAACAAAAAAAAAAGAAATTAAAAGAAAACAAACCAAAAATAAATTAATGAAGAAATATTTATTTAACTTACGCCTGGAAATAATAAATAGACAATAATGAACAAAAATTTTCAAAACCGCTAATTTCAAAAGGAAGGTTACAAATTTACACAATATATAAAATATAACTAAATTTCATTACACGACTCCTTCTTTCTCGTATATATTTATTTGTTCATAAAACAACAGCACACAATCGTTTTATTGCAAACTCAAGTATTTAATAGTGTCTCGTGAAACGCTATATATATATACTATTTTAATATTTATTTCTAATGCACAAAATAAATTACGAAAGAAAAAATTCGTCTAAATCAACTTGTATGTATCTCTAAGTCACTTCATGGTATATTATAGTCGGTAAATTTTTCATAACTAAATAAATATAATCAGATATAATTAGATAAATGTCATTCATTAAATCGCACGTACACCGTAATTCGTGTTTATACATACATATATTATAATCATTACATATATTTCATTCGTAACTATGTGATATCTTTGTTCGTAATGTCAAGGCAACAATGTCACTAAATTTATAATTCGATATATAAATATCGCAGCGTCATGCATAGGGTTTGCAGTAAATCGTGCAGAACGCGCGTTATCGATTATACGATACGATAAATCGATTATACGATAATCGAATTAACATCGCCGACGATCGACAGGGTTAACTGCTAACTTACGACTAGCTGTGTAACAACAATAATTGTCGATGGAGTCGTCTGTGTCGGTGAACGAGACGGTTACAAGTGTTCTTTTAAATATAGGCAAATTATAAATAATACATAT
This sequence comes from Antheraea assamensis, assembly GCA_035772565.1. NCBI lineage: Eukaryota > Metazoa > Arthropoda > Insecta > Lepidoptera > Saturniidae > Antheraea > Antheraea assamensis. The sequence goes on along the minus strand of JAQQSE010000010.1, from coordinate 609,122 downwards.
ATTTTTTGAATAATCGGTTATTTTTTATAACTTTTGTTTTATATCACGATGGCAGGTTAGTCTTTTGCGGGTTATATGCACATTTTATTTGGATGGCTGTGTGTAGACTAGAGATTTGTCAGTATGTGCATTAACTCGTTTATCAAACAAAGAATATCGTGAAATACCGCTAGCAAAATCATCGAAATTCAAAAATAGTAATTAACAAAATACAACCGAAAACATCAAGTTCTTTGATATCGAATTTTTAAAAAAGTAGTACAATATTTTCTGACTCATTTAAAAATTATGACAAAGACTTTTCAAATGTAAATAAACAAACGGTATCATAGAAGAAACCCAGTCCATTATTTACGAAATACGAGGTTGTCACCTAAGGAAATTTTAGAAAATATCAACCAGTGACACGAGATTTATGGCACGCAGAAATATAGAAAAAAAAATATATAGAAAAAGTATATATGCAATAGTTTGATAGATGCGACGAAAATATTTTTAAAACACACAGGAGTCTCTTTGATTTTAATTATCTAAGATAAATAATAAATTTTATTTAGTGCAATATACGAAAAAAAAAAAAAAAAAATTTCGCTGCTGACGATACTGACTCTCTCCAGACACATAGGGAGCCCATATACGTACACGCGACACCTCTCTACATAACTAATTCGCCTTCGTGAAATAAAATAATTTGTATTGCGAAACCTTTGACAAGCGCCCTACGTACTTAAAAACAAACATTTATGGCAAGAATAATCTAGAAAAAAAAAATTAAAACTATAGGAATCTCGCCCATAGGAATGACTGACAAGTTACCTCGTTTTTAACAAATGATACACCATCGGATCCGCCACCGACATCAAACGACTTAGTAAAAAATCATCTTAATTCCTGCGTTTTAGTCATTCACTTCATTCTCAACAACAAATCTAAACACCGTTTCACACTATAGTAATTTGCAGTGATGTACAATATCGATACGTGTATATCACGTTACAATGTACAATATCGATACAAGTATATCACATTACAATATCTGGACTAATTCTTAACAAATACTATTTATAGTACAATACAATATATGACGACAGTATGCTATTAATATATACGTACTACATAGATAAATATATTATTAATTACTACATTGAGATACGTTCATCACAGGGATATGAATTATAAATTCAAATCGTAAAAAAAATATTGATCGAAAGAAAAATTTAAAAATAATATTATTTCAAAACTAAAATCATAGATATTTTTTGTGAATTGTTTATATTTAATTAGAGGACACGGGCACGAGTAATAAACAATATCCCTGCGTTTCAACGTACAAAACTACATTAGAACAGGCGATGATTATACACACACCCCACTATATATAGCTTCACAATAATAACTAAACTTATATCTATAACTTTTTAGGAATACATGAATATATATATATATATATATATTTGTATATATAATATTAAAATAATAATAACAAATTGATAGATAGTTCATGAATAACACAGTTTTCTATTATTTACGATGTTTAAATAGAATTCTGGCGTATTTAAAATGTATAACGATTGTAAGACATGATGACGGTGCAATGTCGTTCTTTAGTATACATTTTCGCTTAGTCGTTGCGATTACCGCGCGTGTTCGCCTAATCCATTCAACACCAAAACTTAACTTTACTCGAGAGGTCAATTTTGCAACGACTAAGTACATATAATAACGTTAATGATATATAAGTAATATGTAATATTTCAAAAATGAATTTTTGTTTTGTTGTCGTGCTGATTTTAATATAAAAATTTTTAGAAGAAATAATTTATCAACGTTTTGGAAAATAATTCATTGTTCTTTGGAAATTTAGTTTCCGCTTTAAAAACTTTTAAAAATATAATTCAAAATGTAACAATAATAATAATAATACACGATTAATTTTGGTGGGGTTCGTACTAAATAGGGGGGGGGGGGGGAGGGGATTTTCAAATAATTAACAAGTGTAAATAAAAACAAAAATCATTACAGTTACATAATTAAACATATTGAAGCTTTTCAATGAAAACTGCATTGCAATTAAAATACGAGACGTACTGAAATAAAAGACACGCTGGATCGCATTTCATTTGAATAGAAAAATTCGGGACAAAACGAAATTTATAAATAACCTAAATTCGCATATTGTCCATTTTCGAATTCGAATTGATAAACAGTATACAGACGATTAATTAAAAAAAAAAAAAACGCGCGTACACTATAATAATACTTAAGTAAAAAAAAAAAATAATAATAAATTTCCGATCAAACGAGTCAAGGAACGTCAGTTGAAACATCATTATTATTTACATTTTTTTTTAAATAGTGCGTTCACATTATTACCTAAAAGATTATCTATTTTAATCATTTTAATGTTCCAAACTAACTAAAAACACTAAGATCCTCGGATAAATAAATACCTACCATACATACATACATACATACATACATACATACATACCTACGTCATGAAATAATAATTAGAATATAAAATCATATCTTGAATGTCATCCGGATATTAATTGAATCTTCTATTGTGGTAATAATAATAATAATAATAATAATAATAATAATAATAATAATAATAATACAACATTTATAAAGAACCTGAATTCCTTTATGCATTACAAAAGAAACGAATCATTTACAAAACGTTATATATTTAAATAGAAACATATAAAATAGTATAATCAAAATAATCAAAATCGGTAAGTTATTATTTTCATATTATATATATATATATATTGTTTATAAATATGTATATGACGATTATTAAAACATTCAAACGAACCTAATAAACGTTTTCATTTTGAAAGTTTGCTGATGACCCTGATCAGTGCTCCGTTTTCGTCTTTCAATCTTTGATTTTCCGCCTGCAACGCTTGTTGGTACTGAAATTTATAAAAAAAAAACAACAATAATATAGAATCGATCACGCGAGTTCACATTTTTTTTTTATACTTATTTACAATAAGAATATAATACCTGTATATTTTTTTTCTTTTTCTTTAAACAATATCAAGAAAAGTGATATAAATGAAATGAATAATCATAGAAATTCAACAACATTCTACTAGTTAATAATACAATACGCTGCTAATCAATTTTTCTAAATTAGAACTTCATTTTTGAAATGACTCTTAAATATAAAACTTAATAAAAAATACAAGGGCATATCTGTAAATTAAACAATTCTCAGAATCGTGTCTGTATTTCTAGAAATTACCTCCTACAAAGGAACAATTTCTCTACTACTATTCCTTAGGCAGTGTGGATAATAAACTCGCGTCCATAGATAAAATTACGGGGGTAAAAGTGTCTAGATAGATAATCAATATCTCAACGTTATTTCATACAGTACAGATGACAAAAAAGTTCAACGAGCAACTACAAAAATGACAACTCTAAATGTTTTATTTTATTTTCACATGACATATGTAATCTAAATAAAACCCCCTGTATACGAGTATATCGGTAAAGTTCGTGCGTCTTATACGACGTAAAACTTTACATTGCATAATACGCTCACAATGAAGTATATAATTAACGAGGTAGAAGTAAAAAAAAAATCACTTCATTTATATATATATATTTTAATACTCACTATTAATTAAAATAATAATGAATTAATATGATCTCTAACTATGATTCTGACTATGGAAATTTCATAGGTAAATAAGGGACTATGCATTTATTTGTACACGGGGCATCGGTGGAGCATAATAATTACAAAAATAAATTATAAGCGCATCGGCACAACGGTATATATATACTACAATGAGAGACTCGCAAAAAACTATAAAGACAAATTAAAAAAAAAAAAATGTGTGTGTACTTATTTATGTACACGCCTTACAAGTTATACTTCTTTGGCGTAACAAGATAAAAACTTTTCAAAAAATTTATCTTTCCCCTTATTTCCCTACGTTTGTAGAAAAAACGACACTAACAATAGAACAAAGGTATTTAATACATACATATGTTTTTTTGTATAAAATGTTGACTATAGCTAACTTCAGGGTGTCGGTTTTTCGTGACGGAATGCGCGCACGCATCGTAAAAATCTACTCTCATCATTTTTCCCTAACGCGCCAAAAGAAGTATAACTTCACTATATCACTATATTCAGTCAACATTATAATTGTAGCGATGCGCAGTTTATCTTCCTGTACGTGTGTAATAAATCACATTCTATCAGTATATCGCTAAAATGTGGCAATATTTAAAGCTTATATTATAGAACAGTATGTACATTCTAGTGCGGCACGCTGTAATGTTAGATTAGCTTTGAACTTTGTAACATAAGCCTTAGTATTATTATTGTAAAGTGTATTTGTGCGATGTCGTCCTATTGGTCCTCGGCAATGCGTCTACATAATAGTAACAATGCTGTGATATATTCTTATCAATAATAATTTACTATTGTAAATCTTTCGTCAAGGATTAGGTACTTCTGTAATGGGATGATTTTACAAATGATATCGCTATGCACCCTGCATGTCTTTATTCAATGGACACATGTCATGCAACACACGCTTGCCGATGCGTTGCGCACGTTGTGTTTTAACAGACTTTAATCTATCTGAACCTAACAATTTTAATATCACAGTCTAATATACATATATAATAATAATAAAATTAAAAAAATACACACACAAAGTAATAATTCTGTAATATTATCTTTAATAAGTTTTATTACGAATTACGTTTAATTATATAAGAATTAAAATTACTAGCTGCAAAGTAACAAAGATAATATTGAAATATCTTTCACAATTAATTCGGTTTGTAACTACGTCAGAATGGTTATATTTAAATATATATATATAATAACTGTCGTAATCTGATAAAACACAACGCATATCGGCACGCGTACGCTATAGGAATAAATATAAACAGATAGACCGAATAGCGTAGGTGTGCCGAACGCAAGTTAGACACGTATCAAAACATGCTCGCCATAACACACTGTTAATATTTATTATTATGGGGGGTTCGCGACAAATACGGACACTGCGTGACGCGACCGTGACCGCTTTTGATCGTTCATCTCGCTCTCATTCGCCAACTTCTAATGTTTATTTTTATAAACGTAGAATGTATAACGAAATTATATAAAACGTGTCTCTCTATCTATCTATCTATTCGTATATTCCACTATACTGTTGATTAATATTTTAATTGGTGTATTTTCTTCGCGTAGTAGTAGGAGAAAATACGCCGATACAATAATCGTAATTTGAATAAACTATGTAAAGTTTTATTCGGACAAGGTTTGATTATAAACATTTAATTATTCACTCTAATCAAATTGTGTGTGTGTGTGTATAACTTTTGAAATAATTGAAATTTTAAATAGAAATCGACTATTTAATAAAGGTATCATTAGAATAAACGGTGCACTTTATATGGTGAGTAGGTAATTTGAAGCGAGTTCAACGATCAGCGTTCAGAGGCAGAGAGTACGCCACACAGTGTCGTCTCTGAGCTGGAGCTCAATAAATGTACACATTTACCTATTTAGTGGCAGAGTTGGTCAATTTGCTCACGACCCTTGTGAGGGCTCGATTCTCGGCCCTCAGCCTTTCGTTCTCGGCTTTTAGCTTTTGCAATTGCTATAAAACACCAACATTATTATTTGCTTTGCGGCGCGGCGGTGAACAACGCTCCCATGACACCTGCGTTCTCTTTCTAATAATCTTGTAAACACTTGTACTATTTTCAAGTATACCATTCAAAATATACATTTAACCAACGTTTCATTATTATTCTAAATGTGTTTGCGTGAGAAATTGTGTATGTTATATAAATAAGTGTGACAGAGTAACGACATTCATTTCTTACCTTTAACTCTTCCTCCATTTCAGATAATTTCCTCTCCATTGCTCTCTTCTCTCGTTTCTCGATTTCAGATAACGAATTCTGGTTCTGAGGACAACCAATATATTCCTATCAATAGGAATTTTACCTCAGCTTTAACTTTAATGCCTAAGTAAATATATAATAAACCTATGATTCATTTTACAGTTTATCTGTTTCTTGTAACAACAATACCACGCGCGTTGTTACACGTATATGTGTTCCAACATCATAAATTTCAAGTACACAGTAGTACAGATGTAATATATATATACACAGCTTTATAATACTGATCGCACAGCATGGGGTTCGCTTTAGCAGTAAGTTTACATAAATCTAAAAGGCAGTTACGAGTTGAGAGTCACTCGACTGTTCATGTTAAACATTTTCTGGAAACGTGATACGGTGAAATAATTTTAGATAAGACATATAAGGTGCAGTAAGTTATATATGAAACGATACGTGATCATTTCCAAATTGGAAAATACAACTATAAAAATTATCTGTATTTTTAAAAGCATGAGGACAAGAAAAAAAGGCTCAAAAACAAAACGTCAATAATATTACGCATAATATAATTATGAAATTCTTTTCTTATTACTTTAAATCGCGTTACTTATTTATTTTGAAGTATTCTTGTATTATTCCATTAGCACAGCAAACATTTCTATAATAGAAAACAGATCAACGTCACGTGTCAGGGGTGTCACGTATGTGTGTGTATTGTGTTTGAAGAAACCAACTAAATATTTTGAAATAATTATAAATATCATTATTCGGATAACTTAGAAAAGAAATCAAAAGAAAAACCTTAAAACATAATTTAAATGCATTTTGAAATCATGAAAGTATAGTAACGCCAGCAGAAAAAATATATATTGCAGCTTTCTCAGCTCGTTGAAGAAAACAATGGAATCGATTTATGAAATGTAGAACATATATAAAATAGGAAAAGTGACAGAAACTTGTTTAGATGACCAAAAATAATGTGATATTAATAAGCTATATTAGTGTATATATTTTCCATTAAACATATATATGTCTATCTAAAATATGACACTTGGTAAAAGTTACAGAGGTATCAAATTAAATATGGCACGTTTATACTTAGGTATAAATAGGTATACTGTTCAGCATTATCATACCACTTGCGTGAGCCTTGTAATTGTGGAGCGAGCCTCGCGCAACTGTTGCTCGGAAGTCGCTAGCAGAGCTCGTACACGACGCAGTTCGTTCATGGACCCTTCGTATAGCGTTTTGTAGTCGCGCTCTTCCACGTCCTCTGTGCGCTCGCTGCCGGACTGTAATAAAAAATATAGATAAATAAAAATTCATTCACTTTTTTCATTTATACTGAAGCGTCATCAGATTAGAATTATACTCGTCTGCAAATTTACCGATAACAAACCTCTTCGAGAGATAAAAAATACGTGGTAAATAGCAACGCGCTTCTATGATGCGACGTATTGTCTATTTCATATGCCAAGAAATCCATAAACCTAACGATCCCTTACGATGTGAAATGATTACCATGAAATAAATTGTTTAACTACTCGGCTGATTTTTTAAGATCCAGATCTCAAAATAGCGGATTCTGTTTTTGATTTAACGGCATAGTACATTTTAAAAATGTCATGGTTTAATATAAAAAAACGTTTATACAAATGAAGAAACACATTTTACATAAAAATAATAATTTCCCATTACATAATTTGTTATTTTTCAAAATTTTGTAATTAATTAGGTATGTCTATTGACCTGTGCCTCATGAGGTCTACATTCGGTTGTATGGACCTTTACGGGTATGGAGACAGTTCAAGGGTTAATAAAAATACACATTTTATGAATGTCTATTTCCCATCAGCAACACCTCAAGAATCATTGTATTATTAGCACCCAATTTAAGCCTCTGAAGGGATGAACCCACAAAAAACAGTGTTCATTTACTTTAAACTAATGAACTCCTGTACAAAATTTCATGTTTTTAGACACTCTGGACTCTTATGCTTTGTCAGTCAAGATTTTTATTTGGCAGAATGCGTGGGAATTTTTAGTATGCATTCAATAATATCGGCGAGTTTAATATACGTACAATATATATATAAATGTAAGTCAAAGGTTTCATGGTCCAACGCTAGAAATTCGCGAAAATAAATAGTTCGCGAGTTTGATAAAGGCACCAAATAGATTTAATTCAGATATTGTTTTATATATGTTATTAAAATTCGGTAAAGACGATCCCCTAGGATAATTTTCATGCGAACAGTACACGAGCATCGGTTGCCCTCCAGTTTTGTAATAATATAAAAAAATATTCGACCAAATCGAACTCTTCTATATTATTTAGATAAATAATAATTATATATTTACAAAAAATAATAATGTATATTTAAACTTCTGTTATTATAGGTTTTCGCATTATTTTTATATATATGTAAACTACTTGATTACTACGTTACAAACTAGGCTGATTTTGAAGTTAGATAAACATGGAAAAATGCTCCCCAAACCGTATCATAAAGTAAAAAAATAAACAATTTTAAACGTTCCCATTCTTTAAAATAAAGATTTACTGATATTTCAAAAATAATTATTTGCAAAATACATTTAAGTTCACACTGTATATGTCTATGTATTCACCGAACAAGTCGCTTATAATAAATAATAGTATATGCATTATGAGAATATATTTATGGTATAAAACATACGCAATATCCATCTGACACGAGAGACGTTAAACTTAGCGAGCGTGATTCAATTCCTCCAAACGTATCCAGAGCGTTAAGTGATCTTGACCGTTCTTTGTCTAAATTGTTGGGTTTATTTGCGCGAGGTTTCCTCTCTGGCCGGACCGGTGTAACCTCTTCCACGGGTGCATCGGTATTATGCACCTCCGTGGTTATATCTGGCGGTGCTTCCTGCACCTTTAATGGAGGCACCGCTTTCGGTTTAAAGTTCTTCTGACTGGCCAACAATTTCTTGTCAAGTTTCTTCAATACCGGTGTCATTAAATTCAACGATCCTAGCGTAGCACCACTTAAATAAACACCGCCATAACCTGAACTCGTGCCACCGTATATGCTCAGATTCGAGGCCGGCCGGCCAAGGCCGACGCTGTAAGGGTTGTAGTTTCTATATGTGCTCGGGGTATAACTCGAATAATTGTTCGCGTATGGGCTATACTGGCCTGCCAGCATGGAACCGAGAACGCTCGGCGAAGAACCGTAATGCGTGGTGAGACTCCTCGGCCGCGAACTGTACCTATCCTGTTTGCGACTCATTTTCAAACGCACATCAAATATGAACTTGTATAGGAACGCGCGATCCGCGCTGGTTTCGAAAACACACTGAACTGTGTTTCCCCGACTTATACCTAGTTCGAGTGAGAATATTGTTGTCTCCCACGCAACACACGGTGAGAACGCGCGTTCGAGACTCTGATGACGCACTGATTTATGTTCAGACGGTCGAGGAACGATCGGTATCGCTCCGAACATATGACTATCGCATCACCTGTAAATATAAAGGTAAAGCATATGTACGTATATTCCCCAGGAACATGTTCCACGGCCGGTTCGTATATAGAAACTGCTGATCCCTTTTTATCTGTAACACCTCATCAATCAATTAACGATTTCCATCGCTATTGGCAGGAGTCGTGAAGGCCGCTAATGTCAGCGCGCACGCCCAGCTAGTACAAATTACGAACTGCAGGTACAGAGAAGTCCGTGCTAAAAATAAAAACGTGCGCCATCTATTAACAGCTTTTAAATTATGTGTTACATAAATAAAGCGGACGTAACTAAGTGCACACTCACAGCAACCCATAAATAAAATTATTACACACGATTACAAAACAATCGATACGAAACGTTCTTTGTGCGGTATACTCGTAGATGCGTTCGATTCCGTTTCTCGTATTTTCCCAAAATATAAGTTCTATTTACAAATTTACGCGAATGCGATCCGTAAAGTGTGACCCAAATACTCCCTTCATCCTATAGAACTAACGTGTATGACTAGATTGTTAAAATAGGTCGGTGTTAAACTGACGGCCGCTTTGCCAAAAGGCCTACACACAAATACTTCGGTTTTGTATAAATGTCACATAGCCGTTTACTTTTATTAAAGTCAACGGTTGAAATAAGACCTCGATAGAGAAATTGCCAGTTAATAAAGTACCTATACATAGATTCGTAATCATATCATACTAGTATATGTTTTTTTTTATAATACACAGCTACTCAATGAGTTAGGTTAGAATGCTGAAAATATTTTTCAAAATATCGTAATTTACATTAGAAATGATTACAAGTATATTCCGTGGAACATGTTAATGGGTACGTGTGACGTGGGCGGGATACGAGACGCGATCTACAACACTGTTTGTCCTAGATAATGGACGTGAATAAAATACGCATATATATCTATATATATATATATATTATATATATGCGATTTAGGTATTAGCGTAATTTAAGATATCAACATTATTACTCCTATGCTTCTGCGCTCCACATTAAACGATTGATTATATATTTATATATTATACACACGGCTAATTGTTATTTGTGACGGTGAATATAATGGAAGTTACGATGTTCACGGGCGATGGGTGACGTCACGGGGCCATGTGCACATTTATCTATCGAACAGCGGACTTCCATCGACCGGTTATAATGAAGTGTTACTAATACTCAAATAGAAACGACATAAAACAAGATAACGCGAATACTTACGAGCTATGGAAAATTTGATTAGAAAATTATTTTTATCTATACATATAACAAAAATGAAGTGTCTGTATGTAATATCAAAATAACGATTTTTTACTGATTGGATATGAACGTATGCACGATAGTGATAACAAAAGTACAATTTTTAAAATTTTTGTCTGTCTGTCTATATGTTCCGGGTAATCTCCGAAACGGATAGTTAAAATTACAGCGGATGACATAGGCTACTTTATTTTAGACTAGCTGTCATCCGTGGCTTCGTCTGTAGTACTATCTTCAAAACGATTGGACCTATTTTCATGGGACTTTCCCTGAGAGATAGCTAACGTTATAAAAAGTAATTAAAGCTTTTTTATTTTGGAGTAGCTTTTACCCATGGCTTTGTTTGCAGTAAGTACTATCTCCAAAACGTTTGAACCATTTTTCACGGAACTTTTACTAACAGATAGCTGATCTTAGAAGAATTAATTTACAATTATAAAAAAAACGCATGAGGAGCTGCGGGCAACAGCTAGTTTACAATATAACAACAAATATTTCGCCGACAGAGAGCGTAGAACAGCTTGACGATAGCAGAAGTTTTTTTTTATATTATAGGGGGCAAACGAACAGGTGGTTCACCTGATGGTAAGTGATCACCGCCGTCCATAGACACTAGCAACACCAGTGAAGTCGTAAGTGCGTTGCCGGCCTTTTAAATATGTGGGCCTCCGGCGCTCTCACTGACCGAACGAAACGCAACAGTGCAAGCACTGTTACTTCACGTCGGTTTTCTGTGAGAGGGTGGTACTACCCCGGGCGAGCCGACCCATTCATGCTGAAACCAATAATAGCTTCAGCGTAGCTCTAAAATCTACAAGAAGTAGCCAAGTGTCAATTCCAAAAGGTAAATTTGGATTATATTACCAGCTGTAATCGAGCCTTACAAACCACGACAATACTGTATCTGTATTTTTTGGTACTTCACAGTTTATACACTAAACTACACAAAAGTAGCTATACTAAAGAGTTTGAACACAATCGCATCTGATGCTAAATAATGATGGGGTCTAACATTTTAAAAACACATACACCTACTGGGGGACTTGAGAATGATCACTAGCCAGGCGGGCTTAGAAAAGACCCTACGAGCTTTGATGTAGTTGCCTGACGATGTTTTCCATAATGTAACTCTTCGGCTTATTCGTACGTGTTTATTCCATATAAGTTGGTGTCCGACAACGCTAAGTATTGAGCCATCACTTTAAAATATACCCTGTACACATAATACAAATATCAATGTCTTTCTACAAATAAATGTATAGAGAAAAGTGCACACAAGAATATGGCACTGATATCTAGCTATTTCAGCGATAACTTTGCTCTTGCGATATATACGTTATTACCGAGCGCAATATTATTATATTCGACCGTCCAACATGCTGGGGCGTGGTACAAAAACCCGTATCGTTTGCCACAGCACTCACTTTTACACCTATATTCTAGCTTAATTATATCAGTAGATCTAAACAATTTACCTAATCTCATCGAGTAATAGGAGCTACAGGATTCATTCATTACCAAAAATTCTAAACACAAACTAAGGAAACTAAAACATCTTCTTTTAGGTGGAGGGGCGAGGGGGTGGGGTGGCATTATTAAACAAAAAACATCAATAATCCATGTTTATATTTGATAGCTAAAACGTTTTTTTGTTTGTTTGAACGAACTAATCTCTATACCAATTTGTTTTCTATATGATCTACTTATTGAGAAAGGATATAGATTATTTAAAATCACGCTATGATCCTCAGGAGTGGAGTAATTACCATAAAGAGTGTACTTCAGAAAGTAAGATATATGAGATATAATAATAGTGTGCGCGTTCCGTGTGGTCGAGAGGACGGGAAGTAATGGACGGCGATGATGGCTCAGTTGTTAGTGTGTTCGGACACAGCGTCGAAAGACGTAGGGTTTGAATCCTGGCAACGTAGTCGGAGCTTTCGGTGAAGGAAAACATCGTGATGAAACCATAGCATGGTGGTAGGGCTTTTTCCAAGTCCACGTGGCTATCTACTATCCTCAAGTTGAAAATCTGTCGCCAAGCATCTGTTGGTGTATTCCGGCAGCTGCACTTGAGAGCCAGTCTCCCTCTAGGTTTAGTTTGACTAGCATCTTAGACCACAAATGTGATTGTGGTCAAACACTAACCTATAAAGTATAAAAAAATAATAATATTAAACGAGAGAAACCGCGAGGCGCGATTAATGCTTTACATAGAAATACATTATATTACGTGTGCATATAAATTCATTTCAACATTCGTAAAATATACTATTTATATACATAATCTTTCTAAACGTGTAACCAGCTGGAATTACTTCAATCGAGCATGTTCTATCGCACGACCGGTATCTTTACTGTCTCCACCGTTGACGTATCTACACGTACGCACATTTTATTTAGAAATTATTATTAACGGGACTTTGATAATAGTCCAACGAATGCGTCAATGATTTAGTCGCACGACAGCATAACAAATTATGTTTCCGCCTTTCCTTGTACGTGTTTTCGAATTATTTTAATCCAGTATCGCGAGTAGTAAAGGGGGGGAGAGGGGGAGGAAAGGAGAGAGGCGCTTCAAGGTTCGATTGTTGAAGCACCGACATCACATAGGAGCAGTTCTGACGCAAAGCAGCAGTGCTAGCGCTCCTATGTTCAGGGTTCGAACAGTTCACAACATAGAACTCTAACATTACTCGACTTATGTAGTCGTTTATAGATATATGTGTGATGCTATGACTACTTAGAGCCAATTAGACAGAACGCTTGTCTACAACTTGTTGATATAACAAAAATAAAACCATTATGATAAAATTATTTGTATACTATTGGTTATTTTACTACGCTAGTTGGTTTTGTATATCGCGATAATAGTGACGAATAACGCGACATCAAATAGTTAATAATGATTTTTACAGTACTAAGTTGGAACGCACTCTAAATAGACAATAGGGTTTCAAGTACAAAATTCATAATTTACTACATATAAAACTTCCCCAAGCAAACAAGATAAAACTAAAGGACAACGAAAGATTAAAAAAAGAACATTTCATAAATAAATAAGAAATACGAAGAATTATTTTAAAATATTGTATTATCCAAAACTTCGTAACATACATTGTAGTAATGATAAGAGGTAATCGTATATGTATATATAAATAAGTTTTGTCTGTCGTTACTATATATAATTCCCGAAAGTATAACTCAATACCTCGTCGGAAATTAAGGTTAAGCTTTAATAAGAAAAGAAAGGGATCGAGTAAATGAAACATCGTAATAATGCAAATGTGCCATCCACCTCTATAGAATTTAGAGCAGCTAATTTCAGAATTAGCGTTACACATATTTATTTTCATTATGTCATTTATTTTTAACTCTTTTTCGTTTTGTTGCTTTTCGCGAAAACTGTTATACGATAATATCGAATATGTTGAATGGTTATGTGGCACTAGATGGTAATACACCAAGCCTAGAGAAAGACTAGCACTCAAACACACCTATGAGGTGTTTGACAACAGGTTTTCAAATTGAGATTAGCTAGCCAAATGGACCATAGAAAATTTCCGCTACAACGCTATGATTACATTACATTGTTTGCTTTAACGGACTCGCGAAGCTCATTATTAGAAACCTACGTCGATTGACGCGGTATCGGAATAAGCCACTTGTACGCCACAAGTACAATAATAACAATAAAACTCTAGGATGGCTGGACCAATTTGGTTAACTTTGATATTGAAATATTTGTGGAAGTTCAGGGAAGGTTTAAACGGTGAGAAACATAAATAAGAAGTAAAGAAAATACTAAAAAAGACAATTTAATTTTCAAATATAAAATGTTCCTAGCTATAAACATTTGTTCTCTGTTGTCATTTTAAGATTCAAAAATTGTCATTCGTTTGTCAAATATTTATAGGTGCGTTCAGAAATTTATCTATTTCATAGCTTTAGTTTGTGGTTAGCCTGTTTTGTTGGAATACAAAACAGTCCTGTTTCAGAAATAAAAAAGTACATGCTTTAAATTGATTAAGTGTACAAGTGTGTTGCCTTTATAATGTAAATAAAAATGTTGTATTAAGTTTTGACTACATTTTATACAAATACTAGCTGACCCCGGCGAACTTCGTAACGCCAACAGTCGATTTTTTAATACTTATTCTGCTATTCGGGATCAACCTATAAATATTGACATTAATATTTGTACAATACTAACGTCACTCAATTGTTTTGCCTTCTCGGAACCTCTCCACTGACACTTAAACTTTATGGTATGATATAGTATTAAAGTTCAAATTTACTTGTAAGTATTATTACGAATCGTTTGTATGGGAATATAAAAAAGTGTTATTTTTAGACATTTGCAGGCAATTTTTCTAATTTTTTTCTCCGTAAGATCCATCCTCGTACTTCAAGCAATATTCTAAAAAAAGAATTAGCGAAATCGGTTCAGCGGCTCTTAAGATTTGCGCTTAGCAACACATTCAGCGATTCATTTTTATATTATAGATATGTAAGTGATACGAAGTTCATCGGGTCATTTAGTATTTCATAGAAGAGAGAACGTAATTTGTATTCATAAAAAGTCGGCTTTATAGAAAATTATAATGAAGAAGATCGTTCAAGTCTCAACGCTTAGTATCGAGCGGTAATCTCTAAAATTATACATGCATTCAATTAATAAAAAAAAAAAAGAAGTAAACGTTGTTTTTAATGGAAAAAAATATCGATCATTCGACCCCAATTTACTATCCGTTTATACAACTGGATTATCGCCAATGTAATTTGCGAACAATGTTTATTTATTATACTTTAAAAAAATCTATTATTTCTTGCAATTAAATGGTACAATATACATTTTGAAAATTACTTGTGTAGCGTAGCACAAGTTAAATAAATAGTGCCGGTTTAGACGTAGTTATTTTGTTTACACGTATGTTCGTGCCGTGAGCGTGATTCCGATTTTACTGCAAGAAATGTTAGGTAGGTAAAAGATGTCGAGGCAATTTAACCTCAATGTAAATTTTGAGAATTGTTTATTATCGTGGCATTGGTCTAGAATAATATGCGAAAGTCAGCAGCGTAATTTAAGTCGGTTATATAATTATTTCAAGTAAATAGAAGTGTTTGCAACGTGTTTAAACAAGGTAGTATATTATATTTCTTACACATTTTAGGTTTTAGCGGTTATTGTTTTATGTTAGAAATATCAAATCTGTACATACATGACATACACCCATTTTTATGGATAAATATCGGTTAAATACATAATACAATCAGTGAAATATGGATATGACTCATTAGTATCTCTTTTATTATTGTTGATTTGTATTAATGTCCTTACCCCTAGAGGGCCGAGACCCACACTTTGACAAAAAACTGACCCAGACGGAGACAGGCACTCAAGTGCAGCTGCCAGAACATACCTATAGACGCTTGGCGACAGCTTTTCAACTTGAGGTTGGTCGGTACCAACAAAGCTTACAATAAGCTTTCACTCTATGCTATGAATTCATCACTATGTTTCTCTTCACCGAGAGCTCTGGCTCATGCGCAATAATTCGAACCTACGTCCAACGACGCGTGTCCGAACACAGTAACCAATGAGTCATCATCACTTCGATAATTTACCAGAAAGAAAATACCGATTATTTTAACAAACGGAGATATCTTGTCTTACCAAAGAGATCGTTTAGTCAGAAATATATAATATTATGAACCTATTGAGAAAAGGTTATTGAAATATAAGTCAATTTGTTGGATGCATATATAAGTGTAAGTGAAGATGTAATTAGTATAATAACATTAATTTAACACGATGGTAACACGCTAATCCTAAAAACAGTATTGGCTTTTAAAGGCATGTTGGATATATAAGTACCAAACCTGATTAACGATACCAAATACCTCGGCTGAGTGCCTTAAGCGCTCCCCTTAGTAGTCCGGTGAAACTGTAGCGGCCTTGCTAGGCTAACAATGTAGGTCAGTTCGAGAAAAGAAAAACAATAGCAAATACATACGATCAATAAGGTAGGCGAATACTCTCTTGTTGTTTATTGACAACATACAATTCTATGTAAAACGTATAATGTATAACGTAAATTGTTACATATTGTTCGATCAATGTACAAAAATAGTTTCTCAAGATTTCTATACTCGTACACTTACTTTGTTCAAACATTGTTTTCATTATTCTATTCTTTTACATGGCTATAAAACATCCCATGCGTGTATACCACTGCAGTCATACCAATGTACTTGTATGTACTCTTGTACCTACAATAAATGAGCGTATTCCTAGTAATCGAGAGGGACTATCAAGTTATATTTCTTTTGGCGCGTTATGAGTAATATTTAAGAGTTCATTTTTTAGCTTCGAAAAAGAAATTACGCGCGTTTAACTAACACACCATGTACTTAAAATCAAATAGAAGTTGCGCGTGATAGTTGACATCTTTAACGAAGAATTTCAGGATATCATTTCTTTCTTTTTTTTATATATTATAGGGGACAAACGAACAGGTGGGTCACCTGATGGTAAGTGATCACCGCCGTCTATAGACACTAGCAACACCAGGGGAGTCGCAAGTGCGTTGCCGGCCTTTTAAATATGTGGGCCTCCGGCGCTCTCATTGGCCGAACGAAACGCAACAGTGCAAGCACTGTTACTTCACGTCGGTTTTCTGTGGTACTACCCCGGGCGAGCCGACCCATTCATTCTGAAACCAGTAATAGCTTCAGCGTAGCTCTACCACCTACCATTTACCATTTCTATGATATACTTTATTTTAACCTTGAAAACAACTGCTAATCAGGTTTTTAGTTTGATAACAATCAATTAATGGATATTCAATTGAATTGGCAAATAAATAAACTTCGCAAGTTACTATTGCGATTGCCATACTACAAAGCCTGAAAATCGTATCTTGACAGTTCATAAAAAAATTATAATAATAGTTGTAGTGCCAGTTGTACCTCGCATGATTCTATGTTGTCGTTGGTCAGAAAAGTATGACGAGCCTCTGATATTATAGCTATAGTCTCACCGCCTCCGACAGGTTTTAACGATTATATCTTTTACAAATGTACAAATTCCACCAATTGACTCACTGGATAACAATTTGCACTTGTTTATACTCTTTGCGAATAATTCATAAGTCTAATATGGAAAAAGGGATTTACAAGACAAAAACAGTCAGTGTCTTGCTAAATTTTTGTCCCAGTTGTCTCCGTCAACTGGCAAGTGGCACGATCATCGTGCAAACATTTCCGAATGAGGTGTAACGCGTCGCACCCAAGCATGATTCAGTGTGTCGGGTTATGTGAGTGACTCGAGATAGTTATTTATGTGCTTTGTGTTGTGCGAAGTCGATGGGCATTACATGAATTGCATATTTTATTACAGGTAGTAATATAAAATATATCGATCGGTTTAAATACATAAATGTAATTGTATACGTATTTGAAACCACTCTCACTTACGGCGAGCTTGACATACAATCTAAATGCGTTTCTGACGAACGAAAACCGAAATTTCAGCCGATTACTTCTTTAATGCTGTTCCAGCGTTATTTACGGACTGCAACGTCAATTTTAAACTTTAACCAATCCGCGAGATAGGTCAACGAAATTATGATCACCCTCTGTATGAAAATTTAGAACTAAGAGTTTCAATAAGAAATGCGTTTTCGTACGGATTTCGTAATCGTAGTGGTACTCGGTATGTGATTTCTAATGTTCAAGTAATGTATAGTATTCGGTTATTGATTTAGCACGTCGGGGAGGTGACCGACACCTTCGGCTAAGATCGGCTTGCTTCGGTTTTATAAAGCGTTATCTCTATTGCATAATCCAATTACTACGCTAGACAAAGAGAAGTGCTATACGAAATCGAACTTAACCGACTATCTCGGTCTTCTATCCGACGTATCAAATCAAAAGTCGGATACTGTATGAAACCTGCTGAGAAAGAAATGTAAGGGGAGAAGAAACAAGAGAGAACTACTAGCAATCTAAATATTTGGATTGAAACTTTGGGTTTTTATTATCGTTGCATTAGTTACGTTTGAACTGGAGATTAAATGTTAAGAAAGGCATATAATCGTTTTTTTTTTCGAACTGACCTATACTGTTAGCCTGGGAGGGCCTCTACAGTTTCACCGGACTACTAAAGGGTGCGTTTAAGGCACTCACCCGATTTGTTTAGGGCCTATAATCGTATTTGAAATGAGTCTGTACATATCCAATGAAATACAGACTTTTATAATTACATTCACGGGGCGGATTGACGTTAATTAAATTGGTCGATATTAGTAACTGTTAGTAATACCATATAAAAAAGTCACTATATTTTACATTAAATTATTTTCGAAACATAGAATATATAATGGATGTTATAATAAAAATGGAAAAGTAATAAATAGTATCTACGTATAATTTATAACGAAGTCTTGTATATTTGTCAAATTATGTAAAGAAATAATATATACTGCCAAGACTTTACATGGCGAACGTCACATGAAAATCAATTAAACGCGCGTATAAAGCGAAGAAAAATTGTCTTTTGAAGGAAAAAAAACCGGTGCCTGATTTTAAAGCGTGCGAAAAATTCGAAATAATATCGTGGGAAATGTCAAAACATGGCAACAGTTTATGTTGACGTGCGGTTCTTAATTCATTTACAGCCACGCGAACCGAAGCGGACGGTCGTTTGTCAAATCAGAGTATGACTGATCCGCACCAATGCCCGCCAAAAATACACAAGATCTATTGTTCGTTGACGTCAATACACCGACGCGAACACGAAGTAGCGTGCGGCTGCGAACGACTTAAAAGTATCCAGTGATTCCAGAGGAGTCTTTCATATGACTGCTACGTAACACGTTTTCAAACAACTCGACATACTACATGATATTTATTAAAACAATTTTAAATCCGCTACCTTTCAAAACTATATTTTCTTTCTGGAATGTTCGTCAACCAAAGTTTAATTATATATAATATTAATTATATATAAATTTAATTATATGTGAATATTTATTGAACTTTCGAAAAGTTCGCAATAGTTTTTTACAATAATTTGAGATCTGTACTATTAAATGGTTGTCATTTTTTAGTTTCGCTTCAGTTGTAAAAATGTTATATAATTAAAGTGTAGAATTTGACATATTATATTTTAATTTTTTTAATAGTTATTGGTGTGGTGGACGCCCCGCCATGTAGTTTCTATATCATAATTCATGAGTACATACGGGGTGACGTCTGTCATTTTTTACTTATAAGCGCTTTTTTCACAGTGCAACATAACCGCTATACATATTATATAAAAAAAAACCTCTTTTGGATTCATCGAGAACCATCTCCGCGTCTCTCGCCGCAAAATGAACTTTATGTGAGTGTACGATCTAGTGGCCACCAATATCAAGACACCAGGGACGACTCGGTAAGCGATTGAGTGCTTATTATACACCCCCTATCGTTCACATACTTTTACGTTCCCAAAATATCGACAGAGTTAGACTGACACGCATCTCCGTGTTCAGTCATAAGAAGTCCTCAAACTGCCGGGCGAGCACGGCTATTTACACGACGCCTGCCTCACCAGTTGTAATACGAAAAGTATAAATGTTTGGAAATGGCTTATAATGACTACGATAGGTATCCACAACAGACACAAAACAATAAATTATGCCAACACTAATTAATTAAGGGATTAGGACATTTGCGTCACGCTCTGTTAACGCCAACACTCGGCGATAAATTAAACATAATTGAAATTGATTAAACCCTGAAAGAGAATATTAACATAATAATAAGAACATTAAATGAAGCCAATATAGTAGTCATCTGCCAAATCAAACACGAAGATAATATTATAAAACATAAAGGATATATTCATTTGAGAACGAAGTTCCTTAAGCTTTTTTTACTTTGACCACAGAGGGCGATTAAGACAATTTCTCGTGTACATCTAATGTAACAGCTTATATGAAATCGTAGAAGAAAAAATTTTAACATCCCATTATTAGCGCATGGCTTCTAGAATTTAAAGGGTACTAAAAATGGACGATGACTAATTTTATCGGTGTTTGAGTTTTGAAAATGATTAATATATTACATATTACTATAGTATTGGTGTATTTATATGTCACTTACTTGAACATTGTCTGTTTCCACGTCACCCTCACCGCCACCTCCGCGATCGTTGACAATATCCTTAGATAGAAATTTTGTTTTTTAATATAACAAAATTAACGACTTTATTAGAAGAATAATACCCAAATCAGATATAACACATTAAGATAACAATTATTTCTTATTCTGATCTCCTATATATGTGTGGTATAATAGTAGACCAAGTATATAATATACAATATTATATTAATTACAGTATTTTTTTTTCCCAAACTGACTATCTGGTGTAGGTGGTTGAGCTACGCAGAAGCTATTACTGGTTTCAGCATGAATGTGTCGGCTCGCCCGACGCGCGGGGTACTACCACCCGACACACAGAAAGCCGACGTGAAGTAACAGTGAGAGCGCCGGAGGCCCACATATATTAAAAGGCCGGCAACGCACTTGCGACTCCCCTGGTGTTGCTAGTGTCTATAGACGGCGGTGATCACTTACCATCAGGTGACCCACCTGTTCGTTTGCCCCCTATAAAATAAAAAAAAAGTCCTTTTGACCCTGAGCCCTCTACAGATTCACCGGACTACTAAAGGGACCCCGTTGGTACTCACCCGATTTTATATAGGATAATTGCTCTTGAAAATGACCGGTTACTGTACAAGAAATGTCGAAACGGTGTATGTGAAAGCCTCTTTTAATAATTAAATTCACATTCATGTCATATTAATTATATTAACCCTTAAGTACACATTGTTGGTAATTTTCTACATTCCACTTAATTTTATTCAAAAACCTGAGTGTATGCGTTTCCGAAAACATGTTAAAACCATAGACAATACGTTACGTATGAAAAAAAAGTTTACATTCCTTTTGGCGGGGGTTATATATATATATATATATATATATATATTGATAAATGTGAAAGGTATTAAAAGGTATGAATACTGAGATGACATCTGACTGGGGAGAGTGGAAATGAAAAAGTTGCGCCGACCCTGCTTCGGTGGGATATAGGTAAGATGATGATCGAACGTGATAAAAGTCGAAATATCTAACCTCCATGTCCACATGGCCGACACCGGTGGAGCGTCGTTTCGGTCTGCGCCTGCGCTGTATCACGTTTAACGCGGCCTGAGTGCTCGCCGGGGAACCGCTACTCGACGATTTGCCCTCAGAATTACTCTCCCTCTCCTTCTCCTCTTCACCTGTTCGTATTCAATAGACAGTTTAATATAACTCGTACCAAATAAAACGCAGGAAATACATATTTAAAAAAATTTAAATAAAAAATGTTGAGTTTCCCGACTTTGTATGGTTTAAAAATTCAATCAAAGTCGAATCAAAAATACTCTGCATGATTATCTCCCATACAAATCAAATTTTACAATTGCGAAATTATAACTTGGGAAGTTTACCGTTTTTAATTGTATATACGACGCAATTTAAGGCATAGTTATTGTTTTCATTTCAATGTTTACTTTAAGGTCGCCAATGTTGTTATAATTCCATATATTTTGCTGTGATCGAAAAATCCTTGATTTAGAGCACTGATCACTACACACTATAACAACACAACAATAATATTATAAAAAAATTCATCCAAAAAAAAGAAATGTAGTCATCAACAATTAAAAAATTATTAACAAAGCATATGTACGTAATTGGTTTCTCGGAAACAACGTATAACGATTTGGATGAAATTTTATATTTCGATAGTGATGATTTTTACAAAACAAATGTACAAAAGTCATCCTACAACATATTAATAATAACCAAAGAAAAGTTTTAATATAAATAACATTTACGTCAATCAGTTATGCTAGAAATGGTTACACACCTGAACAATTTTCAAATAATAATCAACTTCTATTACAATTATTAAATTAAGTCAACGACTTTATTATAAAGGACACTACTGAGCATTAATATAATCTTACCGGTACGAGTTTCCTCTTTATTCTGAGTTGTAGACGTGGTGGTGTTCGCCGTCGATCCAGTCGGGGGGCGTCTCAAAGGTAAAGTGACTGTGGCCTCAGTGGCCGCAGCGCCGGTTCGAGCGGCCGCCCGTCCCGCGTCCTCCAATTCGAACTACGACATGCTAATTACATTAACAAATGACTTTCTATCTATCATCGGTGAAACAGGTGTAATGGTCTTAGATACGCATAGTCTTCTATTTAAAAATTTGGTAAAAATAAGACCCAACCTGGTTGACCGAGGTTAAGAAATATATTGCATATGTATATTGAATAAGCTTTTATCGCAGTTTCTCATGCGGCTTGTCAAATATCATGCAAAATTCTGTCTGTTATATTTCGATATCTTTCCTTAACTTTTAGTAACTACAAATGTCTTCTTTTTCACATAATACTGTCTCATGTTTCGATGTTCAGAAAATTGAGATATTATGTAAGTCTCTTACTCACTCACGATATTTCTATTTCTTAAAGATCTATGTCTTAACTAAGCTGGCTAACTACAGCCTACGAGTAGTTTTTTTTTTTTTTTTCGAACTGACCTTCACTGTTAGCCTGGCAAGGCCGCTACAGTTCCACCGGACTACTAAGGGGAGCGCTTAAGGCACTCACCCGAGAGTTGAAAATCTATCACCACCCCACTTATAGATTTATTCCGGTGGCTGCGCTTGAGAAATAGGCCTTCTAGGTTGAACGCGCTTACCAACTTCGACCACATCACCTTTTAACATCAGATGAGTTTGTAATCCAACACCAAAATCTACAACATTCGGTCCTATAACGATATATGGTAATTTTAAGCGAACGGTGATTCGAGTAATCGATACATCTACGATTTTTTTTTACAAACTGACTTGGTTCGAAATCGTATATTAGCGCGCTGTGGATTTTTTGTTTTTTCAAACGCTATCTATTTTGTTATTATTAAAAATCTATCTCATAATATAGATATAACAGAGATCTACCGAAGCATAATCTAAGCAACACAGAGTTTAACTTTATTAAATTATTCATTCGAGTTAGTAATATTAGTAACAAACATATATAATAATATAATATAATAAACACATAAGCAATCATATAAGCATTATTCGAACTAAAGTAAAATACAAAAATGAACCTCTATACAAGTATCCGAGCTCATGCTAAAATGAAAAAGCGAGATCTTAAGCCAGTCATGTAGTGGCGGCTCTTATATTTTATATTCATAATCTTGTGTTATTTGATTCTATATTTTGACTAATATTGATGACGCTTTACATAATGTAGTTTGGGTTATTCTGCACATGTGAAGTGAATGGAAAATTTAAACCACGGAGTATGAATTATAAGAGATGTCAAAGAAATTCTCTGGAACGTTCTATCTAACAGGAGAGCCACAATCGTGTTAGAACATTTAAATTATCACAATACACTTGCAATATTATTTTACTTACTCGACAATGGTAGTAGTAGTAATAATCTAGAAGATTGGATGCCAAAAATAATATTAAATAAAAAAAACAATTAATATTGTTAAAAGAAAATACATTTTATCTATAAATATATTTCTTAGTGACTGCTTAACGTATAGTGTAAAAAACAAAAATTTAAATTAAAAAAAATATTGTTTCTTTTATTTATTATATTTATCAACTCAAATACGGTTAGTACCTAACCTTATACTATTATATAATATATTTAATATAACCTCTAAGAATAGCAATATTACATTTTATTGTTATATGATTACTGAACTACCGGTTAAAAAGCGAGACAAAAGCCATATGCTGCAATTAAAATATACAAATATAAATCGCTATGGCATGCATATCATTATATGAAACAACAGAGATATTAGTTCTGAACAATAATGTACATGCCTAAAAAAGGAATTACGATTGACTATAATACGTCGATATTAACGTATTTTGAACTCACATCCAACCATGATTTTGAGATCTGTTTCGTCTCTATAACATTAAATTTGTGTCCGTATTTCCAGATATTTGGTTTAATCAATTGTAAATTATGATAACAGTACTAGTTTGTACTGTAAAAAACATGCATTGTAAATACACTACACAGGTAAGTAGTGTCCAGTCAAAAACATAATAGTAACTTTAAAGTCATTTTTTTTTTATAACCTAACCCCCGTTATGTTTTACAAGCTTAGATATGATTATAACAAGACATTACAAAGACTATTTTCTGTCGAAAAAATAATCTTAAATAAAACAATGTGTAATACTGGTGGCAGAACACGAAAATCGTGTGTCCGATTCGATCGTAACCACCATACATCAGTTGTAAAAACATTAGTGTCACGTCTGTGAGGGGCACTTAAGGATCAAACAGCGTATTAAAGCGTGGTGGTAGTGTGTACTCGCTCGCTATCACCTGCGTATGGTCATACGCCAGTCATAGTGACTCTCATTTGGTTTGCTATATTTCGGAATCAGTCGGTATATATTTTCACCTCTTTGTGTTTTTTTTGTCAAATTGACTGCGCTATTCGCCTCACATGCTTCACTGGAATATACTTCTCTTTTTTAAAATTTTATAAAGCAAGTTTGTTTATGACACACATCACTAGATGGCGCTGTTATGTAATTTTACGTTCTTACTTTTTACTGTCAAAAGTCTTGACTAGACCCAAAAATTGTGCTTTAGTATTATTTTATTACGGTAAACATACAATTACGTGTAAAAGTAGAATAATTTTACTGTGTTGTTTTTATACTTCCCTTACATTCTTTACAAAAAAAAAAAAAAAATTAAAAGCTTGTATACAACCTACGCAGTACCGCTCTATACATTCATAGACATATATATGTCCTCATGTATAGACCTCAGGTATTAATTCTATTATATATCGCTAGAAACGCTGAATAAAATATGTGCGATACCTCTATAACAGTATATATGTTATGTGTAATGTATATCCAGTTACGACTAAGTGTACGTGCATGACAACGACGAGTGGCGACGGATGATACGATTTTTAAAACTAACTGTGCTTAACAACGGACACATCGCAATCAATTTTTTGCGTTCTAATGAAAAAGTTGTTCGTTGAAAAGTCAAAGAATTCTCTTATTAATGAATATTTATACCTAAACCCCATCGAACACTTTTTTTTTATATAAACATCTCAAAATCACGCTTGGAAATATTCAATTGGAAAAAAAGTTCTCTTTATTATTTTTATACAAACATCGGTAACACCATGCGCTTTTTCCGGAGGTACCTCACAACCGAGCGAGACTGTCAGTGTCAGCCGAATTATTCAGTTTAATATATTCATGAGAAAAATGTGCACATTTGTATTTCATCGAAAACGGCGAGAAATGACTGACGCGTTTTTGCGGATGATATATATTAAGGTAACGTATATATATATTAACGTATATAATCATTTTAATAATAATAATTTTGAATTTGGTCTCTTAATTGTATACACTTGTTAGATGTTTTTTTTTATACTTTATAGTTTAGCGTTTGCCTACAATCTCATCTGATATTAAATGATGATGTGGTCTAAGATGGTAGTCACGCTAGACCTAGAGGGAGGGAGGGAGGGAGGGCGATGGATGTAATGACTCCTCATAAGCACTGTACAGTAGGAGAACGTTCATTGTCAGATTTTCCTCTAAGTGCATCATACACTTGTGCAAATGAAAATTGCAAAAGGCCCGAGTAATTGCCAATATAATTACTTTTCACTATCTATACTAATTGCAAATGTTGAGTTATATCATTTTGATTAATTCATATAATTTTATTATGAAGCATAGTAAAAAAATTACTTCATTTTATAGAAAATAATAAACGTTTATTCATTTTCTATAGATGATATTATTAATGGCAATATTAAATTTAGGTATATACTAATACTTTAACTTTGTTTTGTATTAAACTACATTAGGCAACGTAACCCATGTTTGACAAATTTTTTTGCCCCTTCCCTTCCCTTGGTGACCATCCATAGTATATAAAAAGACCCCACCCCGTCAAGTTTTCATGTAGTAATTTCTAAATACGGTTTACCCCCTCCTCCATGTGACCAAGCGTGGTACTGTAAAGATATCCCCGCCCTCCTTCCTCTGAACGGGTGTTTCTTTCCGCGCAAGCCCGAACTTGAGTCTATATTCAGAGCGATCGAAAATATAGACGGACGACTGTTACTACTTCTGAGTGTTGACTGTTACTACAATTGAGTGTTGACTGTTACTACAATTGAGTGTTGACTGTTACTACTTTTGAGTGTTGACTGTTACTACAATTGAGTGTTGACTGTTACTACTTTTGAGTGTTGACTGTTACTACAATTGAGTGTTGACTGTTACTACTCTTGAGTGTTGACTGTAACTACTTTAGCGTGTTATCTGTACGATATAGTGCAAGTGTTGTTGTTGTAGTGTACAAAGACAGACGACGACAGTCCAGCTCGGTCGAACGGCGAATGCGTTTAAGGACCTTATTAGCGGGGTCGAGTCGCAGCCGCCACGAGGGGCGTCGCTCGCTGTTGGCCGCGATCGTCGCGGTAGCGGTGGCGGTCGCGCAAGCCAGCGCTATCGTCACCGCAACGTCGCCCACCCCGGGACCGCGCGCCTAATCGACATTCACACTTCATGTGCATCGTGTATTTACGACAACTTCACAGATAACGACCAAATTGCATCCTTCCAATTAAATATCATATCAACCATTGTCTACCAAAATCACTTTCAAATCGTGATCACCGCCAGTAGTAGTAACCTACATTTCATAATGATCTATGGTTTTATTCACAATAATACAAAGTAGAAAGTCTACATGTCGAAAGAAGAAAATGTATTTGCAGGAAGTAGCAAAAGTGATGAAATCAAGTCGTATATAACGTTATTTACGCGGACAATAAAAAAAAAAGATATTTTTTGGTTAGATTTTTAAACAAACTTCCACATGTATAGATGTTGAAAATATATAAAGTATCTAGTGTTTTTGAAACATTTCCAGTTACAGTATAAACAGGGGGGGTACATTTTACACTTGTAACGTAAATTTAATTTATGTATGTAACTTGACCTGGTGTATATTATTCGTTATATAAACTTTGTTTACATATATCACTTTGTTTTCATGTAAAAATAATAGAACTTCTTTATAAAATTTGTCTTTAAGTTCTGTAAATAAAAATTCAATTGCCATTTATAGCGTAATGTTGAATGTATAGTGATAATAAAAAAGATAAGTATTAATCATTACAAAAATGATACAACAACATTTCACAGTATAATAATTTTATCCTTTATACTGTGATTTTGAAACAGTAACTTGGGCTCTACCGAACACTTTAGAACACTTACAGCAAAACATTTTCTTCTCCCACATTAAATGATTGCGATGATAGAAACCAGAGAGACACACCTTTTTATTAATTCCATATTATTTTTATACATAACTAACTAACTAACTGTACAGTTAATATATCTAACCGCTGTACACTGTTGACTTTAAACATTAATAATACGTTGTGCATTATTGATTTCAGCTTGATACAATTTATAATGTAAAATATGGAAAATAAGATTTCCAAGCCCTGCTTAACATTATGACGTAGAACAAAGGGTTTTTCTAAAGCTATTAAAATTAAGACAGTTTAGATAATATATCTCCTAATTTTATGGTATACTTCATAATATGAATGAATAAAATTGATAACGCAGTTGGTAATTGGAATGGAATCAGGACATTTTATTATACGAGACAACGCTTCTTACAATTGAACATATTTTAACTATTTCAAAATAATATTTGTAACAGTTAAACTATTTAGCGGTTGAAATAATTACAATAGTGATACAATAAATAAATCACTCGTGACAACGAAACTCGCTTTAGAAATCACTGGTACAGGTGTTTTAACCTATTTTCTCTTTACTACCTACCTCTAGTCAAGAGCAAGTTAGTTAGTTAGTAGTATGCTTACTACTAAGTAACCAGTATCATGTGACCTCTGGAAATTACATGTCTCTTGGACTTTTTCTCGGGGAAGATGATATAGAATTTCTGATGAAACCGTGTTTTGAAATGATTCGTTTACTTTAATAGATTTTTTTTTATGTTCCTGTTAAAACCATGAATATTTTGATATAAAACTCCTCGATATTCCTTCAATATCGATCAGTATGAGAGAGCGTTATAATACAAGAGATGTGAGAAGGAATCACATCGTTTTGTGTCTACACCCAGAATCATAATAGAAAACTTTAATGGCATTTATACATTGATTTATCGTTTAAATTGATACATTACTGAACTTCCGTCAAGAGAAGACTGACTATTTATCACTATTAGTAATAACAAAAAAACATTGTCGTTTGAGTAGATCTATTAAAAATGTATTTAATAATACACTTCAAAATGGTTAAAAGTTTTGTTTAAAAACGTCATCAGTGTACAACGGACTGGCGTAAAAAAAAAAAATGAGTGAACTAGTGTATGTACGGTTGTCAAATCGCAATCGAAATTCAATACCAACGTATATACAAGTTTTTAGTCTATCTTTAACATTTTAATCCACTGTCATCATACGCTTATAATCCATATTATATATTCTACTTCAAAGGCGTACACTGTACATTATCGAGAAAGCCCACCACTAGTTAGTTGGCATAATAAGGCGTAAAAATAGATTACAACTGTTCCCTCTAACTAGAGAAGTGACGCGAACTTACAAATGGTAAGTCGAGAATGAAAGGAGAAACAGGGTTCAATTGATAACTAAATCGGTCAATATGAAGGTGGAATTATTGGTAGATTATGTAGTTAACCTACCGAACCGTTATCCGTGTTGGCAGGTGCCGGGGCTTCTTCGGTTTTCTTGAGGCTCGTCGTCGAAGAACTCTCCGTGGTGCCGTTGGTCGATTTCTTCTTCACCAGTTGCTCGGCGGATTTGATCTCGTCCAGGGTGACGCCTTGTGTCGAGCGTCTCGTCTCGCGAACGCGTTTCGCGTGAGCCTTCCTCTGAGTTTCGCTCTCCTCATCACGAACCGGTGGAACGAAGGACCTGTAATTAAGTAAAGAGTTAACTTTGTCCACAAAAAAAAATTTGCACTATATTGACCACTTGTCAAGTAGTAATTAAGTCTTTTTTGGGAACGAAACGAACGAAAATTGAAAAGGACTTTAATTGGACTATGAGTAAGTTACAATTGGTCTTTTTCTTAATAATCGACAAGCGATTATTGCGTATCATGACCGTATATTATATAGGCAGAAATAAAAGAACAGAAATGGTAACAAAAAAAAAAGTAACACGAAGCCCAAAATAACACAAAAACAGCCACAGTTATGAGACTTTTCTAATTGGTAAATACACATGCATATAAACTAAACATAAAAATTATTTATAATCGACATGCTTTAAAAATTATTACTATAGAAAACGTAGCACGACCGAGCAGAACAGCAATTTATGCGTCAAACTTATTCAAAAATAAAAACAACACAAAGTAGTAATACTGTTTACATAATTGAACACGAGATGTTCGATTTTACATCAGAAGAATATTTTTTTAAACCAATATTACTGTTAATGTAAAAGTTAGATTTAAAATACCTTGAACTAACAAATATATTCATATAAGGTAAATAAAAAAAACGTTTTTTTTA
The DNA here is from genome assembly GCA_035772565.1 of Antheraea assamensis. NCBI lineage: Eukaryota > Metazoa > Arthropoda > Insecta > Lepidoptera > Saturniidae > Antheraea > Antheraea assamensis. Next base: position 578,713 of record JAQQSE010000010.1, on the reverse strand, counting down.
TTACTTATTGTTAGTATCAGTATGGTTTAACTTGTCTCGTGTCCAAAAATGCTAAAAAGACGTATTTATAATTCACGTATCGAACGGGCATTCTCCAAATTTACTGTGTACAATATACATTTAAATATATAGGCATACTGAATACTGAAACATAAATATGAGCATATGTAAAACGTTTAGTATTTTAATATAATACAGCCTTTTCATTTGAATTGTACTAATCAAAATTCACTATTGATTCATTTTACTTCACTAATAAAGTCTAAACTTTAATAATCTATCGATTACTAAATATACTTTCTATTTTAAAATTTTCCAACAATTTTAAGTCACACACAAAAAAAAAAACAATCAACAGATTAAATGGAAATGCATAAAATGTAAATTATATCTGCCACATTCTGATCGAAAATTAAAAACACTGTCTCATTTACAAGTGTACAACAGTACTTGAAAAAGTTCTTGAATATGTTCCCGGGCGAGAGTTTGGTCGGCGTCGTTGAGCTCGGCGTTGAATTGCTACTGTTCGACTCTACGCTCTCCGAGCTGTCACATAACAATTCAATGTATACAACTACTACTACATATAACCTTACTAACAGACCGCCAAACAATCATCTATACATTTCGTTCATCACGGACAATGCATATCAATCGATAACGTGAACATTATTAGAAAATAAGGAATTTTCATAGACAATAATCCCATAAATCGATAAATTATATAAAATAACGTAAGTATAGAACCCCAGAGAATTCATAGTTCATAGGTAGTTTATATTAGATTAGTGTGTAATTTTACAGAGTGTTTGCTGAAATAATTTCATTGTATAGATTCACTTTTAACATAAGCCGTTGTACATTTCTCCTTCTAGACTATAGACCAACACTTTTAAGTGTTTTCCTTTCAAATGATACCGTAAAAATAAACAATCCTGAATTTCTGAAATAATTGAAATGACATTAAAACTTATTTTTCATTTAATCTTTCTCTTTTTACTACTATATAATTTAAAATAAAAATCTCTGTCGCCATTTTACAAAAAAACAATGCTACCAATTACACAATGCTAAACCACAGACTTCTTCAAACATAGATAAATATTTTGGAACACATTGAACCTAAAGGAAATGGTATATTTTCTTTGCATACGTAGAAAAACTTTGATTATTTACCCTTACTGAAGAAGTATACCAAGGATAAGAAGAGAAGAGAATCACAAATGTTTTATGACCTAGGTGCTGCTAATTTTACCAATAACTTTTCTGACTTCAGATAGCACAGAGTACATCAATAGGGCTGATATTGTCGATTGCGTAATAGTAAAATAATGAATCTCTTTTATTCCTATCGTCTCATATTTTCATATCTTAAAGTTCAGACCTACATTAAACAAAAAAAAAACGTATTATTACTCTTCTTGCCGTTACCCGTTTAAAACAAAATGTATAGATAGATTTATCTTAGAAAACCCACACCACAAACGTATATCATTCAAACGTCAATTCATATAATCAATATCATTTATTTATAAACAATACCTTTGGTAAATAAATATTCACAGTTGGATTCTGAAAGTAACTTTAACAGTTTACCAGAAACAAAAGTTACGAAAACTATGTTAAAGTGTTTTCATATCAATTAATTTATTTAGTTAATAATCCGCCTTTCAATATTTTCGTAAAGTGAAACGTAATTTTAGTTCACTGTTTGTCTAAAACATATATATCGTATATATATTTTCCTACGTCGAAATGCATACTAAAAGATATCGCGTTACTTTCGAAGCGATCGTAAGGAAATTATTGACGCACAATTTATATGTCATTTTTTTTCTATATAGAGACACACAAATATCGACTTAATTAAATCTGTGTATTGTCATTACACAAACCAAAAAACAATTACAAATTGATTTCTATTATGGGCAATAATGCAAAAGGGGATTTGGTTGATTCGGTGATTTACCAAAGCGCGTTATTTTGTATAGAGAATAATTTTAATAATATACGTCTTGAAATACATAACTGTATGATGAAACTGTTGAATCACCGTTTTTAAACTGTAATATCACACAAGAAATGTTAACTCATGACTTAAGAACAATATCTTTAGCATGTGGATATAGTAAAAATTCACGGCAATCGTTTCTCGACACTGTTTTCGCGATCGTTTAAAAAAAAAAAAACTAGCTAACTAACTAACTTTTTTTTATTGTAACACGACAAAGTTACCACACTGTGCCTCTGACGGTAAACGCAGTGCAATCCAAAGACTATAACGACCATACGACAACAATTGTCAAGCTGCGGACCTGTCAGCACAAGTTAGGCGCTTCCGACAAGCGACAGACAAAAGTAATGGCGTTATGAGGGATTTTTTACGATGTGTATGATGGTAACGATTCAATAAGGTAAGGACGCCCCCTACCGCCCTGCAAGTTAATACTTAAATCGGACATACTTATATATAAAATGAACTTACCTTCTAACCGTGGTTTGAGTGTTGTTGCTCATAGTGTTCGTGTTTGTTGTATTAGTAGGCGATGTCCACGTATTCGCATCTCTTTCTCGCCGTTCCGTCGGACTAACTCTGCTATATTAGAAATTCGATTAGACATTTGTCTTTCCATCCCTTCAAATTGTATATACAATGGACGAATATTTTTTTTTTTTTTTTTTTTTAATATAAACACATCATATCGAATCAAAATTACTAAATCGTAACATTTTTACCAATAGTTGTGATATTAAAAAAAAAAAAAAAAAAGTATTGTGACTAATATAGTGCGTGTGAAATATCCACACAAAAGATAGTACTCGAAATATCATTCTTAGAAAAAACTTACACACCGTGAGTGAGACATACATTATTATTGATATTACATGGAAAGTTATGGTGATTGATGAATAATTAATTATATATGTTTCGTGTTATTTATTTAATATATTGTAAATAGTAAAACAACGGTTTCGACAAATGTATAAAAAAAAAACAATAGATACATTTCTATACAATTATAAAAATTATTTATACGGAAAACACCATTATAGTGTTTGAACATTAGAAATATACGTTTATTTTAAGCTACTCTTATTGCAACGTTAATCGAGACTGCACTTCTAGTAACACAAGCATTTACTTCACGAAAATAAGCACGTGGTATAACTTTGAGACATACGATAAAGTACTTTTTTAATATATATAAATATATACATACATATAGCTATCTTGTGAAATATTCGTTTATTTTAAACTACTCTTATTGCAACGTTAATCGATAATACACTTTTAGTAACACAAAATCTTATTTGGCAAAAATAAGCACGTGGTATAACTTTGACACATACGATAAAGCACTTTTTTAATATATATAAATATATACATACATATAGCTATCTTATGAAATATTCGTTTATTTTAAACTACTCTTATTGCAACGTTAATCGATACTACACTTTTAGTAACACAAAAACTTATTTGGCAAAAATAAGCACGTGGTATAACTTTGACACATACGATAAAGTACTTTTTTCATATATATAAATATATACATAAATATAGCTATCTTGTGAAATATTCGTTTATTTTAAACTACTCTTATTGCAACGTTAATCGATACTACACTTTTAGTAACACAAAAACTTATTTGGCAAAAATAAGCACGTGGTATAACTTTGACACATACGATAAAGCACTTTTTTAATATATTTAAATATATACATACATATAGATAGCTATCTTGTGAAATATTCGTTTATTTTAATCTACTCTTATTGCAACGTTAATCGATACTACACTTTTAGTAACACAAAAACTTATTTGACAAAAATAAGCACATGGTGTAACTTTGACACATATGATTAAGCTTTTTTTATATAAAAAAATATATACATATATATATAGGTATGAAAACCATCGAGATGAACTAATCACCTTGTCTGTACATCCTCGTTAGTACTCTCGGTGGGTTTGTTAACCTCCTGAGTGTTTTTCCTTAGTTCGATAGCGGCGAGCGCTGATTGCGGTAGCGGCGGGATCGAAGGACAGGACGATGCCTTTATACGAGCCGTCACATCACGGTATCGCTGATAGAAGCTGTATTCAACACACACGTGCATGCAACACAGTGACTATTCACATGCAAATCACCCACGACTATGCACCAGATATATAAATCATTCGACTACATCAATATATATATATACAATTAAAAACAAACCGACTTCAAAAAGATCTACTCAAAAAAATAGACCAGAATGTCTTTGATCATAGTTAAGGTGCCTCTACCTAGACGTGGATCGTCATAAACCTACCAATATCTACACATTATGAAAGACTCCCTGGTATATATCTTCGAAATCAAAGGTCCGATGATAATAAAATTAACATGCGGCAGACTTGGAAAGAATCGCCTTTCCGATAAAAAAAATAAAATTGCGTGTATCAGTATGAACACACGGAAGAAGTGAAACTTCTTTGGCTTAGATGTATTAAATTATACATGTATGAGAATGCTCATAAGCTATAATACTATACGAAAACCAGTAGTATAGATACTTAACAATACATTTACTCAGTTTTCCGTACAACTACACAAATACATATCTTACTTTTAAGGCGTAATGGGTAACGAAAATTTTTCCCTCCTGTGCTGTGGCACGAACGAAGTTTCACTTGAAATTAATTTTCCAAATCGATTTATAAATGATAACAAAACTTTTTGAAATCGGTCACTGAAAGAGATATAACTAATTCAATTATTAAAAATGTATAATATATCCAGTACAGAGTTGATAAGGTATTTATATTTCTATATAACCCGTAATAAATAAGCCCATCCTCGGACGACACAAAACCTAAACTACAAGTTAAACATGTTTGTCGACGTCACAAATTAGTACTCTGTACAAGACTAACTCGTTGGTTGTTCTATCTCCTGTACTGTTTATTCCGAATAAATTATCGAACCATATTATTTTCATTAGCACGGAGTTTTTCACTTGTCTGAAACCATCATTTAAATTGTATCACGTTAGCACATCGTTTGTATTTACATATTTATTGTTTAGAATTATATTATTCGTTTAAAGTGATTATTATATATATTTGTATAGTGCTGGCAAAATTAAGCCAAAATCGATTAATACTCCTCACTCATCTATTGTTTAAGAATATTTTAACTATGAGTAATATATGAGAGATTTACTTAGTCGATATATCTCGAAACGAATGTAACTGACAGCATCAAAGTTTGCATGATTTTTTTCTATCAATCACACAATTGTTTTTTTATTTTTTTATTTATTAAATAACAATTATTATATTCGATTACACTATACGAATAATTATTGTATTCAAAGAACACGTCGCGCAGTATGTAAATGTTGTAATTTATACGAGGTATTAATAATTTTAATATTTCGTAAAACGATAAAGTCCAATTTATTGATGAGGTATTACCTATACAAATAGAATAACACATAGCGGCCCGTGAACGAATAAGCTCTATTATAAGCGAGTTCTCAAATCACAACATTATACCAGCACTAAACATTGATAACGGCGAAATTGTGCATAAGTGAGTGCAAATTATAATAAATTAACGAATCATTAAAAATTCGGCATTTCGGTTTATTTTATTTTATAAAATGCATCACTTAAATTATGAATAGAAAGTTGTGATTTTATTATAATGATATATATTATAGTTCTCATATGGCATGCCCAAAGTAAATGTTTAATTAATTAAATAATTATTAAGAAAATATGAATAATGTATATATAAAAACATATTTTGTATAAAAAAAAAATAAAAAAACACACGTTTTGTCGTTCTGGAAGCTGTGGGTCCTCTTGAGTATAGTGTCGTTCTCCAACGTATTTTTGACCGGTGTGTTTTCCTCTGGAAACAGGAATAGTGAAATCAACAATCGTATGTCATTTTACCGAGTTTCTTATATGCATTTATTATTTATATATATTTATTTTTAGAAATTACGATCTCAATCTAAACAGAGAGATACCTAAATACTTATTATATTACATGTTGTGATAAACTGGAATTTACAATATTTACGTATGGATAAATTAAAATAAAATTATAGGGTATATTGATTAATCCCTACAACTAAAATTATTCCATAAGTCCATTGAATCAACAATTGCCAGTACACGATTAAGTGGTTTATGAAAAATAAGCAGAAAGCATTATGGGCAAAATGAAATGTTTTGAAGGGTAAATCAAATGAAAAACAAAATTTTCAAGTATCAAAAATTGTAGCGAAAAATAATAACGAAAAAAGTATATTTCATAATATGTACAACTGTAAATCTTGTGTATAAGAAAAAATATATAAAGTTTATCTTCGTTAATGTTAGAATCATAGGTCATATTGTTATCGGACTTAAATACGTATACAAAATTGCAAATTATTTAGCAATGTGAGCGTAGATAGCATTTAATTACAAGATTCAATTATACTTTTAAATACATGTATAATTATATATATATACATATACAGGTTAAGTTAATAGAAGCGTGTCAAAAAATCAAATTTCATCCAAAACATTCCAAATGCAATATATATATTAGAGTGGATTTTTAACGGCTATAGTCTAAACCTTACAGATAACAACATAAGGATTAGGAAATCAGGAAACGAAAATGTCCGTTTATTCTATATAAAATAGGTTAACGATGATTTTCCATAATGTTTTTATGTTTTTCTAGTCCGAATATATATTATAATATATTTACTCTGTCACAAACAATCACTTTCTTACATCACGAATAGTACAATAAGCAAATTTACCGATTCCCTTTATGAACGTTGAACAACGAGACGCTGACGTCTGTAATAGTCTCACGGCTAATACATATTATTTGATTATATATGTAGGGGATTACTATTGACCTGTGTCCGTACTATTGACTACTATGGACCGGTACTAATGAATGGCTACTGTTGACTCGTTCTAAAATACTATTGGCTCCAGGTATCAGCCAATCACAAGCATCTTGATTATTATTGGCTGGTTGCTTTGACGACGGAACGATAACCGAGCCAAGGCCCGGTGAAGCTATAAAGGCTCGTCAGGCCAACAGCGATAGTTGGGACGATAAAAAAATATTAGGTACCGGCCATTCTCACTTGGATCTTTGGACTGTTCACAACTATGGATAATTTGTAACTAGATTCAGGGCTGCATGCTGTTTAAAGGTAAGCACTTTTATTGTAGATACACGTTTAGCTTTGGTTGCTTGATTAATTAAATCATAACGATGACGTCAACATGTATGACGTCATACTTCTATGCGCGTCTGTCTCTAAGTCTTCACCCCGGCGTAAATAACTTTTATAAGCGAAATAAATAAAATGATTAATAAAGTAAGCTCGATATGTATAATGGTGAAACTTTTAGACTGGACATGATCAAGTGACATAGTATGCGGTGTATTCGAATGAATTATGTTATATTATGAACTACAGGGGTTCACTCACTAGTGGCGATAGCATCTTGCTGGCGGCAACGGAATGAGGCGGATCTTCGCCATGCGGGTAATTCATCAACGGTCGTTACTGTTTCGCCTGGATCTATGTTCTTGGGAGACGGCGCCCGCCCTTCCGGTGGCTTGCCGTCTGACGTTTTTTTTATCATTTCTGGCGTTGGCGGCTTATCTATGTAACGGATGATTAAATGTCACACAATGCAATGATGCCTGATGATATTTGATTTGGACGACATTTTGTTGTACTTCACAATTCTTTATTCATGATTTTAATACACTATAACCATCTCATATAATGACTAGTGAAGACCAACTTCGAATTAATTTCGAATTAATAAGTGACAATGCCAAACTAGTGGATGCTTGCGTATTATTCCAATGAGCTCATTATAAATAGTACCAATTATTTTAATAAGAATAACTGCAATTAATAAAACATTTGACTTTATTTACCTAAGGAAGTGCAAATCAGATTACATCATGGTATAATGTTGTACATATGGTTTATTAGTCGATTTATTTTATTCACGACCATCATGCGTATTTACAATACTAAAACTTTTGTTTACATTATATTATATATAATAATCTTCATATAATTTGTGCATCATCTTTTTCTATCCGTTTATGTTACCCAACAAATAAATTTAATCACCAATGTTTTCGAATATATAATAGATGTATATATACATAGTTTAATGTAGTCCGCATAATTTCTACTAAACTTGCAAGATTTAGTTACAAAATATATAGTCCTCCTCATCGATTTCGATGACGGTGAATTCAAAACGTTTCATTTCATTCGAGCGTGGGCCCTAATATGACTCGCGAACCCAAACTTGCTTTTAAAGACCCGATCACATGCAAAGCAATAGAGCTGGCCATTCTGATCGTATGTGTACGTGTAAGAAGGCTTCGGTCTATCTTTTAATGCTTGGCGTTTTTCGTCAATTATTTGCAATCTGTCGTCCTCAACAAACCTTGCAACACTTTTAAAGAAGATGGTAGAGCGCCAAGTCGACCGTTTTAAAGCGACATCCTCCCGACACGTATAATCAATATACAAAATATATTAGTGTAATGACAAACGAGAACTTCATCACTGTCAACTGTTCCTATTGCTAACCAATTCTTGTAACATTCGTAACAGCTAATAATGAGAGAATACTTACGATTGTCTCATACTAATCGAGCTACAGAATGACGTCACTCAGTTGGAAGGACAGAGAAACCGCTCATACGAAAAAGTAATTATCGTTTGCATTCAAACACCGTCAAACTATAAGAACTTAGTCGAACAAGAGATATTCCCTTTTACGAAGGACGACGCTTGACGGTGGCTGGGACGCGTCGATCCTCGACTGCGGCGTGATGGGAACATGTTATAGTATAGTATATAAAGTATGTACGTGCGTACGTATACTGACCGTTAATGATTTCGTCTGTTTTCCCGGTGATCTCGATGTCCACTCGCTTGACGTCGTGTCGCGGTGGGCTCCGTTTACGCTTGTTGTTGTTGTTATTATTATTATTGTTATTAACGCGACGCGGAGCCTTCACGATCGCCTCCTCGAGCCATGTGGATATGCTCGGGTCGACCAGATCAATACAAGTCTGACCCTGTTATAATATAAGAATCATTAAATCAGAGGTTCCCAGACGTTTTTTAATAATAGGCTACTTTTAAAATTTAGCTCTATTCAGTGACGCCCCCTCCCCCGCAGCTACTTTTCTACCGTATTCTCAAAACTCGACAAAAAATGTAAAGATCAGGTGTAGCTATGGAAATTTGCGTTGTACTGAATATGGAATATGCAAGTTATTACAAGTAACAGTCGTTGAGCTCCTCAATATATTTTCTGCCTACATTGATAAATGAGTGAAGTCAGGGGAGCATTTTAGTTCTTCACTATTGTAAGCAGATAAATTTTCGTGGACCTTCGCTTACGAATTGTGAATAATCCCCAGTTTTTCACACGCCAAACTAGACCCCATGAAGTCTCCCATAGACCCCATGGTTTGAAGAAGTAAGGATTTAAATCGACAATGTAACATCGTCAGTGGAAATATTAATATTGGATAAAAATGATGGATTATCTCTGGTTTTTATTCATAAAACTGTTACCTTATTTTCAATCTATAGCGAAACTAGCTGATATCCGCGATTTCGTCTACATTGTTTATTATTTTTAACAATAAATTTTATGTATAGAGGATAATAATCGTAGTTTCTTGAAATTTTAAGAACTTTTTTATCAAATGAAGATGTCGTGATATTACTCTAAGTAAGGTCCAAGTATCTAGTAAGTAACTTAAATATATATATATATATATATATATATATATATATATATACATAGAAATCTATGCAGTAGTTTTTGGGTGATGCGCGCACAACAACAGACCTCTATCATTTTATTTATATAAATAATTGTAACCAAGTACTGTTAATAAGCATAATTCGTAAACAATTAAAACGAAACTAGTCCAGTTAATAAACATTGGATATTCTAGTATAAACACACACTTCCTTATTGTTATATACAGTAATAAATAACATGAATATAAATTGTTGTTATCTGGATATGAGAAGTCTTGATACAGTAAAAGTACTAATAGCTCATCAATAGTGTTAATTGTGTAGTCCGGTGGAACTGTAGACTCTTTACGAAGCCAACAGTGTAGGTCAGTTCGAAAAAAAAAAAGTGTTAATTGTATGAATACATATAAAAAATAACACATTCAATTTATATATTCAAATGTGTGGTCATGTAACACAACATTGTGGTTGTCAGCAAGCCGACAACTTTGGGAATATAAAATAAATAAGAATTCTAATAAACTTATATAACTGTTTATATACCGTCAAAGAAAACGTTTTTTTTTTTATATTAAATAAGTTATTGTTATTGTCGACACCTAGATAACGGAATGTTAATATAAGTTGGCAATGATGAAACTTTATGGGAAAGAGAAATATAGAAGTGAACATGTACCGAATAATTCTTGAGATTTGGATCAGCGCCGAACTTAAGAAGCAACGCTGCGGCTTCCTTCTGTCCCCAGAGTGCAGCCGCGTGTAGCGGTGTCCAACCTTCATAATCCACAGAATCCGGGTCCGCATTACAGTCTTCTAACAGCACTTTGGCTACCTGGGAAATTAGAAAAAGCTAACTGAAAAAACTTACGGATTGAGGTAAGCACTCATACATCAGTTCAGTCACATATAGACCAATGCTGCTCAATCCGATTCCCGCTATTCGTACTTCTTTCCGTCGTCGTTCCTTCAATATAGGAACGACAACGAGATCCACACAACTGGCAAAGTAAAAGTAATTAGTGGTCTGTTAATTATTTCTTCAATTTTCCGATATTAAGAAGAAAAAAAACGAACTTCTGCCAATTGTTTTTATTGATAACACTAAAGATCGTCCAATAACTAGTAAACAAATAAAAAAAAAAGAAAAACAGAAAATTGATTGAGAATCAGAGGAGGAAGGAAGATTTTCTTAACTGCTTTCCCTATACCTTTGTATATATATGAAATATATATCATAAATGCATTCAGTAATTCTTTAATATGATATACTACAAGATAAATTGTATTCACACTGCAAAATTTATAGGATTATTTTTGAAAATACCCACATCTATATAGCCTTTAGCCGCAGAGACATGTAATGGTGTGCCGCCAGTTTTCATATCTCGAACATCTACATATCCATTGATCGCCCATTCTCTGGCATCGTGCATAAGCATGTTCACTTCAGCATTACGAGACTTCTCGCAATCAACACCTGGAAATATAATGGAGAACATTTTCAATAATATATACGTCACATCCATTGTATCAATTGAAAAACTATTATAAAATGTCAATGCTCTTTTTATTCTCTATTACAATCTATTATTTTTATGATAATTATCGTAAAAAGTTGTTATACTTCAAACATTTTTTTTATTTACTTATTATGTATTTTAGTTTTAATTCTCGTTTTCTATATCAGTCTGGTGGAGTTGTGAAGCCCCATCAGCCCATCAGTTTGAAAATAAATTTGATTTCTGAGATTTCACCGAAAATTAAAGCGTTATGAAATATTCAGTTTTAAATAAATTAAATTAAACGTTAAAAAAAAAATAACAAGCGAGTTATTTCTGTTTGAATTAAAAACATAACAATTACAATAAATTTAAGTTCATTTTAATTAATATACGTAATGTAAGGATGAACATGTTACAGTAAAATTATTAAGAAACGATTCACTTTTAACGTGAAGTTTAAAAACTTAAACCAATAAATATAATATACTAGCTGCCTGGTCCGGCTTTGCACGGACGTCAATCCAGTCAACAAATTACCTTATACCGACATCTGTTAGAATCTTATCGAATTAATAGAGATAATCATGGCTCTTTGTTAACAAACAAATAATTCGCAATAAAAGAAAATTGCGACTATAATTAAAGATCTAAGCTATCCTATCTCTCAAGCTGGACCAGACTGCTCACGGTGTGCCAATTTAATTTAAAATCGGTTAAGTAGTTTAGGAATCCCTTGCGGACAAACATCGTGACAGGAGATTTAAATATATTAAGATTTCAACGCAACAGAGTCGCAGAGGTAAACGTCACTGCCTACGTGACTTAAGGATAAGTGACAAAATATAAATACAACAATATTATACTATATATCTAACCTTTCTCTTCCAAAGCTCTGGATATTAGTTCTCCCATTTCATCGCTCTCAGCGATATCGACAGGCAACTCGCCATCATAGTTAACAGCGGCAACATCAGCATTGTTCTCTAACAAGTACCTGTAACAAGAAGAAAAGGGATGTGATCCACAAGAAATTAACAATAGAAATGGAGCAATCGCCACCTGACAACCTCAGTGCGTATTATTACTGCAAATATACAAGGTATGAATAAGTAACGAAAGAAAACGTCAAGTATCGATATATCTAGAATACCTGAAGAGTAATTCTGTAAACCTGTATTATTAAATCGAACATATAGCTTAAAACAATGTTTATTGCACATTAAGCGAAAATCCTAGATATTTTTAATAGTAATGATATCTTAACTGAAATTATGAATACGAATGCGTGTTCCTTGGCTTCGGTTTCATGTCTTAAGTACGTAACCGACCGTCATGAAATGTTGACTATATATTACCAGAAGTACAGAAAAGGTCATAGAGCACCTTTCATCCAGGTAAAAGTACTGTTTCCAAGGGATGGATTAAATCAACGTTAACGCAAGCGAAGTAGCGGGCAAAAGCTACTGATGACTATCCATAATACAATGACTGTTATCTCCAGTATTCACCTAATAAGAGGCATTAATTGAATTCTTTGGGACACTAATTCCAAGTGAATATGTTTTTGTTTTCAACTGTCTTGGTTTAGCATTAGGCCACAATCTCACTGGATGTTAAGTGGCAATATTACCTTAGTTGGGAGCATGCTGAAACTAGAGTGGGATTTCCAGGTGTAGCTACGAAAATATACAATATTCAAATGTTGAATTTAATGGTCATAGCTAGCCAAGGGCATATTATATAATATGCTTTAAATCATGCCCGTACCCGTGGCTTTCCTCAAGGCCGTAACTTTAATATTCCAGTTACAGTGAGACGGACAGAGTCATTTTGCGAAGTGTGAGCGAGACAGATAGTGACGCTATTACATTAAGCATACTAAATTAAACAATAAAAATTTGGATACTTAGATTTTTAAATATTCAACAATTGTTTAACATCAAGATTACAAAGGTGTTCAAAGCAATGCAAGCACGAAATCTTCTTAAAAAGATCGGGTTATCTGGCGGGTGAATATTCCGTTCTTAACAAAATCAGTTATTTGCCGTTGTCCATTGGCTCTAAGCAAACCTTTTCTTTCATCACTCTCCAGTAAAAAAAAAACTAAAGGACCAAAGTCAGGTGAGCGGGATGGCCACGGGATTGCACCAGACCACCGTATCCATCTGCCCTGGTACTCATCATCAAGCTATTGTCTAACAGACATAACATAATACGCTGCGCAGACGTCTTGCTCTGTAACCACATGTCTCTGTAAATACTTAGTGGCATGTTTTCCAATAGATTTAGATAAAAAATTTAAATAAACTACATTATTCAAGACCTTCGGCAGCTCAAAAGGACCAATTATTTTGCCCATTTAATATTTCGGTGTACATGTTTACTTTAAGCCGATACTGAGATCTGTCTTGTCTTATGGATTTTCTAAATTTTTTTAAATGTTGACTCAACCGACCGTAAATTTTCTCAAAGAATTGGGAATATTCCTTCTCTTTGTAACATTATTTGACTAAAAAGCAATCCGGAGTTGATAGTACCGGAGTAGAAAAGACAGTGCTCGCTGTACTTTTGAACACTCCCGTGTGTAATTCTATCACATGTACAGAAATACTCGGGTCTTCTCGGGCAACAGTCGGGCAACAGTGTCAAGTACGACATCCTCGTAAGGGTAAGGATATCTTCCTTCACGTTGTACTTGATTTGGGAGTCGACCCTCTGAGAAGAGGAAATGGTGTACATTTGTAAATACTTGATGATCCAGATAACGAGCTGCATTTGGGAATCTGTTACGATAACGTCTAGCTGCTGCACTAGTATTGCAGCAACATTTCTCATAAATGAGGTGCATGTTGGCATATTCTTCTGTGGTGTAGGCAGACATGGTGACACTACACAATCACATGATCAACGATAATCCAGGGTAAAGCAAAGGTCCTCAAAAAGAAACTACGACCCAGATCAAAGGCAATGAAATCCATTAAACGAAGCAAAGGGCGGTAAGTACGAAATCAAACGTATGAGCGCGACGCACTGATCTGTTACTAGATTTACTATCTGTCTTCCTCTTATAATTTCAATAATCATCTGCGTCGTCTCTATCACGTTAGTGTCACTATCTGTCTTGCTCACACGTTGTGAAATGACTCTGTCCGTCTCACTCTAAGTGAAATATTTAAGTTACGGCCTTGAGCGAAGCCAAGGGTACATTAAAATTATTTTTAAGTAAGTAAGAAAACATTGTTTAAAATTGTGTTTTATATTAAACATATTAAAAAAGTAAATATCTATAGTAACAGGTGTGAAAAGACCGTCACAGGGAGTCGTCGACTTTCTTAATTTTTTTAAATACGTAATTTTTTATGTATATTTTTCTGATAACTATTATGACTTAGTAATTATGTTACCAGATTCGTAGTCCGGTGGAACTGTAGAGGCCTTACGAAGCTAACAGTGTAGATCAGTAAAAGAAAAATAATAAAAAAAAAGAATGTTACCCGATTCCGCCTTGACGTCGACTTCTGAGACATTCTGTATAAATACAGGATTTTTTTTACATCCTGTATAAATACATGATTTTTTTCCTATAACGGTTTAATATGTAAATTAGCTTAAACTTTTTAGTTTAACGTAGTTTTCATACGAACATATATTCAGAGAACAATTTCAAAACGTTGCTTTAAGTAAATGGCGCTCAACGTATCAGATTTACTTTCGGTCACCGGTTAAATTAAATGTCTCAATAATTGTTATTATTTTAATTCGATGACGTAATCAATAAACTGTTGACTAGTAGTCATTAATACACAATGAACGATACAATGTACACAGAAAACCCTAGGCTACCGGGTCACGGTGAGTCACGTTTTTATTTACATTGAACTATTGAGTATCACTAATCAGGGGTGCGTCAAAATACGTGCGGTTGTTATTCATATAGGTAATTAGTAAGAAGCGTCCATATTCACAATTACTCAACGAAATATGCGATTTACGTACTCATATAGAGTATTTTCTATTTGTCCCAATCGAACACTATTTCCAGCGAAATTAGAAACCGTAATTGAATATTTAGTCAGTAACGAAAATCAATACATTATATAAAGGGTAATTTAGTTATTTATTTCTTCATATTAGTTACTTTTCCTGTACAGTATTCCTAGTTTTGTAAGATACTAGGCAAAAGTCAATCGATTTGAGATTCACCGCACTTAAGGAAATTCCTCAAATATTAATAAAATCGTATTCGAATCAAACTCAATAAGCGGCGTAAATGAGATTCGCATGCTTGCACGCATGTAAATAACCGAATCCGAAATTGCGTTCGAAAAAGACAAAAATATAAAAAAATCGGTCGGACATGATCGAATACTTAAATTCTGATACTAATTAATTTAACTAAATAACAACAGTGATATTAATGAGTAAAAGCCTTAAAACTAAAACAGGAAAATAAAATATTTGTTATATATTTAGGAAATAATTTGTAGTTTCCTGAAATTTTTAATGATGTAAATATTTAATACCCGGTTTGAAAACCTGTCACTGAAGTAATTATACAAATGTTAGTTAAACGAACTATTGTATTATATACAGAGTATTAACCAGTCTACAATACCCGTACTAATTGTCTCATTACCGTTCACAATTTTCTACCAAACAATGTAAGAACATCTTCGAAGTGATTCGTGTATTTATAAATAAATAATGTTGTGTTATTTTGATTAACATCTCGTTTAAGTTAAACTTCAGTTCGTAGAAAAATATATATGACATAAGATATATAATACTATTTAATATAATAGCACAACATAACGGGTATTCAGTGCTGCCTTGCTAAATATTTTCACAATCATTTTTGAACTGGCAGCTTCGTTCAACATATATTTTCATAATAATATAGGCTAGGTTACCTTTAGTTACATAATTATAATAATGTACGTACATTTATTAGGGAATTCTTAAATCTTCTATATATTATCAAGCTAAACGATATACGTCAATGTAATATTGGATCGACTAATAAATTTAAAGGATTTATCAACACGGTAAACAATAATTCAATAAGACGACCTCGCACTGATGAAGTGTTCAAATTTTTACATCAAGTGTACTACTAACCTATATCGGAATGACTTTGGCTAGAAATACAACCTAACTACGCAAAACACGAAATATAACAAAAGATACATTTCAAATTTGTTCACATATCAGTTAATTTTTAATATCACTACATAATATTATAAAACAATGTCGTCCGCCGAGTTTGGTTGTCTGTCTGTCTGTCTGTATGTTTGCGATAAAGTCGAAAACTACTGTACGGATTTCAATGCGGTCTTTGCCGATAGATAGAGGAAGGTATACATGAGGAAGGTTTAGGTATAAAATTTCTTAATGTTGTGTGAATTGATTGAAATATAACTATAATCGATGGAAGTATTGGAAAAAGTCAAACCGCCGGGGAGCTTTCATCGAAAACGCTAACTAATTCTTTAAGATATAACAAAACAATGCATAGTGAGATATTCTTCTTTTATAGATCTAAAAAAAGTTCACGATGGTATATACCTATCTTTTAAGGATAGCTTACTATACCCATCTATCTACTAAAAACATGGTCACATACAATAAGGTCATTGTAAGGCTATTTAGGCGGATACAGTATTAATCCTTTTTCAAATTGAATGCATTAGTTACCTTAAGCATTTCATACACATAAGTATATATATTTTTATTATCACGGCAGGACAACGTCCGCCGGGCCTGCTAGTATATAATAAAACTAAAACAAGAGTAATTCACATACCCACGTCAAAACGATAAAAATAATTTCTTGACCTATTAGCATATCTGAATCGGTAAAATTTCAAATCTAAAAGAAATAATAGTATTTAATAATTATATGGAAGAATCGATGGTACGTCTTAAGACGAGCATAAAAAATGACACATATAATATTTTCGCATTGTGCTTTTTATTTCTATAATATTAATACCTGGCGATGCTGATGAAGCCGCATGAAGCAGTGGCGTGCAATGGGGTCCAGCCTTCGTTGTCGCCTCGGTTAACATCAGCACCGTTACTCACAAGAAATTCCACCATGTCCAAGTTGTCATCAATGCAAGCCTGCAAATAATGTGACGTCATTTCGTTAGCATGTTAAATACGTGATATTGTTATATAAACAATATAGAGTAATCTTTGATAAGCTTCTAATATATTTAGAAAGACTATTGCAACATTCTTCATCTACAGATCAAGAGATCGTAAAACTCGAACGCGGCCCCGTTCGTCATCACAGATAGCCCATGAAAGATTGAATACATATAGTCCGCGTCAAACTTATTGACCGCTCTACAGAACACAAATTTAGGTATCAAGGGACGCACGCGGAAGCGGTGAAGGCGGAGCAGACTCGCCTTCGGGCGTTCCTCTCCCCCTATTACACCAATTCCGACACGTGTTATAGTGCTAGTTGCAGTATATTCGTATTCCGAATAGTTTCATTTTTGTCATTTATGTATTATTGCTATTTTCCGTTCAATTTTTTTTTATACGTCGTTATATTTGTTATTATTAGTAGTTATCATTAGAACGCCCTAGATCCACTTCGACAATGATGTTCCTATGGAAACCGTTGCCCCATTATAAATAAATGTTTATTATGAATTATTATTTACTACGAGTGTATTTCATTTATAATAACACTATTGTAGCGACATCCATAATACTTACATGGTATATGCTACAAGATATGAACAAATAAATGCTTAAACGTAAAGTGCTCCATCATCCAGGTGGTGACCAAATACTATCTGGAGCTAACTATAACTGACAAATACATAATGTGGTGGTAAACTTTATTTTTCTAATTTGGCTGTCAATTTATTATTCAGCTACTATTGTTAATTTCTACTGTTGTTTTATAAATAATTTAATATTTATTGTCTGGCCATTTTTATCTATGTGCCCGCTCAATTCAAATAAACAGGTTCTTGTAAATTCGACGTAAAAGCGATTACAAGTCTACACAATCTGAGTCATGTCTTCTTTTCACATACAATTTTTTTTTAATGTAGGAACGTAGTGATTAAACTGTCACATACCTTTTACTTAATAATATAATAGGCAAATATCTCCTTGTGTCATTATTATTTAAAACATATTATATTGTACGTGCA
Organism: Antheraea assamensis; assembly: GCA_035772565.1. Classification (NCBI taxonomy): domain Eukaryota; kingdom Metazoa; phylum Arthropoda; class Insecta; order Lepidoptera; family Saturniidae; genus Antheraea; species Antheraea assamensis. The sequence goes on along the minus strand of JAQQSE010000010.1, from coordinate 560,199 downwards.
ATATAAAGACAACTTAAGGATCAATAAATGTCAATTTTAAATTCCTAAAACAATATTTTGACTTTGTTTTATACTACACATGTATCTTGACTGTACATTGCACAGGACTTAACTTAAAACTATATTCATTCACAGCGGCCTAAACATGCGCGGACTAAAAGTGTTTCTTCGTGGAAAACGTGCACCTATTTTAACATGATTTACCACTAGGTGGCGTCAGGCCATACACTATTGTTCAGTTTTATAATGTAATTAAACGCGGATGAAGTCGCGAGCGATCGCCGGTATATTGGACATTAGAATGATCTAATATTCAAAAATTTAAGTCGAAGTAAGCAAAATCGTTTTACATGTAATAATTGTTATTGAAAAATTATGTGTAATCATCATATTCTGAATGAATTTAAATGAACAATGACATTCTATTAATACGACACACTTTGTTTTCCCTTATACATTACGCCTTGGATGCATAAACAAACATTAATGAAACTATCTCATAGTTGAGAACAAGTAAACGGGAAAATTGGAATACAGCCGCGGTGGATCCAGACGTAAGTACTGATGTTTCTATATCACAGACAATGCAAAAACATGTTGAATCATCATAGCATTGCTCATAACAATTAAGAAATAAAATAAAATCCTTTAAGCCTATTGTTTTATGTCGACAACTTCGATAAAAATTAAAACGCCTTCGTTATAATAATATAGTAACGACACTTAAATGTGATAGTGTAAAATTCGTTGTTATAAAAGGATGCGAACGCATTTCATTATTTAACAAGCCTAATTAGAGTCTCCGTATTCACAGAGATACATGAAACGATTGGTACAGAAAAAAAAAAAACAAAAATAAATTCAATATAAAAAACGTTGCCACGTTCACATAATAATATAAATAAATTTCAAAGCGATAAACGCAAACTTTTTAAATAGGTTAACAACTAGTCAGTTGTATTTACCATTACATCCAGACTGACTCGAATTAGTTTATTATCTCGGAGAATATGATGGTAATGAAAGTTTATGTAGTTTTGGTAAACACGCACAGTATACGAGTACGCTGTTATACATAGCCTCATCAGACGTGCGCACGCACGCCGCGCGCACTAAATGTATTTACAAGTTGCTACTGTCAATAGCTTTAAATAAAACAGATTTCGTTATGATCTCACGACTAATTGAATGCAGGTAATCAGCACAACCTCAACATCCACTCAGACCTGATCGTAACGATTATTTACATGTGCCCCATGAAAACAAAGTGACCCAATCTTAAAACCAGTTACATTTTATCACACATTGTCATGTTGGAAGCTAATTGTAGTGGTAGAGCTACGCTGAAACTATTACTGGTTTCAAAATGAATGGGTCGGCTCGCCCGGGGTAGTACCACCCTCTCACAGAAATCCGACGTGAAGTAACAGTGTTTGCACTGTTGCGTTTCGTTCGGTCAGTGAGAGCGCCGGACGCCCACATATATTAAAAGACCGGCAACGCACTTGCGACTCCCCTGGTGTTACTAGTGTCTATGGACGGTGGTGATCACTTACCATCAGCTGACCCACCTGTTCGTTTGCCCCCTATAATATAAACAAAAAGCTAAAAACGTAAAACAGGTAGTGACTGTAGTAAGCAACATCGCGATATTTCAAACTAAACTATTAGAGAGCTCTAGACGTATAAAAATACAATGTAAGTACGAATTATAGAAAGCGAGACCAAAAACCATTTGCGAATGTTCCCAAGACATATAGAAATCATCAAACCAGTAAAAAAAAAAGTTAACGATGATGATAATGATGTTTATTATAGTTTTCAGTAAGAACTGCATGTTATTCCGTATTATCAACGGATAACCCATTGTCATGTGTAGGATTTCGCACAATTATACATATGGTTTGATATGAAATTGATTTGGATCAAGTATTTATTATGATAGTTGAGTTAGCGAAAAACAAAATAATTGACACGTGCAAGTGAGCTTTTAATATAATCTGTATCGTTTAAACATTTAAAAACCATGTTTATAGTTAGACATGATATGTAAAATTATTACCAATAACTCAATAGAAATTTTATATTTTGCAATACTATAAATCAGTTAAAGAAAAGTTCATTGATAATTCCAATTATACAAAACCACAGAATGTCCTAAATGCGTTACGTTAAATTATCGGCCGATTACCATCAAATTGAAATATTTATTCCAACAAATATACCCTGATAAATCATTATACTGCGATATCATTAATTTATTATGTGGCAAGATAAAAATTAGTCCGCGCAAAGGTCCCGCGTCTACCGTCAAAAATTTTTTGCATACCGACGGGAATATTAAACCTACCCACACTCGTACGAAACGAGCTAAGCGAAAAAGGTGCGTGGATCACTCTCTAGTGGAGCGTAGGACCGTTCACATCACTAAAAGATATTACGTAACTATATTACTGTATCTGCTGATTAAGGTAAACGCTTTTATTATTGACACTTCATTGATCTTGTATGTTTGGTCGTTTAAATGATAAAGAGGATGTCATCTGTGATTGAAGCTATTCGTTTATAACTAACTGTCAATATTCGCGCGATATATTTAATAAAGAAGAAATAACGGTTAGTTTAAATCAGTGATTCCTAAAGTGGTCCAGGTAGACCCCCAGGGGTTCTGAGGATCGGGTCCACGAGAGACTCGATGGCGTGTACGTTGGCGTGACAAAGAAATGAGAGTGCACAATTAGTAAGCGGGGGTCTATCAACATTGCTCTATTTTCGATAGTGTAAAGAACTAACAATGCTGGCTTGATTTTATATGGTAGTAGGGGTTCACCTGCAGGGGTTCACCGGAACCAATAAAATTTTGAAAGTAGTCTACGAGAAAAAAAAGGTTTGGGAACCTCTGGGCTTAAATAATATTTTCCATGTCACATAAAATAACCACAATATATTCCAATAAATTAATAGATCCCCATATCATTCATCTACGCCGCGCCAGCGAAATTAACAACAATTTCGATACTATAACGTACTATATCTAAACTACACGTCTGAAACAAATAAAAAGTCTTATGGTATTGATTACAAAATGTTATTTTATAGACGCGTATTTATCGACTAATGTAATAACAATTGTAACATTATTTTCATGACAAACAATCAAAAAACCGCTAAGAAAAAAAAACAAAAGTGAAATAGTTTAGACCGTCTCAATATAAAAAAATAAAATTAATTACAAAGAATGTCTGTTGATATTACTCAGTTATAAGTCTGTGACGAATGTTCATCTATTGTATTTATAATATTACAAGCAGACCCGGCGGACGTTGTCCTGCACTGATAATAAAAAAAATATATACTTTTGTACATGAAACGCTTAAGGCGGCTTGACATTTTCCGTTCCTTTCAACAATTATCATTAAATTTCAACCAACCTTAACAAATTATATACCTGAACCATCCTCATGAATTATTCTATCTATTGGTGAAGACAGCATTACAATTCGTTCAGTAGTTTTTGAGTTTATCGCGAACATACAGACAGACGCGGCGGACGACTTTGTTTCATAATACGTAGTGATCTACAGATTCACATCAAATAACATGCAAAAGAGAATGAATTGTAAAAAACATGTAACATTTAGTTAATTAATAAAGGAACACATAATGTGATATATAATATGTCCGTTAGTGAAATAATCAAATTTCGAATGAAATGAATAAAGAAACCGTCGCAAAGACATGGTAACCAGGAAGCGTGGTGCTACACGAATATGCGCTAAAATTAACACCCGTAACCTTTCGATAGCAATACGTTTAACACGCGTTACAAATGTTACTTAAACTATGTATCACGTGGTCTGCCTTCGGTAATATCAAATCACATTATCTCATGAAGAGAAAAATAACTTCTCCTGTGCAATAATTTTTAAAGGGGACAGACAGGCTTCAAAGAAACAGTTTTAGTGAATCGTTATAATTTGTCAAGTCCTCAGAGATATAACGCCAATTTCAGGCTCAAAATGAATGGTTATGGGATTATGGTTAGATTGTGTATAATGTTCATATTAAGACTTAAACTTAAACGTGTGAATTGAATAATTAACTAAATGTGACTTACGACTGTAAACCTCTGGTTTTTCCCATGTTTCAGATATACAGTTTGTAATGTATAATATTAATTTTTCATTTTTTATTAAGCAATTTGACAACCTCTTACAACTGATTTATAAGTGACCGACTTTCACTCGCGGTTATATACATTTGATTTATCATCCCGCGAGAAAAGTATATTATTTCTGGATAAAAAATACCTTACGCCCTTTTCTGTAGCTCTGACAAAGTATATACAAACTTTCACAATGATTCGGTTATGTAGTTAAGGCGTGAAACCGTAACAAACATACAAAAAAGTCATCTTCGCATTTATAATATTAGTTGGGATTACTCTCAAAAGAAACGTAACAGATTATTTTTGAAATAAGTATAACCAACCAAATCAATAAATCAAAAATACTTCATAAAACAAGCGTTAACGTCAAAATTACCACCGGTTCGGAAAACCACCTAGTCATCGAGAAGAACCGGCACGAATCTCGATCGGGTTTATTTTCTTATTTACATGAAAATAAATTAAAGTTCCATGATATTGATTCCCAATTTACTGGAATAGATTACCTAATTCCTCTAAATGATATACAGTTTTTTTTTACCATAACATAATTTTAAGAAAAAAAAACCCATTAAACACTGCACAATACCTAGACTGATTCGAGTCACACGAATGATCCAATTACATCAATAGACATCGGTTGACCACTAGCCATTGTTATAGTTCATTGATTCAATAAAGCCCTCAAACACCCGACATTGTTGATATTTTTATTCACAAAACCACATCAATGGTCGTCATATACGTCTCATAATAATCGTATACAGACAGATTATAAAGAATGTATTTGGATAATTTCTTCAGCATAGTATAATTAGGTTTATAGAAAGACGAGTTGACAGAAAATATTTCTATAACATACATTTGACACACACCAATAATTATATGAAATAATTAAAAATACGCAAGTTATATCAAAAATTAAACTGTTTTTTATGCGATTGGAGGCAAACGTACAGACGGGTTACCTGATGGTAAGTAATTATCGCCACCCATGGACACCTGCGAAAGGAGGAGCATCAGAGATGCGTTGCCAGCCTTTTTATACAGGTACCTTGTGCGTTACTATACGATTTATTCGATTACAATGAAACATTGGTAACTCGTTGTATGCACAGTGGCGAAAATTACTGAATCAATGGAATTACGTATTTTACAAGATATATATCGAATGAACTATTTAATTCAACTTTAGTGTTACAAATTGTCAAATAAAATCGACGGTATCGTTCACTATCGTAGACATGAGCTGCAATACCTATTCGAATTTCTAAAAGTCCTAGTATCAACTCTTTCTTTGGTTGTTATTAAATAAATCATTTGGACTGATCATATTGTGTACTGAACAACTGTATTTCTTAATATGAAAATGTAATTTTCAAACAAAATAGTCTTCTTAACGATTTGTTCAAGGCTAGTTAGCAAGAATAAAAATATTGCCTCCCTAGTTTGCAAGTTTATCCCATACAAAAGAAATCATGGTGGGGCGATGCCGTGACCGGTGGTGTGTATCCAACAGAGACTATATGTGCCGTTGTACGCTTTTAAAGTAGACAATTATATATTTTTTACTGTTTGTTCTACTATATTATGTATTAACATTTGCTACTGTTAACACATTAATTATGTAATTTAATTACAGCTTCATATGTTTAAAATATTCGATGACTCGCTCCTTGTAAGAAATACCGGATGTCATGGATTCGTAAATGCCATCAACTATTTACATAATGTCTCGTGTTAATAAGTTATTTTAAAATCTCGTATCTGATAATCTCCGTGGAAAAATATTAAAAAGTATTTTATTTAATAAATAACAATCTCTTGCATTCGATTCAGTTCTAGCTGTCTTCACATCACCGATAATAAAATGATTGTATAATTCGGAAACGTGTCTCGAGTGAACGCGCAACACTTCAACTACAAAATTCATCGTAATTGGAGGAACGGTACAACAATGCATAGGCAACAAACACACATTCATTTATATTTGCATATATAGATTGCAAACATGTTCACAGGTTTTAACTAATTTTTGATATCTGCAATATTACATACTAGAACAGCTGTCTAAAACTGCTACGAACTATGAATCAAAAGACTAGCGGGAAGAGTTTCTTCAGCTTCCACAGATTAGCTAAACAGTTGCGAATTATTATATTTTTTTTCGTTTATGGTCCATAGAGGCGAGCATGTTATGTAAAGTATCAACTATAATATAAAATAACTATTCATTTATTATAAGATTTAATATATACTATACTAACTATGAAAGGATAATCTATATGGATAAGTTCTAATATCGTCTATAGGAAATTATGTTTCGCTATCATTAGTTTTACGCTCAGCAATGAACCACTCACATAAAAAAAAATGTTTATTAACGAAAAGCAAATAACTTACTTGCCTTCTTATTATACTGTATAGGTTATCGTTTGACCACAATCTCATCTGATGTTAAATGATGATGTAATCTAAGATGGTAGTTAAGCCAAACCTGGAGGGAGACTGGCTCTCAAGTGCAGCTGCCGGAACACACCAACAGGTGCTTGGCGATAGATTTTCAACATGAGGGTGATAGCTAGCCAAGCGGACTTAGAAAAAGGCCTACCACCATGCTATAGTTTCATCACGATGTTTTCCTTCTCCGAAATCTCCGACTCAGTCGCTATTATTCGAACCTACATCCTTCGACGCTATATCCGACACACACACACACACTAGCCTAAACCATCATCGCTTCATGCCTAATCGATATCAAGAATTAACATTACCTAAAACAATATTTACAAGTAAGCATATGTTGACTGTTGTTCCCATCTAAATTATAACTGATACATTGTCACTTTTTTATTCCAAAATTATGTGCGACTGGATCATCATAAACCGGTTGTAACACCTGCCATATTGGGAAGTTTAGGTGGGTCGGGTTCCGGAATCAACCGGTTTATACCTAATAATAGAGCACGGTCGATGACAAAGATCTGTATCTAACGGAGTCGCAATCACCATATACTTGGTTATTAACCCGTCACAGTGACTCTCTTTTACTACTTTATACTCAGTATATTATATATCTCCACCACCATAGTCTATATAAAACAATAACAATCACCAGATCAATATAACAAATACTAGATGATAATTATGCGCACAGACACACAAAAAAAATCATACAAACAATCGAATAAAAAAAAATCACATATCTGTTCATATCTTACTAAGTAAATGTTTTTTTTTTTCAAACTAAAAGAGTCACGAACCATATAAACAACCTCACGCAATTTGGCAAATGTTGTTGTAGTACGTACAATTTTGTCAAACGCGCTGGTAGCCATATTAAGCTTAACTATTCTAAATACTAAAGATCTTTGAACTGTCAATTGTTGCTGTCAGTCAACACAAGCTTTCATGAACACGGAAGTATCCTATGAGGAAAACAAAGAAACCAAAAGTAATAACAACATTATCGTTCCTTTAAATAACATGTAATAGATATTGTGAGAAACAGTAATTTCATTTCTAACGTGTTGCCTGACCACCGCTACTTGTTAGCTACATAACTATTATCACGCGTAACTTACTCCTCTATTATACACGATTTACAGTAACGTCTTTAAAAAAAAAACACTCGCTAATAACGCAAAAAAAAATCGCTTGATAACAACAATTAAGTCGCTGAGCACACAGTTTATAAACATAGCAGTCTAAATAATCATACACTGCATTCTATTGGTCGAAAGGTTAATTTGGCATGTATTTAATGCCGTTTATAGTTGATAAACGTGTTTCCATCCTCCGTTCAGGTTATCTTTCTGAAATTTTCTGCATACTATAAGTATAAAAATAGAAAAATTATTGTTAAATAAAGCCGGAAGAAATAAAATGCATTAATTATTAACTTCACGGTAACAGGTGAAGGTGTAATAACGCTCAGCCATTCTATAGAAACCGATTTGACTCATCAAACAGATGAAGAGTGACGATGTTTTAACTTTCAATAATTTATTTTCTCAATGTTCACTTTCCGGGACTGACGTCAGAGACGAGGACAGTGGAATATTCAAAAACTAGTAACGGCTACATAAGAATCATTCACGATATTATATTGTTTACATGGAAACATCAATCATACTGTAGTATGTGATCCGCTTACTTTCGAGGTTCCCCCTAAAACAAAACGACGAGATCGAGTTAAGACTTATATTGAAAACTAAAAAAAAATACTTTTTGTTCGAACTGACAGTACAGTTTCACCGGGCTACAAAAAGATCACAAAGTCTAATTAGATTACACATAATCACATGCAACTCAAGAATTAAGATACCGTGTTCTAGTATTATAATTATTTGGACAAGCGCCATCTATTGACGCGTGATACAAACTTACTATACCATACAGTATGTACACATTATTATGGAGTATAATATGATGTGGTCCGGTGAAACTGTGTAGAGGCCTTGCCAGGTCAACAGTGCAGCCAGTTCGAAGAGAAAAAAATAGTATAGCATGATGTATTATACCTGTAGGTATTAATGCCATTCGTCACTGGCCTGTTCAAATGCATCCTTCATAGGTTCTCTTGATTGTCCACGTAAATTCGAATAACCAAGAACTAATTAATAATCACTTATCTACAGTATATCTACATAACGAATAATAACAAGTAAGATGGGCAGATTCACACTTGGAGATAAATGAATTAATTAAAATAAAAAAATCTACGTATCAATGTTCGCATTAACTTTAACCTTTGAATTTATATCTCTCATAATATGTATACAGCTTTGGCTTTGTTGGCAACAAGAATAATTACTTGAATACGACAAAAAAAAAATCTCAATAATATTTTGGATGAATGCATCTTATAGACGCATATATGGATGTTGATAAAGGTTTAAACAGTCAAACAGTTTGCAATATATTATGAGTTATGACCCATCCATAGATAACTTTGGCTTATATAACATGACAACAAAATATATAAATATTTTGTTTATACGGAAACAAAATAGGAATTATTTACAGTTTTTAGCAGTTATAAGTTTGTAGCGAGGCATCAAAATATTGTCATTTCAACTTAAAATGCTCTTCAACATTGGGCATGATATGCTTATGGATACCGAACGCCTATGCAATATTGCAAGAGATCTTGAAACTCTATTACCAGAGCGATCCCAATACTAGATGTGTATTTGTTTAAAATTGCCACGGACTCTTGTTAATCGACAAGGCGTTAGTTTAACCAAATCAGATTCAACAATAAGCGTTCCTCTTCATTATTCAGGAATGCACTTAAAAGGAAATATCGTGCCACGTAAATAGAACACTTTGATCGAGTTTTAAAGAAAGTATTTAATACAAAATCATTGAATGCCTGTTTCCTTTTATTCACTACTTTCATAGAAGGCAATATTTACAAAATTTCCGATATTACAGTTTTGAGGTTAAGATGTGGATAAAGTAATTCGCCATTTTGCGACGAGCGTAGTAAGATTGACTATAACCGTGACTTCGTTATAGAGTGTTCTAGAAATCATAACGATACAATGTTGTTTGTCAATAAATGTAAAATTTATGTCTGGAGTATGAAAATGTATATCATAATTATAGAATTTTAGCAAACTGGATATCAGATGCTTCTAAAATGGCGTTATGATTTTTGAGGTTTTCTATTCAAACAATTCAGTCTTTTTCTCAAAACCTTGATACACTTTAATATAGTTTGTCTTACTTCAGGCTTCTCGTTAGTATGTAGGTTTAAAACATGACGCGACTGGTATGTGAATTATGAGAAAAAATTAAAATTATAATCGAAAAACAAAAAAACTTAGGACATTGACGAGAATCGCGCGCTTCAAATACACACTCAAACTCTTTCATATATTGCTAGCAAAATGAGTCATTGTACACACAGCGACCAGCAACTATCTGGTACCTACAACGGTAAGAACGATATCTTTTCACTGCTCACTCCGCTCTGTTTAAATAGTCATATATTATTCGTTGTTTATTTTTTTTTTGTGTATTCTCAGTTCTATTGTATTCTGAATTCATTTATGTCAATTTTAAATCAATAAACGAAAATTTATGAACAAACATCCTAGTATACTAATCAACAACGCGTGAATTCATAACTATTATTTCTTATTCAACGAGCTCATCTAAAAGTTATATCGAAGAGATGCATATAAATACTGTCGAAAGCTGGTGAACTAAACTGGTTGTACTCATGAGACCGTAGGACCGTTCACATTCGCTAAGTGTTCCGTTAATATATTCAGATTTCTATTGCAAAGATACATGCTTTTTCTATGTATACATAATTGGTTATGGATTAATGATAGACGCCGTTCAAGGCTTTTTTTTAATAACTACAATGTATCGATATGACATTATTATATAAAGAACTACGCTTGATTAACTTAGCCCTAGTTCGTCCGTGAACGAATAGTAAAAAAAAAGCGGTAGAAACTAATATCTCCTCTTAAATACATACCGGACACGTTCTAAGTAATTTATGGCTTTAAAATGTAACAGTTACTACTATTAAATAACATTGTTATTGTCGCAACTATCTCATTTCCATTATTATCATGGCCCGGAAACGGTTACCAGAATGATTGTTACTGTGTAGTTTCAAGAATAATACAATTGACTGTTGTATACAACACCACGTTTATTGATACGTACATTAAAAAAAATCGTTATCGTTGGTTTCTTTTTGTAATAAAAAAAAAATTAGCGGAAATCATGCGGTCGATCTGACATGTTACAACAGCCCCACAGTCATCCTACATGACCAAGCTCAGATAGAACAATATTTATCTGAGGTATCTCACTAATAAAGCTGTATTACTTGAGAGCAATTATGCTAAAAAACGCCTCATGTACAATTCCGACGTGTTGCCAAAACCGCACGTTTCAAACCGCAGTATAACAGAACAAATATTACTACTTTATATCACGTCGTTTTATTTAACAATAAACTAACGATATATTGAAACTTACCTCAAAAATAAATAATAAATAGAAACTGTTTTCAAAAGTAGTAAAATAAAAAAAAAACGGTTTTAATTATCCATATTTTAAAAAACATTGTAGCGCATATAGAACATAATCAATTTTCCGCGGCCTTGCATGTGTTCTCGACGTAGTAATTATTATGTATCTAAATATATAATATATATTTAGAAAAATGACTAGTTTTCATTTACAATTTTCATCTACTTTCTCATCGTCTCTTCAGGGATTGAATTTGCATAACATAAAACATAAACTATATCAAACCAATATTAAAAATCATAAAATCAGTGAAAGAGTTGCAGAGACGAAATCGGAATAAAAACAACTTATAAAACAAATAAACAATATATAGTTAGTTCCAATGAAATAGCAAAATAATAATAAATTACGTTACACTTTTTACGGGCAGTTTTATTTATACATAACAAGTAAATATTCTAAACCACATCAAATGATTACTTATTAATAATTCGAATGTACGAGTATTTCGATAAAGTTCTATAACCCTATACACATTTATTACACACTACCAGGCACACGCAACCATGCGTTGTATCTTAATGAGGGGCTGTATTTACGTGGCACCGTAACTATTTTTTCTAAAATAAAAGTTTTTTTTTTTTTATAGACTAGCGTTCGACCACAATCTCATCTGATGTTAAATGATGATATGGTCTAAGGTAGTCACGCTAAATATAGAGAGAGACTGGCTCTCAAGTGCAGCTGCCGGAACACACTAACAGATTTTCAACTTGAGGGTGGTAGCTAGCCAGGCGAACATGGAAAAAGCCCGACCATTATTATATGGTTTCATCACGATGTTTTCCTTCACCGAAAGCTCCGACTCAGCTGTGAGGATTTGAACCGTCGTCCTACGACGTTGTATCCGAGCACACTACCAACCACGCTATCATCGCTTCAAAAGTAGTCTACGGTATTGATTATAATATCAGCTATCTATCTCTGCCAGAGAAAGTCCCGTCAAAATCGGTTCAACCATTTCAGAGATCACCCGGAACAGACACACAACGGACAGATATACAAACATTTTAAAAGTACCGTTTATACCTTCATCCATACCACATGTCCATTTAGTAAAAAACTGTTATTTTTACATTACAGACACTTTAATTGTAATTTATTTGCATAGATTTCGATGTATGGACATCAAATAAATTATACGTGTTTAGTTAATTTGTTACAAGCCCAAAGTTCACTGTTAATGAACTTCGAATCTATACAAATAAAAATAATTGCCGATTATATGTGTAAAGCCATCCATGCAGAGTGGTTGAAAAGGTTGCTTATGAACGAAAACGTTTAAAAAATCGTACGGAAAAGTGAAACGCGTTTGAGTTAAAGAATCTTAATATAAAAAGTGAGCGCTTGATTAAAACAGAAGACACTGGATAAAATCTTCAAAAACATTGACAGATCGACTTTCAGTTGTTTCATTGCCATTTCACGGGCATACTGTAAAAGGAAGATTATGTCTTATTTACTTCATCAGTACATCTATTATATACATCCCGGGGCAGGCAAATACTCGAAAATAAAGTTCTTATAATGACTGTAGTAACTCAATCCCAACTGGATCGCTACAAACATACCGATTTGTGATAAGCACGTCAGTGATTCTCTTTGATTTCCTTGCAGATAGAGAGATCAGCAATATTTCCATATATATAACAACAGTGAAGCTAGCGGACTGGCAATCAGTGGTAACCGACTAACTGACTGACAATGGATTGTAGATCTTTGTGTGGTCGACGTTGTTACAAAACTTTGAGCTACAAAATAGTAATAATAAAAATTTTGCTGATCATCAAACATAATATGCAATCCGAGCCACCACACCACATTATTATGATAGAACCGCGAGCGAATCAAAATAATTCCATTATTTAATAATACTGACATCACCACCCGTGCATGTAACTAGTAGGGGCAAATTAAAAACAAATATGAAACTGAATCATCGGACAATGACTTTAATTAGAACCGTTTATTATATTAATATGGACCTTTTAATGATAATCAAGAAATATAGCGGTATTTGCCGCCTCTATGTTTTTGTAGATAAATATTGTTACTTTTTACAAGTTTTATTTGGCTTGCAATGTCTTTTTTAGGCCACGTCTTGCAAGTTGAATTAGAACCAGTTCCTTTATACATATGAGTTTCCAATTTTACATGGTTGTTCAGTCTCAATGGTAATACACGAAAATGAAATAAAATAAAAATGGCCGCCATATATATTTAAAAAAAATATCCCATTAAATTTTTTAACAGGATTGTATAAAAGTTAATTTATTATTTATTACATTTTATTATTTTTATGTTAAAACTATTATCTGAAATGAATGAAAAAGATTTTTTTAAATATATTTGAAATATATGAATACAATGTAAATGCATCTTAGCCACACCAAAGCAGACACACAAGCGTACTAAATGACTTTGGAGGTAAACGGTCGTTAACCGTACTAAAAAAAAAACTATAAACATTGTAATCAATAACTATAAACTTAAATATTTGGCCTAAAATAGATACAGATGTCTTCAATGTCTGCCAAAAAATGTTACTTGTACGGATTTATAAAACAGTTAATAAAAATAAACAAGAACCAAGATAATGCGATTACATGTCGAAAAAATACCACGGTACATAAATACTTAGTCACTGTACGTTAATACACACCAAACGAAACGACAAATAAAAATATGCTGTGGCTACACGAGGGACACTGCGCACCGCACGGAGACCGAGTGTCCCACCTGGGACATTCCACGCCGCATCAGCTCGTCTCGGCCATCGGCCCGGATCTCTCGCTCCCGACGGTCGTGTGTAAGGTAGTCGAGAGCGAGACTAGATGCCTTTTACGTCACGTTGCCTCGTACTACGAGGCAGTCATGCTCGCAAAGGAGGAGGCAGCGAGGGAGAAAGAGCAAACCACAAGATTCCCTTCTCGTAGTTAACGAACAGCGCGGCGGCAACCGGTAGACAAAACCTGGGGGGTGATAGATACGGGCATGTTCGTTGCCCTGGCAACTTAAACTGCACAGGCCCATAAGGTGGAGGCGTATTGTGCCAATGCGACTCTCACAATGAATAAGGGGTGTCTAACATCCACCCCTCCCTTCGAGAGGTTTACCATCTTTAGCCCTCAGACCGCAGCTGGAGCTCTTTAGGAGGGGCTAACACCTGGCGGGAAAGCAGACGTATTGCCTATTTCCCCATGTAAAAAGTGGTGATCTGTAGTCTACAAATCGGAGCGATTGAAAGGACATAAAAGTGATGGCTGAAAAAGTAATTTGGCATTACCCTTCTTAAAGGCCACCTACAACAATGTCGCCATTGGTAAAACTAGGTACAGTTACGGAATGCAAGCGGAAGGCGAGTGCTTACGCGGGTGTGTGTAGTTCAAATGTTCTGTTATAAAGCGGGCGGCACATACCACGCTGGTAGTTCTATTACTTTAATCCGCTCCCCCCGTTCATAGTGCTCGAGCGTCTGGCAGGGTCTTTGACGTGTGTTTCTAAACGATTTTGATTTACCCGCTACATTATAGAAATCAATACTGAACAATTTATATCAGCAGTACAATTTTCACACGTAAATAAATTATTTTTAAGTAAATAATGGGAAGAAATAAAAAAATATATAATCGTTTGATATTTGGCAAACTTCACAAAATTAGCTTCCTATTTAAATTGCGAATAATCCGTTACTAAAATGTAATCTTCTCCATATTTATTGTATTATACACCTAAAATAACCGTCACGGTATATATTTAAATCCATTGTAAACGTTGTTTAAAGCTTATTGAGACCGATAGTTCATGTTCTATTCTTGTGCTTTATTAATAGTTAAATTATTATTTAGAACTACATCGCCTTTTAACCAGAATATCAGAATAATAATACCCTATATTTATTTTTGTAATAAGATTAAAAAAATGAAGAACCGACTGAACAGAGCTAGTAGCCGATACGGCACTTTAAATATGAAGACGCCAAATCGCACCAATCCCCACGCCCGCCTGTCCACTGTGAAACCCGGCTAATATTGGTGACTGCACAATTTTGTGATCCAATTTTATCAAAAAGACTGCAAACTTATTAAAACAACCCTCTTATCCAAATTCAATATACTTTCTTCTTTATAGATAAATATACCTACTAATACTATAAGTATGAATGTAACTTTGTTGGCTTTCATGGCTTTACCACCCAACCGTTCATAAAACTTTGCATACACGTTGTCAGAGCCACGGATAAGGATGTAATAGGCTATATTTAATGTAAAAAAAACCGTTCCCGTGGCTAGTTTAAATCTAAATTAACGCGAGCAAAGCCACGGACAAAAGCTTGTGGAATATATTACTCAAATCGATGAACTCTCAACTCTGTTTGATCGATGAGGATGAAAGTTGACACATCTACGTTTCTTTTTATGAAGAAGTTATTCATATCCTCCATTTCACTATATCACTATACTAGATGGCGCTAAAGTACAGTAACTTCTGTAACGTCGTAACGACCGCTGGTTCACCCTTGTAAATGAATTTATATTCCGATAATAAGATGCGTGTTCTGGTCTGCATCTTATTGATCGAGTACGGAGTATGCAGACGCTTTTAAAAACAGACAATATCACTGTCATTTCGACAATATAGAGAAATTTTTGAATATACGTCATTAGAAAATACATACCGCTAATATATAATACATCGGAGAAGAATACATTAGAAAAATACGCATTGAACACCGCAAATATTTGTTGAAGAAAATTAATCTATAAAACCGCAACAATATATATGCAACTACGCGTTGGATATCGCAAATCATATTATTGGATACCTCGCTGATAACAGTGAGGATTCTGAGACGCCGCTGCTTCGTATAAGGTGTCGAGTTTGCAGATTAGTTGACGCCTTTTATTTGAGGTCTTTATTATTATGTTTATTTATAGGCAAGACCACCTACTGCTCCACGCACTCTCTTCCTTTCAAGCATTGTTTTATATGTTGTTACTATCACCGCATCGAATCTAGTGAGACCTATTTAAACGGTCCCACCAGCCCCTTCAATCGCCATGAAAATAGGTATGTGCAGATATTTCAACTTTAAACACGGTGATCTATCTTTAGTATTTATTACAAAGAATAGTAATGTCAACATCTAATAAAGTCCGAGTGAAACCGCAGGCACAAGTAGTTTCGTATAAAAATGGCCTGCGCGACAAATGACGTAATTCCGATATGCTCATACAAGTTAACGTGACCTCGAAACGATTTTTTTTTTTTTTCGCCCAATTCTAAAATAACGCGGCGCTATGTCATTCAGCGAACGCGTCGCGTCACATGCGCAAAATATGTGGGTCGGTCAATGACAGTTAAGAAATTCGAAACTAGACCGAGATGATATTATGCCGGGGGTATCAAGGCAATAATTGGGACGTTCTCCTATATAACAAACAGATCGTAACGCTAACAAGGATGCTCCGCGACTCTGGAGTAAAATTGAAAGAGAATACACAAAATTCCGTGCCCAATAACATCAAAGATCGCAATGAAAAGAACCAAACAATGTGAGGCGACGAGTCATCGACCCAATTTCTCGAACTATCTAACTAGATGACTATTCCTCTATAAATACCTTTGTTACGCTAGTCGGTAAGTATATACGGCGAACACAAAACGCATCCGCGATCAAACGATGCCAAAATAATAACTCAACGTGCGATGGATAAAATACCCAACGTAATTTTGTACAATTATAATTAAAAAAATGATGATACACCCCCGCGTAAAGCTATTTAAATATGTTTAATGAAATTACAAAGAAAAAATTACAATTGCACAGAATTATTTTTAAATGATCGGAACTATATATTAAATACAAATATATTCCTTATTTATAACGATTCCATTTTTAACAATTTTTTTAGTACACATTTCAAGTATAATGATACTACCTTATATATTAACCTCAACATTGTTTTGTAAAAATAAACCAGAGCGGAATTTTAGAACAACATTTGAAGTTATATGGGTTAGAACGTTATAAATCGGAAGTAGAACACAAATGATTTTATGATTTCTCTAGGTAGGGTGTACAGATTTAATTTAAATAACGGCACATCCTCATGTTAATCTAAAACTCGTAATTTATACTTTGTTTCTTTTATATGAAATTCTTCGCGAATTTCAAGTGACAACAATTTATTGATCAACTAGAATCGTGCCAAGCTATTACATGCGTCCCAGACTAACAGCAGACTCGCCCATACTGTCGACACGAAAATATATTGGACATAGTTAGTGCCTACCGAAACGGCCACGACACCGCGATACAATAACTATACAGAAAGATACAATAACTATACAGAAAGATTATGATAAGGGGGGCAAACTAGGGAATACTAACTTTATAAGTTATTCGGCAATCCAATAATGATGTTGGTGATGGCTTGATAGTGTTGTATTTCGAATCATAAGATAGATTAACCTAAACTTTTTAAAATGATAGTGCAGTAGTATCAGGGCATTTTTTAATGATTTTTCTCATTCATAGGTTGAAAAAGAACTATCAATAAGTTAAATACGTATGTTATGTAACAATAAAAAGGGCGGGAGAAATGATTTTCTTGTGAAATATTTAGTCTATATATATATATATCACTACATATTATAAAACAAAGTCGTCCGCCGCGTCTGTCTGTCTGTCTGGATGTTCGCGATAAACTTAAAAACTACTCTGAACGGATTATAACGCGCTCTTAACCAATAGATAGAGTAATTCACGAAGAAGGTTCAGGTATATAATTTATCAAGGTTTTAATAATTGTTGAAAGAATCGGTAAAACTCAAGCCGCCTTAAGCGTTTCATGCACATATAAGTGTATATTTTTTTATTATCAGGGCGAGACAACGTCCGCCGGGCGCCGCTAGTACAATATAAAATACGATTATGTGTTAATTATAATCTGTATATTAAGACGTGAAAAAAAAAGTACTCTTTTTTTACGCAAATTGTGCGCACGGAATGCACGCGAGACTTGGCATAGTCAAAGTTCACATGGAGAAGGAGTGCAGAAAGATAACATTTATGTATAATATACTCGTATATTAGGGGGCGTTCATTAATTAGTTTAGGAGCTAATAGGGAGGAGAGGGTCAAGGCGAATCTTACTAAATCTCATGTAAGGGAGAGAGGGGAGTTTCGGGAAATATCGAGTATTCTTTTTTTCGGGTAAAAATAGTGCAAAAAAGAGAAAATCAGATTAATTTGAAGTAAAATATGATTCTGGACTAAAATATGCCGATACCTGACGTAATTCTAAATTCCAAAAAAAAATGAATATATTGATTTCATTAAATAAAAACATTAACAATCTTATTACATAAAACAAAAATGAACAAGCGTTTTACTCGAGTTTTAGTAAACAGCGCCTAACATTTTAAACCTTGTTGAACACATACTTAAAATAATACATTACAAAAGCGTGTCCAAACGGTATCTTAGCCAAATATTGATTTTTTATGCAAGCAACTCTGTATATCATTAATTCAATTCGATCTCCTCTTTAAGAACTGTTCCATTACATATAAATATTTTGCAAACAATTTGCTGTTATGAACAAAATGTTTGTACAGATCTTCAATATTTTTTTAAAAGTATAATTATTATGTATTACTTTGACATTTTGGTTAAAAGAAATTAAATGTAAATTGTAAATCAGTAATATATAACACGATAACGTTAAAGTGCCTAAAATAGAACAACAGTATAATCTCAGATTAAACACGTTGTCAAATATCATATAGTATTAGTTACGATTTACTTGTGAATCTCTAAAATTGTTTGCTTTATCTACATTTTACAAATTAATTACACGCACGAAATCCATAACGAATACAAAGCGTCGTTTGCCGGCAAATACAAATATAACCAGATCGAGTTTCTTGCCGGTTCTTCTCGATGACTGGGTTGTTTTCCGAACCGGTGGTAACTTTGACGTTCATAAGCGCTTTCTCAGGGTCTAAACTGAATAAAATATATTTGATTGATTTGATCGATTGATTGATACAAAATCACAGCGTTAAAATAAGAACTGTCAACTTAGACAAGTGTTAGACTATGTTTATATATACATAAGCTCTAAACAAAGGTAAGAGACTCTTCTGTGAACAAAATTTTTGAAACGTTTTTGTAACCAGACGGTTACTGTTTACGTTTTTATACTAAATATCAAACACATATATTATTAGTCTTTGGTCAGATCGTCATTCTGAGTAGATATAATCATTAGATATGTAATATATCACTAGTATAAAACAAAGTCGCTTTCTCTGTCCCTATATCCCTTTGTATGCTTAAATCTTTAAAACTAGGCAACGGATTTTGATGCGGTTTTTTTAATAGATAGAGTGATGGAAGAGGTAGGTTTATATGTATAACAACATAAATTAAATAATGGAGAAATACTATTATTTTTGAGGTTACTCCAAATTTAACGCTTGCGGGCTACGGGCAGTAATGAATAAATCAAAAGTACTGGATCGATTTTAATCATTTTTTTAGTCAATGACATAGGCTATATATTTTATACCCGTGCGAAGCCGGAGCGGGCCGCTAGTAATCAATATAACATATAATATTCGTACTTTAAATATAGCACAAAATATAATGCACAATGCAAAAAAAAACATATGCAATGTTTACAAAAGTACATACACAATTTGACAAAAGAACCTCAACGACGTTCAAATAAAATAAAAAAAAAACGAATTACGATCGTATTTCGACCACTAGACCACCACTAGTTATTAAGTGTGAGGTACTGCTTACTGCTATTAGCGCATTGAACATTATCTGACCCTGATTGTACAACCAATACAAGCGATACGCAATCTCTCGCAACGTCAAACGACGTCCGCTGCTATGAATGAGATCATTGACACAAAATTATATCGATAAAACTGCATACGACACACTACATCATGTACCTGTTTATAGTTAAGTTTCACCAGAAGTCGCGTATATTATTAGATTATGGTTAAAAGAGTAGCTGCAATTTATATATATAGAAAGAGCGCACACACGCGCTCAGAGCGTAAAGGGTATTCTGTAAAAATACATACAGAAATCGATATGATCTATGCCGACCGGGACCGATGATGTAAACATATGGATGAACGTACGCAGGGCGCGTGTAGCCGGACCGATATAGGTCGATATACCCAGTACAAAATATTGCCGATTGCGAATGATCTCTGCGGATATTACTATCACAATATTATGTTTCCGCATGAACATATTGTATATGCACATTGACATATTAACTAGAAACAGTTCTTTACGTGGAATCTTGTAAATGTTACACTTGTGTTGCGGTTGAATTAAATCAATATACATAGTACGATTTGTAAAACGTATTCTTATTACACTGCCATTACACTCGGAATTGATCACTTGTATCGTTTGCAATTGTTTTTATTATAAACACATTAAAGAAATTAGAAATTTAAAAACGTGTATAAAACTATATACATATATATATCTATATATAACATCTAATATATAAGAAGTCCGTGGAGTTGCCGCAATAGGATCTGAAGTTAAATATCTCCGTATTCACGACAGACTGACAATTGATCATAAAAATCATTCTGTGAAACGAAGCGCACCTATAGCTCGTAAAACGACATAACTGCTTTTAGGAATACTCCCAGTGTATGCAATTTGTTCGTGCTGCCATTCAGGTAATTGTGACATTAGAGTGATTACGCAATGGTCCGCGGATCGAAAGTCTGTATCAACTATATATGGTCACTGAAACAGAATTGTATCAAATTTCTTACAGTATTACAACACATAGAATAAAAAAATAAAAAATAAACTATTTTCTGTAAGCAGACATTTTCTAAATAATTAAAATAAACTACTTTGAACAATTTCAAACAATATTAATAAGCGTACAAGAAGGAACTTTGAAAGCACACACAATTAAAAAAAAAATGATAGCTCTAATTTACAACAAATATGTATCCATTGACGTAGTGCGAAGCAATGCTTAATCATAGTTTTCATTATCGCCAGCAACTATTTAAAGATGCCCAATATTTTTAATCACACGATTCTGCTGAAAAATTTTTTTTTCTTCAACCTTTTACATATGTTTTTCTTTGATTTAATAGCTTTTTTAATCAAACATATATTTATTTGTAATAATATTTTTTTATTTACAACCATTAACAAAATACGATATTGAACAAAGCCCTCACCCTTCTCCTTTCACTTCTTAGCGACATGTGAAGATTGCATTTAATTTTATTCAAATCAAATTGTTTTGTCGTGTCATTAACAATAAGCCACAATAAACTATGGAACAAAACCTAATTAATATCTAGAGAGCTATTACATAAATAATATCAATAAATAAAAGCTTTGACATAAAAGACGCCGAGTTTTTAGATGAAGTGAACGAAAATTACAAATACGATTCTACGACTAATAAAACTCCGGGCATTTGAAGAATCCTTGGACTTGTAGCATATAAAAAGGTTATTTATTTATACGGCGTAGGATGTCGGATGTACATATATTTGAAATACATGTGATTATTTATAGAAAATTATATATAAAAAAATTACTGTATATAAAATATCTCAGAATTATAAATATTTGTATTTATAAAAATCGCAAAAATTCTTGAATGGATTTCTAACTTTTGTGATTTTATATTTATTTAAAGAGTGCCATGAAATGTTATGACGAACATGATTGGCATGACGAAATTGATGGAAAGGATAAAAAAACCGATTTTTTTTCCCCAGACATTTTCTTTTTCGAACTGATCTACACTGTTAGCCTCGCAAGGCCTTCCCAGTTTCACCGGACTACAAACAATTATTATTCAGAATACATTTTCATACTTCTTCAAACTACTTTTTTTATAGCATTTTACCACGCATTAGTTAAAGATAATGTAATATACGATTTTACATTGTTTAGGGATACGACAAAAAATGTGATATGTGATATGAAATTGTGATGTGATATGATAAAATTTATAAGCAAAAAATAATTTAACCTCCATAAATTTTACACCGCGAAGTGATTAACCACGATTAAGTATAAGTCAATGGCGTGAAACGATTAACTACAATTTATAAATAAATTCACACGTAGTCCCCGTAAGAAAATGAACGGTCTAATATTTTCAATTAGAATAGTTTGACGTATTCTGACAAGTGGTAAGCCATTGGAGACAGTAACAGGCCTCGGAATAGGCGCGGCGCCGAGGCGACTGCCAACCCGCCAAGCGATAATAATCAATAAATTTCAAGACTGTACACCGAGTTATCTATCCTGGCATTCCCGACTGTCGTTTTGATGTCTGCTCTTTGAACTTACAAATTATCATTTTTGAAATACAGAATATTAATCTATTTGCCGGATTAACATCGTTATATCCTAGTATATAACATTATAAACCAGAAGGCACGGAATAGTTAACTGAAATTATTTTTAGTAATCACACCTTGCATTGTTATATTTAGCGCCGTATTCAAACCTGCTACAAAGCCTACAACATTTTTCAAAAAAGTTGATATCCCAACTTAGGCATTAGATCTATTAAACGGTATTATTAGTATAAACTTATCCTAGAAATGGATATACAGAAAAAAAACTGCAAAAAAGTCTTAATGTTTCTGTAAATTAAAAACAAGTCAAAAAAATATAAGTATGTAGAAATAATATAGGTTGAAGTAGTAGTAATAGGAGGTGGAAGATGGTCTCTCACTACCGATTGTGGTGAAAGCCATGTTCGACAGCGAAAGGGAGTGGAACGCGATGACCTTGTGAGATGCGAGATGAACTTCTTGCAGAAGGAAACGGAGGAGTGAGTTCGCGAAGATGACATGGTAAGACGGCTGTAGACCTGGTTGTCTCCTGATTAGGCTGGGGCCCGGCATAGATCGCAGGGACGGCGCAGTTGTATGTGCGAGCGACCCCGTGCCGCTCCTAAAGGCGGTTGATGATACATCGTGAGAGTTGAGTATGCAGAAGTGTCACATAACCTCGCCGCTACCATAGGAAGGTGTGCATGAAGAATTGCCTTATATTGTTATTATCACTAGATAGTATAAAACAAAGTCACTTTCTGTCCCTATATCCCTATGTGTGCTCAATCTTTAAAACTACGCAACGCATTTTGATGCGGTTTTTTTTAATAGATAGAGTGATTGAACAGGAAGGTTTATATGTATAATAACATAAATTAAATAGTGGAGAAATACTATTATTTTTGAGGTTACTCCAAATTGAACGCGTGCGGGCCACGGGCAGTAATGAATAAATGAAAACTACCGGATCGATTTTAGTCATTTTTTTAATGAATAACATAGGCTATATATTTTATACCCGTGCGAAGCCCGGGCCGCTAGTTACCTATAAATTCGGTTATGAAATTGATACGAGCAAAACTATGAAACAAAAGCATATACAACATTGAAAAAGAAAACCTTAATTACATTGTATTACACATTTCACACAATATTATTCTTAAATATTTATTTGCTGTCCGTATCTCATTTCATTGGAAGGCGTAATATGTAATTACGAACGCATTCTACACATTTTATACTGAACGATGGACTACTTGTAGTTCGTTATTATCTACAGTAAATACACCAAACAGGTTATTGCAAAAACCGGATGCTTCCATTAGCGCTTTACCATAGTTTTGGCACAGGAGGCGCTAAAATATGTTGAAATGTTACTAGACTGCTAGTCAAACCGATCGCGTGACCTTTCCCTAGAAATTTGTAAAGTAATAGTTTCGGACAGTGTGCATTATTCCGACGAACTGTTGTATTTTATACTTTTTTTTTTTTTGAAGAACTTTCTGGTATGTACTCGCATTGTATTATTAATCGAACTATTTATACGAAAGGTCATTAAATAAATACTATTAGTATAACTGAACGGAATTCTATTAATGATTTATTTAATATATAATAATTCATGATGTAAAATATCCATTTAGTAAAAAGCTTATTTTAAGATAATTTCCTAATGCGTGTATTAACTGCTAATGTTCTATCTATTTATTTATGTTCATCTATATCATTAGAAGAGGATTAATAATTGTAGATAAGATACTTTTTAGAATTACACGAACATAAAAAAAATATTGTAGCTACGCCATAGCAAATTTAGAGTTGCTTAAAGTTTATCATACAATTTTTGTTATGTATGGGTAAAATTAATGTTACCAAAAAATAAAATGTATGCGACGTGTATTCTGAAACTACGCAAGTAATAAAAAAAAACTCGCGTATTTCGGAACGACAATCATGAAAATCTTTTAAAAAAACAAGTAAAACCAATTTAAGGAGAAACAAAAACCTTAAATGCAATAAATATTGTGAGTAATAAATAACATTGAAGTCGTTAGGAATAAGGGTAGTTTTTTTTTTATATATTATAGGGGGCAAACGAACAGGTGGGTCACCTGATGGTAAGTCATCACCGCCGTCCATAGACACTAGCAACACCAGGGGAGTCGCAAGTGCGTTGCCGGCCTTTTAAATATGTGGGCCTCCGGTGCTCTCACTGACCGAACGAAACGCAACAGTGCGGGCGCACTGTTACTTCACGTCGGTTTTCTGTGAGATGGTGGTACTACCCCGGGCGAGCCGACCCATTCATGCTGAAACCAGTAACAGCTTCAGCGTAGCTCTACCACCAACACATTTTGATTTTGATAGACATCAAACTGCACTCCCTTAATTCTTATTTAGAATAGTTTCTAAAATAGTTGACTGATAAACAAGGAATTTTAATGCGGTCAAACAATGCTGCGTTCCAGGATACGTAAAGGGTAAGGTAAAATACGGCCATGATGATAGACTATCCTAAGATTCTGAAACCAGATCAATAGTGTTCTAAGAGGACATCTTACAATCGAAGCTGTAACTAACACCGATAAACCATAAAAAAAACTTTGACCATTCATATTAGTTAAACAGTACCTAATTCAAAAACAAAAAATAATTTCCAAAAAAAAAAAAATTAATCACATAGTATGTAATCTAAAAGATTTCTTAGTCAATTTTTCCTTTTATTACAGCTGTTCTGATAAATCTGAGGACGATAGACGAAAATTGGGATATCATCCGTAATCAAAACACCAAAATAGTACAAGAGTTATTAAAAAAAGCCTAGAAATTACACGACATGTGACCTCGAAATTTGTAAATCTGTGCAATGTATATTTTTAATGTTCAACTAAATTCCACAAATTTCATATATTATTATCACCTATTTCACCATAGGCTCGTAGTTCGTCCAAATATCAATAATCTCGCATCGCGAATAACTAGTTAAATGGCTGTGCGCGCGAACACATACATGTACTATTGAGAGAACATGCGTCATCAGAACGCTATGATGCAATAGGCATGGACGTAAATCCAGTTAATACGGCCTCTGGCTGAAAATCGACAATTTTATCTATAGCACAATTTTTTATCTATATATACATACATATATATACATTAATAAATGAATCGTTGTTCGTTTGTCTTGTTAAAACTCGAGAACGGCTGGACCGATTTGGCTAATTTTGAAATACCAGTGGAAGTTCAGGGATGGTTTAAAAAGTGAGAAACATAAATAACAATTAAAGGAAAATACTAAAAAAGACAATTTAATTTTCAAATACCAAATTCTCCTAGCTATGAAACATTTGATGCCTTTTGTCATTTTAGAAGTAAAAGATTGTCATTCGGTTTTTTTTTGTCAAATATTTATAGGTGTGGTCTGAAATTTGTTTGTTTCATAGCTGTAGTATGAGGTCTGATCATTTTGGTCTGTTTCAGAAATAAAAATAACACACGAGAAAGCTTTAAATTGATTAAGTGCGTAACTGTTTTGCATTTATAATATACTAGCTGATTCTCGCGACTTAGTCTGCATCGTTTATTATCCCAATTGTTTTGTTATATCTCAAAGGGATTAAGACAGCGTTATCGACGAAAGCTCCCTGGCGCCTTGACTTTTTTCTATACTTTCAACAACTGTCGTTATATGTCAACCAATTTGCACAAAACCTTGATAAATTATATACCTAAACCTTCCTCATTAATTACTCTATCTACTGGTGAAGACCGCATTACAATCCGTATAGTAGTTTTCGAGTTTACCACGAGCAGACAGACAGGCAGACGTGGCAGACGACTTTGTTTTATAATTACGTAGTGAAATAAAAAAAATGTATTAAGTTTTGAACACGTTTTACAGAAATATATGTAAGCGATACGAAGTTCACCGGGGCATCCAGTTCTAAATACATTTGGAAACTGTACCGCTTCATATGATACAGAACGTAAACAACATTGGTGCTTCATGAATATTGATACAAACAGTTTGAGATTTTACCATTGTAAAATGAAAACAGGAAGAGACACTGTAATATTCCATATATATATAAGCGAATACAAAACAGTTCAGTACCTTTTTCTTTGTTCAGAAGTTATCGACGAACTTTATAGTTATTCATAAAAAAAAACTAGAAACAGTTTCCCCTAACTTCGAACACGCACACATTTTAATTACATTTGTCCAAATATGTTTTTTAAACAGTTCGGTTTTCCCCATTGTCGACGAGTCGAAACCTTTATTGATATGTCTCTATTATGTCTCATACTTCGCGATCCTTATGTCTACTAATCTACAATATTTGTATACACTCTTCATCAAAAACCCTCATTAATATTAAACCAAAAACAAATGAATTATAGTCGAATTTCGACAAATGCACGAATACTGGTTATTTGTAAATGGTGTAACACACTTAAATTATCAGAACAGCATTACAAATTAAATAAATTGTTACGAATACGCATTATCAGTAACGTGTAACCGCCATCATACTTTGAGAATATTTTAAAATACCATGATAAAATAAAAACTAGATCGAATACCTGGGATTATTCAATTCTAATATACTGTAAAGTTAAGTTTAGAAGAGTATAATAAAAAAATATATTATTATTTAATTTATGAGTATGTATATGTGTTACTGTAACTATTTTTGTCTGTCATTTTGTCACCTTTTCACCACGGTTTAAACTGTAAACCCTATAACTATAATATTTGATATAAAAGTAGCCTAGCACCGTGAAAAATACATAGGCTATTGATACTGGACATTTAGAAAGACGTGCAAACAAAAACGAAGAAGGAAACTAGAAGTTATTATGTATTCAT
This sequence comes from Antheraea assamensis, assembly GCA_035772565.1. Taxonomy (NCBI): domain Eukaryota; kingdom Metazoa; phylum Arthropoda; class Insecta; order Lepidoptera; family Saturniidae; genus Antheraea; species Antheraea assamensis. Next base: position 532,717 of record JAQQSE010000010.1, on the reverse strand, counting down.
AGTAGCTGAATATATTTTTTACGTATAATATGAAATACCTTGGGAATCGAGCATCGACAAAGACCAAGTAGTAAAAATACAAAAATATTACAATAATATAAACTATTTAATCAGAAATGCCAATGTGGTTGGTTTATACGCAGTAGAAGTGAAACGAGTGGTGTTCCAGCAAAATCCTTATACAACCTCTACTAAACGATTCTAGGTCTTCAAAGAGTAGCAATATGCTTCTTATTGGATAAAATGCCATAAGCCAGCATCCTTAGATTTTTTCCAATTTTTATAAGACCGAGAGAGAGATATGCACGCAGCGATGCACGTAAGTAGGAAGATCTTTTAAGCCTACACTCGGGCCGCAGTACCCAAGCGTTAGAGCAGGCTCTTTTACGGGGAATCCATGGAACGCTAGTAACTTCGTCTCTAAATAAGCCATTCAAACAGGATTCAAGCTTCTTTATTCTTTATTCAATTTTAAATACACAAAATGAAAACAAAAAACAATAATCCTGTCAATTTAAGTTCGATGAAACACCACCACGTTGTAATAATAATGTATATATTGCAATCGAGGTACCGACTTGCCGATTCTAAAATTAAAGTCCAGACCGTAGTAATGGTGAGTGACGTGCCAATTAACTATCCAATTCAGACCTCTTGAATACCAAATATCACTTTATCACGCTCATAAGTTATATGCGGAATGTAAATATACGTTACTTGAGTGACAGTCATTGGAGAGGATGACAGCCCCTGACGTGACAACGTTCGTGTGGTTCATTGTCACTGTGAAGCGATCAAATTGTGACTTTCATAAGTACCGGCTATGCATTGGAAGAGTATTTAAATTAGAAAGTCAATACATCCTCGTACAGATGAGTTTTATTATCACATTGTACGACTGACATACATAGGCTATTAGTTATGAAATGGCTATAGAAGACTATACCTTCGCATAGTGATACCATATCGTCGAATACTCCTAAACTAACCATACCGACGCACTAAAACCCTGGGTATATTTAACAATATAAAGCCTATAACTGGTACAGTCATATTAGAATAGATTAACAATTAAACGACAGCGGTCGAAGTTCAGATCGCAAGTCAAATTGATTACATCTATTTAGACTCATTAATAATTTCCTGTGGAGCTGAACGATCACTTGGACGAATCTAAAGAAACGTGGGTGAGTATATACTAAAAATTACTTAATTAATTTAGAGTGAAATGATCTCGTTGTATGTAGGTAGATTGTACACATTAACAATGTACCGAACGCAGAGATAGTTCGATCGTTCTTACGAAAAAATATTAATATTGACGCGTTTTAATATTCATTCTGGACTGCATTTATCATTTGTTAGTGATAACAATGACCTGTGGAATACAATTAAATATTGAAACTTTTCTGATTAATTTAATCTTTAAATGATTATGACCTTTCCAGTAAACACAGTATGATATGTGTGAGGTCAAGTTACGATCACATGTCTGTGGTTGGATTGTATTGATTATAATCGTTGTTAATTTTGCAATAATAATCAACCTGTTCTTTTTTATATTATCTCATGTTATACAATATCGATTTACTATTATTTCATCTGGTGTGTTATACTACGCGTATCTACAATGTCATATCATGAGCCTGATTCAAAAATTATATGTTAACTATGTATAACATTAATTAATCTGTGGATCGAAAAACTCTGTTAATTAATAATATATAATAAAATAATTACAAGATAATGAGAAGCAATCTTTAACACATATACGGGAATGACATACAACTTGGCGAACAGTTTTTGCCAAACTTGAATTACTAGAGTAACAATATATATATATATACCATCACGATTTGCTTAATGAGGTAAAATAATATCTACAGCGTTTAAAGATGATTATAAAAATATATAATTTAATTACTATTTTATATATTTACCTGTAAGATATCGACGTTCAAAAACCAGTACGAAAATTAATGCAAGAATGAATTCTTTAAATCGTCAACTCATAAATCACAATTCTTGATTCGTATAACAGTTAAATGTTTATTATCATAGTTGTCCTCCAAAACTAAACTGTGTACATAAATAATAATAACGTCATACAAGTACATCTATCTATTTCTGACTAAGGTATTATTTACACGCTATTTCAACACTATCGAAAAGTGCATATATAAATAATATACAGAAGAACGTGGAAGAAATATTTCCATTTAAATATTTCTAAAGCTTAAAGAAACTTTAGTAAGAGTGTAAACGATTCCCAAAAAGAAGTAAATAACAAAAAGAAATTAACATAATAGCTTATAGATCAGGACGGAAGCAGTACGGTGGTGATAATTGTGAAAGACGCCAAGTCTAATAATACGTTACAATCGCACCGTTGAGAGTACACAGCGGTTTTTGCGTTAGATCCCTTGTCGATGGGACGTTGAAAAACCGCCATGGTTAGAGACTAGATTGTCCCGTACAGTAGATGTTGTCCCGTTCTAATTCCGTAACGGTGACGTTTATCGCTCGGTCGAAACAATCGAAAGTTATTCCGAGTGGTAAAACGAGGCACGTGACCTGCGGTGCCGCATTCTCTTCAAATATATAATATATTGCATATTACGGAAATACTAAATATTTTGTTTCACGGTACATTATTAATTTAACGTACGAACTCGTGTGTATATATTTATCATTAAAACATGACCGGAATAGTCAAATACTATAAAATTACAAATATGTTTTTATTAGTCCAACTGGAAAGTTGTAGAGTATATTTTTGTTAAGCAATACTTTGCTCTTTTACTTGAGCAATTATCAAGAGAATAATAGTATTTGTTAGGAAATTTCTGAAATATGATATATTAGTTATAAGTTTAAAATAATTTCTTATTAATTTTCAAACAAATTAAATACGAAATTAAAGTTATAATATTAAAACATAGTGTATCAATAACCATGAGCTGTATTACTCTTGTAACACGGGAGGTCTCTTGACCACATATTAGTAGTATAACGTGTAAGTACGGCCACAGAGTAATAACTGTATAGATCGTTCTCTCTGTAACAGTCAGTTTATTCCACATTTCCTTTGTAAGTACAAAGAAATTTCATTTCACGTAAAACTACATTTTGATTAATCCCACAAGCTTAACGATATGTTAACTTTTCTTAAAAACTGTAATTAAACTGTATTCGATATTTACAAGTTTCAAAGAACACATCCTTAATCGATATTGAGATAAATAATCTCGTCAGTGTCACTATCACTACATATTACAAAACAAAGTCGTCCGCCGTGCCTGTCTGTCTGTGTGTATGTTCGCGTTAAACTGAAAAACTACTGAACGGATTGTCATCATCACCAATAGATAGACAAATACACGAGGAAGGTTTAGGTATATAATTCGTTAAGGTATTGTGTGAATTGGTTGATGAAATATAACGGTAATTGTTGGAATTGTTGGAAAAAGTCAACCCGGCTGGGAGCTTTCCTCGAAAACGCTGCCTAATTCTTTTGAGATATAACAAAACAATACATAGTGAGATGATGATGATGATGATTCCTCTTTTATAAATCTACAAAAAAGTCTGCGCTGGCATATAGGACAGGGCAGGTCAACGTCCGCCGGGCCTGCTAGTAGTAAATAAAAAAAAAAAACATAAAAAATGAGATCTAAGTATTCATCGTAAATAAAAAGTAAATTGAATTTGAAAACCCAAAATAGCTTTTGGAATGATCGACACTAGAACACAATTAGATTTGGGAATTTTCTTTGGTCGATACATAATAATCATCTAAGTTCCCACTACAACGAGCGCTTTTGAAACGCTACAAACGATACAGCTAGTTATTCGTTCTATTCAAATGAGTAATATGATAGTACTGATGAAGGTGACACGCAACATAAAGTGATCTATGAATTTTTGCACCGACTCCAAGTTCCGTTTGGCACCCGATTGAATAAATAATATAGAACGGCTCAAAACAGAGGTCGACTATTTAGTAGTCTTGAAATGACAAACTCTATACCGTATTCAGGTGTTCATTTGTTATTCCGAGTTTGATTACATAATTCGGTTTTAAGATTGACGGCACTAATTACAGTAACCCGAACCGAACCCCTAATGTATAGTTAAAATATTTGCCGTATTTAAAGAAGTCTGAAAAATCTAGCCGAATGCATAATTTAGTTTCAAATGCATTAAATAAATAAAATATATTAAATAACTGTCATATTAATGTTTATAAGAAAACTGTGTACGATTTAATAGCATCCATCGTATACCCGATATAAAACCCGCCATAGTGGCACGTTTAGCCGTCTCGTATTTCGGGGTCAGCGGGTGTATATCCAGCAATCAACACAGATGTTTAGATTCTGTAACAGACTGAACCGCGACCATCATATCATGCTGATAAAGCAGCCAATGATTCAATGAAACGAAAAAGCGACATTAAAAAGAGGAAAACATAAATCTATGGGATTGAGGGTGCAAGAGAAAGAGATAGAATATATTACACAGTGTTTTTTTTATATTCGCGGTCTCCTCATTGTATAATGTAGTCCATAGTTGCTCTAGTCCGAACGTTTTATGTGTGTAAAAACGTATGCGTGTGCACCTGTATATTACGAAGCCTTGTGAAAAGGCGTTATAATCAGCGTGGTACTACACCATGTACATTGTTTATATGAATATTTTATCATTTTTTGAAGATTTCATTTCGATCGCGCGTGAACTGCAGTCATGTTTGTTTATTGTCGAGTTTCGTAATCAATCAATGTACATCTAGCAGCCGAGAGGTTTTCAGGTCTGCATGTCAGTGACGACCGGCGATAGGTTACAGATCTCTCGGTAGACGATGCAATTTTTGGATCGCAATATGATTACAATCAGGCACAATGCCGTCACTTTGTCGTATTCCTATATGTAAGAAACTCGGATCAACGTTTTTTATTTAATTCAATTTAACTCACAATCACAATTTAATTAATTCATTTCTATCTTTTCTGTTTTAAATCTAGACTTTTTTGTATATGTAACTAACGATGTTTTCATAACAGATTGAGGACCAACTTAATAGCTTAAAGAGTAAAGTCGAATAAATAATAAGTAGATCACGCACCCTTTGGGTTCCATACCATTTGTATGCTTTATATAAATATTGTATATAATATAACATATATATTATCTCCTAATATATTATGCGCGTTTAATCATGTTTATAAAGAAAGGTTTAAGTGACAAAATTTTGCGGGTTGTCGCATGGTGTTGTATCGTATGAAATTAACAGGAAATATAACTTTGCCGTATTTCATTACAGAATTATCCTAGAAATTTAGATAGTCATTTATATTTCGTTTCGAGAGTACATGTTATTAGGAAAATATCCATTTGATATACAAATAGATATACAGACGGACAACCGAGTAGTCCCGTATAAGTTTCGTTATTACATCGAGTTACGAAACCCTAAAAAAAGATTAATAAATTTAAATATTCTGATATTTATTATCATTTCGATGAGTTCAATGTAATCATATACCTCCTGAGCATGACAGGTTTTTAGCAATTAAAATAAGATATAAAGTGGTGAGATATGTCGAACTTTTTATATTATTCAAATCTAAATGTCGCTTTGTAATCTGATATCAACAAATGGTTTACAAATGATCTCTCGTCTATTGAATATCTCTCAAAACTAAAACATTAATTAAAAGCGTGAAATTATACTCCAGTTATTCATCGATTGTTAAAATCTTAAAGCTACTTAACTATAAACTACTATTTTTCACTTAACTGATACCAGATATTTATTGTTGTACATATGAATAGAATTGAAGTTATTATCTGTGATATCGACATACTGTATTTCCCTTGAAAGCACACGGTTATCTGCAAGTCACTAAAAGCACTATGGACATTTTTTTAATTGTGTTTCCTGTCTTTTTATGGATCATAGATAATAATCACGGAAAAGGCCGGCCATCATTGATATTGCTTTTACTGGTGGATATAGAACGAACTTATCATAGTAATCTAAACTACTTTTACAGTGTAGCGAGGAACTCCCTGAGTGTTTGATAAATTATTATAATTGCAGAATCCTATTAGAAGATAGACCGCTTCTTCGTAAAATGGTAAAGCGACTGCAGGCTACTGTGTCAATGCAATGTCCCGGTGGAGTGTCTGTCAGCTATAGGAAGATGTTAGAGCACCTTATCTTATATCGGTATAATAGTACACCTGCGCGTAGAAATTGTGGCAGGATACGGTGGATGCAACGGCATAAGTTATACGCAGATCCCGGAAAAGCGGCGGTTTAAGAGGTTACACAATAAATAAAACAGACTCATTCCGCATGGTACGTGGTATACTTCGATAATGGATAGAAGCGCTAGCCCATTCACCTGTGGTAATTTATGTAAAAGGCGTTTAGTACCCCGTTTCCCTCGAGAGAGGAGATATGCCTTCATAAATTGATCCACTTTTGACGAATCTAATGTGCTTAATGATCTAACGAAATTAAGGAGCAATACTCGAAACGACACTATATTCTGATTATAGCAGAATAGAAACAACGATTTGAACACGCCAGCTGGTCCATAGATATTATGTAGACCGTAAAGACTATACTTGCCCGTATATCTAAAAACAATCACAAGAAATCTAAAAATAATAGCCTACAGCTATCGGAATTGGCACCCATAAGCCAGACTGTTTCACTTCCAGAAATGTTGTACGAAATTTCATCCACACTTCAGGACTAGGTCAAGATACTTGATCATAGACTAGAACCCAATGAGCTATGGACTTATGAATTTACATACAACGGATTTTAGACCTAAAAATCGGATGCGAGCGAAAACCTATGCCACCCTAAAGATGACCAGAATCGGAGTTAGGCCTTGTGGCTTTTTTCTTTATAGCTGACATAGCAGGGCATGGCCCACCATCACGTTGAACAGACTTGAGAGACTAGAACGAAAGAGTTTAAATTACGTCCCGACAATACTACAGAAGTTACCACGATATTTATCGACACCGTTACAACCTTATCTCAAGAAATGGCTACCACCACTTGGTTCCTCACATGACCTCCTCGCCGGCTTTGGCGAAAACGAAACTGCTTACCAGTAGTTCTAACGTACATCTAATAGCGTATCTAGTAGCGCCAAGCGTTCTGTAATGATTCTCTCAATGAGTTTGCCAAACTTGTCAACCAGTGTAATACGTGGTTAGCGTAGCAGGCTTAACGGTCCGCTTTACATCGCAACGGTAGTCGGCTTTATTTCAGACAAGCGCTAAATAGTCTTGGAGAAGGAATTAGAAGGTCTTCGAGGATTCTAACTCGACTACGTAAACTGTTAGATTCCGGGAGGTAGTTTTCACCTATATACGCTTCAGTATTTCAGTTAACTCTGACCGAACGTAAAATGACCGTGTCATAGACATAATGTGGTAATAGTTACACTATATATCGAAGGAGTTTTATGATTCTGATTCATGTACAAAAATGTCATAAATACATATTACTGACAAATCACTGACTCATTCTGGTTTTCACCTTTGATCTTGATAGCATACTGTATTATAAAAACTGTAAGTATTCTGTAAAGTTTTACTCAAAATCAGCTTTACTGATACACTTATATCATTAACAAAAAAATGAATATCTTAAATCATGATACAATATGAACATTAAACTTAAAGAAAGTTCAGTATTCTTTAAATCATATACATATGTATACATGATAACTTGTAAAATTATAAATGCAAAACTGTGCCTATTTGGATATTTGTCCTACTGTCGTACTCAAACATTTGGATGTATTTTAATAACATTTTGTACAGTTGTATCACATGATTATATTATAAAGTTCGACATAAGCTACTTCTATATGCTTTACAAAAACATAATATCACTAAAGTTTAATTTACACCTAATGAAGCATGGAAATTATGTCTGATTATATAAAATTCACAATAATATTGTATTCTTGTTTATTTAATTATAGGTTAGGATTAAATTAAAATCCCACCTGATGACCTAATGTTGAAAGAACATGATTTGGCTAAATTTGATTCAACCAAAAAACCTATTACCAAATTAACATACTGATAGGTATTTGAAGCCATCTTCTCAAAGGTGAGTGTAATAACATAATATTATATATCAATATTATTAAATTACATACTTTCTACTTTATTTTCTCATCAGAGTGGCATGTGAACTAAGAAGTAATGTGGAATGTGGACTTTAGAAATACAATAACCATTGTAGGATTTAAACTAATAGTCTTGCAGAAGAGATCCAAGTGCACTACCATTAAACTGTCGCTCCTTTTATTCAGAAAATAAATTATACAGGAAAGTTATAGGGCTAAGTTTAAAAATCTTTATACAACCGGGATTTTAAGGAAAAAGTATGTGAATTATGCTATATGTATCTGTATATAAAAAAATAGCAATATATTTTACCACTCCTTTAATGTCATACTGGGACCTAGTATGATTTTAATTGCATTGTAAGAATGTAATTAAGCTACTAGCCCTTCCCACAACTATATATTTAAATAGATAATCATAAAGTTTTAATTCTCATAACCAGATGTATTTCTGCACAACTTATAAATGGTTACATTTAATTTTCACATATACAAATTTAATTCTATGAGATGTCTATGTTTTGTAATATTTTATTTTGTTGTTACTAATATTATCATATAGTAATAACTAAAGAAACTATTTCATGATTGTCATCAATAAAAACTGCATGATTACCCAGAAAAAAAAATACAAAAAAGGATTGAAATTATTGTTTGTAACTGTGAGAAAAATATTTCCCCAAATTTATATTACTTTTTAACACTTTCAAAAACCAATTATGCATCTCAGTGTTAAAATTCTAACCACACAGTAAGTACCATTTACACACTTTTTACATGAATTAATGTTGCATTAATTATTGAAACGTAGTAAAATGATTTTCTAGTTTATTTGTTATTGCTGATTTAAATTATGCACTGCAGAAAATATAGATATGTAATATGTATAAATGAAATAACATTACTGCCTGAAAAAATACTGTTTTTTTTTTGTATAAATTCCAAGATTGATAAAAATATCTGAAAAATTATAAAGAGTGAATATAAAAAAAATACATTATGAAATATTAAAAATGTATGTATATAAATTAATGTATATTTTATTATCCTCATTACTCTCTACCATTAACACCATTGGAATGAAACATTTGTTATGGTACACACACACACACACACACACACACACACATACACACACACACAAATTGAGGTTTTTAAATTAGTGATACCACTTTACAATAGATGGTGTAAAAGTTGTTTTGAAAACAATGGGTCATAAGCAAAAGCTTTATAATCAATTGTTTATCTCCATATATTTATCATTTCGCTTAAATATCTCCAGAAAAATAGACATTCCAGTAACCTTGGAATATTAAGTGGGAACAAATGATTTCAACAAATAGATACACTAAATTACTAATTTACAATCCATTTTATATGGATGTATGGCATGAGTTAACTGCTAATTTGTTAGTTGTATAAGGAACATAGTAAACATAAACAAATATTTCATATCTTATCTTAATAAACATCAGTATTTCATCTTTAGTACCATTTTATTTAATATCATTAAAGCTCAAACTCCTTATAAATAATAATGATAATAGCCAAAAATGTTTACTTAAAGTGAGAAATAAACATATACTTTAATAATTTTGAAAGCTATAAGATCTATTACGGAACTTTCTAGAACTTATTACCTGTTGATATATTTATGGAGGCTAGACTAAAAGTCAGAAATAAAATATGATGAGCTCGAATAACATGAAAAAATAATATAACACATAAAAAAATACAACTCTGTTCATATTTCAATAGGGACTAACTTCATTACAATTTATCTATTAAAAAAATAAACATGTTTTAATTTAAGATTCAGTAATTGTTTTATAACTGTTTATATTTCAAATATGTTAGAAAAAAGTGATTCCAGATGAGGTATAATGAATGAGAAGAATTATTGTGTGTCATCATGTATTTTACGAGAATGACATTTTTGTTACAACTATACAGGTTGAATAAAATTAAGGTTTTTCCTATTAACATCCTACCACATATCTGATTTATACAACAATCTAACTCGAGCATCAATTATTACAATACATAGATGTAGTTAAATTATTAGTTAAAAGACATTTTTGTAACTATAACCATATATTTTACATATATATATTTATCAACAAATTATTTCACTTGAAATATGTCCATTATTTTTATACCTGTTACTGCATAATTATGTAAGATATATATATATATATACACATGGCTTGGGTAAATAATAACAGTATGAGGAATCTATTGATATCATTAATAACTAGCCATCACCTCTAAACAGTTACACTGTTGCAGCATTTATAATAGTCCAGACAAACTTAGTTGAACAGATCCCTATGCATGAATGCAACCTTATGAGTAAAGAAAGACGAAACCCTTTTTGTCAAAACACACATCCAAATATATGTAACATTTCTGAACAGTTTTCCAATTTTCCAACCTATCTTCATTATAATAGATACATTAGGTATTTTATGTAACTACAGAATAAACTCACCTGATGCAAGGCTGTTAGCCCATCGACGTTTGCCGTGTTGATATCTGCGCCCATTTTCAGCAGCCGTTGCACTTCATCTTTATCGCCCGACGTGCATGCGGCTAGGAAAATAATTTCCCGTGAAAACTGTATTTGTGATGGACCCTTAGGCGTCGGAGATTGCTTGTTCGTGTCCGATTCTTCCCATCTCTTCAACTGTTCAGCCCGCTTAAAAAGCGCTGAAGACGATCTGTTGTCCGTCATTTTTCTAACAAACTGACCACTCCGCACTCAATATGTTCCACAAGAACACTTTTCACGACGCATAGATTATGTTTTTGTTAAATACAGTACACAAACCTAAAGTCCATAACTCTAATTGCCAAAAAAGGAAACATGAAAGAGGAAACGTTCTGCCGAGATTGATATTAAAACAGCTTTCATTCAGCCATCGTTCGACAAACTCATTGAATTACACAACTAAAACATACAAACATTATTTTTCACATTCATGACATAACCAATAATCTACTCGTTTAGCGTGGCAGCCATTACAAGAATAAATTCAACAGTCAACTAAAGTACCTACATATCGAAAGGCAAAAAGAAAAACTAGGCAGCGAATGAGAATGACGGAAGAATAAAGCGACACCTAGTGATTAAATTTCATGTAAGTGCTGCCCTTAGTAAAAATATTTATCTTATAATTGAGTAATAGAGAACACACTTGTTTGACACTCACACTGTAATAATATTAATAAGGAAAGTTTTTCGCGGGATCTTAGTCTGATGTACTGGATTTTATTGTTTATCCATAATCTTTTGTTATTTGACTCTATATTTTGTAATATTTATGTTGTTTTACATAATATTCTATATATCCACGATCGCCAATCACTTTAATTTTAATATTCTTATCAAGCTTCCTAGATCTAATAAATACGTCCCATTTTACATTTCACATTCCTTCACTAATTTAGGCTTTTACTCGCCGGTCAACAGAATATCTAGGTCATATAGTATATTATAAAAAACATGTGATATTTGCCAAATAAATGAAAGAAATTTAAATTGGGGCAGATACATATCAGCTTAATTATAAAGTAGAGTTTTAAAATATTCGTTGTTTTTAGTATTGTCTTTCTCTTTCTGTTATAGCTTATTTATATTAACTCTTCTAATCTGTAAAATCGTTTAATATTTAGTTTTATTGAAATTTAATTTATCATTAGGGCATGCCGGTATGGTAGATATAATATGTAATATGGTAGAGCTACGCTGAAACTATTATTGGTTTTAAGAATGAACGGGTCGGCTCGCCCGGGGTAGTACCACCCTCTCACAGAAAACCGACGTGAAGTAAAAGTGCTTGCACTGTTGCGTTTCGTTCGTTCAGTGGGAGCGCCGGAGGCCCACATATATTAAAAGGCCGGCAACGCACTTGCGTCTCCCCGGATGTTGCTAGTGTCTATGGGCGGTGGTGATCACTTACCATCAGATGATCCACCTGTTCGTTTGCCCTCTATAATATAAAAGAAAATGTCTATAAATTTAATTACTATATTGTTACTATTAGCAAATTTACAAATGTATTGTCATGTTGATGACCCATTATGAATAAATAAATAAATAATATAGTTCGGTTATTATGCATACATAAATGAAGTGGATGTAAAATAATGCCATGGAGCATGAATTCTGAAATGTTACAAAAACTCAATGGAAAATTGTAACAAAGCTTCCATCGTCTTGTTAGAACATTGAAACTGTCACAAGACACTTGAAATATTATTAACCACTCGACAAAGGTACAAATAATCTAGAATATTGGTTACCAAAAATAGAAATAAAAAAAAAATGTATGAATAAGTTTTTACTTTTAAATAAGCTACCTGTAATAAATCCCTTACCTAACAAATTGTAAATTAAAAAAAATCTAACTAATTACAAATATCTAACTTACAATAATAAAAGTAGTTTTAAATGTATTGTAATATATCAGTACAAGTAAAACTAAAAAAAAACTAATTTATATCATAGCAATGAATCGAAAATGGCTTTTATGATTACATGTTTGGATATCGCGTCGAACAACGTAGGTTCAAATCCTTGGAACTGAGCCGGAGCTTTTAGTGCAGGATAACGTCGCAATCAAACCATAACATGGTGGTAGAGGTTTTACTACGTGCCCTTGGCTAGCTACTATTCTCAAGTTGAAAATTTGACACCAAAGACTTCTTGGTGTGTTCCAGTAGCTGCACTTTAGAGCTAACCTCCCTTTACATTTAGCGTGATTACCATCTTAGACCACATCACCATTTAACATAAGATGTGATTATAATCAAACGTTAAAACATATAAAGTAAATTAAAAAATACTTGCTATGTCCTATGGTTACATATTGGTCCAATGTATACTTCGTTCTTTACAGCTATAATGTGACTTTACATGGCTTAAACTCTTTCTTAATAAATGCATGAGAAGAATTTTAAAGTTTACCTTAGACTAGAATAATTTACGTTTAGACATTTATAATGTTTCAACATTATTTCTGGCTCGGTATCAATTTGATACCATTTGATAAAATTCAATCGTTATATTTATCAAAAATGCGTTTATGGTAATAATTGAAATGAATAAAAAATAAAAAACGTGCAACTTGTTCACAATTTTCATATCATATTACATTACTGATATACCAAATAAAAGAAGAAACGGGATTAATTATTCGAAGCAACATTTAGTAAAGTCGTTTCAAACGGTAATTATGTTAGGGATATAATAAATAGTTTAATTGATATAGCAACATTTCTTTGTGCATAGAATATAGTCGTCCGTTGTTATTTCGTTTTTCCTCATAGGTTTTTATTCTTTTATTATACGAAATAGTTTATACTCTATTCATACTATCCATGCCTAAAAGTTTTTTTTCAGTAATTGTTATTGTTATTATTGTTTTTAATTGTGAGTTTTAGCTACTGGCTACATTATTATTGTAAGAGAATTTAATACCTGCAACTGAGAACATACTACTTAAAATCACGCCCTCTAGCGGTGATCGCTGTAGAATTAGTTTAAAGTGACGTTATATTAGACGGCCGGATTCAGCACAGAAACAATTCAAAATTCAAGATGGCCATGTGTCACGATGGTTTCTTGAATTGTTGTCGTTAACTTTATTTGTTTTGTGTGAAAAAAGTGTTTATCTACAATGGCTGACTTAAGTGTTGATGTATCAAAGTTACCGGAGGACATACGAGATAAATTAGCGGAGTTAGACTTGGAGTTATCTGAAGGTAAGTTTTCTGCAGTCGAGTTCTTCTAAGATCGATATTTTGTTATTTTAGATATATATATATTTTTTTGGTAATTAGCTTTCAATTAGAATTTTTATTTATTACAGTATTCTATTGTAAAAATATTTTTTCTGTGTCAAGTGAGTTGTCTGGAACTGGTTTTTCGAGTTTTAACGCAATATGAGACAGCTGATGTTTTCGGTAAATAAAGAATGATCTATTCGGGCTTCTAGTAGTTTTGTTATAAAGATATCGGTGTTAGACGCTCACGCTTGAGTTGTCACGTTGTCATACATCGTCTAACAAGGAATGCGTCGAACTATTATACTCAATTTCCCTGATATCTTAACAACATTTCGTACGTTCTATAACTTTGTGGGGTTACTGTACTGTTCATTGTTCAACCCTATAACTGCTTGGTTATGGTGTAAGTAAATACACGTCTAACGGGTTGTAGAAGTCTATAAAGTTTTAAATTAAGTATTTTTGGTTTCATAAATGTAATTTAAAATGTATGAATTTATCTCTCTACTTTACTTTACTCTACTGTAAATTGAAAGTAGTATTCACATGAATGGAGAGTTATTAAAATTAATATCTGCCTTTTAACTTTAGACAAAACACTTCAATAATTCACTATGATAATAAAATTTACTAAGATAATCTAGGACTTATTTAACATTATATCAAACTATATATAAAATTACTATGAAATTATTTTCAATTTTTAATCTTGATTATGTTCTAAGTCTGAAGAAAAATTAAGAGAAATTTAGAACTTGAATTGAAATGAAGAGAAATTTAGTTCAAAATACATTAAATATTATAGTAGAAATGTGGTTTTAACATTGGTGGTTTTGAAATATAATATTTATTCTTCTATTTAGTTATAATAGTATGTAATACTTGTCATTACATTGTATAGTAGGGATTTAGGTGTTAAAATTCTTCATAGTATAAGCAAGAAAGAGCAACAGTCAAAAGTTTTAATAGATTCTTCTTATTTGTTAACCAGAATTTTGGAAAGTAAAAGTAAAGGAGAAGTAATATATTATCATATTTAGCAATATTAAATTGTTGCAATAAAGTTGTTAGAAATGAGTTTCATCAAGTTTGTGGGATGAAACCCATTTTTTTCTTAACTATTTCCAGTAAAAAATATATCCTACACTTATTCTGTCTATAGATTAGATCTCCTTTCGGGACATAATAGGATGTCAATAAGACCATTTAAAATTTCCTACTATTATCTAATCAAGTCTTAGTGGAATTTCTGTATTTACTTTTTATAATTATTGATATTTCAAATAGCTGTTTAAAATAATAGAAATAAATAAATTACAAATAGGTACAGAGTTATAGAAACAAATTGCCACTTTCTGTTTGCCTACACTGTCTTATTGTGTAGTTCTTTGTGAACAAATCAAATATGGCACTTGAGAGTTCATATTTCATTAAGTACAAATTACTCATATCCTTTGTATGAATATTGCACTTCATACCCAATTTAGTCTTGTCAATGCTTAGGACGCCTGACGACACTGAACATGGATATATTATAAATAAAAGTGACAAATAAATCAAACTCAAAATGACTAGGAGTGTATATCTTGACACTTATATACTTTATTAAAATGCGGTATAGAAGCTTCGCGACGCCCCGACGCGTTATATTCACGCGTCTATATCTACCTTGTTTTATAATTATTTTTATGAATTCTTATGCGAGTTTATGGAATATTATATATTTTCTACATTAAAAAAATAGAATGAATTTCATAAAAATGTCAACTTCCGTTGTTACAAAAATTATCACCGTTGAAAAGCGTACCTCTACTTTTTAGTTGGAGTAATGTGCCGTTCTTCTCACCAAACCCCCATCCCACCTTACATTATTACTCCATGTTTTTATGCTGACGTCGATTATGTGTTTTTAATGGGGCACAACAAATCGCACGTATTAGTCCGTCAATTTAACCTCAAATCGAATTGCTATCCTGTAGAATTTTGTTCATATTCGACTTTACGTTGCGGTGACCATATATAAAAATATGATATAAATCGTTTGATCTCGTACCTTTATAATTAAACATAATGTTAAACGTGGATAACACGCCAAACTTAGCTAGGTCATGACTAGCCAGGTGGACATTAGAAAAAGTATTACCACTATACATGGTTTCGTTACGATGTTTTACTTTTCCGAAAGCTCTCCACTCTATTGCAGCAGTTGAACTTAAGTTTATCGACGCGGTGTCTGAAAAACGTCGGTTATAGCCTAAAAACCTCGAACAGTGAGATTTTTAAAATCGTGAATCAAATGTATCCATCCACCTACTAAAAAGTTAGACAAGTCTAAGACTATATTATTTTGTTTTACTGATTGTGACTAAAGATAAAACACTCCGTTAGTATTTATCGCTCTTTATTCAATCGATACCTACACCTTATACATTATTACTATTATTTATTTATTTATTTACCTCTGTAAATACATCAGAAGTCAAATGGCTTTCCAAACTAATTTGTTTAGCGATTCTTTCGAAGTCAATTTAAAGGGATCGCTCAGAAACAAAAGCGAAACGTTGCCCGTCCTACTTGTATCTGAATAATTGAATAAAATATGAAGCAACTTTTCACATATTCACGATAGAACCGGAGGGCCGAGGATATAAGTAAAATAATAAATATGTGGACGCTTTACAACTTGATATTTTCATAACGAATACTCTCGACGCAAATCACTACACAGCTGTGGATATGATAATTACATCGTTATATAAACGTGCGTCTCAATACTCTATTAATTGTAGTCGTGCTTTCGCATTAATAGCGATTTGTGAAGCAATTAATTATTACGGGTTGGTTAAATAGATCTGTGGCTTTTTCGGAACGTAACGATTCGGGAACGGCTAACCCCCCAGGTGGATGTAATAACGGTATTTACGTTTGTTAGACCGACAACCGCAACTATTAATGGAAACCTCGCTCTAGCTACATTTATACGTAGGTTAGTCAATACGATAATTAATTATTTAAATAAATTAGAATCCGAGTACTTAATTTAGCACTGTATCAATGCAAAATATTTTCTACGTTTTTTTTGCTTTTTTTTTTAAAAAAAGGAGTTTTACATTATTTACTTCGCTTGTGTTGACTATAAAATTTGTACAGTTTATTTGAAATCGCGTTCTTTAATAGGTTTCAACCCCTATCGTATAAGTAAATAGAAACAGAAACTATTTAACAGACGGTTTGCCTCCACCACCTCGCCGCCTCTCATCGCGTTGCTCTCCCACCTTTGCGCATCGCCTTTGTTATCAAACGTTTTAATCTCTAAAACGATATTATAAATTAGAACCCGTTTCATTCATACAAACTGTTAACTCTTTATCATGAGAGAAATATGCAATCTATCCACACAAACTTATGAATCCCTTTTACACTTATTAACAAGTTCATTTTTATTAACGCTGAAATACATGCACCAAAAAAAAGTATTAACACCAAGTTTGAAATAAAATAAAGCCAGAGAAATATAAAATTCCCGTGGAAACTTCGTCATCCCCTTTATGAATGAGTTTTTTAATAAGCCTAAAATCCTATTTTATTATTGCTCTGAAACAGCATTAATACGAATTATTGAAAAAAAAAAAGTTTTATTAACTGTCTCGTGGAGCATTCATACAAAATTTAAAGAGATCTAACTAGAAAACGTAGTATTCCGTACGATCGTGTAAGCATATACACAATTTCAGCGTCTTTGATTTTGAAAAATTCAGATTATTTACTTATACTATAAGACTGGGCGATGTGATGAGGTGTTAAGGGGTTTGCCTTAAATACACTTTGCAATATTTTATACGTAACAAATAAGGTCCATCCTCTGTTACTTTATAACGATATGTACTTGGACTATCGTAAAGTCATTCCAGAAATATGTCTTTTTTATTACGTTTAGATTGCACTTATCCTACAATCAGTACCGTAATCAGTATAACTATCGGTCGATACCTTTCTTGCATTACCATACGCATTCATACATTTTTTATATTATTCCGTGGGCTTATACGAAACGATTGATAGTCTCATTCAGGCCAGCTATCCTAAATATTCCTACGTTCTATATGCGGTTTGCTTGTGTAGTTCTTACACAGAAAATGAAAACGATATTACTACAGCGTTCTTATTTTCATACACTCATTTTACAAGTAAAAATGTAAGTAGTGACAAGTATTATAAATGCTGTTTTAAATTTAATGCTTTAAAAACTGTATTCTATACATTATATGATGCCAGGTTATGCATAACAATATAATATATTTGTTTTAAGATTTTCAAATAAACTTAGTTTACACTATCAATTTATTCAAATAATATTTATATAATAATTTATTCTTTTTTTAATGGACTGTCCAAAACCTTAAAGTTTAAGTCCGATACAAACGAATGTAGACTTCATGAGATCAACAGGCTGTTGGCTGCATAAGTTTCAATAAATACCTAATTTAGAAAATAGAATTATTTAGAAAACATAATAAAATATGTTTTGTTAAATTACAATTTTTATGTGTAATGTATTTTTTCATTTGTACGAACTATGAGCCAAATAAACCATGAAATCTACAATGTACGATGTCGTGAAAATTAAAAATATAATCCACCATTTTGAGATCCGGATCCTAAAAAAATCTGCCGAGGGGTTAAACAAATTATTGTATATGTATATATATATATATTCCTCTAGTTGTAAAAAAAATGCATCCATTAGAAACAATCTTAATTCTCTTGTATACTTATGCTTACGACATCACATAATATTTAAGAGTTATCAGAAATAAGAATTAATTTGCGACAAAATTCTCAGTAACGTTGTTTTTTTTAGATTTTAGCGATGAGATTGTATATCGAAAATTTATTCTCGGAACTGTGTTCAGAGTAATTACTCGGGTCTAGTGAAATACATTATATATACCTATTTCAAAGAACTTTTCAGGCTTCAGTATCATCAAACACAAATTATATTTTAAGGTATATATATTAAATTATACCTTATTGAGTAAATAATAACGCCCGATATTCCCTAGAAGTGTATGATGAGGTCGCAGATGGCCATGACGAATAACGATCTCGGATTTACAATTTTACATGAGTACTAAAAAAAAAACATTATAACTTCATGTAATCAAACTGACTCTTAAATATATTTGAACACAATAGTGGAATGGTAAGACTAATTTTGAAGGCAATGTGTGTTAGGAAATTTGACAAAGTATTTTAAATCATTATTCTATCAATATTCTATGTACGTAAAATGGTTTTTTTTTTAATTTATCAAAATTTATGTTACAGTTCATTTGCTAGTGTAAAAATGATGGTAATCTTTATAGTTTTTTTTTTATCGTAATACTATAAATTACTATTAGTTAATTTATATGGAAACTAGCGACCCGCTCCGGCTTCGCACGGGTATAAAATATATAGCCTATGTCATTCACTGAAAAAATGATTAAAATCGATCCAGTAGTTTTGATTTATCCATTACTGCTCGTGGCCGGCACGCGTTAAATTTGGAGTAACCTCAAAAATAACAGTATTTCTCCACTATTTAATAGATGTTATTATTCATATAAACCATCCTCTTCAATCACTCGTATCTATTAAAAAAAACCGCATCAAAATCCGTTGCGTAGTTTTAAAGACTTAAGCATACGTAGGGATAAAGGGACAGAGAAAGCGACTTTGTTTTATACTATGTAGTGATAACAATATTTTAATTTTAATTTTCAACTTTTAGATAAGTGAACAAAGCGCAATGCGCTTAATGTCAAGAATACTGACCAATGCTCTGTGACATGATAGTATAATAAACCTTAATGGCTGAGCACTAGGTGTTCCTCTACTCGACAAGGTTTATTCACCAATTAGTTATAATTCACAACGCTTCTATGTTTATCTGGTTTCTTGTAAGTGGTGATTGAGTATCTGATATCTTTAATATCTACATGACTGTATAAACATTTTCTTTAAAAATACATTTCATGATGTGAAGTGTATAAGTCGTTTATGTATCTATTGCCTTTTTTAAATTAATGTGAATCACTGAGTTTGTAACAAACACTTGCAGACTAAACACTAATATGTTTTCATATATGGACGGATGATAATGATTCATGTTTGACAGACGTTACTTAAAATCAATAAATGAGTTTATAATGTTCAAGGAAATAGTACTGACAGAATTTCATTTCAAAAATAAAAGGCATCTCTTCATCTCATCTCATCATTCTTATTTAAGAATGATTGTTAATTCACACTCCTATCCGAATGTTACACCTTTTCATGATTACACATCTAAAAATATCGCAATGATATTTCGGATCGAAGTAGTCTAGGACGTGAATGTGGACTTTGCATATTTTACATCCTGCATATACCGAGATCACGTGGCCGAATTCGCCAGAAAAGCTAGTAGTGAAGAGATTAGATAAACGCAGTACATCCTCGGTTACATATTCCGTTCACTTTCTATCTGATATGAACGAGAACGGTCATAAGCTAGGGGGATGTGGCTGAAGGTAGACATCTGAAAAAGGAAAGCCGGAAGAAAAAAAAGTTCTTACCTAACAGGAAGAACCTTCCTTCCCTCTTTAGGAAGAGCAGAGCGCAGCGTAATTGGATTACAAGCTTTTTGTTTTCAAAGCTCTGTTTATTTACAGAAAAATTGTTATTGTTTCGTGGTAAGAAGTGTAACATTAATCTATGTGAATAGATGCCATTTCTTACGTTGACTTACCAAACTGAAACTAAATTAATGTTAACTTATACTTATTAGTTATTGATCACTAACCCC
Organism: Antheraea assamensis; assembly: GCA_035772565.1. Taxonomy (NCBI): domain Eukaryota; kingdom Metazoa; phylum Arthropoda; class Insecta; order Lepidoptera; family Saturniidae; genus Antheraea; species Antheraea assamensis. The sequence continues at coordinate 511,930 of JAQQSE010000010.1, read as the reverse complement.
AATTTATTATATTACAATAAAAGAATCACAAAACTTTAAAATCGAGCACGCATTTATGATTCACGCACATACTACTGAGAGGATACTACGTACGCTTCACGTTAAGAAATCTATCAAACCGCCCTTCAAAATACATGTTAAAACAGTACTACAGAAAAAAAATTAATTTGGAGGTATTACACGGTCGGCCTTTCCCGCTGCCTCGTTTAAAATACATATATATATTAGGTGGTAGAGCTACGCTGAGGCTATTACTTGTTTCAGCATGAATGCGTTGGCTCGCCCGGGGTAGTACCACCCTCTCACAGAAAGCCGACGTGAAGTAACAGTGGTTGCACTGTTGCGTTTCGTTCGGTTAGTGGCCTACATCCCCCCTTCCCAAACTTGTGATGGCGGCTTTAAAAGTAAATATACCCCAGAGGGGTACCAGCACGTGCCGTGAGGGAGAATCCCCCCTGAGCATTCTCGCTCAGGCTGCCCCTCGTTCTCTAGGGAGGGCAATAAACCGCTTGTCAAGGGTATGGGAAAAAACAAATGTAAGTCTACGGCACCCTCTCCCACGCTTCGCGTGGACTTTTGCAATATTAGGAGTCAACTCAAATATCAACTCCGTCCACCACCATCTTGAGACAGAGAGGCCGGCCTTGCTTTTTCTAACTGAGACGCAAATATCCTCCCCTGCAGACGTCGCCTATCCAACGTATCCTGGTTACAAAATTGAGCATGCTTTCGTGTCTCGGGCTGGGGTCTGCGCGTTTGTCAGGGAGGATATATGCTTCCGTCGCCTTGCCAATCTTCAAGGTAAAGACCTTTCACTACTACTCCGTGTTGACTGCGTCGACCATCCACGCGTATATGCATGTCTCTACCGGTCACATTGCGGTAATGCTGAGACAAAATGCCTTATGGAGCAAGTGCAAATGACGAATAATATAGCTCTTCAACAGGTCCCATCCGCTGAGATCGTAGTTCTTGGCGATTTTAACGCCCATCATGCCGAATGGTTAGGCTCACGCACCACCGATCAAGCGTGGAGATCTGTTTTCGACTTTGCTCTGGCGTATTCCCTAACGCAACTGGTTACCTCGCCGACGCGAGTCTCAGATGTGAAGGAACATACGCCTTCCCTGTTGGACCTTCTGCTTACCTCTCATCCCGACAGTTATTTGGTTACCGTTGATGCCCCTTTAGTCTCTTCGGATCACTGCTTGATCCGAAGTAGTGTGTCTCTCTCGCGCCCGTTGCGCCCATAGTCAGTGGGTAGCCGCCGAGTTTGGCACTATAGGTCGGCTGATTGGGACATTATGAGGTCTTTCTTCGTATTCTTCCCTTACGGGCAAGTTTGCTTCTCACTGAATAATCCTGACGCTGTCGCCAATGCCATAACCGACGCCATACTACATGGGGTGAACTTATTTATCCCTAATTCTGTGATGCCCGTCGGAGGCAAAAACTCAACCTTGGTTTCGTCACTCCTGCAGAATGGCGAAACGCCGGAATCCAAAATGCTACCAAGTTTGGGCTGACGCGTTGGTGTCTATGGATGTAAATACCAGTGCTCTAAAAAAGGAGTATAACGTTGCCTCTAGGTTCTACAAAAGAGCAATAGCCTTAGCAAAGTCCACCTTCATTGGCAGAATTATAGAGAGACTGATTCATCTTCTTTCTGGAACTCGGGCATTCTGGTCACTCGCCAAAGCTGCCTTAGGAAACTTCAGTCTGCCACCGGTCCCACCACTGCAGAAGGAAGACAAGTCGTTGGCCTATGACGCTAAAGACAAAGCCGATCTTCTGGGCTGCCTTTTTGACACATTGGCATTGCGTCGAGACATCTCGTCTCTTTACGTCCTTTATCGCATCAACCGTGGTGAGTGTTTCGAGGAATTGTTTGGACTCATACCCGCCGCTACATTCCACTTTTGTACAACCCGCCTGAGTGGAGGTCTTCTACGGTAAGGTTCTCAAGATCATTTCCGCCTCGAGCTTCGACCTTGTGGAATCGACTTCCAACGGCGGTGTTTCCAAACCATTACGAGTTACAAACCTTTAATAAACGAGCGTACACTTATTTAAAAGTCCGGCAACACACTTGCGACTCCCCAGGTGTTGCTAGTGTCTATGGACGGTGATGATCACTTACCGTCAGGTGACCTACCTATTCGTTTACCCTTGTAATATAAAAAAAAATAACACTTTCATAAGCCGGAGGTCAGCGAGTTATGAACTTCATATTTTTCTGACCTGCCAGAGTTGCAATTATCTTGCAAAAGTCGTATTCGCTACTAGGCCAGATTAAATTAGTGGCACCAAAAGTCACCCGTAGAGCTGGACAAACTTTGTTCGCTTCCTAGAGAAATGCTACGCGACAAACCGTAGTCTTAGGGCTTATTTTTAGATTTTACTACCTTTGACATGATGCTTTTACAAATTTTTAAGCGTCAAATATGTTTCGAACACTGTATGTAGAATGCATGACAATCGAAAATACATAATTACCTTTAGACTTACATAAGTCACAAAGTATATACGTTATATACCAATTCATGTAGAATAAACATTCTACATTTTTTGTATCATCTTACTTGATTATGGATTATAGGTTTATAGAAAATTAATTGTAAAGTCTTTTAAAGTGAAGTATATTTTTTAAGTTGAAACATTATCAATAATTGCATTTAATGTATTTTAAACTAAAGAATTGTTATTTCCTATGTGTGCATATAAGTATAGTTCTTTACAATATATTTGATGTGCATAAAAAAAAAATAATACGACACCGTTTGCCTCACTTTTTCATTGCAAGAAAATCCATCGATGAATGTGGTAGTGCCGATAAAATTCGTTAATAAACTTCTATTAAATAAAGCTACCGAGGTAATTCTTTTTAAGAAAATGATCGAAATCTCCATCCAATAGTTACTAGGTAATGCGCGCATAACGACATCGTGTATTAGTCAAAATTATTTAACGTTCAATTAAAACTTCCTCGTTGAATACGCAATAGATAAACATGATTTTATTGTTAATATACTTAGTCTGGCCATAAATACTGTTACAGTTAAAAATAAACAAAATATTACATTTGAATTTGGAATCTGTCATTTTTATATTATTGTTCATTGAGTTTTCTCATTTTGGCGCCAATACATTGTACAATATTTTGCGATATTAAAATGGAGGTGGTAAAATGGGGTGATAAAGAGAACCGAATCGCTGTGATTACACTACATAACGTAGGTATGGAGTCAAATACAATTTTTAAAACTCCATACACTTGGTATTAGTAAAATGTTTGTGTACCGCGCTTTTAATAGGTATCAATGAGACCTCCTCTGTCTGTGACAGAAAAAGATCTGGCCCTCCACGTAGTGTTCGTCCGAAAAAGGTGGTCAAAGCAGTAAGGAAACGATTTCGAAGAAATCCAGTACGAAAGCAAAAGATTTTATCTCGGGAGATGAAGATAGCACCTAGAAAGAACCATGTCGCGTATTTTAAAAGATGACTTAGGTCTTACAGCCTATAAGAGACGTACTGGTCATTTCTTAACTGATATTTAAAAAAAAAATAGGGTGGTAAAATCGAAACAGCTACTGAAAGGGAGGTCATAGAAAAATCTTGTTTACGGGTGAGAACATTTTTACAATTGCGCAACATTTTAACAAACATTTTGATTGTATATGTGCTCTAAGCTCTAAGGAAGCTTCCCAATTAATTGACAGAGTGCAACGTGAGCACTATCCGACTTCAGTGATGGTTTGGTGGGGTATTAGCTATGAAGGAGTGTCTGAACCATACTTTTGTGAAAAAGGTATCAAAACATCGGCACAAGTGTATCAAGATACCATTTTTGAGATGATAGTGAAGCCCCTTAACAACACCATGTTCAATAAACAAGAATGGCCCTTCCAGCAAAACTCGGCGCCGGGTCATAAAGCTCGGTCTACGCAGTCTTGATCGGAAATGAACGTTTCCGACTTCATCACAGCTGAAGACTAGCCGTCGTCTAGTCCCGATCTTAATCCGATAGATTATGACTAAGGGCCAGTTTTAGAGAGTACGGCTTGTTCTAAACGTCATGATAATTTGAAGTCCCTAAAACAATCCGTACGATTGGCAGTGAAGAAATTTTCCATGGAAAGAGTGCGTGCTTCTATTGATAACTGGCCTCAACGTTTAAAGAACTGCATTGCAGCCAATGGAGACCGCTTCGAATAAGCTTTTTATATTTTAAATAGTTTTATATTTATGTATTAAACTAACACACTGTAAAAGTAATAAATGTTATTTGCAATAGATTTTTTTATTTATTCTTCGTTTCAGTATTTATGACAAGACTAGGTACTAGGTATATGTATGATGCAGTTTCACATCAATTTGGAACGTTATATGCGTCTTTTAATTTGTTATGCTTTTTTTTTTATTTTGACAATATCAACATTCTATTTTGAGGAAGCTTGTAATATATGGACAGAATTCATAGCAAAATTGCAGGGTGATACGACAAGGCAATAATGGTTGGACATTGCATTGCAACTATATCCGTCTACCGCGTTTGCGACTACCGTAATAACCTCCACAGTGACACACGCTTTGGCATGTTATATTGCGGGATCACCCGTCGTATTCAGTATTCAGTAATCAAGTGGGTGGTGGGTGCCCGACCCCACTGGATTGCACACCACGCACATAGTTACTAATTCGTAATAGTCACTCTCTTTTGGTTTGTCAAGACCTTTCCGAAACGTTTGCAGGCCGGTATGACAGTAACGATTTACCGTTGAATCGTAAATCTTTTAACTTTATATCATTTATTATCATCAGACACAGTATCGTCGTTTTCGTCATACAGCGATAAAAAAAAAAGATTTGATCACTACACAGATCATCCCCACATATGTTCACATATACACACGGGGTTTTATTTCTTTTCCCTTATTTTTTAGTACTTGATAAATTTATTTTAATTGGGTTGACAGATACAAAATATATGTTTGAGTTCGTGAGGTGCATATGCTGGTATACTGTCTCATTAACTCATGTATATAAGACTAATTTAGCTTAGTTTATTCAGATTCAACAGTTGCGATGTTAAAATTAAGACGACAAACCCGAACCGAGCTTTCGCTGCTTATGCGCCTCTGAGTTTGTTACCGTACGCGCCAAGTGCCTTAAGCGCTGGCCCAATAAGTCCGGTGAAGCTGTAAAGACTCGTCAGGCCAACAGTGTTAGTCAGTTCGAAAAGAAAAAAAAGGAAGAATTTGAAAAAAATATAGTGAAATACGTTTTTAAAGTTCAATATTATACGTCACCAAATAATAAATTGTAATAATTGAAATCAATAGAATAAATTTGGGAAACTATGAAACAGAATTGACAAGTGTACAAGCTTCGTTAATCTTCAACGATGTGAATCAAGGTTGTCGTTTTACAACCAACTAACCACCAGCCTACACGATGGACAGCGATTGAATTACCCAATCGTCATTCGTTGTGCAGATGTTTTCAATGTGTTCTCATATCACACTTTATTTATCCGCTTCCTATGTGTATTTTATTTTTATTAATATTTTGTTTTGTTAGCTGAAGTAGTATAACGCTGCATTTTTGAATCCTGACGAGAGTATCTTAGCCTTCTTCTTTATTGGCGCTATCGTTATATTGTTTATAGAAACAATATTGTCGTTCTTCGTTTTCTAATTCTGTTGTTTGTAAAATCTTTTATGTTGAACTTATTTTTATTTTACCGATATGACAGCATCGCAAAGCCAACGCGAGAGTTAATATTATTTTGAAAAATTATTTTATGTTTATTTATTTTGTTTATTATATACTAGCTGTGCTTGCGGCTTCGCTCGCGTAATCTATAACATTAGTGTTCGTGTATTTATTTCTTTTATAATAAAAGTTGAACATTTTCCTTGTTTTGTTTTTCTTTTTCTATGTGTATTACAGGATCGCGTGTAGTGTAAAAGCGTTTAAATTTATTTTGTATATACATTGTGCTACATATTGGTTTACTCACTTTTGATTGTAATAATTATCCACCATATCATTTTGCTCAATATTTGGTGTATTGAGTAAATAGCGCCAGAGAAAACACAGGATGTCATTTTATAGTGGAGTTGAACCATTAAACCCAGGGTCTTTATTTCTAAACGTATTAACGGACAAACAGATAGACAGGTAGACGTTGCTTATTTGTACGAATTGTAGGTAGTTGTGTACGGATTGTTACTTTGATTGTTTATAATTTGTTGTAGCAAGAAGCCATTGCGAATTTACTGTTTTAGTATTTAGTTTTACATGAGCAACATGAAGCAATACTAATCTGAACTAAAAATGTAATCATTAACTCACTTAAAAGAAATCCACCGTTACATATACACCTACACAAAAGATTGCTCGTATCCATTCAGTTTCTAGAATCTTCATGGAGTCGTCGGTGCACCTTTAGGCGGGTCTACTGCCACAACGTCTTCATAAAGACGAGACATCCCGTAGTCACCACGATTGAAAAGTTGGTTGGCGTTCGCAGTATGGTTACAAAAATACTGAGGGGAGGGACGCCACTGTCCGTCCTTTGGTTGATCCCTTAATGGCCTTTTATGACACTCAAGGAAACAGATGGGTTGGTGCTATTTTTAATCGTGCCACACACGATATCGATGTACCGAAGCATCGTGAGAAATAAATTATCCGTTGCACTCGTAATGTTTCTATCTAGAATTATTGTCGATTCCTATTTCGTTGAAACCTTCCAAAGAGTTATGTAATACCGTGTACATTAATCTCTTAGTAATTTGGAGGAGTTTCAAAAGTTATTAATAGCTGACAATTTTGTTTTCTTCTGTTTTTGCATCCCATCGTCTATCCATAATTATTACGTACTAGCTGACCCCGCGAACTTCGTACCGCCTAACAGTCGATTCTTTAAATATTTTTTTAAATACATATTCTGCTATTCGGGACCATCGTATAAATATTGACATTAATATTTATACGATACTAACGTCACTCAATTGTCTTGCCTTCCCGGAACCTCTCCACTGGTACTTTATGGTATAGTTTTAAAGTTCAAATTGACTTTTAAGTATTATTACGAATCCATTGTATGGGAATATAGAAAAGTGACTTTTTCAGCCATTTTTTTTTTAATTTTTCTCTCCGTAAGATCCATCCTCGTACTTCAAGGAATATTTTAAAAAAAGAATTAGCGAAATCGATTCATCTGTTCTCGAGATTTACGCTTAGCAACACATTCAGCGATTCATTTTTATATTATAGATAAGATGGTGATTTGCATCGCTCTTAATCGGTAATTCCCTCTCACGCATTAAGTCCGTGGAAATTAATATTGTAACCGATTTGCATCTTCTAGCCGTCAGTGAATGTATTCTTTACAGTACCTCAGAACTTTTCAGTGAATCATCTACTTTGATTTTAATCAAATTTGTACCTTATATAATATTTCATCTTACTCTTTATACAATATCTTGCTACCTATGTTACAGATTTCAGCTAATTTTTTATATACTTTTAAAATACACAGGTTAAGCGAACTAGCGTTTGAAATTACAATATTTAACAACTCATTGATTTTAGTGGCAATATATCTTATATAAATCTTGAACTCCCGCAGGGTCCTGTTAGGGGAGAACTACACCCTAACAATGGCGTACTCTCCCCAAGCTGCTATCACGATCCCGGCCCCCCCTTTCCTTGACAACCAGAGGCGAATCCGATCCGACCACGATCGCTACGGAGCCATCCCAAGTATCCAGCCCAGTGTGGGTAGAAAGGATCATGATACAGCTCAGCAGCGACCGCAAGTCCAATTTTCCTCTATGCCACTGACTGCACGAGAAGATCTTTTGCAGTGGGGAAGTGGTTTATCTAGATGGTTAGGTTTGTCTAGAGAAAGTTGATATAATCACAGTCTAGTTGTGAATCGTAACAACCTATTCGTACCTGGTGTCTGTCCACGGTGAGCTGGAAGCCCTGTCCGAGGTGGAAGGAGTTACAGCTCCGGCTTCTCATTACCCAGAAATATTTTGTGGATCTGCGCATATGATGCAGCGGGCGACATCTGCAGCTCAATCCACTGCCCCGCCGAAGTTACGCCGCTCTGCAACGGTAACAAACAGGGGTACCTGTTGGACGAATATGCACAAAGAGGGCGGATGTGCCCTAAGCCCATGGATTTAAAACAACACATGGACTTCTCGTCCAACAGGGAAAGTGCTTCGACCGACCAGGAACTTACCCGCCTGCACATGCTCTCTGGCCGCCAGCCCATGGATTTAAAACAACACATGGACTTCTCGTCCAACAGGGAAAGTGCTTCGACCGACCAGGAACTTACCCGCCTGCACATGCTCTCTGGCCGCCGCTGCGGGGAGCGTTATGTACACTGCACCCTGCCTTCCTCAGTTACACCGCATTCCACCTGCCTTAATGAAGCCCTTGCCGCACTTGGCTTATGCCGTCACTGCCACCAGCATCTCCTCTCGTTCGCCTCCTTCCTCCAGGCCAGTACCTTGGTCTTCAGTTCCTCGGTCTGTCGACGAAGGTTCTTCGTCTCACGTTGAAGTTAGATGGTTTCCTCCACCTCTGTTCACCGAGTGAGGGTCTTGATCACCTCCTGGAGGATTTTTTCAGCAGCCTTGAGCTCCTTTATGAAGATGTCCTTTAAATTGGAGAACTGTGGCGTTTGATTGACGACGTCGAGTACTGCGTCACTTTTGGCCTTAGAACGGGTCGCGCTCACCGACGCCTTCACGGCTAACGTCCGGTTAAATGAGGCGTCAGCCACATGCGTGATCCTCCGTTCATTCCTATGTGATCCACCCGCACTCCCTGGCCTTACCTCTACAGGCAGACCATACCTTGGTAGGCCCCTTCTCGATTTTCGTGCCCGAGTCGAAAACTCAAACAGAACCGCTACAGCGGTTACGCGTGCGTGCAACCACGGCTTTAGTCTTGCTCATGATTTGCTGGAAACACGGATGTCATCCAGGATCCAAAGAGACTAAGAAGTCTCAAGTCCGGTAAAATACGCTAAGTCGAAGATAAAGCAAATCCACAGATCAAATAAAATAGGCGAAGTTAGATACAAACACTAATTCAGAGTCCGAGTAACATGCTAAATTCGGATAACAGAAATTACACACCGAGAATATCCGATAGACAAAAAAAAAAAAAAAAACAAAACCTAATCACCCAGAAACCGCAACACGTACATACTACACCTACCCTATCTTGTTTAACCAGCAAAATAAACTACAAATTATAATATTAAGTTATTCTACTTTGTTCTTTATCTGCATATAAACGTATGTACGTAATAAATGTCCAATATGAATGAAAGATTCAGGATAAATAAAACAGATGGACACTCGTTTTATTTGTCACATTTAATTCTGAATGAAATAAATAAATGATCGAAATATGTGTTTCAAACTTTAAAAAAAATTACAAACTTTTATGCTTTTCAGTGTAACTTGTAAAAATACGCGACAATTATAGTGGTTCAAATGGTGTAATTGGGGCCGCGTCGGCTTAGTCAGTCAGCGCCACTAGTACGATAAAAACGGGTTTGATGATGCGTCATCATACATCGCTTTCCCGGTTAAGCCGCTTGCATGTATTCGGTTCGTTCTATATACATTTCGCGTATAAGTGTAATTCATTTAGATCGCAACAGAAATGTTCATGTTATTTTATGAACACATTCGTATAATATTATACAGTTGTAAGGATAATGTTAAAACTGGGCTCAATATTTCTCATAGAGAATATTAAAAATTAATATCATCCCCTGTAATTGTAATTTTCTATAAATTATAGTTTAATTCGTAATCATACGTGAGTATAAATCACGTTTTAAAAAATATAAATTTTTACTTTTTATAATGTATTATTATTATATGGTATATACTAAGTCCAAACCGACTAAGACCATTTTAAAATATATACATATCATGAAATCTTTGTGGTGAAGGTTTTTTTTTAATACCTTTCGAAATCAGTTGAAAATAATGCATAAATATGTAAATAACATTATGTAACTTATTTACACAATAAATATAAACGTATGTAAAGATCGGACATTGTGGTTCTGTGGCGATCGGAAAGGTTAAAGGACCCACGAGTCCGTTGAGTTGTAAATCGGCCTTAGTACCCGAACACGTAACGAGGACATTAAATAATACTGTGTATTAACCCATAAACGCTTTGATTCTCAATTGCGTCATTCGGTTCTAGATGTTTCTGTTGTATTCTCTTATTTATCCTCTGTTGTAAGCTTTATAGTTTTATTAACGTATGTTTTTATTATCGTCATGGATGGATTTTCGTAACATATATATATTCTATAAATTTCAGCATTCAGTTTGTGTGTAAGCAGAAGTATACATATATAACGAATAACAGTTACATTAACATGACAATTCATATTATTGTTCTATTGAACTTCTTTAACTAAATTATATAGTAGTAAAGCTATCGATAATCCATCTTATGGAAGCAATTTTTTTTCTACATCTTCTATATAATCCATATATTTAAGTTTGTCCATTCTATGTATATATATGTATACATACATACATACATACATAAAAATAGATGTCGGTATATATAACTAAATTCCAACACCGTTTTATTAATCATCCTGATAGTTGGCAAACCGAATTTTTTTTTATCATGGAGGTGATTTTTTTCTGCTATCCATTCTACTATAACTCATCATCAGCTCATAGTAATTTTATGATACATGAAGTCGCGGGTGATTTCTAGTATTGTATTCTATAGTAATTTTGTTCGTACTTGAGTTTTTCAAATAAAAATATGTAGTACATGTAATTTACACGAAACTTTTATTAAAAAAAAATCACTTCTGAATTATATAACAAAAATATATAAAACTGAATAACTGCGGTCAGTCCTTAGTTTAGTCATGGTTATACCTATTCCGTTTCTGGGAATCGAGTCGTTCGCATCAAATTAAGTGTCGTCGCGTGTATAACAAAAGTGTTTATAAATAATATCTTTACCAGTGTATTCTATGTTTCGTACTAAATATATTCTACGAACATTGTGATTTTAGTAAGTCAGTAGGACAAATAGACTGCGCTTTTTTAATACATTTTTCTTAACTGAAATCATCGAATTCGAAAGCAGTTCCGAATATAGTGGAAATATCCCAGGAGAAATTTACTATTCTGCGTTGAGCTGAACAGAAAACCACTACACACATGCTGTGCTGTGTAGGCGTAGATAAAAAATTATTCAAGATATATCAAAGGAATATACGAATGCACTGAAAAATAATAACAGAAGTTCACTTAGCATTCACGGAGCCTATTATTACCGGCGCACATATAGTACGAGTCGCTTGCAGATAGCCATAAAAATAGCTGGTGGACGCGTACGATCCGCGCAACCGGCCCCGCGACCGACATACAAACTATGTATTTTATTAACTACGTTATTTATTGATTGCTGACGACCGTTTGTTTCGTTTTGAGTTTTAAAGTATGCGTGAGTTATAGGAACGAAATATTGCATTACTCTGCATCTGTATATGTCTATCTATATACATGAACCTGTTGTTCTATTTACATACGTTTGTTTTCAAACGTTGTGATATGTAGTATTACTTATATATACTAGTGGATATCATTATAGTGATTAAAAATTGATTGCTCTCTGTCCGAGGGTCCGAGTTCAATTCAAAACCGGCTCGACTGATTTATTAGATATGTCATTCTTTAATTGATAAGGGATAATATTGTCAATTATATTTTTGGAAATCGTAAATTAACAAAAATAATAATTTGCAACTGTTTTCGATGTAATCTATATATATAAAAGAAAGTCGTGTTAGTTACACTATTTATAACTAAAGAATGACTGTACTAATTTGACTGAAAATTGGTGGGGAGGTAGCTTAGAACTAGGAGACGGACATAGGATACTTTTTATCCCGTTCAACCACGTTCCCGTGTGACGTGACATACAACTTCAAAGATAATATAAGTTACTATAAAACGTAGTATAACAAAAACGCACCTGACATCTAAACTTAATTTTGTCTATGGTTATTGTTATGGTCTATGGTTGGATAATTTAATGTATGTTCCCAAAAACTTTGATAAGCTGGAGTTCGTAAAACACAGGCATGATTTAAAGACTAGAAACTGTGACAAATTGGTCGTTCCATGTTTTAGACTCAGTAAAACCAGTAACAGTTTTTTAGGTAATAATGTTAGGTTTTATAATATAGTCCCAAAGCATATTACCGATTTGCCAGACTATAAGTTTAAGTGCCATGTTAAGCGGGTTTTGGTGTCAAAGGGCTATTATAGAGTGGATCAATATGTGAACGATGGTGATGCCTGGAATTGACTCCTCTCTGTGCATCCACTAAAATCGACTGTAATGTATAATACATTTTAAATATATATGTTAAAAAGATAAACCCGATCGAGTTTCTTGTATTCCGAACCGATGGTAATTTTGACGTTCATAAGCGCCTTCTTAGGGCCTAAATTGAATAAAGTATTTTTGATTTGATTTGAAGTATGGTTGAAAATTTAATGATTATAAATTTTGACAGAAATCAATAATGAGTAATTATCAGTGATTTGTGTTCTCTTTGAATCGTCATAAACAATGCCGCGACCAAGACGATCGAATCTTTCCCGACAAAGCCGTAATGCAAGAAGGATACGAAAAATTGCGAATAAAAGGACTGAAAAAAACAAGAAATTGCCAGTGAACAGCGCCGCGTTAGTATAGCTCGACTTCTAATAAAAAAATTAACTTAATAAAATCCAAAATCTGCTTATTTATTGCCTCTAAGGCGGAACAGAGTTCGCCGGGTCTGCTAGTTTTATATAAAAGAAATATATGCTATTTCAAAATTCATAGGTTTTTTTTTTTCGAACTGACTACACTGTCATCCCGGCAAGGCCTCCACAGTTTCACCGGACCACAAAATTCATAGGCTATAAATATCTATAATACTTTATATTTCGAAAAAGATGTCATAGTAACAATTAATGTGTTATTATTATTTTTTTTTTATATATATTTTATAAGTTAGCATTTAACCACAATGTCATCTGATATTAAATGATGATGCGGTCTAAGATGGTAGTCTCGCTAAACCCAGAGGGAGACTGGCTCTCAAGTGCAAAAGCATAAATTTATATTATTAGAATTTTATATACGGTCAGTATATATAATTCCAAAATCGATAACATATTAAAATTATCTGCAGTGCGTTTAAATATCATAAAATAATTACTGCATAAAAAGTAAGTTCTGAACACAAAACATCTACATGAATAATGTTTCTAGTGATTTATTATTGCTTATAAGAAAATATAACCTTTGCAGTATGAACGATTTTCAACTTCACTGGTTCCATTAATATAACTTCTCTGCACCTAACAGTAAATATGCTCATGAACAAGGGTTATAGTAAAGTGATGGGGTAATTTATCTTTCACAGTCATCATCTCATTTCTGTATGCAATATATAAATACTCTCCGATTTGCATGCATCCATTGTGAACGTGCGTGAAAATAAACTGAAGTTGTATCAGTTATCTTTGCCCATAAAATTAAGCGGTAACATAAACGTAAACACAGCACTCTCACCAATAAACAGTTATTATTCCGACACGCTCGTTTCTCAATCATTTCGCACGTTTGTAACTCGTTGTGTAAGTTTTCGTGAAAATACATATATCACATCCGTCATCGCTACTGGATATCCAAATTGGATGCGATTTCGTAATACATTGCGGAGTTGTACTCCTCCCGCGTGTTACTCTTTTGTGAGTGATTAATTAATGTTACTATCATATGATAATTTTTTTATTCCTTTCCCACTTAATAACTAAGTGTTTAAAAAGGAAGTTTTATAAAATTATCTATGTATAATTGCGTTTAATCATTACAATTTTTATAGGTAAATGTTACACATTGTTTATTAATACGTAGAAATAAAATAATTGTGGAACGAATCATTTATGTTCTGCTGAACCTACTTAGATGGAATAAGGAATAGGAAATTACATGGTGAAGATCAAATGAAAAATACTTTATTCAGTTTACGCCCTGAGAAGGCGCTTATGAACGTCAAATTTACCACCGGTTCGGAAAACAACCCAGTCATCGAGAAGAACCTGCAAGAAACGGTCGATCTTGTTTATCTTTTCATTAAACATTTTATAACTCATATTTTAAGGCATCGTTATAAATATAGATAAATTACATTCAGTTTTGGTGGATGCACAGAGAGGTCGTCATTTCCAGACGTCACCATCGTTCACACATTGATCCACCCTGTAATAGCCTTTAGACATTAAAACCGGCTTGCCATGGTGCTTGAACTTAGTATCCGGCAAATCGGTAATGTGCTTTGGGAAATTTTGTTATAAAACCTGACCCTATTACCTAAAAAACTGTTACCGGTCCTAGTGAGCCTAGATAATATGATGACATGAGTTTAATAAGTTTTTTAAGTCAAAGTTATTTTTGGCATACTCACCTGATATATTAAAAGACAAATAAATACTAAAAAGTTCACCTAACATGGTGATGTACCAAGAATAAATTTTAAGGTTTTCACTTCTCATTTAATTTATTTGCATTTCTTCTGTTTGCGCTATTTCAATCTATTACTTTCTTTATCACAATGTAAGTTACATTTATATTTTACTAAGGAGTTTTAGAGGACAGTGTGAAAATGATCTTTATTAAATAAATACAAGATATTTATTGTATTGTTTCCCTTTTGATATATGCCAATAGTTATAATAAGACAGTACGGCCTGTGGTGGTAGGATTTGGCGAAATTACGGTGACAATGTACACTAAAATGTATGTTCCAGTAATTTGCTTTGATAGCGCATCCGTAATTGCAAACCGATTTGGCAACAAAGGTAACTATCTCAATATTATTTCAATCTCTTACTCGGGGCTATTATTCTTGGACAAAAAACTGATATAATCAGATTTCTTGCAAGAATCAAACCAAAAAAATAAAAAATAGTATGTTGGCATCCGAAAATTACTACCTAAATACTAAGTCGGAAAGAGGAATTATATTTACAGACATTTAATTGATTCCATAGGACAAATATAATACTAGTCGATGAAGAAATAAATCTAGATTGAAAGTTTCAATTTGTGTAGTCTAGAACAGCGTGGGCTACTTAGTTTTGGAAAATATCCCAAATAATTTAGTAATTTTTATCGATTACATCGATAGTTTTTATTTTCAATTCTGTTATATATTACTTAACAAAAAAAAAAAATTAAACCTGTCCATGATTTGAATTACTCGCCAAAATGCTAACTGCCGTCATCTTACATTCAGTGTCCAATCAAACTGACAAGGCATTTGGATCGCAAGGATTGATAATCAATGACAAACTTTATTTACTAAAATGTGATGTCATCATAGATTCAGCCAATTCAAGCTAATTTCGTTCGTGTGACGTCATGTACTATAACTGCAAGTTTTTTATTTTATATGTATAAACTATTATAATTTATTCCGATTTCTGCCAAAATCCCTTTAAAAGCACATAGGCTATGCGAATGTCAATAACTAGATATGACTTTATTATTCATACTTTCAAATAGACTATTTACTATTCAAAATATTCAACTACTGTTAGTAAGTTAGTATTAAATTATACAAATGGCAGTTTCGAAAGATCTGTTTATTTACTATGAATCCGACAGTAAGGACTTTAATCTTTGATTTGTGTAGTGGATATAATTTTACTATGAGCAGGTCTTTATTATTCACTCTGCCGTATTTTATGCAAAACGTGACACGTGCCGTTTATCTCACATTCCCACGAAATGACGTTTTATATTCAACAACGCATACACGTACACTGTTTATCCTTCGTCTCGAACAGATCACATTAATTTCTAATCTATCCACATATATATTATAATGGATATTGATAAATCTGAAATCGATAAACTCGAACGCGAACACCTATTGATTAAAATTATGGAATTTAGAAGAAGCTAATAGTTTTTTTCATACATAAGGTTTTTGTATCCTATATATGTTGCTATAAATTGCTGGTAGGTGACGTTTCAGCGATCAATACTCATCGACTAATTGTCGTGGGCACAGCTACTTTATTATTTAATCTTTTGTATAGAGGAATTTCAACCTCTAATATGTACGAGTATTGTTGTTCATTCAATGTGTCATTTTATATTATAACTAACTTCGTACGGTTCTACGAATTAATCGCTTTTCAAAATATAAGGGAGCTCTTAATATAGAAAGTTATCTACTCTAAACACAAGTCTGCATAGTATTTCCCTGGTCTTTTTAGAATTTGTCGCCGTCGATCCTCATCACATTGAGATATCATAGCATCCGAGAAGAATACTCTAAGCTAGGATTCTTTAGTCCATGTTGCACAATTTCTCTACCTACTCTTTTTTTTTTTTTTTTTCGTTTTTTTTTTTATTATTATTAACGTGGGGAAACCCATTATGGATACCCATCCTCCCGGGGGAGAGAATGGGTTATGTTTCCTACTCTATCATAATCTAAGTCAATATCATAATCACCATATCAGTCTGTAAGATACTTACTGTGGGACTATATACCTCTCTCCGAGGAAAGGTATGGGTGTAATCATTACGCCAGCCCACACGACGTTATGGGCGGTTTAAAATTCCAAGAAATCCACATTTTTATATTTACCCACATACAGTTATACTACAAGAACATTTCTCAGTTTCAGGTTTTCTCATGATGTTTTCCTTCAACGTCAGTCGACAGTGTTACCAATATATATTAGTAAATGTACACGAATTCCGAAATTTCGTTGGTAAACGCTGTGGTTCTAGACTACGAGCAACGAATTGTCATTCCACCAGTCAAACCACTATTCGACCACCACGACTTTCTATCAATAACTCAATGCTCACGGAATTATTCGGGGTCTCCGGTTAAATGATGACTGTATATTGATAACGAGTAGACACCTCCTGAGCGTCCAAAGGCTAATTTACATACATTTTTCTAACTCTTGGTTCTTTTTGAGGCGCATAAATGAGATTTTGCTATTTCTCAACCTAACCTAACTCACCAATAAACGATAATCTTGTGGTTCGTTGCATAATTGTTTTCAAGAAACAGCCCTTCTACTGAGATATCGTTTACTTGATATGGCTGACAAATCCTCTGGACTCTCGAACGACTCATATTTAATTTTCAATAATACAACGATCTTCCTCAAGCGGTTTGTAAATTTGCTGATGATAATCGTGTTATCAATTCTTTGGGAGACCGCTAAATAATGCTATTAAGACTTATAAAAGTATTAACGGTATGAACAAAATCAACAATAATTATCTAAAAGTGATCTAAATTCAACCAAGCACTGTCAACATTTCGCGTCATGATATACTGTGAACAGTATCTTTTTGCCTGTCTAAAACCATCCTTGGCTTTAAATTTAAAACAAGAATGAACTCTTTTTACGCTATGACACACTTCACTAACAAGCGAGTGATATATTAAAATGAATAAAACTTTTTTCATGTTGTCATTTTTACAGATAGGGAAGGAGTTGTACTGCCATTTTTTTGTTTGCAAAATTAGAGTAGATGACTGCCTTCACTTTTCAAAGTTATGTCTTCTCAATATTGTTTCTCCCCTCCCCCAAAATTTTGTCTTATATGTTATACGACAAAACAGTACTAATCTTTTTAATTTGACGTTACAAGAATGTATCGTCTGTTTAGAATTAACTTAGAAACTGCTCAACAACTGCACAATCTCTAGATGGCATTGTAGTATTTTAGGTTTTTTTTTTGCGTTTTAACTGTGTGTTGACTGTTATCGTAGCTTCATATGGTTGTGTATTTGAAGACAACAATTTTGGTTTGATGCTTTTACTGGTGTTTGGATTGGGTTTCGACCATGTCCCGTTACCTGAGTATTGTTCAATAGTTTCTTGGAAACATTTCTTATTGCACCAGATTTGATGTTCCCTTAGATCGTGTCAGCTTAATTTGGTGGTTTACATGGACAAAATATTATATATGGAGAACCCTACAGATACTAAAATAAAATATATATATAAGGACACCAAAAAAAAACTAATATCCAACAATATGTGTTAGCGTTTAGTAGCAAAACTTATGTTATTAATATCATAGTGCATCCTTTCCACGGTTTAAGTAAATATACTCGACTTTTTCTATCAAATATATTGTAATTTATTATATATACTTAATGCATTATTCTATTGTAAAAGTCTATACTTGACGCTAAAAATAACTTTAACCGGAAGATAAATAATTATATTAAAATAATTATTTAGACTGCAATACAAATTATAAATGACATATATTCATTGTTCGTGATACTATAAAACAAAAACGAACTCTCTTTCAACGTACGTAAACGGTTAATATTAAATATAAAAGAAAAGTGTTCATCAAATAGAGTTCCTACATATGAATAGTGCACTTAAGTCAATAAAAATTTTATTGCACTGCAAATGACATGAGCTGTCGGACGAGTATTTTCAACGACAGCTACTCACTGCACTTCTCTTACCTTTATCTATTGTATACGCCCCAAGTTTTTTGTTATTTGATATCTAAATTTTACGCTTTCCAGTCCGCTTGGAAATGAGCGAACGAAATTTATTTTAAAATTTATTTTTACTACATTAACTCACGTTTTTCAGTTTTGCACCTAGTTAACATAATAAATTGAGATTATAATAGAGACACCTGATAAGTTACTTTACTATCGATTATAAATTTTTTACCGAAAACACAAACAAGGAAGCGAGTCACAAAACATGTTAATAATAATAATAAAAATGTCTCGGTATTCGTATGGATAACATCAGAGTGAATTACACCACTAACATTGTACTGTGTTGACAATGCACAAGCACTCTGTAATATTACATCTATTTTAATAGATGTGTACTTCTGTCCGTACATATAAAAGGTCACTGATCTTATATTGTGATTGTGACACTAAAAATTACGTTGTCTGTCTGTTTGTATTTAATTCAACACACATTGCACATGTAACAGTTCATTTATATAAGCATTAGTTGTCACTGCAAAATGGGCAGAGTATAAAAATTATAAATAATACCCTATAAATCATAAATAAAAGTTGAATTTTGTATGGAACATTAATCGAAATTCATACTTTACTGAACTAACCATCAAGCCTTTTAAACTTATATACGTATAACAAGATTTACATTATTTTATCATTTATGTACTTAGATCCTTCTTGCTAAACTTACCTATTCTTAACATGCCTCTATCTCTGTACATTAGTATGCTTATAACTTGATAATTGTTCGATTTGCGTGATTGTTTTTTGACGTCGTAAACAGGTTATCCAGATATATTCCGGTATTTATTTTGACATGCTAAATGACATATGGAATACGTAATTATGCCATTATCTGTAGTAATACGCTGCTTAAATTGTGTAAAAATAATTCTTTGGAATGACATTAATCCCTAAAATTGATATATAAGTATGTAAAGATAAAACACTTCAGTATGTTTGCCCACTCCGTTTGACAACAACCCATTATTCCATGCGAAAATTTAGTCAAAGTACGTTTTTTTTTTGGCTTAGCATCAACTAATCGAAGTCTTTAATAGTCGTAAATAAACATAATAAAATTATAATAAAATATAATCAAAATTAAATAATCAGTACAGTTTTTATCGTTGAGAAAAAAAAATCAAAAAACAGGTAATAATTATTCAGTAAAACAAGAAGGAAAAATATTTGACTCTTTATTCTGATCAAATTTCAACGACTGGGCATCCATTAGTATTTACAATTGAACTATTTCTTAACCCTTAAATGGACAATGTTGTTTTTAAACAACATACTAAACATCACAGATAAAATTGACCTTCTTTTAATTTTTTGTTAATTTTGACAACTAGTTCTTATTTCTGAACGAATTTTGTACTTTTTTTAATGTTGGCAAAAAGTATAGTAAATTCATGTCTAGATTTTTTTATTCATTTTTCCTAAACAGAGTAATACATGTCTATTACACAAATATATTTTTTTAAAACGTGAAACAAAAATCGTCCATTTAAGGGTTAACTTAAATTCATAATGTCCTTATTCTTATTAATGCATATACATTACAACGAAAATTAAAAGTAGGTACTTAAGTTGTATTTATATGGTGAATTGATGGTCGTCTTTATGAGGAAAAAAAAACTGTGAGAGGCTTTTTTTTTGAACTGCCTAACTGTTCTGTTGGCCTGAAGCGCCTTCACCTCTTCACCGGCCTTGGTGATGAGCGCAGAAGACACTCATCATCTGAAATAGAAATTAACACAAGGACGACAAAAATGGCCGAACCTCAGCTTGGACTGTTGTCCTGCATGCGATTGCATGAATTTAATCAAACTATACATTCGAGCTAACACTAAACTAACTATGCCATGTTTATTCGTATGTACATGCATGTTATATGTATGCTGAGATGTGTTTCGTAATTTGTCAAAACAAAGCAATCAAAAAAAGAAAAACTTTTTTTATTGGTGTAAAGCCGCAGACATAGCTAGTGTAAATATATGTAATAATTATGATTTGGTATCAGATAACATGTTATTGTTGTGCACTACGGTTCCGGCTACATAATTATTGCATTACAATGTATACAGTATAATCGGTATTGTGTGTTGTACACCGCACAATCATAGATACAATTTTAGTAGTCCGATGAAACTGTTGTCAGGTCAACAGTGTAGTCAGTTCGAAAAAAAAAATACGATTTGAATTCTAACTCGATTTTGATTGTACAATGTAACTAACCCCTCTCTTGTTGTGTCGTAGATGGGCTTTTTTATATTAAATTACGATTGTAAACGTTACATATCGATAACGGTCAGCGTAATTAATCATGAACGCGACTCCGGTAACGAAATACATTAAATTCAAAGTTGATCTTTGTTTTATTGCTTTTTCTAAACTAACTAAGAAAACTGATTTTCTTCGACAAATGGCAACTACTTTTTTCTTTGTCTATCTTATTATTATATATATATATATATATATATATAAATATGAATGTTGGTATATATCTGAGATATACACATTCCAACATCTTTTGATACATTACAGACAACAAAAGCCTTGCTACCTCAGGCACAATTAATGCATAATATAAAATATAAAAAAGACATTTAATTAAAATTTCTTTAATACAATCAAATACTTAGAGAGATGATTCATGTAGGTTTCGGTTTACTCAGCTCTCCTTGATCGTTTAATGTCAATGGGTTAATTTCCAATT
Organism: Antheraea assamensis; assembly: GCA_035772565.1. Classification (NCBI taxonomy): domain Eukaryota; kingdom Metazoa; phylum Arthropoda; class Insecta; order Lepidoptera; family Saturniidae; genus Antheraea; species Antheraea assamensis. The sequence goes on along the minus strand of JAQQSE010000010.1, from coordinate 490,562 downwards.
GAGACGGGTGACAACTACAATATTATAACATTGCTATTGTTACCGTAATGAGGCAGAGTTTGAGAAATGAAATCATGTTATTTTTTTTCATGCCAGTATCCCGTAATCTGTGTCTATATTTTACAGAGGTTAAGTTTGGATTTGAAGTAATCTGTGATAAATAAGAATTGCCTTCTTCTAAATTACGTTGTAGTTTAGATGAACGATCATGTTTCTAAGGTTTTCAAAGTTTGTAATGCTAGTATTATATAATGTCTACTTGAACAATTGCCTATTTATTTTCTTATAATAATTTATATATGTTATCCCGTGTACGTTTCTAAAACATTCATTTACATGAATCTATATTAAGGTCACAGTTATATTTTCTGTGTCAGCCGATAGCGACAGGTAAGACGTGTACGTACGTCTACGAGATAGGTAACCGGACGGTGCAGGCGCGTGGTCGGCGCTATACACCGTTTCCAAAGCGGTGTTAGCTACAAGAATTTAACGCAAAGTTATTGTCAGAACTACCATTTTTTTATATTTCCTACATGCCAGTAACTTACCCTTGTTTTATTTACAGTATTTTAGCAGGAAACATCATACAATTTATATACAAATGTATGCTGTAATTTTTTGGACCGCACTTTCTTTTCTATTTCGTTATATTTCATGGCGCGAACGAAGTATTCATGCGAGCTGGCCACTCGGCGAAGCCCATCTAGTTGAAAATAAAATAATTATTCTATATTTCTATTCTTACCCATATAAGTCTTAGAAGAGAAAATACATTTTATATTTATTTATTTTATCTTCAAAAAATAAGGTCATCCAAAAACAATAGATAAAGAGATAAAAGAGATAAGAAGAGAAGAAGTGGTTACGTAACTGACTAATACATTTTTAGATGTAATGATATCTGTTATAATTAGTCTTACGGTAGAATAAAATACATTTTATATGAATAATTTATCCGTTACTAACATCTTTCCCTTTAACTGGTAGACATGATATAGCGTAAACCGCTGAATCTAGAAGTAAGTAATCGAACACAGTAGGTTTTTTTTATAAGCGTAGGTGAAAACTAAGAAATAATGTTGGAAAATTCATTCCTTAAGGTGGTTCAATGAAATTAAATTGAAATATGGATGATTTCTGAGTTCTTGCGAATTAAAAATCTTATCGGGCACACGACTATATTATAAATAAATAAATCATTTCGGATGATATCTTATGTAGCATATAGTAATGTATAATAATATATATGTAATAATAGTAATATATATGTATAATAGTATGTAGCATATGTAGCGTATAGGACTCTCATGATCGAACTTTTTTGTACATTTTTTTCCATTCCTCATATTAAAAAAAACATTAACATATTCGACATTCCAGGATCTGTCAATTTTTTTTAATCATTCGTTTTTAATTCATGATTTATATTCAGATCTGTGGCAGGACAATGTCTGCCTACCAGGCCTCCTAGTAATAATATCGATAGATCTACATTTATGATAATTAAAAACGTAGAAAAGCTCGATTTAGTAAAAGACCGGAATCGTTTGACAACTACAAATAATAAAAAAATGAACCTTCCCAAGTTGCAGGCTCAATAAAACCAGTAACAGTTCGTATATAGTATTGTTCTAGTATTCTTGTACATTCTACAACAAAGCCCCAAAGCACATTACCGATTTATCGAATGGTGAGTTCAATCGTCATGCTAAGCTGATTTTAATGTCGAAATGTTATTATAAGGTGGATCAACAGGTGAACGATCGTAATATCTAGAAATGACATCCCTCTCTGTATGTATGTATATCCGTTAAAAACGATTTAATTACTATTCGATGAAAAATATACAATAAACAGATAAACGACTTCGAGTTTCTTATCAGTTTTTTTTTTCAATGACTAAATTAAATGAAATATTTTTGATTTTGAGTAATAAAATAGCTGATGGAGTACAACATAAATAAACGTAAACATTATTTTACTAGCTTTTACATGGGGTTTCGTTCGCGACAATATTCATTTTGATGTACCGCTTGGGAACAGTTTTATCTATATCCTTTTCTGTACACTCCTTGTAAAGTGTTCGTAAAATTTTAAAATTTTATTATGGTTGTTATATGTCAGTCTTCGTGTGTATAATAGTACTGTTTTACTCTTTAAGGAAATCACTGACTTGTATGTATTCTATTAATCGTAATTTTGGGACTAGTTTGAAACAAAAACTTACCATCAGACACACTGCAGTCACTTAGTCTCGGGTTCGAAGGTTTTGGGTATGAAGTATTTTTCTAATTTTGACGTTAATATTTTAACATGCAAATTCTTCCTCTTTGCGTATAGACCTGATATTGGCTATTTAAGGGTTAGAATATATGCATGCATGCATCATACGTGGTGGTAAATAGTGAAATACGTCACGTTTCATTAAAAACTTTTAGTTTTGCAATTTATTTCCAGGGGTCAAAACAAAAACTCATGTACATGCGTAAAATAGGCCTCAATGATAAATCGTTTGCAGTAGATTACCAAATGATAGCACCCCATATTAAGCTCGATGAATTGATTTTAATCGACTAATTGCCGTGACAACGAACAGATCATCGGCTAGAATGCCATTACTGAATACTACCTGTGGCCACAGGCTACCACGGATCACCACACGTGTGTTATTGTATTTGCTGTAATAAACAACTGAGTATAATCAAAGGGATATTGTGTATTAATATTCACTATGTGCAATTAGATCAGTTTTTATTAATATCATTTAATGTCTATAAGAAGTTAACGCGTTGCAGCGTCACCTAGAATGGATATAAAAACGACTTCCATGAATAAAAAACTTAGGTGTGCCAATTTTTTTTATGGTGATCATTTAAACGGTAATGGAGTTGGTCAATCGCATCTAAATAAACAAATGTTCTTTTAAATAATAAAAGGTCAAGGAATAAATTCGTGGCGTTTTTTCACCAAAGATTAAATACATAAAAAAAATTGAACTAATTAGACTAAATACAACCAATAAGAGAGGTCTGCAGGAAACGAAACATACGATAGTCAGATGAAACAAGCTTTGTTATTATTTATTATATGAATACTAGCTGTACCGATATGAGAGTGTAGATTTTGTGACAGTGTAGATGATACTCCAAAACATCTCTTGTATGAATATGATCCACTGAAGCCTACACGCAACCGGATTCCGGGAAAACACGTATTGTTCCCGGACGAGGTGCAGACGGTCTCGACTATTAAAGTCCTGGAATATATAAATGCTATAGGACTAGGTATGGAGTTTAGCATTGTGGGGCGATCGCAATAGATCATACTGGCCGCAGCGATACAGGTCTAAGGCCTGCATAGCGCCCTTTAGAATAGTGATAATAATAATAGCTGTGCCTGCGACTACGTCTGTATGAAATTTCGTTTTTTTTTTAAATAGTAGAGGGCAAACGAACAGGTGGGTCACCTGATGGTAAGTGATCACCGCCGTCTATAGACACTAGCAACACCAGGGGAGTCGCAAGTGCGTTGTCGGCCTTTTAATATATGTGGGACTCCGGCGCTCTCACTGACCGAACGAAACGCAACAGTGCAACCACTGTTACTTCACGTCGGCTTTCTGTGAGAGGTTGGTACTACCCCGCGCGTCGGGTGAGCCGACCCGTTCATTCTGAAACCAGTAATAGTTTCAGCGTAGCTCTACCACAGCGATTAACAAAATCATAGGTAAATATGTATATTAAAACTTAATTTTTTCACGGTTTAACTGAACCTCGTCGGCTTTTTGTGAACGATTCTGTTCTCCGAGACGTAACGTCGCACAACCGCATCTAGTCATTTCTCACACTCTGAATGTATAATTCTGACTCTCAGGACACGGCGTAATCAGACGTATCTCAGACACGTGCTTATTTTTATTTAATCGACATGTGGCTCGTCGAAACTATTAATGAAACCTTATTAATTAGTCATTTGCTATCGGTTTTTAAAGTAAATTGTTCTATCTCATTCGGTAGCTAATCTCATCTTACCGTCACCTAATGTCATCTTAAGAGTACTCGGCCGTTTTCCACCAAGCATTTATTCTAAACCAATCAGCAATGCAATACAGTCCGATGGTTAAAGTAAAATTTATGAACAATTTATTCCTAATATAATCAATCGAAAGAATAATAAAACGTAATATTTTTGGACAATAAACATATATACATTATTATTAACTATATAAACTGTATTCGTATTACAAGATCTATGCGCTCTGGCATTGTCGTGATAGAAGCCTTTCCCATTAATTGATCCTCAGCGCTTTAATTACACGCTTTGATTGCATTTCAATTGCATGTTTTGATGGCATTGGTTGTTGACGGTAAACATAGGAATCAATCATTTGGTTAGATTACATGAGCTCGAGTTACACGGATACCCTTCCAATTTCAACAAAACTGTAATTACATTACGTTGCGTCAATCCGTGCTTTGTGCTCATTTTTGTTTGTTTATTATACATATTGTACAGATAATAAACATTATTGTCGTATGCTAGATACTTTTCATTGCAATTCATTGTTCGATTTCGTTACTTTTTAACATTAATTCACTCATGGATATTCAATATAATATTTTTTTTACAATAATTCACCTCGAACTTCATTATATATTCGGCTTCATGCGAATTATTCTAAAAACATTCCTACTGTTAGTGTTCAGTTCCATACCGAGCAATGAAAATATGTCGGTTTCATTCAATTTTCGAAAAATGTTTATCGACATTTTAATTACACATTTCCCGAGCAGAGTGCGTCGCGACATCATTTTTTTCAAGACGAAAAAACGACCAAACTGATTGTAATAAAATAACTTGACTATAAAAACACAATTTTTACCAACACCTTGGATGAAATTATATAAAACAAATTTTTGCGTTTTTTTTTTCAAAATGTTAGCTAATTTCCAGAATACTGTTAGTATCAAATGAATTATCCAATGTAACAATGTATTTATGATTTTCTCGTGGCTGTGGCTCCTCACTTTTGAATCGGAATATAATGTAATAAGTCTTCATTAAACAAATGTTCAGTGAGAAGCGAAGCCTGATCGATATACAGGCAGCAGAATTGAAATTGCATTATACTTCGAGCTGATGCGACGCGACGGCAAGATGAAACTTCCGTTTTGTAAGTTCCTAAACTTCCGTTGAATAACACACAGATTAAAGTGCCGTTTTGCTTGAAATAAAGAAACGACGGTGGGATAAAATTATAATCGTACTTATCACTCTATCTGATATCAGTGTAGGTAGATTAAGTGTACATAATTCTTCATATTTCAGAATATCTTTCTGTTTCTATTGATAATATGTATTTATTATTGGGAATTTCACGTTTTTTTTTTTATACTATCTCGGCAAAATGACTGCACTTTACCTGATGGAAAGTACGGTACAGTCCAAAAATAAAACGACGTCTGTCGGTGTTAAATACAAACGACAGTCGTCGCGATCATGCCGACCTTTAAAAGTGCCGCTTCAGGCCTCGTTTGAAGGACCCGATATCGTAAGAGAGAGGAGGAAACACACTGTCCGGGAGGCGATTTCACATCTTTACAGTACGAGAGAGATAAGAATTTTTGAACTTATTCGTTCTTGTCGGTATGGTTGCTACTGTGAAACTGTGGAGACGTGTACCCGCCCGCGTGGTTCTGTAGTGGAAAGGAGAAGATGGGACGAAATTAAGCAACTGTTCATAATGTTCATGATACAGACGATAAAACGAGCTCAATGGGGCGATGTTTAAATTAAATATGCATTAATATATTAAATATATACGTTTTATATATGTATCTAGTATGTCAATCATCGTGTTGGGTACCAGAAAAGCATTAATTTCTCCTCAAAATTTTCATATCCACCGCTGCGACTCGTGATGTTATAGAGTAGTATAATAATAATAAACAATTTAATTGGGGAGTAATTGTGTGCGGATAGGAGTGGCTGACGAAAACCCTTCTCAACGCATTGATATCTTATGAGTAGGCTAAATGTGTATTGGCATAGATTCACTGTGTAGTGAATTGCATCGGTGGATTGTGAAGATGTAGGGAACGTGATAGCATTTTTACAGAAAAAAATGGAAATTTCGGCAAATTTAATTCTAATGTTTGGATATGTGTTAGAATAGGATATATAGAATATAGTTTACAACAGCTAATTAAATTATAGCTATTTATTTTTACAGTTTAATCACTTAAACTTGTATAAATATAATGATAAACATATTTTAATAGTCTATCTTCATAAATATAATGATAAACATATTTTAATAGTCTATCTTCCATTTTCACAATTCGTACATACATGTAGAGCTTGACCAGAAAATATATTCCGAATGTTAGTTAGTATTCGTCACAAGAGTGACGCGACACTGCGAACGATTGTAAATAAAAAGCAATTAAATCCGAGAGCGACAGAGTTGATAGAACAACTATCATCTCTGTGTGCATTTTATTCCATTTCAAAAATCCATTTCACGTTTTATTTTCCATAGCGCTCAGAGTAGATAATTTACTACGTTGCCTTTATTTTTGTCCAGTTCAATTTATTCAGATGAGTCTATACGCTGGTGTGCATTCTATTGATTACAATTTCGTTTTAAATATAAACTAACAGATGCCTGAATCTTTGTACGTGTAAATCACAGTAAAAAGCTTAAAAACAATAAAACATGACCTATATTTACCAGCTTGAATATATATTATTATCCATGAATTCGAGTGGTGTCATGTAATTTATAATTATTTTTGCTGTATTACTTGATACTTAGTTTATATTTGTGCTGATGGTCATTTTTGCACGAAAAACTCGCATTCGCTGGGGCAACTGGCTTGGTAACCGGTTCGTCTGCTGTTCTATCTCCTATGTTTAATAACGTGGGAAAAGTCATTATGATTACCTTTCTGTTCGACTAGTAGAGAGTGGTTATAAGATGGCATCCCCCGGACCTAACACTCGGGTTTAGTCTGCTAAAACACAGATACGAATTATTCATACTGCCTTGTCGATATATATAAGCCGACATCAATCATGTCATTAATTAAAGATACATCCTCTTATGCTTCCGAGGAAAATGTAGACATATAATACACATGATCCTGAAGCGACGTACAAAAAAAGAACTTTAAAACGGCCTTCTATTTTTATGATTTGTTTTCTAACGAGGATTGTGTCTACTAATCGTACTACTACGTCCTCTTTTTTATCGTTTTGGGCGCCGAGGAAAAGCTTAAAATATAAGCTAGATTCGCTTGATATAAGCTTGCATCCACATCTGGAGTGACGCTAGTGGTTTCTCTCTCTCTTTCTCTCCCGCTTAACTCGCACGTTGCGAATTTAATTTAGCTGCTATTTTATTGATTTTCGCATTGCCTTAAAATAGTATTTTAAGTAGCGCTGATAATAGTTAATTAGAGCCTCAGTAATTAATAATTACGTGGACCCTTTCGACTTGCCATTGTTAATAATGCATGGACAATATAAATAAGATCTCATCAATAATAAAAAATATACATCCTTTCATGCTTCCAAGGAAAACGTGGACTTTACGAGATCAATTAAAGTGAAAACTCTGGAACCACGTACAAAAAAATCTTTAACACTGCCCCCCGCCGCCCCCGCCGCCTTTACACACCTTAAGAACGATCGTCTTTGAACAGGCACAAAAAAGCTTTAGTAAACTAAAAAAATAAGACCGATATATCAATCATATCAAAGGGTAAAAATAAAACGCATCCATGAAATTACTTCAAGAATGTAGATATTTTTATTCATATGAATTTTTTTATGACAATTCGGCAATATATTATACATGAAACCTTTTACATCAGTAAAATCGTACCTGGACACAATATCTAAATTAAGTTCGGAAATACAAAATTTTATAAATTTCAATCCGTCGTCTTATGAAAGGTGCGCGCAATAAGTTACGCACAAAAACACGTACCGCTATCATTCGATCACTGAATTTGACTCTTCGCATTATTTTTCATACCGTTCGCCTTATATGAAAATCGATTCGTAACGAGTGAACTCCAAAAATAATTGAACAGGACTGCATAGGTATAGTTAAACATTGTGTACACATCTCACACTATGCACAGTTTACACAAAAGCCCAGCGTTCATATCTATGCATACTCACTTCCTTGACTCGCTAGATGTTTACGTTCCGTATTATATTGTGTTAGAATTTCACCGTTTCCAAATATATATATATATATATTGTTGTTTCTGTAAACGTACGTGCCGTTTTCACTCAAACAGTTTTGTTGCATTGAAAAATGTAGTGTAAATATAATTTCCAAATTGCCCGGCAGTTACGTTGTCTGTATTATTTGTTTTGTTTTTTTTTTTTTTTTTTATTTATTGGAGTTTATTGAAATATACTACTTACTCCTTTAAGAATCGATTTTGATATAAAACGCACGTTATGGAATAAAATATGAAGAGGAAAATTGAGTGATCGTATGACAGCGTTACGTTTTTTGTGCGCAACCTATTGCGCGCAACTTTCACAAGATGACGGATTGAGATTAATGAATTTTTAAAATCGCCAACTTAATTTAGATATTGTTTCTGATAGAACACCGAGGATGACGAGGTATGGTTTTACTCATGTAAAATGTATGGTATATAATATATTGTCGAATAGTCATAAAAATTTACATAGAATATAAACATTATATATATATATATATACATTAATATTTTCATGGATGCGTTTATTTAACCTTTGATTTAATATCGGTTTTTTTTAAATCTAGTAATGTTTGTTTTGTGCCAGTTTAAAGATAAACATTCTTAAGGAGTAAACTCCAGTCGTGCGTCGGAGCTGACACACACAATTTTGGAAGTGACTTCTTATGGGAGGGTAAAGCGCTTCGTTACGTAACGCGTTACGGAGCCAGTTTGTTCGGCTTCCCTTTCTCTCACGCATACAGCTGCACTAGGTACAGGTACACATTCAAGAATTGTAACTAACAATAGAATATATTTTATAATCAATAAAATATTTCAATAATAAATATCCTTTCCTTACATTATCATATGAATATACATAAAATTTAAGTAATAACCTTTTCTCAAGTTAAACAACTTCAATATTAAATAGTTCAACTTATATTAGCTTAAGTTATCACTTCAGTCGGGCGTCCCCAGACGCACACGTTTTTGTTTTTTTTTTAATGTTATCTATTCATTAGGTAATGAAGACGGTGGTATGTTGCCAGCCTTCAATTAGTTGAGATTATTCAAATCCTAATTTAATATCATAAATGCGAATACGAGTTTGCTTATTTATTTGTTACTCTTTCCCGTCTTAACGACTCAACCGATAATCATGAAACAAGTAACATCAATCAAAACAAGTACCGTTTCCGAGTGGTAGGTTAAATCTATATAAGCACGAGCGAAGCCGCCGGTAAAAGCTGGTATCATTTGTAAATTTAAGTGGTAATAATAATCCATGACATCACATACAGCAAAACTATTTAATACATTTACACTAAGAAATCAAATATTTCAATTTGGTGGGCATAATTATTTTTAGAGTTCCGCACTTCATAATGAAAAACGGAAACCTTATAGAATCGATCTGGCTATGTCTTTCTATCATTGTGATCTATTCTGTCGAAAACTATATTAGGTATACAGTGAACATTAATATTGAATACTAAGGTTAATGGAGTTATCATTTAAAAAATATACGTTCAAAGTTAACGCAATAAAGAGATTCATTCGTCTAGTCTACAAGTTACCTATTCACTGACCGATCTTCAATATCTGTAAAATACTTCTCGGAGTTGTAGTCTTGGAATTTGACACAAGCAATGGAATACGGAAATGATATATTTTAAACACAGTGTGGTTAATGTTATGCCTGCTGTTAACTTCAAATCGTGTCATATGCAAGTGCGAGCAAAGTAAAAGTTTTTGAAATATACGTCTTTGCGCATCCGTGACGTTGGAGAACGTAAGCGTGATATATTACCAACGTTTATGTTAAATATGTAATATAGAACGGAACCTGGAATACAATGAAGAGGTTTAAAGTTAAGTAGCTCTGTCGATCTGGTTAGTGTAAGTGTATGTATATTAGCTGTTTTAATACATAAACTATATTAAGACCTTAATAAAATGTTCATATATAAGATTGTCGATAGAAAACATTTGCATACCAATAGTTTAGATTGGTTTGAAATTTCGATGATCACTTTTTTTTTTCTCCCGTGGCGTATTCCATCATGGACACGCCACCCTTCCGCGGGAGAGGGTGGGTAGCGTGAGACTCCTACTCACTTAAACCCCACGGTGTTACATCCAACACTTCTGTTGGGGCGACACGAGAATCCCTAACGGATACCCATTCTCCTGTGGGAGAGAATGGGTTATGTCCGATTCGCACCGATTAAAACCCCACGGTGTACCGTCCACCGCTATAAGTTGGGGCGGTATGGGACCGTGCTAAGCTATCACCATGTCGCCCCTCGCAGTCAGCCCGGCGGAAGTGGCTACCGGAGTCCGTCCTAATAGGGAGGTAACTGTGTACACGATCAGCTAAACCCCCAACCCCCAACCCTAATGAATAAGTAAAGATGGTGAAGATGTGAAGACTCGTCCGCCTCAGGCCAATAGCGTTAAAGTCATATTGAAAAAATGAAGCACAAGTAAAATACATAACAAAAATAAACTTTGCTAAGGGCCGATATTTTAATCTTTAGATAACGTTTCTGGTAACTGGTAATAAACGAATATAGTTAATTAGATATTTGTTACTCTAATAGCTGGTGTTTATTCATTTTTCAAGCGTCTTTTATTCCAAGTAATTACTATTAGAGGTTTAGAACAATAATCCGACTTTAGCGCCGCTAACTGCAAGGAGGTGAAATAAATATATCTTATAAGTGAACGTTAGAGCGGGACGGGCTATTTTATTTTTTTGTCAGTTGTCAGTTCCGAGTCAGTTTAAGTTTGTATAAAGTTTTCTTCGAGTAGTCTTTTTGCAGTTTACTGTGCTCGGGTTATATTATTTATGTTCGTTTATAATTTAATTGAAGATTTTAGGCAAATTTTAATACTGGTTAAGTCAATTAGTCGTTTGATTAATTGCGAAACCACACACATATTGAGGAAAACAACCTAGGTGTTTATTTTGTGTTTAATTAATAATTTAAGTCCGGGAAGTAAATATTATACAGACTCTTTTATTAATCTGAATCGACGACGATTTTTTTTTTAAACCTGTATAAATAAGATATTATATTATAGTAACAATAATTAAGAATTTTGAAAACGTTTATTAAATATTTTTCGGCAATTATCAAGGCGTCAACAGATTCAAAAATAACTATTATAATAAAAAGAAATAGCTAATCTACAAATAAATATTTCAATCGAAATCTATCATCAAATCAAAATGGTTATTAAAATTTCAATAATCTAGTTGTTGAAGGGTCCGACAGAATTGATTATCAAGCAAGTTGTCGGGTTATTACACGAATAAAGTCAGTCTGACGATATCAAAGTACGTTTTTAAACAAACCGTCGAATAAATACCATCTCTCTTCTTGTCTGCGAATTAAAAAGATCTATTTTAAGTAATTCTATCGAAAAGTCATTTGAAAAGTCGTTTTAGTTGATTGAAAAAACAAATATGTCAATAACGGTCACAATACCTACATCGATTATGTTACAAAATCGACAATCGGCCGCTTATTTATCTTATCTGTTTGTTGCATGGTATTTATCAATGAGGTAAGCGTCTCTTTTGTGTTAGTTCCTGTTATCTCAACTGTGAATAATTTCGTTGCAAAAGTAAAATTTTTAGATATTGAATATATACGATATATAACGATGTATCTATTGAGACAGTTTTATTAGTCATCTTTACAAAAAGTACCAACATATCTAAAGTTATTTTAATATTTTTTTCTTTTTTTAACTTGCAAACAACCTGTCGGCCAACCTACTCGAATATTACTAGGAGTGGCCGTCGAATGTAGATTATTACAAAGTAAGGGCCAGTTTTTAGTATTACCTGTGGCTGAACGAGACGCGTTATGATATATACGAATTCATTCATTAACAGTAAACAAAATTTTCTGTATAAAAAAAAATGCGATAGTCTGTGGTAAAGTATATTTTGATGCAGCCTTGTTAATGTGTCCGCTTTTGGTAATGACAAATTATACAGTTATGATTTTTAATTTTGTAACAGTATAGACTAAAAACAATTTGATGGAAATTTCTCAGAATACATTATGTGTCATATATTTGTACCCATTCGCATGTGGCTATGGCAAAGAGACAAAATATAAAATTACTCGGAAAGTAAACACATTCTGTGTTGAATTGTGTTACAAGTGACGGTGTCTATTGTGGTTGCAGGCTATTAACCTCCTTGACCGCCATTATTAGCATTAGACGTGGTTGTCTCGGTAATTTGTAATTATATTGTATATTTGCCTGCTAAAAATCACATTAGCATAATTGGCACGAGTAATCTTTACTAACCATCTTCTATTATAAATGTTGCTATTTATTCCGAATAAATATACAACTTCAATATACTTTTTATAAGTGAATACTGATATCATTTAGGGAAATTGACAATGTATTTAAAATATTTTGAATTCTGTTGTATAATAGAATTCAGAAATGGTCATAAAAGTTTGACTAGGACGCCAATGGTCTTAATTGATCTAGTGAAGGCGGTGAGAAGAATTTTAATGAGAAATACGTAGATAGAAGGGAATGATGCACAACACAAGAGGTAAGAGAGGTTTACATTCGACATTGGGTGAAAACAGGCTGAAGAAGAAGAAGATTACTTAATTGACCCAAATATACACAAGTACAAGTTTGTGCGATTTTTCTAAAAATGAAACTTGTCTTAGTACGAAATGCCAAAGTACTTCTCGAAAAAATCATAAGTTCTATCGTCATCTACATATACAGCAATGTGTAATTTCGAACTCATTTAGAGAAGAAGACCAAACAGATACCTAAAAAAACGACGAGGTAACGACATATACCGTACGTAGCGCAAATTGTACTTGCTTTTACCTCGCATGAAGTACTACTGCTCACACATTTAGGTGGGTATTCTTGGTTACCAGTTTTCTCCTTTTAACTTCACGATTAGAAGAGTTGTTCGCATTGTCGATTTAAAACGTCGCCGAGACATCGAGCCTTTATGTATAAATAACTTTGTAAAATATACTGAAAAACTTTTTATTATCGTGCGTACCATTATCAGTGTTTCAAACTCGGACATTCTGACGTTGACTGCCTATATATTAAGATTTTACGTAGGAATATAGTATAGGTTCCTCCGCACAGCTTTTTCCTACAGGACTATGACTATCATTCTTATTATCTTGTGATAAAAAAAATATACAAAGTGTTTTCAATTTTTGAAGTTTATAATATCTAAATGAAATGTATACTTCTTTTATACACATATATATGTTAGTAGATTCCGGTAAATTTAAGATTTATATAATCGAAAAACTATAACATTTTGCACACCTAAGTGACTCGATACTACCCATTTTACTATATAAGGTTCCCGTGAGGAAAAGCATCTTTAAGAATATGGAATACTTGCATATTATTGACCTAGTGGGGAGAATACATAAGTATTGATTTCTGTTTATCTGTAAATCGAATCGTAACTAACATAGGAGCTAGCTTAACAATATTTCCCTCGAGAAGACAAGTTTACTCAGTACTAAGATAATTACAGACTGCTGTTATATATGTATTTATAAGATAATTTCCTTATTGACTCACAATTCTTCAACTCAAAATGATAAGGATTGAAATTTGTAGCGTACTTATGCCCAATTCATTCTCTAGGCATCATTTAAGACGAGATTTCTTCAAATTCAATATCGGCTATATAACAATAGGGAGTTATACAAATTTTATAACAGTTGCTGTTATAAACTGTTATCAGTTATTTTGTAGTCTGAGAATTTAGCTGGCCTGTATAGTAATTTCTAACAAGGACACGATAAATTAATGATATTCGTTAATCGTAGCGTGACTAACGTAAAGCGCTGATTTGTTACACCTATAGAGTGATGCTTACTTATTCGCATGCTACGGTAATACCGGCCGACCATTGGCATTAACAATGGATAACAACAGATTTATTTATTCTTAGCATATAAATGATGCGTTACATTATTTGTATTTGTAATTAGTTGCCCGGACTGCCTTCACGCGGGAGTATCGACGGAGGAAATGAGAATAAATCTATCCTTTACAGTAAGACTATGTAATTAAATGAAATGGTAACTCTGAACAATTGAACATCTATTTGTAAATATTTTTGAAGGTATTCCTATTGTTTTCGTTCTCACTCATTATTTTGTATTGAAATGGTTTTAACTCAACGCAAGATACCCAAATACTAATTTAAAAATACCATTTTTTTTTACTCTTCCTAATCATATGAAAAGAATTAATAGATGCTATAATTATTTTATTATATTATTGTAACGCTAATAAATGTTTATTTTATTCTCCTATCCCCCTATAAAAAACTAACATGCGCCCATCGTAGTGTAAATATTAATCATTGCAGACTTGCTTTGAAAAAGGTTGACCACCACTGGTTTAGATAATGACTACCTCTTCCTCTAGGGATTATAAAACGAGTAGAAAAGTATTTATGTTAATTCATATTATTCGGGTCACATTTATTTCTATTTTTTTTTTAAGTTATATATGTAATTAAATATGTCATTTAAAGTTTTGCTTTTATTATTTTGACACCTAAGGGTGTCATAGGGGTTCTACACTATTTATATAGGAAATAATAGACAATAAACCGATAAAACTTTTAAATTCAATGAAAGTACACAAAATACGTTACGAAACAGCTAACGCGTATGCTGTGGTACAAGTTACACTATAGTAAGGGCCGTAACGGAAAAATCTTACACTTTTTTCGCCTAGCCCCCATCCACCAAGCACTGTCCCTGCGATAAGAAACTTTGTTCCAATAATTTATGATGTAAACAAATTAAAAATGATACATAGAGACAGTTAATCTTAAAATATATAAACCCACTTAAAAAGTATATAGTACCGACTATAAAAACACTATTTTTATCACCAATACCTACTACTCCTAATACACATACTACTCATAATAAATTATCATTCACCACCATATATAATAAAATCACACTCAAATACTTATGTATATTTTAGTATTAATATATTTATTGATCTCCACTGATGTAAAACACGTATTGTATATTCATTTATATTTCAATAACTTCCTTGAATATAGTTATCACTTGTCACGACAACTTAACAGAGAATTACCAACCGACTTCATCATGGTGGCTTTTAGGTGTCGATGTGCGCGCGCATCTTAAACATGTGACTCCAAATTTTCTCAAACGAGCCAAAAAGGAGGTACTTCATAAAAAATTTCAAGTCTTATGTACTACCATTGCAGTAATGAGAAGGGTCGCGTCTAGTTAAAACACAAATTAGAGAAAAGTCGAAATGTATGTACCCTTTAGCACCTTTAGCGAAGTACGCCTAACGAGTCTCCTAATTAAGTATATTTTGAGTCAGTTCGAAGGAAAAATAAAGTATATTTTGAAAACAATACACCTTTCTTTCCTGATTCAAAATATATATAAAACGCATTGTTGCAAAGATGCGTCCAAATCAAATTGAAAATACTATGTTGAATTTAGGCCTTATGAAGGTGCTTATGAACGTCAAAACTGCCACGAGTCCGGAAAACAACCGTCGAGAAGAACCAGAAAGATGCTCGATCGGGTTTATCTTTTTAAAACACATATATTTACGATACATTAACGTTACAATCGTTTTCAGTGGATACACAGAGAGAGGTGTTAATTCCCGACACCATCGTCGTGCACGTATTGATCCAACTAATAATAGCTTTTTGACACTAAAACCCTCTTAACATGACGTTTAAACTTACAGTTCCTCTTCGGATTGTAGTCTAACATAGCGAAACCGCGAACCGAATGCTAGTTAGGTATGTATATAGTGAAACAGCTAGAAGATAAAAACGTACAGTGAAATAGTGTTAAAAATAAAACTTTTGACATCGATTTGCTGTTAGACTTCGAGATCGTTCGATCTGAAGAGACTTCTCTCGACTTCAACTAGAAGTCGGAGTAGGTCTAACTTCACGTTCACATCAAAGGATGTCGGGCCTTTGTAGTCGAGTTCTCTCCAATAAAATCACTGAAGCTATCTCTATTCTCAGATGTGAAAGACATTTTTAACTCTGAAGCGTAATACACTTCGAGTCTCGCATTATATATTATGCGCTTATCGTTTAAGGTTTTATCTTTCATACACGTACAATCAGAAGTCGATTTTTTTTATTGAATCTAGCGTATAATATCGGGGTATTTGAGGGTATAATATCAATGAGCTATTTATTGTACTTGTTTTTTTTTTTTGTTTCAATGCACCGATTATTGATTGATATCTTGAGCGACGTATTAATTGATATTCAGTTAACTGATCGGGAAAAAAGAGCTCCTTACCAACTTTTCAACAATATTTTAGTATATTGATGTTGTATACATGACACAAGTCGCCTTCCATTTGCCGAGATAAAAGTACATAGTTCGTTATTGTTTTAAGTACGAATGTTATTAAGGTTCTATTGTCAAATAGTTTATGTATATACCTCTATAACCGTTGCATATAATATCTTTGAACTTTATTTAGTTACTATAACTGCAATTATGTACATATACGTTATTCTGTACTCATTTTCGATGTATTGGAATACATTTTTTATGTTGTAGCCTCTTCAGTAATTATATTCACTCATAGTGACCGTTTGACTACAGACTGATATGTGTATAACTTTTATTTGTGTGGCACATTCACTATGAACATAAATAATGAATATTTAATTTTTATTTAATTGAACATATTACATAACGGGCATATTATGAGAAGAGATGAAAGTCATGTAGGTAACAAGAAAAGTTTTGAGTTTGAAAGTGGACGGATATAGGAGTAGAGGAAGACCGGAAAAGGTGTGGATGGATTGTGTGAAAAACGATATGTGTATAAAAAGTGTGAATACTGAGATGACATCTGACAGAGGAGAGTGAAAAAGGAAAACATGTTGTGCCGACCCTACTTTGGTGGGATAAGGGTAAGATGATGATGATGATGATGATGAACATATTTGTAACATAATATGCTATGTATAAATATTATCGTTCTGCATTCCTTTTCTCAGTGTAAATTTTAATTCTGTCATATCTAAATTTTTTGTTCTCTCTCTATCTTTCTCTCTATATGCACGTAATGAGCTTGGAAAGTATTGAAAAAATTTTCTCTTCACTCTTTAATACGCAGTAATTATTCTTATAATTGAAATTTAACACATTTTTTATAAATATCGTAAAGTATTATTGATAAGTACTAAGAATTACCAATTATGATACTTAATCCTTCATATCAAAGTTATAGTTTTAAACTATTTATTTTACAATTTTTAAAGGCGTTATTGAAATTTGTCGTGGTATATCAATTGAGGAATAATGACGTCTATTTTCCTTCTTAATATCATATGCCTGATCATTGTAATTTATAATATAACTTATAACGAAATTGTTCTAATCGGGGATAAAATTGTTTTGTCACGCTTCATATAATTCAGGTGTGACAATGTATTTTCTCAAACAAAACGTATATATATACTGCAACTTTAGACAATAACAGTATCGATTGATGTATTTATTCAGAATCAGAATCAGAAATTTTTAAACATTTATGTTGTAAATATCCCTTTTAGGAAAATCTGTAGTTATTGTTTTGTTTATAATAATCTTGGCAATTTTTCGTATTTGCAAATTTACGTACTGTTAGATAATAATTTCGTTACCGACGCGTTCAGATATATGGTACTTCAGTGGTGACTAATTCATCTGTGCGTAGTTTGGGTGCGTCGTCAAGGTTGTTTGAACGGCGGTAAACGTACGATGCTATAATAATATGAACCATTTGGTTAATAGAGCGTTCGAGTTATTTGCAACCCTCGGTTAGTCTGGTGTGAATTCGGAAACAGTATTTTGTCACTTTCACACCAGTCATCTTATGACTCGTGTGTTTTTCTTATCTGCAATATTTTTATCTATGTGAACCAATATGCACGTAGATAAAAATGTCGCCCAATCTTTGTGTATCGCGTTTTATTTACAAAACGTGCATTTTTGCGATTCTATTTATATCCCCCATTTATGAATGCGTCCCTGACTCTAGGAAATAGAAAAGGTTACAAAAATGTTATATAAGCGCTTATCTCCATTACATCCTTTTTGCGTTTTCTTTTAGGTAGGTACAGATAAAAAAGATACTGATATGTGTTATTATATACAATATATTTGTTTTTATTTACTTGTTCTCTTATTTAGTTTTTATCTTATCTTTTATTCTATATCCGTGTACTAGTCATGTGACCACTAGTTTTCTACTGCTAATGTACCACAGTTACACCTCTTTTTTTTTCGCATAATAGTAATACTCGGCATGTTGTGTGTGTTGTGTTTCGGTACAAATGGTGTGGTTGGCACCCTGTAGTGGATAAAAAAGTCGTTGCAACTCAGTCTCCAGGAATAGCGACACATTATGTATGGCTAGAGGACTGCGATCCTGAGATCGCTTGTACATAAGCATAAGCAACAGTGACCGCTAATATCGTTTAGTCGAGGTTCGGCCACTTTGGCATCCTTGAGCTTACAGACAACAGCGATTAGTTAGTAAAAAAAAGTCAATTCTATGTCCCTTTGTAATATAAAAAAACATCTACAACATTTTAGGATCCATCCAACTTTACTCAAATGCCTAGTTTTTTATTAGTTTACCCACTCTTTCCATAGCCTATTATTCGCTCTCCAACCTGGCTTAGGAATTTGTTCCAGGTCAACAAATACACAGAAAGTACCTATAGAAATAAGCAAATCAACGCAAAAAGAAAATGTATATTATATTTATTTCTGTTTTCAATATACTTAGACGTATACACACACATAGTTACATACTCCCAATTGATGTAATAGAGCAAAAATAACAAATACAGTAATTATAAACTGATTCATAATTCTGTGTACGATTCTATCATAACTGAACATTAGTTAATGTAAAATAATTAGTAAAGGAATTATTAATATACTAGCAGGCCCGGCGGACGTTGTCCTGCCCTGATAATAAAAAAAATATATACTTATGTGCATGAAACGCCTTAAGGCGGCTTGACTTTTTCCGATTCTTTCAACAATTATCATTATATTTCAACCAATTTACACAAACCCTTAACAAATTATATACCTAAACCTTCCTCGTGATTTAATTATTCTATCTATTGGTGAAGACCGCATTACAATGTGTTGGGTAGTTATCGAGTTTATCGCGAATATACAGACAGACAGGCGCGGCGGACGACGTTGTTTTATAATATGTAGTGATTTATCTGAAAAATAAATTTGTTAACTTATAAGGTAATTTTGTATTTAAGAATATGCTTTCTATAGATCGATATCAATCGGAACAATTTTCTACGCAATTATTACGTAACAATAATGGTAAGAAACAATAAATATGATATTAAATGCCCTATTAAAATATGTAAGACAATCAATACTTACTGTATTCTTTAAATCTTCATGTATTATAAACCTTTTTTAACGTTGGAACGCATCACTCCTATTTTAGGCATAACTATGGAAGTTATCACCGCGAACAAGGAGAGCTCACTGTATTCTTTATTTTTTTGTCATTTAGATAGATTACTTATTTTTATTGAATAATATAATTTGTTCCTAATATTCTATATTATCTAATAGAAGAAAACTAACTAAAATCTGATCCGAGTTAAAAAATAAAATAGTAATCGGCTCAATGGTGGTTTTAGTTAAAATAAAGACACTAACAACCAGAGAGAAATATATATACAGAAACATTGCCTTTTATAATATGTAACGATATTCGGGTCGTTCTTACTATTTATCCGAATTAAGTTTTTAATATTATCATATTTTGTTCCATATTCAAGTTGTAATAATTTCAATTCCGTGCTTATAAAATACAGTTTAAACTTAACGCTATAATGAAGACTTACTTAAATAAATTAATCAAGCGAGGCGGACTAATGAGTCTCGCCATAGACGACTTGCTGGTTGGTCGGTGGCTTAGACGAGAACGACCTTAATGACTTTCGTTTACATTTTACAATCTAGAAGGTAATATTGTGGATCACTATAGAATTATCTTTTCTATTCGCTATATGATGTATAAGTTTTTACGCACAATAAAGGTTGACAATTTCATTTGAATATTACAGGTCATAATAACCACGCAGAACAAATTAAGTGTAGTTAATGACTCTTTAGGGAATTAAACTCGTAGTATCCGCGCTTTTAGTTCACCTTGACCACTACCTATAATGCAATCAAGACAGACTTATAATTTAGTGCTATTGTTTTTCCTTTTTGTTCATGTTTATGTTAATACCACAAGTATCTAAGTCTTTAGATCTTAACTAATATTCTAAATGCGAATGTGTGTGTTTTTTGTTTGTTACGTTTCACGCGTTAACTACACCAACAGATCGTCGTGATATTTTGCATACAAGTTATCTACAAAAATAAATGTGTGTGTGTGCTTATGTACACGCTTTAGAAGTTATACTGCTTTGGCGTAACAAGATAAAAATCTTTTCAAAAATTTTATCTTTCGCCTTATTTCTACGTTTGTAGAAAAAACGACACTAACAATAGAAAAAAGGTATTTAATACATACTTTTTTTTAAATTAAAATGTTGACTATAGCTAACTTCAGGGTGTCGGTTTTTCGTGACGGTGTGCGCGCGCATTGTCAAAATCTACTTTCAACATTTTCCCCTAATGCGCCAAAAGAAGTATAACTTCAAAAATACTGTTCCCACGAGATAGATCAAATCTAAATAAATACGAGCGAAGCTGCTGGAAAAAGCTAGTAAAATAATAAATATGTCCTTTTTTTGTCGTTCGCATATCATTATTTAATTCTCTTTACAGCAGATTTACTAAATTTTTTTCAGTAGTCGTAGGTACTAGGAAAGTTTCTAACATAGTAGTACCATTCGTGTATAAGAGATGGCGCACGAGCCGTTTGAACAAATTAGTATTTTTGATGTCGGTTATGCAAATTAACTTAAGAAAAGATCTAAACAGCATATCACTACCCTTATCTGTATACGCTAAGCATTAAAAATATATATTTCATAATTATCATCATCATCTTACTATTATCCCACCTGAGTAGGGTCGGCACAACATATTTTCCTTTTCCACTCTCCCCTGTCGGATTTCATGTCAGTATTTACACCTTTTATACACATATCATTTTTCACACAATCCATCCATACCTTCTTCGGTCTTCCTCTATTTCTATATCCGTCCACATTCATAGCTAAAACTATTCTAGTTACATGGCTCTCATCTCTTCTCATGACCTGCCCATACTGTGCTATCCTATTATATATATTTATAAAACATAAAAAATCACACCACTTTTAATAGTTATCCGTTCCGTAGAAATTGTGTTACAAATAACGCTCACGTGAAGGATGTGAGAAGCACCAGTTACTTTACTATCATTAATAATCAATTTGTATATAAATACGCCATAGGACTGAATAATTATTAAGGGTACCATTTTTTCAATTTTGATACCCTAAATTAATATTATTTTTATACATTAGCTATTGGTTGCAACTACCAAATAGCATAGTCACTCCAATTTTATGTATCTCTATAATATCATACAGATACCACTTAATCACCTTAATTACGCTATTTAGCGTAATTTTATTTTTTCAGTTAAATGGCTCTTTGTACCTTAAAGATGGTATCTATCTATACTTTTTTTTTCATTTTTTGCAAAGTCTGTATTTATCATTATTTTTTTTTTAATTATTATTATCGTAGGTAGAACAATAAACGAAAAGTTTCATTCATAGTATTTATCGATTCACCTGGTTATTATTAGTTATGACTCAATGAGGTAAATTGTAAATAATTCATTGAATCTCTATATTACTTAAATCACAATGTGTGTGTACCACCGCATTTATATTGTACAAAAGTTTACTATATAAGTATACTAGCGGCACCGGTATAAAATATATAGCCTATGTCATTCACTGAAAAAACGATTAACATCGATCCAGTAGTTTTGATTTATTCATTACTGCCCGTGGCTCGCACGCGGTAAATTTGGAGTAACCTCATAAATAACAGTATTTCTCCACTATTTAATTTATGTTATTATACATATAAACCTTCCTCTTCAATCACTCTATCTATTAAAAACAAACCGCATCAAAATCCGTTGCGTAGTTTTAAAGATTTAAGCATACATAGGGATATAAGGACAGAGAAAGCGACTTCGTTTTATACTATGTAGTGATGTATATTGAGGATATGGAAAAGCAGAAATTGCATAAAATATGCAAAACAAATAATTTTTAACTCACGAATGACAGACAACAAAAGCATGCCATATGATGGGTCAATTTGAGACTCGCGACGCGGTATTCAATAACCATATTTGCATATATTATTTGGAAACGACTGTGTACGTACGTACCGATTGTCATAACCGATTTTAAGTGATTTTGCATACACGTATCGTATAAATTTCCCTATGAATTGCACACAGTGTGCAATATACTTATTCGTATTGTCGGCTCGTACGAATGCACACGTGCCTTGATTTAATATAAGCAGACATCTTTTGTGTTCTTTTTAAAACGATTCTTATTTCTAGATTAATTTAGATAAAGTAATCACATGAAGGTTATTAAATTGTTTCCTAGTTTTTTTTTGTTTTATATTACAAGTGTAGTTTTTATATTTTGTTTTTTTTTTCTGGGTACCTAATTAGTGTTGTTATTTGACGAAGATTTATCGCACTACACACTTGTGTTTAGATGTTTATGAATATTAAAGTGATTCAAGATTTAGTATCAAGTGTAAGTGAAGAAGACCTTTTCATAAATAGTGAGACATAATCAAGGGATATCGAAGATCGGACGTAAAATTACCTGAAGTAAGATCACTGTTTTAAAAACTAATAGTATCTTAATTTCACTAGCATTAATTACTACCTATAAACACTAATAAAACCATTATTGAAAATTATACAATCATTTATAAGATACATTTAAATTAAGTTTCTTTTTTTTTGTTTTAGCTGTTCTCCTCTATTTAGACGTAAATCAAGGCAATAGAGTCATTTCCCATTTGTCAACAGTATTTTTAAAAGAACATATATTGCTACCCCAAAAGTTATACGTATCTGATTAGTAACTCATTATATAGTTTAAACAATATAGATAAATATACCAAAATATAAAATAGTATAGTTTGAATCTATATAGTTGGAACTATAGCTGAGAACTTTTAAAGTAGGTAATTCAATATTTTAAAACGAGAGGGGATCCGTTGGCAGAGTCGACTGAATTAGTTCCAGTTCATTGACACATAGATATTAACTTCATACGTCGATGTACAATATGGATGCAGCAGCCATATAAAATTATAAAACACGGTGAAAGCTTCTGATAATCTCTTTAATTGACACCTCTACCAGTTAGTTACATTTCGAAAAGCGTTGATTCTTCCCCGACGTATCTTTGACTCCAGCCGACATACATTGAAAAAAGAAACTCTTTTTGGTTAGGTATATGGGCTATGGTATAAATACATTTTGCAAACATCAAATACACGCATAAAATTGTTTGTGTAACTGCAAGAAATTAATTTGTTGAACTATTAGTTATGTTTAAGAATAAATGTTTACATAAACACATTTATAAATATAGCACAGTTATGGCTTGTTTGAATTACTATGCAATGTAATGCAATAATATTGTTCATTATTGTAATAATAATATTTGGGAAACGAATTTGTAACACCTATGAAATATACTCGTATATGTACCATATCACTATCATCACTACATAGTATAAAACAAAGTCGCTTTCTCTGTCCCTATATCCCTATGTATGCTTAAATCTTTAAAACTACGCAACGGATTTTGATGCGGTTTTTTTAATAGATAGACTGATTAAAGAGGAAAGTTTATATGTATAATAACATCCATTAAATAGTGGAGAAATACTGTTATTTTTTAAGTTACTCCAAATTTAACGCGTGCGGGCCACGGGCAGTAATGAATAACCAAAATTATTGGATCGATTTTAATCATTTTTTCAGTGAATGACATAGGCTATATATCTTATACCCGTGCGAAACCGGAGCGGACCGCTAGTATATAATATATGGGACAGTGGAAAACATAACTGACTAACTTGTAAAAACTGTTAACGACTTATTAATCAATCTTTTCACAATATGTTTAAATGTAATACCGTGTGCCCGATAGTTATGAGAATTTTTATGCTATCCTTTCTTAGCATAACTTTACTCTAGCTGGCGTTATAGGTTATGAAATTGTATGGTATAAGAATACAAGTGGAACCACCAGCGTATTTTAATGTCACCTCGTGAACTTTTCAATATTTTCTCGACACCTGAATGCAGGTTTATACAGATAATAATGAAGTTGGTAAAGCTTCAATGAAATCATTTATTTGTTTTACTTCGATTAATATTTTAGAAATTTATGTTTGCGACGTTCGCTTACATAAAAATATGAACAAAGAAATAAACTTTCTAGACTAAGCGGTTTGAAGACGAAATTAATTAAACTCCTCATAAATAAAAAATAATAACACTTCCATTATTATTCGTCGCAAATAAGAAAATTTTAAATTCAATTTAGACTGCTTTTGTTATTGTTATTTTTTTCAGCATTCAAACCGCTTTAAAGATATATGAGCCGAGAAATTTATTTAACTTAACAAAGCTGATAAAAGTTTAATACTTTCAGTTAAACTGTCACAGTTTACAGTTGTTTGCTATAAGTAATAATCTATATTCTTCTATATATATATATATATCAATATATAAAAATGAATTGCTGTTCGTTTGTCTCGCTAAAACTCGAGAATGGCTGGACCGATTTCACTTATTTTGATCTTGAAATATTCGTGGAAGTTCAGGTAAGTTTGTGGGAAGTGAGGAACATAAACAATAAGTAAAGGAAAGTACTCAAAAAGACAATTTAATTTTCATACAAAATGTTCCTAGCTATGAAACAATTGATGTCATTTGTCATTTTAGAAATAAAATATTGTCGTTCGTTTGTGAAATATTTATAGGTGCGTTCAGAAATTTGTCTATTTAATAGCTGTGTAGGTAGTATGGGATCCGATCTTTTTGAACTGTGTTGTTGGAATACAAAACCGTTTTCTCTGTTTCAGAAATAAAAGTAGTACATGAGTAAGCTTTAAATTGATTAAGTGCATAAATGTGTTGCATTTATAATGTAACTAAAAATGTTGTATGTGTTTGATGACATTTTATAGAAATAAATGTAAGTGAAACGATGTTCACTGGGTCATCTAGTATGTAGATATATAACATGAAGATGTATTGGTCACTGCCGATGAATAGTCATTTTGAACCAAATCATTTATGTTGTATTAATAATTAACTTAGATGTTAGTAATATTACCTTGGCAGAACATAAATATTTCCGCTTATACATTTACAATATATTGTTTTAATGGATTTCCCAATCTAACCAAAAACTGTTTTAATACATGTATTTTAATTATTCCAGGTGATATAACCCAGAAGGGATATGAGAAGAAACGGGCGCGTCTACTCACGCCTTACACTCCTCAACAGCAACCGCAGGGTGAGTGAATCTTAACGCTTTAGAAATAAAACGCAAAATTGCATCTAACACTGTTGCCTGAACTAATCGAGTTTAGAGAAATGATTCGTCATTATCGGGCTCGTTCGTCCTTATGCAATGTCCGATTTTCGTATTTGATCGGTTACTGATCGGCTAATTTTTTATAATTCATTGATATTATAGAGGTTTAAATTATGAGACGCGTGGTTAGAGCGACACCCAATAGTGACGAGTCCAAGGTCGCGACAAAAGCGTCGCCGGGGTCAAGTGTCAATTAATCGTTACCGATGGATGCTGGACAATCGCGATAGCAGCGCGGCCCGATTCCGCAACGAGGGTCAAACGAAGGGGCCATCCAGAATCTGGCCTCTGATTACTCGTATTTAGCACGAGAGTACGATGAACCTTTTCGCGGGGTTTTATTGTATAGGGTTTTGATAATGCAACTGTTAATAATCGATATCGTCTTAATACTATCGCAAATTTCCTATGCGAAACGATTATCGTATATGTAATAATTAAATAATAGCTGTGTTTCGATCTAGTTGAACAATTTAAACAAGTACGAGCTTATGTAATATTATCCGGAATCATGTGTATTTAAAGCCGAGGCGCCGCCGGCACGTTCGTAATTGTGCATTGGTTCAGCAGTTTAAATTATAAAAATAATGAGGACGACCTTCACTCTTGGCCGACATAAAACGCAACTATTGTAAACAACTAACGAACATTGTCCAGCTGCTATCGAGTGCGATTTTAGCGCGTGATTTTTTTTACATCACTGTATTGGACGCTGCGATTTCTAACGCTCTCGCGAGATATTGGTATAATAATTAGAAGAAAATTATATTAGTCTCGTAACATGTCGTTTATATTAGAGATGAAATACACTCGAAGGCACAACTAACCGACCACCCATCTTGAGTTTTTCTATTCTGTTATTATATGAAGAGATACTCTTATTTTTGTGAATATTCCTTTTGTTACATTGGTACTTGTGCAATACATGAAACATATTTACCCTGCGTTTTAGTCGTCGTTTGTCGTTTTAGAGACATTAAATGATTTTTTAAGAATCAACAATCAAAATCAAAAATACTTTATTCAGTTTAGGCCCTGAAAAGGCGCTTATGAAAGTTAAAGTTACCACCGGTTCGGAAAACAACCCAGTCATCGAGAAGAACCGGCAAGAAACTCGATCTGGTTTATATTTTCATTAACATATTATAACTCATATTTTTAAAACATAGTTATAAATAATTACATTCGGTTTTGGTGGATGCACAGAGAGGGCGTCATTTCCAGACGTCACCGTCGTTCACACCACGTTCATACCACTTTGATACGTCTTGAATTATAGTCGCTTTAATGTCCGTTAGTCGTTATTCTGGACAGCAAAATAGCAGGGTAAAATGTTACGTATACTACACGAGTGCCCACATAACAAGAAACATTCGCATAAATAAAGGTATCCCCAAGATATATTAGAAAAGAGTACTTGAATGCGTGGGCGGTAATTATGTCCGTTAGTATATTATATATTTGTACATTTAGAGTAATCGAAATAAGAAATCTGAAGTAGCGAAACAGTCGTCGATAAAGTAACAACGGACTCACTTTGATAATTTACTTTGTGACTGCGGGGATACGGTGTCCAATGCGGTGTTCCGTAAACGAAGTTGCGCGTGTTCTTGTATTTTTTGTCAATTCATTTTTTTTTATGATTAGTTATTATGGTTTAGTGAGCCGGTGAAACACGCGCACCCCAACCACACTTTATCACCACGGTACTTTAACGTGAATGCCACTAGATAATTGACACTGTCGACGAAACAGCTTCGCTTTCGGTGCAGTTTTACCCACAAAAAAAAAAAAAAAAAACTAAACTAAACTAAACCTTGACCCAAACTGAACCGCGAAACGTTTATTATTAAAGAGGTGATTTCTATTCAACTAGGTTAAAAGATATATTTTTGTAACGTGTATAGAAAAGGTTTTCCTTGTTTTTGTCTCACGCATTCCATCTTCCTTCTTTCTATACCGGACAAAAATATAAGTCTTGTAGCCAATTAAATAAATATAAAGGTTAGAAGTGTGCGATCGAAATAACAATTACATTTGGCGGGAACAACGTGTGTTTGTCGTAATCCGAGCTTAACTATTGTCAAGTCCAGTCGATCGTGTAACTCGTGTCATGCCAACCGTATTTTAGCAAGCGAGCAAATAAGATTAGAATCCGGTCGAGCACGCGGACGTTACCTAGATCCTGATGGAAATTTCGTCAATATATCGGTGCATGCGACGGCACTCACCGCAGCCGGTGCGATACGTTCTCCGTAACAGGTTTAGTTTGACGATAATTGAATATTGTGAACAGAGCCCACAGGATATAAGCCACTCTCTACTGACGCTGTATTGTTCCTAACTTTGTTACTATGAACAGAGTTGAGGTTTCGCAAGCGAACCTATACTTTAATTAATTACAAACTGTTCATACCGTTTGTATGTTTAAAATTATCAATACATAAAAGTGTTGACATATAAATAATCTTTGTTATATTATTATATGACTAAGTTTATGTTTTCTATCTGCAAATATACATCATTATTTTTTTTTTTTTTTTTTTTTTTTAAATAAACTGTGTAGAGAAAGGACGCTTGCAAAATGACAAGGGCTCGGATCATGTCTGAGGAACAAGGGAAAAAAAAAATATATATATATATATTATATACATCATTATTAATGCATATTTGTTGTTATTCAATTTGTTACTGTTACTGGCTGTCATACTTAAAAGTGTAAATTTTACTAAACTATTAATTATGATATTTAATTTGTGGTCTTTACGAGCGATTCTACTTTAGAAATAATCAGATAAGTAATTCAAAGTCAAAATATTATTTTACTTTTAGACAGAACGTAAATTAAAAGCACGCCTAATTACGTTTTATTATAGCGGATTCCGAATACTAATCATTATTTCTTCGAGGCGTATATAATGTTTAATTATAATTTGTTAGCAACAGACGACGGCAGACGAACAATAATAATATATGTATCGAATTACATTAATTGCGATCAAATCTAATTGTATGATGATATATGATATTTTTTCAAGTTCTTCTGATCAGCTCATTTGATAGGTTTAATAAATAATAAGTAAATGTTTTCTTTTTCTTCTATTTACGTTTGTATCGAATAAGGTCGTATAAAGAGATTAAAACCTTTATAATAACTTGGATTACCTGTTTTCTTATTCAACTAAATAAACAGCTAGTTTTAATAGTGTACTTGATAATACACTTATAAACTAAATAGTATATATAAATCGCGTAGTATAAATCATTTACGAATATTATGTGCCTTTAAAAATATTATAAATAGTTAACATTAATTTAGCCAAAAAATAAAAAATGCTATTCTAGTCTAGAGATATTTATGTTAATTATTTCTAGCTTTGTTTTGGGCTTAATTCGTCTTCATTCACTACGTCTCCTACGTACTTACCTTCAGGTTCCATTTACGACTATTAGTAACAAAGTAGTCATTTCCTAGTGGAGCAAGACAAAGGGTCAGTTAGGATTAAATCGTATGTTCCGATTACGGCACGGAACGAACGAGAAGCATTAAGCATAAATCTTGATTCATTTAGGACACATCCCATCTAGATGTTTGAACAGACATTGAAGTACGATGCGGTCGACGATGATAAAGGAACCGTCGGTACATAACGTTACGTACTTGGCAACTTGCATATTTGTTGGTGGTAGTTAGTCGCAGAAACATAAAAAAATACCCAATTACAATGCAATCGTTTGACTGTCGTGTTACATGGAAAGCTCTGGTTCATTGTATTCCTTAAATACTTTTTATGCTACGTTTTATCGCCAATACAATACAATGTCTCCTTAAACATGATAGCGTTTGACCACAATCTCATCTGATGTTAAATGATGATGTGGTCTAAGATGGTAGTCACGCTAAACCGAGAGGGAGACTGACTCTCAAGTGCAGCTGCCGGAACACATCAATAGGTGCTTGACGATTTTTTAAAAAAAAAAAAAAGCATATTTAACCCCAAAACTTGTTTTTGGATTTAAATGATGCGGATTTACTTTTATTCCTATAATCTTAATCAGCCTATATATTTCAGTTTTTATGTGTATTTCTTTGTTATGATGTTCAACGATAATTTAATAGGAATAATGATGTAACTTAGGTTTTACTTATAGTCCCTATACTTACATAGACTGGTCGCTCATTCGATATTAATATTTACACTAAGGCAGTCCATAATTAAACGTGAAATTATACTTTTATGGAATTTGTTATCTTTTATCCAAAACTCAAGTAAGACAAAAGAGAAATGAAAAAAGAAATCTCTCAAAGAATCATAATAAAGTCTAATTATATAATGTAAATGTGTCATTACAAAATGATACGGGGGTAATATTAGCCAACTTGGCTACACTCATTTAATTATTATAGATTTCAATTTAGTTTCCTTTGATAACTCTTCAATTGTTTATGGTACAATACAGTATACACTAAGGGTTCTATCTCATCAGGACGCCTTGACGGCGCCATGAAACATTCGCGCTACCGTGGTGTGTTTAGCTACCAAGCGAGAAACATACAAAAAAAAACATCAGGATTGTTAATTATAAAATGGACGTTAACTCTTAGACGTTTAATTAATACGTTTATTTTGTAACTGGCAATCCTGGTGTTTGTTTTGGTGTTTTTCGCTCGGTAGCTGAAGATACCACGGTGGCGCGACTGGTGCATGGCGTCCCAATTAGATAGGAACCTATGTAGAATAATATGTCCAAAAACATTTAAAAAGAGCTTTGTAATATATTTCAATACATTTGTTACTAGGAAAAGAATTTACTTCCAGAGTAACGAAATCTTTTATGATTCAACACCGAAAATATATTATTGTAATACACATGACTCGAGTCTCGAAGCATTGATTTCTCTTTTACCGAAATTCGGCATAAATTTATTTTATATATATATTTTCCTGTTACCAATTTATCCACCTTAAAATAGAATTCATTCTTCAGTAGGTACGTAAAAAATGTCAATTAACGTGGTTGGAATTATTTGACTAAAAAACGCGCCCATACCTGCCTATCGGATTCCTAATGGGCACACTAATTGTCCGGGGAGCTGTGTGTACATAAATTATTTATTAAATTAAAAGAGTATTCGCTTTATCGTGATCATAACGACTCGGTTGCATCCGTTGCGGCGACTGTGGCCACTGCGGCCGTCGTTTGTCAGATGGTACGTACTTCAAACTATTGCCAATAATTAATCAATACAGATTATAAAACAAAGTCGTCCGCCGCGTCTGTCTGTCTGTCTGTCTGGATGTTCACGATAAACTCAAAAACTGCTGAACGTATTGTAATGCGGTCTTCACTAATAGATAGAGTAATTCACGGGGAAGGTTTAGGTATATAATTTGTCAAGTTTTTTTTATTTTTTATTATTGGCTGAAATATAATGATGATTGTTGAAAGAATCGGAAAAAGTCAAGCCGCCTTAAGCGTTTCATGCACATAAGTGTATATTTATTATCGGGGGCAGGACAACGTCCGCCGGGCCTGCTTGTTACTTATAATTGAGTTTTAAGGAAAGATATTAAAGTTACATGTTTTTATCGACATCAAACATAACAAGCAATTTTCTTGATATATATATAGATAGATAGGTAGATTACAATATTATTTTCGTTATAGTATTGCCATTTGATTATAATTGTGGACATTTTTCTAAACGTCTTAAAATCTATTCTGCGTTAGAAATTACTCGTTAACGCTACTATGGTCACCGAGTACGCTATCTCAAATTTCACTCGTATAAAGATGATCGCGAACATAGTCTTCGACTCAGTTTTCAGTGAAATGCTAGGCACCAGGCAATAATTTATACTGTTTATTATTTGTTCTCGCTTGATGCTAGCAAATTTTATATACTTTCTCTGAAATGTAACGGTTGAAGTCTTACAATTTCTAGATAAATATATTTATAACAATAATAAGTTGCAATCTATTTAATTGATATTTAAAGAAGAATAAAAGAATTTTAATTTTGTGAATTCTACCTATAATATTAAAGTTTTATTCCGATATGTTTGAAAATATATATGGGCAACATTTTTTAATGAGTCCTTTTATGTCCATATAGATACGCTAGTATATATTTAAATCAAGTACCGGGAGGGTGCTACAAATCTTAAGATGCCGGATATCCTTGAGTGTTTCCAATCAATTCGACTTCGTTGTATTGTCATTAACCGACTTTTCTGTCTATATCGGCATATTTTAAACATTTGACATTGTTATCCCCTGGATTTGTTTTTTAGACAACAGACTGAACTGAACTATTTGAAATGTAACAATATTTTTAAATTTATTATACTAGTTTTTTTTTTTAGTGAAAGTATAGTAAATGCTTTAGCAATTTATGTTTACACAGTTAAAACACTGTAAACAACAAACGGCCGATAAATAATACCAATACATTAATTATTCAATTTTTTTAAGAGTTACTTAGTATTTGTTGTAACAATTGTATTGATAGATTCTGAGTGATAATAGTAAATAAACAAAAATAAACAAGTTTTAATTATATTACAATTTGTTTTAATTATGTTGCTATTGTTTATCGAAGATAGTCCCATGAACGAATCGTTCAGCTAAGTATATTGGTATGCAAAAAAATTACTTTTATCGTTCCTTTATTTTTTGTTTCATAGATGTAATACTTAAACGTTATATATGTGGATCGTTTCTCATACAATGAACACGAATTTACGGACTCGTCAGGTTTTACAATGTATCAGACTACCGACTGATTCTACCAAAGAAATAGAAATACATAACGAATACAAAACATTACCCTTAGTCGGATAGAAACGTCGATATAACGTTTAGCAAAACGGCAGCATTTTAATAACACATCAAATCGTTTTAAAAAGTATGTTAACTGTAAATGATACCTATGCTAGTCGAATATTGATTTTTCCACCTCAAGTCGAGAGATTTCGGGGCCTGCATTGCGACACCTGATAACGGGCCCAGCGGCTCTTATCGCACCTAAAGGTTGACGCACCCGTGTGATAACAGGCGCAATGCGTAGCATAGCAATGTGTTGGGATCATACCAAACGACAATAAATCTCCGCTTATTTAAATGTATCCATTATTATTACTGTCTCTCAACTATCGCTATGAATGTAAAATTGTAAAATCGTAAATAATACCAAAACATAATGTATTTACCGTTGTTTTGAAAATATTCGGTTAGATTCCATAGCTATCACATAAAACAATAACAGTTTAGTTCTATCGTCATTGAAGGAATATTCATTTTTACAAATATACGTCCAAAACTTAATGATGACACTTTATCTGATGGTAAGCAAAGTGCAATTCAAACGTCCAATAACGTTATGTATAGAGGAGTCGATGTTGTTGAAACACTGGTATGGAGCTTTACACTACAAGAAATATACCAGATATCGAGTTTCTATGTTCATGCTGTGACGGATGTTAATGTTAAGCCGCGGCTTCGGAGCCTAACGCGTGTAGTTTAGTTATGAAAGGAAAAAAAAAGCAATTAAGCTGAACAACTCTTCTGAACACTCGCCATGTTACATAACAGTAGAAGTTAGAACACTTTTGTAGGTGGTAGAGCTACGCTGAAACTATTACTGGTTTCAGCATGAATGGGTCGGCTCGCCCGACGCGCGGGGTAGTACCACCATCTCACAGAAAGCCGACGTGAAGTAACAGTGCTTGCACTGTTGCGTTTCGTTCGGTCAGTGAGAGCGACGGAGGCCCACATATTTAAAAGGTCAGCAACGCACTTGCGACTCCCCTGGTGTTATTAGTGTCTATGGACGGCGGTGATCACTTACAATCAGGTGACCCTCCTGTTCGTTTGCCCCCCATATAATATAAAAAAAAAAACACTCTCAACGTGACGATGTCTCTGAATCGTTAAAACATCTCAATATTTTTGCTAACACACCGTCGTGTATCATTCACAATACAGCCAGCCCATCTCTCCTACGTGTCTATCTAGTATATATCTATACTGTATAGTTTATATAGTGTATATCTAGGCAGTATTATTCAGATCTCTCCCAGGGTTTGTAAACAGTTATTACATACAAAGCCAAACTATTGCTTTGTAAAACTAGTCCAGTTGATGGATCGTAAAAAAACATTCGATTCATATAGAAAGCTAAGTCTTCGAAATGTAACGTAAATAACACTCCCGATATAATCCCTGGAGTTGAAGTTGCCCATAATACCTATTAGGTAGCATTATGAGACTATTATGTATTGCGATTCTAGAAGACCATCACTCGGTCGTTTCGGACGAAAGTCATATTGGCGACCGTTTATCAAAACGTGTTTTAAGGGGGGTTATGTTCTAGTTAGTCGACATGCTGAGTGTTAATGATCCGCTTTATGATTTTGCATAACTTACAGCGACCGAGTGGTAATGCTTGGAGTTTAACTGCTCCTCCTCGGGAATTGCATGCAGATTAGCCTGTTTACAAACGTCAGCCACGACACAAAAGA
Source organism: Antheraea assamensis (assembly GCA_035772565.1). Lineage (NCBI taxonomy): Eukaryota > Metazoa > Arthropoda > Insecta > Lepidoptera > Saturniidae > Antheraea > Antheraea assamensis. The sequence goes on along the minus strand of JAQQSE010000010.1, from coordinate 456,066 downwards.
CGTAAGACAAATGGTGTAAGCGGTTTAATGCCAGGGTTAGTTAAGCTGCGTATTTTTAATTAGTCCGGCGACGCTGTGAAGGCCTCTCAAACCAACAGCGTATAGTCACTTCGGAAAAAAGGTGTGTGTGCGATTCACACACGATAGAAGTGAAATTTCAATAAATCGACAAGAGAATGAGATGAATATATATAACAAGGGTAGGATAACTACAAAGTTTATTTGTTTAAAAATCAAAGTCTTTTGATTAGTTTTAAAAGATATTTTATACTTTATTTAACGTATGTTACATAATTTTTTTCTCAAGTTCCATATTTTCAGTTTCAACAAACAAGATATAAAAATACTCACAAACACTGTTAAATAATAACACACCACGCTGACTTCTTACTAAAGAGCTGTAATACGCAGACGCATATAGTGTACAGTAGTACATGTACTTTTCACATATACTAACACACGTTAAATGTTCAAATACAAGCAAGTATTAAACAGTATGAAATATATATACACACCGACATTTGCTCTCTCGCTCCGGATACACATTTTTGTATCTGTGTCTCTCACCTGTCGTTTTTCCGTTGCATCCGGTTTGAAATCACAACGATTTTAAAGATGTTTTTTCACTTCGAAGATTGCATATTTTTTAAACTATCCGAGCCCCATGTACTCTTTCTAACATCCAGTGATCACAATTCACAATTCTTAAAACACATCATAACAGCTAAATCGTATATCGTATACTATCGCATTAAACCGCAGCTAAATAATAGGCGATTGTCCGTTTTGATATTCGAACCGGGTGTTAACTGCAGAGAGATTAGCTAGCCAGTAGTGTCAACATATTCTGTGGCTCGTGGGCCAGTGATCCGTTTGAGTATTTTAGCGAGGACAGTATTGAGCGATAGCAATTAACTTACACGGCTTTGGTCACGATCCAGTAGAATCGACTGTTAGTCGAAAGTCCTATATGTTTGCCGTATTGATTTATTTTTTAATAGCAAGGCATTAAGCCGGCCGTCTGACTGTTTCTAAAAACACAGTACAATAAAAAAATAACGGCGACCAATAAGAGTTCGTTAATTCATTATCGGCGGTCGATGTTATGTCGACTAAACCAGGCCCGTTTTTGCGAAGTGTATATGTATATTGTGCAGAGTTTATGAATTATGACGTACCAATACATTATGCTGGGCATACGCTCCAGTATAGACTGATGAATTATAATATGCGGTTTGCTTCTTGCTAACATCATCATTGACATTAAAAACACTATGGATATTTTTTCACCATTAAGTTAAGTCAATTTTCTCTATTTATAAAAAAATATTATGTATAATAAAATCTTAGAAAATAATGTAGTTATCTGAAAGTACGTTTACGGTAGATTATCTCTCTGTAGTGTCTCTTATCGGTTCAATCAGTAATAATAAGGAAAAACAATAGTATTTAAAATTTGTTTCAATAGATTTTGTTTACGAATGTTAACGCTGGTAATATTGCAAATCTAAACAAATAAGAAATAATACTCTGAGCGGTTTGAGAATTAACGACAGAACGCATATCTATTGTTTTTAGAATTTTTGTCTGTCTGTCGTATGTACGCGCATCACGCAAAAACTACTTGACGGATTTTGCCAAAATTTGTTATGGTGATAGATTATACACCAGTATAACATATAGGACATGTTTTACATATATATCGCATTCGTATATATATTTATCTTACTTATAAGAAAAGACAAAAGAGAAGCAATTTACGCAAAAGCTACTGGACAGATTTTGGCATTGCTGACTGTTATTTTAAGTGCCGCACCGTCTATCGAAAGTCAGAATTATACATGTACAGTATGAGCAACTACTAGACTTTGTGGTGCTACATCACGCCTCGAAGAACCAAATCGTTTACATAGAGTCGATGTCGAGTTTTTGCAACGACTTTTTATCTATGATTTTATTAATCTCTGTGTTTAGAATTGAAATTCTACGCGGACGTACTCGCGGGTACAGCTAGCGATTAAATATAATAACGTTTATTATGAAGGGATCGACCATACTAAAATAAATGGTATCTCGTATGTATTATTACGTTTTGTATATACTAATTTAGTCGTGAATTAATTGTATGTCAATAAAGTACTTTTATTATTTTTTTAATAATTGAGAAATGTATGAACATACATCTGTGTAATAATAGGCACTCAAGCACCTCTTACTCACAACCCCGATTGCTATGAATGTTATTGGTACACCTAAATATTTCTGATGGAGAAGGCTATTCGTTTTACTATAACTCGTCACTAGACATCACTGTTGCCCGGTTTCTGAAGCATTTTTAACTGTAATTTATCTGTTCAATAGCGCTATCGGTTCGATAACTTGTCAAATTGGGTTTCTGAACACACAATTATACGAGAAATGTCAGTTAACCTCGGTTCAACTTAACTGGCCAAGATTGGGCGTTCATCTATTCGATAAGTTGAATTTGACGTTTCACCTGCCAAAACTGACCTGAAACCCTTTTTTCTTTGCGTCGGTATACTAATTTTAACATAAATGTTGTTTAAATTATTGTTTATTATGCTCCATAATATAAATAAGGATCCAAAAATTCATCGTAATCCAGTATAAAAATACTGTAGATAATTTCTAATCTCTGTACTTCAAAATCATTTTATGTTTATTTTTTGTCGACACAAATTCTTTAGCAACAATATAATATTTTAATATTGTTTTTGAGCTTTATTATCGTACATATATTTTTTTATCTATTTATAAAATGCATACAAATAATGATTTCAACATGATTGCAGAGTATAAAATCTAACTGAATCAACAAAAGTTATACTACTATGCATGATAATAATACCATTCAAGCAATAACTAAACCAAAGTTTTTAAAATGTTCGTCATTTTGGGAATGAGGGGTCAATTTTCAGTCTTTGAGAAACAGCTATGTAACAAATCAGCATACAAACTTTATAACTAAAATTAAAATAAGGCCACGAATCTAAATTGACAAAAAAACTGTTACAATAGAACAACAATTAATGACGAATTTAAATGATAAAATCAATTTTATACACCATTTTGTAAAAAGAGTCATCTAGTGAACATCAAAGAAGTAGTTATTGGTTTGATAGTTATTTGACGTCTCGTTGTGTATTCAGAAACGAATTGACAGTTAAACGCCGCTTGTCTTATGGATAACTTTATTGAATCAATAGCTATTGATAGTTTAACTGACGGCTTTAGAAACCGGGCATGTATCGTGTCAACTTCTGTACCCTTCAGCCGATTGTCATAAAAATTGATATACGGAGAAATTTTAGTACGTAGTTATTACAAGAAATAATGAGACTCTCGTCCGAAGTAGTACCGCCTTTTGAATAGACTTTGAAATATTTTAAACGTAGTAGAGAAAATGATTAATTTTTATTGTATACTTACATTAAATATTTAAGTTTGCGTTTGTTGTAAATGAAATATATTATTAACAATAATGAGTCTTTCAATATTTATGTACATTTATTAAGACAAATTAAAAAGAAAGCGTGTGTAGAGTGTGCTTATATCCTTTTCTCGCGGACTATACCATATGAAACTAAATTATACTAACAAAATGATAAGATTACGAGTTACCGTATAAAGTGAATGTTTATAAAATCATTACCGCGTATAATGTCTGTGTCAACAAATATGAGACATTTATTATAATATAACTACGCTAGTTTAATTTTTCAATGCACTTTCAATTATTATTTTTTATTTATTTCATTTTATTTCAAGTTCCTTCTCACTCACATCACGTAGAATAAACGGTATTTTCATTATCGCTTCTACAACGACACTCTGAAATTCCGACATTTGACCCAATCGTAGACTGGAATACATAAATATATGTATAAAAAAAAATTTAAGTTAACTTAGAGGTTGTATGCCACGATTTTTTTAATATAAGATGTAAAGTAAATTAGATTGCACGAAGAACTTAGAACTTATGTTACGTTTTTTATTTTTTATTTTGAAGTGAAACTTCTTATGGGAGGACTTTGAAATTATGATCGGCAACCTTTTTGTCTAACGAAAAGTGGTGTGGTTAAACACTGTGTCAGTTAGAGTGTTGAAAACACCTGTTTTTTTTTCCGATCAACAAAATTAAGCAACGTCGGGCGCGGTCAGTACTTGGTTGGGTAACCACCTGGGCGCACCGGGTGACGTTGGTTTTCTGTTGAATTTTGTTATGATCAAAATGTTTCCCTGTAATACAAAAGTTTCACTTCTGTCGTGTGTCTTTACGATACACCCTGTTTTTTTAACTATGTATTTTAATTTTAACTGTAAAATCATCGGTAAACTAGACTATTTAAACGCGTTGCATAGAACATGTTGTGGAAGCAGTCGGCAACCAGCCGCACCGCGGTCCGAGGGGTGACGCCGGCGGCAACCGACATACGAAGAACCGACGCACACACCGACGCGTCACCCACAATGAGAAGAGATACCACTCAGGTATCCGAGACATTCACTAGTTATTGGTAGCTGTCACACACACGAATGAACCTACATGCCATCAAACATTAGTGCGAGCACGTTTTACTATTTTCTCATTTGAAACATGCAGAGTATAGTACTAATTTGTCATCACTGCTTACAGGTGTAATTTCGATATATTACACCAATTTTGCCCTTTACACTAACAATAATAAGGCTGTAAATTGAAAATTCTTAAACGAGTGAACTTGCTTTTTCTTTACCTTGAAAAGAGTTTTCGTTTCCTTTACTAGATTTCTAAAATATGTAGTAGCCCAGTAATTAGGTTTTATAACAGTACCATAGTTAAATTTCAATAGCCTACCTACCTACACATTTACTCGGAACAAGTTACGTATGAAGTTTCTAGAAAGAAAAAATCGATGTGTACGATCATGCTACATAAACAATAAATATATTGTAATATTCTGTTGAAAGTTTTATAAATAAAAGAATTCGTTTTCATCTGAAATTATGGTCTAACTCTACGAGAAAATGTCTAAACTACAGTTTAACAGAAACACTACATTACAAAGTCGTATTGATAATAACATAAATTGTATAAATTACTTTGGTACTAGTTAGATCTGTTTTCAAAACACAAACCACCAGTCCGTGTTTAATTAGCGGCCGATAGATATAATACTTAATTGACATGAGTGATCCTAAGAGAATATCATCAGAATAAAAATGTATACGAATTAGATAAAACGTTGGGACAGCCGTTATACTAATGCGAGCACACGTGGTACCATGCCGGTCTTGAACTTATACGACGTCACTGAAACGTTTCTTTATTCGAAACGAATTACCGAGTCGACGCGTATCAGTAAACCCCCTTTAAAACGACATTAAGACTATAACCGTGTTAGAGATACTACAAACTTACTCGTACAACAACGATTTGGTCAACTTCTATAGAAATAATAATAATATTTTATTGTTCCAAGTCAAGGTGTACATAATTTACAGTAATATTGGTATCTGCACTAGTTAAAAACCCTATCGCAGATATCACAATTTCATATAATTAGTTCTATAACAACAGTGACTTAAACACTTTTTGTAGGTGGTAGAGCTACGCTGAAACTATTACTGGTTTCAGCATGAATGGGTCGGCTCGCCCGGGGTAGTACCACCCTCTCACAGAAAACCGACGTGAAGTAACAGTGCTTGCACTATTGCGTTTCGTTCGGTCAGTGAGAGCGCCGGAGGCCCACATATTTAAAAGGCCGGCAACGCACTTGCGACTCCCTTGGTGTTGCTAGTGTCTATGGACGGCGGTGATCACTTACCATCAGGTGACCCACCTATTCGTTTGCCCCCTATAATATAAAAATATATATATATATATATATTTAAAAAAAAAATAATTAATAGGTGGTTAAATTGCAAGTGTGTGAATATGTAAGGCAAGTGTGTGTTTTGTGATAATAATGATTGGATTCTGTTTTAAATAAAATGTATATGTTTTGAACTACCAAAAATTGAATCATATTTTAAATTGTGGTTTTAATAAAATTTCTGTATTTAAGTAACTTTGTGAATGTAAAACCATTTGAAAATGAGAGTTTTAATCGTATGACTGTTGTATTGATTGATCCCCAATATCTTATTTGCTTTATTAAAATAGTTGTTAATTTTCAAATATGTAATTGTATATTACTATAACATAAAGTGAAAAACATTCTTGTTATAATTTCCAGGAAACGTTTTCTTACTATTGTCTCTTAATATATGTTTCAACTTATCAATGTTTCTGTTTGAAACGAAATAAGATATAAAAGAAACGTTTGCAAAACTTTTTTAGTATACTTTGAAATTTAACATAATAATAGTTAATAGAAACTTTTACGAAGCCAAAAAAAGCGTGTTCGTAATTATCAGGAGAACTGTGAAACTCTGAAATTTCAACATAGTTGATGAAAGTGTATTTTTGGCGGTATTGAAAAATAGGTACGCCTCGACCCGACTCTGAAGTTTTTTATTGTGTTGTAATTGGTCATGTTTTTACTATATGTACGGTAACATTTAACCAAGATTACACTGGACATTCAGTGTGGTTATGGAATGGAATGTGAAATGCTCACTAGAGAGAGTCAAATAATTTTTTCAACATTTTTATAAACATTTACAAGACTTCATATGATACGGAAATATTATATGCAATACGTGTCGATATTCGTTACTTTTAACTTTTTCTTTTAAATATCCTAATCGCGTGATAGACTCATCATCTTGGAATCATATACATTATAGTTTATAAATGTTCGTTAGGAATCTTTTATTTAGTCAGTTATTAGCGGGCCAGGCGGACGGTGTCCCGCTTTGACAATAAAAAAAAGTTCTAGAATGAGACCGCAGCGACACCTACAGGGTCCACTTGTGAATCTAAACCATCCTTGAAATCCACCTGAACCTACAAAACATTTCATCGAAATCTGTCCAGACCTTTAGGAGGAATTTACTCACATGCACGTACGTGTACAAAATAATTATGTATATAAAAAAATATAAATAAAGACTATGATGGTCTTATTAATAAATTTATATACGAAGTCATGCTTTAATAATACAAGATAAAGGTTACATGGTATATAACAAGTCTGTAAGCGATAATATTCGCCCGATTACACTGTGTGTACTCAGGTCGATAATTTTATATAAGAAGCGGAGGATAAATTTGTCTTGTTTGCATTTTATCTTCCTTGTTAAATTATAACCCTTCTGTGCTACGATGAAGACATTTAGTCCACACCATATGCATTACTAGATTTAAAATCACATATATTAATAATTGAATTACCAAAGCATTTAACAAAAACATGTCTGTGATTCATAATTCTTGTGTTTTCAACGTTCAGCAATAAGAGTTGTAAATTTTTATTAGTTATATTGAATCACGTTCCGTGTAACGCAAACCTTAAAAAAAGAAAAAAGCGAATAAATATTTAGTGATTCGTAACACGACGCACTAGAGAGCTCGTATATAGGCCACAACTTGGACTAAAAAGTCGCATTGAACTGCTGGCTGGTGGTACACAGCGTAGTAAAGTGGTATTTCGTAACGTGTAGTAGATGCGCTTTGATCGAGAAATTAGTTTTTTTTTTTTTTTTTTTTGTTACACGCACAAGAAGCGTACCATAACAATTACTATTGTAATGATGTTCCGTTTTTGTGGGATTCCGTTTATATACTTATTAAGTTTCGGACGTCTGATAAGCTAGCATTGTAATTAATAAGAGCGGATTACTTTTTTTATATTTAGTGCTAAATTAGAGCCAGTGTTAAAAATTTAATACCCCTTTTGGAACTGACAAAATTAAATAATAATCTTAAAAATGTATTTCGCTAGGCTGAAGAGCCAGCATAGTCATTTTTTATACCTAATTCCTGGCAATGTCAACCTAACATATATATATATATATATATATATATATAGGGTTATCTGTAAATAGATTGCACAAAGGCACAATTAAAATACAAATAGGTAAAAGAGACAATTATGGTCAGTGTGCAGAAAAATACAAGAATCAAATGATCAATAGGTCTTTATTTATATTAATGTCTCAACGGTTACAAAAATGCCCACTCTGAAAGCACAATGCGAACAATAACTATTGAAATTGTTAAAATGTTCGAGTTTTATGCATAATATCGTTCACCTATTCTGCAGACTAGTAGCAAAAGGTTACAATGCTAGCCGACTTATCGGCGAACGAAATCGCACGTTATATATATACGCTGGAATCACAATTAGGAATTAAAATAAAAATAAAAAGTTTTATGTCGTAGAACTTCACAGATGTATGACTTTTAAGGGCTTCATCATTAGTACCAACGTCGCGGAGCTTTTTAATCACGGCTTTTGTATTTACAACGTTTGTCAACTATGTGGTCGGTATTGGCATTAATTTTCTCAGTTACAAAAGAATCTTTATTAAACTATCACTAACTATTGCAAAAAGTCACTTAAATTTTGTTATTTGTTTCCGAATCTTTAATTAGAAACAGTGCGAAGTGTAGTAACCTATTATTACTGGTTACATTATGTTTCTGGTTATTTGTTTCCTTTTTTTTTATAGAATTCAGTAAAATAAATTTCCTTCTTCAATAAATAACCCTTTTATACAGTAAATAGAATATAATAGAGAATATAACTAGACATATTTGTATTAGCAACCTAACAGAACAATTTCTTATTATATAGTTCATATAAAAAAATACTCGAAATTGATATGAAACTGCTCTAGTCATGGTTAATACAAACAGTTTACGATTTCACAATAGCTAAACATATAATATGTGGTGGGATGACAACGAGGGAATGTTATTATTATTATTATTATTAAATAGGTGCTTCGTGGAACTGAAACTAGAAGTTGTTTTATCAGTATCACTTGAACAATGCTGCAGACGTCATTGCGCGAAGAACCAGACCCCGGGCCCATTGTTCTCTACATTTTTGTTGTTTTGTTCACAATTGTCGATATTCCCGGAGTTTCTGTTTAATACCGTTTGCTTTTTACTATGACTTGATATATGTATTTAAGGAAATAAAATTACTCTATATTTATACTATTATATTTGTATTCGGTGCATAGTTTGTTTTTAATGTGACCAGTGTAATACTTATTCACTTTATACGTGTTATGTATTTAATTCGCGTTATACGCACAGCGGACAGGTTCACTGGCTGAAGAACTATAACAACGAATATACAATAGTATATTTTTGGCGGTATTAAAAAATAGGTACGCATCGACCCAACTCTGAAGTTTTTTATTGTGTTGTAATTGGTCATGTTTTTACTATATGTACGGTAATATTTAACCAAGATTACACTGGACATTCAGAGGTTATGGAATGGAATGTGAAATGCTCACTAGATTCAAATAATTTATTCAACATTTTTATAAACATTTACAAGACTTCATATAATAGTTCTTCTCGTTGTTTAAATGTTATAAAACTCTTACTTTATATATATTTCTGTGAGATATAAAATAATTTATGATATAGTATTGCACTTAAATTAATTTCACTGCCTTATTTAATCCCCGGTCTGTATTGAAAAAAGAGTATTTCCAATATTCTGCCAGAGGAGAAGCAATTCTATAAAAAATTGGTGAATATTAAAAAAAATACACTAAATTACATTATGTTATGGGATCCGACAATATTAGTACTTTTAGCAATAGCTTTAACAATAGAATGATTATGCCTACCGCTGCTGGACCCAATTTTTTTTTTGTTTCATATTCTATGGTAACTATTTTAAATGATTTAGACAGCGTCTTGAGAAACGCGCGGTCGCGGTCTGCATACATTTTTACTTATTTATTCACTATTTGTGTATTGTTGTACATGTGTACATAATCCAATATGTAATGCCTAATTACCTATAGTTTGTATTATGGTAACAAACAGTTGATAAATTTAAGTGGATATTACCAAGCCAAAAGTAATTCGTGTGCAAGGATAGAAAACGCGACCCCTTGGCTCAATAATGGACTTTATTACCACTACGCAAGGTTACTGATAATGGATGTATGTTAGCTAATTAAAACATATTGTAAAATCTAGACAGAAAACGTACATCTATGAATTAAACGTAACGTAAAACAATCTACGACTTTTGCTTAATTAAATGGTTCCTATTTCTAAAAACCATCGAATCTGTTATATTTATTTACGACTACAAAAACTCTAGGTTATAAACTCCCTCCGACATAATATCGCCTGTAAACATCTGTAAACTATAATTGTCATTATGTAAAATCTACATGCAAATTGTATACACGGCCGTCTCGAAGATAAATTATTATAGATGTCCTCTTAATAACACACTTAACGCGCTTCGTCACCTCTATATCGATTTTGCACGTATCTCAGACAAATTGATCTGGCATACACCTAGGGAGCCTTAGAGTATGCTCGAACGTGAACGAGAACGTGTATCAAACTAACCGTAAAGTTTACGATATTCCGACAGACGATCATTTTTCTCCGGAGCCTAGAGTTAATTTATTTTCAAGATAAATGGTTTCATTTTTGTTTACTTGGAACAAAATGTATTTATATAAATTAAAATCCATATTATGTGATAAACATTTATATTATGTCATAGAATTTGTATATTACTAGCGGCCCGCTCCGGCTTCGCACGGGTATAAAATATATAGCCTATGTCATTCACTGAAAAAATGATTAAAGTCGATCCAGTAGTTTTGATTTATTCATTACTGCCCGTGGACCGCACGCGGTAAATTTGGAGTAAAACAATTCCCCTTTCCCTATACCATGAAGATTTCCTGCTATCTTTGGAATATCTAAATTCATAGACTACATTTTTACGGTTCAGCCTGCGTTTGTTGCAATGTAAGCGGAAAAAATGTAATTATTTACGACATCACATTAGAAAACTTAAAAATAACAGTATGTCTCCACGTTTTAATTTATGTTATTATACATATAAACCTTCCTCTTTAATCACTCTCTATCTATTAAAAAAAACCGCATCAAAATCCGTTGCGTAGTTTTAAAGGTTTAAGCATACAAAGGGATATAGGGACAGAGAAAGCTACTTTGTTTTATACTATGTAGTGATGTCAGATTATAGTCGAATTTCTGTAAAATATTTCTTAAATAACAACCTTTTTTGTCATGAAACAATTGAAATAACATAAGACGTCAACTGATCGACATATTTTAAAGGAATCGACTATTATCAAAGTGACTAAAAGTCCTTTCCATTCAGTCTGTGGACTACAGTTTACGTGAACTTTCAACAAAGCTAATAAAACTCTATTTTTTCCCCGTTCCCTCAGCGTTGAGTATTGCGACGGTTTCGAATTTTTGTGCAACTCACACGATCGCGTGAATGAATTGAGAAAAAACTATTATCGGCAGTATTTTTCACAGCGTTGAATCATCTCATCCGAGATTTTCTTATTTGATATTTGTGCTCCATTTATCCATTATGTGCCTTTCGAACCTCAATCACAAAAATTAAATAATATACGCGAAGAAGCTGATAGTTATATCCTGGCCAGTTATTATATAAGTTTCAATAACTAATCATATGAGGTTGTCCTTATTAATATATCTTCTACTCTTCTTGTAGATGCTGAAGATTATCTATTTTATTCAATACTGTTACTGTGCAGATTATAATCAAATCAAATCAAATCAAAAATACTTTATTCAATTTAGGCCTTAAGAAGGCGCTTATGAACGTCAAAACTATCACCGGTTCGGAATACATCCCAGTCATCGAGAAGAACCGGCAAGAAACTCGATCGGGTTTATCTTTTTAACATATACTTATATAATTAAAATTCATTATACATTACAATCGATTTTAGTGGATGCACAGAGAGGAGTCAATTCCAGACATCACCATCGTTCACATATAGTAATAAATATTCAAGAAACATTTGTTTTATATATAATATGTATACGTTATTGTCGTGTAATAGGTGGCAAGATGGTATATGACTAGATATTATAAACTTAGACAATGCCAAGCAACAAAAGCTATTAAAGTCACTGAAGTTGACACTCATGAGCTTAGTTTATAAATTTCAATAGACAGTACCTATACTGTGAATGGAAGCGTTAAATGTAGGCGGGCGCGTTTGATACAGGTATAGTTTTACCTATACGTGGACTCTCACAAAGCATGGCTTTTTAATTGAGGCACGACCGGGCGAGTTTCAACAGCAAAGGCATATCACGCGTTTGAACTTTTGAAGGATCTCCAAAAAAAAAAAAAAAAAGAGGTTGTCTCCTCGCTTTGACGTGATAGAAAAATTTTGACCGTTGAATTTCACTCTAGGATTTTAGCCTGAAATAGTAAAAGGGAGACAAGTTTTAATCGAAAATTCAAATTTCGTAGTCAGACGACTGGGTGCCTATACCTGGATGGATATCGGTAATTTTAGGAGAAGAAGCCTTTGTCAAAACGTGTCCTGACAGTGATAATGAATAAAGCATTGCATTTTTAGAAAACAAGCATCCTTGAAGCTGATATCATTAGAACTATTTGAGCAATCATATACACATTCAATTGCGTTTAAGCTATTGTATAATTCCAATATATTGTCATTTTTAGTCGTCGACCGATTAGAAGTGATTTATTATATGTTAATTATTATTATTATTGCATAACAATATTTTAAAAATTAAAGTGGCATTTATTGCTTGTTTTTTATGAGCGATATTTGCCAACGATGTGTAATTAAATTAATTTTTACGATCAAAATAATTTAAACACGTTTTAAATAATACAAAATATTTTATGCAAGTGTTTCGTGGAATCGAGAAGTATTAAAAAATGAGATTTTTTTTTTTTGTTTGGCTTATCGATAAACGCGACGGGTAAATATATAGGAATATTCTGTAAAGAGCTGTACTGAGTGTGTTTTTTTAATCAAATTTTAGAATTGAGGGCGTTGATTACTTTGAACGATTGATTACCTACGTTGATGCTACTATGATGCGCGGTGTTGACGCGTTGCACACGGTACCGAGTTTTTTCGCTTTAATAAAATAATGAATTATTAAAAAAAAAACGTTTAACGGATGTTATTCTTTTACGCGAACTGTTTACGAGCAATTTAATCTTTATATAGCTTTTCTGTAATACTAACTTAGTGATGTAATACAAATTAGTTTACGTTCATTCACTTTGGAAGTGCCATACGTAAAAAAAAACGCTCGCTGTTTATAGTTCTTCAACAGAAACAAGTTACGGAGTTTTATTTGGCGATAGTAAGAGTTTCTATTAAAAACGTGTCAATTATTCACATTTGTATGTGTTTTTTTTTTTTTTATTAAAAAACATTACAAATCAAATTAAAGAGTAATTTTAGTATTAGAGTAAATTATACAAATTTATATGAGAAAATAAACATGAACATGTCTCTCTGTGTTCTATATTTTCCGGTATTGTTTATTCAATTGTGTTGAAATGTTGTATTATCGATCGATTCGAGTCATTTCATCGATTTAATGATTTTCACGAATGAACCCGAGAAACGAAATATGTTACATAACATTAAGCTTTTTTTCTTTTTTTTTCGAAATGACCTACACTATTGGCTTCGTCAGACCTCTACAGTTACACCGGACTAAAAGAAAACATAATATTAAGCTGTTATGTTTAGCTCCTAAGCAATAATAAAAAAAATACAAATAAATCCACAGTTAATCCAGATAAGACACGTATCGTAGTTACCTTCGGGACGTCGAATTAGTTTCGAGTGAACGAATTCGCAGGCAAAAGCTACTACTTGCATATTAAATAAGCAGTGGCGGACGAATCGCGCGTTCCGTGACCGTTCAATTTAACAATATGACGTCAATAAAAACCTCGCACAGCTTCAAAATGAAACGCGTTCTATCACGCAAACCTAGCTATAGTAATTAGGTGCTAAATAAATAATACTTTGTTATCGAGTAATTTACCGTACCGGATTCGTTTTTTTTTTTTCATATATTTTATACTTTAGTAGTTTAAAACGTAGTCTCTACACGGAACGTTGATTGTAGTGATAGGAAGTTTTTCAAACTCCCGATGTACTCTCAATACCTTGATAAGTACTTATTTGCTTATAACATAGTATTTTCTGTTCAGGGCTTGACGTCGAAATAAAAGTATACGATAGCATAGAAGGGCAAAAACCTTGCGTTACCGACTGGATTTCACGCATACCGTAACATATCTAGTAGAATCGCGCTCCTCTACATATGCATCCTAATTAACGGGTGTTATCTCATTATGATAATTAATGAAACAGAGTGGAATAAATGTCTATTTTTAAGAAGAAAGGCAGTCTGCTAAATAACTAAAAAATAAGTATTAACATGAAACTATTGCTCTCGCACTCTACCCTAAGTATCAGATTGAACGTGAGAGAGACAACTGTTGTTCGCACCGATTATACTTATACAGAGATAGGCGAAATACTCTTTCCGTATTGCTCTATTTCCTCTTCCAAATCTGAATCGATTCTAATTATTTTTCCTTTATTTGTATAAGACGGAATTTTGCTGGGGCCATGTTTTTATTTTATTTGTTGCATTTATCAATTTTTCTTTGCTGAATGGCTTAAAACGGCAACATAGTTAGTACTTTTGAATAGTTTTTATATCTTATAGTATTTAATTTATGGAAAAAATCTAAACATTGTAACATGTCACTAATAGATATAAATTAGATGGCATAATAATATTTACTATACTCCTATTACCCAGGTATTAACCCGAGAAATACGTTTGTAATATGAACGAAACGCCCCCCACGACTTTCCTCTTTATTATCTTATATTTAATGAGATATGATATGTCAGATTTAACAAAAAATAAAACTAATATCATTGTAATCTATAGTCACTCTGAGATTGCGTATTTTTTTTTTTTTTTTGTAAAATTATTTCCGCATTGCGTTCGGTCAACGCCAGAGAAAATGTAATTAGTATGTGCTTTAGTAATAGCACCTGAATGGAGCATAGCGATTGCATCCAAATGCTCCCCCACCTACTACAACACACTACATTACTCAGTTTGGTAAATTTATTTACTGCATGTTGGTTAAAATTATTCCTACACACCGGTGTGATATTAGGCCATCGTAAACAGTAAACAACACTAAATAAGTTATATTCATGAGCGTCAATGTAAACTTTACAGACTCGATTACAATGATTGGGATTAAAACATGTCCTAGCGCATACTATATTTAATTATACTACACTATATTTATATATATATCAATACATATTATAAAACAAAGTCGTACGCCGCGTCTGTATGGATGTTCGCGATAAACTAAAAAACTACGGAATGGATTGTAATGCGGTTTTCACCAATAGATAGAGTCATTTACGGGGAAGGCTTAGGTATATAATTTGGTAAGTTTTTTTTTTTTGTAAATTGATTGAAATATAATGATAATTGTTGAAAGAATCGGAAAAAGTCAAGCCGGCTTAAGCGTTTCATGCACATAAATATATATATATATATATTTATTATCAGGGCGGGACGTCGTCCGCCGGGCCTGCTAGTATATGAATGAAAAGATAAACCAGATCGAATTTCATGCCGGTTCTTCTCGATGACTGGGTTGTTTTTCGAACCGGTGGTAACTTTGACGTTCATAAGCGCCTTCTCAGGCTCTAGACTGAATAAAATATTTTTTGATATACTATCTTAATAACTGGAAATTCGTTCTCCTGAAATTAGTTTACTTATGGAATAAGAGTATGCTTTATATGGGTTTATCGGTAGGCTGCCCTCTTAAGTTTTTAATTTTATTACTATATACCTCTTTTACCATTTTGAATGTTTATGATCACTGCTTATCTCTTATGAGTAAATGTAATAAAGCTTAAATTATACTCTCAAAAGTCTTCTATATGGCAGTAATAGTTCAACAGTTTAGCAGATTCGCCGGGATAATACACACCGGAAATAATTGTGTATTTAAACCGGAATAAAATCTTGATTTAATCTATACATTTCCATTAATCTTTTCATATTTATGTTAATTAAATAAAAAAAAAAAATTGTTTGTAGGCTTTTCATTAATAATTAATAAACATGGAATTGTAATTTAGAATGTCAGTAATAAATTAGGTACAATAGGTAATATTTCACGAACACAGATACCATTATATTAGCGTGACTAACTCAGTTTAAATCACCCTTCGCTTGATATTGTAGTAATAAGAGATACATAAAATAATATATCAACGTTATTGTTTAGGTCGAATATAATATTTCGCATTAGCACTTCTAAACTCGATTTCTCTTTAATCAACTAGCTTTTTATGTCTGTTATAAACTATATAACAAAAGATAAATTATAAATATCACGAATCAAATATAATACAATTACAAAAAAATAATTTGCGTTGCGTTCTTCGATAAAACAAAGACTTCACAAAAACTAAAGATTGTTCTGTTCACGTTGAAAGAAGAGTTTAAGCTTTATAAATAACTAGCTGAGACGGCGAACTTCGTACCGCCTAAGAGCTAATGAATGTCATGTTAATTTTTAGCTAAACTTAGTTTATGATTTTATTAACGTTATAAAATTATTACTAAACGTTTACCAAGTTAAATTGTTTATTACGATAATAGAAATCGAGACAGCGGTTCTTGAGTTATAAGTCTTTGAACAAACCCGACTTTGTTTTATATATATAGATTTTTCTTTTTATATGAATTTCCCGATATTTTCATAGTTTATTCTGCTATAATGTAACTTAATCGACTTTGTTGTGTATATTTATATATATATATATAGGGGAAGAGATAGATAGATTATTTGTTTTTGTTTTTTTTTGTTTACATAAGAATTATTCGATACTTACGTAGTCATTCTGCTATTTAAAGAGTCAATGACGAGGAAAGTCTGTACAGCCGTTCTTGAGTTATAAGTGTTTGAATAAACTCAACTTTATATTCTATATATATATATATATAGAAGAAATAAAAAGCGAGACGAATCCTTTGATAAGACAGTCTAGAGATTATCTACAAAATCCTAAATTATCCTTTTCCGCAGTGAAATAACAAAATAAACAATGTCTAACAACAATATTAGAAAATATGGCTAAACATTTTATACGATTATTTTTGTGTCTGTATTTCAACTAATATATTAAATAATAGTAATTTTCGCTTTATCATATAACGTTAAATAAAAGAATTAATTTTGACATGAATATAAAATGATTAATTAGATTTTCGCGATAAAAATTGTTGTTAGACCGAATTTTATGATGTGTATTTGAATATAATAAGGCACCGAAACATGTTACATGAAATACATTCGCTATGAGAAGATAAAATACGTGTACATAAACGGATGCACATCAAAGAACCGGTAGCGTTTGGCCTGTATCACGAATATCTGGCAAAGACAGGCTGATTATTGGCCGACAGTTCGATATCATGCAACTCGAAGCCAGAGATAATCCGATTCATAGCCGTGCACAGTATACAGAAGTACGTGGAATCAGTTACATTTCAATTTCGAGTAGTGTATTGAACATGTTGAGTGTTGGTTCTTTTAATTCACGGCGCGGACTGTATGCTTTGTAATTATTTAAAAAATATTCCGATATAACGAAAGGCAAATTATCTGGTTGAATAGTTTGTTTTTTTTTAACTGTTATCCAGATTACTTAGGTCATGGTTAAAAAAACTCAATGTACTTCGTTATATTGAAAAACTTCCTATAACATAGGAATTAGTTACCATACATTTGGTCAGTTGTTTAATATGGTTTACCTTGTTACACTCTTCATAGCACAAGAGCCATTCTCTGTTACCAAAAAAGCGTTCATAATTTTGACGTCAGTAAATAATTATAATAAATATTATCAATATAATCGATCTGTATGTTATCAATTTACAAAAGGCGCCGACTAAATCTATGATTTGCCGATATTTCTAAGGTCTGACTAAGGTCGTAAACATTCGTCTTGATTTTATTAACGCTAATTGCCGACAACACGCATCTCACAAGATGCTGTTCGATTACAGTGTTATTAAGACTTTATACTGTATTTCCATAAAGATAAGTCTTATCATCGTTACAAGCGATAAGTCATCGAATATTAATATCCCTCGCCCAAACCCTTTATTAGAGAATAATATCGCACATGCTTTGTTTGCGTATTATTAGTAATCAATTTTTACTGGGTATCATAAGCCATGACAATTATCTTCGAGTATATAGCGATCCCCATACATTGGTACGATGTGCATTCGAATGGGTAGCGATCAACATACATAATATGGTGATGATAAATTATAATCAACTGTAGTGAGGCTAAATTATACATCTTGCGATGATCGCCATTGTTTCCGGATAACCCTGGCCTCAGCGTCAGTTACATTGCAGTCACTTTACTCACCATCATCTTCTTACCCATATCCGACCTGAGCAGGGTTGGCACAATACGTTTTCCTCATTGCATCGTGTTCAGATGTAAAAAAGTAAACATATAATATTAAATTAGACCTGTTCTTATCGGTTTGATTGTATAAGTAGTTCAAATTATTTCAATGAAATTTATTAGTTTTATACAGTTGTGTATGTCACCGCCATATATATAAGGAAATAAGGCTGTTTATGTAAAACCACTAATTAATTAATTAGTCTGTTGAATCTTATTAACACTGTTATATGTATACTTGGTCTTAAAGTCATAATTAAATGATTATCCGCTTTATATAATATGTGTTGTTTACGAAATAATGGCCAGCTCGAGGCGAATGTTGTTGGAATCGCTACGTATACGTTTCATAATCGTATGTATATTATGGAGATAAATAATTGCAATATTTTTATTATATAATTCGCGTAAAACTATTACACTTTCGAAATAAATAACTAGTTAATAGTATCAAGTGAAGCAATTTCACGTGCCTCTTTATTGGTTTAATTTACTTTTTACCGACTGGACTCGGTTGATGTGTAAAAATTAATTAATTTCGAAGTTTACCGCTTACACTTTCACTGGTGGAGATAATTTGCACAAATTGAATTCATTTCATAAAAGAGCACCTTAATATTAAAATACGATTAAGTAATCAGTTTGTAAACTTCGAAATCATATTTTTAAAGTGATATTCTTGTTTGAAGTACTGAAGAAATTTGGTCTTGTCCGAGTCTTGTCACAATAGTATTAACATCACTAAATAATGAAGCTTTTAAAAAATTTTTAAAAGCAAAAAAAAATTTTTTTTTTAATATATTTGTTATATAACCGATGATGGCTCAGTCGATAGCGTGTGTACGGACACCATGTCTATCGGTGAGTCGAAACAAATGTATCAGTATTTGTCATATAACCGATGATGGCTCAGTCGATAGCGTGTGTACGGACACCATGTCTATCGGTGAGTCGATACTAATGTATCAGTATTTGTCATATAACCGATGATGGCTCAGTCGATAGCGTGTGTACGGACACTAAGTCTGTCGGTGAGTCGAAACAAATGTATCAGTATTTGTCATATAACCGATGATGGCTCAGTCGATAGCGTGTGTACGGACACTAAGTCTGTCGGTGAGTCGAAACAAATGTATCTGTATTTGTTATATAACCGATGATGGCTCAGTCGATAGCGTGTTCGGACACCATGTCTATCAGTGAGTCGAAATAAATGTATCAGTATTTGTCATATAACCGACGATGGCTCAGTCGATAGCGTGTTCGAACACCATGTCTATCGGTGAGTCGAAACAAATGTATCAGTATTTGTTATATAACCGATGATGGCTCAGTCGATAGCGTGTGTACGGACACCATGTTTATCAGTGAGTCGAAACATATGTATCAGTATTTGTTATATAACCGATGATGGCTCAGTCGATAGTGTGTTCGGACACCATGTCTATCGGTGAGTCGAAACAAATGTATCAGTATGTGTTATATAACCGATGATGGCTCAGTCGATAGTGTGTTCGGACACCATGTCTATCGGTGAGTCGAAATTTTCATTGTAAGAAAACATTGTTATGAATCTATAGCATGATGATAGGGATTTTTCTAAGTCCGCCTGGCTATAGCGCCCATCCTCAAGTTGAAAATCCGTCGCCATGCATCTGTAGGTGTATTCCGACAGCTCCACTGGGCACACAGTCCTCTCCCGGTTTATCGTGTTTGTCATGTTAGTCCACATCCTCATGTAACATTTAACATCAGGTGAGATTATGGTCAAACGCAAAAACTTATAAAGAATAAAGTATATAGGTATACATGATCTTTTATGACATTTCAAACCGACCCCATAAAATATGAATAAACGACACAATAATTTGTTATGAGAACGAATTAAAAACCAACCAAAAATTGTACGAATAAGCGTTTTTTAAACTCAACGATATGTATTTTATAAACGTAGTTAAAATATACGCAAAAGGATTCACAAATCTCGTCATTGTAATTCGGGTATGAGGCAAACTGTATTGTGAATTTTATTGAAAATATTAGTTCGAGCGCACAAAACAAACCCACCAACCCACACACACAAACCAGAGTGGCAGCTATCAAAACGGTCCCTTTCAGCCTTGTATGCAATTGAGTTACGTAGTTAGTTACACTGGGCTCGTGATTTTTACATTTTGTAGTTTTTTTTTTGTTCGTGTAATACTTATTCACCGTAGCATGACTCCCGATACATCAAACGTATATATATTTTTGTAGTTACACGATTTTTAATATCAACCGTCACAATACGCGTGGTAACGGTATTCAATTTGTTTGTTTTTTTTTTTTCTAAATTAGGATTATTCATGGTGCGGATGAGGGTTTATGAAAAAGTTTTGCTTCGAGTAGCTTAGATGAGCACATTTTAGTAGTTTATATTTGATGCACTTTAAATATATTTGGATATTTTCGAACATATGTAGAAGCGTTTAATTGATTGATATTGTATACTATATTATTATTTTTATGAACAGCAATCGACTTACG
The DNA here is from genome assembly GCA_035772565.1 of Antheraea assamensis. Lineage (NCBI taxonomy): Eukaryota > Metazoa > Arthropoda > Insecta > Lepidoptera > Saturniidae > Antheraea > Antheraea assamensis. Next base: position 435,033 of record JAQQSE010000010.1, on the reverse strand, counting down.
GTAAGTCAAAGTACTAACGATTCCTTGTATTGAATGTCTTAAATCATATTCTAATATACATGGTTATTATATACATATAGTGTTCATAAAACATCTGTCTTCATTAAATGAAATTATTATGTGAAAATAGATATAGGACACATGTTTCAATATGGGTATTCATATTCTATTCCTAAAGTTACAATATGTTTAAGTGTTTACTTCATAGACAAATTCAGCTTTTTCCTTATATACTCGATAAAACAATTTGAAATATAGATTATGCGAAAGGAAATGGCAATTGTGTCCGATTGGGGCCAATTATGTCCGATTGGATCCAATTGTGTCCTACTGGATCCAATTGTGTCCGACTGGATCCAATTGTGTCCGCTGGGGTCCAACAGTGTCCGATTGGATCGTGATCACTAAATACTAGGTGTAACACTCATCATAGGCACTAAGGCCGATCGCGTCCCCAGAACAGCTCGTATATATATAATAACCAAACGAGATGATAGGCATCGGTACTCTACTATCGTATACTTGGTTATAAAGCCGCCTCGGCAAGTTTTTTGTCGATTGTCGCGTTTCGTGATCAGCCAGTACATACTCGGCAACTAAAAGATTAGCAGGCTGGCATGTCAGCGACGCGACGATTGACGATGAATTGTAGATCTCTGGCCGTTGTCATTACACTGTGCGTTGTCATTGTGAAGTCAGTTACTACACGTACGCAGGCACACGTTTGTCGTGATACGATAAAGAAAAATTGCAGAGGTGTTCAGTGTGACGACATTATACTGCATAATCAAAATCATACATACAAACTACCCTATAATCATTCATGGGCTTGGATTGTATGATAGTTTTTTTTTTGTTTTTATCAGCAGTAAATTTGTAATGGTTTCTTCCAAAGCTTACATTTAAACAGACGTGAGTGTTACAAACGTTGTGTCTATTCAATATCATAGAGAGATTAGTGAGAAAAACCAATATTGAAAAATTGTTCTGTTGGTACACTTGAATTCGTTTCGATTCCACTCACACTGAAATGCAACTGTGGAATGTTCATATAATGTATTTCAATTGAGTTGCGTTGCGCTTCATGATCGTAAAGTATTTCTTATACGTACACGACTATGTAACTAACGTTACGTTCCAACCGGCTACTCTTGAAAAATGTGAAGAGTATTCCTTTTTGGCTTTAGATGGAATATAACGGCAAAGTTTGCGTAGTTTATTAATTAACTCTTTAACGTCCGGCGAAACCTGAAAGCCAAATAGATATAACGGTCGAAATGATATGCCCGTTTTCATTTCTCGTCAGTTTAACAAATTTTTTCCCTTCGTATTCGGTTTTATCATTTGAATTTTATTCACGTGTATTTTTTTTTTTTTTCATTCGTTCTCTATTTTATTTCTGTACATAATAACGTAACGATGTAAAATATATTTTTATTTACGCAGAAATAATACAGTAGTATCACTCTCAACAATTTGTTCTGAAGGAGAAATTAAATCTTCTTAGAACGCTTAACGCAGAGGCTTACTAAGATAATTGAGTATACAAATTGTTTTTCAAATATATATTTTAAAACTAACATTTACAAAATAAGGAAATACATTTATTTTTCTAAATATTTTTCTTTCGATTTCATTTTAAATGTATGAGAATGGTAGCTTAGTTATTCGCTATAATTGCGTTTAATACTGCTACAGGATAGGTTTGAATAGGTGGCAACTACTAAGCCGTAATCACCGCAGGATTTGCACTGGTGAGGGGAGTGAAAAATTGAGTTGCATCCTTGTTACGCAGATATATGTCATTATCCTGTCACAACTGATTGCCGCACCAGATAATATAGTTCAACATTTTCACGAGAGATAATCGAGATAATTTTCAGTAAATCATTTGTGCAAATGAATTGAATATTTTCACTTTACACTTAAAATAAATATGCGAAGGTATCGAAAATGTGTAATTCATTATTTCGAATTTACTGAATATCGAAGAACGTTAGTACTTTAAGCATTTGAGATAAGGATAAGAAAAGAATCGGAATTGCAGATACCAAGAAGATTATTCAATTCGTCATAATACCATAGGAATAATTTTATACAATAACTTGTACCAATGGTTAAAATATGGATACAATTTTTTTTTTATGTATTAAATTTTTTTTGTTTTTTTTTTTTTGCCAAACTGCATACAAACATTGTTGATTAGTAGATGTAAGGATTGGGAAGTATGAAAAAAGAAAGTTTGTTTTTGGTTTTACAGAAATGACATAAAACAAGGTATAAAAAATAATTTGTACATGGTACATGCACTAGGAACCAAATTGTGTTAGAAAATGCATATCGTATTGGTGCCGTATGTGACAATTAGAGATAGTGAATAAAAAGAAAATTTAAATAGAAATATATATAAATAAGGATCACAGTAAGGAAATAGTTACTACGTTGTCTTGTCTTTATTTATCTTAACTAAATAAATACGAATGTGAGCGTGTTTGTTACGCTTTCTCGCCGAAACTATTATGTTTTACAAATATCAAATTTTGCATACAAAATTAGCAAAAGTGTACTGTTTGTGAGGAATAGATCGAATCTACATGAATGTAATTGAAACGGTAACTACAAAATATAGATATTAATGTACCTACTTCTTTTCCGTAACTCCTCTGGATTTTAATATAATTAATCTATAATATAAAAATGAATCGCTAAGTGTATTGCTAAGCGCAAATCTCGAGAACAGCTGAACCGATTTCGGTAATTCTTTTTTTAGAATATTCCTTCAAGTACAAGGATGGATCTTACGGAGAGAAAAATTAAAAAAATTGCCTGCAAAAGTCTAAAAACAACACTTTTCTATACTCCCATACAAACGATTCATAATAATACTTAAAAGTCAATTTGAACTTTAATACCATACTATAAAGTTTAAGTGTTAGTGGAGAGGTTCCGGGAAGGCAAAACAATTGAGTGACGTTAGTATCGTAAAAATATGAATGTCAATATTTATAGGATGGTCCCGAATAGCAGAATAAGTATTAAAAAATCGACTGTTAGGCGTTACGAAGTTCGCCGGGGTCAGCTAGTAGTCTAATATGTATGGTCAAAGTACATTAAATAAACGACAGATTATAAAGTATAATGTTCAGTCTTCTCGTTAAACGTATTCGTAGGATGATTTTGATATCGGTTTAGACACCCTCATTGCTTTGCCAAATAAAATAGATATTTAGGCATGCTATCGTCTTACTTTTACTATATACGTAATTAAGTACTATATTTTATTATGTAGGTAGTCTTACTTTAGCATCGACTGAACGACTGCTACATAAAATGTATATTCCAAAAGGAATGTAGGTATCAAATAACATCGTTATCGCTTCGTTTGATATCACCAGACTAATGTCTAGATAAAAACTCTGCCTATCCTGTTTAAAAATCCTGGTATCGTGACGTAGCAATTTGCAAAATGCTTACGAGATGTCTGTGGCATATCTTCGCATTAGTATTTGTAATACGCGTGCATAAGAGTAGCTATCTATACTATAGGAATGTAACGTCGAATACACATTGTTATCTCTAGCGAGAATCAGTACTTTATACGAGATAAATAAATATGAGATTATATGTTCGTTGTCTTTCCCGTAGTCCGGTGAATCTGTAGAGGGCACAGAGTCAACAGGGAATGTCTGTTCAAAAAATAATAAATTAGAACGAGCCCTGACAATAAAAAATATATGCATATGTGCATCAAATGCTTGAGGTAACTAATGTTTTTAGAAGACAGATGGGCTTAGTTAGCTATCGTTAAAAGGTGTGTAAATGACGTCAAAGACTTTTTTGTAGATTAATAAAAGAGGAATATCTCACTATTCATTGTTTTTTTATACCTCAAAAGAATTAGACAGCGTTTTCGATATAAGCTCCCAGGCGGGTTGACTTTTTCCAATATTTATCGTTATATTTCAACCAATTTACACAAGACCTTCCTCATGTACCTATTAGTCTATCTATTGCTGAAGACCGCATTACAATCCGTTCGGTAATGTTTCAGTTTATCACGAACATACAGACAGACACGACGAACGACTTTGCTTTATAATATGTAGTGATAACTCGATCACCGGCGCAACCGGACAAGTCGAATCTTGTGAAGAATAAGAGTATGATATTTGTAAAGTGATAGATTATTTAATTTAGAAAATAGGGCGTGTTCACACAATTTTAGCGTTATTTTCAAGAAAGAGATACAATTATGTCATCGTATAGTTTATACGAGTTAGTTTGTGTTTATTATTAATCGCATTACATCCAATATTAAAAAAAAACATTATTCTTGTTTCAAGATGTTTTTTTTTATACTACCTAGTTGTGAGACTGTTTTCTTTTATCTAAATTACGTGGTAATTCTTTACGATATTAGCTCTAAATGAAGAGAAAAGAAGTATTGAAGCATATCGATATGCAGTCATTATTATACAGTGTTAATAATATGCAGCAAATTTTTTTGTAAAGATAACGAAATAAGGCAGACTTTTGATAATTATAGTAATAGCGTTGAATAGTGCTATTTAAATTGTTTGTTATGTTCTAGTATTAATGTGTAATCTATTAGTTAAAGAGATAACTTGGGATAGGTTACAACGTTCCGTATTTCTTATTACTACTAATTACAATTACACATATCGCAGTACGAAAAAATTACAGGATCATCGTTTAACAAAAAATGTTTTTCTTATGATATGGGGTCCTTCAAACGAGGCGTGAAGAGGCACTTTTGCAGGTCGGCATGATGACGACGAGTGCCGTTGGTATTTAACACCGACAGTCGCCGTTGTTTTTGGACTGTACCGTACTTACCATCAGGTATTTATTGTACAGTCATTATGCCGAACTTATATTAAAAAAAAAAGTTGCCTGACTGTAAAATTTTATATTGTCTATTTTATTATTAACATTAATGTTTGTTTTTGTAAAAAAAAAGGATCCCAGATAAACGACATCATTATATCACAGATTGTACTGTGTTATAGTTAAGTAAACGTTTCAAATTAATGTTATTATAATTGTGTATACGGATTATGTATATAAAAACATATACCCTAATTCGGTTTACATTATAACAGTAGGTATTCTGTATGTAGAGCTATAATTTGTTCTCGATAAACTTGCACGTTCAATCTAGAATAAATAGGCTATCAAGTTTTTAAATAAAACTATACTTAGACATATTCGTGCGCGGCCGTCGGCTTGGGACAAAGATTAGCGGGATGAGGCACGTCGGTTCCCCTCCGCACTACATCACCCGCTCCCTTTAACATCTAGAGTTCCCCGTCCCCGCCAACGTCTGGCGCCACGTAGGACGGTCGCGGAAGAAATTGTTGAGCTATAGCTCCAAATTTTTACAACAGTACGATCATGTAATGAAATAATATAATATATCAAATGAACATTAATCTGTTAATTCTGAAAATACTTTTATAAATCTTACTAAAATCTTTTGTCTCACTCGTTCACTTTTCATTTGGAATATATGTAACCTATTCTTTTTTACGTACGATTTTTCAAACATTTTCTTCCATACAAACTTTCTCCTGGCAAAATTAAAAAACGCAACAAAACATTTTACATACATACACACACATACATATATTCAGCAATTGAATTTTTTATTTATACAGATACATTGATTTAAATTACGAATATGTATTATCGTATATTTTATCAAATAACCGAGAGCAAATATAGAGTTCATGATATTTGTGAACACAATTAAACGCAATTGGAAACATTTCTAATAGTGGGTACGGGTGACTGCATCACGAACAATGACACGACCTTGATTCGTAGCCGGTTTAAACGAGTCATTAAAAACCATGGTTATGAGTTATGAACTATGTATTGTGTACAAACGATAACGTCTACGCTATTATTATCTGTGTAAATAAAACGTAGTTTCATATAAAACCATAACATTTCACATCGACTTAAGGGTTAATTGTGAACATCATCATACCCTTTTGTTTTATTCATAAATAGGTTTTATTCTTTGTGCGGCTCACAAAGGTGGCCGGCCCGTTTCGCAAAAGCGTTAAAATACGCCACTATATTTCTTCTTAATAAAACTCGATGTTTATGAAATTACTGCACTATTTCCAGTATGCCTTAAGGTACATAATGGTACTTTACCTTTGTTGTCTATTAGTTTTATGTTAGTGGCCTTGTGACCTTTTCATATAGTTGCTTAAATAGCTTTCTGTTTTAGGTAATAATTATGTAGTACCGTACAGTGTAAAATATTTTTACCGTCGTTCGTATATAACGTAAAACTCCCTATAACGCTATAATGTAGAAATTAGTTCAACTTAATCGGTATACTTTAATATCCATATATTGGTACACTAGTTTTGACGTGTTCTGTCAGTAAATATGTCTGTACATACAAGTTGCTTCTCTTAAGTTTCCTTACAAAGTGTCTACACTGTATATGAATGCTGAATAGTAAATAAAAAATTTGTAATTCTTTTGTATATTGTTATTGAAAACAACGAGGCGGAGGCTTTCGAACAGAATCAAATAGTAAAAGCTTAGAAATAAATTTGGCTGAAGTCAATTATTTTGTAGCAGATACAAATTCGTTTATATTTTGAGAACGTATGAATTTAGTTTGAATTGTTTTTTGTTTAGGCACTAAATGTAATATTTATAAGACTTAGTAAATCGATCACGTGCTCGCTCATTAGCCTGATATTATATCACAATACAGTTGTTATATCCGCATTATCGGAGGACGTGGATGTCCGTTGCATATCGAACACCTTCTCGGGCCACCTACATACCTTACCGTAATTAGGTCCGTCGCGCTGTTTAACTATTGGCCGATCGGAACGAAAGCGCGTTTTCACTTCAAGCGTCCCTGATCGGTGGTACAGCAAGCGAAAAACATTATTTTTATATGATTTTCTATGTAATCACATTATATTAGTGTACTTTATGTGGATATATGAAAATTGACTTTTTGTCTCAAACATATTGTCGTGTTCGTTTTATATATAAAATGCTAATATGGAGTTAAATGAATTAATTCACATTAACAATTCGCCCCACATCCGACGACTCATGACAAAAATGAATCATGATTTATTATCATTGTCACTCCTATAAACCTCTCAGGAGAGTTAAATAAGTTTATGGGTAAAATATTAATTGACTACCGAACCATTAACAATATTTGAACGTTAACTTTTTCACCGTCAATATGTTCTTACTAATGATATCATTGTTAATATGACTATGACGTAAGTATAGTAATAATTCTACTATTCCAATTCTGATATTATTTAAACGCATACTTGCTTTTGCAATTTTCATACTGTTACTGAAAGAAAGCCTCAATGAGGAGTAAATTTTGCCTTAACGCAATTTTAAAGGAGCGACAGCAATATTGTACTAGTCATTTTTGCGAACGTTTCACATTCTACCGCGTATAGGTACTTGTATTATGCTGAAGGCACTCATCCCGTTCTTTCATTTTTGGAAGCTTGAATCAGCATTCGTCCGGGAGTATGATTTATTGCATTTACTTTTAGGTAACTTTTCACAGAAATAGCTATATTGCAACGACTCGTTGAGTTATAAACGATAATTTATTTGATATTGTACAAAACACTCTGTTTACATTATCGTCAATTTCTTGCTTACATTCAGTACGCTAGTCTTTTTTTTGCTTCAATTGACAAATTAAGCTTAATAAAATTCTTTCATTAAGTTGTTTGTTTTACCCGAACAGTAGGTACAATAGACTCGTAAGTTGCAAACTTCCCAAATAAATAATAATATAATAAAACCATTGACGCATATTATATGTTCCAGCTTCGTGTTTGCGGTTTGAACTTATCGTTGCAACTTTGATTCTTGGTCGTAATGTAAATAATGTGAAGTAATGTAATGTAAAGTACTCATTGTTAAACAGAAGTTTTATCGTTAATAATAATGTTTTTGTAATACATATGTGATGGTGTCATCGCATTTTTCGGAAATCACATATATAATATACGTTCATATATATGAAATTACTTATTGTGTCGTTATCGGTTGGCAATGAGGAAATAATGGAAAACTTCGGCGATCGGGAAATGTTCTCTACATAAATCGTAGAATAAAGTTAAAAACATAAAATTTCACAGCATATGAACGCCGTTCAAGCGATCGTCATGAAAATTGGTGTCTATTTTTCTACATTTCAATTATTACAACAAATGATAAAAAACTCACCCGAAACTGTGGGAACAACTTAATACATGTATAAAAGAAGCATTTACTATTTATGTAATATTCTACAAAAAAAAATTAATATGGTCAATTGGTCAATGGTCAACGAAATTGTAACGTTTCGAAATGAGCACACAAAATCAAACAATGGTTTGTATCGAGTTTGCTAAATTCATTTACCAATAGTAGAGACGAACAAATAGAAATCAAATCGAACGGACGTCAATAGAACAGTAAAATAGAAATATTTGAATTCGGTACGAATGTGAACAATAAAAGAGTTTAAGAGTGAAACCATAGCTGCTACTGTTTTTATTCTATTGAACTTACTACAGCTGGTAGTGCTTGATTTAGAAACAATTGCTGTAAATCAGATTTTCACAAAGTGGAGTATGCGAACCGCTAGGGGTTCGCCATTCGACGGCAGTGGGTTGACTAACGCAGGCGCGTGCGGCACACATGAGTCGGAATTAAGATTAAAATTGTCCAAAATTATTCTTAAAATTGACTCAATTTGCGACTAAAAACAACCCCACCCATCATATTAACATTAAATAGACATTTCTTTTGGTACTGCATTTGTCACCTTTTATTAAAAGAAAAACCTTATTTTCTTCAATAACCAATTTTAATATTTTCTTTGGGGGGAGGAGACTTCATTAGTTAGTTAAGTTAAGGAGTTCTCTGTTATCTGGAAACGTTTACAGGGGTTCGTGGCGCCAAAAGTTTGAGAAAACCTGATGACGTAAATGATAAAAAACGAGATTTCGTTATATATTTTTAGGTTCAGTTGAGGAGGTCTAAAACAGTAACACATTAAGCTTAGAGAGAATGGCTCTGAAACGGTGCTGTCGCAAAAAACCTTTTGTTGCTTAGCGACAGATTTGCAATTTTAAAATACATACATTACATAGCTAAACCGTCATTAGAAAATTGCTTACTGCGGTGCAGATTATCTCATACATCTTACAGTGAAATGTTGATTTCCCTCAGTATTATATCGTAGCATGTATTAATAAACTAGGACTTGATATTAAGTGATAACTACAAATTTGGATAACCAACCTTAGAAGGATTACAGTTCTGAAACAAATCGAAATAGGTTGAAAAACTCCTAAGTAGGCGTTGGAAACACCTCGGTTACCAGAGCATACAGCCAACTACACTTTTAACGCAGTCAAAAATTACACAAACTCTGGTTAAAATTACATAGGCTCAACTCACTTTAATAACTACATTTATTTTTCTAAACGTACATTATATTTTGTTATTAGTCCTTTAACCTCCCCGAACATTGATACTTTCAGTCATACACTTTACAATGTCGGAGAGATCTTTTTATAATTGTTACTAAAATTATGTATATTGACTCTAGCGTACTATGCGCATGCTAGTTTAGGTGTTTCGGAACAATCGCTGTATACCATTTGGGTTATAGTAAAACCACATTTAGCGAAAATAATTGTAATAAAAATGAATGAATTATATCACCTAACAGGGACTTAACAGTAGAACGGTGTATTTTCGCAACTAACTACTTTTTATTTCTTTTCTTTTACCCTCTAGGTAAGCATTTGACCACAATATCATCTGATGTTAAATCATGATGTGGTCCAGAGCAAGACTGGCTCTCAAGTGCAGCTGCCGGAACACACCAACAGGTGCTTGTAGACAGATTTTCAACTTGAGGGTGGTAGCTAGCTAGACGGACTTAGAAAAGCCCTACCACCATGCTGCTATGGTTTCATCACGATGTTTTCCTTCACCGAAAGCTCCGACTCAGTTGCTTGGATTCGAACCTACATCCTTCGACGCTGTGTCCGAACACACTACCAACTGAGCCATCATCGTTTCAGTTTAATATTAATACCTTCACTTCACTACATATTGTAAAACAAAATCATCCGCCGCGTCTGTCTGTCTGTCTGTCTATTCTGTCTGTATATTCGTGATAGACTTGATTGTAACTTGGATTGTAATGCGGTCTTTACCAATAGATAGAATGATACACGAGGAAGGTTAAGTGTATAATTTATCAATGTTTTGTGTAAATTGGTTGAAATATAACGATAATTATTGGAAATGTTGGATAAAGTCAAGCCATTTGGGTGTTTTAATCGAAAACGCTGCCTAATAAAAGGTATAACAAAAAAATGAGTAAAAATATTGAGTTATTCCACTTTTATAGATCTACAAATAAGTCTACGCTGGTCTACGATATACCTATAGTTTAAGGATAGTTTACTATACCCATCTATATTCTAAAAACATGGTCACATACAATGAGGTAATTGGAAGGCTATTTAGACGGATACAGTATTAATCTAAGATAAATTCATATCAAACAGTTTCTCTCCACACACAATATAAACAAAATTAACGTTACATGTCTCTTTGTGTCTGTGTTAAAGAGAAACGAGAAGAGGCACTACCGGGTTCTACGAATGATCTTTTAATTTGTTATTCCAACGATTAATTTTGATATAATTGGATACTTATTGGAATTAATTTCATAATAAGCCTTTGGTCTTGGAAATACAAGTGTACAGACACCTACGTCGAATCGCTCATCGAATTACAATTTAATTAAGCTAGAATCAATGGAAATTAATTTAGGAAAATTATATGTAGTTTTAAAATAACAGCTACTATTATACGAGTTCTACAAGTGAATAATAATTAACATGAAATAGAAATAAATAATATATACACATACATAAATGTAACAATTGTAATAATTGAAACTGATTTAAAGGTATTAAACCGAACGGAGGCCCATGTTTGCGGTTTGTCCCGTTTGCATCCATTAACCGAGTGCAGGGCGCAGGGCGGACGACATCGGATTTGTGTGGTGTGGTCGCACGTCCTATGTATTACGTAACGTTGCTTCGCGCCGGCCAGGTCGGAGAATTGACTCTGATGGTTTATATTGAATATTGTTATCTAAAGTGCACCCTTAATTGACATAAACACAATGATCTAGTTCGTTGAAGTTTACGATTTTACTGTAATTCAGGATCGGTATCACAATAACACAATATATACTTTTTAATTAGTTTTCTAGACAGTATATGTATTCTCGTAACTTCTTTACAAACACATAGGCACAAAAGTAATCAAATTAGTACGTGAAGTAGTTGTTAGCGAATCGATTAGTAATATGTTGTTTCTACATACGAAGAGTAACAACGTGTTAATTAATTTCAACTAGAGGTCAACACCTACTTTAAACTGTACTAGGTGATTAACATAGTAATTGACTTTGTACGGCTGTAATATATTTTTCACTTAAAAAACTTTTTCGTATATAAGTAATATTCGAAGTAGAATATTTGGGGACATAGAGCTTTTTTGCTTCACTATCATGAGAGAGATCATGCAGAGGATGCTAGTCGTCTGGTGAAAAGCAAATCATGTCTATTGTCGTACCACGCACCGCCTGGTAACCAACTAATGACACGTCATATTTTCTGATTTTTCTACGAACTGTACTGCACTGAGTTGAGTCACAAAACTCCAAACTCGAAGAGTTCAATTTTAAGATTCGTCGAGTAAATTTGGAGATTAGCCTGTTCGAGCAGACAGACAAAGTTTTTGTAAAGAGACGTACTGTATTCTTTTCGAATAAAATTCTTTATAATTTTTTACGCTTGTTATTTCTTTGAATTTAGTTTTATGATAATATAAATATTCAAAAATGTATCGTTTTCACTAATTGTTATGGAAACAGAAACATGCGGAAATTCAATATCGCAACTCGACATCGCTGTGTTGTTGTAGTCTTCAGCTTAGAAAAGGATTCGAAGGAAACCTTATTAGTATACAGGGTTTGTATGAGAAGGCTCGAGGGTCAGTAACATCTTAATCAGTAATAATACCTTCTACAATTACACTGGGGTCAAACTGAAAAACGATATCGATTGTTTTAAATATATAAGAATCGAATTATTAGAGAATCCATTTCCAGTGTTTACAGGAATGAGCGTTTATGCCTTGTGAGAAATGTTTAATACAATTTTAATGTTGACATCAAAAATTGAATTATGAATAATTTAAATATTCATATTAGTATTGTGTGTGAAATTAATAATAATAATATTATATTAATATTATATATAATAATATTATATTATATTAAATCGGACTCAGCCAAATTTTGCTCATCAATCAGTATAGTTGTTCGATTTCACATTTTACTAGGTGGTAGAGCTACGCTGAAGCTATTACTGGCTTCAGCATGAATGGGTCGGCTCTCCCGGGGTAGTACCACCCTCTCACAGAAAACCGACGTGAAGTAACAGTGCTTGCACTGTTGCGTTTCGTTCGGTCAGTGAGAGCGCTGGAGGCCCACATATTTAAAAGGTCGGTAACGCACTTGCGACTCCCCTGGTGTTGCTAGTGTCTATGGACGGCGGTGATCACTTACCATCAGGTGACCCACCTGTTCGTTTGCCCCCTATAATATAAAAAAAAAAAACATAACTCTGCACAAATTGTCAATATACAATTATAAATCACCATTATCTTTTTCTTATCCCTATTACTTTATTACCTATAAGTATGGTTGACGCAACGTGTTTTTCTCTTCCACTCACCCCTATCAACCATCTTTTTGTTTTTTCTAAGCACGCAACAGCGCAAGTGATAAAAGTCAATCCAAAAAATAACAGTGGCCCCAGAGAGATCTGTAGTCCATCGTCAATCGAAGCAGCCATGCCGGCCTGCAAGGCTCGACAGCTGGATCTCCACGGGCTGGGCAAGAAACGAATAACGGAGACTATTTTTATGATCATGTGTATCATAAAAAATTTACACTTTTTGTTGGATACAAAGGTTCCCTGTAAATATTTTTCAGGATACCGCCGAAAAAAGCACCCTGTTAAAACTACAGTTTTTAATTTGAATTTTATTTTCTATTATATTCCTATATGATTAACATGGGTTTTTTTTTCAGCCTTTGGAATTTTGTTACTTGGCTTAACCGATTACTAAGATGAAGAGCATATTCTCGTAGGAAATAAAATGTTTTATAAAAAAGGCCTTTTATAACATTTAGATTCCTTCAGAAGTTATTCAAGGATGATTAGTTGAAATTGCCACAAACTGTTACTTTTTCGGCGATTTAGTAAGACTCATTGCAAAATTTTGTTTTTTTAAATTATAGAATAATATTCTGTTTTCAGTACGTTTCTTCGATACTGAAAGTATATTGTATTCCCCTTCGTACTTATACCTTCTTGTATTATGCCCGTACCACGCTAACCTGTTACATCTCAACAAAGTAATACGAGAATATGAAAACGATACTGAGTTATCATCTCACAATTCATTTTTTCTATACGATAATTAAACTTGCTATGTGACAATAGACTCGATCGAAACTCGATTTTTGCACGTCGGTGTCATGTATACCTTCCTGTCTTTTTACACAATTTAGCAAGTAACCGTGTGCCGGCGATACACCGCACCGCGGGACCCGAGTAATGTGATTAGGTCGGCCCGGTGGTGGCTGATAAAGCGAGCTCTTTGTACCTTAGTAACTGCTATGCTCGTAGTGCTTTTGCAAATTTTTTTAAATTGACTTCGACTAAAAGTATTTTTATAAATCGTATTTCATGTTTATTGATGTTTAAATTGTCACATCTTATCGACGTGAGCGATTAAAAAAGTATAGTTAAAGTTTTATTATATTGAAGGTGATTTTGATTTGAAAAACAGTCTGCATATTCATTTCTCTTTAAGACAATTAAACTATCTTCAAATTCTAGATTATTTACAAATAACGAGAATATCGCATATTATGTAATCATTAAAATAAGTCACTGTTATATAACATAATCACTGTAACTAATGAGTCGATTATATATTATTACTATGTTGTCCTGCCCTAATAATAAAAGATATATACTTCTGTGCATGAAATGCTTAAGGTAACTACTGTATTTTATTTAATAAGGATTACTACAGTATCCGTCTAAATAGCCTGTCAATTACCTCATTATATGTGACCATTTTTAGAAGATAGCTAGGTATAGTAAGTTATCCTAAAAAGATATTATATGAAAACCAATTTACAAAAAAAAAAAACCTATAGAAATTATATACCTAAACCTTCCCAGTGAATTACTCTGTCTGTTGGTGAAAACGCATTACAATGCGTTTAGTTGTTTTTGAGTTTATCGCGAACATCCAGACAGACAGACGCGGCGGGCGACTTTGTTTATAATATGTAGTGATAATTAGCGTGTGCGATGTTGCGGACGATTGCTTGTTTTCTAAATTTTGTTATATCTTTTGAAAGACGATATGTAAATATAGGAATAATGAAATAACAGAACATATAATTATAATATTGATTACAAACGACAAAGAAAATATACTTTGTATATATTTTTTTTTAGATATTTCACACTCATAGGTTTAAGTACCAAGAACCTTAAGGTCCCGAATAGCTGCTAACGATATTGCAATGTATGGTCAATACCATTCTGATCCGTAAACAAAATTTTATAAAACTTTTCGGAATCTGTTCCTATAGCTGAAGCGTATATTAGATGAATAACTTTAAAGTGATATAGTGAACATTACTACGTTAGATTTTGTTATAAAACCTAGAAATAAGATACACAGATATTTGTATCTATGTTTTAAAAATATGAGTTATAATATGTTTAATGAAAAGATAAACCAGATCGAGTTTCTTGCCGGTTCGCCTCGATGACTGGGTTGTTTCCCGAACCGGTGGTAACTTTGATGGTTTATAAGCGCCTTCTCAGGGCCTAAACTGAATAAAGTATTTTTGATTTTGATTTTGACACAAATCAATTTGTACTACGTGTTTTAGTAAGCCAAGCCTACAACAAAATGGTAGAGACAAAAGGGTTAAGTACATCTTCTTCCTTTTTTCTCGACCGGTTTTTTTTTCAACTTTTGTCAACATCATCTTCTTACTCTTATCCCACTGAAGTAGGCTTGGCACTACATGTTTTCTTCTTCCATTCTCCTCTGTCAAATATCATCTCAGTATTCACACCTTTTATACATATGCCATTTTTCACACCATCCATCCACACCTTTTTCGGTCTTTCTTATAGGATCCCTCCATCTGTAAACTCAAAACTTTTCTTGTTACATGACTTTTATCTTTTCTCTCATAATATGCCCGTACCATGCTAACCTGTTACTCCTCAACTTCTCTGTCACTGGTGATTTTTTCAAACTTCCTCTGATATACTCATTCTTAATCTTATCCATTCTGGTTACACCACACATTCATTTTAACACTCGCATCTCGACCATACGTAATGTAATCTTTTCTCATTATTATTATATATCAATATTGGCGAACTTTAGTGTTAACAATAATTGTAAAAGTTCATTTATGCTTTAATATTAAAACTTGGAAAATTAATTAATTATGGTCGAGTTTCAACCACTCGACGAGTTTGTTTAATTACGTGGTATGTATACCTGTGTTCCGCGTGACTGGCTCTTGATTACGTTTAATATGTACACTATACTATACCACCATTCGTGTTTTTTTTTTAATTATAATAATAATTTACAAACAGATGTACATTCCATATAGCATGAAGACGTCATAGCAGCTTCTATCGATATACATTCAGCTGAAATAGACTGCATTATCGAGGCCAGTTATAAAAGCTCGCTACACCTGGGTGCTAATATGAAAAGCTTCATAAAACATGGTATCACAAGCAATATTGCCTTAGAGTACAAAAAAAAAACGGCGACGCCCTTAAAGGTTCTGTTCTGTCGCATCACTTAAGATTTTTACTAGATGTGGTTTATTTTTTGTTTCTAGCTTTAGCCTTACCATTAATTATATTATGTTCTAAATTAATTACTAATCTCTTTATAGATGAACATTGATAAATACGTTAGAAACTACTGATAGTCGTTGTAAATCGTTTTACCTTTCCAGCATCTAGTATATGTACTGGTAATTCTTCTTATGTGGAATGAGAATGATTAGAGAAACGAATGTGTGAACTTCTTGTGGTGATGAAGTCAAGTCAAGTGAGTGGTTCGTTTTAATCGAACACAAAACCAAGGCTTAATATAATATTTTTGAATATCTATTTAAAAAATAATCGATTATATAGCTGTTATATAATTCTCATCTGATACAAGATAAGGCGTGTCTCATTACAAATCTCATCTTTATTCCCGGTTGTGAAACCGCAACAATAAAATGAATGCGACATATTGTTGGTTATAAAGCCGCAGTTCTAATATTAAGTGAAACAAGAAGCCCTTTGAAAATTCACCTTTGTGAAGTATAAATATATCAGAAAATTGCTTCCGAGAGCGCCTTGTGTTGCAGCAGGCTTATATGAACTAGAACGTTATTCAAGTGCGTCGGCGATATGAGATTGAAATTTTCACTGAAAAGAGGTTTCTTGATAAAAATGTAAGAGAGACTTTAGAAAAGCGGTTGTAATAAAATGAAATACTCGAGGATGCGACATGATCAATTTAAAACTTTGCTGATATTAAACGTTGAAGAACGAGTTACGTAGGTAAAAGTAGAAAAACAAATTTGAATTCTATTCCTTTTTTATTAAATACTTAGAGTATAAAAAAATATGTAAATTACCGATTTATTATAATCAAGCTGGCTTTATTAACAGTGTTTTATTGTTTTGTTGACTAATTATATTTATGTAATATCTTTGGAGATGTTCTTAATTGCAGAAAGTCGGTTGTCATTATAACAAAATACTGGTGTATAGATTGTTTAAAAAAAAAGTGTGTTGATGCGACTAAGGTACCATGTATAGATATATATATATATATAGAGAGATTATTATTTACGTTGATATTCACTGAAGGTCGCTTAATTGATTAGTTCGAATGAGTAACGATGCAGTGATTCATGCTGCCGAGACGTCTACGAAGGCAGTAAGTTACGGTTTTTATTGTCATGTAACTTGTATTATACAACGATATATATCGTTGAAAGACTTGATAAGAATAATTGCGTAGTCCGGTGGAATTGTAGAGGCCTTACCAGGTCAACAGTGGAGTCAGTTTGAAAAAAAGAATAATTGTTGTGCTTAGGACACGATATCATCGAATGTTTAGTAAAGAATGTGGTCAACGATGGTAACATGTTAGGCCTAAAAGGAATTGACTTCCAAGTGTAGCTTCCAGAATGCATAGGTGCTTAGTATAAAATATTTTCAGCTTGAGGGAAGTGTCTAACCTAGTAGACATTAGGAAATGCTCCATTTTCAGATGTTTTGTTGAACTAAAATAAACTCTTAGGATTCGGGCTTTTTGTAGGACTCACTAGTTCTTGTAAGATTATATATTCACGGGATTTCATGTTTAACCCATTTATATCTCCAAGTTTTTTTATTATTCGGTATACGCTATAAATGTTTTTAAATGGAAATAAAATCGTTTCTCCGCATTGCAGCATCCAGTGTGATTTTTTTTTGTAACATTAACTATTTGCTAGTAAGTACGGCTTTTATACAGCGTTCCCCATTTATAGTTACACAAAACTCACCCGTTCATACATTCCATCCCGCAAACAGTTTTAATTAGTCTAATGGCAATATATCTTATACGGAATATGAAACAGATAACATAAAGGCATCAATAAGGAAGAATGACCCATTGATTATCATTATATTGTTTTTTTTAGATAACAATAATACACAACGGTTCTAGTGCGAATTACATTTTTTTTTTCAAATATGATAAAACTTATATTATTAAGTTTTTAGGTAAAAAAATCGAAATGTTTCATTGTATTCGAAAATTATCGAAACGCATAGCGAGATTCCTATCACTATTGGATATAAAGCTGCTTCTGATAAAAGACACGTGGCAGTGAGATACCGAGACTGTTCGTTTACGCTATTGTGGTAACCAAGTAATAATTAGTTCTTTCTATGTTCTGAGTTTTCGTTCATAAGATTATACGATCAGTGATTATGTATCGAATACTTGTACATTACGGCTTACAATCGGTTGATGGGCATAAGCCCCACGTTGATACAATTCATATATATATAAATATATGTGCAAAGATACGCTGCATACACTGTGTTTTGATTTAATTGAAGGCACATGCGGAAATTTGTATGGGTAAGCGGATCGTCTGGCATGAGACGATAACCCGCTTTAGTTGAATAGCTATCACGCTACTGTGAATAAATTAGTAACAAAACGAAATTGCACATGATCCAAACTATAATTAAATAAAGATTTTAAATATGCATAAAGTAATGTTAAAATTGGAAGAATATAGGTTATTTTTTTTTTAATTATTCAATTTAGATGGACTAAATCTGTATGGAATTATATTAGTGTAACTTCTCCATTATAATTAAGTTACCTTTTAAGCATTTAAACATGAATACGTTGATATACGAAAGTCAAGGCTCGGTGCATGTTCATAGTAATAAAGTTTCCTCTAATTTAGAAGTCGTACTTAATTAAATTAGCTGTTTTGTATTTAAAATCTTAATTTACCGTTACTACATACTTTACAGGTATATTTCCAGATATATTAAACACAATTTTACATGTTTCAAGATTTGCCTTCAACAAATGTGCTAATGTTCTAAATGCTGCAATAAAACTGGCTGATTTTTTTTTCGAGCTGATTACACTGTTGACCTGGCAAGGCCTCTACAGTTTCACCGGACTACAAACTGAGGAAAACAATAGTTCGTTCAACGCCTTTATTCACTCATGAAAATTCTTACATACCTTCACGTCGAATACTTACCGCTTCAATTAAAATGCCGGTCAAACCGATCAATGGATATTGTGTTCTATTTCTATTGATACATAAAGATAATTTTACATAATTGTGACAAAGTTCTTAATTCAAACGGCCAAATATTCTAGAACCAACCATATGTCGTAGCGTGTATGAGAATGTCTTGTATTTGGGAAACGTTCCTTCCTGGAATGACTTCTTAAGTCATTGGTTTTTTCTCCCAATAGCTGCAATTAATTTATTTCAGTTTGTCGACGGGAAATTCATGAGTAGCTCCCGATATTCTTATTCTTTTCCTATTTAATTTCCAAAGGTGTGAATCAGTTCTATATATATTGGATAAAATCATCAAACATCTCCTAAGTTGAAACTGAGGATACAATTTTTTATTATGTCAATGTGGAATGTGATCGCGTCCACTCTGTATAATAAAGATTAGAAAATATCTGACATGACCTGTGTAGGCGATCAAAAGACAAATGAAACATGAAATGAACAATAAAAAATTATTTTTGATCTTCTGCCCATCATTGGGTAAATTTAAAAGATTACAAGGGTCTATTATTTTATAATCCTCCCTACCTTCTAAGTTTCTTTTAAGTTCAAGTTTCAAGACACTATAACGATCAGAGTGAAGTGAAGTATAGAATAAATTGCACAGTTAAGTTTCTGTTCGAAATGGAACTTCGAAGGCGACAAGTAACATTATTTATTAATATATAAATATCAAGAATAAATAATTCCGATCGATAAATAATAAATAGTTCAGAATTCTTGGATTTTATTAGATGTTCTATAAATTTGATTTCTACATAAATATCGTATTTCTTTATCTTACCAGATGTTAGGTAATAACAACCTGAACAATTATTGTAACATAGTAAGCCTAGGAAGCTAGCTCCTCCCGTTTATGGATGTCGGATCACACTGATATATTGGTCTAGCGACATGGCTACATATTTTAAACATAATGATGGTATATTTTACATGTACCCCAGAGAACATTTCGACATTATGTAACGGTATTATCACAATGAGTTTTTCATCAGAAGCTTCGATTGTTAAGTCCCTGTTGAATGATGCAGAGTTTGAGACCACGGTTGGATGACCGTCGCCGTTAAATGCAATAATATTGCGCGTAGTATTATTTCACTCTCCTATATTATATTGAGATTCCATCTCATAACAGTCTGCAACCACTCACGATAGTAACCAATAGCAGCCAGTATTTAAGTATGGTCATCGAAGATTACTAATTCCTTTCTAACGTTGAGATATGTAGCAATGTGTTTCAAATTAATCCGTTATTTTCTTGTCACATCATGGCACAGGATGCCGATCTGGTTTTGAGAACTGGATCAGTCTACATAGATCTATTTCGTTGCGTCTTTATTATTCTATACTTTACCAAATAAACAAACTACATTATTAGAAGATTTGAGGAAGAGATGCAAAGAAAAAAAGAGAATCAAACTAGAAGTAGCAAGTAAGAAGTTTATAATAAAAAATGAATTAATAATAATACAGGGAATATGAAGAATGAAAGTGTCTATCTTTTCTATAGTTGTAAGTAGATTAGTTTCATGGTGCTTGTCTTTAAACTTGATTCCACCGAGGATAATTTCTTTGTCACTTATATATATATATACAGTTGAAGTATACTTAGATGATATTCTCAAACACCTTTAAGCCTGGTATGTAGTTATGCCAGGTTAGGATCGTATCCGAAACGGCAAACCTTAAAGTATCCATTTGTATTTGATTTCAATTAATTAGCCAAAAACTAAAAATAAGTTGACATGAGATCAACAACTACTCTCATCTGTGACCTGGAAATTACACTTAGAATTAAATACAACGACGATCAACGACAGAATGGGGAAAAAACAATTGTAACTGGAGAAATACTTTTAAAAACTATAACAATAATTCAATTTTAGGAAGTTTAGCAGGCTTACGATATTTATTTTATAACTAGCTAACCCCGGCGAACTTCGTACCGCCTAACAGTCGATTCTTTAAATATTTTTTTAAATCTTATTCTGCTATTCGGGATCATCGTATAAATATTGACATTAATATTTAAACGATACTAACGTCACTCAATTGTTTTGCCTTCCCGGAACCTCTCCACTAACACTTCAACTTTATGGTGTGGTATTAAAGTTCAAATTGAGTTTTAAGTATTATTACGAATCGTTTGTATGGGAGTATAGAAAAGTGTTGTTTTTCGACTTTTCAGGGATTTTTTTTAATTTTTTTCTCCGTAAGATCCATCCTCGTACTTCAAGGAATATTCTAAAAAAAGAATTAGCGAAATCGTTTCAGCTGTTCTGGAGTTTTGCGCTTAGCAACACATTTAGCGATTCATTTTTATATTATAGATAGGCTAGTTGTCGTTTGAGAAATTACAATTCACCAGGACTCCATCGTTGACTATGAACGACTCACTACAGTTTCACTATATCAAATATTGTTATTTTTTTTAATAATATAACCCATTTCTAATTGCATCATGTCAAATAAAATTAGTCAGCAGATCTCGCTTTGTTATAAACGATTATATCATGGTCGTAGGTCAAGAAATGAATGACTCGCTCGGATATGACACCGTAGCGATTTCGATTATTGAATAATTATTCCAACATGTGAGTAATCTTTGGAAATAAATCGACCATTTCAACTGCTGAGCTTTATTATTTCGTTCTTAATATCAGAGAGGGATTACTTTATATTAATCTCGAAATTAATTACCTACAATTTTTTTTTCAATTTGTAAATAGGAATATAAGTGAATAAGAGATTTAACGTTACGATGGTAATTTATCTGTCCTTTATATGGATGACTGTGGAATATTTCACATAATTTTGTGTAGACAAGTACGTACTATAAGAACGTTCCAAGAAAATGTATCTCTTTTAATGTATATATTTAAAAGAAATGTAATCAAGTACCTATACCAAAACTTCCCAGGGAACAGGTATCTTTATGCTGTAACATATAATGATATCATTGATACGATGTCAAATTACATTTCAGTTACTTGCAATATAGTTGCATGGAGCTACGGTACTAGAAAGTCAAGCCGAATGCGGGCTCCAAACTAAGCGAAGTAGCGATACGCGTGTTGAGTGTCTCCCACTTATACCGCAGTCGGCAAAGTTCAAATATTTGTTCTACGAGAATAATCCTTAATATGTATAGATAAGTTTCTTGGTATTTCAAGTATATAAACAATTTATTACATAAATTATTTGCGTTTTAATATGTTGTTGATAATTCTACAAATTATTATTTCACGGTCATAACAAGCACGGTTATTTGCTAATAAGAAAGTGGCTTTTCTTATTTCATACTCTCTTAAGTTTTACTAAACTTAATAGTTTTTTGGTTTTGGTGTTTTATTTATTACGCGCCGCGACTTGCAGTTGATTCCAGCCGAAAATCAGCGCTCCGTGTGTTTCTTGTGACACTGCTAAAGTGCTGAGCTGAACACCCTTTCATAATACCGAGACGTGCAGTTTTTTATCCACTTTTCTATTCTTTGTATCGTGTAATAATGCATCACTACATAGTATAAAACAAAGTCGCTTTCTCTGTCCCTATATCCCTATGTATGCTTAAATCTTTAAAACTACGAAACGGATTTTGATGCGGTTTTTTTTTTAATAGATAGAGTGATTGAAGAGGAAGGTTTATATGTATAATAACATAAATTAAATAGTGGAGAAATACTGTTATTTTTGAGGTTACTCTAAATTTAACGCGTGCAGGCCACGGGTAGTAATGAATAAATCAAAACTACTGGATCGATTTTAACCATTTTTTCAGTGCATGACATAGGCTATTTATTTTATACCCGTGCGAAGCCGAAGCGGGCCGCTAGTTATGAATAAACGAAACTAATAACAATTTAACAACAAATTCAATAGTTACTCATACGTCAGTTTGAGTTGTCAACTGCAGTTTCTCATTGCATACCGTAATGAATACAAATCTAATACTGTTGACATAACGAACAATTTTCAAAAATAAATACGAAACTACATTTTATTATCTAGTACATTCCATTGAATATTAATTTGACATTTTGCAATAGGAATAAATCACAAAATCGATACAAATACCTCTAAACGTATGTACGTGCATATATAGATATAGGACATAAGAATAAATAGAAAACGTAATATGTATAAACAATATCTAGACTCAAATGGATATATTGCGTACGTTCCGTTGTAGATAAAAGTAACGTCTGACTACCAACTCAATAAATTTAACACGGTTGCCGCCTAACATAATAAGCAATCAGGAAATTTACTTTTATACGTCGAAGCGTGACAATATAGCGGGTGTTATATCTGCTGTGTTGGCCAGACAGTAAATGATTCCTCTGAAGTAAAGAATGGGTTTAAATTTGATTATTGATATAGTTATTCTTGCTTTCGCGTTGTATCGGTTCCAAATATCTATTGAGAAAACAATATTTATCCCGTGGACGCTAGTATTGATGAGACATTTGACAGACATTCAAATTTTCTCACGATGTCTTATTTCCCTGTCAAATTAAAGTTGTAAAAATACTTGAATTCTGAAAAGTTAACTTTTATAATATAAAGGTTTTAACGTAAGCGACGATGTGCTCTAATATGGTAAAAACGCTAAACCTCGATGTACTAACTCACAAGTACAGCTACCGCAACACAGACAGCCAGAGGTGCTTGGCGACAAATTTTCAACTTGTGGATGGTAGCTATCCAGGCTTACAAAATACGCTACCACCATGTTATGGCCTCATCACGATATATTCCTTCGCTGTAAACTCCGGCTCATTCGTAACGATTCGAATCTACGTCGATCGAAGCAGTGTCCGAACACGCTAACCATTGACTCTACATCGCTTCAAGTTTTCGTGAAGGCTTTGAAATTTTAATCGCAATCCTATTGTGTAAAGAAAAGTGGAACGTCGTGTCGAGTAGAGTGTTAAACACACCGATTAACGCCCAATCACCGAAGTAAACAATGTCGGACGTGGACAATACTTAAGTGTCACCTCTACCGTGTATCTTTACGACAAAACCTGTTCTTTTTTATCCCTACTGCGGCTTAACCAAAAGGGTCTTGAATTGATTTTTAACATCATCTAACACGTAAGCCTCCAATCTTCCTGCCTACTGCACTATGATGGTAAAAATATATTCATTAATAGTGATAAAGTGATAATAAGATGGAAAAATACAGTCCAAGTGAAAGAAGTTATTTTAAGTATGTACAGTCATAAAATTATAATAACGGAATTAAATTCTTCATCAAACGCCACGATGGTCATAAAGCTGGCTAAATGCATTATAAATGTAAAAATAATTATATCTCTTACCGAAAAGCATCATAATACAAAGTATCCAATATCTAACAGAAAGATTACAACATTTTCAAATAAAACTAGTACAGACTTTAATAAAACTATATATGCATATGTATATAAAGCGATATAAATACCCCCTATTCCACTCCATGGAACATATCCATCCAAAGGTTGCCTGGAAGAGATTGCTATTAGCAATAAGGCCGCCCTTTGTACTAATCACATAATTGTAATGTTTCATAGTGTTTGTTTGTAATGGTGTACAATAAAGATTAAATAAATAAATAAATGAAACCATTTTTCTGCCCTCGGGGGTTGTATTTCGAAACATGCCATCTTAAACAATGCTTTCGATCTAAAATCAAGCAACACCTGCAAATTGCAAAATTCTTATCTTTAGTGTATTTAAAAAATGCAATATTTTTATAGTTATCTTGTGTCTGGTAGGTATATAAAATGAATCACATAAGTACTACGTAGTACTACGTATAATATTGAAATAGCACATATTAATATTTTAAACACGTGGCCCTTCAGCATTTTATGCTTGTCATGTTACTTTAGTCTAACGCCAATACAATCCACACCTATCGAAATCTAAGCAGGACCAATATTCTAATATTTTTGTACAATAAATCGACCTACATTTTTTTTATATATATTCCTATTACAACTACTGACAACGTACACATTAGTAGTCCGGTGGAACTGTAGCGGCCTTGCCAGCCCAACAGTGTAGGTAAGTTCGAAAAAAATAATTAAGGCACACTAGACATTAGCCGTAACGTAACTCTATATTACTATCGAATAGAATGGAATCAGTAGTTACTCCTGCAACAAACATATTAATATTAACTTAACCTTTTGATAATTATAGTATAGATTAAATGATAGTACAGGCAATGCTTTATATATACATAAATCCATTTTAATTGTATTAGAAATTTTAGAATGTTACAATATTATCAGATCACCTTTGATATAATTTCATCGGGGAATTTTCCATTGCGTTTGGCGATTTAACGAACTGTAATAATAACATAAGCCGGCTTTTATCTCTGTTACACATTCATTTCATATTGTATAAATGGTCCACAAGCGCGACTCGAGATCATTTATAACTATAATACATTTTTAAAATTCTAATTATGTATAAAGCTGTTACATGGATTTTTAAGTCCAAGACTAATTTATTTATAGCCTTGCTAGTGCAAATTGTTGTCGTATAAATAACGTGGATTTTACAAAACATTCGATATATTATTAAAGTTATAAACATAAAGAAACCGACATCTTGCATCTTGGCATGTTCATTGTGGGTGTTCATTCTTAAAACGTTACAAAACATTTTGTAAGGTATTTCTGTAATCCTGAAGATACCTAGCTAGCACCTACACGTAAGAATCGGTGTGGTAAAATAAATTTAGATATAAAATAATACACTCTAAAATATTACCTAAATTCTAAATACTAGGCCTGGAAAACACTGTGCAGACAATCCAATAATTGGTTTCGTAAACACATCGTGTAAGCGACGGCCCTCTGGCTAGTAGTCACGCCCGCTAGCACACATCACACCAGTACGGTAAACACGTTTAGAATGATGACATGCGCGTCAACAAAATCGTTCACTGCACAGGAACTGCGGGTGTTACTGGCCATGAAAACCGTTGACTAGATAGAATGGTTAGTTAAAATTTAATTATTTCTAAGCAATCGTATTAACTATACGTTTAACGTAAGTTTAAGCGCGAAGTCAAGCAGGTTTTAGTGTCAAAAGGCTATTTTATTATAGGGTCGATCAAAATGTGAACGATGGTGATGTCTGCAATTCACATATCTCTCTGTGCTTCCACTAAAAACGATTGCAACGTTTATTTACTTCAAATATATTGAAAAGATAAACCCGATCGTATTTCTTGCCGGTTCTTCTCGATGACTGGTTGTGTCCCGGACCTATGGTAGTTTTGACGTTCATGAGTGCCTTCTTAGAGCCTAAATTGAGTAAAGTATTTTTGAATTTCACTAGAGAATTATACAATAAGCTATAAAGGTTCTCGTAAAATAAAATACGCAGGTAATGTAATGTACTTATTATAATTTTAAAATTACATACAAATACTTATATTATCTTAAGAATGTTTCTTAGAGATATGTTTACGTAAGAACACCATTTTTGCAAACACCTTGTGACAGAATTCACATTTGGCTCTCCCGCTCGTGTGCTTGTAAAGGATGTGACTCTGCAATGCATTCGAGGAGTTGAACAGTCGATCACAAGTGATACACGTAGTTTCACCTGGCGGGTGAACTGTCGCTATATGGTTAGTCAACTTGCCGTCCGTTGTGAAAACGCGTCGACAGTAATTGCATCGGTGGTTGTCGCTTTTAGGGTGTTTGTATTTAACGTGATTGTTAAGTGCCAAATCTGAATGAAATATCTTATTACAAACACTGCACGGTGTCTCCGCCTTGATACATAGAGTTCCATGAGCGATCAGTAAATCCTCGCTAAGGAAAGTCTTGTAACAAACCCCGCAGCGATGACCGTACTGGTGCATGTATCGTATATGCTTTTTCAAACTAAGCAGAGAAGGGTACGTTTTATCGCAGGCATAGCAGTGTCCTATCACTTCATCTTCGGGATGTTTGAACAAAAAATGCGCTCGTAACATGCTTGTCGTTTTGTACGTCTTACCACATTTAATGCAAGTGTGTCCGGTGTCTGACGGTTCGCGCACGTTGTTCCCGCCATTTTGTTTCTCGTCACGTACAAGTTGAGTGGAGTGTAATAAGGAAGGAGGATGAGTTTTGCCGCACATTCTACATAGTCTCAACAATGACGGATTTGACGGCTTATTTGGATATGAGTCGGCTGATGCACTTGCTTTCACAATCTCGCTGCATTTTGATAAAGTTCGCTTGGTAACTGTCGTTGGTTCTTCGTTTTCAGTTAATATATCTGTGAGAACAGCAGTAGAGTTACGTAGGTGCTCAAAAACTACATCAGAATTAAATTTGACTATGTCAACATCTATTTGAATATTCCTCAAATGTTCACTCATTTTGTAATTCTAATAAAATAAATCTTTTTTTATTTAGGTGCGTACCAAGAAAATGTTATGTCAACGACTTTTTTTTTAATGACATTACTTTAGTGCCCGTGACATAAAAATAAATTAATTCCAAGAAGGTTTTAACATCTTTTTTTTATCAGAATCTGTAAGTTTGAGTGAAATTATTTATACGAAATATAAAATTTTACGGCAAACATGTGTATATTAAAAATTGTTTTTTTTTCCAAACATTTAGAATATTTTATAAAGAAAAATATCAATTTAATAATCGGAAAATATTATTTTATACAGAAAGTATGCTATTATGTTTATGTATACTTAAAAATATGATGTGTGAATTTTATTAAATATATTTTGAATATTTCTATAAAAAAATATATAAATATAAATAATATATTATTAATAGCTGTAACAGACAGAAAAACGTATGATCTTTGTGGATATACAATTACTATAAGTCTTACAATATTTACGTAAAAAACTCCTGTAATTATTAACCATAATATGCTATTTCATATAAGTAGTATAAACCAAACGATATATATTTTTTTTACTATATTTAAGAAGTACCAGTGGGTGAAATGTGGTTGTGAATGCGTAGCGCAAATCGTTTCAGTAATAAATGTTCGTTGTTATTGTTGTTTAATATAAGTGCGATGATTATGTGATTAGTTTTGTAAATAGATGTTTAATCGTGGCTGTAAACAGGGACGTCACATTAACAAAAAAAAAAAAAACAAACAACAACTTTAAGCGCCATTTTGGTTGTACACTCATTTACTAATTATTACGAGCACATTACAACGACAGTAACACGTTTACCATAATTTCAAAGGATAATAAGTCCCTTGTTTAACCGTAATGAGAAATGGTGATTAAAATTGCAGATACTTTGGAATCGAATAATGTGAAAAAATATATTTCGTCGTAGCATTAGTTAGTCAGTGTGGGTTTAGATTTCATACAAACAGGACCCGATTGTATTTATCTCGTGTTTACAAATATTTACGCTTTGCCGCGAATAATTCGATTCCAAATTCGAAACGTCGATTCCTGTCGGTAATTGTGGCGTATGTGTACGTGTGTGCGTGTTTGGTGTACGTGTGGTTCTTTATCGGTATCGGATCACAGTGAGATCGGCCGCTGCGCTCCGGTCGCCGCCTGGGAGGACCAACAGACGGCTCACGCGAAACGAGAGCCGCTACCACTCGGGTGAGTCACTGCATTTTAGAGAACCTACCGCTGTCAGTAGACGCGCGTCGGTCATTGGTGTGATGTCATAGTCTGTTGATGTGTTTCTTTTTTTATTGGGTTGGTTTTGTATCAAAGGAACGAGTGCATTGGGACTTTTGAAATCAAGTATTGTATTCTATTAGACTGGATTGTAAGGTTTTATTATATAATATATATACATATATATTTATTTATATTTTGTCTTTTTTTTTTTCAAACATGATACTTTATATCCGGATTTAGTTTTATATATGAGATAGATTTAATTTTTGTATAATAAAAGTTGTATTATTCCTATTTCACATTGTAAATATGTTTTTTTTTTTCGTTAAAAACCAAACTAGCAACGGTATACACTATAACGTAAAATAGATAAATAATTGTATAGTATGTACGGGTACAAGAAATTATGTTTGGTAATTTAATGAATCATGTTTTGTCCTTAAGAGTATGAGCGTGTTATTTAGGCATCACAGCGTGTGGTAGAATTATTATGTTTTGTTTGACGTACAGTGAAATTGGCAACGATATAATAACCTTACGAAGACTTCTCGATAACCGGTGGAACTGGTACACCGACGGCTTTCTATCTGTATATGAATTCATTTACGATAAAAAAAAGCTTATAGGTCCGATGTCTAAAATGTACATTATTAATTGAAATTAAAAATGGAAGCTACCTATTTATTTTTTATTTTTTGCATTAATTTATACACTGACAAAAATTAAGTCGTAGAATACAGATTAATATGCAAATATGTACGTGTTCTTTTCGATGTAAAATTTGTGTATATTTTTAAATAAGTCTTCAAAATTCAGAGCTACAAAATTTAATTTAAATGTTACTCCAGTCACATCCAGTATTCGAACTTCGTTCGACCCGTCATGTCAGGTTAACAGCGTAGTCAAATCGAAAAAAAAAAACTTTGTTGAAAATAAACAGAGGCAGGATTTATGTCATTTTTTTTTTTATTGTACACTAATCTTTAAACAAATAGGATGTTTGTAGGCATCAAGAAATGCTTGGCTATAGTAGGTACTAAAATCCTATATCAATATCTTCGTATTTCGATCACTAAGGATCACTGAAGTTTGGTGATAACAGTTCGAATCCTACAATTTCAGCAGCAGCAATTCTTTTTTTTTTCCTTTGTGAACTTACTGCACTAGAGTTGAAAATTTATCACCGAACCCCTATTTCTATATATAACGGCCTCGTAGTCTAGTAACATCTGACGGAATTATGGTGAGACGCTAAACTAAAAAATAGTATTCAAACTGATGTCATTAAACACGCTACTAGTAAAACCATGATTATTTAAAACAATTAAACATTGATATAGTGATTCAGAAGATAGACGTCTATATTGCATATAAGTAAGGGGATCATTATTTTTCATATTCGAATTCAGTTGTCATTAAGTACGCCTAACTGCAGCTTGAATAGCGTAAATTGTTTCCAATTAGTTGCTACGGTTACGCAAAACCTCTCGTCGCTGCGCGAACTGGAGGCTATATGGAATTGAGGCCGACTCCGCTCCGTGAATTAATACGTCGAGGGTTGCTCGTACTGTGATATTCGGCTGCGGATAGGGCTGGCGACACTTTAATATACTTATATATTTTATGTTCAGTCCTATTCACAAAATACTCGAGCAGTCGTTACTGATCCAAAAATTTAATATTTTATATTTGTACAGTAATTCTTATCCTGTTGAAAGATTTTATACCGTATCTTAAAGAAGTAGTATATAGTAGTGCCCACGGCTACATTCACACCGAAAAACTTGTGATATTTCACCACAGCGACATGGTTTTGTCTTAATTATGAAGAATATTTCATTAGGTTAATTGTAATTTTTTTTTATCACTGCTGTTTAGACGCTACAGAAATACGTTATTATATTAAACCTAGGTCCTTCCTCGGGCTTAGTGTTACATTCATCATAACGTTGAAATATACACCACTGTTGATACGAGTAGCTCACCGTTGTTACATGTTTGTGGTACTTTGTTAGAAACTTTCACGCCAGCGCCTGCAACTGTACAAAGTTTTAATTGAAATGTATGAACGATACACGAACGCATACATACACACATACAACACGTCGACACAAAGGCATATAAGGGTCTTTGTCATAATTCGTAACTAGCAGAAGCTTGCAACTTTGTTCGTGTTAATTACAGTACATGCCTGCAACTATACAGTGTTTTAATTGAAATGTACGAACGATACACGACACGTACACGACACGTAGACACGAAGACATAGGTGTATTTGTCATAAATTATCCTATTACGTTAATGGACAATGTAACATGATATTGTTATAGGAATTTTCAAAACCAGATTAGTTGTTTCAGTGATTACCTCCTACATGTATACCAACTTAACCGTTTTGATAATAATACAGAGTTCAATTATTTATATAAAGAATAAATTGTTTTAATTTCCTGTGAAACGTAATAATTCCAAGTTATTATTTATGTGAACGTAATTCCAATATATATTAAAAACGAGAAAAATTCTAAGGATGAATAGATATATGTTTGTTACTCTTTCACGCAAAAACTACTCAACCAATGCGAACCTTCATTTTTTATATTTGTATGTGTATATATATATATATTGTTTACGTTAACCCAAGTATAATGATAACTGTCAAGGAAATTGGGAGAAAAGTCCTGCCATCAGTGAGCATCCGCGTGTTCTTCATAAACAGTTCGTTAGACGAAGATAATATATATAATGACTGCTGGCTAAATATAATTACCGTGTCGGTTCATTTTGTAAGAAACAGTGTCGTTACCTTTTGCCAGGTAGTGCATATTTTTTAATAAATTGCATATATTATCATTGTTAATATAAAAATTATTCCTTATTACTATACTGATTATAGATAATATACGCGGGCTCATCAATAAACATTTCAAGTATTTTCAATTCAATTTAAACGGATTTTATAACATTTTATATATCAAATACGTGAAGATAGAACAAGTCAGTGCCATTTTCTCCTCTGGTTCTAAAACGTTTTTTTTTTCTTTAATAAGTGTTGGCAACAGTTACTATTTTTCCATACCTTCGACTACATTTTCACATATTTCAATAAATTGAAAATTATGGTATACCGATGTATTTGTACACGTTCTCACGTACGCAGGTAGAGATGTAAAACATTTTATTTTTGGTTGTAATTATTTTCCCTTTATTATAACAATAGGTACGTGACAGCCCTACTGTCGAGTCGATCACCTTTGTCATTGACTTAAACTATCAGGTCATATAGTGAATGAAATCGAATATTTCGCCAATTCTATTTTCCAAAAGCTCGACTAACGTTGTCATTTATACCCACAAATAGGCTGTATGAACATAACAAAAGCTCTTGTCGCAGTAACGCGACAGAAACAAAATAAAATAATAAATTATGTGTAACTTATTGTGTTTTCTAATGTTAAAGATTTAAAGTACCGTATTATTATATATATATATATACATATATTATTAGAATTATTTAAACGCTTGTAACTAAAAGCTAAATAGTTTGTGAATACGTTTTGATGTGAGAAATAAATGTATTTATATATTTTTTAGTAAATGCATGTATAATATACACTTAAATTTTACTTATAAGAAGTAGGTGTGTATTTGTGTATATATATAAAGTTATTTAGGCATAAATATGTTAGCCAACACAAGTATATTTCAAAGGTTCTTCTACTGTTGGTTATCAATTCCCATAGTATATATTTTATATACGTTTGATTTTCATAGTCAACATTCGATATTAGTAGTTGCATAGTTAAAATTAGTCATAAGCGATACTGGCTCAGTTGTTAGCGTGTTCGCATACCGAGTCGATCGTCCTAGATTCTTTTATTATGCCCTTCTAGTTCAATGTGAATATCTGCAGCCAAGTATCAGCAGACATGTTTCGGCGGCTGCACTTGGGAGCTAAGTTTTTAAGAGGTGGTAGAGCTATGCTGAAGCTATTAGCTATTACTGGTTTCAGCATGAATGGGTCGGCTCGCCCGGGGTAGTACCACCCTCTCACATAAAACCGACGTGAAGTAACAGTACTTGCACTGTTGCGTTTCGTTCGGCCAGTGAGAGCGCCGGAGGCCCATATATTTAAAAGGCCGGCAACGCACTTACGACTCATCTTGTGTTGCTAGTGTCTATGGACGGCGGTAATCACTTACCATCAGGTGACCGGCCTGTTCGTTTGCCCCCTATAATATAAAAATTGTTGGTTAAATTTATACTGCAGTTCAAATGTTCGCAATATAATAATTCACTAACAAAATATGTCGTCCACATGTCGCGAAAATGTCAATGAAATGACCCGGCTGCTCTCTAGGGATGTAAGTTACGTCGCGTCGGGGTTCAATTATTGAATTACCTTATAAATTAATTATTTTCATTAAATGTAAAATTATATTGTGTCATTTGATACTGATAATTTGCTTACAATTAGTTAGTATATATAGATATATATATATATATATATATATATATATATATATATATATATATATATATAGACACTTTTTACAATAACACTTCTAAAAATCGTAACGTCGGGATCAATCACGCACTTTTTAGATATGAAGTATGTATTTGTGATTAACTTTTAAATAATATATAAAATGAAGTGATAGCCCTTGAATCTCTGGGACATTAATAATAAAGATTAACAGATAATGTGCAATAATGAAAGAAATCCGATTTATTTAATTAACGCATAATTATAATTGGTAAAGATTCTCTCACCTTATCATTTATAGTCAGCGACAGGGTGTAGGAAACCGTTATGCCTGGTTTTAGGGAGCATTACTTGTCTACTTAATTGTTTCTTTAATTACGTATTTACTATCAAGGTGATATCTACGAGTATATATAAAAATTAATGTTGGTATATATTGTACCCGAGATCGATAAACCCCAATCATTACCTTTGGATCAATCACCATGAGACTTGGTGCCACCTCTTCATGGAGAAGATTTTTGTACAGTCTGTTTTACTAGAACTTAGCACTATCAAGTACTGGGCTATAAAGTATTGTTATTAAGTTTAGTATTTTAACGCAGACGTAGTAACAGGCTGTTGCCAGTGTAATAATATTATGATACCGCTAAAGCAAAACTTAACGCTGTGACAATAAAAAAAAATCTTATCATTTTACGATGACATTAAATTTTACGAGTTATTTTTCAACTAAATTTGTTCCTCTAATAATTCATATTGCAGTCAAAAACCAAGGTTTATCATGTATGTACTTGATTGTAATTAACGTATTCTGTAAATGCATACTCTTCTAATAAATATGCTGTACTTCTATTTCTTTTTATATTGTGACATTCCATTTTTTGATAATTATTAAAATGAAAAGTATAACATGCTTCTGTATCTTTATCAGTAAAAATAATTGACTGTTAGGGAGTAGTTTATTTAATTTTCAAATCTATATCTGTACATATAATAAAAATGAGTAGTGAGTGAATATATGTAATATTTTTTTTTTTACTAATTCGATATGGCAGTGTATAAAATTATTTAAAACAAAAATCCAGTTTTTAAATTTTATCGGTCTGTCTGTCTGTTTACTCTGGATAATCTTCGAAACGGCTGGACCGATTTTGACGGGAATTTCATTCGGTAATAGCTGAAATTATACGGAGTGACATAGGCTATGTTATTTTAAACTAGCTGTAACCCGCAACTTCGTGCACAGTGGAGTATCTGAAACGATTGTATCGATTTTCATGGGACTTTTACTGGCATATAAATGAAATTATTTGGTCTAACTTGGGTTATTTTATATTCGACTAACTGTTATAAAATCTGCAATAATTGGACCGATTTTCACAGGACTCGCAATAGCAGATAATTGAATTCATAAAAACTAATTATGCTATTTTATTTTAGACTAGCTGTGTTACCGGCGATTTGGTCCGCGTGAAATTTAACAAAAATATGTTGTTCAATATAAACATGTACATGAAGTGTGTGCTGTACTGGAGACTGGAAGAATAAATATAATTAAAATTCATATATTTGTATGAAATTTGGTTGTCTTTATGGTCAATATGGCTACATTTTTTTTTTATTTACCGCGCTCGCGTCCGCTTAATCATAGCAACGCATAAGAATATTGCATTTAGTTCAATGACTAGGTACTATTTTAATTGTGAAATATTAAACACCGCCTACAGATATATATATACAGTTTTATATCTATTTATATTCATGCAAAATTGTACGACTACAACTGTTTCTGCATTTTTAATTACTAAAAAATTATTAATTCACTGTTTACAGTTCAACATTATAATTAATAGTCACTTTGAAGATAGAAGAGGTCTTTCTAATAAAATATTAGTTTATAAATGATGGTTACCTTAAGAGTTCTATAATACCTTTTTTTTCGGAATACACTAGTGATTACTTTTTGGATGGTTGCAAGAACTTAATTATATTGTCAATATGGGCATATTATATCCATATAATAAAAAAATTAAGACATATTGTTTGATAATGTGTAGGTTGAAATTTTCATTACTATCTTATATGGTATAAGTGAGCACTGAGAGGGTTAAAGTTCCACAAATGATGCTGATGGTAAATTCCTTTCGGCACACTCATAGTATTTACATATTTAATGTATACGTTAAATGTTATAGTAGGTGACGTGCGTGTCGAACATACAAATTTAATTTTGAAAGAGAATTTCTGTAATTCTACATTTTCTCACAATTTTTATATTCCTTTAATACAGTTTAAAAACGCGTGCGAAGCCATAGGTAACAGCTACGTATTGTTAATAAAATTTAAAAACCTTTAAATATTTTGTGCCGCAGCTTTCTTTGGTAAAATAATGTGTGTTGAATAACTGCCATCCAGGCCTTACAAAAAGCAGGTGTCATGTTAACCGCGGTGGAATAAACGCCGCGCCGCGCTGCGGGTACATCCATTACGGCAATGAGTGTGTATGACACAGTCATTGCGCGACTTATTACTTTTCGCTAGATGTCCGTACCGTCCACTATATATGTTTTTTTTTTGTCATTCAAACCTATTCTAGTCTATCAATTACAAAGTCTTTAATAATAAATAACTGTTTTGTATCAATGTTTATAATGGTTCGCCATTTCTCATGAAAGGATTTCTAAATAGACATATTTGTTTCAAAATTACATTGAAAAATCTATTCTAGTTTATTATAATACACAATCTTTAAGTCTACATGGTCTTATATCATATTTCTTTACCCGTCCTGGCTTCGCATGGGAG
This sequence comes from Antheraea assamensis, assembly GCA_035772565.1. Taxonomy (NCBI): domain Eukaryota; kingdom Metazoa; phylum Arthropoda; class Insecta; order Lepidoptera; family Saturniidae; genus Antheraea; species Antheraea assamensis. The sequence continues at coordinate 399,030 of JAQQSE010000010.1, read as the reverse complement.
CTATGCACTAATGTGACGTCACAAATTTCTAAAAGTTTTGTTATTGTATTACATACATTTTTTACCATTTTGATATTTACACTTCAGAAACTTTAGAAACTACGTAGGAATTTTCACACAAACATTTTTTTTTTGGTGGGTGTAATTTAAAATCTATGATATTTTCTCAGATATTCATTGAAATGATATATATTTTCATTGCAATTTTGATGTAAATTAAATGACCAATGGAACTAGTTTCGTTTGCATAAGGGTTAATACTGTAATTATAAAATAGCGTTGCATATGACAAGTTGGCAGTAAAATTGATTCACATGTCATCACGTTAAACGGCATGACGCGCTCGAATGTCATAATTCGTCCTCTACGCCCCTGTTCTTGACTCCTTTATGTGATTGCGTACATATACTAATTAATTCACTACTTCTCCATATGAACTACGTACTATTTCTATTAGACTATAGTACAGCTGGCACGTTTACATCTTGTATGCACGCTTTGTATTAATTGATTATAAATTTTAATGTCAGCTGCAATGTTTTATATCTGCGCATCTCGTGACGACCAATTTTTTTTATACGGCGCTGTGCGTGCCCTCTGGTGCAATGCAGTAAGTTTGTCGTTCTCGGATAAAATAGAATTATATCGTAAAATGTAACTGGTTTCAATCTACTTAACTGACTCGTAAGCTATTATCTCATCTATGATGATAATCCGCCCATGTTTCGTTAGTTACACGAGACTGTTTTAAATTGTCGTGCTTCAAATATTATCTGTGACATAAAACAATGACATTCACGGCGGAGTCAATGCGAACAATGGTTAGTGGGTACAAGTGACGTCACCCTCGTTGTTTCGTATACAGTACTTACCATATTGCAAAGCAGCTGCCCGTTCTCTGGGCATGCTGCATTAGGCTCCTAATTTTTAGTATTTAGTTCCCCGAAACGGGACCCTATTGCTAAGTCTACGTTGTCTCGTCCTACTTTTAAATGACAGTATCTGTTGTATTAGATAACATGTTTTTTTGTCAGGTGTCTTAGTATGGCGGATAAAATATCAAGTAACTAAAATACCAAAAAGTTAAAGGCGATACTAGAAACGTTATTTTTCCCCCTTATATTCTTTTATAGTCCAAATAGTATAGTTTAACATAAAACTTACGATTTATTATAGTATGAATATTATAACAACATACATTGATATACATATATTGTGCAATGGATAGGTACCCTCCGTTCGAAAGTCCGACTTGTAAACCTAAAGCGGTTTTGTGTATTTTCAAAGTAACGAAGTATAAAAATATACATTAAAAAGATTTAAATTAGGTTTGCTTATTAAAATAGTCGGTCAAGTGCGAGTCGAACTTTTATAAAATGTTACATGCTTTATGTATTCATATCGTATATGAATTACATTTATACAAAGAAAACGAAAAGCTCGATTGCAAAACATATATTTTCTATTTAGAAACGTCATATATAAATATTATATAGACCATGTACTACGACAATTAAGACGAATCTCGCTATCTACGAGCATATACGTTGAAATCCATCAAGCTGTTTAAGCGGCAGACCGTATCAAAGAAATAGACATGCATAATGACACACTCGAAAGAGATGGTTATCTTTCTTTTGCGCAATCGGGTAAAAACTGGGCGTAGAAATGTATCTTTCTTTATTTTATAACCTACTCGTATTTTCGTAGGCATCAAAACAATTAATTCTAGAAAACAATTTTTCGTACTACAAACAATTATTAAAAAGTTGAAATGAATATTCATTTAAAAATAATTATGCATTTTATATAATGTTCCATTGGAATTTAATTACAAAGCCTAGTGTTTGTCTCGTGCTAAAATTATATAAAGCTACTTTCGTAGTATTTGCATAATTATTTAACGCTGGTTGAACACGTGACTAGTAAACCGCGAATAACTCAATAGTCGTTCTGAACTGATAGAGGTAAGCCTAATTTTATAATATCATTATTTGTATGAGGAAATACGATAAATTTTGTTGTGATTCTTTTGTTTTTTGTATTGTATCTAAGTATGATGTACGTACTAGTAAGTAGTCTTGGAAACATTATTCGTAGTCCGATGAAACTGTAAAGGCCTTGCCAGATCAACAGTGTAGTCAGTTCTAAAAAAGAATGAAAATAAAAGAAACATTTGTTTATTTTTCATTGGGCATTAAATTTTATTTGTGATAATTTTCACTGAGGCACGGTTAATACACATGCGAGTATTGCAGTTCAGAGCTATTTTCATGTAACTTTTTGATAGAATTCCCTCATTAATTTTGCGCCGGTTTCACGTGGTGATGTAAGCAGTTGAAAAGAATTCACGTGTGAATATTTATACTGCATGTATCATTATTACGTGGCATACGAAAGCAAATAACACAAAATGGATGTGCATTACACAAAAACTAGCGTGTTTTAGCATCGCGCACCACGACCTTGTATAATGTTTGCACGTCGTTTTAAGTGATAAGAGGAAGCGGAATCTCGAACAATATTTGTACAGTCCTTTACCGTCTAAGAATTTTTTTTTTTGCCTTTAATAAATGTTTATTTAATACAGGCAAAGTGTCTGCTGGAATTTCTCAACGGTCACAGTCGATGATGATTCATCCTATACTCTATTTAGCCCCTTTGGAAATGAATCTTTATAAAATATTTTAGTGTTCGTCTAAGTTATATAAGAAACAATTTTATAATATTTTATTTTTTATCCAAAACGGTTTTGTTTTCCCACATTTCTACAATTTCATATACGTAAATATTTGTTACGTGTAAGGCTTTGTTTCTAAAACACGGTGAGCTGACTAGTATAAGTATAATTTTGTATGGGAATCATTATACATATTTGCAGAACACCTTTGATAATATCTCATTGAACTGGATTGATAGTGTTATTATTACCTTTAAACATTCATTGCACATTGTTCTGCGATAAAATTATGTTTACAAGATAAATAATATACAGAAACTTATAATATATTTCATAATATTATATAACTCGCGGTCAAATCGTAACTCGTTCCAGTATTTGTTACTGACACGGTTTGTAAATGCATACTTGTGTTATTAATTTGACACTATTATATTTATGTAGTGTATAAAATACCTGTCCGTATTTAATTTACTCCTACGCTATATGGAGGCATATGAATGAGTCTATGTAGTTGTATTTGTCATTGAAAATTCTGTATTATAGGAGTAAAGATTTTCAAATATGTAATTTGGTTTTACGGAGCTCTATATATAAATACGCTATAGACCCGAGTCGTGCGATATAATTTTTATATCTTCATATAGCTATAAAAATAGGGTAAGAATTCGTTAAAAGGTTTTGTCTTTGTTTTTTCTTCTAAGATAATTTTCTTTGTAAAATGTTGTTAGTACCTTTTATGAAAGTAAAGTTTGTTTTTTCATGTCTTTAAGTTATGATACAACGTAAGTTTGTCAAATAGACGTATTTTATTGTCGTATAATATTTGACTGCTTATCCCCTTCGTAATGTTTTGTACCCTTTTTATAAATATATAGAGCATGACAAAACACAATTAAAGGTAATTTAAATGTCTTCCTATATTAAAGTTATAGAGTGTTTAAATGATTACCTCGTATTATATTATATCCCTTGTACTCGGAATCATTATATTAGTTAGTTAAATGTTTATATATGTTATTAATTATATGATTGTCCTATGGTTATGTGGTGTTTACCTTATTGAAATAAAACTATATAATTATCATCCCATTACTTATTTGATAAATAAATACTCAGCACTAACAAAACGCCTCGTAGCATACCAATGCATCATTCATTACCTTATACGACGCATGCTCCTCAATAGCTTTCATTTTTGTTTCGCGTATGTACTACTATTATGAATGTTTGTTTTAAATATTGTTTTCGAGTGACGGGTTTCTACCGACAGGTTCATAAGTATTTTGAAAGTAAACATGTCGCTTATCAAATCTGTTTTCACACCAGTATGAATGCGATTTTACATCGTTTTGCGTTCAAATCTCCCTTTTTTTCTCTCTTTTAATCTATTATTTTTACGATCTTTTTTTTTTGACTATTAATACTCACAAGAAAATAATAAATTCTATTTTTTTATGTATAATAAAGTCTCGGTATTTCCTGTCGCTTAGTAGATGGCTTGTTTTTTTTTCATATTGTCTAATCGTTTCCTGTAGTTGAAGCATGTATACAGGATTATTTTGTGCTTATGTTATGTGTATGTGATAGAAATACATGTTAATAAAATCAATGCTAGTGCGTGTTCCAAACAGACATCGCATTTTTATAAGTGTCTTTATTCTACATGTTATAATATATTGGTGTTGGCACGAGACGCATCTTGCACATGATTTTTCCGCCATATATTAATTTTTATCTAATATTATAATTGTGTTACAGAAGTGAGGCAGGAGGCCGTGCAGCAAGCGTTGGCCGAGATGCAGAGCAGACCGAAACCCTCTCTGCCCATGCCGTCCAAGAGGACCTCCATGATGGCTAAAAGCCCTGACAGAGAGCGCCATGAATTATGTGAGTACGAGACTAGCATAGTATTATAATTTGCTGCGAACTAGTCCGTTGACTAGACTTATTCCTAATGTTTGTATTGTATACACTGCTGTATATTGTTTCGATTTCATTTTTTTTTCTTATATATTTTAATACTAAGCTTTTGTTCGCGGTTTCGCCCGCGATATTGGGGATTTGATGTATCCCTCGGGAACAGTACATTTTGTTTCTGGATTAAAGGTGTCCCATGTCTATTTCTGTAACTCTGACAGCGTGTTTGCAAAATTTCACAATGATCGAATGAGTAGTTAAGCCGTGAGAATGTTACGAACAAACGAACATATCTCCTTTGTATTTATAATATTAGTAAGGATTATCAAAAAAGGTACGATCGAAACGTGTATAACTTTTAATGTACGGGGAATTGATTTTAATGGTAATACGGGAAGACTTTAAATCTATATAAAAAATATATAAATATGATAAAATGTGTGCGTTGCTGGCGCTCGGTCTAAATGCTCTCGGTAAACTGCTGCAAATCTAAACAATTATACTACAAGACCGAGACGACGTGCAAACGCATCTGAGCTAAGGATTTTCTCGTACATCGTATAATGGTATTCTTAAAGGGTTATTTTGATAACATGTATTTATGAGATATAAAACGATGAACCTATGCAAATTAATTTGTAGGAGTCCATTGCATGTATAAAAGTATCAAGCGGCATGAGTTATTAAATGGTATTGTTAAATAAGCAGGGGCTAATCGAGATTAATTCACAATCAAGTACAATTACCTGATAATCGATCATTGGACCAATCCGCCGACCATAAACTGTACATATCGGTTACTAATTACGCATTTCGTAATAGTAAAACTGTAGCAGAAGTATCATTACATTTCAATTTCCAAATGGAATATTCAGATTATGTACCAGTCATAACCGTACCTTAGAAAAGTAATGGCAGTGTCGCCGCTGTGTACACGTATTATCAAAATCTTACGTTTATATTCTTACACCATTACATTGTGGTCATTTGACTACTCGTATCCACAGGAGCGGCGATCGAGTGATCTAACTGAGTGTTTGTTTGCACGGTCTACGCAAATGGTACTACATTACGATTTACCTACAGCGTCATCATCAGATGAAGATTCTTGCGCGGGTGACGCAGAGCTGCCACCACCCCCTGAGCTAGGGTCCCCGCCTGCACGGCGCCCGGCAGCTCCACATCCTCGTGCTATTCCCCTCCCGCTCCCGCAGCCACACCATCACAGGGAACGCGACCGCGAACGAGAACGCGAGCGGGACAAAGAAAGAGAGCGAGAGCGAGAAAAGAAACACGCACCCAGAGAGAGGACAGAGATCGATTTAGCCGATCTATCAGCACACTTACCTGCATGTGAGTTTTTTTTTAATTTATATTTAATTTTCAATTATATTTGTATAAGATTTTGTCAATAGGGATGATTTAAAAAAAAAATTATAATCATATAAAATAATTTCGAATATTCCAAATAAAAAATCAAACAAAATATCTATTTACTTATTTTATAGCATAATGTCTTTTACTAAACAATAGGTACCGCTTAATCCAAAAACTGGCGGTGTTTATTTTTCAATGGTTAAAATATTCTCATGATGCGTCAAATTACATATCACATTTTGAACAGTTCAACCAATAAAGACAACATTCATTCTAGCATTCAATAAAAAAAAACAGTTTGTTCACTCCCATGTAAAATAAGTCAGTTGCGCGGTGTTGTTTGCTAAGCGATGATAAACGAAAAATAGAAGGTTATAGAATTTGATTCAGAAAGTTAGTTATTTGTACAGAAGTGGAAGCGTTGTTTGCTTATAACAAGTACGTTAACAATCCGGCAACCTACACCAAAGTTGAATTGGAAAGTTTTTAATTAGATACTAAAGTTTTAACAACATCAAAACTAACCAGTATAGTATACAGTAAAACGAATAGTAACATTTATTTGGAAAATGTATAATACACACTTATATTTAGGTTACTCCTACAAAATTTATTTTGACAGAGACTGACTGCTGACTGAAAATGCTTTTTATTTTGAACAAATAGTATAATAGAAAAAGCAGCCATGCCATACCTTGCTATTGCCTTACTGAATTTGTCTTAATCATAAACTAGCCCCGTAAATATTTAGCATTGCCCGTAACAATTTGATCGCGTTAACATTTTCCAGCCGAGGGCCAATTTCGTCCGAGAATTTCTCGTTCAATGGACAACAGTTGGAACTTGGACAACAGGATAACGGTGGAATATCTTATTCGTCATCGAGCAGTCTAGCATATTATTCAAATAACTATTAAACTGTCTATATAAAATATGAAAAAATGAATCAAATGTTACATATGTTCTCCATATCCAATCGAAATGAGGAGCATGTATTATTGTAAATATTTAAGATTCATTTTAATTAATTTAATGACTTTTATTTTAGTGGTAGTTCTTTATTTTTCTGTTGGGATGTTGTGTGATAATGTTTTTTTCTGAGTTATTTAAGCTTTCGAGCAAAATTTTACTAACACGTTCCCGTCAATCAAACTTGTACTGTTTTAATTATCTTAACTTGCTTTATTAGAGCATATTTTTAGCGAAATTCATTTAACTGTAATGCGGTATTGAGCCTAGGATACCTGGTGCCGAGTGAACCAAAACCTACGGTAATGTTTTGGTATAGGGGCAAGAACTTTCACATATTCCCTAGAGACATCGGATTATTACGATTTTTCTGTTGTGAATTCCTATCGTGATATTGCTTCGGGCATCGGCGACGTCTGCATAAGTATGTCGTTCATTGTTGCCAGATATACAGCCCGATGTGACGCACACGACGTCGGGCGGCCGGCGCGGCGGCGCTCTCGTGGCTGACAGGGTGCAATGCTATGCACAATCCGAGGACACCGGTACTGGAACTGGAAAATGGAAGGTAAAATTATGTACACCACAATGTTACGATAACAGTTAGATAACTGATAAGTCTGTGATAGCAAAAACATATTGAAAAATCATTCGAGCTTATAGGTGTGGTTTGGGAGCTGCACTTAAAATGCAATCCTCCACTGGTTGAATAGGCTACCATCATATGTGACGATGAATGAATGTCAACAAAGGTCGTAAAATATAGATTTATATTAGAATTTAAACAGCCTTTTGGGAAGTAAAAATCTTTGAGTTATCTAATCTTGTCGACATGAAGGTAGTAAGTACTTTTAACTATCCCAAGAAACTGATATAATCTATTATTATTATTACTCTAAAGTGCGGCTATGTAGATTTTAAACAATCCTGTATCACTACGACCAATAAAATTTATTCTGATTGCCGTACATTACTAAAGCTCCGAATCGGATTCTATAACTTTATATGCTGCAGTATTTTTCTTGCGGAGAAAAACTTTACCCTTTCTAGGGACAGTTTGATTGTCCAATATGTTGGTAGGATCCAATGAGATGAGCTTAATACCTGGATTGATCAATTACGAAAAGCAATTTTGATTTTTTTTAAGTTATGTTTACTTAAAAAATGAAATAATATGAAAACAAAATTAATAGCCGTGAATGGCTTTTATCGAAAATATTTTATAAATCAGAGAGCAATCGAATACGAAAACAAACAATTATAACTTCATTACTACAACTGAATTGGCAAGTTGTGAAATGGACAACGTTCAATCAATCATGCTCGCTTGAATATTCGAGTGTCGATAGTAAAACGGTTCGTTTAAACATTTCAAATTTTGCTACTGTATTTTATTCACTGAATTATTTTGATACACGTATTTTAATATACATATATTATTGTAATTTGATAATATTTGTTACGCACAATGCGGTCAGGACTCGTCATTGTTATTGTTGTTACATTTTATCTTCATTTTTCATGTCTTCATTTCTTTAAACATTTTCCTGTTTATATTGCAATGCATACTCCCGTACTATTGTTATTATAAAAAGCTAAAGTTTGATTATAGGAACTAATCTTCGTAACTACTTTTTTTTTTACGTGGTGAAGTCCATCATGGACATGCCACTTTCCCGGGGGAGAGGGTGGGTAGTGTGAGGACTCCTACTCACTAAAATCCCACGGTGGATATACACCGCTTTTGTTGGGGCGACACGAGATTTCTTAAGCATTCATCGTGCCGCCTCAACGGTTGGCCTGGCATCAAACAGCGCCACCGGCCCCGTCCTTGTTAGGAGATGTCCGTGTACACACCGGTCGTCTCCTTCGTCCGCCAGACCTGTGCAGTGGGAAGATGGGTGCCCCAACCCATCTTGGTGCCGGAAGTAGGCGAACATAGCTACTCCTCCTTTGGCGGAGAAGGCCGCACAGATGGTCCTCTTCGCGGATCCTCTCCGCCGCCTCCTTCTGCGAGACGACTTCCTCGTAGAAGGAGGCGACAATATTCCACACAGACTCGCTGCCGAGAATGGCCTTCATCACGCTCGGTAGCGAGAGATCCCTTCCAACTGCCGCAGCCAGTGTGCGGCGTTGCTTCTCCCACGCAACATACTTATTTGTTTTATGTTAATTTTTGTTCAACTTTTTTATCATAGTTACATAAGATACATCTTTACAATTTTGTTATATCATACTAGCTGATACCTGCAGTTTCGCACGCGTTTTTTAAATTGTATTAAAGCAATATAACATAGTAGAAGACGTAGAATTACAGAAATGCTCTTTTAAAAACATTTGTAGGTACGACACGAACTCCATCTACTTGAACATATCAAGTACATTTTGTAAATACTAACTTACTATAGAATCCCCTCAGTGCTCACTTACACTGTTTAAGAAAGTAATGAAAATTTCAAGTTATACAATTTCTCTTAAAGATGTTTATATATATATATAATATTAACATAATTAAGTTTTAATAGGTATAGTCAGGCTCTTACAGGTGTATATAAAAAACGAAACTTCTCACATAACAAAACTTTTGTTTTCGAACATAAGATATTCGTATTTGTATCAACTTATTTAGAATATTTTTTAGCAGTATAAGAGTTATAATGTCAGGTATTTTCGGTTATTTTTCTCACGTAGGAACAATTGTGTGTAATATATTATACTTCATGATTATTTTATACTAGGTATCAGCTAAGATTCAACAACTTTTGAACACATTGAAGCGGCCAAAGCGACGTCCGCTACCAGAATTCTACGAAGACGACGATATTGAGCTTGAACTCGCTGCCAATCCGAAAGACCCTAACGCTCCCAAACCTGAGGGCGGTACTATGACCCCGGCGGTAGGCGAACAACTGGTGATCCCTGCCGGTCTACCCAGAAATTTAGAGGCAGCTCTTCAGAGATACGGAACCGCCTCTTTCAAAGCCAGCGTTGCGACTGTCCTTGACCCCAATGGAAAGCTTAGCAATGCTCTCACTTACGGTAATTTATATCGCACAACGATAAATAATACTCTACGTTTTTAATATGTATTAATCTGTTTTAAGTTTTATTATGTGAATCCCTTGATTAAATAAAAAAACTTTTTTTTTTTTGTTAATGCATAGTATTTTGCTTATGTATCTTTAAATATACACATATATAAATTTAAGTATCTGCTGGTTGAATCGATCTAGAAGAGATTTTTACTTGCACATAAGGACTTTTCAAAGTGTTACCTAAGACACATGTCATTGGGTTTTCAATAGGGATTAACCAGTAATGTTAAAGTGTAAGGTAGTTTGTAATTAGCAAAATGATTATGGGCGGTTATCTAACAATGAAAACACGAAGTTCGTATGAAATTAAATCAAATAGTTTGAAACATGATAGGGGGTTATTCGAGTATTACGTGAGCACGGTACGGGAGGTCCTTGCTTTGCTTATTTTTGATTACATACGGGCAGGGGGATCTGGATGTGTAGTTCTGATATGTGAAACGCGCGGTCTTATTCACTTGGCTAGCGAACCACTATAAGTTAATTGTTCCATAGACTATAAATTCTTTACTTGTAGGCTTGTTAACTACTGCCCATGAATCAATAGGGAAATCAGAACAGTTTAAAAAATACTTATATAATAAATGTTTACATAAGCATAGGAGGTTAGGGCAGGGGGGGGGGCAAGATTATTGCTTACTTTTGCTGACCAGGGGAAGTGGTCGGCCAGAAATCACAAAATATCCGCTTACGCTATACTTGAATGGCCCCATTATTACAAGGCATTATTAATAAATTTGTACTACGTGTAATTAAATCTAACTCGGTGACTACATAACAAATAACGTTTATAATTCAACAGGCAAGCTGTTAAGCCGTTCGCTTAAAATAGCCCACGCTTTGCTCAACAAAACGTTCACATCGAAGGCAAGCAGCGGCGGTCCGCTCTCTGGCGACAGTTCGATAAAGCCGGGCGACAGGATCGCCTTGGTTTATCCAAACAACGATCCGATTAACTTCATGTGCGCATTTTACGGCTGCCTGCAAGCCGGCATCGTTCCCGTGCCAATTGAAGTACCACTCACCAGGAGAGATGCGGGCTTGCAGCAAGTCGGCTTCTTGTTGGGCTCCTGCGGGATACAATACGCGCTCACTTCCGACGCTTGTTTGAAAGGTCAGTCTCTTCAAAGTTATCGTTTGTTTATATTAATCAGGGAGTACCAAAGAAAAAAACTATATTTGTTTGTTTGTATTTCTTTTCGCTCTCGCCCCTTAATATCATGTAATATATTTCAACAAAAAATCAGTCCGTCCAAAAGACCGCTCTTAATTTCAATTTTAAGATGTCCGCCATAGATCTTTAAATGTTTCCCATAGAAATAACATAGAGAAATTATTTATTAATATTATTGTCGTCACCTTTAAACTGTGAAAAGAAATATATTTCGTTACAATGAATGGATAGGTCTTATTAAGCGATAAATTTTCGACAAAAAATTTCATTTAGACAATATTCTATCGTTAAGTTCCTACGAAACTATTAAAATTTAAAAAAAAAATGCATTTTTTTTTAATATTTTGCGGCTAAACTATCAAAAATAGAATAAAAACTTAAATGAAGTCACGTAATCCTAATTTCAAAAAAATCACCATATCTTCACTTAATACTGAGTAATTAAAGTTTGAAGAAACTACAATTTTATAAGCGTTACGAGTTTGCTATGTGCGCTCTTCTGCCTTAAAGAAGTGGGGCAAGCGGGTGTTTTTCGCTTACACAGGAGAGTGAAAGTATTTTATAACAATGTATATTCAATAACAAGTTAATTAATGTACAAGTAATACGTTCGTTACAAAAGTTAATATGAAAAATGTCCCTATTGAAGTAATAAGTATGGTTAATTCATTTGTTTACTGGATTTCAATTACGATGTAGAGTGAGGTTCGGATGGAATGAGTTTTTATTATTAAATCAATCGAGAAACACTCAGGGTTGCCGAAAACGTCGTCGGGCGACGTTGTCTCGTTCCGCGGTTGGCCGTCTTTACAATGGGTGTCGACTGAGAAATTACCTCGTCCCCCACGTGACTGGATTCCACCCCCGAGACCCTCGGAGGACAGTCCTGCACACATCGAGCACACCTCCGCCGCTGATGGGTCCGCTATGGGCGTTATAGTTACCAGGTTAGTGGAAATTACCCGATACAAATATGTCCATTCTAGCCGTCGTCAGACGACACCATAAGAATAATTGCACACGACAATGCGAATAATTTTATTTTTTCTAACCAATTATAAACTTATTTCAATTCAATTTTGTTAGTCATTCAAGATGTAAATCTTTAAAATTACATTTAATGCGATGCCGTCTGTATTGGAGCACGCACTTTTACGTAGGTAAATAGCATTAAACAAGTTAAAATCATTAAAATGAATAATAATATTATTAAATGAAATAAAAAAATATTACGTTTTTGATTTTTTTTTTTTTTCGATCTGACCTACACTGTTAGCCTGGCAAGGCTGCTACAGTTTCACTGGACTACTAAGGGGAGCGCTTAAGGCACTCACCCGATTTTATATAGACGACTAGCACAAGGGCGCACGGCACGCCTCGGCTTGGGCTGTCGTCGAAAACCCGAATCTAACTAGCTAAGCTAAACTAAGCTAAGCCTATCCGTATCATACCTGTATGGGTTCGTGAAATATACATGGTTACCAAGCATGTATGTTTCACGATCCCGTACATGTATTTTGTATCTGACTACTGTTTTCTAAACTATTACAGTTCGAAAGGGCAAAAAAACAAACAAAAACAGCCCACCACTATGTGTACCTACGAGTGAGTGTGTGTGCACGTGTGTGGGGTGATCGGTGTTGTGTTGTAGACGAGTGTTTGATCGAATCAGTGGTACTCTGTTACGTTTTTGACGCGACAATGGCTTCTAAATCGATGAACGCCGGCTACACGCACGAAAAAGCTTGACTCATTGTCACGTTCCGCCTGAGCCAATCGTGCAAGCGAGAGCGCGGAACAAGCGATAGAGAAACGCGATAGGCCTAAGCGTTCGGCTTGTGATGCACCTACCTCTCTTCCACTACATCGATAATTCAGTGTTAATAATTCAATTCAGTTCATAAAAGTATGCAATTTTTCATTAATGTTTTCTTATGACGCTATCACGTAAAATTATCATCCGTAAGCCGACTTTACAGACAACCAGTTTTTTTATTTGTATTTTGTCGTAAAAGAAAATTGTATGAAACAAAATTTAACTACGCATTCTTCTTATATTCCTATTATAAATCATATAGACATATTTTTCATAAGATGACCTATTTTTTATACTAACTGTCTTACGCTAGAATTTATCTATTTCCTTCATCAAATTACTTTGAACAAAATAAGAATTTGTCTTATTTTTATCGCTCTCAAGGTGTGAAAACGGACGATTCGTGAAACTGTGCGAGAATAAGTTTTCCGTTATTGTGTTACGTGATACGAATAAATATAAGCCTCTGTATATTATCTCAAGACGTTACGTATATCTTAATACTTTAGAGATTGTACGGTTGGGGTGTACTTGGTTGTATTTCATCAGAAAATTGTTAATATTTGCTTTATGCAGGATATTGAAATCAATAGTAATAATCCTAATTACTTCCAAATTAGAAAATATCAGATAAGCTATATCGTAAAGTAAAATGAACGCGAGCGGTTCCGTGTGTCAAAGGTTAACATCGCGTTTTGCTTTAAACATTTTCATAAAATTAAAATTACAAAAATTGTGCCTGAGCGGATGCGGTGTTGGGGAGTTAGCCCTATTGCTTTTATGTTACCTAGTCATATCTTTAGACGGCTATTCCGAATGACGCGCAGCCTTGCATTAGATGCGGTATGATTATAATGACAACAAAGGATTCAAATCGGTTATTACATTCAAAATAGCGCACAGTGATCTCTAATAACGAGCATCGATTTATGTAAAAACAATTTTTTTTTTATTAATTTTGTTGAAAATTTTACCAATATTTTTCCATATTAGCGATGGGAAAACTAACTACCTTATGATATAATCATTGTTAAGTGCACGTTAGTAATTCAGCATTTCCATCTTCGGTATGTCTTTGTAAATATCTCAAAAATGAATAGGCGGTAACTAATTAAAACTTTACTTATTATATAGTTTTAGCCATCTCCCTACATTATACCTAAGTAGCAAATAAGTTGAATAAAAGTTAAACTGCAACTCTAGATGTTAGTCGGACTTCTTTGAAAGACTTTGCAAATAGATTTATTTAAAGTGAAGGAGATTTTCTTAAATCCAGGTTCTTTATAGTCGCTTATCCTAGGCCTTAGTGGACAAACAAGCGCTTTTAAATAAATAAAAACGTTTTTACATTAGTCGAAAGAAGTTCCGTACTTTTTCATTGTAGATTAGCAACACCGACGTGCTGACATTGTAAATGGTGGCCACCGGCGGCACCGTTTTAAGAACACCGACTCATGTACTGTACTATTTTTAATGGTGGCCTACATACCGCAAACGATCGGCAATAAATCATTTATAAACACAAAAGTATTTTGTTTTTAAGTTGGTACACTATATATTTATTTTAGGTATAATTTTCAATACCCACGCTTGTTTCTTATAAAACAGTTAAAATATTTGACTGACCATATATAATAGTTACATTGAATGTAAGATATTATTAGATGGTAAATGTACCTACTATAACTTATTTACTGTAACTCTGATAAAAAAAGTCCGTGATGAGCCCTAAGTGATGTGAGAGTCCTAGTTTTCTGCATGTCGTTTTGCTAATAAGGTGTAACAAATAATATTCTAAGTATTAATGATCGCGTTAATTATATGAAGTTACTATAAGTAATAAAGTTTGGTAAAACTTAATCGACCGTTTCGAGAACCGTCCGTGATTGGTCGGTCAGTCGCTGGCGCGCAGATGCCAAGCAATTTTAGAAAGGTGATTATAATAATTTTCATATAAATATAATCTGGTAGGATTGCAATATTTATACCAAAAGCCGCAAAATTATCTTCTCCTTTATTTTTTAAAGATCTCCGTATTTAGGAACGATGCTTGAAAAAAAAATTGAATTAATTAATCTAATTAAATAATTAAATTTAACGTAATTATAAATCATTTAAAGAATCGAAGTCGTTTGTTTTAAATATTATTAAGTTCGTAAAAAATATAAAAAGTAACTTTGTATATTATATTTTGTAATTATTTTGTCTATGACGCTTTTTTTTTAATACTAATTACTTGACAAACTGAAATCAGTAAAAAATAGGCAGTAAACGTAAATTTTAAAAGATTACTCGTATAATTCCCTTGGCAACAATACTACTAGATGTTTCCGGTGGTTTACCGATTTCTATAACAGTCGAAACATTCTCGTTTGGCGAAACCAAAATAATAAATGTTGATCGCGATTGTTCCTTATTCGAATTGAACTCCATACATAAAGGATTAATTGTAAAAGAACACTGGAATATAAGACGAATTTTAATAGAAACCAAGTAACATTACTAATTAATTAATTAGTTTTAAACAAAGACACCCATCGCAAATCTGATTACTTATGTGTATTGCTTTGAAATTTACCTACGGCAAATGGGACGAGGTACTCACCTATAATAGCATTCGTGCATTGCTGTGGTCACTTAGTTCGAAACTAACTCAATTTAATGCGGCACGGCGTTCTAAACTTTAACGATAACATTAATTGGCCTCTCGTGAGTTCGCTCTGTCCGGTTGAATTTCCAACGTAGTCCTCTCGTGATAATTGTGCATACATTGTCATTTTGATAATCTAGAGGATGGAATCGACATTCATGATCCTTTGAATAACGTTTCGATTGTGAAACTAACTTAATTTACAATAGTCTAAGATATTGATGGTATTTATATTATTTATGAGTTATCAAGACATTTTATAAAACAAACTCGTCCGCCGCGTCTGTCTATCTGCTGTCTGGATGTTCGCGATAAATTCAAAAAACTACTGAACGGACTGTAATGCGGTATGCGTCAATAGATAGAGTAAATCACGGGGAAGATTTACGTATATAATTTGTCAAGGTTTTTTTTTTATAAATTGGTTGAAATATAATGATAATTGTTGTAAGATACGGAAAAAGGTCAAGCCGCCCTAAGCGTTTCATGCACATAACTATATATTTTTTTATTATCAGGGCAGGACAATGTCCGCCGGGTCAGCTAGTCGATATATATTTGACAGAAATCTTATGAATACATATATGTAGTTAAAGTAAATATTTTCAGCAAGTCCAATTATAGATTTATAAGTTACTAGTTTCTTCGCGCGGCTTTTGCCCGCGTTATTATAGATTTGAACAGTCTCTCAGGAACAGTTTTTATTAAATTTGGCCTGACGGGCTTTCACAGCTTCATCGGACTACTAGGAAACAATAGTTTTTTCTGTACACCTAATGCCCTTTTCTGTACTCATGTGAACGTTTACGCAAAATTTCGTGACGATCAATCCAGAAGTTAATGCGTGAAAGCGTAACAAACAAACAGTCTCACATGCGCATTTATAATATTAGTAAGAATAAGGTTCCGTCATCATCTTCCCCTTACCCTTGGCGCACGTAAGTAGGGTCGTCACAACATGTTTGTCATTTGGCCGTGCTTCAACTTCTTAACTTTGTATGGATGCCAAACTTGGACGTTTGACTATTCGACAACAGGTGGCAAGGATTCAAATAACGCACTTGTCTACGATGTATCTGTGAATTGCACCTCCACAGGCTCTGGTTTCAAGTCTGTTGTAGCCATGAGGATTTCTTCCTACAAATCTGATTCAGGAGGTTCACTATCATTTTTTTTTCTTGTCCTTTTCTTTGCCATTACTGTTAAAAAAATATGTTATTTTAAAACTAAATTACTTTAATTTGTAAATTGAATAAAATAATTTTTAAAGGTGATCCGTATAAACAAAATACATACATAATTATATCATTTAAGGTATCTGTTATATCTCCAGATAAATTTTTATGATGCAATTTTGGCGTTGGATAGTATATTGTTATGTATAGGGGTGTGTACGTCATCACAGGGCATCGATGTTGGCCCACTGCCGCATGCTGTCGGTCGCCTGCAACTACACAGAGGGGGAGCACATGGTCTGCGTGCTTGACTTCAAACGGGAGACTGGCCTCTGGCACGCTGTGCTCGCGAGCGTCCTCAACGGAATGCACGTAGTTTTTATACCGTACGCGCTGATGAAGGTCAGCCCCGCCTCTTGGATGCACATGATCACGAAATACCGGTAAGTTCAGATTATAATTACAAAATAAAAAAAAAACAATATCGCATTCAGTCGTTGATCTTGACACCCTTAGAGTGAGAACTTCGTACAACTGTTTTCTGATATAGGCATAAGGCATAACCAATTACTTGACTTTATTATGCATAATCCATTAATGAAACTGACGTAGATTTGAGAGTCTCACTTTTATTTTCTTTCCTTTGTTTTCATTAGAAGAACAGGGTCTTCGTTTTACTAAAGTCAAAATTTTGTTTCGTCCTATTTTTTTTTTTTTGTAATTGACATTTAAACTAACTACAGAGCGTCAGTGGCAATTGTGAAGTCCCGCGACCTACACTGGGGTCTTTTGGCAACACGCGACCACAAGGAGATCTCTCTAAGTTCCCTGCGAATCTTGCTGGTCGCTGACGGAGCAAATCCGTGGTCACTCTCATCTTGTGACCAATTTCTTTCCGTGTTCCAAAGCAAAGGTAAACATAAATTTATACTCTAACAGACCTTTTATCCAGTATAATTGCAATAAATATAATTCCAATGCAATGATTATGTTATAATGCTAAATGTGTATTATATCAAATATTAGTATGGCGCGGTTTGAAATAATTTCGTTTTTAATTTTGTATGATAGTAAATATTTTAATGACATCGCTGTTTTAATATGCTTATGTGGAACGGAATTCAGTCAATTGTTTGAAAAATATAACTATATATATATATATATACAAAATAATGTCAGTAGCGATAATAATACAGTAACAGCTTGTTTAAACACCGTGTCAATATCGAGTGCGAGTGAATATCTAATCTGATCACGTGAATTATAAGACAAATTAAAAAACGTCTTGATGACATCAGAGCAAGACTGTTGGGTATTTTCTAGTTAGCTACCACCCTCTAGTTGAAAATCAATCGCCAAGTACCTATATTTGCAAAACACCCCATCGGCATACGAACCTAGAGCGAGTCGTCCTTTGTGCACTTGTCCGTTAGAACGGCCGACGGATTATCCTTCTTAACGGCCTACTCCGTCACGAAGGCAGATGTCGATAGTATGCTATAATAGCGACACACATAGCATTTCCACAGTGTGCGTTTAATGTGCGTGCAGTATAATATATACGATACGAAGTATACGTATAATAATATTTTATATGGCGTATCATCCATTTAAATACGTGACCGCTTAAGATTCATCGGCCAAGCGGCGAGCAAACGCCACCTGAGTGTAATTACAATTGTGCCGAGAAGTCGCACACAAAATGCTGTGCATTTTTACTTTCTAGCTCCTAGTTTTATTTTATTATTTCAATATTATTTGCCTTTTTATTGAAGTTATACTTCTTTTGCCGTGTTAGGGAAAAATGATGAGAGTCAATTTTTACGATGCGCGCGCGCATTTCGTCTTGAAAAACCGACACCCTGAAGTTAGCTATAGTCAACATTTTATTTATATAAACGTATGTATGTATGTATTAAATAACTTTTTCTATTGTTAGTGTCGTTTTTTCTGCAAACGTAGAATAAGACGAAAAGAATTTTGAAAAGATTTTTGTCTTGTTACGCCAAAGAAGTATAACTTCTAAAGTGTGTAAATTAGTACACACACACACACTTTTTTTGTTTGTCATTGGTTTTCTATAACTGTGTCAATTTTTTCGTATATACAATGCTCGTTCGGTGGACAAAAATACGTAATTTTCAGATTCGAAATACATATGCGCGTTCTTGCGGTATATAAGATACGTATACGTTTGTATGCCTCATCAAAGTATACATTGTATAACTACCTTAACTCAAATGAATAGTTTAACTCGATTTATGATATCACTTCCAAGACCCAAGCTAATGCCCGACCACTTCGGCATCATTGCGCTAGTTGACATTCGATTGAATGTTTTAGGCGGTCGCTCGAAAGCCTGTTAAAGTAATGAAGATTCGTCAGGTCAACTGTATTGGTTCGTTAACTGGCCATTATCCAACAGAGTTTTACAAGTCGACAGTCGACACTCTGAGTCAATATTATACTTCCTTCCGGACAACCTTGTGATGGAAGTAGCAACGCGACCTTTTTTTTTTAATTATTAACGTGGTGAAATCCATCGTGGGCATGCCACCCTCGCGGGGGAGAGAGTGGGTAGTGTGAGATATTTACTAAAACGTCACGGTATACCGAGCGTCGCTATGGTTTGGCCGACACGGGATCGTGCAGTGCTATCACCATGCCTAGCATACTACTTAAATTATGTTATGTCTACCGAGGATTAATGCTACTTGGCTTCACATCTGTGTCTAAATATGTTCGAGTTGGTGGTGATGGGTATGGGGTTGGCGTTTCCAGGGGTGCGCGGTGATGCGATTTGCCCGTGCGCGTGTAGCAGCGAGTCTATGACCGTATGCGTGAGACGCGCCGGCCGCGGCGGCTCCTCCGCCGGTCGCGGAGTGCTCTCCATGTCCGGACTCTCGTTCGGTGTCGTGCGAGTCGACGCGGAGAACTCACTCACATCTCTCACTCTACAGGACTGCGGTCAAGTTATGCCGTCATGTGAGTAAACTGCTGCTTATATCTCGTTTTCCACACATTTACAATCAAAAACGTACGTACATTATTTTCATACTCCTATATTTACCATTAACACTTACGCGCTCAACTATAAACTTTTTTTTTTAGTTTATACCCGTTTCTGAACATACATTCTTATATATAAATAAATAATATATATTGTTATTATGAATATAATATAGAACGTGTCGTCACTCGGTAAAAGTTTGTAAAAAGTTAGTTCAAGTTTGTTTCGAACATTTACAAAAGTATGTAACGTGTTACCTAGAGCCATCTGTCTGTTAATTTTAAACTTCATGGCCATTTATCTTGTAACACACACTTACATATTGGAAAATACTACTAGATGAATTCGGTAGATGTCACTTTTAATATTATTATTGTATTTATGGCAAACTATCTCTACTATATTTTAGTTGAAATTGATGCAATTTTATTATGATATGAAAAATATATTACACATATAAACGCGAAATATATAAAAGAACGTCAGGGTTTATAACATCATTTAACTGTTTGAATAACAAAATTGAAACTAAAATGTATGTATTTCGATCAGTCTTAGTTGAAATTTATATAACAGTCAACGTGTGTAATTTTTTTTTTTGGCATTTGTATAAAGTTGTCACGTACTAAAGATACATATTACTAATATTGTGTACTAAAAATATACAAACTAAATAAAAGACAGTGATTGTTTTGCTTCATTAGGTCCTATTTTATAAACTTTGAATATTTTTGCTGATACATCAAAATGCAAGACGAAAGAGAAACTATATTCGTTTAACATTAAATATTATATCACTGGAGTGAGAGGGATATCTGGACTCAACATATTTTTTTGTTTTTCTCACTATTTAGAACTTTCACTGTACACAAAGTTTATAATCAGATGAATGATAGACGATCGCAAGGAAAGGAATTATGGTATAAAATTCGTACGCCACCTATTGTATTGTAATGGTACTAAGTTATAAACACATTACAAGAGCAAACAACTACTGTACGAACATAGATTTTCTTTACAAAGTGCTATAAACTAGCATAATAACGTAAAGCATAGATTCCAATTCGGTTCCAACATAAAAAAAAAAACGATATACAAAACTCCGCGTATTATATTAAATAGACTTATTTGTGATACGATTCGCACGCCATCTATTTTGAAGTGTTTGTACTAATTCAAAAACCGATACAAAAAAGTTTTATGTATCTTCTGTCTAATAACTTCGATTTCGTCCTTGTCATTTACTAACTTAACAATATATTGTACAGCGCTTAACGCGTAGTGCTTATTATAATCGTAGTTTTTGATGGATGCACTCACAGCAACAGATCTCTATCATCTTATTTATATAGATAATGTAAATACAGTCCCTTTGAAGTTCAATCACGTCAAAGCTATTGAACGTGTCATTAAATGATCATAGTCCCAATTTGATCTGTAGACTTTTGTCGATGGTTCTAGGTCACTTATTTTTTGGATTCAATTGATCGTTTATCAGTTTTTTTAAGTGAAATATTTTTATACATCGCCTCAAATTTTTTCGTCAATCTATCGCATGTCGCCATACAGTCGGTTGCGGAGTAGGGGTAAAGTGAAAGGCGCTCGGCAGACCAGCCAAGGCTAATATAGTGGCGCCCATGACTGAATTCAAAAGTTTCACTTGCGTCGTGGTCTCATAAAACCACACAATTTTTTAATGCCCGACGAAGCAGGCGGGAATCGGCTAGTTTATTTATATATAGATAGATTGAAACAACGATATGAAGTGTATATTGTAATTTCTAACCGACTTTTAAAAAGGATGAGGGTCTTAATTGTTTTTTTTTTTAATATTTGTTACCTCATTGCTTAATCATTTATAACCCGATTTGGAGAATTATTTTCTTTATTCGAAAGGGGATATTTTCAAGGGGGTATTGTAATTTAATAAGCGTTGGTAGTTTTATGACAATCTAAAAAGAGCTAGGTAGAGGTAGCTATCTATCTACCTTGTGGTCAAAAACATTCTGGTTCACTGTTTTACAGTAAATTTTTGTTTTGAAGTCCGTTTTAATTTTTTGCTAAACTTATCTTATAGGGGTGTTTTTTTTTTATTTTCATGTCGACAGGCGTTATCGTAGTTGTGAAGATGGAAGGCCCGTCGTATCTATGCAAGACTGATGAAGTGGGTGAAATCTGCGTATTGTCCGGGGCGACCGGTTCCGGGTACTGGGGTCTGCTCGGCCTCACGAACACCGTGTTCCGTGTACGACCCCTGGATTCCGACGGGGAACCGATTGGCGAAGAACATTACGTTAGAAGCGGTTTGCTCGGTTTCCTCGGACCCGGTGGTAAGTTAACCTTTTCATTTCTCTTTTAACTCTTCCCATTATTTAATTTATACACTGATCTGATGAAATACTGATTACATTAGTACATAATGATGTATAACTTAGATTATACACTCAGATGTATTTTAGAATATCTACTCATTGAATTAAATTGTATCTGTCGTTTAAAAACAATCCACTGTTTCGAATGTGCAATTATTATAATCAATTTCGTGTTCCCTAAGACATATTTGACGATTGTCTAAGAAATTTCAAAAGGTTTATTATATCTAAATCATGTTTACGTCACTAATAGACTCATATTAACTAGACCGTGTTTATTGTTAGAACTGAAAATGTTGTATGCAATTTGTAATTGGATTTCAGATTTGTAATGCTGTGATAGTTTTTGATAACAGTCAATCTGTTATTTGTACCTTTTGGGTAAATAAAAATAAATCTTTTAAATATATGCCCCTGAAAGTCTCATCGAAACCGATGCAGCCATTTCGAAAGGAACACCAGATGAATAATACTTTAATTTCATTTATATATATTAAATATATATGTATATAAATCATCCTGCCCTATTATTTTTGTATATGAATTTACTTGTCTCACATATTATGGTACCTAAGAGACAATTCAAGCATTTAATATTTTGTAACCATATTCTCTGACCAATATTAGAGAAATTCTGAAATCGACGTTTTATTCTACATTCGTTGCATACTAAATTAATTATTGTGGTGTGACGCTAAAGGAGCCAAATTACGTACTTTGTCATATATGAGATTCAACTTCCAAATTATTATGCTATGTACTATAAGTACTTAATAAGTGTAACGTTATGTTGCTAAATATTACATTTACATTAAAAGGGATGCAATTTACTGAATCTGGTAAGGAATATGTTTGCCTTTCCAGGTTGTTCTAGCGATAGATTCACTTATGAACATTTATACAGTAAGAAAAAAAACATGTACGAGTACGAGTACCCAATTTTTTTTGGGAATTTGTATATATTCATCAATGTTAATTAATAATAAATGTATTGGCTGACCTTGAAGGAAAGTACTTTTAGGAAATCTGAAATTGAGAAATTTTCTTATAGCACCAATGTGTGTAAGGATAATATAGATTTCTGATGCCCAATAATGGGACTCTTATAGGCTGATGTTATTTTATTATTAATAAATAACAATTTTAAATATAAGCACTTGTAACACTAGGTCACAACGTTAATAAGTTATACTATATCGTGGTGTTGTATCGTGTTTCTAGGTTTAGTGTTCGTTTGTGGTTCGCGCGACGGTCTGATGACGGTCACCGGTCGTAAGCACAACATGGACGACATCATAGCGACAGTGCTCGCTGTTGAACCGATGAAGTTTATATACAGGGGTCGTATCGCTGTGTTCTCTGTGAGGGTGTTGAGGGACGAGAGGATCTGCATCGTCGCCGAGCAGCGGCCCGACTGCGGGGAGGAAGAGGTTCGTTACCGTCAGCGCACGCGTACGCAATATATGCGTGTGCGTACGCTCATTTCCACGTGCGATTGCGACTGCATTGCAATTATGTATTCTCTCATTTATATAAATCACAGTTGTAGTAAATTAGTTTGGTATTTACTCAAAAGTATCTTTTAAATAATTTCTTCACTATCCAAAAGTTGTTTTATTAATAAGGCTAAAAAAAAAACATATTCATTTTATCTTTTTTTTTTACTTAACCTTGATGCATAATAGTTTTTTTTTTAATGTAAATAAAATTAATATATTTTATATTTGTAACATCGATAAGTCAATGTAAATAGCAATGCGAAATTTTTTATTTGGAAAAGTGAGCTATGCAAATGATCAGACATTGACATCAATTCGAGACACTTTTATATGTAATTTTATTATTATGTAAAGATATACTCATTTTCACAATGATGCCTTATTTTTATTGTTTTATTAACAAAAAAAAAAAAAATTCACCGCGCATAAACAAGCTGGCGTGTTCGTTCACTTGACGTCTTAGGGTCTAAATTCAATAGAGATCGTCCTACTCATACACAGTCATTCCAATGGATGTCGCGGGTGCTACAAGCGGTCGATTCGATACACCAAGTCGGGATCTACTGCCTGGCGCTGGTACAGCCCAACTACCTGCCGAAGACACCCCTCGGTGGTATACACCTGAGCGAGTGCAAGAGGCGGTTCCTCGACGGGACCCTACACCCAGCCAACGTGCTCATGTGCCCTCACACTTGTGTCACTAACTTACCTAAACCGAGAGAGATACATACAGGTAATCCTTTTTTTTTATTATAAAAACTTCTATGCAGAACTTCATGCTTCAGATATAGATATAATCTAAAGAGGTTAAGGAGTGCGTTGTCCGTCCATCCGTCAATGAATACTACGTTTTAATTTAGTACAGAAATATCATTAATTATTGAAATGTTATGTTTACAGCCGATGTTGGACCAGCGTCTGTTATAGTTGGCAATCTCGTTCAAGGAAATCGCTTAGCTTCTGCGCAGGGACGCGATATGGGCTACACTGACGATTCGGATGCAGCCAGAAAGGTAGGGAATTTAAACTACAAAACTCAAAATATTGAAAAAAATGTGTATAATTACTAACACATTTTTTCCTTTATTTTGGCAGTATCAATTCATATCGCAAATCCTACGGTGGCGAGCTCAGAGTACTTCGGATCACGTTATATTCACATTGCTCAACTCAAAAGGATCCGTCAGCAAAGTGCTCACTTGCGCTGAACTCCACAAGAAGGCGGAGAGAATCGGCAACTTGCTTTTGGAGAAAGGCCGCGTGAATACCGGTGACCACGTCGCCCTGATATTCCCGCCAGGGCTGGATCTGATATGCGCCTTTTACGGATGCCTGTATGTGGGTGCCGTACCGATCACAATCCGTCCGCCACACCCTCAGAACCTTCACACGACCCTACCGACCGTCAGGATGATTGTTGACGTCAGCAAAGCCACCCTTGTCCTCTCCAACCAATCTGTTATAAAGCTTCTCCGCTCGAAGGAAGCCGTCAACGTCCTCGACAGCAAAGCGTGGCCTGCGACCCTCGACACCGATGATATGCCGAAAAAGAAGCTTCCGATTATGTATCGTGCTCCGACTGCGGAAATGTTAGCTTATTTGGACTTTAGCGTTTCGACGACCGGCATGCTCGCCGGAATTAAGATGTCCCACGCAGCAGTCACTTCACTCTGCCGCTCCATGAAAATAGCCTGCGAGCTGTACCCCTCCCGACACATCGCCCTCTGTCTCGACCCTTACTGTGGCCTCGGCTTCGCTCTCTGGTGCCTCAGCAGCATCTACTCTGGACACCATTCTATATTGATCCCTCCCTCGGAGGTTGAAATCAATCCGGCTTTATGGTTGAGTGCCGTCTCTCAGTATAAAGTTCGGGACACGTTTTGCTCCTACGGAGTCATGGAACTGTGCACGAAAGGGCTGGGCAGCTCTGTAAATCAACTTAAGACTAAAGCTATCAATTTGGCATGCGTCAGGACGTGCGTTGTAGTTGCCGAGGAGCGGCCCCGTATCAATCTGACGAACTCCTTCTCAAAACTGTTCTCCGCTCTTGGGCTCAGTCCTCGGGCCGTATCGACTTCGTTCGGGTGCCGCGTTAATATAGCCATTTGCCTGCAAGGTGCTTCTAGTCCTGAACCATCAACAGTTTACGTAGATCTCCGCGCCCTGAGAAACGACCGAGTGTCGCTAGTGGAACGAGGCAGCCCCCACTCCCTATGCCTGATGGAGTCCGGGAAACTCCTTCCGGGTGTGAAAGTTATAACTGCGAACCCAGAAACGAAGGGTCAGTGCGGTGACTCCCACCTCGGCGAGATATGGGTGCAGTCGCCGCATAACGCGAGCGGATACTTTACGATTTACGGCGACGAGAGCGATTACGCGGATCACTTTAGCGCTCAGCTGGTGACCGGCAGTACGGGGGAGGTGTACGCGAGGACCGGGTACCTGGGATTCTTGAGGAGGACGGAGATAACCGCGGGTAACACGAGCGGCGGCGACGACACGTCGCTGTTGGCGCGGGACAGCGACACGGAGTCGATCGCGTCGGCGTGCGGGAGCGTCGGTGCGGCCGCGTCCGATGCGCACGACACGCACGACGCGGTCTTCGTGGTGGGAGCGCTCGATGAGACCATCACGCTGCGCGGTATGCGGTACCATCCCATCGACATCGAGAACTCGGTCATGAGATGCCACAAGAAGATCGCCGAATGGTTAGACGAGTTCAATATATTTTATTATATCATATTTGATGCATATGTGCAAACTATAAATAATGAAAGTGCTAATTATTAATTAATAAACATTAAAAAAATATTTATAGTGAAAAACAAAAACACATGCATGGAATTTATTATTATAGGTTGTCGTCTGAATCCGTTCGTATATGATGATAGATAAATTATATTATTAAAATTATTACAAATGTCAATTTTGCTTTAGACTCTGCTTTAAATGACAATTTGAACTTGCCTCTACAAAATAACAGGATGATATCAGCGACAAAATTAAATACACAACAACAAAATGTTTTCAAGATTTTTAAATGACATGAGTGCAAATTTTATATTTCTTCTTTTAGTTGTCATACGTCTTTGATAGCAATAGTATGTATTGAAACACCCATAATGAGATCAACTGAAATATCGCATTTTTTTTTTAAATACAGTTTGAAATAATAATGATAATAAGTGAATGTGTTGTTTATATATAACATTAAAAAATATATTATTGTAAAATTTAATACATACAATCCAAAGAAGTTTCACTTCCTTCGCGTGTACACATTTATACACGCAAAGTTATATATTTTTTCACTTATCATCTTTACTTTTAACTTTTAGCAAAACGTGTGTTAAATATACATTAAAAAATATTTTTCTTTGTACCGTTTAACACGCTCCATGCCAAATGTTAGCCCATGGCCGAGGATCAAGTTTCACGTGTACCACCGGCGGTACACGTGGCACGGGACGTGTAATTCGTAACACATTTTCGAGATTCGACGATTAAATGTAGTTTTTCATAATTTTAGCGCCGTTTTCACGTGGACAAATTTGCTGGTGGTCGTCGTGGAACTGGATGGAAACGACAGCGAGGCGTTGAACCTCGTTCCCCTCGTGACGAACACGGTCCTCGAGGAGCATCACCTCATCGTGGGCGTTGTGGTCGTCGTAGATCCCGGCGTCGTGCCAATAAACTCGCGCGGTGAAAAACAACGCATGCACCTACGCGACGGTTTCCTGTCGGACCAAATCGACGCGATATACATCGCCTATAACATGTAAAGAGCTGTATCAGTAATGTTGCAATTGAACCTGTTCCAAGTGTTTACGACCCCTGTCTTATTAACCCCTCGGCTGATTTTTTAAGACCTAGATCTTAAAATTGCGAATTTTTTTTTTTTTTGACGACATCTTACGTTGTAAATTAAGCCTGTTGGCGTGTGCCTCATGAGCTCTACATTCGTTTGTATGGAACTTAAACCTTTACGGTTTTGCACAGTCCAGGGGTTAAATATATAACAGCTACTGTAAAGCCTGTGTTATCGATAACGTCGAATGACGTCACTGGATATTTTGAATCTTCAGGGAGTCTACTATCGCTGGACCAAAGCGATATTTCTTCTATGTGTCATTTAGACATAATTATGTGTACATGTATAATTCGAATCCGATTATTCAAACATAGTTAAGTTATATGTATCGACAGTTGAAATCGATTATGTAGACATGATTGTTCGTATTTAAAAAATTAAATTCGATAATTTATACGTCATTATCGATACGAGTATCGATTATATTTAGACATAATTATTTTGTATTTAATGAAATCATTTAGACGTCACTATTTGTATTTACGGTGTAATCCGACATGATTATTCGAGTCTAAAGTTCAATAAAATCATTAACTCGTGTTTATAGTAAACTTATTATATACACTAATCGATAAACGATTCGTATGTTTTAAGACTGTAATGATTTCTAATATGTTGTGGACGAGTCGCGACAAGACTGATGTAAGTCTGAGCTCTAGAAATTATTACACGGGGTGTTGTTCTTTTGATGTTTTGTTTTTTTTTTTTATAATTTTTTTCAATATTTTTTTCGTGGCTGTTCGAGAATGTTCTGGAGATATTTATTTTCGATATGATTTCTTTGACATAAATACGTTGGGCGATTTAGTCCGGTCGTAGGTTTTTTTTTTTTTTCCTAATGACTCGGCGCGTTGGATTCGGATGCGCCAATGCGTTACGAGCGTCAATTTTTTTTGTTTTTTTTTTTTTTGTTGTTTTCTGTAAAGTAATATCAATTAGAAACGATATTACCAATATACATGTCGTTTCGTAGTGCTAAGCGAACAATGTCTTGAAACAAGAGTTACTTCTGTAGGAATATGACACATTGAAAAAGTCATAATTTTAATTGACTAGAATCACTACGCCGCTATTTATATATATATATATTTAATAATAACTTTGTCATAGCCTAACCTGTAGTGTTGTATCGAATATACACGATAATTCTGTAACGACAATTAAATAGCTTGTTGTCCTCAAAATTCTAAGTCATTTCTATCAATAAAACATCACAGAACTAAACGAATAACTTATACATAATATGTAAACTATATATTGTATGTTTATAAAATCTACTACGTATTTGATCTCCTTCATTTGAAAACGTAAATAACAGTTATTAATATTTTAAGTCAAGTCGTAGTATAATAAAGCAGGAAGTTTGTCGAAGAGCGATCAGTTTGTATTTACGCCCTTTCATATATATATATATATTGTTTTGATTACAAATCAACTTATATAATTGTAATAGCGTTGCATAGTACAGATTAATTGTATCACTGTAATAGTAAACTTAGTTTTAGCGATTTTTCGATTATTATAAAAAAAAATATATATATACTCGTATATATATAATATGTACTGCATTTATCTTGCTAAAGTCAGATTATTCATTTCCTTCTCGTAATATATTTATGATTTATGTTGAGAATTAGCATTTAGCGATTGCATTATATCAATTTACCGGAGTCGTCACGTCACAAAGAAATTTACGAATCATATATGCATTATTATTATTATTATATATATGTAAGTAACAAAATACGTGGCGCTCAGTAGTAGTATTGTAATATCAAATTTCATTTATCGTTTGTTATTTATTATGTATTATTATGCATCGCGGTATTTATGTCGACATTTAAAACCGTTGTGTTGTCATTTAAAAACTAGGTGTCATATAACGTCATTGTTATATTTATTTGACGATGCCAAAGTGCAGTGATATCGAATAGGTTGTTTGACTGGTTTTGTTTTTCGCGCGCACAGATAATTATTACATATGTACATACATATATATCGCTATAGCAAATAAAATGCAATACTTAAAAATACCGCCAAAATGCTACCCGATGTCGCATTCGATTTACGTGACGTCACATATCAACGTCCAATCAAAGTCACAGGACATTCAAATCGCAAGGAATTGCCCACCAATGATATTGTTTGCTGATATATGACGTCATTAGAGATTCAATCAATTCAAACAGTTCTCGTTCACATGGCGTCATTTGTAAAAATTACTTACTTTTTCTTTCGGCTTATTTTATGAAATACATAAACTATTCTTTTTTTTTTGTTCAGATTAATGCCGATCGCATGTAAAGCTTTGTGAATTACCTATGCGAGTATAAATAGTTATCGACATTGTTTTTCACACCGTCAAATAGCCTATTATTGCATTGCTATTAGAAATACGTATAACACGAAAATCGACGTGACGGACGAATGTTAACATCCTTATATCACGTTGGAAATGAAGTGTGTATGAAAAAGATAAAAGTCAAATAGAAACCATTATTAGATAAACGAATGTCAACAATCGACGCTTTTACAGTCGGAATCGAATGTGCGTGAAACAACTAAAAGAGAGAGTACATTTCTTTATAGGAAATAAAACTCATGCTTGAGAATATATAATAAATCATCACAAAAATCGTTTCAAAATTATATGCGATATTTGCGTTGTAAATGCTTTTTTTATATATACTCTGTTTAAATCACATACTATAAAGCTAAACATCACATACTTGTGTCATTAGATATTATACTATAAAATTTTGTTTTTTTTTCTTCCATTCCAATATAAGGTTCGCATATGAAACGCAAAAAATAATATATATATATATATATAAAAACAATTAAAATTGTATTAAATGATATATTAGATTCCATTATTTACTACTACTATACATTTATTATTTCATAATTATTTATTGCTTAATTGTGTACATATATTTTTGTTATTTAATTTTTATGTTAAACTATATTTCTATTATTATACCGTAGGTTATATGTTGTTTTGTCTAAAGTGTCGCTGATTTTTTATAGACGATATGTAAAAGTGAAAAAAACTGTATCTGATTATCGCGTGTTTAATATTACAATACGTTTAGAGTGAACTAAGAGATCGTTTATTAAAATTATCTTATGTAGTCATCATCCATTTAGTATTTAGTATAATAAACTCGGGAAATGAACAAACTATATGTATCACTCGATGGTGTAACGATGCATAATGTACGAATATATTACAAAGTGTACGTTTCTATATGAACAAGTGTGAACTGTTTACACTTAGACTAATATAACTATCGCACATTCTTCTATATCTCTCTCTCTCTCTTTTTCTCTCTCAATATTTTGTCGCTTACGTCGAAATACGCACAAAATTCTAAATTTCGTACATTATTGTACGTTCCTCTTTCGGTCATGGTATTCGAATTCGGACAAATAAATGTGTTTTGTGTCTGTCTGTCTGTCTGTCGGTCGACGCGACCGTCTGCTTCTACAGTTTGTGACTTCTTTTGTGGTAAATGGATAAATAAATAAATAAACGTACATTTCATGTTTGTTGTTTCAATGACAATTCTGTGCATGTAAATAAAATTTAAGTGTCCGTTGTTTGTCCGGTTAATGCCCTAAAGTGTTCGAGCGATATAGACGAAACTTTTACTGGTTTATAGAGGACATTTTTTAATGTCATATAAGCTACATAACAGTAAATTTTTGCCATGGCTTTAAGTAGTAAGGATAACAATTAACACAGTTAACTTTAATAAACTAACTCGTACATTGGCATTTGATTTAGGACACTGATTAGGCAGAAGAATAAAACGTGCAGCTAAGATCGACTTGCGTCGGTTTTGCAAGACGCTCTCCATATCGCACAGTGCAACGACTGCGATAGACAAAGATAACGCTGTATTAAACCAAACGTGGCCGACAATTTCGATCTTCTCTCAGAAGACGCGGTGCCAAGTGAGAAGTCGGATATAGTCCGCGTTAAATTTTTATTTTTCGAACCGACTAAGCTATTGGACTGACAGGCCAGTACAGTTTCACCGGACTACAGTCGGCGTTCAACTTTTTTGACCGCTCTGAAGTAGACACGCAGAACCCAAATTTAGGTATCAGAGGGGGACGCGGACAAGGCAACGCTGGGGCGCTCGACCACACGCGTCACTCTCACCCAATTGCACGTGTTCTAGTATGCCTGCTAGTTGCAGTACAGTCGCATTTAGAATAATTTAATTGTTGTCATCATATAACATTTCTGTTTTCGTTCTTTCTCTTTCTTGTTGATATTTTTTTTCGCTTCATTGTTACTTGTTGATGTTTGTTATCATTACAGCACCCATTCACTTCGGACGTTGATATTTCTATAGAAACCGTCGCTACATTATAAATAAATGTTTATTAAAAAATATTTATTTACCACCAATTTATTTCATTTATATTCAGAAGAAGTTATATTCAGAGCGGCCACAAAGTTTGACGCGGACGATACTATATATAACATTTCGCTACAATGAAAGTTGTCAATTTATGAGAATTTCCCCAGACTGTGGGGAATTTTTACGCTACTGAGGATTTGCAATATGTAAAGAAAATATGGAGATTATAAGGTTTTACAACGTATTAATCTTTCAATAGCTAAGAGGTCGATAGATAAATTATTAATAATACATTATTAAATCCTTAGTTATGATTATTGCAGTCGACACCTTTTCAAATATCGTACATCCAAAGTGTCTGATCAGGAGATCAACACTACATAGAATAATATATTGATGAAATTACTTTTCAACAAAACGCTATCAGTTTTATAACCATTTTATAAATTGAACAACTGCTTGCAATTTTTGTTTTACGGCCTTAAATATTACAAAGAACAAAATATATCCTTAGGTTTGAATTTCAGTATTTTCTTTTGGTAAAAGCAAACATCATAACCAAAACTAGCTTGATAGTAGGGTCATGCCTTATTCGAAAATTAAACATCCTCAAATTGGAGATCTGTCACCAAGATCATAAGGGTGCTATTCCGTAGGTACACCAGAGAACCTGTTCACTTCAGCTTAGTATGCTATCGTCGTAGGCCACATCGTTGATTAATGTCAGAAGAGATTGTGGTGAAGCGCTAAACTTGTTAAATAAAAATAAACTCATAGAATACCGAAATCATCTGCTATCAGATAGTGTAGTATCTTTAATGGTTATCGAAGTACTAATTATAAACGTACACCTTGTACTTTAAAATTTAATCTACCATTAGAAATATTAAAAAAAATATTGAACAAGATAATTAATCTCTATATTTATAGTAGACATACTCGTATTATATTCATGATATAATTTATGCAAACGTATCTTTATAAATCAAGGACTATAGTTTTTGAAATAGTAAATATATATCTGAACAATAACAATGACAGATCAATAAATTAGCCCCTTTCTCTGACGCCACCACATCCATATACCTTTATATAAAATTAATTATATAACTAAAACGTTATATCGATTACAACATTGAAAGTATTAGATTAAAAGTATATTATATTAAGTTCAATTCCAAATAATTTTATGAAGGACTCCTGTTTCAAAACGTATGTTTCAAATCAGAAACTGCATAGCTGGTACGTTTTCATCATCCATTCTATCTAGATGACCTATAGTCGAATCTAAACATGTTTCACTTTATCGAGGAATATTGATTTTCGTTTTAAAAAAAAAACGTTTATTGTTGTGATAATTATGTGGGGTCTTTATTCTTACCAAATTTGGGTAATATGAAATTGGTTTTTGGGTAATTTGAACAATTCACATTGGCAGCCCTGACTATATTATCGAGCGAACCACAGACTACGAGAGGAGATTACGTAGGTGCGAACCTTTTTGTAGGGTTGTCGCAACAAAAATTTGTTGTCAGACATCAGCGAATTCTGTAATCATATATATACAATATGTAGGGTGCAGGATGTTGAAATTATACACAATATTAATAATACAAAATGTATTTCTTCGTTTAACTTCTTACAAATAAACACTTTAAATTAGATTACACAGAATATATTATAGTGTTATAAGTCTGCGTTGTAACTGCAGAATGAATGAATGAATGAATCAGTGATGCCATGAGTGGAAAATTGAGGAACTCATGTTCCGTTTAGACGTGTACATTTCTATATATAAACTTCGGCGTTTTTATTATCTCATCATTTTATTTCCAGTGAATGAAATAGATGCAGACGTATTATTTTTGATATTGTTTTTAAATGTTAATTATTATCGAGATTCCCTAAAAGTGGGTTGTCTCATAATGTTATATGTCTGAAAATAAATATGTACGAATTATTTTGTTGTAATCGAAGCTTACTCTTTGGATATGCACACATTTGTACGAAACAAAAGGAAGACTATCGTTATTGATAATATTAAAATCCAAATTAAAAAAAAAAACCAACATTTAAACACAATTTTTCTTAAATTACGGCTTAAAGTCATAATGAAATAAATGGATCTTAAAGCAATATATCTTTATATATATATATATAATTTTATTGTACATATATATGTATGTGACTGAACTCCTAAATGGGGCTGGATAGATTTTTATTACATTTTTTGTGTGTTCAGATGGATTTAAAAATGTGTTAGATTCACAAATGGACCCGGTAGATGGCGTTGCCGTCCGATTCTTAGATTTTTTAAGTTATCTGAGCATGACAACGTTCGCTGGGTCCGCTAGTAGGTACTATTACAAAAAGAAAGGGTGCAGTATACGTAGGAATATTCCAATGCCTTTTAATAAATTTAGAATAAAGTCCAACACTTATTGCTTTAGTTTCATTCCTGTTGTAATTACACGTGTAAAGCGCTCGAGGGGCTGAATAAAATGGGCACATTGTTGCCGGACCAACGAACTTTGTGCGTTGTCGCGATAAAGACCTTTGATTTTGATGTTGTCGATTTTACTAATAGAAAAATGATCGACTTCAAGTTTGCAGGACCTCGATAAAATTTTTGTTGAAATGACCAATGCTTCGGCTATACCTATGGGAATAACGCGAACGTCCGACGAAATCTGGTAATATAGCTGTAAGTTTTTATAAAATATGTTTTATAGAAATGTTTGGAGAATGTGATATCTGGAACTATAATCCGATTCTCAAAATTCATTCGCTTATAATGATTATAGCTCATATTTTGTCGGGATATATTCAATGTAGGCGAATACATATACATCTATATATATAAATAAATGAATTGCTGTTCATTTGTCTCGCTAAAACTCGAGAATGGCAGGAGCGATTTGTCTAATTTTTTATCTTGAAATATTTGTAGAAGTTCAGGGAAGGTTTAAACGGTTAGAAACATAAATAATAAGTAAAGGAAAATACTAAAATAGACAATTAAATTTTCAAATACAAAATGTTCCTAGCTATGTAACATTTGATGTCTTTTGTCATTTTAGAAATAAAAAATTATCATTCGTTTGTCAAATATTTATATGTGCTTCAGAATTGTATCTGTTTCACAGCTGTAGTATGTATGTATTAAGTTTTGACCACATTTTACACAAATATATGTAAGTGATAGAAAGTTCACCGGGTCATCTAGTCTATACATATAATAAAAATGAAGTGTCTGTGTGTAATAACAAAATAATGATTTTTTACTGATTGTTATATTATGTATACACACGATACTATTAAAAAAATACAATTATTAAAATTATTGTCTGTCTGTCTGTCAGTATGTTCCGGATAATCTCCGAAACGGCTGGACCGATTTTGACAGAAATTTCACAGACGGATAGTTAAAATTACAGCGGGAGACATAGGCTACTTTATTTTAGACTACCTGTTATTCGTGGCTTCGTCTGTAGTACAATCTCCAAAACGATTGGACCTATTTTCATGGGACTTTCACTGTCAGATAGCTAACGTTATAAAAAGTAATTAAAGCGTTTTTTATTTTGGACTAGCTTTTACCCATAGCTTTATTTACAGTCCTACGAACTCCAAAACGTTTGAACCATTGTTTACGGAACTTTCACTGAGTAATTTACAATTATAAAAAAACGCATACGGAGCTGCGGGAAACAGCTAGTATATATATATATATATATATATATATATATATATATAAATTTATAAGATTATACAATAATAGGAATAGCGAACCTAATTGATAAAACTTTAAAACAGATTATTAAGTAATTCGAGTATATTACTGCAATCTTGATCTTAAATTCTGTATATGGCAACATTTATGCAAAATTTGACGATAATCAGTTGAGAAGTTAAAGCGTGACAAAAAAAAAACTATCTTAGATTTGCATTTATTATAATAATGTTAGGATTAGAATTTTGCACACTACAATTGATAGCCTATAAAATTACAAATAATACATACATTTAATAATCATAAAATATATTAAAAATGCGTGCGGAGCCGTCCGCGGTTACTAGTATAATAAATAAGGCAAAGTTAATATTTTTAGTTTCTTCAAATAAGTGTAATTTACAGTTAGTTACCCGATACCTGATTTATATACGTGAATACGTTTTGCATGTTGGAATATTGATGTATCACACAATATACAATTATATCGGATCCATAAATAAATGTATAGGTATATATATAAATTGCAAACTGAACGCGCGCTCTATTCGTTTGCTTTTCAAATCTCTAGGTCCTTCCTACGTTAATAACGAGAACGTATTTTTCTATTTCCCAATATCGCCCGCGGATACTGTATTTTTATATTTTTGCAATATGGCTCTCGGAACTGCAGTAATAATTTGAATAACATAAAAATAGTGAAAGATTGCAAGGTTTTGCCTGGAGAGGTATTAACTACTCAACATCATTTGTTAGTGTTAGATTTAAAAATAAAATTACAACTGGACGGAAGTATGTCCAGACCCCCAACCAAAATTAAATGGTGTTTGTTAGAAAAAGATGAATATGCGAATGAATTTAGGACAAAAGTTACAAAATGATAGAAATAAAATATATGGAATCGAAAACAGTTGTAGGACGCGGGAGCGGCGTCGCGTCACTACTTTATCAGTTGTGGTGGGTTGTGTACCACTTTGCTATTATCAGGAGGTTGGAGATGTAAATACAAGATTTGACTCCATTTATGCAGAATAGTAACCGCTTTGGCATCTGGATTACGAATCTCCCGTTTATTGAGTTGAGTGCATATTTATAAGGTACAAAATAGAACACGTGCAAACATTACAAATAAAAATATACAAGCATTCAAAATACAATCAGGATTGCGGTCATAAAGCAAAAGTAAAAACATCTGTGCAATAATATAATAAAGATTATAACAATTCGCCTCATTGTTAGTGGAGTTTGTCAGTAAGATTATAATTACACCCAGGTATCAAGTGGCCGATACCTGGGCTATAATTCGTGCTCTTAATCTGTTTTTGAAGTTTTAGAGTACTGCTTATGTTTTTCTATGAAAGTTATTGTAGTACACACATCACGATGTATGTGGTTATGTGTGTCGCTATACAGTGAATGAATGTTGGAATGAAATGGCGACATGTATAAAAAACATGGCAAGGGATGTATTTGGTGAAACGAAAGGAAGAGGAAACATAGATAAGAGGACTTGGTGGTGGAACATAGAGGTACAACAGGCTTAGAAAGAAAAGAAAACAGCTTTTAAGGAGTGGAAGAGTGTTGATGGCAGGTATAGCACGATTAAAGAAAATAAGAGAAAAATGTATGCGGAATTTAAGAGAAAATCAAAAAAGTGTTTACTATTGCTAGAGCTAAAGTACAATACGATTTGTACCAATCACTGGAGAGCTCCCAAACACAAAAATATTTGTATCGATTAGCAAAAGCAAGAGAAAAGAATACAAGGGATATTATACACGTTAAATGTATAAAAGACGGTGGAGGAAAAATTTTGACGAATGATGAGGATATAAAGAGGGATATTTTGAAAAAGTGATGAATGAAGAAAATTATTGGTCCAGAGCGCTTACAGGCTGTACCGTTAAATAATTTGTACAGGAGATAAGAGAGGCAGAAGTAAGAGAAGCTGTGAATGGTATGAAGAACGGAAAAGTTTAAAGTTTAGCGTTTAAGTGGTGTGTACATGGTGCTAGCAAGCACGAACCCGTGACGCCTCATTATATCAGTAGAGGGTACACCGTGGAGTTTTTGTGAGTATGAGTCCCACAATACCCACTTTCTGGGGTGGCGTGTCCATGACAGATTGATTTCCGCACGTTAATAACAAAAAAGGTCGTCATCACCTCCTTCGGGCGTTATCACAAATGCGCAAGGTGAACCCCCCACACCTCACACAGGCGATCGGACTGTGGAAGATGGGGAGGAACGCCTGAATTGTTGGCACCGATGTCATTGTGCCAGTCCTCGTTTTCCCCACCACGTTTCGATTCTAATGCCATCCATCAGAAGTTGTTCTAGGTCTTCGTTGATGGCCGGTGACTGGCCAGGCGTCCTGTTTACGGTGCAATGGAATATGTACCCAGGTCTTCGTCTTCCTCCTTTTATTACCCAGGCGCATTCCGGGTGAAATGCAATCTCCCGAAGGGCCTTGGTAACGTCGTCCAGGTAGGATTCCTATAATAGGTCGTGAGTCGCGACCTTCAGGTTTCATTCGGAGAAACTGTTACTATTACAAAGATTCTACGCAGCTGCGGGATTTTTCTAGAAATTTCCTCGCCCACGCTGTCTGGATCGATACGGTCGTATACTGAACTCCGAGAAAATTAGTATTACAATGGATACATCAATACTTTTTATTAAGTGCTCAAATAGATTATAAAATAAACATATTTTTACCTATATATAATAGAAAATGAATTCAACGTGTGTGTAATTTTCAGATTTTTCTAAATTAAATCATTGCAAGTGACTACGAATAAGTTATGAAATAATTTCCAATCATCTTTAGAAATATCTGTCTGTCTGTTTGGATGTGCACGCATTACTACCAAAGTACTACGTTTATGATTAACCTTCATCAAGAAAATTACTATCAAAAGTTATTATAATTTGAATGATTGTTTCCGCTTCGATAGCTTAGTTGATGCTTCGCTGGTTTATATTGTAATAATAACACTTTTTATAGTATAACATTTAATTATGTGCTAATAGATGGTTACAGTTTACATGCCCGGGTGAATGTGTTGCGCGTGTAGGTGCGCGAGGGCGACGCTTAGGGTGCGGGTGGCCGGGGGTGACTTGCCTCGTCCAGGGCTCGCGGGGTGAGCTCACGTGTTGATGCGCGTGCAGGGGTGCGGGGTGACGGCCGCTTGCTGTACGCACACATTTATTATGTTGGCCGCAACAATGATGGCGTTAGTTAAGTACAAGAGAAGAGTTGGCAAGTGTATATTTCTGCCTCATGGAGAACCAGGGTATTTATTATATAATAATATCTAAAAGACAGTGAACGAGAGAAATATGTTTAATATTTTACTGGCGTTTTGTCGAACTGGCCACTCTAATCTCAAATAATTCAAGGATAGGAATTCAACATTGTAATTGATTTCAAATTTAGGCTTGTGTATCATATTTGGGTTTTGAATTTAGTAATTCACATGACATAATTTTCATTCATAAACCATGACATAATTCATTGACATAATTTGATTTTTCTTTGACATCGTTTCATAAACAGTAGAACTTTTAATATCGCGTTATTTATGAACACGAATTTCACTGTGGCATCAGCGCTGCAGAAACAACTCGAAGGATTAATTCTGTGCATGGAGAAGCTACTATAAAAGTAAGCACGGTACGTTTTTTTTTTGTTTCAACGTTATAGTTCTGGAAATTTTGACCTACAAAAGAAAACCCGTGGGCTGCCGAAGACTATAGTTGACAATGAAAAATTAACGGTGATCCTGGAAGCGCATTCATCGTAAAGTATGTCAGGGTTAGCGGCAGGTACCTGTAAAATGTTATTAAAGGTACCCGTGAGTGTTAGTTGGACCAGTGCTGATGTCATACACTACAGCTTCATAAATTCTAGCTATACGATTACGGAAGGTGTGTACTGTCAACAATTGCAAATCACGATAAAGCTAGCCGTTAAATAAACCGAGACTGGTCAATCCCTCTAGCACGCTGCTGCTTCAGAACAACGCTGTATCCCATACTTCACGATAGACTGTAGGAAAATTGTAGGAATTGCAGTTGGAATATCACCGACACCCATCATATGCCCCGGACCTTGCTTCAATCGATTACCACTTTTTTTCAGAATTCGAAAAGTTAATTTCGATAAGGCAAATCAAACCGCCTCCAAACGTTTTTTTTTTTTTATATTATGGGGGCAAACGAACAGGTGGGTCACCTGATGGTAAGTGAACACCGCCGTCCATAGACACTAGCAACACCAGGGGAGTCGCAAGTGCGTTGCCGGCCTTTTAAATATGTGGGCCTCCGGCGCTCTCACTGACCGAACGAAACGCAACAGTGCTTGCACTGTTACTTCACGTCCGTTCTCTGTGAGAGGGTGGTACTACTCCGGGCGAGCTGACCCATTCATGCTGAAACCAGTAATAGCTTCAGCGTAGCTCTACCACCTAGAAAAGAAGACGTGTTATTGATTCTCATTCCCACATTTTTTTCAGCAATTGAATCAATGAACTTCCTATAAAATGGTGAAAGTGCATAAGACAATAATAATTAAATATATAATTTCATATTTTTGTTCTTTTTACTTTTTTCCCTATAAAACGCTATTTTCATATGTAAGGACCTAAAAAAACATCATTTTTTGAATCCCAGAGTTAACACGATGTCTTGCTGAACGGTGTTATATAATGTTGGTTGAACATTTTGTCGATTTTTCCCGGCTGTCAATTTATCTTCGTTACATTGCGTTGGTCAAATAGAATCAGTGTGGTTCGAGTTTGTATTTTAAACGTACTTATGATTTGTAATATAGTTTCTATCATATAGTTTTTAGGTCTAGACTGTAATATTAATTGTTTACGAACTGTAATTATGTATTTTTATAAATTCAGCGAATATTAGTTTTTATAGGTAAAATATATTTTTATATATGTTGGGCCCCACAATCTTTGTATTTAATTTATTTATTATTTTTAAATATTATAAATATTATTAGTTTATTAACTTGTCACTTTTTATTTTAATTATCTTATATTATTTGCGTTATAAAATATAACATATAAAAAGAAGCATGTCCCTGAGACATGGGTAATTGTTGTTTTGTGTACCACGCCATATCCCGAGAGTCAGATATATACATACAGATAACTTTATTAATCACTGTCTTTTTGCATTAAGTTCCACGTGGATTTAGTCGCGGATATAGCTAGTTTTAAATAAAGAATACAGAGATTTAGTTACTTTTTTCGCAAGAGCAAGATTAACTGTACGGAGCGGTATGAAGTATTAAAGTATTCTATATATATCCTACGTAATATTGTTCTAATGAAATACCTACATCTATTACACAAATGATCGCTATAAATAATACATAGACGTAACAAACTATTCTAAAAACGTGGCAAACAACAATTTAATCTCTAATCCTTTACAAATTTTCATCTACAAAATCTTCTAAAAAGAGCAATGAGTGGTTAATCTGCAAAATCTTTTGCTACCTTATTTAATAGGCGATTGTCTATTTGCGTTTATTATATACGTAAAATATCGAGACTACTTAAGGATTATTGAATGCAAATTTTAAATTCCTATAATACATATTTTTTTGTATTAACCTCTTTACTGTACTATATGCAATCTTGACTGTTAAATGTATATTCAAAGCTGCCAAAAAGATTGACGAGGAATGTATTAGTTGTGTTTAAAAAACGTCACCGTTCTTATGCTTCACCACGAATACATATTACGCTTAGATAGTGACACTTAGCACTTTGTTTTGTCAATTGTCATATCTAGTGACAGTGTCGTCGTATAGTATTTGATTCGTATATGCAATATAATATTTCCTGTGTGTAATTTTATGCTACTGACGTTATTCAATCGTTTTTCTTTTTAATGAAATTTTTTTTATTATTCTTCACAAATTCGTATTACCATTAGATATTCACATTCGTTGTGATGTACCTATGGTCAATATGGCTTTCGTCATCAACACTTGACTGGCAATCTTTTTGTTTATCTCATACACCGATGGGTTTTAGCAATTGAGAGTCAAAGGGAGGCTTTGGCAGTCTGCCTTCTACAAAACTGTCCTTCTACGGACTACTTGAAGGTTTTTGCAAAGGAGTTACCTAATTTCTGCTTTCATTTTGCTTTTGGGGGCTTCAAAAGCATATCTATGCTTATATCTATAAATGCTGGTGTCCCGTAAGGCTTCATATTGTCTCTAACGCTATTTGCATTGCATATCAATTATATACTATAAATTAATAAATATATATATACATACGATAGTGTTGGACACGCATATTACACGGGCCTTACAAATATGTGTTGTTCCATTGTGGTAGAAAGACTCATGTCGAGAATACATTATCTAAAGTATCTGATTGGGGTCACGATAATTTAATCCGCTTCAACCTCCCTAAGACACACCGCTAACCTGCTGTTAGCAGGTGGACAAAACTCCATTTACTGTGGCCCCACTAATTCAAGGCGCACTTCTGATCCTCGCAAAGCGAATTGAGGTCCTGGGTGTGGCAAAGTCTTCAGTGACGTTCAGTTCCGTAGTCAGTGGAAGCTGGTAATTATTGACGACTTAAAACCCACAAGCATTAATCAAATGAAGATTCTAATTTGTACCGTACATTATCGTACGTTTTATTTTCGTTTGTAGGTCAAAATAAAAAAAAGTTGTATCGTTTTCAAAATTTCACCCGCATCCCACTTTGAAATATCAAAATTGTACTAACGGGGTTCGATTCTGAATGGTTTGTAGGCGTTCGAAGCACTTTTATTTTTTCTTTTACTACAAACGCGAAAAAGTTACAGGAATATCAAACCTTAAAAAAAATCTGCCAGTGTTAGTTTACAACATAACGTACTTACTACATAATCTGTACATGAGGTTCGCCGAGCAAATAATTTTCTCACAAGTGCAGTTACTTTCTTTCATAATGAAATATTCTTATGGTTCAAAGTTTTTTTTTTCTACGGATACAAACGATTGTCTGACAATTTCCGTTTACAAATTAAAAAAAAAATTGTTTATTAACGAAAATAAAACGTTTGCACGACGATATCTGTTCCGAAGAATAATGTATATCGAAAAACTGATAAATTGAAACTTTTAAATATAATTTTTTGGTAGAATCTTTTTTCTTGACGAGATATTGTTATCGTTCAAAATGTTACATGACGATATATTATTATATTTACAGATTTTATCAAAATTGAAAATAAACAGATTTCAGCATTTTGTTTTCAATGCTGTTATTTCCTTTCCTTTTGACGTAGCCTTGCAATCCGAAGTGTTTCCTATTGGTACAAACGATTACACGACGTTTCCCACTAAGCAATTTCAGAAATATTGAAAAGTTAAGTTCAAGATTGTTCCTGACAATTTTCCAATTTC
This sequence comes from Antheraea assamensis, assembly GCA_035772565.1. Taxonomy (NCBI): domain Eukaryota; kingdom Metazoa; phylum Arthropoda; class Insecta; order Lepidoptera; family Saturniidae; genus Antheraea; species Antheraea assamensis. Next base: position 355,878 of record JAQQSE010000010.1, on the reverse strand, counting down.
AATGTTTTTTTTGTTTCTTTATGAAATATTGCGGAAATTGAAGTTGTTTCTTACAAGTACATATGTTTTCACGACGAACCTCATTTACAGATTTTTGTTATATCGTGTACTGAGACTGTTAGATTTTTGTTTTAATATCGAATTTCCTGTAACTTTAACGGGTTTGAAGTAATCGAAAAAAATAAAGCGGTACAAACGTTTACAAATAATTTAGAATCGAAAGCCGTTAGTATAAATTATTTTCATATAAAAAGTTCATATAATTTTGATATTACTATTACCTTTGTCTATGCTTATAATTCCCAGAAATATTAGATTATCTGTATAAAAATCTTATGCGTGTCTCAAATAAAGAAATTGGCTTATACATATAGATTAAATTAAAAAAAATGTTTTAACATGTATGCGTAGGTTGCATACATAAATTTTCTATGTTCATTGGTTACTCGTGAGCGCCGTAAGTACAGCAAAACGGCCGCCTCATTGACCAAAAAGACAATGATATCCAAAATTATATTTAATGCAGCTGTCACCTGTGACTTCGTTTAGGTACATGTAATTTAAAAAAAAAAAAACTTATGTTCTGTGTAACACGTTTATACTGCGTCGTGCAAATATATAATAAACTAAAGAAGCCGTGTACAGTACCATCTGTTCATTACGTGCATGTTTACGCTGAAAATGTTTGTTATTTAATTCTGCGCAGTGGTATTATTAAGAAATAGAAGTAACAATGAATCATATTACACTAGAACCTTTTGGTGAAATTTATACTTAAAATAAAGGCATAACGGAACGTAATCGGTACATCAGACATGTTTATCAAAAATACTCTGGGGGCCTTACAATCAATGACAGAACACATTTTCATGATTTTTAGAATTTTTCTCTGCCTGTCGATCTGTCTATGTATCTGTCAATTGTACGGACACATGCTACTGGGCTACTGGACAGATTTTGTCAAAATTTGGAATGGTAATAGTTTATACCAGTATACCAGAAAGTTTTATTGAAATAAAGAACATGCCTCAACTTGAAAAGGAAAATTAGAGTTCAATTTTTACTTCTTTTTGTAATATTCCTGAGGTGCCCCTCCAACCACAACAAATTCAATACATAAAGCGATCTACTGTAAGGAATTTAGCTAGATAAACCCATCGTGATACAATCAACTAATTACATTATAAAGATGGAAATAAAAAATGACCTGAAAAAAATCAGAAATAAATAAAGTACGTTGAAATACAAATTTTATTAATATTTCTTGCTCGAAGCAAATCAGTTATATAACAGATTATCTAACTGAAACGACCAAGAAGCTTTTCTACCTCGACCCGGAAAATACTTAGCTGATCAAAATTGTTAAATATTGCTGGGTTAAAAGCAGAAGAGAACTCGAGGGTGGTAACTAACTAGGCGGACTTAGAAAAAGCCAAACCATCATGCTATGGTTTTATCACGATGGTTTCCTACACCGAAAGCTCCGGCTCCGTTACTAGGATGCGAAACTACGTCCTTCGACGCCGTGTCCGAACATGCTACCAACTGAGCCATCATCCCTTAAATGGATGGCTTCACTGGATCTTACACAACTAGGTTGAATAAAACACAAAACGAAAGGATATTGGAAGACGATAGTGACCTATTGGAATGGATTATAGTATGAAAGTGACGAAACCGGAATTATATGTAGGTGGTTGAGCTACGCGGAAGCTATTACTAGTTTCAGCATGAATGGGTCGGCTCGCCCGGGGTAGTACCACCCTCTTACAGAAAGCCGACGTGAAGTAACAGTGGTTGCACTGTTGCGTTTCGTTTGGTCAGTGAGAGCGCCGGAGGCCCACATATTTAAAAGGCCGGCAACGCACTTGTGACTCCCCTGGTGTTGCTAGTGTCTATGGACGGCGGTGATCACTTACCATCAGGTGACCCACCTGTTCGTTTGCCCCCTATAATATAAAAAAAAATCAAATGCTAATTGTTCATTACTTAATCCAACAAATTATATTTCTATTATGGCAATTTGTAGACCTGCCGGGGAACGAAATGTTGATAATTTTATAATTCCATTATATGACTTACTACGTCAATATTCAACAATTAAACATTTGATTAATGTTGCCGAAGTTAACATAGACATAGGCGTAGACAACATGGATTCTAGATAGTGCATCTACCTGAATATGTTGGCTTTCGATGGTATATTACGAGCACGTGCTATCCCTATCCATAATCGGACATGCATCTACCGTTTTACGATTAAAACAAAACATTCTCTTGATTCTTATGTAACCCTTATTACTATTACCGATAATTACAGCGTCGTGTAAAACTTATGCTTAGATATAATATTTACTAATAGGATAGCCTACGAAGGCCTAGACCCAGCCACGCAGCGAATTGATTTTGATGAAGTTTATAGATTCAATTACTGGATTTCCCATTTTCATTGGGATTAAGTGCGCACCTGCGACGCACTAAGGACAATGCACAACAAAATAATTACTGCCCATTGCTGTTCATTATTGCTTCCACGTTTATTTTAATACTCGTTCTTATTGATCAAATATTGTGTTTATACCTAGTATCTGCTACTTTTATATTGATTGTATTTTTACAGACTAAAATCCTTACACATGTTCAGTTTTTATCTCATTTAAATATGCCAGCTCGGCTCAATAAACTAGAAGGCCGCGCTAGGCAGCATCTCAGGCTTAGATTTGATCCCCCGGAATGGAACCCTCGACCATGCTGCTAGCGCGATACAGTGACACCACATTCACTAATTATCTGCACACGCCACACTGTACTCCACACACATGTACTGCTACATATTCACACGGTATGTGCATACGTTCTGTGATGGACTCTCTTTCCTTTTTTTGGTTACTAAGTCTTAGCCAAAATTGTCAGACGCGAAATACATGTACGCCCCTTTTGCGACACATATGAGACTATGGCATATATGACTCACTAAGGTATACATGTAGCTCACATAGTTAGTTTAGTCCGATTTGTGTTATATTTAAGGCAGCAGCCCAAGCCGAGGTCCAGTCATTCTGGCACCCTTAAGGTTGTTGCCATTCGGCTGAGTGTTCTAAGCGCTCGCTCTAAGAGCCCGATGAAGTTATGAAGGCCCGTCCGCGTCATGCCAAAACAGCGGTTGGTTAGTCCTTTCAAAAAAAAATATGATGATTCGTAGTTTTGCTGCCAAAGCGTTTACAAGCTTACAAAAAACTTAGATCTATTATTTCTCTCTAACCTTCTAAAAGTAACAACGTAATAGTCATTCCACCACTTCCTGCTAAAGTAGTAACTTGATAGCCCTACCGTGGCCTACGCATATATTGGTGTAAGGGCCTAAGTCCCTACAAGAAAGAAATTAGATAGTAATAAATTTATTTCTAAATTTGTTATTTCAAACTATATTTCTTAAAAATTCGGCTTTATTTTAATGTTTCAGTAACGTTTTGTGTTAAAGTTGAATGAATAAAAGAATTTTTTTTTAAAGCACTTTTCAGTTCGTGCACTGAGGAGTTTAATGCCACAAGGCATTTTTTTCCAGCTAACCAGACGTATTCTGGAGGACAAAAAATATTGTCGGTAATGCAAAACAAGATATAATAACAATATAAATTATAATATTCATTTTATTTTCCAATATATATAATATTTATATAATAAATATTTTCCCTCTATTGTCCTGTCAAAATTGAATATTAAAAACAAACAGCACACACACAAGCACACAACACACCTAACACTACTAACATTTAACCCTTTCCTCACTTCACACAAATTTTCAAAAATATTTACTTTTTTATTTATCTTTATTATTATTTTTTGAGGAACGCAATTGTTGCTCTGGAGGTGGGCGCTATTGGCTGCGACACAGTTTCACTAATGCAGCTGATAACGGTCATTTTTTAAATTGTATAAGTTGTTTTTCTGATTCCAATAAAAATTTCTAAATTTCTAAAATATGACTTTTAATATTGTTTTTACAATGACTAGATAGTTGAGTATTAAAACTAATTTTATACACTATTATTATATCGATGGCGCTAAACATATTGTTTTAGCATTTCTTTTTTATTTTAAAGTATTAATAAACGAACACAGATAATATTAATATTAACACTATACGCAGTGGCGGATTTGTCTTAAGGCCCAGGAGGCCGGGGCCTAGGGTGGCCAGATTTTAGAGGCGGCCAATCGTGACAAAAAATTCACTGATGATAACAAGAAATAACTCAAAGTACGTAAATATTCTAAAGGCTCGTGCACATTATGGCGGGGTGGCTGCTGCTACTTACTACATGGCTTGGGGGCGGCCAAGACTGCAAATCCGCCACTGACTATACGCGCAAAGTAATTTGTATATTTTGTTTGGTTCATTTTCGATTTAAAATTTTCACGAATCTGTCCACGGTAAGTTTTTGGTTAGCATTACTAGTAAAATAAATTGAGAATTATGCATTATGCGGGTTTGCTATCATGCTATCATTTTTATATTTGTTAAATTACAAAGATTGTACCTGATATTTGTAATGTGCTCAATGTATTTCGTTGTTGTTTGGTTTAGTGCAAATATCTGGTAAAAAATGGCTTATGCACGAGTATTATTAAGATTAAATTAAAATGAAATTGGGGAAAAAGATAAGGCGAGAAACTACGGAATATAGTATAGTTAGAATATTTCACTTGCCTTTACAATTCGATAGCAAACGACTTATTAATTAGGTTATAAAAAGATTTGACGGGCTGAATGTATGTTCCAATATGAATGTAAAATGAGTACGTGCCCGAGGTACAGCTGAATGTTGCTTTGAGTGTCTGAGTGAGAGCGTTTTGAGAATCAGAATTATGCATTTACAGTGTGAGCAAGGGCTGGATACTGAGCTGCCACGCTGCGTTACGAAGAACAAAATCGTTCCCAAAGGGCGAGGACTGTTTAAATCGTCGGTGTAAAATTCTAATACACCTATTCATCTATAAATTTACGAATCACTGTGTTTATATTTGTAATTCCTCGCGGATGTAGTCGTGGGCACAGATAGTAGGATATAAAAACAAAGTTTATCTTTATTGTTCCAACATTTATTATGTGAACATACCAAGTCCTTATATCTATATAGAATAAAGCGAGAAAATTGAGTAAACGTTAAATATAAAACAATAAAAATCTTCAATAAAACAAACAACAGAATTCTAGAAAAAAGTCCTTACTACATTAAACTAATTTAAAACAATTTGCAGATAACCTTAAAATATTCATACATTTTAAACGTATAATTAAACATAGCTTTTGACGTTTATGTCGAATCGTAAAACTATTCGTATTTGGTAACCATAATTATTTCAATAAAATTATGTTATTAGCTTACAGCTACACATATTTTAAGGGAATGCATACTTAGATATAATAATGAACTACACCTAGAACAAAGCATCAACTTTTCCCATAATAATATTTGGGAGATAATTCTACACACTAACCTATATATATTAAAAGTGAAGACATAAAACTGACAAATGTAGTTCCTGTCCCACACAAAAGTTCACCCTATGAGAGCTTCGAAACCGCGGTCTTACTCTAGAACAATATTTTTATTATGAAATTGAATAATTATTATTGCTAATACTCAAGACTTAAATTTAAAAGTTAATCTTTAATTATGTGACGTACAATGCTATTTTGTTTATATAATAGCAATATTCGTTTTAAGCTTAAACCTACAAGTTATAGATTACTTTCTATTCCGTTATACGTTGAGCCAGGTCGTCGGTTTCTTCGAATGTCAAAGAATATATAAATACAAGTACAACAAACATAAGTGGTAATTGGAGGAAGAAAATGAAAATATTAATCTTATATTTTAAAAATACAGAGAAAAATAGAGAAAAAAAAGATTTACAATTAGAAATAGAAATAATTAAAGTTATTTAAATAAAATATACACGATCCGGGGAGTTCTTAGATAAAAAATTGGCTTGGATCCAAATCAGGATTGTTTATATTCAGTAAGATCGTTCGCAGAGCAACTCTTATTTGAAGTCGTAAGTCCTGCGTAATTTTTAGTCCGTTGTAATAAGTCATAGCGAGGTGAACTTGAATAGACGACCAGAAGGTAAGGACTACAGTTCCACGTTTGTGCGGTAGCATGTGAACACTTTGGAACCCAATAGAGCTGTAACAATAGTTTTCCAGTTAATACCTGAGCAATTGTGCTTGAGTGCGATTAGTAAATCGTAGCCAACAACATAACGGTCTAATTGGCAGCATGCATTAGATGCAAGGGCCGTTCCGAAATAGTCTTTACGGGTAGCAATCTTACAAAAACCAAAGTAGTGTTTGTATATCTGTTTGGAAAACGACCGAGAATCGATTTTCGATCCTCAACGATTCTAACTGTATTTAGACATACCAAAATGATAAAATCCTTTGATATCATATAGACGATGGAAAGATTGATTGACTGACAACTTATTGTCCGCCTTTACACGTTAGTCAATTACCCTTTCAATTATCGATATGGTTATAATAAAAACAAAATTAAACGTTTCAAAAAACGTTGATAAAATAAATGTATAAATACATAATGTTTCTATAAACAAAATTTCATATTAAACTTAGAATGTAATTATATATTTAAATGTTGAGGTAAAAAGTGCACTTCAGTTAATTAAGAAACCCTATAGTTCTTTATAGATCATAGACCAGTAATAGATTTCCGTCGGGGTCTGCTGTATTTGCTGGTCACTTGCATATATAGAATTATTGATTTCGTTACCTTGAATGTGCAGTAAACAATGGATTATCTGGTACTATATCATTACCAATAGTAAGTATGTTCAGTTGTAGAAACAGAACAAGGATAAAGCAAAAAGATTACTGTGTGTAACGTTAAATATAATCCGACGTATCATATAAAGAGTTTGTACATTCCATTTTAGTAATGTTAACATAAGTATAATAAAAAAAAAATGTAACCATTTGAATGTAAGGAATTACTTCATATTGAGATTTTTATGAATAAGTAATTTGTAAGTTGAAACGCTTCACACTTTGTACACCTGAAAAAAGCTGTAAGTTGGTGTTTTATACAGATAACAATATATATATACATATGTTTTACTTACTTCTGAAATAGCATAAGAGCTACATAATGTACTGCGTTAAAATCGTTTCCTGGAATATTAGAGACGTACAGGCAAATATCATTCATGTAAAGCGCCACTGGACGTTTGACGCTAGAGTAAGTTCCAGGGACGACGGGATCATTACTTGTTGAAGGTTCGGCGGATTGAGTATTGCTCTGTCTCGATGGCCCGGCTTCGTTTGAATCGCGCGCTTGATTCCCTTGATTAGTAGTAGATGTACTTGGAAGGTGGCATTTAGGGCAACGGTTCGTTTGGGAAACCATTCCGTTCCAAAGATTTTGAGATCGTGTTTCAAGACCGGATTCAAGGCATAAAGAGGGCACTACCTGACCCGAGTACATCTGGTTTAAATACATATCACCCCTCGTCGAAAGTCTGACTCGCTGTAATAAAAAAAAAATGTTTACTGACAAAATAAATAAAATGTCATATTTCGAAATATGTCTTCCGACGGCATTTTTTAAGTCAGCTTTTCATAATTTCGTAGGTGAATACTAAATGCCTGAAGAGTGCGAGTATAAAAATTTCACCGAGAACGAACAATAAATGATGTGTTGAATTAGCGATGCACTTCGAGCAACTTTCATGGCGCTATACGCTATTTACACTTCTTATCGGATAGAACCGAAAATAGCTCAGGGGACTTACGCTTGGACAGCGAGTCAACGGTTGCAAATCTGAATCCTACTCTATCCTAAACTTTCAATGAAGGAAACCGTTATGATGGCTCATAAGCACCATGATAAGATGTTTGTAATGCTTTGATAGTCTGTCTCATTTTTTATTTAACGCATTTAACATCTTCGGCCGCACCGTCGCTTCACTTCGGCAGCGGAAACTGCTAAAAACAAGTGCTAAACTATACTGAACATAAAATGTATTGTGTTGGATATAAAATATACGAAAAGGCATAAGAGTCTTAACATCGAATGATATGAACAGATATCATTTAAAATTAGGAATCAAAAGAAAGGGCATGGAAATGTAATCTTTTAATAAAAATACATAACGAATAGCGGTAAAATTCATAAAGTGATTTTCTATTGAAACAGTCAGATACAGATTTTATATTAAGTGGAAAGACAGTTGCTTAGTATCTCTGGGCGTATGAAAGTTTTAAGCAACAAGTGGGTAGGCGGATAGCGAGCAACAAGTAGCAATAGGAGTATCTAGCGGCCACTAAAAAGTCAACAGTTTGGATTCTATTATCCGACACTATCACAAAGTGTGTCTGTTTATGCTCAATTTATAGCTTACCAAATATATAAATAAATATTGGTATGAGTTATTAATAAAAATAGAAAAATTATTGTGGCTGGTCTTTTATTTTATTAATTGTATTTTTGTCATTAGTTGTTTATCTCTTACCTACTATTAAATTTAATCACTACTAGTTAACTCTTATACAAAAAAAAAATAGCTGTAAGTAGCTTAGCCTATAGTAGGTACTCCTGTATCCGCCAGTAAAAGTGTCTCCAATATCGATTCATCTATATACATACAATACAATGCACAGGTATATCTGCCTTTCCTTAAAGTGCGCTTATAAATAATATCAAAGCCTGAATACCTAAATAAAATAAACGCGTAGCCATCGTAGACCAATTTCGTGGAAACCCTACAGGTTTGCTAAAACATTACAACGAACAAATAGTGCGTAATGGTGTAAGATAATTTTGGAAAGTTAAACATAAGCAAATTTAGAATTAAACCCAAATCACTTATCATTAATTTGTGAGAAACCAATTACACATTAAATAGAACATAATAAAATGTTTATACTTACCATAGGTCTACCGAAGAGGCGGTAGCCATGCATATGGATGACAGCGCTTCTTGCGTTCTGTCTGGTATCAAAGAAAATAAAAGCATCCGTTCTAATGTTGGAATACGGTACCATATTAATATCGATTATGTTCCCATATCTTGAGAACAAAATTAACAGGCAATATTTTATGTTTTCCAGGTACTTCAACCTGCTGACTTTCACGGTCTTCGAACAAGGGTATCTCCCCGCTAAAAAAAAATTGAATTCAGCATTAGAGTTACACATTTATTTTAAAAATACCACCTACTTTTATAATAATAAAGTGAAAACTAGGAATGCTCATGATGTACAGAGTGTGTTGAATTGGAACGTTTTAAGTTTATAATCGGTAAAGGGTTTATATTACTCGTAAGCGCATTAAAGAAGCACATCTATAAAGACGAATCGGAATTCTGAATATGATAAAGAGTAGTAATTAACATATAATATATGTATATATATGAATATAAAATAATGCAGGTAATTGGTTGTATATATATGTAAAAATACATTCGTAAAAGAATTACGTTTCAAAATAAATTTAAATTTTATGAATTACTAGTAAAAGTGACTTTTCAATATTAAAAGCTTCGTTGTTAGTAAATGGTATTCTGTAAAACAGTGTCATAAATCGTTTTTTTATGAAATATAGTTAGGAACAATATGTAACGTTTGTCTGTATTATTAAAACGCCACAAACTTGGGAGAATAGCTCACGAATATGATAAAAATATTTTGGCGAACTTATTAAATGACAATTATGTACAGTCAAGAAACACCAGACATTTTACATATAAAAAAGTGATCTAACGAAAGTATAAACACATATCGGAAATACTAAAAGTAATATAACACTCATTAGATGTCCAATAGGTATTGAGTTTGTATTAATTGTGGAAAACAATGTTTCCGATTTCAACACGCACTGCTTTTCATTTTACTTTTGTAACATTGAGTTATATATTTATACTTTTATAACGGACGCGAAGGGTTTATTTAGAACTGTATATTAGAATTAAACCGCGTTAATTGTATATTAATAAATGTATGGGCTCTGTTTTTTTTTTCGGCTTTATATGTTTAGAATTAATTTGTGTAATTTTACTACCACTCTTTATTGATGAATTTATAACACAGAAACAAATAGGATTTTTACAAGCGACCGATTTCAAGGAACTCCATTTTTCTACGTTATTCTAGAAATTATTTTTATTTAAGGTATATTTATGCGTAAAACTTAATTCCATGTTTTGTTTTTTTTTTTTTTTTTTTTTTTAATTTATGTTTTTGTTAACACAAATACCACTTACGAGGGAACATAATTAAAATGATTATTTTCACACTATTTTAAACTTTCAAGAGCGACGGTTTTAAAAGTATGCACCACGCTGCCGGCCCCGGTAACTATCCTCGACAGAATAACTTAGTTGCCTTAGTGCGTGGACTCGTCTAGGCCTGCGCAATACCTCAGTCCGCAGCGGCTACCTGGAACTCTTCTATAGAACAATTACGGATTGCATTTTCGGAAACATCGAACTGTGGCTGTTATATGTCATATATGTAACTGTATGTTCGATACAGATCGATTAATGCCGGGGCTCAGTTCGGCTCATTATTATTGTCCCGATGATTGCCTTAAATCCCCAAAATATATTTTAATAAGGTACTATAGATTGTCATTATTATAATTTTTTTGGCTTACATAATGAAAGATTTCACTTATACACAATAAATTTAATTCCAACTATGTGTGTTGTAACAGCATATCCGTACCGGTGTATGCAGAAAGGCTATATCGTGAGTTTTCCTCGATTCTTGCAGATTTCTTTCGCTTCTACCAGATCTGTTAAACCGTTTTGTACCCACGTATGTTTCGGAAGCATCTATTTCAGTACATTTCTTATTGTTGCGTATTCCCCTTCAAAATTACTTTATTCATCGTAAGCCTTTAGAGGGCACTTATGATCGTCAAAACATTTTTTAATATACATATATTCCTAATATACTTGAATATTATATGTTAAATACCAGAAGCGGTAAAAGTTCAAGAATTTTGATATGAATTTATTTAATACAATAAAATGTACATATAAATATTGTAACCAGTTTAAATGTTCTTATGGCGAATTAATTTGACAATAATGACTTCCACTTGGGACATGTGTTCGTGGACTTTTTTTACAACTGTTTAAGAAAATCAGTTCCACCTTACATTATCTTCCTGTAAGTGCACTTCATATGGCAGCGTTATCCCCTACTTGTTTTTCGTATTTTGGTCAATTTAAACAATATAAACCATTGGGTACTAGATAAAGTTATACCCGTTTTTTTTTTTAAAGAATACCTTGAAATATTACTTAGGAAATATTGTAATTTGGATAGGTTATATGGTAATATGAAAGGAATCTGATGAGAAATAATTCTCGGAATTCAATTCCTTAGAAAAAAAAACGGTAATAACATTTCCATTAGCAAATCTATATTGGGTATTCTATGTAGGTATAGATTGATACCCTGGCTTTTGGATGAGATTGAATTACATTTATTTACCTAATTGTCTCTTGTACTTGGCACGGACCTTTTATCAAAACAAATAAATTTTGATAGAGTGAACCGATTTTAATGAAGCAAAGATTAAATGGTACTCGAAGACATGTTTTATGTTTTTTTTTTGATGACGTTTAAACAGTGACGTGTGTACAAACAAACAGGCAGACATTTCTAAAGAGGATTTAAATGTATTTAATTATTTATTCTTTGTCACTTGCAATATTTTTTTCCACAAAAAGCTGAAAAGTACGGACACGTTAAAGATACATTCTTATTATATATATATATATATATATATATATATATATATATGTACAGTTAAGTAATTGCTTTTATTTCAATTAAACTTATAATTTCTTATTACAAAGAACCATTTTTTATGAACGAATAGATATTTACCATTTTAATACGGAGTAGGCAGACAAAATGGTACGCTACGCATTATATCACAGTAAAACCAAGCCTGTTGCGGTATTCGAATTTTTGAAATCAATCAAAATAATATCAATTCAAAACTCATTGGCTTGAACCGCAGCAGGAAATATCAAAATTTTCAGAATTTACATATATTTACAGCTTTAAAGTAAACCAGTGACCCTTCCAGGCAAAATAAGACATCCTGGGAGAATCTGAATGCTTATGAAATATGAAAGGACACACAATACTTAACTATGAATATAATAGGAAAATGGTTATTATCCCTACACTAAACCTCAAATGACAATGGTGATACTACCATAAATGAAAACAAATCTAAAGCGCGGTTTATGTATCCGCTGCCGCCATCTGTTACCAATCCTTGTTACCAATCACACTAACACGCTTTTTACTTCGTAGTTACATTTAAATGTTATTGATAGATAATAAAGATCTAGTCAAGCAATAATGTTCAAGTAATAATTGAGATTTAGAATATCGGATTCTGCGGAGGTTGTAAGCATTTCGGATCGAAAATAGCTATGATATCAGCGGCTTTGTACACGTTTATTATTATTTGTTGTTATAGTAATTAGTCGAGTTATTATAAAAAAAAAATATTACCTACAGATAATAATTTTCCTAACGATCAATTGAACGGTACAGAATTTAGTAAAATGGAGTATAAAAAAGATCTGCTAGCGTTTCGCCCCGTCTTCACTTTTGTATAATGAACTAATGTGGCATCGTAAATGTATAAACGATACCTATACCCTAAGATGCTTGCTATAACACCAGCTATCTCCCAGTGAATGACCTGTCAAAATCGGTAAAGCCGTTTCGGAGATTTGCCGGAACAAACATACAGATAGACTTTCATATCGATTTCGTAAAAGGCTGTTATTTTGACATTGTAAAAACAAACTTCAATTTAATTTATATGTATAGATATTCGTGTTATTCTCATACAAGCTATGCCACTGTACATTTTCATCAAACTCCAATCAGAGGTTTTGCATAAAAAGAATATTGTAAAAAACCTGTTTTCAAATATTTCCACGTACCGATTTTAATGACTGTCGTCTGAGTGGCACAGAGATTGAAGTTATGCAGCGACACCAAATAGCGTGTTATGCAAAAGGGATAACGAGAAGCTCTATAAAAATAAATTTAACTGAGATAACTTTAATTAAGATCGGCCAAAGGATTTTTTTTAAGTTTTTGCATTTCATCGCAAGCTCGCTTGACGTTAAATGACGACGAAAGCCTAGAACCTAAGCCTATGCCTAGAGAAAACTGGAACTCAAGTCAATTGCCGCAATAGCCGAACAGATGATTGACGGTGGTAGATATTACAGGTAGATATTAGAAAAAACATGCTATGGTATCATTCCAATGTTCTTCAACATGATTCCCAAACACACTACTACTGAGCAACTATTGCTTTTGCTATATCGATCTTAAACCGACATCCATTTATATATCTATCTTCTTCTATACATACATAAGAGAAATATCACTGACTGACTCATCACGAATCTCCGAAACGATATGTCCGATTGAATTGAAATTCACCATAGTCACTCCTTTTACGACGTAGACGCTCACTAAGAACGGGTTTTAGTTAAAATCTGTCCTAAATAAGTTTTTTCAGCTACCATTACATATTATCCTACAGACGACACCAATATTGACTTACACTAAACAGCCGTTGCTATAGCAACCATTAATATTGTAACCTTTCCCATGGTAACGTGATCAGTTTCTATCACGAACATTTTTAAAAGTTTATTTTGTGTTCATTGAATTGTTGAGTTTTTATTCTAAAATTTTATTAGACGTGTTAATTTTGTTAAAGTTGTTAACAAAATGATAGAAATGAAAGATATGGAATCGAAAACAGTGAATGAATGTTGGAATGAAATGGCGACATGTATAAAGAACGTGGCAAGGAATGTATTTAGTGAAACGAAAGGAAGAGGAAACATAGATAAGGACACTTGGTGGTGGAACAAAGAGGTGCAAGAGGCTTTGAAAGAAAAGAAAACAGCTTTTAAGGAGTGGAAGAGTGTTGATGACAGGGATAGCACGATTAAAGAAAATAAGAGAAACATGTATGCAGAATGTAAGAAAAAAGCAAAAAAAGCGGTTGCTATTGCTAGAGCTAAAGTACAAAATGATTTGTACCAATCACTGGAGAGCTCACAAACACAAAAATATTTGTATCGATTAGCAAAAGCAAGAGAAAAGAATACAAGGGATATTATACACGTTAAATGTATAAAAGACGGTGGAGCAAAAATTTTGACGAATGATGAGGATATAAAGAGTCGTTGGAAGGGATATTTTGAAAAACTGATGAATGAAGAAAATGATTGGCCCAGAAAGCTAGAGGCTGTACCGTTAAATTTAGGTGTTGTACAGGAGATAAAAGAGGAAGAAGTAAGAGAAGCTGTGAATGGTATGAAGAAAGGAAAAGCAGTAGGGCCAGATGGTATACCTATTGAAGTATGGAAGTTTCTAAAGATAGATGGATGGATGTGGCTGACTTTATTTTTTAATAAGATATTGCAAGAGGAGGAGATCCCAAATGAATGGTACAATAGTATAATAGTGCCTATCTTTAAGAATAAGGGTGATGTACAGGACTGTAATAACTATCGAGGGATAAAGCTTATGTCACATAGTATGAAAGTCTGGGAAAGAGTGATAGCGAGACGAATAAGAGATGAAACTGTAGTTACTGAGAATCAATTCGGGTTTATGCCTGGGCGTTCGACAACAGATGCCATTTTCGCACTTCGCCAGCTGTGCGAAAAATACAGACGTGTACATAAAAACTTGCATATGGTGTTTGTTGATCTGGAAAAGGCATATGATCGAGTACCTCGGGATGTTCTGTGGTGGGCGCTGAAAGAGAAAAGAGTGCCTGGGAAGTACTTACAACTTGTCCGTTGTATGTATAGTCAAGCTCAAACACATGTTAGGTCCGAGGCTGGAATTACCGACGATTTCCATGTGGCTGTAGGTTTGCATCAGGGATCAGCTTTAAGTCCTTATCTATTCCTTCTTGTCATGGATGCAATAACATCAGACATACAGGAGGAAGCACCTTGGTGTATGCTATTCGCTGATGATATTGTTCTTGTTGGTGAAAATGCTGCCGAGGTCCAGAGTAGGCTGGAGAAATGGCAACAGAAACTGGAGAATTTTGGTTTAAAGATTAGTGGGATGAAAACTGAACATTTGTTCTGTGACTTCGGAGGTCCATCCAGTTTTTGTCATATTACCTTAAACGGTGTATTCTTACCAGCCTGCTCCAATTTTCGGTACCTCGGCTCATTAATCCAAAATGACGGTGGAATGGACAAGGACGTGAGGAATAGGATAAATGCAGGGTGGATGAATTGGCGAAAGGTGTCTGGGGTAGTTTGTGACCCACGAATGCCGTTGAAACTCAAGGGGAAGGTGTATAAAACTATAATAAGACCAGCCGTGTTATATGGATCCGAGTGCTGGGCTACGAAAGAGACGGATGAGAAAAGATTACATGTGGCAGAAATGCGAATGTTAAGATGGATGTGTGGTGTAACAAGGATGGATAAGATTAAGAATGAGTATATCAGAGGAAGTTTGAAAATAGCACCAGTGACAGAGAAGTTGAGGAGTAGTAGGTTAGCATGGTACGGGCATATTATGAGAAGAGATGAAAGTCATGTAACAAGAAAAGTTTTGAGTTTGAAAGTGGACGGATATAGGAGTAGAGGAAGACCGAAAAAGGTATGGATGGATTGTGTGAAAAACGATATGTGTATAAAAAGTGTGAATACTGAGATGACATCTGACAGAGGAGAGTGGAAAAGGAAAACATGTTGTGCCGACCCTACTTAGGTGGGATAAGGGTAGGATGATGATGATGATGATGAGTTTTGATTTGTGAACTATACATGTAATAAAATTCAAGAGTCTGTTGTTTGTATTGTTAAAATGTCAGTTTTTACTAAACACATATAATAATAATCAATATTTATTATTAATCAACTCATCCTAGGCTTTACATAGATTGATAAAATAACACCACTTTTCTAAATATATGCAAGTATATATTGTTATTATAACAAAATACTAATTTTTAAAATGTGAGCCTGTCTATTGACGATTGTCTATTGAGACTGTCACTGTAAAATAGTGGAAGTTATAGGGAGTAACGTAGGCTATCTATATTTATTTTAGACTAACTGTTATCCGCGCGTTTGTCCGCGTGGAATTTCGTAACAAACTTGCATATAAAGCGCACGTTGTAGTGTTGGACACTGCTTCTTTAGTTAATTATATTTGCAGAGTGCAATGTAAACGTGTTTGTAACAATTAAACAGTGTACTGCATAGCATTCTTTTTGCCGAACTCTACGCGGACTTAATCACGGGTAAGATTTGTATTAAATATTAGCTTTTGTCCGCGGCTTCGCTCACGTTAATGTAATCTTTCAGGGTGCACGTTCCTACTTAATGCACATATTGCTTCATAATATAAATTTTGTGATTGCATTAAAATATATAAAGTTATTTATAAATCGGAGATAGCAACAAGATTTAGAATATGATACTGAAATATTTCTGGCAAAATAAAAAATGTAGCTCGCGTGTCGAACGTACAAATGCATTTTAAAGGCCATTTTTGTATATCTACGTTTTCTTGCACTTTTACATTTCTTTTTGGAAAATATAAGTCGTGCTACGTGCGTTATCGAATTGTTAGAGAAATCACAATTTGAAGAATATACAACATTTTGTACTTAATAACTGTTCTATAGTTCTATGTTCTATATATTCGCTAGTGGTTGATAACTGTGCAGACATGGTTCTTTTCGCGGATGACACTTCGCTTATATTTAAATTAAAAAGAATAGACTCCGAGTCTAGACATCTAAATAATACCTTAAATAAAATTTCAAATTGGTTTGCATTAAATAATTTATTGCTAAATGCAGACAAAACAAAATGCATAAGGTTTACCTTACCTAATGTTTCATGTATTGATACTAGAATAGAGATCGAAGGAAATCTAGTTGGGTTGGTAGACAGTACCGTGTTCTTGGGTATCACAATTGATTCCAAATTACAATGGGGTCCTCATATTAAAAAATTGGCAGGAAGATTAAGTTCTGCTGCATTTGCAGTTCGAAAGATTCGCCAACTAACAGATATTGCCACTGCTAGGTTGGTCTACTTCGCTTACTTTCATAGCTTAATGTCTTATGGTATTTTGCTCTGGGGGACAGCAGCTGAGGTAGACACCATATTTTTACTAAAAAAACGGGTAGTTCGAGCAATTTATGAATGAGGCCTCGTGAATAATTAAAAGATAAGTTTCAGGAGTTCGGTATCCTAACTCTGCCCTCCCAATACATACTTGAAAATCTAATGTACGTCCGCAAAAACTTAGATAAGCTAGATTTCGTAAAGGACTGACATAATCTAAATACAAGAAATAATAACAAATTGGTAATTCCATGTTTTAGGCTCACTAGGACCGGTAACAGTTTTTTAGGTAATAGTGTTAGGTTTTATAATAAAATTCCAAAACACGTTACCGATTTGCCGGATACTAATTTCAAGCACCATGTCAACCAGGTTTTAATATCTAAAGGCTATTACAGGGTGGATCAATATGTGAACGACGGTGACGTCTGGAAATGACGCCCTCTCTGTGCATCCACCAAAACCGAATGTAATTATTTATAACTATGTTTTAAAAATATGAGTTATAATATGTTAATGAAAAGATAAACCAGATCGAGTTTCTTGCCGGTTCTTCTCGATGACTGGGTTGTTTTCCGAACCGGTGGTAACTATGACGTTCATAAGCGCCTTCTCAGGGCCTAAACTGAATAAAGTATTTCTGATTTTGATTTATATCAGTTAACAAAATAATCATTGGAGTAATCTTTCCCGGCTGAATTTGTGAAGTACCTACACGAAATGTCACGACCATTATAATATATTTCTTTATAGTATTGTAAACTAGCTTACACCCGTGATTTTGTCTGCGTCGTCTATTGTCTCAACAATATATTTTGCACGTACAAGAAAAGAAATATTAAAAGAGGAAAGCAAAAATATACTTAGCTTACAAAATTCCTCTGCAAACAATGTCATCCGTTTAGGTTCCCTCTCCATACGCACCATACTTCCCCACATCGCACGCCACTAAACGCGTAGTGCTTATAAAAATCGTAATTCGCAAAAACTTTAATATTTTAAATTGAATCAAGGTATGGCAATTTTTTTTTTAAATATCTACCAAATATCTAAGAATTAAAACTAAAATGGATTATCCGATAGTTTTATTATTTTACTTATCATCTTCATACGAAATGGTTTTTCACATTAAAATCGTTCGATTGTGGGAAAATCTTAAACCTATGGATCAATACACAGAAGCCATCAAGGACTTTAGTAGGACCCTTGATAACGTATTTCGCGAGACTAAGTCCATAGCGTAACTACTTTTCTCATTGGTAAATTCTATAATAAGAATATTGTGCTACATTGCAGAATACATTTCAATTATTCCTATAAAGTTATCACTTTTAATTTTCTTAGTAATCATCACAACATATTATAAAACACAGTCGTCCGCTACGTCTGTATGTTCGCGGTAAACTCAAAAACTACTGAAGGAATTGTAATGCGGTCTTCACGAAGGTGTAGGTATTTGTCAAGGTTTTGTGTAAATTGGTTGAAATAGAACAAAAAACAAAGTCGAGTCGCCTGAGAGCTTTTATCGAAAACGCTGCCTAATTCTTTTAAGGTATAACAAAACCATGCATAGTGTGATATTCCTCTTTTATAGATCTACAAAAAAGTCTAGGATGGCATATACCTATCTTTTAAGGATAGCTTACTATACCCATTTATCTTCTAAAAAAATGGTAACATACAATGAGGTAATTGGAAGGCTATCTAGACGAATACAGTATTAATTCTTATCAAGTACATTAGTTACCTTAAGCATGTCATGCACATAAGTACGTATTTTTTATTATCAGGGCAGGACAACGTCCGCCGGACATGCTAGTATAGAATATAATAAATAAAGACGGATAAAAATTATTTTTATTAAGTACCAGCGGGCCCGGCGAACATCGTCTAATACTGATAATAAAAAGAGAACCTACAATCAGACCGTAGCACCACGTACTGGATCAAAATGAGAAAAAATTAAAAAATAATCATCACCATCTGTCCAGCTGTTTCGGAAGAGTTCACTCACGTGCACAACACGTACAGAAGAATTATACATAACATAAAGATATAAAAAACTGTCCAGACTATTATTCTAAAATGGCACAGAAGTTAAAATAAAGTATTACCTGCCAAAAAAGCATACACCACATGCCGCACAACTTCGCAATGGCACGCGCCGAGCACCGAGACTTACCGAGGAATTAAGGAATTTTATAGAGAGATCTAATTCTCGCATATCCCAAAACAATTGTCGACGAATTACATCCCGGTTGGCTTGGTACAAGTGCAGCTGAGCTGACGTAATTCTCTCTTCCAACTGTGTTGTACTGAATTTCCACATCATAGTCGGGTTAATAAATAATTTAAATTAAATCTACTGCTGATGCATTTCTAAGAGATCACTGGAAATGAGTGAGGTACATCATCAGTCAGGTGTTTTTGGATTTAACAGATCCAATGTAGTTACAGCGCCGTCATCGCTTTTCCACGCTAATGTAAAATCGTGTGCTCAATTTCAACATTGTGTCTACTATACCTTCAGTGTAAGACAACAATGTGACGAGACCGTAGAACGACGGTATAGGTTGTAATGACGGAACGACGGTGGTAGGATTAGTTGATTATGTCAGAAAGCAAATGTCCGTCTGTTTTGAATATTTCAGGTTACCATAATCGGCCATATTGTTTTTAATAATTCAGTAGGTAAAAGCAAATTTAATAAATGGAAAATTAAGAAATTCTGGAATTACAGATATACTGTTTCAAATAGATTTGTAGGTACGACATACGTGCTACCCTATTGTAAGTTAATTGTACTATACGTATAACTTTCACGCAAATATAAGAAATAAGATCAGATGAACGGTTGCATGAACATGGACAACTCATAAAATAAGCACAAGCAAAACTTTTTTTTGATATATATTAGATATGTGAATACTAACGGCGTACCGGTGGGAATTCCCGTCAGCAACATATTTCGAACTTTAATCCACTATAACAGTGCTCACCTACACTATATAAAAACGCCTAATTAAAATTTAAAGAATATAGCACTTTTCATCAATAAGTCTTAAAATATTTATTACTAGCTGTTGCCCGCGGCTGCGTACGCGTTTTTTTTTAATTCATTTTAAAGTAATGTAAAATAATGAAATTAGGTGGAATTATAGAAATATTCTTTCAAACACATTTGTAGGTACGATACGCACGCTGCCTCCTGTAGTATTAAGTATGTAACGCGTACATTAATAACAATAACAGTGTATCGGATGGGATTTAGCATCTAGAAGAAATTTAGAATTTTAACTCACTATATAAGTGGTATTCCGCTTATATATATACCACTGACTGAGTCATTACGATTTCTCCGAAACTGTGTGTCCGATTGAATTGAAATTCACCATAGTTATTGCTATTCCTTTTGCGACGTAGACGCTCACTAAGAACGGGTTTTGGTTAAAACCCATCCTAAATATATTTTTCAGTTACAATTAAATATTGTCCTCAAATATTGAATTAAATATTGTATATGTATATAAGATAGATAGATTGTTATGCATCCTTCAAAGTTTCTAACATAATTAATTTACCTTTGAACACTAACAGGAGTCTAATGCATTTCTCCCTCTGCAAGTGGTTCGCACTTTGTTACGAAGACAAATTAAATTTTCTGTTGCGGTTGCCACTTATTACTTAATGTGTTTACATTATGTTTTTATTATTATGCAGGTTCTTACTATAGTATCGTCGTACATTGTACGTTATATTGAGTTAAATTTGTTGGTAGCTAACAATAATAAAAAATCTTTAAATCCAGGCCAGGCCATACATAAATTCAATCAGCTAAACAACAATAACTCAGTGCAAATTACATTTAAAAAATTATATCATATATACCTACATAATAATAAAAATAAAACTAACTTCAAATAAAATAAATTAAAATAACACAAAACAAGTAACTGTGTGAAAGAACACGATATATTTTCGAATCCTGAACATCGGAGAGGGCATGAGATGAAATAGGGGTAAATCGGGGGGAATCGGCGTGCACTCATCCTGCCGCAATGCAAGTGGGAAGGAATTTACTTCCCCCTTGCCCCCATCCGTTATCTCTTAATCTCCAGAATGCATTCGTTTCCTCTGACTAGGACCGAAGACTTACTATACAGCCTTTTCATTTCCGCTGCCAGTCTGTGATGTCAGCCCTGAGAGGTTTACTTTTTTGCCTGAGGAATAGAATCTCGATGTGAAAATAAGTGAATTATTACCTATTTGAAAAATTAGAGGAAAAAGATCTGGTTCAAAGATCACCAAGAGGGGTTCTGTAACGGGTGGGCCTGGAATTAGAAGGAGGAAAACCTCGTTGGGAAATCATAACACAATCTCAGAGAGGTTGTGTTCGGTGGTGGGTATCTCAGTAGGCGGGTCTCTTTCGGGGTAACGCTTTATGGTGAATAATAATATTTTTAATTTTCCAACTCAATGTGTATATCATTTACAGTAATATTGATATCTGTACTGATTACAAACCATATCGCAAATATCACAATATCTTATAATGTGTACTATAATAACAAAGATTGAAACGTATTGAATAAAAATTCATAGGTGGTGGTTAAATTGCAAATATGTGAGGCAAGTGTGAGTTTTGCGATAATCATAATTGGATTGTGTTTTAAGTAAAATGTATGTATGCGTTTTGAAAAACCTACATTTTTATTATATTTTAAACTAAGGTTTTAGCCATTTTTCTGTATGCGTGTAACTTTGTGAATTGTGGAACCATTTGAAAATGAGATTTTTAATCGTATGGCTGCTGTATTGATTAGTCTTCAGTATCTTATTTGCTTTATTATAGAGTAATCCTCCTAGGTAGCCTTCAAAACGCCAAGCAAACCAAGTGTTATAGGAACTTATAATAATAATAATATAATTAGGAACTTTTATTGTGTCCTCGACCCTTCTCTTGTCAGAGAAATGCAAGTCGTTCGACATGTTGACGAAGAATAATTTTCATGATAAAAAGCTGTCAAACGGTTAAAACGTGACGAGGTTCTTGGTAAAAATTCTCTGTCGGGTACCTATATGGGCGGAAATATATCACATTCAATATGGCTCTTTGAGCCATTGCTAAGGGTGCTAAAATGGAATTTCTAGCTCCTCTTCAGGAGGGATTGCAGTAAAGTAGAAGTGGCTGACATAAAGCGAATGTGGAAGCATGCGCGAGCGACTCCCATACTATCTGCGCTAAGCGCGCAAGAGGTTATATTTATGTAGGAGATTATTAGTCTATGCAGAACCACATAATCCGTCCGTTGTCCTTTGTAATGGTACCTATGATGGATTTACATGACATGACTCTAGGTGGTAGAGCTACGCTGAAACCAATACTGGTTTCAGAATGAAGGGGTCGGCTCGCCCGGGGTAGTACCACCCTCTCACAGAAAGCCGACGTGAAGTAACAGTGCTTGCACTGTTGCGTTTCGTTCGGCCAGTGAGAACGCCGGAGGCCCACATATAATAAAAAGCCGGCAACGCACTTGCGACTCCCCTGGTGTTGCTAGTGTCTATGGACGGTGGTGTTCACTTACCATCAAGTGACCCACCTGTTCGTTTGCCCCCTATAATATATTAAAAAAAAATATAGAGGCATGTTTGACGGTGGCAAATTCTGGTATCAGCCGGTGTTTATCCAGCGACTACGTGGGGTGGAAGGGATCTTTAACCGACTAGGACACGATCACTATATACAACGTAATATATAATCAGTTCTAAACATTTACATAATATTTCATATACCTACATACGTTCACCAGCACTGCAGCTAACAAATACGCAGTAGTTACTAAAAGTAGAATGAAATAAAACAAAACGTTTCATCGAAAACTTTTGAAAATTGTACCTATAATATAGAATATCATCTATAATATAAAAATGAATCGCTGAATGGGTTGCTAAGCGCAAATCTCGAGAGCAGCTGAACCGATTTCGCTAATTCTTTTTTTAGAATATTCCTTGAAGTACGAGGATGATTCTTACGGAGAGAAAAAAATAAAAATTGCCTGAAAAAGTCTAAAAACAACAATTTTCTATACTCCCATACGAACGATTCGTAATAATACTTAAAAGTCAATTTGAACTTTAACTCTATAACCATAAAGTTTAAGTGTTAGCGGAGAGGTTCCGGGAAGGCAAAATAATTAAGTGACGTTAATATCGCGGAAATATTGTCAATATTTGTCAAGATTTATACGATGGTAATATTTAACATTATATAGCGTCCCGAATAGCAGAATAAGTATTAAAAAATAATAATTAAAGAATCGACTGTTAGACGGCACGAAGTTCGCCGGGTCAGCTAGGTAAGAATAATTATTTCAATACAATTACTCTACATCAATACAGGCAGAAATATAAAAATAGATAGGAACAATGAAAAAAATCAGTTCACGCTAATAAAGCTGCTAATATGTATCTCTTATTCTTTCTGTCTGTCTTTGTGCGCGCATCACACAACAACAACTCAATAGGCTTCGATATTTTTTTTTTAGTTTTACTTCTAAAACGCTCGGTTCTTATTTAAAAAAACGAACACGAGTTTTATATAATATAACATTATTCATATAGCTTATTTTTAATCTAAAATATATCGTATATATTTTTTGGATCAAATGTGTTGTTAAGATAACAAACAATCGTCAGAAAAGGAAGTTTCAAGTATGAACTATTATATTGCAAAGTATAACGAATTTCAGAAGGCGGCGCCGAGACATTGTATGGAATGCTGTCCTATGGTACTGTGACAGTTTTATTAAAGCTTGTGCATATGACGTGTGTGAGGTTCTAAAAAAACGGGGCGTCGTGAAGCATCCGCCGACTGTAGAAACGACGTAGATGTATAAATTTTACATTTAAATAATAGCCGTATGATAAATGAATTATATAGGTATGTTATATGTACAGAGGAAAAACCAAAGACCACACTGCTAGCCCCGCTTCTGCGCGGGAGGAAACCACACGCCGCTGAAAGTGAAAAAAAAAATGAAGCTATCATGTTAATTTTATTCTGATAAGAAACAAAGCGCCTGATAAGTAAAAAAAAAAGTTATCGATATCTATCATTTTATAAAGCATAATATAGCATAACATATTTAAAGCAAATTAGTGGATTTGAATTTATAAATTGATTGAAAGTATTACCGCGTCATGTTTATGCACTTTATACAACTCAATTTGCACTGAATAAAAAGGGAATGATTTAAATAATTTGTGTTTGCTTCTAGACGGATAACGTTTTCTCGGTGCGCGTTATTCCTAGAATGAAAACCAATTACTAGTACAGCTTGTGCACGGGCGTGCAAAGTTGTTTATTTTTTTCACAAATAATTCTATTGAGAAAATGCGGCAATGCTTTTTTTTTAAGATGTGAATTTGCTGGAACTACGGGAATGTTGTGGAAATGAAACTTGCACAAAGTATTATGAATACTAATAATGTTTGTTTGTACGCGCGAGTCAAATTTGAAAACTTATCTTTTTCCTAAAAGGCAGCATCTTTTTATCCGTCTGTCTGCCTGTTTAAGTGCACTTATATATTGTTTATATATGCGCTTGTTTATACATTGTTTGCATATTTTCGTCAAGTAAGAAAAATTCATTATCGCTCCTCCATGCAGCCCTCATTCTCTTTTTCTTTGTGCAATTTTTAAATGCAAATAAAATAAAGTAAGGAATCAAATTAAAATAATAAGTTCTCGTAAATACTAACTGATACTCGCAATTTCGTCTACGTTGTTTATTGTAATAATAATATATTTTATGTACAGAAGAAAACAATATTTAAAAAAATGCAAGGAAAGTATACTATGACAACAAAATTTCTTTATCTATACATATAATAAAAATGAAATGTCTGTATGTACTATCAAAATAACGACTTTTTACTGATTGGATATGAACGTATACACGATACTGATAACAAATATAGAATTTAAAAATGTTTGTCTGTTTGTCTGTATGTTCCGGGTAATCTCCGAAACGGCTGGACCGATTTTGACAGAAGTTTCACTGACGGATAGTTAAAATTACAGCGGGTGACATAGGCTACTTTATTTTAGACTAGTTATCATCCGTGGCTTCGCCTGTAGTACTATCTCCAAAACGATTAGACCTATTTTCATGAAACTTTCACTGACAGATAGCTAATATTATAAAAAGTAATTAAAGCTTTTTTATTTTGGACTAGCTTTTACCCATGGCGTCGTTTGCAGTACTATCTCCAAAATGTTTGAACTATTTTTCAAGGAACTTTCACTAAC
Organism: Antheraea assamensis; assembly: GCA_035772565.1. NCBI lineage: Eukaryota > Metazoa > Arthropoda > Insecta > Lepidoptera > Saturniidae > Antheraea > Antheraea assamensis. The sequence continues at coordinate 330,368 of JAQQSE010000010.1, read as the reverse complement.
AGATAGCTGATCTTATAAGAAGTAATTTACAATTATTAAAAAAACGCATGCGGAACTGCAGGCAACAGCTACTCACTACATATTATAAACCAAAGTCGTCCGCCACGTCTGTCTGTCTGGATGTTCGCGATAAACTCAAAAACGACTAAATTGTTTGTAATGCGGTCTCCACCAATAGATAGAGAAATTCACGGGGACGATTTAGGTATTTTAAATTTTTTTATCATTCGCCTTATTCTACGTTTGTAGAAAAAATGACACTAACAATAGAAAAAAGGTATTTAATACATATATACTTTTTTTGAATAAAATGTTGGCTATAGCTAACCTCAGGGTGTTGGTTTTTCGTGACGGTGTGCGCGCGCATCGTAAAAATTTACTTTCATATTTTTTCCCTAACGCGCCCAAAGAAGTATAACTTCAAAAATATTTAAAAACAAATATGTTTTAATGAAATGTGCACACACGTTGATTATAGAATTTATACAACTGTTTACGCAATAACTAGTGAGATGACGCTGTCTCAATTTTTGGAAAGTTTAGTATGTATATCGATTTATTTTATTGCTATCACATTGTGGTGAAAGATAGCGCTATTCAATTTATGAACATAATATTTCAGTGTGACCAATTTTTGTCAACCTAGGCACATACAGCCATATGGCCGGAGAGAGACAGAAAATCAGAACGCTTTCCCATTTACGTGACGATTTCTACCATTCCACTCTTTATCGCAAGCCCTGTTAAAGAACTTTACATCCCAATAAACGGCAGTATACAACAATGCCATATTTAATTTATATCGTCTATAATAAAATTGTACATAACGCGAACGGACAGGCGTGCATGAATAGTTAATAAATCAAAAATCAAAATCAAAAATACTTTATTCAGTTTAGGCCCTGAGAAGGCGCTTATGAACGTCAAAGTTACCACCATGAAATCCATAGTCTGTTTACCTAAATATTATGATTGTATATGCTATGACCTATGACCCCGAGTTCGGATTCTTAGCTATTTCTTCGAAATAATAATACTATAAGGTAAATAAACCGCAGTTTAGTGTCGATTATGTAAAATATTAGTAACAGCCCGAGATTTCCTTATTTTATTTGCAATATACAATTTAGTTAGAAGTAAATATAACCTAATACACTAAAGGGCAATGTAGTTTCTTCTTATTGGAAGACTTTTATCAGCCTCGGACCAATAGTGTTATCCGAAGAGAGCCTACTACAAACATTTTCAGAAAGTTTACGTCTATAGCAGCACTTACGTATGTTTAAACAAATTCTGTGTAAGGCAAGACTAGCGTCGCGAAAATAATCCGACTAGGCTTTATCATGCCTCGCTGTTCTCGACTAGCATCCAATCCGCTCTCGCCTACCGAGTCCCGGCGCCTCACCACATCACCCGCCCATACTATTAAAAACACACACCCACACACAGATCCTTCGTCACATTTTGTATAGAATCCACTCCTAAGGGACTTAGCGCACAACACCGAACCCCCACACACGTGCACATACACACATAGTGGTTGGGTTTGTTTTTTAATCCCTTTCTCGAACGGAGTTAGCTTAGATTAACTTAGTAGTTAAATTTAAGATACATGTATAAGTTCGTGAAACACATATTTTGGGGTTCACGGGTATTTTTCACAAATTCATATATGTATGAAATAATAGTTAGCTTAGTTAGACTCTGTATATTCGGTGACAGTCCAAGCCGAGGCGCGCCGTGCGCCCTTGTACTGGTTGCCTATATAAAATCGGGTGAGTGCCTTAAGCGCTCCCCTTAGTAGTCGGTGAAATTGTAAAGGCCTTGCCAGGTCAACTATGTAGGCAATTCGAAAAATAAAAGGGCTTATCGCGATGTTAGTTAGCTTAACATTTTTGTAAATAAATAAGATTTATATGTAAAAATAATATTTCAAATGTCACTGATATATCCAGACAATATAGTGATCAAATTTGTTCGTCTTTTAATACGTATAGTAAATAGGTATAATAGAAAATGTATGTAAATTAAATAAATTAGAAATGGATTTACCCCAGCAGGCTTTTTATTAAAGTACTTACATACCTATCAAATTGTAGTGCATACGGAACGCTTCGGCCGCACTCACTTCTAGTGTTATCTGCCTTACAATCAAAATCAACAATACATGTAACAAGTAGAATTGTTAATAAAGAAAAATCGGTCTTAAAAACCTCCCATCTTTCATTGACATGCCTCATACTTAAATAATAGTCTAGATCACTCCCATAATTGTGACGATCCTAACTACTCCTCTTACATTAGAATCCATCAAACCGTTTAGGTAACAGATACTAATAAAGAAACAGACACTAGAAAAAATGTGACTATAAAATAATCCCTCGTGTAATAATAAAATAATTATCGCGAAAATTCTACATCAGCTATGAATAAGATATTAGAATCCTTCCATTTCCCCAATTTAGCAATATCGATAACATAAAAATCCCAAAAATACTTTTAATCAATTTGCATACCAGAAGTACCAATTATAAACGTCTAAATTTTATCAACGTTTCAGATACCAATCTATTAATCGACAAGAACCTGTAAGAAACTCGATCTGGTACGTTTTTTTTATCACTCTATTTATTTTTTTCTGTAGACCCTTGGTCCGCGTCTATTTTCTGAAATAGTTTTAAATCCAAACCATTTTAAAATCTAGTGCAGCTTGAATACATATCATCTTTACACTATACATCTTTTTATTGTATACACTTTTATAATAAGACATTGGATCACCCCTTATACATAAATATAATGACGGCGTCCAGATAATGAGACGTGTTTCTGGCCTGCATCTCATTAATCGAGTACGGAGCATGCAGACGCTTTGCTAGAACCATCGCCGTCATTTCGACATGTAAGAAAGAGAAAAATTTTGAATATTTATCAGCATTTTTAGAAAATTATTTACATCGCTGATAAATACCACTAATATATTTTTCGCTGGAACACCGCAAATATTTATCAGAGATAATTACACTCCAAGAAAAATGCAACAATACTATATATACTATGCATTGGGCATCGCAGACCACATTATTGGTTTCATCGCCGCTTACAGTTACGATTCTGCGAAGCCGCTGCTTCGTACGAGACGCTGAGTTTGCTGGTTAGTTCTCGTCTTTTATTTGGGGTCTTTGTTATTATATTTATTTATAGGCAAGACCACCTACTGCTCCACGCTCTCTATTCCTTCCACGCATTTTTATTTTCACCGCATCCCTTCTGGTGGGACCTATTTACACGGTCCCATCAGCCCCTTCAGACATTTTAGTTACAAATGATTTTAGCGGATGCACAGAGAGGAATGTCATTTCCCGATATCACTTTCGTTCACATATTGATCCACCCAACAATAGCATTTTGACGTCAAAACTTGAACTTACTATCGAGCGAGTGATATTCTTTGAGACTTTGTTGTAGAGAAAATATGATTAACCCGTTTTGTTTTAAATATAAAATGACTACAGTGAGTCTGTCGGCCGCTGTTCTGCCCTGATTAAAAAAATATATCCTAGAATCAGGTCGCAGTGTCACTTGCTGGGCCAAATTGTGATTTTAAACCATTCTTGAATCCACCTGAACAACTAGCTTGTGATTGGGCTCATAAGATTCGTTTTGATGAGGACTTACATCTGGGGTAGTTACCTTGTGACTATGATCAAAAACACCGCAGTCACGAATAGAGCAGAGGAGTCAGTGCCAAACGAAATTCCAAATGAATGGTATGTAGGAAAAATATATATATAATATTATACGTGGGACGCGAGAGTGGACCTGAACTTTGTACGTAGATGGAATGAATTTGGGTTGTCTTCGATTTCAGATAGATTATTAGGTAGTGCATATACTAGTAATGTTTTATTTAATTAAATTAATTTTCATATTGAAAATGTTATTAATCGATTTCAAAATGGAGGAGGTTCTCAATTCACATATGTTTTTTTTATGGTCGTTACCTCAGAACCTCGACATTCATAAACCAATTTAGAATAATCCTTTTTTTATTGGGTAGGAGGTACTTTCAAGAGCGTCCCATTTTAATTTTCTTTACTATTAGACCTTAGATTTCGAAGAGATATCAGGAAACTGCTTAAAATAAAAAATATATATGTTGGTAGGTTTCTGAAAATCCTAGTCAAGGTAAAAGTACCGTACTACAGTCAAGGACGCTTCGGTGCATCTTTTTAGGGTAGACGTTTTTTGAAGTCGGTTATATTTTCTACTAAAATTGTATTATTATATTATAAGTTACATTCGAAATTTTCTGATTATTCCACACCAATAAATAGTTATATTTATTGTTTTTATTTATCTTATATAACGCTACATATTTATGAAAGACGACGACACACGTAGAATTACGTACAGAATTTCGCTGATACAGTTAGGACTTTGTAATAATTTAATAATGAATGTTGGCTTACTTTAATATAAAGCTATGATCACATTTCTACTTCCTTCGTTACGATACATAATGTTTCAAAAATTTATTTGCATAAAAATACAAATCTAGTTGAAAGCGCCATTAATCATACAGATTTGCTCCACTAAAGATGATAATTTAGGAGTTATTTAGTAAATATTTTTCGGATTAGCACAGTTTATATTATTGTCATCTAATAAAAGATAAGATTAAGAATTAGTATATCAGAGGAAGTTTGAAAATAGCACCAGTGCCAGAGAAGTTGAGGAGTAATAGGTTAGCATGGTACGGGCATATTATGAGAAGAGATGAAAGTCATGTCAACAAGAAAAGTTTTGAGTTTGAAAGTGGACGGATATAGGAGTAGAGGAAGACCGAAAAAGGTGTGGATGGATTGTGTGAAAAACGATATGTGTATAAAAAGTGTGAATACTGAGATGACATCTGACAGAGGAGAGTGGAAAAGGAAAACATGTTGTGCCGACCCCACTTAGGTAGGATAAGGGTAAGATGATGATGATATTATTGCATCTAATTCACACGGTGTTATTAAAATCTTGCAATAATATGTATGATCTTTCATACTTTATTAATAGCCAAAGTGGTTCCATTCTAATATATTTCCATGACTTAGGTATACTATTATATAGCCATGAATATAAGAAAATATCCCTATTTAGTTATTTGTTAAAACCTGATAAATTATTAAAATAAATAACGAACACATTATATATATATATATATATATATATATATATATATATATCATCACTATCAAGACTACATATTAGAAAACAAAGTGGTCCGCCGCGTCTGTCCGGTTGTCTGTATGTTCGCAATAAGCCCAAAAACTACCTACTGAACGGATCGTAATGCAATAGATAGAGTTAATAAATGAGGAAGATTTTGGTATGTAATTTGTTAAGGTTTTGTGTAAATCGGTTGAAATATAACGATAATTGTTGTAAGTGTTGGAAAAAGTCAACCCGCCTGGGAGATTTGATCGAAAACGCTGACTAAATCTTTTGAGATATAACAAAACAATGCATAGTAAAATATTCCTCTTGTGTATATATTTACAAAAAGTCTGTGATGGCATGTACTTATCTTTTAAGGATAGCCTACTATACCCATGTATCGTCAAAAAAATTGTTACTTTAAATGAGCTGATGGGAAGGCTATTTAGACGAAATACAGTATTAATCCTTATCAAATCAAATCAAATCAAAAATACTTTATCCAGTTTAGGCCCTGAGAAGGCGCTTATGAACGTCAAAGTTACCACCGGTTCGGAAAACAATCCAGTCGTCGAGAAGAACCGGGAAGAAACTCGATCTGGTTTATCTTTTCATTAACATATTATAACTCACATTTTTAAAACATAGTTATAAATAATTACATTCGGTTTTGGTGGATGCACAGAGAGGGCGTCATTTCCAGACGTCACCGTCGTTCACATATTGATCCACCCTGTAATAGCCTTAATAAAATTAAATATATTAGTTACCACTAGCCTTTGATGCACATATGTATATATTCTTTATTATCAGGGCAGGATAACGTCTGCCGGCCCTGCTAGTATTATCATAAGTCATAACCTTTATTCAATGAAATCAAACTATAACTTCTCTCATTTTAATTAACAAGAACAATTGATCTTCTTAGATATTTCTACACGCGCACAATAATCGACAAATACCGATTCTATTCATTGTATAAATGTTTTATTTTCCAATACTTATAATTCCAAGTTTTTTTTTCCAACTGACTACACTGTTTGGCTTCTTTGTTGGTTCGCTTGTTAAGGCCGCTACAGTTTCACCGGACTACTAAGGGGAGCGCTTAAGGCACTCACCCGATTTGAAATTCCAAGTGTTTTATTTTACTCTGGTTTTAATTTTTTTTTATATTGCAAGCCAAAAACCTAATGTTCGTTATCGAAAAATATTCTAAAATTGATGTTCTCTTATTTATCAGAATTAAATAGAACTTATTTTATAATCAAACTATTAAAAAAGTACGTCATAAATGGTGTTTATAATAAATCAAGTAATATGTTACACTTAAACGATAACTGCACTATTTAGCATTCAAACACAACGGGTAATAAATAGTTGTATACAATTCAGATAGCTATCTACTTGTGCGCGTAAAGAAAATATTTCTATGTTGTAACAATTTATATGTAATGCAAGAAGAAAAAATCATGTGGGCGTTTTCTATCGGTGTTATTGAAATATATATATACCCTTTGTTAACAAGATTTTTACTATGTTACTGTAATAGATTTGTTGTTGTGTGTACGCATTTAATCTCTTTCGGAATATTGTGAAAGATATTTGTATTAAATAACTTTGTTTATTTGCATACCTGAATTTAACTCAAAGACGGTTTCACTGATTTTTATTTATTTTTTTATACACGGGAAGCTTATGCTATTCCTCTACTGATATGGTACAAGAATTGTCTCTAATATTTTAGAGCATAAATATTAGCTACACAATATCATTAATTAGTATTAGACCTAAATTAGTGTTAGACTTAATATTACAACGGGATGGAATTCAGTCGAGACCACTAGCCAAAATTAAATGATATTTGTTAGATAATGATAAATATGCTAATGAATTTAGGACAAAAGTTGTTAAAAAATGATATAAATGAAACATATGGAAGCGAAAATAGTTAATGAATGTTGGAATGAAATGGCAACCAGTTTAAGAAACGTGGCAAGAGATGTATTTGGTGCAACAAAATGAAGAGAAAAGACACATAAGATATATAGAGGATCTTAGTAATAACACACTCTATCGGACTATGCTTATTAGGTAAGGGCAGTTTAATTCAATGTGCAAGTGATCCCGTGCCACCTTATAAAAGCGATGGATTTCGAAAGTCCGGTAAAACTCAATAGATCTGTCAGGCCAACAGCTGCAGTTGAGAGCCAGTCGCCTCTAGTGTTGTTTTACATCTTAGACTACATCATCATTTAACATCAAATGAGACTTTGGTCAAAAACCTACAAAGTATAAAAAAGAGAAAATATATCATCATCATCTTACCTTTATCCCACCTAAGTAGGGTCGGCACAACATGTTTTCCTTATCCACTCTCTTCTGTCAGATGTCATCTCAGTATTCACACTTTTTATACACATATCGTTTTTCACACAATCCATCCACACCTTTTTCGGTCTTCCCCTACTCCTATATCCGTCCACTTTCAAACTCAAAACTTTTCTCGTTACATGACTTTCATCTCTTCTCATAATATGCCCGTACCATGCTAACCTACTACTCCTCAACTTCTCTGTCACTGGTGCTATTTTCAAACTTCCTCTGATATACTCATCCTTAATCTTATCCATCCTTGTTACACCACACATCCATCTTAACATTCGCGTTTCTGCCACATGTAATCTTTTCTCATCCGTCTCTTTCGTAGCACAGCACTCGGATCCATATAACACGGCTGGTCTTATTATAGTTTTATACACCTTCCCCTTGAGTTTCAAAATATATATCTATCCTAAACTATACACAGACAAAATTTATTACATAGTAAGTTTATTTTAGTGTGAACAGTCAATCGTGTAAGTTAAAGAAGGACCAAAAGATTCCTTGTCTTCAAAATAACGCCTAAGTAATAGGTATGAACTGAACAAACCTCGCAAATTGTTATATTAAAATTATTCAAGGAGCACTCGAAAAATTTCCATTCCAGCCGAGTCTTACTCGATGGTATGCCATATTATGCATTTCACAATTCTCGTTTCAGTGAAGCGAACTTTTGCTTTAAACTCGTATTCTAGAAAAATACAAAAGAGCACCATGTAAAGATCAAAGGGGAAAACCAACTTTATAAGGAATACTAAATAAAAAAGGTTTAAAAAAAAGTTGTAATAATATCCCTATTTTCATTCTGCTCGTTACTCATTGTCATATGTGTTCTCACCTTTAGTATAATGATCAACAATATAGAGTGTACTGAACGCGTAAGCTGTAAAACTATACCTTGGCTACCGGACGCATTGCAAAATGGATAAATTTGATACTTAAGTTGATCTTTCCAAAAAACCTACGGGCTTCAATTCTGGTTATACGATTATCGTCAGTCATGAATGAAAATGAAAAATTGTATAATATTCATTTAGTAACTGCAGAGTTAATTTGGGAGGAACGGAGAGAGGGACAGATGTAGATACCTTGAAAATAGCAGTGACACACCACAAACAGGTACACTTATAAAAATGAAGCGTTTAAAATCATCCATCTCTAAACAGAATAACAATTTGTATGGTTGTTCTGTTAGAATGATTTATAACGCATGTTCAAAAATATGTATGTCTGTATAGGATTGAATAAGAAATAGTCAGCACCAGTGGTCGGGTCTCATCAATCCTAGTATTATAAATATGAAAGTTAGTTTGTCTGTTAGGATTTCACGCCTTAACTATTCAATCGATTACCCAGAAAAAAATGCATTCTTCCCGAAGGATACATGAACTCGACATTACCGCGAGCGAAGACACGAGAAAGAGCCAGTATTTTTATGTTGTGACCACGCCTTCACGAGCGTTTTTTGCACAGTAATATATAAGTATAAATATTTTTGACTTTGTTTGTTACGCTTTCACGCCGTAACTGTTCAACTAATCATTATGAAATTTTGCAGACATGTTATCAGGGATATAGAAAAGGACATAAAGTACGTTTATTCAGAAAAAAGTACGAAAAGAAAAGAGTGGTGGCCAAATTTACATTAACGCCAACAAAGCTACGGGCAAAAGTTAGTATCACTACACATTTTAAAACAAAGTCGCACGCCGCGTCTGTTTGTCTGTCTGTTCCGTAGTCCGGTGGAACTGTAGAGGCCTTGCCAGGCTAACAGTGTATGTCGGTTCATTAAAAAAAAAAAATCTGTCTGTTCGCGATAAGCTCAAATACTACTATACGGATTGTAATATGGTCTTCATCAATAGATAGAGTAATATATGCGGAAGGCTTAGCTATATAATTTGTCTAGGTTTTGTGTAAATTCGTTGAAATATAACGATAATTATTGGAAGTGCCGGAAAAACAGAAGCCGCTTGGGAGCTTTCATCGAAAATGCTGCCTAATCCCTTTGAGATATAACAAAACAATGCATAGTGAGATATTCCTCTTTTATAGATTTACAAAAAAGGCTGTGATGGCATATACCTATATTTTAAGAATAGCTTGCTATACCCATCTATGTTCTAAAAACATGGTCACATACAATGAGGTACTTGGAAGACTATTTAGACGAATACAACATTAATCTTTATCAAATTAAATAAATTAGTTATGTTTAGCATTTCATGCACATAAGTATGCACAGAAGGTGGTAGAGCTACGCTGAAGCTATTACTGGTTTCAGCATGAATGGGTCGGCTCGCCCGGGGTAGTACCATCCTCTCACAGAAAACCGACGTGAAGTAACAGTGGTTGCACTGTTGCGTTTCGTTCGGTCAGTGAGAGTGCCGGAGGCCCACATATTTATAAGGCCGGCAACGCACTTGCGACTCCCCTGGTGTTGCTAGTGTCTATGGACGGCGGGGATCACTTACCATCAGGTGACCCACCTGTTCGTTTGCCCCCTATAACACAAAAAAAAAAGTATACATTTTTATTATAAGGGCAGGACAACGTGCGCCTGTCCCTCCAGTATATTATAAAACAAAGTCGCTTTTCGCTTCTAATTCTTCTAAACTACGCAACGAATTTTGATACTGTTTTAAATTTTATTTTGAGAATATCTTCTAGAACCTTTATATATGTATATATTATTTATAAAAAGTAGAAAAAAAAACGATGTATAATCAAATCGGAATAATAAATTGCGGGTGCTTACATTGCTGAAACAGGCTCATGGAATACATAAAAATAATGTAGGAGAGAAGTCTACCTATATCTAAAGAAACACCTACGGAAAAGAACTTTGGAATAATTAAACCGAATTAAATTCCTGCGAAGCAATAATAGCAATGATAAAAATAGAAGTCGAGTGGTTTATTTCAATTATTCCGTGGTAGTTTTATGGAAGTAGCAAGCTGCTACCCGCTTATCTATTTACCTATGAAGAGTATCTTGTCCAACAGGACTATGAAATTTACTTTTATTCTTAATTTCGATAGTATCTGTTCAGGCCTTAGAACGCCACTACCTACTACTAATGACAAACTTTTAAACAAAAGTAACTTGATATTTATAATATACTAGTTTTACCCGCGGCTACATATGTCTATATATATATTTGTTATAATGGTTAAGTTAAACCAAAATTAATTTAATGTAAATATTTTTCGAGTACATATATCAACTGGACTGTACAAAAGTTGATATAACGCAACGCCACGCACTAATGAGTTATGATAAAATAGGTATAAAAACCGTCTATATGAAAAAATATTTACATGTGCCAACTTCCATAGTTATCAATCAAACGGTGTTGGAATTTACTAATCTCAGATATATTATATACTAGCTGTTGCCCGCAGCTTCGCATGCGTTTTTTTAATAATTGTAAATTACTTCTTATAAGATCAGCTATCTGTTAGTGAAAGTTCCGTGAAAAATGGTTCAAACGTTTTGGAGATAGTATACTGCAAACGACGCCTGTATTTTGCAGAAAGACGTATTACAAATATTGAAATATGTAGCGAGGCGAGGCGTGGTTTTTTATTCGATCCGACTATACTGTTACCCTGACAAGGCCTCTACAGTTTCTCCGGACTGCTAAGGGGAGCACTTAAGACACTCACTCGATTTTATATAGGTAACCAGCACAAGGGTACACAGTGCGCCTCGGCTTGGACTGTTGTCGAATATCCTGAATCTAAGCTAAACGTTAAAAAAAAATAACAAAATGAAACCGCTGTAAAGGCTATAATCTCAGTAAAAATCGAGGGTAGAGGGTGGGTAGTGTGAGACTCCTACTCACTAAATCCCCACGGTGTACATCCGCCGCTTTTGTTGGGGCGGCACGAGTTCTCTTAAGCACTCATCGTGCCGCCCCCGCGGTTGGCCCGGCGTCAAAGAGCGCCACCGGGCCCCAACCTTGTCAGGAGATGACCGTGTACACACCGGTCGTCTGCTTCGTCCGCCGGACCTGTGCAATGGGAAGATGGGCCCAGAGGGCCGCCGGGAGGAGCGCCGAGCACCTACACAGTAAATGCCGGAGAAGGAGGTACGGGAGGAGGGGCAAGCTGCGGAGGGTCGGGGAAAAGTGTTCCCAGGACCCTCTCAATCATCTCCGGCTGGAGGGTCTCCGGTACCGGGGGCGCCTGACCGCGGAACTTTTTCCGGGCTATTTGGTATGAACGCCCCCATGGGTCGCTCTCTAGCGTTTGGAGCATCTCCTCCTTTGCCCAGCCGATGGCGACTCTGTAGTCGCCATACATCTGGGCCACAACCGGGTACAATTTTGAAAATCATGTTTCGTTCGTGTTAGTTTATCATTTTAACGTATTTATATCGTTTATTTTTTCAAATATTGTATATTAATTTAGATTCTATAACTTAATGATATATGAATTTAAGCCATAATAATCTCCTGAGATTGGTTTAAATTCAATCTAATATATAACGAAGCAGTCTCTGCATTTATATCAATACATCAGAAATCAGAAAGTAATATTACAGAGTTAATAAAGTAAAGATTAAGAGTGATTTATGTCATTAAAAAAATTATGAGAAAATTAACGTACCTCGAGTTAAAAAAAGTAAAAATCACTGATTTAAGCTCACGTGTGCAAACAGTATCCTATATTTTTGCATCTTACATTTCGCAACTCCTCGTTATAGAATCGAACAAATTATTGTTGATTTAGAATATATGCTTCAAATAGAATACTGCGAAATACCAAGAAGGGCTTTATTGTGTTAATAATAATAATACATTTATAACGAAAATAATCTTAAAAGTTCAAAGGAACTATTTTTAACCTTTGCTTTTTCAGTACGACGCAACGGGTATAAATGTATATACATTTTTTAAATGACATTGTATTTCATTTGTAGAATGTATATAATAAGTGTATAATAAACAAAAAAAAATCAATTTTAATGTCTTATTTTCTTAGAATGGGCCATTAGACAATTTGACTCTTGTTTCATCCGACATTTCCAAGAAGATACCCACGCAAATCGATAATTATATTTTCGGCAAGTTGAAGAGGTTGTGAATAACTTAGTTCTAGGTTCTAAGTTTCTAAGCTTTCTTAAATGCTTACTGACGACGATGCTATATGTATGAATAGTTATAGTAGAAAATAGATTTCTGGATTATATATTTCGAACTACTGCTATTTAAATATGAAGAACAACATAGAAAAAATGATATGTGTATTTAAGAGAGCTACTTTATGCGAAATAATTTTGTTCTACCTCTAGTTTTGACCTTATTTTTCTATGTACTTCAATTATTCCTGAAGATATTTACTCGATATTTCGCTATAATTATCAAAATCTTTGTACCCAATGGCAACATAACGGTAGCCAAAAAAAATTGAGCTTATATTGGGTTATCCGACCGATATTGGCAGCCTGTGGTGGGCATGTTATTATAGGGAGGCTGTGTAACTTGTTGCTAATAATTGTGTAATTGATACCAAGTCAATGGTGATTTGCCACGTTGCCATGGAGCTACTTACACGGTTGAACAGCACGTTTAAATGGTAAAGTATTGTTACCCAAAAAAATCTTGGGCAGTGCAAACGATGTGCACGTTGCGCCTATTTTACCACAGACGCGGTGGCTACAATTATCTCAGTAACCTTTGTTTTTTTTTACATGGGGAAATCCATTATCGATACCCATCACACTGGGCAGCTAAGAGTGAGTCGGCAGGAGTTGAGATCGGATGTACGCTCCCTCTCCGCCGCCTCCTTCTACGACTATCACAGTCGGCAGTGTGCGCAGTTTCCGTGGTGCCATGAATGCGGCGCTATATCCCACACAGCTGACGCCACAGCGGAAATACTGCGTGAACGATTTGGGGATAGGGTTATCTCTTGCAGAGGTAATGTGAATGGCCACCGAGGTCGTTCGATTTTACCCCGCTAGATTTTTTCTAGTTAGGTTTTCTGAAATAACAGGTCTATTCCAATAAGTGCCAATCCAACATAACGCCGATCATCGTCGAAATTCAGTGAGATCTATGCGACAGAGTCGTTGAAAATTGGACGACTTGGGTCCGTGCCAACATAAGAAGCCGCGGTGCACATTTGAACACATTTTATTCCAAACATAATGGCATACATGGGCCTATCACATATCAAATTAAAAAAATCGCTAATATCATAAATACAGCTTGTTTTATTGCATTTTAAAATCGGCCCGAGAAGTTATAGAAGTAAGAGTTTTTGAAACTAAGTAGTGTTGGCAACAATGTTCTTTATTTTGTGAAGGTTATTATGATTAATAGGGATGAGTTTTTTTAATAACGTTACGTTATCGTTGTAGCAAAATGTATGTTCTTATAATAATTAACTATATTCCAATGTTAACTATTGTTAGAACTGAATAAGGATCTATGCTCGTCTTCTGAAGTCCTCCTCTATTAAACTATCACTAATTTTAGATGCAATAAAGTTATTCATAACATAATGGCGTTTAACTATCACTGCAATTCTGAATACCCGACGAGTCGTTCAATAGATATGAAACCAATAACTAGTTCTTCGAATTTTTGCTAGATGGATCTCTTTACAAAATGGTGTGTAAAATTGATTTTATCAAATTCGATAACTGGCATAATATCGCTTTAATTAAAAAAGTTGTTTGTGATAATTTGTTACATAGCCGTTTCACAGACTGTATGAAAAATGTCATTGTTAAAACGTGCAACATAAAAAAAACTGGTTTTATTGTTCCATGAGTAGTATTATATATTATTATAGTGTATAATAATATGATTTTTGCTATTGTTAGGTTCACTATATAATTTATATAGGTGTATTATACTAGTTTATATGTATGCATTCCACTCGTCGTTCAATATATATTTATAGGATTAATTTTTGACTGTAAAACGTGTAAAAAGGAAACTGGTACTTGGAAGTAGGGTTGGTTCGTTGTTTTCTTTAATAATTGTTGGTAGTTCGTGGCGTGAATGACCTAAATTCATTTAGTTGTATTTTTAATATTATTGACGTATTTTTGGATAAAACTACATTTAGTATGACAATATGGGCACCTCAGTCACCGGGTATAAAGCGGTCGAAAATTCAGTGTAAACGGTAGTCGATTTTGAGACACAGAGTAATACGCAAGTGAATAATAGGTGGACTGATTGTTATTGAAGGTATTATTTTACTCGTCCTGATCGATCCATACACTATTCAGTTATATTTCATGTTATGTTCAGCAATGTTTTTGTTACCATTATTGGTATTTATTTTGTAAATTTATTATAAAAATACATACAATAATAGAGCACGGAAATCGCAGTCATATTATATTGACAATAAATAACTAAAGAATTTGTATTTATATAAGTACACACATATCATATTTTACCTATAATATTTCACACTACGATGAATTCTCGAAACCATAGTCATATTCTTGAACGTAATAAACCATCATCTAAACAACAACTTACCATATGTGTTAAAAGCAGTTCACGGTTCATAAAAAAAGAAAATTTTAGGTCAGTTTTGGCAGATGAAACGTCAAACAAGACTTATCGAATAGATAAACGACCCAGATTTTTAAGTTAAGTTCGCCGTTAAGTTATTGAACCGACAGCGCTATTGACCAGATCAACTACTATCAAAAGTACCTTAGAAACCAGGCGTACGTAGCTATTCATCAAATAACCATCGCAACTATTTACATATTTGCATATATACAGGTAACTTGACTAATAAAATTAATTTTTCTTCGTGGAATATCCAGGTTTTTAAAGAATATTTATCCCATGTACGTTCGTGGGAAAATATTAAATGGTAAAAGTAAATTTAAAGGGTTTAAGGATAAAAAGAGCGGTAAACATTCACGTTTGGAGCGTCGTGTGGGTCAATTCACATCTCTAACGATGATACGTAACTATATTCAGTAGTAAAACCTGCTGTTTAGGTTAAATACTTTTATTATTGCTATTTGTTATTTAAATGACAAAGAGGACGTTATCTACGATGGAAGAGTCATATTTTTATAACTGTAACCTCAACGTCGTGTTGCTCCGGCATCTAACATTATTTAATAAATGTATTATTAAATAGTCATTAATTATAAAAGAAATAAAATAATATTAGCTTTGAAATTATACGCTGTACCAGAGGATGCAAAATATTGGTAATTAAGTTAAAATAAAAAGGACAAATTATATAGACTAGCTTGGTTTTCTTACATACACAACGTGAATCTGAAAATATAATCTATGACACTACTATTTCATAAAAGTAAAAGGTGATAACTCCGCATGGCATTTCGTTGGATAGAAACGAGACATTGTCACGTTGCCCGTTATAACAGATAATTACTGTAACTGTCTTTACAACTATCTATACGTTATAACCCCAACGCATAGTATTTATTTATATTTCGGAACTTTTAACTAATTTGTAGTGCTGGCAACAATTTTTAATACATATATGCTACACTGTCACTATGATTATATTTTAATTACGCGGTCATATGCTGATAAGAACTGCATCGAAATGTATTTTTGAAGTCAATATTTTATGTTTCACGGCTATATTTACTTTCATGTATTATTTAAACGACGACTATGTCATTTTCATACAATGATTCACGCGACTAGACTTCGTGTTTGAAAGACGATTTAATAATTTAATAAACAATTACGAAATTGCTTTTAAACAAAAAGTTATATAAGTGGTTTTCTAGTAATATTTGTTAGTTTCTAAATATAGCTAAAATATTGTTCCTTTGAGGCTTAATCAGGTTAAAGCTACTGAACCCATTGGCATATAATTATGGTCATTTGATGCGGATTTTTTGTAGATGGTTTTAGGCTATTTAAATTTTGGATATGAGAGTTACCTTTGCCATTTTTTACTGTCCAACAAAGTGTGTGGGAGTTAGTTATCATTAGTTAGTTAGTTATTACTTAGTTTATCACCCAGTATGTATAATAAATATGAAACTATATATACTTCTCATATTGCTTCCGAAAATATAACAAAATTATACTAAATTTTTGCGGGTGCAGGCACTAGATATCATCTATATATATTTTAAATTTATGATGAAATTGTACATTTTGACATAAATATTCTAAAGTTAGATTTTATGAAAAAAGCTCACAAATTGAGCAATCCTTATAACATAAACTTTTCTTTGGTAGCAAGCATTACTTCCAAAGAGGTTGATATATATTATATTTTATATTTTACATCATATTCTATATCTTTGTAATAAATAACCTTTTGTATTCCAGATTAAATTAATTACTAAAATTAATTACTAAATTTCTATTTTTAAAATATCATATTTTTGCGTCTGTAATATCGTTACACAAATTGTAATCCTCATTATGGGTAAAATAAAGATAAGTTTGAAATAGATAACTTAATAAAATATAAGTATCGATGTCGTTTTAGTCATTACATTGGTATCAGCACCGTCAATTATTTTCTCTCTTTTTGATCGTATTGTACTTTACAGTGCTATATTTTTACCGGCATATATTAATAAACTAAAATAATAATTTAAAGAATGATCTGATCCATGACATGACATAGAATATTTTAATTTTTATTTATAACAAATATAAATAAGAATAAATAATTTGACGTTGTAATAATCATCACTTTATTTGAGGCAACACTACATTCTTTCGTACGTCGGGTGTTAGTTGTCGCCAGAGATTTTTTTGTTTTCTTTTTGTTCTTTTTATAATTTTATTTGGTTGTTTTATTTTATGCAGTTTGATTAAATTGCATGTGACTTGTTAAATTTTAAAAGGTTTCTTTCAAATGTATTATTTTTGAGTCATTTCGATTTTTTTAAATGTATTAACAGTGTATTTTTATCATGGATTTATGTGTTGTTGTTTTGTGATAGTGTTCTTGTGCGAACGGCATCCCGATGGATACACCGCCTGTACCCAAACCCAGAAGTACTTTTCCGAGTGCTAACAACGAGACTTTGAAAACGCCAGTGCCTCTTCCGCGCACAAAGCAGCCAGTTAACGAAAGGGTTACAGCTTCTGATATATTTCGATCGATAAGTACCGTGTCCAAGCAAATAACTGAGGACGTTGCACTCAAAGTATCTAGTTCAGCGAAAACGGCTAACGAAAAGATCGAAAAATCATTTATAGATGGATCAAAATTTGCAAAGGGTACTTTGGAAAAAACTTTGACAACATCTCGGGCAGTACGCGACTCTGTTGCAAAGTCTGTCATCGAAGGCACCCGGACAGCAGGATTAAAACTTAGGAGGTCACAAAAGAAATCAAATGGTGGTGAAGATACAGATCAGAGATGTGTATCAATGCCTGCTGTTGATGTAAGTTTGTTTGATAATATACAGTTTCATTCACCAATGTTAGAGCAAAAGCGCTTCAAGAATGATGGTGACCTCAAAAGAAATGAAGATATTCCATCAATGCAACTAAATACCACTCACTTTGATGACTTATCATTATTTTCTAGTAACTCCGATTCCAACACGGATTCCGTTAGTAATTTTTCACATGATAGTAGAGAATTTGATAACAGTTGGGTCGAACAATTGACGTATGACACACCAAAACCTTCACGAGCAAATAGCATCATAAGTGCTGCGTCTTGCCCAGAAGTTCCTGATCGTAGAAAGAACAGAGAAAGTAGAGATTTCATGAGACAAAATTCATTGTATGAGAACTGGACTTTGCCATTTCAAAGAGATACTAGTTCTCCTGTACTTGTTAGCAATATGCAAAGCCCACTAAAATCACGGCCAAGTAAAAGTACAATATATGAATTTGATCCTCTACATACAGCTAGCACTTCTCCGAAATATGATGGAGTCAGTAATGAACTTATACTTTTAGAATCTTTCCTAATAGGTGATACATATGGTACAATTATTGCAAATGATTGTCATGAAGATAGTTTTGATTTTGAAGAAAGTGATTATTTCAATCCACCTACTCCTCCTGAGAGATTTGACAGCCTTTTGCCAAATGAAAAGCCAAATCAGTCTACTACAGACAAAGATAGAAACACAAACTGGTTTCTACCTGGTGAAAACACCAAAGTCACTACTGAAGATGGGCCTAAACCTTCAAGCTCTGTTATTCAAAAGTTCTCTCGCAAGTTGAAACTTGAAAATGTTCGTCATAAATCTAAGCAAGTATCTCAGAAAGTGGATGTTGTTGAACGACCTCCAGTTAATAGTTTACCAACACCATACTTTTGTGGGACATTGACAAAGATAGTGTCAGGAGTTGTGGAAGATCTTTTCAAGAACTCACAGTCTCGCTATTGTATCTTGTCTGATCAGAAATTGATGTGCTACACAGATGCAACTAATTCAGTCCTCAAAGAAGCATACACTTTGGATAATATTTACTCTCTGCAAATAGTTTTACCATTATCTTCTAGGTAAGTTGTATATTTAATTCCTGAAGTTATTTATCAAGGTAATATATAATAAATAAATAATACACAACTAAAAAAAAATCAATCAACTGGAAGTATGTATACAGGTAGGACATGGAAATTATGTCTGAGAGATGACCAATATGTAGCAGGGTAACCCTATCAGTAACAGTGGTATGTACAGATGTGTAGTAATGTGTATTCAATAATAAAGCACAGTGGTAGGTATTTGTCCTGATTGGGTTGTAAAATTAAGTGTCACATTTTTAACATTAATGTATTTAAAAAAAAAAAAAAATCGGAAAATAACACAAATACACTATTTAATATTTGTAGCAAAATTTTTAAAACACTAATTTATTCTATCATTTTATACCCTCAAACCCTTCAATCAAAATGGTGTGTTCCATATGCTACATAGGAAATATATAATTATAATAACAGCTACTAAGCATGGCTAACGAACTAAATTGATAGGTAGTGTTTTGGCTACACATATAATTTACCAATATTCAAAGCAACGAAACAATATTCATAGAGTTCAGAGCAACAAAACGGCTTATATAGTAGATGGAGCGAGAACTTCGAAATACAATTCATCTCGGGCCTGTAGTAGCACTAGCAATGGCTTTGTGATTTCGTCCTATGTGAAATCTATTGATTGTAGACACACATCTAAACGTGCCGAGAGGAAAACATATAGCGATCGCACACACACACTCCCCCTTGCTTTGCACAAAAGGCGCGCCGGCGCGGCTCTGAATTCGTTGCAGCGCGCAGCGTGCAATTTTAATTATGTTCATATAATACAAGCGTAAATATTTGTATTATAGAAATTCCTGCAATTTTTCTACAACTAAAGGAATGTTTCGCCTTTTCAAACTGCAACCGATTATATCGCGTCGTCTTTGTTTAACCC
The DNA here is from genome assembly GCA_035772565.1 of Antheraea assamensis. Taxonomy (NCBI): domain Eukaryota; kingdom Metazoa; phylum Arthropoda; class Insecta; order Lepidoptera; family Saturniidae; genus Antheraea; species Antheraea assamensis. Next base: position 310,400 of record JAQQSE010000010.1, on the reverse strand, counting down.
TTGTCTTTGTAAACCGATTTAAAGTAAGCGAGTCAATACTGAAAATGAAATAAAAAAGTTAAAATATGGAAATAGTAAATTAATATCCTCGAAAAAAACCACGAATTACTTAATTGCACCGTATCGATGCTGAAAAACACTAGTATACTTTCATAATTTATTTATGTACATTAGGGCCGATAAAAAAACATTTTTTAGTTACCGAAAAAATATCGGTCAAGTTATTGAAAAAAATATTCTGATAACGCTAGAGTTTATACTTTTAAGAGGTGCCGAGTCGACTTAATGAAAAATCATATCAGAACTTTTTAGAGATAGTTCAATTTGATACAAGAAAAGTCGTTAGAACGCAATAAAATTTGAAATAAAAAATAATCCCGTATTATTTATTTGGGAAATCGAAGGTCACGCAGTGGCACCTTCTAATATTGGAAACTCAGACTTTACTAGAATTTTTTATACATCATCTTGAACAATATTTTTACGATAACTGAAGAATAAAAAATTATAGATTTTTCTTGGCTCAACCTAATATATATGTTATGATGCGTTTTTTTTGAACGACTAAATTTCTTTTCGCTCCCGAAGCAAAGTTTTGTTGAAATATGTAAAAAAAAATCGCCAGAAAATTTGAGTCCTTAATATTAACTCTAAGTACCTCTCCCAGAGCGTGAGAAGATTTCCCATATAAAATACACTTCAATTTTGATTTTTTTCTTTTTATATCTCTGCGGCACTTTATGCTATCATATCGTTCAAACTCGGGAATGACTCTTGTACAATTGTGTGTGTGTGTGTGGGTGCGTGTGAAAACTCACGTCGCCTAATTAAATCACACCAAATGATCACGTACTATAAGTTTATAAAGAAAACATTAAGAATATTATATGACTTTTCTTATTGCGATTGTTTATAAGAAGTACATAGTCACCGGGTTAGTCGAAACAATATAACATAATTATAAAAATTCCAACATTATCGTGTATTATATTGTACCTAAATTGGAAATATGTGTTAATTTTATTCTCAATTACTTTTTGCAGTAGGTATCACGATGATTTCAATATCTCGTGTTTTCAAAATAAAACGACTCGCATGCATACAAAACCTCATCAAAATTCTATATACGGTTTAAGGATACCTGCGAGACGAAAAACAAATACGATTCGTAACAATGTAGAGTCACTTCCAGGTGCGTTTTTATTTACAACACTGGATGTCACTACAATAGATGTGTCTGAAAGTATACAGTTCTTGTACGGAATTAAAATTGTGTAAAAGCGTAAGCGCCGTTGCCCGTGGTATGCAAGAAAGCCAAACTGAAGACATTTCTTTCGTTGACGTATTCATAATTTGGATATTAAAATTGCTTTTTAATGGAGTTTAATATGTAAAGGCAATTCTTTATAGACATGTGCAGAGTAGCATATTGTCCTATATACTACTAAATTACATTTTTAAGTTATCATTTTAAACTTTACTGTTTAAACTATAATACGTAAACCACTGTTTATATTTTTTGCCAATTTAAAGTTATCATTTTGTCAACAGCACGACGAGCAACTCTTATTGTTTCGAGTTGTCCGTCGTCTCATCAAGCGGCATACGAAGTCAACCGCGCAAGATTCTGTTTAGCTGTGCTAGTGCATCGGAACGCCGTAACTGGGCTCAGAAAATTGCGGAACACCTAGTCGGTACCTTCCCTACCAAATACACTGCGGAGTATACGAGATGCGGCTGGTGCTACCTAAAGGTTAGTACATTAAATTAAAGAGGGGCTGTAACAAAATGCAAATAACTTTTCATAGGAGATGTTTTTATTTTAGTGAACCAATTCACATACACTGAGCTCCGGAGCCAGAGTTTTATTGTAGCTTCAATATCGGCATGAAACAATAAATTTAATATATCATATCTTTGTCGTAGGTACTGTGATTTTGCGGAACCATCTCTCAGCGTAATTTGTCTCTCCTATCTGCAATATATTTCTTCAAATATAAGTATCTGTGGTTGTCATTGCTTTGGGCTGCATTGTACTTACCATCAGGTGCAATGCCGTCACGATGTCGAACTACTATAAAAACTGAATAGCATATAATTATAATTGTGTAGTCCGGTGAAACTGTAGAGGCCTTGGCCAGGCTAACAGTGTAGTCAGTTCGAAAAAAAAAAGTTAGAATAAATTCAGCATAAAATTACGATCTTTGAATTAAATATTCATTTATTATTCTTAAATACTCCCGATTTGTAAAAGCGTAACAATATGTAGTCCCAAATGCTACCATGAATTAATCGGTAATATTAAAGTAAAAACTGTAATTAAAATTGTTCTGTAATGATTTAAGCGATGCGTTATTAATAATACACATAACCGAATGAATATGTTACAAAAATTAAAAAAAAAATCTAAATCATTATTTCCCTTATCTTTGTTAACCCCTAATTATTTTTCTTTTTAAAATGATTAAGAACCAATAATTCATCTGCTATAACAGTTATTTGCATATTTGCTATCAGTCTTAGAAAATGATTTCGTCTGTGCATATTTATCTTATCTTTCTATGTATGTATGTATACATATAAATATGTACTTCTGTCTATAAATTTAATTATTTTTTCTCAATATTTTGTTATATATGTATATTAAAAAACCATATTTATCATGAATATGACGCTCAAACGATTTATGTATGTTGTCTGCATGTCGGGACTCAACTCCAAAACAGCTTGACCGATTTTGGAATTTTAAAAATTTAAAGGGACAGTAATTTTTATTACGTAATACTAAATTGATTCATTGACAAATATTGAAATAGATAGCCATAAAAAACCGACGGCGATATACTCTAAAAAAAAATGCGAAAATTACCCACCAAAACATTCCGAAAATTCTACTTACCGACCAAAATATTCCAATGCTTATGACATCGGAACAAATAACGGTTTGTTAAAATAACAATTACTAGGGAAAACCAAAAAGTATCTATTTATAAACTAGAAACCAAGGAGGCTGTTATACATTTAGTTGGTCTGGTCTGGTTGCAAATTGGTTTGCAATTGCCATTACTTGATTTCAAACAAAAAATGACGATGAATTATGTCATATTAATCAGTAACTACATTGCTGGAGTCGTATATTTTTTTTATTACTTCACCTATCTTTCAGATACACTGACACGTGTATTTTTATAATGTCGTTAACCACACGTAGCTATGTACAGATCTCACAATAGGTTCATACTTTACATTTGCCTTTTTCTAAATTGCGCTTGGCCAGTACATGCCAGCCAGTACGTCTGAGGCCGTGCTTAATAAAATAAACTTCGAAATAAGCTAAATTATAATTTATTTCACTCCGTATATAAAAAAAAAACCGTGTCTTCGTCTAACGTTACTCGTGCACCATCGACATATATAAGTCACAAACAATCATGTAATCTTTCTCTTTTCTATCATATTATGGCGTTCCGTTTCCCACACGAATAGTCTTATTTATTTGTTTATAAGAACTGCGTTGGAGAGCGGTCATAACATTGTCTCGTTATTGCGTTTCAGTGATATCCGTATTAAGTCAAGTGCGAGATCGACAATAAGCTCACAGTTGTTATTAGGGGGTCAATATTACGGTCGGTGTTATTCACCTTTGTACTTTTATCTTTTGACTGTATTTACATACGCTTGTCACAATACATAGGTATAGATGTAAAACTTAGTACCTACTAAATAGTTTCCGGTTCTAAAAAATATATCGGGAAAACATTGACAGACCATTTAATTTTGTCAAGGGTATATAATATATTATTTTGTTTTAGTAACTACCTGCGTGTCGGTACGTGTAATTACATTATCAAATGAAATAATAATAACGTAACAATCAGCCCGTACAATAGATTTTTATCAATGAATGAGTTTTCAGAATCGTATCGCTAGTTCCAGAGTATTAACTCCTACTCACAAATATATTATTATTATTATTATGTGAACGATGGTGCTGCTTGGAAATAACACCCTCTATGTGCATTACATAAAAACGATTGGAAATTATAATGTATTGCTATACAATGTATACAGGAAAAAGATAAACCCGATTCGAGTTTCGAAGTTTCGAGACAACGGTCTGTCCGAACCGGTGGTAATATTGACGTTCATGAGCGCAAGCTTCGAGATCGATGACTGGGTTGCCTTGTCTGTCCGAATCGGTGGTAGTTCTGACGTTCATTAGCGCTCTGACAGGATATATAATGGACTTATTTCCATGAATAGGGTACTACACATTTTAAGTAAGATGGCCATTTTAAAATAATGCATAGGTAGTACGATTCTGTATTTGTTTAATATTTTCAACGGTATATGTAAAGAGGTTAGCCAATCTAACACTGAGTCATTCGCGTAACATACATATAACTAGACTACTTACATTCTGACTCATACGCTTACCACTCTTGGTATAATTAATTAAATATGGAAGTATTGAATATTGCTATATATATTTAACAGCACTATTCATATCAGCAACACGTTTGTCGATTTTCTACAGATGCTTATTTAATTTTGAATAAACATTTGTTTATAAAAAAAATAAATCAATATACAATTTATGGGTAAGGTAACAAAGTTTATAAAAAGTCCACCATAATTATATACACAATAATTTTGGTCGTTCCAACTATAGCCGTAAGTTCAGGGGTCTGTGCCTAATGTCGTCAAGAGTTTAATACGAAATATTGATATATATATATATATATATTTAATAAAGTCGTCTTGTTTGTTGCCGTTATGCATATAATATAATAAGTATTCATATGTGAATGCATGTGCTGCGCAGCTTTGTTCAGACCGGTCAAAAAGTTTCGACGGGGACTGTGTGTACACGTGTGTTTTTTTTTTAAATTTCAATTTGATTTTAGTACTTCATTGGAAATGTTGTGAAACTAGAAAAACTAGGAGCGCAAAATTTGACTGAAATTGTGTATTTTGTCTTATTAGTTTTAGTTCATATAAATAACTCGCGTAACTTCTCCATTATGCGATATCATTGTTGTTACACGACAATCAAATAGCCGCCGTATTATCTTTATTAATAATAAATACTAGTGGTCGTTCAGCGATCGAAATTCGACCATAATAACGATATAAAGTTTTTCCTTCCATGTGTTTAATATACAGATATTGTCATGGCATTTGTTTTCTATACGGTAACAATAGTATGGAGTGGTGTATGTATATAAATGCTGTAGATTTTTGGCGTAAGGAACGCGAGGTATGACGAATGGGGCGAAAAGAGACTTGTATCAAAATAAAGTCTTTGACTGGTCGACGGTATAGAAAAAAACGATGTATTTCGATTTTATTTTTTTTAATTAATAACACTAATGCTCGTCAATATCGATTAAATAAAATTAAAAAATAGAGAAGTAAAATGTACTTAACTGGTTTCCCTTTACCTAAGCATTAATAGAAGATATTCCGAAAAGGTGACTTTATGAATTATAGGTGCCGCTTAGTTTTTGTTCATATTTTCGATAATATCGATTATTAATAAGTACGAATCTATCTGTATTATTTAAAAATATATTATTTTCTTAACATTCAAAATGTTATTATTCATATTTGATGTAATTAATAATACATGTCGATCTGTTTTCCTTAAACTGAGATCGTGCCTGATTATTCGATGCTCAAACTCAAAAATACTTTATTTCATTTAGTAGCTATAAAGGCATTTATGTACGTCTAAAATTACCGCCGGTTTGCAAAATAACCCCATAATCGGTTTATCTTTTACAGTACAAATTTCACAAATGCACATAATAGTTACTATCCGTTGTTAGCGGATACACAGAAAGGAACGTAATTTCCAGAGAGCACCATCGTTCATATATTGATCCACTCTACAATAATAGCCTTTAGATAGATATCAAAAGCCCCATTGTAAATCTAGAATCAAACGTGATTCTCAAGAAGGCACTATTGTCGACTAAGCCTACTAAATTAATTTCATTTCTAGTTCGTACATTTTTCTTTGTGTATTTATTATTTTTGTTATCAGTTTCGGTTTTACTTAAAAGTCTCCGACTAAATCTTTGAGATGATAATATTTTTAAAAAAGACACCCGAGGTCACAAACAGTTGCCTTGCTTTTGTTACCGTTAATTGCCAAGAACATTATTACATTTGAATATTGTACCGTCTCTAGTATATTTTATTCTTACTTACTAAACACGCCGGTCACTGCTGTTGACATGGCCATTAAAAAAGAAACAGGTTATGTGTTCACGAATAAGTTTATATGGTACATTCAATAGAAAAGAGATATTTCAAAATCTTTATAATTAAATAAAACGATTGAGTCCTCCTTAAGTTTAATTACAAAGAGATTAAGGCTACATTTCCAGTGAACGGTGAGTCAAAGGAATGATAATTACCGTTGTAATTTCCTCACAGGGACGCAATGTGAAGTCAATATATTACGATTGTATTTTATTATAGAACTACACATGTTGGTATCACGTTTTATATGCCACAATGTGACTATTTATTTGTTTTAAATGTTACAAGATTAACAGCGGAACATTAAATCAAGGATTTTTTTTTTAATTTACTTATTCATTTTTCAAGAATAACTCCAACAACTTGTGTAGACGAATAATAAGACCATTTTATACTGAATATTTCTTTTATCAAGCTCGTAATAAAGTTATGCGTAATTGAGATAGCTTCACTTGTTTGCTTTTTGTTTTGCGAACTGGCTGCGCTATGACAGGGCTCCTCTGAAACTTAACCGGATTGCTAATTTACTTGTTTGAAAAGAACCCTTACTACTGAAAAGGCGCCGTGCTGCGCCATGGGGATGAGATTGAAAAGGGGCGCGCGCCGCGGCCGCTAAGAGTGAAGAGGCGACACCCTACTTGTAGCGAGTTGCTATATAATACAAATGATAAAGCATTCAATTTCATGTTTATCATTAGTTAACATTAATAATACCAATATCTTGCGCGAATAATTTTATATCGATTAAGATTATCTTGTCGGTAATTCAAGTAAAATGGGTTTAATGTGTTACAGAATGATTTACTTATAAATCGTGTTTGATATAATAATTATAAGCTGCAATCTTTAAACGTAAATTGTTATACATTATACTAGGGGTGACCCGTCCGATTTCGCCTGCGCCGAATCGGTCATTACCGGTTCTAATTGTATTTCGTAACGCGAAAACTAAAAAGACCGGGTCCGGGTCCAATTATGATAAAACTATCCTATATATAGCGAGAAATGGCTTCCCAGTACTCCTATGACCCTCACGTCCGCGCCCCGCTTACTATTCTCGCACGGCCATCGGCAACGATAACGCGATAATAATTGTACCGACTTGTAGTTCTTATTTCGCATTATCTTCTAACCAAAGCCATCAATTAATATGCTGTAAAAAGTAAAATTTATCTCCACGAAATTCCTATTTTGATTTAGCTATTTGTTTTTATAAGAACTTGTAAAGTGTACGTGAAACCTGTCTCCAAATTAATTGACTGTACAATTTATTTTACTTTCGACATGAAAACTATCTTTTTGGTTGAGATATTAAACTTAAATATATGGTGTCGCGGACTTTTTTGTAAAACTAAAAGTAATTAATATTTTTGTTATAGATTTTTTATTCCTTTATTTCAAACCGTTAAAGCAGCTCACGCTATATTATAGATTTTTTGCCGATTTTAATTACATTTATTATGATTAATTGTTGAACATATATATATATATATATTTACCAAAATAAAATGTAGGCTATAGTACTCAGGGATAATATACCTTGCTAACTGTGAAAGAATCTTTCTAAATCGGATCATTAGTAGCAGAGATTACCCCGAACATCCAATGTCACAAACTATACCTGTTTATAATATTAGTATTGATATATCACTACATCACTACATATTATAAAACAAAGTCATCCGCCGTGTCTGTCTGTCTGTGTGGATGTTCGCGATAAACTCAAAAACTACTGAACGGATTGTAATGCGGTCTTCACTAATAAATAGAGAAATTCACGGGAACGGTTTAGGTATATAATTTGTCAAGGTTTTTTTTGTAAATTGGTTTGAATATAATGATAATTGTTGAAAGAATCGGAAAAAGTCAAGCCGCTTGGGAGCTTTCGTCGAAAACGCTGGCTAATTAAATCCTTTTGAGATATAACAAAAAAAAATGCATACCTACGGAGATATTCCTGTTTTATAGATCTACAAAAATGTGTACGATGGCATATAACTTTCTTTTTAGGATAGCTTACTATACCCATTGGAATACTAGGCTAGGCGTAGATGGATACAGTATTAATCCATGTCAAATAAAATACATTAGTTACCTTAAGCATTTCATGCACATAAGTATATATTTTTTATTATCAGAGCAAAACAAGGTCCGCCGGGCCTGATAGTATATGTATAAATAAGTTGAATTAAATGAACAACTTACGTTTTACTTGCTTATTATTATTGTTTATATGAAAACTAGCGGCCCGCTCCGGCTTCGCACGGGTATAAAATATATAGTATATATCATTCACTGAAAAAATGATTAAAATCGATCCAGTAGTTCTTATTTATTCATTACTGCCCGTGGCCCGCACGCGTAAAATTTGGAGTAACCTCAAAAATAACAGTATTTCTTCACTATTTAATTTATGTTATTGTACATATAAATCTCCCTCTTCAATGACTCTATTAATTAAAAAAAACCGCATCAAAATCCGTTGCGTAGTTTTGAATATTTAAGCATACATAGGGATATAGGAACAGAGAAAGCGACTTTGTTTTATACTATGTAGTGATTGATACATTAGTGTGCGGGTATCAATTAGAACGACGGAAGTTTCGTCCGACAAAGTTCATAACTTGATGATGACTGATATACCACAATGACTAATATTTCGCCTATACATACATACGTACATATATATAGTATACATAGGATGAATGAATGTATGTTTAGCATAATTATTTAATAAAGTTTCACACCTTTTTACGTATTCACGCATACAGTCATTTTGCATACGCCTTGTCGCTACCTAAGCATCATAGCCCCGTGATTTCTTACTTTGTTTCCACTATTTGTGATATCAAACTTTTTCATTTATGATTCTCATTAAACTTCTCGTGTACCACGATAGATAATTATAAGACACTATTGTAAGGGTCGAAATAAATTCCTAAGTTGTGTTACAGAGCCTAGTATACGAAAGGTTAATGTTTTCATAAATATTTTCTCTCGATAATTGATACTCCCAATTGACATTCTCTAGCTTACTGCATATAGCATCGTAATCGCCTTTATTAAAAATAAATACTTTATTTGCGGGATCGTGAATTGGTTTACATTATAATTCTGGCAATTCAAGTATTATCCGCTGGTTGAAGTGACGTATCCTCTGTTATTGATTTTAATACCGCTACCATTATAACTTCTTAATAGACACGCTCTCTCATTACATATTTCATAAGAATAATGCGGTAGCAGAAATGTCTAAATATCGGATTTAAAATGGCATATTCATATCATGTACCACTCCTAGTCATAATTAAATTTTGACAATATAGTGACAGTGCTTTGTAATATCGAACTTTTGCATCAAGTATGTCTACATGGAAGGGTTCATATTTTAATTTACTTGATGTACTCTCGCGAAACACGTAATCTATCCGTGTCATCTCGATGATTGGAAGTCGCCAACTGTACGGTTCTCGCGTTCGTGTTTCCCACGTATGTCTCCCCTCTGGTATGAACTCCCAGCGGCAGCGTTTCCGGACCAATACAACCCAATAAACGATCCTACTCCATCCTGAAAAGCCGGCAACGCATCTGTGATACCCCTCATGTCGCAAGTGTCCATGGGCGACGGTGATTACTTACCATCAAGTAACCCGTGTGCTCGTTTGCCTCCAAGCGCATTAAAAAAAAAACCAAGAGTTCGATTTGTGGGCAGACAATTTACGTTAAGAAAAGCAAACGTTCCTTTTAACATCATATATATAATGTGGAGTTCTTCATAAGTATGAATATCCGATGATTAAATATAATTTTAATTATTAATAATCGTGTCTCCAGAGAGCAAAGTGTAGATAAGAAAGAACTCCTTACAATTGCATCAGTGTGCAGTTACGTTATCGTCGCGTTAAAGTGTCATTATCAGTTTTGACGTTGGATATCATACGTGCTTGATAATGAGTTATCCGATATTGCGATTACAATACGACCTGTTTATTCATGTATTCAAATATATTATACTGACGTAACTAAAGTTTAATTGTATCTTTGCTCGCTTTCAATAAAACATGATGAGTTGTCCGCTGTTTCGGCGTGTTTAATAGCAAAAAAGTTCGCTTTATTTTATAACATTTTAATTTTATACTTTGTTATTAACAATGTTTAAACGAATATGTAGAATTTCCACTAGAATATGTCGGTATAATAAAACCTTAATTCGAGTGAATTCTTAATGTCTCTTGTCTTCTTTAATTATTGTCTTAAATTACTGCTTAGTATCATGTTATCTTATTAATGTACCAGTATGTTTGACTCCAACGAGGCAGTAATTGCAGAACGGATAATTCCTTCAAAAGTTCCAATCAGTGGTCAAATCATCATGGCGTCTAACTAATTGCAATTTACTTTGCTCTGATTATTTTTTGTATATATATATTCAAATAGCAATTGAATTAAAAAATAAAACATGATTACTCATTTGCTTATTACCGTTTAAATTGTTGTAATACTAGCAGAAGTCATTCAATCACGTCATACAAGCACACACGTATACAGTTATACACACGCATACACATCCGCACGCAAATGCTGAAAACGTTACAATAGGGCGTTGTTATTAATTACGAACGAAATGTAAAAATAATTATAATATTGTTGTTAACCTTATAGAGTGTTAAAAACAGATTATACTAATGAGAGATACAACACAAAAATATTCCTCGAATAATTCGAATTTTCGATAGCGTTATTATTATTTCTATCGATAAATAGTAAGTTGATTGTAAGAAATTGGACTACGCCAGTCGGGAGGGAGAATCTTTTATTCAACATTAAATCGGGTTCACGTTATTGACAAATCAAACCTAGTGTGCTATATTTATGGTCTGAAATCTAATCACTAAGTCCGTTTTAGTTAGAAATACTAACTTTAAAGGAATTTAAAACGATAATCGTTCTCGCACTTGAGACATGTCACTACTAATTCTATCAATTTTATGTTTTTATGCACGCATATGTACATGCAGTTTTGTCCATATATCTTTTTACACACACACACACACACACACACACACACACACACACACACACATACACATACACACACACACACACACACACACACACACACACACACACACACACACACACAATTTAAAACGGGCATATTGTATATCACTCAGTGGCGGATTTGTAATCTTGGTCGCCCTAGGCCCCAGGTCATGTAGTAAGTACCAGCACCGCTTTTCTTTCCTTTTCCATTTCTTGTTATCATCAGTGAATTTTTTGTCACGATTGGACGCCCTACGCCCGGGCCTCCTGTGCCTTAGGGCAAATCCGCCACCGATGTCACTGTTTGGAAAAAAGGCGATGAAAGTTAACGCATACAAATCAGCAAATCTAGTATTTTATTATAAACTTAAATCTAGTCGACTGATTGCAAATACGAACTTGAAATTTTAACATCATGCTTATACAATTTTTTATGATTGCTATTACATATTTCATAATATTTGTAACTGTCTCCTAGAGGCTAGAACACAGTTTACACTAACGTTGGAGGCGGGGGCATATTTTATCTGTAGAAATCTAACCGACTTGCAAACAAAGATTAGTTTTGATCTTAATTTCTTAATATGTTAAATACACATCAATGCCTCGGTGTGGATTTTGTACTCGTTGTCATTGGATTATATGAGGAAAATTCCAGGAACATTAAATTACTTTTATTAATTTATTAGCCAAGCCCGCGTCTCGAAGTCGCTAGTACTAGTGCTGCCGCCCCGTAAGTAAAGAGGGGGGAGGGGGCTGGGGCGGTAACTAAAACACAAACAGGAGGAAAGGCGAAGTCTGTGCTCTGCGCCTTTAACGAAGTACGTCCGACTCGTTTTTCGATTAAGTGTAATTTCCTTTCAGAATGGAAGCCCATTTATGAATCAAGAAATTATATTACATGAACTTTTCTTTTGCGGAAATTTATTTTTGCACATGAAATTACACTATTACAAAACGAACACTATTAAACATTACAATTATGTGATTAGTACAAAGGGCGGCCTTATTGCTGATAACAATCTCTACCAGGCAACCTTTGAATGGATATGCTCCATGGAGTGGAATACGGGGTATTTAGGGTGTACAAATAAACAAAACTAGTAAATACCACATAATTAGCAGCACATACACTGTAACATACATATATAATACAATAATATACAATATTACGATATTGTTGAATATTTTAATAATCTCAATTTTTTTTTTGTGTGTTAACCAAAATCATGTATACTCTCATAAATTATAAAACTTCATACATTATATTAATATTTAATTACGTAGTAACTTATAAGATATAACATATTAAAATGATGATATATGTAAGTAATATACATGTATTTGTATATTACGTATTGGTTATATGTATATACCAACATCTATATATATATACATATATATACTGTGGTGAATCTAGTTAACAATAGATAAGGAGTTTACCGAAACGAGTACATAAATTGTTATGCTCCAATATTGTTATCATGTCTTTGCACCTTTACTCCAGCACGCTGTTATCGCTTACATTTAGTTTAAGATATGTCCATACTTGAAATTATCATTATTGTTTATACCAATTATGGAAAAGAGTTAATATAAGCAATTATTTTTGGGCAAAAAATATAGACAGATAAAAATATAGACAAATGTTTTTTTTTAATTATAGCTAACTTGTACCCACGTGTTTACTCGGGTTTATGTAATAAATGATATATGTGTTTTTATTCCTCGGGAACACAGTACTTTCTTTGCCGATGAATCCGTACGATCACGTGTATACGACGAGTGTACCTCGTGTCTTTTTCTGTATGCCAGAAATCACACGGGCGAAATTTATTTAGGATCCGTTGAGTAATTTAACCGTGGAAACGTAACGGACGGACAAACTTACATTGTCATTAGTTATTAGCATTAGTCGAGATTTTCTGAGGTTTTTTTATGTTCCAATAAAAGCGTTTTTCCTATCAATAAAACGTATATTTTGTCCGGATACTTATTCGAACCCTCATAAACATATTTTTAGAGATTGCGGTCCACACATCTAAGCCGTTATGGTGTCACTGTTGTAATTGTTAGTTTTAATCATGAAAATGTTTTATACTCAAAATCTATATTGAGTATTTGGTTAGTGAAAAATGTTAAACGGCACATACTGTATTGTCTGTTTTACTTAATGTACGTTTAAAAAAAAAATCAGCCTATAGGGTGACTACACCATCAGACCAGAGTATAGTATGGCGCGATGAGCTTAATGTAATTGTAAACTGAGGAATATTGAGGCCCGTCAAAGTATATACCTCTATACTATTACCACCTGCAAGTATTACGTATGTAACTTAATATAGCTTGAAAAAATACTTAACCCGTAAACCACATCGTCGATATGTATGTACATCCCATATACAGTTATTGTCACTACATAGTATAAAACAAAGTCGCTTTCTCTGTCCCTATATCCCTATGTATGCTTAAATCTTTAAAACTACGCAACGGATTTTGATGCGGTTTTTTTAATAGATAGAGTGATTGAAGAGGAATATTTATGTATAATAACATAAATTAAATAGTGGAAAAATACTGTTATTTTTGAGGTTACTCCAAATTTAACGCGTGCGGGCCACGGGCAGTAATGAATAAATCAAAACTACTGGATCGATTTTAATCATTTCTTCAGTGAATGATATAGGCTATATATTTTATACCCGTGCGAAGCTGGAGCGGGCCGCTAGTAGTCAATAAATGGACAATACAATTATTTAATTTGTTGATCCGATAATTCGTTTACGAGTGTACTTACTTTATACAACAGACGTCACAACAAAGGTCTTTATTGCTAAACGACCCGGTGGCGATAGAAATTTCCCTAATATACTCATGGAAAGCGAACCGAGGTATTGGCTCTGAGACTCCCTTTGCAGATTCAGAGAAGGGAAGTGGAATTCAACAAGTAGCATTCAAGTTTGTATTCGTAAGCATTGGATTAAATTGGATTCAATATTATGGCACGAATAGTCCATTCGTATATATTTACGGAAACACACATAGATACGAAGGGACATTCATCCAATATATACTCAGTTCAAATTCGGAAGGTTTTTTTTTTTCGAACTGACCTACGCTGTTATCCTGGCAAGGCCATTACAGTTCCATCGGACTATATTCGGAAGGTGCAAACTACCAAACTAAAGGTTTTATTAGTTCGGTATTTAGCGCCACTGTTTTGTAAACAGTGTTGTGTTAAAGAGACTTTTTGCTTAAATGTGTGCAGAAAGAGTGTAATGTTTTTCGGAGGTATATGTTTCTTTTATACGTTCTGTAACTAATTGGATTTAACAAATAAGGTCTCATTAGTCATGCGGTTGGCATGCATACGCTATATAATATTTCAATATTGCATGTGGAATTAAAAAAGAGACGGTTAGCAAGCAAAGAGGTTTTTTTTGTTCATAATTAGACTACTTTTTGTTTTATTGACTGGTATTGGACGGATCGCGTGTATTGGGGCATGTAAAGGGTATCTATGTGAAAAGGGCATTGCTAGGCTATATGTGAAGTGTTAGCCTAGGCTTTCTTAAAGTTCAAGGTTTGCATAGTTAAGTTTCTATTCAATGTGAGTGGCGTAGTAGTTTCGTGTAATATAATCTATTTCTGGTATTTTTAATATACATAAAATATATTTGGAAACAAAAAAAGTTTAAGTAAAATTTAACCCTTAAAAGATATTTTCAAGTATACTTCTGGCAGAAATAGTAAAGTCATTCTCACGAATAAATTGATGTACTCATGCAATATATATTTATAAAATAGATAGAGTTCACTTTAAAATCAAATTTCTATAAAATATTGGTTTATAAAGTAGGGCGTAGGTTTATAATATGATTGCATCCGCCCACTAAACGCTGCTCCCGGGAAATATTGATTTATGAACTAGGCTACAGGTCTCGATGTAGTTCATTACATCCTGTGTGTAAGCACTGTTCCCGGGGAATATAGTTTGTGGCTCAGTATTGACATTGGTTGAGCTCGAACGCCCGGGCGACGAGCATTCGATCAATAGAAACCCCTCTACCTGAAACTGACTGCACCCGTATGCGTTTCCATAGAAACAGCTCGCTCCAACATGGACGTATTCAATCATGTACACACCACATATAATATCGAGTCTAGTTCGATAATCTCATATATTACATTTAGTTTAGGTATTTAGTGTAAATTTAATTTATGACGTTTTGAAAATCATAGTGATATCATCATATGAGCATAGACTTCAGTTTTGCACATGATACAATAAAAAAAGTGGAAGCGACAATGGGCCAACGGCACCCGGCGCTCACATATTAGTCGTTGTGGTGTTCGAATAATAGAACGAGCCTGAACTTTCGTAAACGTTTTCTGAGTTTTTCGTCATCTGAGTTGCTAACCCCCTATGGCTATTATTATGACAAGCACGTTTTCTTAGTTTATGACCATCTTCGGCTAATTCATCACCATGTAAGCTTGTAAATTGAATAAAAACAACTAAAGAATTTTCACGACACATATATGAAAATAATGCCAAAGCTACAGCCATCGCTGCATTCTTTCCTCGTTTGTATTCTCCCTCAACATCTTTGGCACCTTATTGTTTCTTGTTCGTGTCTACCTAGGTTGGATCGGTATAATATTTTCTTTTAATGTCCTGTCATCTAAGACTCGTCTTAGTATTGTATGAGCGACTGACTGCCTGCCTGATATCAACCCTCTTTGGGATCTCTTAGTTTCTGGTCAACGATAGCTATACAGCTACTATTATTTATACCTTTAAGACTTTTGACTACTGATTTACCGATGTGGGAGTTTATAAACTCTTAATCATTTACATCTCTTGCGCTTATATTTCCTTTTAATTGAGCCTCAACATTAGTAATTCAATGAATAGATGTCATTCCTTATTTATTTACCTACACATCGTAATTAAGTTTGGTGACGTCGTATGTATTAAAATTACAATAATTTTTATTAGGATCTTTTTATAATTACTATTTACTGTGTTCTGACTCATTTTTTTATATACTTTATATGTTAGTGTTTGACCACAATCTTGTCTGATGTTAAATGTTAATTTACTTTAAGATAAAAGAAGAGTAGTCACGCTATACCAAGAGATGGATTGCTTCTAAAGTGCAGCTGCTGAAACATACCTACTAATAGATTCTTGACTTATGGGTGATAGGTAAAATCAGGCGGATTTGGACAATACCTAACCAGCATGCTGTGGTATCACGATATTTTCCTTCACCGAATGGTCCGACTTAGTTACTACGATTTGAACCTACGTGAACTAAGCTGTCAACAGAGCCATCATCACTTCATCAATTAGTTCGGGTACCTTAAATTAGAACGCAGGCTTAATGAAAAGTAATAATTTCTTATTGGTTTTTTTCTTTCGAAGAATTATTTATTTCGTCTGTCAGACATATACATTATTTTGAGCAATTACTAATACACTTATAATTGAAACTGTGGTTATTTCTGTACGATCAATTTCCGATACATAAATAAACAAATAAGGTTCCATGCAATTACAAAAACAAACGTAAATGAAACAAAAGATGATGTCAATACAAAGTGTTATAACGCGGCTGTAAGTCAAAACTTCTTTTATATAACAAAACGAATAAATGGGCATACAACGGATACGATGCTAAGTGGTCATGTTAGCCAATTGTTGCCTGTAACGAACGGTAAATATGGGTGCAACAATAATTCGCTGATACATGCTGAAAAATGAGAGACGCTTAACAATTATATACGTGTTACTTACCATACAATGATATGTAGCTCGCTTCGTATAATCTGTACGTTAAAGAGAAATAAGCGCATAGTTAATATAAAACTATTCTTTCCATATAAGTTTAGTTAAAAGGTTTAGGAGAGGCTTGGTTAACAAAAACTCACGCACTCGTTGTTTCGCTGTGTGCACCGAACCGCTAGTCGTGATTCTACACGTGAGAAGCAAACTCTAGTACTAGTACTAGTAATTAGTATAACGGCTTCTTAATATTTATTAATCAGTTGAATCCATAGTACATATAACAAAGAGGTACAGTAAGCTGATTTTTAATTGATAAACTCCTGAATTGCTAGTCCGATGGTAAAAATTATTTTGGTAATAGGAAGCTATGTTATCTTTGAGTGATATAGTTTTAATCTTATTAAGGCTCATATAGTATTTATAATTTAGGAAGTTGCTACTTATTGATAAGATTATAGAAATACCACTAGTAATTAATAAAAACAACAGTTGCCTCGGTCAATGTTAAATTATATATTTTCTATTCAAGAGAAATTTTATATCCATTCTTTCTCATCTCTACTTTTATGCTTCATAACTTCCTGGCATTAATTGTACGCAGACTGACTGCGTATTGATCGGTTAGTACTTATCTATATGAATGCATGAATCAGTTCGTCAAGCGTAAGTCTATGAGACTAGGCGTTGTTTGAATTTACATGGTAATAATTGTAGTAAGCGATATCAGTGATCTTAAAAAAATGTAGTGTAGTAATAAATATTATGTATAATAGTTTGTTGCCTAAGGTTAAATATATTTTTTTAATATACATATGTATCTATATATACGAGTATATATGCTACAAGCGCCAGCACGTATAATAAATGTCGAATTCTACAAGTTTGTTCTTGTAAGATACAGAATTATTTGAAACATATAAATAGTGGCATTTTCAGCGAATACGGTGCAGAAGTGTCAATATTGGAACATTTTACTTATAATTTATTGTTTGGCTATGCGAAATTATTTCTGTTGCAACTGCAATGCTTTCATAGAAAAATACTTCACCTGATTGCGATACGATGAATGGTTTATGATACGATGTAAGTATAAAGAATTGTTAAGAATAAACCAAAGAAGAATAATCAATCGTCCAGTGCGCCTTAGTGTTTGTATATGAGGGATCGGGGTACCATCAACTAACGCTGTATCGTTAAAACTTAACACGCTTTTAAAACACGACTTAGGTGCTAACCAGTTTTAATAATAGGTATATGTGCAAACAAATAGTCCGACTGTGGATTACCCAAGGGTTAAAGGGAAAAAAAGTAACAGCCAAAAAGGGGCATCATGTGACTTAATTTTATTGTCTTTAATATGTGCAATATAGAAGGTGACTTTATTGTATGTGCTTTGAAAAATAAGAATCAATAATACAACAGCTTCCTTTATGATTTCCGAGCGGCTGTCCTCTGCTTCGCTGTGCGATAGAAAAATGTGTCCTATATACTTTTCTACGACATATTGACTCTTGTGATAAATTGCATTATAGTGTCGTCGGTCGTTTAAGCGCGAATCGATCGAGAAACGTTTAGGCGACCTACCTTAACATGTAAAATTAGCTGGCGCCTGCTCGTGAAGCGAATTATTTTCTCGTTATAAGAATTATTTAGTCCTATTTTACAATATAATCGATTTTTATGTCAACATTTTATCAAAACACATTCAACCTTTTGAGTCTTTGATTGTGACTGATGGCCAAATATTCAAATAAATGTACAGTCACATGTATAATGTGCATTATATTAGATACTAGCAGGCCCGGCGGATGTTGTCCTGCCCTGATAATAAAAAAATAAAACGTTTAAGGTGGCTTGACTTTTTCCGATTCTTTCAACATATTTCAACCTATTTACAAAAAAAAAAACCTTGACAAATTATATACCTAAACCTTCCCCATAAATTACTCTATCTATTGGAGAAGAGCGCATTAGAATCCGTTCAGTAGTTTTTGTGTTTATCGCGAATATCCAGACAGACAGACAGACGCGACGGACGACTTTGTTTTATTATATTATTAGATTTAATTGACGAGTGTTATTAAATCCTCGAGTATAAATATAGTGAGTAAATTTATTCATTCAAAGGACAACGAAAGTCCATAACACAAAAAAAAAAAATACAAAACTACCTACTTAGTTAATATAAGAAATGAAATATAATTAAACTATATATAATAATTAAATTAAATCGACGTTGATACAGAACTAAAATGCAACATTGTATCTCAGCGTTATATAATCACCGATATCCAGTGTTTCAGATAAGGATTATTATATATATATCTACTAATGTTTTCATTATTCTGTTGGGACTGTCGCGAAGTCTACCTAGGATGGAGGATGCTGCTCTCTTACGCGTGATTGCATAAAAATCATCAACCGGAGCATATGCAAACATCCCAGATGCGCTACAGAATCGCGGCAGTCCCAAGAATAATTCAAAGATGTTATTATATTGTACACGCAAAGCATTCATAGTCCTTTGACTGTAGCTAACCCATAAACTGCTCGTGTAGAAACAAAATTATTTCTAAAGGTACTCTTATTTTATTATGTTGAGATTAATGTAAAGTTTAATTACTATATAGATATAAGTTTCTTGGAATTAAAAAATACATATGTTTATTAAAAAGGCAACGATGATTTTATTGTAGGCGCGCTTGAAAAAATATACTTAATACTAAACCACCCAAAACACTCCTTTGGTGTAATCTCGAATAAATTTTATTTTTCTTCATCCATCACAGAACGAGGGAACCATTCCATCGTATATCTGTCATAGTTATGTGCGAACAATAAATATATGAACAAAAAATATATAATGCATTGTCACATTTTTTTGAAGTTATGCTTCTTTTGGCTCGTTAGGGAAAAACGATGAGAGTAATTTTTTAAGATGCGCGCGCACACCGTCACGAAAAACCGACACCCTGAAGTTAGCTATAGTCAATATTTTATTCAAAAAAACGTATGTATGTATGAAATACCTTTTTTATATTGTTAGTATCGTTTTTCTACAAACGTAGAATAAAGTGAAAGATAAAATGTTTGAAAATATTTTTGTCTTGTTACGCCAAAAAGTATAACTTCCAACGCGTGTACTTAACACACTAATTTTTTTAAACTAAATATTAAAATATATTTGTAGTATAATTAGTATATAGATGAAATATTTACTTAAAGTATAATCACTTTATTGAGCGTGTTTATTGATATCACCTAAAAGAAAAGTTGTTCGACTCGACTGTTTTATTGATTCAGTACTGTAGCATTCGAGATTTTTGCTTCAATATAAAAAGTAAACGGCTAAATTCAGGATATTATGTTTATACAGTACTAATTGTGCCCTGCGGTGTCACTCGCGTTTATGCGCAACACAACGCGGGGGAGGGGGCGGTGCGGTTAGGGTGGAACGCAGAAGCTGCGCGATTCTCGTGCCACTATAGACAGGGCGCTCCTCGGGAGCGGTCGTAGCGTCGTTACACTCGTCCGTAACCATTATACACGCATACATCCATAGGCGTGCGCGAAACGGTTTGAGGGCGGGAGCCGCGCGGTTCTCCCGCCATTACAGGGAGCGGTCGTTACATTCGTTTGTAATCAGGGTTGCCAATCGTACGAATTTTCTTACATAAATACGAAATTTGAATATAGGACCTTTTATAACATGATTTTTTATTGTGGGCAGTATTTAAGAGCTTAAATGGGTTTTTGACGTTAGCTACAATGGGTGAAATAAATAAAGAAATAAAACATTCGGTATCTTTGCGGATTTTTCCATTTTAATATTGGCGCATGCGTCCTAAAGACTTCCAATTTTCATGGAAGTGGTATGTGTGCAACAGATTGTTGCTAGCAATTCACAAACTGTTAAATGAAATATTCATAAACAATTCATTTATTCTCTATAGTAATATTTATGGGACTTGTTGATTTTTTAAAGACGACACAGTGTTCTCTAAAATTAACACTCCTTTTGGTAAATTTTTGTACTTTTTAAGTTAAAATGTTGCGCAATATACGCAACATGCGTATTCCTTTCTTATTGTTAAATTAAATAATTTACTTATTTTCATAATGGCATTAATCAGTATTATTATTTTTTTATATAATAGCAAATGTTTGCTAAATTCACGCTAATTTAATATCTCTTATTTTTGGCTTATTAACATTTTCAAAGCTTGATAAACGTACAAGGTTTAAGGCCAAAACACGAGACTTTTAGTTGGGTATGTACGACTAAAAAGGTTGGCAACCCTGCATAGACATTCATACAGGCAGTATACGCGGATCGGGGTGAATCACGGGAGCGGCGCGGTTTTTCCGCTACTATAGACAGCACACCCCGCGAGCGGTCTTAACATCGCTGCATTCTCCGTAATATACACATCCATCGATAGGCAAATCATACAGAGAGCGTGCACGAAACGGTCTGAGGTTGGAAGCCGCGCGGTTCTTACGCCACTACATACAGCGCGTCTCGGAAGCGGTTGTTATATCGCGTCGTTACATTCGTTCGTAATCCGGGTTGCCAATCGTACGAAGTTCTTCATACAAATACGAAATTTTGGTATAGGAAATTTTATAACATAATTTTTGATTGTGAACAATATTTAAAAGTTTAAATGGGTATATATATATATATTAGCTACATTAGGTGTATTAAATGAAAAAATGGAAACATTCGGTAATTTCGTGGATTTTTTCATTTTAATAGTGGCGTATGCGTCGTGTACACTTCACATTTACATGGAAGTGGTACATGTGCAACAGATTGTTACTAAGCAATTCAGAAACTGTTAAATGTAATATTCATATAGACTTATTCTCTATGCTAATGTTTATTGAACTTCTTGATTTCTTAAAGACGGCATAGAGTTCTCCAAAATTAGCATTCCTATTGGTGTAGCCCGTTGTACTTTTGGAATTAAAATTTGTAAATACATGTAACATGCTTGTGGTTTATTTTATTATTAGATAAAATAAATGACTTATTTTCATAATGACATTAATAAGTATGAAGTGAGTAATATGTAGGATAACAAATGTCTGCTAAATTAGCATACGTTTAAACATTTAATATGTTTTATTTTTGGCTTATTAGCATTTTAAATGATTGATAAACGTACGGGGCTTGAAGCCAAAATACCAGATTTTTAGTTGTGTATGTACGAAAAAAAAAGTTTTTATGGTTGACAACCCTGGATAGAAATTGATACGGACAGCGTGCGCTGGTTGGGTGGAACGCGAGAGCCGCGCGCGCGGTTCTTACGCCACTACAGAGAGAGAGAGAGAGCGCGTCTCAGGAACAGCCGTAACGCTGTTACATTCTTCATAATACATACACACATTCTGTCATAATTATTTATACAGAGAACGTTTGCGTGTCGTGAACTAATCAATAAGTTGTTGTAACTCATTACAAAAAATTGGTTGATTTTGCTATAGTTCTCTTTTAATATGAAAAGAAATAGGTGTAGATTAAACGGATCAAGTGCATATTTTCTTTTCTGTTTGTCAATATATATTTATTTTGTTTTGTAAATTTGATAATAGTTTTATTTCATACCATCGACAAGTCAAAACGTTTATTTTAAAGTCATAATAATTCACGGTGCTTACGACTACAATAGTTGTATAAAATTCACTACTATTTTTCTATTCAGAAAAGAAAAAACAAAATACAGATAATAATATCTATATATTATTAACACACGAAGAAAAACTTTATAGTTATCTCTTATTATGATTCATTTTTCATGGTCATTGATTTTTTTTTTAATAATTTCATGAAACCGCGTCATTTCCCTCTTCAGTCTCTGTTATTCAAACCAAGTACTAGTAAAAACATCTCGTCCGTGTTGAAATCCCTAGATATTTTCAACTGCCGCATCGTCTGTAGTAGGACCGTTCGGCATCCGACTTGCGCTCTATGTAAACGCAACAAGATGTGCGCACGCCTTCTGTTTATTTGAAATTTAAATTTTTCCCTACCTTGACTTCTAAAACACTCCGCGTCGCGCCACACTATCTGCTCGCACTAATCATTCATTTTCGCTTCACGCAGTTTTTGATTTACACGTTACGAATACATATATGGTCATTGCTCTCTTCCGAATCGTCGTATTTTTACGTTAGGTAAGTTTCATACTTCCTCAATAAATAGACTATGAAACACAAAAATATATTTTCATATCTGACAAGTAGTTACAGAGATTTGTATGTTGAATCAAAGAAAAAAAATTAGTAATTATTTGACGCGTATAATATTAATATAAATAATAAAATTCGCAGGACACTATTATTAATTTTTCACATTAAAAATAGTTATATTGTGGATAAAAATAATCATAATTCATTGTCTTTATTTATAGATTTTCACTTATTATTCATAGAAGAATGTATTTTATCATAAACATTAATTACGTTAAATAGATGTTATTTTCATAAAAGACTCTGAAACAAAACTTAAAACACCGTTACTATAATATTTTAGTTTTAATTATTATTATGTATTAATAAAAACGACTTTATATATGTTGCATACATAAAATATGATTTCTTTGTCCAGGTAACATTTTACTCAGTTTTATAAGCCGTTGACAAATTATTTATCGACTTTTCAACGTCTATTTGGACTTAACCATACTTAAGTACCGACTACAAAGTATTTTTTCTTATTAAATAAAGCCCTCAAAGAATTTTTTGATAAGTTATAATTATGAAATCTTCATTTGTATGTGTATTAAAACGAAATTGATTAGTGTCTTGTATTATATACAAAATTTTAATATTTATGATATTGTTTATGCCAGGAGGGCGTGACGGGAGAATGGCGCGGTGCCTGGGTGATGTTAATCCGAAGGGTCTTAATTTACTGCATGAACGCTGATTCTGCAGTCTGCACCGTTGACCTCAGAAAGACGAGATGCGTAGGTAAGTAAATACTTTAAGTGAAAAAAAAATTGCTTAACTGTTCAATTCATCGTCTTTTAAGTAAATCTTTAATATCGATAATTAAAAAGTGTAAACTCTAATATATTCACAGGGACTATAATATGAAGTTGGTATCTATCGTTTTAATATAATGTACTATCTTTACTGTTATTACAATTGAACGCGTCTCAATAAGTGTTTGTCACCTGCAGGTATACATGATTTTAGTCTAAATTAACAGCTTGTTGAAAATAAAATGGCTCAAGGTAGTTCTTATTACTTAAGTTATAATTCAGTGAAAGTCTCGTCAAAATTGGTCAAAATATTTTTGAGATTTCACGTTGGATAGTAAATAGTCGCGGGTAACAGCTAGTCCAAAATAAAGTTGTCGCAGGTTTGATATACACGATTTTAGTCGAAATAAGTTAGTTTTTGTATGCTCAGTTGGCTGCTAGTAAAAGTCACGTAAAAATTGTTCCAGTCGTTTCGGATATTCCACACGGACAAAATCGCGATTAATAGCTTGTTGAAAATAAAATAGCTCAAGTTATTTTTTATTATTTTAGTTATAATTCAGTCAATGTCTCGTCGAAATTGGTCAAAATATTATTGAGATTTCACGTTGGATAGGAAATAGTCGCAGGTAACAGCTAGTCCAAAATAAAATGTCTAAGTTACTCCTTATAAGGTCAGCTATGTTCCTGTAAAAGTCTCGTGAAAATCTGTTTATCGGTTTACGAGACTCCATTGCGGACAAATTTGCAGGTAGTAGCTAGTCTAAATATAGTCAAAATAATAAAATAACCTAAGTTAGTCCTTTTAAAGTCAGTTCTATACCAGTAAATGTCGTCAAAACCGTTTTGGAAATTTCATTGCGGACAAAGGCGTGGGTAACAGCTAGTCTAAAATAGCCTAGTTACTTGTTATGGAGCGGGCTATCTGCCAGTAAAAGTCCCGATAAAAATTCGTACGGTCCTTTCAGGTATTTTTTCTATGAATAATGTCACGGGTAACAGTTAGTCTAAAATGAAATAACTTAATTTATTCCACATGAATTCAGCTATCTGCCAGTGGAAGCCCCGTAAAAATCGGTTCACCTAGTATGTATATTTTAGTACGGGCAAAGTTGCGGTTAACACAGCTTGTCTAAAATATCATACCCTATGTCTCACTCTCTCTCTAATTTCTGATATCTGCTAGTAAAATTCTCGTTAAAATCGGTTTAGCCATTTCTGAGATTACCCAGAACAAACAGACAGACAGACCAAAAACAAATTAAAAAATCGGATTTTTACCAAGTAACTTATACACTTTATAACCAGTTAGTAAAAAGTTGTTATGTTGGTATTACATAAGAACACTATTTCATTGTTTTTAATTATATGTATAGATTGATTACAAATCAAATATTTGAAACATAACTGACGTAAAATTAAATATTTGAATAAAAACTTACCAATTCAATGAACAAAAAATAGCGGTTGCTTAACCCACTTCTTCACAAACATAAAAATAGTAGAAAATATAGTATACTCGTATTATTATTGATTTTCATTGAAAGCAAATAAAACAATCAAGTTTAAAAACTAGCAATATGACTCCCCGTTTGGACCACACATAAGGTTGCGTTGACGCAACGTTGGGAGTTTCCTGTTAAGAAATGTTTTATTTTTTATTATTATTAATTTGCTCAAAATGTACAATATTGTTAATTATATCAAAAAAATCACCAAAGTTGCATCATTCATAAAATTTCGAAAAACACTCTGTATGAAGGTAAACTTCAATTTTTTTTGCAAATATAAATAGGTTGGCTTTTGCAAACTTGCGCCTACTCCTTGTATTATTTCCGTTTCTTATTATAAAGTGGTCGATTTGATCCATCCTTACTGCTCCTTGCAATTTGTTTTCTGGTGTGACCAAGGTTGATATGTTTTTCTTCTGAGACTCTTTATTTATACCGGGTTTAAATTGATCTAAACTAGGGCGCACTTGAAGTTTCATTATGTTTATGAAAAGCCTTTTTTTATCCAGGTTTAAGATTGATAAAGCAAATTTCGTGTCGTTTTTGCGGACAATTGTCTAGTCTACAAATATACTGTCTGGTCACGAAGAATGTTATTATTAGTGCCAAGGAATTTTATCTAGTCTCAAGTAACATAGGGCGTACTAAAAGTTTTTAGAACTGGCCACTTAGGTTAAGAATATTTAAACACTAGTTATGATATTTAAAAATGAACTTTTTGCATTTCAAATGCAGTTTGTTTTGTCTATTTATTTGACATTTGTTTTTTCATTTTGGCGCCATTTTAACCACTGTGTTTCGCATTACCATGAATTTAACTACTGAAAATTGCCGTGGCATAATAAGGGAAATAATGTTTTGAGAAACAATAAATTCATTTTTGATAAGTCATAATGTTTTCTTTATTCATTCCGCAATATTTTATTGCATGCCACGTTTTTTCTGGTTTTGGTATTAATATCTGGTCTGAAATAATATTATCTGATATTCAGAAATATTATCTGATGTTGAAGATTTTATCTGGTTTGCAAGAATATTATAAGATATTGAGAAATATTATCTGGTCTCGAGAAATATAGTTTGGTCTCGAGAAATATCAACTGGTCACGCACTGTATTATTCTATATGGTGTTTCAAATACAAAAAGGCGTATATGAATTATTTTTTACAAAGCGAAAAGGGCGCATAATTTTTTTTATTGTCAATCACGGTGTAGACATTTTCTAAGCTTATTATTTAAAAAAAAACTCGAATGCCAAAAACAATGTTTTATGAGGCTTTTTAGTATGCAACCCTATCTAATTGCTGTGGCACACCCTATTTGCATTTGGCACGCGATATACTCTATTCAAAAATAATTTTATCGCAAAAAAGTTCTCACAATTTCTTAATATTTTTTTTTTTATTAACGTGGGGAACTCCCTTATGGATACCTATGCTCTCGGGGGGAGAGAATGGGTTATGTCCGACTCGCACAGACTAAAACCCCACAGTGTACCCGCCTCCGCTTGAAGTTGGGGCGGCATGGGACCGTACTAAAGCTATCACCATGCCGCCCCAGCGGTCAGTCCGGCGGAAGGTGGCCGCCAGGCTCCATTCTTATAGGGAGGTAGAATAAGTACACAACCAGCTACCTCCTCTCGTCTGCCGAACCTGTGCAATGAGGAAATGGCCCCACCGACCCATCCCCTCAGGTCCGGCTACGGAGGTGAAAGGAGGCGAGCAAATTGCCGCCTCCTTCCACCGGCCCTCCTTTGGCGGAGACGGCCGCTGAGAGGGTCTGCCTCTAGGGCCCTCTCCGCCGCCTCCTTCTGTGAGATGACCTCCTCGTAGAAGGAGGCCATCGCCGTCCACGCACTTTCTCTGCCTAGCATGGCCGCAACCACGCTCGGCAGCGCAAGATCTCCTCCCACCACCGCAGCCGGAAAGTCTGTATTAAGCAATAATGACAACGTATAGCAGAGGTGATTTAAAATCGATTGAAGGGTAGTAATTAATTAGCAATGATTAAATTACATAAAAATGGGAGCTCACAATTAATCTCGGTTAAAGAGGTTTTTCCCATACAATAACAAAATTATTTTCATTGGAATAAAGAAGCAGTCAATTAATTAGTTTCACTGTAGGAATAAAACTAAAAAAAGGCATATTTTATTTATTGTAATTATATTTAACATTGTTTTATTAGAGTAATTCATTGTAATAGAAAATGATTGCTGATTTTCACATCTAATGTTAAACTTTTATTTAATGATTTTTTTTATAGTGTGCCCTAATATATAACACTTTTAAATGGCTTTTAATATACCTAAATCATATATGATCGGTGATTTTGATATGATGTAACCCGTTTGCTTCCAATCAAATTGGTATTTGTAACGTGGCCGGCGATATAACAAGGTGATTGTTATGAAAGCTGATTACACTAGAATTCACTAGGCTTATCCTGACTGCCCTATACTACGCGACCTGTATTTTGAATATGACATGTGATAGTATGGAGAATAGCTGAGTGTTATAAACAATTGCAAAAGCTTAGACGGTGACATCTCCGATATATGCTTACAATGGTTTAGCTATCATATTATACATTGTATTTTAGTTTATTGTATATATGTATTTGTTTATGTACTATATTATTACATCGTTTAAATGCAATGAATATAAGTGGAATCGCATATTAAACGCGTCATTATTATATTCTGATTAAAATTAAACCCCGTGTACTGTACCTGATGGTAAGTACAGTGTCAATCAAAAAGCGACGGCGACCAACGAACGAAAGATCTACAATACATGGGCGGTCACCGCTATCATGCCGGCCTGCAAGCCCCTCGACAGATGAAAGTATACTTGTTGATTCCAAAACTCACGTATCTCGAAGTATTTCAGTTAAGTTTCACAGAGGTAAAAAATATTTTTTTTTGCCAAGCACTAAAGCTAATAAAAATCAGTTGAGAAACAGAACTAAAAGATGTTCTTGACTATTTTGTCTTTGCCTATTTATGTTTGCGGATTAGATTATACTTGAGATTAGCTAATTAAACTGCTAGGTTTTTATTCTTAACTTTTCTGGATAATATCGGCGAATGTCAAAAATTATTTTACCTTGTTATTCGTTTGATTGATTGTGTTACGAACTGGTTTATGTTAAATATTTTTATTAGGCATGTTTTTGATAGTCAAGGCGGGTGCCGGGTGCCAGCGCGGGTGCGTGTAGCTAAAACGTACGTAGACGCCACGCCGCTTGTATTCACATTGACGCTGGCAGCGTGTTTATGTACAATTAAATTAAACGCTCCGGCGCAAGTACTCGCACTCGCCTGCACTCTGAAACAGGCCTTAAACTTCAACCCTGCGGTTGTATTACATTATACTGTATAATTAAGAAAGTAAAGTCTGATAGTAAATGAATAACTATTTGTAAGATCGCATGAGGTGACGGTAAGACGGTTAGGTGATACTCGATACCGAATGAGACCGTTAGAATAGTTTACTTTAAAATTCGATACCAAGCGATACATTTATCACGTTAAACTCGTAGCGTCGATGAGCTGCATGTCGATTAAATAAAAATAAGCGTGTGTGT
Organism: Antheraea assamensis; assembly: GCA_035772565.1. Classification (NCBI taxonomy): domain Eukaryota; kingdom Metazoa; phylum Arthropoda; class Insecta; order Lepidoptera; family Saturniidae; genus Antheraea; species Antheraea assamensis. Next base: position 281,201 of record JAQQSE010000010.1, on the reverse strand, counting down.
GAGGAATAGTAGCTGCTGATTTTTTCAGTACCACGCAGTGCCTCGATAGTTTTTATAGTCACAGTTTGAGCAACGACTGCATGATATTGTGTCACACTGCGTCTTGAAGAACAAAATCGTTTACAAATGTTAAGGCCCGATTAAATTGTCGATGAGTTTTAATACACTTGTTTACATATTATTTTCTTATTCATTGTTTTTTTTTTTCTTGAATTTCCATGTAGACGTAGTCACGGACATAGCTAGTGTATAATTTATTATATACTCTGTCAAAAATGTTTATTATAACTTTTATGAATAATTGATTAAACTAAGTTCTAAGAAACAAGGTAGTACAGTATGTACGTACCGCCCGAAATATTGGTACATAATTAGATATACATTGAACTGATTTTAATATAAAAGTTATTATGACAAAGAGTAATTACCGAAACAATTATTTGAAAGTAATTATGTATAATTTGTAAAACTCAGTAAATGAAAATCACTACATATTATAAACAAAGTCGTCCGCCGCGTCTGTTTGTATGTATGTTCGCGATAAACTCAAAAACTACTGAACAGATTGTAATACGGTCTTCACCAATAGATAGAGTAATACATCAGGTAGGATTAGGTATGTAATTTGTCAAGGGTTTGTGTAAATTGGTTGAAATATAATGATAATTGTTGGAAGTGTTGGAAAAAGTCAAGCCGCCTGGGAGCTTTAATCGAAAACGCTGACTAATCCTTTTGCGATATAACAAAACAACGCATAGTGAGGAGATATTCCTCTTTTATAGATCTATAAAAAAGTCTGTGATGGCATATACCTATCTTTTTAGGATAGCTAATTATACCTATCTATCTTCTTAAAAATGGTCACAAAAATGAGGTAATTGGAAGGCTATTTAGACGGATACAGTATTAATTCTTATCAAATAAATACATTAGTTACCTTAAACATTTGATGCGTATAAGTATATAATTTTTATTATCAGGGAAGGACAACGTCCGCCGGGCCTGCTATTAAAAACTATGTTATCCCGTATCTGACTTTAGGCAGTGAGCTAGCTATAAGAATCAAATAATCGAATACCTAACATCAAGTATCGAAAATTTGAACTTCTAGCGCCTGTAAAGTTCATAACACTGTGTAGTTAAAAGCTACATGTTCTAATGAGCTAAAACTAATAATAATATAACACTTTGTATGTTATTACTTTTGTGTATATATAATAGTAATACATTCCATTATTTTAAGCCATAACAAACACTATGGCTAAGAGCTTAAGTTTGAACCAGTCTGTCCGACCTACGAGCGTATGGTTTAAATATGCAAAAATATAAATTACCATATTTAATCTATGCCGATATAAGTATATGTGTGGTAGGTACCATTCATGATTTCGTTCGCGTTTAACTTATCAAAATTAAAAATAATCACACATATTATAGGTATGATTAGCCCGAAGGCTCCGAACGTAGGTTGCAATCAATGGAACTATTTTTAGAATCGGATTAGTAGTTCAAAGGAACACCACCTACGTACAACCTATATATTTAATAAATTGTGTTGAAGTAAATTGTAGTCGAGATACGAGAATAACAGAACATTTTAGTTATATATCGTAAATATAAATTTTTCCTACGCTATAATTTGCAATAGCTGACATGACGCGGTTGTAGTAAAATTTTCAGTGTGCATGACGACGTCATCCATCATATATATCATTGATATTCACAAATGATAATACAATAGATTTAGTACAATATAAATTGTGTTGTGTTGTGTATGTATATAACTGTAGGCGGTAACACGATTTTTTAATATTCTGATTAGTTAGGGTTGCGCATACTTATTTTCCGTACAAAACAAGTAAAAATTCAATCTCTTTACCAAAACAGCGTAGCGGTATTCGGTAACGAAAACCTCAGTTTAGAGAGATAGCTTAGTCATAGCTTATTAACTTATAGCTTAGTCATTATATAGATTATAGTTTTACTTACCAGAACACATTTAACCGAAGATGACATACAATGTAAGTTTACCATTTTAGGCTGAGTTGCACCAAAATTCCGGTTATTGTAATGGTTAAATTTAACTATAACAATAACAAGAGCCACTAACAGCTTAATTTACCAGAACTAGTTGCACCATGAAACGTTTTGTAATAGTTAAAGTTATTAGGGTTACAACGTAAATAAAGCAATTAGTCCTTAAATTCGAAAAGGATAACATTTGTTACTTGGCAAGTCTTTGTTATATCCCTCGCCAGATTAGTCATTGCGCGTAAAAAAAATCAATGTGTTATAATTACTATCCTTTGTTTTTTACTTCGTATCTCTTTATGTGAAATTGTATATTAGATATTTAAATGTTGGTATATTTATATAAATGGTTAATTTGGAGAAAAGCAATACAATTGTATTATATATTTTTATTACATATTTATTATATATCGTTATTTACTATTTTATTGTATACTGCATATTCAATTTTAATAACGTGTAAACAGAACAGTACTAACTTCATATTTGGCGGCCTTAACAAATGCTTTAAGTGCAAAGTTAACACACCTGTAAATTCTTTAGATACCCGGAATCTTTTGAAATATATCTCTTAGCCCCATTTAGCGAACCGATCAACTTTAGGAAGATAAATTTTCCTCTTTATAAGACGCAAATATCTTCATATGTATTATTTCTGTTCGTCGGAAGAACAATTGTGAGTTTCCAACAGGATTTCTTGCAGTAAATATATAATATTTTAAAGTATTACTACTAAACTGACAAGAAGTTCAAAAGTTGACAGTAACAATAACGTTAACCGGCCAATATCGACCGGTAATTGTTAACGTTAAATCGTAACGTCATTTTAACTATTGGTCAACTGGTGCAACTTATTTATCGCTTAATAGTTAACAATTACTTTAACCGAACTTTTGACGTTAACACTGATAGGTGCAACTCAGCCTAAGACTTTTTTTCATCATGGAGAAAGAAGCATTTATGCTATACATTTTAATATAATTTGGCATATATATATATACACACATTAGAGATATATATGACCAGAAACCTTTCGCCAACTCCTCCACCGCTAATCTCACGCCCTTGTTATGCTCCCGTTGTTTTCAATCAATGAACAGAGATGCAAGTCTGGTACGAATTCCGATATTGGTTTACTGATTGGAAACGAATGGGCACGGTGGTTTGAATCTATATTGGAAGTCGGACATAGGACATTGAACGACGGCACTCGGTGGTTTGAATCTATATTGGAAGTCGGACATAGGACATTGAACGACGGCACTCGGTGGTTTGAATCTATATTGGAGGTCGGAAATGGGACACTGAACAACGGCGCAATGTGGTTTCTATCTATATCGGGGGCCGGACGTAGGACACTGAAAATATTACAGTTGTAATTTTATAAAGCTTTAAACGCTATTCGGTTTCTCTAATTAAAAATTATAGAAATGTCTATCTATCTATATCTTCTATCTATCTATATCTTCTATCTATCTATATATCTAATCTATGCACTTTTTAGATTGGACTTACAGAGTATTTATTAAGAGTAAATTGAATAAAACTGTTTTCAATGTATCAGAAGCAACCTAAAAGTATAAATATCTCGGGATTTTATTGGTTTTCGTTTTGAAAATTTTACACTAGTATCCTTACTACTATATGTGCCACAAGTGACAAAAGTAACAGAGTGCACATTTTTGCACTTTTTTAGATATGATAAATACATAGAAAAAATATATTAAATTAATTTAAAACGTAAAGTCATAATTCAATTAAAGTTTTAATTATATTCGAAAACTCTATTAAAAATAACAAATATCAATCAGACGTTTTTTTTTCGATTGGACTTTATAGTTTAAGAGTAAACTGAATTAAAATGTCTTCAATGTATGGGAAGCAGCCTAAAAGTATGAATATCTCGGGATTTTTGTTCTAGAAATTTTACATTAGCAGCATCTTGTTATTTATTATATGCAATATATTTTCCAGTGATATATCGTGCACCATTATCGTATTATACCTTTTGTGATATGCTATATGAAAAGAAGATTCGAATTTGAAGAGTTTCGTTTTGCTTTGTTCTAAAAATTTTATCTTATATATGCCGTTTTCCCAAAGGCACATGATGCGCTATGGTTTAAATATGTGAGATATGGTAACAACAAATGATACAATTTTAAAATATGTATCCATTTATATTAAGGCGTGTGAAACAGAGGCGAAACCAAACAAAAGATGATGATATTCATCATCATCATCATCATCATCTTACCCCTATTCCACCTAAATAGGGTCGGCACAAAATGTTTTCTTTTTCCACTCTCGTCTGTCAGATGTCATCTCAGTATTCATACTTTTTATACACATATCATTTTTCACACAATCCATCCACACCTTTTTCGCTCTTCCCCTACTCTTATATCCGTCCACTTTCAAACTCAAAACTTTTAAAAGATGATGATGATATTATAATTTAATAACTTTGTTCGTTCAAAACATAAAAGACTTTGTTTTTTTTTGCCTTTTATTTGCAAATAGATTCGCTAATAAAACACGCGTCAAATATGATTGTTCCTGCAAATTTTTACCTGCTTAATAATTATTTGTTTATCATAGTTGTTTGTGCCAGCTACAGTGAAAGCCATAACAATGGTTAAAAATAATCGCTCTTTTCTCTGTTTACACAACAAATATATTTTTAATCAGTCTTGATGTTCTAAATTTAAAGATGGTGGTTGTTTATACAATCTCGTCAGTAATATCGGTGTGTTTATACAAAGAGAGGTATTATACTGAGTGGTAAGAACTTAGTTATAATTATAACTAAATTGAGCGTTGTTATTATGTCTTTCCGTGGTTTTAAAGCAAATCTAAATCTTTATATCGTTATTCGATAGGATAGTAATTGTCAAGACTTTTATTCAAATATTTATTTATTATCAAGTAGTACTGTACGACTGAGTGAAACTGTCAAAGAAAAAATGAAAGACGCGTGTGTTAACTTGGAAACAAATCAAGAAGAAATGTTCATAGTTTTCTGCAAAAGAATTGCAATTGTCTTAGCTCTGGTATACTTTAGCCAGAATGTATAAGAGAAAATATAGTTCATACGATGAGCGTTTCTGATGTTTTAATATATGAAGCTGTAAGTCTGTTGAAAACAGATGCGTCAACGTCTACTGCAATATCGCCTCGTCAACCTTTTGAAGATTTTTATCGAATCGTCAAAAACGAACACGTCCTGAACAAGTTCGTAGAAGTTGCAGTCAAAAGTGATCTATTATTTGCAACTGAACGTGTTCTTAAGTCAGCTGGGAAAGAGGCAGTCGTTAATATAATGAAATATTTAGGTACTAGAAAATCCTCACAGGAGATTTCCAAAATACTGGGTATAATAATACGTAGCCAAAGTAGTTAAATACCACGGGAAATTTCAACATCTTATTTTATTTTTGTTTTTAGTTTTATTCAATTTACTCTTAAACTATAAATCAAATCTAAAAAGTATATTTTTGCATTTCTATTGCTTTTTATTAAGTGTATCGAATAGCGTTTAAAGTTTTGTAAAATTACGACTATAATATTTTTAATATTTTTAGGTGTTAGTGTTAGGAATAGGATAAATGCAAGGTGGATGAGTTGGTGAAAGGTTTCTGGGGTAGCTTGTGACCCACGAATGCCCTTGAAGGGGAAGTTTGTAATACTATTATAAGACTAGTCATGCTGTATGCATCTGAATGCTGGACTATGAAACAGACGGATGAGGGAAAAATACACGTGGCAGAGATACGGGCGCTAGGATGAATGTGTGGTGTAACTGAAATCGATAAGATTAAGAAGGAATATATAAGGGGAGGTTTGGAAATAGCACCAGCGATAGAGAAGTTGCGGAGTAATAGCTTAGCATGATATGGGCATGTCATAAGGAGAAATGAAAGCCATGTCACTGGAAAAGCTTTATGTATAAAGGTGGATATTTGAACAAGAACATACAATAAGGTATGAATGGATTGTGTGAAAAATGAGATGTGCATAAAAGGTGTAAATACTCATATGACATCTGATAGGGAATAGTGAAAAAGGAAAACGTGTTGTGCCGGCCCTACTTAGGTGGGATAAGGGTAAAGAGATGATATATATAATAAAGCAAAATTCTCGACTTCTGATGTGTGTAAAACTAAGAAATGAATGTTAATTAATAGTTATGCCCCAAATCATTTTCATAATCCATTTCACTAAAGAATATGTATATTAAATGTAATCACAGCCTTATATGTTGTAATGTGTATATGTATAGTATATAGTAACGAAATAAGCTTTAATGAAATTCAGCGTTCCGCCTGACGCGGACGCCATTTTCAAAGTGATGCACACCGGGGACTGATCAATATTATGTAAATCGTTGCAGGCGTTTAAATTTTGATTATTAACGTATTTTAAACAAATGATTTTTGTATAAAATTGTGGATGGTTTTTATTTGTTTGAAACAACGGTTTAAACCAGTTAAATCTGGTTAAATCAAGCACGAACAATAAAATATATATTCTTTGTTCACTACTAAACTACTGTTAAACAATAAATTAGGCAAACGAATTGTAAATTAAGTCGACATTTGTGTGAGTTCTCATATCGTTTTCACTTGAACGCGATGATAGATCTCATTCTTACATTTAGCTTGAACTGTAAAAAAAAGTTCAGGATAAAGACGATTCGATAGTTGAGTACTTTTTTTTTAGTGTTCGCTACCACTTCTGGACTTGTTATATACCCTTAACGTAATGCCTATTGTTGTATTCAGGCAACCCCACTTGAGAAACACATTTATATTTCTCAGTTGAATCTAACTATAGTTTTTAATATTAAATGGGTTTATAGAGAACGCTAAAAGACATTAAATAAATGTGTTACATTATTAAGTCCGTCGGTGTGTTCTTTGTGAACACTGGATACTTAATATTTGAATCAATTATTTTAGAACGATGTAGTTGTTTATGCATATTTTGTATTCGCTATTTCTATATTCTAATAGTATTGTATATTTTAACGCCAAATATAATTAAGTGTAGACGGGCGCGCGTTAATTTGATTCTTGGCGTCGCTTCCCACAGACGCGACATGAATTTAATATAGCCGTTCCTCTCACGACATGACTAAGCTTTTAGTAAAGTAATACTGCACGAGGTACAACTTACTGTATAGTACGGTGTACTATAAGCAATGTAACCGTCAACGTAGCTCCGAATATTAATTTAATAAACAATACATGGACGCATGCTGATGTATGAAGTTATATAATAATGGTAGTCGTGTATCAAGTTATATTAACTTTTTTTTATATTATAGGGGGCAAACGAACAGGTGGGTCACCTGATGGTAAGTGATCACCGCCGTCCATAGACACTAGCAACACCAGGGGAGTCGAAAGTGCGTTGCCGGCCTTTTAAATATGTGGGTCTCCGGCGCTCTCACTGGCCGAACGAAACGCAACAACAGTGCAAGCACTGTTACTTCACGTCGGTTTTCTGTGAGAGGGTGGTACTACCCCGGGAGAGCCGACCCATTCATGCTGAAACCAGTAATAGCTTCAGCGTAGCTCTACCACCTACGAAAACTCGCTTAACTCGCTGTACCCCTTTGTGTTGCATATCCCTTCTTAATAAGATAATTACAGAAGTACTATTTAAAAAGATTATTTATGAAGTTAAACTGTATCGCCATGTAAACATATGAAGATATTGCATACGTCATAAAAACAATCGAATTCGATTAGTGTAAGGGTTAGGTAAAGTTATACGTAAGCAACTATCAAGTTATTTTAAATCTCTTTATCTTCTTGTCTGCTACACATATAAAAATGAATATCCGAGATCGATAAACTATAATACTGTTTGGTAGATAGATATCCATAAAAGTTGACACATCTGGGTGAATTTTTATTTTCACAGAAAAACTTCTTTTTTTTTTTAGAAAATCTTTCATGCTGTTCATTTTATTGGTAACTCAATACTTAGCACCACTAGACTTTAATGTCATTAACTGTATATTGTAATGTAAAGCGGCAGAACAAGGCGAAAAATCGTGATATTTTGCGTTTAAAATATTTTAATAAACTTCGATTAAACATTCTCGTAGCTTCAACTAATGAAACCTTAGTACGTTTTATAGTAGTACTATATTGAATAGTATATATATATATACATTATTAATTATTATAAAATCAAAGCACGCAACAAATAGATGTGTATATTTATTAGATCGCATTTACCAGCCCATTTCTTATTTACGTACTTATTAAAATTTGTTACCACGGACAATTATTTTGTCATGAATCATTTCCGTTAGTAGGTACCATATATTTCATTTTATTTAATTCGTAAGTTACCTTTAATTTTGAAATATTTTTAATAACGAAAACATAGAATTATTCATGACTCATTATTGTAACGACATTCATTATATCTATATAGTTGTGGCAACAAAATAATGTAGTTTATTCACTTTGTCAACAGTGACTCAAGATGCAGACGACGAAACCAAAGTATCGTGCCCAACTGACGGTAGTGCAAACTTATTGTTGGACTGCCCGCACGCGACACTCTATCTCAGATTTCCACACGAAAGAGAACTCAAGGTAGCGTATTTTTTATGTTTTAAATAGAAATTATTTTCAGATTAAATAATAGTCGACATAAAAATCAATATCAATACAATTATTACAATACTTTCAAATATCTGTTTCCGAAGTAGATTATCGATCTGGTGTTAGATTACAAATCGACAATAATTATGGACGGATCTTCTACTATCTATTATTTTTACTTTATTATATGCGGATTAGCTGATACCCGTAACTTCGCCTACGTCGCTTATTATCTTAGTATATATTGTATGCACAGACTGAGTTCGTTGCAGAGATTTTTCTAAAAAAACGCTTGGCTAGCTACCACACGCAAAATAAAAATCTATTGCCAAGCACATGTAGGTGTGTCCCGGCAGATGTTCTTGAGAGCCAGACTTCTCTAGATCTAGCATCTCATATATTAGGCTATATTCGACATCAGTTCATATTGTGGTTACACACTCAAAACCTATTAAATATAAAAAAAAGACTTTCCTGGAGGAAAGCACGGGTGGAGTCAACTAGCCAGCTCCTTTACGGGCGATTTCGAGAACACAAAATTGTACAGTTTTGTATTTTACTCACATATGATGATATTAATTGAACAATTCTTAATGATAGCACAAACGATTATATGTAAAGAAATGCCTAATTGAGATTATGTATAGCAACGCAAAGCGATGACAGCGCTTCCTCTATATAATTTTTTGTTAAATCTGTATTTGCATGTCGAATCAAAGTTCCCGGCTACCATCAAAAACTATTTATGTACCGTCATAAATATTAATATTCAGCTTTACCGTCTAATACGAAATGAGGCTACAATAGGCGTAGCGGACAAATGATGTTGATCGGAACACTACCAAGTCCACTGTCGACGGATAGTGATAGATACATAGGTTCTTTGAAAGAATATCTCGCTTCGTCGAAAGTCGTATACGAACTTGACTCTTACCACCGGCCGGTCATACTCCAGCTAGGTTATGCAAATGATACTAGCCCTCTTCGGTGCTCGATATGTATTTCAGAGATAACCTCTCCTCGTCTAGTCTCTATAGGATCCCGGACGGACGTGTTAGAGTCCAATCCAAGTGGTCATTCCATGTTTTAGGCTCACTAGGACCGGTAACAGTTTTTTAGGTAATAGTGTTAGGTTTTATAATAAAATTCCAAAACACGTTACCGATTTGCCGGATACTAATTTCAAGCACCGTGTCAACCAGGTTTTAATATATAAAGGCTATTACAGGGTGGATCAATATGTGAACGACGGTGACGTCTAGAAATGACGCCCTCTCTGTGCATCCACTAAAACCGAATGTAATTATTTCTATATTTTAAAAATACGAGTTATAATATGTTAATGAAAAGATAAACCAGATCGAGTTTCTTGCCGGTGCTTCTCGGTGACTGGGTTGTTTTCAGAACCGGTGGTAACTGACGTTCATAAGCGCTTTCTCAGGGCCTAAAGTATTTTAGATTTTGATTTTGAAAAGCCGACGCCGAACTTGACTATCGATTATTGACTTGGAGCCTCCCTCGATCTGGACGTATGTAAAGTTACTCACGACCAATTATTTGGATAAAGCAGTAAACCGTCCCATTTCGTTAGTAGTATTCACCACGAGTTACGACCCTGGCTCCCAGCGCTATTAAAAACGATTGCGAAATATCTTTACCGATCATTTCGATGAAATAACGACAGTGAACGATTTGTTAACAAACCCCACTCACTAACTCATATATATGTATAATCAGTTTACCTAGCTTCGCTTAGCCAGTATCGCAATGTTGCATTTTTGACGGACAGCCCAAGCGGAGATTTGGCCACTTTGTCGCCCTTGAGCAGTTTGTTGCCATACGCATGAGCGTCGTAAGCGCGCGTTTAAAAAGCCCAGTGACGCTGTGAAGGCCACTCAGTCTAACAACAGTTAGAGGGTTCTCGCGTGGAACGTCGAACCGTTCACATCTCTGAAAACAATATGTTTATTAAAAGACAAAGAGGACGTCATCTATGATTGACGTCACACTTTTATAACTGTCCCCTCAACGTTGTCTCCGACATGTAAAAATGAGTAATTGGTTTACATTATGGCTAGTACAAAATATCAATTTTTCGACTTTGAAACCAATATTAGTCATTTTATTAAGAGTAGAAAAAAAATGACTAATATTGGCTTTTAATGTGGCAAATGCTTAACCACAGACCGGTTTCATCATATTATTTTCTTTCACGGTCAACAGATATAATATACACAGTACATTATAACACCGAATCGATGATACCGTTGCCAATTTAAAACAAAGAACAAAAGTGAAAACTCCGGTGTAAGTAAGTACGTACACAATACGTACCTATATGGATATGATGAATTGTGCAACAGGTAAACAAGAAAAATGATGTAATAAAGCAATAAGAAAAGACAAAGTATATCCAACAACCTGCTTGCGTTATTGTGAAGATTATTTTGAAAATAATTTAACTGTCGTAGTTTATCGATTTGTATTTTAAAATAACGCATCGCATTTGATTGAACATGTGATGAACTTTTTACACTTTATATTTTTTTTTTATTAGTACATCCTTTTATCCTTACTCGAGTTTATTTGTTTGTTACGATTTCACATAGTGACTACTGAACCGATAACCGTGGGGATAAAATCTGAATCTAAAAAAAAACGATGTCATAAATGTGTCTGTCTCCTCTCGGAAGATTATCCGCCACTGCACTTTCGCACGTTCCTCTTTCACACATTTTAATCAGTGTTAACGCTATACACACATCACTCAATGTAAGAAATGGTGAAAAAAAAAATCAAGACATCTGTGATATTCTACAAAATGTCCATCACAAAAGGCAGCAAAGTTAAAATATAATTATAATTGTATACATAGGTACCTAAAATCGAGATTTATTGTTTACACTTTGACATCACATTGCAGTTCATTCGACAGTATTTGCGTTTAGTTATTTCAACTGTCAAACGTAATATTTTTAATTTTAATTCAATTATCATTTTAAATCTATCAGAAACTAGCTGACCCCGGTGAATTTCGTACCGCCTAACAGTCGATTCTTTAAATATTTTTTTTAATACTTATTCTGCTATTCGAGACCATCGTATAAATATTGACATTAATATTTATACGATACTAACGTCACTCAATTGCTTTGCCTTCCCGGAACCTCTCCACTAACACTTAAACTTTATGCTATGGTATTAAAGTTCAAATTGAGTTTTATGTATTATTACGAATCGTTTATATGGGAGTATAGAAAAGTGTTCGTTTTTAGACTTAGGCAATTTTTTTAATTTTTCTCTCCGTAAGATCCATCCTCGTACTTCAAGGAATATTCTAAAAAAAGAATTAGCGAAATCGGTTCAGCCGTTCTCGAGATTTGCGCTTAGCAACACATTTAGCGATTCATTTTTATATTATAAATTACCAAGATTAATCTATATACATTTTAATAGCAATTAATATTACAAAAAAATATATATTTAAAGTATATTATAGTTACATGCAGATTTATATCTTATTTCTGATACATCATAGGTATTAAACGTGCTAATTAAGTTCATCATATTCCTTGGAAACAAGCTTATACTAATAGTGTGATATTTATATTTTATGGTAATGTTTCACGATTTTTTAAACGTACCACGCACCAAATTTTAGAATTATCTCAGTTTCTTTCTTAAATACTTTTTTATTACATACGAAAACAATCCAAATATTACTCGAACTAATATTATATAATCTTAATAAAGTATTGTAATAAATGTTTATTCTTGTTCGTCGGTATGTAGATAACTTAAAATATATATAAAAAAAAACCTTAAACATTTGTGTGAAAGTGAATTGAATATCACACGCTACTGAACACAATGTTATCCCTATATCCGTTGTTATATTTTTATTCCACATTACCATATGCTTATGCAGCTTACGTATAAAACAAAACGAAAGTACTCTATATGCTTAACGTATGTCTGTGTACGTCACAAGTGACGTCAAAGCCATGGTTATTAATCAGTCCGCTAGTCGAAATTAGTTTTTTACATTATGACAGTTATTTTTCTCACGCGTTCCTCAAGCTATCGTAAATTGAGTGTCAAAAATGACTTATGTCGTAGAATCGAACGACACTCCTAGTTCTGTCATCAGGAAGATCTGCGGATGAATTCGAACTTTATTAGTACACTAGTCAAGGCTAGGGTACGCCATAATCACCCCTTACAACGCGGTCCCAATGCGCCCCGACTTAAAGCTTAAAGCCGGTACACGGTGGGGTTTCAGTCCGTGCGAATCGGACATAACCCACTCTCTCCCTCGGGAGAGTGTTAGTTATATAAAGGATTTCCCCACGTTTATTATTAAAAAGGTCATAATCACCCAGAAAACGCAAAAAACCCAGAGAAATACTCATTGGTTATATTTAGTAGGTATACATACTATGATACTACAAGAATGGTATGCAGTTTTATATTTACACTAGATGTTCTCCTTCGCCGATACTGTCACCTATAAATTCTTGGCAACAAATTTGTGGCAATTAAATGAAATAATAATAAAATTCTATATCACTATGCTATTGTTTTATCAAGATATATATTGCCCTTCACCGAATACTTCATTGTAGGATTCACATTGATTGTCTAAAAATAATGGTAAATAATATATTATTGTAATTATAATATAGATAGTACTAACGGCCCGCTCCGGCTTCGCACGGGTATAAGATATATAGGCTATGTCATTCACTGAAAAAATGATTAAAATCGATCCAGTAGTTTTGATTTATTCATTACTGCCCGTGGCCCGCACGCGTTAAATTTGGAGTAACCTCATAAATAACAGTGTTTCTCCACTATTTAATTTATGTTATTATACATATATACCTTCCTCTTCAATCACAATATCTATTAAAAAAAACCACAGCAAAATTCGTTGCGTAGTTTTAAAGATTTAAGCATACATAGGGATATAGGGACAGAGAAAGCGACTTTGTTTTATACTATGTCGTGATGTACTATGGCTATGACCATTCGATGCGGAATTTTTCTTAGATAAATATTGACTAATTATTGTTTGGACTATTTATATTGTATTACTCATAAGTAATAAAATTAGTAGTGGGGTTTTTTTAAAGTTAATATATGACCCGGGTGGTAGGGCATGGTAACTGCTTGGCGCTATATCGCTACCCTCATACACCAGGTATTACACACGTAATGGTGACACGTTTAGAGGTGTGTATCGGTTTCCGGCATCAGTCGTTGTAAATCCAGTAATTAAACGAGGTCACAGGGGGCTTTATGGTCAAACGGGTCAAGATCACCATATATATATATGTGATTACCATGAGGTATAGCGTAATCAGTTTGTCGTGTTACAATAAAAAAAATACTAGATAAGCCTCACGCTGCAATAGTAGTGGTTAATATGTTTTAAGTCGAGAGGTCGCGGTGATTAGCATAATTTTTAGTTCGAGATTAAAATTTGATAATGTCCATCGAATTACGGTCTTATTACAAAGACAAAAATGAACGCACGTTTTACACGAGTTTTAATAAATATTGTCTAAAATGTTAAAACCTTGTTAAACTCATGTTTAAAATACTTTATTACAAAAGAGTGTGTCCCAGCGGTCTTTACCCTAAACATCTGGTTTTTGTTTTTTTTTTTTATGCAAGCAACACTGAATAGCATTCATTCAATTCAATCTCACCATTCAAAATCGTTTCGATTCACGAAGAATAATATTTTTGTTCAGCTGAATTAAATTAAAAAATTAATGTTTACTCATTTTATGTGAAATTAGTTATAATTATTGGGGCATTTGGCTTAAAGAAAAATATTTTATTATTAAAATAAGTAATATATAAGTCTAATATATTACAGCAAAGTGTGTAAAAGTGGAACAACAGTATAATCTCAGAATAAATACATTGTGAAATGTCAAAAATGTCATATTGTAGGGGTTGTTGTGATTTACTCGTGAATCTCCAAAATTGTTTAATTTATCTCGATATTTCTATTTTACTTTTTTGTATTAACACGGTTAATGTTTATACGAATGTTTATATAATTGGTTGTCTATGATTCACACTATGATTACTTTGGAATTAATTGCCCATATGTGAAATATGTCCTCGTATTGCTAATCACATTTTAAAGAGACAACGAAGGTAAAGTGCTGTCGCATGATGATATCATACGATAATCATGAGATCTAATGTGCTTCTTCAAATTTCATATAAACAAATAATAATATACAAAGTGATATCGATAATAAGTTGACTGAAATAAAAAGAAATACTCATATCATGAAGAGTCTTTAAATGAAATGGAAACGTATGATATCGAATGGCATTATGTCCCCTCGCGTTACGCAACGGTATAGGTTTATTTATATGTTGCAGGGTTGGCGTTATATGATCAAACTTGCTGCTTACAATAACGGCGCGCATATACACCATCAACAGTTAACTAAAGATGACGTACCAACGATCGTCGATAAGTGTCTCAGTTTTATATACGCGCACGGTGAGTACTGTATTTTATATAAGTGTTCAACTTGAGGGTGATCGCTGGTAAGGAGAATTTTTTTTTTTTTTTTAGTGAGATTCCCCCTTGGGGAACGAACCCCCGGCGCGTTTCCTCTACCACGGGGAGGCAGAGACCTTGTTTAAATTGTTATATTTTATGTTAGTCCAAATGAAGACATTCTTACTCCCTTTTTTTTCTAAATTTTACCACTTGACTTTAACTTTAATAGTAAGGAGAATATTAGAATATACCTTACCAACAGACGATGTTTTCTTTCGGTAGAAATTCAGCCCTACTAATGTAATAATAGTAATCGTATTTACATCGATCTACATGCAGTACGGATACGCTATCACTGGAAGTCGTTTTTAATTCGTTTTTGAGGAGAATTTTATTAACATAATTACGAATATGAGTGTCGAATTTCGAAGCTATCCTTCGTCAACGCAACATCATCAACAAAAGCAATGTTGAAAAACGAAACATTTATTTTATCGGTTGCCAGGGAGCCTTACTGAAGGTATATACCGGCGAGGCGGCAGCAGCTCAGTGCTGTCTGAACTCCTCGCTCGGTTCAGGCGAGATTCCTGGTCCGTGCAGCTCAGCCCTGACCAGCACTCGGAACACGATGTCGCCGGCGTACTGAAGAGATTCTTCAGGGACCTGCCTGAGTCGCTCATACCTCAGGAACACCATCAGGCTCTCATATCAGCTCTCGGTAAGCAAAGTGAAACAAAAAATGATCGGTTTATATGTAAAAATTTTTTTTTAATTAATTTAGCTGCTCAAGCGTGATTGTTTGAGAAACATTTGAAGATACGTTTTTTTATACAGTTCTCTGTATACTATACTCATTTTGCTGAGCGAAAAGTACCGTGTTCTATTTTACGACGTAATATGTGCCATATTTTGTTGTATTCGTCCAGTCATACTAGATTGATTAACGGTCAGACATTCAAACAAATCACATTCACTTTTATGATATATAAGTACTAGAACACCTTTTTCGTCGTGGACATAATAAAATAAAAAGTGTGCTGTCCTGTTTTAGAACATGAACGGCTTTTAAGCCAAATGTTACTACAACCCCGTATGAACGAACAATTTTACATTCAACTTTGCGTTGAAACAAGTTTTCTTTCACATATATGATCCTAGCTGTTAGTTGCCTGTTTTGCTGAGCGAAAAAAAATTGAAAAAATGCTGAGTCCTATTCCGTGCCGTAAACGAATATTATGTGTTCTATCATTAGAATCTGTTCAAACGTGCGAAGTTGATTGAAGGACTAACATTCTATTTTGAGTGGATGTCCGATATATATAGCTGTAAGCCGCTTAGTTTGCCGAGCGAACAAAAAAAGGAAAAGATTGCTAAGTCCTATTCCGAGATGTAAGCGAGTTTGATGCCCTATATATGCCGTTATAATCTGATATACCGTGCAAAGTTGATTGAAGAACTAACATTCAACTAAACCTTTCTGTATGGCTGTGTTGGCCGCTTACGTTGCTGAGCAACAAAAGACTAAAAAGTACCCTATATCATGACATATTCTACTTCTTTCTACGTTATATGTTATTAGACTCCGCCTAGCTGTTTAGTGGATAAACACTCATTAAATGTATTTTTACATTTGTATTGTAGTATATACAAGGTCGCCCGTTGTGCTGAGCGAAAAAAGTATTCTATATTCTATTACTCGACTTACTTCACTTCTATGCCATAGGAACTAATCAAGTATTACGATAATACCAAAAGAGGGAGCGAGGCAATCTATGATTTACCGAGGAAGGGAAGGGGGACTTAAGGACTATTACGTCAGCAATATTAACTTATGTATTGTTTTACTTGTAAGGTAAAGATACTGCGAAAGATTTTGCAAATTACTTTTGTTGACAAGGGGCGATGGCGAGTATACCAAGTGGCTTAAATCATGCTTGCGTAATATTTGAACGGCCTCATGTTTTATTAGAATCTCTCCAGTTGTTCAAGGGTCATTAAACGTTACATTTGAGAGTTAGGTGTACTGAGTTTCGCAAATCAATTAATACTAGGTCCGTAGTTATATTAGAAATTCCTCTCGAAAAATTTCATCTATACAGACCCGCTATTTAATCTGTACGTTGTAGGCTAACAGCGTACAGCCAGTTCACAAAAAAATGTACGTTGTTGGTCAGTTTTAAGAATTTTATTAAGTAACAATGAGTTATAGGTTACGTGCATAAAATTGGCGATATTATTTTAGTTATATATTTATTTGTAGTATAGTCCTCGCATTGCAACATGATAGACTCGGCACCCTGTACGGTGTATCCATGAAATGCTAAGAGAACTCTGTCGCTTATTGAGATTTTGTTTATGTGTAGAAATACGCACACGTATATATATACATACTTTTCTATTTATCATATAGTAATAGAAGATGAGAGAGCCAGGCACGGGGAGTTTCGGCGGGTGATGACATCACTGCCCCTGGTGGCCAGGCACACCGCACGGGTCCTCTTCGCTCACCTCCACTTCCTACATACAATGGCGCATGTAAACAAAATGAACGCAGAGAACTTAGCCTCAGTGTGGGCACCCACTATCATGCCGGCTGCTATGGTACGTTTTAAAACCTTTGTAAAAATAACTATCATTAGTTGTTTTGATGCAGCTTTGACTTTTAATGTTTGCTTTCGACTAAAATGTTTTGGATCGAAATTCGCAAAAGGACATTATACAAAATGTTATTACTTTTCTTTAAAAACTTCAAACTGTTTTCCGAGTCGGTCAATGTTGAAAGTGGGAAATCCAGTTATCTTGGCATGTCATATCTCACATGATAACTAAGTTATTTTTGCTAATTCGATGCTTAATATGTTCGCATATAAAACTCTTGTTCTTTGTATATTTTTATATATGCCTAATGTGCATATAATTTTGTTTATTAGACAACAAGTACGCTACAAACCGCTTGGTCCTCGAAAGAAGTGTTCGTTATACGGGATCTGATAGCCAATTATGTGTCGGTGTGGGAACCAACCGAGGCCGAGACGCGCAGAGAGGCTGCCGTGAGGCGAGTTCTGATGCGGGTGCTCAGTAACTCAGCTCCGGCAGCCCCGAAGGCAGCCGGAGACCTGAAAACCTGGGTGTACGTCACAGACAGATCTACATGCTTCCAAGTTGCTGTAAGTGTTGACAACAATTTTAAATTATCGCTATTGCGGCTGTTCTCTGAGATTTCATACGCTTTTAATTTTCAGCGCGACGTATTTTCTTCTTCAACAACTCTCAATTATTAGCTGTCTTATGAATATTCATAACTTTTATGTATACATAATGTTAATCTTCACACAATCGATCGGTACCTTCTTTGGACTTCCTATATTCGTCCACTTTCACGGTTAACACTTTTCCAGTTATTTTTCATTCTTAGTAAAAAAAAATACACAGTTTTAGTACATTTTTCTCCTCTCTCTAGTGATTTTCTTTAATTCTTTTTGTTTTTATTTAATATCTACTGACGAACTTCAGTTTTAACAATAACACAATTTATTAAACTGTTCGTTATTTTTTTATCAAATCGAAGCCTTTATTTATTGTCTGTATACGCCATAGTTCACGCTCCTATGTATATAATCTACACTATTTGTACAATAGTGAATACATATGTTATTACTTAAAAAATATACAGATAATAATACCCTTAATAACAGATGATGAAAAATTTATTATCGGACAGATACAAAATACATATATGAGTTTGTAAGGCACACATACTGGTACACGTAGACACTTAGACAGATTCGCGTTGTTGTATTCAAGGCAACAGCCCAAATCGAAGTTCGTCCACTTTGGCACCCTTCAGCTAGTTGCCATATGACTCAGTTCTCGCTTTTATTAGTCAGGTTAAGCTGCGAAGGCTTATCAGGCCAAAAACGGTACTCAGTCAGATTAATACCTAATTCTAATTTCATCAACCATTTATTTGAATAAATTCATGAAAGTATTTCAAACTGACACAGTTTTTAATCATTTACATTAATTCGTATTTTTAGTCGATCTGTAAAAATACACATAAAATAAATACGTTTGAAATGAAATAGAGAAGATATCAAACAAATATCTTTTGGCTTAAACTTTGGAAGTCACGTTTTTTTTTTTTCCAGCTGACACCGAACAAAACAAGCGCCGACATATGTATAGAGTTGTGCACGAAAGCGAATAAGGAATCGCATCTAGTGATGTTAGAAGAGGTGATATGTAATGAATCGATGAGACGCACGGTCCATATCGATGAGATCGTTCTCGATGTTGTCCTCCGCTGGGGTTACTGGGACGAGGACGATAGGAAACACAACTATTTATTGATTAGAGACAATAAAATATTACACGAGATCGACAACCTCAAGCACAGCACGTCTCTAGTCTGCGGCGAGTTACGTTTCGCCAGCGAATCCTCGAAGAGCTTCAAATTACACATGTTTGAAATACAGGGCTCGAATTTGTGCTACTTTAAGGATAAACAGGTTGGTTTTTTTTTTTTTTTTTTTTGTGTATCCCCTAATGTAGTGTTCGATATCTCTAGCTTATTTTCATTTACACACGTTTTAACTCGTCCTCTTCTATGTTTGGAACGTGATGGAATATTTCCATTCAATTTTCATCCATTTCTATACGTCTTAATAATTTGATATATTGTACAGGCGTATTAAAAATCTTGATATCGACGAATATCTCATAAGAGTATTATCATTCTAAAAAAAATGGGTTCTAACATTAAACTTGTTTAGATGAACTGTTAAGTATATATAATATAGTTTTTTTTTTTTATTATAAACTAAATCATTTTGTCAGAAATAACAAAACATAATCACGAGTTGATTAATGCAAATGCACGGCGTATGTTTTTTTTTTTTTTAATTCTGTAACTAATAGTTTATGTTCTCGATGGTACTTGTTAAATAAGATATACCTAAAAGAATTGTTATCAGATTTGATGTTCGTGAAATCGGTATTAATATAGAATGAGACGGGATAATTGTTTTTTTTTTTTATGTTTAGGGTTCGCATAAAATCGAGGAATGGAACGTGAAGAACATCTTGTGGTATAACGGTTACGAACCGAAACGGAACCCACAGTCGCGTTGGGCTATCACCTTCATACATAAAGACAAGCAAAAACGGTAAGTTTGAAACTTACGATATAAGAATACGATTTGTTAATTTTTTAATAGGTTTTTTTACGTTTTTTTATTTATGTATATATACCAAATAACTAGTTACAAGTAATCTTGCATACGAATCCGAAAGTTAAATTCACGGGCAACGCGGCGATCATTTAATTTAATTCATTAATTTTCATGGAATACTATTGTGCGTTATATTTTTGGAATATATGTATGTATGTATGTAGGAAGAACAATGTCATAAATCAAGAGAGATAAGTACAAAAGAACATATTCTTTCTTTTTCTCTTTCGGTCAAATATCTATTTTCCGTCCTGCCTACGTCAGAAACGTTGCGCTGTAAAAACCGTTCACTAAAGAAATTTACGCTTACATTGGTGTAGTTGGTTAAATGTATATGAATTTTAGATTGGGATGTCTATCTCCTAAGGATTTATCTTCTGCATATTAAGAAGTAATGACTTATTTGCCGCTCTATTTTGATCAAGATGATTTATAAGGGTCGTTCTTTATCCAGCAAAATGTACTAATTACCTTGAGTGATAAGGTAGATGAGGAATGACCTTTACTGTAGACCATTTTCATAGATGAAATATATAACAACAGTTTCCGTCAAAATTTCTTTTACCGCTCTAAATGTTGTTACGCAGAACACATATTTAGATATAAATATGTAACAACATCGAGATAACTTAAGGGATTAATAAATACCAATTTTAGATGCCTATAATAATATTTAAATTTTTTCTTGTATTTTAAACTCTCGAGAATATTACGCGGAAGCTCAAAATTCGGCTATATTTAAAGCGGTCGAAAAGATTAAAGGAGGACTCTAGTTTGGTATGACGAGATTTAAAAAGCTTCCTTGAATTCAATGAACTGTAAATGTCAGTGTCAAAAAGGGGAATTGAATATTAAATGTCAGTCAACTAAACAACACATATTGAGTGATAGATATGTTATGTAATGCATGTATTAAAAGGCTTTTTTTATTATTATTATTTTTATTGATTATCTGTTTCGCAGGAGCAAAGAGCGCCCGTGGTTCGGTAACACAATCGCCGGCGCCGTCACCGAGGACCAGCTCAAATGGATGACAGCGTTCATGTTCGCCGAACACTCGAACATATTGCCCACGCCGAGACTGGTTATCATGTAAATTTTCATTATTTTATATATTTTACGCCCTTTTTAAAATACCATTCAACGGTTAATTAAGAAATCGCCTTATAAAAGGTTTTATATACCTGTTTTTTTTTCTTTTTTTTTTTTTTTTACTTTATAATAATGTTTTATACAAACACACATATGTTACTTAAATATAGAATTTCTTAGAGTAGACGCAAAGGATAAAAATATTCTCTTTAACAATATTTAGGTTGAATTACAATCGAGTACTATAACGTATAGTCATTAAATATAGAATCAATTTTTTTTTTTTTTATAATTGTATGTAATCATATAGTAAAATAATACAATAGTACATAATAAAAGTAATAAGGATGTCTATAGTTGTAATAACATTTTGATGATATTTAAGGAAATAGATATAACATAAAGATACTACTATTAATTAATTCTAAAATGTGTAATAACACGACAGGTACTGAAACAGAGAGAAATTTACTTTTATTTGCGGGTTGACACGTTGCTATATGATCGGTATATCGGATTGAAGGATACGGAGAAGTGTATATGCTTTACTTGTGTTATTAAAAAAAACGTAATTAAGGATATCGATACGAATAAGTAATATATATATATATTATAAGATATAATGTAATTATACTTCGATTTATAGGGCTTTAGTTATGTCACGTAATGACTAATGGTCTTTATGTCATAAATTTGTATAGTATTAATTTAGAAATTGTATAATATATAAGTGTGTTTGAAATAATTATTATACGTGTCGTGAATCCTGAGCTCTCACAGAAGCTCCTTAGTAATTATTATCAACAGAAGAGTAACAGAAGTTTCGGGAATACATTTTATTATGTAGTAGTAATTCACTTTAATATCGCGGGTTAATAATTAAAATAGACATAGAAGAAGATAGTTTTACTTCTACTGTTAAATCTATATGTGTCGTAGAGGCTAACGCTTCCTAGAGCGGGTTCCGCGGAAGAGTCCCGAAGGGTTCCGCGAATCAGTTTTAATAATTTTTCCTTTTAAGTAAAGTTAAATATCAATGAACTAAATATATTATTGGTACGCGTCTTATTCACAAATTATCTAAAAATATACTTACTATATTTTAATTTTGATCGTTCAATGAGAGATTCCATAAAACAATGCCCGGTGGTGGTGGCTATTGTATTCGGCTGGTTACAACGCGCTGCAGTGACACGCTTAGGCGTCTCGAGATCAGTAGATATATCTAATAACCGAGCGGGGTGGTAGGGTGTCTGCACCCGACTGGATCGCGACCACCGTACACCAGGTGAAACACCCGCTATAGTGGCACGCTTCTGCGTGTCGCGTTCCGGGATCAGCCGGTGTATATCCAGTAACTAAGGGAAGGGCGTGGGGCAGGGGAGGGGGTATCTGAACTCGACAAGGTCGCGTTTACCATACACATGGTGAAAACCCCGTCACATCGACTCTTTTATAGTTTGTCGCATTTCGGGATTAGCCAGTGTATTTTAAGCTGTGGAAAAACTTGCCAACCGGCATGATAGTGGCGGCTACCAATGAGTTGTAATATCTCTCGATGGTCAGCGCTGTTTATGAATTGCCCGGTTCTCACCATCAGATAAAAAGTGCTTTCATCTTGTCGAGTTACAATAAGAAAACGAGATTCGTTACGTATTCGTGGCTTTAAAAGTTCAGGAATCCCTTGTAAAAAAAACACGGCGGGTTATCGATATATAACTATTAGGCGAAGACAAAACAGTTCAGTACCTTTTTCTTGTCTATTTGTCAATTGATTTTCTTCTTTTTTTTTTTAATTCTTAAATTAACGCGATGTTTAATGTTATCGGTAGAAATAATTTGAGAATAATTACTTTTTTTTGTTCTATACCAATTACAAGTCGAAGTCTTTATTCATGTCTCTATACGTCAAACGTCATGCTTCTTACGCATTAAAATATTATATACAATTTATATAATACAGTATTTACGATTTACAAATAAAAAAATAATAAAAAAAAACACTTTGTACTCGTTATTATGTTTGAATGTCGACTACAGAACAACCACCACTACTACCAACAATAACTTCCTTAAATTACAACTTGAATCGATTTGTTTTCTAAGTAAGGCGTGATTCGTACATCTGCCAGCGTGTTTGTTACTATTGCAAAAAATTATAGTTTCAATTCACAGATATTGTCTTTTTTTTCTTTCCGAGTTCACATTGAAGCATTTATTTATGAAATTATTATTTTTGAATTCACTTTGCCTTATGAATTAATTATAGTAGATTAATATAACCTAATTATAGTATAGTATAATGTAATATGTATCCTATATTATAAAATAAGTTAATGGTAATCTTAAAATAATAATGTACTAATTAGTATAAGTTTTACGCTATTATATGAACACATGTACAGATATAATAAGTGTGTAGTTGATAGGTCTTTCAGCTTTTGTTGTGGGGTAATTAGACCAACTCCCAAACATTCGATTGGTAATTTCTCAAAAGATAAAAATAATATTTTTATAAAAATATTTTTTTCATACCAAGTAACTAATTACCATTATCGTAATTTAATATACAGGATTTTTATCCAGGTTTACTTGATTTTTAATGTCGGTTTGTTGATGATAAACGGAATAGTGTTTTTTCATAGTATACTCTCTGTTTTATCGTATAAGCCTAAAAATGTTAAGTGTAACTGGATATCATTTTACGAACATCGTGTGTATATTCCATTATTATTTATTAATTTTCAATAGACGTATGTTAAAAAAATACAGTTCAATGTTTGGGAGAAGCTTCAACAAACACATATTATCCATATAAATATATATATATATATACAACATATAGTAAACAGAAGAGTAACAAGTAACGTGATGTGTGAATCTCGATTGCTTAAAAACTACTTCTCTTAAGGATTATATAAAGTGTTTATAGTAATTAGGGAATAAAAGTATATAATAAGGCCTCTACTAACAAATTGCCAATTATCACGCGTTCGTTAATTTTAGTAACTACTCTTTATAAGGCTGATTAGAATGTACTCGAGGTTTATCTGAAAATTTGAACGTTTTCAATGTCTACGCCGTTTTTATTTACTTCTTGATATAATTATTCGGATAAAATTTGTTACACAGGAATCGTATTTACTTTACGGGAAACAGGCAAAGCATAGTTTCCGAGAGAATTGGGATTCAATATGCTGGCATTTATTCCACTTAAATGGTATTCCTGCTCTCGGTCGTTGCTGTTTTAATCGATTGAACGATTTTTTTTTTTATCAATTTGTAAATATGCAATTAATGAGTAAAATTGTCCACGAGAGTAATTATTTTTTAAATCGTGGCTATAAATTTCTAAAACTTGTCAGATTTATATATATATATGCCTAGAAACCCGGAAATATATATAAAAAAAATTAAGTATTTGACGTCCGTATCACCTGGGACTGTAATATACAATATTTAAGAAATTCGGTTAAATCAAATTGTACATTTATGTTAAATCCTTGCCGTAAATTTAAAAATAAATTTAAAAATAAATGAGTACATAATAATATTAATATATCAAGAAAAAAAACTTTAAATACCTTTTAAAGTATATTATTAATATAGTTCACTTAGATTAAATCTAATTAATGTATATAGAGAATAGGGTTGCTAATTTTCACTTTTAAATTTGAACCGTTAACGTTTTGTTTTTAAATAATAGAAAAAACTATTTTTCATGAATGTATTTATCAAATTAGAAAGAAACGTAAGAGACATTCGGGTCAAAATCATTTGAATTCAATTATTATGTAGAATTTTTCTTTTTATGTTACTATTAAACCATATTTTTGGCATTTACGAAATGAGGATTTTTTAATGAGATATTGGCAACTCCAATGTAAATATAATATTAGTGTTAAATCCATGTAGGATTTGGGATTGCATGACAATAGACGAGTTGTATATTGTACGAGCCGTTTGTACCAACGCACAGTCAAAAAGACATTACAAATTGTACCAGACCTGTATATACCAGCGAAATCATAAAACCAACTAGACATCACGGTGACTAGTCATTAGTCTACGTACGCGTTAAATGCAATATGAAAATAAATAACAATACAACATGGTCCATATCATTAAAGATATAATGCACCTTCCAATTAGTAAAGGATTCTTTTTAATCGGTTCAGTAGTTCTGAAGATTACTTTCTGACATTACTGAATGTTCTGAATTTTACTAATCCCTTTTTATTAAAATTTGTATTGTAATTAACGTGAACAAAGTTGCAGGCGAATTTAAGTAACAAATTAATACATAGAGCCGGTTTTAAACGTCAGTCTCTTGCGATCCCCAATCCTATGTTTAGACGTATCACGTCTACAACCAGCTAACCGCTAGCCCTTTACAATTTCACAATTCGAATGTAAATAAATATGATGTCGCGTGTTAATTACAGTCCGCGTCAAACTTTTTGACCGCTCTGAAGTAGATGCGTAGATTACAAATTCGGGTATCAGAGGGGCGCGGAAGCGCGCCGTCGCTCGCCCGTGCGCCTACCTCGCCCCCCACCCCCTCCTCTATTGCACCATTTCCGACACGTGTTTTAGTTTGCGTGCTAGTTGCAGTACAATCGCATTCAGAATAGTTTCGTTGTTATCAATTAATTACATGTTATTTTCCTTTTTCTTAAAGATATTTATTATTTTCGTTATTTTTCCTTTTTATATTACTAAATGATATTTGTTATTATTAGTAGTTATTATTAGAGCGCCCATCCAGTTCGAAAAAGGATTTTTCTGGAAACCGTTGCTGCTTTATAAATAAGGGTTTATTTATTTACACCAACAATACTCACTAACCAAGTGGTGATCAAATGTTATCTGGAGCTAATAACTAAATAACTGAGAAATACATAATGTGTCCAATAGTTATTATTCTGGCTTTGTCTGTTACTTTATTATTCAGGTAGTATTGTTCATTTTTGTATTTATTTTATTATTCCAGTAATAATATCGTTCTTATTGTCTGATAATTTTATCTCTAATCATTTGCAAAAAAATCTATATGTATGTATGTATATGTCCGCTCAGTCAAATAAGCAGGTTTTCGTACATTGGCTGTCAAAGAGTTTACAAGACTACTCAATCGGTGTCGTATCCACATTTCACATATAAAAATCTTCTGAAATTAGCTACGTGGTAACCACCACTGTTGTATAACCAAACAGCCGCTTCCCATTTATTTAAAATAATAGATAAATATTTCCTTGTATCATAATTAATTATAACATATAATTTAAATTCCTATAATATTTTAACTTTCTTTGTATTAACCTCTTGAGTGTACTATGGACAAGACCGAATATAAAGCTATATTAAGAAAGGCCAAAAAGTTTGAAGCGGACTATTATATTTATATATGGAAATTAATATAACTCGATTGTAAGTTTTGTAAAGTAGTACGAGCCGGGTGGATTTTTAAATCTTCTATCTTATATTTAGTCAAGGCATTCTGACTTTTCGGGGATAGCTTAATTTTTTCGTATAAAATAAGACATTATTATGTCGCATGATAATAATAAAGTTGTTACTTTTCATATAGTGTTAAATTACCATATCTTATGATAATCTGGTATTTACTATTTTTAATATGCGGTGAAAAATAACTTGTTATTTTTAATTATGAATTTTTACGACTGTGTTATTGTTTGTTATGAAATGGTTAATTTAATATGTTTATAAATCAGAAATCAATTATCAGGCCAACAACGTAAAATAGGTGGCAAGGGCAAGAGTTGCTCAATATCTTGCGGTAGTCAGAATTTAACAATCCTATTTCACCTGTGAAGTAGCAGTGATAAAATATGTAATTTCACTGTTATAACGTTATATTAAAATAGCTAATGATTTTTATATCCAATATACTAATTCCTATAAGGAGGTGTGTCATCAATTGTGACAAACAAGGAATACCGTTTAAGTTGTAACTCTATACCTGTATTTTTATAACGGTTATCCTTTGAGAAATATCATGAAAGTTGTTTATTCAACGAATACTTCGTAATAATCGTAGAATTATGCTGTATGTTCCTAAAAGTAGTTAAACAACCCGAACATTATTATATTTCTCTATTTGAATAATAGAAATTGAATTTAGCAGAAATACAACTTACTAATTTTTAAGTTAAATTTTTACAATTACAATATAAGAAAAACACTCATCTCAGGAGCGAATGAATGGAACTGTTCAAATAATTTACCTGATGACACGCATTTGATTGGTCAGTCGGTTTATTATCCGCTTGATCCCGATTTATGGTGTTATCAACGTACATTCTAGAAATATTACTATTGTTCTTTTTTAAAATTGATATTTGTTACTCGCGTTTTAGCTATAATATTGTTGTTTTTATTAACAATTCTACCGAAAAATTAACTTAATTCTACCGAGCCTAGCCAGAAACATTGTCTATGGCTTACTCTTTTACGAAATAAGAGTTTAGGAAACAAATTGGAATAACACATAAAGGACGATAGATATGTTATAGTACCAATGTAAATTAAATATTTTTATGTGGCCGCTCTTCGGTTCGTTACGTCAAGAACTTTCGAACCTTCGTGGCTTATGATTTAATAGGAACTTTAGAAACCAATTAACCAGGCAGAGTTACCATTATTAAATATTTTGTTATAGAATATAGGAGGTTCAGCACGATTTAATAAAATTAAATGTTGGATTTAAAATAAAATACTTTGGAGTACTTCGATCTTTTTTAGGTTTTATTTATCATATGAGATATATCTTTATCATTATTACTTTAAGTTATGTAATTTTTTTTTTTTTTATAGTTTTATATTAATCGTTTACTTTGTTGAATTTTAATTTACTTTTAATTCATTTTCAACATTTGTATATTTTTATTTAGTTTTTATATTATAATAAATAGATATGTATTCACTTTATTTGTTTTATTGAACTAACATGATTTATTTTAAAATAAAAAAAACGATAAAACTTTTTCTTTCTTTTATATTTGGTATATATCCTTTCAGTTTAATTATGTTTCGGAATTGTGTACTTGTTTGTATCCATCTGACTTACCATATCAAGTCGGTTCGTACTACCATTTATATTGTTCTATGCGTAAAGAGTAAGTAAAATTAGAATATAAGGCATTAATCGAATGATAGTGTAAGATACGTCAACACAACTCAATGTATTCTGTAAGGTTTATAGTGACAATGCATTTAAACATTTCTATATTTACAATCGGGATATTTTATATCGTTATTATAATTTAGCGTACAATTCAGATATATTATACATTTGAAGTTATTTATTGATTCTCAACAGGTCGATGGAGTCGACTGCATTTTGAAAGGATCAGCGTATAACACTATTTCATGATATTTTGCTTGCCGAATAATATTAAGAGAAATTCAAATGTACAATAAATAAATCTACTCAATTTTTTCAACAAGTGTAGTGACAAGTGTCGATAGATAATTATACTAACAATAATCTTGTTAGCCTTATTTAAGAATTTGAAAACATCAATAAGATATTGTCGAAGCAAATTGAGTCACACAGAAGTAAAGGTAGCGTTATACGATACCCCCGAGAAAAATATAAACATTATTATTCACAGTTCGTATATAATAATGATCGGTTGATAGATGAACAGTAATCTTTTTATTATGTACCAATTATAAGTAAAAAGGTGTAGATAGGATACGCACATGATATTTTGGCGAAACAAATTACACAGTAACGCACACATAAGTAACGTAATATTGTAATGTCACACTATATCAATTGAAATGTGTAAGTGAGATGGCATGTTTTTAATATGACGTGCGAACAAGAGATGATTATATGTTACTGTGCATGCCCCTGTGTAGACGACAACATAGAATAATTAATGTGACATGACCATCTTACTTTAGTATGGTATGTCTGAAATAGATTTATTGAAGCCTTTTTTTATTGGTAACAACATATTATATAACACTTTTCTCATAGTAATCTACAGTTTACTTGCTTTACTTTGACTACCAGAATTCTTTTCATTCTAACGTTTTGCGGACTATTTCCGTCCACTGGAATTACAGTTAATTTGTTGGATACCTAACAATAATGAATTGAATATTATACTATATAAGTAACCGTCCGTGACCTCTTCCACGTTAAGTTACGATTACGCGTTAGATCGTAAAGGCTAAGGCAGAAAAGTTTTCTGAAGAACTATGCTTAACCGCTTTCATAGAATCAAATAAATGGCTCAGTAAATTTAAGGAAAGGTTCTATATCAACTATGGTAAAATTTACGGAGAAACCCGAAGTTTTTACGAAGAGTGGGTTTATAGAGTGTGGCCTAAATAAAAAAAAAATACGCTCCAAGTGACATTTTTAATGCTGATGAAGCTGGAATTTTCTTTAATTTGACACCGTACAAAAGAATGGAATTTAAAGGAAAAAAGTGTGTGGGAGGAAAGCTCTGCAAATAGCGTATAAAAGTTCTTCTAGCTGCTAATATGAATGGAATAGAGAAAAGGAAGCCGATGGTTATGGGGAAGTCAAAAAATCCGCTTTGTTTCAAAAATATCAAACAATGGCCGGTGAACTACAAAGCTAATAAATTAGCCTGGACGAGAAGTCAAACTTTCGAAGAAGAATTACGGAAATGGGATATGGAATAAAAGGGACGAAAAATCCTGCTTATTGTCGACAACTGCCGTGCTCATCCTTTTGTATCCAGCCTTCAAAAAATAAAGATGTCGTTTTTTTCCACCAAACACGACAATTGTATTATAACCAATGGATCAAAGTGTGATTGAAAGACTCAAAGGTCACTACAGAAAGAAACTATTGATAGAACTGGTCGAATCTGCGGGTAAAACTTCTATTAATATGCTGCATGCAGTATTTTTTTTAATGAAAAACCTAGAAAGAAGTGACAGCGACAACTATTCAGCACTCCTTTCGTCAAGCTGGACTTTGTACGAGTTTATCGAGTGGTGAAGCAGAATAACAACGAATTTGAAATTGAAGATGATCTGCCGTTAACTGTGTGGGTTAAATAATTCGGCATGTCAAAAAATTTCACTATTTTTTTTATTCGAACTGGCCTATACTATTAGCCTGGCAAGGCCGCTACAGTTCCACCGGACTACAGGCTAACAGTCTACAGACTACAAAATCTCACTAAAAATCTACAAACCTACATAGAAGTTAACGATAGCCTGACTACTACAGTAAAAGTTCTGGGTGAAGATATTCATCTCTATCTCACACCGTCGTAGTGCTATTATTTGTTTCACGTTATTTCTTGACATAACATTTTATATCTGTAATATCTAATTTTCGAAAAATATTAAATTATACATATACATAGACAAATACTTAGGGAATTATTTTTGCATTCCTTCATTTCTAGAAAGGTTAGTTGCTTGTATAGTTTGTGCAGTATGTTATAACAAACGAGTACATTTTGATAGTACACAACGCACTACCATTGCTGCTGATACAGTACAGAGGTCACGGTCGGCGAACTAGCAAAGTTACACCTTAAGTATCTACCTACACCCTTTTACTTATAATGTCATTGTCGTTTACGGTTGAAGAGGATTCCTTAAAAGAATACTGTTATTTAAATAATGAAGCAATAGGATGTCGTCGCTTTCTTTGCTTTCATATGACAATTATCAGAATTTCATTGACGCATACGTGCACTACTATTCGATTAATGCATACATATTAATTAGTAAGGAGCCACAACACTACTCCCTTCAATTACTTATCAAGAAAAGTGACTACGGTTACAGTTCTTGATATCAATTACACCGGTGCCTTATTTAATATTTATGATACACTGGATTGATGTCGATAATAATTATTCTGTCAAAAACGGTAGAAAACCTATTTTTAATTATGTTCTGCCAATCGCTACCGTTTTTTATTTCTATCAAAATTAATTTGATTAGTGATATAGATTGTGATGATTTATTAATTCACAAGTACCTACAACTTAGTTTTTTTTTAAATATATTTAATGTAGTACCTACATGTCAAATTTGAGTAAAGTATTAGTTAGTCGTTTTAAAATTTCACTGCAACTTTTGTGACAACGTGAAATTTGCGTCGTTTACTTAATTTCGAATTCGCTTTGACACACAATAACCAAAGTACAGCAATCTATTTATAGGTACAATAGAAGGTTTTTGTTCAAAGAAAAAACTTAGAGTTTTGATAACACCAAAAGAACTTAAAAACAACCTACTTAGTATTAAATTATTGAGAATATTTATATGAAACATGCTGACCTAACATTTGCAATGGTGCTTTATATTAACAGCATATCGTGGTAACGATTTATATATCGATAAAAGGCCTTATTTAGTCATATTTTTGTTGGTGCTACATTCAGTAAAGTATTTTCAAATGCCATCAGTTCAGTGTTAGGATAACTATTTAGAGTAATTTTTGTTTTATACTTAATTGAATAAACTTAAGGTTACTCATAGTATTTATTGTAAGTGTGTAAATAATTTAGTCGTAATAATAAGTATAAATTAATTTAGTATAAAGCGTATCAAATACGCGTAGTTTTAGTGAATCATGATAATCAAGTTAAAGGATCATGATAGAATAAACACCAACATGGACCTCAATCAGTAGACATATGTAACGAATGCCCATTCTTCAAGGAATTGGCGAATCAATCACCAAGGAATTGTTGAAAAGCGGCGGGACTTTACACGTTCGCTGCGACGGTTTACTATATTTAACGGAATGCCGACCGATTTTTCAAACTATATTTTCAAGTTTTATTACAACAAAATTAAAATAATATTTGTATTCCAATTTGCATAATTGTATATCAGTAGGACATTATTTAGCTTAACTTTAACCTTAACCCTATATATAATTTGTATGATTGAAATCCCTATGATTACGTAATTGATTATGAATTATAATAATGTGTACCCTTCGGACGACGTGACGTTGACGTCACGCCGTAGCGAATGTGCCAGAAGGACATCGTTCATATATTAGTCGTTTGTAATTCTAATATCAATGTTTGATGGAATATATATTCGATATTATCCAAGTTTTTTAATCTCGTACTCTAGTAAACTATATCGAAGTGTCTGCATGTTTATTGTAACCGTGTCCGTAACGTTTTTAGTATTAAATGAATGTTGTGATCCTCTTTGTAATATGTGCGAGTAGGCGCAAACTATCATTTCGACTCTATATCGTAATATAGTTGAAACTTAGAATAAACGTATATACCTAATATCTGTCTTAATTAAAGTTTGTCAATCTTAAATGTTCTTAAAGGTAGCAATTTTTTGTTTTCGGTTTGATTATAATCTTTTATTTATTTATTAGATATAAAATAATGAAATATAAAAATGACTTTGCTTTTGCCAATGTTTTAAAACGGACTAAAATTGTAACATAACTAGCTTTGCCCGTGGTTTCGTACGCGAATTTCTTATAATTATTTATGAAATGTTCAAACATCTAAACATGCCAATTTACGTGGCGATCAGTTGAGAGGTACAGAGGTAAGTATGCTGCAGTGGCATCTAGAGAGTAGTATACAAATCTCTAACCAACATCCACTTTTATATATATATAAATTTTAATACTAGGTAGCGAAATATATAGGGCGAATGCAATAAGTATCGAATGCGCGAATAGCTTTTTGTTTATAATTCATTCATTGCACGTTGTATGAGTTCGCTCAGTGGCATATACTTTTGTATTATATTTTTGTAATCTGTTACATATATTAAAGATTTTGTTTTTTTCCTTTAGTCCATTTTAAAAACGTGGTAAGAGATAAAAAAAATTAAAATATATTAAATAATAATTTTGCGCTTTCGTCTCAAAGTCTCGTGTGTGAGAAAATTTTCAATCGATTAAAAACATATTTTGTGAATGAAATGTGAACTCTTTACCGGAGAAGTAATAAACAAAGAGACACGAGTGGATTTAAACATTATAATTTTTATGCAGTTGCAAAATATAAGTTTTAATTCTCTATTTCATCGAGATGTAGGTACCTTTTCTTTATACAAATCCCTCTCTATGTGTTAAACTCTGTGTCGCGGGAGCATTACAAGCATGCAATTAACATTGCAAACACAAAGTTCAAAACAATTATTTGTGGATCGATAATTTAGAATCACATACATAGAAGTGATGATGGCTCTGTTGGTATTGTGTTCGGACAGTGTCGATCCTAGCAAGCACATCCTAGCAACTGAGCCGGAGCTGCTTTCGGTGAAGGAACATCGTGATCATACCATAGCATGGTGGTAGGACTTTTTCAAAGTTCGCTTTGCTGACTACCACCCTCAAGTTGAAAATCTGTCGCCAAGCACCCGTTGGTGTGGTCCGACAACTGCGCTTGAGAGCCAGTCTCCCTCTCGGTTTAGCGTGACTACGATCTTAGACCACATCATCTTTTAACATCAGATGAGATTGTGGTCAAACGCTAATCTATTCTATAAAGTATAAATAATAAATAAAAATAAAAACAATTTGTCCCGTACGTCCCGTAATCGAACTCGCAACCACTCACTTCAAAAAAAGTTTATGATCGAGTGTAAAATTTTCAACAGACAGACAGACGACAATGCGACTTGAAATATGTAAATATATAGGTGTAGTTGTACTTCTATGTAAATTGCTCTCATCCAAGCGAACAACAATGTCATTTTTAATCTTGATTTGTTTCCGAATTTGAAAGTCCAATATAAAATAGAGTTTTAATATAAAACATTATACAACGTATTTGGCTACATTTTGAACACTAACAAGGTATTTTATTGTGATGTATTATTGTGTACTTATACATATTTTGTAATATCCAGCTTTTCGGGTGACATTTTGTGTCGTATGTTACTAGCAAAGTAATTTCTAATTATCCTCTCTAATATATAAGGTGTTTAGTGTACTCGTAAGTATATTGAAATGTGTTCCTGTCCGGTATTCGTATTAACGATTTTTATGCCAACTATAATGATAAATTTATTAATAAATGTTTACTAGAAGTTAATTGCACTAGCGATATATTTAACACGGACTAAAGTTACTTATCTTGATACTATGAACTAGAAATAGTTCACTGTCATATCAATTAACTCGATGTTTTATGTAATGAATTTTTTATAATTATATATATAAATATACATACATGTATGATGTATACGTAGTACGTGCAACTATTTAGTATAATATATAATAACTTTATAATTAAAGTTAATCAATTTAAATTTTGTAATGCGCTGTAATATTGTGTCCAGCCTCGTTGTCGTCCTACCCACCACATAGATGTGAAATGAGTAATCATCCAACCAAGTTAATATAGATCTTATACTATAAGCTTTATTGAATATGAGTTTACAATACTATAGTAATAATATAAATTCTGTATTTTTTTATTTCTGCTTTGATACTTATCATAGTGAATAAACGAAACAACGGATCGGTTACAAATTTTATAGTACTGCTGTATGGGGTCTCATGTGAGAATATTTTTTATCCAAATTTTCAATTTTCCTAAATTAAAGTAACACACATAGGGTACATTGGTGCTGCGGGATACTGTAGGAATATTTAAAAGTCATAATGTTAAAACGTTAATATTGGTTACACGAAAAAGTGTGGCGAGCCGTTGACTGTACATTAACACAAAGTGTATTAATAATCTACATTCGGTTTTGATTTTTCGATCTAGTACAGGACAGTATGAGAAAGCTCGTTCCTAATTCAGCATTTTATGAAACTGTTTATGTTATACTAGCCTCAACTAGGGCTAACACCGTTGTCGAACATTATTATTATTGAATTTGGTGTATATTTAAGTCGATAATTAAATCATCACCATCTTACCCTTATCCCACCTAAGTGGGGTCGGCACAACATGTTTTCCTTTTCCACTCTCCCCTGTCAGATGTCATCTCAGTATTCACACTTTTTATACACATATCATTTTTCACACAATCCATCCACATCTTTTTCGGTCTTCCTCTACTCCTATATCCATCCACTTTCAAACTCAAAACTTTTCTCGTTACATGACTTTCATCTCTTCTCATAATATGCCCGTACCATGTTAACCTATTATTCCTCAACTTTTCTGTCACTGGTGCTATTTTCAAACTTCCCCTAATATACTCATTCTTAATTTTATCCATCCTTGTTACACCACACATCCATCTTAAAATTCGCATTTCTGCCACATGTAATCTTTTCTCATCCGTCTCTTTCGTAGCCCAGCACTCGGATGCGTATAACACGGCTGGTCTTATTATAGTTTTATACACCTTCCCCTTGAGTTTCAGCGGCATTCGTGGGTCACAAACCACCCCAGGCACCTTTCGCCAATTCATCCACCCCGCATTTATCCTATTCCTCAAGTCCTTGTCTATTCCACCGTCATTTTGGATCAATGAGCCGAGGTACCGAAAAGTAAGTTAAAGTTTAAGTCGATAATTAAATATGACCCAAAATTAATTGATATTCTCCTTAGTTTAGACAAACGGCTATAAAAAATATACGGAAGACTAAATTAATATATCGGTGATAGTTCAAACGAAACACTCTGCTTATACAGTCAGTAAAACACGGTAAGTTTGTTTGTGGTAACATAGTTTTAAGTGGCATTAAGTTATCTTCTTTCTTCAGTTGCTATTATCAATCGATGTACCGAGAATACGTAATCAATATACCTAATATTTCTATATGTGTAGAGGCATTTAATAATGTAACATTATATAAATGTGAAAATAAAATTAATCAGTACTGTGGACATTGTTTTATTCGTCTCCTTGTAATATAATTAGTTATCCTTTTTATTTTTTTAAGAACCTACATATATCATATGTATTTATAAAGGTGTGTGTAATATTGCAATTTAAATATCTTATTTAACCAATCGTCTCGACCACGAAAAGGTAATTGGAGTTCAATTGAGTGTCCGTAGAAAGCAAAGTCGCATTTCGCGTATTGTTTCTATGTGTGCGTGTGCTTCTAAGATTCTGTAATACTACTATTTTGTATGGTTTGGACAATTTCTTCCAGATAGTTTATATGTATATATGCGATACATATTATATGTATGTATAGATATATATATAACATACATGGAAAAGTCGACATATTTCTAATAAAGACGTAAGTTGTCGTCGTCCGTATTCCGTTCTTGTTTTTTTTTTCTTATATTACAGGGAGCAAGCAAACAGGTGGGTCACCTGATGGTAAGCGATCACCGCCGTCCATAGACACTAGCAACACCAGGGGAGCAGCAAGTGCGTTGCCGGCCTTTTAAATAAGTGTACGCTCGTTTCTTAAAGGTTTGTAACTCGTAACGGTTTGGAAACACCGCCGCTGGAAGTCGATTCCACATGGTCGAAGCTCGAGGCAGAAATGATCTTGAGAACCTCACCGTAGAAGACGTCCACTCATCGAGGTGGTTTGAATGAAATTTCAGTTTCAGGCGGGTTGTACGATAGTGGAATGTAGCGGCGGGTATGTGTCCAAACGACTCCTCGGAACACTCGCCATGGTAGATGCGATAAAGGACGCATTTTTGTCACATGTTTTACTTTTTCTCGAAAAATCATTAAATTTCCAGGATCTTAATATCCTATTAGTCGCTACACAATCCCCTAAGTACCGTTTAAACATCTTTCTGGGGTCGATTCCGTCATTTATTGTCCATATTTTAGCTACATATGAACCAACAGAGTTCTAGTATAAATAACTCGTATGTTTTGTATGGTTACATATGTGCATATGTAGAGGTAACAGCATGATTAGGAGAACAAGTGACGACAAAAGTTTACAAAAAATTGTCGAAATACCTATTACCAGTCTTATTTTTTCTATGGTTCTAATACAGCCAAATTCACATGAATGTGAGTGGCGTTTCAAACAGATCGAAACGTTTGCCGAAATGCATATATGGGAACGATGCGACAGTGCATCAATATAGTTCTGAAACTAAACTAAACTTTTAAAGGAGCCTGTCGCGCTCCTGGATCTCCTTCTATACCACTGCCATATAATTTTTCTTTCCATTCTCCTAAGATTCTATGCACGTATGCGCTGCACACTCTGCGTCATAGGTAAAATGAGCACTGCAGAGGTCTCGCTTCAATTACTATCTAAAAACAGACTAAATATATTTAAGCTAAAATACAGATTATGGAAGAACAATAAACATGCAAAAATATTCAGAACTAAAAGACGTAAACCAACAAAAACAGTTTATTGGTTAAAAGATAACATAAATGAACCGAAAATATAGGCATATAACTAAAATTGAAAAATGGAGAATCCTGAATAAAGCTTTTTATTTCAATATTATGGAATAGAAGATGAGAGTTTTTGAAACAGTTTTTATGAATAACCTAGACAGTAACCGTAATATAATGAAAACAGTACTGTCCGTACGGTCTTAGACAAAATCTCTTGCCATTATGAAAGAAGACAAAAGGAAACACTATATTAGTATAAAACATATAGATTGTACTCCACGAATTAAAAACCACCACTATTATCGGGAGAAATTATTGAGAGTGGAAAATATCTTAGATTTATGTTGTCCACTGTATTACAAAAATCTTATGACGATAACACTGATTTTGAATATAAATTCTGACAGCATTGTATGATGGAACTATTTAGTTAAATGATACAAAGATAAAGGGCTTATTAAGTATGGTACCTAAATAATAATTATGTACTTCTATTATATACGTAATTAATACCGAACAATAGGTAAATATCGCTAATAATAATAAATCATCATTCTATTGATAAATAAGTGGTCAACTGTAACTAGTTTGTTTTTGACTAAGAATAAGTAGTCAAATACATTCACATAATTTATAGAAATGTCTGTATGATTGTTTGTTTGTGCATTTATCACCGCTAAAGAACTACGGCTGTGATAAAACGATAACAAGAAAATCATAAAGCATATCCTCGAGTAATATTTAGCCTTTCTTTTATTCAAATTGGTTCACTCAATCAAAAGTTATTGTAATTTGAATGGCAGCGCGAAGTAAATAAGTAAGTCAAATCAAATCAAATCAAAAATACTTTATTCAGTTTAGGCCCTGAGAAGGCGCTTATGAACGTCAAAGTTACCACCGGTTCGGAAAACAACCCAGTCATCGAGAAGAACCGGCAAGAAACTCGATCTGGTTTATCTTTTCATTAACATATTATAACTCACATTTTTAAAACATAGTTATAAATAATTACATTCGGTTTTGGTGGATGCACAGAGAGGGCGTCATTTCCAGACGTCACCGTCGTTCACATATTGATCCACCCTGTAATAGCCTTTAGATATTAAAACCTGCTTGACATGGTGCTTGAAATTAGTATCCGGTAGACCGGTAACGTGCTTTGGAATTTTATTATAAAACCTAACACTATTACCTAAAAAACTGTTACCGGTCCTAGTGAGCCTAAAACATGGAATGACCAATCCGTTTTTATTTCTTGTATTTAGATTATGTCGGTCCTTTACGAAATCTAGCTTATCTAAGTTTTTGCGGACGTACATTAGATTTTCTAGTATGTATTGGGAGGGCAGAGTTAGGATACCGAACTCCTGGAACTTATCTTTTAATGATTCGCGAGGTCCCATATCATAAATTGCTCGAACTGCCCGTTTTTGTAGTAAAAATATGGTGTCTACCTCAGCTGCTGTCCCCCACAGCAAAATACCATAAGACATTAAGCTATGAAAGTAAGCGAAGTAGACCAACCTAGCAGTGGCAATATCTGTTAGTTGGCGAATCTTTCGAACTGCAAATGCAGCAGAACTTAATCTTCCTGCCAATTTTTTAATATGAGGACCCCATTGTAATTTAGAATCAATTGTGATACCCAAGAACACGGTACTGTCTACCAACCCAACTAGATTTCCTTCGATCTCTATTCTAGTATCAATACATGAAACATTAGGTAAGGTAAACCTTATGCATTTTGTTTTGTCTGCATTTAGCAATAAATTATTTAATGCAAACCAATTTGAAATTTTATTTAAGGTATTATTTCGATGTCTCGACTCGGAGTCTATTCTTTTTACTTTAAATATAAGCGAAGTGTCATCCGCGAAAAGAACAATGTCTGCACAGTTTTCAACCACTAGCGGCAGATCATTTATATATACCAAGAACAGAAACGGCCCTAAAATGGAACCCTGTGGAACGTCAATTTGTGTCGACGATCCCACAGACGTTACCTCGTCTATACTAACTTTGAGACAGCGATCTTTTAAATAGGAGACCAGAAGGCCGAGAGAAGCTCCACAAACACCATAGTGTTTTAATTTCAAAATAAGTGTACTATGGTCAACGCAATCAAAGGCCTTAGACAGATCACAAAACACACCAATTGCATCCTGCGATCCCTCCCAGGCCTGTAATATATGACTTAATAGCGTTGCACCAGCGTCAGTAGTTGATTTTAATTTTGTGAAACCAAACTGTCGACCATCTAGAATCTCTTGCGTTTTAAAATATTCTAACAATTGCTTAAGCATAATCTTCTCAAAAATCTTGCTTAAAGACGGAAGTACAGAAATTGGTCTATAGTTTCCAAGACTACTCCTACAACCTGATTTAAATAAAGGAACCACTTTACTTATTTTCATTAAATAAGAGTAAATAAGAGTGAAGAATATGTAAGTATATGCATTTCCGCCTCATCCATAATGTACATTACGATATTCTAAGTAATATAAATATAAATCTATTGAAGTTCTAGAAAATACAATTTTTATAAGCCCTGCGCGATCAGCAGCGTATGTTTTCTTGCCGTGGAAAACCGGGGCAAACAGTGTGATGCGCATGCAACAGCATCATTGACAACGCAGACGAAATATGTAATGTAATGTAATGTCTTAAAATAGAGGTTTTTTTTGTGAACTTTCCTTTAAGTAATAGTTAATCGCTTAAATACTTCAAGCCTGGTAAGTAATTACAAGAGAGAGAGATCTTAATTCTAGATTTATAGTTGTATACGTTAGTGAAACAGTTATGTTTAAAATATAAAATGTTATAACGTAATTAAAATATATTT
Source organism: Antheraea assamensis (assembly GCA_035772565.1). Classification (NCBI taxonomy): domain Eukaryota; kingdom Metazoa; phylum Arthropoda; class Insecta; order Lepidoptera; family Saturniidae; genus Antheraea; species Antheraea assamensis. The sequence goes on along the minus strand of JAQQSE010000010.1, from coordinate 240,578 downwards.
TGATATAACTATATAATAGCAAAATTACAAACATTAAAGCGAATCAAAGAAAAATATCTCAAATTTAGAATATGCCATATTCTTCTTCTTCTACCTAGCGCTTTCCCAGTCTGTACCGAGGTCCGCTTTCATACTTAATTTCTTCCATATTACCCGGTGTTCGGCATTCTTCTGTTTGACTTTGTTCTCCTACACATCTGCTTTTACAACATCCAAACAGATTTTTTGGGCCTACCGCGAGTACTTAGCCCTTATACGATGATGTAGAGGCATCTAGAATGTGCCATGTGTACTGTGTATATAAGAATAGAGGGAGGTGAATGTGTGTAACTACTGCCTACTCGTGAAAATAAAATATTAGTGCAAATCAAATGACAATATTGGTTTGTCATGTGTTCTATGAACATAAGCGTTGAGGGAGTAGAATGATCTGTCCAGGCATTATGTATATATGACAATAAAACACTAAAATAATCCTTTAATAAATTTAATAAGCCTCTTAGAAGTATTATAAATTTTTACGAATCAAATAACAAAAATGCAATACTACTTTTTTTAGAAAATATAAACTACAAATGGAACAAATCTTAACCTAAACATATATGTTACTCATAGATAAAATAAAAATTAATAATATAAGACATATAAACATAATAAAGTAATGATTAAATAAATTGTATAAACCTGTCATAAAATAGATATATTTCTTGACATCAAATAACATAAATATTATAGATACTTTTTAGAAAAGAAAAACTACAAATGTTATACATAAATAACCTAACCAAAAATAAACTATATTACTCAGAGAATAAAAAAAGAAAAAATGACAGAAACATCAACAATAGAAAGGAAATAAATTACTGCTTAAATAATTTTATCATGAAAGACTATAAATTTCTGGCCATGAAATAACACAAATATAAATTACTTTTTAGGGAACAACAAAAAATACCAATTGTTAGAAAACTTAACCTAAAAATATATATTTGGTACTCATGGAAAAAAATAAAAATTAATAAAATAAAATATATAAATATAATAGACTAATGATGAAATAAATTGTATAAACATATTATAAAATAGATATATATATATCTTGACATCAAATAACAGAAATATTATAGATACATTTTAGAAAAGAAAAGCTACAAATGTTATATATAAATAACCTAACCAAAAATAAATTACTTTACTCAGAGAAAAAAAATATCTAAAAATGACAGAAACAATAATAATAGAAATTAAATAGATTACTGCTTAAATAAACTTATCATGAAAGATTATAAATTTCTTGCCATGAAATAACACAAATATAAATACTTTTTAGGAAACAACAACACTACAAATGTTAGAAAACTTAACCTAAAATATATATAACTCATAGAAAAAAAAAATAAACTTCAATAATAGTAACAATCCCTATTGGTGGATGTTGCCGCTACACGCATGCGCTGAACACATTCTGTGGACCTGCAGAAAATGAAAAACCAAATAAGAACAACACAAGATAACAACTATGTTCTACAAAAGACAAGTTTGAATAAAATTAACGATTTTATTAAATGTTAGTTAGTACCTAATGACCGTCCGGTTGCCGAAACTCAACAGTAAATATATATTTTTTAAAGTTTGAACGTTATTGGGGGTTATTTTTGAAAACAAAAGTATCTCTTTGACCATTACATCTTTTTTTTTTTATTTTGTTTTATGGCATTAGCAATTTAAATACACGTGTATTCCATGCATTGAATATATTTGTTATTTAGTGATAATTTCTACTTAGATAAACAATTAAAGTTATATTTAATTTAATCTGATGCATTTGTACACACATATTATTATGCATAAATTTTATATTTCTACACTTCTTCTCCATATGAACTTTAAAGGTAATCTGCAAAAAGTTGTACAAACATGGTGATAAACCGAGCTACAGCACTTACTCCGCCGCAGAGTACCACATGGTGAAAACCCCGACACAATGTCTGACTATTGCAGCATGTTTCATCAACATTATAGCCATCAGGTATAGGTACAGCAGTGATTTTGCCGAGGTTTCAAATGAATAAAGAATAAAATAGAAGACTTACATGTTTTTCAAAATAGCTGTTGACGTCTTTGTCACGGTAGGTAGGTATCCAAGAACATCTCAACAGCGGTCTGCGGCTTTTTAACATCCAGATAGGTTTAATATAAATTGTAGTATTTATAAATGCACTTTACAACGATACCGTTGTCAGTACAATACAAATTTAAATTGATATTAAGGTCATGGCTCCTCATATTTGTATTTTTTTGCATCGATATTTTCACATATAAATACCCGCCCATTTCTAAAAACTTCAAAGCGATAACATATTTCGCACAAGGCGACTTTAAATTATGTATGTATCTTAATATATTTTCATGGGCAATATGTACAGATACTGTAAATATCTGAAAAGAGTTCACGTGTACGTTATTCATTGTAATGGCACCGCTTACCTGCAGAAGAAAAATATTAAAAAGTTAGAAATACGTAAAATTACATTTATACATCTATCATAAGGTTTATCATTGTAACAAGCAATCGATAAATGCAAATGAAAGTATATTTATCGTGTAAATGAAAGAAAATCCATTATTATATTTCAAGGAAAAAAAATTAAATCTCACCCGTTGCAAGGAAATCACAAGTAAACTACTCAGAATGGCGGTACAGTGTTGACTGCAAACGGATGCCGCGCCGTAGCTGCGGCGCGTAGGCGCGTACGGCGCGGCGCGGCGCGACATCTAGGCGCGGTGAGTTGAATGTCTCAACCTCTTTGGTCTCTGCGCACGAAGTTTTAAGTCTGACAGTTCGTGAAATAAAAGATATAAAGATAGTAGATTAATATAAACGATATGACTGTATTCATTTTTTTATATGACTACATCACCATATCACTAATAAACGTGACCTACGCATAAATTAAAATATATAGTCCATGTCAAACCTTTTTGGCTGCCTTGAAGATAGCTTTAAGTTCGGTCTTGCGCATATTACAGTCAAGAGGTTTAATACAAAACCAAGTCAAAATATTATTATAGGAATTTAAATTTGGCATTTATTAATCCTTAAGTTGCCTGGAAATTATACGTACAATATAATGTGTTGTAATTAATTATGATTCAATTAGAAATTCGTCTATTATATTAAGTAAAAAGGGCGTGGGGCAGTGTAACCATCACGTTGCTATTTCAGAAAAGTTTATATGTGAAATGAAGATATGACTTGGGTAGTCTTGTAAACGCTTCGACAGTTAATTTACGAAGACCTGTTTATTTTAATTAAGCAGATATTACATGATGCATATTATATTATTCTACTGTAGACTATTTGCAAATAATTAGAGATAAAAATGACCAGACAATAACATTTAATTACTGCTGGATGAATAAAATAAAGTTGGTTTAAAGATTAGTAGGATAAAAACTGAACATTTGTTTTGCGACTTCGGGGGTCCATCCAGTTTTTGTCTATTTCCTAAAATGGTGTATCCTTACCAGCTTTTTCGGTATCTCGGTTCATTGATCTAAAACGATGAGACGATGGCATAGCCAAGGACGTGAGAAATGGAATAAATGCTGGTTGGATGAATTGGACAAAGGTGTACCTATGGGGTATTTTGTGACACATGAATGCTCTTGAAATTCAAGGGGAATGTGTATAAAACTATAATAAAACCAGCCGTGATATATGGATCCGAGTGCTAGGTTACGAAAGAGACGGATGAGAAAAAATTACATGTGGCACAAATTCCAATGTTAAATAATAATAATATATATAAAAAAAATAACATTAATAATAAAAATAAATTTGTGCAACAACACACACATAACCCATACATATGTGTATACATACATAATTAATAATAATATTCTTCTAGTTTTTTTAATCTATCTTAAGATAGTAATAAGTGTAGTTTAGTTCCTTCTTAATATAACTCGTGGTTTAAATTTATTACTTGTAATTTATACATTTAAGTTTGATCTACATAGGTATAATTTTAATATATTTTTAATTTTTTAATCTTGCATATTTTACACTAAATATTATCATTATTGTCAATCTAGTTAAGGTCTCTGTCTACTGTCAGAGGATTTGTATTAATTTCACAATAATAAAAAAAAAAATCGAATGTTGAGATGGATGTCTGGTGTAACCAGAATGGATAATATTAGGAATGAGTATATCAGAGGAAGTTTGAAAATAGCACCAGTAACAGAGAAGTTGAGGAGTAATAGATTATCATGCTATGGGCATATTATGAGCAGAGATGAAAGTCATGTAACAAGAAAAGTTTTGAGTTTAAAAGTCGACGGATATAGGAGTAGAGGAAGACCGAAAAAGGTGTGTATGGATTGTGTGTGTATAAAAGGTGAGATGAGACCTGACAGGGGAGAATGGAAAAGGAAAACATCTTGTGCAGACCACATTTAGGTGGGGATAAGGGTAAAATGATGTCGATGACTGGATTAATAAAATAACAGTAAAAACTACAAATTAACAATAGTAGCTGAATAATAAAATAAGCTAGAATAATAACAATTTGCACACCCGATCGGTGAGTTTTGGGTGATATCGTACTTTAATTGAATAATCAGTTTTTTTTTAAATATGTGTTTCTGTCTGTAGCTTACACACAGTGCATACACTGTGTAAGTATTATGTATGTCGCACCAAAAATCTAATTGAAGATGAAACATGTAGGTAGTAAATAAATAATTAGTAACAAATATTTATTGGTCAAATACACCTACTTGACCGTATGACATATCACGGTTATAATAAAGTATGAAATTGCCGTTTTGTACTAAAAACCGTTTTTTTTTTTTTTTTGTAGTAAAAATTACCGGCAACACTTGTTCTTACGGTGAGCTAATTACTCCTTCAATGGTATAAACGGAGATAGTAATGTGGGCATCTTACACACTACTGTAAATAAGGAGACAACCTATCTGAGAACGAAACCACGATGATATAAAGCTAATTGTAATCAGTATTGTATTTTTAACATTTTGTATTTATTAATATTGATTATATTATCACACTGTCGGATCTTTTAATTAGAATGAATCGTTAATTCAATCTGTTCTAATCGTCATTTCTTGAATAATGATTTATAACAAGGAACCTTATAGGAGACTACTGCTCCCTGAAACGAATGTTTTTCTCGCTGCAAAAAAAATTGCCTGAATTGCGGAAAGGATACGGATACGGAAGGCTGTTGAGGCGATATTCTTTCTCGAATTAGTATCCTTTTGAAACAAATAATTAACACTATAAGCATTTTTGCTGCGTTTCTACCATGTTGGTACTTTATTTTCAAAAATTACTCTGATGTTCGCTGTATCCATCTGGACTTTAAAAGTTTAATGCAATAACCATTCAAAGTTGAACAATCAAAAATCATTTTTTTTTATGTAAGAATGTTATAGTTTTAGGTTGGAAAAAGTTTCAGTTCAAACTTTTACACAATACTGGTTTAATTGTAATTCCGATTAACCAGTCCGTTGATACGACAGTTTCATATATTTAGACCTCTAATATTACTGCTGCACCAAATATCAATGTTCAACTATCGGAGAACAATTTCAGTATTTATGGGCATCTACTTTACTGTACCAATATCATCATTTACCTTTTTAAATATTTTCTTGTATATAATACTTCATAGGTCGCACTAAAAGTTTGCGGAACTGACCACTTACCTTGAAAATATTTAAAAACTAATTACGAAATTTAAAAATGGAACTCTTTGGCTGTAAATGCAGTTTGTTTCATGTATTTGTGACTTGTTTTTACATTTTGGCGCCATATTAAGTGTTGTGTGTGTACGCTACCATGGACTGAGACCGTGAATTTTCATAGTATGATTTATTACGATTTTATGTATAGTTTGACGTCTCAGTAGTGTCGCTCGCCTTCAAACTGTTTTTGCAATGAAGCATCAAACCGGTTGAACGATTTACAAAATATTTGTATATGAAAAATCTGATTTACTGATGGATTTCTAACAGATTATTATTAAATACTTATAAAAATAATCACAAAAAATGTTCTCAAGGTCAAAAGTTGATGTAGAAAATTGTCATTATCTCTGTATGATAGCATAATTCTAACTATTATGTAGATTTTTTCCTTTTCATTTTATCAATTGGAGTAAATCGACCAAGAAAGGTGAGCAAGCTTCCTTTCTGACCATTTTCCATTGTAGTGTTTTTCTATGTATAATATAGGTACGGTGACGTAAACTTTAACTGTATTCATCTATTATGACATCAAGATTTTAGAAGAAAAAATCTAAGCGTGAGTTCTAAAACGGACTCTGACTGACTCATTACACTTTATGAGTAGAAAGAATCACTCTAGTATGGTATATGTTAAGTCGTCAGCTTTTTTTATTTATGACAAACAGCCCGTGTTCTTTTTGCTACTGTTTTTCAATTTTGTATTAAAAATTAAGTAGCGTTTGTAGTGACGTACGAAAATTACTTAGTTAAATTTCACATCAATGATCGGGAAAATTAGGTACGTCTTGAGAGATTTAAAACCGTCGCCATGTTTATTTTAATTTTTCGAACTGTCTACGCCATTGGCCTAACGGGCCTTCACAGCTTCACCGGACTACAGACCATGTTTATCTTAACAAATATTTATGACATAGCTGGATAAAAAGCGAAGGCAGAAAAAAGGTTTTAACACTAAAGGTTTTTCAGATGTTATTTTGAGTCCAGGTGTTAAAGATTCACATTATAAATACGAAAATACAACGCAAAGCTTAAATACCAATATCATAGAGACTCTTTATTATGAAACTTTAGAGGCCCAACATTGTTATTCGTTATAAAGTGTTTCCAGCGTCGCTTTTTTATCTTTTCTATTTTTCTTAGCAAACAAAAGTTTTCTTCAACGCAAAATGTTTTTCTTTTACGGGCCATGTTAATAAATTCAAATTTCATTTTCGACTAATAAAATGGATGTCTGGTGTTTAGTAACCAGAGACCAAGATTTCCTAGAGACAGCACAATCGAAGAGTATCGCGGCATAACGTCTTGTCAATTAACAAAAAGCAATGCAGCAGTTTAGAACCTCGGATTTCTTTCTTAGAAATTGTGGTATCTTAAAGATTTAGTCGGAGCCTTTTGTAAACTTGTAATACAAACAATGATGCTGATGATACCTACTTTAAATATTGATGGACGTCTAAATTATGAACATATTTCTTCGTAATTGAGAAGTGAAGTAAGGAGTGTAGCGCCATAAATAATGTATTAATGTATGCCTTTTACTGTAAACCAACAAAATTGAACTAGTTTCTGCGTTTTATTTAGATTATCGACATTATAAAGAATATACAATATTTTAATAAAATTCGAAATGCCTAACAATGGTTACAGTACACATCCCTGCTTACAACTTTGTTCTACAGTTCATACGTTAACATTCTGAAAGTATATTTAGCGCCTACACATAATACATTACTTTAAGCAATTGACAAGACGCCATCTTGAAAAGGGCGTTGTACACGCCTGAGTGGTAGATTAAAGTCTATTTATTATTTACGTGAAACACCCACCGTTAGTCACTTTAAAAATCCGTTCTACTGCGTTGTCTCGCCACGTCTCTTAATATGGCATAGGGTTCGACCAATCGTTGGGCAATCTTCCACCTCGACATAATTAGTTAAATTAAAAATGAAATTGAATGAAATTCAAAAATCAAATATAAAAGTCTAATACAGAATTCAAGAGATAACTCGGTTATACTCATTTATTAAAAGTTATGTTTTTATTAAAAGGCCGGCAACGCACTTGCGACTCCCCTGGTGTTGCTAGTGTCCATGGACGGCGGTGATCACTTACCATCAGGTGACCCACCTGTTCGTTTGCCCCCTATAATATAAAAAAAAAATTAAAATTGTTACTCATGTATACGGTATTCTATTATGAAGATCAGTAGCTGGGATAAAACCATATGGAGTGTGGGTGATAAACGAAAAAAAAATGTAACTGCTGTAATTGATTAAAATTTCAGTGATGAACACGCGTACAAAATAATTATATATATAAATATTACGCAACACAGATGAAGTAACAGTCATTAATAAATGAAAAAAAATTTTGCTGATATAAAATGTGAATGGCACGTTAAGTCAAAATTTGAAAGTGATTTATCTTTGTCCTATAAACCATCCTTGAATTTACAATAAAAGTATTAAGTGTCACTTATTAGGGTATAAACTATCTCACAAATTGGACCAAACTTGGACAAAAATTTCATTAATTAATCACTAAATTGATTGAGTAATTTCTGAGATTACCGTCAATATTATGTAGAGATAAAAAAATGTAATTAACTTCTTGGAAAAGCCCCTACGTTTTTGATTAAATTTTTTATATATATAAAATAAATATAAACTATATTTGATTTTCCAAATCTACCAGAATAAACGTTTTTGATTCAAGATATAATTAAAAAGTACAATCCTTAATGTGTTTTAATTATTATTGTGTTAAAATAGCTAAAAGTTTAGTGTTAATCTAGCCCTGGGAAAATAATCGCCTTGTAAACTTTCGCATAATAAGTTACTTTTAAACTTTTTTATTTCACTTGGGTATTTTAATCTTAATTTGATATTAAATTATCTACACTTATCTTCAAACTGACATTGGAACCATACAGAATAAATTTGATAACAGAAATATTACTTACTACACACTATACAATCTGCTTTAGACACAAATTATTTCTTAAATGTTAATTATAACATCGACAGCCTCACCAAATTCCAAATTTCTACCATAGCAATTTAGACTCAGCAATGAAGAACTAGTCACAACCTAAATTCACTGTATAATACATAAATATTTAACTGGCATTACCAAATTAACCAGCAACCGCATCCTGAACCAAAGCATCCGTTCTCCAACCGCCATGATGACTAGAAATACTGCACGCAGAGAACAAGAACACAAGGTAAAACACATCTGGTGTGACCATTGAGAAATGGGCCCTCAACTGAGATTAGTATAGTGTTCCTACATTTTTAATTTGTTCATTACAATTCGTTAAACTGAGAAGGTAAATGAAACAATCATATAATTAAAAAATACCATAATTTATTATATATATATATTTCACTATTATCATTATTGCATATAAATATTGTTAAATTATTCATTCTTTTTAAGTGGCATAGCAGTCTTCTGGGTACAAACCGACACATCGGCCTGTAACAAAGGTAAGTTTCCAAAACTTTCATCTTGCTGGGTTGTGGGTTGTGCAGCCTTTAGTTTAAATTCTCTATGTTCATGCTTCAACACCATGGGCTGAGTTGATGACGTCATTTCTTTCACCCACTGACACTTAGGAAGTTTACTCTCATCCGGTATTTCAATCTGCAATTATAAAATTAGTATTTGTTACATAAAAAGTATCTAATAATTTTCAAACTTTTTTATTGCACCTATTGATTCAAGACCTGACTTATGGATATATTCAGAGTGGCCAAAACAATTGATGAGGACTGTACATAATAATATGTGTTCTTACTACATGTATTCATATCAATGTAGTATGTATGTTAAGTTCCAGTAACAAAGTACATTACATAATATATAAAATGTTAAATACAATAATAATATTACTTTAAAGCTCATATTATAGAAATACTAACATATTATCTTTTTCTATTTTAAGCAGAGCTAATTATTTAAAAAATATTTAGTCTCAGTATCACTGACACTGTCTTATTGCCCCAGATGATTGACCACTGTGAATGTTGAACCTTGAGAGCTAATCTCTATCAGTTGTCAAATAGCTGACAGGCTGAGAGCTTTCATTTCAAGTAATATTCAAATACCTATTGAGGAAATGACAAAGAATACGTGATTATATTGAAAATGACTAACATGTCGTAATTTACATGTTTGCTTTGGTAGACTTAATACAAATTGTATCCCAGGACCTTGACAAACTTATGACATAAATAAAACATTTAAATTAAAAAATATATTCCTAAAAAGTTTGATGGTACACCAGAGTTTATTTTTGAATAAGAGGTTTGGGGAAATATCTGTACAATGTGTTTCTAAAGGTTCATCGCTACTGATTGACAGTTCACTGTAATTGTAAGGAAAGGTTTTAACTTAACTAAGTATTAACTTACCACTTTTGTCTTTTTAGCACTTTTATATGCCACAGTAGGTAGATTAAAATCCTTCTCACTACAGGCTTTAATGGTTTTAGAACTTGTGACCGGTTCAAATGTTCTGGAAGTACTAGGAAGTGGTTTCTTTGGATAGACATCTTTCACCAAAGGTACTTGGGGAGAATTGTGAATGTATGCTGCCACAGGGCTCTTTATATAGTAGTACATATTGGTTTTATTTGGAGTTTTTTTTGCAGATCCTACTGGGGATTTCTTGACTGCATTTATAGGAGTTTTAATATTAGGTGACACTGCTGGGGATTTCTTGACTGCATATAAAGGAGTTTTAATATTATTAGGTGACGTTGCTGGAGATTTTTTAACCGCATATGAAGGAGTTTTAACATTATGAGGTGATACTGTTGAAGATTTTTTGACTGCATATGGTGAAGCCGTTTTAATATTCGGTGATGTTGTTGGAGATTTTTTGACTGCATATGAAGGAGTTTTAATATTATTGGGTGATATTTCTGGAGATTTTTTGACTGCATATCGTGAAGCAGTTTTAATATTAGGTGATGTTGTTGGAGATTTTTTGACTATATATGTTGAATCAGTTTTAACATTAGGTGATATTGCTTTGGATTTCTTGGCCTCATATGAAAGAGTGTTAATATCTGGTGGCGTACTTGGCTGAATCTTTATTACAGGTATGCAAAATTTACGATCAGATTCATTATTATTCTGATTTAACATTTCATTTGAGCTACAATTTCCTTTCACTCTTTTCAGTTGATCTTTGAATGGAAAGAATATATTATCTCTTGGGACTGCATCACAATCAGTTGACTTAGCCTCTGTTGATGAACATGAAGGTGAGCTAATATTAGTTGTTGATGGTATATGAAAATTAGGGTCATGTTGTTTATTAAAATGAGTTCTAGCAACAGCCTCAAATGTGTCTAATGCAGCTAGATCAAAGTTGTTATCTTGTACTTGTTTTCCATGAAGAACTTTATTTTTAGGTTTATATCTCAACATATGCTCAATATACTCCAATGTATTGTCACAAGCGTCACTAGAGTCAGAGCTTCTTGGTGACCCAAATATTTCTTCTATTTCATCGCCTCTTCCAATGATACTGTCATCTTCATATATTATATCATTGGCATTCGGTGAGGCAGCATCAGATGCTTTACTTAAGATAGTTTTTATATTAGGTGTTATTTTCTCACACTCCATTGAGGTCTTACCAAAATCTGATTGATATTTTGATTTCAAGTCATCTGGTGTAACATATAATTCATTCACTTGATTTTCTATTGTATTATTGTCTGTGTATACTGTACCACAGTAAGGTGATGAAATAATTTGATTTGCATCATGATCCGAATGCACAGTATTTAATGCTATGCTTGTAAGAGTTTCAGGTGTTTTTAGCACACTCTCCATTGAATTTTGAAGAATCTGTTTAGATATATCATTTGATTCATTAGTATTTGGTACATTGAACTCTGTGTTCTTACATGCTGTTTGTTCATTATTCTTATTCAATATAGTCAAATTGTTATCAGATTTCCAATTTCCTGGTGTGGAAGAATTTTCTTCTATTTGTTTTTCCAATAAAAGAAATGTATCATCTGGATCTAGTGAATACCAATGCTGTGAAGTAGCTTTTGAGAGAGATTTAATGTTCGGTGATTTTGACCAATTCTCTATAGGTTTGACATAATCAATATCATGTTTCATTACATCCTGATTTGGGATCACAGTTCTGTTACAAGGCACATTCTCTTCTGATAAATAAAAAAGACTATTTTGATTATTATTTGACACATTTTCTTTATTTTCATCTTTATCTATAGATTTATTATTCAAAAGATTTATAAACTCTGATGTATTGGGAAAATTAGTATGTGTTCTAGAATTTTCTGGCACAACACAAAATTTATCTCCCTGATTCTCCTTTACAAAAAAAAATTCTTTTGTGTGCCCTGCATCAAAATCCAACAAAGGAGTTTTTTTGTATAAATCTGGTTCAGAATGAGATCTGATAATGTGGTGAAAGGCAGGTTCTCTATTTATTGCGTCTAAAGATCCATAGCAATCAGGTTGAGTGGTGATATTAAGTTCATAACTAAAAACAATGATTATTATACTTTAATGTATATATTAATTTACCATAAAGAAATTATATAAATGAACAATGCAAACAAAAGTAGAAAACGTTAATATTTCAAAAAATTTATGAAATGAAAATAGGGATTTTAGATAGTGGTGCAAAAAATCTAGTACAGATACTATTATTAACTAGTATTTGTTTGTTAGAAGCTATTTTTTAAATAAGTAGACCACAGTATTAATCTTTATTGAAGGTATATGAATAAAAGTTGTGGTGGTTGAGTGGTATGATCATAGAAATGTCTATTTGATGCCCATAGATTCGAACCCTGACATGAACCAATGAATTTTTTGGAATTTGTGTAAAATTACTAATTTAAAACATAGTAACACTTTCTGCTGACAGTGGAGGATAACATGATGAGAAGACCTGAGCCTGACATATGTTCTTGTAGTACCACCCCCTCATGTCAAAATATATAGAACTGTGAATTTTTCATGGTTTGAAATATCATGGGCTGGCATGATGATTACGCACATACCTTCCTTTGGGAAGAGGCCTATGGCCCTGCAGTGGGTCTCTTACAGGCTAATGTGATGATGTTGAATGTTATACTGATAATGGCAAAGAATACACTAAGAGTTAGTAATAGGTCGTTTTCTTTAAATTTAAATGATCAAAGAAACTAAGAGATGAAATGAAGAGAGAATATTTTCATACGGTTTGGGTGAGGTCTGCTGTATAAATATTGTATAAAAATGGGCTTAGGACAAACCCTTGAGGAAGACCTTTCCATGTAAATCTTGGGCCTAGAATACTTTTATTACATTTAACATAAGTCTCTTTTTAGAAGGCTGCTTATATAATTGATCATCCTTGCTGGGATACTCAGCTGAACAAGTTTGTTCCCGAGTAATAGAAGAAGAACGCTGTCATAAACAGATTCTACATCCAAAAATACTGCAACTAAAAATTCCTTCTTCAGGAAAGAGTGACGAATATCCCATTCGAAATTTTCAAACTCAATTTTCACACAATTTAGATTAAATGCCATATTTCAAAATGTACATCATGGTTTTAAAAAAAAATGCAGTTTTATACAAGAAAAAAAAAAATCTGAAACATGACCCTACTTTTATGTGCTCAAGTATATGTTGGCCCTTAATGGAACTTACTTGGTACATAATACAAGTCTCTGATAAATAATGTACATACAAACAAAGTAGTACGTAAAGCATCTCCGAGAAAAAACATGTACAGAAATGTAAAAATAATTTAAATAATAAAATTCAACGTACTTTTCCATCGAACGTCTGTCCCAACGAGAACGTCTTGAGAATTTTGAAACTTTAGCAGCGCTTTGAAGATTTTCATCGTGATCCATGTTTAAAGATGGAATGAATCCTTATTTCTAGACTCCAATGATAAATAAATCTTTAGTTCTCGAGTATTACTTTTCACTTCTTGTTACTTTCTAACACCAGTAAACCACACACTTCCGCTAGGTTTCAAATTCAAATTTATTTTTTTCTTTAATTGGCATAGTAATAGTTTTGCCAGCGTCAATGTCATGTTTCTAAAACCATAATTCGTCGTCATAATTTTACCAACTCTATGTATAAACAAAACGTAATAATTTTGAATGTTTTTGTTTCAGGTTTGAGTAATAATACTGTATTGAAATTTAAAAAATGACGCTACAAATGGGCATGTGTAGTGTACCCCGAGGGAAATACGCAAGGACAGGGAAAAAATTATTCTCAATGATTTCAATATTTATGGCATCGACATAAAATTCCACAATTTCATAGAGTCCGAAAATAGATACAAACTTTAAGGCAGTTACGTAAATTCTGAAAGGATTCATTATTTTTTGCAAATGAATCATTAGTTTCTGTTGTGTTTTGAATTAACTGGGTTATAAATGTCAGTCAAAACGAACAAATGATAAACGACCTACAGTAGAACTACATATATTTTTATATAGATGTAGATTATACTTATGATTAGGAATTTCCAACATAAACTTATAGCGACACACATGCCTACATGAAAGGTGGTATGTGTGTACTACAACAACTCAGGCGAAAAACCAGCGGCACTATAATATTCCAAGTTTAGTTGGCTTAACAAGGCGATTATTAAAGACTCACCGCCCAGGTGGCGACAACATGCTACCTGGGTGTAATTATAATCTCGCCGACAAATCCCATTTTCAATGCAGCGCACAATTATTGTTTAGCATTATTTTATTATTATTTAAATTATCTTCATTGTTGCTTTATTCTACTGTATTATTAATTTATTGTTTTACTTTTTACGACTGTAATATTATTTGTATTGTCGGTTTACTTCTATCCTATTGGCTTGCACGTGTTCTATTTTGTACCATATAAATATGTCTGCTCACCTTCAATAAAGGAGATTCGTAATCCAGCTGCCAAAGCGATTACTAGTCTGCACAAACGGAGTCAGATCTTCCATTTATTCATATCTCATACCTTCTGATAATAGCATAGTGGTACCCATGCTACCACTACTGCTTAAAACTTAAAAAAAAATGAGTGGTTCTACTGGGGAAGGGTGTGGTAGGATTAGGTAGAATAACTATTTAGAATATACAACATGATGCAAGACTATTAGTAATATACTGTCGTTTGGTAGCCGAAACGACATTTGTGTCATTCAAAATTCCTTGGCATTGTTATTTCACCAATAGTTGCTTCGATGCAACGTGTACACGGTATTGAGAATGAATTAAGATAGCCAATAGAGCTTCTGTATTTAATCTTATCAGAGATTGAAACAATCTTTAATACATGGACAGTCTTATTTTTATAAGAAAGGCACATCAAGCTGATATTACAAAATACTCCTCGGATGGTTCATCAGCCAAGTAAAGACCTGATTGCAGTTATGCAATTTGAATCCTGTCATCACATACATGATATTAAATAACTAACGCACATCATCTGAATGGTATGCCTAAGAATACGCGATACTTAACGTTCACATAAGAAAGAGAGAGGAATATGAAGGTAATATCTGTATATATTTAGCTGCAAATAAAAGAATGTGATGAATATATATAACAAGGGTACGATAATTACAAAGTTTATAAATGAAAGTATTTTGATTAATTTTAAAAGATTGGTTTATTTTATTTAACATATGTTACATAATTTATTGCTCAAGTTCCATATTTTCAGTTTCAACAAACAAACAAACTTTTTATTTGTTAAGGGTAGATGAAGGGAATTGAGGTCATACAGCCGTCTATCGTGTTTATGTTTAATAAAGTTAAAAATTGTTTATTAACTGACTGTAAATTATTTTAAGGGTTTATTTTTATATAAATAGAACAAATTGAATTACAATATAGTTTCAGGTATAGATCTACTGGTTAATTCATTGTTTACTGTTGATGAAAATAGTCAATATCTGTAGTTATTGAAATAATAGATTATAAATCATCATCCCTAGTCTCTACTGTCATCCAACAAATGGCAATCTCAACTGACATAACAAATTTTTGGAGTTTGGTGGGGTTCCCACTCCTTCTCACAAAAAATACTGTATAATTCTATTATTCGTAGTCACTTGGATTACGGTACATTCCTTTTACACCCGTGTAATAAATCAGCCTTAGACAAATTAAATAAAATTCAACACAAAAGTTTTAGAATTATCATAGGGGCAATGAAATCTTCCCCGACAAATGCTCTCCAAGTTAAATGTGTTGATCCTCCATTATACTTACGCAGACAATACATCTCTGACCGGTTTCTTTTTAAGCTTTATCAAAATCCAAACCATACTCTAATTCGTCGTTTACAAAATCTCTTACAGACATTTGAACCCAGAGGTTACCAATCTGTGAAATCGCTTCCTTGTATACTACAATCTTTCATTAAAATAAACAGAATCGTATATCCCATTTTTAAATCACCCATCAACCCTTTATATTGCACTAACTATTTAGCTCTCACCTTCAGGCCGACAATTATATTGGACTTTGGTGTTGATAGAGACACTATTCAAACTAACAGTATTTTCAACAGTATATTAACTAGGGACTGGCAAAGCTGAATCCCTTTTTATACTGATGCATCTAAGCTGTCTAATCTTGGTAACGTGGGCGCTGCAGTTTGGATACCTAGATATAGGATTATCCTTAACTTTAAATATCCACCTCTAACATCGGTTTTTACTAGGGAAGCTACTGCAATACGCTCCAAATCCAAACATCCGATGATTTTGAATATTAGAGAGGCATTCTACAATTGTCATATTTTAGGTATCAAAACAGTGTTAGCTTGGATTCCAGGATATAGAGGCATCTCAGGGAACGAATCAGCAGATTCCTGTGCAAAAAATGCTGTCCAGTCCGGATCCATGGACCATTATAGTTTATATACCGAGGATCTACGCTCTCTAGCCAAAACTAAATTGTTAGAAGCATGGCAAAAGGATTGGAATCTCTCCAAAAAATATAAAGGCAGAAATTATGGTACTTTACAAATCGATATTCCTCAAAAGCCATGGTTTTTTAAATTTCCATATCTTAGTAAGGCTGTTACTTCCATCATCTGTCGCCTACGTCTAGGTCATTCTTGTATACCAGTGCATCTATCTAAATTAAGGATTAGGAATCATTCTCTCTGTGAATGCGGCCTAGAGGACGGTTCTCCCGATCATATATTTTTCAATTGTTCGAGAAACAGATTCTCACTTTATGATATCTTTCCTGCTTATATTCCCTTTCCTACTAACCTTATGTGTCTCTTAGCTTTAGTGAATAATAATACCCTTTAATTTTACATGCATTTTCCTTATTTATTAAAATTAACAAAATCAAACTTTAATCTGATTATCTATATCTCAATCGTTATATATCTAATTTTGGCTGTATCTATTTTTTTACAATCACTCTGTCTGAATATAAGCTACACTAAATAATTATTTTCTTTTTTCAAATTATATTTTTTAATTGCTCTCCTTCGTTTATGACACTATCTGCCACAGATAACGCTCACTCTGTATATATATGACATTGGCGGAATTGTGTATTACCTACACACGGCGCCACAAATTAAGAAGAAGAACTTGTAGGTATATTTTCCCATGTTTGTTTTAGTGATTATTGTTTGAAGAATTCTAACAAAAATGTGTAATTATACATAGAACTACTTGGAAAATAGTATAGGAAATTATTTACTGTTCTCAACGTGTAACACCAGTGTAATGCCCAATCTAGCAAAAACAGGACAGGTGTGGCTTTTTATGTCGTTTCTAATTTTGCAGTTTTAATTATTAAACGTACAATGTGTTAGTTATACGTTTATATATCTAAGAACACTATGTCCAAGATCACTGGCGATAGATGGTTCAATAGGCAAAACAAATGGAAATGACGCCCTCTCTGTGCATCCACCAAAACCGAATGTAATTATTTATAACTATGTTTTAAAAATGTGAGTTATAATATGTTAATGAAAAGATAAACCAGATCGAGTTTCTTGCCGGTTCTTCTCGATGACTGGGTTGTTTTCCGAACCGGTGGTAACTTTGACGTTCATAAGCGCCTTCTCAGGGCCTAAACTGAATAAAGTATTTTTGATTTTGATTTTTTGATTTTGAAAACACATAATTTATTAGGGAAAAGTTTTGTTGCACAGAATATAATAAATATACATTGTTCGCCACAGGGAATGGTGTCATACGTAGAAAACGTATTATGACGGGCACTCACAAGGGAGTTTCGTCGGGCCGATCGAGAGATGCAACGTGGGGACACACACATCGAGTGCACTCGCTAGCGGATCACAGCTACGACGCATTTAAATAGTGAGTACAAATGGGCAATAGCACAGAGACAGGATAGGGTATGATCAGAACAGACAGGCGATATAGCGAGAAATAGTTCTAGAGAGTGCTTTAAGATAAGAGAAACGTGGTGACAACAAACCATAGTAAAATCGATGGACTATTACTCTACGAGCGATGAGTCAACGAGCCACAACAATATTTTGTACTACACAACTTGTATAAATAGAATGCATTATAAATGTTGCGGATAGAGCTGATGTACGACACATATATTCCCAACAGAGGGTATAAGTGTGCAACCTTTACCTCGTAAATAAGTTCCGGTTTTAGAGAATTTAACAGTAAATCCCTCTTTAAAATTTCATCGGAAATATTAAATAATTGTATAATAAATAGTTGTATATTATGACGTAAAAGAATCATCAAATCATCGGAATCGGTTTAACATCGATGAAAATATGTAGACGAGAAGTGAATGAAAATCAATTAATGTTATTTCACCCCCTTAGCGGTTGAATATGTTCTTCAAATTTATATGGGACCACTCCTAAATATAGCCAATACAAATAAAAAACGAATAATTAAAATTGGTTCACAATTGATGAAGATATTGACTAACATACATAAAAAAATATATATACAGCCGAACATAGTTACCTCCTCCTTTTTCGAAGTCGGTTAAGAAATCTAAAGAAACTGTCAGAAATATCATAGAATTAAGTTATCCTGTCAAATCTACATATTAAATGTGATCTTACAAAAACTGTCTGTGTCCGGGACATTATATTTTAAATGTAGTCTAGTTTTCACCTGTGAAAAGGCGTGAAGTATATACTCAACAGTATATAATCTAGACTCTAGATTCTAGAGCCTAATTTTCAATAAATGATACCACAATATATATGTAATTTTACTATTAAATCATAATTATAAGTTATAATTTCTCAAATTTAAGATTATCGTTGCATTGTGGTTGCATTTGTATGAAAAGTGGTGTACATCGCAGTGATAATTGATTAAAACAACTTTGGTTTATTTTCAGATAGTAGGTGCACCATCTGCAAAGTAAAAAAGTAAGGTGCTACAATTAATGTTATGTCTTGCACACCTGGGAGAAAGTGGGTGTAAGTGTGGCATATGATAAAAAAGAACATCAGTTTTATCCTAGAAGAAAAGAAGAAGGCTAAGAAAGCTATATTGGTTATTAAGAGAAGACATAAACATATGTGGAAGCATTACTAATACGAGAGAGATCTTTTGAAAGTAATACTAGATAGTAGTAATATAAAAAATGAGCAGCCATTTTGTGACTATGTGTTTCTGTAATAATATTTCATTATAGAGAATTAGGATCTGATAAACATGTATTTTGACACGTTTTTTTTTAAGATTTAAATAAAAGATTTTATTGTATATGTGGTTGTCATTTCATCATTTTCTACTTTATAATTTTTATAGGTAAAAATAATAATAAAAAAAAAACAGTAGTTTGACAATTCATATATTGGTTATTAAGGGCTAAAGATTGCTGAAATTTCCTTTTCTAAAGAAAGCAATGGTGCAGAGGGTATTATGGTTGACAAAACAACATAGAAGTTTATAAATGTGCTGATCAATAGTTCGTAGTTTCACGCATCTAGTAAAATTTTATTTATGAACCACCCTCTCACAGAAAACCGACGTGAACTAACAGTGGTAGCACTGTTGCGTTTCGTTCGGTCAGTGAGAGCGCCGGAGGCCCACATATTTAAAAGGCCGGCAACGCACTTGCGACTCCCCTGGTGTTGCTAGTATCTATGGACGGCGGTGATCACTTACCATCAGGTGACCCACCTGTTCATTTGCCTCCTATAATATAAAAAAAAACTTTTATTAGCATTTCTATATGCATCGGAAGGTAAATTAACATTCTCCTTATACTTCACTATGTTTAATTGTACAACAATCTGTGTCTAATTCAGACATAGATGAAGTATTAGGAAGTGGCTTCTTTGGATAGACATCTTCCAGCAAAGCTCCTTGGGCAACATTTTTAATGTATGCCACCAAAGAGCTGCTTGTATAGTGGTACATATTAGCTTTACTTGCAGTCTTCATTAGATTTATTGGTGAGGGTTCTTTTACTGAAAGTGACATAAGTATTTTATAGTTAGGTGTTCTTGGTTTCTCCTCCAAAAAGTTTGTTGCAAAATTACAATTGGGTTGTTTTATATTCTGATTTGATATATTGCATGTGTACACACTAATACATGTCCCACTTTTAGTTAAAATATATTCTACAGACTCTAGCATTTTATTTAATTCAATACTAGAGTCAGCATTCTCTTTTGAGTCACACAATATTTTTCCTTGTTTGTCCTTCATAAAAACACTGTTATCTGTATGTACTGTCTGACAATCTATTGCAGTAGCTTGAAAATTAAGATCACATTTTTGTATATCCTGATTTGGTAATGGATGTAACTGAGGTTTATAAATAGGCTCAATTATTATTGATGAATTGAACTCTTTCTCTGGTGTGTGTTCTTTATCTTGGTCATTATGTCTATTATTAAAAATACACTCTATTAATTCTAATGTATCATTTAGTTCATCACTAGACTCAGAATTTCCTGGAGAGTCACATATATTGACTTGTTCTTCTGTTATAGAAAAACTTTCATCAGAATCTGTTGTAGTGGTGTATTCTGGGCTCGAGAGTGTCTGAATATTAGAAATTTTTAACTTACTCTCCATTAAGGGTGTATTCAAATTTGTATCTATGGTTTTCAATCTCTTGTATGGAGTTGATTTAAAGGGAGTTCTATTGCAAGATTCAGTTGTTTTAGATAAACTAACCTCTATATTCCCATAATGTGCATCATGTTTATATTTAGGCTTATTATACTCAGTGCCCTGGGATTTATTGTTTACATTGTCATTACATTTAGAATTTTCTTGTGAAACATATAATTTTTCTCTTTGCCTGTCAGTCATTAAAAAAATCTCATCCATTTGTAGTTTATTACAATCCATTGTGACAGTTTTTGTGCACAAATTGAGTTTAGAATCATGTTCACTTATTCTTATACTTGTGTTTCGTTTATCAAATTGTGATCCTACTTTCACATCTTCTTTGATTTTGTTATCGTCAACTTTGGAACTGTTCAGTTCACGACTGAAAACAGATATATTGATTTAATGAAACCGCATAAAATTAACAAAACAAATTGTAGAACTTTCTTTATTTTTTTATATTATAAACGAACAGGTGGGTCACCTGATGGTAAGTGATCACCACCGTCCATAGACACTAGCAACACCAGGGGAGTCGCAAGTGCGTTGCCGGCCTTTTAATATATGTGGGCCTCCGGCGCTCTCACTGACCGAACGAAACGCAACAGTGCAAGCACTGTTACTTCACGTTGGCTTTCTGTGAGAGGGTGGTACTACCCTGGGCGAGCCGACCCATACATGCTGAAACCAGTAAGAGCTTCAGCGTAGCTCTACCACCTACGAAATGTACGAATTTTTAAGATAGGTAATTTAGATAATAATATTGACATACTGTTTACGAGTATATGCTGCTCTGTTACAATGAACGTGCTTTAAAAATTGTTTGAGTGTGACTTCATCAAACCATATTTCATCGTCGCTTTCTTCACTATCTAAATAATATTCCATTTTTATAGTGTTCTGATGCTATGATAAATGTTGTTGGTGGCAAATAATCAATTAGTATGAATTTTTTATGTATGATGGTTATGGCCTTTGAATTAAAGCAAAGCCTTTACGCTAAATTTTAAAACTATTTTCACAAACGTACGAGAGGTACGGATGATTATTTTTTTTTCTTCAATTTACCCTCGTAAAAGTACCGAAGTAATTGCCAGTGTCATAAAATTCTACAGAAATTTGATTATCTCTCATACGATGTTACTAAATTAAATCAAATTGATTTGAAATATGTATAAATATACTTGCAATACCCTAAGATTGAAAGTTTCACCTTCAAATTTGATAATGTTGGCAGTTGTATAACTAAAACTTCCAATCTGGGTTCTCTTATCTATTAACAGTAATACTTAAGTTAACAAGATTTTTACATATTTTAACTATAAACTATAAACAAAATAAGCCTTAAAATATTAATTGAAAATATACTAGTTTAAGTATTCTCCGACTATAAACAGCGCTATTTAAAATTTTTGATAACTCTGTAGTAAACAGAAAAGAAATTGAAATTGTCACTAAATTATGAGCTTTAACCAACTTTTTAAGAAACTAGAACACATGTTTTACTGAAATACAAAATAAACGCGGCACATTTATACAGTGATTTCATAAAATATATGATAACTAGGTATCATTTTGGAATAAGCGGATCCTTTGCGAAATAATTTATAAAATATACAGTCCGAGCCAAACTTTTTGGCCGCTATGGATATAATTGCGTAGAACGCAAATGTATATGTATAAATGCCAATTTTAGATTCATATAATAATATTTTAAGTCGTAGTGGTCTAGTCATTTAACCAGTGTAATATCAATCCGATGTCCACAGATTCGACCCCAGGCACGTGCCAACGAATTTTTCGGAATTCACGTACATATACTAACTTAAATGGGTAACACTATCGGATGACGGTGTAGATAATCCATTGTAAGGAAACGTGAACCTGAGAAATGTTCTTGTAGGAGCATCGTATGTGAGATAAATATAGAACTGTGTTGTTTTCGGATTGTGAAATCATCAATACTTCGTCGGTTCGCGTGATGATTATGCCAATACCTCCAGTGAGGAAGAGGTCTATGACGTTTACAGGCTAATGATAATAATAATATTTTAACTTTGTTATGTATTAATCTTTTACTTTACGGTTTTCCGCGCAAAACTGAACGTACCATTATATTCATTGTGGTCAAATTGATTGGCAAAGACAGCAGTCACAAATTTACTTTTGCCTCGCTTTGACTGCAGTTATCTGTGCCCGCTCTACCAGATATTTTTGGCTGTCTCTAATCAAGGATTCAATTATCCATTATGGCGGATAAACTACCTAGTGCGCGACAATTCAAGTGATCAATTAATACTCGAACTATAAGCGACCCCGCTTGCTTGCATTTTCTAAATATCCACCTAATTATTATTTATTCCAAGCTCTAGATGTCATTGGAGTTCAGAAAATATTATATTGTCCATCATAAATTCTTAAGTACGGGATATATGTCAGTGAATCGTAGCCTAAGTATATATATACTTAAATACATTTAATGATGTTTTCATTTGATATCATGGTTTCGAGAACTAATACAATGATAAGAATTTTTTTACAAGCTACACTCATACATATTATGTCAGCGCCATCTATCGTTACATAGTACCTTTATAGGTAAGAGAAAAATTTAAGTAGTTAGTCAGCCGTCAGAGGGCTTAACTCCAAAATTGTGTCTTACAATTTATATTGAACTGAGTTAGGTCTTGACAAAACGTAACTTTATAACATGAAAAGTTAATTATAGAAATGAAATAGTGTCAAATAATTAATATTAATAATTGTATAGTTCTCTCACTACATTTTATTTTATTTCAAAATTTGTGACAGACCTATTAATAGAACTTAAGTGTTATTTATACATACATTTTTAATTTTCAAATTTTACTGTTGGTACAATTCTATTTGTTAAGAAATTCGTTGTATTTTATTACATTTTGTACACAGAAAGATTCTATAACACCATAACTAACACGGTGCAAGTGTTGTAATGTTTTTATAGGTAGTTGCGTGAAAACTGACAATGTATAGTTTTCTCGGCAAAACTAATTCTATGGGGTCGTAGTATTTTTTCGCATAATTTAGCATTGTGGGTTTTCTCAGAATTCGTTCGTATTTATCGTTGATATACATACATGATAAGATACAATAGAGATTTTATTTCTGAATGTATTAAGGTCTATTTATACCTATCTGGGTTCTGTTACAAACAGTTTGTTGAATATATTTTACGACCAGTTATGTTTGTGTGAGGTATACAGGTGATTTATTTCAAATGGGCATGAATTACCAAATTAAAAACTATGAGGAATAACAAAAAATGCTCAAAGTCTCGGATTTGATTTTGATGAAAACTAAAATTGCATCACTGGATTTATGAGAGATCAATTTTCCCAGTCAAGTGTTGATAAACCGACTGTATTACTATGCTATCCGATAGTGTCTCTAATAAGGAGAGCTGTGCGACTATTTCCCGTGTGTTCGGTACGTTAACAATATTGTTACAGGTTCAATTCGTCTGCCGCGAGTGGATTTTCAGAGCGACAGTGCATCTCACCTAGTGCACTAAATAAGTAAGTAAATTGCGCGCCGAGTATATCGTGTGCAGTGTATCGAGTCACCGTGCAGCGCGTCGCGTCTTCGTGTTGCGCCGTGTGCGGAGCGTCGCATCAAAGAGAAGAAAAGAAGAGAGAAGAAACCGAAGTGCTAGCGACCTCTCTCTAGGCTACGTAGGTTCTCTGTGAGGCATTGCACTTCGCACACAGTTCCCTTTGGCCCGGACACGGATTGTCCGTCAGATTTTAAACAGGCGCACCCCCCTAACCTTCAGAGAGGGAGGTCAGTCATGTCCGGCCCCGCCCGCACCCCGCCAAGCTCCGAGGATATAGCACAGATTCAGGATCTAGTCCGTTTTTATGAGTTCGTCTGCGATATGAACCCTCTCCTAGTTTCTGAGTTTCAAATCCACTAACGCGTGCGCAACTCCCGGCTTTCCGCCACTGCTCCGATATTTCTCCGAAAACCCGTTCGCACCGCGACTCTGACGACGACGACTCCAATAGGTCCAATATGGACCTCGACACTGCTCCCGCGTTCGTGGGCACATTCCCTCCCGTCGAAAACGACTGCTGTCAAATCGCCACGCGCTGCGATCACGAACCCGTCCTATAGCGAAATCTCGAAGCAATCGAACGTGGGTAGCGCTCGGGTGCCTCGAGTCTCGCCTACGCCCTCCGTCCCATCCCCGACTGAAGCTTTAGCTGCGGGTTCCACAGTCTCGGCTAAAAAACCCCCCTCCCCGCCCCGAGTCACGATTCCTGACAAGGACCATGGGTGCAGATCTCAGCGGACTTACAGTCCCGTAAGATCCACTACACGTCTGCCGTCAATACCGTTGCCGGTATTTCCATCAAAGTCTCCACCTCCGATGAGAATCGTCAGCTCACAAAATACTTCCGAGAGGAAAAACTCCCCTTTCTGACCCACGCACTCGAGGAGGAACGCCTCCTCCGTGCCGTCATTCGTGGTGTTCCTTCTGAACTCCCTACTGACGATATGCGATTGCCTGAACATTCAGGAATTTCCAGTCCGGAGTGTACATCGCATGTACCACCCCCGTAGGAAGACCCCTTCAACTTGGTGCTGGTCGCATTGGAATGGTCCGTTCGTCCGTGGAATGGAATGGAATGTAATATGGATTAAGGAAGGTAAGGCCATTTTCAACCTCACTTCTGTGTGTGGTATCTCCCGTATCTCCGTAGAACCCCCTTGCAAGCCCTATATACCCTCGCAGTGTCATAACTGCCAGGTGTACTGTCATTCCACCCGTCACTGCTACCTGCATCACAGATGCGTCAAGTGCCTCGGGGGTCACTCCACTAGGGAGTGGCCTGTACTCCAGAGTCCTTTGAGCCTCCTTATAGTGTGCTCTACGGACAACCGGATCATACCGCAAACTATCGCGCCTGCCCCCACGCGCCCCGCTCGACCCATCTCCGTCCCTAGGCCAGACATGCGAATCCGTCCAGGGTGCATATCTCATCCTCCTGGACGCAACTGACCCCGCCACTTTCAACCTAAAAGGCTTCCCCTAACCTGCTGGGTACCTCCAGAGCACCGGCAGCGTCCGCACCCACACCGAGCGCGCTTTCCTGGTGTGTAAGGGTCCCGCCTGCTCCCTCGGCTCCTAAAGCTATACCCCAGCCTCAGAAGGCTTAGCCCACTCTTGCGCCACCTACCACGTCTTCCGTATTGTCCGCCGGTATAGATTGGATAGCTGAACTCTTACTCGTTCAAGATGTTCAAGAAATACTCGCGTTCAACACCCTCGTTAATAGTACGTCTAAGCTAGGGCCCCTAAACGCGATCTTAGCTATCCCGGCTTTTATGACTACGTTACGACGTCTAACCCGCGTTGCGCATAAATAAATTCGCGTTAATCACGAACAGATGAACCCGCGTGGATATGTGTAATAGACCGGGAGAACACGGCGCCGCCGCCGTTTTAAAATTCGTCCGATCTCCTCTTAAAAGATGCGTGTTTGCACCCGTGCCTCTCTCTGCTTACGCCGCCCTGGGCGGGGGGTGATGATACGATCCCGTACACTCGTCGTATTGTCTCTGGTAGCAGCTCGAGCCTAGGTTTGTCCCTCGGTGTGGAGCCCTCGAGTATGTTACTCGCGCGAATACAGTGACTCACGCTAGTTTTACATATACACAGATCACTCCACACGCGTGCAAATAATAGGTAGACATAGTGGCTGGGTTTATATTTAGATACCTTTTCGAACTGAGTTAGTTTAGATCAACTTGTAGTCAATACAAAATACATGTATGTGTTCGTGAAACATACATGTTTACACATGTATATCTCACGAATTCATACCTCACGTCATTATTCGAATTACGATATCTTTTGATAGAGTGAACAGATTTTAATGAAATAATAGTGGATTTGCTTTATGATATTCTTGACAACGTTTTATCATAAGCGTTATACTTTGGCAGTAGTCATTCATGCACAAACAAACAACTATTCATTTAGCCTATGAGAAATGAAAACTTGATCTGATACTATTAATAAGCCTCTAAGCACAAATTCGATGTTTGTTACTATTATCTATATTTTGATTTAGTTACCATAAATATTGTCTTTACCAAATCCTTGAGAAATGAAATCTTGATCTGACACTATGAGACTAAACATAATAAAATGTACAATGTTAATAATAAGAACATATTGCTATTTTTTTTTTAATAAAAGTATCAAAGTCGTTTCCAGTGAGTTATAATTCCTCTGCTTATCAGACGTCACTGTGTGCGTGAGCCGTCTACGTGTAGTAGTGTAACTCGATGCTTAAAACTCATGTGCGTAAAATCGAATACGCGTCCTAAACATTACTTTCATCGTATTTCATATTAACTCTGTGACTATAGCTTTGAAGTGGTAACATTTTTATTTATGCCAGTATTTGCGACTGGACTGCTTTGATGACTGCTGGTGTCCCCTAATTGTACGAGGTTGATTGCTCTTTTTATGGACTTTGAAGCTTGTCATCATCATCTTACCCTTATCCCACCTAAGTAGGGTCGGCACAACATGTTTTCCTTTTCCACTCTCCTCTGTCAGATGTCATCTCAGTATTCACACTTTTTATACACATATCGTTTTTCACACAATCCATCCATACCTTTTTCGGTCTTCCTCTACTCCTATATCCGTCCACTTTCAAACTCAAAACTTTTCTTGTTACATGACTTTCATCTCTTCTCATAATATGCCCGTACCATGCTAACCTACTACTCCTCAACTTCTCTGTCACTGGTGCTATTTTCAAACTTCCTCTGATATACTCATTCTTAATCTTATCCATCCTTGTTACACCACACATCCATCTTAACATTCGCATTTCTGCTACATGTAATCTTTTCTCATCCGTCTCTTTCGTAGCCCAGCACTCGGATCCATATAACACGGCTGGTCTAATTATAGTTTTAAAGCTTGTATCTTTACTAAATCCTTCAATAGCATTTAATTGATCAATAGATAAACCGCTCTCTTCCACCAGTACTACGCTAGGCCACACACATCTATAGTGGCTCGCTAGAACCTCTGGGAGCTTAGCTTATGCATCCACCTGATAGTTAGGCCCTGGCACCAAGTGCTTACCACATATTCTTATTTATAATGAACGTATTTTCTTGTGAAAAAATCGCTTCGAGAGCTTATGAAAATCAATTGTACAATTTTTTTACCAATAGGGATATGAGAGATTTATATGACACGAGGCATTATGAAATTATCTTAAAAATGGCAACAAGTCATCGAACTAAATCCAAATCGAATAATTCTAACTAGTCTAAAGGAAGCCTTCAATATCAATAAACTTTTATACCATACAACCGTTCGATATTCTTTACGAGGTTAGTATTATAGCTGCTTAATTTTTATTTTATTCATGATTTAAATATAACAACAACAATCTGTAGTGGATTTGGTGACATAAATCGTGATACCGATTTAAAACTAATATATACTTTATAAGAAAAGTCGGAACCGTACCAACGGGCGACATCGCGAGCGCGCGTGTCCGCACGCCACCGCTGCGCCACCGCCGGCCCATTCTCAAAACAAGACTAAATTACTTTTTACATTAATAAACCATATTTCTCAATTTTTCATACTTTCTCCTTCTTTTAATAAGCCCGCAGAAAACGTCTCCGGTAATGTTTCACCAGTTGTTTTTTAAATTCGTTTGACGTCGGATGACTTGTCCATTACGTTTTATGTATACATATTTGTTAGTTATAATTAAGTTTGTGACGTTTTTTTAAAATTGATTGACATTTCGGGAAGCGTTTCATGGAGGAAAGAGAGAGAAATAATCCGAAACAAATGACTGAGGAGGAGATAAATAGGGTAGGTGTGTAGCGTTCTCCGAAGCATCGCGTGAGGGGTAATATATTTTACGCACCACGCGATACGCTTTAGGCCTGACAGGCTTCTACAGCCTCACCGGACTACATAATGGGTACAAATTAGAATCGGTTTTTCTCTCTTGTATTTTTAGAAAGGGTTTCTAAATCTATGCGACCGTTTTGTCATTATATCATTATATTGTGTATGTTTGACTTCGTCTGAGTTTATTCATACATTTTTAAATAATTACACCATGCATTATTTTCATGTAACTGTAATGGTTTACGCAGCGCATACAGAGATGTCTCTCAGCTCGCAGATTGTTTTCGTATTTACTTGACACTTGTAGTCATATTTTGGCCAATTTTACCGATATATTTATAAATAATAGCCTATGTTTTATTCTAACGGTTAAGCTATATCATATACAGCTTCATCAAAATCCGTTTAGTAGTTATTGAGTGAAAGAGTAACAAACGTCTCTATCCTTTCCCACAAACTTACTAATTTATAATATTAATAGGATTTCCAGTTGTATTCAGTTCAAATTAAATCTACTATTGTATATTATAATTAGTCTGTAAACGTCCCGTTAACATGAAAAATGTTGTTCCCGAGAGAAGATATGGTGTAGGTATATTTTAGCGGTATGGTATACCTCTAACATTGTGTAGAATGTGGAATGTAGAGTTGACAAAGTATAAAATGGAGTTCAAAATAATCAAATAGTTGTTATCTAGGCCATATCTATTTTATATTGATTTTAAGAGAAGTTATGACGTGTTGTTAATACTACCATAACTGCTATGGAGTATATGTGACAAATACGCTTTTTTTTTTAATTAAACCTAACCTAATATGTCACTGTTGTGTCAGTCAACCTGATCTGACTTGCCAGGCAGTGATTGACGTCACATATTCCTTTCGAAACCTAGAAGCGACGTGCCATATTATGTTGATGTTGCGTTAAAAATTAGCGCGAGTCGATGGCACTCGAGTAGCGGCAGGTTAAAAATATAGCTATTTGGTGATAATTCAAATGGTATTCTATCGGTTGCCTGTGCAATAATTGCATACAATGCTTAGTCCATATATGAAATAGAGTTTATTTCACTTCATTACCTGAACGTTTTTGGCTCTATATACAACCACCCGGTTTCGTATAGGTACAATGTACAAATGTGACGTCATAAATGTCTAACGATTTATATCGACTTTTTGCCGCTTACAGAATTATAATTCGTCAAAGCCATAGAAACTTCACATAACTTTTTTTTTCTTGTGCATTATTGTAAATAAATATGCAGTTTTATTTATGTCAAATAACCAATATAACTAAGATATTTAAATGCGTAACGATTTTTTAGCACAAGGGCGCACGGCACCCCTCGGCTTGGGCTATCCTCACTATCCATAACTTACATCTATGAGTTCGTACCAAGCATGTATGTTTCACGATCCCGTTCATGTATCTGACTACTGTGTTATTCTAAACTATTTCAGTTCGAAAAAAGGGCAAAGAAACAGCCCACCACTATGTGTACCTACAAGTCTGTGGTGATCGATGTTGTGTTGTAAAGACGAGTCTTTGAAAAATCAGTGTCACTGTATCTGCGACATCTAGCGTCGCATAGATGAAGCATTCTCGTAATGAACAAATATATATAAAAATTGGTCAATGTCGTTGTATGCAGAAAACACACAATAACAAAGGAGAGTGTTGACCAACATTGGTTCTGCATTGCGGCGTCATAATAGTTTTCCTATCAATTAAGCGACTACCAGGACGTAGGGCATCTTATATTATTGAAATATATCCTCACAGTCAACCAAATAATGAAATAACTTATAAAAAAACATTATATGGACTGTGTTTTGTCTAATATATATTTTTTAATATAAAAGTCTAGCTTCATAAGATATTAGGGATGTACATTTCTTATCAAAATATGTAAGGTGATAAACAAAGCGCTTTTGTACATAATCGATTCTTTTTTAATGTACCTCATAGCATAGATTCTACACTTGCGATGGTGTATTCTAGAACACTTCGAATATTGCTATTAATAGTTATAATTAATTAGTGATTTCAGGGTCTCCGAAAGAGACTGGAGCTGTGTATATTGATAGACTGAGGAGTATTAGAATTGTCTACCATTTTATATACAGTATTAAAGTGATCAGATGAAGTGATACGTATCTCTTGACCTCCGCTTGTTGTTCAGGAAACTTTTTATTTGTTACAGAATGACTATTGAATTTTTGAACATTTCTATAAACCCAAAAGTATACTTTGGGTCATTGCGAAGAATTCTAGTGACTGAGCATTTCAATTTTTCCGACAATCTGTAATCATGACTTTAGGGCTTTCTCAAAGAATTTCAAATATAAGCTTTATACATCATCACATTTCTATACATTTTAAATTTCTTATGATACTTTGCATTCTCTTTTAAACACTTTAGCAAGGATCTACAGACCAATATCGGGTATCGAAAATTTCGCTTCCTTTTATGTGACGTGTGATTATTTATAATTTCGTTTATATTCCGATAAAAAAAAATCCACCTATAAATCGATGTTGTACTCCAACGGTCTAACCAATTTATATCTCCTAAAACTTTGATTACCAATTCATAGTTGCATTTATAAAAGTTAAAATATAGGGTGGCCTTGGATCTCAGAAAAACTGTATTATGTGATACGAATTACTTGTATTAAAGATTTTTTTTAAAAAAAAAAGCACGTGAATCCAATTTGTGTTAAAAGAAATATTTTCTTTAAGTACGTACGAGAGGACTGACGGATTTATTTTGTCTACGTCTACATTCTATATACATAGGTTTGATACAAAACAATTAACTATAACATAGTCGGTAAGTGTTCGCGACAACGCGATAAACAAACGGCCCGCCTGTTGTTCACCTGTTTTATCGATAATTTTACACCTTCGCATACAACAACACTCGACGTCGGAAAGTTCGCTCTAAACAATCGTTACAGACATAAAAATACTTTTCGGCTTATTAAAACATAAAAATCGTGCAAAAACATTGTGGAATGAAACGAATTGGAAATTATTTGTTAAATTGAACGTTTTCATTTCTCGTATAATAGTAGTAATGAATAAATTAAGTGACGTAGAAAAATCCGAAGCTAGAGAATTCTTCGAAAATCAACTGCGATATGCTTTTGTAAAGTATGAGGATTTGGAAGAAGACGATGATAATGTAGAGGTACGTCAGTTTTGAGATCATTTCGATTTGATATTGATTTGGTATTGTGATTCTATTAATATAAGAAACAAGAACACTTGTGAGGACGAATGGACGTTTGTCACTCTTTCGATGAAACCTTACATTTAATAGAGTTTATACATTAGAATAACGTATATGCTATAATTTATATACATCATTTATAACTTTATAAATTATGTTCGCTGAAATAAAACGATAAGTTTTCAGTACGTCGGGAACAATCCTTCCATCTGGGAGCTATCACCGTGTGCGCTGTATAAAGCGTTAGCATCGCACAAAGATAATGTACCTATAGAGTCATTATTTATACAGATACACTAGTAAAAGAAGTCGTGGGGAGTCCTTAACATAGATTACGAATTACGTTTTTGTTAGATGAATTGAGTGCAGTTTTGGGTAACATATATTGTGAAAATCAACTCATGGAGTCTTCTCCTGAACTGAATGCAATTTGTATAAAAGCTAAACGATGACGTTTTATTGCTTGATTTTCTGACGCTTCGTAGGAGAAAGCGTGGTCTTCACTGGCGGTTTGTTTTCGCACGGCCAACTATACATAGCTTTCTCCCGGATAAGAAAAGTAAATAAGGCCTTTGTTTTCGCTTTCAATCATACTACATAAATAATACTCTATAAGCCAAAATAGAGTCAGAAGTCGCGGGCGTAGCTAGTATATTACAATAAGTATTACTAATTACACTATATTTTATAGGCAAATTAATGGCTATTGTTGCTTGTCGTAGTATACAAGACGTAGGTATTTAACTCACAATATCAACATGCTGGGTAGGTACAAAGGATCTTCTCTGGTACTCTTAGGGTTATTTCTTATAGTATTTGGTTTGATTTGTTTAATATTATTCTATATAAAATCGCGTGAGTGCCTTAAGCGCTCCCCTTAGTAGTCCGGTGGAACTGCAGAGGCCTTGCTAGGCTAACAGTGTAGTCAGTTCGAAACAAAAAATGTCTAGTATTATCCATGTTGCAATACGAGTCATTAAATATCAAACTCCGGTGAGTCGCAACAATATATTTATTGAGACATAGGGTTTTTTCTATATTTAACGACACATGTAGATATTATTTAGGCGGCGGTACAATCGTTAGCTTCTTCAATTTTACGATTTGAACTTACTATTTCTTCGTTCACGAATCCTAAAATACGACTTTCGATTCTTTTTAATAACTAAGTTATGTAATAGTAATACTATATTGATAACGGTGTTGGAATAGTTTTTTTTTGCGAACGATATTTCACTTATATTCAAAGCAACATGCTTGCTAAATGCAGGCAAAACAAAACGTATAAAATTTACTTTGTGTAATGTTCCACTTGTTAATATTAGAATCGAGATCGAGGGGAATTTAATAGACTTAGTTGACAATACTGTGTTCTTGGGACTATAGGACACTTGATTCTAAGCAACAATGGGGTCCTCACATTAAAAAATTGGTGGGAAGATTAAGTTCTGCTGCATTCGTCAGCATTCGTCAGCTAACAGATATTGCCATTGCTAGGTTGGTCTGCTTCGATAATTTCTGTAGCTTAAAATTTTATTATATTTTGTGTCCAATTATAAAGGTGGTAATTTAGACGTTCATAAGCGCCTTCTTAGGGCTTAAATTGAATATAGTATTTTTTGATTTTGAATTTAAACCATTCACACCAACGCAAACTCCCAAAAATCGAAATATGTCCAGCCATTTAGTACAAGTTCAGTTACATACAAACGTACAGAAGAATTATATATATAAAGAAAAAATTAAATTCCTTTTCTCAAGTTTATTGTGCATATGTACATATGCGCAATATACTACGTTACGTTACGTTTGGTGACCCATAAAAATATATTACAAAAAAAGTTCTAGAAAAAGTAAGACAAACATCGATAACCCGTAACGGAACATGGCTCAAGATAGTTACCCATAAAAAATCGTTTTCATTATGGGCCACGCAACCATACGTTCGCCAGTCAATGCAGATTATTCAGCCTTCATGTTTTACGAGTAACATGGCAGTGACGCGACTCTCAGTCAAAATAAAAATTCTTTGCAATGAGACATGCTACGAAGTAAGTGACAACAAGCGATATATTTCCTTACCACTATTATTTATCAATGTTTTTCGACGCCGCGTATTATTTATATTTACTCGTCTATTTGTATATGTAATGTTTAAAGTGTAAATAAATGTCAACAGTATGGAAGATCCGTCGCTTCAGGTTTGTCTTTTTTTTTTGTATTTTATTAATTAAGTATACCGTCAGAGCAGTATTTTCATGATTATTTTGAATCATAATACACCTGTTGGAGGATGGAACTATTTTTTGCAGGAATCGTTATTAAAAAATATATATTTTGAGAAAATTATTAACCATTGAGCCATTAACGCGTGTGTTTAAATGATGTTTTTTTTTTAATTAAAAACGGGGTCATGTATCTCATCAAGTCTTTTTAAATTCAACGTGAGATAATCTTACGTTTTTATTATTACCTGGTGTACATTAAATCGATTAAAATATTCACTATACTTACTTATTACGATTTATCATTTTTATTGTATCTTATCCCTAAAAAAATAATCTATACATTATTTCTTAAATTGTTATTAAGATTCTCATTAAAAACAAAATATATATATATATATATGTAAGCTAACATGAACAGCTTAAACGATATGTAATAAAATGTACATGTACTATGGAATACAATCGTAACCTAAGCTTTGGGTATCCGTGACTGCGGTGACAAAAGTTTTGAGTTACGACCGACGTGCGCCCATCCGCTGTTTCTAGTATGCCAGTTTATCGCTTCACATGTGAACACATACAAAATTTGAATAAAGCGAACGTTAAGGAATTTGTTTTTTTTTTCTTTCTTTTTTTACTTTCTTCACGTGCTATTTGTTGTTAGTCGGGCAAATACCTTCGCATGTATTCAACGACTTTTGTATGGTATAATATTCAATTTACGGTAAATTTCCGGCTGGGTTTTATTATATTTACCGATTTTTATTACATTTACCGATGATCAAATATTTGTCCGGGGTTTTTTTTATTATATCCTATATATTTATTATTATTAACTTAAAACATTCGTAATAGTGTTAACCGGTGAATCTGTTTTCAAATGAAACAAACATGGATCTCACTGTGCTTGGAAGAGTCATCAGTAATTTTGTGAGTCTATTATTATTAATTTATAATGTGCTGCTACAAATATAATAAGAGTTTTTTTCTAAGTAAATGGGTGGTTGTTATTCATTATATAACCAGTGTTGGATTCGTAGTCTTTGCCGCAATAGGCCCCAGGCCATATAGTAAGTACCAAGCCACCCCTTTCTCAGCCACCATCATGTTGAGTACATAATGAATTTACGTTTTATGCCAACTTTTATCGATATGGATTCAAAAATTTAATTAACTATAATATCTGTTAGTTTATAATATTCTCCAATGTTTCAGGGATATATTGCAAGTTTAAAGGAAACATTAAAAATGGTTTTATTTATTTTATTACATGTTTATTGTCCTGCAGGATTAGATTTGATAAGTTTTTTACAACGCGTTACAAAACTCGACGGTACTTAAACGCAGCTAAATCATTAATTAAATCTTCGCAAGTCAATTTCCTTAAAAAATCAGCTTCTATATTAAATAAAGCACGATCGTTTAACCTTTGCTCCGTCATTGTTTTGCGTTTTTATATGAAATAAAAATTACTTCAAATTATTACATTATCTATATTTTTTTATAAAAAGTACAAAAGTGATTTAGAAAGGTTATTGTTATACTATGAGGTGCAGTGCGATCCACCAGAATGTGCGCGAGCCTTTACGTACTTTGAGTTGTTTTATTGTTATCATCAGTGAATTTTTTGTCACGATTGGCCGCTCCTAATATCTGGCCGCCGTGGGCCCGGGCCTCCTGAGCCTTAGGGCAAATCCGCCACTGTGTAGAACCTTATTTTTAATCTATGGCTCAAGAAACACCATTAATTTATAATTAACGAATGTGCGAATTAATAATGAGTATGAGTATTTGCTTCTAGAATGAAAAAGCGTCATCTGTGTTTATATTTGATTCAATGTAATTTAATATTATACATATTGTACATTATTCTGCATTATTAGTAACTGCCCGCGGCTCCATACGCATTTCATATGCAGGAATTGTTTTAATTTCGTTATCCTATAAGTGAGTATATTTTAGTGATAAGGGTTAATATTGTATCCGTCTAAATAGCCTTCCAATTTGCTTTATTGTATGTGACCATTTTTTTAGAGGATAGATATAGATGGGTATAGTAAGCTATACTTAAAACATAGGTATATAACATGGCATAGTTTTTTCTAGATCTATAAAAGACGAATATCTCACTGCTCATTGTTTTGTTATACCTTAAAAAAATTAGGCAGCGTTTTCTATGACAGTTTTCCAGGAACTAGACTTTTTCCAACACTTCCAACAATTATCATAATATTTCAACTAATTTACACAGAACTCTGACAAACTATATACCTAAACCTTCCTCGTTCGTATATTACTCTATCTATTGGTGAAGGCCATATTAAAATCCGTTAAGTAGTTTTTGAGTTTATCAGGAACATACAGACAGATAGATAGACGCGACGGACGAATATGTATGTAGTGATTATTATTAGTTTATTTCACTTCGATTCTTTCTTAAGAGACCGTTTCAAAAATATTTCAAACCCGCAACGGGTTATTTTACCCGCATCTACACTAGGAGAGCAGATGTAACGAAGAGTTACTACTCCCTTTCCAAATAACGGAGTTTAGTCAGGTAGGGTATTCATTAAAAAGACAATGTAACTGACGCATTAAAATCAAACCAAATTCATAAAAACTTTGACTAAAAATAAAAATAATTACTTATTAAATTTATTAAGCTAATTGAAAATAACACAAAAATAATTTTATTATTGTCTATAATCTCCTTCTTAATGTGTTCTTGGATATAAAAAAGGCATATAAAAAAAGTAATATTTTTGTTACTATTTTTAATAATATTAAACATACGCGAAGATTAAATAGTTAGGATCAAAAGTTATGATTTAAAGACTTTGTTTTATAATACGTAATGATATTTTTCAGGTTTATTACAATTGTTAAGAGTACTTACTATTGATAATTCTTACACTCTATCAATTTCGAAATGACATATACACTCCGAGTACAACATTTTATAAAAAATTCAACCGTTATGATATAAAGGTTTAGTTTTTCTTTTTTTTTTATTTTATTTACGTTTTCTCTTATATATTACTGATTATTTTTATATTATATTAATTTCAAAATGATGCTTGTTAAAAATTCCCGTGTACAAAATTTCAACAAAATCGATTGACAACATTTGTTGATTTCTTTTTTATTGTAAATTCCAAAATTATTATTGACAATTTTTATAGTAGTCTTGTGATTGAGGAAAAGCAAAGGCTTACCATGTACAAGATTTTATAAAATTTGGTATAGCCGTTTTACGTTACTTTGAAATCAGGTTATACGAAGTAGTACATAATTCCAAAATTGAGAGGTTATTAAAATTATCACATTGCACAAAAAATGCGTACGGAGCCACATGGAGAACTAGTATTGTTTAAGATTATAAAAGTAAAAATATTTCTTTATAAATTGCAGGCTTGCACTCTACTTTGATCTTGCCTGATGATAAGTGAAGATGAGACCAACAGTGGATTGCGGTTGTATAACAAACACCTATTTATTCTTTTCTTGAAGACGTTTAAGGTATATGTAGACGGGGAGAGTGATGCTGGGAGTAAATTCTACTTCTTAGTTGTTGTTATAATCAACGAGAAAACGAATCAGGGAAAGGCCTGTCACATAAGGGTGGGAACTCTCTCGTCGTGTAGTTGCTCTGTGGTGGAACGGAGATAGTGGTTTAATGTATTATGCAATTTCTGTGTAAATTCCCCAATTTGTAACCTATAAAACATTAAGAGACTAGTTACTTTAAGTCTATGCTCCAAACTCATCATTAAGCTCAGCGCTCGAAGGTGTCAATAGCGGCCAACAGATATTTATGTGATCCATCCCATAGTTGGCTCCAGTATTCTAAACATGACCTTACTTATACTTGATACAAGTTAAGAAACTGGTCACGTGTAAAATACCTCTTAACTTTAAAGAGGATTACTAGTTTCTTCACTGGTAGAAAATTTAACGGCTCCCACAAATGCGTAATAAACGCGATCAATTCTAAAACATTGCGTGTCTTAGACATCATTTGTACAAGCAAGCGCAACGCCGTACCACCC
This sequence comes from Antheraea assamensis, assembly GCA_035772565.1. Taxonomy (NCBI): domain Eukaryota; kingdom Metazoa; phylum Arthropoda; class Insecta; order Lepidoptera; family Saturniidae; genus Antheraea; species Antheraea assamensis. The sequence continues at coordinate 202,219 of JAQQSE010000010.1, read as the reverse complement.
CCCACCATTATAATGACACCGAATACTTGTCCTTTTAATTTGCATATTAGAATAATAGTTCAGACTATCCCTCAACAATAGCGACACAGTACCAGTCAGGACTGCAGGGATCTGACGGATATGAAAGTTATTTTCGATAAGTTGTGCGTCTGATAGTAAAGTCCAAAGGGATATTTTTTGAACGATTCTCTGATTTATTATAAAATGTTCGTATACGGCATAAAGCCGGGCTCCAGTGATGAGGAGGAGGAAGAAGATGTGATGGATATCCTCCAGGTTTGCATGATAACCTTTGGGATAGATTTAATATGAACATTGTGTATTAGTTTTCTAATATGTGCTCGTATGCACTGTTAATGATAAAAACACCGATAATTCTATAGTGAATTTTAAGATAAACATCATTAAAGAGCTGAACGTTAGTATTGAAAATAATTGTTTAAAATAATCAACGAGATAATACAATATAAATTTTGATTCACTATATTTTCCAGGAAAGTATTTTGTATTTATAGTCGAATTCATTTTGTTTATTTCAAAGCTAGTCTAAGCCACTAATAAAAAATAAGTACCACGAGTAATAAGTTAACGTATTCAGGTCATGTTATGTAAAATATTGGTACTTTAAGACACCTGGACATATTTCTAAATCATTTCACTTGAGCACAATAAGTCAATTACATTATTTAAAATGTAATCAAAGTGACAAGGACTACAACAATTAATGATGACGAATTATAAAAAATATTACCTTACCAACGGAATTCTCGTTAATAACTTTGAACCTATCTTACGTAAATGATTGATTTTCGTCTTTGTAAATGGTATTTTGTCCTCGATAAAAACAGTGTAGCTGATTATGTGAAAGTTACACAAATGAGAAATCTCTGTAATTTAAATCCATTTTGGGGTCTCAATATCTTTGCAGAAAAAAATGTGTTAAGAGTGTAATTCTACAATTACACTGTAATTGTGTAATTCTCTCATATAACTTCGCCCTGGGCTGAATTCACTCGCGGCGTCTATCTTCCCGTCCTCCTATAAATGGGAATATTCAAGAGGAGAGTGAATAGGCATCTAGCGGGTAACCGCGACACATCGTCGGCCTCATCTTCACTTACATTCAAGTGAGATCAAGGCTAAGTGGGTGCCTGTAAAGCATTTAAAAAAAAACTATAATTTCTGGTACAAACGTTCTGTATACCTAACTACATAATTAACTTTGCTTTATAATCCTTCGTTGCTTGATACAGTTTTTCGAGGTTTTACATAGATGTATATGGTTTTATAGTTGATAGTATTTTTATATAAAAAAACGCCATAACGAAAACCAAATTCTTTATCAGCTCAATAAAATTACAATTATTTTTTCACTACATATTTCATAAACTAGGTAATTTAAAACTTAATTAAGCTTTGAGATATCAGTTAAACAAGTTTCGCTGTGTCACTGGTTTTTAAGATAACTGTTATATATTAAACTAATAGGCCTGGCGGACGTTGTCCTGCCCTGATAATAAAAAATATATACTTATGTGCATGAAATGCTTAAGGTAACTAATGCATTTAATTTGATAAAGAATAATGGTGTATTCCTCTAAATAGCCTTCCAATTATCTCATTATATGTGACTATTTTTAGAAGATAGATGGGTAAGTAAGCTATCCTAAAAAGGTAGGTATATGAGTAGACATTTTTGTAGATCTATAAAAGAGGAATATCACAGTATGCCCTGTTTTGTTATATCTCAAAAGGATTATACAGCGTTTTTGACGAAGATTCCCGGGCGGCTTGACTTTTTCCGATTCTTTCAACAATTATCATTATATTTCAACCAATTTACATAAAAAAACCTAGACAAATTATATACTTAAATCTTCCCCGTGAATTTCTCTAATTATTAGTGAAGCACAGCATTACAATTCGTTTAGTAGTTTTTAAGTCTTACTCGAACATCCAGACAGACAAACAGACGCGGTGGACGACTTTGTTTTATAATACGTAGTGTAATATATATATATATATTAAATAGGTGTATTTTATGATGTACAGAAAAGGCGGGAAGAATGCGAGCGAAAAGCGAGAAGGGGGGAAATGGACCCCCGTCTGGAGTTCACATTCCAGCTCCTAATCGACGGCACCGGTCTGCAGAGGCACGCCATAATGGATCATGTTTTCGAAGGAAATATGGTATATATGATAATATACTTATAATCTTAGCCCGCCATGATACTTTTTAAGATTATAATAACATTACTGTATAAATAGCTCACTGTAAGTGTATTCATATTTGAATATAAATTATTTTCTGTATTGAAATACAAATTGCCATTGGATACAGATAGTTTTGGTGATGTTAAAATACTACCTAGCTTTCGAGTAACTTCTCATTTGGGTATTTTGGATAGACAGAAAAGCTCCTCTAAATACCCGACAGCCAGGCTATGGTTACATATAGATTTTTTTTACACTGTAAATTTACCCTTATTGTAGGTTTTCAATAAATATACTTGTGTGTGTGTGTTTTTTTTATATATATTATAAGGGGCAAACGAACAGGTGGGTCACCTGATGATAAGTGATCACCGCCGTCCATAAACACTAGCAACACCAGGGGAGTCGCATGTGCGTTGCCGGCCTTTTAAATATGTGGGCCTCCGGCGCTCTTACTGACCGAACGAAACGCAACAGTCCAAGCACTGTTACTTCACGTCGGTTTTCTGTGAGAGGGTGGTACTACCCCGGGCGAGCCGACCCATTCATGCTGAAACCAGTAATAGCTTCAGCGTAGCTCTACCACCTTGTTCGAACCCGATACCACTATCGGGATTGTATTTATTTTCACCTTATCAATTCCGTGGTTCTTTTGTTTTTCGTAAGTTTACCACCGTAAGCCGTTAACAATTTAAACTTTGATAACATATGAAACAAAGCTGGATGACATCAATCAACTATTCCTACCACACATGAGGAACAAACTCCTTTGGTATTACCAAGATGTAGAAGAGGTAGAACAACGTCCCCAGCTTGAAACTTCGAAGGCTCGTCAACAGGCACAGGGAAAACAACCACCACTTCAAGTAACGCTGAAGAAGAAATTGTTTCTCTCCGATGGTTGGGATGTTAAATTCACTGGTGTTTGCATTTATATGTTTCGTATAAACGTGAGCAAGCAACTACCGGAGGAAGGTTTCCATAAAGACCTGTAAGTTATCATGAAGTATGTCTATAGAGAATTTATTAATACATTAGCGTACAGTAAAATAAATAAAACTCATCTTTTTCTTTATTAACGCGGCTGTAGAACTCGGTTATTTTTTTTTCACAATGCGATTATCTGTTATGTAATTCGTAAACTTCGGATTTTAACAATAATTACTTTAAAGTACTGCTGCAGTATGAAACAATCATAAGGAATCAGCTTAAATTTAGTGTGTTCTTCGGCAGATTCTGCGGAGTTCTAAACGCAGAGAAAGTCGGTATGGTGACAGCAATAGAAAGAGTGATGGAACACGTATATATGAGTGCTCTGGCTCATCCAAGCAGTGATGGTGATGAAGACGAAACAAGGTTCCCCATAGTAAAAAACCAATTGCTTCCGGGATTACGGTCATTTTGCAGCGCCCTAAAGGGTAAACCGTATTTCATTTACTCTTTCACTCATTTACTAATCATTAGGCTCACTAGAACCGGTAACAGTTTTAGGCTCACTAGAACCGGTAACAGTTTTAGGCTCACTAAGACCGGTAACAGTTTTTTTAGGTAATAATGTTAGGTTTAATACCAAAATTCCAAGGTACATTACCGATTTGCCGGATACTAAGTTCAAGCACCATCTCAGGCAGATTTGCATGTCTAAAAGCGATTACTATAGGGTGGATCAATATGTGAACGATGATCACGTCTGGAAATGACGCCCCTCTCTGTGCATCCAACTATAAACATGTTCTTAAAAATATGAGCTATATTATGTTTGAAGAAAAGATAAATCAGATCGAACTTTTTGCCGGTTCTTCTCAATGACTGGGCTATTTTCCGAACCGGTGGTAACTTTGACGTTCATAAGCGCCTTCTCGGAGTCTAAATTGATTATGTGATTTTAATACTGACCTTATTTATGTTTTGTGTCCCTAAGAGCATTATCTATTATTTAATCAATATAGTCCAATGTTATTTTTATTAGTTTAACTTACAGTTATCTAATTAATATCAGATTTGATTCACTTTAGGTCAAACGGAACACATTATTCAATTCGCTGGTCTACACTTCGAGAATTTTCTTTTCATGCTATAATTAACTCTAATGTACCTCTGTTCTTAGTGAAAATATTTTAACTGCAAATACTTTTTAATAATATACCGTCTAAAACTAATATGATATGTGAAAAAGAAATCAAATTGCGATTAATTTTGCGATATGTGGATACAGATCGGAGTGTTTTCATGCAATAAACCGAATAGCAATACTGGTTTACACTCGAATCTCAAAATGCCGCTCTGGTGACGAGCCAGGGTTCTTCGTATTGGTATCTTTCCCTGTTGACAGTCGGCTTGTTTCGATGGTTATAAGTAGTAATCCGATGAGAGTCGATAATTAAAGAATTTCCCAGCTTTCATACACTACGACAGTGTAACAATCACAATAATATTGATATAGTTTATAAATAAAAATAATATTATTCTACCAGTGTGTGAGGATGTCTGCAATCAAGTCAATTTATTCGAAGATGGTCAAAAATATATGGAATCGGTCAAAGATCATTCACAATTGAAGGAGATGGTGAAAAATTCGAATTCTGTTACCAAGCTCGAAGAAAGAGTCAACGAATGGATTAAGAAAGTCATGGAGGTAGGCTTAATATACATCCAAACGTGACGTTTCCCACTAACCACATGTTAAATTTTAAATTGGAGACGCGTGTTCTGTGGCAACTAGACAACGCTACAGCATTAGTGAAACCATACGTTAACTTTAATATTTAAAACATTTAATGCACCAAGCATATGTACTGTTACGCGCATGGGTAAACCTCCGTTTTCGTTAGAAGGAACTTATTTTGTACTCATGTACCCGTATGGTTTATCTGTATACAAAAATCATCAAATAAACTCCCTATCAGACAATTACAGTATAGTGAAACTTACACTTTATAATGCATTTCTTTCTCTTCGTATTCCCTCCGACACGATGTCTAGAATATAATTCTACGCTAACGCATATTGATGCGGTTATCAAAGCAGAATGAAAATTTCTGGATGGCTGACGTCATTATTCGAATGATCCGACAACTGGCTAATTTTAGATCCCCATTACTTTTTATTCTCACATGGTAAATCATTCTTTGTTTATTTGTAAGGAGTTCACATGCAGCGTGTAGCATTGCCCTATTTGGCAAAAAGAAGTTCGCTCGGTGTCTTGTAAAAAAAGGAGGTAATATATTGGTTGCCGTGTAGTGTTTTGTTCGTTTCACCATTTTTCAGCTGTAATGGCTTGATGGTAAACTGTCCGTGTATATATGTCTAACAATGAACCTCCGTTTTTGATAATTAATTTCATAGCAATAACATGATATATCATAATAGTATGGTGTGGCTCAAAGCAAGCCTGCCCAATGTATATATTAAAATCCACCAACTTCCCACATTACACTTGGGGATCAGCATTCCTTTAGTTTTTTTTTTTGTATACTTTATTGGATAGCGTTTGATGTGTATCTCCTGAAGTTTAATTACAATGCGACCTGAAACGGTACAAGTCTAAGCTTAGAAGTCAACTAGTTCTCAAATGTAGCTACGAGAACATACCTATAAATGTTAGGCGAAAGTTTTCTTTTAAATTAAAAGTCATATAACGTAAAGAGCGGTTAAGCAGAAAAGAGAACGGGTATAGAAATAGAGGAAGACCGAATCATAATGATAAAGATGTGAATAATGAGACAAAAGTCGATACAAGAGAGTGAGAGAGGAAAAGATTTTGAGTAAATTCTACTTAGATGAGATAAGAAGAAGAAATAACGTTTTATCATTAATCTCGTATCTAAAAAGAAAATAATCGTCAAAATCTGGGAATCCATATAGACTCTCTCTGGAAATCACGCAGACGAAATTTACATGTGTTAATAATTTATAAATATGTGGAAACACTCGTACATATATGATTATACACATTTCAATGAAAAGAAACTATATCGCTTGAAATAGGAACATTGCGATATACCTACTATGTTGGCTGATCGCGTGATTCTAGTTCAAATATTTTGAAGTATTCAATAATTTATTACCTATTATCGTAGTTCATAAATACTTTTACGTTAAGATTGTACTTTACCACGATTTACGTAAAAACAAATATACAAGAAAATGTTTGGTTAAGGACGTGACCAACTTTTTTCAATAATATGTAAAAACATGTAAAATAATTGAAAAATAATTCTATTATTTAATTTATGTAGATAGCTTCAATTACATTTCTTTTCCGAGTTGAAGCTTTCCTAGCGGTTTTGTAAAAGTCACCTTATTACTCTACACATAAACAGGTTTGTTAATCTGCGTCTCTGACCTTGACCTCTGAAAAGCTATGGTTTGTGGAGTCGAAACAGAATAAAGTCACTAATTATTATATATTTGACCTGGCACTATACGCTGCGTTTTTGGTAAATTTCCCGTGCAATTTATTTTATCAAACTGAGACAAAAACTATGTATACGGAACTAATATTGAATTGTACATACTGAAATCGATTTATGATCGAGTTGGGATGAATTTTAGTGGGTAAATACAACTGCACTGTCATATGATGAATAGAAACATCTGCATTTTATACGTGACATTTGCTTATATATTGTTCCTTTTAACATACTGAAACTACACTGTAACTTATTGTTTATTTCTTTGTTTTAATGTTCTAATACAAAATTATATATTTTTGTAATAAACTTTCTAACGGACACCATTTCTAATACCGTTTTATTTACATAGACTCTTGCAGTGCTGCTAATGGTGTAAATACATTAGTAATTATGGATATAGTACGATATGTATACTATGTATTTGTGAGCGACAAATATGTTTGAAATACATTTACGTTATCGTCTATTTCATAAAGTTCTTACGACGCACTCACACTCTTTAGAAGGTGAATTTTGCACACGGTCATTTAACATGATTCCACTAAAGAAAAAGGAGGAAATTCAATTAGACGGGGAGCTAATAACAAGTAAATGCATCATAAACAGAACCATAAGCTAACCCCTGAACTATCGAAAACCCTATGCTCCATACAAACGATTATAGACTTTATAATGCACTGGTCAACAGACAATTCGATCAAAATTTAAAAACACGATTCGCCATTTTGAGATCTCTGACATTACATTTTTTTACCAAACAATTATTAATATAACTATTATATTTTATTATTTATACTTTTATTTTCCACACACACTTTTCGCCACAAGTAATTTTTGTTATTAAACTCTTGGTTCATAAATTTTAGCTTAACTGACTGAACCAGACCTTATTTGTCTCCTTTCTTCGCTTCGCTGTCTCTGTATGTATGAATGGAAAAGAAGAGTGCGCACTGCGCATGCTCGCTATCCGGGTCTAGCCCGGGCAAAAGCAATGGCATTTTGCGGACAAAATTACCAGGAGATCATAAATTACAAGAAGCTTACTCTTGCAACGTTGCACTGTTGCACCGTGACGTTCATAAAAGATACGACAGTGGGCCAACTTGTGATAATGAACTGATGGTCAGAATATATTACTACTACTTCTAAACAGATATTTTTATATAATGCTACAGATCAATATGACTAAAACTTGAAATGATTTAATTTCCTTACAATTAATAAAATTTCAACAAGGTCTTATTAGAATAGAGCATCTGAAAATTTTAATGCACTAATATGAAGTCGAATTCTTATGTGTTTGAATAACATTTACATGTTACCCATAGATGTTATTTTTTTTTTAGTGTGATGTTTGATTTTTAGTGTGTGTGATTTCAATGTTAAATTGATAATTACATTAAGTACAGTGGTATGTCTTATACGGACCTCAACAATCGAATCTGTTACTCTGAATCTTTGTTCGGTAACCACTGTTATGTCTGGTTCTAATCTGATATTTAAGTTTTATACTTATATAAGGCGTATGAAATATGTTAGGCTTGTATAAAATGAATAGTTCAAAAATAAATTACTTTGTTTTCCTAATATAAAAGAAACCTGCAGGGATTACCCACTAGCTTTTTTTTTACTCTAACATATTTCAGATCAACTACAAACTACCTCCGTTGAAGTTTTATAAACTGTCACATGAATGAGTATGTGTTATGTAAGTACGAAACTTTTAGCGGCTTTAACAACTTGTCATTAAAACGGGATGGAAGATGAAAACGCCGCGCTACCGACGCCAAAATATTTATCTCATTTATACACGCCTTCCGTGTAACGCTTTCCCTATTCAGCTATCTCGTTTTATCGGATACATCAGCAATTATTTCGCAGTCGTGCTTCACAGAATCCATTGATTTTCAAGTACTGTTGTAGTATAATATACATAACTATGGGGTTGTTTGCAACCAAGTACTTTTATGACGTCATCAGTCGAGTTCTCGCTCATCCTGAAATCCTGGTACCGAAGTTAACTTACACACGTGCACCCAATCCTTAAACGAGTTTCGTTCGTTAGGAGGCGGCATTATTAAGCGATTATTTTTATATCCTTCATACATTCTCATTCACTGCTATTTTTTTCATGTAATGTGTAAAATCATTTATGCGGGGGGTGATAAGTGTGAATTTCATAGATATTCTTGTATGCTATTTTATAAAAATTCTATTTTATAAAAAATAAAAATTCATTACTACGTACAAAATATTATTTGAAATTGCAAATATGACCAGTGTTTAATATATATTGATGCTAGCGAGACTGACTCTGAATTCACATTGATGCAATATACTGATGTGCAATTATAGGAATGTAAACGATTTAATTTTTTTTTTTTTTGCTATTTTGTTATACAGTTCATCAAAGTCATAGAAGCTACGTAAGAATACACATTTTTTATGCGCTTAATTTTATTTAATCCGTCAAAGTGTTTCATTGAGTAGTGATTCCATAGTATTTATTTGTCAAAACGACGTGGTAAATATCCCATTATTTTTAGATAGCCTGTGAAAGAATAAAACGTTAGGAGATAGACATAATAACATCCTGAACTTTTTTGCAGGTAATTTTAAGATGTAAATACAGTACGATCACATAAGGTTCACTCAGCGTTCCCAATGTACACGCTCGAAAATTTCTTACAAATTCATTAGAATACATCGATGTTTCTCTGCTCTATACAAACTTTAATATATAAGTATTACATATATAACAAACGTTCCGGAAGAAATCTCTTAATGATTGTGAAAACCCTATCAAAATCCGTTGGTAGTTTAAATGACACTTTTTCTTTTGAACTGACTACGCTATTGGCCTGAGAGGCCTCTACAGCTTCACTGGACTACTAAAGTAGACACGAAAAGCGGCTTTGTTTTGTAATATTTGTTGCAAAATATTAAGTAATTAATTCTTATTTTATTTATCAATTTTATAAGAAACCTCTCTCCTCCTTTGGTGTTTACATACTACTTGAAGTGTCACAACAATTATTATTCTTTATTTTTTTTATTTATTGTTACCACAAAACGTTATCATACATTAGCAAAGCTTGAAAAGTGAAACACGAGTTACTATGTGCGTGGTGATGGTGACGAAGTCGTGAACAGATTTCAACCCTTTTTTGAACTGTCTAACCACTGTTGGCCTTACGGGCATTGACAGCTTCGCCGATGTTTTTGGACGAGCGCTTAAGGCGCTCAACTGTATAGCAACGGCTTATACTTGAACTTAGACTGTTCCTGTTGTGAAGAGATTCCTAGCTTCCCTGTGGGTAAATACTAATTGTTCGAACATGCCACTATAAAATGCCCCTTCATACAGGCTGTATTAATGGACACAACTATCGTGTTCTACCCACCTATCGAACATCCTTTTTAATACTAATTTATTACTTTATAGATTCTAAGCGAAAGCGAACAGTTGAGACGTGAAGTGGACTCTAGCGGGCCACAGGACGAACTCGAGTATTGGAAAAAGAGGGGAGCACAATTCTCGCAACTTGTTTCATATCTCCAAGTATGTGGTATATCTGTAGCTATGTATAAAAAAATATAAAAATATGTAATAATATAATCAACAGAATTTTCCAAAACTCGCACTAGATTTAATTTCATGTACAAAACCAGACTAACGAAAATTAATGTATATTTTTTAAACTAAGCATTGTTCTGAAGTAAATGGTAATGTTACATTTTATTCTTGACATTATTTGAAGTACATTCTTGAACGTTTCTTCATTCACAGCGTTCATGACACAGTAATAAGCATTAGAATTAAACCAAAAAGCTTCTTGATTCGATTCCCGCACATAATACACTTATGTGTTGAGCATAATAGGTTCAAAGTTTGGGTGTTTCTATGGTACATCAGGTGTTTTATGGTCAGTACAATAAAATTGCAAGTAACCTCATCCGTTCCTCTACTTACAGGATAATGAAGTCCAACTAACACTAACGTGTCTCCAGTTAGCTAACTCAAAGGTAATTAAGTTATGGCGCGATACAGATCACAAAATCACATTTTGCTACAATGAAGCAAAGGATAACGCGAAATTCATACAAGCTATGGAGAAATGCTGCCATTCTTTATATTTAGACGATCCCGTTAAAATTAAAGATTCCATACTGAGTTTAATACAAACTGTACGCCTGATTCATAGCGTTTCGCAATTTTATAATACCTCAGAGAGAATTTCTTCTTTGATGGTGAAGGTAAGTACCTCTTATTTATATCATTACCTCGTGCATATTTTTATTTGCTAAATATCACAGGTCTCCGCGTTTTTAAGCCATTCTTTTCTACTTTATGCTCATGTTGTTCGGATTTCTCTGACAAGATCTCTGACAATCTTCCCACACTTGGCTTGACTACTCAAGGCTACAATTGGGCCAGGATTCCACGCGACCTGCTAATTACAACACAACAATTAAATAAGTTAATTGTTTTCTAATATTTTGATTAAATTCTATGTGGGCTTACATTAGGTTATATAAACGAGTCTTACCGAACGCACCAGTCGCCATAAATGTAAGCACACTTAAATGTTGTTTACATGGAGAAGATTTTCCTGCTATCTATTTCACTATATCCCGTTGCTAGTACCATACTAGGCTATATTCCATTGTTACTAAATTACCCATTGTGGTTTAAAAAGGAGAAAGGCGATTAATGTTGCCTAGTAAATATTAAAGGAAAATTGAAAAAAAGAAACGTCGACTATGCAAAATAGGAATTGCTCGCTAACCACCTCATGTGCCAGCTTCATACTCCAAATCAATAGTTTCATATTTATAATTTGTAAATATATGGATTTTTGTAATTTTATTTATCTTGCCTAAAGCTGTATTCAACTAAATCGGAGAAACCAAAGTAACCTGAACCTACTGATTTGGCGTCAGTACTTAAAAGTATTTACGCGATGGTTCCTTTAGAGTGTTTCTAGCTAAGAGTTGTGGTTTTTTGTTGCAACTAATTATCATCAGTTCAATAATAACAAAATCAGTATGTAAAAAAAAGGCTGTTGCCTGTGACCGCGTGGCAAGGCGTAACGTTAATGCTATCTCAATCGACAACAAATTAGTTACGTTACTGTCAGACAAAAAAGCAGATAATATACAATGTTATAGTTTTTAACTGTACGTTGGCGGTCCGAACACACTTTTCTCAAGTGGTCCGATTTTATAATCATATCTTCTTTTAACGTCAAGTGAACTACATTCAAATTGTAGATGTCCCGAATTACCTAAGTGTGTTGTAAAAATATTGATAGGGGTAGATATTTCATTTCTTCGTTATTCTTATCCAGCCTAGGTATGGTCGGCATAACATGTTTGTCGTATTGTGATGTGTGATTTGGCTTATTTTTACGATCGGCCACCTGCCTTTTTTTTACATGGGGAAAATCCGTAACGGATACACCTCCCTCGGGCGGCGGGAAGTGGGTTATGTCCGATTCCCAAGGACTAAAAACCCCATGGTGCCTTCTCACACCTATTTGGTCGGGGAGCAGGAACTGCTAATGGCACTACTTCTGCATCCCCGGCAGGTGTCGGCCCCTCTTCAGGGGCCCCGTCTGCGGTCTGAGAGGTCAAGATGGTAGACCCCTCAGGAAGGGGCGGGGCACAATGCGCCTCGACCACGCGGACCTGTGCAGATAAACACTGCTCAGGGCGACGGACGGACAACAACCCTCCTTGGGATTATTATTAGTACCACTATAATTTCAATATCCATTGATATTTGACTCTTCGATAACAGGTGGTAAAGATTTAAATGACAAACTTGTGCATGATGTTTCCGTAAATTGCACCACCACAGGCTCTGGTTTTGAGGTCAGTTGTAATCATGAAGATTTCTTTCGGCAAATCTAGTCCAAAAGGTTCACTGGCATATTTTTTTCTGATCTTGTCACTAATGTCAGATTTTGATTATTCGGTATTTTCTTTGGGATTAATGCACACACAGTAATTTTAAGCAGACACGGGTGAAGATATTTCACTGTCATCGTAACTTGAACGACACCGATATTTTTACTTTTTTTATTGTTTGCAGATAACGAATCAAATGATTGAAACCTGTAGACAGTACATAACTTGTCGCTACAAAGAAACAATATGGACCCAAGAGAGATCGCTAATACGAGACAAGTTAACGCACTGCATAAACCTTAACAAGACATACCGGGAAACTTATATAATCGTAAAGAACCAACCATTCTTACCGAATACTGAACAGTTTAGTTTTTCGGAGAATTACGTTTTCGGTAAATTCGATACGTTTTGCAGGAGATTAAATAAAATTATATCTATGTTTGATTTAATGGACGATTATAATAATTTGTTCGAGAAGAGGATGGAGGGGTTACTGTTGGGCGAAGGTAAATAATTTCCTATGAATTTAATTTAATAATGTTTCTAAAACTGTTCAATCTATATAACCATATGTTTCGTGACGTATCTCTCTACGAGGTGTATAATCTTGAATAGACTAGTTTATACTGTGTTATCAGTATAATATTTGAAGACTTTAATCGTTATGACCGGTACCACTGTTTATATCTTCTCTACACTAATAGAAGTAATTAGAGACCTAATAATAGAAGTTACTGAATGAAATTATTCTTCATTCTAAATCAATCTCGTATCAGCCTACGAAAAAGTATAATAACAACGAATAACGAATAAAGATAGTATGTTTAGTGACAGTAACGAACCCATGTGTGATTGAATGTTATATTTCAAGCAATTATTAGGGAAATAATACCGTTGCTAATAAATTTATGCGGATTAACAAGTAACAGTAGAAAATATATTTAGGAAAAATAATATGTTATACAATATTTTAAATAACTATACTAAACAGATCTTGAAGAAGCTGTACACACATTTGAAGAAGCCAAAAAGGCAGTAACAACTTGCCAGTACGATTATCTAGATCACAGGAATAATGATTTTGATAAAGATTACGAAGCTTTCGAGGCAAAAACCAATATGTTGCGAGAGTCTATAGGAAACACAATTGAAGTAAATTTTGCTAGTGTCTGGGAAACACCGCAGGGTATAAAATTTCTGACGAGATTTGAAAAAGTAAGTCTTTCTTTTTATTTTATTAAGTGCTCGACTATGAAATATGCTTTATAAACCATTGACTTATAAGGATCAGACACATAGTTTACAAAAAAATATCTTTTACTAATTCAAAGGGCTTTACTATAGGAACAGACGGGGTGTACGCTGATTGTTTAATGTATAGTTTTACGGCGCTACACGTACTCATTTAATTGTAGTAAAGTACAAGGCAGTAGTAAGAGTACATGAGATAGACAAATATACATATTTATATTTACAAAAAAATAACAACAGTCTCTAAATACGGCTGAGCAAAGGTCCTTTTAAGACTTAATTACCAAATTTTTTGTTAGCGTGTAAGTTATTTCAAATATCTACAAATTTATATTTTCGTAATTTTTTCCCTATCTTCCAGCACTACAAGAATATTCCTCGATGAATACCTTACATTGCCTTACATGAAGACCATTAGGTCGTTGTTGCGGACAGAGAGCTATGTGTGGATCATTTAGTGTAATTTGGTAGTTGTAAGAATTTTTTCCAAATAATGACATATTAGGGATAAGGTTTTATACTTTGTAGTACGCAAAAACTTGTAATGCGTTAATCTGTTAGGGATATTCGTATATATATACTTCGCGCGCTACAGGAGGTGGCGTCTATACGAAGAAATGCAATGTGTTAGCATTTGAGTCATTAGTTTAAGCGTATTCTGACAGACGTGTCTCAGGGGGTCTCGGTCCAACCGATGCAAATGTGAACGTGCGAACACACATGCTGATCGCAACGACGAGCTGCAGTGGTAAGGTGCACGAACGGATCCCTAAAAACAGATACCAATCCGTTCCGCTCAAAACAGTCGCATTAGATAGATCGAGAGATATTTGGAAGGGGGGCGGGCGAGATGTGAGATACGCAGCAATTAGAACACAACAAGCTACAAAGAAAATGTACGGGCAACGACTCTATGAGCGATGAGTCGTCGAACCACAACGATAAATTATTTCATACAAAACTGTATTGTACAATAGAACGAATTATAATTATTTCGGATAGAACTGACTTACAACTAACTCACCTTACATTTACCTTGGCTCACCCGTCTAAAATTTTAATAAGGCTGCCTTCCACTAAGCCGATAGGACTATTAAAAAAAAAACACGTCCTAGGGCTTCAGACATAAGATCGAACTTTTCACGCACAATAATATAGTAAAAATAAAATTCAGAAAGGCTTATTCCATTTAAGAAAATTACAAAACATTTGTTTTATTTCGATATAACAAATTCAAATATAAATGTTTTGTAATTTCAGTATATTGTATTTTAAATTTACTATACAATTCAATTCAACTTCGTTTGGAAAAATTACAATATATTTACTGTATTTATACTAAATATTAATTAAACTATTCAATTAAATATTACAATATAATATAGTAGATGAGTTACTCTCGGAGATTAATAACAATTCTCCAATTATTAGTGTCATTGTCTTCTTACCTTTATCCCACCTAAGTAAAACATTTGTACTTCTACAGAACAAAAATTACATCGTTTGTAAATAAAATTTCAGTGTAAAAGAAACCAATTATTACAAGACTTTTAAAACGCGGACAGGGGAGTTTTTAGAGTATTATCTAGGTTAAATATCATTACGCATCTTCAAAGGGGCTAAGCAGTAGTGCTAAAACTTATAGAGGTAACTTAAAATCGTTAAGGAATCGAGTAGTAATGGCAAGAAATTAAAAAAAAAACAACTACAATTTATTAAAAATACACAGATCTTATAAAACAGTATAACTTTGTTAATTAGAAAGTATTCGTAGGCACAAATTAGTAAGGAATATTTTGTAATATTTTATTTTGTTAAAACATGGAACAACCAACCAAACCGACCATTCTAGTGTTAATTAGGTTTTTCAGTAAGAAATTACATATACTTTAGAAGATATAATAAAGCAGACTCTTTTGTATGTGTTAGGTAACATACAATGGATATCTTTCAGGTGAGCCAAAAAATTCAAATAACGAAACTGAGCGAAAAATATGACCGTGTCTTGAAATATAGTGAAAAAGAGGTCGACAAAATAATGAAAATGTTTAAGAGACAACGTGAGGATCCACCGCTTCCGAGAAACTTTTCACCGGTCGCTGGTAAGTCCTTACTTTTCATGGTAATTATCTTAATTGCTGCTTTTTTTTCAGTTGCTACATTTTCGTCGTCTCTGACAGTATATTCTCAATTATATAGATGTATCTCTTACAAATAGTTGAATATCAACAAACTTTATACATTATTCAATGAAGTCTTTTCCCCGTCGATATATCTCAGTTGTACCGATTATTTAAGTCTAGGTGCACTTCATGGTACTTATTGTACGTTGTATTCTATTTTTATTGATTCGATTTTAATTGAAACATCGGACTTCAAATCTATAAATTGTTTACGCAATATGTTTATGATAAAAATGAGTGTGTTTTCTGTACACATTTTATAATTAACATTTTGCCTCTATTCAATTCGTCAATTGACACGAATGAATTTTGAGCATAATAACACTTTACTCGTAATATCCAAGTGGGTATTCGCATTTTACGCACATGAGGCTACTGTTTATTAATCAAACCGCTTAATATATCTATCTACATATTCTAGATATGTCGTAACAATTACTTGCTTTGGTTTTTCGATCTCTTCATTCAAAATCAAAATCAAAAATACTTTATTCAATTTAGGCCCTAAGAAGGCGCTTATGAACGTCAAAACTACCACCGGTTCGGAATACATCACAGTCATCGAGAAGAACCGGCAAGAAACTCGATCGAGTTTATCTTTTTAACATATACTTATATAATTAAAATTCATTATACATTACAATCGATTTTAGTGGATGCACAGAGAGGAGTCAATTCCAGACATCACCATCGTTCACATATTGATCCACTCTATAATAGCCCTTTGACACCAAAACCCGCTTAACATGGCACTTAAACTTCTAGTCTGGCAAATCGGTAATATGCTTTGGGACTTTGTTATAAAACCTAACACTATTACCTAAAAAACTGTTACTGGTTTTACTGAGTCTAAAACATGGAACGACCAGTTTGTCACAGTTTCTAGTCTATAAATCATGCCTGTGTTTTACGAACTCCAGCTTATCAAAGTTTTTGCGAACATACATTAAATTATCCAGAATGTATTGGGAAGGCAGAGTTAAGATACCGAATTCTTGAAACTTGGTCTTTAATGATTAGTGAGGTCCCATATTGTATATTGCGATTGCAATATTGCATTAGTGACATAAATGGGTTCATTTTCAATGGAGGAGACTGATGGAGATGTATTTCGGCAGATAAGCCTCGACTTGTGCATTCAGATGGAATTCCATTTGATTTTACATAACGCCAACAATTCAGCAGCAAAAGTTTTACTATTTCGACAAAAGGCTTCAATTTTTCGATATTGTCTAGTAGCCAACTAGATATTGCAGTTGAGTCAGACTATCCATTTAATATAATATTGTGTTGAAACGGGCGGACAAATAATAATTTCTTGCATTAATTTTGGTAATAAATAACTTGCAGTAAGCTCTAAACATGTTGAGGTTATGATTTTGTTCGAGGACACTATTTTTCCTTTTTGTTGCAGCTAAAGTAATTAAAGTAAACATATGTTCATACTTGTCTATCCTGATAACTTGATAATAAATGACACATGCATAAGCTTGAAGCTTTGACGTGTCACAGAAGTGTAAATTTACACTACAATAATTTAAATAGTGCTATAGCCTTTACTTTTGGAGACCTCAACATGTTTTCATTGACAGTCTTAAGGGGTAGCCGCACTTGATAGCGACCATTCTTTAAACGTATACTGGTAGAGTAAATAAAATGTTTGTCCCTTGTCAATAAAGCATATTCTTCTGTGATATCCTGTAGTTTCCAAAAGTTCTCGTATTTTATCAAAATTGTGCAGAATCACTTTACATTGATAAGCGTATGTGCTCGCTTAATGTTCTGATCCTAGTCGTGTATTTTGAGAGGACCTTGAATAATCCTCCGCCCAAAGTTCGACCAACAAAAGTTTAGAATAAACACTGTTATCTAATAATAAGTCAGTTGGACGGCTTATATTGAAGTTAGAATCAGACACAGTGAGAGTATTTAAACTAGTGATCGTGTAGTAGTCAAAATTCGACTACAGTTAATTAATTTCACAAGTTTCAAAATAAAGGGAAAAAAGCCAACTTATTTCAATAGAAAATCGATACGGAGAAGAGAAATGTAATGAACTATTATGTATTTGCTTATTTATATGTAAACTAGCGAAACTAGCGGACGTTGTCCTCCCCTGAAAATAAAAAAGGATCCTCGAATCAAATCGCAGTGCCGCCTATCGGTTCCAATTATTAATCGGAACAATTCTAGTATCCACCTAAACACACACAAAATTTTTATCAAAATCTGTCCAGCCTTTCAGGAGGAATTTATTCACACACAAACGTACAGAAGAATGATATATATACATTCACTTTGAACAAACAAACAAGTTCATTCATACAGAATTACACATCTACGTTACATTCATAATTATTGGTGATCTCTTGACATAATCATCATTGGACAGTAAGAGACCAACTACAGGGCCATAGACCTCTTCCCGAAAGAAGGTATGGGCATAATCATCACGCCAACATACGACGTATTAGCGATTTCAAACTCCGACTACTACAAGAACATTTTTCAAGTTCAGGTTTCCTTACAATGTTTTCTTTCACCGTCAGCCAAAGAGTGTTACCAAATTAAATAAGTAAATTCCGACAAATTTATTGGTACATTGGGTTCGAAACTACGGAGATCGGATTGATACTCCACCGGTCAAACCATTATACCACCATGATTTTTTCGTTATATCATTTAACACTTGATATTAAATGCTTATAATTATTCAGTTGTAATCGTTCTGTCCTATTCCCCCATGTAACATTTGGACAATACTTACACTGCAGGTCTACTAACATGTATGTTTCTGAACATATATAAAAAAGCGCTCGTATTTTATAAAATAATTTATTTGTTGCCTATATCTTAATCAAGGCGATACGGCAAGAAGTTGAGGTATATTTTTTTGCAATGACACGTGTGAGTTACCACGCGCTAAGTATCCCAGCTCCGTTTTCTCTGGACGCCGCGAAGGTATATAAGCGATCGAATTTAGTATAGGTGTGTTATTCGATTCTCGTTCAAATGGTTTATGTAATAATATGTTATGGTTATATTGAATTTCGGAGTTTTTGTTTGAAAAGCAACCGACTCCGTTATGATTACAATAGCGGCACACTATGATGGCCGTTTTGAAGTTTCTCCGTTTATGAAATTTTGTACAAATGAATAACTACGTCTGGAGAAGCAAATTACTGTTTTATTACAGTTAAACAATTACTCTACAAGATCGAGGAGATGTGCAACGGCAACAGTAAAATGTATCGTTACAAATCTGCCAGTTTTTTATTATATACCACAATGATGGCAAACAAGCATGCGGGCCGCCTGATAGTAAACGATATCACATGCGCGTTCATCAGTCAGCCTATTCCTCATATCATCTAAGGCCAGTCTACTTCCCTTTCTTCTGCTCTCCTCGTCTCCCTGTATACTCGTAACGGAACCACGTCCAACTGCCCATCAATTGTCAATCGATATACTTTTGTTACAGTTCAGTTATATGCTGAAGGATTTGTTATCACGGTTTGAAATGTAAAGTACCGTAACCGTATCTCTTACTTTCACTCGTAATTTGTACCGTAGGTCGCATTAAATGGTCACGATGCTTGATGCATAATATGACGGATATCGTGGAAAGCGTGTTCGCTCACCCTATACTTCGTTCGTTACCAGCGGCGAATGATATGATGCGGAAATACACTAACACCCGAACGTTAATACACAACTACGAGGAAACAATGAAAGCTGTCTGGATGAATCAAAATGTAAGACATTGATCTTATAAATTACACTATAAGTAATCAAAAACCATATTCAGGTATTAAGTAAATAAGACAAAATGGGGAAAAATTAATGATGCCTTGACAAAAGTAAGTCAGGACGCGACGGACGCATCGTAAGCCTATTAAGTTAAAAATCCACATTAAATGTTAGTAATAAGTCAATAATCGACCATTAAACAATCACTCTAGTGTATGTAAGCGAGTGTTACGTCCGTTTGTTTGTCTCCAATACGTTCCTACGCCATTGTCGAAGAAATTTAACCGAAGTGTTGTAATCATGACCGTTTTTTTAATTAGACCAACTAATTTCCAATAAATACCTGATGCAAAGTACGGTACAGTCCGAAAACAGTGGAGACTGACGGTGTTAAATACCAACGGCAGCCGTCGCCGTCATGCTGACCTGTAATAATGCCTCTTCACGCTTCGTTTGAAGAAATTTATATCGTAATAAGGAGAGACAGAAAGAAAGAAATATTCACAGTATAACAAAGATAAGAATTTTTGAACACACAACCGTCATATTCGAAATACACGTATGAGTTGGTGAGACATGCATGAAAATGTATATCTCATGAACGAATACATGTATGAATAGTTAGCTAGCTGGGTTGGTGTAGATCGATGGGTGAATGTTGCAATGTACAGCAACAGCCCAAGCCGAGGTCCCGCTGATCTTTGTTCTCGTTGTTTAATCGGGTGACTGCCCCAAGCGCTCCCCTTAGTAGTTCAGTGAAGCTGTGACACCTCTTAAGGTGTCTCACCAACGTAGGACCGTTAGAAAAAAAAAATTTTTAACATCTTTATTAAGAATGAGTATATCAGAGGAAATTTTAAAATAGGACCAGTGACAGAGAAGTTGAGGAGTAGTAGGTTAGCATGGTACGGGCATATTATGAGAAGAGATGAAAGTCAACAAGAAAAGTTTTAAGTTTGAAAGTGGACGGATATAGGAGTAGAGGAAGACCGAAAAAGGTGTGGATGGATTGTGTGAAAAACGATATGTGTATAAAAAGTGTGAATACTTAGATGACATCTGACAGAGGAGAGTGGAAAAGGAAAACATGTTGTGCCGACCCTACTTAGGTGGGATAAGAGTAAGATGATGATGATCTTTATTCTTGCCGCGATGGTTGCTACTGAGAATTTGTAAAGACGCTTATCCTCCCACATAGTTTTGTGGTGAGAAGGAGATAATAGGATGAGGTTAAACAACTCTTCAGAATAGTCACCATGATACAGACGGTAAAAAAGACTTAGAGAGACAGTGTCTCTTGTTTGATCATTTGACGAAACGGTGGGATAAATATTTTCTAATTTTATCTTAGAAAAGGTAGGAACATTTTATGCCACTAAACGATTACATACGTAACATTTCACTACACAGTTATGGGACATGGATGAATGTCTAAACAACACACTGCTGAAAATCGACGATTCAGGCTGCATTACAGTGAACTTGGACCGTACCATCAAGCTACTCATCAGGGAGTCGGATTGCTTGGTCAAGATGGGCGTGGAGTTACCGATAGTCTGCTATTCTCTTTACGCTAAAAAGAACTACTTTACGCTTGTCAACGACTCTCTACAAGTAACTTAATAATTCTTTAGTTCTTTTTTTTTATTTCTACCTTTAATTTCAATATAAAATCACATAGTATGTATATAATATGTAGTTATAATGAGGATGATTTCCTAAAGATTTTTGTTGATGGTTTTTTTTTTTATCTCAACGACAGCAAATAAGGACTTACTTTTGGACATTCATAAAGCATATTATAGAGTTAACTAAATTAAACCATACATACGAAATATCGATCCGATACGAGCTAGTAATAAAATTTAAAAAAATATCTACAGTTTCTCATAGAAGATTATCTGCGTACGGTTCGACGTGTTAAATTGGAAGTCCGTCCATTATTCCTCCCTCAAGTGGTCCGCTTATCTTCACTTTTACTCCCTGGCCTGAGGACAGTTTGCTGGACCAGTGGCGATTGGAAGGAGTTTATAGACCGCGGAAATGCGGCTATCAAGAGCTTTGATGTGCTAGTCACTCGGGTACACGATATATACACTAACAGGATTATATACATGCTGTCCGGCATGCAAGAAGTGTCATTGATAACACTTCCAGGTAAGGAGACTAATCGAGTATTTATAAAAGGTCTTAATTTACTTGTACCTTTAAAACGTATCATTCATTGTCTGTTTTAGAAAGGCCGATTTAAAATTACTATACTACTTAAAAGGGACGTGTTTATATTGACCGGCTCAAGTGCTGTTACAAGTTTTATTTGATAAGCTAATGTATATGTAGCTTCAGTATTATATTTTTTTACTTTGTATGGCTTAAATAGCAAACTAGCAATTAAATTTATGTTAGCACCCTAAACGATTAGTATAATTAAACATCAAAAGATTGCAAACGTCAAAGCAGACAAAATAGATCGCCATTGCCGAAGTGTTAGTTGGAACGCTTCGTATATCAGTGTGTTTACATACATACGACGACTGTTAAACAGAAATACCTATTTCGGTGATTACCAGTGTTTAATTTTTGTGAACTCAGAGATTAGCATCTGTGTGTCTGTGACGTAACGATATATTCGAAGATAGGTATCTAGATGAATCTACAAAGGGATTTGCCTTTAGCCGAGGCCATAAATCGTTGGGACATGCCTAGAACCAGATTTTTAAATGTAGCCACGTAAATACTTGTGACTTTTATCACTATTCAGTATACCTAATCATCTCATTATTTTCTATCACCGAGAATCCACCTTCAGTATTGAATTTAAGCCCATGTTTATTAACATCGTTTTTAAACGAGTTAGGAGCCACTATTTACGAGATACCTTAAACACCTACTACTTATATAAAATAATTTTATGATGGATATGGTATTTATATTCTCGTATTTATAATTTAATTTGGTTTAGAAGAAACTCCCTGGTCGGTTGAAGAGTTCATAGAAAACGTCGAATCGGGTTGTCGGTAAGTTTAATTACCATTGAATGTTATGCAAATAGTAAAATAAGAGAATAATATAAAGATACAACACATTTTTTTTGTCACAGAAATGCGTGTGTTGAACTGAATCGTAAGAGTCTGATGGTGGAAGAGGCTGTTGAAGAAGTTCTAGACTTGGTAAAAAAGGCAGCTCAACAGATCAAGCCAACGGAAATCAATCCCGATTTTGAATTCCTTATTGCTGAAGGTGAACTTTATTAAATTATATATTTCAAGAAAGTTAGGAAATTTAATAACCAGTTAATTTATCCGTTTGCGTTTCCAAATTGTCATTAGTATTAGAATTACGTCCATCTTGACTAGAATAAACAAAAGTGTACAGTAAATAACTTCTTCTTCTTTTTCTTGTTTTGGCACCGCAGAAGCACTTGCCAGTGTCAATGTTTTGTTTCAAGTAAGTGTCTTGTGACAATTATAATGTTCTAACAAGATGGTGGTTTCCTTGTTAGAACTTTCCATGGAGTTTTGGTGGCATCTCAGAATGCATGCTCCGTGGTATTATTTCCCATCCACTTCATTTGTGCATAAAGTAAATAACTTAATAAGTATTACCAGTCGTTAGTAATAAATCAAATATAATTTACAAATCCAGATGATCAACACAGTGGCAGTGGAGCGACGTCCACCGTTAATGAATCAACGGCAAGTGGCCAGCAAGATTGGTCCGCCGTTTGGGAATGTTTCGAGAGTCCACATAAACTATTGTCCACGCCTGCCGGAGGACTGTCTAAAGGAATGCAGGTAAATTACCAATTTATAAATATAATACTGTCCAAAAATTACACAAATATTTTTCTCCAGCTATATAGGTTTTATTATTCAAATTGATAAAGCATTTTTCTCGAACAGAATCGCATTGCAGCATTGTATGTGAAAAAAGTTCACTTGTAAAATAAAATTTTGGAGTCTACCATTCTTCATGTGTTGTTTACTAAACTGGCCATGTATCACTGTGAATGTAGCTCCTGGTCCTAGCAAATTCAACCTAACCCACTCTAGCATATAGATTTATCACTGATTGAGTCTACTAAAAATAGACTATCTTCTAGAACATTTAATACACTTCTGGGATGCCACTATATTATAACTACAAACAGAGCATTCCTCCATTCTGTTCAATTTTTAAATATATGTTTTTCTTAAACCAAGATTGAATAGTTCTTTTTATAAGCACATTATAATACAGAATTCTGTAAAAGTATCACAGTACTTATTGGGTAAATATTCAAAAACCACGATCACCGAAGGTTAATTACAATATTTAAAAATACAATTATATTGAAGACAAAATAAATATTTTTTATTCATTAATATAAATTATGATGTAAAACTGCCTATCTGTCCGTAAGCAGTTTTAAATGTTTCACAATTAAAATAATGCTCATTGAATCAATGCAATACACGATGTTACTTATACGTTGCTATGGTGACTTAGTCATGAGGACGCTAGCACGGTAAATAAAACAAAATGGCCGCCAAATTGACTAAAAAGACAATCTAATTCAAGTTACATATGAAATTCAATTATATTTATTCTTGGAATTTAATACAAGGTAGGTACATAAGCCTCACGCACATGTTTACAGTGAACAAAATATTTTTGCTAATTTTACACGGATGAAGCCGCTCGTAACAGCTAGTCTAAAATAGCCTAAGTTACTTCCTATGGGTTCAGCTATCTGCCAGTGAAAGTCTCGTAAAAATCGATTCAGCCGTCTCGGATATTTTACTCCGACCGAAGGCACAGGTAGTAATTAGTCTAAAATAATATAGTCTATGTCACTCTTTGTAATTTCAGCTACACTCCAGTGAAATTCCCATCAAAATTAGTCCAGCCTTTTTGGAGATTACCCGTAAAAAACAGAGAGACCCATAAATTCTTTGAAAATTTGGTTTTTGTTATAAGTCCATTATGCGCTCTTTCATATCCAGTCGTTAATATTATTGTACATCTATACAATTCATTTTTTATTATGTATAGATAGATAAAAAAACAATATCAGCGCTTTACTCTATATTACGTACGTACGCGTACAGGTTAGGGTTGGAGGAGAGACGAGTTTCCATGGCAACCTCGCTGTTATAGATTACCAGAGTAACATGGATTTGGTAGGAGATTAACGTCGTCAGGGTTGAATTAATTAATTCGTCTCCTAGGCAACCCCACTGTTAGATATTATCCGAGTTACATAGATTTTCAGGAGATGAGAACTGTTGCAGTTTTCAATAATGATATGCGTTTCCAAGGCAACCTCATGGTTAGATAGATATTATTAGTAGAATCGGTGTATCCCGGTAATTACTCTTTGGGGTAAGTCATTCGATTTTTACTAATGTATAGATTACATGTTCCATCACCATTTAATCTTGAGAGATAAGCCTAGAAGAGGACAAACTCCTAAGCGTGGCTACTTGAACGCACCTATATAGGTACTTGTCGAAAAAGCAAATTAAACATGGTAATTACCTGGAATAGGTGGAACTTAGATAAAAACCTACCACGCGCTAGTTTTACCACGATATTTTACTTCACTGAAACATTGGGATTATTACAGGAATCGTACATCTTTTAATTAAGCCTATCATTTCAATATCGTATTCAGTTAGGACTGTTGTAATTATGTCTGTCTTAAGCGGTGTATTGATTCAAAAGGAAATGGTGAAGAACGCTGTCAACGAGATGCGGCGTTACTATAGTCGGAAGGTCGTCGATGTACTCATTAAGGTCACGAGAAGAACGCTTGATCTCATCATCAAGCAGTTTACCGCCGAGACTCTCGTAAAAATGGAAGGTTAGTAGCTATATTATATTTATTTTTCATTTTTATCTACATGTAATACGTCTGAAACAAACAAAAAATATTTTAAGGGAAACAAATACTACCTGATTTAGTTCGTACCCGCAATTTTTTTTTTCATTTTTCTCATACAAATTACATCAATAAAAACTATAATTATAGTTATTACGAAAATGATTCATATCAGTGGGTCATCAAGCCTCCGATATCTTGTTTAATACGCACAATCATCTTCTACAAACTCATGTTATCCCTGTAACCCGTAACTATGAGGTTGCTATGGAAACGAATTTCCCCACCCCCAACCAACCCTAGGGTAATAAATGTATGTGTGTATTGTACGCTATGTATTCCTAGTCAACTTGCCTGTATTTGATATATTTTGTCTGTCTGTCTCTCGTCTCTTCTCAATTTTAAAGATTCCTTCCTCCTTTCTTTCCTCCAAATCAATATAGAAAAATAGCCTCCCTCACACACGCCGCTCTGACAAAATTAATTAGTAGTTTTTTATTCTTACTTTCTATCTTCTGTTGACTTATTTTGGAGCAGGAGGTCCTAGGAGGAGGGTCATAAATGCTGATTTTTCGTAACACTTTTCAAAAAACATTCGATACAACTAATATGTAAAATAATAACATCGTTGAGAATCATGCCCACACTAAGTAACACACCTCACAATTGAGGATAAACTAGTATGAAATTTCGAATCAGTTACACAGACAAGTTAGGAACTCGTAATCCGGTAAAACTGTACAGGCCTTGCCAGGTCGACAGTGTAGACAGTCCGAAAAAAAAACAAGTCTAACTAATGATATATTTAATGTGATATGTAAAAATAAGTTATTCCAATAGTTTGAAAACACTACTGAAAGTATAAATCGAATATTAAGTTATTGTTTTATTATATTTTTTAGTTTATTCATTATCTTCGCTTATTTAATGTTTGCATTACCTACAAAAACTATTTTTCTTGATAACAATACCGCCGGTTTGTTGGAAGAAAATGCTTTGCAGCATTAGGCTCGCCAGTGTACAAACTAAAAAGTGTAATGTAGTATTTATTATTCATTAATTCATTCATTCGAATATCGTCCTAATCATTATTATCTGTAAATCAGCACAATTAAATTGAATTATTTTTATATGTCACTAGCTGACCCCGGCGAACTTCGTAACGCCTAACAGTCGATTTTTTAATACTTACTCTGCTATTCGGGACCATCGTATAAATATATTGACATTCATTTTTTTACGATACTAACGTCACTCAATTGTTTTGCCTTCCCGGAATCCACTAACACTTAAACCTTATGGTATGGTATTAAAGTTCAAATTGACTTTTAAGTATTATTACGAATCATTTGTATGGGAGTGTAAAAAAGTGTCGTTTTAAGACTTTTCCAGGTATTTTTTTTAATTTTTCTCTCCGTAAGATCCATCCTCGTACTTCAAGGAATATTCTAAAAAAAGAATTAGCAAAATCGGTTCAGCTGTTCTCGAATTTTGCGCTTAGCAACACATTTAGCGATTCATTTTTATTATATGTCATTTATGTCAGTCGCAATGAGACACTATTGTAGGAGAACACTACTACTTTAACACAAATTGTCTATTGAATTACCTGTAACATAAAAACATGCTCTCAAACCCTACAACTACTTATGAGTATGAATTTTCGGATTACTTCTACGCAATATTTGTTTATTTATAATTTGATATCTATCGGTATTTACAAGTAAGTTACAAAGGGCAGAGCCGGAGGGTCCAAAAAAAAACAAATTACTCTAATTCCATTTATTTTAAACTACAAAATAAAAGTAAAACCAATAAGGTATGAGTGCTACCGATGTTAGGTTAACACTGAAAAATTACAATTTGGTTTAATAATTTATACCAAAGCAATGTCGGAACGGAGGAACCAGGTTGCCGAACGTTTCCACTGAAATTGTTGTCTCGATTAAAACACTGTGAGAACTGAGAAATCGGGGTGCCGAACCTTTTCCATTGAAATTGCTGATTCGATGCCTCGTGCACTTGGCGTACCGTGGGGCGTCACTCTTGGTCAGCACCTATGGCGTATTGCGATAGCGTAACAAGTAACTTAAACACGCCATCGGTCACTGTTATAGAAATTTGACAACAATCATTTCCTACACACTCATGTTACTCGGGTAGTCTATGACAGTGAGGTTGCCTTGGAAACGCATCCATTATTGATTTGTAACTGACAACAGTTGTCTTCTCCTGAAAATCTATGTAACCCGGATAATATCTAACAGTCGGACAGTGGGGTTGCCTTGGAAACGCATCCATTATTGAGAAAACTGACAACAGTTGTCCTCTCCTGAAAATCTATGTAACCCGGATAATATCTAACAGTGGGGTTGCCTAGGAGACGAATTAATTAATTCAGCCCTGACAACGTTTGTCATCTACAAATCCATGTTACCCTGGTAATCTATACCAGCGAGGTTGCCTTGGAAACGCATCCATTATTGATTGAAAACTGACAACAGTTGTCCTCTCCTGAAAATCTATGTAACCCGGATAATACCTAACAGTGGGGTTGCCTAGGAGACGAATTAATTAATTCAGCCCTGACAACGTTTATCACCTACAAATCCATGTTACCCTGGTAATGTATACCAGCGAGGTTGCCATGGAAACTCATCTCTCCTCCAACCCTAACCCGTACTACGTACGTACCACATGCGCGCATACAGGAAAGTGCTGATATTGTTTTTTTATCATCTTAGCTATCTATCTATCTATACATATAATAAAAATGAAGAAGTGTCTGTATGTAATATCAAAATAACGACTTTTTACTGATTGGATATAATAAACATATGTTGTATACACGATACTGATAACAAAACACAATTTTTAAAATTTTTGTCTGTCTGTTTGTTTGTTCCGGGTAAACTCCGAAACGGCTGAACCGATTTTGACAGAAATTTCACTGAAGGATAGTTAAAATTACAGCGGCTGACATAGGCTACTTTATTTTAGACTAGCTGTCATCCGTGGCTACATCTGTAGTACTATCTCCAAAACGGTTGAACCTATTTTCATGGGTCTTTCACTGACAGATAGCTAACGTTATAAAAAGAAATTAAATCTTTTTTATTTTGGACTAGCTTTTACCCATGGCTTCGTTTGCAGTACTATTTCCAAAACATTTGAACCATTTTTCACGAAACTTTCACTAACAGATAGCTGATCTTATAAGAAGTAATTTATAATTATAAAAAAACGCATGAGGAGTTGTGGGCAACAGCTGGTACATAATAAAAAATGAAGTGAATGGATGTAAAATAAAACATCTGTCTGTTACTGGTAATCTCCCAAAAGGCTGGACCAATTTTGACGGGAGTTTCACTGGAGAGTAGTTGAAATTACAGGGAGTGACATATGCTATATTATTTTAGACTATTATCCGTGACTTCGAATATCCGAAACGGCTGAATCGATTTTTACGAGACTTTTACTGGCAGATAGCTGACCCTCTACGAAGTAACTTAGGCTATTTTAGACTAGTTGTTACTCGCGGCTTCATCCGTGTGAAATTAGCAAAAATATTTTGTTCACTGTCCGAAATGGCTGACTCGATTTTTACGACACGTTTACTGGCAGACAGCTGACCCCCCTAGAAAGTAACTTAGGCTATTTCAGACTAGTTGTTACTCACGGCTTCACCCGTGTGAAATTAACGAAAACATTTTGTTCACTGTAAACATGTGCGTGAGGCGTACGCTGTACTAGATTCCAACAATAAATATAATTGAATTTCATATATTCGTATATATGTATGTAACTTAAATTATATTGTTTTTTTGGTCAATTTCGCGGCCATTTTGTTTTATTTACTGTGCTAGCGTTCTCATAACTCAGTAACCATAGCAACGTAAAAGTATATTGTAAATAAGTTATATTGTATTTAGTGCAATGAGCATTATTTTAATTGTGAAATATAAAAAATTGCTTACAGACAGATAGACAATTTTATATCGTAATTTATATTAATGCAAAATTTTAAGACTTCCAACTCTTTCTGTATTTTTAATTGAAAAAATAATTATTATCTCAACTCACAAATTTACAATTCAAGGTCATAACCAATAGTTATTTTGAAGGTAGAAGAGGTCTTTCTTATAAAAATATTAAATCATAATCGTTATTAGCTTAAGAGTCCATAATACAATCTTTCCGAAACAGACAAGCGATTACTTTTGGAATGGTCGCAATAACTTTATTATTATGTTAACATTTGGGCATATTATACCTATATAATAACATTTTTAAAGCATAGTATCACATAATGTATAGCTTGGAATTTTCATTACTTCCTTATATAGTGAAGTGAGCACTGAGTGAGTTATATAGTGGCTTAAAGTTCCAAATATGTTGCTGATGGTAAACCCCATTCGGCACACTATTAGTATTTACATATTTAATGTACATGTTGCATGTTACATGTGACGTGCGTGTCGTACCTTAAAATGTTTTTCAAAGAGAATTTCTGTAATTCTACATATTCTCGCAATTTTATTTTTTTCATACAATTTAAAAACACGCGCAGCGCCGGGGGCAACAGCTAATTATTTAATAAAAATATTAATTTATGCACATCGATCTATTTTTTTATAACTTCTAGTATTCTCCAAATTTTATCAAATATACTAATAATATTCTTCCAAATTATATTAACCAAATTACAAATAATATCATGCGATGATGGCTTAGCTGATAGCGTGTTCAGACAGCGTCGAAGGACGTAGTTTCAAATCCTAGCAACTGAGTCGGAGTACTAGCGGCTTTCGGTGATAGAAAATATCGTGATAAAACCATAGCATGGTGGTAGGGCTTTTCCTAAGTCCGCCTTGCTGGCTACCATACTCAAGTTGAAAATCTGTCCCCAAGCACCTATTGGTGTGTTCCGGTTGCTGCACTTGGGAACCAGTATCCCCTAGGTTTAACCTGACTACCATCTCAGACCATATCGTCATTTAAAATCAGATGATATTGTGGTCAAACGCTAACCTATAAAGTATAAAAAAATCTATCAAAAATAATTTTGAAACGAAAATGTCTCATAGAAATATGCGCATTATGAGAAAGTTTATGAATCGTTGTCAAAATTTTACTTTTAATTTCTTATAGTTTTTACAATTGAAGCTATGTTATTTATAAAGTGTTTTATCACTAGTGAGGGAAAAAGCACTGCGACATATTAAATTTGCATAACAACAAGTGATTAGTCAAGTTATTGAAGTAATTAAATATATAATACAATAATAAATCGTCTGGACAATATAAAAAATAATATAAAAAATTCTTGTTCATCGAAAACCCAATGTTTACGTTGGCGAAATAAGTAATTAAGCTTAAATTCTAGCGAGCTGTGTATTTCAACTTCTATGGATTTTTTATTTTGGTATATATCTATTGTAAATTGACCCTCAAGTATGGAACGACTCAAATCTTCAAATTTCTGTACGCTTTTGTCACCTGCAGACCAAAGTAGAAGAATTCTTTTGGGAAATAATCTTCATTGCGTCAATTACCATTATATTCTAAACGTCCGGCACAATTTTATTAATGCAAGTTTTTTTTTTTTCGAACTGACTACACTGTCAACCCGGCAAGGCCTCCACAGTTTCACCGGGCCAACGTCCATACCACGCTGAAAACACCGGTTCTCGTCCGATTAATGCAAGTTTCACCTAGAACTATATACTCTTAAAGAGTACCCACGAGTTCAAACGTATAGAAAATTTTGCTTTGGAAATTATAAGGTGAATTGTAATGTAAATAGTACTTAAACATTGGATATGACTTCCTCTGTGTACATCTACAGAAACAGTTTGTAATTAATTACTGTATAAATTTACAAATAAAAATGGTTTTATTAATTTTAAGCCCGAATAAGATTTCTGCCAATTTTTTGTTCACGATATTGGTACTGGCGGTGTTTTGACATTTGTAACTAACTCTTTGTAGTTTTAACTCTTTGTGATGGAGTATTTTTGATGTTGACCCCTCGGCTGCTCCTTAAGTCCCATATCTCAAAATGACAGATTACGTTCAGATTAATTGAAAAATTGTTGAAAAATACAATTTGCATAAAAATTATATTTTTACAACACATAATTTGTTATTTTTCGAAGTTTTGTAATAAATGAGGTATTTTTAAAACTTATGCTGCAAAACAGTCTGTTGACCTGTGCTTCAATTTAAACCTTTAGGTTTTTTAATAATCCAGAGGTTAATGATACATTTGAAATACGTAAAAGCAAAGATTGAGGAATAGCACAAAATTAAATTTCTGTTCCTGTCCCCTAGTACCAACCGTAGTGTCACTTTGCATACCGTAGAGTCCTTTATAATTCCATAATTCATAATACCCAATCTATAATTATCATCTGGAATGTTGGACTACATCGGTGAAAACGTTGTTTAGATTTATACAGCCCTATAATGTTATATTTATAATAAACTAGCTGACCCGGCGAACTTCGTACCGCCTTATAGTCGATTATTTAATATTTTTTTTAATACTTATTCTGCTATTCGGTACGCTATATAATGTTAAATGTGACCATCGTATAAATATTGACAAATATTGACATTAATATTTATACGATACTAACGTCACTCAATTGTTTTGCCTTCCCGGAACCTCTCCACTAACACTTAAGCTTTATAGTATGGGGTATTAAAGTTCAAATTGACTTTAAGTATTATTACGAATCATTTGTATGGGAGTATAGAAAAGTGTCGTTTTAAGACTTTTCCAGGTACTTTTTTTAATTTTTCTCTCCGTAAGATCCCTCCTCGTACTTCAAGGAATATTCTAAAAAAAGAATTAGCGAAATCGGTTCTGCTGTTCTCGAGTTTTGCGCTTAGTAACATATTTAGCGATTCATTTTTATATTATAGATATTGCCCACACAGGAATCCCGACTTAAGGTAATTTGAGAAACTGTTATGAACACGAGTCAATAAGGCAAAGGTTACGAACATTTCTCAATATCAGCTATTTTACCGGTCATAACAACTCAAATATACGTTTTACATGCCTGCCGCATTGTATGAAATATGAATCAGTTTATATAAATGACATGCGCAGTTGAAAAACTCTCGAGCTTTTTGTCTCACCCCGACCTGTCACAGGGAATCTATAGTTCGAATGAGATAACGATATCGTACTGCACCCCTTTCGTTATTTTGCGAATATACTCTTGCTAATGTCTGATGTCCTGGTATAGATGCGGATAAAAAAGTTTGTTGCGTCCATTTTTTTTCTATTTTAAACTAATGTTCAAGCAGAGTACGTCGTCTAGCTGACAAAAAAGCTTTTTAGGCTAAATAGAGAAGTTTTTATTTATTTAATTTTAAATAAATAAATAATGCGTTTTCTTAACAATGTTCGTAAGATTTAGTTTTCAGTAAAAAGTTTATTTATTATTAATCTTTTATAATTAATTATACCACAGTAACAACACAAAATCATAAAAAATTATAAATCAAATCTATTTTGTAAATTTTCTATTTTGTAGGTGGTAAGCCCGGGCTACGTTGAAGCTGTTACTGGTTTCAGCATGAATGGGTCGGCTCGCCCGGGGTAGTACCACCCTCTCACAGAAAACCGACATGAAGTAACAGTGGTTGCACTGTTGCGTTTCGTTCGGTCAGTGAGAGCGCCGGAGGCCCACATATTTAAAAGGCCGGCAACGCACTTGCGACAACCCTGATGTTGCTAGTGTCTATGGACGGCGGTGATCACTCACCATCAGGTGACCCATCTGTTCGTTTGCCCCCTATAATATAAAAAAATAAAAAAAAATTGTAAATTTGATGTACCTGAAATGTAATCATTATTTATATTCATTTTGATATTTCCGTTTAATCAAGAATTAAACACTAAAACTAGCAAAAGTCACATATGTTACGTAGAGAAAAATATAGTTCATTTTTTTTACGTGTGACTATGATTTAACAACTTCGGTTTACACAAGGGGGAAATCTGTAATGATATATATACATAAGAAGAACCACCAAGAAATGAAATGGGCTATCATCGATTATCATTACGCTTTAAATAGTAGAAAGTTGACGAAAAATATTAAATTTATCGAATGTTTTAGCTTAGAAATGACCACAATAAAAACATAGTTTGAATAAAACAACTGTCATCTATTTCATACGAGTATATTATCCGTATAGGGCACTGCAACGAGAATGACGCGATGCCACTAATATAAACTAACTAGCATATATAAAATACATAAGTTGTTATTTTCAATTTTACAACTTGATACAAAA
The DNA here is from genome assembly GCA_035772565.1 of Antheraea assamensis. NCBI lineage: Eukaryota > Metazoa > Arthropoda > Insecta > Lepidoptera > Saturniidae > Antheraea > Antheraea assamensis. The sequence goes on along the minus strand of JAQQSE010000010.1, from coordinate 168,311 downwards.
CCTTCGATATTAACGTAATTTTTTTGTAGTAATTATTATGTAATTTCAATAAACTCTTTTTTCTCTGTTATGAGTGACATTGAAAACACTAAGGAATAAACTTGCGTAATAAGAAGTAATACAAACTTCACGGACGTGCTTTGTGAAATTCTACAGCTTTGTCTTTTCCCTTTGCGAAATCCATTGGCTGAAAGAGATAAAAATATGGCATTGATACCCGTTTCGTTATTTGGGAAAAGGGTAACTCTTCGTTACATCTGCTCTCCTAGTGTACTTGCGGATAAAATAACCCGTTGCGGGTTTGAAATACCTTTTAAACCAACAACGGTCCCGACAAAAAGAATCGTAGTGAAAATAATAATCGTTATTTCTAATATTATATATATACATATATAATAATAGTATATAATATTGTATAAATAATTTGTATTATATAAATAGTTATTGATCCTCTAACTAGTTAATCTTCATGTGCGTTAAATTAAAAATATTAACAAAACATTACTTAGTTAGATGGCGCTAAATTTATCATTTTAATACTTTAATAACAACGGTCCTTGGGCATATTAAGAGGGGGATTGTAGATAATAATGAAATTATTTTTGTGTTGGTTTAGGGGTTCATTTCGAATCATAATTTTTATAAATTTGACTTATTCTAATGCCTCAGTTGTGTTGTCTGTTAGTGTTAAATGAATAAATTACTTTACTGCATTTTTTGCGGTATTGTGGAGAAAAGAAATGGTAAGATATCACGATAGCTTCTTGTAATATAAAGTTATAATAGTTTTAAGGAACTACATACATTGTTTATAGGCACTACGCGTTCAGCGCTTTGTGTATTTATGCTGTGCATAAGCGGGTCCACAGAGTACCAGATTCATAAAGCGGGGGCAAGCAGTGAGCTGCTGCTTATGTTTTTCCCTCTGTTCATAAAACATATTGTTTTAAACAACAAAATCGCGGGTATCAGATACTAGCAAATAATATTGTAATCTATTATCTGTGTGTATAAATTTAAATAACGTCTGAACTGATTTGGGGAAAATATTCGGACATCCGATAAAAAATATTATAGTTTACGAAAATAATGTGGGCAATGATATTTATATTATCTATAATTACGCTTTGCTATAGGGGTTCAGCAATAATGATTAATACAATGAAAAAAAAAACAGATTAAGAAAGGACATTCCGCATCAAATAAAACATAATAAATCTGCTAATTATATTCTTTTTCCTTTGCGAAAAATATGTCACTGCTAACTGTTTCCTTATTTCGGAAAGGGGTAGCTCTTCGTTACATCTGCTTTGCTAGTGTTGATGCGGATAAAATAACCTGTTGCGGGCTTGAAATATCTGTGAAACGGTTCCTCCCGCCGAGAAAAAGAAATCGAAGTGAAAAATAAATAATAATAATAATAAAATATGAATATAAATATATTTTTTATTATATAAATAATTTTTGATCCTAACTATTTAATCATTACGTGCGTTTAATTAAAAATAATAATAAACATGTATATTTTTTTTAGATGGCGCTAAATTTGGTTTTAATGGTTTATTAGTCCACCAAGAACAACACATTAAGAAAGAGATAATAATAAAAATAAATAAATAACAAATAAATTATTTTTATGTTATTTTTCAATTGGTTTAATAAATTTAATAAGTAGTACTTATTTTTTTATTTTCAATCAATTTTTTATGAATTTGGTTTGATTCTAATGCCCCAGTTACGTTGTCTGTTTCATGAATAACCTTACTTAGAGGTACTTCGTTATTTGGAAAAGGAGTAGTAACTCTTCGTTACATCTGCTCTCCTAGTGTAGATGCGGGTAAAATAACCTGTCGCGGGTTTTGAAATACGGTTTCTTTCCGACAAAGTATCCGCTGAAGAAGAAGTGTTGATTGAATGAAATAAATAATAATAATCACTACATAATTATTATAAAACAAAGTCGTCCGCCGCGTCTGTCTGTCTGTCTGCTTGTCTGTATGTTCAATTAAATTAAACCGATAATAATATTAATAATTTTCAATATTCTAAATCATTGAAATACGAATATAGATAATATATAATAATATACACATTAATTTAAAACTTTCACGAATTTGACCACGGTACGATTTCTGTTACCCCTATAAAACTAAATTAGCGGTAATAGAAGTGTTTACTTTACAGTTTCTACTATTGTTTTGTAGTCATTAAATATATAAAGAATGCATCTGATATTTGGCATAAGATTATTATATATCTAATAAACATGACTTCTCTCAGTGGGTTTACAATTTCGTGTGTTGGATGCAACTTGAAAATCGCTGTGGAACAACTAGACTCTTATTATAAAAAAAAATGTGAAAAACGTATGTCCAATGTTTTAAATTATTTTACTTTGTAATTATTTCGATCGATGACCTATGTAAAATTTAAGGTTTTTCTTAAACTGTATTGATTGTTGTTTCGGTAAGGATAAAAAAGGTCTGGTAATAAATGGACGAGTATCTTTGAGATGAGATTAGGTGATGGTAAATGGTTGGGTGAGACACGTTAACGAATGAAACCGTCGGACTACTTTATTTCGTCTTGAAAATTCGATGGCAAATCGTTCTTTTACATTTATAATATAAGTACATGCATTTGGCACAGCTAGCTGTTGCTATGACTACCACGCTGTATCCCAACAGTCTGATATATACATTTCGAGTGATTCTGTAGTGGCACACTGCGTCTCGGAGAACAGAATTATTCGTAAGGACATAGGCGAGATGATATCGTCGATGTTGAAATTTAATACATCTATTTGCCTATGATATTATTAATCCCTGTTTTTTTACATTCCATTCTACGCGGACTAAGTCGCGGGCACACCTAGTAGGTATATATATCTAAAGAAAGTTTCTTGAACCGAACGCCAGATACCACTAATGCCGCCAATACGTTGAGTGACATCTCTAACTGGCTCGGTGGCGTGATAAATCGTAAGAGTCGAGAGGGAGGTGCACCCACAGTGCAGGGACGTACTCCTCGATCAGTGTCGCCTTAGGCGTGTTACAAGCTTTATTATAGAATTTAATATATATATACCAAAGAAGTTTTACCTCCTCCGCGTGTACACACTGTGATACACGCAAAGTAAATATTTATATTATATCTTTTTATTTATTTGGTAGATATTGACGAGCTTGATGTTACTATTATAAAAATGGAAAAGTTTTTTTCAGATCATTGACGATTTTGAAAGCCTTTATCTATAAGTCTCTCATGTGACATACTTCACGGACTTTACGCATACAGATAATGATATGAATATATTAACACTTAAAGAAAAAAGATTATACCCCTTATATTGCTCAAATTTCTACCACTTAACGATCACTAACATAAATAACTAGAAGCCCGCTCCGGCTTCGCACGGGTATAAAATATATGGCTATGACATGACATATATGTATGACACATATATAGCCTATATATATGACATATAGCCTATGGTATTCACTGAAAAAATGATTAAAATCGATCCTGTAGTTTTGATTTATTCATTACTGACTCTATCTATTAAAAAAACCGCATCAAAATCCGTTACGTTGTTTTAAAAATTTAAGCACACATAGGTATATAGGGACAGAGAAAGCGACTTTGTTTTATACTATGTAGTGATTATGGTAGAGGTTTGCTGTTGCGCGCGTATCACTCAAAAACTACCGGGTAGATTTGATAAATTGTTCTGTTTTACTTCTCAGACACTCGTTCCTTATGTAAAATATCACGATAGCTTTATTTAATATAAAGTTATAATAGTTTTTTGGAACTACAATGTTTATAGGCAATACGCGTTCAGCGCTGTGTGTTTTCTTGCTGTGGACAAGCGGGGGCTACAGAGTATCTTATGTAAAGCGGGCGCAAGCTGTGTGCTGCTTATCTTTTTTCCTCTGAACATAAAACAAATAGTTTTGAACAACAAAATCGCGAGTATCTGATAGTAGCAAATAAGATTACAGATTATTCTTTGTACGAGTTAAAAAACGTCTGAATTAATTTTGGGAAAATATGCTGTCGTATAGACAGACAGCTTTTGAAAGTATGATATAGTTTACGAGGTAAACGTAGGCAATGACATTTATGATGTTTATAGTTACGCTTTACTATAGGAGTTGAGTTATAATGGTTAATTTATAATGAAAAAGCAGAGTCAAAATGGTAAAAATTCCACAGAAGATAAAACACGTTAAAACTGTAAATTATATTTGTCTTTTCCCTTTGCGAAAAATATGACACTGCTACCAGTTTCGTTATTTAGAAAATGACGTAACTCTTCGGTACATCTGCTCTCCTAATGCAGATGCGGATAAAATAACCTGTTGCGGGTTTGAAATATTTTTAAACGGTCAGTCGTCTATTTTTTTTGTTTTTTTGCCATTAATCATTTTTATATAATTAGTTAAATACTTTTATGACAAAAGGACCTTGAGGCCCTAAATTTACAGAAAGTATTACTTTGTTTTTATTAAATATAAAAATAATATAATATATGTCGGGGAGACGGCTGTTCCCGTTGTTATCGTCATTATTGCTTTATGGGTTTAGTGGGCGTCATCCGGGTAAAATCACAATATTTTAATTTAGATTAAACAATGTTTTGTCAGTTCACAATAATAACGTAGGAAATAAATTAACAATTAAGATCGAGAAGGCGGGTTCAGAGCACCGATCTTATTTTAACCACTGAATATAGATACTTTCAGTAACGATCCAACTCGATCCGTTGCTATCACTAAACAAAAACTGCCTCGCATACACTGTACACGATTCCTTAAGTACAGATGGCGCCTTGACCCCGCTCGAGGCATATGCGCTGTTCTGATTGGTCGTTACGTGAATTACAGTATTCATAAGTTTTATTACATTATGCAAGGTTTTTAAGCAATAGAATAATGTAACAAATGAAATAAAATAAAATTAAGTAATTAAAATGTAGACAAATAATATTGAGCATGTATGCAAACAACGATCAAGGCTCGTAGTGCCCTCCGATCAAGACTTCTAGCTTCCTCCGACATATATACCTAGTCTTGTCATAAATACTGAAACAGCGAAAAAGTAAAATTTTCTATTGCAAATAACATTTATTACTTTTACTGTGTGTTAGTTTAATACATAAATATAAAACAATTTAAAATATAAAAAGCTTATTCGAAGTGGTCTCCATTGGCTGCAATACAGTCCTTTAAACGTTGAAGCCAGTTATTAATGGAAGCACGCATTCTTTTCATGGGAAAATTCTTCACCGCCAATCGTACGGATTGTTTTAGGGACTCCAAATTATCATGGCGTTTAGAGCAAGCTGTACTCTCTAAAACTGACCATAAATCATAATTCAGCGGATTAAGATCGGGACTAGACGATGCCCAGTCTTCAGCTCTGATGGAGTCCGAAACATTCGTATCCAACCAAAACTGCGTAGACCGAGCTTTATGACCCGGTGCCGAGTCTGTCTGGAAGGACCATTCTTGGTTATTGAACATGATGTTGTTAGGGCTTCACTACCTTCTCAAGAATGGTATTTTGATACACTTGTGATGTTTTGACACCTTTTGCACAAAACTATGGATCAGTCACTCCTTCATAGCTAATACTCCACCAAACCATCACTGAAATCGGATAATGCCCACGTTGCACTCTGTTGATTAATTGGGAAGCTTCCTTAGAGCTTTGAGAATAAATACGGTCATTTTGCTTGTTAAAATGTTGCACAATTGTAAAAAAAATCTCATCCGTAAACAATATTTTTCTGTGACCTCCCTTTACGTACCGTTTCAGTAGTTGTTTCGATTTTACCGCCCTATTCTTTTTTAAAATATCAGTTAAGAAATGACCAGTACGTCACTTATAGGCTGTAAGACCTAAGTCATCTTTTAAAGTACGCGACATAGTTCTTTCTAGGTGCTTTCTTCATCTTCCGATACAAAATCTTTTGCTTTCGGACTGGATTTCTTCTAATTATTTCCCTTACTGCTTTGACCAGCTTTTTCGTACGAACACTAAGTGGAGGGCCAGATCTTTTTCTGTCAAAAACAGAGGAGGTCTCATTGATATATATTAAAAGCCCGGTACACAAACATTTTACCAATACCAAGTGTATAGAGAGTTTTAAAAATTGTATTTGGCTCCATACCTACTTTGTGTAATGCAATCACAGCGATTCGATTCTCTTTATCACCCCACTTCATTTTAATATCGTAAAATATTGTACAATGTATTGGCGTCAAAATGAGAAAACTCAATGAACAATCATATAAAAATGACAGATTCCAAATTCAAATGCAATATTTTGTTTATTTTTAATTGTAACAGTATTTATGGCCAGACTAAGTATATATACTTACTTTCTACATATTATATATATAGTTGAAATGTTTTTTCTTTGAATCGATGATTTCACTTTAAAAAAAAACATAATTTTCTAGAAATCTAGATTTTCTATAAATTCTCTTCGTTACATCTGCTCTCCTAATGCAGATGCGGATAAAATAACCGTGGCGGGTTTGAAACACTATTTTGCATATTTTTTTTAAATATTACTACTAAGCCCCTCAACTGATATTTTAAGATCCAAATCTCAAAATGGCCATTATGTTTCTTTATTTTTATTTCAAGACATTGTATATTGTAAATATCATAGTTTAGCAAAACATGTTCGTACAAATGAAACAAACTATTTAAAAACACGTTTTACATTACAATTATCATTTTACAATTATTTGTTATTTTTCAAAGTTTTGTTATAAATCAGAGGTATTTTTATAAGCTTATGCTGCCAACAGCTTGTTGATCGGTACCTCATGAGTTCTACATTCGTTTGTATGATGGAACTTTAACCTTTATGGTTTTAGACGGTGCAGGGGTTAAGTTTAACTTTTATATCAAAAGGACATCCTTACAGAGTTGTATACTTACATTCTACATATTATTTATAGTTGTTCCTACAATGATGGAGTTCACTTTTAATAGACTACATATTTTTCTTTATTCGCATTTTATTTTAAAGAAGCTTACGAATAATATAAATAAATAATATAAAATCACGCATAAAATAAAGCAGATATATTCCTTAAAATATACACGACTGAAATAAAAATCCAGTGATGACAAAAAAAATAGCTAATATCACCCCCATGATGAGATATTTGAATTACAATATATACGGGTCATCATACCCCATGGTTGTCTTGCGAATTTAGTGCAAGTGGCATACTTGTTGCATTCCTGCACATATTGCGCGCCATTCGGGGTGACTTCACTCCGGATTTGCAATATGCACATGATCTACTAGGACAACATCACGATGAGAGCTTAGTTTGAACTTGAAATTTATTTATTTACAGTAGTGATACATTTTCTTTCGATAATAATGATGTGACTACAATGACTTACCTATAATAGAAATAATAAAAACGAGCGAGGTTTACAATAGTCGCATATCATGTATAGTAAACATATGACATGTTATCCTACTATGAATTTGAGATGAAATATATATATCAAAGTCAATTCGTCATAAATTTATTTGTCATATATTATTATTATTGGTCGAATTTATTATAAGCAAAAATACATATGTAATTCTATATTAAAGCACGCACTTGTTCGCGCAAGTTTAAGCCTAGTCGTATTAATAGGTACGACATAGGAATTTAAATCCTGAAAAAAATGAATAGGGTATTATTCTAGTTCAAAGTCGAATAATTCCATATTAATTCCTCTGTTATTCAAGAATGATGAACTTTGTCAGACGTTTAATAGTAAAGATAATTATTAATATTCTTTGCACAACATATAAAATATAACCTCGGATTTTATACACAAGACTGTATAACTGTAGATGAGTGCACAGCTGATGCATTCTCTTCCTCTATTTTCCTATCCTTTTTTAGTCACAGATACACACGTACGCATAAACTATTTTGCCTGTCAGTTCGTCGTGGTACCAACCTCACGCAAAATAGGTTTGCACCATCTCACAGAAATCTCACGGAAATCGCGGGCGATCATTGCTCAAATCAAATAGCGCGCGCTTCCCGTGTTTCCTGTAACGTATTCCTGCCCCTTTTTCAAAACCACTCATACAAAAAGTATCCAGCAACCGAGAGGAAAGATGTTACACATTAATAACGAGAAGCATAAATACTACTACAGTACAGTTTCGTAAATTGCATGATCTTACAATTTGTGTGTATTTATTTATTTTACTTTTGTTGTGTGTATTATATGTTAGTTTATATAGTGTATGTGTATGTATGGTGTATAAATCCTTGTATTTATGCAGTGGCGTATCTATACCATCTAAGGCCCATGGGAAAATCATAGGATATGGGCCCCAGTAAAAATCGTCACGCTGTGATTTAATTTTAATAAATCAATGCAGTCGTAACCCGACAGTATTATTACGCTTGGGCTGGAGGCCCCATCAGACCGGCGTGGGACCATGGGTTGCAATTTGACAGTTCTGCCACCTTATAGTTGCGCCGCTGTGTGTATGTATAAGGGTAGATTTGCATTTACTAAGTATGCAATAAGATATTTGTAGTTATATATCAATGTTAAGTTTTTTTTTTTTAATTCATTAGTTTTATTCGCTTCTTTTATATTTGCATTACCTACAATAACTTTTATTCTTGATAACAACACTGCTGCTTAGCTGGAAGAAAATGCCGTGTAGCATTAAGCTCACCAATCTACAAACAAAAAAATGCAATAAAGTTTTCGTTTATTAATTTATTCAAGTTATTATTATTTTCAGCAAATCAGCACAATTTAATTGAATTATTTTTGTAAAATGTTTTGTCAGTTTTTTTCAAACATAAATATACCACAACACTACTGTAACATATTAAAAATATTTGTTACTAAAAAACAACTTTATAACAACAACAAAACACACGGACTATTGAATCACCTGTAACACAAAAACTTGCTCCAAATCCCTAAAATTACTGATGAGTGTGACTTTTCGGATTATTGCTATGGAATATTTGTCATATTTTTATATCTGTTTACAAGTAACTTAAATACGCCAACGGTGTACGTTACTGAAATCTGACAACAATAATTTCCTACGAACTCATGTTACTCGGGTAGTCTATCCCAGTGCGGTTGCCATGGAAACGCATTCCATTATTGAAAACCGACTACATTCGTCATCTCTTTAGACCTATGTAACCCGGATGATGTTTGACAGTGGGGTTGCCTTGGAAACCAATTAATCAATTCAACCCTGACAACGTTCATCTCTTACAAACCCATGCTATTCTGATAATCCATAGCAGCGAGGTTGCCATGGAAACATTTCCCCCGACCCTAAAGTACCTGTGCGCACTGCGGTGTGGAAATTTGCGGTGCGTTTTTTATTCAGCATAGGTAAAAATTCCGCAATAGATGATTTGCGTCCTGCGGTAGAATTTCCAGAATAGTCTAAACCACTAAATGCCATACATTGTTTATTTCGATTTTACATTTTTTAAATGTCTTTTGAGAAAACAATATTATTTTACTATTATCTTTTTTTACAAATAACACAAATCAATGTGTGCCCTATAATGATGTTTAATCAAAACTGAATCACATTTATTTTATAAACTGCAGAAACAATTACAGTAAAATATAACAGTAAATCTTCTACTGCTAATATAACCATTTACTGAGTAATTGTAAGATGCGCGCAGTGAATGGCTATTAGGAAAAGTAAATAGTGCAAGGTTTGGAATTTGGTGGCTCTTAGACTATACCGGAAATTCTACTGCAGTGCGCGAATCTTCTATTGTGGGTTTTTTTCCTATGCGGAATTAAAAACGCACCGCAACTCACCGCACCGCAGTGCAGGCAGGCATTTATTGCACCCCTTTCGTAATTTCGCGAATCGATACCTCTTCCCGTATTCTGGTGTCCTGATACAGATGCGGGTAAAAACGCTTGTTGCGTCCAAAAATGTTGTTTTTTTTAATCTAAGAAATAATGTTTTTCACTCACAAGTAGTGTGTAGAGTAGATTGACAGAAAATCTTTTATACACTTAAGGGATAGATAGAGAAGTTAATTAATTATTTATAAATAAATAAATAATGTATTTTGTTAATTGTCCATAAAATGTAAACTTTATATAATAAATAAAGTTTCTAAACGTTAAATAAAATACAATAATTCGGTTAAGTTATATTTCTTTTCGATTCAGTCCACATTATATCTATAATGTATTTATGTATACATAATACATGTGCAATGTAATAAGTGTAATGTATTAGAAATTTTATGTAGTATCTTATATGTTACTATAGAGTATAAACAATTACCATACAAAATTCTATCAAAATCGGTTAAGTTATTTTGTGTGATACGCTTATAGACATACCGACAGCAGAACAGCAATATCAAAAACCATGATAATGCGATCTGCCATCGATTCTAAAACCCCCAGCTTTTTGTGTCAAGTGTGTGTGTGTGTCTATTTGTGTGTGTATGTGTGTGTGTGTGTGTGTGTGTGTGTGTGTGTGTGTGTGTGTGTGTGTGTGTGTGTGTGTGTGTGTGTGTGTGTGTGTATTATTTTGTAATGTATTATTTTGTGTGAAAATAAAATTTTAACCACGTTTCTTTCATACTATATCTTGGTAATGTAATACTGTAGTAATGTTTACTTTTGTTATAAAATACCCTGGCTTTTGCATGAGTCTAAAGTCCATTTACTTATTTATCTACTTTTCTCTCGTACTAAGTCGCTTAAAATTACAATAACCTTTGATAGAGCGAACCGATTTTAATGAAACTAAGACTAAAATGCTCACGAGAATATGCTTGATGATTTGCTTGCGGATGTTTTATCAGAAACATAGTACTTTATCAGTGATGCCTGTTCAAACAACCAGACAGACAGACAGACATTTCTAAAAATGATTGACATTGAACAATTTTTTTCTCAAAAATCAAAAAGTACAGACACGTCAGATTTACATTCTTATTATAGGTATTGAAGATTTATTGTCTTATTGTAATCTTGTCATTTTAACAATTTCATTTGATTTTATTATGCATATTTGCTAAGAAAAAACGTTGTAATATATACTTTAACTCTGTGTAAGTTTCATTAAATTCTACCATTTCGGAAATTAGTCTCAACAAATAATAAATATTTTCAGTTCTATTTATATGTATAGAATAGCAACTGCCCGCAACTCTACACGCGTTTTTATGCAGTAGTTATTTTCGACTTGTAATAGTACTGTATTTGTGAAGTAAAACTTCTTATGGGAGCGCTTTGAAATTCTGATTCACAATATTTTTTTTGTAACAAATAGTGGTGGACGTAAAAACTGTCTTGAAGAAGAACATAACAGAATCAAAAAACAGAAGTTAAGCTACGTCGAACGTCGGCCGCGGTCAGTACTTGGATGGGCAACCGTCTGGGAACGTCGCATGACGTTTTCTCGTTTTTATAAAGAAGTTTTCACTTCTTTCGTATGCTTATTAGCACACATATGTTGTTTTAAATACGCGTCCCACTTTCTACTTTATACGAATACAAAGGCCACTTATCAATGCGGCACAGCGGAATAGATATCCAAACAATTTTTGGACTTTGACACTTATGATTTGTTAAAAATAAAGAAAATTCGTAAATCTTGTTACACTGAGATCTATCTTATATATATATCTAAGAATTATTACTGTATTATTGAAAACCGGTTTACAAATCGCCCATTATCTTTTAAGAACGTCTACAAAATAAAATTTGTTACTGTTAGTTACGCTTACGGTTATAAATATATATACGGGCTGTTTAGCGTATTCTGTACAGTGGCGATCTCACGGTCGTTGTTCACCGTCGTTCGAGACCAACCACCGCTACGGTTATAGACATATACTATTAAAGATTTCTCTGTAGGTCCTTTTTATATATACAATTGTCTAAATTACACAAAATTAAATATAGAATAAATAAACGGGTATCTTACGATTATTGACATTACTTAAAAAAAATATATTTTATCGAAGAACACTAGATAAATTTTACGAAAAATGTGATATTGTATGAATTTGCGCCTTTATATAGTGATTAAAGTATGAAAAATTATAAAAGTCATAATTTATCGAACCTCGAATATCTTTTAAACGAGTCGAATAAGCTAGAAATCATATCAGATATTTTTTATATATCGTTTAATTCTCTACAAGTATATGTTTTCAATTTCACTGAACGATTATTCGTTCGAGCGCATTAAAATTCCAAATAAAAAAAATGTGGCACATTTAATAGGAAAATTTAAAATTACTATGAACCACCTCGTAGTAATAATATTATGAACTCAAACTTTATCAGATTTTTTTCTATAACGATATTTTCATGGTAACTAAAGAAACAAAATTTATTTTTAGAGAACCTCGTCTACCCTACCTACTACTAAAGCCAGTCAGACACTTTTACTTACTTACACATTCACAAAAATACATACCTACATTACGTTTAACGTGTAACGATTATTTCGCTACCGTGCCATTAAGAAATACTTCAAAAAACAAAAAGAAATACACATAATAATATTATCACAGGTATATAACACGTGAAGAAATACCCTTCCACTGGACGACCCTCAGTAAAAATTATTCTTCCCAATTGTAATTTAAAACATAATGGATATTTATACACAACAAATTTAATCGAAATAGGTCTACCCGTTCAGGAGGAGTTCAGTCACATCTACACGTAAAGAAGAATTAGAGTTAGAATCGCATCCAAGTCATGAGTATGGAACGTTAACAACGTACAAACGTCAAAATCACGTGTACAGAGTTTACATTATTAGGTGGGATGACGTTTATAAAAAGAAGTATTTCTTAATCGGACTCCCATATCGTTCTGAACACTCAAAGTGATACTTGCCTAGGAACTGTTTTGTATATTTGATATACCTACTAAGTAAATAGTACCTACCTATTGTGATTCACGATAATAGCTTATTCTAGCGCACAGGTATTTATTTTCTCACTTGGATCCCTGCTGATGCCTACAATGAGTGCCCGTGAGGATAACGCTTATATATATACGCGCAGGATATATAAGAAGAACGACCACGAAATTAAATAGGCTATTGTATTTAATTACGCTTTAAGCTTTAGAGGGTTGACGAGGAATAATAAATATATGCAATGTTTTGGTTCCGAATTTATTATAACAAATACATCGTTTTAATAACTACTGTCACCTATAAAATATATTATCAGTATAGAACACTACAACGCGAACGACGCGATGCCACTAATAAAAACTAGCTACCATAAATAAATAAATACACAAGTTGTATTTTCAATTTTACAGCTTAATACCAAACCTTCGAGTTTAACGTAACATTTTTTCATAGTAATTATATCATTTCAATAAACACTTATCTACTATGAGTGACATTGAAAAAAACTAAGGAGTAAACTTGTATAATAGGCAGTACGTGCATTGAGAAATTCTACAGTCTTTTCTCTTCCTTATAATAAATCCATAAGCTGAAAGAGATAAAAATAGGTCACTGCTACCTATTTCCTTGTTCTGGAAAGGCCTGTAACTCTTCGTTACATCTGCTCTCCTAGTGCAGATGCGGGTAAAATAACCTGTTGCGGGTTTCAATTCTGAAACTGGACATATTTTTGTATTTTTATCTTTTTTATAATAATTATATTAATTAATTAACCCTCGGCTGGTTTTTTAAGACCAAGATCTCAAAACGATTATGTTTTTTTTTTTTATTTAATTACATTGTACATTGTAAATATCATGGTTTAGTAAAAAAAAGTTCATACAAATGAAAAAATAATTTAATTGTAAATAAATTAATTTAATTTTAAAATTTAAAATATTTTTTTTTAAGTTAATGCTGCCAACAGCTTATTGGAACTGTGTCTCGTGAGTTCCACATTCGTTTGTATGGAAATTTAACCTTTATGGTTTTGGACAGTGTAAGGGTTAAGTTTAACTTTTATGACAAAAGGACATTAAGTCCTAACTAAACAGAAATCTATTTTGTTCATACTCGTATTGAGAAAAAAGCCGGTACTAATATATTAGAAACCCCTTACATTATAATGTACTTACTTTCTACATGTTATTTATTGGTGTTTCTAGAATTATGGAATTCACTTTTAAAAGAACACACTGTTTTCTACAAATCTGGATTTTCTAGAAATCTGAACTGTCTAGAATTTCTCTTCGTTACATCTGCTCTCCTAATGCAGATGCGGGTAAAATAACCTGTTGCGGGTTAAACGGTCGTCTATTTTTTGCATTAATTATTACTTACTACTTATAAAAAATAATCCTTTTTTTATTATATTTATATACCTTTTATATTACTTTCATGAAAAAAGACATTGAGTCAGTAAACAGATATGTATTATTTTGTTTTTATTCAAAAAGAAAACAGGTAATCTACATTTAATAAAAGGCTAACGAGACGAAGAAATCTGTACATTAAACATATTTAAGAAAAAATAAATACTCAGGGGTCTGAGAATCAATAACATAACACATTTCTATCGAACTTAGAATTTTTTTCTATCTGTTTGTTATTTATACGGGCATCACGCAAAAACTACTAGATGGATTTTGACGAAATTTGTTATGAATAGCTTATACACCGGCATAACATATAGGATAACATTTACATATAAATGTAGGTATATATATGTATATCTTACTTTTAAGAAAACATCGGAGAAATGTAACTGACGCAAAAACTAGTGGTCCGTTTTTCACGAAATTTGACATACTAATAGGTGATAACCCGAAGTAACATAAGACAAACAGGTAAAAAACGGATATTATATTAGAAACCCCTTACATTAACTATATACTTACTTTCTACATTATAGCTGTTTCGAGAATTATGGAATTCACTTTTAAAAGAACACATAATTTTCTAGAATTCTAGATTTTCTAGAATTTGTCTTCGTTACATCTGCTCTCCTAATGCAGATGCGGGTAAACTAACCTGTTGCGGGTTTGAAACATTAAACGGTCTTGAATATTTTGCATCCATTTTTTTATATTGTTGCTTTTTATAAGCTTAAGTGCCAACAGCAGTTGATCGGTACCTCATGAGTTCTACATTCGTTTGTATGATGGAACTTTAACCTTTATGGTTTTGGACGGTGCGGGGATTAAGTTTAACTTTTATGACAAAAGAACATTGAGTCCTAAATTAACAGAAATGTATTATTTTGTTTATATTGAAAAAAAAAACAAGTATATAACAAATAATACATTAGAAACCCCTTACAGAGTAGTATACTTACTTTCTACATATTAATTAATTATAGTTGGTCCTAGAATGATGGACTTCAATTTTAATAGACCACATATTTTTCTTTATTCGCATTTTATTTTAAAGAAGCTTACGAATAATATAAATAAATTATAAAATAACGCATGAAATATAGCCGATTATTGCTTAAAATATTATACACGACTGAAATAAATATCCAGTGATGACAAAAAAATTAGCTAATATCACCCCCATGATGATATATTTTATGATATATTTGAATTACATTATGATATATTTGAATTACAATCATCATACCCCATGGGTTGTCTTGTGAATTTAGTGCAAGTGGCATACTTGTTGCATTCATGCACATACACTCGTATTGCGCACCATTCGGGGTAACTTTACCCCGGATTTGCAATATGCACATGATCTACTAGGACAACATCACGATGAGAGCTTAGTTTAAACTTGAAATTTATTTATTTACAGTAGTGATACATTTTCTTTCGATAATAATGATGTAACTACAATGACCTACATATAATAATAATAATAAAAACGAGCGAGTGTTACAGTACTCACATATCATGTATAGTAAAGTAGTAAAGTCATGTATAGTAGTAAGTAAGTATTCTATATTAAAGCATGCACTTGCTCGCGCAAGTTTAAGCCTAGTCGTGCCATAGGAATTTAAATCGTGAAAAAATGAATCGGGTATTATTCTAGTTCGAAGTTGAATAATTGCGTATTCATTCCTATGTTATTTAAGAATGATGAACATTGACAGACGTTTAATAGTAAAGATAATTATTAATATTCTTTGCACATATAAAATATAACCTCGGATTTTATACACCAGACTGTATAACTGTAGATGAGTGCACAGATCCACACGTACGCGTAAACTATTTCGCCTGACAGTACGTCGTGGTACCAACCTCACGCAATTCAAAATAGATTAGCACCATCTCACAGAAATCTCACCGAAATCGCGGGCGATCATTGGTCAAATCAAATAGCGCGCGCTTCCCGTGTTTCCTGTAACGTATTCCTGGCCCTTTTTCAAAACCACTCATACAAAAAATATTCAGCAACCGAGAAGAAAGATGTTACACATTAATAACGAGAAGCAAAAATACTACTACTGTACAGTTTCGTAAATTGCATGATCTTACAATTTGTGTGTATTTATTTATTTTACTTTTGTCGTGTGTATTATATGTTAGTTTATATGTGTATGGTGTATAAATCCTTGTATTTATGCAGTGACGTCTCTATACTATCTAAGGCCCATGCGAAAATCATAGGATATGGACCCCAGTAAAAATCGCCACGCTGTGATTTAATGTTAATAAATCAATGCAGTCGTAACCTGACAGTATTATTACTCTTGGGCTGGAGGCCCCATCAGACCGGCGTGGGACCATGGGCCAGGGCCTGTGGCAATTTGACAGCTCTGCCACCTTATAGTTGCGCCACTGTGTGTATGTATAAGGGTAGATTTGCATTGTAAATGTATTTATTTTATCTACTAAGTATGCTATTTAGATATTTGTAGTTAAGTATTTTTTTAATTCATTAGTTTTATTCGCTTCTTTTATATTTGCATTACCTACAATAACTTTTATTCTTGATAGCAACACTGCTGGTTAGCTGGAAGAAAATGCCGTGTAGCATTAAGCTCACCAATCTACAAACAAAAAAATGCGATAAAGTTTTCGTTCATTAATTTATTCAAGTTATTATTATTATTATTATCAGCAAATCCGCACAATTTAATTGAATTATTTTTGTAAAATGTTTTGTCAGTTTTTTTCAAACATAAATATACCACAACACTACAGTATTATGTTAAAAATATTTGTTACAAAAAAACAAATTTATACCCACACACGGACTATTGAATCACCTGTAACACAAAAACTTGCTCCAAAACCCTAATGAGTATGACTTTTCGGATTACTGCTATGCAATATTTTTCATATTTTTATATCTGTTTACAAGTGACTTAAACACGCCAACGGTGTATGTTACTGAAATCTGACAACAATAATTTCCTACAAACTCATGTTACTCGGGTAGTCTATCCCAGTGAGGTTGCCATGGAAACGCATTCCATTATTGAAAACTGACGACAGTCTTCTTCTTCTTCTTCTTTATTTTTTTGGCTCCGTCACGGTTTGTGCACTAGCCAGCGTCAAGTAACAAGATTTTGCCAAGTAAGTGTCTTGCGATAATTATAATGTTCTACTAACAAGATGGTGGTTTACTTGTTAGAACTTTCCATGAAGTTTTGGTGGCATCTAAGAATGCATGCTCCGTGGTATTATTTCCCATCCACTTCACTTGTGCATAATAACCGAACTATATTACGTAAAACACCACCAATTTTACAAAATATAGAGTCTAATAACACAAGATTATGAATAAAATATAAAAACCACTACATGACAGACTAAGATCCCTCCAAAAACTCCTGACGACAGTCGTCATCTCTTTAGACATATGTAGCCCGGATGATGTTTGACAGTGGGGTTGCCTTGGAAACCAATTAATCAATTCAACCCTGACAACGTTCATCTCTTACAACTTCATGCTATTCTGATAATCCATAGCAGCGAGGTTGCCATGGAAACGTTTCCCCCAACCCTACGTACCTGTGCGCACTGCGGTGTGGAAATTTGCGGTGCGTTTTTTATTCAGCATAGGTAAAAATTCCGCAATAGATAGACTTGCGTACTGCGGTAGAATTTCCAGAATAATCTAAACCACTAAATGCTATTCATTCCTTATTTTATATTTATATTTTATATCGATTTTACATTTTTTTTATGTCTTTTGAGAACACAATATTATTTTATTATTAACCTTTTCTGCAAAGAACTCAAATCAATGTATACCCCCTTATAACCCCCTTATAATGGTGCTTAATCAAAACTGAATCACATTTATTTTATCAACTGCAGAAACAATTACAGTAAAATATAATAGTAAATCTTCTACTGCCAATATAACACATTTACTGAGTAATCGTAAGATGCGCGCAGTGAATGACTATTTGGAAAAGTGAATAGTGCAAGGTTTGGAATTTAGTGGCTCTTAGACTATACCGGAAATTCTACTGCAGTGCGCGAATCTTCTATTGTGGATTTTTTTCCTATGCGGAATTAAAAACGCACCGCAACTCACCGCACCGCAGTGCAGGCAGGCATTTACTGCACCCCTTTCGTATTTCGCGAATCGATACCTCTTCCCATATTCTGGTGTCCTGATACAGCTGCGGGTAAAAATGCTTGTTGCGTCCAAAAATGTTGTTTTTTTTTTTTAATTCTAAATATTTAATAATTGTTCAAAGGAAAGTCAAGTCACTCGTCGTAAGAGACTATTATTATTGACCTTCAAACTTTTATAGACTAAGGATAGAGAAGTTAATTAACTATTTTTAGATTAATAAATAATGTATTTTGTTAATTGTCCATAAAATTTGGACTTTATATAAAGTTAATTTATTACTGATTAATCTTAATTTATTATTAATCTTAACAGTGGGAAAATGATAAAAGTATTAAATAAAACAATATATTTTAATCTGTACCAGAAATGAGAATTATTATTTATTAATTTTGATATATTCGTTTAAATAAAAATTAAAAAACACACACTAGTAAAAGTCACATTTGTTACGTAGAGAAAATTATAGCTCTTTTTTAACATGTGGCTGATTTAAAATAAATATTATTGCTTATATAATGAACTCTATTCGTATTAACATACGACTCCATCTAAAAAAATAATTCTATTTTGAATAAACACGATTATCAGGCATGCTTAGTAAAATATAGAACAATTATTTCTGTACAATACAATAATAACTGACTATAAAAATAAATTGGCTAATACTTTTTCCGATAGGCGTCTTGTTGTATTCTGTGTGTTCGTAAGTATTTTGAAAGATAATACAATTTTATTATTATAGTAGTTGTGCCCGCGAATTCGTCCGCGTGGAACTGAATGCAAAAACATAGCGATTAATAAAACAATCCGAATGTATAACTGTATATTTGTAATCTGTCTCTCGGGATACGGCGTGGTAATCAAAACAACAGCCGTGCTTCAAACACCTTCTTATTTTTATATGATCGACATGCAGGTCCTCGAAACTATGAATTGGAAGTAATAAATGAGCCGTTTCCTATTAACTTATCATGATTCCTGATGGTCTCATTCTCATAACCAAATATTAATGCTCATGCTGTTCGAATGCGAAACTTATCGGTAAAATTTAAGAAAAGTTTGATCGTAACATAATCAGTCGAAATAATAACAAGATAAAATAATTATAGACATTAACGGATATTTTACAGAATACCTAATAAGAGTCTAGTTGTCCTATTGCGAATTTCTAGTTTCATCCAAAAGACCAAATCGAAAACCCATTGAGTCTTGTGAGCATTCATGTTTATTAGAGATAATAATTTGATGCCTAATATCGGATACATTCTTCATAATTTAACAACTAAAAAACCAACAGTAGAAATCACATAATAAATACTCCTGTTACCGTAATTTAGATTTGTAATGCTAACACAAGAAGTTCCGCAGTCAAATTTATGAACGTTTTAAATCAAAACATATATAACTTTATACTTTATAGGTTAATGTTTGACCACAATCTTATCTGATGCTAAATGATAATGTGGTCTAAGATGGTTGTCACACTAAACCTACAGGGAGACCGACTCTCAAGTGCCTCTGTCGGAACACACCAACAGGTGTTTGGCGACAGATTTTCGACATGAGGGTGGTAGCTAGCCAGACGGACTTAGATAAAGCCCTACCACCATGCTATGGTTTCATCACGATGTTTTCCTTTACCGAAAGCTCCGACTCAGTTGCTAGGATTCGAACCTACATCCTTCGACGCTGTATCCGAACACATTACCAACTGAGTCATCATCACTTCAAAATAATAAGACAAACAAAAATAAGTTCGTACATTTAGTGTTAATATTATCCATGTTCGTCTTTTAATACTTCACAATATTTAAAACTATTAAAATAATGGACTTACCGGCATCCGTAAATTATATAAAACGCATTTTATTTTGAATGAAAACTAATGTATATGATGACGTAAAACAATCATCAAATCATCGGAATCGGTTTACCGTCGACGAAAATATGTAGACGAGAAGTGAATGAAAATCAATTAATGGTATTTCACCCTCTTAGCGGCTGAATATTTTCTTCAAATTTATATGGGACCACCCCTAAATATAGCCAATTCAAATAAAATAAGAATAACTAAAATTGGTTCACAATTGACGAAGATATCGACTAACATACATTAAAAAAAATACATACAGCCGAACATAGTAACCTCCTCCTTTTTCGAAGTCTGTTAAAAAGTAAATGTTTTTGTTTTAATAAGACTATCAATTAAAAGCACACATATTAATGATAGTATAAGTCCCACCGCGTGACGAAGCTTCGGCTATTTGTCACGCTAAAAACGAATTATGTTCGCACTCCTATGTCACTTCAATAATATATCAAAATTAGGGTTTCCAAGTTCCTTTGGTGTGTGTAAAAACCATGGGGCCAGCTATCGTGCTGCGTCTATCGTCTTACAGTCATATAGTTCGTAATGCACGTCGGTAATCTCTGTCTACACCTAAATTTATTGCGGAGATAGATGAAACTTCGTAGCGATACACGCAGGTATGGTAGTAAAATAACACTGATATTCTAATTTAACAACTGTAAAAATAAATATTTAAATTTGTATTTAATTTTATGTCGTACTTTGCATTTTAGCTATACCCACTAATTTCTGATATATTTATTAATTCTTATATATTTCGTATAGCTCATTTTTGTTATTTTTTTTATGTTATTCTTTTTTTTGCACAACCTACAGTTTTTTCTTCTCCACGTTACCGCTGGTTAGCTGGAATAAAATGCCAGTTACCGTTATTAAAAACTATTCATTCATTCAAAGCGTAATTAAGATATTAACAATGAAGATAAATGTATGAAAACTATAATTCGAAATAAACCTAACATACACTGTAATATCTTATTATTATCTATACTCTTTCCTTGCAATATTCATAGGACAGTCAACCAATACTATATTAAATTTAGCGCCATCTTTAAAAATCATAATTGGTATTATTTCAAATTAAAAGTACGTTAAAATACAATAATTCGGATTAGTTATATTTAATTTGATTCAGTCCACTTCGATACATATAATAAAAATAAAGTGTCTGTACATAATATCAAAATAACGGCTTTTTACTGATTGTATATGAACGTATACACGATACTGATAACAAAAACATAATTTTTAAATTTTTTGTCTGTCTGTCTGTCTGTTTGTCCCGGGTAATTTCTGAAACGGCTGGACCGAGTTTGACAGAAATTTTACTGACGGATAGTTAAAATTACAGCCGGTGACATAGGCTACTTTATTTTAGACTAGCTGTTATCCGTGTTTTCGTCTGTAGTACTATCTCCAAAACGATTGGACCTATTTTCACGGGACTTTCACTGACAGATAGCTAACGTTATAAAAAGTAATTGAAGCTTTTTATTTTGAACTAGCTTTTACCCATGGCTTTGTTTGCAGTATTATCTCCAAAACGTTTGAACCTTTTTTCGCGGAACTTTCACTAACATATACAATTAATAAAACAATTAAAAAAAAACGCATGCGGAGCTGCGGGCAACAGCTAGTTATATCTATAATGTATTTATGTATACATAATACATATGTAATGTAATAAGTGTAATGTATTAGACATTTTATGTAGTATCTTATATGTTACTGTAGAGTATAAATATTACCATACAAAATTCTATCAAAATCGGTTGGGTTGTTTTTTATACGTTATCCGGATATTTGAGTCACCTAATGTATCGTTGTTATGGTCAAGTAATTGTCGTAGTCGAATATGATGATCAATGGAACTTCTTAACGGCTTACTGCAAGGGTGTGATTCGTGGCAGAATTTCGAAGTGTTTGTAATCAAATTGCAATGCGCTTGTGTTCATTGCTGCATTGCAACATGACGCAAGCGATCGCATTACATTACTTAACGTGTATTATGTCTGAAGCGGTGGTAGCCGAGTAGGTGTAAAAACTTTAAAACTTTTGCATATTATTGATGAGCTTTATTACCATATAAAAGACGGGTGATAGCGGAGTCTCAAAGTAAGCGACCTGTAACGCGAGAGGTTGCGGGTTCGATGCCGGGTGTGGCGGTGCCAATGTAAATTTCACTTTGTGGAGTTTATATGTACTAATCTAGCGATTTACCGTCTGTTGCCGGTGAAGGAAAACATCGTGAGGAAGACAACATGTCCTAGATTTTCTTAGAACATGTCTGATCCATCAACCAAGACAAATATTATGAACTATGTTCTAACCAGCGATATAAAATAGCAACCTGCTACTGTGAGAGCCCGTTAAATATAGATACTAATATATCGTTTCTATACCTGGTGGGGAGGAAACGCGAAAACATGCTGATCATATTAGAATTCGAACTTCGCCTATAATAATATCTCCGAACTTTCTCCATCCACATCCTCTTAAATGCACCTCAACCACGGATAAGCTAATGTCAAGCACAAGCACCACGTCGACTGCTTGAGGAGTTTCACTTTAGATGTGGAGGAATTTTACGAATTGAAACCTTCTTATGCATTTCAAAATAGAATGAGAAAGATTTCATGGTAACTAAAGAAACAAAATTTCTTTTTTGAGAACCTCGTCTACCCTACCTACTACTAAAGCCAGTCAGACACTTTTACTTACTTACACATTCACAAAAATACATATCACCTTACGTTTAACGTGCAACGATTATTTCCCTACCGTGCCATAAAGAAATATTTCAAAAAAGAAATAAACATAATAATATTATCACAGGTATATAACATGTGAAGAAATACCCTTCCACTGGACGACCTTCAGTAAAAATTATTCTTCTCAATTGTAATTTAAAACATAATGGATATTAATACACAACAAATTTAATCAAAATTGGTCTATCCGTTCAGGAGGAGTTCAGTCACATGTACACGTAGAAAAGAATTAGATTTAGAATCGCATCCAAGTCATGAGTATGGAACGTTAACAACGCACAAACGTCTAAATAACGTGTATAGAGTCCAGATTGGATGACATTTATAACAAGAAGTGTTTTCTTAATCCGATCCCCATATCGTTCTGACCACTCAAAGTGATACTTGCAGTGGAACGGTACTGTGTATTTGAGATACCTACTAAGTAAATAGTACCTAACTATTGTGATTCACGATAATAGTTCATTGTAACAAGTATTTATTTTCTCACTTGGATCCCTGCTGATGCCCACAATGAGTGACCGTGAGGATAACGCATCGCTGACATATATATATATATAACTTTTTTTTTATAGTAATTATATCATTTCAATAAACACTTATCTGTTATGAATGACATTGAAAATAACTAAGGAGGAAACTTGCATAATAGGCAGTACGTGCATTGAGAAATTCTACAGCTTTTTCTCTTCCCTATAATAAATCCATAAGCAGAATGAGATAAAAATAGGTCACTGCTACCTAGTTCCTTATTTTAGAAAGGCCTGTAACTCTTCGTTACATATGCTCTCCTAGTGTAGATGCGGGTAAAATAACCTGTTGCGGGTTAAACGGTCGTCTATTTTTTGCATTATTATTTATTTATTACTTTATTTTAATCATCCTTTTTTATTATATACCTTTTATATTACTTTCATGAAAAAAGACCTTGAGTCAGTAAACAGATATGTATTATTTTGTTTTTATTTAAAATGAAAACAGATAATCTACATTTCATAAAAGGCTAACGAGACGAAGAAATCTGTACATTAAACATATTTAAGAAAAAATACTCAGCGGTCTGAGAATCAATAACATAACACATTTCTATCGTATTTAGATTTTCTTTTCTATTTATCTGTTGTTTGTACGGGCATCACGCAAAAACTACTAGATGGATTTTGATGAAATTTGGTATGAATAGCTTATACGCCGGCATAACATATAGGATATCATTTATTTATAAATGTAGGTATATATGTATAAATCTCACTTTTAACAAAATACCGGAGAAATGTAATTGACGCAAAAACTAGTGGTCCGTTTTTCACGAAATTTGGCATAGTAATAGGTGATAACCCGAAGTAACATACAAACAGTTAAAAAACGGTTATTATATTAGAAACCCTTTACATTAACTATATATTTACTTTCTACATTATCCTGTGTTTCGAGAATGATGGAATTCACTCTTAAAAGAAGAACACATAATATTCTAAGAATCTAGATTTTCTAGAATTTCTTTTCGTTACATCTGGGCTCCTAATGCAGATGCGGGTAAAATAACCCGTTGCGGGTTTGAAACATTAAACAAACGGTTTTAACTTAAATATTTTGCATCCATTTTTTTAATATTATTACTTAACCTCTCGGCTGATTTTTTAAGATTCAGATCTGAAAATGGCGATTATGTTTTTAATTTTTTTATTTCTTTCAAGATATTGTAAATATCATGGTTTAGTAAAAAAAGTTCGTACAAATGAAACAAACTATTTAAAAACACATTTTACATTACAATTATTATTTTACAATCATTTGTTTTTTTTTTTCAAAGTTTTGTAATAAATCACAGGTGTTTTTACAAGCTTATACTGCCAACAGCAGTTGATCGGTACCTCATGAGTTCTACATTCGTTTGTATGATGGAACTTTAATCTTTATGGTTTTAGACGGTACAGGGGTTCAGTTTAACTTTTATATCAAAAGAACATCCTTAGAGAGTTGTATACTTACATTCTACATATTATTTATAGTTTTTTCTAGAATGATGGAGTTCACTTTTAATAGACTACATATTTTTCTTTATTCGCATTTTATTTTAAAGAAGCTTACGAATAATATAAATAAATTATAAAATAACGCATAAAACAAAAGCAGATGTATTGCTTAAAATATTATTTATACACGACTGAAATAAATATCTAGTGATGACAAAAAAATTAGCTGATATCACCCCCATGATGAGATATTTGAATTACAATATATACGGTTGTAGCATACGAACCGCCGAAATAGCCTTTGGTGGCTTTCTGCTACCCTGGGTAGACCCAAAAGGTCTTACGAGAACTTTTAAGAGTTTCCGTTCACATTCAGCTAACAACAGTAAGGATATAATGCAAGTACCTCAAGATCTTTTTCTGTGTAACACTGGCCACTGAAGTTCCTTTACTTGTGGTGATGGATATCGGGTTTTTGAACTGCTGCGTATTGTGATGTGATGATGTGCAGAAGTGATATTTCGCCGAATAATAGATATGTTTCGGTAAAAAACGATATTGACGTCCGTCACGATACATACATTCAGTTGTTACGTTTTCTTTTTTATTTTTGACGTTCACGTGTTTGACAACCAAAAAGGTGACGTCTCGATATTGTTTTAATTAACTGAGATCTGAACGTCAAAAGTGTATTCGTGAAAAGTTTTAATTATATTTTGATAATGATACAACGGGTCATCATCATACCCCATGGTTGTCTTGTGGATTTGGTGCAAGTGGCATACTTGTTGCATTCCTGCACATATTGCGCGCCATTCGGGGTAACTTCACCCCGGATTTGCATTATGCACCTGATCTACTAGGACAACATCACGATGAGAGCTTAGTTTAAACTTAAATATATTTATTTACAGTAGTGATACAGTTTCTTTCGATAACAATGATGTGACTACAATGACTTACATATAATAGTAATAATAAAAACGAGCGAGGCTTACAGTAGTCGCATATCATGTATAGTAAACATATGACATGTTATGCTACTATGAAATTGAGATGAAATATATATATCAAAGTCAATTCGTCATAAATTTATTCGTCATATTATTATTATTATTGGTCGAATTTATTATAAGCAAAAACACATATGTAATTCTATATTAAAGCACGCACTTGCTTGCGCAAGTTTAAGCCTAGTCGTGGTAAATAAGTACGCCATAGGAATTTAAATCCTGAAAAAAATGAATCGGGTATTATTCTAGTTCGAAGTCGAATAATTCCGTATTTAATACCTCTGTTATTTTAGAATGATGAACATTGTCAGATCTTTAATAGTAAAGATAATTATTAATATTCTTTGCACATATAAAATATAACCTCGGATTTTATACACAAGACTGTATAACTGTAGATGAGTGCACAGCTGATGCATTCTCTTCCTCTATTTTCCTATCCTTTTTTAGTCACAGATACACACGTACGCATAAACTATTTTGCCTGTCAGTTCGTCGTGGTACCAAGCTCACGCAAAATAGGTTTGCACCATCTCACAGAAATCTCACGGAAATCGCGGGCGATCATTGCTCAAATCAAAAAGCGCACGCTTCCTGTGTTTCGTGTAACGTATTCCTGCCCCTTTTTCAAAACCACTCATACAAAAAGTATCCAGCAACCGAGAGGAAAGATGTTACACATTAATAACGAGAAGCATAAATACTACTACTGTACAGTTTCGTAAATTGCATGATCTTACAATTTGTGTGTATTTATTTATTTTACTTTGTTGTGTGTATTATATGTTAGTTTATATGTGTATGGTGTATAAATCCTTGTATTTATGCAGTGGCGTATTTATACTATCTAAGGCCCATGGGAAAATCATAGGATATGGGCCCCAGTAAAAATCGCCACGCTTTGATTTAATTTTAATAAATCAATGCAGTCGTAACCCGATAGTATTATTACTCTTGTGCTGGAGGCCCCATCAGACCGGCGTGGGACCATGGGCCAGGGCCTGTGGCAATTTGACAGCTCTGCCACCTTATAGTTGCGCCACTGTGTGTATGTATAAGGGTAGATTTGCATTGTAAATGTATTTATTTTATCTACTAAGTATGCTATTTAGATATTTGTAGTTATAAAGCAATGTTAATTATTTTTTTTAAATCATTAGTTTTATTCGCTTCTTTTATATTTGCATTACCTA
This sequence comes from Antheraea assamensis, assembly GCA_035772565.1. Classification (NCBI taxonomy): domain Eukaryota; kingdom Metazoa; phylum Arthropoda; class Insecta; order Lepidoptera; family Saturniidae; genus Antheraea; species Antheraea assamensis. The sequence goes on along the minus strand of JAQQSE010000010.1, from coordinate 140,950 downwards.
CAATAACTTTTATTCTTGATAGCAACACTGCTGGTTAGCTGGAAGAAAATGCCGTGTAGCATTAAGCTCACCAATCTATAAACAAAAAAATGCAATAAAATGTTCGTTCATTAATTTATCCAAGTTATTATTATTATTATTATCAGCAAATGAGCACAATTTAATAGAATTATTTTTGTAAAATGATTTTCTCAGTTTTTTTTTCAAACACAAATATACCACAATACTACTGTGACATTTAAAAAATATTTGTTACTAAAAAAACAAATTTATACCCACACACGGACTATTGAATCACCTGTAACACAAAACCTTGCTCCAAAACCCTAAAATTACTGATGAGTGTGACTTTTCGGATTACTGCTATGCAATATTTTTCATATTTTTATATCGGCTTACAAGTAACTTAAATACGCCAACGGTGTAAGTTATTGAAATCTGACAACAATAATTTCCTACAAACTCATGTTACTCGGGTAGTCTATCCCAGTGCGGTTGCCATGGAAACGCATTCCATTATTGAAAACTGACTACAGGTTGTTATCTCTTTAGACATATGTAACCCGGATGATGTTTGACAGTGGGGTTGCCTTGGAAACCAATTAATCAATACAACCCTGACAACGTTCACCTCTTACAAACCCATGCTATTCTGATAATCCATAGCAGCGAGGTTGCCATGGAAACATTTTCCCAACCCCTAACCTGTGCACGCACACTGCGGTGTGGAAATTTGCGGTGCGTTTTTTATTCAGCATAGGTAAAAACTCCTCAATAGATGACTTGCATACTACGGTAGAATTTCCAGAATAATCTAAACCACTAATTGCTATTCATTCCTTATTTTATATTTTATATCGATTTTACATTTTTTTATGTCTTTTGAGAACACAATATTACTTTATTATTAACCTTTTTTGCAAAGAACACAAATCAATGTGTACCCCCCTATAATGATGTTTAATCAAAACTGAATCACATTTATTTTATAAACTGCAGAAACAATTACAGTAAAATATAATAATAGTAAATCTTCTACTGCCAATATAACACATTTACTGAGTAATCGTAAGATGCGCGCAGTGAATGGTTAGAAGGAAAAGCGAATGATGCAAGGTTTGGCATTTAGTGGCTTTTAGACTATACCGGAAATTCTACTGCAATGCGCGAATCTTCTAGTGCGGATTTTTTCTATGCGGAATAAAAAACGCACCGCTACTCACCGCACCGCAGTGCAGGCATGCATTTACTGCACCCCTTTCGTTATTTCGCGAATCGATACCTCTTCCCATATTCTGGTGTCCTGATACAGATGCGGGTAAAAATGCTCCATGTTTTTTGTTTTTTTTTTTAATTCTAAATATTAATAATTGTTCAAAGGAAAGTCAAGTCACTCGTCGTAAGAGATGATTATTATTGACCTTCAAACTTTTATAGACTTAAGTATAGAGAAGTTAATTAACTATTTTTAGATTAATAAATAAATAATGTATTTTGTTAATTGTCTACAAAATGTGGACTTTATATAAAGTTAATTTGTTACTTATTAATCTTAACTTATTATTAATCTTAACAGGGGCGAAATAATAAAAGTATTAAATAATACAATATATTTTAATCTGTGCCAGAAATGAGAATTATTATTTATTAATTTTGATATTTTCGTTTAAATAAAAATTAAAAAACACACTAGCAAACGCCACATTTGTTACGTAAAGAAATATAGCGCTTTTTAACATGGGGCTGATTTAAAATAAATGTTATTGCTTATATAATGAACTCTATTTGTATTAACATACGACTCCATCTATAAAATTAATTATATTTTGAATAAACACGATTATCAGGTATGCTTAGTAAAATATAGAACAATTATTTCTGTACAATACAATAATAACTGACTAAAAAAAATAAAAATTGGCTAATGCTTTTTCCGATAGGCGTCTTGTTGTATTCTGTGTGTTCGTAAGTATTTTGAAAGACAATACAATTTTATTATTATACTAGTTGTGCCCGCGAATTCGTCCGCGTGGAACTGAATGCAAAAACATAGCGATTAATAAAACAATCTGAATGTATAACTGTATATTTGTAATCCGTCTCTCGGGATACGGCGTGGTAATCAAAACAACAGCCGTGCTTCAAACACCTGCTTATTTTTATATGATCGACATGCAGGTCCTCGAAACTATGAATCTTAAGTAATAAATGAGCCGTTTGCTATTAACTTATCATGATTCCTGATGGTATCATTCTCATAACCAAATATTAATGCAATACTGTTCGAATGCGAAACTTATCGTTAAAGTTTAAAAAAAAATTGTTCGTAACATAATCAGTCGAAATAATAACAAAATAAAATAATTATAGACATTAACGGATATTTTACAGAATACCTAATAAGAACTCTAGTTGTTCTATTGCGAATTTCAAGTTTCATCCAAAAGACCAAATCGAAAACCCATTGAATGTTGTGAGCATTCATGTTTAACGGAGATAATAATTTGATGCCTAATATCGGATACATTCTTCATAATTTAACAACTAAAAAACCAACAGTAGAAATGACATAATAAATACTCCTGTTACCGTAATTTAGATTTGTAATACTAACACAAGATGTTCCGCAGTCAAATTCATGAACGTTTTAAATCAAAACATATATAAATTTATACTTTATAGGTTAATGTTTGACCACAATCTCATCTGATGTTAAATGATAATGTGGTCTAAGATGCTTGTCACGCTAAACCTAGAGAGAGACTGGCTCTCAAGTGCAGCTGTCGGAACACACCAACAGGTGTTTGGCGACAGATTTTTAACATGAGGGTGGTAGCTAGCCAATAATAATAAAAATGGTTAAATAATATTACTTTTACAAAAAAAATAAACCGACTTCAATATCAAGAAACAAGAAGGCAGTAAAAATAAAAAAATAGCTAAGTAGGTCAGTTCGAAAAAAAAAAAGTCTGATCCCCATACCGTTCTGAACACTCGAAGTGATACTTGCAGTGGAACTGTACAGTGTATTTGAGATACCTACTAAGTAAATAGTACCTAACTATTGTGATTCACGATAATAGTTTATTCTGACCCACAAGTATTTATTTTCGGGATTGGATCCCCCCTGATGCCCATAATGAGTGACCGTGAGGATAACGCTTCTCTGACAGATATATTATATCAGGATATATAAGAAGAACCACCACGTAATGAAATAGGCTATTGTAACGCTTTAAGCTTTAAGGGTTGACGAGGAATATTAAATTTATGCAATGTTTTGGTTTCGAATTTATTATAACAAATACATCGTTTTAATAACTACTGTCACCTATATATTATATTTTCAGTATAGAACACTGCAACGCGAACGACGCGATTCCACTAATAAAAACTAGCTACCATAAATAAATAAATACACAAGTTGTATTTTCAATTTTACAGCTTAATACCAAACCTTCGAGTTTTTAACGTAACATTTTTTTATATTAATTATATCATTTCAATAAACACTTATCTGTTATGAGTGACATTGAAAAAACTAAGAAGTTAACTTGTATAATAGACAGTACGTGTATTGAGAAATTCTACAGCTTTTTCTCTTCCCTATGATAAATCCATAAGCTGAAAGAGATAAATATAGGTCATTGCTACCTATTTCCTTATTTTGGAAAGGCCTGTAACTCTTCGGTATATCTGCTCTCCTAGTATAGATGCGGGTAAAATAACCTGTTGCGGGTTTCAAATATGAAACGAACAAATTTTTTGTATTTATATATATATATATCTATATATATATCTATCATCTATCAGTTAACAAACCCTCGGCTGTTTTTTTTAAGAACCACAGATCTCAAAGTGATATTATGTTTTTATTTTTTTTTTATTTCATGAGATTCTACATTGTAAATGTTATGGTTTATAGTAAAAAACAGTTTGTACAAATGAAAAAAGAATTGAAAAATACATTAATATTACAATCATAATTTTACAATTTGCTATTTTTCAAAATAAACCTATGTTTATTTAAACTTATGCTGCCAACAGCCTGTTGACCTGTGTCTCATGAGGTCCACATTCGTTTGTAAGGAAACTTAACATTTATGGTTTTGGACAGTGCAGGGGATAAGATTAATTTTTATGGCAAAAGGACATTGTTGAGTCTTACAATTGTCAAAAAAAAGGGCGCATTATATTAAAAGCACCTTACATTATAGTATACTTATTTTCTACATATTATTTATAGTTGATTCTATAATTATGAAATTAACTTTTAAAAGAACACATAATATTCGAGAAATCTAGATTTTCTAGAATTTCTCTTCGTTACATCTGCTCTCCTAATGCAGATGCGGGTAAACTAACCAGTTGCGGGTTAAACGGTCGTTTATTTTTTTGCATTATTATTATTATTTATTTATCTTTTATATTTTATGTTTTTTACATTACTTTCATGACAAAAGGACCTTGAGTCCTAAATTAACAGCAGATATGTATTATTTCGTTTCTATTGAAATAGAATACAGATAATCTACATTTAATAAAAGGCTAACGAGACGAAGAAATCTGTATATTAAATATATTTAAGAAAAAATACTCAGGGGTCTGAGAATCAATAACATAACACATTTCTAACGTATTTAGATTTTTTTTCTATCTGTCTGTTGTTTGTACGGGCATCACACAAATACTACTTAGACGGATTTAGACGAAATTTGGTATGAATATCTTATACGCCGGCATAACATATAGGATATCATTTACTTATAAATGTAGGTAGATATATGTATAAATCTTACTTTTAAGAAAACACCGGAGAAATGTAATTGACACAAAAACTACTGGTCCGTTTTTCACGAAATTTGGCATAGTAATAGTTGAAAAACCAAACTTAATATACGACAAGCAGTTAAAAAACGTTTATTATACTAGAAACCCCTTACATTATAATATACTTACTTTCTACATATTATTTATAGTTGTTTCTAGAACTATGGAATTGACTTTTAAAACAACACATAACTTTATAGAAATCTAGATTTTCTAGAATTTCTCTTCGTTACATCTGCTCTCCTAATGCACATGCGGATAAAATAACCCGTTGCGGGTTACCTACCGGTCGTCTATTTTTTTGCATTATTTTATTATTTATTATAAATCCTTTTTATATTTTTTTATTATTTTCATGACAAAAGGACCTTGATTCCTAAATTTACAGATATGTATTATTTTGTTTTTATTGAAAAAGAAAACAATCTACAAATGTAGATTTATTATTGTATACTTGGCTGACCCCGGCGAACTTCGTACCGCCTAACAGTCGATTCCTTAAATATTTTTTTTTAATACTTACTCTGCTATTCGGGACCATCGTATAAATTATTGACATTAATATTTTTACGATACTAACGTCACTCAATTGTTTTGCCTTCCCGGAACCTCTCCACTAACACTTAAACTTTATGCTATATTATTAAAGTTCAATTTGACTTTTAAGTATTATTACGGATCATTTGTATAGGAGTCTAGAAAAGTGTCGTTTTAAGACTTTTCCAGGTAATTTTTTTAATTTTTCTCTCCGTAAGATCCATCCTCGTACTTCAAGGAATATTCTAAAAAAAGAATTAGCGAAATCGATTCAGCTGTTGTCGAGATTTGCGCTTAGCAACACATTCAGCGATTCATTTTTATATTATAGAAGAAGAAGATATGTATATATATAAATGTATTATTAAATATAAAAGGCTAACGAGATGAAATCTGTACATTACACATATATTTAAGAAAAAATACTCAGGGATCTGAGAATTATTAACAGAACAAAATTACATCATATTTAGAGTTTTTTCCTTTCTGTCTGTTGTTTGTACGGCCATCACACAAAAACTGCTAGATGGATTTTGACGAAATTTGGCTTATAACTTATAAGTCGGCATAACATATAGGATATCATTTGTATGTATGTATATCTTACTTTTAAGAAAACACCGGAGAAATGTAATTGACGCAAAAACTATACTGGTCCGATTACCACGAAGACATATTTTACGTATTTATTTAAAATCCATATATATGTTTATCTTATTTACAATAGAACACTAAAGATAGTCGATAGATATTTGAGAAAAATACACTCGGGGGCTTAGAACTGAATAGCCGAACGCATTATTGTGGTTTTTGAAATTTTTGTCTGTCTGTCGAATGTTGGCGTTTGCGCGTATCACACACAAACTACGCAACCGATTTTGTAGAAATTTGATACGGTAATAAAACTATATTTTTGTAGGTGGTAGAACTACGCTGAAACTATTACTGGTTTCAGAATGAATGGGTCGGCTCGCACGGGGTAGTACCACCCTCTCACAGAAAGCCGACGTGAAGTAACAGTGCTTGCACTGTTGCGTTTCGTTCGGTCAGTGAGAGTGCCGGAGGCCCACATATATTAAAAGGCCGGCAACGCACTTGCGACTCCCCTGGTGTTGCTAGTGTCTATGGACGGCGGTGATCACTTACCATCAGGTGACCCACCTGTTCGTTTTCCCCCTATGATATAAAAAAAATAAAAATAAACATAATATACAAACATACATAAAATATATAAAGATACACCGTTGTAAGATACAGAATAACACATCACATGTACCATTATCTTATATGTACATTTATACATATGTGTTATATATAAATAAAGATATGTATGATATAATGATGTATGTATTATAGTTAAATATTGTGAAATGAATCAAATTGAAATATAATTATTAGCTTCATATGTTCTGAGGCAGTAAAAGACAGACGATGATATTAACACAACATTCGCGTAATACATTAGTAGTCCGGCGAAACTGTAGACACCAGTCTCTCTCCTCACTCCCTTCTAAAAATGGTCAGGTATAATGAGGTAGTTGGAAGGCTATTTAGACGGATACAGTATTAATCCTTATCAGATAAAATACATTAGTTACCTTAAGCATTTCACGCACATAGGTATATATTTTTTTATTATCACGGCAGGACAACGTCCGCCGAGCCTGTTAGTTTATTATCTATAATATAAATTAAACGTGTTTGTAATTATTTGAACATTTGTAAAAGATATTACAAGTGATTAACAATAAGCAATGATGGAGAATAAATTTCAATAAATAGAAACAAAGCGTTTATCTGCCTGTTTGTCTGTTTGGTGGTATACGCATCACTGCAAAAGTATTAAATTTATGACCAAGAAAATCGTAAAGCATATCCTGGTGTAATATTTAATCATTCTTTCATTAAAATCGGGTCACTCTACCAAATAGTATATTGTATTTCAAATAACGACGCGAGTTAAGTAAGAGAGAAAAGTAGTTAAGCATAAGCATTTCATTGCAATCCAAAATGTAGTGTATTTCTTAATATATAAATAATACCTAAGATAGAGTAAAAGAAAGAAAAATGTCTAATATTTTATTTTATTTTCAATAAAAAAATGGAAAAGTTTTTTTCATACCATTGACGATTCGAAAGCCTTTACCCATAAGTCCCTTATTGGATGGCAATACTTCACGGACTTTACGCAATATTATTGGTATTCATATATATTAACACTTAAAGGAAAAATATTATACTCCTTACTAGATGAGCCGGTGAACTTCGTATCACTTACATATATTTGTGTAAAATGTGGTTAAAACTCAATACATCATTTTTATTTACGTCAAAAATGCAACACAGTTATGCACTTCATCAATTTAAAACTTTCTCATGTATTATTTTTATGTCTTGTATTCCAACAAAACAGACTAGAGATCGTACCTCATACTACAGCTATGAAGCAAACAAATTTCTGACCACATCTGTAAATATTTGACAAACGAATGACAATATTTTATTTCTAAATTGACAAAAGACATCAAATGCTGTATAGCTAGGAACATTTTGTACTTGAAAATTAAATTGTCTATTTTAGTATTTTCATTTTCTTATTATTTATATTTCTCGCCGTTTAAAACTTCCCTGAACTTCCACAACTATTTCAAGATCAAAATTAGCCATTCTCAAATTTTAGCGAGACATACGAACAGTAATTCATTTATATGTTTGTAGCAAACGCACCGCCGAAATAGCCTTTGGTGGCTTTATGCTACTCTGGGTAGACCCAAAAGGTCTTACGAGAACTTTCAATAGTTTCCGTTCAGATCCAGCTAACAACAGTAAGGATACAATGCACGTACCTCAAGATCTTTGTCTGTGTTAGACTGGCCGCTGAACTTCCTTTTCTTGTGGTGATGGATATTAGGTTTTTGAGCTGCTGCGTTTTGGGTGATGTGATGATGTCCAGAAGTGATATTTCGCCGAATAATTGATGTTTCGGTGAAAAAACGATGTTGACTTGCGTCACGATAGTTTGATACCTCTGTTCAGTTGTTTTGTTTTCTTTTTTATTATTGACGTTCACGTGCATGACAACCAAAAAGTTGGCGTCTCGATATTGTTGATTAACTAAGATCTGAACGTCAATAGTGTATTCGTAAAAAGGTTTTAATGATATTATGATAATGATACATACCGCCCACCAAAATACTCATGGTATTTTCCAAAGAAAATAAAAGAATATGAGAAAATATATTAAAATGGACTATTAATTAAGTAAACTAAAACTAATGTTACGACTAAATATGGATAAAAGATACGAGTTAGTTAAGATTCTACGAGAAAGAGACATATCTTGATAAGAGGTCGTTTAATTAGACTATTATATGTAATATATATATAAATATATATTTTTCCAGTATGATAATACTTACGATAAATGGACTCGATAAGTATGAACGTGAACGGATGATTACTAGGTAAAAGAGCGAGATGGCGTTGTTTGATATCTAAACCAGCACGTGATATTCGACCGCCCACCCTGAGAACACCTAGTTCGTCCAAGAACGGAATTAGCCCGCGAAATGGTTTTGCTAAAGGTTGATTAGATTTAAGTCGTTGAATTTCTTTAGCGAAAGATGAACCTTGGACGAACTTTACGATTAGTAGTAGCGAATTAGTATTCTTAAACTCTGTTAGAATTGAACATTCTTGGTGTGCGCGTGAATTTCTAATGTTGTTAATGACACGTTTAATGTATGATACGATTCGAGTAATTTTGTCATGTCAGGAGAACTGGTTTATTCGATGGTCGATAAATGAATTGTGTCTATGCCCATCACGAGTAGGTAATGCAATCGATCTACGCTCTTCAATGGACATCATATTGTTGTCGTCACTCTTTGGTGATTGAAATTCTCTCGATATTGGCCAGCGCTCAGGTTTTACGATGCAATGATGTGGTATGTAATCTTTGTCCTGATTTAGTTCCTTGGGATCCATAAAAGACATATGACTGGAATTCTTATAACCGTTCATTAACTCAAGGTGTTGGTTACGTAAATAAGGATCACGTGAAGGACGACGTTCGATAGTGTGGAATTGTCCCAAAGCAATGGCACGAGGTTTTTTGAAGACAGGTTCCACATTCGTCTTAAATGGTAAGCGAACCATGTGTCTACCAGAAGAATTGCGAGAATGATTAGTTACAGATTTTTGTTCACACAGAGCTGCATCAGGACTCAGAAGAGATGCCATTGGGACAGAGTCAAGTTCCCTGAAACGTTGAACTAATGAATGCGATTCATTATCAATATCTAATGACGCGTGTACCCGCGTACTAGAAGCTAGTTGAGTTTTGCCTAAAAGAAGCCACCCGAAGACCGATTTAATGGCAGTAGGTTGATTGATATTCCCCTTAATATATTCATTTAGAAGCGCATTAGCGAAGACATCTGCGGCGAACAAAATATCGATGGATCCCGGAATATTAAATCCAGGGTCGGCTAAATGTAACGAACTTATGTGTGACCAATCCGACGTATTTAATTTTGCTATTGGTTGATCGCCACATATTTTTGAAATAACGTGCAAGTTTAGATTAAAGAGAGCATTGCTGTTTGTACCTACGGCACAAGTAACATCACCGATGATCGGAGACAATGTATCCCCGATTCCGCGGACATTCATGCCAGTTGGAACCGAATTTAAATTCAAACGCTTAATCGCAGATTCCGTAATAAAATTACGTTGACTTCCGGTGTCAAACAAAGCACGGAACGATTGCATCGTACCTGAAGCATCTCGTACTTGCACAATTGCAGTTGGCAGCAAAACAGTCGTGTGCGATGGTGAACTTGTCAGCAGGGATGTCACGATTTGATTCGTTTCACTACATTTGTCACGATGGAGTAAGGTATGGTGCTTCCGCTTGCACGTGCGGCATGAAAAAATGGACTTGCAGTTCTTTAATTGGTGAGAAGGTTTCAAACAATTAAAGCACCAGTTTTGGTCTGTGGCAATTCTCATCCGTTCATCCAACGATTTTCGTAAAAATTCGGAGCATGCCGAGATTGAATGAAAATCTTTACAGAAAGAACATTTGCTAGTATACGGAACGGTGGTTGAATTCATTTCGGTTTTGTTTTCATTATTTGCGGGAGTCGCGGCAAGAAGTGCATGGAACGTACTACGACTTTTAGGTTGCAATTGCTCAGTCGCAATTTTTTGTTGAGGCTTAGTTGTTTTAATTGCTACGATAAAATGCGTGTCACGCAGTAAAGCTTCACACTTAGATTGTAAGAAAGATTTTAATTGTTGATATGTGGGTAGTTCAACGTCTGCATATTTTTCCTCAAAGTCACGACGATACTTCGGGTCAAGTCTCGATAGAATGTGATATACTAAAATGAAATCCCATTGGTCAATTGGCAAATTAACTGTTTTTAAGATGCTCAAATTTTCGTCGAATAGATCGAGTGATTTTCGAAAATTATGAGCGTCATTGTTGTTGAATTCAATACTCAAAATGTCCCGCCAACATGAGAACGCTAAGTCGCGTTTATTTTTATATCGTGCAATGAGGGCATTATATGCATCGCGATAATGTTCATGAGTCATTGGGAAAGGTTTGACTACGGTCAATGCGTCACCGCTTAAAGATGATATGAGGTAGTGGAACCTCTCAGTATCGGTAATAGAAGAGGAGTTGTGAATTAATGCATTGAATGTATCAAAGTAAGCTGGCCATTTTTTGATATCACCATCAAAGGTCGGTAGTACGATTTTTGGCAACCGGATGTTAACTGCAGTTGTAGTCCCGTGAGAATGATTCGAATTATCCTTAGACAAGTTACGTCCGATCGCCATCACTTTATAGTACATCTCATCGAAACGTTCCTGAATCTCGTTATCCTCATATTCTGGATCATTAAGAATTTCTTGAATTGTGAAATGAGCATCCTCAAAATTCTCCACATTTTGTTTCACGTCATCATGATATGATAAAAATAAATCAAGCTGATTAGGATCATCTTTCGCTAAAATACCTACTTCTAAAGCTTTAGTTAAACGTTTAAAAGCGATAGTCCGTTTTCTACGCAAAGACGGTAAATCTTTTTCAGTAAACTCGCTTGGTGAATATTTATTTGATAAAGGCATCGCGAAAATTAATTTGTTGAATAATAATATATTTAAAGTTTTTAAGTGCACCTCTATGCACACTAAAACTCGAAATGTTAACGCCTTAAATTAAAAACGAATAAATTATTGTGGAACGGGTACTATGAAAAAAGTATTGTGGTAGGGCCGAAAAGTCAATTGACGATTTTGTATGACACAATGTCACGTAGGCACTGTACAAGCTATCACACAAGTTGAATGGATATTGTATGAAACAACGATGTTTTTGATACCTGCGTGGTAGCCTGTATATGTTTAACAAACAAGATATTTTATAAATGATACGCTTGGATGTAAAAAGCGATGTTTTAAGCTATAACTGTAGACGAAAAGAATTGGAAATAATGATATCTAAAATGATTAAGTTAAAGGATGATATTTAGGATGATATAGATCAAGAAGGAATAATAAAATTACTATGAACCGAAATAAAATTATGCACCGATTATAAAGATTGAAAATGATTGCATAATTTGATTTCACAATAATTTTCGAATGGAAATACAGAAGAAATAGATACTTAGATATATAGAATATAGATAAACAGTTTTGAGATATCTTAAGCTGTTTCTCGGATAATAAATACCACGCGTAAATTGACGTTATATAAAATGTGAATGGAAGTTCCCGGGTTTCGGCACCAAAAAGATGTAGCAAACGCACCGCCGAAATAGCCTTTGGTGGCTTTATGCTACTCTGGGTAGACCCAAAAGGTCTTACGAGAACTTTCAATAGTTTCCGTTCAGATCCAGCTAACAACAGTAAGGATACAATGCACGTACCTCAAGATCTTTGTCTGTGTTAGACTGGCCGCTGAACTTCCTTTTCTTGTGGTGATGGATATTAGGTTTTTGAGCTGCTGCGTTTTGGGTGATGTGATGATGTCCAGAAGTGATATTTCGCCGAATAATTGATGTTTCGGTGAAAAAACGATGTTGACTTGCGTCACGATAGTTTGATACCTCTGTTCAGTTGTTTTGTTTTCTTTTTTATTATTGACGTTCACGTGCATGACAACCAAAAAGTTGGCGTCTCGATATTGTTGATTAACTAAGATCTGAACGTCAATAGTGTATTCGTAAAAAGGTTTTAATGATATTATGATAATGATACAATGTTATATATTAAATATTATATACGTCCATATCTATGCTTTCTCCATATATTTCTAAATTATATATAGAAAGATAGCTAAAGGTCAAATTTGGACCACTGGACGATCACTAGTATAAATCAAATGATAGAAGTTTGCTGTATTGCTAGTATCACTCAAAAACTACCGGATAGTTTTGATAAATTTTTTGTTTTACTACTCAGGCAGTTGGCCCTTATCTAAAATATCACGATACCTTCATTTAAGAAACTACAATTTTTATAAGCACTACGCGTTCAGCGATGTCTTTTTTCTTGCCCGTTCACAAGCAGAAGCCACAGAGTATGGTGAGGTGGACGTATCAATAGCCGTGCTCACTCGGCGGCTTGAGAACTTCTTATGATTGAACACGGAGATGCATGTCAGCCTAATTGTGTCTATATTTAGGAATTAGAGATTATGTGTATAAGAAGCACTTAATACCTTACCAAGTCATCCCTGCATGCAGCTGCCAACTCTCGAACGTTCCACGGGTGTCTTGACGTTTGTGTCCACTACATCGTTCACTCACATAAAGTTTATTTTGTGACCAGATATGCGGAGAGGATTTCTTAATGAATCCAAAGCGAGTTTCTATATAATATGTATAGCGGTGATGTCGTGTTGCGAAAACAGGGCGCATAAGTCAAAAAATTACAAATGTCACCCCTGTATCGATACATAAATAGATATATAAACTACATAACGGGTCATCCGCCTCACCAGAATATACTTATATAAAGCGGGGGCAAGCGGTGTGGTGCTTATGTTTTTCCTCTGTACAAAAAAAGTATTGTTTTCAACAATAAAATAGCAGGTATATCAGATAGTAACATATATATTGTAATCTATGCTTTATATAAGTAAATTTAAATGACGTCAGAACTAACTTTGGGAAAATAGTTGTGTCGTATAGATAGTTTTTCAAAGTATCATACTTTACGAAAACAACCAATGATATTTATGTTATCTATAGTTACACTTTACTATAGGAGTTTAGCAATAATTATTAGTTTACACTAAAAAAAAAAACAGAATAAAAAAGACATTCCACAGGAGATCAAACACAATAAAACCATTAATCACATTTGTTACTTCCCTTTGCGAAATCTATAGGCTGAAAGAGATAAAAATATATCACTGCCAGCTACCTATTTCGTTCGTTATTTGGGAAAGGAGGTAACTCTTTGTTACACCTGCTCTCCTAATGTAGATGCGGGTAAAATAACCTGTTGCTGGTTTTGAAATATTTTTTTTATAAACGGTCTTAATTTTTTTTGCTTTTATTCTTTTTTATATTGTTAGTTAAGTTTAATTTTTATGACAAAAGGACATTGAGTTCTGAATTAACAGAAATGTTGATAACAATTTTGTTTTTTGTTGAACAAAAATACAGGTAAAATAATATTAAAAACCCCTTATACTTTAGTTTCTACATATTATTTATGGTTAGTTAGTTGTTCCTTAGAATGATATAATTCACTTTTAAAAGAACACATCATTTTTTTAATCCCCATTTTACTATATTAAATAAGCGTTTAAGCATACGAATAATACAAATGATAATAAAAAAAGTAGTGCGTACTTTATGTATATATATGCGTTAGAAGTTATACTTCTTTGGAGTAACAAGATAAAAAAAAATCTTTGCAAAATTTTTATCTTTCGCCTTATTCCTCTACGTTTGTAGAAAAAACGACAAAAACGACGAAAAGGTATTTAATACATACATACGTTTTTTTGAATAAAATGTTGAGTATATATAGCTAACTTCAGTGTGTCGGATTTTCGTGACGGTGTGCGCGTGCATCGTAAGAATTTACTCTCATCATTTCATCCCTAACTCGCCAAAAGAAATGCAATAAAGCAGATGTTTCATAAAATATTACATTACACAAATGAAAATAAATTTCCAGTGATGACGACAATATTAACCAATACCACCCCCACAATTAGGAGATATTTCAATTATATATATTCCAGTCATAGTTCCCATGGTTGTTTTGTGAATCTGGTGCAAGTGGCATGCAACATACATACACACTTGTTGCATTCATGCACATATTGCGCATTTCAGTAACTTTACCCCGTATTTGCATTTGCATTATGCACCTGATCTACTAGGACAACATCACGATGAGAGCTTAGTTTAAACTTGACATATATTTATTTACAGCGATGCATTTTCATTTGATACCTAGCTGACCCGGCGAACTTCGTACCGCCTAACAGTCGATTCTTTAATTATTATTTTTTTAATACTTATTCTGCTATTCGGGACGCTATATAATGTTAAATGTGAGCATCGTGTAAGTATTGACTTAATATTGACATGAATATTTATACGATACTAACGTCACTCAATTGTTTTGCCTTCCCGGGACCTCTCCACTAACACTTAAACTTTATGCTATAGTATTAAAGTTCAAATTGAGTTTTAAGTATTATTACGAATCGTTTGTATAGGAGTATAGAAAAGTGTTGTTTTTAGACTTTTTCAGGTACTTTTTATAAATTTTCTCTCCGTAACCATCCTCGTACTTCAAGGAATATTCTAAAAAAAGAATTAGCGAAATCGGTTCAACTGCTCTCGAGATTAGCGCTTAGCAACACATTCAACGATTCATTTTTATATTATAGACGAGCGGCCCGCTCCGGCTTCGCACGGGTATAAAATATATAAGCTAAGTCAATCACTGAAAAAATAATTAAAATCGATCGAGTAGTTTTGATTTATTCATTACTGCCCGTGACCCGCACGCGTAAAATTTGGAGTAACCTCAAAAATAACAGTATTTCAGTATTTTATATTTATTTCGCCGACTTCAGGTATATTATTAGGTAGCGCATATACTAATATTTTTTATTTAATTTGATTAATGTAATAGTTTAGTTTTTTTTAATGCCTTCTTGTTTCCTTAGTGTTTCTTGATATTGAAGTCGGTTTATTTTTTTTATAAAAGTAATATTATTTTTTCCATTTTTATTGTAAATAAATGTGCGGTTTCTGAGAAAAAAAACACATTTTTACTAAAATGATAACTGAAGTAATAATGTAAAACAACATATATAAATCTTTCTCATTCTATTTTGAAATGCATAAGAAGGTTTCAATTCGTAACATTCCTCCACAAATAAATTGAAACTGCTCAAGCAGTCGACGTGGTGCTCGTGCTTGACATTAGCTTCACCGTGGTCGAGGTGCATTTAAGAGAATGTAGATAATGGTAATGGATATACCTACAGATAATGGTGATGAGGATGTGGAGAGTAGTGAAGAAAATGTTGCCGGTGTTGTTGTAGATGGTATATTTGCAGATAAGCTTGATAGCGGTAGATCGACAGAAGAATTTACTTTGCATTCGAGAGATTCTGCAAAGTTCGGAGATATTGTTATAGGCGAAGTTCGAGTTCTAATATGATCAGCATGTTTTCGCGTTTCCTCCCCACCAGGTATAGAAACGATATATTAGTATCTATATTTACAGGGCTCTCACAGTAGCAGGTTGCTATTTTATCTCTGGTTAGAACACAGTTCATAATATTTGTCTTGTTTGATGGATCAGACATGTCCTTAGAAAATCTAAGACATGTGGACTTCCTCACGATGTTTTTCTTCACCGTCAACCGATTGTAAATCGCTAGACTAGTACATATAAACTCCGTAAAGTGAAATTTACATAGGTACCGCCACACCCGGCACTGAAACCGCAACCTCACGCGTTACAGGTCGCTTACTTTGCCACTCCGCTATCACCCGTCTTTTATATGGTAATAAAGCTCATCAATAATATGCATAAGCTTTAAAGTTTCTACACCTACTCGGCTACCACCGCTTCAGACATAATACACCTCAAGTAATGCAATGAGATTGCTTGCGTCATGTTGCAATGCAGCAATGAACACAAGCGCATTGCAATTTGATTACAAATAGTTAGAAATTCTGCCACAGATCACACCTTTGCTGTAAGACGTTAAGAAGTTACATTTATCATCATATTCGACTACGACAATTACTCGACCATAACAACGATAAAGTAGGTGACTCAAATTTCCAAATAGCGTATAAATGATTCGGCCGAGTATCGTTAATTAGCTCCTAAAAATTGCAGAGTTCCGTTGCTTTATCATGGATACCATAATCAGAACCTAACTAAACTCTCATCAAACTACCCTCGAAGTACATCCTTTCCAACAAAAAATGAAACATCGGTTGGCGTGATATTCAATTACTCGTTTTTGTTTTTTTTTTCGAACTGACATACCCTATTGGTACTAGGGCCTCTACAGACTCACTGGACTACCGCAAGTTATTCGTCCATTTATCGCTCATATACTTAATGCAAAATTAAGGTTTATATGGTTTTCTAATGGATGCCATTGTCAGAACTGAACCAAAAATGGGACTACAAGGAAAGCACCAGCTTTCAAATAAAAACAAATCATCAAAATTGGTTTAACCAATCCAAAGTTATGATGTAACAAACATTTTAAAAAAATGCAGACGAATTGATAACCTCCTCCTTTTTTGAAGTCGGTTAAAAATTGCTCCCAACTTCTACAATAAATTACTTACGAATATGATTTATCAGATTACTTCTATGGAACATTTATTAATATTTTCATGTCTATCTGAATTTACAAGTGACGTAAACACGCCAATGGTGTACGTTTTTGAAATCTGACAACAATCATTTCCTACAAACTCATGTTACTCGGGTAGTCTGTGACAGTTAGGTTGCCATGGAAACGCATTCCATTATTGAAAACAACGCATTCCATTATTGAAAACTGACTATAGTCGTCGTCATCTCCATTGAACCTATGTAAACCGGATAATGTTTGACAGTGGGGTTGCCTTGGAGACCAATTAATAATTGAAATGCTGATTGATAAAAAAACGTTTACTGCTACAAACCCATGTTACTCTAGTAATCAATAATAGCGAGGTTGCCATGGAAACGCTTCGGTGCATCCCCTAACTAAACCCATCCCCTAACTAAATGCCTGCCTGCCTGGCGCGCATTGCAGTGCGGTGATTTGCGGTGCGTTTTTTATTCCGCAATAGATTTACGCACTGAGGTAGAACTTCCTAGGTAGAACTAAGAGCCACTAAATGCCAAACCAACCTTATTATATTTCAAAACTGAATCACATTTATTTTATATACTGGGAAACAATTATAGTCAAATGTAATAGATTTTTTTTTCGAACTGACCTACAACACTATTAGCCTGGCAGGGCAACTACAGTTTCACACGACTACTAAGGGGAGCGCATACGGCATTCATCAGATTTGTTTAGGAAAATGTAATTATGGTAAAACTTCTACTTCCAATATAATATACATTTACTAAGTAATCATAAGATGAGCATTGAATGGTTGCAAAATACGATCTTACTTGCATCTACTCTGGATATATATTGCTTCGCGCTCGTGCATATAGTTGCCCTGTATATTTGTCTGGATGACCAGGGTTAGAAATGTCGAAACTTCCTGGCTACCGAGAAAACATTTTCTGATAGTTACCCAAGCAACATGTATAAAATTCAGCTTTTATAGTATAACGTAAGTACAACTATTCCAATTTATTAAATGTATTTGGCAAGGGTTTGCCACAGTATTAAGTGTCTGGCAATGAGTGACGTGATTTCTAATACTGTCCCAAAGAAAATATTATGAAATTACAATTTTATTTATTATGTTATAAATTTCAGTTGATATTTTATACACCTTTGCTACCTTTGTTACCTGTCAAAGCAACGATGATCCAAATTTCATTTTAGTTCATCGTTTTTATGCATGTTAGAAGGCATGCGCTGAAAAACTTTCAGATTTTATAAAATTAGGAAGCCCTGGCATTCACTGGCTCTTGGTCAGTTAGTTTTACCAATCGTGTTGACATTTGTTGTATACTTATATCCATATAAATATTATAAATAAAGTCACTTTTGTTGGCACTCAGTTGTTTCCTTAGGTTTTCTAAACTACGCAACAGGTTTTGATATCGTTTTGGCAACCAGAGAATATTGTTTAGAAAGCTTTTCTGTACAGCACATGTACAGTATATCATGATGCACGTAATAATATACTACGGAATTGTGCATCTTTAATATACCTAAAGAAAAAATCTTAATGCCTTTTTTGTGAATCACTCAATAATATTTTTTTTTTTTTACATTTGCAAAGACAGGGCGTGATACTAGCTCTAAAGGCCAATACACTTGATATAACTAACAGACCAAACGCCTGTGAATGCCAGGCCTTCCTTATTTTATAAAATGTGAAAGTTTCCCAGCGCATTCTTCGAACATGGATAAGAACGATAAACTAGTATGAAATTTGGATAATAGTTGCTTTGGCAAGTAACAAAGATAGCAAAAGTGTATAAAATACTAACTAAAATTTATGAAATAATAAAATGTAATTTATTTATATTTTCTCTGGAATAGTATTGGAAATAATGCTATTCATTGAAAGAGATTTAATACGGTGGCAAACCTTTGCCAAACACATTTAATAAATTGTAATTGTACGTACGTTATAGTATAAAAGCTGGATTTTATACAAATTACTTGCGTACCCATTAGAAAATGTTTGCTCGGTAGCCAGACAATTTCGATAGTTTTAACCCATAGCCAGACAAATATAGAGGGTAACTACAGGCACGAGCATCCGAGTAGATAGAAGTAGTATCGTGAGTTAGGTTTTTTACAAACATTCACTACGCATCTTATGATCACTCAGTAAATGTATTATATTGGCAGTAAAAGTTTTACTATTATATTTTACTGTAATTGTTTGTGCGACTTATAAAATAAACTTGATTCAAGTTTGTTACCACATGATTATGGGACCAACATTAACTTGTGTTATTTGCAAAAACGTTAATAGTAAAATAATATTGTTTTCTCAAAAGACATTAAAAAAATGTAAAATCGATATAAAGTACAAAATAAGAAAGGTTTGGCATTTAGTGGCTCTTAGACTATTCCGGAAATTCTACCTCATGGCGCGAATCATCTGCTGCGGATTTTTTTCCTACGGGAAATAAAAAACGCAACGCAACTAACCGCGCCGCAGTGTGGGCAGGCATTTACTGCACCCCTTTCTGTATTTCGCGAATCGTACCTCTTTCTATAGTCTGATGTCCACCAGGACGTATAATATATGTATAGTTAAGAGTACTGAAAAATAATACTCACTTCGGAGCGCTGTAAAACCTTAGCTATTGACTTAATTAAAAAATGTTGCTTATAAAAGTTATTCCTTAAAAAACGATCTACAAAAATGCTCATATATCATTTTTTCGTAAAATGATAAAAAAAAGTTATATCGAAAAATATAAATTTTTTCTCGAATTTCTGAACATTTTCGCTCATAACTTTTTTATTTATAATTCTACGACAAAAAGATACTGGACCAAAGTTGTAGAGAATTAAATTTGCAACAAAAAATATTGACTAATTTTTTTTATCAGATAAATAATTTAAGAGATATATCGTAATAACCATTTCAACCCCTATTTTCAAGATGGCGGCCGTGGGACAAGGGTGGCGACCCCACAAACTTGATTTTAGCTTTACACTGACCCCCCCTACACATCAAAAAAATAAAATTGCGTCCTCTAAAAAACGCAAGGTAAGGCCTAAAAAATGTAACATTTCAATGGACTAAATCGACTGTTAGGCGGTACGAATTTCGCCGGGGTCAGCTAGTTGTTCATAAAATTTAGACTTTATATAAAGTCAATTATTACTTATAGCTAATCTTATATAATAAATAACTCAGCTATTATTTATTAATTTTGATATTTACGTTTATATAAAAATTAAACACACACACTAGTAAAAGTCACATTTGTTACGTAGAGAAAAAAAAATTATAGCTCTTTTTTAACATAAGACTGATTTAAATAAAACAATCGTTATGGCTTATATAGCGAGATCTATCGGCATTGATATACGACTCCATGTATAAAATTTATTCTATTTTAAACAAACACAATTATCAGGTATACTTAGAAAAATATAGAACGATTATTTCTGTACAATATAATAAATAACTCTGACTATAAAATTAAATTCGCTAATGTTTTTACCGATAGTTGTATTCTATTTTGAGTGTTCGTAATTATTTTGAAAGATAAAATACAATGTTATTTTTATATTTATTATTTTATTGTATGTAATCTTGTCATTTTAACCGTTTCATCGATGTTATTTCTATTTTAATTTAAAAACTTCCATTTAATTATGACTATTTATTAAGAAAGAACGTAGTAATATTATATTTACTGTGTCTAAAAGTTTCGTTAAATTCTATCATTTCGAAAATTAGTCCGAACAAACAATAAATACGAGTAGATAGTTTCAATACAATTTATATATACAGAATAACAGTCTATGGTTTATTATATTAGTCAGAAACTTACCAGCTGCACTAAGTAAAAAGATCCGTCTGTATCAGCCGCAATCAGAAGCATCAACCATTTCCCTTATAATTAAAAACCGTCCAAAGCGTTCCTTCGCCAATACATACAATACTGAACAGTCAATTGCACTGAGCGCCCTGCAAAAAAATTTTCAAAACAAAATTTGGATTCGCGAGTCATATACGTGCTAATAATCGAAAATAGTAAGGTTTGTGATTAACGAACAACGGCAAGGAGGCTCACAGAATCATAGTACAACAACAGCCCGCAAGTCCGCATGCGGAGTACCTAATTACTTTTTTTTTGAACTGACCTACACTGTTAGCCTGGCAAGGCCACAACAATTTCACCGAACTAAAGTACCTAATTACTTTCGACTCGTGATAGTACTTAAATTTGAGAGTGAAACTTCTTATGGGAGGGCCATTTATATATAAAAAACCCTAATAACCTAAAAAAAAACAAAAACGGTTTTTGTATGTCAATGGGGAAGGCTTTGAAATTCTGATCCAGAACCTTTTTGTGTGACGACAAGTGTAAACACTGTGTCGAGTAGAGTGTTCAAACAGAACAGAAGTTAAGCAACGTCGGACGCGGTCAGTACTTGGATGCGTGACCGCTTGGAAATACCGCGTGTCGTTGACTTTTTATTTTATTTTGTGTTATATAAGAAAGTTTTCTCGTTTTTCGCGTGGTCATTAGCACAAACATACTTTATTTAAATACGCGTCCCGCCTTCTGGTTCATCCGAGTACAACGCACTTATCAAAGCGGCGGGATAACTTTCCAAACGATGTTTGAACATTAACACTGCCGATTTGTAAATAATAAAGAAAATTCGTAAACCTCCTTACACTAAGAACTATCTTATTGTTGTGCTCAATATTAAATCTTGTGGTACTTTCTAAGGTATGAATTATATTGATATGCTGCAAAGGACAATTTTGATCTCCATTTTTACGCTCTCGAGGTTATTATTATAATTAGTTGAATAAATATTACTACTATATTATTGCAAACAGGTTTACAAATCGCCCGCTATTTTTTAACTACGTGTAAAAAAAAATTGTTTACTATCGGTTATACTTAGGGGGATAGATATTATATACCATTATTATAGATTTTTTTACATATTACTTTGATGTATCTCAGAAAGTTTAGCCACTGTTAGCAATGGAGGCGCCTGACAAATATTTTTAGAATTTTTACCGAGATACACACATTGAGTTGTTGTTGTTTCTAGACTTTTCTATAAATATGATTTGATTGATATGCATGTACTATTTTATATCCGTTACGTAGTTTAGAACAACTAAGGCAACATACACATGACGTGAAAAGTGAAATACAAAGTTGCCACTTTGTTATAGAATATTTATTGATATGGTTATTATATATTTCATCACTTCTAAAATTAATAGGTACTTTTTCACAATATTTATAGTCTACGCATATTTTGGAATGCCATACTTTCCATACACACAATTTTAAGAAAATTATAGGAAAACTCGATAACATTTATTTGTCTTTAATTTTAAAAAGATGTGATATATTTGAAGTTATACTTCTCTTTTGGCGCGTTAGGGATAAATTATGAGAGTAAATTTTTACGATGCGCGCGCACACCGTCACGAAAAACAGACACCCTGAAGTTAGCTATAGTCAACATTTTAGTTTTTTCACGACAGTATTAAAAAAAAGTTACTAAGAAAGTAAAAGTAAGGACATCTACAATCATACATCACAATATGACAAACATGTTGTACCGAACCGACCCTACTTAGGTGGGATAAGGGGTAAGAAAAAGAAGTATATCATTAAACCCTTCTCTTCCTAATAAACAATACTACTAGTTTCACGGAAATCTACAATTCTACAGCTTTTTCTCTTCCCTTTGAGAAATCTATAGGCACTATCTATATGCCACTGCTACCTGTTTCGTTATTTGGGAAAGGGGTAACTCTTCGTTACATCTGCTCTCCTAGTGTACTTGCGGATAAAATAACCCGTTGCGGGTTTGAAATATTTTTTTTATACTACGGTCGACGGACAAACTGAATCAAAATTATATAAATTATTATTATTATAATAATGTATGATAAAATAATTTATGATCCTATTTTATCTTCACGTGCGTTTAATGAAAAATAATAATAATAAAAATATAACTTTTGTAGATGACGCCAAATTTATTATTGTGTTTAATGTCCCAAAGACCATTAAGAGGGAGTTTTTAGTTATAAGATAGTAATGAAATTATTTTTGTGTTGTTTAGGGTTTATTTCGAATCATATTTATTATAAATTCGGTTTGATTCCAATGCCGCGGATACGTTGTCTGTTAGTATTAAATGAATAAAAATGCTTTACTGCATTTTTTAGTTTATGCAGAGGGCATTCTATTCCAGCTAATCAGCTATATTGTGGAGAAAAAAAAATGGTAAATGTCACGATAGCTTCTTGTAATATAAAGTTACAATAGTTTTAGGGAACTACAATGTTTATAGGCACGACGCGTTTAGCGCTGTTTGTACTTTTGCGGTGGTAAGCCGTGTGCTGCTTATATTTTTTCCTCTGTACATAAAACATATTGTTTTAAACAACAAAATCGCGGGTATCAGATAAGTAGCAAATAAGATTGTAATCTATTATCTGTGTGAATAAATTTAAATAACGTCTGAACTGATTTTGGGAAAATATTCGGACATCGTATAAGAAGATTTTAAAGTATCATAGTTTACGAGAAAAATGTAGGCAATGATATTTATGTTATTTATAATTACGATTTGCTTTAGGGGTTCAGCAATAATGATGATACAGTGAAAAAAAAACAGAGTAAAAAAAGACATTGCACAGGAGATCAAACACAATAAAACCGTTAATTACATTTGTTTCTTCCCTCTGCGAAATCTATAGGCTGAAAGAGATAAAAATATATCACTGCCAGCTACCTGTTTCGTTCGTTATTTGGGAAAGGAGGTAACTCTTTGTTACACCTGCTCTCCTAATGTAGATGCGGGTAAAATAACCTGTTGCCGGTTTGAATTGTTTTTAAACGGTTGTTATTGTTGTTTTTTGCAGTAAAATCATTTTTATATATATAATTACTTAAGAGATACTTTTATGATGACAACAGGACCTTATTACGTCCCTAAATTTATAGAATGTATTACTTTGTTTTTATTAAATATAAAACTAAAATAATATATATTATTATTACCTACTTTCTGTATATTATTTATAGTTGAAATGTTTTTCTTTCTTGAATGGATGCTTTGACTCTTAAAAGAACACATAATTTTCTTCATTCCTATTTGATTATTAAAGAAGCTTAAGAATAATATATAAATAAAAAAATGTGTGTATCAGTTCCGAGGCACGACTGGAGTTTACTCCTTAAAAACGACTTGTCTGTGAACAGGCACAAAAAAAGGCTTACTAGACTAAAAAAAGGACCGATATCGATCGTATAAATTTTTTTTTTTTCGAACTGACCTACACTATTATCCTGGCAAGACCTACCCAGTTACACTGGACTACACGATATCGTAACAATGGGTGCATTTTTATTCTATTTACATTTTTTATGACTTTTCGGCGAAATATCACTACGGTAATTTTGGTAGGTGATGAGCTACGCTGAAGCTATTACTGGTTTCAGCATGAATGGGTCGGCTCGCCCGACGCGCGGGGTAGTACCACCCGACACACAGAAAACCGACGTGAAGTAACAGTGGTTGCACTGTTGCGCTTCGTTCGGTCAGTGAGAGCGCCGGAGGCCCACATGTTTAAAAGGCCGGCAACGCACTTGCGACACCCCTGGTGTTGCTAGTGTCTATGGACGGCGGTAATCACTCACCATCAGGTGACCCACCTGTTCGTTTGCCCCCTATAACATAAAAAAAAAAACGTATTATAAAACAAAGTCGTCCGCCGCGCCGCTGCCTGTTTGTATGTATGTCTGTATGTTCGCGATAAACTCGAAAACTACTGAACGGATTGTAATGCGGTCTTCACCAATAGATATAGTAATACACGAGGAAGCTTTAGGTATTTAATTTGTCAAGGGTTTGTGTAAATTGGTTGAAATGTAACGATAATTGTTGAAGGTGTTGTAAAAAGTCAAACCGCTTGGGAGCTTTCATCAAAAACACAGCCTAATTCTTGAGGTATAACGAAACAATAGGTATATAGTGAGATATTTCTTTTTTATAGTCAAAAAAAAATGTCTGCAATGGCATATACGTATCTTTTAAGGGCAGCTTACTATACCCATTTATCTTCTAAAAACATGGTCACTTATAATGAGGTACTTGGAAGAGTATTTAGACGGGGATACAATATTAATCCTCATCAAATTGAATACATGAGTTACCTTAGGTATTTCATGCACATAAGTACCTATATGTTTTTTATTATCAGGGCAGGACAACGTCCGCCGAGCCTGGCTAGTCTTACATAAGTAGAACTATAAACCTTATGGTCACCAGTATTCTATCAGAAACAATATCTAAATGAAGTTTGTATACATTTTAAAAATTCAATTAATCTCAATCCGTCATCTTGTGAAAGATGCGCACAAAAGGTTGTGCACAAAAAACGTAACGCTGTCCATTCGATCGCTAAATGTTAACTCTTACTCTCTCTTCATATATTTTTTCATATCGGGCGCCTTATACGAAAATCGATTCTTTAAGCTCCAATAAACACTCCAATAAATTACGCATAAAATAAAGTAGATATGCCCTAAAATATAATACACGTCTGAAATAAACTTCCAATGCATAAAAAATAATGATGAAAAATTTGCATAATACGCGACCAAAATGAGATATTTGAATTACAATATATCCGAGTTCCATATCCATGGCCAATGTCTCATGGGGTAGGGGTAGTTTTGTAAATTTGGTGCAAGTTGCATACTTGTTGCATTATTTTCATGCACAACGCACCCCCCCCCCCCCCACACAATATTGCACACGATTCGTCCTGATTTGCACTATGCACATTATCTACTAGGACCACATCACGCAGAGAGCTTAGTAGTTTAAACTTGAAATATATTTATTTATTTAGCCACACCTTTTTAACTGTCACTCCAATGCTCCAATTGAATTCTTCGTAAAGTCAAACATCCCATTGGTTAACTAGCATTCTCTCTAAATGTTGTCGTCCATCTTCATCTAAATATTGTCATCTTCTTTTGTCTACCTTATAGTCTCTTTCTAAATCCACCCCCACTGAAAATATTGTTGTGATCAATCATATAGAGAGTAGCAGCGCCATTATTAAATAAGATAAAAATAAATAAATAATACATTTTTTTAACTATTTATTTCAAAATCCTGGAAAGATTGTATGGGGTAAATCTACTATACACCAGGAATTTATAAACTATAACTAGGCTTAAAAATCTTCGTTTCAGAGAAGTGAGTGATGGCTATTTTTAACACAGCTTCTCTTTTAGACATTCACGCCCACTGCAAATTTTATTGTGATTGGATAAAATTAAGCTTCCCCATTGGTTAAATAAATTACTTCAAACGCAATATTCTATATAAAACTGTCTTCTTTTTTCTGTGCTGTCTCTTTCTAAATATACACCTCTTTTAGGCATACTTTCCTGGTGCAAAAGGTAGAAATTGGAGTTTTTGTATGGTCGAAATCGGTAGCACACCAGGAATTTATAAGTCGTGAAGAGGCTTATAATGTTCGTTCTAGACATATGAGAGAAATGGCTATATTTTAACACGCTTCACTTTAAACTACCCTCGATAAAGCCACGCCCAGAAACACCCACAGCCATATGAAGAAACTGTTTTAATAGGAAATTAATTTGGTCCCGTGTATGTTTTATATTTCTGCGTTCCTAGTATAGTTGCGCGTATATTGAAAAATTTAAAACCCCTCAAAATAAAAAAAAACCCCTCAAAATTTTTGTGTGATGGATGGATGGATGGATATGTTCTTTCTTTTTTCGTGTAATACAACCGACACCCTGAAGTGTAAGCTATGGTCAACATTTTATACAATTAGCAGTAGGGATTTTTTTTGTACTTATGCGTTACACGTTGCCGTTGCTATTATAGCAAACATATTATTAACATGTGAACCGTTGCCATGGTAACGTGGTAAGATTGTGTATTCTACAATTATTTTGTCATAAAATAAAAAAAAAAAAAAAAAAAAGAAATAATAATAATAAAAATAAATTTGTGCAACAACATACACATAACCCATACATATGTGTATACATACATAATAAATAATAATATTCTTCTAAATTTTTTTTTTTTTTTTTTTCTTAAGATAGTAATAAGTGTAGTTTAGTTGTTTCTTAATATAACTCATAGTTTAAATTTATTACTTGTAATTTATACATTTAATTTTGATTTACTTAGGTTTAATTTTAATATATTTTTAATTTATTAATCTTGCATAATTTAAAATAAATATTGTCATAAATATTATTAACATTGTCAACCTAGTTAAGGTCTCTGTCTACTGTCAGAGGATTTGTATTTATTTCACAATAATAATAAAAAAAAAAATTATTTTGTCATATTCGACACACATCTGTAAACTATACACATAGAAAGGGCAAGTTATATTAGTTAATGGACAAGAAAAACTATATAAGTATAGTTAAAAGATAACTCGTGGATAACATTTTTAATTAAAGATTATCTTAATCCGTTCATGTAAATAACTGTAAATAATTATAGTTATTATATATACACTGAGAGATTTTTTTATGTATACAATTTAAAATTATTTATACTTAAGGAAATACGATGTTTGTTGTATTTTGACACAAATTTTAATTTTACTATTCAATCAACTAGTATTTTTATATCTAAAAGAAAAGTGTGTATGTATGAAATACCTTTTTTCTATTGTTAGAGTCGTTTTTTCTACAAACGTAGAATCAGGCGAAAGATAAAATTTTCGAAATGATTTTTATCATAACTTCTAACGCGTGTACATAAGTACACACTACTTTTTTATATTTTAGAACATTAAAATCCGCAAAAATCTGGTAAAAATCGTGTCAGCTATTGAATAAATTAAGTCGGAATAATAATGAATTTTCTCTTTTGATATGTCTCTACATTATATTCGATATATATATATATATATATATATACATATATATACATATTTTAAATTTTTCAATTATACAAATATTTTTACCAACACTCTTCTTAGTAATTAACTTTACCTTACAAATATATAGATAATAATTACGTGCCCTTTCACTTGTGAAATTAATTCTGTCCCGAAAATGGAACTCAAGTACCTATTATATCTCTAATATTTTTTTACTTGCACGTGGAGAATAATTCTGTATTTCACAGGTTCGCGTAACAAATCAATTTTTCTACTTAACGCTGCTTTAGTGATACCCAATGTATTAGTTACACCGACATTGGAAGATATCCAGGAGATACTAATCCACGCTGGAAAACACATTTCGGGGTTGTCAAAAGGCGTAGCACAGTGGTCGGGAGGAAAGACCTCGAGGGTTCGTACAATCCAAATTGATCATGGAAATGTTTATTTGTGACTAAAAAGTAATATTTTGTGCGTTATAATTTCACTGACCTACCTACTATTAATACTTTTTTCATGCATCAATTGTAAATGATATTCATATATGATGTAGGTGGTAGAGCTACGCTGAAGCTATTACTGGTTTCAGCATGAATGGGTCGGCTCGCCCGGGGTAGTACCACCCTCTCACAGAAAACCGACGTGAAGTAACAGTGCTTGCACTGTTGCGTTTCGTTCGGTCAGCGAGAGTGCCGGAGGCCCACATATTTAAAAGGCCGGCAACGCACTTGCGACTCCCCTGGTGTTGCTAGTGTCTATGGACGGCGGTGATCACTTACCATCACGTGACCCACCTGTTCGTTTGCCCCTATAATAAAAAAAAAGTGTTATAAAAATTTAAAAATTATTACATGTATAATAATAGTATATTTGTATTTAAATACAAAAGGTTAATTAATGATTTTTCCTTCCAATTTGTGATGTTAATTGTATTGTGTTTGTAAATGTTTGCATGTGTTGTGTTCACACGTATGTGTTTGACTGTGTCTTGTCTGCGAAACTTCACATATGCGTGCAAATGCGTTTCTGTTTTTTTTTTTTCATTAATTTGCAAACCAATTCACGTCGCTTATTTGACCTCTGTACATATATACCTCGTAACTCTGTTACGCTCTTCCCTCCCGTTCCCGCCCGTTCCGTGTGTATGCTTGTATATAGGTGAGCTGGAAGAGAATCGCTGGTCCGCCGTCGAACCACTTGCTGGATGTAGTTACGAGGCTTGATGAACAGGTACAATCAGGAACCCCGGTGAATATCATGCAAAGGTCGATGAAGGTAATCGAAACAGCTAAAGTGAGGAGAAAGAAGCACTATAGGTTAGAATCTGAAGAGAAGCCAATGTTTCCCCTGCAACCGAAGAATTTTTACAATCACGTAATGGAGAATAAGGAAATTATAAAAACATTGTCATTGCTATCGACTTGTACACAAAATGTTAAGACGGTAAGGAATTAATACCAATATTCAATTTAATACTCATATCGCATTCTATTAACTATAAATGCGGGGTGGATGAATTGGCGAAAGGTGTCTGGGGTGGTTTGTGACCCACGAATGCCGTTTAAACTCAAGGGGAAGGTGTATAAAACTATAATAAGACCAGCCGTGTTATATGGATCCCAGTGCTGGGCTACGAAAGAGACGGATGAGAAAAGATTATATGTGGCAGAAATGCGAATGTTAAGATTGATGTGTGGTGTAACTAGAATAGATTAGATTAAGAATGAGTATATCAGAGGAAGTTTGAAAATAGCACCAGTGACAGAGAAGTTGAGGAGTAGTAGGTCAGCATGGTACGGGGGGCATATTATGAGAAGAGATGAAAGTCATGTAACAAGAAAAGTTTTGAGTTTGAAAGTGGACGGATATAGGAGTAGAGGAAGACCGAAAAAGGTGTGGATGGATTGTGTGCAAAATGATATGTGTATAAAAAGTGTGAATACTGAGATGACATCTGACAGAGGAGAGTGGAAAAGGGAAACATGTTGTGCCGACACTACTTAGGTGGGATAAGAGTAAGATGATGATGATGATCGCATTCTATTAACTAACTTCTATCTCGATTTCATATGCAGCTTCAAATTTGTAACATATAATCTCATTGGCGATATATATAGTACCACCTTATTAGAACACCCATTACCATTTATTTTTACGAATTACCTTTCTTTGCATACATTTTTTATAAATGTATAAAAATAATAACAAAAGAGTCATTTAGCGAAGTGGGCAGGTATCAACTAGTTGTTCGTAATTTTATATTATTAATGTACTTATATCCTATATCACTTTAATATGTTTTTTGTATATAATAATGAGTTTAAATTTACTAATACCTAATTACAGTCATAAATCTCAAAAATAGATGATCTGTTTTTAACTAGCAATACTAACCTAGTCACGTAAGCACTATTGTTACTAAAACTAAAAAGTAAGTACTAACAAAACTATGGACTGTATGTAGTCTGAGAATAAAGTCTATTTTATTTTATTTATTTTTATGTTTTAAAAATATGAGTTACAATATGTTGAAAATGAAAACATACACCAGATCGAGTTTCTTGCCGGTTCGTCTCGATGACTGGGTTGTTTCCCGAACCGGTGGTAACTTTGATGGTTTATAAGCGCCTTCTCAGGGCCTAAACTGAATAAAGTATTTTTGATTTTGATTTTGACTAAGACGTGACTGTATTTGGCTGCATAGTGTAAAATTATCATAGTTTCAAAATTCTTATCAAATACAAACAACCGTTTCCAAAGATCTTACTATAGATATAGTATAAATATCCTAGAACTGGCATGTTCTATTTTTACCTTTAAAAATATTTGCACCTTATTACTTACTATACCTATAGTTCATCTTAATTTTTCATTTCATAATCATTACACGAAACAGGAATTAAATACGTTAGTCAAACGATGGCGTCCGTACCATTATCTGTGGAAGTGTGAGAAGACTTTACGTCAACTGTTGGCGTGGAACTTGAATGATTTCGAACTGGCCTTGAAGAGGCACAGTGAGCTGGAAGTGAAGCTAGCTACGGAGTCAGACGTCTTGATTATCGGAAACTGTTTAGCTGTATCAACGGAAAAACTTAAATTGGGACTCCATACAGAACTTAAAAGTGAGAACTTCACATACCTTCACGACTCTCCATAATATATTAAGTTATTATATTTACAATTGTTTTGTAAGCCCGTTACGGTGTTTCCCCCAGGGTTATGACATGGGGGTATTCAAAATAAAGATTAATACACGTTATATTGTATTTGTATGTATGTATATTGTAATACACGTTACTGTATGAATCCAGTAGTATATTGTATACTATTGAATAGTAAACATTCTAAGACATATAAGAACAAACTATAAATAATCGATCGTCAGGCTTCTTCATTCACTAATGGAAATAGGGTATTGTCAGATAATAATTTTACATATAAAATAGCGGTATACGAGTATGTGTGTGATTCATAATTCTTCTCCTCCTGAACGTTTTGACGGAATTTGATCTTTTTTTGTATTTATAGTGCCACCTCGATACTTCTTAACTATAGTCTGAACGAGTAGTACGTGCTATTGTCGAGATATAGATTTTTTCTACCAAATTTTTTTTAATAATCTTTTTGGATGTGAGCTCATATATTTTCAATTTGTTTTTATATATATTCATAGCTTATTTGGGAATGTAATAGCACGTCAGCGTAACGCGTCGGCTGGTATGTGTATATAAAAGGATAGAATGTTCCAGACGGCACCTATAGAATAAGCCAGGCGATGCGTAAAAAATACAAACGCGAGATGGACTACGTTTACGCTATAATGAACGACTTGGAACGCAAACTCGAACGGCCTATAAGAGACTTAGATGACGTTAGGACCATCATGGAAACTTTGAAAAAGATACGAGAACAAGAAGTTGATATGGAATTGAAAATAGATCCTGTTGAGGTTGAGTATTTTATATCGCTGTTACGCGATTTCTATGTAAATTTGAATGTTAGTCTTAAATCTTTCTATCTGTTTATGCTGTCATCGCAAATTTAGACTTGTATTATAAAACCTTTTAATAAGTATAAAGGAGTGTCTCAAACGTTTAAGACACTAGATAATTATTATAGAGAGAGATTGAACATCTTAGAACGGCAAAATTAATGACATAGAAATGTTTTAGTTAAAAAACCATTTTTTTTTCATGTATTAGACTAATGAGCTTGTAAAAAAACACTGTATTTGTGAATATAGTATATTGTAAAAAACATGTACAGTACGATACAAATTGTCTAAATGATAAAATTCTAAAGGTTTACTAAAAGACAACGCACAATTTAAATTGGTGACATTACAAGATTGCAATGCTACACACTGATGTGTGTAACATTCTTTTTTTTGTAATTCTTCTTCTACTGGTATCGATTAAATAATTCCTAACATATTATTGCCCATTTGAAATCGGTATGAGTTTCCATACATAACCACAACTTTTCACCTTTAACCTCAAAAAAATGATAAAGAAAGTATTCTATAGAAAAGTTATGTACCTTAAAGTAAGGAGGCGTATAAAGCATTTACCTAATATATATTTTTTTTTTTTTTTTACATTTGATTAGGAAGCATTCAACGTTATCACTCGCTACGAGCTACCGGTTAGCAAAGAAGATTTAGAGCAAGTTGATAATCTTCGCTACACGTGGCAACAGCTTCAAGCGACAGCGCTGGCGTCCCATGTCCAGTTACTGAGAATGCAGCCACAATTCGAGAATGACTTGGAGAATAACCTTAGCAAGTTTAAGGATGACAATGCGGAATATTGCCATGAGTATAGACACGCCGGGCCGATGCAGTCAGGACTGAGTCCGAGAGAAGCTTCTGATCGACTTATATTATTTCAGGTAATGATATAAGACAGTATCTCTATTTTGATTCTATTATAAAGTCATGTATGGGCCAGGGGCCTAATGAAACAAAATGAACGTTTCGATTGGTCTATTTAATAGCGTCATCAAAACTATTAGCTGTACCATATACAAATAGTTATAATGAATTAATTACACGTTTAAATTAAAATTTGAGTGACTGACTCAGCTATAAGAATATATAGATAATGTCAAAAAATTATGTGGTTTTATGAAACCACGATGCAAGTGAAACTTTTTTCGATTCGCATTTTAAACTCTGAGTACAATATTTATTTAAATCACTGAATCATTTTGAATTGAGTCATATTGGCCTTGGCTGCTCTGCGGAGCGTCTTTCACTTTACCCCTACTTCGCAGATGGCTGTAGTGCGACATGCGATAGATGGACGAAAAAATTTGAAGAGATGTAAAAAACGTGTGACACGTTTAATAAGTCTATGTATTTATATTATGTAACTTACATATTCCAAAGCTTTATATACATATCAATATATTCTTACAGAACCGCTTTGATGGTATGTGGAGAAAACTACAAACATACCAAAACGGTGAAGAGCTGTTCGGTCTTCCGCACACAGAGTATCCCGAACTGGCTCAGATAAGAAAGGAGTTGAACCTGTTACAGAAGTTATACAAACTGTACAATGACGTCATCGATAGGGTTAGCAGCTATTACGATATACCGTGGGGAGAAGTTAATATCGAAGAGATTAACAATGAACTGATGGAGTTCCAGAATAGGTGTCGAAAATTGCCAAAGGGGTATGTGTGCATTGCTTTTATATATGAGTAAGTCGCTATCCGCCCGTATCGCTGAACATTAAATAGACTCTTAATAAAAAAAAATTAATGGCAAAGTATTAACGCGATCTAAAAAGCCTTGAACCTTTTCCAAAAAGTTCCGCACGGAACCACGGAATGCTGAAACAAAAATATTAGATTATTATAATACTATATCACAACATATTATAAAACAAAGTCGTCCGCCGCGTTTGTCTGTCTGTCTGCATGTCCGCTATAAATTCAAAATCTACTAAACGGATTTGAATACGGTCTTCACCAATATAGATAGAACAATTCATGAGCAAGGCTTAGGCGTATAATTTCTCAAAGTTTTGTGTAAATTGGATGAAATATAATGATAATTGATGAAAGGATAGGAAAAAGTCAAGCCGCCTGGGAGCTTTCGTCGAAAACGCTGTCTATAATGCCTTTGAGATATAACAAAATAATGCATAGTGAGAGATATAGGCTCTTTTATAGAACTACAAAAAAGTCTGCG
This sequence comes from Antheraea assamensis, assembly GCA_035772565.1. Classification (NCBI taxonomy): domain Eukaryota; kingdom Metazoa; phylum Arthropoda; class Insecta; order Lepidoptera; family Saturniidae; genus Antheraea; species Antheraea assamensis. The sequence continues at coordinate 106,537 of JAQQSE010000010.1, read as the reverse complement.
ATGGTATATTCCTATCTTTTAAGGATAGTTTTACTATACGCATCTATGTACTAAAAATGGTCACATAATATAATTAGGTAATAATTGGAAGGCTATTTAGACAGACGAATTCTTTATTAATCCTTATCAAATAAAATACATTAGTTGCCTTAAGCATTTCATGCACATAAGTTTATATTTTTTATTATCAGGGCAGGATAACGTCCACCGGGCCTGTTCGTTTATTATTAAATAGCACATTTTAAAACTTCAGTTTAAAAGAATGGCCAGCATTCTTCGCATTGAAAAAAACGATAGACGACTTCAACGACATGTGCCCACTGTTGGAATTAATGGCTAATAAGGCGATGAAACCGAGACACTGGCAGCGTATCATGGAGGTGACTAAGTACAACTTCGAGCTGGATAACGAAGACTTTTGCTTGAAGAACATTCTGGAAGCGCCCCTGTTGCAAAACAAAGAAGATATTGAGGTACGATGAGCAGTATATTTAAAGTTTTATATACTGTAGACAAATATATATTTATGCTATTATAGTAGTCATTTTAAAACACTACATGGAATCATCATATACCTGCGTAGCTCTATATTTAAAAAATAATTTATTGTTAATTTAAAATAAATATATACTTATTTTTTGTTACTTCAATTTGACATTTTATAGTTTCATAATAAATTCCATCAACAACAAACACTACGTCTTCTTTTTGCCTCTCTCTGCAAACTAAATGAACGAGAGACGAGACGCGGTTTTATGCACTTCGTCGTTCAGCGCATGTCCTAGGCCAACAAATCAAAGTATCGACTAAAGTTTTGTAACTAGTACACGGAGTGCATAAACTGAAAAAGATGCACTTCTAGTTCCGGCGCATAACTTTTATTAAAGTTACGCTGTACTTAAACAAAATAATTCATTTAAGTAAGACAAATTGATTACTTTATTTCGTCACTTCTTCATTTTGTCATTTTGTAGTTGCTTAATAATAAATAAATTCTATCAATAATATTGCTTCTTCTTTTTGCTTCTCTCTGCAAACTAAATGAAAGAGGAAGGGGGTGGGGAGGGGCGTGGAGGACGCGGCGGCGCTGCAATGCACTTCGTTGCCGCGCATGTCCTAGACCAACAAACCAAAGTATCGACTAAAGTTTTGTGAACTAGTACAAGGATTGCATAAATTGAAAAAGATGCACTTCTAGTTCCCGCACATAACTTTTATTAAAGTTAACGTTGGCGTTTTTTTTTTTTGTTAATCTATCTATATGGTATGTGATATAATACTTAGAAAACTTTATTGTCTTGAAACTGGCTTTGTGTTTTAAATTACCTATTTTACTTTCAATAATTGTAGGGTTGTCTGGATATGCATAAATCAAAGCGTATTTTATTTGACCGGGCTAATCTCGAAACTAAAAACATTGTTTACAAAGAAGCTTTGTAAGCAAAGTATATTTTTGCTGTAAAGTTTTTTTCCATGTATATGAGGTATATTGTTAAAATAATAAACAAAACAGACAAAGTCACGTATGAATGAATCAGATAATATTAAAAAAAAATGTTTTCATAATTATAACATTTATGTCAAGGTTCATGAAATCAAAGTGCCTTGTAAACGGACGATATAATATTTTTTTAAAACACCATGTCTCTAAGTGCATATATACATACACTTATGTTAGTTTGCAGAAGTATAAGCTATAGAAACTATACCTCAATTATTTTTTTCTGTATATCGGTACACCAATGTGATCACTACATTACGCCTCAAGATAAGTGACTAAACTTATCACGGTATATAATAAAATCGACGAGATATTCGTGGTCTTAGGTTGCTGCTTCCAGTACTTTAAAATGAGTTTTATTCACTTTGCCCCTAAACTATAGGTGTAATAAATACTAAGATTTTATTTTGATAGAGGAATTGAATGGCGTTTAAAGTTTTTGCGAAACGAAACTACTTTATGATTATTATTATTTATATTTTTAATCGCAAATAATAATTTGGCGGCTAGTATAGTAAACATTTTTTTACTAAAAAGATAATGTGGAAGAGGTTGAACTTGGGTTTTTAATAATTTTGAATTGTTTATTTATGTGTCTAGTGAATAATGCATATTATTTGATTTATATAATTATAATTTGAGAGAACAATAGTGAATAGTTTGTCTAAATTGTTAAGGAACCACGGAAAATGTTTTTGTATGATATATATATTACATTATAAATTAGTTCAAAAATAGAGAGCCTAATTATTGATTACAATAGAAAAACACATATTTTTCTATCATTAAGTACCCACTTTTTTTCTTTATTTGAAAAAACTGTTATCGATTGAGTATAAAAACAATATTTAGAAATAAATATTAATTTATTTATAGTCAACAGTTTTTTTAAGGTTCGTAATTAGTATTGTTAATAATTTTCTTAAGAACTATTATTTATGAGCTCCTAAGATGTTAAATTTTTTAGATAAATTGATTTAGTAGACCTAAAAAGGAAAAACTCTTTTTTGACATATTATTTTTGTTCTCGGCAACCAACTCTATCTGAGATATAACAGTTTAAGAATTTTAGTTTTCTATCGGCAGTAGTGTAGCAGCAGCAACACATTATTATATCTTATTATTTTCCCGGAACCATCATTCACCGTCGTTCTTAAGGACATTAGAATACTAGAAGAACAAATTGTATTAATTGATTTTACTGTTTTGGCTGAACGACTACAACAAACATTATATAAATCTCGACAATAATTTCAGAAATAGCAAATTTCAGGTTAATTATTTTAATCATATAATATTGAAAAAAAAAGCTACAGAGATTGATTGAAGAACTGTGATGAATTGAGTGAATGAATGGGAAGGAGGGACCGGGACGCAAACGTTTTGCAAACAGGTTATGAATGTATTGTGCAAAGTACTAGGGCAACATAAAAGTAAGGGATCGAATCTGCAATCTCATCTGTTTGCACTAACCAACACGGTTTGTAGGACAGGAGGACTGCAAAATATCTGTGCACTTTGTGAAGAATCAACAAACATTATAAGAAATATTACAAAATAAAAAACAGACTTTAATATAAACAAATATTAAAGAAATAATAAGGCATTAAAAAGAGAAATATAACTAAATTATTAAATTAAATAAAAAATATAGATGCATTCATAACATAATGTGTTTGTAGTGGGTAGAGAAAAATATATATACACTATGTATTACGCGGGACACGGAGACTCGAGTGTGGACTTAACGTTTGTACGTAGATGATATGCATTTGGGTCGGCATCATCTTCAAATATATTATTAGGTAGCGCATACACTAATATTTTTATTTAATTTGTTTAATTTAGACGTTTTTCGCTTTTCAGTGCCTTATCTTTAATGTTTTTTGTTATTGAAGTCAGTTTATTTTTTTTAAGTTATTGGTGAGGCAGGTGTATAAATAGCCGTGCTCACTAAGCGGCTTCAGAACGTATTATAGCTGAACACGTGGATACGTGTCAGCCTAAACTGTGTATAATATGGTGCCCAACAAATCTATCTATATATATAAAAGGAGAAGCTGAAGAAGAATAACATATCAACGCAGGGCCTAAACTATAAGGATTAGAAACTTGAAATTTTGCACAGGGATTCCTTTTATAACGTAGGGGAGCAATAATAAAGATTTTTTGAAAATTCTTCCCCTAAGGAGGTAAATCGAGGGTGTAAATTTAGTAAGAAACTTTGCTGTTTTTGAAGTTATTCGAATGAAATTCAGTATGAAGATTCTTCAATGGAAGTCATGAAATACGTGTAAAATATTTTATTGAAAATTATCCCTTAAGGGGGTCAAAGGGGGTTCAAAGTTAGTATGAAAGTTCTGTGATTTTCAAAGTGAATTCAATAAAATGTTGTATTTGGGTTATAAGTTCCTAATAATGATTACGGCCGATATTTCTTTTTGTGAATTAAATCCCTAAGGAAGTAAAAGAAGGGTGCAAATTTAGTAGGTATAAAAGTTTTCTGTATTTACCTACATTATTTCAATGGTCTATGGAAATTCAACCCTTACGTTAGTGAAAAAGAGGATGACATTTTTTTATGAAAATCCATCAAACAATTGGTATTTAACAATCCAATTATAAAGTAATAAAAATAATTTTCATAGTTTTTTTCCAATTTAAATAAATATCTTATAAAGACCTTTATAAAGTTAGAAACGCAGACAAAGTTGGGGACGGCTGGTAGTGTGGTATAAAGCTGGAATGTATCCTAGGCTCGTAAGGACCAACAAATGTATGTGAACGATAGGGGGTATAAGAAGCACTTAATTCACTTACCGAATTTTTAACATTGGCTGATGCAAATTAGTGTAATTCATATACAACACTGTTCATCCCTTTATTTTTCACTACCTTAGGGTTGAAATATATTTTTCAAATTTGAATGGCACTATTCCCAAGTATCAGAAATTCAATTAAAATAACAATAACTCCTGACTAACAAATTAATAAAAAAATAATCATTATAATAAGAAAATGTATAAAATCCTTAGTGCAACTTTTGAGGGTGTGTATAGAAAAGTCTTGAAACAATATATATATACACCCCATACCAGTAATCACGCGTCCTAATCAGACCACGGCATAAAACATAGGGGGAAATAGATGGCGATCGAAGTAACCATTTTGTAAGCATAACGCGAGAGATATTCTATATAAAATGTATTACAACATAATGGCAATTGGTCAGTATACGTTTTTATCTCGGCCATAGAATTTGCGTTGTCAATTTTGTTCCCTTGTGGAAATAATAATATTTTTTTATGTTGACATTACCTATCATATAAAATATCGTTATACCTACCATAAAGGTATATTATAGTTTTTAAATTTAGAAGGAAGTTTTTATTTACCCATCAAAATACCAAAATAATATCAAAATACTCCAATACATTTTCTCAAACATTACTTGTATATGTTTTAGTTGGTGTACCGCTTTAAAAAAATATATGTAAACGTTTTCTTTCTTCATAAATAGTTGTTATACTATACATCTCTAATTAAAATAATAAAAAATATACAACTATTTTATAATTATTATTCGTATAAAATTATTGAACAATGGAACTAACCAATAAATAAATAATAAAAAGAAAGAGAGTCAGTCCAGTCAGTCAGTCAGTCTTCCTTCGCACAAGCAACGTATAAAAAAATTTTAACCCTGCGGATTCTCGCTTTTATCCGCATCAATACTAGGAATACAGAATTCAGGAAGTGTTCTATTTCGTGAAAATACGAACACGGGGCTTACCCGCTCAAAGGTTAACAACATACACGGGGGAAGTTTTCGTTTCCAAAACGCATGCGTCACCCAAACTATACGAGGGAGAGCGAGAAAGCGTGCTAATAGTTTTTTGTAGTTTTCTTCTAAAGCGCATGCACTAATCCCGTATGGATTTCTGCAAATGCATTTTACTAGGACAACATAGAACAAAGTACGAATACTTTTTAAATAGGAGCAATGCATGCATACAAATAAAATTATGATAACTCATGTAAACAAATTGTCACTACTAACTAAGTTTTGGTTTTATATCAATATTCTCAATTTATGAAAGTACGATTGGAGGTTCATTATTCGTTAGTTTTTAAAAATATACCTTTCGACTGTCGTCTAAATTCTCAATCCATAATACTTACTTTTGAAATAGTAAGCACTATGCACATTGTAAACAATTATAACAATGATTATTATAATCGTCAGTTTTATAATTATTCAAAATTGTATTTGGTTAAAATAATCTTGAGTAAATGAAAACGTAATTTTTGGTACATTCTGGTTTGTTCCGCATATTTGAAAATATTCTCATAGTTGTTCATAATCACAATAAATAAATCGTTTACATTAAAACTACTCATAGGTTGGCCGGGTTCGGGTTACTACTTAATTAATGTAGTTCCACGACAAAGAGAAGGGAGTAGATATATATTAGTTTTAATGACGTCACATTATAGTATGTGATTGGACTTGATTTTAGGGGTAGATTGTAATCTAATTATCGATGTAACTTCTATGTAAATTGATTTTTGATTCTATAAAAACAATCTTGTGTCTGTCTTCTTGTTATCTCAAGTTTTTGTACACATCATTCTAACTTATAAAAATCATTTAATTATTTTTGAAGTTATACACTTCTTTTGTCGCGTTAGGGAAAAATGATGATGAGAGCAAATTTTATCGATGCGCGCGCATACCCTCACGAAAAACCGACACCCTGAAGTTTGTATTAAATACTTTTTTCTATTGTAAGTGTCGTTTTTTCTACACGAGTAGAATAAGGCGAAAGATGAAATTTTTGAAAAGATTTTTTTATCTTGTTACGCCAAAGAAGTATAACTTTTAACGCGTGTATATAAGTATACATACACACACACTTTTTTATTAATGTAAACTAACTTTTCTTTTACTAATCAGATGGTAACTTAAATATAGTTGTTGTTGTTGTTGTTTAGTTTGTTAGTTACGTTTAACCACGTGGTTTTGACCTTAACGCGCAAGTGCGAACTAACTTAACATGTCGTTGGCGAAAACAAGCTACTAGGATATCATATCTGTAACGGTATGTGTTAAAAGGGAACATCCTATTTTTGTCTTTTTCACACAGGATATTTGTATATCGGCTATGAAAGAGAAAGATATAGAAGCGAAATTGCGCCAAGTGACAAACGAATGGTCCGTACATGAACTGACATTCCAAACGTTTAACAACCGCGGAGAGTTGCTGTTGAGGGGCGACACAACAGCCGAGACCATCGGTCAACTGGAGGACAGTTTGATGATCTTAGGATCTCTATTATCGAACAGGTACAGGATTTGATCACCTGTATATTTGTGATATGTCTGTAATATTTTTTTTTACCATAACCACAATTTAACATTGTTTTTACACTAATCTCCAAAATCATTTGACGAAACTTCATAGGATTTTTATTAGTAAACGATAGCTTGTAGCACAATATAGGTAACTTTTATTTAACACAATTTTCGCACAGAAATAAAACATAATATTGATTTGAAATTTTCGAAATCTACTCAACTTATACTTTACGTAGAAAGGTCACAAATTCGACATCTTCGCTAGCAGATTTACATACAATGTGAGTTGTTGCAGGCATCATGCTTATTAAAAGTTGCTTTTTACATGGCCACCGTTACGTGGCTTTTTCCGTTTTTATCGAAGTAAACAAGCTATGTTTTCATATTTTAATATACTTGATTCAATTATAATACTTGAAAGGTTTTATACAAATAAGCGCGTGAAATCGCGGTTGCGGCGCTGCTAATTTCAAATAAGTGGTGTAGTTTATTCCGCAGATTTGAAAATATTCTCATAGTTGTTCATAATCACAATAAATAAATCCTTTACATTTAAACTACTCACAGGTTGGCCGGTTCCTCGATCGAATATTTTATGATGAATATATTACATGTACTCGTATTAGTTATAATGACGTCACATTATAGTATGTGATTGTACTCGATTTTAGAGGTAGATTGTAATCTAATTATTGATGTAATTATCTATGTAATTTAATTTCAAATTAAATAGATTGAATTTGATGTTAAGTAAATAATTATCTAGTTTCATCCTTAAGAAAACTGATTCATAGACAATATACATAGATGATAGAGTAATTCTTGCAGATATAACGCACCATTTAGGAAACAAATTCAGCAGTGGCTGTATGATTTACAAAGTACAAATGAAATCTTGGAACGATGGCTCTTGGTTCAAAACATGTGGGTTTACCTGGAAGCCGTCTTCGTGGGCGGCGACATCGCCAAGCAGCTACCGAAAGAGGCTAAACGATTTTCTAAAATTGACAAATCCTGGCAGAAGATAATGCAACGCGCACACGAAACCCCAGGAGTAGTCTCATGCTGTGTCGGCGACGATCTCTTGAAGCAGTTGCTGCCACACTTGCAAGAGCAACTGGAGCTGTGCCAGAAAAGTCTCAGCGGTTACCTCGAACGGAAACGAACCATGTTCCCTAGATTTTTCTTCGTCTCAGATCCGGCATTGTTGGAGATATTGGGTCAGGCGTCCGACTCGCATACCATTCAAAATCACCTATTGTCCATTTTCGATAACATACGCCATGTTAAATTTCACGACATCGGTAAGAAAATAAATAATCTGAGAGTGTTCTCATAGTAATAATTAATCAAGTATAGTATAGTCCTAGTCATAGTCATCAAGGTAAGAGATATATGATATTTTTGTGTAAATGTATAGTAGCGCTTGAATATTTATTACAAACGAATACATAAAAATGAGTGCACAACTAGCAATATATATCGCTCATGCTGATCCCTCAAACCGCAGACGGGGCCCCTGATGAGGGGCCGAGACCTGCCGGGGATGCGGGAGTAGTGCCTTTGGCAGTTCCTGCTCCCCGGCCAAATAGGTGTGAGAAGGCACCATGGGGTTTTTAGTCCGTGGGAATCGAACATAACCCACCCCCCTCTGCCCGACGGGGTGGGTATCCGTTACGGATTTTCCCCATGTTAAAAAAAAATAAAAGATGTGATATTATAATTGCAGAATACAACAAGATGGTTGCAATAATATCGTCTGAAGGCGAAGAAATCAAACTGGAGCGTCCCGTACGCGCTGAAGGCTCCGTTGAAACCTGGCTCACGTCACTACTCCAATCCGCTCAAAGCAGCTTGCATTCGATCATAAGGAACGCCGTATCAACAATCAACGATCCTGCATTCAATTTGCTATTGTTTTTAGATAAAATGCCTGCACAGGTAGGTGCCTGTTAAATTAATAACCATACATAATATGTTTCTCGGGTTCCGTCAAACACTACGCACAATTTTGATTTAGTAATAATGTAACCTCATAGGATTTGTATTTATTGATACACATGAGAAAAAAAATTGAGCATTGAGATTGATTGTTATCGCATGACGTTTAAAATAATAAAAACAAAATAAACTGTAAATAAATAGTAACCCCAAGAAATCAAGTCACTTGTCAATATAATGTTCTTTATTACACAACGTTAAACCCTAAATGGTATGGACATATCCTAGGTCGGTCTAGTAATACATATTCTATCTTCTTCTATCTATCTTCCATATATGATTTTTTTTTCGAACTGACCTATACTGTTGGCTTCGTCAGGCCTCTACAGTTCCACCGGACTTCCAGCGGATTAAGATCGGGACACCATATATGGTTGTTACTTTTATAGGAAGGAACTTTATTAAAAGCACAGCTTATAAAATATTAAAAATTAGCCGCCAATTGGATATGCTCTATTATATATTAAGCGTAAACATTTTCTAGGTTGGACTTTTAGGTATTCAGATGATATGGACTCGAGACGCAGAACTGGCTTTGATGCAAGCACGACAAGACAAGAAGATAATGTCGGACACGAATAATAAATTCTTGGAACTGTTGAACACTCTGATTGACCAGACAACGCGAGATCTCACAAAAATAGAAAGAATTAAATTTGAAACTTTAATCACGATACATGTTCATCAACGTGATATTTTTGATGTCCTTGTGAGTTTTTAATATTAGTAATCTTATGGAAAAGTAATAGTTGATATTTTATGCTTTATTTGGGTATATTCTGACTTGACGTAAGCTATAAATTACGCTTAGATTAAAGATGCACTGTTTTCAAGAATAGTAGGTGGATAGCCAAACGATTAAAAATATGTCCTACCCCTAAATTAGGTTTTCGAGTTTTAGCGGGATCTTTGTCTGCCATATAGTGACTTTTATATTTTATTATTTTGATAGATTTTTCTTGAGATATTGATTATTCTTGTGTTATATTACCCTATATTTTTTTTATGTTAGTGACGTTTTACGTAATATAGTTCAATTATTGTGCACAAGTGAAGCAAATGGAAAGTAATACCATGGAGCATGTATTCTGAGATGCCACAAACACTTCCTGGAAAGTTCTACTATGGCGGCCGCCATCTTATCAAAACGTTGAAATTGTCACAAGATATATTATTGTACCTTCTTCTCGACGATGACAGTAATAATGTAGAAGATTGGTTGCGAAAAAAAAAATTACACGCGTTGTAATGTTTGAATCTATCAATGCTTCCAAATTTTATTTCATTACTAACGGCTAGCTTCGGCTTCGCATGGGTGCAGTTTAATAATCTGACGTCATAATCTCTAAACGACTTGGATTCATTTTTCACGCTTTGATGTTTACAGTTCATCAAGTTATCAAAATGGTGTCGTAAATAACCCATTATTTTTTTAATAATATGTAAAAGGAAAAAATTATTACTCTTTGTTAACCTTAACAGCTAGACATACACTATAGGAGACTTTTCTGTACGCATTTTTTAAGTGCACAGGTCTGTAGTAGGTACATTATTTTTATATTTATAATTGTGTCTGAAAACGCCGTATGACGTCATTCAAATAAGTCGACTTATCTCTTCATATAAACAAACAGTCTGGAAGAAACTCTCCAAATGATAGTGGGAACCGTACCAAATTTTATAACATAGCCTAGAAGTACTAAAGTGACACGCAGGCAGACATGAAAAGCGACTTTGTTTCCATATAATATTTACAAATTTTAAGTGCATTTCAAAAGTTTGATGTAATCAATTACAATAATAAAGGTATTGCTTCACATAGATGTTTATTACCTCCAAGGAGCTTAGAAGAAATTGTTATTTTTTTGGTATCTGTGTACATTAAGTATATTGAAAAAAGATTTGAAATGGAATGTAAAAAATAATTTTTGGCATTTTATTGGAAGTTGTAACTTGAAAAACTACTGAATAAATTGGAATATGAGTTATATATAATGGCTTTAATAACGGTGCAGACTATAAAACACTACATTCTATAAGATTTGTTTTGGTACAATGAGGGAAACGGCAAATACATTTTTTTCGTTAACAAAGTTCCAGGACAACAGCTAGTATTTATTTATACATTATAAGAACATTTTACAGCGTTTTAAATTGCTGTTGATTTAAATATTGTTCTAAAGTTAACCCACAACAATTCGCAAAGTTATCTAGGTTATATATATATAAATTACACTATCCATAAAGGCTACAAAATAGCAATGATAAAAACTTAATTGTTAATAAAAAAAAACCCTTAAATAAATATGTATACATCACATTTTCGATATAAAGTTCGAACGAAATGTTGGAAGTAAATCTGTCGCAGATTAAAAAAGTATATTTTACTTCGTTCACACAAGACACGTGCATCCTTCTGCATACACGATACCTATGTTAGTTTTAGTCACGAAGTCTAGACAGAGAGACCGGGGTCAGCGTTTTTCTAGATTTAAACTGCGCAGAATCGCAAACGGCCGGGGGTCTATTTATTGAGCGGAAACTAGTTTTGAGTACTAGGATACCAGAAACCGTAGGAAGTTTCTTGTTCTAGGTACACTGACGTTTGCAGTTTTAATGCACTATTATCGGGAGTCATATCAAAAGTAACTCGAACTTGCACTTAAATTGTGAAATGTAATACAACGTACAGTGTATAAAGAAAAATAATTTGCTATTGCAATAGAATGAGTTTGAATTGTATATTGCAGGAACTTTTATTAAATTTTTAATGTTATGGTAAAAAAAATATATTATTTGTTCTCAATGTAGGTTGTGTGTATTTTTTTTCTATAACGTGCACTTAACTACAATTTTAGTGTCGTTTAAACGTGCGTTCGGCCAATGACTTCGAATGGCTGAAGCAATGCAGATTCTACTTCAAAGAAGATACTGATAAAACGTGGATATCTGTCACCGATGTCACTTTCACATATCAAAATGAATATTTAGGATGTACTGAGCGATTGGTTATAACACCTTTGACTGACAGGTTATTTATTCGTTTTTATTGCATGTAATACTGCTAGCGTTGGGGCTTAATAGTGTAATATGAAGTTTATTAAGGGTGTAAGTAAAGATGTTTAGTACGAATAAAATGATACCGTATCGAGGATGAGTTTTTAATTGAAATAATTTAATATAATACGAAATACTTGAGAGAATACATAAAACGTTGTAATAAATTTAGATTCCAAACATATCTAGAAACTTCTAAACCATTATAAATATTAGCATAGCAATAATATGTATGAATTTTTTTTTTTTTAACTAACTACAATATTGACCTGGTAAGATCTCTATAGTTTCACCGGACTTCTAAGGGGAGCATTTAAGGCACTCATCCGATGTATGAATCAATCTGGTTTTGGTTATAATTAATGTTATAGCTGATGCTTTTCTGATCATAACACCTGAAATTGAAATTATCAAAATAACGAAATTTCTACTTCAATTATCTAATTAAATTGACAATTTACAGATGCTATATTACACTGGCACAAGCTTTGGCGATGAGCATGGGCGGTGCGCCTTGCGGTCCTGCCGGTACAGGTAAAACAGAGACTGTCAAAGATATGGGAAAGACCCTTGCCAAATACGTGGTCGTCTTCAATTGTTCCGATCAGATGGATTATAGGTAAGCTGATAATATTATACTGTAATAACTTTCATAATACTATTGTATGAAACACGTAATGAATGAAAATTGCCGTATGTAGTGATACAGAGCCACATTTAAAACAAGATTAAAAGGTAGGTATAAATGAATATTGTAAATTATACTCATATGAGCGTTATGGAGTTTCTCATCGGTAACGTCGCACGTCTTATGTTTAACCTCCATTTTTAACCACAGTTTTGAGTTTAAAAGTGGACGGAGATAGGAGTAGAGGAAGACCGAGAAAGATGTGGAAGGATGAATTGTGTGAAAAATGATATATGTATAAAACGTGTAATAACTGAGATAACTTCTGACAGGGGAGAGTGGAAAAGAAAAATATGTTGCGCCGACACTACTTTGGTGGGATATGGGTAAGATGATGATGATGATGAATTTTATCCTATTAAGTGATGAAATTTTAAGAACTCTTTTTTCACCGACGATGTTGTGTAAAAAAGAATTCTTGTTCGGAATTGCAAACTTCTAGACCTCAAGACTCGCCGGTTTTAACGGCGCTTTTTACGACAGTTTTAAGAATTTTATTAAGTACGTGTTTCCCAAACTATTTCTAGCTATGTCAAGAAACATTGTGATCTAACATCAATAATTTCTCATTCCACCTATGTGACTTAAAATACGACGAGCAAGGAACGCATCAAACAATGTATAATTATTAGTTATCTTTACCAGAGAAACATAAATAATTATTAGAAATGTATGTTTCAACAGCACACACACACACGCATACACACACCCACAAAACTCAGGCACGCAACACTCACCTAACACTACCTACCATTTAACACTTTTTTCACTTTCGCACATGAGACTTCGTGCAAAAAAATTAAAGATATTTGCTTTATTATTTTTATTTTTTAAGGAACGCCTTGCTCTGGAGGTGAGCGCTATTGGCTGCGACACAGTCTCACTAATGTAGCTGATAGCGGTCATGTTTTATATTGTACAAATTGTTTTTTCTGATTCCAATAAAAATTATTATTATACTGATAAATAGAAATTTATTATAAAATAAACTATAGCTTTTCGCGTCCGTCTGTGTATTTCCTTAGTTATTTTAAAATACGTAACGGATTTCTATGCAGTTTTCAGTAACATTTAGAGAATTTATTCCGGAAGGTTAATTTTTTCTTTATAATTAACTACACTGGTGACTTGGCAAAGCCTCTACAGTTTCACCGAACATTCGAAGATTCATGTGTATAATATGCGTATAAGAAATAGTTTTTGAACGCTCACATTGATAACGCTGGCTTTAATTCATTTTAAGTTAATAGTATAATGTACAGCTAATAATTAATAGCTTTATTTTTATATCTACAGAGGATTAGGCCGTATTTACAAAGGGCTCGCGCAATCTGGCTCGTGGGGTTGCTTCGACGAGTTCAACCGTATTGAACTGCCGGTGTTATCGGTCGCTGCTCAGCAGGTGGCGGTGGTGCTCTCCGCGAAAAAAGAGAAGCGCAAGACGTTCTTGTTCACTGACGGAGACATGTCCGACATGTGTCCTGAATTTGGTATATTTATCACAATGGTGAGCGGTATAATTAATTTCTTATACATATGTATACAGTATACATATCACCTATAATGTATATAAAATAGTTGTGTTGTATTGGTATGTGTGTAAAAATTGGAACATGAGAAACATTTACCCCATTAACATTTTACTAAAAACTCGCCTATTTCTTACAACCAATAATAATTGTAATAAAAAGCAATAACAGTGTACGGAACCATGGGTAGATCTATATATGCGGAGATAATATAGTTTAGTAACTTTTCTCTTCTTTTTATTAACTGATTTTCTTTATTATTGTGTTTTTTTTTCTCCTAGTAGCTATTGATAAGATTTAATATTAATAATAAATTATTAATTTTCTCATTAATATATTCAATTGTAACAGTTTTATAATATTCAACAAAATTAAAACTTGTTTTTCATTTCTACCTTTGAACACACATCTATTTAAAATTCGTTGTTTGAAAATTATAAAACTGTTACAATTGAAGATATTGATGAGATTGTTTCTTGTGAAACGTGTAACATGCAACGAGTGTTTTATTTGCTTTGGAATTTTAATTTTAATTTAATTCATTTTTGGGTCAACTTTCAATAATGATTATTATTAGAGCGGATGATAAAACAATTCAGTACATTTTGCTCGTCGGTGTGTTCACTGATTTTTTTTTAGTAACTATGGATGAGCTTTTTAGTATAACTAATAGAAAAAAGTGTGTGTGTACTTATGTACACGCGTCAGAAGTTATACTTCTTTGGCGTAACAAGATAAAAATCTTTTCAAAAATTTAATCTTTCGCCTTATTCTACGTTTGTAGAAAAAACGACACTAACAATTGAAAAAAGGTATTTAATACATACATACGTTTTTTTTTTAATAAAATGTTGACTATATCTAACTTCAGGGTGTCGGTTTTTCATGACGGATTGCGCGCGTGAATCGTAAAAATTAACTCTCATCATTTTTCCCTAACGCGCCAAATGAAGTATAAGTTCAAAAATACAAAAATTAATTTTAATTAATTGAAATGCAATGCACACACGTGTGTATTTGTACACGTTCACAGCTGAGGTATAAGAGTACGAATATAGAAGATGTATATCGTATATCTAAAAGTTATAATGGTATTATCGTTTTTGTATAATAATAGTACGCTGAATTCAGAAAAAAAAGGATTTTCTTCGAATTTTGATCACTAAGCCACCACTACAAATAATATAGTATGTATTACAACATAGAATCCAGGTTACGCGGGACGCAAAGAGCTGCCTGAAAATTTGAAAATCCAATTCCGCACCGTAGCCATGATGGTACCAGACAGGCAAATCATTATCAGAGTTAAACTCGCCTCGTGCGGCTTCCTAGAGAACATCACCTTAGCGAGGAAGTTTTACACGCTTTATAAACTATGTGAAGAACAACTAACTAAACAGGTACGTTTCATATGCTTGTTTAAATAAAGGGTTTTTCAATAGGGACACTACAAAAGTAGACCGATAGGGCCAGCAAACGACGCCATATTTTTTCCCGCTCTCTTGACATTTCTCTTCAGTAAGGTTTGCCATTTCATCATGGAAAGATATACGATCCAACAACGAGTCGAAATTATTAAAATTTACTACCGAAATTCGGAGTCAGTAGTCAAAACTTTAAGAGCGCTACGTACAATTTATGGTCGTCATAATCGTCCTGCCAGATCAACAATTGAGCGTCTAGTGGAAAAATTTGAATCCACAGGCTCAGTACAAAATGTTCCCGTGCCAGTGAGACAAAGAAGTGCCCGTAGTGTCGAGAATATTGCTGCCGCTAGCGCATCAATTGCGGAAGACCCAAATCAGTCTCTCACACGTCGTTCTCAAGCGTTGGGCACCTCTGTGTCGTCGTTGTGGCGAATTTTGCGAAAAGATCTTGGCCTACATCCTTACAAGATCATATTGACGCAAGAACTGAAGCCGCTTGACCACCAGAAGCGTCGTATGTTCGTGAATTGGGCTGAGCAACAACTTGAAAATGATCCGGATTTTCATCGAAAAATCATCTTCAGCGATGAGGCTCATTTCTGGCTGAATGGCTTCGTCAATAAGCAAAATATGCGTTATTGGTCAGGCAGCAATCCACACGTGATTCACGAGGCACCATTACATCCCGAAAAAATCACTGTTTGGTGCGGTTTACATGCTGGTGGTGTCATTGGGCCGTACTTCTTCCGTGATGATCAAGACCGGCACGTTACTGTGAATGGGAATCGCTACCGCTCAATGATAACCGAATATTTTTGGCCCGAATTGGATGATATGGACTTGGACAGTATGTGGTTTCAACAGGACGGCGCCACAAGCCACACAGCGCATGTCACAATCGATTTATTGAAAACCAAGTTTGGTGAACGTGTTATCTCACGAAATGGCCCAGTCAATTGGCCGCCTCGGTCGTGCGATTTGACGCCGTTAGACTATTTCCTGTGGGGCTACGTCAAATCTATGGTTTATGCCAACAAGCCAGCGACGATTGATGAACTTCGTACGAATATCGAACGTGAAATTGCAGCAGTATCGGCCGATTTATGCTTGAAAACCATCGAAAATTGGGTTCAGCGCCTGGACTTCTGCAAGCGTGCCCGTGGTGGCCATGCAAAAGAAATCGAGTTCCATACATAATGGCATCAAATGTACTTTCACAGGAATAAAGAATATCATTGATATCCAAAACCGTTTTTGTTTTATTTAAAAAAACTTTTGTAGCGCTCTTATTGAAAAACCCCATATATATTATAATTAAAATTCTGTTAATATTATGAACAAGAAAATTGTAAAATGATGAATGTACACTTTTATTACACTTTTACGCAAAAACTTCGCAACGGATTTTTATGAAAGTTGAAACGTTACAATATATATATATATATATATATATATATATATATATATACATATATATATATATATATATATATATATATATATATATATATATATATATATATATATATATATTTTATATTATAGGGGCAAATGAACAGGTGGGTCACCTGATGGTACGTGATCACCGCCGTCCATAGACACTAGCAACACCAGGGGAGTCGCAAGTGCGTTGCCGGCCTAAATATAGTATATAAAACAGATAACACATAGACTATAAACATATGTTACTAATAATATATATTTATAGTAAGTTTGTAAAAGTCCTACCATCTGAAAGATATCTTGGCGTGTGCAAGTGCATAAAGCATCCGCAGTGTCCGTCTGTATGTTTGTTCGTCATGAACTCAAAAACTACTTAACGGATTGTAATGCCGTCTACACCAGAAGATAGAGTAATAATACATGGGGAATGTTTAGGTATAAATGGATAATTGTAGAAAGTGTTGGAAAAAGACAAGCCGCTTGGCTTTCGTTGAAAACGCTGCGTTATCCCTTTAAAATATAACAAAATAATGCATAGTGAGATATTCCTTTTTTATAGATCTACAAAAAAGTCTACGATAGCATATACCTACCTTTAAAGGATAGCTTACTATACCCATCTACCTTTTAAAACATGGTCACATACAATGAGGTAACTGGGGAAGGGTATTTATACAGATACTGTATTAATTCTTACCCAATCAAATACAATAGTTACCTTAAGCATTTCATACACATAAGTATGTTTTTTTTATTCAGTGTAAAAGTATAGACAAAATCGCGAACGGCTATTAATATGTTCCATTTTTAGGAAAAATTAAAAAATTGCGACTAATTATTACATTATTTTATATTCTGTTCAAGTAATCACATCCTCCTTTTTTCTATTTTTATGTTCAAAATTTGTTCAAAGAAAAACAAAAACAAAAATCAACACGCGTTGAACACAAGTTTTACTAAACAGTGTCTAATATTTAAAACCTTGTTGAACAGAACTTGAATTGTTTATGTTAATGTTGATTATACCAACTAAATCTATAATTTACTACGATACGTCTTTTGTTGGTAAATAGAAATACAATAAAATAAAAACCGTCAACTTACACAAGTGTTAGACAATGTTTAAATAATGCCTATTTTTAAACAAGGGTAAGATACTCTTTTGTGATCAAACTTTTTTTAAACAAGTGTTCGACGTGTATTTAACTCCTTTGTAAGAAGACGGTAAATGTCTAGTTCGTTAGGAAGCAGGAAAATTCCGCTCGACCAACCCGTCAAAGAACAAAATGCGAATTAATAAAGATGTGCCAAAAGGCAAAAATCTTTGCTTATGAATTGTGCGCCTAAAATATAAGAAGTAGAGTAAGAAGTGAATTTGTTATTAAAATAAAAAATGCCTAAATTATAATTTTAGTTATTTAAAAAAAAAATACAACATTTCTAAGCTTTAGATTCTTTTACATTTGACGATGAAAAAAATTCATATTTATAAATATTTAATTGTTCGTTAGGTTCACTACGATTTCGGTCTTCGTAATATTCTGTCCGTTCTTCGCACACTTGGCGCTGTGAAACGCATCAATTCCAAAGACAACGAAAGTACTATAGTTATGCGAGTACTTCGTGATATGAACTTGTCGAAATTAATAGACGAAGACGAACCGCTATTCATATCGCTCGTGGCTGATTTATTTCCTAACCAAGTTCTCGAGAAGACCACTTATAATGAACTTGAAGAATCTATAAAGAAACAGGTCGATCAGTCTGGACTGATCAATCACCCACCGTGGGTACTAAAGATAATTCAGGTGAAGATAATAACATTTTCCTTTAATGGTCTTTAATTTTGAAATATATGAACAGCTTAATATATTTTCTTAGTCAGTTAATTACATTAATTAAATGTTGTTACAGTTATACGAAACTCAGCGAGTCCGTCACGGAATAATGACGTTAGGGCCACCTGGAGCTGGTAAAACAACTTGTATACAGACACTTATGAATGCGTTATCCGACATCGCTGAGCCACACAGGTAAATATAATGTACGAACGTTACCGACATCATATATTTTGTTGCGGGTCATTCTAAAACGGTAAGCTCTTTATTTCGAAGTATTTTTTTAATACGTGATGAGCTGGTGAAGCAGGCGAATAAATAGCCGTGCTCACTAAATAGCTTGAGAACGTATAGTGGCTGAACACGTGGATACATGTCAGCCTAACTGTGACTAATATGGTGCCTAATAAATGTGGTATAAAGCTGGAATGTATCCTAGGCTCGTAAGGACCAACAAATGTATGTTAACGATAGGGGGTGTAAGAAGCACTTAATTCGCTTACCGAATCGCCCCCTGGTGCCTCGACGTTGGTAGTCACTGGATCGTTCACTCATAGATTGTCTTGTGGCGAAAGATGCGGTGATGGTTTCACAATAAAACCAAAGCGGGTTATTTTTAATCATATATATGGCGGAGATGTATTAGTTATCGCGAAAAAACTGCGCATAGGTCAAAAGTGACAAATGTCACCCCCGTATCGAAATATGAATTTTGATAAAAACTTCAAGGTGGAGCATCCGCCTCACCATGAGCAGTTGTAATATTTTATGCAAATTAGTGTTCTCATATGTTTAATTACAAGTCTAACGAGGATTCCTTTAGTTTAAATACAATAGAAATATCTACAACAATTTCAGAGAGATGAGAATGAACCCCAAGGCTATAACGGCAGCACAAATGTTCGGACGCTTGGATGTAGCCACGAACGATTGGACAGATGGAATATTTTCAGCTTTGTGGAGAAAAACCTTAAAAATCAAAACCGGCGAGCACATTTGGTTAGTTCTGGATGGCCCCGTTGACAGTATATGGATTGAGAACTTGAATTCCGTTTTGGATGATAATAAAACATTAACTTTGGCAAACGGTGATCGATTGACAATGTCGCCGACTTCAAAAATTATTTTTGAACCCGAAAATATAGATAATGCATCTCCAGCAACAGTATCTAGGAACGGAATGGTTTATATGAGTTCTTCAGGCCTGGACTGGGATCCGGGTAATGAAACTCTCATGATTAAACTTTATAAATTAACCAAATTATTATATGACTAATTAGTGTGTTTGTACATTTGCAGTACTTCGAGCTTGGCTTAAATCACGTTCTATTGGTGAATTGGAAATTTTTGGTACTCTGTTTGAACAAACATTTCCGAACGTATACACTTGGTGTACACAAAATCTCATATTTAGTATGCGTGTTCTGCAAAGCAACATCATATTACAAATGCTTAATCTTCTCGAAGGTCTTGTACCTCCACAAATTATTGAAACCGATGATACGGTTGCTAATAAATCGATTAATGGGGATATTGATGAAGAAGAAGAAAAAGAGAAAGCCGAAGAAATAGTCCTTTTCACACCTGAACATCTGCACAAAATTTATGTATTTGTTTTGATATGGGGCTTTGGATCCCTCTTGGAAACCAATGATAGAAATCGATATGATGGTTACCTGAGGAAAAACTTTCATGATCTGCTCGATTTACCTAAGCACCCTAATAACAAATCGTGTACCATTTTTGATTTTTATGTAAAAAATTCTGGAAAATGGGAACTATGGGATGATTTGGTTATGAACTATCAATACCCTGATACCACAACGCCTGATTATTCCACAATTCTAGTTCCTATCGTTGATAACGTCAGAATCAATTACTTGATTCATTGTATTGCTAATCAAGGGAAAGCTGTTTTATTACTCGGTGAACAAGGATCTGCGAAAACTGTAATGATGAAAGCATATATGAAAAATGCAAATCCAGAGCAATTTATGGGACGTTCCTTTAACTTCTCATCAGCAACAAGTCCATATCAGTTTCAAAAGACTATAGAGAGTTACGTGGAGAAACGTAGTGGTATGACGTTTGGGCCACCAGGAGCAAAAAAGATGCTCGTATTCATAGACGATATAAATTTACCTCAAATTAATGAATGGGGAGATCAGATTACTAATGAAATCGTCCGACAGACGATGAGTATGGGTGGTTTTTATAGTCTAGAAAAGCCTGGTGATTTTACCACGATCGTTGATATACAGTTTTTGGGTGCAATGGGTCAACCAGGTAACGAGATTTCTTTTTTATTTTTTGTTATTGGCAAACTAGCATATGAAATAAATATATGAAAAGAAACTATCGATTCAATCTAAAATTAAATGTTAACAACAATCAGGGTTATAGTTTTGCATACAATTATTTATAAATATCTATTTTTCAGGCGGTGGAAGGAATGACATTCCGTCACGATTAAAACGTCAGTTTTCCATTTTTAACTGTCCTCTTCCCAACAATGAATCAATTGATAAAATATTTAAAATTATTGGTGAAGGCCACTATAACATTAAAAGGGGATTTACAATTGAAGTAAGATCTCTGATAAAGAAGATTATCCCCCTTACTCGCGAGTTATGGATGAGAACTAGGCAAAATCTATTACCAACGCCAGCCAAATTTCATTATGTATTTTCTTTGAGGGACTTATCTAGAGTCTGGCAAGGAATGGTGGGGACATTGCCAACAGTTATTGAATCTGAAAAATGCTTAATGTGGCTATGGAAACACGAATGCTCTAGAGTGTTTTCAGACAGATTTACCCATCAAAACGATAAAAACTGGTTTAATAAAACTTTATATGATGTAACAGAAGAAATTTTAGGAGTGGAATATAGAAAAATGATGGATAAAGAGCCAATTTTTGTTGATTTTATGAGGTGAATTTTAGAACTAGACCAAAACATCAATTATAAATTAATTCTTATATTCGTTTAAAAATAATTAGAATTATGTTTAATCAGTTTTCTTCTATTTCACAGAGACGCACCTGAGCCTACAGGAGAGGAAGGTGAGGATGCTGACATGGAACTCCCAAAAGTCTATGAACCAGTTTTTGAGTATAATGAATTGCGTGAACGATTAGAAATGTTTTTATCTCAATTTAACGAAATGGTTAGAGGATCTGGAATGGATCTCGTTTTCTTTCCGGATGCAATGTTTCACTTGGTAAAAATATCTAGAGTAATACGACATCCACGTGGAAATGTCATGTTGGTAGGAGTAGGTGGCTCCGGCAAGCAATCTTTGACAAAGTTATCCACATTTATCGCTGGTTATCGATCTTTTCAAATTGCATTGACAAGATCTTATAATGTTGGAAACTTTTTAGAAGATTTAAAACTACTATATAGGTAAGACGGTATAAAAAATAATCAAAAATTAATATTTCATAATTTTATGAAAAAAGGTTTAAAAAGAAGATGTTTTAGATCCTGCGGAGTCCAAGGTAAAGGAACTACGTTCATATTTACAGACCTCGACATAAAAGAAGAAGGATTTTTAGAGTACCTTAATAATATCCTTTCATCTGGTGTAATATCAAACTTATTCACTAAAGATGAACAACAAGAGATTATATCTGAATTAACACCAATAATGAAGCGTGAGAATCAGAAACGGACCCTTTCCAATGAACTGGTTATGGAATACTTTCTCAACAGAACATGCCAGAATCTTCATGTAGTTTTATGTTTTTCTCCAGTATGTATTTTATTTGTATTAACGAAAATTCATATATTAAGTATATATAGCAAAGCAAATCATAGCTTAGAGAAATGTTACTGAAAAATATTACTCGTTCGTCCCTGTTTTTTGTTATGGGACCATAATTAATGATTACGTTAGAGTAATCACTCCGTTGTATTAATATTACTCAATTACTGTTTAAGGTTAGTGAGGCATTCAGAAATCGGGCGCTACGTTTTCCTGCACTCATATCAGGCTGTACTATCGATTGGTTTCAACCTTGGCCCAAAGACGCCTTAGTCGCGGTTGCTGATCATTTTCTTGCAGAATTCGATATCGAATGCACGAAAGAAGTTAAGAAAGAATTGGTAACTGTATTAGGTACCATACAAGATGTGGTATCTAATATTTCTGTTGAATATTTCCAAAGATTTCGTAGGTCTTCTCATGTAACACCGAAATCATATCTTGGCTTCATTGGCGGCTATAAAACAATATATCAAATGAAACGAAAAGAACTTGGAGATGGTGCCTTGAGAATGGACACTGGCTTGGAAAAGTTGCGAGAAGCATCAATATCTGTTGAAGTTTTGAAAAAAGATCTGGCGGTTATGGAACAAGATTTAGCATTAGCTTCAGAAAAAGCTGACCGTGTTTTAACAGAGGTAACAGAGAGAGCAATGCAAGCAGAAATAGTAAAAAATCAAGTACAGATAGTCAAAGAAAAAGCAGAGGCGTTGGTAGCCTATATAGCTGAAGAGAAAGAGAAAGCTGAAAGAAAATTAGAAGCAGCAAAGCCTGCTTTGGAAGAAGCAGAAGCTGCACTTAATACTATAAAACCAGCACACATAGCCACGGTAAGGAAATTAGGTCGACCACCTCATCTAATTATGAGGATTATGGACTGTGTACTGATATTATTTCAAAGGCGACTACATCCCGTTATACCAGATACAGCGGCACCATGTCCTAAGCCATCGTGGGCAGAATCTTTAAAGGTAATAAAATAAAATAATATAAATAATTAATATATTACAGCAGTCATAATATTTGCTTTGTATTAAAACAGATGATGGCCAGTACAACTTTTCTACTACAATTACAAAATTATCCAAAAGATATTATTAACAATGAAATGGTGGAGCATCTTATACCTTTCTTCGAAATGGAAGACTATAATATGGATACAGCTAAACGTGTGTGCGGTGATGTAGCTGGTTTACTGTCTTGGACAAAAGCAATGGCATTTTTCCATAGTGTCAATAAAGAAGTTTTACCTTTAAAAGCTAGTTTAATGCTGCAAGAAGCGAGGTTGAAGGTAACCACTAATTAGCGAACCATTTGGTTACTTGTCGTAAGTATAATACTAAGCTTTTTTAATACTTTATAACCAACAATTGATATTTTATAGGTTGCCATGGACGATTTAGCTTCAGCTGAAAGACAATTAGAAGAACGAGAAATGTCTTTAAGAAAAGTCAAAGAGCAATATGAATCTGCTGTCTCAGAAAAACAACAGTTGACTGATGCTGCTAACGTATGCTTGCGCAAAATGACAGCTGCTACTGCCCTTATAAACGGCCTAGGTGGTGAAAAGATCAGATGGACACAACAGAGTAAAGACTTTAAAGAACAACTAGGACGACTGGTTGGTGACGTTGTCCTAGCAACAGGTTTCTTGTCTTATTGTGGACCTTACAATCAAGAATTTAGAAATAATTTGTTGAACACTTGGGAGGGTATTTTAAAAAATAAACAAATTCCACTTACTGATGATTTGAACATTACTAACATGTTAATTGAAAATGCAACAATATCCGAATGGACCTTGCAAGGTTTACCTAATGATGAATTATCCGTTCAAAATGCTCTTATAGTTACAAAATCTAGTTCTTATCCACTTTTAGTTGATCCTCAAAGTCAAGGAAAAAATTGGATAAAAAACAAGGAAAGTTCGAGTGAATTGCAGATTACTTCCTTGAACCATAAATATTTCCGGACACATTTAGAAGATAGTTTATCATTAGGAAGACCACTTTTGATAGAAGATGTCGGTGTAGAATTAGATCCAGTTATAGATAATGTGTTAGAAAAAAACTTTATTAAATCAGGATCTATAGAGAAAGTTATTGTAGGTGATAAGGAATGTGACGTAATGCCTGGTTTTATGTTATATATTACTACCAAATTACCAAATCCAGCTTATTCCCCAGAGATAAGCGCAAAAACTTCAATTATAGATTTTACTGTAACAATGCAAGGCTTAGAAGACCAACTCTTAGGACGGGTTATTCTAATGGAAAAGTCTGATTTAGAAGAAGAAAGGGTAGCATTATTTGAGTCTGTGATGAAAAATCAAAGAAGCATGAAGGAATTAGAAAGCAACTTACTTTGTCGTCTAACCTCATCAGAAGGCTCTTTGGTCGATGATGAAGCCCTTATTCAAGTTTTGCAAATAACAAAAACAACAGCCGAAGAAGTAAACGAGAAGTTGAAAGTTGCAGAAGTAACAGAAAAAAAGATTATCAAGGCCCGGGAAGAATTTAGGGCTGTTGCGGCTCGAGGATCTATATTGTACTTTTTGATTGTAGAAATGAGCAATGTCAATATTATGTATCAAAATTCTTTAAAACAGTTTTTGACCATATTTGACAATTCTATTACGAAATCTGCAAAAAGTAACGTCACAGAAGAAAGGATTAATATTATTCTAAAATATTTGACACATGAAGTGTGGGCATTTACATTACGTAGTCTGTATGAAAGGCACAAAGCATTATTTACATTGATGTTAGCAATGAAGATAGATTACCAACGTGGCTTAATATCCCACGATGAATTTATGGCGTTTATAAAAGGTGGAGCATCTCTAGATTTAAATGCCGTAACACCAAAGCCATTTAGATGGATACTGGATATCACGTGGTTAAATTTGGTGGAAATTAGCAAATTAAAAGTATTTTCTGACGTTCTTACAAGGGTAAATACGATATAATAACAAATACTGGTTTTACTTTAGGCTTCCAATGAATTTTAATGTAATTTAATTGCAGATATCCACAAATGAAAAAGAATGGCGTGTTTGGTATGAAAAAGCTAAACCAGAAGAAGAAATAATTCCCAGTGGGTATAACGATAGCCTTGATGTATTCCGAAAGTTACTCCTTATTAGATCATGGAGTCCTGATAGGACATTATCACAAGCTAGAAAGTACATCGTTGGTAATAATATATAATAATTATAAACTGTTCGTAATATATTCTGATATTTCGATATATTATTAATTAACATGTGATTTTAGACTCTTTAGGAATGGAATATGGGGAAGGTCGTATTCTTAATTTGGAAGGTACTTGGGAAGAATCCGAACCACGAACACCTCTTATTTGTATATTATCTATTGGTTCAGATCCATCGTCTCAAATCGCTGCTCTCGCCAAGTCTAAAGAAATCGGTACGAGTGATTATAAGAAATTTAGTAACTTATAAAAATATTTGACAAAAGTAATTAAATTGTAGTATAACATCATTTACAGTTTTGAAGGCGGTGTCTATGGGTCAAGGTCAAGAGATAGTTGCCCGTAAAATGATATCTGATTCAATGAATGAAGGTGGTTGGGTGCTACTTCAGAATATTCATTTGTCTCTACCCTTTTGTATTGAAGCAATGGATGCACTTATAGAAACAGAACATATACAAGAATCTTTCAGGCTTTGGTTGACAACTGAAGTTCATACAGATTTCCCTATAGGTTTATTGCAAATGGCAATTAAATTTACAAATGAACCACCACAAGGCATTCGAGCTAGTATGAAAAGGACTTATCAAAATATTACGCAGGACACGTTAGATTATTCGTCATTATCTCAATGGCCACCACTTCTGTATGCTGTAGCATTCTTACATACCATCGTCCAGGAACGAAGAAAATTTGGTCCTTTGGGTTGGAACATTCCATATGAATTCAATCAAGCGGATTACGCAGCCAGTGTGCAATTTATTCAAAACCATCTAGATGAAATCGATCCAAAAAAAGGTATATCTTGGCCGACAATTTGTTATATGCTTGGAGAGGTTCAATACGGTGGTCGTGTTACGGATGATTTCGACAAACGACTCTTAACAACATTTACTAATGTTTGGTTCTGTGATGTACTTTTGAGACCTGGCTTTGAATTCTACAAAGGGTACAAAGTTCCACAAACTCGACATCTGCAAGGTTATATAGATTACATCAATCAATTGCCTTTGACTGATACTCCTGAAGTATTCGGATTACATGGAAATGCGGACATTACTTATCAAATAAACAGTGCAAAAGATATCTTGGACACTATACTGAACGTTCAGCCTAAAGAAGGTGGTAGTCAAGGCGGCGAGACAAGGGAAAGCATTGTGTATCGTTTAGCTGAAGACATGTTGGAAAAACTACCTAAACAATATGTCACGTTTGAGGTTCGGGAAGCATTACAGAAAATGGGTGCGTTTTTACCGATGAATATTTTTTTAAGGTATGATATTGAGTAATTATTATTTAACAAAATATAAAATATCAACGATAATATATCATGACAACTAAATAATTGTCTTCGCATTTGCTTGATATGTGACTATACATTTGATAATAATTAAAAAAAAAAGTATTATTGATATGATTATAGGCAAGAAATCGATAGGGTTCAACGAGTTATAAAAACGGTACACTCGACACTCTGTGACCTTAAACTTGCTATAGATGGCACTATCATAATGAGCCAAGGTTTACGTGAATCTCTAGACGCTATGTACGACGCAAGAATTCCTCAAAAATGGTTAAAGGTAACTTGGATTATTGATTAATGTTATAGTTTTTACCAAACTTATCCCAACTTATTCTATATATAGCTTATTTACCAATGGTGAATTTTTCAACACAAGGTATCCTGGGAGTCAGCCACTCTTGGCTTCTGGTATACTGAACTATTAGAACGTGAACAACAATACAAAGCTTGGCTACGTACAGGACGACCGACAGCTTTTTGGATGACTGGGTTCTTCAATCCACAGGGCTTCCTGACTGCTATGAGACAGGTTATAAATATTTTTAATAAAAAAGAGTATCACATACTAATGTTATGAACTCTCTTGTAACAATAAGTATAAAATAATATAGGCTTTGTAAAACTAAATTATAAGAGCGCCTACATGAACATCTTAGTGCAGACTCTTCTTGATCTTGACTAGAGTAATAAGGAAGACTTTTATTATATTTCATGTCAAAATATAATTATATCTAGGAGGTGACACGCAGTCACAAGGGTTGGGCACTAGACTCGGTGGTACTTCAGAACCACATTACCAAATTGAACCGGGAAGATGTTCACGAAGGTCCGGCAGAAGGAGTGTATGTTTACGGCCTGTTTCTAGAAGGTATTTTCAAGTTTTAATTTATAGTCGGTAATTTGACCACCAAATTGAAAAAAAAGACTTACATTATTTTAATTAGCTCTTACCCGTAGCTTCGCTCGCATTAATGTGGGTGTGACGTATCCCTCGGGAGCAGTAATTATTTTTATAGGTACTGTAGCGACGCACATAACTACATACATCGTGGTTGAGTGGACTGCAATAATTTCCATAATAAAAAGCAGAAGTGGTACTTTCAATAACAAACAGATTAAGAACACGAATTATAGCCCACGTGTCGGCTACCTGATATCTGGGTGTAATTACCATCTCGCCGATAAATCCCACTTACAATACAGCGCATTACTTATACTGTCCGTGCTTTATTGTTTCTATTTATTGTTACTCAGTTGTATTATTAATTCCTTGTTTCTCATTTATTTTATCACTGTAATATTATTTGTATTTTAATACCTGTGTATTTCTCTCATAAGTATTTGCACGTGCTCTATTTTGAATCGTTTAAATTAACCTCGTAACCCAAATAAAGGAGATTCGTAATCCAGCTGCCAAAGCGGTCACTAGTCTGCATAAACGGAGTCAAATCTTTCATTTACATCTCTAAACTTTTGAGAGTAGCTACGTGGTACACATGCTGTCACTAGCGCTGAAGTACCCTATGTCCTTTTCTATACACCAGACAACGAATATGTAAAATTTGATAATGAGAGGTTGAGTTGTTAACTCACGGTCTGTCTAAAACTAAATGTGTTTAAGTTTTATACAAAGGAATATAGACCTTATAGTGTAGGAATCAACTGACAAATTGGTTAGAAATTAAAAAACATAGTCCGCCAAATTTACATTAGCATTTATAATATCAATTAGGATTCGAAGTAGTTTCAAAAGTAACTCCCTATTTAGAAGTGAAATTAGCATGTACTATGGTGAAAGACTTTTGCTGGATTTGTTTTTTCTCTATCTATGTTTGAGATATCGTTAAGTACATAAAAAAAAACTGACATATAACTGTGCAACGTTGCACAGCAACAAACGTCAAGATAATTCTCGTGTGATGATGACTCATTTCATTTCATTCATAGTAAATTGTGAATCGTCTAGAATATAAACTTTAATGGCTTCATATCAAATGTTTCAAATAATACACAATAATCAAATAATAACATAAAATTGAAATATTAAACGTTGTCACACATAGCCGATTGATCTAAAACAACCACAAAGCTTCAGATTATAGGATCACATGTTTCTGTGAACTAATTGTATAAAATAATCTTTGGCGCTAATAAGAAGCGAAGATAGATTTAATGTCTAGACTGTCCATAACCATAAAGGTTTAAGTTCCATACAAACGAATGTAGATCTTACGAGGCAAAGGTCAACAGACTGTTGGCAGCATAAGCTTAAAAATACCTGATTTATTACAAAATTTGTAAAATTATTACTTTTACTTAAAATATATTTTTCGTTTGTGCGAACTTTTATTTATTATAAATCATGAAATATACAATGTACGATTTCGTGAAATTAAAAAATAATAAATTAAAAACATAATCCGCCATTTTGGGATCTGGATCTTAAAAAATCAACCGAGGGATTAAAATAGAGAAAAAGGACGACATATACAAATTAACATATCTCCTTAGTGTAATAATAGTTCATCCAGAATATAAAATACTATAGGGGATACTGTAGAGGGATAGGTGAAATTTACATTAACGCGAAGGTAGACAGCCTTGAGCAAAGGTTAGTCTTAAATAAATCAGTTATTCTAATATTTCATTTCTGTAAAACAGCTATTTTATTTAGATTACTTTTCATAATATTTTCAGGCGCTTCGCTGGATAGAAAATCAGGAAAGCTTATCGAGTCGAAACCAAAAGTATTATACGAACAGATGCCTGTGATCTACATTTTCGCTATTAACACGACAGCAGGCAAAGACCCGAGGCTTTATGAATGCCCGATATACAGGAAGCCGCAGCGAACGGACGCTAAATACGTCGGATCCATTGACTTCGAGACGGACAGCAACCCACGCCACTGGACTCTCAGAGGCGTAGCTTTATTATGTGACATCAAATAATCGCATTCGTCATATTAAAGTAACCTTTTTTTTTATTCTGAATATTACATAATAGTACTGAATTAAACAATTGTTAGAGTCAGCAACGTGTTTTGAATAATCTTTATATAGGTAACTATCTTATACAAAACCTACGAATTCAAGTTCTACACGTCCTTTATTTTGGTGAGATTTAAATAACATGAGACTTGGACAAGTCGAATTTATAGAAACAAGTCAATCTCACAGAGATAAATGTCACCTTCACCCGATTCAAATATATCGAGGAATTTTCATGCGACGTTGTCTTGCCCTGATAATAAAAAAAAAATCGTGGATATAGGTCGCACCGCCACTTACCGGGTCCAATTGTAAATCTAATCGTTTCAGGGATCCACTCGAACAAAAGCAGAAAAGTCATCAAAATTGGTCCAGCTGTATAAAATAAATTCAGTGACAGACACACGTATAAAAGAATTATATAAATAAAAAATTATGCATCAAATAGAAATAGTACTTTTCTACATAAACTCAGAATTCATTATCTTTTTCTGTGTGTGTTTGTGTTAACCTTTGGGATATATTTATTGGTATACAAAAAAAATACTGCACTATTCATAAATGTTATTGCAACAAGTGTACTTGTCGAGGAATATCTGAAAAGAGACGAGATTTAACATGGGGAGCGATTATATTCGAGCAATTCAATGAGAAGAAATTTAGTTATATAGTAAAAGTAATTTAGTAGTTATAGAAAATAGCAGAATAAAATGGTCGTAATTTCTTATATATTTTGCTATATCGTTATGTTTTGGAACTATATTCCGTCTCCTTATAATATCAGTTGTTTCAAGCAGTACGTGATAAGACATACTACGACGTCAATAGTAATTATAATTAATTCATGCGCGGAATTTGTTTCGAAAACACCAAGAATAAGTTCTTTTTTTGTATTTTATACTTTATTAAGTAAGCATTTCACCACAAACTCATCTGATGTTCAATGATGATGTGGTCTAAGATGGTAAGTCACGTTTAACCTAGACGGAGACTGGCTCTCAAGTGCAGTTGCCGGAACACACTAACAAAGAGGTGCTTGGCGACAGATATTCAACTTGAGGGTGGTAGCTAGCTAGACGGACTTAGAAAAAGCCCTACCACCATGCTATGGTTTCATCACGATGTTTATCTTCGCCGAAAGCTCCGACTCAGTTGCTTGGATTCGAACCTATGTCCTTCGACGGTGTATCCGAACACACTACTGACTGAGACATCATCGCTCATATTATGAAAACATATTATTAAAACCTGATAAATGATTAAGATAAATAGCCAACGCAGTCCACATGAGGGGTATAGATGCAAAAGCGCTTCTATCCCAATTTTAGCTTTGAATGTTTTTTGTACTATTGGCATCCCTCTTTCATTTCTACATAGTTTTATTCAACAAAATATGTACAAAATCGATTCTATCCTGTCTAAAATTACGCTACATTTATGATACTAGGTACAAAACCGCCTCTATAGAATTGAAAAACAAAAGCGCCACTATCTTCATTCGACCAATCACAGAATAGTATTTTGTATGAGTCTGTAATGGCGTCCGGCTTTTGTTATACGTTACCATCGCTTTCTATTTTCGTGTTTTTAAATAGTAAATTGACAAAAAATGGAAATCTCTATCACTCCAATTCAAGGGAATAAGGCAAGGAAAAGGATTCGACATGAATATCAGTGGAAGCGCAACATAAAAAAGCGAGAACGGCTAGTTTTACTTCTTATAATAAATATGTCACAACGTTATTCAATAAAACCAGATAATAATGGAGAACTATCTTTGTCACTCCTCGTCAATCTTTATGGACGCTTTGAATATAGCAGTAAGTTCGAGCTTGCGCCTAATAAATTCAAGAGTTTAATACAAAAGAAAAGTTAAAATATTATTATAGGAATCTAAAATTGCCATTTTTTTATCTGTATTTTTTTTGATGTTATATAAATGATACTTATAATACATATTTATAGCTAAATTTGTGTTCTGCGCGTCTATAAAAAGTTTGGCGAGGAGTGTAATTATTATGACACAACCACAAAGAAGCCCAAGAACATAACGTTTTTAACCAACTATATTTTCCTACTATTTATTCTCAATTGTTTATTTTTTGTGTATTTTGCTCTTAATTTATAATTCTACTTTATTTTATAACAAATCATAAGCCTCATATCCTCTGTTAAATATATTTTTTAACCCGGGTGTCTTTATAAAACCTCTTAATAAAATTTAAAGATAGACCATCCATTACAAAATTTAAAATTACAACCTCAAAAATTTCGAACTGAATTTAAGTTTTACAGCGGACTATAACAAAGTATATGTAAATGTTTTAGGAATCTATTTGAGCCGTACTTACTAAAAATGATAGCGAGAAAATTATTATTTGGTTTCAGTGAAAAAAGTTACGACATACCTTTATATACAGAATTGGTTACCCATCTATCTATATTAATCGGGTCTTTTATATTTGACTAAAAGGCTATTTTTGTAAATTGCTAACACTAAAGTAATAATTGTTCGAGGTTTATCATCATACACTCCACGAGTCTCCCGCGAGTGAGAACGCTCCTCCACAAAATCCAAATTCAGCTGCTTTTAATGTATGTAAACAAGAGAGATTGTTGATATAAAGACAAATTCTATTTTAATTATTAATCAGACTATAACGCGCATCTTCTCGTATAAACAATGTAAAAACATTGTGGTGGTAGAGCTACGCTGAAGCTATTACTGGTTTCAGCATGAATGTGTCGGCTCGCCCGACGCGCGGGGTACTACCACCCGACACACAGACGTGAGCCGACGTGAAGTAACAGTGCGCCCGCACTGTTGCGTTTCCTGTAGGTGATAGAGCTACGCTGAAGCTATTACTGGTTTCAGCATGAATGTGTCGGGTCGCCCGACGCGCGGGGTACTACCACCCGACACACAGACGTGAGTCGACGTGAAGTAACAGTGCGCCCGCACTGTTGCGTTTCCTGTAGGTGATAGAGCTACGCTGAAGCTATTACTGGTTTCAGCATGAATGTGTCGGCTCGCCCGACGCGCAGGGTACTACCACCCGACACACAGACGTGAGCCGACGTGAAGTAACAGTGCGCCCGCACTGTTGCGTTTCCTGTAGGTGATAGAGCTACGCTGAAGCTATTACTGGTTTCAGCATGAATGTGTCGGGTCGCCCGACGCGCGGGGTACTACCACCCGACACACAGACGTGAGTCGACGTGAAGTAACAGTGCGCCCGCACTGTTGCGTTTCCTGTAAGTGATAGAGCTACGCTGAAGCTATTACTGGTTTCAGCATGAATGTGTCGGCTCGCCCGACGCGCGGGGTACTACCACCCGACACACAGACGTGAGCCGACGTGAAGTAACAGTGCGCCCGCACTGTTGCGTTTCCTGTAGGTGATAGAGCTACGCTGAAGCTATTACTGGTTTCAGCATGAATGTGTCGGGTCGCCCGACGCGCGGGGTACTACCACCCGACACACAGACGTGAGTCGACGTGAAGTAACAGTGCGCCCGCACTGTTGCGTTTCCTGTAGGTGATAGAGCTACACTGAAGCTATTACTGGTTTCAGCATGAATGTGTCGGCTCGCCCGACGCGCGGGGTACTACCACCCGACACACAGACGTGAGTCGACGTGAAGTAACAGTGGTTGCACTGTTGCGTTTCGTTCGGTCAGTGAGAGCGCCGGAGACCCACATATATTAAAAGACCGGCAACGCACTTGCGACTCCTCTGGTGTTACTAGTGTCTATGGACGGCGGTGATCACTTACCATCAGGTGACCCACCTGTTCGTTTGCCCCCTATAATATAAGCAAAAAAGAAAAAAGTACAATATAAACAAGTTACACGAGTAATATTATATTTTGATTATTTCGAACTATACGACAGATTACAACTGGATAACAACACAACACTGCTGTGAGACGTAACATATTTAAAGAATCTTTTTAACTTCGTCGTACAGTACTAGAACGAAAGCGCCGCCCGTTCCCCTCAGTATGTTGGAGAAAGCGCCCTTAAAGAACGCACCAGGTCCTTCAGTGCGGAGTATGAGGGCCCAGCAATGGGCGGTGCTCTTGTACAGCCGCTCGTTGACCGGCCTGCCGGACTGCATCATCATACGTCTCCTTACGGTGTCGAGAGGATAGGAAGCTATGCCGGCAACAGTTGTCACCGTCTACACGGAAATTATTGTAATTACAATAGTACTTATAGTTTATCGACGAGATATCCTTGCAAGGCGATTGCCAGTGAATTCTGGGTCTCTTGATGGTCGCCGTTTTTTTTTAGATTGTACCGTGGTTACCATCACGCACAATACGTGTCACCATAAAAACAAATAGTACAAATATTATAGATGCACAATTATGCCATCTTCCGAGGTAAATATATACCTACTAATCTAGCTAATATTCAATTTCGTCTGAGTCGTCAATGACTTTAACAATACATTTTATGTACATGGGGAAGAGACATAAGCCTCCAACCGCTTACCCCACTTCTCTACTAAAAGAAAACACGCGTAGGGCTTGAAAATATTATAGTTCCTCCTATGCAATAATAACTTCATGTGATCGAAATCTATCCAGTATTTTTTTTTATAATGTGCGCACATCTGCACACTTTTATCGTTTTATTTAACATATATAGAAGAAAATATTCTATTTTTAATGCATCTCTCTTATACGAGTTCTTGAAAAGACAACTTTAGAAAAAAAATTAATGTTTTTCAAAATATATTACACCCCTAAAAATAAAAAAACATATTTTTTTTTTCAATTTCAATAAAATATGTGCTATGAAAACACACCTATAAGGTAATGTGACCACTGGTGATATTATCGTTCAATAAATAAAATAGGTTAATACTATTTGCATAGTTCATCAATTACCGAGACGTCTATGAAGGTCCTTTAGAAGACAACACTGACAAATGCTTTTTTTTATTGAATTATGACGTCACCTTACTTACTTTTTACCTTATACCGCCATCTATTAGAATCTCATCGAACTAAGAGAGATAATCATGACTCTTTGTTAATAAACAAATAATTCGCAATAAAATAATATTGCGATTATAAATTGAGATATAAACTATGCTATCGTTCAAGTTGGATAAAACTGCAGACAGTGTGTAAAATTTCATTAAAATCGATCGAGTAGTTTACAAGTTCATTGCGGACAAACAACGTGACACGTAATTTATATATATTAAGAAGATGTACTCCAAGTAATACGATAAAACAATAATCAAGAACCTGTGCAATAAGCCAGGTGATGAGCAGCGGCGTGTTCGTAGGATCAGGTAACATCCCCCGTGCAGTATCAAAGAAGCCAAAGTAAGTGGCGCGATATATTATTATACCCTGTACGGACACAACGAAACCTCGATAGAGACCAATCGGTCCGTCCGACTTCAAAGTCTTCAAGATACAGTCGATCAAGCCCTTAAATTCTTTGTCTTTCCCTTTACCGACATCCGCTGCTAACCTACAACAAAATGTTGAATCGTTTATATATATTTTTGCTTATTTACTTCTGTAATAAATTTACTACACTTATTCATATTTAAGTGCATCCCTGTAAATCAGATAAAGAAGAGTCTTAGTACGCATATTGATTATAGGGCAGCCCCCGATTTCGTTTGCGAAAGTACTTTTATAAATAACTAGCTGTTGCCCGCAGTTCCGCATGTGTTTTTTTTATAATTGTAAATTACTTCTTATAAGATGAGCTATCGGTCAGTGAAAGTCCCATGAAAAGTACTAAAGACGAAGCCACGGATGACAACTAGTCTAAAATAAAGTAGCCTACGTCACCCGCTGTAATTTTAACTATCCGTCAGTGAAATGTCTGTCAAAATCGGTCCAGCCGTTTCGGAGATTACCCGGAACATACAGACAGACAGATAAAAATTTTAGAGATTGTATTTTTGTTATCCATATCGTGTATACGTTCATATCCAATTAGTAAAAAGTCGTTATTTTGATATTACAAACAGACACTCCAATTTTATTTATATGTATAGATGTATAGATAATGGCCTATCAAAATGTATAGGTACTTGCATGGTGATTATGCCTATACCTTGGTTCGGGAAGAGGTCTATGGCTCTGCAGTGGATATCTTACAGGCTTATGATGATTCCTCAATATGTTATTAAAAATATTGTGGAATGAATGACCAGAAGGATTCAAGCCTTGATTTTGGCAAGAGGAGGTCATACTTTTTACTAGCTTTCTACATTTGTAACTTTTACTTCTCATTCTTTGGACGAGTAAGTACATCAGTTTTATGGAATTCATCAAAATTAATAAAAAATATGCCAGAAGTCTCTTCATCATCCATCATCCTCGGCCTGTTTGAGACCCACTGCAAGACCATAGGCCGACTCCCGAAGGAAGGTATAGGCATAATCACTACGTCAGCCCGCGACGTATTGGCGATTTCAAACTCTGAGAAATCCACAGTTCTATATTTTTCCCAC
This sequence comes from Antheraea assamensis, assembly GCA_035772565.1. NCBI lineage: Eukaryota > Metazoa > Arthropoda > Insecta > Lepidoptera > Saturniidae > Antheraea > Antheraea assamensis. The sequence continues at coordinate 69,926 of JAQQSE010000010.1, read as the reverse complement.
ATACGGTGGTACTACAAGAACATTACTCAGGTTCAGGTTTCCTCACGATGTTTTCCTTCACCATCAGCCGATAGTGTTACCAATTTAAATTAGTAAATGTACGCAATTTCCGAGAAATTCGTTGGTAAATGCCGGGGTTCGAACCTGCGGACATCAGGTCGATATTCCACTGGTCAAAAACCGCTAGACCACCATGACTATATAAGTCTCTTCACGCATATTAATTTACACGATTATACGTATCCAGACTACGTTAGACAATTAAATTCAATCTAATTAACTGAAATCGGCCTTAGAACATATATTCCCTTTACGTGCTCGTTTTTTTTGCAAAGGAGTTTATTATAAAGAGAAAAAAATTGAATTTTTGTTTGTAATAGATAATACTCACAAAATACTCAACCGGTTTTAACAATTATTTCATTTATAGACAGATACATCATCAGCGAGTATAATAGGCTGTTTTTTTTTAATTCTTCATATCATTATCATAGCGAGCGAAACCGCGAGCAAAAGCTATTATTATATATAGCTATAATATTATATCTATTCGTTCGTTAATAACGTTGTGCATACCAGCATATCTACAGCTGCATTATTTATTTTGTCTCTAAACATTATATATGTTATTTGTATATAGATACAATAGGCCATAAAATACCGACAGCGATTATTGTTTCCGTATTCCCATGACTCTTTATTACGATAAACTGAAAATACATTAGATACCTTGTTCGACCATAATCTAAGGGGTAAACGAAACACATAGAAGTTGCTCCCGCCGCACCACCTGATGCCAAGTTCCCAGCAAAGTATCGCCAGAACTGTTTATTCTTATCAACGCCTTCCATGAAAATACCTTTGTAGACGTCTTTGAAAGCGAAATTCAAGGCCTGTGTCGGGAAGTATCGAAGTACGTTTGCAAAATTACCTCGCCAGAACGATAGGAAACCTTGCTCTTTAGGTATGCGTATGAAAGCGTCAATGATACCTGAAAACACAATGGAAAAAAAACCATTAATTCAACATAAAACTTATAACGGTTATTTTCTAAATACGTTGTAAATACAATATCACAGATCCACAGTGATTAGATTTAGCAGTTATCTTAATATCCCAGTGTGATCATATAAGTTTATTTAGTGAATAACATGAACATTTGGTGGTACCGCTCTTGTTTGGCGGTAAATTTCGTTTCCGCATACTCACCGCGTCCGCTGTCGGCAACGACTCAAGCCTAGGTTCAATCTTTCGCAGAGGAGCTCTCGAGCGCGCTGCTAACGCAATACAGTGATCCTGTCAATCTTCAATCACTAGCTCAACTGCATATCACAGACACATTGATAATATAGTTTTGTAAAGTTCGATCTCAAACTTGTCATCACCAATACTATATCGATTGATTTATTATTATATACTATATTGATTGATATATAAAACAAAACTTGTATTTTCACAATTACGCTTATTTCTTTTGTATATCAACGATATGTTAAAAATTAATAACATTCATTGATATGCAGATGATAGTAACTTTGGATGTTTTTTATACCGGTCGTACATGTATTTCTCGGGAAAGAAACGTGTTTAGGAGTACCAGAACAAACTTGTGTATGGTATAGAGACCTCACTTTAGTATATCTCGGATTGGGGAAGACAAAATTCTGGTCCAATAGAACCACACGAAAACACCTTCCTTAATGCAGATCCTAATATTTAGGGAATTGCCCTAGTCATGAAGCCTTATATTAGTATCCTTGATGTGGACATATATCAAGCGATGTTTGGCGCTCATTTGCAAGGCAAAGCGAAACTAGCCTCAAAAAAGTTGGATGTCCTTAACAAAGTAAGACGGTGTTTCACTATCAAATCATCGCCTTCAACTATATAAGGCGCTAGTTTGTCCATACAAGGAATACTGTTCTCATCTCTGGACCGCTTCAATGTCATCTACTTCCTTTTTAACATAAAGCGGCATCAATTGTCAGCGACCAGGAGTTTTGCTTAAAGTTCAACCCTTTAGCGCTTCGTAGGGACGTTGGATGATTTTGAGTCTTTTATAAGATCTATCACTGTGGCTGTTTCAAAGAGCTGTTCGGATTGATACCAGCCGCAGAGTTTCATTACCGAATGACTCGCCACACATTGAAATTCCATCTTTGTCACATACTGCGAAGTCGTCTACTGTGCGGTTTTTTTCGTATGTCGGTCCTATGGAATGAACTACCAGCGGTGGCGTTTTTAAACCAATATAACTGATACACATTCAAGAAACGAGGCTACACCTTTCTAAACGGCCGGCAACGCATCTTCGATTCCCTTCGTGTCGAACACCTGTTCATAGGCGGCGGTGATCACTTACCATCAGGTCATCCGCATGTTCGTTAGCCTCAAACGTATAATTAATGACCCGCATCTCCGTTAACAAAGGTAGCATCCTATAGTTTGGCGTGCAATCTTTTAAATTGAATATCGGTTTGAATCTTGACAATAACAGATTTCATTATAGTTCATGCCATAACTAAAAACTATTGACATATATATTGGTTTTAAACTTTACACTCAAGAGACAACGCACAAGAGAATACATACCCTTATATTAATATACCTTTTAATAAACAAAAATCATGTCCAAAAAATGTATTGAAAAAATGCACGAGAATATCCTTGATCTTTAATAGTTAGTTATCTAGAATTGTCATAAACCTACCAATATCTTAGGTCACTATACTATACTCGTACATTTCCAATTCGATTGTAAGGATTTCCTTGGCCTAAATTGTTAATAGAATCAGAATGGGACTCCCCTGAAAATTTACTCTTTCCAATAAAAACAGCATTAAAGACTTCTCCTTTTTGAAGTTGATTAAAAACTTGATTAATATAGTTTTATTTACTATATACGGGTATGATGAACAGAAAACAAATTCTGTAAATTAAGCACGTCAGTATGAGAGTGTGGAGTTGTGTTAAATTTTATTAATTGTTAAACGCAAACGGATTTATTATTACCATGTATTAATTCAATGTAAGTACCTTTATATCGTTTATCTTCAGGAATTTGTTTAGACACGTGCTGCACTTGTAAAATAAGCTTGATTCGTTCTATAGGCGCCACGGCGGTCTTCGATACAGCGGCAGATATTCCACCCGCCAGAAAATCTTTCAGGAAGTCACCGAAATCAAAACCTTTTTCCACCCTTTTCACAATTTTTTTTTCCTTGTCGGACATCTCGAAGAAACGTTAAGGCAGGAAGGATATCTTAATGACAGGTATCCTAAAATATCGTAATTTATACCGGTCCTAAGTACTATAAAGGAATCGTAAAAGTAATCAAACTGTATAATAATTGATACATTATGATATACTTACAGCAATTATACCAATTGCTATACCTACAAACCCTGCCCCATATAATTCCCATTGCGATTTACTTCGCCAATTCTCCAGCAACCCTGTCACATACAATTTTACTCGAAATGTCACAATTTTATTATTTCAGATGAACAAAATTGGCCAACATCATGTTCAGATTTACAAAAGACGTCCGTTGCTCGTTCAAATTTAGAATTATTCTAAAGAGACATATAGAGTTTTATATACTCTTTGGACCGAATGTTGCTGCTTCGAGTTTTATAGTTCTATTATGTTATTGTATTGTCTTTACTTGGAAAAGCCACTTATTGTAAGAAAGCGTGCTAGTGTTAAACTTTTAAAACTTATTGACTTATAATATTATTTTATTCCTTATGTCGCATAACATCAGTAAAAAGTATATAATAAAATCACTATTCGTTTTCATATGTTCTTTTTAAAACACCACAGATTTTAGTACGGTTTTAGACTACCATTTGGCAACGACTTTCCAAAAAACAGTCGAGAAATGTCGCCGTATTTAAATATATATCGGGTAGTTACATTATTAACGATGGCTAAGCCTTGCAAGATACATCAAAATAATATAATACAGAATTATGTACCTTATAAAGGTCTATAAAAAGTCGGCGATGTATATAATGTATATCTCTCTTTCTTTGTTGACGGTTGGAAGTCGTCTACAGTACGGCTTTACGGACTAATAAATATAGTAATAAGTAAATTAAATTTTTATTATATACGAATTATCGGGTACAGGGCCAGATTTAATAGTCGAGAAAGTTGAAATTCAGAACTTGACATATATCAAATAGAGTTCCATATTCTATATATTTTATAGTGTCAAAGTAAAGTGGACAGGGCCAAGTGGCAGCACCATTCTTGATGGTAAACACATTCTAGTCCAAAAGTAATGGCTACAATTCGAGAGGTTGGAAATCCATCGCCGACAAATCCTAGAATACGTCACGCCTCAGCGTGCCGCAATGTTACGGCTTGTGTGAGGTGTGTAACATTCGGCAATAGTACCTGTGTCTTACGATTTGTGAACCCTTTAATGACGTATGAAATTCAATAAATTTGTCAAATAACATATGACTTAGAGGTTAAAATACTTATATTCGTTTATTCAGGCGCACTGAAACCACCAAGGAGACGAATGTAAATGAAAATTTAATTATGTAAGGTTGTGGTCCTTCCCTTGGTGGAATCCGACCATAGTAAGGCGTACAAGATATTTTCTTCACGTGTTAACATCTATGATTATTGTTATTTGTATTCAGTATTATACTAATATTGTACACACAAGAAGTGTGAAGTATGAAAAAAACAACTAATTGCACAATTTTTGTGTGGTAACACTGAAGCTCGTCAATGGCTACTAATCAAAACGATAATAAAAAAAATACTTTGCGTGTATCAGTGTGTACACGTTGAGGAAGTAAAACGTCTGTTGCTTATATGTATTAAATCTATATATACGTAAAAATGAATTGATGTTCGATTGTCTCGCTAAAGCTCGAGAATAACTGGACTGATTTGGGTAATTTTGATCTTGAAATGTTCGTGGAAGTTCAGGGAAGGTTTAAACGGTGAAAAACTTAAATAATAAGTAAAGGAAAATAGTATAAAAAGACAATTTAATTTACAAATACAAAATGTTCCTAACTATGAAGCATTTGATGTATTTTGTCATTTTAGAAATAAAAATTGTCATTCGTTTGTCAAATATTTATAGGTGCGTTCACAAATTTATCTATTTCATAGCTGTAGTATAAGGTCCGATCTTTTTGGTCTCTTTTGTATTCCAATAAAACAGTTGTTTCAGAAATATAAATAGTACGTGAGAAAGCTTTAAATTGATTAAGTGCATAACTTTGTTGCATTTGTAATGTAAATACAAAAATTGTATTAAGTTTTGACCACATTTTACACAAATATATGTAAGTGATATGAAGTTCACCGGCTCATCTAGTAAGCTATGATTTTTAAGATCGGAGTTGTTAAACATCCATCGAGTAAACTTGTTACTTAGAATACGGAGCTGGGATGGATCTTCTCTGGTCGAGAAGAGTGGAAAGAATACAAAGAACACTAGACACACCATAATCTTCTACGAGCAAGATGACATGTTAAATAAATTACCTCGGAGTTTTTGGGAATTCTCCCACACTTTATATTCATAAAGCGCTCAACATTGCAAAATCTTATCCAATGTGTGAGAGCTATTATAAATCCACTACAACTAAAGATTCTGATGATCGCTATTTCATCGCTTCCCTGAACTGCCACAAATATATCAAGATGAAAATTAGCCAAATCGGTCCAGAGATTCTCGAATTTTAACGAGACAAACAAACAGCAAATCATTTTTATATACACACATCAAAAAAGTCTAAGCAACATGCGTGATATTACAAATTTTACCATTTATATTAATTAATTTCTAAGTATTTACTCAAACAAAGTGCGTAGGTAAGGTTTTTGTTATTGATGACATACTGGCTGGTTGTAAAAAAAATTCGATTGTTTTGTCTTTTCATAAAATTCAAATGACTGCGAATTTGTTTGAATTTAAGTGCGTTTTAATTGTTACTTTTAATCTTGATTTTATAATTTTACCAACCATTTAAATAAAGTTAGCGACAAAATTGAATTGTTAGATATTCTTTACGTCATGAAGCGACGTCATGTGATGGCAAATGAAATGCAAAGAGCTGTAGGGATGTTGCAAGCGGGAAGTAATGCTGCTGTAAATGTTGCTTAGACTTTTTTGACGAGTGTATAAATTAGGTTAGTTAGGATAAATAATACTCATAAATAAAAAGACAGTAAATTATTTTCATATTTTTATTGATTATAATATGCCTCAGATCAAAGCACGCTATTACCAAGGTTTTATTAATCGTCACTATGGATGAGTAACAGAAGTTAAAAAAAAATCCACGAACAAATTTATTTTCAAACTAATACAGTAACACAAAGTATGATAATATATATAAGTTAAAAAGTATACGATTCTGTCCACATAACGCAAAAAATTTACAGCAAATCTAAAACATATTATAACAGTGCAAATTAGCTTTGATGTAAATAAAAAGTTGAGTCAGATTCAATATTGTAATTTTTTTTAATTGTTTACATTTGAGTTAAGATAATAAAATCGTCCATGTTTGTAAGAAGAGAATATATCAGACAATTCTTGTTATGCGAACATTGTCGAAATCACAGTTTAGCGTAAAATAAAATAAAAAAAAAAAAAACAAAATATTTATAGTGATCATTCAAAGCAAGTGTTCAAAACATGATTTTAAAATTCAATAAAATTGCATAATCTTTAATGTTACGAACGCTGTTCAAACATTGCATAATATGTAAAAGAGACATTTATTATTTCAATTATTTTAGTACAAATCGTTTTTAATTATGTTTTATTTTTTTTAATGAAATCTATACGCCGAATAAATGAATTCACAATCAACTTAACATTGGACTAATCATAAGATTACTAGAGATAAAAGTGATACTACAAATTAAAAAAAAAAAAAGGTAATTTGTTTCTATGAAACAGTATAATATCCTATATCCTATACTATAATGACAATAATTCCCCAAAATTGGTTGTGGGTCGATTAGCGAACTTTCACTAAGCGTCACTTGGAGCAACGTTATCATGACATTGTTTCATCAAAATCGGTTCACGAAAAAAAAAAGTCTGCTCAAATTTAAAAAATAAATTTTATCCTCAGAATGTCCATGTCATTCCTCAACTAACATGGTACAAGAATTGACAATAATACTTGTATATTTAGTTTTAAAAAATGCGCTGATTTTAATGAAATTTTTGTAAAGAGAAAGTATACATGCTTTCAACATTGGGAAGCGTATCTTTTCTCAATTGACACTGTAGTCCGTTGGAACTGTAATGGCCTTGCCAGGCTAACAGTGTAGGTCAGTTGGAAAAAAAACATCAATTGACACTGTACAAATTATCAATCGATAAAACTTTTCCAATCGCAAGAAATAAAATTAAAAAGTTAAAGTATCATGTAATCTCGCCCGATTTTGATAACATTTTGACCAAGGGGAATATATTTCATTGCAAAATTAGTAGTAGCATATCAAACATTTCCATACGGCCCGTTTCACTACATATCGCCACTAGATGGCGTTGGACTGTATTTTATTGTTACTACATTTGACATTGGAACTCAACGCGGACGAAGTCGCGTGCGGTCGTCAGTATTTAAATAAAACGCAATCAACGACTCGTAAGGTCTCGTTAACTATATTAGCTTCACATTACTACTACATATTACAACTAATATCCACCGTAATGTCTCATAAATACGCACATATCATTATACTATTCAATGTATCGTTTTACCGACGTCAGGAATAGCATTACAGAGTTGTATCCAGTCTAGGCTTTATAAAATTATTTAAATTCCAAACGAAAACAATTAAACGATAATTCCATCGCGTGCAGTTTTAAGATCGAACTTATTACCCACCAAGATACACTAAGAACCAATTGTGATAACTGAACTATTCCAAATTCTGAAGAGAAGATCTCATGTTACTCTGACGTCGATACACTATTACGCTACAACGAATACGGGGAACGAATATTCATCCGACATGCCCTTTTTGTTTTTGTTTTTTTTTTTGTCATATAAATATACATACACCCCGAGCACAATTAATTATGCCCTTCGCGTAGTAATAATATATAAGAATTCTTAATACGAACATTATTTCTAACATCACGTCTATATCTATTTGGAACACGGTCGTGCCATTAGACACCGTACGGAGGCTTCGCGTAGAGGTTAAAAAAATTAACTAATAATACTATTGCAGAAAACGAAACAAAACGTTTATACGGAGTCGTTGTTTACCTATATATACCCAAATGTCAAAAAAAAAATTAATACATGACAGTTTATAATGTCAATTCAATATGAAAACAGATAAAAAATTACACAGAGTATAAATATAAAATTTATGACTAAAATAAGACGTCACAGAATGCCAAAAGACGTCACTATAAACAATTGTGATTTCTTCTTAATACTCCTATAACTCATTTTCAAATACAGTTTAGAAAATTACAAAGCTATGTCCGATATTATCTGCATCTGACCTGTGAATAGGTAATGGTTAAAACCTTGCCGGGATAGAAAAAAAATTGAACTTTTAATATCATTGAGTTTTAAAGGCAGGTCAGATGTGAAAAAAAGCTAATTCAAATATAAAGTATCTATTTTCTTATCTTGGCGGCGTTATCAGCGTTGTCTTTCAATATCTTCGACTTCAGGTGGTCCTTGTATTTGAGGATGCCGCCCTGCCACTTGGTGACGGTGCCGTTCTCACAAATCCAGATTTCTTCAGCAACCTAGTGCAGAAAAAAAAGATACAATAATATTCCAAAAAGAAAACTTTATTTATGCTCTTCTGAAAAATAAAAGATGCATTAGGGTGGGAACTTTTTTTTTAATCAGTACAACAGTTTAAACAAGTATGTTGTTGTATATTGGAGTCAATAGTCTTTTGTTATTCAAAAATACAAAATACCATCATTTAATTAAATTTATACAGAGTCCATAAAAAATAAACACTATTACTAATTAAAAGAAAAGGAAATAATATCAAGCTTAAATACTTTATATATAAATAGGCAAAAGCAAAATAGTTAAGTGCGTCTTCCTTCTCTGTTTCTCAACCGATTTTCTTCATTTTTTGCTAGATTAGTAGACATTGACAAGATTTAATGTTATCAATAATATGATATTGCCACAGCAAGATTAGTCAACTTCGCTTACTTCCATAGCTTAATGTCCTATGGTATTTTGCTGCTGTGAGGGACAGCAGCTGAGGTAGGTACCATATTTTTATTGCAAACACGGGCAGTTCGAGCAATATACAATATAGGACCTCGTAAATCATTAAATACTAAGTTTCAAGAATTCGGTATCTTAACTCTGCCTTCCCAATACGTTCTTGGTAATTTAATATATGTTCGCAAAAACTTTGAAAAGTTGGATTTCGTAAAACACACACAGGCATGATCTAAAGACTAGAAACTGTGACAAACTGGTCGTTCTATGTTTTAGATTCAGTAAAACCAGTAACACTTTTTTAGGTAATGGTGTTAGGTTTTGTAACAAATTCCCAACACATATTACCGATTTGCCAGACTATAAGTTTAAGTGCCATTTTAAGCGGGTTTTGTTGTCAAAGGGCTATTTATAGAGTGGATCAATATGTGAATGATGATGATGAATTGACTCCTCTCCTCTCTGTGCATCCACTAAAATCGATTGTAATGTCTAACGTATTTTAAATATATTTATTTATTAATAATTTTGTTCTCATATATAAGTGTATGTTAAAAAGATAAATCCGAATTTTGCCCACTGGACTACCACCACTTATTATTGGACTATGCTAAGAATGTGTAACATTTTACGGACTATTGGTAGGATTGTTAGAAATCTTCATTGCTACTCACTTGGTTGATGAGCCTGAAGTCGTGGCTGACAAGTACCATTCCACCATCGAAGTCGTTGATAGCGTCAGCGAGAGCATCTATGGTCTCCATGTCCAGATGGTTGGTGGGCTCGTCAAGGAGGAGTAGGTGTGGTGTCTGCCATGCGAGCCACGCGAATACCACACGGCAACGTTGTCCATCAGACAGTTGTCTCATCGGGCACACCTAGGCAACCACAAAGACAATAATGCTTTAAACCATTTGTGGGGTGTGATAGAGATCTGTACCATAGTTGATCGCTATCATCATAGATAAATAGATTTTAGTTTGTCATGTCACCGGGGTCAATGTGTACCAAGCACACAAGATGATAGTGACTGCCAAAGGATTGTAGACTGCTCATTGGTCGACATTATTGGCACTTTTGTGCCATGCTGTAGCATTCTGTATTAAATTGTTTCATTCACTAACCTGTTGTCTACCGGTGAGTCCGTAGCGTCCTATAATTTTTCTCATCTCTTCACGTTCACGCACCTCGGGGAACTCCTTCATCATGTAGTCCAGTGGTGAGAGATCCAAGTCCAGGAGTTCGTGCAAGTGCTGATGGTATCTGCCTATGCGTAGATGGGAGTTCTTACGAATCATGCCCGTTGATGGTACCAGCTGTTAAATAAGAAAACTATATTAGGAAATATAATGATACATTTTGTAGAAGACTTAACTGTGGATTTATCATCTAAATTTGAAGGTTGTTCTTGCATGTGCCATTTCAAAAACTAGCACAAAGCAGAGCTCAGAATTAGAAACGTTTAATATTGTGTGCCATGTGCTATGATTATACTATGGCCCTTTTTGACAATTATAATCACCAAATGTAGTGACCATTCAACATCAAGTAGAATACAATGAAAAATAATCCTACTTGTAAGTGTAAGGTAAGCGTATATAAAAAAAACAATAGCTACATATACACAACTATAAAATATACAAACAATAAAATATATTAGTAAACAGAAGTATATGTTTTTAAGGTTCACCGAAATCACGCCCATGTTTAATTGTTGACATAATAAAGTAATTTAACGCTTAATTGGAGAGTAATTGGTAATATCCCTGTACAGATATTAATTTTGTTATATATAAAATCGAAAAACTTACATCTCCATACAGTAATTTCAGTAAAGTTGATTTGCCAGCTCCATTAGGACCGACGAGGGCAAGCCGTGTGTCCAGATCTATACCAAACTCCAAGTTCTTGTAAATCCACGGACCGGAATCAGTGTATCTGAATGACACATTCTGCAAGAATATCGAGTAGTCAAATATTTTAATTACTATAGAAATCACAGTTAAAATTTATTTAGTTTATTAATAACCATCGTTTCAATGTACCATTTCCAAATGTGTTAGATGTAAAAGTTTTAAACTGATATAAAACATACCTGAACCATGATAACAGGTGGTGGCACCTTTCCACAAGACGGGAAATAGAAGTTCAGTATTTTGTCATCAACAACTTTCTCGGTGAGACCTTGAGCGACCATCTTGGCGAGAGTTTTCTCTTTCGACTGAGCCTGACGAGCCAACTTAGCTGAGCCGTGACCGAACCGTGCTATGTAGTTCTGTAAACCGTATATCATAAATGATTAAAATCATATTATTGATATAGAGAAAATTATTTAAATCGAAATTGATTATAAAAGAAAATACAGTCTTCAGTTAACTTTTTTAATGATGACAATTTTTGATTCCTATAACAATATTTTAACATTGTTTTGTATTAAACTCTCTACTTATATTATGCGTATGCGTATACTGAAATCGGTTTTCTGAAGCGGTGTTCTCCTGAAGCGCGTTAATAACATTTTTTTTATTACAACTATTTAATTTAAAAAATACGTAGTGTCTACTTATGTACACGCGTTAGAAGTTATACTTCTCTGGCGTAACAAGAGAAAAATCTTTTCAAAAATTTTATCTTTCGCCTTATTCTACGTTTGTAGAAAAAACGACAATAACAATAGAAATTTTTTTATTTAATACATACATACGTCTTTTTGAATAAAATGTTGACTAAAGCTAACTACTTCAGGGTGTTGGTTTTTCGTGAAGGTTCCTAAAAATTTACTTTCATCATTTTTCCCAAACGCGCCGAAAGAAGTATAACTTCAAAATATGAAAAGTAGCATTAGAAATATTTTATACAAATGTTATAATTGTTAACATAGTTCACAAAATTCACCTTCATATGCGCGATCTGGTCCTGTTCCCAATTGTACTGTTTCATCTGGTTTTCGAGTAACTCCATGCGAGTGCGAACGAAAGCCTCGTAGTTACCGGTATAATATTTCAGTCGCCGCTTGTTCATGTGGATGATGTTCGTGCAAACACCGTTCAAGAAGTCTTGAGAATGAGAGATCAAGACTAGGATACGTTTGTAACTGTTAACAATTTATTTTCGATGTTAACAATAATAAGAAATAAAAGTAATGAAATATTACTTACAAACTAGAAGGTAGCTTTCTCCATTTACAATTTAACTATGTATAAGAATGCTTATAATATTACATTACGAGTTTTAACTCCCTTAAGTATCATAATTTGTTTGAATTAAATTTTATTTACAAATGTTTTTCTATTTTGTGTATAAATTTTACCTAGACACTACTTTTACACAACAAAAAAAATTACCTTTTTCTATAGTGAAATTATTACATGATTTATCATTATCATCTTAAAGTCGTAGTGGTCTAGTGGTTTGACTGGTGGAATAGTAATACGATGTCCGCAAGTTCAAAACCTTGCACGTATCAACGAATTTCTCGGAATTCAAACATCGTGAGCAAACCTAACCCTGAGAAATACACTTGTAGTACCACCATATGTGGTAAAAATATAGAACTGTGGATTTCTAGAAATTCTCAGAGTTACAAATCGGCAATACGTCGTGGGCTGGTGTGGTGTTTATGCCCATAACCATCCATCGGGAAGAGGCCTATGGCCCTGCACTGGGTCTCTTATAGGCTGATGACGATGATCTTCTTACCTAAACAGAGTCCGCACAATATGCTTGACTCTTCCCCACTCACCTCTATGAGATATAATTTCAGTATTCATATTTTTTATACACATAATTTTTCACACAATACATTCATACCTTCTTCAATCTTTTTCTACTCCTATATCCATCCACATTCATACCCAAAACTTTTCTAATTACATGACTTTCATCTCTCCTTATACCATGTAAACACCATGCTAACCAATGTAAGGTTATTATTATACAATTTTAAAACAGACCTTCTATAACAATACCTACTGTTTTGAAACAAAATTACTAAAATTAAAACTGAAAAAATGTGACTTACTTCTATAGAAAAAATAAAGTAATACATACTGTTTAAGTTCTTCCTCAAGCCATACGCATGCGTCCAGATCGAGATGGTTTGTCGGCTCGTCAAGAAGGAGCAAATGTGGTTTCACATAGAGAGCTCGAGCTAAAGCTATGCGCATACGCCAACCTAAAACAGAACTATCAATGTATCCGATCTCACAATAGTATTGTACACATATGAATTCCTATATTTATCACACACACAGTCACAAACACACTTATTTATAACACACAAAATATTAACACAACAAATGGGAACAAAAAAATTGAGAATTTGAACTTTGACACAAAATTAAGGGTAATAATAATTCTGCTAAAAACTTTTGAGTAGATATTCAAATAAAAAACTACGCAAAGAAGTAAGTATATATAGAAAATACCATTGATATTAATGAATAATATTGAACAAATATTCTACAAACATAATAAGTAACCATAACAGAAACACAAGCATCTATCTTTGTGACATGAAAAATGCATAACAGACCTCCAGAGAAGTCCTTTGTTGCCTTCTGCTGCATTTCCTTGGTAAACCCGAGACCGTTAAGTATATGTGCAGCTCGTGCCTCCGCTGTGTCGGCGCTCAGATCATCTAACCGTTCGTAGACATCCATCAATTGTTCTTGAGACTCTGTAAAAATAAAATCCCATTTTTATTACGTTGAATATTAATTCATACATTAATTGTTGGTTTTCATGCCAATACAAATTGAATTTGATATTACAATTTTGTTCACACATTGTTCAACTGTAAAATCGAATACACCAATAGTACCAACAAAATGTAAACAATTCTGCAATTCCTCTATAAGTAGACGTCTGTATGGGGCTAAATATAAATTAATTCATAATAACATCCTACTTGGAGCACGAGGTTATTGACTGAATAGTAATTTGTACCAACTTACCGTCATCTTCACAATGAGCCAACTCTTCAGCCAGTTTCTCCAATTTTATTCTTTCTTCATCTACTTCCATGACACACTGGAGAGCTGTCTTGTCCGAAGCGGGCATCTCCCTCGTAAGGTGAAATATATCGATATGATCAGGGATGGGAACCTCGCGGCGACCGAGAGCAGACAACAGAGAAGATTTACCTGTAGAATGAATAACAAAAAAAAATATTGAGTGATCACAATAATATACTTTTTTCAAATCCAGTCAACAGAACTACATGAATACACCATAATGTGACAATACACTTCAATAAAAATTATAATCTCAAGATTATTTAAAAAGTGGCAGGAATTTAAAAAAAAAATAAGGAAAAATATATTAGAATTACGAAAACAAGTCATTATTATTATTTCATTCCTTCTATTATCCATTCAAATGCAATGATAAGGATGACCCTCATGCAATATAGGGACCCTCATGCATTGTAGCGCAGCTATTACGAGCATTATTTCTATTAGGAAATTCATGAAGGGGAACCTGTTTTACGTTTGAGGCTAATGGACTTGTCACCTTGGTTACATAATACAAATCAACGAGTCAACTTTTCTATATAAAACTTAAGCTTCTGTTATAATCCAATACAATGGAAAATGATAGTTCTTTAATTAATAGCTCTATTCTCCAACAATTTAAAAAAATATCGAAAGTTTTCAAAGAGCCTAAATTTTGGTTAGGTATAATCCAAATTAATTTTCGCACAGACTATATTATAAAGCTCGTGAAAAGCATAATTAAATATTCAGGCACTTCGCTTCGCTAATAAAACACTCGGTACAGTGGGTTACATGGTATATTAAATAGCTGAGCGAGTCATTGTAACGACTGTTACAAGTTGATATCAAGTTACCATTCTATAATGAACCTTTCACTTACTAACAATAATAAATCTATGAAATAGCAACACTGATTTTTTTATGAGTAAATTGAAATAAGACTATAAACCGAGGTACAGATAAAAAAAGAAAAATATTATTATTACTATGTATATTTCCAACACTCTATTAGGTCACCAATCATAAAATCACTTTGAAATTGCTGAATTTCTCATCAGAATTTACAAGAAATATTGCTTTGAGTTGTAAAGCTTGATAGATCTGATAAACCATTATTGTTATTACTACTTTTTTTTTAACTCTGACCTTATATACCCATTTGTAAATCCAACAAACGTTTCATTTCAGAGCTATACACACATGTCATACTATAAGAGATAATAATGGAATATGCATGGAAGGAAGATGACATACACAGTTAAACTAATGAAAAGAAATACTAAAATTGAGATTATAGCGTAAACTATTTATGATCGAAAAGTATCACAGTTAAAATAACATACCGATTTTCCTAAATCAATCCTTCGTATACGCAATTTTTAGGAATTAACGTCTATAAATTACACATGAACCATCAAGAAAGTCGTAACATTATAATGGTTAAGGCAGACGGAATATCTACATATTGAGCGTTAATTTTAATTTCGACATGTTACAACGAACATTTCGGCATTTTTATGAATAAATTAAATTGAAATCAATTAGTCATACGAGAATGACGAACTGCCGAATGAAAATCTTGGAAAAGTCAGAATGCTTGACTATGGATTTCTTTGTGTTAAAATTCTTAATTGACTACATTTAACTAATAATAAAACTAAAAGTAACTAAAAAACGTTGAGATATGTTTGGAAACTCGATATACGCAAAGGCAAAAAAAAAATACAAAAACATTTAATATCAATGAAGTATAGAATAGAAATTACAAGTACAAGCAATTTTTCTGGTGTATTAACCATATATGTGCGATCTTTATCAGTCTAGTCTGTGACTACAGCTGATCTGGACAAATATATTAATGTGTGAAGTCAGAAACAACTGCTTTCCATATTTTTCTCTTAGAAGACTCAAGCTCATTGTAAGATTTAGACATATATAGATCTATATCAATGATCCATAGTTATTTCCTTCCTTGTCTATATTTCACACTTGTCTTATATTTAATTATCTGTGTCTATATCTAATAAAATTCTTTAGACTGAGGTATGTACAATATATATCCTAACCTTGTGGGATTTCTTATATAAAATTCAGTTGTGCATATATAATAACGCGCGACATTACAATCAGCATGCACCATTTAAATACTAGGAAATCAACTTGAATGCATCAATATAGTATTGAATTCCAGCAAGTATGCAAACTACATATTACTGTGATTTTCTAAAAGAGCTTAGCCATTAGCGTAGCTATTAGTATAGGCACAAAATTATGATATATTACAGAAGTTATGAGCGCCAGCTAGAATTTAATAACGATTATAGCATGTACAGTTGCAAAGGTAAATAATAAATAGCTTAATTTGGTAGTGTTGTACTTTATTAGTACTTGAGGTACTAATCAAGTAATTGAAGTGGGTATTGGGTAGGTCGTAACTTACTATATAATGATGTAAAAAGTCACACATCAGACAAGATGACAGATAGTAATCTATGCACAGCAATTGAACGATTGCAGCTAAATGCTATACAAAACACAAAATATTAGTAGATGTAAATATCAGCTATAATACATACCACATCCATTGAGTCCCACTAAACCGTATCTACGCCCGCAATTCAACTCGAGAAGTGTATCCTGCAGGAGCTCACTGCCATAGAATGTGATAGAGAAGTTTGCAATCTTGATGTCCCTTGAACGTGGGTGCACAGCTAGGGAACCGGTGCACGAACGTGCTTCAGAGTTCATCTTGGCTTCCTCTTCTAACTTCAAGCATAGAGCTTCTATTTATATGAAAAAGAAGTATTACATTACTAACATTTTCATTCACATTCTTAAGCTTGCTAATTGAAATGTTGAATCTGCTAATTGATATGTATACATGTGTATATTATCACAGGATTTGAACAATCTAACAATTAGAAATAAATTTAACAGGTCCAAATACCAAAAATTATTAATACCTTAGAACTATTTCAACATTTTTTTATTGTTGATCATAATGGTGACAGAAACAGAAACCACACATCAACACTATGAACACTGCAGACCAAGTTTTCAATAGACTTACTTAAAGACAATAACTGCATTATACAATTTATAAGTTATTTATAAATTATGGCTTATTGATTACATGTTAAAATGTAAAACATCAAATAATCACACCATACGCACACACATATTCCACCCACTCTTAACCACACAATCACCAAACACCTAAAATGTGTTCTAGCATCTGCATTTACGAGCCATGTCTAATCTAGGTAACATTTAGCCATCTTATGTGATATTGTCAATTAAAATCAGGTTATCTTGTAGTCTGAACATATAATGATTTAAAATGTGTTTATAAAAATTTCCATTATGTATAACGATTGCAAGATTCTGTTACAGATGACTGATTTATGGTTGCCAAAGTGTTATTATGATGGTAACATTAAGCGACCTTGATATGAAGAAAATAATGCAAGACTTTGTTGTAACATCATGAATGCTTATTGAACAGTGAAACAGTCTGAGAAATATAATATTGGTGGTATATACTCTATGTAGCAAGAATTAATCACTGTCTTAAAATATTATAACTAATATCTATAGTCTTTTCGTAATGCTTAAATAACATCTAAATGTATATTTTTAAAACAAACTCAATATCTAAAAATTCTTAGACACTAGATGAGATTAAATAGCTTATATTCAATTAACCCTTAATAACCTAGAGTTTCAATTTTGATACCAATCTTTTAAACGGAATGTTCACATTACTATTAGTTTTTATTATAAGCTATATATATAAATTATATAGCTGTATAGCTATATTTATAAAGCTATTTTTCCCTTCATCTAGACCCTCAAGTAAACACAGTAATATTAAAAATAAATCACTTTCGTAAATCAGGCTACTAAGGGTTAAAGACCATATGTAACAGTGACAATTACAGAATCTGTAGCTTTTAATTTAATAAAAAATAACAACTCTTTCTCTTAGCATTTTTATCAGACAAGAAGCAAACTAAACTGTAATTATTAATTTAAACTGGAATCACTGTTTATTGTTAAGCTAAGGCCCAGTTAAGTGTTCTGTACCTCATCTCTAGCAATATTAAATTAATTTCAATTAAAAGAATGTCATATTTTAGGAATATTTATAAATTACAATATTGTAGCAGTTACTCCAAAGTAACATTTAACACCCAAAAGGTAACCATGTAATAAACATACAGATCTACTTCTTTTGTTTAACTATCATTTTTATTATACTAAGATGTTTAATAGTTTTTACACATCAACAAATAATGAATTTTATCAATGACTCTGCCACATTTGGTAATGTTTCTCATAGCATCTTTCGATGTATATTACTTTAGTATTCACTAAATTATAAGTTATGTAATTTTAGTCAAAAAGCTGCATCAATAATTAAATACCAATAGTGAATATCACACAAAATGTTTGTGAATGTAAAAATTTTGATATTCTCTTTGTTTATGATGGTGAAGTATATTGTAATTCAAAAACAGAGACAAAAGTTAAACTGGTTTAATACAATAACTGTTATCAAGGATTATTTTAAAACATAAAATTATTTATTGTTATAATATAAACTTTACCTATTAGTATTGTAATAATTTTGTTGTTTTACGAATACTTAAAAATTGTTTTACAATGTGTTCTTTCAAAAGATCATTTCTGCTAGTGCAAATAAAAATATATATAAACGATTGGCAGTTATGAGTTTGTAACAAGTGATAATGTTATAAAATACAATCTTTTGAGTCTTTGTATTAATCTGTACCAATATTTAAATGTAACAGTGACAAGATGACTATATTAAGATACTATAATATTGGGATGTATTAATTAAAATTGCTAGTTTTATAGTTTATACATAAACTATTTCTATGTGGTATTTTCAGTCTAAAATGATAACAGTTAGACTCAATAGATATTTATCATCCACAAGTTTTAAGGTTATATTATTTGGTGAACCATTTGGTCATAATGATAGAAATAAAGAAATAGTTCAAGATATTTTACG
This sequence comes from Antheraea assamensis, assembly GCA_035772565.1. Lineage (NCBI taxonomy): Eukaryota > Metazoa > Arthropoda > Insecta > Lepidoptera > Saturniidae > Antheraea > Antheraea assamensis. Next base: position 50,675 of record JAQQSE010000010.1, on the reverse strand, counting down.
TTTAGACCAATAAAAAATAACATATTTATTCTGACGCATCCATATTTGACTTCATTATCGCATGGAATATTTAGAAGTCAATGATTCTTACCCATTATTAAATCAAAGATTGGATTTAAAACATGAATAATAAATTAATGAGTAATTGAAATTTAATTTATATTTGTAAATAAATAAACTTAATAAAATAAGTAACTTTATTTTACCTTCTGCGGTCATTTCGCGTTCCTCTTTTGGTGTACCATTTGTGGTCGTTCCATTTTCCTCGGCGTTTGTAACTCGAGCTACTGGTTTTTTATTTCTACTACTGGCTTGTTCTTTTTTCTTTTGTTGTGCCCGTTTTTTCGCGTCCGACGGCATTGTGCAGACTAACTAATCTCTAAAACAAAAAAAAATCCATTTTTTTACCACACTCAATGCTTTCGCTGTATGTTAAAATGATACAATAAATTATGCTTTCTTAAAAGATGTTAGTTATATCACACTCATAATTCATAAGATATTAAAATTATGGCAAATAATACACTTTACCTAATTGTATTTATGAATGCTGAAAAATCGACCGCGTCTACACGTGCCGTATTGCAAAGAGAGCCATCATAGAGACATTTCCTAACTTCACAGAGTATGATTTTCATACCATAGACAAATAGATCTTATTTATAGACGTATAATTTACCATATAGCGACAGATTGTAATATAACATCCAAAGACAACTAGTTTTTGAGAAGTTTTTTACAATTGTTTTTTAACATGCATATAGTTATATATAACTTATAGTTTTAAGAAAAAAATACAAACATATTGACATATTTCTGCATAAAGTATATGTTTTTTAATAAACATTTATTTTATGGCTATAACAGTGAAAAACTTGTTGATCCTGATTATATCACAGTGAAATAATTTATTATATCACTGCTATTTCACAGCCATAAATTCACAATCATTGCTAAATTTTACATGCGAGCGTTATTGTTACTTTAGGTGTGTTTATTTTCGCTTAGCACATGTCGTTCCAAAGCGTAGGAGCGTACCTTTTATGCCTTGTGCTGCGAAAAGAAAAAGATATTTAAAGTTGCTTATATATAAAATGTATTTACAAGCAGTCATTGTTTAATAGACGTGTGAATTCTAGAATTTTTAATTGAATGATATTTCATTTCATACTCTTGCATTTTCATGAAATATCACAAAAAAAAATATTTTTGAAACCTATGAAAGATACATCGATTTCTATTTTATTCAATTATTATAATACATTAAGGCACACATACATTAAATAAGAGCTTGTAAATATAAGATATGGACTATTGTAACTATCAAGTTAAGGCGCTTTTTAGTATTTCGCACGACACGATGCAGAAAATGCTTGGAGCGTCACTGCGTAAAATAAAATATAAGCTATAATTGTTCAACCAGCAGCCTACGGCTTTACTCGTACTTGGGTTTTCAATTTGCAAAATGTAATAACACTGATTGAATTAACGACACAATATACATTTGTCTTTCTGTTAGGATTATTTGTATAAACTGAAGACTTGTGTGTAGAGTTCTCTAACCACAAGTTATCTTTCACTTTTATGAAATTGTAATATTAATTGAACTCAAATGAATATTTATGAATGCATATTCTGAAATTATTGACAACTTGCACCATTTAGAGATTATAATGATTAGTTATACAGGCGTCATGGCTCAACTGTACTGAAGATTAATATTGAGCCGAAACTCGCATGTTCGATACCCGTTACAGGATCAACTTTTGTGTGATAAACAAAATTCCTAGTTCTATTTCTGGGTTTTAAATATATATACTAGCTGTATAGTTACTATAACATAATCCATGATTATTTGAAATTAAATAGCTGTGTGCGAAATTGTGTTCTCGTGCTTAATTATTTACTTTTAATGCGATATCTGACACTGGAAATGCGGAAATTGTAACTTGAAAAAAGTTATAAAACCAGGATATATATGTATTAAAATAAACAAAATTTAAGTAGATTTATTACTTTTTATTATTGAGTTATATAGACGTAAATAACAATAAGCAATATCATATTTATAATAGTTCAACAAAATAACATTATCTATCTAATAATAACAAGCATAATGACAGACAGTGAATGTAGATAAGGCATTATTTTACATTTAAAAGATTATATTAACACATATTTAACAATGAATCATTTCTTAAAATATACACAAAAGTGATTCTTTAATTTATTTGAATTACTACTTTTGTCACAACACATCACAATAAACGTTGTATATATAGCATATAATTATTAATATAAATACAAACCTACAACAACTTTTTTTATATCGTAATTTTTTTTTAATCCACTAAAAGTATTTTCCTTGTTATAATTTGAACTTTTAATTACAATTTTTGACGAAAACAAAGATCACGAAATCGTAAACCATCAATCATCGGTGTTTTAAAACCAATCAGTATAAATAATAAGCCGCAACACCTTTTGTATAGTTCAACGTGGTCTTACTTAACAAAACTGATTCTGAATTTAATAACTGGTAACTTACATGTTAATTGTACTTACTTGAAGTAATCGTTACGATATGAAACAATAAACGATATAGTATTTCAAAATTGTTTCATCCAATTAATATATTAATAAAGGCAACAATATTATTTAAATTACAAGTAATTTGGTTAAATGTTAAAGACTGAAAATTGAAGAATCACTTGTGTGCTGATATTCTTCGATCTATAATAAAATTTGTAATAGTAAACATCAATTATTGCTTTCCTTTACGTTGTTTAGTAAATACAGGGACAAATTTATTTGAACTACACAAGTAGGTATCTATTTTAGGCAATATTCACTTAATAATTAAAAAACTAGCTGAATCTATATTATGAAATCTTCATATTCATATTATGAAAATAAGACTCTGATTCTTGCGCCTTCGATATTTATCAAAAAAGCACTAGGTGCTTGCTGTTTTTCATAATTTGTATTATTGTCTATAAAAAGGGGAAAATATTCATTATATCAATCATATTGATAGTTAATTAAATAAAATTGAAATGATTAACATGTATGTCTGTTACTATCTATGAAATTTAAAATGTCAAATCAGCGTGAATCAGAGTTCTATGTATAATAATAAATATAATTTCTAGCTAATTATCTAGGTACATACATTTGTACATATCTATATAGTTAAGGAATACCTATCTGTCAAGTGATAAGGCCACTGACGCACTGTGGTTAGTGTCATATTCAAAAACGAGATGTCACTGGTGACACTTCCTGCGATAACCAATTACTTACTCGAGAGCAAATTATTCAAAGGCATTGTTACGATATTGTTCCCTATGAATTCGAAATAAAATATATAACAGTAAGAAAGGGAAATATATTTTCTATAAGATAAATAAAGTATAAAAGTTTATATCATTTTTCGTTGAAAATTATGTTTTTTTTATTTCTGTTAATAAGGGCAAAATTGGTCAAAATTTAGCATGAATGATAAAAACCAAGAGTTCTTCGGTGTCATAACCCCATAACCCTTCTTCTGAATCAACGCTTCTAATACTGATGCTTATACTTGCCATAATTTGCAGATAATATCGAAAACCATCTAAATAAAGATGAACTACCGGATTAAAAGGCTAAATTTATTTAAAATGTTCACAAAATATAATATCTATCTTCCTATATCTTAATATTCTCTTTTTATACTCGACATTTCCAATTAATGTATTATATCCCTTTACGATTCTAAGAGAAATTTCAAAATTGTTATTATAAGATAACAAGATTAAATATCATACAGCAAGAGAAAATACTTTAACGAAGTTGAACAAGAGAAGATAGAAATTGAACCTCAAATCTATGTTTAAAATTAGAATAATATTTTATACGACATTATATCGAAAATGACTATATAGAAATACTTAGAATATGGTAATAAACTGCGTGTCAAAACAAACTAATTCTACGTAACGCACTTATAGTTCTAATGTGATGAAATTGCTATCTACTAATAATATTACTTAGGCAATAACATATATGGATGGATAATCAGTTAATTATTTACTTTAATTCTAATAATAATATAAAAATACCTGCCCCTAATAAAGTTAAAGGTGTTAATCACAGAACTTCAAACATCTTTTCTTTTTTTTATAAAGGATAGTAGGTACACATCTTGGAAATGAAGGAAGACCAACAACGCGAAATCTGTTAAACAATATCTAATAAGTCTTATATTAAAAAGATAAGCGGGAATACCACTTATGGGAATAGGAACATGAAAGTGTCAGCTTTATTCTTGTGATAACATTATTTAGTGTAATAACGAGAGAGAAAATTACCTACACTAAGCATAATTCATAAGTATTATATAATTGAAATAAAATTTACATTTTCTCATTTGTAATACGAGACGTTTTTACATGATTTACTCCGTCCTATGGTTCCACACAGACGTTAGAAATATCATTCACAAATTTGAATTCTTAATAGAGAGCACTGGTATAGTTTACTTAGAGTTTAATTTATATGTATCATATATACATACTTCTAACATCTACCGGTGATGGCAATGCTACTGATATTTTAGTTTTAGTGAATTACAATAATATATGATAATAATAACGAAAACAGCATTACACATAATTTTTTTTTTTTTTTTCTGGTTTTCGAAACGCAAAGATGACCTTTTTACGATCTCATTAGTGTGATATCGATGTTTGATAGTATTTTTGAATCTATATATGTGATCGTAATAAAGTACGAATGTTTAAAGAAAGATTTTATGTGTCCCGCTAAAATAATTAAAAGTAAGTCAAAAACATGTATTTTTAAGGGTTAAAGGTCTCATCCTACTAGACCGGGTCATAATGTGTACATATTAAGAAGGTACGAAGTTGACGAGCGCTCTGAGAAGGTTGGCAATATGATAATGCAATATCTTTTCATGCAATCAGCATGTGCATCGCCTATCAGACTCTCATCGGGAACTCGATGTTTGTACGGTCATGGCACGCTACGTTATTGTTTGGTGACGGAACGGTCTTGTAGGTGTAGTCCTTTTAATACAAATCTATACAAAAATTATATTTTTCTCGGTGTTTCGATACGATTACGGTCATGGTATGGACCGTGATAGTGGGCAGAGTCCTTAAGAACCGTTTGTTAAAATAAACAATGCGTTGGTAACGATTTTAAATTATAAATCGGTAATTAATTGTATTGAAAACGATTTTGAACGCTATAAGATCCAGATGAATTATAAAAATATTTAGTTTCGCAATCATAGATTAAGATAAAGTATTACAAATCTTTAACACAATTTTAACGACACTTTAAAAATACTTTCCATATAAACAGAGTACTTATCATTTGCACGTTAAAAATAAAAATGTTTACTCCCACGGAATAAACTATTAGGAGAATTCACACAACCAACGGTGCTTATAATTATATATAATTTTAACAAACTCGATGTTTTTTTTTCAGTTGTGTATTAATTTAATTTTTGTTCTGTAAAATGGTGAATAATTAATCAATAGATCGGCTTTTTATATGAGACGGCGGTGCACGAATGACACCATTTACGAAACAGTAACATAGAAACGAAAGTCTGAAAGTCGCATCTGATTCTTTTACTATAATAAAAATTCACAACCTCAATAATTTTCGTTCTTAGATACACTCTAATAAATTAATTAATGGATTTTCATAAATAAAATAAACAACATTTTATTTATATTTTTGGTTTCGTTTTGTAGAAAATGTAAATCATATTGTATTTCTCGAAAACGTTAATAATTCGGTAACTTTTGGCTTATCTAATATTACAGAGCAAGGCTATTCTGAATTCTAAATAAAAAAGCAAACGTATAATAGTTGGTGCATCAGGCAACCGCTTCACAAGTTTATTACGCAAACAGCATAAAAGTTACTTGGTTGATGATTTTTCGAGAAATACAATAAATAGAACATTTATTGTAATTTTTATATCACATATCAAAATATATAGGACCAAAATGCCGACGTTAGTTGCAATGTCCCCGTTTGTTTATTATTCAAAATAGATTCAATATGCGGTGTGATGCCTAACAGACTTAAGTAGCAATAACGCTATGCAGTACACAACAGCGACTCTATGCCGAGTGCAATGGCTTCTAAACAGCATTCAAAAATATATATCCGCATACATATAGACATCTACATATTTTAAATATTGCACTTAATCTAATCACAGCTCCAGTATTTGAATATAACCAGATGACAACCTAAGAATAAAAACTTTCAACAACTACGAACATATAACTGTTAAAATTTAATAAATAAATTTATTCACTTGTATCTTTACGTCACCTTATAGCCTAAACAAAAAAAAAAGGTACAACACAGAAAAAGGCACAAAGGAAATTAAAAAAAAATATATAATAAAAAAAAATCATAATTTATTGTCATCACAGAAGCATACCCATCATTAAGTTGCTGTGTTATGCAAATTGATAACACCGATTCAAGAATTTAATAACAAAATGCAACCGATGATCCGTCAACATATCGTATAATCAAGCTTATTAAAATAGCTTCATGTTTATTTATATTTCATTCAGACATATAAAAATGGAATAAGTCACATACATAAAATAAATAAACTTACAATGCACATTATTTACAAAATAAAAATGCATATTTTCTTAAGGTGCTGTCAGGTCAGGAATTATTAACAACATATTCAAAGAACTCTATTTCTATAATTTTACATATCGAGATAGTCATAAATTGTACATCATTATTGACTATTCTAAGCAGAATTGACGGGCTTAAAAAAAAATGAATAAGGAATACTTTTGGAAAGTTTTAAATTCCATATTTCTGTTACTTTACTCCACGGCTTTCAACCACAACGCGACAGCATTTACTCCTGAACGTAATGGACGACAGACATGTGCTGATTCTGTCTCATTTAGCAACTATATCATGGGAAATAAAAATCCAATACTTAAGCGTAAGCGTTGAATGCAGAGGCTTTAGAATATAACAATTATTGTAATAATGAGGAAAGATTACCGATACAACTATTTAGGGAGTTGTATTTAGTTTCCTTATTTCTTATGACCGTAACTTTTACATCTTTGAACGTATGTTTAGTATATAATGGATATATGAAAGCAAATTGACAGTAATGTATGTGTATGTTGACGAAAGGTCTCTCAGGAGATCCTGTCATTATGGACTGAAAATTTGGAGGTATTATATGTCGGCTGTCAAGAATAAACACGAATGTGGTAAGACCCAAAAAAAATTGGCTCCTAAAGAACGCATTTACCACAAAACAACACTGACTTATCAACTAGATTGGAAGCTGAAATTAAAAAGAAATGTTTTACACATTTCCCGAGAATGTGAAAACTTGCATACGGGATGAGTATTACTGGTAGAGATTCAAAAACCTATGCAAAATTTTTAACAAATAACCCATATATGCGGACCACACTGTGGGAAAAATAAAAATGTTGCAATCATATTTTTGGGAATATAGGTAGTAAATTTCGTACGGTCTAAAAGGATATGAAATACCCCTTTGTTCAGAGGTAAAGGTTTTAGCCAGCGAGGACAGGTAACGCACCCTCAACGGGTATTTGGACTACCAAGTCTACAGTTTGGAATTTACCAACTATAGACTCAAAGGCTGACTAAGGCGAAATCAATAGAGTTTCCATAAACAAACTGTACGTGGTACCGTTCATATTTCACATGAAATTGTATTAGGCTACAGTATATTTAGTATTTTTATGTAACTACGGAAGTCACCCTATCCGCCACTACTCCTATTCTGTCTCTTTCTGCAACGTTACATGAGACTGCGCGAAACAAGGGTTCGTCGGTTGAATCTACGCGATGCGCAGGCTGCCGCGGAGGATGAAGAGTGCATTTTTTACCGCCTGACAGCACCTTAATATGTCTAAATAAACGTGTTGCGAGTTTAGAACGCGCATTTGATTAATTGGTGTTGTGGTGTTGTAACCGCCGCGCTCGTCGACCGATCACGTCATGTTCACACCGAGAGACCGGCTCGCGTACTCGTACACTACATACGAGATCGAAACGGCCGGTATCACTTTAATGAAGTTCGGTGTTATACCCCGGTATAACCCCCTGAGTCCTTCCCGTTGAACGATATCACGGAACACCCCTCGCATCGTACCCTCGGCACCTTTAGCTGCTTTCTCTGGAAAAAACCATATTTACTTTACGAAACGATGTTATCGCTACAGAGCTCATTATATTTTCCACGATGATTATACTATACAGTGGAAAAATATTATTACCGTGTTTCTCTTTTATGTCAATATTTGTCATAAGAATTATGTATTCTTAAAGTTGTCATAATTACGTTAAAAATTAGACACAATGTTAAATATTTAGAGAAATTTCAACAACATTATTAAAATTTCGTTTACAGTTGTACAATTTTACAAATATTACTAAGATTACAAATAAAACATGTGTAATTTAATTATTTCGAACGAGGTAACAACGTCTGGATCAGTTTTATCAAAAAACTTTTTTAAAGAATTCTAACTCAATAAGAATTGATATCGCAATATATCATATGCACTGAGACACTTCAGGTCACTAAGAACTTCAAAATACAAAAAACTTCACACTATGTAGGTCTACACTGAAGTTTGTTGAAGGAAATTAAAAAGATAAGAGATAATTATTTTCAAAACTTAATTAACACAATAATTATTATCTTGTCTATATAGTTACATGAAACGCAATCCATAGTCTAGTATGTTTTTCTAAAGCAGATGTATATTTACCTTGAGCCTGTAACCGCGTCCGGACAAGGGCGAGCGGATACGAACACACCTGCCCGAGCGTGCAGGACGCGCTGCCGCAAGCTAGTAACAACAGCATGCCAGGCTGCTCGTTATGCGCTTGATATTTACTAATATATTTCTTCTTCAGGGTCTCGTAAACGGCCAAGTCGATGCCCGCGTATGGCACGATTCCCAGAATATTTGGAATGTATCCCTTGTAGAAACATCTTAACCCTTCCCTAGCGTAAATTTTCTTAGCTGCATCGGCTATGCCGCTGTATTGTCCGGTTTTTCTTAAGGCTAATCTTGTCTTTAACACCTCCAATGGATAGATCACAGTCTGGCTGATCGCACCGGCGGTGGCACCGGCTAAGAACCTCTCATGTATCTCCAAAGGATTGTTCTTCTTTTCCCCCTTGATCAAGCGTTTCACTTGTTCATAAGCCGCGAACTTTAACGCCGATTCGGGAGCTATTTTTATAACATTTATGCCGTTCCCTCGCCAAAGGCCAACAAAACCGCCTTCATTTATCATTTTCGCTAAACATTTAGTCATGTGCTCTCTTGTTGGATTCACCTGGAAGTTTGAAAACACTGTTAACTCAACTCGAAGGTTGTGCGCTTCGTACATAAGTACATTATAAATTATAACGTAGATTTATTGTAATATGAAGATACAAACTCAAGACTCGTTAACATTCAATGCATTTATTTGTCAAATATCTAATAAAATTGTATTCGTATATAGTACAAGTTAGTTATACTTTTATAATAAATTCTTTATAAGAACTGCTTATTTGTATTTTCTAGTATTTATTCTATTTCATACCACTATTTATTTTGTTTGTCGCTATGAGCGAGAGTTTCAATTTTAACTAAAGATGCAATCCGAACACTTAATTGTAGTGTCCAGTTACGAAATTTATTTATCACAAACCTGCAAAAAAACTTTCAGTCTGTCTAGAGGAGCTGTGCAGGTTCTGCTGACCGCCCCGGCAATGCCTCCGGCTAACAGATGTCTCCACCACTTGCCTGTCTGCAGTTCACTTTGGGTGAAGTCATCGGGCACGTTCATATCCTCACCGATGTCTAGATACTGAAGAAAAAAAAACAAATATAATGTCAATTCATCGGTCGCGTGACTTTGATTCGATCGTTTAACAAAATTACGTCATTACATGAAATATTACTTAAAACTCGAACTATGTATAATGTTCGTAATGTACAAATATATACGGATTCATTTAATTTTATTATAGTAACAAAAAAAAAATCGTGTAACGCAATTACACTAAGCGTCAGCAAATATTAACATATTTTTTTCTTCACATAATTTTTTGTGTGTGCCAAAATACATCTAACATATTAACTAGTACTTCTTGCATATTATATTGAAAAAAAAACATATTTTCGACAAGTGATTATAAACTCATGAAAACATAGTGATTATATGTAATAAAATATTATAGTAAAAATAAAGCAAACGACGTAATAATGATCAACCATTAGCAAGCGAATTTAACAAGTTATAAATATCTATGATTATATTTATTGTCTAAGTTTACATAACTGGTATAGTACATGGAAATTACAGCATCATACATATATGTATATATATATATATATATATATATATATAATTACTACACAATATAATTTCAAAGATCAGTGACGATATTACACTGTCCCACACGTGGCGTCATCGTCATTCCTGCATATTGGCATCCTTTTCTTTCTCTTCATTTTGTTCGTCCATAATTTCGTTTTGAATTTTAAATTATCAGCCTGTATGTAGGTAACAATTACCATCATTAAAGAACTACCTCATAAAATATGTGGCTTGAGAATAATATCATATCTTATAATACAATAACAATGCTGAATATCTACATTATAAATTTTGCGCAATCTGAGAACTTTGAACTTAACAATCACTCGCGTTCATATGACGTCATCTGTAAATTAAAACGCTCTACTGCAACATATAATTTGTATAATAAAATTGATTCTTCCTAAATACTCGTAGTTATCAAGATTTTTTATATACGATAAGCAACGACACGTGATTTCGTTCGCGTGATTTTAAATTTGAATGCGATCAAATGTTGCTGCATTTGTTGAAACGACTCGCGCGTCATCTATTGCAAAATGGGTTTTACCAACTCGGAAACTTTTATGGGCATGTCTTTAACGACATACAGAAGTTTAATTGTAATCAAATAAAACGTATACGAATACACAGGAGACAAATAAAGAGACATCCTATTTTAATAAATACAAAAATGAAAAGTAATTCTATATTAAGAGATTATAAATCAGTGATATGTAGAGATTAGAGAGAGTTGATATATCTAATATGTTTTTGTATTTATCAAAATTAATTATTTTGTTATATCTCAAAGGGATTATTAGGCAACGTTTTCGACGAAAGCTCCCAGGCTTCTTGACTTTTTTCGTTACTATCAACAATTATCGTTATATTTGAACCAATTTGCACAAAACCTTGACAAATTATATACCTAAACATTCCTTATGAATTACTCTATCTATTAGTGAAGACCGAATCACAATCCGTTCAGTAGTTTTTGTGTTTACCGCGAATAAGCAGACAGACATACGTGTCGGTCGATTTTGTTTTATAATATGTTGTGATATTACACTGAATGTAACAGTCCTAAAAAGGTTAGTTGTGTCATACAAATTGTAATTACAGACGTAATTCAAAGTAGAACTTTTGGCGAGACCATAACGAAGGTAAATAAAATTCATAAAGATAAATACATATCACAAAGTATGAGAATAATAACCGTAATATGCATGTCAATATCCATACTAAACAAAGTACAACTGCTAAAGCATATCAATTTACAAAAAAAAGTTATCGATGTATCTTATTGTATTGTGATACTCTTCATTTTCACGTTTTATCTAATTAATTACCATGCTCTCTTTAAAATGGCCTAGTATCCTGTAATCCATATTTGTACTTAAAACTATGAAAGCGATATAAAATTTCCAATTCATCCTTTTCACAAGACATTGCCCATTTCTGTATATTATACGTGTATAATTTTCTTTTTAAACCCAGCGAGTGAACGGCATAAAGCTGTTGTTAGCGTTTTATTTGATCTAGTTTGACACTACCTCATTTGACACTAAGAGTAATGTTTGACATTTTGACGGCACATTTTCAGGAATTTTCTCTTTGGTACATAGAAAACTTTGTCTCTGGTTTATTGATTATGATTGTGTGTTATATATGTACAGATTGTGTCTAGCATAGACTTGTCTGATACCATATGAAATAATAATATAAACTTTTTGATATGTTAAAATAGATTGAGTCATTTTATATTTCAATTACGAATCATCGACAACTTCGATCGGCATTATGATCAGGAACGGTAGTTTTCTATAAGTGAAGGAATTTTGACAATCGAAGTTCTAGTGATTAACTCCTATAGACATACAAACTATATCTTCCTTTATGATAATTTCAATATATTTAAATTGCGTGTCACGTTGTTTGTCCGCAATGGACTCTTAAAACACTGAACCGATTTTAATAAAATTTTGTACACAGTGTACAGTTTCATAAAAACTTGAAGTTTATATCTCAATTTATAACCGTAATATTATTTTATTGCAAATTATTTGTTTATTTACAAAGAGTTATGATTATCTCTGTTAGTTGGATAAGATTCAAAGAGATCATCATACCGCCAGTATTAGGTAATTCACTGACTCGATTGAGTAAGTATCCAATAGATGGCGCTATTTTAAAAAGTACAAATTTTTTTTCGATGGTACGTCCGTGCAAAGCCAGACAGGGCAGCTAGTATGTAGCATAAAGATCATTATAGACGGGACCTTCATAATTCTGAGAAAACCTTAAATCAGGTTTTCGTGGTTATTGATTACAGTTGTACAATGATTCACCTAAAATGTATGAATCATTCCATACGGTATTAATGAAAAAGGATTTGTTAAAATAATAAATGATTTGATGAAATAGCAACATTGATTAAACTTTAAATACAAATAAGTTTTCTCATTTAAGTCTATGGTAATAAATCGGGTAGTTAGACGTGTTAATATATTTTAAGATTCTGTCATAAATTTTTTTTTAAATTAATGAGATACTTTTATCGTAAGATTAAATGAAAAAGTAACTGAAAATATAAAGAAACAGACATAGATGTTATCTTTTATTTACGTCAACGGAAACCCGTTCGTAATATCGGTGCGAAAATTCATACGTAATGTAACAATAGCTAAGGATACCCATTCATTAATGATTTCAATGCAACAAAAAATAATGCGATAAAACTTTTGCTGACTAATAGACGCTCACATTACATGTATGTGTTGTGATCGAATGATATGTCATTAGTGTGTATTGTTAAATATTAAAAACCAACAAACTATATTGTGTTGTACAAAAATTGAGGCATAAACAATTATGTGGTGTCCAAAGAAAAAAGGCACATCTGTCATTTTTTGCAATATTGACTTTTATATATATTCGGAATAAAAAAAGTCGCATTTTTATTCACCTGTACTCAAATTACGCTCAATTAAAAAATGAGTTAGACGTATTGCGCGTAAAAGCGGTGAGTATAGACTTTTGGACTTTTTGCGATTTGTATTTTAGTTCCGACACTCCCCATTTTGTTGGGAGTTCCCCTTTCAGGTGTAAATTAAAAGATATATTTGGTATGTGGATAGTGTTATAATTGCTCGATCGAATCAAAAATAGGTATTCAATTAACTTTAGATAGATGTCAATGGCATTTTATGCCCTCTAAATTTAGTCTGTTTTACCGACATCAATAACACGCGAGGTCACTAATAAAAAAACTTTACAATATTCAAGTAGTAAAGTGACAAAAAGCCATAAGAACCAAAGCATATCTTGATTATCTAATGTAAATAATATATGTTAACAAAGTGCAACTGACAAAGCACATTAATTAAAAAAAGGTAACAATAAATATATATACATATATAATCCAATATAATATAATTTGCATTTAATGTAACGGCTATGGAAAGATGTTGAAGCTATGATGGCTTAGCTAATAGCGTGTTCTGACACATCGACGAACGACGTCGATATTCGAATCCTAGCAATTGAGGCTTTCGTTGAAGGAAAACATCATTATGAAAGTATAGCATGGTAGTAGAGCATTTTCTAAGTCCGCCTGACTAACTACTACCCTCAAGTTGGAAATCTGTCGCCAAGCACCTCTTGGTGTGTTCCGGCAGCTGCACTTGAGAGTCAGTCTCCCTCTAGGTTTAGTGTGACTACCATCTTGGACTACATCATCATCATTTAACATCAGACGAGATTGTGGTCATACGTTAACCTATAAAGTGTAAAAAAATAATATTTAATAAAAATAAATTTTCGTTTATCTATAATAACATATCATCAATATACATAACAATTATGAATCTGTCTCAGATTACAGTGATATTTCTTCAAATGAGCAATATCAAACATGTTGAAATTCTAAAGTATATTTTACTTTTTATTTACGAATCGATAGAGAATTGTTACAAATATGACCTTAAAACTAGTCACAAGTTTGTTCTATTAGGTTACAGTAATCCGGTCAATGTCACCGCCTCTCATATTTTAATTGATGATTTTGCAATGAAATTGTTTTAAAAACTATTTTAGCACGTGTATAAAACAAGTGACTCTAAGTATTTTTTGTATGAAATACTAGATCCGTCACTTTGTATGCGTTTGTTATTAGTTAATGTAATAACTGGCTATGAATAATATTTCTTAAATATGCTCCGTCTTCATTACACATATCAATTTTCGTAGCGACATTTTTAAAAGTTGATGCGTTGCAGCGCCATCTTTTGGCAATTTATAGAACAATAACTAGCATGAAACCATATTCGTATAACAAATATTACGCTTATCCATCGAATGATGTTGAGGTTTCTCAATCTCAAATATTTATTAGCAACATCTATTTTTAAATATATTCGTATACACACCTAACTAATCCAATTTGCCAGATTATAAGTTTAAGTGCCATGTTAAGCGAGTTTTGGTGTCAAAGGGCTATTATAGAGTGGGTCAATATGTGAACGATGGTGATGTCTGGAATTGACTCCTCTCTGTGCATCCACTAAAATCGATTGTAACGTATAACGTATTTTAAATATATAAGTGTATGTTAAAATGATAAATACGATCGAGTTTCTTGCCGGTTCTTCTCGATGACTGGGATGTTTTCCGAACCGGTGGTAGTTTTGACGTTCATAAGCGCCTTCTTAGGGCCTAAATTGAATAAAGTATTTTTGATTTGATGTTAAAACTCCTTAGCTCAAATCATTAAAGAACACCTTATCTTGACTAGTAAAACATTACAGATTCTATTTCGGTAGGGTCAATTGAATATTTAGTCACGAGTCTGGTTAAAGCTTCGTCGACTAATGATATTTACCATGCCAGACGATAACTCTGAACTCTGTTGATTATAAAGATCGCTAAGAGAAAATTTAATTTTTCTTACACTGTTTATACCAAGTTGTGATATTTTACTTCCAAAGTGGCTTAACAGTAGGTACTGAAGAACATAAATACATGTATTATAAATAATATAATTCTGATATTTTCACATATAACAAATAAAATAACTCCATAAGAATATTATTTTCGTAATAGGAATTAATTAACAATTATAATTATACAAAAGAAAAAAAAATGTTTATTTTACTGAATTATAAATGAGAAAGTTTGTGTAGATCTGGACGTATGTTACCGTTTCTGTTGCAATAATAAATTTTAACTTTACAAATGAGTGACAACACTATTTTCATTGCACATCTCTAGTGATGTAGTCTCTGTAATTTTGCATGCCTCTGTTATAAGCCTCGTGAATAGAAGTACTAAGTACTAATATATTTATTTTATTATTTCTAATAAAAAACAACAGTTTCACGCAAAACCTAGTGAACGGATTGCGACCAAACTTTACAGTAATTTAGCACCCACCTACACAATAACACATAGACTATAGTTTATAAAAAAAAATACTTTAATTGGTCAAAATATAACGATAAATGTCAAGTAAGCGGAGTAAAAATACTGCCCCTGAGAATTACACGAAGATAATGTTTGATATCGTTGTTTGTAACGTTACAAATGCGGACAAAGTTACGGTCAGTCGCTAGTATAGAATAAAACAATTATAACAACAGTAGTTAATAAAACTTGATATATTTTGCAAACAAACTTAACAATGTAAAGGCCACTCGAATATCAAGGGAGAGTATTGACATTCGCTCAAAGTTAAACTACGTAGGTATGTACGTTTGAAGATATTAAATTTAATTTAACAATCTAACTGAGATGTTTATCTTTTTCCCACTGACTCGAAACTTGTTGTGAGTGGTATAATCTAGAAATAACGACCGCGTCGCATAATCAAACAGGCTTAGCAGCGAAGCTACTGGAAAACATTCTTGTATTTAATAATATTCAACAAACGTGGGCTACTTATATGTAAGACAACAGAATGTAATCTCTTGATATAGATAAATACACCTGTTTCGTTTCTACGACATTTTTTAAATACATGAAAAACTGCGCATATCTTTAAATGTAATACTGAACAATCAGGCTATCTACAGCTAGGCGGCTTGTCACACCCGTACTCTTTAAACTATCTATGGGGAAAATTTCTTGAATTAATTGTATGTAAAGTAAAAACAAAAAGAAATTGTTATAATAAATTAAAATTATATTATTCACCTGTCTTTATTGGCTATTATTAATTGATTTCGATGAATGTATTATTTCCACCTATTACAGGTATACTAATTGTTTCCGCGGCTCAGCACAATACAAGTAATTTTATATTAATTAATATGTATATCTGCAAACATACGTTTTTTTTTATTCAAAATTTTCGGAGAAAGCATATATCTTACAATAACCACTGGAAACGAATATGGTGATAAAATATTTTTTGTCTATTTCGTTGTGTTTCCACATCTAACTAACTCAAAAACAGCTTGACCTACTTTTACAAAGTTCCGTTATACGGGAGGAATATATAATTCCTTGATTGATAGGATACTAGTAGTGTAGTTATCAAAAATATGTTTAGAAAAGGTAATGATATTGTCCAAACGTATTCTAAATTGTTATCATATATTTTAGACGGAAAACATATTTTCGTTGTCTTAAATTTCCAGTCCTATTTTCTCGCATTATTCTCGAAGTTTCAATTCCATAGTCGTTCGTATACAAATATTGAAATAATACAAAAGAACAAGTCGTAAAATACATAATGCATGAGAAGCCGCGGGAAGTTGGTAGTCTGTACATAGAATAAAAACGAAGTGTCTATTTGTAATATCAAAATAACGACTTTTTACTGATTGGATATGAACGTATACACGATACTGATAACAAAAATACAATTTTTAAAATTTTTGTCTGTCTGTCCGTCTGTTTGTTCCGGGTAATCTCCGAAACGGCGGGACCGATTTTGACAGAAATTTCACTGACGGATAGTTAAAATTACAGCGGGTGACATAGGCTACTTTATTTTAGACTAGCTGTCATCCGTGGCTTCGTTTGTAGTACTATCTCCAAAATGATTGGACCTATTTTCATGGGACTTTCACTGACACATAGCTAACGCTATAAAAAGTAATTAAAGCTTTTTTATTTTGGACTAGCTTTTACCCTTGGCTTCGTTTGTAGTAAGTACTGTCTCCAAAACGTTTGAACCCATTTTTGTCGGAACTTTCAGTAACAGATAGCTGGATCTTATAAGAAGTAATTTACAATTATAAAAAAAAACGCTTGCAGAGCTGCGGGCAACAGTTAGTTTATGATAAAAATCATTATAGTAACAATACAATACATGTATATGAAAACCGGTGGTTACTGGAGGCACAGAACAGTACGCTGTGAAGAACGTATGGTGCGGCATATGTAAATCAGATTTCTTATTATTCCATTTGTTGGAGTAACCGTTTTTAATAAACATCAACCGGGAACTTAATAGTAAGTATGCGTATTAGATAGCTATAATCTATTTAAAAAAACACAAATATAAATTTCACATAACAGATAGTCTTCAAACGCAAAATGTTTAAACGTCACTCGTTGACACGAAATATATATACGTATATATACACATATATTTTGTCGGTTCACGTTCGAACATGAGTTTATTTTAAAGCCCAATATTGACGTAAATATTACGTATGATGTGTTAACATCAATCAGTCTTGACTTGTTCACGGTCCACGGCGTCTGACCGTGATCTATAAAACGTAAGAGTTTGTTCGGATATCATTTAATTTCTTACTTATTTTGATAAACTTATACATTCGCTTGTCATTAAGTAAAACGTTTACTACTCAAAACAACTTGCCTACATCAAAATGGATTATGGTCTACATGTAGTAAATTGAGTCTGAGACTGTTACGCGAATTCCTATGAAAATTGGCATAAAAGGGTGGAAGCTAGCTAGGCGGATTTAGAAAAATCCTTACCACCATTCTTGCGTTTCCTACACCGAAAGCTCCGACTCAATTACTAGGATTCGAACCTATGTCCTACGACGCTGTGCCCGAACACACTACCAACTGAGCCATTATCGGTTCAAAATATTTATATTATTAAATATATATATATATCTACTTCCAATAAAAAAACGACAAAGTAATGAGGTAGTGAATTTAAACGAACTATACGGGATGCTGGTAGAGTCCGAAGTCGGTTTTGCAAGAATGCTGTGGTAAAAAACACCAACTTCCGAGATATTAACTTTAAGCTTCATAACAAATGGCATCCTCTGATTATGATTTTTGTAATATTCTATCAAGAAATGAAACATATCTTCGATTGATATACATATGTTCATGACGTTTATTGAATTGGTACAAATATTTGACAATAGGTCGCACGCGAGTCGTTTCATATTGAAGATAACGAGAAGAAAATTGCGAAATAAAGTCCGTATGGTATAAATAAAAAGTGAACATCATTCTACTCGAGTACTATTTTTTTTAATGTCTTGTATTATATTTTATTATTATATTACTATATAGTTGTTGGTTAAAGCCATTTATAAATAATGAAGTATAAAAAAAACCTAATGTATATTCAATTTAAATGAGTATTTCTTATAACATGCAATAAAAAAAAATCAAAGTAAGTAAATCAGGTAAGTAAGTGAAATATTTTTTTATACGGTGATCTAAAAAAAGCCTAAACAACCCTTCCAAACAATATGAATGACATAGATATCACAACATTAATTGCAACAGAGAGGAAATTTGTTTTTACCATGAACGACTGATTAGAGAATCCTTAGATAAATATGTCGGATTTCCCTAGGCATTTTTGTACAATCTATATTGGTCGGAGCAACGCGCCGCGCCGTCGCGACGTGTCGCACCGCGCCGGGGCTCGTGACGCAATTCACACGTGAATCGCGTCAGTCAGTTTACAGTAACACCGTTCCGACGAAATACTGCTTCTAGTTGCTACGCATCGAAAAATACATGCATAATTGCTCGTTTCGTCATAACGATTGTATTGCTCAAAATTGAATGATTCAATTGGTTGAGACTGTAAGATTTATATTCCGTAACAATATTTAAAAAAATGACCGCACGAGACGCTCGCCACTCGTACAACATTTATGTTAATATTAGAATTTATAATTAAACACGTATGAAGTATACAATGGTCAAATATAAATAGTACGCAGCCCACACAGAGAAGCAAGGAGTTTATAGGTCTAAGCGCGTTCACGCGCAAGGGAGTTGAGAGTGGTGGCCTACAGGGGGCATGATGGCATTAGCGAACGTCATGCTGTTTGCCGTGACGGAATACGGATCGATTTTGTTATTAAAGATATTATAAGATATTGCACATCAATATATTAAGAATTGTGACAGAAATTTGTTATGCATAGTGAATAGATTAGTGGCGAATTTTTATTAAACTGCAGCTTAACCATTTAATTTCTTTCACCTAAACATGGATGTTGGTATATATGAAATCGATAAATGCTCAATTTCGTTTGATTTGACCATCTTCAAGGTTAGCATACCAGACTCGTTTTTTATATGGATAGGTTGTATGCTATTCAGTATATCATAATTCGCCACTAGATGGCGCTAGGCTGTATTTGATCGTTGTTAAGTTTTATATTATAAAAGTGCTCGTTAGAAGAGAAAGTCAAAGGCGATTTCTTGTTGAATATAAAAAGCCATCGGTAACAGTTGAAACTCTTACATTATTGTAAGCTTTGATTGAATAGTGATAACGTATACTTAAGTTATTACTAAAAAAATAAGTAATGGATAACATATTACATTATATAAAACAATGACAATATCGAAAATAACTTACTATTGGAATGTTCCCTTAAACTTAAGAAAGGCCGAACTGGTCTACATAATTGATTTTACTCCTATAATTGTATATTGTATAGGTTAACCTTCTACCACAATCGCGTATAATATTAAATGACAATTTGGTTTAAGGTAGTAATTCGCTGAATCTGGAGGAGCACTCACTCGTGAGTGCAGTAAGAACACGATACAATGATTGTATGCGTAATAATAGTGTGTACATACTACCCATGTATTTGAAGACAGATTTGCAACTAGATGGTGGTAAGTAACCAAACGAGCATTAGAATATGTTCTAACACTATCTATTCTGTAAATTCCATTACGATATTTTGAGGAGATAGAAAGAACCCTGCCGAGGTTTAACTGCGAGAACATTATAGACCTGTTTATTTTTAAACAAAAATACAACACTATCTCCGTTACTGTATTCCGATCCTAAAGGTATGATTTGCAAGACGCTTTTGGTTTAGTTGGTAGGCGGTTGAGTTTAATATTGAACAATAGTGATCTATGTATTTTGTCCGACCTCAAGAACGCGACTCCTATTGAGATTATACGTAGCTGTTGGCTGCAATAATCACTTAATATCAAGCGGACTGCATGTCTGTTTGTTAATTAATAACATTAAAAGAAAACCTTTAAATGGAACGCTATAATCACGAAAATACAGTTTCAATGATAAGTGGGGACTGATAACAGTGTTTACTGTGTGCACTAGGAACATTACGTAGGAAATTATTAATGTGTTTCGAGTGTATCGTAGCGTATGTATATAGGATTTCCCCGAACTACGAATGAATAACGCTCCATTTAAGGACACTTATCACAGTTATTTATAATTTCATAAGCATTGTTATAACGTAGGAAGAGGATCTAACAGGAGTTATGTAGCAATAATATCTCAGTATTAGTTTGTCTGGAAATTACGTATATAAGCTTTGGTTTACATCATTACAATGAATGGGTGGAAGAGCTACGCTGAAACTATTACTAGTTACTATTACGGCTCGCCCGGGGTAGTACCACCCTCTCAGAAAAAGCCGACGTGAATTAACAGTGCCTGCACTGTTGCGTTTCGTTCGGCCAATGAGAGCGCCGGAGGCCTACATATTTAAAAGGCCGGTAACGCACTTGCGACTCCCCTGGTGTTGCTAGTGCCTATGGACGGCGGTGATCACTTACCACCAGGTGACCCACATGTTCGTTTGCCCCCTATGACATAAAAAAAACTCAATTTTCGCTGAAGGAAAACGTGATGAAACCATAACGTGGAAGTAGGACTAGCCAGTTACCACTCTGTGGTTGGAAATAATCTGCACTCTAATTGCCAAGCACATGGAGGTATGTTCAAACAGCTGCATTTGAAACTAGTTCTCTTTAGCGTATTACCGTCTCGTGTCAAACCGTCACTAAAAATCAGATGTGATTGTAATGAATTGCTAAAACCTATAGACAATAAAAAAAAACTCTTCGTATTTCGATATTTAGCGTGGGCATGCAAAGAAAACTCCGCGAATAGTCACGTATCGTCACTTAAGTACGTCCGGCACACACTGGCCAATCATTCCAGACTCAAAGTTCATCACGGCTCGAGCTTGTGCCAGCACCAGAATCTTTTAAGCCATGTCTCAAAATATTGATATTTTGATCTTGACCATTATTGTCCTTTGATCCGCGTTGTAATATTATAATTAATGATTAGTCAGAAATCAGAATATTATTTTGAAAAATGAAGTTCAAAAAGGTTTATTAAAACCAAAACGAATGAGGAGGACATTGTAGACTATTCATTTCAATGTATCGTTTTTGTTCCAGTCCATTAGCATACAGTATATACACTAGGTTATAAAAGAGCCAACAATACATACATTATTACAACGTTTATAGTGTTCAATCAGCTTCGGTGTTATACGTTTTTGGAATGTATTAACAAAAACACATTCACAAACAGATAATGGACAAAAAAACCTGAACAGGAATTATTAAATCTAAATATCGAATTAATATTTAAACTAAGCTTTAATTAGTTCAAAGATTAGGTATATGTATGTTGACGTTTTATATGTGTTATAATCTTTGTTTAAAATACACAAATAAAACGTTTGAATTAGATTAGCAAGTAATCAAACCATGTTATAGTTAAATAACTTAATTACACTATATGTATGCTATAAAATGAATGAAAAGTAAACGAGCCTTATAATGACTAAGGATCGTTAAAGGTGACGGTATGTTAGTTAAACAATTATAATAAAATGTTCTTAGATAAAAAAAAAACACTATTTGTTATAATTAATAACTGGCTACGCGTGATTGAACTAGCAAATTAATTCAATATTTTTCGAATAAGTAACGCACTCGTATGTGATAAGTTTTGGAGGTCGCGTGTAGAGAATCGAATGCGCTGTGACGTCACGCATACACGTCGACGATGTCAGCTGGACTGAACAGGAAGATAGTAAAGGCGAACGACAGTGCAGCGGTGTATACATATCTATTCATTGATAAACGATTTGCGACAGTGGTTATATTCTTTACATTGTATTGAATTGTCTTTGTCTATCATGAGAGGCATGTTGAACTGCTTTAGCGTATAAATAACACTATGACATTTATCGGCAGAAACCTATTCATATAACTCGTAGTATAATTTCTTTATAGTTTATTTTTATAACAAGCGAATAGCGTGTCTTGTTTGACTATGTTTATAAAACATATTTTTACGATGCGGAAATCCATTCCATACTAGTAAAATATGAACGCTTAAAGGATTAACTGTAGGCCGGTAGTCAAGGTTTTATGCGATAACCGAAGCTGTCTGTCTACCTGTCGTCGAGAGATAAGCGATATGAGTAATTTAAATAAATTGTCTTCAGACGACTCAATATGAAATGGAAAAAAAAATTAATCGTCATAAACTCGTGAGAGTACAGAATATAAAGTCGAGATAAGGATGCAATTTTGAATCTTATAATAATTTTTCGTTTTTGGTTTTTTGTGTTACTTTTTAGGTTTTTCCGTTTGACCACGATATGTTACTGACTCTCAAATGCAACAACTGAAATACTTCTATGTGCTTGGCGACAGATATTCAACTTGAGGGTGGTAGCTAGCCAGACGGACTAAAATATCCTACCACCATATATTTGAGCTTTAAAATTTAAAAAAAATCATTCGTTATCTGTAAAGTCGGTTTATGGACAATAATTTAACGTGATAACGTCATAAGAAAACATTGATGAAAAATTGCACACTTTTATGAATTGAATTGCAATTATTATAATTGAATTACTGATGGAGTGGAAAAGAGATAGATGCGCCACATGCCGAACGCTTATGTCGATCGCGATTCTCTGTCGCTTGTTTCGCGCTCTCGCTTGCACGCTCAGCTCAGGCGGAACGTGACTATGAGTCATGTTTTTTCGTACGTGAAGCCGGCGTTCATCGATTTATAAGACGTTGTCACGTCAAAAATATGGCCAAGAAGCTATGGGGTAGTGTTTTATGAAATCTCGCCTACTTAGCACTCTCGAAATGAATCACCAATGCACGCAACGGTATTATGATTGCAGTATTTAATATCCAACTCTCATTGGCCGCATTGCACTTAGACAAGTGACACTCTGGTCAAAAGTTAATAGAATAGAAGTATGACACGGATATATCCGAACAATATCGTCAACTCCACGTTATGATATGGCCACGTCACACAAGATAACGGACGAACGAAACAAGGTGAACTTAATGCATAACGCATCATTTCGAATGTTTATCTAACCTAAATAATAATGAAGCATCATAAACTAGTTTATATTTTATCAGGTATAAGAAGTTGCCGAGTGTGATATTTGAAAAAAAAAGACATGCAATTAACAACGTTTTAATATTTGTAGCTAAGTTTATGATATACATATTCTCATTCCATTATTATCGTTCTGAAAAACAAATAGCATAGAATTACTGTTGGTTTAACAACGTTAATTCCATGACGCATATAGATGGGCAGTTAAAAATTAAATTTTATATTAAAAACATTCTTTTCACTCTTTTAAATAGTAAAGTATAAAAAGTCGTTTCACGCATAAAGAATAAAACAAAGTGGACACATTTGATTTCCGTCTTAACACAACAAAGGAAGTTGTTAAAGGCGAGTGAGTACATACGGAAGTCAACTGGGACATAATACGTAGAAATTACTAGGAAGATATACATCTCAATGCTGTTTATTTTATAAAGATTGGAGTAAGCGATAATTGTTTTTATAATACAAAAATAAGATATAGCCTGGTAAGAATGACAGATTTCACAGCGATACTGATTGGTGTAGAGAGCTAGATTGGTATTTAAATACAATATAGAACACCTTTTATATCAAGGGTAACATATTACTTTCAAATTTCTATTTATAACTTAATAATCACTACTACATATTGTAAAACAAAATCGTCCGCCGCGTCTGACTGTCTGTCTGTTCGCGATAAACTCAAAAACTACTGAACGCGTTGTAATGCGGGCTTCACCGATGGATAGAGTAATTCATGAGGAAGGTTTATCTATATCGTCAAGGTTTTATGTAAATTGGTTGAAATATAACGATAATTGTTGGAAGTATTGGAAAAAGTCAAGCCGCTTGGGAGCTTTCATTGAAAACGCTGCCCAATTCATTTGAGATATAACAAAACAATGCATAGTGAGATATTTCTCTTTTATAGATCTACAAAAAATCTGCGATGGCATATACCTATCTTTTAAGGATAACTTACTATACCCATTTATTTACTTAAAAATGATCACAAAGAATGAGGTAATTATAAAATTATTTAGACGGATACATTATTAATCCTTGTCAAATTAAATACATTAGTTACCTTAACCATTTCATGCACAAAGTATATATTTTTCCCCCGGGCCTGCTAGTCCTGTATAAAATCATATTATAATGATTTATTTTATCTAGGGAATTATTGCTCACTAAACGTGTTTAATATATAAATGTACATATTAAATCTCTATATAAATAATTCTTTTGTATAAGTTTATGTGATTGAACACCCCCTAAACGACTGAAGAAATTTTGATGGCATTTTTTGAGCATGTTTAATTGGATTCAAGAATGGTATAGATTCACAATCGGACCCGGTAGGTGGCGCTGCGGTCTATTATTCGGTAGGTATAGGATTACTTTTTATCAGGCCAGGACAAGGCCCGCCGGGCCTGCTAGTTATTATATGAATTAATAAATTCCTTAATTAAATGTAGATTGAGTTACCTAATCAGTAACTTATACTCCTAACACACAACAAAATTTCTAACACAAATCCTATAGTTTACTTTTTGTTTAAGGTATATAATATTTTTATTGATAAAAGACTATATTAATTGTCGAATTACTAACAAACCTACCAACTTTCCGATTACTAGAACAAAACGTCATAAATTTCGTCAGACACTCTAATCGTAAGTCTATATATTAAGCAAATAGAATTTCAAAACGGTGTAAATGTGTGAACAAATATATAAACAGATAGAAAATAGTAATGTGTTTATTAAATCTTATTAGTGACGTAAAGTGACTAAAAAAAAACAAAAACGTCGAAAACCTTACTTTAACCATGATTTAATGAAACTGACAACTACATTTGTATTAGCAATCGATGCAACAATGTGCAAATTCGTCGTTGTATTATTCAGATGTGTGATACGAGTAGGTGGTGAAAGTTTAGATTAGAAATTTTGAAGAAAGTTAACGAGCAAAATTAATCGCCTTGCTATCATCGCAACAGCAACATAAAGGATATAAAATAAAGTGTTTTGGAAATTGACAAATCATCGATGATAAAGCAAACACAGAGTCAAGATAATAATGACTTATAAAAAGATATATGAATTTTCTAGAGTTCGCTCAGCTGAAACACGCGTATCGTCGTCGCCTTGGTAACCAAGCAAACCACGGTACCAAGGTCGACTTGAACTTTACATAAAATTGAAAGGCACACATGTGAAATAACCATTTTCATATTCATTCATCGTATATATATGTCACATAAAGTAAATGACTCATTATGATAAAGTCCATTCCATTCCATTCCTAACGGTGCGTTACAGCGCCGCGTTGGTTCTCGGTCACACCACGTGTTTCCCATTTTTGCAATTGTAGCGCGGTTTCCTGTTCTCCGATGAAAAGAGACAACAATAGTCGCACAGATTCGTACAATTATTGGCGGGAGCTTGAATTTTCCATATGCATTACTTTTTTAATTTATTTTTTGATAACGCTGCAAGACATTAGGAAACCGACTTAAACAAGGCCCTTTACATTAATACCTTTAGAATCCATTCCCAAAAAATGTCTCCGTAGGAATCGACGTTCATTTTTCACTTGGCACTTAAATTTTACAGACGGCTACATGAAACGTAACTATATGTTACTGAAACGCATACATTACTAAAACTGGCGTAGCCGTCACCTATTTGTCCTAGCTAAACCGAATTTAGAATATACTAACCTTTGCCAAACATCTTCGAAATATGATCAGGAAATCCTCGAAGACATCGCCAGTCGTTCCCGTATATTCTTCCAATTCCAGAGACATTTTATCTAGTTTACTATTGCAGTAAATAAGACAAATAAATATATAAAAAAAAAAAATCACAGATAAATTTTCTTTGGAACTATCTCAGATCGCGTATAATACTTTGAATTTTATTCGAGTGTGTTGGTGGCGCGGCGCGATAACGGACACGCGTCTAACTTGGCCAACTGACTATCTCACACTGAAAAACCCAACCGAACCGATATTCACTGTCGCGAGGCGCACGATTAGCGAACGGCACGACAGTTTCGTCATAATGAACGGGCGGAGAACCGCGCAGTACCAGTTCTGAATCGCCTATGAACATTAAAGACTTGACAAGATCCGTTTCGTCCCACGACGACATCGTGACGTTATCGCAAAAGAATATTAAAGAAACACCCGATATCTTCGAACGCGTTGAAGGACGAATGACAGCAAGCCCGGGTCACGCACAAGTTCAGTGGGGGCTCGCCCTGTACGTAACTACATACGGTGCGATAGTAAAGAGCATTGAGTAACTAATAACCACATAGCAACAGGCAGGTGCAATGTGTACGAACTACGAAGGTGAAAATATTGAAGACAAGAATTCTATGTGAAACTAAGCAATACGCGCAAAGATTACATTAATTTAATTATTCTTGACGAAATGATTCGTTATTCTGTTAAGATAATAAAATTACTTAAAATTCTGGTAATTATAAATAGTATTCTTATTTTTGTACAGTATTCATTTATCCAAAGTTTGCTTTAAAGGTTTGATTATGGATAATCTATGTATGTATATTGGTCTCCTTTTTTAAGTACATTACGCGCACGGATACTTGAGATTCGGCGTAGTTAAATCAAAATCAAAATCAAAAATACTGTATTCAGTTTAGGCCCTGAGAAGGCGATTATGAACGTCAAAGTTACCACCGGTTCGGAAAACAACCCAGTCACCGAGAAGAACCGGCAAGAACTCGATCTGGTTTATCTTTTCATTAACATATTATAACTCTCATTTTTGAAGTTAAAGTTCATATATGGAAAATAAAATGTATCGTTAAATAAATAGTGATATGAATGCTAGTAGCTGCTGTGGTTAACAACTGTGTTGCATGTACAATCGTTCACCGCCGGATACAATAAATAAAACTTATAAATAAGGAGACATGACATTAAAAGGACATATAGTCGTTATCTATATGTATAAAAATGAATTTATGTTCGTTGATGTCGCTAAAACTCGAGAGTGGTTGGACCGATTTGGTTAATTTTGATCTTGAAATATTTGTGGAAATTCAGGGAAGGTTTAAAAGGTGAGAAACATAAATAATAAGTAAAGGAAAATACTAAAGAAGAAGACAATTACATTTTCAAATATAAAATGTTCTTAGCTATGAAACATTTGATGATTTTTGCCATTTTAGAAATAAAGAATTGTCATTCGTTTGTCAAACTATTTATAGATGCGTTCAGAAATGTGTCCGTTTCATAGCTGTATTTAATATAGGGTTCCCCGATCTCTTTGGTCTGTTTTGTTGGAATACAAAACATTTCTGTTTCAAAAATAAACATAGTAGGTACATGAGAAAGCTTTAAACATTTTACACAAATATATGTAAGTGATACGAAGTTCGTCTAGTGTATAATATAATACTATACAAGATAGTACAAAACCAAACGCTGCTGAGTAAGCGTGTGCATATATACGTATGTGTGGGTTTTAACTGTAAATTTATAATACTATCTTTTTAGAAAAACCAATTGAATAGGTACTCAACTATGTAATGTATAGCTGCTTTTCGGTTTCTTCATACGTTAGGTCCAAAAGCCAAAGTAACAACACATTTTCTTTAACATTAGATTTTGAT
The DNA here is from genome assembly GCA_035772565.1 of Antheraea assamensis. Lineage (NCBI taxonomy): Eukaryota > Metazoa > Arthropoda > Insecta > Lepidoptera > Saturniidae > Antheraea > Antheraea assamensis. The sequence goes on along the minus strand of JAQQSE010000010.1, from coordinate 22,000 downwards.
TAATAGATTAATATTGAGAGTTCTTTATTATATAGCAAAGAGCTTCAATGATGATAATGGCGACTAGCTGTTCTTCTAGGCTCACCAGGGCATACCTTTGGTTTGTGCAAATGTAATTATAATCATAGATCATCTGACACCATATATGTGCGAAAAACACCTTAAATTATATAAAGCATTCATTGTTTACCTTCATATTAAATGCCAAACATTAAAAATCAATGACAATAATTAGTCTCTAGTCAAATGCTTCCTGTGTGTAGAAATTGCATAAGTAAATTATACATTTTCGATTATACGCGTGTATATAATCAAAGTTATATGTAAAACTAGCGGGCACGGTAGATGTTGTGTTGCCCTGAAAAAATCGCGGATACGTATTGCAGCGCCACCTACCTAGTCGAAATGTGAATCTAAATCAGAGGTTGCCAAACATTTTTTCTCACAGACCCCTTTCAAAATTTTACTGGTTTCGGTGAACCGCCTGTAGGTTCAATACTACAATATGAAGTTAAGCCAACATTATTAGTTCTTAACACTATCGAAAATAGACCAATTTTCATAGAGACCCGTTTACTAATTGTGCCCTCCCATTTCTTGGTCACGTCAACGTACACTCCCATTGGGCCTGGACCTGGTATACCTGGACCACTTTGGGAATAACTAATCTAAGCCATCTAAGAATTTTCTCAAACCACAGACATTTTTATCAAAATCGGTCCATTCATTTAGGAGTTTAGTCATATAAACTCGTAAAGAAGAATTATATATATATATATATATATAAATATATAAAAGATTTATTTCAATAAATCGAAAATTAATACATCATAACATATTTGTATACACTCGAAGTTAACATAATAGAAGAAAGTTCAAAAATAATGTATTATACAACTAGCTGTGCCCACGAGTACGTATGCAGTGCCGCCATGCGCCCTTGCGCTGGTTGCCTATATAAAATCGGGTGAGTGCCTTAAACGCTCCCCTTAGTAGTCCGGTGAAACTGTTGACGCCTTGCCAGGTCAACAGTGTAGAGAGCTCAAAAAAAACCGCGACTAAGTCCGCGTGGAATTTCAATTCTAAACACAGTGATTAATAAAACTCGACATCGACCCTTTGCGAACGATTTTGTTCTTCGAAGCGTGGCATAGCACTACAATGTCTAGTAGCTGTTCATACTGTGAATGTATAATTCTGACTTTCGATACACGGTGCGGCACTCAAAACAACACTCAGCAATGCTAAAATCTGTTCTGCAGCTTTCACGTAAATTGCTACTTTTTTGTGTTTTCTTATAAGCAAGATATATATATATATATATATATATATATATATATATATATATATATATATATAGACCATTAACTGACGGGCGTCCTGTATGGCTAAAATTGCATTGAGTATTGCGTCCATCTGCATCGGACGTCCCATATATGGACGCAGGAGGGGAGACACATTTTATCGTGTTCGCCGCGCTCTGCTGATTCCAAATATGTTAAAATTAAAAAATAAAATTGGTCGTCGTTTTCACTCGCATGTGCCTGTAGAGTATATTTTCGTAGTTCCGTGCACTTTCGTGGGCAAAAACGCAGCGCGCACGTCGTAATTCGTAACTTTTGTAGTTGGCCGTTTCAAACGTCCTGAGAAATCGCGACGTTGCCAGATAGTGCAAAGTACACTATCGGCACACTTAAAATTTTTGTCAAGTCATTTAAGTCGATTACGTCTTATAATTGTAATGTAGGTCTATTCTTCTTTTTCATTATTCGAAATGAGAAACACTGTTCATTTCAAGGTACTTTATAAGTTCAACGGATTCAAAGGCAAAAAATACGATATACCAAAACTTATAAGAATGAATAAATTAAGTGGATCATAATAATTTTGTACCCATAAAGTATCGTTATCATTCCAAAATTATTAGGCTATTAATATTATTGGATGTTATAAATATAGAATTCTTAATTATTTCTCGAAGAAATAGATTTCTTCATGATATTTTTTACATGACAATTATTTCATTACACATTCATAGTTTATAAAATTATTAGTAATACTCCTACAGATTATTAAGTACACACATATCTTACAACACATAATAAAATTAGAAGTCTCTTAATATCAAGCATAATTCGCGATCACATATAACTCAAGGTCACGTCACTGTGCGCCCGCGCAATGTGCTCCCGCGCAGTGCCTCTCTCACCTCCCTCCCGTAGCCGCCTTCCGCAGCGCCGCTCGATATTTTTGGTTCGGGTCGGCATAATATTAAACGCGTTTATCGCGACGAGGGTTCGATGGCCTTATCACATTCCGTTGTACCTATGACATAATAATGTGACCGAACTATGAACTACGTTCTGGAACTATCACTTTATCATTTAATTAATAAATATAAGTTGTAATTTATTTGAATTGTTACAAAATTATACAGTTTCTTTACAATAATTTGAAATGTTTATATATAGGTGACAGAAAATTACTTATTCTATAAATAATGGATTCCGCTGTCAATGGTATGCAGGTGACAAAAAAAATATAGGATCCGCTACAATACATAAATATTATATACAAAGCAAATTAATTTTTGGTACGTTTTGTTGTAACTTTATTTGTAGATTTAAAGTTTAATTGTAAAATAATACAGTTTTCATTATCGACTATATCATTTCTCCTTCTGTTATTACGATACAGTTAATTACTGAGATTTTAGTATATTTGTTTGACTTTTTACGAGTTAAATAAACAATGTTTTAATTACATGTTAAGTAAATGATTTGTACGAAATAGCTCATTTTAATTGGTATGAAACCAGTAAATAGATTTATATACATACTAGCTAGTACCCGCGACTTGTATTTCGTGTAAATGTTTTTTCTCTTTGTTACCTTCGTCGTGTCTTCATCGATTGTGTTCGATTTTATAATTGTATTTTTATCTTTACCATTTTGAACTCTTAACACTTTTATTAATTTTAAGCTAGCCGTGTACAATTTAATTATAGTTGCTTATCCCCTACGGAAAGACACGATGATAAAATATATAGATAATGCATGGAAAAGTCTTTTTATTTTAAGTCTCGAAATAAGTACAGTCGATTCGAATAGTAGAGTGAACGAACAATAGATACTTTAATTTTATTTATACTAGCAACCTGTTACAATATTGCTTTTCTTTAATTTATAAATGTGTGGATAATAAGAGTAAGTGGTTGAGATCCATTTTACACATTGATAATTATATTTCGGCAAAATAAAAAAAGCTTAGATATCTTTACAGATTTTTTTTAGTATCGTGTAATATTAAAACTGTCACCTCTTATAAAACAGTCCCAGAAAGTTGTACGCTGCATTTGACAATTATTTTCATTTTTTTAATACCCAAAATAACTATAATATTGAATTATTATCGAATATTAATTATATTGGTAACTAGCTGCTACTTGCGGCACCGGGCGGTTTTTTTATGATATCAAAGAAATTTAAAATTATGAGAAGATGTACAGCTACATAAATGATCTTTCAAACACATTTGTAAGTATGACACACCAACTCCTGTAGCATTGTCATTACTATTTAACAATTTTACTCATTTCAAGTTACCTCTGTTCAATTTTATTACTGTTACTTGGCTCATATGCTAAAACGTAATGATAAAGAGTATATACACAAATTTGAAAATAGTTTAAGAGATTCCAGTAGGCAAATAATGATGATTTTAATTTTATTCATATTAACTACTCGCGACGACGCGACTCAACGTGCATCACAACTATCTAAAGGATTTTGATTCATTTTGTACACTTCGATATTTATAGTTCAATAAACTCAAACACGTTCCGTAAATATCTATATACAAACAATTTTTCTGTAGCGTGAAATATTAAATCCGTATATCTTACAAGATAATAATTGATAATTATATGCTGCGATTGGCAATTATGTTATAATAAATTACATACCCCACATAACTATAATATTTAACGAGATAAGAATTATCTATATTATCGGCTGGAATCACATCGAAAATACTCCATTATTTGCTAATAATACATTTAAGACGAAATGGTTACGGTGGGTTATCTTTAGGTGATAGACATACCATCGTGAACTTTCTGTAAACACTTCTAGGTAAATAATCTTGTACTGTGTTATTTAGATATAATACAAGAAGCTTAATCATTTAAAGATAACATAAAAGACATGTCTATTATTTTTTTATCTTTATTTTTAAATCTGAGAAAAACAATACACAAATATAAAATTAACATAAGCAACCATATTTATAAGGTATCAGTTACGATTAACTACAACAATTCGTTATGATCGGTTTCGCAACATTTGCATAGTGGTCGGGCCCCCAGTCATATATTTATATCTATTGCTCTTCTTGATTACTACAAACACTGCAGCTGATATCAAAATGCGATACTTCTAGCGTATCAATCCTCTTTCTATAAAAAAGTTGTATCACCTAATTATTTAAATTATAATAAAAAAACTAATTAAAATGATTTTTTACAAATTTTATAGTTTAAGTTTTACAAATATACTATTAGTATTGTAATTTATAGAAAAACCACGTGTAAGTTTTATGTCGAAACCATATTGTTTTTTTTTTTCATTGTAGTTAAAAGACAATATTACACTTAAAATATTTTTTTACATCTAGTGTCAAGGTCACGTCGAAAGTATCTTCACAAACTCAAAAACGCATGCCGGAACGATATTTATTTATACTCACCATCACATGCAGGTTTTAATCAACACATGTGTAAAAACCGTTGATGTTAGTCTCATGACATTATTTTAAGGTAATTACGTAATACTAACAATACGACCAATAATGCCGCGAACGTAGGGACGAGATTATTTGGTACTTTAAACCAATTAAACTTGAAGTTCGTTATAAATGACTAATTTTGAAAATGTTTGCATCGTTTCTCAAAACAATTTGAACAAAGCCAATGTATGGGTAGTCTATTTATACTAACCACTGTGATATTTTTGATATTTCCTAAAGAAAAAGTTTGCAATGTATACCTGCATACGGTATATAAGTACCTCACAGAACCTCATAACATGCTAATCAAAAAATTTTACCCGCGTAAATATGACAAGGTGACGTAACGTTGCTCGATGACGCAATCGCGGAGTTATGGATAAAACAAATTTATATTAAGTTTTTACTCTTTTAAATATTGTATAGACGAAACACTAAAACGAAACTAGATATTAATATTTATAAATGCTTTGTGTTACATTTACATCACATTACATTGTTACAAAATTGAAATAAAATAATGTTGTCTTTCATCGTTGTATACCAATATCAATGTCATATATATTAAAATTGACGTCGTTCTGATTGAGATAAACTCTTATCAAAATATGTAAATGCATCAATATGTCTAAGCTTAGTCGTGTGTTCGGACTTGATTACCAATACAATAGTCACTTCATAAAAAAAAGATGTCTGGTAATGTTAATCAACGAAATATTTCATAATAGTTTGTAACCGTCGTTCGCGCCTAAACAGAACAAGCGCATTTTTTGTCCTGCCCACCTCCGCTGCTTTCATACCCCCTTGTGCCTAGTAATTCAACGGTGAAACAGTTGCGTTTATGACGTCATAATATAACCGAACAAATTCTTAACATTTGAGTTTTAAATTACCTAGACGTACATTACGTTAAATAATAGAATACTATTTTTTTAGAACATTAACATAACCAGTAATGGTTTTAAAAACTTTTCTAAGTATTGAATTTAAATAACATGAGGTATAAATCAGCAAGCAATTCCCGCCAAAACATTATCGCCGTGAAGCGGCCCGGCCCCGCCCTTTTCCCTTGCCAATGAGCGCTAAGAACAAGCCAACGGTTTTGTAACGGTCAAAGTTTATTCACCTCACATTCAGCTGTGCCTATTATTACGTAATGATATGACCGATCTATGCAATAGATTCTTAGACTTAGACAATCATATGTTGGAATGATGTAACAACGTTTTTTTTGTTTCATGAGAACTACTCGTCTTATATGGATAATTCATGCTGTGTCCACACAGATATCATGAATACTTATTCAAAGTTTTTATTTCACGTCTTATCGAAATCTTTTCAGCAGATTCGAAAATTAGGGTGGACACATAACAGACACTTTTATTTATACGAGTATCTACACCGACATCTTATAGGTGAAATATATTAATATGTGTATCACAAGTGTGAGACGATTTAGATTTGTTTTTTACGCTTTGATAATTATAGCTCAACGAGTTTAAAGAAGCTTCTTAACTATTTTTACACACATAACTTTTTTTGTGTTTTCGTAATTTTAAATCTCTGTAATGGTCGAAATTCAGAGTTTACAATTCATTTATTTCGAAACTTATTTCGTAGATACCTGTTATAAAGGCCACTGATAAAATATAACGTAAAAAATATAATTAACTATCTGTTAGTATTCCCGGAGCTAAAAATACGGCTAAATCAATTCCAATGAAATCACATGAGAATCTAATATCATTTTTTAATAATAACGAAGAAGAATTATAAATGAATACAGAAATCGGTAAAGCAATATTCTAAATCTATTTAATAAACTTTTGTACAATGATATCACATCTGCATATAAGCAAACCGATGCAAGGTCATAAGCCTCTATCCAAAGGGTGGTATACACGTGAGCACCCTACCAACCCACGACGTAGAGTTGTGTTAAGCATAGAGAAATTCACATTTCTTATTCATTCCATTATTCTTTTCCTCAACATTCCTTACGTACCGATTTCCTCACAATGTTTTTTTTAACGGCAGCCAATAATGTTACGCCTGTTAAATTAAAAAGTAGTATAATCTGTACAAACATGAATAATAGTAATTCTATTTTTTTAACTATTTTTATAATGATGATCATAAATAAAAATGCAATTTCATTCACTGTACAGATTTTAAATTAATTTTGTACACTGGAATTATATGTCATTTCAAAAATGATAATCTATAAACTGAGTACTAATATCTCGGAAATAATTGAATGAACCCATATTTTAATGAGATAAAACAACGAGTCAAAAATATTTTTTGCATAAAAAAGCGCGCAAAGCCATGGGCTAATTCTAGTATATTCATATATCAAATCTAAAGAAACATTACTGAAAATATTATGAACACGCACTAAGCTCTTCGGTCAATTATTGTACTAGGAATGTTTCTTACGGCAAGACGTAATGAAAACAGTTGTGCTATTTTGTACGAATCAATTACTTAAAATTTAATTATAACATTGCCTATTTAGTACGTAAAACTATACAAATATACTGAAATCTCAATGCTTAGCTGTATCATACAAGATGCAGAAGTAATATTGTAATCGTCAGTTAAAAGTGTATTAAAATTTGGTACGTACTATACAAATAAAGGTACAACAAAGATACGAAAAATGACTTTGTTTTAAATGTTGTATTTATAGATTGAAGAAGGCCTCAAAATATTAATATATAATTATCACCTGTGGAATCCAGAATTTACTAAATTAAGTAATTCAATATCATGTATATGTACATATTTCGAATTATTCTAAAGTAACTGATAAGCTGACAACAGAACCGTAGTGCATAGTTCGGCCATATTATTATGTCATTGGTATAACGGAATGTATTCGGGTCATTGAACAATCGTCTCGGTAAACGCTTTTGATATAATGCAACACCAACTGAATATAACGATCGTTCATGTTGCGGGTGGCGACAATGGCCGAGGGGGGCGGGAGGTATTGCGCGGGAGCAGAGCAACGGACATGATATAACGTGTTGGCGGGAAATACGTTCTTGTGCAAGGTGTTCCTTGTCGTTATGCGCTAGACATTAATACTACTCAGTTTACTTCATGTTGTTAAGATATATGTGTACTTAATTATCTCTAGGAAAGTTACTGATAATTGTAACGAAATGGTAATCAATATAATGATAATTAAATGTATGGTATAACTGTTATAAAACCAATAAATAGATTTATATATATATTGGCAAGTAGGTGGTAAGTAGATAATGGTTCTTTGTCTTTGTTACTTTTTTCGTTGCTGGATAGATTGTGAATGGTTTTTATAATTTTATTAATTGTATTTTTGTCTTGTACAGTTCAGAGAAGTTAAAAAAGGTTAAGCATGTTTACGTTTATTGTTTTTGAAGTTCATTACAAATAACTAATTTAAAAAATATTTGCATTGTTTATCAATACAATTTGAACAAAACCTACGCCTGTAGTATATACTAACAGCTGAGATATTCTCGACATTTTCCAGAGAGAAAGTTTGCAATATGTATGCCGGTATATAAGTAACTCAAAGAACCTCAAACCATGCCGATCAAACAATTTTACCCGTGTAACCATGAGAGGGTGATGTAATGATGCTCGTTGAAGCAATCGCGGAGCTATCGATAAACACGATACCAGGCAGATGTAAATTTCTAAATCATTCAGTATCTCACAACGACATATCAGCACATTTCATATATGTAATTAGAGCCGGCTATAGAGAAACATTTGATACTAATTAATTATTACATCGTAATTTAACGCTTATGCTAGTAAGGGTTATATGTTAATTACACCGTAGTATCATTATTTAATAACAATTATTGTAAACACTTCCCAATTATCCCGTCATTGGATCACGTAGTTAATTTTATATTGTACGTTAAATTGTAACGATAGACGAATAGACAATGAGATTGATAAGATGTAATTTGTTAACATTCCCTTTAATTTTGTACAGGCTTAGGTCTGTTAAAATTAATGATTAATTAGTAATTGTGAAAGAAATAAAAATAAGCAATTATAATGTATTTCAAACTTCATTGGTCTATGAATAGTTTGATTATTATCGATAGTTATATTAAGTTTTTACTGTTTTAAATATTGTATAGACAAAAAACTAAAACGAAACTAGATATTAATATTTAAAAATGCCTTGTGTTACAAAGCGTAATCGAAATTAGCGAAAACACACTGAAGAAAATATTTCCAAAAATATTTTTTTTTTAAATAATTTTGTCTTTCATTATTGTATACCAATATGAATGTCATGAATATTAAAATTGACGTCGTTCTGATTGAGATAAACTCTTATCAAAATATGTTACATGCATCAATATGTCTAAGCTTAGACGTGTGTTCGGACTTGATTACCAATACAATAGTCACTTCATAAAAGATGTCTGGTAATGTTAATCAACGAAATATTTCATAATAGTTTGTAACCGTCGTTCGCGCCTAAACAGAACAAGCGCATCTTTTGTCCTTCCCGCCTCTGCCGCTTTCATGCCCCTTGTGCCGAGTATTTCGACGGTTAATCAGTATGACGTCATAATGTAAATGAACAAATTCTTAACATTTTGAGTTTTAAATTACCTAGACGTACGTTGCGTTAAATAATAGAATACTAATTTTTAGAACATGAACATCATCAGTAATGGTTTTAAAAACTATTCAACATATTGAATTTTAATAAAATGAGGTATAATTCAGCAAGCAACTCCCGCCAAAACATTACCGCTGTGAAGCGGCCCGGCTCCGCCCCCCCTTGCCCTTGCCAGTGAGCGCTAAGGACAAGCCAACGGTTTTGTAACGGTCAAAGTTTATTCACCTCACATTCAGCTGTGCCTATTATTACGTAATGATATGACCGATCTATGCAATAGAATCTTGGACTTAGACAATCATATGTTGAAATGATGTAACAACGTTTTTTTGTTTCATGAGAACTACTCGTCTTATATGGATAATTGTTGCTGTGCCCACACAGATATCATGAATACTTTTTCAGGTTTCATTTCAGGTCTTATCGAAATCAGTTCAGCCGATTCGAATATTAGAATGGACACATAATAGACACTTTTATTTATACGAGTATCTACAACGACATCTTACCGGTGAAATATATTAATATCTCCATCACTAGTGTATGACCGATTTAGATTTATTTTTTACGCTTTAATAATTATGGCTCAACGAGTTGAAAGAAGCTTCTTAACTTTTTTTACACATATAACTTTTTTTGTGTTTTCGTAATTTTAAATCTCTGGAATGGCAATATCACAAGAAATTATGAAAAATTCCTAATCTTTACTTCCTTTTCCTTACTAACATTAAAAATGCGAAGGTGAGTTTGTTTGTATGTTATGTTTTCAAGCTTTAACGGCTCAATCGATTACCAGGAAATTTTGCACACACATTTTTAGGGTACAGAAAAGGGCATATGGTAAATTTCGTCCCGAAAAAAGTATTGTTGAAGCTGGAAGCAAAACCTAGTCGTATATCAGTTTGAAAGCAAAACGGTGTTGTTTTATTTCCAATATAATTAAAATAATTATTAAGCTTCAAATAACCCTTTGAATCTAATATTTGTAGACATCTATTTTTTCTGAAAATACTATGGCGCATATCCGTCACAATGTTTATTTGTACTGATCATCACGTACAGCAGCTCTATTCAACACATCGTGTAGACATCGTTCACACTACCAAAGTTAAATTCTTTTAACGTTATTACGTCACCAACAAGATACATAGGTGATAAGCCATGCCTTCACGTCCGTTACCTAACTAGACCCTTTGCGCGAAATTTTATTTCAAAAATGTTCTTCTTTGTAACATATTCAAGACTTACTAAATGCCCCAGTTTTGCACAGGCTTAATGCACTAACGTCGCATTATAAGTAAACAACATTTATAAATTACTAAAGTCGTACAAGTTACGTAGTTACCTTCAGGCAATAACTTATTTAGTAAGTTCTAATCTACTAAAAAAACACAGATAAACACGAAATACGACTTTATTCTATAATAGTTATTTATATACTATATGCTTCATTAAAAGCAAAATTTTAGACTTAAATTTATTGAAGTAATTTCTAAATGAACTTCATTATAACGTTTACAACTTTGCTTATATGTTTGAGGACAAATTTGTAAGTAGCGTCAAATATCTAAAAAATATTGTAGACGTTATTTCAAACTGTGAACTCTAAAAATTGAAAAAGAAACGATGTACGTAATTAATTATTTGCATAAAACTAAACTTAGAAAAAGTCATCTCAGAAAGTCACTCATACATTTCAGATTCTTATCCAATTACTATCCACTTACTTTGTTTATATAAGCCGAAAAAAATACATTCTCTTGACTTTTAAAGGATTTACCTTGTAACCACAATGTTGCTTCATAATAAATATTAATGTGTTCAAAAGCATAAATACTTTAAACATATAGTGCGTCTGCCACACTACACTCATTCAGACTTAGTAAAATATTTTCAAACTGTGTTTGTAAAGCCGTGAAGGCCTATAAGGCTAATAGGTTAGTTAGCTGGAAAAATAAAATATATTCAAACTGAAACAAGAAACTAACCAGGCGAACTTATAAAATGAACTCCCATATTACTATAGTTTCATAAGGACATTTTTCTTCGAGTTGCTCGCAGACGTGGTATTTGAATACGCGAGTGATGAGTCAGCTCCGCGTGTTTGATTATAATGACCGTTATAATTTGTTATTTCGTAAGTACCTACGGTGACGTTGTAAGCTTACTCAAATATAATGATTAAATGTATTTGCACAAAGTCTACTCTCTAACCTATTTATTGTTAGATAAAGACTTTTACTTAATATTCCCTAAACTAAAACCTTACTGTGTGTATTAATATTGATAGTGTTGTGAAACAAAACAAGTTGTGAATCAAATAAAACTTATAAATTATGTATTAATATTTTTTTTTATTAAATTTTATGTTTTTGTCGAATAAATTTGAAAGTCAACGACAACATCTAACCTTCATATGGAAGACATTATTGCTAAAAAAGTGAATCAATCATACATTTATATTTTGTACTGAATTTAAAATACACATTTTATGTTTTATCTAAATTTTTATCAAAATAATTTCGTATATCACTTTTTGTCTTCAAAGAAAATAATTTTGACTTTTGTATGGTTACATGCATTTCGAAATCAACCCGTGTATTTGTAATTAATGAAAAGCTTACCAGCTGCAATTGTTGAGTGATTCTGAATATATGATTAAATTCGAAATTCAGATTGTACAATTTATTTATTTCGAAACTTATTTTGTAGATACCTGTAATAAAGGCCACTGGTCAACTACGGCGTAAAAAAATAAATTTAACTATCTGTTAGTATTCCCGGAATTAAAATACGAATAAATCAATTCCAATGAAGTCACATGAGAAACTAATATCATTTCTTAATAATAACGAAGAAGAATTGTAAATGAATACAGAAATAGGTAAAGCATCTACTCAATCTATTTAATAAAATTTTGTACAATGATATCACATCTGCATATAAGCGACCCGTTGCAAGGTCAAAGGCCTCTTTCCAAAGGAAGGTATGTGCGTAAGCACCCTACCAACCCACGACGTAGAGTTGTGTTAAGTATAAAGAATTTCACATTTCTTATTCGTTCCATTATTCCTTTTCCTCAACATTCCCTACGTACCGATTTTCTCACGACGTTTTTCTTCAACAGCAATCAATAATGTTACCCCTGTTAAATTAAAAAGTAGTATAATCTGTATAAATATGAATAATAACAATTTTATTTTTTTAACTATTTTTATAATGATGATCATAAATAAAAATTCAATTTCATTCACTGTACATATTTTAAATTAATTTTGTACATTGAAATTATATGTAATTTCAAAATTGAAAATCTATAAATTGATTACTAATATCTCGGAAATAATTGAATGAACCCATATTTTAATGAGATAAAACAACGAGTCAAAAATATTTATTGCATAAAAAAGCAAGCGAAGACATGGGCGATTTCTAGTATATTCATATATAAAACCAAAAGAAACATTACTGAAAATATTATGAACACGCACTAAACTTTTCGGTCAATTATTGTACTAGGAATGTTTCTTACGACAAGACGTAATGAAAACAGTTGTGCTATTTTGTACGAATCAATTACTTAAAATTTAATTATAACATTGCCTATTTAGTACGTAAAACTATACTAATATACTGAAATCTCAGTGCTTAGCTGTATCAAACAAGATGCAGGAGTAATATTGTAATCTTCAGTTAAAAGTGTATTAAAATTCGGTACGTACTTTACAAATAAAGGTACAACAAAGATACGAACTATGACTTTGTTTTATTTTAAATATTGTATTTATAGAGTGAAGAAGGCCTTAAATTAATATTATATAATTGGCTACTGTGGAATCTAGAATTTACTAAATTAAGTAATTTAATATCATGTATATGTACATATTTCGAATTATTCTAAAGTAACTGATAAACTGACATCAGAAACGTAGTGCACAGTTCGGCTATATTATTATGTGATTTGTTAAATGGAATGTATTCGGGTCATTGAACACTCGACTCGGTAAACGCTTATGATGTAATACCGATACCAACTGAAAATAACGATCGTTCATGTTGCGGGTGGCGACAAAGGCCGAGGGGAGCGGGGGGCGGGAGGCATTGCGCGGGAGCAGGGCAACGGACATGGTATAACGTGTTGGCGGGAAATACGTTCTTGTGCAGGGTGTTCCTTGTCGTTATGCGCTAGACATTAATACTACTCAGTTTACTTCATGTTGTTAAGATATATGTGTACTTAATTATCTCTAGGAAAGTTACTGATAATTGGTACGAAATGGTAATCAATATAACGATAATGAAATGTATGGTATAACTGTTATAAAACCAATAAATATATTTATATACATATTGGCTACTACCCGTGAGTTGCTATGCGTGAAAAAGTTTCTTTCTCTTTGTTACCTTCTTCGTTGCTGGATAGATTGTGAACGGTTTTTCTAATTTGTTTAATTGCATTTTTGTCTTGTACAGTTATATCTTTACGAAACATTTTTTTTGTATCCTGTAATACTAAACCTGTCATATCTTATAAGATAATCATAGAAAATTATGCGATGCAATAGACAATAATTGGATTATTCAATAAGAATTAATTACTACATTGGTCAAAATATTTTTGCACTAATAACCTTAATATTTTTTTATAAGTATTAAGGTTATCTTTGGGTGATAGACATATACCTTCGCAAACTTTCTGTAAGCGTTTCAAGATAAACATTTTTGTTCTATGTTATTTAGATATAACTCAGGAAGCTTAATAATTAAAAGATAGCGTTAGAGATATGCCTATATTTTAATGCAAGAAAAATATAACACAGATATAAAATTTACATAAGTAAACATATTTATAAGGTAGCAGTTACGATTAACTGCAACAATTCGCTATGATCGGTTTATCAACATTTGCATATTGGTCACGACCCCAGTCAAATATTTATATCTATAGCTCTGCTTGATTACAACAAACACTGCAGCTGATACCAAAATGCGATAATCATGACGTAACAATATAATGAGTTTTTATATGTGAGAATTATTAAAATTATAATAAAAAACTGATTAAAATGCAGTTTTGTATATTTAATAGTATGAGCTTTACAAATATACTATTAGTATTGAAATTTATGAAAAAAAAAACATAAATAAGTTTTATGGTAAAACCATATTTTTTTTCTTTCATTGTAATTAAAAGATAATATTAAGCTTAAAATAAATTTTTAAATCCAGTGTCAAGGTCACGTCAAAAGTTTCTGAACAAACTCAAAAACGTATGCCGGAACGATATTTATTTGTACTCACCATGACATGCAAGTTTTAATCAACACGTGTGTAGAAACCGTTGATATTAGTCTCGTGAAATTATTTCACGCGCACAATACGATCAATAATGGCGCTAACTTAGGGATGAGATTATTTTGTACATAAAACTAATTAAGCTTGAAGTTCATTATAAATAACTAATTTTAATAATATTTGCAATGTTTATCAATGCAATTGAAATAAAACCTGCCTCTGTAGTATATTTATACTAACCGCTGAGATATTCTAGACATTTTCCAGAGAGAAACTTCGCAATATATATGCGGGTATATAAGTACCCCAGAGAACTCAAAACATGCTAATCAAAAAATTTTACCCGCGTAAATATGACACGGTGATGTAACGTTGCTCGATGACGCAATCGCGGAGTTATGGATAAAACACTATAACTGGTAGATTATTACATCGTAATTTAACCCTAATGCTAATAAGAGCTATGTGTTAATTACACCGTAGTATCATTATTTTATAACAATTAATGTAAACACTTCTCAATTATTCCGTCATAGGATCACGTAGTTAATTTTATATTGTATGTTAAATTGTAACGATAGATAAATATACATTGAGATTGATAAGATGTAATGTGTTGCTTATCATTACGTAATTCATTTGATAACATTCTCTTTAATTTTGTACAGGCTTAGGTTTGTTAGAATTAATGTTTAATTAGTAATTATAAAAGAAATAAAAATGAGCAATTATAACGTATTTCAAACTTCATTGGTCTATGAATAGTGTGATTATTAACGATAGTTATGTTAAGTTTTTACTGTTTTAAACATTGTATAGACAAAAAAACTAAAACGAAACTAGATACTGATATTTAAAAAAGCTTTGTTTAAACGCATGACGCATTGAATAAACTGTTTTCATAAATAAAATTGTACTACAATAATGTTATATTTCTTCATTGCACCCAAGTAGCAATGTAATAAATATTAAAACTGACATCATTCTGATTGAGATACTCTTATAAAAATATGTTACATGCATCAATATGTCTAAGCTTAGACGTCTATTCGGACCCGATTACCAATAACAATAAACACTTTATAAAAGTAAAGATATTTGGTAGTGAGTAATCAACCGAATATTTCATAATATCTTTAAACAGTCTTTCGCGCCTAAACAGAACAAGCGCATCTTTTGTCCTTCCCGCCTCTGCCGCTTTCATGCCCCTTATGCCTAATAATTCGACGGTTAATCAGTATGACGTCATAATGTAACTGAACAAATTCTTAACATTTTGAGTTTTAAATTACCTAGACGTATGTTACGTTTAATAATAGAATATTATTTTTTAGAACATGAACATAACCAGTAATGGTTTTAAAAACTTTTCAAAGTATTGAATTTTAATAACATGAGGTACAATTCAGCAAGCAATTGCCGCCAAAACATTATCGCTGTGGTGCGGCCAGGGGCGGGCCTTACCCTTGCCAGTGAGCGCCAAAGACAAGCCAACGGTTTTGTAATGGTCGAAGTTTATTCACCTCACTTTCAGCTGTGCCTATTATTACGTAACGATATGACCGATATATGCAAAACATTCTTAGACTTAGACTTTATTGTTTGAAGCAACAAAGATAATTTCTAATTATAGCGGATAGTAATTAAATATTTCTTTAGTAATATTTACTTATAGGTGATAGGAAATTACTTTTTTAGTAAATTTTGAATTCTACTATTTTTTCGTAATAAACAAGTCAATAAATGCACTTCAAATGTAACAACACGTAATGGGCTACAGAAAAATATCAAATTGATATAGAGTCAGTGTGTCTAATTGATAAAATATTATTTTTGAACGCATTGCGATCTAAAATAAATATTACAGAATAAAGACGTTTCTCGAGTCGTCTCTGTGTCTGTGAGTGCTAATAAACTATGTATTGGATTTTAATACATTATTCCCGTAGTCCGGTGAAACTGTAGCGGCCTTAACAAACGAACAGTGCAGCCAGTTCCAAAACAAAAAAAAAATTATATCTATAAATAATATTGAAATATTATAAAACAATGTCACTTTTCGATACGGTTTTCAGTATCTTTTTAATAATTTATTTCAAATAGTTTAATGTATTATATATGTATATTATATTTATATAAAATATATATTTATATTCATAGAAATAGATAGTAATTTATAATTACTATGTTGAAATGTTGCAACAATGTCTTTTGTTTCATGAGTGTTATATGGATTCATGAGCGGACTTCTTTTTCTGATTGAAATTTTACCTTACTATTTAAGTCTTCTGATTCTGCTACAGATTATAAACTTTCTTTCCTTAATTTTATCGTTGTTGCTTTACCCACACATATATCACTGCTTTAAAGTTTTCATTTTAGGTCTCATCGCAATCAGTTCAGCCGATTCGAAAATTAGTATGGACACATAATAGAAGACTTTCATTTATACGGGTATCTACACCAACATTTTTTCGATAAAATATACCAACATGTGCATCACAGGTGTATAACAGATTTTTTATGCTTTGATAATTGCAGCTCATCGAGTTTAAAGAAGCTTCTTAATTATTTTTGCACACATAATTTTATTTGTGTTTTCGTAATTTTAAATCTCTGGAATCGTAGTATCACAATAAATTATGAAAAATTCCTAATCTTTACTTCCTTATTTTTACTAGCATTATAAATGTGACGGTGAGTTTGTTCGTTCGTTATGTTTTCACGCCTAAACGGCTCAATCGATTACCAGGATATTTTGCATACACATTAACAGGAGTACAGAAAAGGACATATGGTAAATTTCGTCCCGAAAAAAGTATTGTTGCTGAAGGATAAATCAAATCTACTTTAAGATTGACGAAGCCGGAATCAAAACCTAGTTGTATATTATTTTGATAACAAAACGGTGTTGATTTATTTTCATTATAATTAAAAATATATTAAAAATCAAATAACTTTTTGAATCTAATATTTCTAGACGTCAATGATTTCTGAAAAAACTATAGTGCGTATCTGTCACAATGTTTATTTTAACTGATACATCACGTATAGCTGCTTTAGTCAACACAACGTGTAGACTTCATTCATACTATCAAAGTAAACTTCTTTTAACGTAATTACGTCACCAACAAGATATAGCCGCGATAAGCCATGCCTTCGCGACCGTTAGCTAACTAGACGGTTGGCGCGAAATTTAATTTAACAAGCCGCGGGAAATTCTATCTTAATAATTCGATTATTTTCTTGTTTGTAACATATTTAAAACTTAATAAATACCCCAGTTTTGCACAGGCATAGTGTACTAACGATGAATTATAAGTACGCAATATTTATAGATTACCAAAGACATACAAGTTTTGTAGTAACCTTCACCCAATACTAATTTAGTTATGCATAATTTTAAAATTATCATATCTTCTAAGTCATTCATGCAAACAATATGCCAAGATGGACAATTTAAACATTCTATACCAGTATATACCAGTTATATTTAGTTACCTAGATATACATAATTGGATAAGGATTCATTTATTTAATTATCAAATACAACATACACAAAAAAAAGTATAAAATGAGTCGAGGTGGTCGAGTGGTTTGACCAGTGGAATACCAATCCGATGTCCGGCAAATCCGGCATATACCAATGAATTTTTCTGAATTCACGAACAATTACTCATTCAAATTGGTGACACTATCGGTTAACTGTGAAGGAAAACATCGTGAGGATATCTGAATCTGAGAAATGTTCTTTTAGTACCTCTGTATGTGGAAAACATAGAACTATGGATTTCTCAGAGTTTAATTAAAATCACCAATACATCGTGGGCTGTCGTAGTGATTGTGGCCATGCCTTCAATCAGAATGAAGCCATTCGCCTTGTAGTGTGTCTCTTACAGGCTTATGATAACAAATTACTTTATAATAATTTGTAAAAGATAAAAATGTTCACTTTTTGGTTACCTTTATGAAATAGATCATTGATTTATATGAATATAATATACATATAATATTTCAAATATTAGTGAAAACCGTATCACAATCTTTTGCTTTGATAATTCAGAGGAGCTAAAAAAAACACAGATAAACGCTTTGTTCTTTAATAGTTGTTTATATGCTATATGTTTCATTAAAAACAAAATTTTAGACTTAAATTTATAGAAGTAATATTTAAATAAACTTCATTTTTACTTTTACAACTTTTCTTATATGTTTGAGGACAAATTTGTAAGTAGCGTCAAATATCTAAAAAATATTGTAGACGTTATTTCAAACTGTGAACCCTAAACATTGAAAAATATACGATGTATGTAATTAATTATTTGCATAAAACTAAACTTAGAAAAATCATTTCAGAAATTCACTCAGACATTTCAGATTCTTATCTAATTACTATCCACTTACTTTGATTATATATGCCGAAAAAAAATTAATACATTCTCTTGACTTTTAAAGGATTTACCTTGTAACCACAATATTGACTGATAATAAATATTAATGTGTTCAAAAGCATAAATACTTTAAATATATAGTGCGTCTGCCACACCACACTCATAGAGACTTGGTAAAAGATTTTGAAACTGTTTAGTAAAGCCGTGAAGGCCTATGAGGCTAATGAATTAGTTAGCTTCGAAAAAATATTTTCAAACTGAAACGAGAAGCTAACCTGGCGAACTTATAAAATGAGCTGCCACATTGCTATAGTTTCAGCAGGACATTTTCCTTCGAAGTACTCACTGACGTGGTATTTGAATACGCGAGTGATGAGAGTGATGAGTCAGCTCCGCGTGTTTTATTATAATTTGTTATTTAGTAAGTACCTATGACTACGTTGTTTACTAAAATGTAATGATTATATGTGTTTGCACAAAGTCTATTCCCAAATCTATTTACTGTTAGATAAAACTTTACTTAATATTCCCTAAATTTAAACGTTACTATGTGTATTGATATTGATAGTGTTGTGAAACAAAACAAGTTGTGCAGCAAAGCAAATAAAACTTATAAATTATGTATCATAAATTCAATAATATATAAGTAGTCCTATTCTTTTTACTTACATCAATTTAACATTTGTTTGTTTCAGTATACTAAAATCTCAGAGCGTAGCTGTATCATATAAGATGTAGGAAAAATATTATAATCGTCAATGAAAAGTGTTGTTTCTTTTCGAACTGACTACACTGTTGGTCTGGCAAGGCCTCTACAGTTTTATCGGACAACTAAAGGGAGCGCTAAAGGCACTCACCTGATTTTATATAGGCAACCATCACAGGGGCGCACGGTGTGCCTGGTCTTGAATTGTCACCGAATATCCCGAGTCGAAATAAGCTAACTGTTATATCATATAAATATGAATTTGTGAAATATAGACGTGTACCATGCTCTATATCTGACTATTAAAACTACTACTAAAACTGACTAGTAAATTAATGTAAACTAACTCCGTTCGAAAAAGGGATTAAAACAATCCAAGCAATATGTGTACCTACATGTGTGTATGTGCACGTGTGTGGGGTGATCTGTGTTGTGTTGTAATAACTAGTGTTTGAAAATTTATTCAGTGTCACTATATTTGCGCAAGCAACGTGCTCGAGGGCACCATTCCGGAGGATCAGACCTCGGCTTGAGGCAGCTGCTGAGGGAGGCCTAGGTATGTGTGCTGGGGCAAAATTCAATATATGTGAGTACTTGGACATGAGCACGCACACGCTCTGTTTCGAGGGACGTAAGGGTACTGAAAATTAGCTAACGAAATTTCTTCAGGAGGATCGGTGAAAATAAATCGCGGACGTCTTTTGCACCGCGACGCGTCGGGTACGGTGTTATAAGTTGCGGCGGATACCACCTAACGAACTGGGATGATAACTAGCGCTATACGAAAAAACTTGTTGTGAGTGTTTTGACGTACTCCCAAATAGACGGCATCTCCAGGTCCCTATGGAGGTTGACTCTCCGGATGTATTACGGGTACCTACCGCTTTACGTTGAAACCAGTTCTATAGCTTTTGTAATATTTTAAAGTTATACCTTGACATATGCGCGAGACAGGACAGCTATATGTCAGAATAGGATGAATACACATCTTATACAAGGTAGTCTTATGTCTGAGGGATATTTTACTTTTTGAGCATATTAACGGATGTAAACGACCCAAAACCTAGGCGTTTGTTTCGCACTCTTTCTACATATGCTTTAAAAGATAGGTGCCTATCTAATGTAACTCCGAGATATATGACCTTAAGGGCCCAAGAAGTCTCGGTTTCGTATTGCCTGAGGAGCTTTAGATTCTTAGGTCCCGGACGATTTACGGGGTCGAAAAATATCGCGATGCTTTTTTCAGGATTGAACTCTATTCTCCATTGACGATACCATTCACGGAGTGTGACGATGGCCCGATTGATTCAATTCTAAGAAAGTCCGGCCACCAACTGGCAGCGTATATAACTGTATCATCAGAATAGCAACCTAATTCGATCCCCGGGGACCGGTGTGCCAGACCTTATCGAAGGCCTTGGCGACATCGAAAAGACTGCTATATTGCGTTTCGGTATAGGTTTATGCGGGGTGACCTTTTTTCGTGGATTTTCGTTAAATTTAGAAAAAATGTACTCCGTGAGGTGGTGTACTTGATTCGTATATGAGTGCTTAGCGAGAAATTGCCGTATTGAAGATACAGACCAGGGGAACTATGATGTGGTCAAGAAGGACCCCATCAGGACCTGGGGATTATCTAAGCTTGAAACGCTTGATGGCGGCCGACACTTCATCGAAACTAACCGGGGTTACGGTATCCGCTCAAAGAGACGTGAGAGAACGTTCTAACGGGTGTTCGTTCGATCCGATATGGACAGGGTCGGTGTTAGCAGTGTTCGGAGAACATTACTCCTCTAAATTCGCGGTCCGATATTTCCGCTTGGGCGATACTTTCGAACGTGGGAGGAAATCCAGGACTATTTCTAACGGAGCATGGGTGCATTAGATCTGATTTGAATCTACGTACTATTATCCAATACGTCACGTGGGACGGCTGGATCTCATCAGAAGTTTTCCCCCTGGACGGCTCAGATTTCTGAAATACGAGATTAAACTAGTTTACGTAAAGAACGTAAACCGATAACGGTACTTTACAGAGGGAAGTGTATGGCTGTCATGGAATCTTTTCCCTGTCAAAGCTCTACGTGTCGAGGGTATCAGAGCGATTAGACGCTTGTCACCGATTGTACCTCTTTCGACGGTTCCCCTAACGGCGGTTTTCTGAACAAGTAACAGGGACTC